>JAPQWS010000153.1:20485000-25285000 GCA_028651295.1 Catharanthus roseus | reverse complement strand
GACTAGTCTTAGCTGGAAGTTTCCATGTTGTATTTTATTACCGTTGTAAACTCATCTTGTATAGTGCATATGTGTACGGCTGATTAGCCATAGAAATTAGATGCTTGAGAAATAATTTCACATCTCAAATTCTCCCAACTTTACGAAATAATGTTCCTAAAGAAATCATATTAAGGTTGTTTAATCAAATGAAATAACCAAAGAAATCTAAAAAAAACCTTACCAAATTTTGAACCTTTTATAATTGGATATTCAAGTACTGACGATAGCAGCACTGGTCAGAGTCAACATCAGAGGTGGTGACAAATTTTCCAGAAAGAAGAGAGGGGAGAGAAGAGAAGAAAGAAGAGAAATTGAGATGCAGGAAGTTGTCAGATTGTTGCAGTAGTATCGGATCTCGCCACAGGGAGGTGGTTAGGGAGGGTTTGAAGAGTTTTGAGGAAATGGAGGGAAATGAGAGAAGGGGTCGCGTCTCGTATAAAATTTAGGTCAGGTCGTAACCGACTTTGAGCTAAAAGGGTCATAATTTTTAGGAAGGTTGAGACCGAAATGACCCAATCGTAATTAGGTCATTATTATTAAAATATTATGATAAATCCATATTCAGCCGCAAACATGATCGCAAAGGTTGCGATTGCAACTATCGATCACCCATCAGTCATAATTTTTATGACCGATTATATTAGTCACAATTCCTGTTCGCTAAGTGTTTTTCTTATAGTAGTAATTTCAACTGTGGAATTAAAAAAGGCGAAATCTCTCACCTTTAAGGTTCTCACCCCAAGCCCAAGAGGATAGTAGTAGATGTAGATTATAGTGAAACAATAGTTAGCTAGTCAAAATCATGGAGGATTTTGGATTCAAATCTGAATACACCCCTAATTTTAAATTGTTGTTCAAAATGTATGATAGTGATTATTTGCATTGTTGGATATGCTAGATGTTCGGAGTTTAATATGTATTTAGCACTTGATTTATAACTACTTCGTCAATAATGGTGGGCTGTTTTAAGATTGATAGAATTTTGATTGTTAAATTTTCGAACTTAAATTACCAAAATTTTTCTTTAGATTAAAGAGTATCCTAGAAATTATAAACTAATCTTCATTAATTATTAATATTAGAAGAAGAATGGGATGTCACGTTTAAAAAAAATAAAAATTAAGACCTTACCTAACCAAATGCCCTACGTTTAGGGAGAGGGATTTCAACTTAGTCCATTATAAAAATATAATTTCAACTATATTTTTGTACCAAAAGATCAAAATTTAAGTCATAAATTTAAGAAAGGGAAAATTGGCCAAATGGTTTGCAAGGTTAGGACCTTGACATGTTTGATTTCATAAGTTTATTTTTAGCCATTAAGGTTCCTAATGATTTTATGTGCTTTTGAAATTGGTATATGGTCATATTTTTTATATGAATTTCAATAAAAATCATTCATGTTGATTTCATATGAGCTTTTTTTAAGGTAACATAGACATCACAAATTAGCTTTTCCATTCTAAAATCTTTAGAGATCTTACTAGCTAAAACAATAAATTTTGGGATCATTTGGTTATTTTCCCAAAAATAATTGAAACATCGAATAATCATTAAGTGAAAAAGTTATTCCGTCAAATGTTTAACATCAAACCATAACTCACGGGATTAAAACATTTTTCCAGTAAAATAAAATAAATAAATAGAACAAAAAACAATAATCCTTCAAAAAATAAAATAAAATAAAATTAGTATAAAATAAAATTAAATAAATAAAAATTTTAAATTAATTTTGACACTTATATATTGACTTCATAGAGATAAATTGTGCCTATCTCTTTTATTTTCCTAAAAATAATTAGATATGAAAATACAATCTTAAACATACATAAATACATGTATTGTACAAGAAAATATAAAGATAATTGAAAATAATAAAAAAATTAAAATTAAAATAAATAAATTAAAACATTATCAGAAGAATGTTAGATAAAAAATAAAATTGATAAACTACTAAATACTAAGAAAGTACAATAAGTTAATCAATGTTCTAAACCAAAAACCTAGAAATAGAAAAAAAGAAGAAAAACCTTAGAAAATGATGGAATTTCAGCACAAGAGAGCGTCGTTATACCATGGACATGAACACACCTAGCTAGGTGTGCCCCGTCCAAAAACGAAGTAATCTTAATTAATCAGAAAAACTGAGAAAAAGTTTAAACCCACTCTCATCACTCTCGCATAGATTACGCACGCCATTTTAATCAAAACCTTCGTTCCCTCCCAAAAACCATCACGCAGTCATAGAGCAATTTGCAAAGCGATATTTCATGTTTCAATGACCAATTTCTTCAGTTTTCTTTGTTCCACAGTTCGATTCTACACTAAATCCTACATCTTCACAAACAAAAATAAAAAAAACTGAGTTCATCAAGCAACACAGCAAGTTAGTCAAGCAACAGGGGAATATCTTCATGCAATAGTTGCGACAACAGGTAAATTTAACTCAGAGATTGTAGTTATCAACCAAAAAAAATACAACAAATTATTTAACTAGTTTATTTTCTGTTTCAGTCATCACCAAAGGTTTTTGTTTCATATATTTGTGTTGGATCGTATTATTGTGTTTTTGTGCTTGATTTGGATGTTCTGAACTTTGACATTGATGTTTTTTTGTGTAGAGTGACAAAATAACTATTAATTCCTTGTTGCATGTTCGTATTTTTTGAATATTTTCCCACATTCCTTCTCATATTTTGTGCTCTTATACATAATAATAACCGCTTTTTGTGATTTGTTGTCCACTTAAGTGTGTAGAATGTTACCTGTATGCCGTACATTGTAGGAACACATAGTTGTAAAGGTAGGCCCATGCAATTATAAAATAAGGAGCACCATGTTACATAATTAGGCACACCTACTTATAATCCACAATTTCACATATTTAATATAATAGTCACTGTTGGTTATGAAATATTTGTACCCCTACTTATAAAATGAGTACCAATTGTCATTAAAAAGCCCACCAATAAATAAAGTAGGTCAACTATGTATGTCATACATTTTCAGGCACACACAATTATAAAATAAGGCACATCATGTGACAAAAGTAGGCACAGCTACCTACAGTCAACAATTTTGCATGTTTAACATTCTAGTCACTCTTTGTTATGAAATATTTGTACACCTACTAGTAAAAATCAGCACCAATTGTCACTAAAATGGCCACCTTGAATAACGTAGATCAACTATGTATGGCATACATTGTAAGCACAGATAGTTGTAAAAGTAGGCACACACAATTAAAAATAAGACACACCTATTTACAGTCAACCACTTTTCGTGTTTAACATTATAGTCACTCTTCATTATGAAAAATTTGTACCCCTATTTGTGAAAATAAGCATCACTAATCATTAAAAAGGACACCAATACATAAGGTAGGTTAACTATGTATGCCATACATTGTATGCATACATAGTTTTTGAAGTAGGCACACACAATTACAAAATAAGGCACACCATGTTACAAAAGTAAGCATATCTATTTATGCACAAATATATGAAACAAAAACCTTTGGTGATGACTGAAACAGAAAAATTTGTGTTTCACTCTTGGTTATGAAAAATTTGTACCCTTGTAAAAATGAGCGCCAATTGTTATCAAATAGAGCACCAATGCGTCATGCATGTTTTTCAACATAGGCACTAATAGGTATAAACGTAGGCACTTGCAATTATAAAAATAGGCACTCCTACTCACACTAACAAATTAAATGCCTCCTAATGATAACCGTATGGAAGAACAGCAGACAAAAGCTCGGCATGATTATGAGCGACACATAGAGACATACAAGGGTCAAAAGAAAGCAGGCAGCTAAGGTGTATTGCTAAAAGAGACAAAGAAAAACACAAAAGTCATCCAATTACTAAGAGCCAGATTTATGTACACTATAATCATGTATGAGATCAATATTACAAAAGAGAGTGTATAACTTGCAGCATCTGAGTACTACAAGAGACATCAAGTTAGATAATGTAAAATACAATTAGGGTGGGATTGGATAGGGTCCCAAATCTCAAATCTCAATTTTCAAACACACATCTCCTCTCACAAACTATTTTGCTTTTTCAGAACCCAATATAAAAATCTCAAAACCAAACTCTATCCAAGAGCTCTCTTAATATATTAAATATATATCTATATTTTTTGTATTCATATAATCTCGTACTTGTCTTTAACAGGCTAACACACACAACATTGAAAGGCACACTTAGTATTAAATCTAGGCACTCTTTGTTATAATAGTAGGTGTTAGTTATATGCCCTAGACTAATTGACTTACATTAATATTGGTTAATTTTTAGGCATGTATTTTGAATTGTATTTTATGCTCTTGGTCATCAATTATTTGACTTGATAGTAAAACCCTTCTTGCTAATAAAATACATTCTTGTTTGTCCCTAGTTTTATCACATCTTGTATTATTAAACTAGTATGAAGTTGATTGATGATCAAGTTTTACTAATCATGAATATGATATATAAAATCAATTAATAAATACATATTGAGAATATTGTATTGGACATGACCTAAAGTGAAGAAGAAATATTGCATAGATTTAAGTCATACGTATTTCTTCTCCTTTTATGTTTGGAGTCCTTTGATTTAATGTGTCTAATGCTTCTTGCATGGGGAGAAAGTATGTGTTGACATAGTCAAACATCACTTTTAATCAGGTGATTATTATGACTATTGGTTAGGCTATTTTCTTATCATGGCTTGAATATTAGAGATATTGAATGGGATTTGTCCCTCTCTTATTAGAGAGAGATATCCATGGGCCCCTTGATAAGGAAGACTAGGAAAGTGGTCGGGATTTTTATAACAAAGTTTTAACCCAATACTTGCAAGTGCACAAGATCAAAGTAATATGAAATTATTAGGGTATCGAACCACAGAGAAAGACTTAACTACTTAAATTATTATCTTCCTAAATTAATTCTATAAAAAGAATCAAAGTTTATTATCTAAAAATTATTACTAAATTAAATAAACCTAATAAATAAAATAACTAAAATAATGAGAGCTTAACCAAAGAGATGATTTAGAACCTTGAATCCACCACTAACCTATATAACAATGATTTAATTTTATTTAGGAGAAAAGATTAAACATTCATGTGGTTGTCTAGGCTACAAGCTTCAATTCACTAGAGAAATATATTGTGCTTAAATGCATGACATAATCCATCTAACCATTAGCATGACTTATTCATTCCTATGACATAAATCATCTAAAATTAGCATGAACTATTCAATTCTAAAACCCACAATATACTTGCAAAAATCACATATCTCTTATACCCAAGACTACAAGAATTAAGCATGGATAAAAATATCAATTAACCCAAATAATTATTCTACAAGAACAATCACAAAGAATTAATTGCATCAAACCAATAACATCCCAAGATATGCAATCACATAAATAATATCGTAAATCTCCCAAAAATAAAATAAACCAAAGTCACATGGTTAGGGTTTCATCAAGATTCTAAAAATAAATTTAGTTCATGGCTAAAGGGAAAGAAATAACCAATTTATTTGAGAAAATCATGGCTTTCTTTTACTGAAGTTGAAATTCTGAAGCTTTGGCTATGTATGTTGCTGCTTCGGTCTTCTCCAACAGCAGCTGTTGCTGATTCAGCTACTTTCCTACCAGCAGCTTCAATTGCTTCTTCAATTTCTGCCGCTCTGGTTTTTGCGCCAGAACAGCTGCTTTGGTTGTTGGAGTTTCTGCTTCTGCTGGAGAATTGCTGCTGCCTGCTTCAGCTGCTGCCGCTGGAATTTCTGCTTCTCTTCTTTTCCCCCTCGACTCTTGTGTTTTCTTCACAGCAGCAGCTGCTTGAAATCGCAGCTGCTGTTGCTGCTCCTCTTGCAGCTGTTGTTGCTGCTCCTCCCTTCTTCTTGTGTGGCTCTTCTATATATAGGCAAAAGAGAAGCAAAATCCTAATCCTTAAAGGATTCTACTAAAGTTCTAATCCTAATCCTTAAAGGATTCAAATACTGCAGCTTCCCTTTACCAAATTTAATATGGAATCTTTATTTTCCATTCTTTCTTTTTTTTTTTTTTTTTTTTTTTTTTTTTTTTTAGAAATCTGCACAAAGATAACTAAAATAAATTAAATATAATAATTATGACTAATAAATAAATAAAATATTTTCAAAGGCTAATAATTAAAACTTAAGGTGTTTATTTGTATTAAAAATCGACTCTATCAGAAAGACGCATGGCCATACTCAAAAAAAGATTAATACGGTAAGTCTGCCCGGAGATCAAGCAAATGGCTAATTAAGTTTTATAAGGATAACTCGGTCCATGCCTTATACTTTATTAGGATATTTTGTGACTAAAGGACTAAATATTAAAACTGATGTTAGGTTATCATATATTTTACATAACTTGGATAAGCATAAGGTCTTGCTAGAGGCCACTTATGTTTTGTGGATAAATGTCTGGGACATTTTTTTAATTTATTCACTGCCGATGTTATGTGAACCTACAGGATCACACGCATAGACAATCTTGTGAGCATGATGTCCACATTCAATGAATATAGATCGTGTCAAGACTCGTTGAACGTATACAAAAAAGGGATCAGATACCTCCTTATATTTATTTGGTAAGTTAATAAGTAACTAATTCATTTATCGAATAAATGAAATTAGTTACTTCATATTATTTATCCAACCGTTGGATGATTATAGAAATAGACGAGCGAGATTAAAATTGTCATTAGATGACAATTAGGGTTCTGATGTTCACAGCTATAAAAGGTTATGTTAACCTTTTCTGCAGCCGTCTTTCTCTGTTAAAAAAAATCTTTAACCCTAGAACAACGAGAAGTATGTCTTGCCTCTCTCTCTCTAAAATTCCAAAGCATTACCAAATAATTAGGGTTCGTTCTGAATAGTTTTCAAAATGCCGAGGGGCTAGCATCCTGTTCGCTTGCAGAGGAGGTTGTTGTGTGGATACCGGTAGAAGGCAATGCGTAAATAGCAGCACCTAACGGCATAAAAAATATTGAGGTATTTTTCTTTCCAATTGGTTTTTCTAGTATGTGCAGATCTTGTTGGTGGTTTTCATAGTTTTTATTGTGCTTTTGTCTAGAAATTTGCAACTGTGGTATCCTAGCCTCGTACATACTAGTTTTACTGGTATTATCTGTTACAGCTTTAATTACATGTGTTGTTTTCAATCGGCGTTATAATAAGGTTTCTGATTAAGTATAATAATCAGACTTAGTTAAATTACGAGATTTGCAAAGATCATATTCTATTATACATATTAATGCGACTAAATAAATAGAATATTGCTACAATGAAATTGCTTGTCGTACACAATATAATCTGTGTAGTTTAATTATTAAACTGATATATAGAATCATATAATTTAATGTTTAACTGTTAAACATAATTTCTAGTGGCATAATTATTAAGGTTTATTAGAGGGACTGCCGTTTCCTTCTGGGGGCGACCCCCTTGTTATTTTTGGCATGTTTGTCTCTTATTTTAGATGCATGGTGCATAGCATGACTCTTTACCTCTTGTGATTGGTTGGTTTAATTTGTTCATGGGTTGTAATGTTTTTAAAATACGGCCTGCGTGTCGTCGTTTTCGTTAATGTAATATTATCAAGCTTTACTAGAATAGGTTTATCTTATTTCCTATTCTTGAATATGTTTTTCTATCCTATGTAACAAGAAGAGAAGATCAAGACTTTAGAGGCAAGCTCATAAAGATGAAGACTTACTTAGATTGACCTTTGACTTCCTTGAGGCTTATGGGAGTCAATATAGGATTGGGGTCATGCTATGTCACGTTTTATTCTATGTATATGTTATGCATATGATGTTTAGTTTGTTTCCTTTTGTTTTATTGGATAAATATTTTACAAAATAAAATATATAAAAGGAAGAAGTTTTTGAAACCATGTAAAGATTAAGTCATAAAATGACTCCCATAATCATAAGCACTTCTCCATACCTAAATCATCGTTTTCTCTCATTGCCAAAGAAATAGATAAGTGGTTACCTAAGTAGGGGAAGATGAAAAATAGTGATTTCCATATGCTTGGAATGGTTTGACTTAACTAGGCTATCAAAATGGTTTTGAACCTAAGGCATCATATGGGATTTTGCCACGACATATAGAAGGAAATCCCCTTAGTCTATTTTATTTAATTATGGGTGTTAAGCAAAAGCTTACTTATGATTACTATAAAATGCAAATTCTATGTAGATAATGGCCTCACACAATTCAAACACCTCATTGCGATTCGTGCTTGAAAAGAATAAGCTTAGTGGTACTAACTTTCTTGACTGGACATAAAATTTAAGGATTATCCTTAAACAAGAAAAAAGGCTATATGTTCTTGAAAACCCAATCCCTAATCAACCAGCTAACAACGCTCCTAGAGTCGAAAAGGATGCTTATAGTAAGCACAAAGATGACTCTAATGATGTGACATGTCTCATGTTGGCTACGATAGAATCTGAGTTGCAAAAGCAATTCGAGGAAGTTGAGGCTTATGAGATGATGAAACAGTTCAAGGAAATGTTCCAAGAGCAAGCACGTCAAGAAAGGTATCTTACTACTAAGGCATTGAATAGTTGGAAAATGAACCCAGACACTTCAGTTAGTGCTCATGTCCTCAAGATGAAGGGTTATTTGATCAGCTTGAAAAACTTGGAGCCCCTGTTAGTCATGACTTAGCTACTGATATGATCTTGGCCTCTTTGACATCTGAATATGATTAGTTTGTCATGAACTTCAATATGCATAATATGGAAAAGTCCATAAATGAATTGCACGGGATGCTCAAGCAGGCTGAGCAAAACATTAGGAAGTCTAATCCTAATGTTCTGATGGTTCAGAAGGGGCAGTTCAAGAAGAACAAGGGAAAAGATATGGCCAAGAAGGGCAAAGGCAAGCACAAGCCCAAGCCCAAGGCTAAACCACCAAAGGAAGGGACTTGCTTCCACTGCAATGAACCTGGTCATTGGAAGAGGAACTACAAGCTCTCCTCGGAAGAAAAAAAAAGAAGCAAAAGGCCAGTGAGACTGCCACTTCAAGTATTTTTGTTATAGAAATTAATATGTCTACTCTTACTTCAAACGTATTAGATACTAGATGTGGAGCTCATATTTGTGTAAATGTGAAGGGACTCAAAAGGAGTAGATCTTTGGCAAAAGGAGAAGTGGACCTGCGAGTAGCAAATGGAGCAAAAGTTGCTGTTGTAGCTGTAGGGACATTTGATTTACTTTTGCCCAGTGGGCTTATCATTGAAAGATTGTTATTATGTTCCTGCTATGAGTAGGAACATCATTTCAGTTTATTGTTTGGTTATTGATGGTTTTGAGTTTAATAGTAAGAATGGTAAAAGTTCCATTTATAGAAATGGTATTTTTTTTATGGGGATGACTCTCTATTGATGGGCTTTACATTCTTAACCTACATGATTCCACTAGTATGCCCATCTAAAACATAAATATCTGGCATTTTCGTTCGGGCCACATAAATGAGAAACGTAAATCCAAACTCTATCAAGATGGACTTTTATCTTCATTAGACCTTGAGTGTTATGAAAAATGCGATTATTATTTATTGGGCAAAATGACTAAAAGTCCAGTTACAAGACAAAGTGAAAGGGCTACCGATTTATTGGAACTTATACATATCGATGTATGTGGACCAATGGACACACAAGCCAGAGGAGGTTTTCAGTACTTCATTAAGTTCACAGATATTTAGTAGATACGGTTATGTCTATCTAATGAAATATAAATCTGATTCTTTTCAAAAGTTTAAGGAGTTTCAAAATAAAGTACAGAATTAACTTGGGAAGAGTATCAAATTACTTTGATCAGATCGAGGTGGTGAATACTTAAGTCAAGAGTTTGACGAACATCTTAAAAATTGTGGGATAGTATCACAATTAACTCCACCAGGAACACCGTAATGGAATGTGTGTCTAAACGCAGAAATCGAATTCTATTAGATATGGTTCGATCTATAATGAGTCAAACAGATCTTCCAATTTTTGTTTTTTTTTGGTTATGCTCTAGAAACTGTTGCATTCACATTAAATAGAGTTCCATCTAAATCTATTAAGAAGACACCATATGCGATATAGACAGGGAAATAACCTAGTTTAGCATTTCTCAAAATTTGGGGATACGATGCTTATGTGAAGTGATCATTATCTGAAAAACAAGTACCCAAATCTGATAAGTGTTTGTTTGTGGGATATCCTAAGGAAACTAAAGGATACAATTTCTATCTTCCATATGAAAAAAAAGCGTTTGTTACTCGGAACGAAATTTTTCTTGAAAGAGAATTCGTTTCCAAAAGAGTTAGTGGGAGTAGAATCCATCTTGAAGAAGCTCAAGGACAACAAACTATTTCTAAATCGAGTATGGACACTCAATTGGACTCATGTATTCATACTGAGCTTAAGCCTTTGACACAAGCCTAAGAAGGTCTGGTATGATTCATCAGATACCACAGAGATATGGATTTCCTATGACTAAGGATCATAATGTTGATCTTATTCATCAAAGTGAACCTAATTCCTACAAAGATGCTATTCATAGTCTTGAATCTAGCAAATGCCTAGAGGCTATGAAATTAGAAGTGCAATCCATGCATGAAAATCAAGTTTGGACTTTGATTGATCCACCTGAAGGTTGCAAAACCATAGGGTGTAAATGGGTTTCAAAAAGAAACCTGACATGGATGGCAATGTGCACACTTACAAAGCACGACTGGTAGCAAAAGGTTATGGACAAACTCATGGTATTGGCTGTGATGAAACCTTTTCTCTAGTTGTAATGCTTAAGTCATTCAAAATTCTACTTCCTACTGCAGCATATTATGATTATGAAATATGGCAAATGGATGTTAAGACTGCATTTATTAATGGAAATCTACTGGAAGATGTGTATATGACACAGCCTGATGGTTTTATTCATCCTTTAAATTCTGGTAAAGTGTGTAAACTTCAAAGATCCATTTATAGCTTGCATCAAGCATCTCAAAGTTGGAATCTCTATTTTCATGAAGCAATTAAAGAACTCAATTTCATCAAGAATGAAGATAAACTTTGCGTGTACAAAAGGGTTACAGAAAATGCAGTAGTCTTCTTAGTGCTCTATGTCAATGACATCTTGTTAATTGGGAATGAAATACCCACATTGCAAAGTGTAAAAACTTTGGTTGGGGAAGTGTTTTTCAATGAAAGATTTAGGTGAAGCAGCCTATATTCTAGGCATTGGGATCTATCGAGATAGATCTAAAAACCTAATTGCCTAAGTCAGAGTGGATATATTGACAAGGCACTGAAAAGGTTCAGTATGCAAGATTCTAAGAGAGGATTCTTGCCAATGTCACATGGCATTAAACTTAGTAAGTCTCAAAGTCATGAAGCATGGCATAAGGATAATTTGTATGAAGATTATGGAGATATCCCTAATGTTGGCCAAGCATACTATGGTGACGACTATGGTAATCAACAAGGGGTTAAAGCTCGACAAAATCAAGTGGGACGTGCCTAGCTTCAAGGGTGAGAATGATCCAAATGTATTCCTTGGTTGGGGACGACAAGTAGGGAACCTATTCATGGTGAGAAGCTATGGTGACATTGTCAAGGTGAAATTAGTCATTGCAGGATTTTCGAGTTATGCACTTCATTGGTGGGAAAGGATTGTCCCCAAAGGTTGAGAAATGGAAGGTAACAGGTAGAAACTTGGGCAGAGTTGAAGACTCTCATGAAGGAAAGATTTCTGCCGGAACATTATTATAGGGATCTTCACTAGAAGTTGATGACTTTTAAGTAAGGCAACAAAATTGTTGAGAAATATAGACAAGAGATGGAGTTGTACACTTTGAAATTGAGCTTGGAGAAAGACAAAGATGCTTCAATTCCTAGATTTGTAACTGGTCTCAATATGGATATTTATTATCAATTAGAATTGTACCCTTACACCACTTATAAAGATATGTGTCATTTGGCTACAAAGATTGAGAATCAAAGAAAGAGGATTTGTTTCTCTAAAACTAATCTTCCTTCTTCAAGAAGTGTGGTGCCTAAACCTCAAACATCTACCTAAAAGTTGGCCAATGAAAGAAAATACACCTAAGGTAGATTTCAAAGATCATTCTAAGCCTAAGGTGGAAGAGAAAGGAAGGCGGATCACCAATCTAACAAAGTGCTTCAAGTGCAATGGTGTGGGACATATATTATTATAAATTGTCCTACCAAGAGAACTTTTGACTTTAGTGAAGATTTAAATGGTTAGATTGGAAAGAGTGAAGGTGATTGCCAAGAGGGTATTGTTAACAAAGAAGAGAGTAGTGAAGATCAAAAGATTTCCTCTTTTGAAGACGATGAAGAGGGTATGAGCTTGGAAACTATTTAGAACTTTGTCTACCAAAGTCCATGAGGAAGAGACTAGCATTCAAAGGGAATACCTCTTTCACACTAAATGCTTAGTGGGAGGTAATGTTGCTAACCTTATTATTGATAGTGATAGTTTTACTAATGTGGCTAGCACTTATCTTGTTGAAAAGTTGAATTTACCTCTCCTCAAGCATCCTAACCATACACACTTCATTGGTTAAATGATAGTGGGGAAGTGAAAGTAAACAAACAAGTATTAGTGTTTATTACTAAGGGGTCATATAACGATGAAATTCTTTGTGGTGTGGCTCCTATGCAAGCAAGGCATTTGTTGTTGGGACGTCCTTGGCAATATGATAGAAAGGTTATTCATGATGATGTGAAGAACACCTACACTTTTGAAAAAGATGGGGAGAAGTTCAAGTTGAATCCTTTGACTCCTATTCAAGTCTTTGTATAACAAAAAAAATGGGAGAAAAAGAAAGACTATAGAGTGAGAAAAAGAGAGAGCATTGAAGAGGAAAAAAGAATTGATGGAAAATAATTGAGCGTGGAAAAAACTAGAGAGGAAAAATTAAAGAGGGACAAGAAAAGGAGTGATAGTTGCAAGGGAGAGAAAAGATGTTTGTATGCAAAAGTGAGTGAGATAATAGAAGCCATTGAAAACGAAGAATTGGTTTTACTTCTCTATTACAAGGGTACATTTGTTTCTACTAATGCTATAATAAAGTTTATTGAAGAATTCAAGGATGTCTTTCCCGAAGAGATGCCCGGTGGACTTTTTCCTTTAAGAGGAATTAAACATCAAATTAATTTGGTATTCGAAGTGGTGTTGCCAAATAGGCCGGCTTATAGAAGTCCTCTCGAAGAGACCAAGGAGTTAAGAGGACAAGTTGAGGAATTGCTCTCCAAAGGCTATGTAAGAGAAAGCTTGAGCCCTTGTGTCGTTCCTATTTTATTAGTTTCAAAAAAAGATGGTACATGGCGCATGTGTGTAAATTGTAGAGCCATTAACAACGTTACTATCAAATATAGGCATCCATTCCTAGATTAGATGATTTTCTTGAGGAGTTGAATGGTTCTCAAATATTTTAAATGATTGATTTAAAATTGGGTTACCATCAAATGACAATGAGGAAAGGGGATAAGTGGGAAATGTGATTTTTGTTTGGAAAATGTGACTTTCCTAGGTTATGCAGTGAGTTCTCAAGGCCTTCAAGTGGATCAAGAGAAGGAGAAAGCAAGCAAAAAATGGTATACTCCGAAAATGCATCCAAAGTGAGGAGTTTCTATTGATTAGCAAGTTTCTATAAAAGATTCATTAAAGATTTTAGCACCATTGCTAGGCCCCGTTTGATTAAACTAAAAATAAAGAATAAAGTTTGAATTGTTTAAGTTATGAATTCTGAATGTTAAGTCTGAACACTGAATCTAAGAATTAAAGACTGAATCTGAATGCTGAATTAATTAATAAGTGATAATTACATGCAAAACGTTGTAATAATTTGACAAATAGTATACATATTAAGACTTCAGACTTCAGAATTAAGTAAAAAATTTTCACTTAAAATTTATACTACAATTAAGTACATCTTAAACAATTAAGTGATTTGAAAAAATTGTTATCAAAGGCACTTAAATACTAAGCCATTAATAATATATGTTATCAAATACACTTAATTCGATAAGCTCTTAACGAATTAATTTCAAGAGGCAAATTAATTTAACAAACAAGGCCCTAGTCCTTTGACTGATGTTATTAAGAAGATGAATGGCTTCAAATGGGAGGAGAGTCAAGAGAAAGCATTCAAGTTATTAAAGGAGAGGTTCAGTAGTGCACCTCTACTTGCACTACCTAAGAAGATGTTTGGGATAGAATGTGATGCCTTGGGTGTTGGCATTGGAGGAGTTTTGATGCAAGACAAGAGATCCTTAGCTTACTTTAGTAAAAATTTGACTAGTGCGGCATTGAATTATGCTACATATGATAATGAGCTCTATGCACTTGTGAGAACATTGAAACATTAGCAACAATATTTATGGCCAAAGGAGTTTATGTGCATAGAGATCATGAGTCCTTGAAGTTTCTTAAAGGACAACAAAAGCTAAACAAGAATGCAAGATGGATGGAGTTTATTGAGACTTTTCCATACATCATTCGGTATAAGAAAGGTAAAGAAAACATTGTGGCCGATGCATTATCTAGAAGGTACACTCTTATCTCTACTTTGCAAGCTCAAATTCTTGGGTTTGAGATGCTTAAGGAATTATATGCTAGTGATCATGATTTTAAGGACATATTTCATGATTGTTTGCTTGTGCCTAATAATAAGTATTTCATACATGACAGTGTTTTTTATCATGAGGGAAAATTGTGCATTTCATCTTGTTCTACTAGGTTGTTGTTGGTTAAAGAGGCTCATTGTGGTAGCTTAATGAGACATTTTGGCATTACTAAAACTTATGATATCTGCATGAGCATGTCTTTTGGCATCACATGAGAAAAGATGTTGAAAGATTCATTGGAAATTGCTTAGAATGTAAAAAGGCTAAATCTACTTATTTACCACATGGTCTTTGTACTCCTTTAGATGTGCCTAAAGTTCCTTGGGTTGATATTTCTATGGATTTTATTCTTGGATTGCCTAAATCACTTAAATGTATGGATTCTATTTTTGTTTTAGTACATAGGTTTTTCAAAATGGCTCATTTCATACCATGCAAGAAAGCAGATGATGCTGACCATGTTTCAAACTTATTCTTTACTCGGGCAGTGCGATTTCATGGAATACCAAAAACTATTATCTCGGATCGGCACCAAGTTTCTTAGTCATTTTTGGCGAGTTTTGTGGAGGAAACATAGCACTAATTTGTAGTATTCTATAGCTTTCCATCCCAAACTGATGGCCAAATGGAGGTGGTCAATAGGACCATTAGGCGACTTCTTAGGGCCATCCTTAAGAAGAATTTGTGCCAGTGGGAAGAATTCATCCCTCACACTGAGTTTACTTACAATAGGGCTAGGTATTCTATTATTTCTTATTCTCCTTTTGAAGTTGTTTATGATTTCAATCCCTTAACTCCATTTTATTTGGGTCATTTGCTTATAGATCATGTTGTCATCTTGGATGGAAAACGGAAGGCGGAGCTTGACCAGTCCATTCATACAAAAGTGCATGATGCTATAGAGTTCAAAAAAAAGAAATTAGTGGCTACACGGAATGTTGGAAGGAAACGAGTTGTGTTTGAACCCGGAGATCAAGTTTAGGTTCATCTTCGGAAGGATCGCTTTCCTTCTTAACACAAGAATAAGCTTGATGCTCGTGGTGATGGACCTTTTCAAGTTCTTGAGCGTCTTAGTGATAATGCCTATAAAATTAATCTTCCGGGTGATTACAATGTTAGAGCCATCTTCAATGTTTCTGATTTTTCTCCTTTTGATATAGGTGAAGATTCAAGGATGAATATTTTCAAAGGCGAGGTGGATGATGTGAATCGGGAGAGTCGAGCACCTATGCAGTTGAAGCTTAGATTACTCACTAGAGCTGAAGGAAAGAAACTCAAGATTCATTATGCAAATGTGGCTAATGGCTTGGTTATTTACATGGAGAAAGCTTCGAAGAACAAGCTTGAAGGGTTTAAAGACCAAGGAAAGGCTTCTAAGTTGCTCTCAATTTGTACAATAAACATGGATCAATCAAGGTAGCAAATAGAAGGTGAAAATGGCTAAGTGTTGGAGAAGAGCACCCTACTGCCAATGGTAGCCCTGCCCCTATTGTCGCCAGAAGGCTTTTGGTTGGGATTTGGTTGGAAGAGCACACCCTACAGCATCCGATAGGTCTTACCCTACCGTTGCCGGTAGTGTTCGGGTGGAGGAGTGCGAATATGACTTTGTTGGCAGGATTTTATTATTGAACTTGTTTTTCTAGCTTTAATTCAAGGGTTTAATGGGTATTAAGTCATTAATCAATAATTTATCTAGGTGTAAGCTTGGCCTATAAATACCCCATTATAAACTCATTGTAATTAACATTGATGAATTTTACTAAAATTTGAGAGAGGATTCTCAAATTGTGTCTAGGGTTTTTTACCCTTCTTAGTTAGCTTGCTAAGGGTTAATATCCTTAGTTTTGTGAACAATTGTTTGCCTTAGATTTTAAAATCTATGGAATCAACTGATTATCCAATTCCTTTCTTTAATTGAATCTTAGAGTTCTCATTCTTATATTCGATTAATCCTATGTCTTCTAGTTTGTGTAGTTGGGGTTTTGAGGCCTTAGTTTTCTCAAGGTTTTCCTATCAAATTAGGAAAGATTTTGCCTCTCTATATTGGGTTTATGAGGCTTAGATCCTCATAGGTTTTCTATTGGAGTGTTGAAACCACAAAATCCTCAATCGAGGTTCTTCATCAAAGGAGGTGATCTTAGGAAGGTGTAGAATCCAATCTACAACCGATTGAAGATTCACATCAAAGGTTCTTAACCAAATTAGGATATTTTTTAAGGTGATACTTTTTTATTTTAATGAAGAGAGATATTCCTTTAAAACCTGAAGAGAATATCTTATTGGAATATAGGAATAGTGGGGGTTAGCTTGTTTACTAAAGTTACCTCCATAACCATAAATGTGTTAGTTAAAAACACTAATGATCTTGTGTAGTATATTGATCCTATATTTGTTTTGATAATGATTCACTATTGTTAAAGAACTAAAGCTCTTGAGAAATAACTTTGAACATAAGATTGTTTGAAAAATATATTATTTCAAAGCATTATTGTTGGTTATGCTCAAAAAGTATGGAAAAGTATAACTAAAGTTGATTGCAAAAGTATAGCCATTACTTGTTGTGCTAGTAGAGAAAACATACAATAGTAAAAGGGATAAAACCTTTACTTAAGAGGATCAACTTATGGTGAAGTTGGCTAAAAGACTAATCATTTTATGTTTCTAGACTTGAAAAATTATGTCTATTCATAATATGTTATAGAACTACTATGTTCAAGATTAATATCCATTTTATTATGGTAAATGTAGATTTATGGTAGGAGAGTTATTTATAATTGACAATGATAACATATGAGTTTGTCAAATCTCTTGATAACGTTATAATATAATAAGGTCTTGACGTAATATGTGATTCGGATACATCGAAGGGAATGGGATTAAAGCAAACAAAATTGCATGATTCACATATGAAGATATCTGACCCAAGGGCCAGAGATCCTGTAATTGAGTTCAAAGGGAAAAGCGAAGCGTATGGTGAACGTAAAAAATGCACAATTTTATCATATACATTCCTATGGTGTAAGTGCATTATCTTGTAATGTTTGGAGGGTTGAGTTATAAGACTCTTAGTGATATTCTATAGCTCTTTATGAGTAGGGTGTTATAGGAGTACCCTTGACAAATTTCACCTATATGAGTGTGAAAGTGAGGCTATTTTCTATGAGAATGGGGCTTATTCTCAAAAATGCTAATGAAAACAAGGAAAGCACAAGGACGTAATATATGTTGGAATCCTTAGGCAAAAACAAAATAAAATAAAACTACGAAAATCCACCAACAGGATCTACACATACTAGAAAAATTGATTGGATAGAAATTACCTCAATGTTTTGATTGTTCGTTGTGGAAGCGCTGCTTTGTACGCTTCGCCCTCTACTGGTATCCACGCGACGAACTCCTCTACAAGCGATCGGGATGCTAGCCCCTTCTGTGTTCTGAAAACTGTTCAGAACTGATCCTGACTATCTGGTAATCGATCGTATTTCGGAGAGAGGAGGCTAGGTACTATATCGCTGTTCTAGGGTTTAGGGTTTTGTTTTTCTTTTATCAGATAAAGGACCGCCACCAAGAAAAGGTTAGCATAACCTTTTATAGCTATCAGTATCGAAACCCTAACTGTCATCTAATGACAGTTTAATCTCGTCCGTTTATTCCTATAATCATCCAACAGTTGGATGAGTAATATTAAGTAATTAATTTCATTTATCCGATTAAATAAAATTAATTACTTATTAACTTACCAGAAAATACAATATGGAATCTGATTCCCCTTTTGTATACGTTCAACGAATCTGGACACAATCTAGATTCATTGAACGTGGATATTATGCTCACAAGATCGTCTATGCGTGTGACCCTGTAGGTTCACTTAACGTTGGCAGTGAATGAAAAATGTCCTAGACATTTATTCACAAAACATAAGTGGCCTCTAGCAAGACATTATGCTTACCAAAGTTAAGTAAATGTAATAATAACCTAGCATCAGATTTAATATTTAGTCCTTTTGTCACACGATATCCTAATTAAGTATAAGGCATGGACCAAGTCATCCTTACAAAACTTAATTAACCATTTACCTGATCACCAGGCAGACTGTTCCAACAAATAATATTAATAACACCTTATTAATACTTATTTGAGCATGGCCATGCATATTTTCTAGTCTTCCTTATCAAGGAGCCCATGGATATGTCTCTCTAAAAAGAGAGGGACAAATCCCTTTCACTATCTCCAATATTCAAGCCATGACAAGAAAATAAGCCAAACAATAGTCATAATGATCACCTAATTAAAAGTGATGTTTGACTATGTCAAAACATATTTTCACCCCATGCAAGAAACATTAGGTCAAAGGACACCAAATATAAAACTGAGAAGAAATACTTATAACTTAAACCCATTCAATATTTCTTCTTCACTTTGGGTCATGTCCAATACAATATTCTCAATATGTATTTATGATTTGATTTTATATCTCATATTCATGATCAGTAAAACTTGACCATCAATCAACTTCACACTAGTTTATAAGATGTAATAAACTAAGGACAAATAAGAATAGTATTTTATTAGCTATAAGGGTTTTACTATCAAGTCACATACTTGATGACCAAGAGCATAAAATACAATTCAAAAAATACATGCTTCATAAATCAATAATGTGAGTCAATTGGTCTTAGGGCATATACTAACAATATGCTGGCTAAGTAAGCTTAAATTTTAGAACTTGGATTATTATGTGTACAATGATCTTTTCTTCCCTTAAGCTATCAAAGTTCAATGCTGAGCGTATTGGGATTATGGAATAAAGATTGTTGTTTCACAAAGTGGAAGTTCAATGCAAAGCAGACCTTTATTAAGCATAATAGTTCGTCTTTAACTACTATTCTCTCTTTCTTGCATTGTCATATACATTCATGTATTAATATTAAAATGAATGCAGGAATGTCGGTTCATTTTAATTTAAATGTACATATATGTACAATGTCTAACGCATATATATGAATTTACTAGTTATGTCTTTATGAATATACGATTCACATAACATGTTCATATCCTTATTCATATATGCATACATATTGAGAGACAATATTAGTTGAAGAAAGGTGTTCTTCTTGTGAAGCTTGAGCTTGAATACTTTGTGCAGAATTAATACACGCTACACAACGAGTTAGGTTGTTGTATCTTAGAGGGGATGAGTAAGAAGGTTATTCCCTACTACATCGGTTAGAAAGTTTATATCTATCATAGAGGGCTCGAATCTCCTTAAAGAGAGCGAGATGTCTGTGCCTCATCCTTGTAGTTTTGTGTTTTTGTACATTATCCACAATTCCTCTTTACGTGTAAGTTTAATTTTTATGTTTTAATACATATTGCACTAATAGTTACCACAATCAACTCTTGTAAAAGAGCTTGTAATTTTGCGTAATAAAATGTGCTTAATTTAATTGTCATTAACATTATAGCATTTCTTGTACTATGTATATAGCATTAGACGTATGATTCTTGGGGTTGTAATGCACATCATATTTTATTAATGTTGTAGGCCAGTTGGGCCTTTGTTCACACATTTTTTCTTTTTCGTTTTCAGCCCATGTTCTTGTACCATATGATGAGTTGGACTGAGCCTCACTACCAAAATAGGATGAGTTTATTTTTAACTTAAGATGCCGGGTGGGCCGAGCTGGTAAAAAGCCCAATCTTATTTACTTTGTCTTCCCCGGGTGACTTGATTTTTGGTATTTTGAATGAGTCTTCCAGGTTCTTGGCTTTTCTGTTTTGAACAATCCTTCCAAATGACTGTTCTAATTTGAATGATTCTACCTTAGGAACTCTATAAATACTCTCAGCCTTCCTATTGCTGATAGATGAGGTGATTAATAACTCTGTGTGAAGCTTACGTTCTTTTCTCTCTTCTTCTTCTCTGCAGTTTCTTATTCCTCTGTTACTACATATTCTCTGTGAATTCTTCTGTTGTTGCCACCCTTAGTCGTCATTCTTGGTTGACTGCGTGCTTGGGTGGCTTGTGAAGGAGAAAACCGAGAGTGAGAGATTAGAATGTTATTTTGTGAGGCTCATCCATTGTTCTAAGGGTTTAATTGAGATTCTGACTTATTGAGCAAAACTGGTCTTCCTCGTCTATTTTTGGCGTCCAAATATCCCAGTTCCCTTCTTTCACAAAAATCAGTCATCCGATTTTTCTATGTTGTTCGTATGGTTTTGAAAACGGACGGCCGGTTTTTAAGTTGGTCGTCTGATTCTTTCTTTTTTTGGCAAAAATTGGACGTCCAGTTTTTTGACTACTCATCTGATTTTGTAGTCCAATTTTTGTAGGTACTTGGATTGAAGAAGAATAAGTGGTCCATTATTCGGATACCTAATCAAATTTTGAAGAACCATTTTCAAGAGTTGTTATCCGGTTATTTGTAATAGATTAGATACTTATATTATGTTCTTCCCCTGCTTTTGTTATAGTTTTGTAGAGGTTTTGTTTATGTAACAGGGCTGATCACCACGTTACTTTCCTAAATAGTGGTATCAGAGCCAGAAGGACATTTGATCTCTCTGGTGTCTGGTGTTTGTTACATTCCTCCATCGATGCAGACGTCATCCAAAATCTCCCAGGTCACTATTACTGTTTTTGCTTTCCTTTCATTTAAAGTTTATTGTCTGTATATATACATACTTGCTGTTTATATCTCTGATTTCAGACCAAATTTTTGTGATTTCTGTTTCTTCTCTGAAAAACCAAAACCTAAGCCTGGTTTGAGTCCTATAGAGACTCTAAGTATCTGTGCCTTGGTATTTTTCTTGTTTGATTGCGAAAATTTTTCCTTTATTGTCCGTGATCATTGAGATTGTTTTATTGTTTGTTTGGGGGTTGTTACTCAGCCTGTAATTATTTATAATGTTCCTCTGTTGATCATCTATTTTGTGGCTGTTGCTCAGCCTTTACTATCTGATTGATCTATTATGAGTTTATTATCTGAATATTGCTTGTTTTTCTAGCAGTATTATTTTTCTGAGCTATTTTTGTGACAAAAATTTTTCTTAAATCTTTTGTTTTTCGCGCATTACTCTTATTTGCCACTGTTCAACATGTCTGTTCCAAAACTTGAAACAGACAAGTTCGATGTCAAATCTGATTTTGTAATGTGGCGTAGAAAAAAGAAAGCTATTTTAGTCCAAAACAAAATTGCACCCGCTATTTGCACTACTGACAAGTATCCATAATCTTGGAAAGGAGAAATACTACTTGAAAAACTTGGTGATGCACATAGCTGTCTCACCTTGCATTTGAAAGATAATATTTTAAGATAAATAAATGAAACAAACAATGCTTAGACAAAACTTGAAAAATTTTATTTGGGAAAGTCTTTATCAAACAAAATCTATTTAAAGGAACAACTCTTTAGCTTCAAAATGTGCAGGTTAAAATCCCTTTCTGAAAACATAGATGATTTAAATAAAATTGTTTTAGAGCTCCAAAATGTTGGAGAAAACATTTCTGATGAAAACATTGCTGTTATTTTGTTGAATGCCTTGCCTGAGTCATTTAATGATGTGAAATCTGCTATTACGTATGGCAGAGATAACTTGACTCTTTCTGATGTAAAAAACGCTTTGAAATCAAAAGATTTAGATTTGCAAAAAGAAAATAAAACAAACGGAGAGAATCTTTTCGTGCGAGAGAGGGTTGACCGAAGAGAACCTTCTAGTCACCGTTCTAAAAGTGAAGGGAGGTCTAAATCTCGAGATAAGAATAGAGTGAAGTGTTTTTATTGTGGCAAATATGGACATATGAAAAATAAATGTTTTAAACAAATCAAAGATGAAAAATTACGTAAACAAATTAATGGGAAGCATAAAACTGACAAAACACACGATTTTGAACTAGATGGTAATTCTATGCATTCTGAAGTTTTATGTGTTTCCCCTTCCCCATCTACCTCTGATAAGTGGATTCTTGATTCCGGTTGTACTTTTTATATGACACCTGACAAGCATTGGTTTTCTGATTTTAAACCCCTTGATCATGGAAAAGTTTTTATGGGAAATAATCAGATTTGTGATGGCAAGGGAATTGGAAATGTTTTTATAAAAATGCATGATAGTATGACTAGAAAATTAACCTAGGTGAGGTATGTACCTGATCTTAGGCGTTATTTAATCTCCCTTGGTGTTTTTGATACAAATGACTTTTCTTATAAATCTGAAAATGGGATTTTACGAGTTTGTAAAGTCAAAGGTTTTAAGAAAGATGATTTGTATACCTTACTTGGAAAAACCGTTTGTGAATCATCTGCATTATTTTCTAAAACTATTCCTGAAAAGATTATGTTGTGGCATCGACGAATTGGCCACATTAGTGAAAAAGTTTTGCATTATTTATACAAATAAAATCTTTTAAACAGTGATAAAATCACTTCTTTACATTTTTGTGATCATTGCATTCTTGGCAAACAATACAAACTCAGTTTTTCTACGGGCACACACAAATCCACTACTGTTATTGATTATGTGCACTGTGATCTTTGGGGTCTTGAAAAGGTACCCGCTTTTGGTGGCAATGTTTATTTCCTTTCTATTGTTAATGATTTTTCTCGGCATGTTTGGGTGCTTCTTTTAAAAATCAAATATCAAACTTTTTCAAAAGTTTAATGAATGGAAACATTTTGCCGAAAATCGAACCGGAAAAACTAAAGGTTTTAAGAACAGATAACGGTTTGGAATTTTGTAACAAGAAATTTCATGATTTGTGTGCTTTACATGGTATTGTTCATCATAGAATGGTTAGGCACAATCCACAACAAAACGGGGTAGCTGAAAGGATGAACCGAACCATTATAAATAAAGTTAGGTGTCTTTTGGTATCATCTAGGGTTCCTAAACCTTTTTGGGGAGAGGATGTTAGTAAAGTAGTTTACCTTATAAATAGGTCTCCTTCCACTACCATAAACTTCAAAACTCCCATAGAATTGTGGACTAGTCAACCACCAAACCTTTTCAACCTTAGAGTGTTTGGGTGTGCTACTTTTGCACATCAGAGTGAAGGGAAGTTAGATCCTATGTCTAAGAAGGGAGTGTTTATAGGCTATCCTAGTGGGGTAAAGTGTTACAGAGTGTGGCTTAAGGGTGAATCGGTTGTGAGGGTAGTCGTGAGTAGAGATGTAGTCTCTAACGAACTAGACATGTCCCGTCTTAGAACTGAAACCAAACCCGAGAGTTTTACCGGTATACCCAGAGTTGAGAACATTCTTGTGGAGGTGGAGGACACCTCCAAATCTTCTCAGGAGCACACACTAGAACCCGAAACACTAGAACCTATGAGGAGTCTGGTAACCCAACTAGTGTTCCTAAACCCTATGAGCCGGAACTAGGTAATTCTGATGATGATGATGAGGATCATCCAGAGGTACAAGAGCAAGCCCTTAGAAATTACCAACTGTCGAAGTATAGGGTTAGAAGGGTGTCAAGAGAACCTTCTAGGCATGGTTTTTCATACATCGTTTCTTACGCTTTTGCTGCTGCATCTTTTGTTGAGAGAAAGAACTTGTTTATTTTTCTGATGTTTTAAACAGTCCTAATCGCTCTTTGTGGATGCATGCTATGAATGAAGAAATGTCTTCTTCGCATAAGAAGAAAACTTGGCTGTTTCTTCCTAAACCACCTAAACAAAAATTGATTGATTGTAAATGGATTTTCAAAGTTAAAGAACATGAATCTGTTAGTGAACCTCCAAGGTTCAAGGCTAGATTGGTTGCAAAAGGTTTTTCTCAAGTTGAAGGTATTAATTTTAATTAGATCTTTTCTCCTGTTGTTAAGTATAAAACTATTAGAATTATGCTTGCTATTGTTACCTTCTTTGATCTTGAGCTTGAACAATTGGATGTTAAAACTGTCTTTTTGCATGGTGAACTTGATGAAACCATTTACATTCACCAACCACCTGGTTTTGAGGTGAAAGGTAAGGAGCATATGGCTTGTCTTTTGAAGAAGTCCTTGTATGGGCTTAAACAATCACCTAGACAGTGGTATAAAAGGTTTGATTCTTTTATCCTTAAAACTGGTTTTGTTAAAAGTAATTATGTTAGTTGCTTATATTTTTCTGGTGATACTGTTGATAATGCCATTTATTTGCTTCTTTATGTTGATAATATGCTTATTGCCTGCAAGCATATAGATAAGATTATGCATTTGAAATCTTTGTTGAAATCAGAGTTTGAGATGAAGGATCTTAGATCTGCCTCTAGAATTTTAGGCATGAATATTGATAGGGTTAGAGCTGATCATTCTTTGTTTATATCCTAGAAGTCTTTCTTGCAGAAAATTGTTTCAAAAGTTTCTATACATTTGTGTAAGCCAGTTTGTACCCCTCTTGCAAGTCATTTTCAACTTTCTTCTAAAACTTGTCCTAAAATTGAAAATGAGAAGAAAGATATGTCCAACATAATTTATAGAATGGCTATAGGATCTATCATGTATTTCATGATTTCCACCCGTCCTGATATTGGTTATTCCATAAGCCTTTTTAGCTGTTTTATGTCTAACCCAGGTAGGGATCATTGGGCCGCTCTTAAGTAGCTATTGAGGTATATTAATGGGACTCTTGATAGAGGCTTGCATTATCATAACTGGTCTGAACAATTTGATTTGGCTGGTTATGTTGACTCTAATTTTGCAGGTGATAGAGAAGGTAGAAAGTCTGTCACTTCTTATTTCTTTACCCTTGCTGGTAACGGTTTTTCTTGGAAATCACAGTTGCAGCCTGTAATCGCTCTTTCGACTTCGGAGGCTGAATATATTGCTGCCACAAAGGCAATTAAAGAAGCCATTTAGCTTCAGGGTCTTTTATCAGAACTACATCTTTCACATTCTAAAGCTGTTATATTTACTGATAGTCAGAGTTGTCTTCGTTTGTGTAAAAATATTGTTTATCGTTAAAGGACTAAACATATAGATGTTAAGTATCATTTCATTCGTGAAAAGGTTTCAAATGGTATTCTTAATATAGACAAATTTAATACTAAAGATAATCTTGCTAATTTTGGTACTAAAATTGTGACAACTGGCAAGTTTGTTTTGTATAGAGACCTTCTACATATTGATGCAGATTGATTGTTTAGCTCCCAATGCTTGAAGCACAGGTGAACACAGATGAATAGAGTGATATTATGAAAAATGTGAAATGCCATACTATGAAGATATATACATCATGAAATTGAAATATTATATACATAAATGTAATAATATTTTAAAATAGTTAAATGTTATAATAAATTTTTAAAAAACTTAAATGTAATAATATTTGAGAATTCAAATATGAGAAACTCACCATAATTAGCCTAGTTACCACAATTTATTCGTTTCTCATCATATCCAAAATGCTTTATTTGACCATTTTATGCCCTAAAACTATTTTTGAACAACTTATTATGACAATGTTTAATGCTGAAGAAGGTGAAACCCAGCCGCAGAACGCATGTCCCACTGATCTGTAGCTGTAAAAAAGGAAGATTTTGTACATTTACATGATTTCAACGGTCAGTCCATATAAAACGGACTACATGAAGTAATTTTGACCCATTTTCATGATGGATTGGTCATTGGAATTATGTGAAGGGACTATATTACCCTTATTACAATTGCATGTAAGCAGCATTCATTTCCTAGCCGAATTCTGTTGTCCTCAACATTAGTCATCATAATAAGCTATTCAAAAATTATTTGGGGCATAAAAGTATTATATAAAGCATTTTGAATATAATGAGAAATGTATAAATTGTTTTAGGGTACTTATAGTGAATTTCTCATTCAAATGTAAATG
This sequence comes from Catharanthus roseus, assembly GCA_028651295.1. Taxonomy (NCBI): domain Eukaryota; kingdom Viridiplantae; phylum Streptophyta; class Magnoliopsida; order Gentianales; family Apocynaceae; genus Catharanthus; species Catharanthus roseus. Next base: position 25,258,443 of record JAPQWS010000153.1, on the reverse strand, counting down.
AGAAACTACATATAGTACAACAAACTCGTGGCATGCACAAAAATGAAGAAAAGCTAGTGGTTATTTAAATGTAGAGACATATATGTAAAATATGTAAGTTACATTTGTTTTGCCAATTTATCGATTGAGTACCCATTAAATCGTGTCGGATTGTATAAGCACATACACGTAAAGGTTAAAAAAAATATTATTTGAGTTGTAAAAAATCTATTTATAATTCCCGTTTGACCCAAAAAATTATATTAACATTTCTGACTCCTTTTCTCCTTCCATAGTTGTACTCGATTGCCCTTCTTCTTTTTCCCTTTTTTTCTTTTTCTTCTCCTTCCTCTTGTTGTTATCGACTACAGTCCTTTTCACTTCTTTTCTCCTTCCAGCATCTCTGATCATTTGTCCCTCTTCTCTCTATCACACTCTGCCTTTTCTTTCTTCTCCCTTTCCAACCGTCATAACCGATTGCAATCCTTCTCTCTTTCTTCTTTTTCTCCTATCATCGCCACTGACCACCTCTCTCTCTCTCTCTCTCTCTCTCTCTCTCTCTCTCTCTCTCACTCTCATTTTTTTATTTTTATGTACACTCCCTCCAAGCTCATCAGAATATGGGAAATATGTGCTTTATAAATTGGCATCTTTTAAAAAATAAGTTAATATGGACCACTGTAGCGAATTATTCTTATTAAGTATACTATTGAATATTTGGAAGTAACTTCACTTAAATTTCATATCTACAATAAAAAAAATTACATAAATTTTCACGAGAAAAAAACTCTAATTAAGAAAGTAGTCTTATTATTTAATCCTGTTACCACACATGGGAAAGAAAAATTGATGCTTGTTTGGAATTTTATTTAAGTTTTTTTCCCATAAAGATATAAGTCTAACTCAATTTTCTACGTGTATTACGATCTAACAAAAGTAAAGTTCCACTATACTATATTAATATAGGATAGTAAAAGGTTTTTTTTCCTTTTTCTTTTGAATAGCTATAGTCGAAGGTTTTTTTTTTTTCTTTTTATACTTAGGGGGAGGGTTTTGTGGTTAAAACCCAAAATCTTCTGGCTTGGTACTACAAAGCTATTACCTTGCCATATAGTTAAAGGTTTTATTAATTGTATATTTTGAAAATGTAATTGAAGGGATATAAGATTATTTCATTGGCACACAGAATTGATACACTCTTGCGCACATTAAAATGAGATATATCTCTTTTTTCCTTTCATATTTTTTCTGGAATAACCTTTCATATTTGGAAAACAAAAGAAACATTTATTTTCTCCTCACCAAAAGAGGCATCGTATGACTATGTTAAATCCATTTTTTTCAAAAATGGGATATAAAGTGTCTTTTATCTGAAAATTGTTAAAGTAACTTATGAAATAGAGGATTTAAATAAAAAAATTTGTACAACTCATCTTTGTAATGATCACTCAATGGTATCTCAGTTTCTTTCATAGTTTTATTGATCATATATATCATTTTTACATAAAAAGTTAAATATGTAAACCCATTTATTGATTTTGTGTATTTAGATTGTGATAAAAAATAAGAATAATTTTGTTTTTTTTTTCCTCCTTTTCTTTTACTGTTATACAAAAAAAAAAAAAAAAAGAAAAAAAAAAAAGAAAAAAATATTCTAGTAAGATCTTTAACCTCCCAGCCTTTGTTCATTAGATAGGTTTGTAATAATTACCAGAAAAATATAAGTTTATAATATACAAAAAATGTGCAAAAGAATTAATACGGCCAATCAAATAAATTAAAACAAATAAAGTTTATTTCTATTTACTGAATCTACAGACGGGATCACATAATACTCAATGAGACACTATACTACTTTACATATGCACTATCGTCATCTTATCCCGAAGTATAGATAAAGAACATTCAAAGCCCCCTCCTGAAACTAGAATGATGCACCACTTGAATATCTTAATGGAAAAATTTGTTGAAATTGTAATAGAAGACATGAAGATCATGCAGATGATTTCTGGAACATTTTTAAATAACTATTTTTTTCTAAATGGGGATAAACTGCATAGAATAGTCATGATTTCAAATTTACCCCTAAAAAAGATGAGTTTTATGTAGAGATCTATATTCCTAATGAACATAGCAAAATGTATGAGGAGCATATGCTTTTAAAATATTTCTCCTCTGTCCAGACATTTCAATCTACAGTCCTATATTTATTAGACAATATTGATGCCAAAAGTTCCCTAAAAATGAGAGATAAAAAGGGCTTTACATGCTTGTTGGAGACTAATTATTTGTCGTAGGGCATGTGACACATGGGACATGTTTATACCCACAGAATTTCCTCTTCCATAATAGTTTTGGACTTGGAGTAGGAAGTCTATTGAGTCTATAAGAAGCAACAAACATGAAAAATCAGTTCAAGGATCCATGTTTTCCACAATAGCAACAACTTAAAAGCATATTTTATAGAAATGAGGGGAAATTGAAGAATTAGAAAAGGAGGTGTCTATTCTATATATGTGCTTAGATTTAAAAATAGATTTGTGAGATCTTGATCAATAACTAGGAATACATATATACATATCTATAATTCTGATTGAAAGAATTGCTTAAACAATTCTTATCATAGACATTAATTAGACTACAGTTGCCAACACATAAAGACAACTTAAGAAAACATTAAAAGGAATCCAAACCTTAATAAGCTTTCATCCCTACAAATGAATTAGGTTTCTCTATAAAGACAATATAGTTAAAATAAAAGAATAGAGAATAGAAAGAGTTGTCATATGAATAGGGAATGTGGAAGAAATGTCAGCAGCAACTCTTCTTCGTTATTGATATCCTTCATCTGTTTCTTTTTTTCAACCAAATACTTGGCAGCAGAAATCAAGAACTCATTATTGAATCCATTGATCTATCTATAGTGACTTCCTATTTCATTCATATTACCACCCCACTCCCTAGGGAAACATTCTTCAATCCCTCATTACCTCAAACCCGTCTCAGAATAACATTCAAACTCTAACGACACCAATTTTTTCAGTGTTATGGGTCACACATAATTGGTTAAATGAATTTAATAGTGAATTAAGGGAAAAATGAAGGCAAGACAACAGTCTCCAACATACAACTTTCCAATTATTCAAAATAAATAAAAATCCAAGAGAGCAATTTTAGTTTCACAAAGTTCATCCAAGAATCTTCTTAAATTTTCGTAAGGCAAATTGAATCAACTTTATCTAACCTCATTATGAACTCCCTTCTTACGACATGTCTATGGGCTTGGTCAACGTATAAATACATTTGCATGTCCGTTTTCATCTTCTTCATCGAGAACATGAAGAGCCACCTAAATTCCTCCAGTTGAGATACCATTAAATTATGGCAGTGAGAGAAAAACAAATTTAAACTAAAAATAAGGTCAAATCACCACAAAAAGAAAAATCTCATATATTTTGGTAAAAAGAAAAGAGAATAAAAGGAATTTGATAAAGTAATCTAAGAACTGTACACCAAGTTATAGTAACATTTAACAAATTCTTCGCGATGAATAAGTACTCAATCTTAACATTAAAACATTATTGATTTTTTAAAGCATTCAAAACTATTGTTGTGGATTATAAAAATATATTTGACACTAACATTTAGACGAAAAGGATAAAGATTTGAACTATTATAAACTAATCTACAAAATCACTAATCTGCAAAATCGGAGCGTAGCAGAGAACAACATTGTTCAGGCTCGAAGACAATGGTTGCACTCTATGTGCTTTGTGAGGTTGAGTGGCTATTTTGTTTGACTCCTAACAATATAAAAAGGTAATATTACATGGAACCATATGGAAGAATAAAGATAAACTAAAAATTATAAAGAAAAAGAAAACTTTACATGAAGCACTTTCGAATTGAAACCCAATAACTACCTACTTTCACAATTAAACTACAACATCAATGCATAAGAGAAGGGGAAGAAGAAAAGAATTTCCTTTATCCTATAGTAATGGGAGAAGCAATGAAAAAGAAAGATTGAGTTAAAAACTTTAATACCAAATCACCAAAAGTAGAGAACCGCAAGCTGATTTCTCTAGGGTGAATTAGATCAGCAGTCTAGATCATTCTTTCTCAATTTTTTGTAAGCAACATTACAGATAACAATATGTGGTGAACACAACACCGCATAAGTTGTAAATTTGTGGCTGAGGCCACAAAACCGCCCAATACTCATAAAGAATTTCTCAAACCCACAAACTTAAATGTAAAAGTCAAATAACATTTTTCTTAATTAAAACAAAAAAGGACATACCCAATTTGAAACTCTCATTAGCTCCAATTCTAGTATGACAGAAAAATTAAACAAAATAATCTCATAAAAAAAAAAGAAAAAGAAACAAATTGGCAGTCAAATTAGGAGGCATATTATTTTTTTAACCCCAAAATATACAAAAAGCAATCAGGTGGCTTCCTATGAATGCCCGAGTGGTCAAGGTTCAACCATTCATCGTCAATCATTATGATAAAAGTTCTTAATCAATTTATGAGCAGATGAAAATGTAAAGCAACAATATACAAGCTTAATCATAAATTTATATAAAAACAATCCAATGATAAAATCAACATAATATAATTCATCCATGTCTCTCCCCATATATACCAACATGAGAACCCAAAGCTGCTAAATTGGGATAATCCAACACATTTAAATCATAAATTAAGTAATCATAAATTGAACATAAAAATTTCATATTAATCATAATTAAAAATCATAAACTTAACGTAAAAAGTATTTACATGTGCTGCTGTGCAGAAAATCTAATGCCAGGTAATTTTCTTACCTTCAATACCTTTTACTTTCGGGTGGGAAAACTGTTGCATACACTTGATAAAAAGAAAACATGCTTAAATTATTAAAAAGGAGAAAAACTACATTGCTACACATTAATGCAAAAGCCTAAGATTTGATGTAGAATAAAGAAAAGGAAAAGAGGCTACAGCATAAAAAAACCAAAAAAAAAAAAACATGGATAATTCATAATGGAGAAACAATATGAGAAAAGAAAGATCATTTTTTCATTATTCAGACATCAATTATAATCCCCCATGGATCATGTTGCAGTGCTTATGTTGATGATTAAATAATCAATTCTTATTTGAACTCAAAATTTAAGAGGACAAGCATGGCGAGTAGGGCTGTAAACGGGTCCAGACCCTCAGGGTACCCCCAGACCCGGACCTGTACCCTTATAGTGAAACTTGGACCCAGACCCATACCCATACCCTCCAGGGTATAAAATTCTGGACCCAGACCCGACCCTCCAGGGTCCAGGGTATACCCGTACCCATATGACATTTTTCTATTTTATTTCCCTGTTAAACAAAAATATGTAAAACAATGTATAATTCAAAAAATAAAAATTTTAACATGATTAATATAATCTCCTTAACATTTCTTTCAACAAATAAAATCATTTAACATCTCTAATTCACATAATTAAAAGTTCAAATATACACAAAATCGTCATAGTACATTAATCGAATAAAAATAAAAGTTCTAGCTCAATAAAATACATTAATCAAAGTATTTGGAATTTGGATACCGCTTGCTCCTATTTGTCTCCTACAAAAGAAATATTGAAGTGAGTATATATTATAATTTTATATGTGTATGTAAAATAGAGATAATTATGAAAATGTAATTAAAGATAAAAAAACTCACATCAATTTTTCTCTGCAAATGCAACTGAAGGGATGGAAGAACTCTCAACAATATCATTGTCATCAAACACATGTGATGTGATGTGAGTGTAGTTGGTTGGTAGGTAGAGGTAGTAGGTTAGGGTTAAAGATAAGAGTAAAATAATATGTTAAAAAAATTATAAATTATATATTAATATAACATAATATAATATATAAAATATATTATTATTTTATTAATACGGGTATACGGGTATACGGGTCTGGGCATCACCATACCTTACCCGGACCCATATAGCAGTATAAATACGGGTACGGGTACGCAGATATAAAATTTAAACCTTACCCGTTAAAAACGGGTACAGACCTGTGTGGGTACGGGTAAGACCCGCCCCGTTTACCGCCCTAATGGAGAGTAATGAATAAAGTAGAGTAAAGAAATAAGGAAAACTAAAAATAGAGCAATTTACCTCTAGTGCCGAACAAAAGATGGGCAGAAGAGAGAATACAAAAGCATGCTTCCCAATCTAGGCATTTTAATTTTTGTTGAATACAAAGCATGAAAAAAACTAATTTTTTTTTTTTGTATGAAACCTCTAGAAAAATTTTTTCTCGGGGTAAACACTATGAGTAGGAATACATTAGAAATAATGGTGAGAAATGCTTCTCCTAATCTACCTAATTGGCTGGATTTTAAAAATATAACTAAAAAAAACTTGACCTTAATGATATATCGAACTGCAGTGGTGCCAATACCCTACCCCTTGACCAATCTCTAAAGCTCGTCCATATCACCTTAAATCATATTTCCAAATTAGTAACCTCGGGGAGGATGGCTAAAAAAAAGATGAAGTAATTAAATTGAAGTCTTCAAATTAGGCAACACCATATGAAACTAAATTGAAATTTATTAAATACTGTCCCAATAATGTTCAAGGGTACTTGATGAAATTAACCGAGAAAGATTGACACTGAAACCCATAGGTCGGGTAATAAACATCATCATCGTCCTCATACGCCTTCACGATCGCCTTCAGAATGCAGCAGAAGAAGAAAAGGAATAGCGAGGGCATCAATAGATGCATAGAAAGTAGAAGAAATCACATAAAAAAGAAACAGCTTTCTCTGTCAAGAAAGTTACACTGGAACTGCTCCAATGCTTTGGCCATCAAGAAGCCATTGGCGAAAGACCATCACAGGACTGATCGAGGTTGCCATAAGCCTAGGCTAGCTAAGGTTTTCCAGCAACTGTGGCATAACAAGTACTGTACTACGCCACCGAGAAGGAACAGCTAAGAGGGAAACGAGGGAGGGGAGAACGCCGACTCCCACGGAGAAACAGAGAGATCTTTCTGGAGGGGAGAGAAAAAAGATATATGAGAATGAGAGTATTCCAGAAACCCATCATCTCATCTCATAAAAAAACTCGTAAACAAAAAATCGGCTAAATGGATTTTGTCAAATCTTCATAAAAAAGCGATCATCTTTCTTTCTTATTTTTTAAACTCTTCTTATAAAAAAAATTAAAAATACTTCCTCAACCCTAAGTAATAGTGTAACATCCCGACTAAGTACCTCAAAGTTAGTTTAGATTGCAATAAGTTTGAATAAAAGTCTCGGGGTTAGTTTCTAAAGAAAAGTAAGTATTGGGGTCATTTGGTAATTATTAGAAATATTAAGGGAAGAATTTTTTTTTTTTGGGTAGAAAAACTTTTCGGACATGTTTTAGAATTATTCAGCTTTAACACTTTAAAATAGAAATGAAAATTTTAAGTTTAGGATGAATTTTTAGTCATTTTTAAGATTTGGGGCCAACGTGGAAATTTTAAAAAGTTGAGAGACTATTTACTTGGAGAGGAAGTAATGACAAGGCTTGCAAGGCCATGTGGGCTAAGGATTGAGGGACACTTGGCTGGTATGAACATGTGGACAAAGGAGTGGGTGACACATGACTGGTTGGTACTATGTGTCTCATGCATGGAAAGCCAAAACCATGCATGAATGGCTACTTAAGGGGTTCAAAAAATGCTGGAAAAAGAAAAATACAGCACTACACCAGCCTTTTCTTTTCTTTTCTTTTCTTTTTCTTCTCTCTCTCTCTCTCTCTCTCTCTCTCTCTCTCTCTCTCTCTCTCTCTCTCACTTTTCTCTTTGTTTTTCTTTCTTATATTTTTTTTCTTTCTTTTCTCTTTCTTTTTTTTTAGCTTCTCTCGGCTCACCTTCTCTCCAGGTATATATATATATATATATTAATTTATTTGTTTATTTTTTATTTCTTTCTTTTTCTTTGTTTCTTTGGGAGCTTTATTCTATTTTTTTTATTAGATAATATTAAGGTTTAATGGTTATGAATTTATTTTCGGAACCCATAATTTTTCTTAAGGAATTATTATAAAATTATATTGGAGATGGTTTTAGAATTTCTTTGGGTTTAAAATAATTGTAGGTACACCCTAAGATTATCATGGGGTCATGGTTATATATATATATATATACTTTGGATCTATTTGATTGAGTTGGGAATTATTATTTGTAGGTTTAAATTATATTGCGGCACCAGGTGAGTTCACCGATCCCTTTTCTTTTAAAAGAAATTTAAATATTATTCCTATAAAGCATTTTACTTTGTTAACGAATCTTGACAAAATGAACAAAATAATTATCGGTGTTATATTACGGGTTATGCTAAAATGTGATAGGTAATTAGCGTATTTATATTTTAAATATTCATTTATGGCACTAAAAATATATATATATATATATATTTTAAAGGTTAGTGCCATATTCTTATTAATTGCTTTTACTAGAAACATTTTTTTTAACATTCCTTTTATTTTGAATTTTGAGTTTTAAAATTATTTTGAAGAAAACATTTTCAAAATAAGTATTATTTCTTTTTGAGAAACAATATATTTAAATATTTTAAATCCTCTTAAGGTTTTAAGTTTTAAAATAACTTGGAGAAATTATTTTCAAAATATTACTAATTTTTTTTTTAAGAAATAATATTTTTTTAATTCTTTTAGAAGTTTTTGAGTTTCAAGATTATCTTGAGAAATTATTTTTAAAATATTTATTATTTCTTTTTAGAAAGAATACTTTTAAATATTTTTTATATTCGAAGTTTTGAGTTTTAAAATTATTTTAGGAGATTATTTTATTTTATTTTATATTACATATTTATTATTTCTTCACGAGAATAATGTTTTTTTTATAATAAATACTTTAAGTTTCTTAGAAGGATTTTGAGAGATATTATTTACTTGGAAAAGTTATTCTTAAAATAGTTATTATTTATTACTTCCTTTGGAAATAATATTTTAAATATTTTAAATATTTCTATAGGGTTTGAGATTTAAAATTATCTTTAACATATTTATTATTTCATTTTCAAAATAATACTTTACATATTTTCTAGATATTCTTAAGAAGGTTTTCTTAAGTTAAGAGAATATTTCCATAATACTTTTACTTTAAATATTCTTAAAGTATGATTTCGAAAAAAAAAATGTTTACTAGTTAGGTTTAAACAATATTTCTCTACGGTTTTATTCTTACTTTAAATCTTGGAAGTATTAATGATTTCCTTTCGAGAAATATTTATCATAAATTTTGACACTCATATTGGCATAACCTATTTTATACCCGGTAATGTATTTCAAAACTTACATTCTAAAGTCACATTTCCATGACAACGAGTTTTGCCCAGCGGATAGGGATTCTCGTTATCTAAAGAGTTTTATGTGGCCGATAGATGACCTATAATCTTATAAAGTAAATTAAAACCCGAATCCGGCAAAAAGGGGCTTGGTATACATTTTTTATTACCATGTCGAAAGGACTAGCAATGTGCGTGGCTAGTCCCCCGTACAAGGGCCTCTTCCGAACGATATGCTTGGTAGTGTTACTCTTGATCTGGATCCGGTTGACAGAGGGCATAGTACTGTGGAGGGTTAGGCCCAAGGCGGTATTGCGTTTGACTCCGTATCATGCTTTGTGGTAGTGGCTATTTCCTAGCAGGTTGGGTCAGGAGGGGCCCACCGGCTAGAGTAGAACAGGGCGGCCTGGTAAGTACGCCAGGGCTCGTTACCTGTTTTTGTATATGTTGTGTGAGGTTGAAAAATCGAACGTTCGTACAGTGTGTTTGGAGTTCAGGCTGGTACTGACTACGGGATGTTGGAATTTGTCCGAAGACCCCGTTTCAGGTTCCGAACTCTGTCCGTTGAGCCTATCATGGTGCATGCATGTTTTTCTTAAAATTTCAAGTGTCGTGGCAATGCCGATGTGTCTTGATTCGATCAGACTTCCCGGTTAGGCCCGAACCCTTCAGAAAATTTATATTTTGCATAAAAGTTTTGAAAGCACTTACTTTGCTAGGATTATAAACCGTTTTATAAATAAAATGTATATACTTTTCCCGTACGGTAAGCTCACGAATAGCACACATGCACGTGAACTCACTGAGCGTCCATCGCTCATGTTTTCCAATTGTTTCCCTCCCATTTTTCAGATGACTTGGTAACTAGCTCGGGTTAGAGGAGCTATGGTGAGCCATTGAAGCTGGCATATTGAAAGTCTTCCATCTCTAGTGAAAAGATTTTGTTTATGTAGACTATGGCCTTAGCAGCCTTAAACCGATGTATAAGTTTTAGAAGCTTTTGTTATAAAGTTATATTCAAACCTTTCTTTCTTCTCACATTATTTAATATAGAAATACTCATTACAGCTCCTCCCAGTCGTACCTTAGTCTTGTATATTTGTAAGTTCAGTGCCGAGAGGCACGAGGTACCTTACTCCACCGCAGTTATCTAGCGGAGGGGTAAGGGGTATCATGGTTGGTATCATTGCTCTAGGTTCGACACTAGGTTCTCTAGATCCTAGAAAAACTTTTAGAGCTGATCTCTTAGACTTTATAGTTAAAATATATATATATTTTTGGTGATATTTTATTTTGAGTTTAACCTTAAGTTTTTTTTTTTAATTTTGTAGGTAGAAAATGTCGGGACCAGGGTATAGATGGATCTACCAGGATGGGACTATAATTAGAGGATCGGCCGGTTCGACACCTTCTTCCTCCTATTTTCTTAAGGAGATTGATCCAGAGCGACCTTCTATGCCAGTGGTAGATATTCTTGACTCAGACTCTAAGACTGTAGATGGGCCAGTCAGTACGGAGATGGACATCGAGGAAGACCCTAGTGAACCTACTACAGAAATGGATACCACTGAATGGATAGAAAATATATTAAGAGATGAAACAACCGAAGAACCTTCGTTGGGACCTACCTCCGGTATCCCTGTGTCACATACTAGTTTTTATGAAGGTTCGACTTCTGGTCTGCCTGTTTCCTCACCTATAGCTGAGACTGCAGGGTCACATTTTCCTGCATCCTTTCTTAGTTTAGAGCAGAGACTCCAGGCGATAAAAAACCAGATTGCCACCCTGCAAGCAAAACTAGCAAGAACAAATACACATTTTCACTTATCCTGTCAAGCCAGACAGTTTGAGACTGCTAGAGCGAATAGATTAGCCGCAGAGGTAGCACAGATAAGAGGGGCCCCTGAGGTACAGCGACGTGGTACGTCCCTACAGCGTATGGTAGAAACAACAAGCAGGTCAGCAAACGAGACCCCGGCCGAGGCCGAGGCTCGCTGGAGAAACTTTAGTATACGTTTCTCCCGACAGAGTTTGAACCTTGATAGGTTATCTTATGATCTTGATATTCGAAGTAGTAAGTATTAGTAAGTTTGATGTTTCATGTATTTGGAACAAACTGTTAGCTCGAGTTGTACTTAACTTTCTTTATTAGCTTTTGTCATTTGTGTACATATGGCTTGATTAAGTACGATTTCTTTCCATTTACTTTTGTTTTTTAAGTTTAATATTCCTTTTTAAGTATGGGATGTTACGTGTAAGTATAATTACAAACTAAGGGTTAGCAATCCTGAGTTTTCTTAAGATTCGAACTTATCTTTGGTATTAGAAAATGTCAGGACCACACTCTTCGAGTCTCAAAACTGAAGCTATGCCAGAAAGTTCATCGCACGGACAGACAAATGCTGCAAGTCATGCAATAATAGGAAATTTCATGACGAAGATGACGGAGTTGCTAGAAGCCACGTTAACAAACCGAAGAAGAGAACGGGAGCAGAATTCTAGCAATGACGAGGCTTTGGAAAGATTCCTCCGATTTCGGCCCCCAGAGTCCATGGCGAAGTGGAACAAGAAGCTAAGGCAGAACAGCTAAAGGACATTTACGATACACTACAATATGAAGGCACCAGAAGGGTAACCTTCACCTCTTTTCGTTTGAGGGGAGCAGCGAAAGACTGGTGGTTAAGAATTTCCGAAGCTCGGGTATTAAGAAATCAGTTATGTATGTGGGAAGACTTTCAAGAGGAATTTAACCAAGAATACATACCCCGCTGGCTAAGGGAACGTCGTGAGGACGAATTCCAACAACTGAAGCAGGAAGGGATGACGGTAGCAAAGTATACTGCAAAGTTCAATCGTCTAGCCAAGTGCTGTTTACGTCTTATAGACACGGAAGAGCATAAGACTCGCCAGTTTATAAAAGGGTTGCGAGTGGATCTGCAATGTGCCCTAGCCTTTTTACCACCAACAAGTTTCGCGGCTATAGTTGAAGATGCTACCAGGACTGAAATAGCAGATCAAATGACAAAACAGAGAACGATGGCACTGAATGCTTCATTCCATCCTCTCAAACGATCAGGACAAGGACGCTGGAGACCCCAATATCCAAAGAAGCCACGAAACAGTAACCAAATGGGGAATGGGAACCGTCAAAATTTTATGATAAGGAACCCTTGTTCGAGTTGTACTTACTGCGGACGTGAGGGACATACAGCAGAAACATGCTATAAAAAGGCAGGAACGTGTTTTCTCTGTGGAAAGACAAGACACTTTCCGAAACAGTGCCCTACAACACCACCAACAACATCTGAAATATCCAGAGGAGTGGGACGGCCACTAAATATGGTAGGAGCATCAGTAGGCCGAAACAATAAGCCGCAAGTCAAAGCCAAGGTCTACACCCTAGATGGGCAACCCATGAACGTAGAAATCGAGGTAGTTGAAGGTACTATTCATGTCTTCTCTCACCCTACTAAAGTATTAATTGATCCAGGAGCCACACATTCATTTGTGAGCATGCATTTCATAAAGCATATCCCTAAAACTTCCGTTAGTATGTCCTACCAATTGATTGTTTGCACACCGATGGCAGTATGTCGGGTCACAGAGGAGAAGTACCCCGATTGTGAGATTTACATAGGAAACGAGGTACTATCTGAGGATCTGATTACCTTATCCTTTAAGGGTTACGATGTGATATTAGGAATGGATTGGTTGTCTAAGCATTATGCTCAGGTAGATTGTCAGAAGAAAATGGTTAAGTTTACCCGGCCGGATATGCCTACCCTAGAATTTCAAGGAGATAAACAAGGGGGAAAACAATTTGATCTCTGGCATTAAGGCAAGAAAATTGATCAAGAAGGGATGCCAAGGATATTTGGCATACTTGCTCAACAAAACAGAAGAAGAAGAACGAATGCAGACTATCTCGGTGGTGAAGGAATTCTTGGATATTTTTCCTGCCGAATTAACAACTTTACTACCTGAACAGGAGGTAAACTTCAGCATAGAACAAATACCTGGTGCTGCACCAATATTTCGAACACCGTATCGAATGGCTCAGAAAGAGTTGAAGGAGCTAAAAGAACAACTACAAGAATTATTACGGCAAGGCTATATTCGACCGAGCACATCACCATGGGGTGCACCAGTATTATTTGTCAAAAAGAAAGATGGATCCCTTAGAATGTGCATCGACTACCGAGGGTTGAATAGTGTCACTGTAAAGAATAAATACCCTCTTCTCTTGATCGATGAATTGTTTGACCAACTTCGCAGAGCAGGTTGTTATTCAAAGTTGGATTTAAGACAAGGGTATTATTAAGTGCGGATAAAAGAAAAAGTCATCCCAATAACTGCTTTTAACACTTGGTATGGACATTATGAGTTCGCGGTGATGCCTTTTGGTTTAATCAATGCACCAGCGACATTCATGGATTTAATGCAAAGAATTTTCCGCCCATACTTGGACCAGTTTGTGGTCATTTTCATCGATGATATCCTTATTTACTCACCAGACGCAGTGACACATGAGCAACATCTTCGAAGTGTGCTGCAAACTCTACGAGAACACAAACTCTACGCCAAGTTCAGTAAATGTGAGTTCTGGATGGAGAAAGTGAATTTTTTAGGACATGTGATTACACGTGAGGGCATAACCGTGGACCCAGCCAAGGTGGAAACCGTAACTCACTGGGGCCCACCGAGAACCCCTACGGAAGTATGAAGTTTTTTGGGGCTAACTGGATACTATCGATGGTTTATAAAGGATTTTGCTAAAATTGCTAGACCTCTAACACAGTTAACTCAAAAGGCTATGGAGTTCAAATGGTCGGAGAAATGTGAGAAAAGTTTTCAGGAGTTAAAACATCGATTAACATAAGCACCAGTATTAACTTTAGCTGATCCACAAAAGGAGTATACTATACCAATGCATCTGGAGAAGGATTAGGGGCGGTGCTGATGCAAGATAGGAAAGTGGTTGCTTATATCTCCAGAAAGTTAAAGAATCATGAGATGAACTACCCAACGCATGACTTGGAGTTGGCAGCCATTGTGTTTGCACTCAAGAAGTGGCGGCATTACCTTTATGGGGCTAAGTACGAGATCTTTACCGACCACAAGAGTTTGAAGTATTTGTTCTCCCAAAAAGATCTAAACATGAGACAACGAAGGTGGATGGAACTGCTTGAGGAATATCGGTGCCCAATCAACTATCATCCCGGAAAAGAAAACAGGTAGCTGATGCTCTGAATAGAAGTGCAAAGTTAACAAGCCTCACTATAACTTCAACCTTGCAGCAAGAGATTAAGGAAGCGCAAATGAGTAATGAGGAATTTCATAGATTTAAAACTTAGGTGGAGGCAAAGGAATTAAACGATTTTCAGATCTTGGGGAGTGATAGAAGCTTGTATTTTCGAAATCGGTTATGTGTACCAAATGAGGCAGAAATTAAACGAAGGATATTAGAGGAAGCACATAAAAGCAATTATTCTATACATCTCGGTGAGAACAAGATGTATCAAGACCTCAAAAGAAGGTTTTGGTGGAACGAAATGAAGATGTGGCAGAATATGTGGCTACTTGTCTCACCTGCCAAAGGGTGAAGGTAGAGCACAAGAAGTCGGCAGGACTTTTACAGCCATTACCTGTCCCCGAATGGAAATGAGATTGTGTCACGATGGACTTTGTCACGAGGTTGCCACGGATAAAAGGTTACAAGGACGCCATCTGGATCATTGTTGATCGATTAACGAAGGTAGCACACTTTATTGCCATCAACATTACGTACTCCTTGGAAAGGCTAGCTCAACTATATGTGGAAGAGATTGTAAGATTTCATAAGGTACCAGTAAACATTGTGTCAGACCGAGATCCGAGGTTTACTTCGAGATTTTGGCCTAAGTTCCAGACTGCATTGGGAACTAATTTAAGTTATAGCACCGCCGCACACCCCCAGATTGATGGACAATCAGAAAGGACAATCCAGACTTTGGAAGATATGTTGCGAGCATGTGCTTTAGAGTTTGGAAACAAATGGATTGATAACCTAGTCTGGACAGAGTTTGCTTACAACAATAGCTACCATACCTCAATTGGAATGGCGCCGTTTGAAGCTCTATATGGGAAGAAATGTAGAACGCCTTTATATTGGGATGACACCGGAATTCGCTTCCTTTGGAAGCATAATAGTTGGATGCCAGAGTTGGAAGAGGCACAAAAACAGGTAAAAATAATTCAGGAACAGCTCCAAGCTGCTAAAAGTCGACAAAAGAGCTACGTTGACAATCGACGACGAGACTTGGAATTCGAGATGGGAGATCGAGTTTTTCTAAAACTCACACCACACCGAGGAAATTCTAAACACCCAAGAAAAGGAAAATTAAGCCCCCGATACATTGGACCATTTGAGATAAGCGACAGGATTGGTAAGGTAGCTTACCGGCTGATATTATCAGAAGAAATATCGAGCATCCATAACGTCTTCCATGTCTCCCAATTAGAAAAATATCAACCATCACCCGAGCATGTTCTGAATGATGATCCGTAAATTGCAAACTAACCTATCATACGAGGAAAAGCCTAGTGGGGTTGTCGACAAAGCGTAAAGGAGTTACGTGGAAAGAAAATTTCGATGTGCAAAGTGTTATGGAGGCACCACGGCATCGAAGAAGCAACATGGGAAACCGAAGAGTTTCTACGTAGAAAACATCTGGAGATTCTAGGTACGTGAACCTAGAATCTAAGCAGGGTAGAATGTAACATCCTGACTAAGTACCTCAAAGTTAGTTTAGGTCGCAGTAAGTTCGAATAAAAGTATCGGGGTTAGTTTATAAAGAATAGTAAGTATTGGGGTCATTTAGTAATTATTAGAAATATTAAGGGAAGAATTTGTTTTGGGTAGAAAAACTTTTCGGACATGTTTTAGAATTATTCGGGTTTAACTCTTTAAAATAGAAATGAAAATTTTAAGTTTAGGATGAATTTTTAGTCATGTTAAGATTTGGGACCAACGTAGAAATTTTAAGAAGTTGAGGGACTATTTACTTGGAGAGGAAGTAATGACAAAGCTGGCAAGGCCATGTAGGCTGAGGATTGAGGGACACTTGGCTGGTATGAACATGTGGACAAAGGAGTGGGTGACACATGGCTGGTTGGTGCCATGTGTCTCATGCATGGAAAGCCAAAACCATGCATGAATGGCGATTTAAGGGGGTCCAAATGCTGAAAAAAAAATATATCACTACACTAGCCTTTTCTTTTCTTTTCTTTTCTTTTCTTTTCTTTTTTTTCTTCTCTCTCTCTCTCTCTCTCTCTCTCTCTCTCTCTCTCTCTCTCTCTCTCTCTCCCTCCCCAATTTTCTCTTTGTTTTTCTTTCTTATATTTTTTTTCATTCTTTTCTCTTTCTTTTTTTTAGCTTCTCTCGGCTCACCTTCTCTCCAGGTATATATATATATATATACTTTTCTTTCTTTCTTTTTTTTTTTTTGTTTCTTTGGGAGCTTTATTCTATTTTTTTATTAGATAATATTAAGGTTTAATAGTTATGAATTTATTTTGGGAACCCATAATTTTTCTTAAAGAATTATTATAAAATTATTTTGGAGATGGTTTTAGAATTTTTTTGGGTTTAAAATAATTGTAGGTGCACCCTAAGATTATCATGGGGTCATGGTTATATATATATATACTTTGGATCTATTTGATTAAGTTGGGAATTATTATTTGTAGGTTTAAATTATATCGCGGCGCCAGGTGAGTTCACCGATCCCCTTTCTTTTAAAAGAAATTTAAATATTGTTCTTATAAAGCATTTTACTTTGTTAACGAATCTTGACAAAATGCACAAAATAATTATCGGTGTTATATTACAGGTTATGCTAAAATATGATAGGTAATTAGCGTATTTATATTTTAAATATTCGTTTATGGCACTAAATATATATATATATATTTTAAAGGTTAGTGCCATATTCTTATTAATTGCTTTTACTAGAAACATTTCTTTTAACAATCCTTTTATTTTGATTTTGAGTTTTAAAATTATTTTGTAGAAAACATTTTCAAAATAAGTGTTATTTCTTTTTGAGAAACAATATATTTAAATATTTTAAATTCTCTTAAGGTTTTAAGTTTTAAAATAACTTGGAGAAATTATTTTCAAAATATTACTAATCTTTTTTTAAGAAATAATATTTTTTTTAATTCTTTTAGAAGTTTTTGAGTTTCAAGATTATCTTGAGAAATTATTTTTAAAATATTCATTATTTCTTTTTAGAAAGAATACTTTTAAATATTTTATATTTTTGAAGTTTTGAGTTTTAAAATTATTCTGGGAGATTATTTTTTTTTAACATATTTATTATTTCTTAATGAGAATAATGTGTTTTTTTTTTTATAATAAATACTTTAAGTTTCTTAAAAGGATTTTGAGAGATATTATTTATTTGGAAAATTTATTCTTAAAATAATTATTATTTATTACTTCCTTTGGAAATAATATTTTAAATATTTTAAATATTTCTATAGGGTTTGAGATTTAAAATTATCTTTAACATATTTATTATTTCTTTTTCAAAATAATACTTTACATATTTTCTAGATATTTTTAAGAAGGTTTTCTTAAGCTAAAAGAATATTTTCATAATACTTTTACTTTAAATATTCTTAAATTATGATTTCAAAAAAAAAAAATTGTTTACTAGTAAGGTTTAAAGAATATTTCTCTACGGTTTTATTCTTACTTTAAATCTTAGAAGTATTAATGATTTCCTTTCGAGGAATATTTATCATAAATTTTGACACAGATATTGGCATAACATATTTTATACCCGGTAATGTGTTTCAAAACTTACATTCTAAAGTCACATTTGCATGACTACGAGTTTTGCCCAGTGGATAGGGATTTTCGATATCTAAAGAGTTTTATGTGGCCGATAGATGGCCTATAATCTTATAAAGTAAATTAAAACCCGAATCCGGCAAAAAGGGGCTTGGTATATATTTTTTATCAACATGTCGAAAGGAATTGCACTGTGCGTGGCTAGTTCCTCGTACGAGGGTCTCTTCCAAACGACATGCTTGGTAGTGTTACTCTTGATCTGGATCCAGTTGACAAAGGGCGTAGTACCGTTGGAGGGTTAGGCAAAGGTAACGGAGGCGTGCAAAGGTTTCCTCGGGTCGGATGGAGATTGGCCCTCGAGTTGGTAAGGATTAACTCTTTGTTTCTATTCTAGGGTCAGTGATCATAGAGGTCCCCTTTACCATTCTGTATAAATGGGCTCCTTGTTAAACAAATCCTGTCTAAGTCACTAATTCATGGGAAGATACTGAACTTCTATATATCAATCCTTACATCTCCTACTACTGGCGGGGTGACGGCTAGTTTTGCCTTTCAATATTTTTCAATATTTACTCTTCTTTGATTTCATTCTCAATTATGTAAAAAGATTAATGGTTCATATAAATCACTTAGTGGAAAATGACCCGAATAAACCCAACGCGTAACCAATAATCTTGAAAAAAGTGCTTCTGAATTAATCTGATCTTTTAATTTTAAAAATGTTATTTTTGGCCCTATTGTTCCGATGGAGAGAAGAACCTGTGATTAGCTTTTCGGGGGTTCTTTGATACACGAGCTTTTTTTGATTGATTAAAAAAAGATTAGTTTTGTCTGTAGTCAGACAAAAGTTGATTCCACCATATAAATAGATAAAAAAAGAAAAGCCATTCCAAAGACAAATTCCTTTTCTTAGGAACACATACAAGATTCGTCACTACAAAAAGGATAATAGTAACCCCAAACTACTTCATTTATGAATTTCATAGTAATAGAAATACATGCCCTCTGCCCAAGGCGGTATTGCGTTTGTCTCCGTATCATGCTCTGCGGTAGTGGCTATTTCCTAGCAGGTTGGGTCAGGAGGGGCCCACCGGCTAGGCTAGCACAGGACGGCCTGGTAAGTACGCCAGGGCTCGTTACCTATTTTTGTATATGTTGTGTGAGGTTCAAAAATCGAACGTTCGTACATTATGTTTGGAGTTCAGGCTAGTATTGACTACGGGATGCTGGAATTTGTCCGAAGTCCTCGTTTCAGGTTCCGAACTCTGTCCGTTGATCCTATCATGGTGCATGCATATTTTTCTTAAAATTTCAGGTGTCGTGGAAATGCTGATGTGTCTTGATTTGCTCAGACTTCCCGGCTAGGCCCGAACCCTTCAGAAAATTTATATTTTGCATAAAAGTTTTGAAAGCACTTACTTTGCTGGGATTATAAACCGTTTTATAAATAAAATGTATATACTTTTCCTGTACGGGAAGCTCACGAATAGCACACATGCACATGAACTAACTGAGCATCCAACGCTCATGTTTTCCAAATGTTTCCCCCCCATTTTTCAGATAACTTGGTAACTAGCTCGGGTTAGAGGAGCCATGGTGAGCCATTGAAGCCGGCATATTTAAAGTCTTCCATCTCTAGTCAAAAGATTTTGTTTATGTAGACTATGACCTTAGCAGTCTTAAACCGATGTATAAGTTAGAGAAGCTTTTGTTATAAAGTTATATTCAAACCTTTCTTTCTTCTCACATTATTTAATATAGAAATACTCATTACAGCTCCTCCTTGTTGTACCTTAGTCCTGTATATTTGTAAGTTCAGTGCCGAGAGGCACGCAGGTACCTTACTCCGCTGCAGTTGACCTGGCGGAGGGGTACGGGGTATCTCAAATAGTAATAGCATTAGGGCTGTAAACGGGTCCAAACCCTCAGGGTACCCCCAGACCCAGACTCGTACCCTTATAGTTAAACTTGGACCCAAACCTAGACCTATACCCTCTAGGGTATAAAATTTTGGAACCAAACCCGACCCTCTAGGGTCCAGGTTAGGGTATGGTTATACCCGTACCGGTATAATATTTTTCTTTTTTTTTCCTGTTAAACAAAAATATATAAAACAATGTATAATCCTAAAATAAAAATTTTAACAAGATTAACATAATCTCATCAACATTTCTTTCAACAAATACAATCATTTAACATATACATAAATGAATAGGGATATAGACCCCTTTAACTATATTAATTTCAGTTTGTAATCAAAATTCCTGGACAACTCTGAGCAAAGAGTATATGTAATAATATGGTGTCGCCTAATAGATAAGTCAAATAGTAGCATATCAGATAGAGAACGACAAAGAAAAATAAAGAAAAAGATTGTCCTTTTTGTCATGATTTATATTTTCAGCAGTTCTATGAAATAAAAAATAAGACAAAAATATTACTATCATAAATTGCTTTTACATGGGATGAAAGAATATAATTTTATATTTAGTAAAAAGAAATTATTTGTGAAATGGCATTTGAAATAAAGTTGAAAATAAATAAATAAATAATTTGAAAGAGGTTAGTTGGGCCAAATACATCAAATAAAGAGACTCTATTTAGGACTGAAAATGAGGAAAAAAAGGAGAAAGGACTGAAAAGGAGAAAAAAAAGAGAAAAGGACTGAAAAGAAAAAGAAGAGAAAAGCACTGAAAAGAAAAAAAAAAGAGAAAAGGACTGAAAAGGAGAAAAAAAAAAGAAAATGACTGAAAAGAAAAAGAAGAGAAAAGGGGAGAGGGGTAGCAACAAGATTTAAACCTACACTACCAAGCCAAACAAGTATTTTAGCTTACCTCTTTAACCACTCAACCAAACCTCCCTATGCATATTTAATACGTCCATCTAATATAATATATATATATATAAAATATATTATTATTTTATTAATACGGGTCTACGGGTATACGGGTGTAGGCATCACCATACCCTGCCTAGTCCCATATAGCAGTATAAATACGAGCACGGGTACGGGTACGGATATAAGTCCGCGGGTATAAAATTTAAACTTTACCCGCTAAAAGGGATACAGACCCGCGCGGGTACAGGTAAGACTCACCCCGTTTACAGCCCTAAATAGCATCGATTTTGCCCGCATAAGTCTAGCTGGTCCTGGAGCTGTAGAGTTAGTACCAAGGACCAATGTTCAAATCCTGACAGTGACAGTGTAGGAATTTCAACCTCTTCAATGTGCCATCCTCCACTTGGACGTCGACAGTTTAGTAAAGACTATGTGGACGAGAGATTTTGCCTTTTGTACTAAGGAATAACATCGGTTTTGTTTAACAAAAATGATACATTTCATTTTTGTATGTCATATATTAATTTTAGAAAATGTTAATCGTCTGTCAAAAAAAAAATAAATTATCCTTACCGCTAAATAATAAAGTATAATTAATTATTTCTGAAATAAGAATTTGATGAATCACGTCAAATTTCTATGTTTATATATATTTATATTAGTATTAAAAAAAGACAATGAACATCTTGATATATATTTTACATTTCCATAATTCTTTTTTTATTTGCATTTTATTTTTTTAATTTTAAAAATTAATTTTTTTCAGATTTGTTTTTTCATTTTTTATAAATTTCAGAAATTAAAATTTTAGGATTTATTTTTTTATATATTTAAAAATATTGCAATTTTTGGACTGCAAATTAAATTTTTTAAAAATTAAAATTATCGAATTTATTTTATGAGATTATTTTTTTTTAGGATTAACTTACTTCTAGTAGGATTCGTAAGTCATCAGCAAATAAAATTTTATTATTATATTAAAACTCTTCCATTATCATTATTATTTATATCAAATTCATTGTTATTTCATTGTTATTTCTTTTTTATAATAGAATATAAAATAAAATAAAAAAAGAAGATGTTCACTTAAATACCAAATTATGAAAGTGTGTCACGTAAAATTTCTTTATTTTCATATGTATATATATATATATAGATACCAATTATTCTTGGTAATAGTCATAGTTACAAGTTTATCATAACAAGACAAGAAGGAACTCTTTGGTGCCATGCACATGCCTCATGGCTTCAGGCCACTGTTTACGGTGCTTTAATTATTCGTCCAATTGCCGGATTACAAGGAGTTTCCTATTCTCTTAGGTAAGCTCATTGTCTTTTTTCTTTTAAACAGTAATTTCCTTTCAAATAATTTCTCATTTTGGTTTTGTTAAAAGGTGACAAAGAACGAGTATATGGACCAATTGACCAATAAATTATATATGTGACTTACTTATCATAAACTTCTAGTTATATTTAAGATCCATTTTATAAGCAATGATTATTTGATGTATAGATATTTGTTTAAAAAAATCTTAAAATGTTATATTTTTTATATTTAGAACATATAGTTTGATATATATATATGCTTCAATATATCTAGTTTTTGGTTCATTAAAATGCGATTTATGTTATTTTTTCTTCTTTTTTGCTTTAAAGGATATAATACTTTTTTGTCTATAGGTATAGGTATGTGATATAGTTTGAGAATTCAATATATATATAAGATAAAGTAGGTAACATTTTGCACCAATATTTCTTAACTTCGAAATTTCACTTGTGTGAAAAATTGACAAAAGAATTTTTTTGTGTCATTCACTAAATATCTTTTTCGATCCCTACTGCTTCTCATGGGGCAGAACAGGGTAAATTCCTACATGTAATTTGGACATCCACATATTGAGGGAGATAAATTTGTAATTAAATAGGATAGAAAATGAATTCAAAAGTGTGCATCCAAGTTGCCTCCAATATATAATTTACATTTTTTCATTTTTATATATGGAAAAGAAGAACTACTAAAATTACAATTTTTCCAATTAATATTCGTTAACTTCTAGTCTTATGCATGGATAAATACTCATAATTTATTCCAACATTATATATGGTCTAAAAAATATGAGTTTGTCAAATATGTGCCATGTGGCATACTTTAATATAGATAAAACATACCATATAGTAAAAAACTATACTATATTAGATAGTTAAATCTTATAAAATCTATAATCTAATACAAAATTTTGAATCTTTTAAGGAAACTTTATATATTAAATTAGAAAGTTAAATACATATTAATGTATCTCTTATTTCGAATGTTAATGTATATCCTATGTAAGGTACGAGTTAGATGAACCCATCATATAATTAGAAAGAAATCTTGGATAATCTTTTCCTTACAATTTAAATTCAAAAGTCCACAAGAAAAAATTAACTCTCATAGCTATATTATAAAAAAAATATTAAAAAAAGAGTATTCATGGGTGAAATTGATAATATGATTGTAGGAGAGTGGTGGAATGCAAATGTTGTAGACGCTGAGGAGAAGGACTTGCTACTGAAGTTGAACCCGATATATCTAATGCTTACACCATTAATGGTCTTCCAGGTGCCTGCTCTCTGCCCTTGTTCATCTAATGGTAAGAGCTGATATCCAAAGGGGTTATTATTAATTACAATTTTTTCCTTTTGATAGGAAAGGTTAATTACATTTTTTTTTTCTTTTGTGTGTATACATTCTTATTGTTTATCAATTCATAACTAGCAAACTATTTTTATAAAATACTTCTCTCTAAAAATTATTATTATGGGCTAAAAACTTCATAATTTTTCAAAATTATTCGAGCCTAATTCTTATTTATTGTAATATATTAAGAGAATACTATCATTCATAACAATAACTAAATAGGTCTAATAATAGAAAATTTTAAGAACGATAATGTCTAATTAAGTACTAAAAAAACCATGTTCCTAAAAAGATATTCTGGAAAAGCTTAAATCTTCTAACCAAGTATGATTATCATTCCCTTCTTTGTAGTAGTAGCCAGGGTTTAATTCATTAGTTATAAATTTTTAAATGATAAATATATATGTGTGTGTAATTTGTTCAAAATTGAGAAATGAATTATAAATTTAGACAAATTTAAAAATGAAAAATGTAATTAACTCAAATGAAACAAGCATATAAAATTGAGTATAAGACTATTTTGGTAAGAGCTGCTTTTATTATATCGAAAGTTAATATTTTGAAATATGATTAACATTATTCACTTATTATTTTATCTAATGGACACATACAAAATAACATTGGTTTACGGAAAGACTTATCATCTACCTACCATCAATGCACACTTAATAATCATCTCTTCTTCAAAATAGCCAATCACGAGATGAAAGTTGTTGCAGTGGATGCTTTATATACCAATCCTTATGTCACTGACGTAGGGGTTCTTGCTCCTGGTCAAATTACTGACATTTTATTGACTGCCAATGAACCATCAGCATTATATTACATGGCAACACATCCTTATTCTAGTGCGGTTGGACTTTTATTTGACAATACAACCACCGTAGGAATTGTTGCCTTTGATGCCTGATCTACCTGATTTTGAAGATACACCAACAACCCATAAATTCTACAGTAATTTAATTGGGTTAGTTACTTCGCCATTTTGGAGTCCAGTTCCTCATAATAAGGACGGGCATATGTTTATTACTGTTGGGTTAGGGTTGGAAACTTGTGGACCAGGTGATGCAAGTTGTAGAGGCCCACTAGGGCAAAGATTAGCTGCGACTCTGGACAATGAATTTTCTCAATTTCCTACTCGAATGTCAATTTTACAGGAATTTTTTGAGAATGTTAGTGGAGTCTTCACTACTGATTTCCCTAATCAACCACCATTGGTATTTTATTACACAAATACTAGTAGTAGTATTGATCCATCTCTTATGATGACAACTAAATCAACAAAAGTTAAGAAGCTCATGTACAATTCGAGCCTGGAGATTGTAATGCAAGCCTTACTAGTTTTTTATGATCACCTTATACATTTGTACGGATTCAATTTCTATGTTTTGGCCAAAGTATTTGACGATTCTGCCCCATTGAGGCTAAGAAAAAGTTCAATCTTGTTAATCCACAAGAGCGTAACACGATAGCTCTACCAATTGGAGGATGGGCGGTCATCAGATTCCGAGTAAATAATCTAGGTATACATCCTAACATGATTCAAGTTTGATATTTTATATTATATAATACTTGAATTATCATCTACATTCAATATAATAGAATTTAGAAATGCTTTGATTTTTTAGACCCTTTCATTATGTTATTGACTTTTTTGGTTTGAAAAACTGTCGTTGACTATTGTAGGTGCATTGTTTATGCATTGTCATCTAGACGTACATATGCCTTGGGGTATGTCTGTGATGGAATATGGGCTTTTGGGCCTCTAGAAAAGCCTTTTGGAGTCCCACATGGAAACTTCACAACTTTTGTTAGAGCATCTCTCTTCAATAGGTACATTTGTCTACCTTCTCTCTAGGTCTTTCCCTTAGACTCTCTTAGGACCAAGTCCCTAGGCTTAGATCGAACTCTCTCATAATTCTTGCCTTTACTATTATTTTTTTATATCTCAGTATTGACTTAAGTATCGGAGCAGGAATGGGGCCCCCACTTGTTTCTGACTAACTCTTGTCTTACGGGCCGAGACCCGAAGGCAGTAACCTATCAAATAGTACCCACTATAAATTCTTTTATACATTTACATCAATGGAGAGTGAGGTAACAAGTTCTTCACTTGATGTTTATTGAATATTTTCTCAATTTCTTCCACCTTGAAACTCATGTAGTTACAAGATTTCCTTCATATAAACCCCACATACGATTCAATCGTCTTCCTCTACCCGTGACAAACTTATTATACACTCCAATAAAAAAAAATACAATACACGTGACCAATTTAAGCCTACATGGATTTATAGCCCACAAATATAGTCCCCACATTTTAGAGCAACAGTATGACCCGAGAAGATACTTTTTAGGGTATGTAGCGAGAGTCCTATTCTTAGCATCAATAGCGTCATCCTTCGCAGCAGCATCACGGCTCCTCTACTTGGAAACTTGGATCTCATCTTCTACCATGGGGAAGCTTCGGTTAACTCCCCTACTATCAAACTAGTGCCACCTACCCCTATTTCTCTTACCACTGTGCCACCGCCACACACCTCTGCCAAAGTAAGATAATCATAAATTCTTTCTGCGTTGGTTGAAGGAGGGAGTAGAGGATATAACATATCTCTAACTTGAGCAATTGATACTAAAATTGGATATTGTCTCAGTTATTCATTTTTCCAATTCCCTATTCATTTCAGTTATTCTAGATCAGAACATATCCGGCATCTAATCTATTTATTTACTAGCTCCTTCACTATATGCAACAATTAAAGTAGTAATTTGGGGATAAAGTGTCAAGAGCAATTACCTTCTCGTTGATGCTTGATGAAAATCCCATTGATATTGCCATGGGTGACATTGGAGAATGTAAATTCTCTTAGGATTCATTGAGGGAATGTTCTTACGACTTCTTGTATTTGATAACATTTTTATCCTTCAAATCGGGCTCTGAATATCTAGAAAAATATATATACCCTCCTCGACATATTTTTGCATCAGTTTTCTAAGCAGGGTCACTTACTGGAGCAGTGTGTTTCACCACCTGCTTGAAAAAATGGGATTGAAGCACATAACCTCAATACTCAATACAATATAAATCAAAGGATGACCCAAGAGGTTTTTCAACACAAACCTTTGATATTAATAAAAGAGAGATGAGTAAAGAATAATGTTACCAAATAGGCTTGAGAAGGAAAGATACAACTCGATTGAATACTTCTACAAGCTCCTCTTTACTTCTTCTTTGATGGATGATCACAAATGAAGCTCAAGAAGATGTTTTTTAGATGAAAATTTGTTTAAACGTATGTGCTTTTTGGCTCTTTAAAGTTCTTAAATGATCTCAATAAATATTTCACCAAACTTCTTCTCATTTGCAACTAATAAAAAAATCAATATATATAGGAAAGAGAAGAAAATAGTCGTTACACTGTGTAACGGCAATAGTTTTCACAATAAAAAGGAAAATCAGACAGCCAGTTTCTAAAAACGGATATTGAATTTCCTTATACCAGAAAATCTGGTGAGTCCTTTTTTGAAATAGGATGACCAATATTGAAACAGAAAGATTCGGACGCATCCTACAAAAAAATCGGATGATCCCTCTTAAAAATCAGACAACCGATTTTTCTAGTTTTAGAAAAATTGGACGACCAATTTTAAAATAGGACGTCCGATTTTTCTCTCTTGGAAAAAATTGGATGACCAGTTTTGAAAATCGGATGACTAGTTTTGAAAATCAGATGACCCTTTCTAGAGAAGGATTTAAAAGCCAGTTTTCCTTAAATAAAAAGAACTTTCCTTCACATTTTAAAACACTTCGAAACATATATTCTTGATACTCTTTTAGAGATAAGAAAACTTTCGAAGGCATCAAAAACTCTATCAAGAATACTTGGATTTTTTAAGAATAATTTACAGAAAGAAATTCATCCAAGGAGCCTCATACTTGATCAATAAACAAAAGTGAGAGTTAGGGAGTTTTATAAAATACTTTAGCATATCCCTAACTAAGACATAAGTCTTTAAGGTCTTCAATGCCTTGATCTTGGAATGGCTTGATCGCTCCTTCCTCATTATGGTTTAATTGCCAAGATCTTTTACTTCTTATATAGTGTAGTCTTGAGACTCCAAAAATGCTTCTTTTGTTCTATAGAGACTAAGCCATACTCATCACACAAACATATGTTAATCATAATAAAAAACATATATAATAATTCCCTTAGGGGTAATACTCCCCCCAACTGAAATCATATTCTCCTTTGCAAGGTCACGAAGCTCAAGAAGATGGCCAAGCAAAGAATGTGAATTTTTGTCAAGGATTTGCAAATTCATACAACATCAAGTTCCACCAGCATCATCCTAATTACTTTGCTCCTGGGGAAATGAAATTTTTTCACAGAGATAGATATTCCTTGTATACCAGGGACCTTTTTGGGTCCCCTTATCAAACAGATCATCGTTTCTCATTATATATTATTGTCAAAATATTTCTCTTATTCGGAATTCATAGTCAGGGCCAAATCTTTTCACAAAACTTTCTTTCCAGAAAGAATTCTCAAGTCGAGATTACATCTCTCATCGGGATCATACCATACTATCGGGATTTTTTATTGGGATTTCTTTTCGGGATTTTATTCTCCTATTCGGGATCACTTTTTCCACAAAAAATATTCTCTTCACGGGATAATTACCATCTATACAAGATGCACCTAACTCTATGAGAAGTCTAAATTTGCTCTTCTACTTGCTAACTAAATACTAGAGTTTAGTCATTTCAAGGAGTCATCACTATCACATATATATATATATATATGGACATTTGGAAGGCATAAACATATGAGCTCAAACAATATTTTTCAAATATTAAGTACTATCAACTCTTAAGCCCTCAAACTGGGGTTCACACCATACAAAGTTGCAACCGGTTTGTATGCAACCCCAACTTGCATGACCTCTCATTCATACAAACCCGAATCATCATTCGGGATCTTCCTCTTGGGATGGAGTAGCTTTATCTAATTGCACTAGGATGCAACTAATCTTCGATCTCAAAATTAGGAATGTATCTATACATGAAATATATTTTTGGGATTTGTTAACCATTTTTATTTCTATCTTAGGAAAAATAATGTTACCGGAATGCAATACAAGAACGACTTTCGACATCGAAAATGCCAAGTTGAAATCTACAAATCTTTAAATATTTATTTTTCAAAGGGCAGTATGGGTATACTACCCTCAATCAAGACAAAAGACAGAATGTTTCATCCCCTTGAGTGACTTTAAACAAGGGAAGTAAATTTCTCTAATTAATTCTTCGGATTATATTATATTTTCACATTTTGCAATTCATTTGCAACATCAAAGAGTTACATTACTTTTGCAATCCAAGTTTTGAAGCACACTTAGGGAACCCGTGTCTTTTCGGGAACAACTCGTATCACTTTGGGAACAACCAATACCTTATGGGCACAACCCGTATCATGACGGGAACAATCCATAGCATCACAGGAACCACCTATATTATTATTTCACGAGGCCTCTTGCCCGTATCACCACTTGTACTTCATTACTTACGAGTTTTATACTTAAATCTCTTGATTATGTCAAAATTCATCATTTTAATCGTTGGATTACATTCTAATGCGTAATTGTTCTAGGAATGGACTTACATCATTTGACATAATTGCATCTATGTCAATTTTTCAGAGGGGATAATGATGGAATATGCACTTTTGGGGCGCTAGAAAAGCCTTTTGGAGTCCTATATGGGAACTCCGCAACTTTCCTTGGAGCATCTCTTTCTATAAATAGTTGTATTTCTCTACCTTCTCTCTTGGTCTTTCTCTTAGACTCTCTTTGTCTCTCTTACCCTCTTGGTACCAAGCCCCTAGGATTGGACCCAAATCTATCATAATTCTTGCCTTTACTATTATTTCTTTATATCTCAGTACTGAATTAAGCATCGGAGCAGAAACAGGGACTAGTCTCTACCTGTTTCTGACTAGCTCTTGTCTTATAGGCCAAGACCCAAAGGCAGGAATCCACTAGTCTACTACTTTTGTTGTTGAAGATGGACCAACACTATCAACTACGTTACCTTTGCCTCCTCTAGATTTTCCCAAATATTCTTAGGAGAATAGTTCCGTAGCCACTGGTCTTTCTCTAACATCTCATTTTCTTGTATTATTCATTTACATATCTATAGAGAAATATTTTTTTGCTTTTGTTTCTTAAATTTATCTTGTTTATTGTATTTTATTTGTCACAAATTCCTTATAAACAGATTCATATATTACCAAGTTGTGAATGAATTATGTTTATAATTTATTTCTTATACTATACTTTTAAATTCTACATATTAATTTAAGAAATTCTTAAAATTCCTCGATTTGAATTTAACTGGGGATACGATATACCAATGGAACTTAAAGGGAGATTAAGAAAAACAAAACCCAAGAATTAAACCTTACACAATAAATTATTTGGAATGAAGAATCGAAACATATACCATGATCCATGACGATTGACAAATTGGAGAACGGACTCGATTCTTCTGATTGTTACGTATGTATCCGTCTTCCTCAAAGAGATGAGACTTTTCAAAGGAGGATAATGATCCTAACATATGTGCAATCAGGTACAATAACCCTAATATAATAGGTGTGTTTGCTAAACAGTCCATGATAGTTTTGCAATACAATCTCTAGGTTTCTACACATTTATAAAGAGACCCCTAATGTGAATAAAACGGAATGTGATCCTAATTACTACAATGGAAGGAAAGTGGGCCTAACAAAGTAGAGATGAGTTTTAACCCGGGTGTCGAATCTCTCAGGGAATGGAGGAAGGTTCAGGTACTAATCGTGTTTCTAATGTCTAGTCGGAAAAAGAGGAATGTTAAGTGATTAGCATCAAGAAATATTCCCAAAGACAATGCACGTAATTCATATTTTTTCTATCACTTAGCCACATTAAAGTCTATTTTAGGTCGTTCTCGGATTAGGTAGGATTTTTTGGCTTGTAAGGTTAGGCCAGAGACATAAGTAGGGTACAAACGGAGGTAAAATGAGACAAAAACAAACAAGAGAGAGCTAACACAATCGAAAGGATAAGATAATGAAATAACATGAACACTTTTCAGCCACTGTTTTCACTCTTTTCATTCACCTTTGTACTCTTTACTTCATTTTTCTTTGATAACAAACCCATCTAACAACATACTTTTCTCAAGATTTTCAATAATAACAAAAGTAATTTAGAGAGATATGATGCTTAAGTTTTTAAAGATTTTTCTACAAAATAAGGCACATATATTTTTTTTTCTTTTTTCAATTTTTTCTTTTCAAGCATCATTATTTTTCTTTCTTTCTCTCTTTTCAAGCCAAAATCATAGAATACATGAAAATTCCCAAAATTACACTTTCTTTTTAAACAATTGGGCTTTTCTTTCTTTCTTTCTTTCTTCACCCCTTTTTCCCCCACATATTCGTTTCTTTCACTCAAGACGGCCAAAAGTCCATACTAACCAATAACTCAAGAATCGAGGTCCACTCAAAACGGCAAAAAATCTATACTAACCATTAGCTCCACGAATTGAGGTTCTATATATAGTGAGGTTAAAAGAATAAAGAAAAGAAGGGAGTATAACCCTTGGCATGAAGGCACAAAAAGGGAACTAAAGATTAATTTCATAAAGGATAATACGATAAGAAAGGCTCAATCAGTTCAAAGAAGGCCTAAGACCATCATTTCTGATACCATCCTAGACTAGAATTCTTTGTTTTTAAAGATAGACAAATCATGAAATTGCAGGCAAAGTTCAAAAATTATTATCATAATGCTAATAACCCAAGATTCCTAACCTTCTATTACTCAACAACATCCACAAGTGCATAAAACTATTGATCAAGTAAGAAATTTATAAATATAGTTTTCAGAGTAATTAAGAAATTTTCTTTTTTTTGAAAAATCTAGGGAATTTTAAGTTGCAAACTCTATCAAAAGTGATGAAAATAAAATACTTTTGGATTTTTAAATAAGAAGTAAAAAGAAAGTAAAATAAAATATTTTTGGAATTTTTAGAATAAGAGACTAACAGATAAAACTTTTAAAAGAACCAAAATGAAAAAGAGACTAATAGAAAAAAACTTAAACCAAGAAAAAGACTAAAAGAGACTAATAGAAAAAAAAAATTGAAAAACGAGAAATCTCCCCCCCTCCCCCCCTAACACCAAAAATCATATTATCCTCAATATGGGGGTTATACTAAAAGAAAGAAGAAAACAAACACATACATGAGAAGCAATCTCGCAGATATAAAGTGATTAGAATATATCGGGAAGCCATCCCCATACAAAAATAACGTAAAAGCAAAAACCGAAATTTAAAGAAAAGGATGAGAAATAAGGAGAGAGAGAGAGAGATAGAGAGAGAGAGAGAGAGTTCAAAGAGTGTTTAGAGAAGTAATCTTATGGTTGTTTGAACAAACAACCTTTCTGGTTCCTGGAGAAAGGTTTTCACTATCTGCTACCACCAGGGAACTTAGCGCTGATGGTAGGGTAGAGCCTATCGTTCGCGATAGGCTTCTGCCTCCAGAAGATACCAACATCAAAACCTCTACCACCGACAGTAGGGTAGACCTATTGTCCGTGGTAGGCTTCTGCCCTGCCTGCAGAATGCCTTTCATTGGGTGTAATTTAGCTCCCTGTTTGCTTTTAGTCGATCTCCAAACACTTTTGATGCCTAGGGGTAGTCCTAGCACATTAAGAACTCTCCTAAAGGACTAGTACATTAGTAAAAACAATTGACTAAAATGAATTAAGACAAAATAAAGGGTGAAAAATAGGCAATTAAAGATACAAACATAATTTACAACATGGTAGAACGACCAATTTTACTCATCTCGAAGAACGAGAGATCCTTTGGAAGGGTTCCCACGTATTTATCGAAGTATGGTTTAAAGAGGTGGCCATTTATGTTAAACGTCCCTTGAGTAGGATGTGTTACCTCTATCTTGCTGCAGGGAAAGACTTTGCTTACTATGAATAGTCCTGACCATTGTGATTTGAGCTTTCTAGAGAAGAGTCGAAGGCGGGAGTTGTTGAGGTGCACGGCATCTTCTTCTTTGAATTCCTTTTCGACAAGATGCCTATCGTGCCATCGCTTTGTCTTTTCTTTATAGATGTTGGAATTCACGTATGCCTGTAATCTCCATTCGTCAAGCTCATTTAGTTGGAGTAACCTTTGTTAACCTGCACGAATATAGTCAAAGTTAACCAGTTGAATTGCCCAATTAGCTTTATACTCAATTTCGACAGGTAGATGGCACGATTTCTCATAAAGTAAACGGAAAAGAAGGCAACAAATTGGTGTTTTAAAAGCAGTTCTATAAGCCCAAAGAGCATCATCTAACTTAATACTCCAATCCTTTCGTGTACTATCAATGATCTTTTCAAGAATGCGTTTTATCTCCCTATTCACTACTTCTACTTGCTCGCTAGTTTGAGGATGATAAGGAGTAGCTAGTTTATAAGTTACTCCTACTCAAGCACTTCTCTAGTTGTTGGTAAGAAAAGTGAGTACCCCTATCACTTATTATGACTCTAGGGAGGCCAAAATGAGAAAATAATTCTTTTAAGAACTTAACCATAATTCTAGCATCGTTTGTAGGTAAGGCTTGAGCCCTAACCCACCTAGATACATATTCGATAACGACCAAGATCTAATGATTACAAAAAGAATTTGGGAAAGGACCCATAAAATCTTTATCCCAATAATCAAATACCTCACACACTTGGAAAGTATTCATAGGCCATTGTGTTTTGAGATATTACCTATGTGTTGGCAATTGTCACATTCCATTATATATCTTTTTGCATCTTTGAATAGGGTTAGCCAATAGAAGCTTGATTCAAGTACCTTTTAGGCAGTTCTGTTGACTTAATAATGTCTGCCGGCTAGGCCTTTATGACAATAGTTTAGGATTTCCTCTACTTCAGGATAGGCTATACATCATCGAATTATTTGGTCTGATCAGTGGTGGAAAAGATATGGTTCCAAAAGTAATACTTTAAGTCGGCAAAGAACTTCTTCCTTTGCTATGTATTGCTTGTAGGTATAACATTTGAAACTAGATAATGAGCTATGTCAATATACTAAGGTGAACTATCATTGATGGTTTTACAGAAAAGAAGTTGTTCATTGGGGAATGTGTCGTCGATTTGTTC
Organism: Catharanthus roseus; assembly: GCA_028651295.1. NCBI lineage: Eukaryota > Viridiplantae > Streptophyta > Magnoliopsida > Gentianales > Apocynaceae > Catharanthus > Catharanthus roseus. The sequence goes on along the minus strand of JAPQWS010000153.1, from coordinate 25,224,538 downwards.
TTCATACAATGGTTCTAAACCAAGATTCTCTAGTCTAGAGAGATGACCGGTTGCTAGATTCTTAGCTCCCTTTTTGTCTTTAATCTCTAAGTCAAATTCCTCTAAAGGAAATACCCGTCTAATAAGCCTAGGTTTTGCATCATTCTTGGAAGGGAGATACTTTAGGGCAGAGTGGTCAGTATACACTATGACTTTAGAAAGTATTAAATAAGGACGGAATTTGCCGAACGTGAATACAATTGCAAGCAACTCCTTTTCCGTTGTTGTGTTGTTTGCGTGGGCATTTGTTAGAGTTTTGCTTGCATAGTATATCGATTGGAAAAACTTACCTCTTCTTTGGCCTAAAACGGCGCCTATAGCATAGTCATTAGCATCACAAATCAATTCAAACGGAAGAGACCAATCTGGAGAGACAAAAATTGGAGAGTTCGTGAGCTTTTCTTTAAGCAGATTAAAAGTCGCTAAACAGTTATCATCAAAATTGAAAGGCATATCTTTCTCAAGCGGAGTAGTAAGAGGTTTTGTAATTTTTGAAAAATCTTTTATAAATCTTCTATACAACTCCACATGCCCTAGGAAACTCCTAATCGCTTTCGCAGAGGAAGGCAGAGGCAACCTTTCAATTATCTCTATTTTAGCTCTATCTACCTCAATGCCATTTTTAGAAAATTTATGTCCTAAGACTATTCCTTCTTGAACCATAAAATGACATTTTTCCCAATTTAAAAAAAAAGGTGAGTTTCCTCACATCTTTTAAAACTTTTTTCCAGACATGACAAGCAAGCATAAAAAATTACTAAACGCATAAAAATCATCCATGAAAACTTCCGTAATATCTCCCACCAACCCTTCCAAAATAGAAATCATGCAACGTTGAAAAGTAGCAGGAGCATTACACAAACCGAAAGGAATATGTCTGTATGCAAAAATACCGTATGGGCATGTGAAGGTAGTTTTCTCCTGATCTTCTGGGGTGATGGGAATTTGTAAGTATCCCAAGAATCTGTCAAGGAAATAGTAGAACTGGTGGCCAGCTAACCTTTCTAGCATTTGATCAATGAACAGAAGGGGAAAGTGATCCTTTTGAGTTGCCTCGTTCACTTTTCTATAATCTACACATACCCTCAATCCAGTGATTACCCTTGTTGGAATTAGCTCGTTTTCTTATTTGCCACCACAGTCATTCCACCTTTCTTTGATACGACTTGAACAGGACTTACCCAGATGCTGTCTGAGGTAGGATATATGATTCTAGCATCTAGGAGTTTAATAACTTCCTTCTTTACTACTTCTTGCATGTTTGGATTCAATCGCCTTTGAGGTTGAATAACGCGCTTAGAATCCTCTACTAATCTAATCTTATGAGTGCAGAAGGATGGATTAATTCCTCGAATATCTGCTATCTTCCAAGCGATAGCTTTCTTGTGCTTTTGCAAAGTCCATAATAGAGCTCATTTTTTAGGCGGCTCAATTTGGAAGAAATAATGACCGTTAGTGTTGAATTTTCCACAAGAAAAGCATATTCCAAGTGATCCGGCGAGGGCTTAAGTTCTAATTCCGTGGGTTTTTCGAAAGAAGTCTTTAGAGAAGGTTTTAGAGGTACCTTTAATTCTTCTTTTGTAGCGGTGGCCATTTCCTCATTTGCTTCATCTAATTTCTCAATTAGAACCTGAACCTCCTCAGAATCCACTTTGGTTTGGGAATCTTGTTGTAAGGCTATCAATAACAGGTTGTCCTTGATAAATTCCTCCACATAAATGGAGATATAAGGATCCATAAAATCTACCATAAAACAAGTATCGTTATGATCTCCCATTCTACGCATAACATCGGGAAGTCTTAAAACCACTTTTTCTTCCCCTAATCTAGGGGTCAACTTTCCTTCCCCTATATCTATGAGAGCCTTAGTAGTGGCTAGGAAAGGGCAACCTAAGATGAACTGGACTTCAATGTTGTCACTCATATCCATAATCATGAAATCCCCTGGGAACACTAAGTCCCTTACCTTTACTAACACATCTTCTATAATACCTCTAGGATACTTCGTAGATCTATTTGCTAGTTGAATACTCATCCTAGTAGGTTTAGGTTCCCCCACTCCCAATTTTTTAAGGAAATCATAAGGCATGAGATTTATACTAGCACGTAAATTAGCTAAAGCTTTAAAAACAGTTATATCTCTTAAAGTGCAAGGAATAGTAAAACTCTATGGATCCTTTAGTTTTTTGGGAAGCTTTTGTTTATGATTGAGAATTGCCAAACACTTCTTATTTATCATTACCAAAGAGATGTCCTCTAACCTCTTCTTTCAGGAGATGACTTCTTTTAAAAACTTTGCATAATTTGGCATCTGCATTAAAATATCCACCAAAGGTAAGTTGATATGTAATTGTTTAAAGATTTCTAGAAACTTACTATATTGTTCATCTTGTTTACCCTTTAACACTCTTCTTGGGAATTGGATAGGAGGTCTATATGGTGGAGGGCCGGTCATTTTCTTTTCTACTTCTTTCTCCTTTTTCTTAGGAGGAGTAGATTCCTCTTGTGCTTGGGTCGTTCCTATATCCTTTTCTGCAATTGGTGTGGGTGCTAACTCTCTCCCACTTCTCAAGGTGACCGTCCTTGCATTTTCGGTTGACTTATTGATAGGAGGACTTTCTATGATCATCCTTGTCAATTTCCCAATTTGATTTTCTATGTTATGGAGAGAGGCGGTTTTGCTCCTTTGAATCTCTTCCATAATTTTTACCCTATTATTTGTCGAATCTACATAATTTGAAACAAGATCCTCCAAAATAGGTGATGGAGATAATGGATTTTGATCTAGACTTCTATTTTGAAAACCGGGGGGTGGTTGTTGTCTTTTTTTATTTTTGCCACTCCAATCAACTCCTGGTTGGTTTGTCCAACCCAAATTTTTTGATTTGGATACGTATTGTATCCTCTCCAATTTCCTTGGAACATGGCATTTTGATAATATGTGTTTTGAGGTCCAAAGGCCATGTTTTCTATCCCTTGTTCAAATATTGCCGCAAGTGGAGCTTCCATGGCATCGTCAACGTCCATGTCTCATAGTCCAAAACCTGAAACGAATAATTAATCAAAACATTTAACACAAGTTTCAAAGCTAATGGAAAATTTTCCAAAGTTCATAACACGAAAAACTCACCAAGTACGCAAGAAGAGAGCTATGAATAAAGCACTAAAACAAAACGATATTCCTTAAACGTGTCGTTCCTTGGCAACGGTGTCAAAAACTTGATGTGAATAAAATGGGATGTGATCCTAATTCTACAATGCAAGGCAAGTGGGCCTAAAAAAGTAGAGATGAATTTCAACCCGAGTGTCGAATCGCTAAGAGAATGGATGAAGGTTACAGTATTAATCGTGTTTCTAATGTCTAGTAGGAAAAAGATGATGTCATTGAGAAAAATAAAAACTTAAAAGCAATTAAAAGAAAGCAGTACTAAAACGATTTTAAAAGATTAATAAAAATAAGAGTTTGGGTTGGTGGAATCCCCCTAATCCTTGTTACTAATTCAATTCGGAAAAATTTAATAAAAACGATGTTGAATTAGTTAAGTTGGGTCATCACTCAAAATTGGGCAATGCCTATCTCTAGGACAAAAGCCAGCCTACTCACTAACACTTAGAGGAAACTCTCTTCTCTCCCTGAAAAATTATGAGTGCAATAAACTTAGGTGATTTAGAAGACCTAAAAGTGCAAAATCATATCTCTAGTCAATTGCCCCAATTAACCCCCAATTGGTTGCCCTAGATTGTCCTTCCTTTTTCAATTCCAAAAAATCTTTCGAATAATCCAATCTCACGACAATTAAATTATAAACAAACGCAATTGGAGAACAACTTAAATCAAAACAAACATTGAAATCAAGAAACGAAACCAAGAATGTCATAATAAGAATTAGGGTTCAACCCCAAACCAAACAGTAAAAACTACTCACTATTCAAATTAATAAAAATTGAAAATTAATAAAAGAATTCAATAACAAGAAAAGGAAAAGAAAGTTTAGGATTAAGTCTTGAAGCCGTAATTGAATCCCGAACGTCTTCTAAGATTGTCTCTCGAGTCACAAAGTTGAAGATCAAAATCTTGAATTAAAGCTTTCAATTCTTTAATCCAAGAAAATAAATCTTGCACAAAACTTGAGATTCTATAACTAAAGAAAATATAAAAGCTTGAATTTTAAGGAGTGTTTAACTAATCTAACCTAATTAATCTACTCTTAATCTATCTAAAACTAAGTTCTAATATATTCTAAGCTTATTTTAATGTGTTCTAATGTGTGTTACAATGGCTGCAAATAAACCCCCTTATATAGAAACCAAATCAAAATTGAAGAAGAAAACAAGAAAATCGAGTTTGAATCGGACTTGAACACCCTTACTAGCACCCCTACCACCGACGGTAGGGCGCGGCCTACCGTCCGTGGTAGGTCTCTTTTTCCTTGGCACTTTGGTTCCTCGGCACCTACCGGCAACGGTAGGACAACCCGCCATACGCCGTAGGTGCTGCCCTTTTGTCGACAGTTTCCATTTTTGTCATTTTCGCTCTGTTTTTGGCCATTTTCGTTTCGTTTTTATGGTTTCTACTTTTGGAGGATACCTAAGACAAGTCTAAGATATATTTAGCTAACATATATACTTTTACATATTAAAAACACCGAAAACAATGAAAATAACATATAGAAAATGTAGACAACTATGCACTTATCAAATACCCCAAACTTGCCCCTTATTTGAGTCTCAATATATATATAATGAAAAACTCATAATTATATTAAGTAATACATGTACATCTACTTGCCCAAATACTATACAAGTGCATGTGCACATGAATTAAGTCCAAAATCTAACAATCTCCCACTAGGACTAATATTCATGCGTGCACTTGTCCAAACAATTATGTGATTATCACTGTAGTAGCTAGCACACTTTAATTTGTCACCTTAAACCCACTCTGTCCATTAATTTTATTAATTCATGGATTAAAGGAACTTTCACTATATTAAAAAACAGTTAAACCCATCATTTGTCACATGCATTAATTCAACTAAACGACTGGAGTTAAGTATGGATGTGTATTATGGATTACATGTGAATGTAATCTATACATGCCTATTTCTAACAAAAATAAGATCACTGTAACATATAAATAAGAAATGAACAACTCAACAACATAGTCTTAATGAGCAAATAGTAGAAAATTATTGTCATATTAACAATAATAATAAATTATGAGCATAAATATATATATATATATATATATATGTATATATATATATATATTCAGACTCCCACTGAATTTAGACACCATCTGAAGATACAACACGCATATGGGTAGTATGTGTTGTAAAGACCTTCGGTGTCAATACTTTAGTTAGCGGATTCGCAAGCATGGAGCCTGACCCAATAAGCTCAATACTAATTATATCATTCGAAACTCGCTCATTTACGACTAGAAACTTGACGTCCATATACTTAGATTTTTTTGAGGTCCTATTATTATTATAATAGTAGACTACAGCTTTATTATCACAAAATAATTTAAGTGGTCTCTCAATACTAGCAACCACAAGCAGTCCTGTAACGAAATTACGTAGCCAAATAACTTGGTTTGATGCCTCAAAACATGCTACAAATTGTGCCTCCATAGTTGTAGAAGCAATGAGTGTCTGTTTGACACTTTTCCATGATATCGCTCTTCCAGATAGTAGAAAAAAATATCTTAATGTAGATCTTATGCTATCTTGACACCCACCTAAGTCGGAATCTAAAGACCCAATGATCTCAAGTTTGTCTGACTTTCTATAAGTGAGCATATAATCTTTTGTTTTTTGCAAATACTTCATGACCCGCTTGGCCGCTATCCAATGTGCAGGAGCCAGATTACTCAAATATTTTATCAGTATGCCAACCATGACTGCAAGGTCTAGACGAGTACAGACTTGCAAGGCTTCCAAACAATGAAGCATAAGGAACACCTTCCATTTGCTTAGATTCAAATTCATTATTAGGATATTATTTGAGATGTAACTTAATTATCTCCTTTGGCCATAAGAGTATCACACGGTTTACAATCTTGCATTCTAAATCATTGTAATACCTTCTCGATATATGCCTTTTGTTATAACCCAAGAACTCCTCGAGAACGATCTCAATGAATTTGGATTCCTAATACAAAAGATGCTTCATCGAGATCTTTCATCTCAAATTGCTTCGATAGAAATTTCTTAGTTTCATGCATTAAACATACATCGTTACATGAAAGAAAAATATCATCCGCATAGAAAAGTGTACTTATTTATATAGAACTTATGATACACACAATCATCCACAACATTTGTCTCAAAACTAAAAGATAATATCACATTGTGAAATTTATAGTACCACTGACGAGAAGGTTGTTTGAGGCCATAGATGGATTTCTTAAGTTTACAAACCAATTGTTTGGAATTTTTGGATTCTAAACCTTCAGGTTATACTATATAAATTGTCTCATCAATGTTCCTACTGAGAAACATTCTTTTGATATCCATCTGATATAACTCAAGCTCAAAATGTGCAACTAGCGCCATAATTATTCTTAAAGAGTCTTTCGAAGAAATAGGAGAGAAAGTCACTTTGTAGTCAATGCCTTCCTTTTGAGTGAATCCCTTAGTGACTAGACGCGCTTTATATCTCTCCACATTGCATTGTGAATCCCTTTTTGGTTTTAAAAACCCATGTACAACCAATTGGTTACACATCTTCTAGCAAAGGAACGAGATCGTAGACGTCATTGTCTTTCATAGATTGGATTTCTTCACCCATGGCATCTATCCATTTACGAGCATTCGAGCTTTCAATTGCTTTAAAAAAGGTGATTGGATTGCCGAGTCAATGTTTTCCATATACTCATTAAGATACACAACATAGTCATCTAAAATTTCATTTCTAATGAAAGGCTATAGATGAGCTGTTGTGTAGATTGAATCGATGATATTACCTACGTAATTACCATATTCTCCCCCACAATCAGGTCCTGTTCTCTAGCCCTGTGCTAAAAAAAAGGCTTTTGGTTGGAATCATTTCCCTAGGTCTATTACCATCCCCCTTTTGATAGTGAACTCAGCCTCGTATTAATGCTCTGAAAGTGGTATATTGTGTGTGTGTGATCGACCGATTCATTTGACTGAATGAATAAATAATAAAAAAAAATTCTTTCTCGAAGGATCTTCTTAAGGGCACTGGTCCTTGAGGTTGTTGAGGTTGCTCCACAGGAATAATTGGTTGAGGAGCAACTAGATGATCAATTTCAGGTACAGCTTGTTGATCTATATTATGAGAAAGCACAATATTATCTTGTACAGAATTTTGTTCTTCAACAAGATTAGGTACGAGAACCTACACATGTTCAAGAACAACACTAGGAACGAGAATTGGGTTCTCATCAACAAAGTTTCTTACCTTATCTTCCTTCTAGCCTCAATATCCTCAAAGAACTGGCATTTCCCGTCTAAAAAAATGTTTTGTTTTTGGAATTATAAAACTTATAACCCCGTGAACATTTCGAGTATCCAACAAAATAGCCACTAACTATTCTTTCATCCAATATCTTCTCATTAGGCCTATAAGGCCTTGCCTTAGCTGGACAACCCCATACCCTTAAATATCTTAAGAGGGGTTTCTTACCTGTCCACGGCTCATATGGGGTTTTTGTTGTTGCTTTAGTTGGAACTCTATTAAGTATATAGAGTGTAGTCTTAAGTGCATCCCCCCAATGGTAAATTAGTATGACAAATCATACTTCTTACCATGTCTTTAAGGGTTCTATTTCGTCTCTTAGCAACTCTATTCATGCTAGGTGACCCCAGCATAGTATATTGAGGGACGGTCCCACACTCTTCTAGGAATTTGGCAAATGGCCTTGGACGTTGTTCACCTGAACCATCATTTATGCAATAATATTTAGCTCCACGATTAGATATGATGTATCTAATCCTTTTGCCTAGTTGATTTTCAACTTTAGCTTTAAATTCTTTGACCTTATCCAAGGCCGTTGATTTCTCATATATCAAGTATAGGTAGCCATAACTAGAGTAATCATCTATGAACGTTATAAAGTACTGTTGACCATTCCAAGAAGCCACAGAGAATGGTCCATATATATCCGTATGTACTAGTTCTAAGATATCTTTAGCTCTCTCGTATCTACCTTTTTCCTATCTGCTAATTTACTTTAATACACTTGACACATATTGTATTATCGAAGTGTCAAGCGTGTCAAGAATTCCTTCAGACATAAGTCCATCAATTCTCTTTTTGGAGATAAGACCTAATCTATGCCATAATGTATAGGAGTTCCATTAGTTAAATTTCATTTGATACCTGGTGTACTTACATGCAAGGATTCATTAAAAGAAGTAGTCTCAAGCTCATATAAATTATCATAAGGATATAAAAAACCAGTTTCTAAAAATTTAGAATCAAAATAGGGACGAAATTGTTTATTGCCAAATGAACAAAAATATCCTTCTTTTTCCAAAACTGGAACAGAAACTAAATTACGCCCAAATGACGATATAACGAATGTCTTTTTTAACTCTAAAAATAAACCAGTCTTTAATGATAATTTTAAAATACCTATAGCTTTAACTCATGCCATACTGCCATCTCCCTTATAGATGAATCTTTCATCATCACTTGGTCAGCAGTAACTCTAGTAACCCTGCATAGATATACTTATGCAAGTAGTGGCAGTAGAATCTAACTACCAAGTATATCTTGGTACCAAAATTAAATTAACCACTAAATAGGCAAAAGTTAGAGGCATACTTTTCTTCATGCACCATGCGTGATACTTGGGGCATTCCTTCTTAACATGAGAGGGATCTTTGCAAAAAAACACTTTATCTTCGACTGATCCTTCTGTGTTTTCTTCACTAATGTATCTGCAGTCATTTTGCTCTTTCTTTTCCTGTTACCTTTTGAGAAAGTGAGATTAACACTCTCGACCTTATGTTGCCTCATTCTTTCTTCCTCCGGTACTAAGTGTGGGATGAGTTCATTAATTGTGTATTTATCCTTCTGACAGTTGGAACTCACTTCAAGCTGGCCAAATTGAGGGGGAAGAGACATCAAAACAAGGTACACCATAGTCCATGTGAAAGATCCAACTTTAGTGTTTTAAGTTTTGAGATAATATGAGGCATCTTAAAGATGTATTCCCTAATGTTTCCTGAACCATTATACCTCATGGCAGTAAGTTTACGCAATTTCATAATAATCTCTTCCTTTTCGCTTTTTATAAAGCATTGTTCCAACTGTTCGAGAAACTTAACTGCATTATTCTCATCAGTCATGTAAGCAAGAAAATTCTCTGGATTTGTGCTCTTCATGATCATCACATTTAATATTTTTTAGCGTTCCCATTAAGCCATTTCCCTCTATTGTTTGGAGGTACTAGTATCTGTCAGCTCAGCTGCTCATGGCTCCCTAATGGCCAAGTCCATATCAAGACAACTCAGATTAATTGCAACCTTATCTTTCCAAGCTTTAAAGTTGGTACCATTTAATGGCGAAATATTACTCAAATTAGCAGATAATTAAGTAACAGAGATACCAGTAACTGTAACAGAAAAGGGAATAGAACAAAAATAAATAAAGCTCAATCACATATATAAATAAAAAAAAACTTTAACTTAAGGGCTATATTCATAACAACATCCCATCACAAGAATATTGGTGCATCACGAAGTCTAGTCTTTGGACAAAGATTTAGCTTGCAAGTGATGTTCTTGTGCGATAATCGAGCACTAATAATAAAATCCAGTCAAGTATCAAGCCTTTCTTTGGGTCGACTTAACACTTACCATGGATACTAATTAATAACTATTACATGCTCATTACCACATGCGTTTGTAACTCTCAGCCCTAGAATAACTACCTTTCTTTGGGCCGATTGTTACTCGCATAAGCACCACAAAACACGACATCTTAATAGTTCATTATTGAAATATTTTAATGGGAGAACCTACTTTGGCAGGATACCACTTCAACCAATCAACATAAAACTGCAAGACATGCTCATTAGAGCAACCTTAAGTTTTTATAAAAAAAAGAACTTTGTTAATCGGACCTTAAGAGGCGAAAGACGCTTGATTCAATTCAATAAAAAAACCCAACAAAGAATTGAACCAAAAATTAATCGGAAATTTTTTTCTTAAAAAACGGTTTAAAAAAAAAACATTATATCAAGAATCCAAACAATCTTTTATGTAATTTGGCTCTTATTCCATTAATGGAACTTAAAGGGATATTAAGAAAACCAAAACCCAAGAATTAAACCTTACTCAATAGATTATTTGGAATAAAGAATCGAAACATGTGCCTTGATCCATGATGATTGACAGAATGGAGAACAGGCTCGATTTTTCTGATTGTTACTTACGCAGTCATTTTCCTCAGAAAGATGTGGACTTTTTAGAGGAGGGTAATGATCTGAACATACGTACAATCACGGACCATAATCCTAATATAATAGGTGTATTTGCTAAACAACCCATCATAGTTTTGCAATACAATTCCTAGGTTTCTACATATTTAAAGAGACCCTACACTTTTATTAAGATGATAGACCCACCTATATAAATATAGATTGCCTTAATTGGGTCTCAGTGTATATAGATAATAAGAAATATATAATTAGATTAAGCTATACATGTACGTTTACATGCCCAAAATGTTGTACAAGTGCATATGCATATGAATTAAGTCCAAAAATCTAACATATACTTTTTTTATTTCTAATTATGTCTTTTTTTCTGGAAAATTATATATCGCTTCTAGAAAATTAAAAAGGTATTAAATGAACTAATTTGCACAAATCTATACCCCCAGTTTTCACTATAGAGATGATACAAGCAAATAAATACTTAGATGCAAAGATCCATAAAAAAATACTTAGATACAATCCAAACAAATTCTTATTTCTAAGAAGCAATTTGATCAAGTATCCTATAATTTAGATAACTTTTGAATTAATTTTTTAATCCTAGTACACTTATTTAAAGTGACAATCAAGTTCAAATACCTGGAGTGCTTATTCAGACTCACCCATACAAATATATCCACCTATCGCTAAAAACTTAAAGGCTAATTACATTGCTTTAACTGGATTATTTTTAAAGAAAAATATAAGAGAATCATATTAAGTAACATATGTCTAAATGATAGGAAATTATAGATTGAATCGCTTCAAACCAAATCTTTGGAGGAGTAGTTTGACAATTAATGAATTCTTAGCAAGGAAACAAACTGAATAAGAGTGCCTAACATAATGAACAGACACACTATTTATTAAAATTTGTGAGTCTGCAAAAATAGATGACCTAAAGGACTATTAGAAGATAGATTATCAGTAATATTTTTGGCTTTCCTAAGGGTGATATGAATCCTCTTTTGCTTGTTGATTTAGATCCAAATCCTTCCCAAGATCACCTCCACTTGAAGTACCTCTATTGAGGATTTTGTAACTTCACACTCCAATAGAAAACCTATGAGGAACAGGCCTCATAAACCTAACGTTGAGAGGTTCAACTCTTTCCTAAATTGATGGCAAAAACCTTAAGGGAACTATGACCTCAAAACCCCTGCCACACAATATAGAAGACCTTAGAATCAATAGAATCAAGAAAAATAACTCTAAACTCAATCAATAGAAGGAATTTAAGACGTACAATTGAAATCCATAGATTCTTCAACCTAATGCAATTCAATTGCTCACTACCAAGGACATTAACCCTTAGTGAACTAAGAGAGTTTCTGTCTCGAGAATTTAGGAAAATTCATTCAACTTCCAAAGTTAGTTACAATCAATGTATAATGGGGTATTTATAGGCTAAACATTAACTCCTAGCTAAACAAGTAATTAATGGATTAAATTACCTATAAACCCCTTGATAAAAGCTGGAAAAACTACTTGAATTAAAAAATCCCGCTCAAAAGGGTTGGTTGGAAAATGCCAATCCCTGACCTACCGGCAATGGTAGGGTAAGATCTACCGTGCACGGTAGGTTGCGTTCCTCCAAGAGTAGTCCCGGCAAAAGCCTGCCGGCTATGGTAAGGGTAACCCTGCTGTTGGCGGTAGGGTAATGTCTTTCAAGTACTTAGCCTAGTTTCACCACAAATTGTTTTCTTGGTTGGTCCTTGACAATTGAACACATTGTGAACAACTTAGAAGGCTTTCCTTGACCACAAACTCTTCAATCTTGCTCTTCAAGGTGTCCTCCATGTAATAAAATCATGTTGTTGTCTTCTTGAAGCTGGAGTTTCTTCCTTTGAGCTCTACTCATACGAACGTGGGGGATTTAGCTCTAGGAAGCGATAATTCCTGTTTATTGGGTCAGCCGGTCTTCCGATCCATAAATACTGTCTATTGTCCTGCGCCCGTTGCCGTCTGGCATGCGTTAGAGGGGTAGAAGCTAGTTGAACCACGCCCAGTAGACTCCCTGTTCTACTCTAAGGAAAGGTCCTCAATGCTCTAACGCCCTCACTAGAAGTTGCAATTCGAACTTTAATTAAAGCATCCTTTGAGAGTCCAAACGAAGGAGCCGAGATTGTTAGATTGAATTGAATCTTATATTTCACATCGGAATGCCTTATATAAGACTTGTTGCTATGGGTCTAGTGAGTATAGTCGCAAGCAGCCCACTCCAATCTCTCTTAGCTCCTGATACGCCGAATGCAGGCAGGAAAGGCACAGAAGCTACTATTTCTAGAGTACCCCCTTCTTGTGATTGAGGCGAAAGAAGAGGAATCGACCCGAAATGTGTGAACTAGCACCTACCAGGCATCAACGTTCGAGCAGTCACCCGTTGTCCAAACACCTCCATCAAAGCATGAACAGGTAAGCCTGCAATAGGATCGGGAAGGGGAAGACTGAATTGAGCCGGAAATAGGACCCTACAGGACTAGCATCAGCTCTTCTCTTCGACGTGAGAGGAAGGTTTGTAGCGCTCAAACTCGATTTAGCTTTCTACCACTGGCTTCTACAGACTCCTATCGACGACACGTCTTTATCTAACTTTCATTTTTGAGTGATTGAGCCATGTTCATTGCCCTAGCCCTAGGCAATACGGGTTGGCCACCTAATGAGCCTCACTCAATGGACAATTAACTGGAAGAGAACTTCGATTCGCCTAGCCAGGAGATGGCTATGATGTACCGTACCCGAAGCTAATTGAAAAGGCTCAAATGAAGGTTTTAATTCAAGGGATCAGGATTTCAGGTCCAAGTTTCAAATCCTTAGGTGATTGAGTCTTCCTGTTCATATCAGAAGGTGAAAAAGGTGTTTTAACACTGACCGATCAATCTTTGCAATGTTAGTTATAAATTGATTTCTCAGATTTTGACTAATAGGCAGTGGAGCATTCTACCGAAGCACCCAAGATCCTTTATAACATTTCCCGAAACATCTTCTGTAACATTTCCTTTTATAATATATTTTCCCTTATGGTTTATCTTTAGTGATTACCTTTTATTTGGTAAAGTTTATTAATAAAATATACCAAATTAGAAATGTTACAAAGAGTGTTATAGGAGATGTTACAGATGATCCAAACCCCCTAGAGATGGTGGATGAGTTAGAGAATGCTTTTATTGCGAACCCTCTAATAACAAATAATGCAATCCTTTAGGCAGTGAGGCATTTCACTCTATGAAGTAGGGAAATCCATTCTTGTTTGAGGGTTTCTGTCACACCCAGGATCCGCATTCTCGAAACTAAAACATAAACGTCGTGTCCACAAGGACACCAGACTAAAATCTATAGTGGGTAAAATAGGCTCTTTCAATAGATATATTCAAATAATTTCAAATGATGTTCATAAATCATCGAAACTCAAAGGTAGAATACTCAAATGAACTTTTTAAAGGAAAAAAAAATTTAATGAAGTAAAACAATTTCCATAAAAAGGTTTACTAAACCCCAATCTTTCCTCTAAGCTCAATCTCATTCCTCAATGAACTTGTTCTCGGCTCAAACTTAACCTGAGCAGCAAGAAGTGGAGTGAGTACGACTACTCACTGAGCGACGGACAAACTCTAATTTCTAGGATTGAGCAAAATGTTTATAAAAGTTATTCTTTAATCAAATATTACAAATATATATAACAAAATCTTATTGAAAGACTTTTGGGCAATACTATGCCTTTATTAAATAACTTTAACCTTGGAAAGAGTTTGTAGAGTGATGATTATAGAAGAGTTAGGCCATGAGTAAAGTAGCAGCCCAGGGAATTAATGGACTTGGCTTAGGAAATGGGCCTGAAGAGAAATACAATGCAAGAAGATGCAAAGGAAAAATAAGCTTTACCGAGGTTCCGACCAAGGAGCCCGTAGGTATTCGGGTCACAGATAGCAAATCCTACATCGATAAGTGAGAATACCAACTCAACAAGTGGCAAAGAATAAAAGATCTTTCTCTCCTTGATTACTATTCATACAATATCAAGTATTTAATGCTCTTAATTGTATATTAATTAGACTATACTTTAGACCCTGAACAAACTTAAACATTGGAGTTCCTTTGGGAAGTAGATCCCCCTCGATTCCTTGACAGCTTTTGCATTTAGTCTTGCAGAATACGACATGTGATAGCTTGGTATTCATCAATTGGCACCCACCGTGTATATTTGAACCTATTTTTCGAGGACCCAAGAAATTAACCTTTATGGCATGTATGAAAGATGGGACAGCTTCTCAGGAAGAATTAAATGAGATAGTTCACCACAGCGGGAGGATCCACCATTGGCCACGGGGCCAATGCGATCACAGGAAGGGGTATGCTTGATGTGCCGTTTACTCTCCAGTAAAAAGCTTTCATCATGTCCCTCTTTAGGATTAAAACACCATAGGCCAGTGGGGAGGAACCTACAAAATCTACCCCCTAAGTTCCTCTCCCTCCTATGAAAACAAAAGCGCAGGCAATCATAGATGATATCAAGAATCTGATATCTTCCCTCCAAGATAATTGGAATTATATAGAATACAACCTGTTCTCGAAGGAGCATCCAAGAGCTCCGTTTCTGATAAGTTTAATACTTTGAAGTTTGACAGGCATGATGGTACCACAGACCCATACAAGCACCTACAGCACTTTTTAGCCCTTATAATGATTCATAATGCTTTAGATGTAGAGCTTTGCCGTTTGTTCCCCAGCTCTTTGTAGGATTCAATATTATCTTGGTTAGCTTCTCACAAGCCCCGATCTATATCAGGATTTCAGGAATTAGGACAGAGGTTTAGGCATCATTTCACAGTGCAGTGAGAAATTATAACAGCGTCAGATCATTTGCTCACTATGCACCGCAGCAATATGAAATTGTTCAACCCTATATGGGAAATTTAACAAAGGAGCAACAAAGGTACCAAATCTTAGTGAAAAGGACCATATATAGGCGTACAAGCATGGGTTGCGATCTTTGTCTGTCACTACAGTTCTTGCCACTAAGCGGTTACATTCTGTGGACAATCTCTTAGACGTTGCGCATGAGTTTATTAAGGGGGAATAAAGTGTACGGAGAAAAAGGGACCACTTAGAAGGGAATACGGCAGAAAGGCGGGGTAAGAGATTATCCCATCCCGAAATAAGTCGCTGACTAGTACAGGACAGCTTAATGTTTTCCACTAATAGACCTTAAGCCGAGGATCGTTTAACCGGAGGCGAGGATCGCAAGAATACTCGAATAATTAGACCCTGCTTAAAACAAAAATTCTTCACTTGGTTGAGTCTTTAGGAATACTGAAAGCACTTCTAAAGATGACGTCTCCCTCAAAGGAGCGAAGTCAAACCAAGTATTGCAACTTTTATCAAGATAATGGTCACGATACAGAGTGGTGTATCGAACTAAAGAAGGAAATTGAGTAAGCTATACGACAAGGATATTTGAAAGAATTCGTTGCCCGTTGCGCTGAACGGCGACAGGGTAATAGGGGAAAACATCATCAAGGACAGGTGATAAGCAAGAAGCCTTTTGGAAGAAAAGTGACAGAGCCGCAGGTGATCAACATACTTAGTAGCAGCTCGAAACCTGGGTCAAGTAAGGGGGCTAGAGAAGAAGATGAAGATGCGCCATTAATAATTTCATTAGACATAGGAGACTATGTTATTCATCAAATATTGGCGAATACGAGAAATGCTACGAATGTCCTGTTTTAAGGTACGATAAAGCATATGGGAATCCCCAAAGAAGCAATCCAGCCATGTCAAGTTCCTTTAATTAGATTCACGGGGTGTTCAGTTACTTCCATGGGTGTTATTAACCTGCCCGTTCAAGTACACGGGACCTTATAGAATGCAGAATTTTTAGTCATTGAACCCTCGTCATCTCACAACAACCTCCTCGACCATCCCGCCCTTGACCAGATGAAACCTACATTTTTCTACATACATCTTAACTTTGGAAAAAAAACAAGGGGCTCTTTTCCATAAGAGGGGATTGGGTTGCAGGACGGGAATATTTCATAGCTGCCCGAGCAGAGGTCAAGTAAGCGGCTGCTGGAGATGCTTTAAAACTAGGAGAGGGAGAGAACCATAAAATACAGTCACAAGGAGAATACAAATTATTTGGGATGGATCATAATCATCAGGAAAGACAAGTACGGATAGGAAAAAAATTGCTTGAAGTTGTTCGACGGGAGGTTCAAGATATCCTCACTGAGTTTTGGGATATCTTTTCCTGGTTCCCTAGTAATTTGGGTACAATATCATGTGATGTCACACTTCACCGATTAAGTATCCTAATAGTGCTATTCCGGTGGTTCAGAAGAAAAGAACCTTTGCCTGCCAATGTCAGCAAGTTATCTGGGAAAGTGTCCAAGAGCTGTTGCAAGCAGGTATCAATAAGCGTACTAATTACTCCCCGTAGTTAGCAGACCTTGTAGTAGTTCCGAAGTATCACGAGGAATGATGGATGTGCATTAATTATACCGATCTCAACAAAACTATACCTAAAAACTCGTTCCTCTTGCCATTAATTGATCAAGTGGTAGATGTTGTAGTAGGCCATGAAGTCCTTTGCTTCCTGGGCACATATAAGGGCTACCATCAAATACCTATGGCACCTAAGGATATGGAAAGATAAGGTTCGTCATAGATGACGGCATTTTTTGTTATACTCGAATGTCCTTTGGGTTGGAGAACGTGCAAGTTGAGTTTCAGCAAATGGTGAATGATATCTTTAGTGATCAAACTAGGAGGAACATGGAAGTATATGTTGGAATCCGTAGGCAAAAACAAAGTAAAATAAAACTACGGAAATCCACCAACAGGATCTGCACATACTAGAAAAACCGATTGGATAGAAATTACCTCAATGTTTTTTATTGTTCGTTGTGGAGGCGCTGCTTTGTATGCTTCGCCCTCTACTGGTATCCACGCGACGAACTCCTCTGCAAGCGATCGGGATGCTAGCCCCCTTACGTGTTCAAAAGCTGCTCGGAACCGATCCCTGACTATCCGGTAATCGGTCGTTTTTCGGAGAGAGGAGGCTAGATACTATATCGCCGTTCTAGGGTTTAGGGTTTTGTTTTTCTTTAATGAGATAAAGGACGGCCAACAAGAAAAGGTTAACATAACCTTTTATAGCTGTCAATATCAAAACCCTAACTGTCATCTAATGACAGTTCAATCTCGTCCGTCTATTCCTATAATCATCCAACGGTTAGATGAGTAATATTAAGTAATTAATTTCATTTATTCGATTAAATAAAATTAATTACTTATTAACCTACCGGAAAATACAATATGGAATCGATTCCCCCTTTTGTATACGTTCAACGAATCTGGACACAATCTAGATTCATTGAACGTGGACATTATGCTCACAAGATCGTCTATGCGTGTGACCATGTAGGTTCACTTAACGTTGGCGATGAATAAAAAAAAATGTCTTAGACATTTATTCACAAAACATAAGCGGCCTCTAGCAAGACATTATGCTTACCCAAGTTAAGTAAATGTAATAATAACCTAGCATCGATTTAATATTTAGTCCTTTGTCACACGATATCCTAATTAAGTATAAGGCATGGATCAAGTCATCCTTATAAAACTTAATTAACCATTTACTTGATCACCGAGCAGATTGTTCCAACAAATAATATTAATAACACCTTATTAATACTTATTTGAGCATGGCCATGCATATTTTCCAGTCTTCCTTATCAAGGGGCCCATGGATATCTCTCTCTAAAAGGAGAGGGACAAATCCCTTTCACTATCTCCAATATTCAAGCCATGACGAGAAAATAAGCCAACCAATAATCATAATGATCACCTAATTAAAAGTGATGTTTGACTATGTCAAAACATATTTTTTTTTCCCCCATGCAAGAAACATTAGAAACATTAGGTCGAAGGACACCAAATATAAAAGCGAGAAGAAATACTTATAACTTAAACCCATGCAATATTTCTTCTTCACTTTGGGTCATGTCCAATACAATATTCTCAATATGTATTTATGAATTGATTTTATATCTCATATTCATGATCGGTAAAACTTGACCATCAATCAACTTCACACTAGTTTACAAGATGTAATAAACTAGGGACAAATAAGAATAGTATTTTATTAGCTATAAGGGTTTTACTATCAAGTCACATACTTGATGACCAAGAGCATAAAATACAATTAAAAAAATACATGCTTCATAAATCATAAATGTGAGTCAATTGGTCTTAGGGCATATACTAACAATCTCCCACTTGCCCTATCACCAATTTGACATGACTCTCAAACCCATTGACCTAGTATGACTCTCATGCTTAAGTTGTGGGAGTGGCTTTGTCAATGGATCTGCGACATTGTCATTGGTGTCTACTTTGCAAATTTTAACATCTCCACGCTCAATAATTTCTCGAATGAGATGGAAACGCCTGAGAATATGTTTGGATCGTTGATGAGATCTAGGTTCCTTAGCTTGTGCAATGGCTCTGTATTATCACAATATAGGTCCACTGGGTTCACAATGCTAGGAATTACACCTAGTTCTGTGATGAACTTTCTGATCCAAACCTGCCTCCTTGGCTGCATCGAAGCAGCCAACATACTCGCCTCTGTAGTAGAATCGGCCACGGTATCTTGCTTTGAACTCTTCCAGCTCACAGCACCTCCATTCAAACAAAACACAAATCCAGATTGCGATCTAAAATCATCTACATCGGTCTGAAAGCTAGCATCCGTGTAACCATTTACAACAAGCTCTCCTTCCTGACCTCCGTAGATCAAAAACATCTCTTTAGTCCTTCTTAAGTACTTGAGAATGTTTTTTACTGCAGTCCAATGCGGTTCACCAGGATTTGACTGGAATCTGCTAGTCATGCTTAATGCATACGAGACATCTGGGCGAGTGCATAACATGGCGTACATGATAGATCCAATTGCGGAAGCATAAGGAATCTTACTCATGCGTTCTGTATCTTCCCTTGTGGTAGGACTTTGAGACTTACTCGAGTTTAACGCCATGTGACATTGGCAAGAATCCTCTCTTAGAATCTTGCATACTTGAACTTTTCGAGTACCTTGTCAATATATCCACTCGACTTAGGCCAATAAGCTTTTTAGATCTATCTCAATAGATCCTAATGCCTAGAATATAGGGCTGCTTCGCCTAAATCTTTCATTGAAAAACACTTCCCCAAACCAAGTTTTTACACTTTGCAAAGTGGGGATGTCATTCCCAATTAACAAGATGTCATCGACATAGAGTACTAAGAAGACTACTGCATTTTCTGTAACCCTTTTGTAGACACAAGGTTCATCATCATTCTTGATGAAATTGAATTCTTTAATTGCTTCATCGAAACGAAGATTCCAACTTCGAGATGCTTGCTTCAAGCCATAAATGGATCTTTGAAGTTTACACACTTTACTAGAATTCGAAGGATGAATAAAACCTTCAGGTTGTGTCATATACACATCCTCCAGTAGATTTCCATTAAGAAAAGCAGTTTTAACATCCATTTGCCATATTTCATAATCATAATATGCTGCAATGGCAAGTAGAATTCTAATTGACTTAAGCATTACAACTGGAGAAAAGGTTTCATCATAGTCTATACCATGAGTTTGTCTATACCCTTTTGCTACCAATCGTGCTTTGTAAGTGTGCACATTGCCATCCATGTCAGTTTTCTTTTTGAAAACCCATTTACACCCTATGGTCTTGCAACCTTCAGGTGGATCAATCAAAGTCCAAACTTGATTATCATGCATGGATTGTATTTCTGATTTCATAGCCTCTAGCCATTTGCTAGATTCAGGACTATGAATAGCATCTTGGTAGGAATTAGGTTCACCTTGATCAATAAGATCAATATTATGATCCTCAGTCACCAGAAATCCATATCTCTGTGGTATCTGAGAAATCCTACTAGACCTTCTTGGCCCTTGTGTCAAAGGTTCAGGCTCAGTATGAATACGTGAGTCCAACTGAGTATCCATACTCGGTTCAGAAATGGTCTGCTGTCCTTGAGCTTCTTCAAGATGGATTCTACTCCCACTGACTCTTTTGGAAACGAATTCCCTTTCAAGGAAAATTTCGTTCCGAGCAACAAACACTTTGTTTTCAGATGGAAGATAAAAGTAGTATCCTTTAGTTTCCTTAGGATATCCCACAAACAGACACTTATCAGATTTGGGTGCTAGTTTTTCAGATAATGATCGCTTCACATAAGCATCACATCCCCAAATTTTGAGAAATGCTAAACTAAGGTTGTTTCCCGGTCCATATCTCATATGGTGTTTTACGAAACGACTTTAGATGGAACTCTATTTAATATGAATGCAGCAGTTTCTAGAGCATAACCCCAAAAAGAAATTGGAAGATCTGTTTGACTCATCATAGATCGAACCATATCCAATAGAGTTCTATTTCTGCGTTCAAACACACCATTCCATTGTGGTGTTCCTGGTGGAGTTAATTGTGATAATATCCCACAATTTTTTAGATGTTCGTCAAACTCTTGGCCCAAGTATTCACCACCTCGATCTGATCGAAGTAATTTGATACTCCTTCCAAGTTGATTCTGTACTTCATTTTGAAATTCCTTAAACTTTTGAAAGGAATCAGATTTATGTTTCATTAGATAGACATAACCATATCTACTGAAATCATCTCGTGAATGTAATGAAATACTGAAAACCTCCTCTCAGCTTGTGTGTTCATTGGCCCACATACATCGGTATGTATAAGTTCCAATAAATGGTAGCCCTTTCACTTTGCCCTCCGTAAATGGACTTTTAGTCATTTTTCCCAATAAACAAGAATCACATTTTTCATAAGACTCAAGGTCGAATGAAGATAGAAGTCCATCTTGATGGAGTTTTGATATGCGTTTCTCATTTATATGGCCCAAACGACAATGCTGAGTAAGTTTGATTTAAATCATTAGATTTAAATTTCTTTGTATTTATGTTATAGATGGGCTTACTAATGGAATCATGTAGGTTAAGAATGTAAAGTCCATTACATAAAGAGGCATCCCCATAGAAAATACCATTTTTATAAATAGAACTTTTACCATTCTTAGTATTAAACTCAAAACCATCAATATCCAAACAAGAAACTGAAATGATATTCCTACTCATAGCAGGGAACATAATAACAATCTTTAAGTTCAATTATAAGCCCGAGTAGGGCAAAAGTAAATCAAATGTCCCTACAAACTACAGCGACGAACTTTTGCTCCATTTGCAACTCGTAGGTCCACCTCTCCCTTTGCCAAAGATCTACTCCTTTTGAGTCCCCTGCACATTTACACAAATGTGAGCTCCACATCCGGTATCTAATACCCATGAAGTAGGAGTAGACATATTAATTTCTATAACGAAAATACCCAGGCGGCGGTCTCACTAGCCTTTTGCTTCTTCTTTTCTTCCAAGTAGAGCTTGCAATTCCTCTTCCAATGACCGAGGTTCATTGCGGTGGAAGCAAGTCCCTTCCTTTGGTGGTTTAACCTTGGGCTTGGGCTTACGCTTGCCTTTACCCTTTTTGGCCATATCCTTTCCCTTTCCCTTTCCCTTGTTCTTCTTGAGCGCCCCTTCGAACCATCGGAACATTGGGAAGTAGACTTCCTAATGTTTTGTTCGACTGCTTGAGCATCCCGTGCAATTCATTTATGGACTTTTCCATATTATGCATATTGAAGTTCATGACAAACCGATCATAGTCGGAGGTCAAAGAGGCCAAGATCATATCGGTAGCCAAGTCATGACTTACAGGGTGCTCCAAGTTTTTCAAGTCGATCAAAATACCCTTTCATCTTAAGGACATGAGCACTAACCCCGAAGTGCCGGGGGTCATTTTGCAGCTGTTCAACGCCTTAGTGGTAAGATATCTCTCTTGACGTGCCTGCTCTTGGAACATTTCCTTGAGTCTGTTTTATCATCTCATAAGCCTCAACTTCCTCGAATTGCTTTTGCAACTCGGATTCCATCGTAGCCAACATGAGACATGTCACATCGTTAGAATCATCCTTGTGCTTACTATAAGCATCCTTTTCGACTCTAGTGGCATTGTTAGTTGGTTGATTAGGGATAGGGTTCTCAAGTACATATAGCCTTTTTTTCTTGTTTAAGGACAATCCTTAAATTTCGTGCCCAATCAAGAAAGTTAGTCCCACTAAGCTTATTCTTTTCAAGCACGGATCGCAATGATGTGTTTGAATTGTTTGAGGCCATTATCTACATAGAATTTGCAAAGTAAAATTAAATAAATGAAGCATTAAATTTTCCCCTGAAATATTCAACACTTGATATAAATCATGGGTATAAAAAATTCATTTTATTCTAATCATAAGTAAGCTTTGGCTTAACACCCATAATTAGATAAAAATGTATTAATGGGATTTACATCTACATGTACCTGCAGAATCCCATATGATGTCCTAGGCTCAAAACCGTTTTGATAGCCTAGTTAAGCCAAACCATTCCAAGCATATGGAAATCACCATTTTCCATCTTCCCCTACTTAGGTAACCATTTATCTCTTGCTTTGGCAATGAGACAAAATGATGATCCAAGCATGGAGAAGTGCTTATGATCATGGAAGACATTTTACGACTTAATTATTTTACATGGTTTCAAAAACCTTCTTCCTTTTATTTGTATATAATTTCACAAAACATATATAAAAAATAAAAGGAAATAAACTAAACATCTCATGCATAATATATATATACATCAAATAAAACGTGTCATAGCATGGCCCCCGATCCTATATTGACTTCCCACGAGCCTCATGGAAGTCAAAGGTCAATCTAGGTAAGTCTTCATCTCCATGAGCTTGCCTCCAATGTCTTGGCCTTCTAATCTTGTTACATAGGGACAGAAAATATACATAGGAATAGGAAATAAAATTAACCTATTCTAGTAAAGCTTGATAATATTACATCAACGAAAACAACGACACGCAGGCCGTATTTAAAAACATACAACCCATTAACAAAATAAGCCAATCAATCACAAGAGGTAAAAGGGCCATGCTATGCACCATGCATCTAAAGATAGGAAGAAACATGCAAAGAAACAACAAGGGGGTTCAGGGGCGTAGCCCTCATAGAAAACGCGGTCCCGGAAAGAAAAACGATTTTTCTTTCTAACTCATTGAATGAGTTATTGCCGTCATAAACCCTAAAATCATGCCGCCAGAAATTTTGTTTAACAGTTAAACATTAAATCATGTGATTCTGCATATTTGTTTAACAATTAAATTGCACAGATTACAGTCTGTACACCAAACAATTTGGCAGTAACAATATTCTGTTTAATTAATCGTATTAATAAGTAAAACAGAATATGATATATGCGAATCTTATAATTCAATTTACTACGATTATTACACTAATCGAAACCTTACTATAAGGCCGATTGAAAACAACATATGTAATCAAAGCGTAATGAGATAAAATCGGTAAAACCGGTATGTGCGTGGATCCGATACCACTTTGTTGGAATCCGTAGGCAAAAACAAAGTAAAATAAAACTACGGAAATCCACCAACAGGATCTGCACATACTAGAAAAACCGATTGGATAGAAATTACCTCAATGTTTTTTATTGTTCGTTGTGGAGGCGCTGCTTTGTATGCTTCGCCCTCTACTGGTATCCACGCGACGAACTCCTCTGCAAGCGATCGGGATGCTAGCCCCTTCACGTGTTCAGCTGCTCGGAGCCGATCCCTGACTATCTGGTAATCGGTCGTTTTTCGGAGAGAGGAGGCTAGATACTATATCGCCGTTCTAGGGTTTAGGGTTTTGTTTTTCTTTAATGAGATAAAGGACGGCCAACAAGAAAAGGTTAACATAACCTTTTATAGTCATCAATATCAAAACCCTAGCTGTCATCTAATGACAGTTCAATCTCGTCCGTCTATTCCTATAATCATCCAACGGTTAGATGAGTAATATTAAGTAATTAATTTCATTTATTCGATTAAATAAAATTAATTACTTATTAACCTACCGAAAAATACAATATGGAATCCGATTCCCCCTTTTGTATACGTTCAACGAATCTGGACACAATCTAGATTCATTGAACGTGGACATTATGCTCACAAGATCGTCTATGCGTGTGACCCTGTAGGTTCACTTAACGTTGGCAGTGAATAAAAAAAAATGTCCTAGACATTTATTCACAAAACATAAGCGGCCTCTAGCAAGACATTATGCTTACCCAAGTTAAGTAAATGTAATAATAACCTAGCATCAGATTTAATATTTAGTCCTTTGTCACACGATATCCTAATTAAGTATAAGGCATGGATCAAGTCATCCTTATAAAACTTAATTAACCATTTACTTGATCACCGAGCAGATTGTTCCAACAAATAATATTAATAACACCTTATTAATACTTATTTGAGCATGGCCATGCATATTTTCCAGTCTTCCTTATCAAGGGGCCCATGGATATCTCTCTCTAAAAGGAGAGGGACAAATCCCTTTCACTATCTCCAATATTCAACCATGACGAGAAAATAAGCCAACCAATAATCATAATGATCACCTAATTAAAAGTGATGTTTGACTATGTCAAAACATATTTTTTTTCCCCATGCAAGAAACATTAGAAACATTAGGTCGAAGGACACCAAATATAAAACTGAGAAGAAATACTTATAACTTAAACCCATGCAATATTTCTTCTTCACTTTGGGTCATGTCCAATACAATATTCTCAATATGTATTTATGAATTGATTTTATATCTCATATTCATGATCAGTAAAACTTGACCATCAATCAACTTCACACTAGTTTACAAGATGTAATAAACTACGGACAAATAAGAATAGTATTTTATTAGCTATAAGGGTTTTACTATCAAGTCACATACTTGATGACCAAGAGCATAAAATACAATTAAAAAATACATGCTTCATAAATCATAAATGTGAGTCAATTGGTCTTAGGGCATATACTAACAGTATATGTGGATGACATTATACTTAAATCTAGGAAAGTAGAAATACTACCCAGGGACATGAATGAAACATTCCTTAAGATTCGCCAGGTTCGCATGCACTTGAACCTAAACAAATGTGTATTTGGGGTCTCCGCAGGCAAGTGCTTGGGTTTCATTGTATCCGAAAGAGGGATTGATGCGGAACCCAAAAATATTAGAGCGATATAGTATGTTACCCCACAGAGGTATGTTAAGGAAGTTCAACGATTCTAAGGTTAGTGGCACCTTATATTTCTCTATTGTGTCATAATGGCAGAAGAAATGGTCTAGATAAAGCTCCGGTTCACACTTTCAAAGAAAAAGGGGCATAGACATTTTGACTTGGTTTTCAACATAAGATTTGCTTTCTTTCCTACCATACATGTCTTGCTCATTTGATACCCATTTTTATCAAAATTGTCACCGTACAAGTATTTACCGTAAGCTTTATATAAGTGCACATTTGTCTATATTTTTTTATATATTACTTTCATCATTTTTGGTGTTTTTAATATGTAATATGTTTTAGCTAAAAATCTCTTATTCTTGTCTTAGATGCCCACCGGAAGTGAAAACGATGAAAGGACACGAAAACGGAGCCGTCGGCAGCAAGACAACAACCTGCCACGTATAATAGGCTAACCTACTGTCATCGGTAGATTCTATGGCACAAAGGGGCACTGGCAACAGAGACCTACCACAGATGGTAGCCCTCGCCTTACCGGCGGCAGTAAGGTATGCTAGAAAGAGACGGTTGAGTCCAAAACAAACTCGGTTTTCTTGTATTTTACTCAAATTTCAACTTGGTTTTCTTGTATCTTTCAGCTCTATATAAGGGGTCTTTTTGCAGCTATTGTAGACATGTTTTAGATAAATTAGATACGTAGGTATACAATTTAGGATTTAAATTAGATTAGTTTTTAGGTTAGATTAGTTAAACACTCTTTAAATTCCAGCTTTTATACATTCAATTAGTTAGTAAAGTTTCCAGATTTCTGCAATTTAGTTCCTTGGAATCAAGAATTGAAGTCTTTGATTCAAGATTTCGATCTTCAACTTGGCAACTCAAAAGACGAGCTTAGACGATGTTCGGGATTTCAATTACGGCTTCAATTCATTGCTAAGCTTTCTTTTTCCTTTTCTTGTTATGGAAGTTTATATTTTATTTTAATTTTATTTTAATAAATAGTGAGTGGTTCTTTTGTTTGGATTGGGGTTGAACCCTAATTTTTATTATGAAATTCTTGGTTTGATTTCTTGATTTCGATGTTTGTCTTAATTTAAGTTCTCTTCCAATTGCAATTGCGTTTGTTTATAATTTAATTGTGGCGAGATTAGATTATTCGCAAGGTTGTTTGGAATTAAAAAGGAAGAACAATCTAGGGCAACCAATTGGTGGTTAATTGGTGAAATTGACTAGAGATATGATATTGCCCTTTTTAAGTCTTTTAAATCACTTAATTTTAATGTACTCATAATTTGTTAGGGAGAAAAGAGATTTTCCTCCAAGAGTTAGTGAGTAGGGTGCCTTTTGCCTAGAGGTAGGGATTGCTCAATTTGAATGATGACCCAACTTAATTAATTGAACATCGTTTTCATTAAAGTTTTTTCCAATTTAGTTTGTAACCAAGATTAGGGGGATTTAACCATCTAAACTCTTGTTTTTATTAATCTTTTAAAAGCCATTTTTGTTGTTTTCTTTCTTTAATTATTTCAGTTTTAAGTTTTTGTTTCTCAATGACATCATCTTTTTACTAGACTAAATATTAGAAACACGATTAGTACTTGAGCCTTCATCTGTCCTTGAGAGATTCAACACTCGGGTTGAACTCACCTCTACTTTATTATGTCCATTTACCTTGCACTTAGCGATTCGAAAAGTTTTTGGCACCGTTGAACCGTTGGCAAATTTAAGGAAAATCGTTTTTTTTTGTGCTTTAGTCATTGCTTTTGTTTTTAAGTCGTTTTACTTTGTTCCAGACAATTTTGTGCTCGGGTTTTGTGGTATGGATGTTGTATATTCGGTGCATTAGTTCTAGAACCTGTGATTAAATGCTCATTCAATTGTTAGTTTTAGGCTTTGGAAAGTAAGGAACTGATGCCAATCATACCATGGAATCATGATGGGCCTCAATGTTAGAACAAAGAGTGGAGAACATGGCATTTTAGTCTCAATATACGCACCATCAATCAGCCACGTTCCAAGAAAACTGGTAGGGATATGATTCGTATCTAACCAATGTAGTTCGGAATGGAGGATTCAGTCGAACAATCCTTGGGAAGACTATAGTCAATATTCAACATACAATTATTCTCCACTAATACACCTATCATCTCCATGATCGAATCTAGAAGATCTAGTTTCGAAGTATATCGACTCGGCAAACATCAGGGTGAAAAATATGGAAGCAGTCCAAAGAAGCCAAGCGGCTTCCCTCCACAACATAGAAAATCAAATCGAACTATTAGCAAAAATGATCGTTGAAAGATCACTTGGTAATATGGTCACTTTGCGGGATGCAGAAGAAAAAGTGTTGACGTTTCCCATGTTTATGGATGACAAGGATAAGACTGCTCAAGAACTGGAGGAGTTCGCTTCCCCAAAATTTCAAGAACCTCTACCGAATACAACTGTAGTGGAAGAAAGTAAGAGAGATGAGTGCTTACCAGAAAAAAAAAAAAAACGAGTTTGAGGAAGGTGAGCTAGAAAAGGAAAATGAGAATTTTATGGAAAATCCTGAGAGTCATAAAGAAGGGTGACAAGAAACAGAGATAGATGACATTGAAAAGAGTGAGGGAGTAAACCTCCTTACTCACGAAACTAACTCTGTTCATGTTGATAATTCTTTATATATGCCAGAATCATAGAAGCAACCCAAGAAGAATGATGAGGAGAGGAGACGTCTCATGGAGTTATGCGAAATTTCGAGAAAGTGGAAAGAGAACAATCCTTATGCTATGAAAATGCGCAAATGAGTTTTTCTCCAGCCTTAACCCTCATTAATCTTCTATTTTCCTTTTAAGAGTTGAAATTGTTTGAATTTTATAACATCTTTCTAAAACTCGATTTTAAAATTCTAATTTCTCATCTTATATGGGGTTTCAAATTCTTTCACTTCTATTACAAGGAGTTTCTTTTTATTTCCCTTTTTTTATGTGTTGTCTTCTTATTTTCTTTCTTTTCTGTTTATGCTTTCTTGTTTTATTTCATGTTTTATTTTTTTTCTCTTTATTTGTTTTTCTTTTTCTTTTATCTATTTTATTTTATGTGGGAATGGCTTCCCGATATGCTTATTGCTTTACATTTGTGGGATTCCTTCCCATGTATGTGTTTGTTTTTGTTTTTGTTTTTCTTTTAGTCTAACCCCCACATTAGCGACAGACAATGTGATTTAAAGTGTGGGGGTATTTTCGTTCTTTCAAGTTTTTTTTCTGTTAGTCTATTTCGTTCTTTCAAGTTTTTCTGTTAGTTTCTTTTATTCTTTTTCTTTATTAAAGTTTTTTTGTTAGTCTCTTATTAGAAAAAAACCAAAAAATATTTTACTTTCTGTTCTTTTTACTTTCTTATTCCAAAATCCAAAAATATTTTATTTTCATCACTTTTTATCGAGTTTACCACTGAAAATTTCCTTAGGTTTTTCGAAAAAGACGTATTACTTAATTACTTGGAAAACTATATTTACTAAATTTCTTACATGATCAATGGTTTTTATACACTTGTGAATGTTATTGAATAATAGAAGTGTAGGAATATTGGGTTATTAGCATTATTATAATAATTTTTGAAGTTTGCCTGCAATTTTATGATTTTTTTGTCTTTAAAAGCAAAGAAATCTAGTCTAGGATGGTCCCAGAGATGATGGTCATGGGCCTTCTTGGAACTGATTGTGTCTTTCTTATCATATATCCTTTATGAAATCAATCTGTTGTTCTCTTTTTGTGCCTTCATGCCAAGGGTTATACTCCCTTCTTTTCTTTGTTCTTTTAACCTCACTATATAGAACCTTAATTCATGGAGCTAATAGTTAGTATAGATTTTTGGCCATTTTGAGTGAAAGAAACGAATAAGTGTGGGGGTAAAAAGGGTGAAGAAATAAAGAAAGAAAAGCCTATTTTATAAAGAGAAAGGGTATTTGTGGGTAATTTCATGTGTTCATTGGTTTTGGCTATTGCAAAGAGAGAAGAAAGAAAAATATTGATACTTGAAAAGAAAAAATAGAAAAAAGAGAAAAAGCCAGAAAATGAAGAAAAATTGACAGAAAATGAAGAAAATATATGTGCCTTTATTTTATAGAAAAATATTGAGAAAAATTCAACCACATATCTTATACCGTGGTTATTGTTGAAAAATTCTTGAGAAAGTATGTTGTTAGATGAGATTGTTATCAAAGAAGAATGAAGTAAGTTGTAAGAAGATGAGTGAAAAAAGTGAAAATGGCGGTTGAAAAGTGTTTCTTTAATTTCGTTATCTTTTCCTTTCGGTTACGTTAGCTATATCTCGTTTGTTTTTTTCTCCTTTTACCTTCGTTTGTAACTTACTTATGTCCCTAGCCTAACATTACAAGCCAAAAAGTCCTACCTAATCCTAGAACGAGCTAAAATAGAGTTTAATGTGGCTAAGTGATAGAAAAAGTATGAATTGTGTGCATTGTATTTGAAATTATTTCTTTATGCTAATCACCTAAAATTCCTCTTTTTCTACGAAAATGGCATGAGCTACTCACACGCACACACACCTTTGATTAGTAATGATTTTTAGCAACTTGTAGTGGACATAATGATTTTGTTGTTGTCTATTTTTTTATTTTTTTGGATTATCTTTGGAGTTAGGCAGTGAAGCGCTCTATTAGAGTGGTTTTATCTTTTATTTTTCTCAATTTAGTTTTTGTTTTTATTTTGATGATTTTGTTTTGATTATTTTTAGTTACCAATGCCTGTAATCGTTTTTGAGATTTTAACCGTTTATATTTCGGCTTACGTCATTTTCATATTTTGTCTTCCTAGAATAAAGTTTTTAAATCCTCCGTTTTGAATGTTCAGTTTATGCTGCTTGAAGGCAAGCAACATATAAGTGTGGAGGTATTTGATAAGTGTATATTTCTCTATAATTTTTATATTTTAATTTCATCGTTTTCGGTGTTTTTAATATGAAAAGTATATATTATACCTAAATATATCTTATTCTTGTCTTAGGTGCCCCCGAAAGTGAAAACATGAAGGGAAATAAAAACGAACAAAACGACAAAAACGGATTCGTTGGCAGCGAGACAGCAACCTACTGTGCGATGTAATCGCTGGTAGGTTCCGTGGCACAAAGGGACATTGGCAATAGAGACCTGCCGTGGACAGCAGGTCTCGCCCTACCGTTGGTAGTAGGGTATGATGGCAAGCGACGGTTGAGTCATAAACAAATTCCTTTTTCTTGTATTTTACTCCAATTTCAACTTAGTTTTCTTGTTTTTTTCACCTCTATATATGGGGTCTTTTTGTAGCTATTGTAAACATTTTTAGATTCAATTAGATAGGTAGATATACAATTTAGGATTTATATTAGATTAGTTAGTTAGGTTAGATTAATTAGGTTAGATTAGTTAAACACTCTTTAAATTCCAGCTTTTATACATTCAATTAGTTAGTAAAATTTCAAGGATTCTGCAATTTAGTTTCTTGGATTCAAGAATTGAAGACTTTGATTCAAGATTTCGATCTTCAACTTCGCGACTCAAAAGACGAGCTTGGAAAACTTTCGGGATTTCAATTGCGGCTTTGATTTCAATCCCAAGCTTTCTTTTTCCTTTACTTGCTATTGGATTTTATGTTTTATTTCAATTTTATTATAATGAATAGTGAGTAGTCTTTTTGTTTGGATTGGGGTTGAACCCTAATTTTTTATTATGAAATTCTTTGTTTGATTTCTTGATCTTATGTTTGTCTTAATTTTAGTTGTCTTCCAATTGCACTTGTTTGTAATTTAATTGTCGCGAGATTAGGTTATTCGCAAGGTTGTTTGGAATTAAAAAAGGAAGATCAATCTAGGGTAACCAATCAGGGATTAGTTGGGGCAATTGACTAGAGATACGATATTGCACTTTTAGGTCTTTTAAATCACCTAATTTTAATGCACTCATAGTTTGTTAGGGAGGAAAGAGATTTTCCTATAAGGGTTAGTGAGTGGGGTGGCTTTCGCCTAGAGGTAGGGATTTCCCGATTTGAGTGATGACCCAACTTAATTAATTCAACATCATTTTCATTAATGTTTTTTCCAATTTAGTTTGTAACAAGCATTAGGGGGATTCCACCATCCAAACTCTTGTTTTTATTAATCTTTTAAAAACTGTTTTTGTTCTTTTCTTTCTTTAATTATTTCAGTTTTAAGTTTTTAATTCTCAACGACATCATCTTTTTATTAGACTAAACATTAGAAATGCGATTATTACTTGAACCTTCGTCCGTCCTTGAGAGATTCGACACTCAATTGAACTCACCTCTACTTTGTTAGGTCCACTTGCCTTGCACTGTAGCGATTAGGATTTCACTCTGTTTTAAGATTTTAAACATGAGCTTTCCTATCATAGTTATAATCAACAAAGCCAAGACTATAATGGCAACTTTCATAGCATTCATAAGGACTATACTTATAACAATCATGCTTATCGTTCTCCCTTTCATATCTACCAAAGGATTCATGATAGGAATCATAAGAATGATGATCATGATATTTAGCATAAGTAGAGAAGTCTCCAATGCTATCTTGCCTTCTTGGATGAATGTTGCCATCACCATGGATATATCCACCGTAAGCTCTTCCTCTATGATTATGAGAACCATAACCATAGCCTTCATCGTACCCTTCATATTCCCCACGATTACTCCCCCAACCATTCAAGATTGTAACATTTTAAACCTAAAAAACAAAAGAAAAAAGTAAAATAAAATATGGACCTCACCACTCCCTTAGTATTTACACTTAAGATGATAACACTCTCCTTCGTGTATGGATCACTCTCCTTAGGCTTTTTGATGTGTATGTGGATCACTCCCCCAACCATTCAAGATTGTAACATTTTAAACCTAAAAAACAAAAGAAAAAAGTAAAATAAAATATGGACCTCACCACTCCCTTAGTATTTACACTCAAGATGATAACACTCTCCTTCATGTATGGATCACTCTCCTTAGGCTCTTTGATGTGTATGTGGGAGTTTTAATAATGAATGGGATAAACTGCTAAGAACTAAAGCAACAGGCAAGTGGAACAAGTGGATCTATCACAGTAGTAACGAGCTACACCCGAGTGTCGAATCTCGAGAACGATAAAGCTCAAGTACTAATCACTCCTTGTAATGTTTAGTCTAAAAGCATGGTTTGAAAAAGAAATAACTAAAAATACTAAAAATGAATTAATCAACTAAAGAAATCAAAACTAGAAAATTAAGGTTTTAAAAACTATTAAAGCAAGAGTTTGGAGGGTGGAATGCCCCTATTCCTTTTTACTAATTCAATTGGAAAAAATTTATAGAAAATGATGTTGAGCTAATAAACTTGGGTCATTACAACTAATCTGGCAATCCCTATCTCTAAGCAAAAGCTACCCTACTTACTAACTCTTAAAGGACGATCTCTTATCTCCCTAACCAATTATGAGTGCAGTAATTATAGGTGATTTAAAAGACCTAAAAATGAAATATCATATCTTTAATCAATTGCCCCAATTAACCCCCAGTTGGCTGCCCTAGAATGTTCTTTCTTTTTAAATTCCAAACATCCGTGCGAATAAATCTAATCTCGTGACAATTAAATTGTAACAAAATAAAATTGGAAGGCAACTCAATTGAAAACAAACATTGAATTCATTAAACTAAACCAAGAATATCGTAATCAAGAATTAGGGTTCAACCCTCATCCAAATATAAAAATCTACTCACTAATCATCGTATTAAAATTGAAATTAAACATTGAATTTAGTAAAAAGCAAGGAGAAGAAAGCTTAGGAAGAAGATTGAAGCCACAATCACAATCCCGAATATCGTCCGAGCTCGTCTCTCGAGTCGTGCAATTGAAGCCCTAAATTGTGACGTCTCATCTCTAATTCTTGATCTCCAAATCTTCAATTATAGAATTTTTACTGGTTTACTACCTAATTGAGGATGAATTTTTGGGGGAAAATCTAACCTAAGTTTTCCCCTAATTACTTCCTCAAGCCCTAATGGCAGAATTCTTTGTTAATAGAAGAAAAATTATATTAAATAGAGTTAAAATCGAATTAAAATGGCTACAGTCGGGGCCTACCTCCGACGGTAGGTCGAGCCCTACAGTTTGTGGTAGGGCTCTGTCCAAATTCTCTTCGTTGTCGTCAGGACCTACTATCGGTGGTAGGGGTAGCCTATCGTCGCACTTAGGTTTTTGTCCAGCTTTGGCTTGTGGCTCTAGGACCTACAGCTGAAGGTAGGTTGGCCTATCTCAGAGGGTATGTCTTCTTCAACTATGTCGTCGACTTCGTTTTTATTGTTTTCGTTCTGTTTTCCTTTATTTTCACAATTTCTCCTTTTATAGCACCTAAGACAAGAATAAAGGGTATTAATCTAATATATGTATTTTTACACATTAACATCGTAAAACAGTGAAAATAACGAATAGAAATATAGACAAAGTAGCACATATCAAATACCCCCACACTTACCTGTTGCTTGCCCTCAAGCAACACAAACTAAACAGATGAAACAGAGGATTTTAAAACTTTTACTTAAGAAAGATGATACATGGAAAACGAGAAAAATTGACGTAAGAAAATTAAGATCACAGAATGACCACAACCAATGGTGGTAGAAAGGTCACTTTAATAGAACAGTATATTACTCAATCCCAAAGGTGTAACAAAAGAAACGAACGACAAGAATCACCAATTCCACCACAAGTTATTAATAAATGTTATAGATCAAGTGTGTGTGTGTGTGTGTGTGTGTGTGTGTGGATTGTTCATGCATTTTTTAATAGAAGATAAGGAAATATCAGGTAATTAGCACAGTCTAATACTTTAAAGTACGAAGCACAACAAACTCATGGTTTCTATCACTCATCTACTATAAGCCCTATTCTAGGTTGTTCCCATATTAGGTAGGACTTTTTGGCTTGTAATGTTAGGCTTGGGACATGTGTAGGGTAACAAACGAAGGTAAAAGGAGAACAAAAACAATTGAGACAGAGCTAACGCAACCGAAAGGAAAGATAGCTAACTTATGGAACAACCTTCTAGCCACCTTTCACTCCACTCATTCACCCTTGAACGTCCTACTTCATTCCAAAAATGCACACCCCACCAAACAAATACTTCTTAAGATTTGCAAAGAATTCCCAAGTATAAGAGGGAGCTGCTCAATATTTTCAGGACTTAACTATAAAATAAATAACCATCATATTTTTTTCTTTGCTTTCTTTTTCTTTTCAACCTTCAAATTTTTTTTCTATTTTTTCAATAGCCATAAGCACCGAACAACTGAAATACCCAAAATACCTTTTTTCATAAACAGGATTTTCTTCCTCCGCTCCTTTTCCCCCACACTTATCTATTTCCCTCACTCAAAATGGCTAAAAAGATATACTAACCATTAGCTCCACGAATTGAGGTTTTATGTAATGTGAGTTTTAAAGAACAAGGAAAAGAAGGGATTGAAACCCTCGGCATGAAGGCACAAAAAGAGAATTAGGGGTTGATTTTATATAACGATTTTAAAAGAAAGGTACAAACGATACAAAAAAGGCCTAAGACCATCATTTTTTGGACCACGGTAGACCAAAATTCTTTGCTTCCAAGGATAGAAAGACAAAAAAAAAAAAAGGAAAAGACCCAAAAATGATTCTCATTATGCTAATTCCCTAAGAATCCTAGGCTTCTATTACTATCGACACTTACAAGTGCCTGAAAACCATTGATCGTGTAAGAAAATTAGTAATTGTGGTTTTCAAAGTTATCAAGTAATACATCTTTTTGAGAAATAGAAAGGGTTTTTGCAGTTATGTACTCTACTAAAAGTAGCAAAACAAAAATCTTTTGGGTTTTTCTAAGTATAAGAAAAAGGAAAGAAATATTTTTGGATTTTTTCTAAGTAAGAGAAAAAGGAAAAAAAAAAAAGAAGTTTTTGGATTTCAAATTTTCTAAATTTTTTGAAAATTTTCAAATAAGAGAATGAAAGTTCTAAAAAATCACCCAAAAAAAAAAAAGCAATAAAAAGACATAAATACCCCCTACCCCCCCCCCCCCCCCCTTCTCCCCACAAACTTAAAATCACATTATTCTCAATGTGGGGGCCAGAGCAACAGAAAAAATAAATAAAACACATGAATGGAAAGCAAACCCCGTAGGTATAAAGCGATTAAACATATCGAAAAGCCATCCTCCCACAGAGATAAGAAAAGAAGAGAAAGAAACAAAGAGAGGCAAAAAAAAAAGGAAAAAAAAAAGATAAAACATGAAAGAAAACATAAAGGAAAAGAAACGACAGAATGAAAAGATAAGAAAAACTCCCTATTGCAAGCCAAAGTCCATGCCGCCACCTCTACTGCTATGCTGATTGGGCAAGAATCTTCTGCACAGTCAAGCCAACATCACCTCCTGGTAATTAATGGATGCCCTCTTATGTGCCAACTCGTCCGCATACTGGCGAGTCGACTCTACTATCTTTGCCAGCTGGGCCCCATAGATATCTTGAGCGATATGGAGTTGCGCAAAAGCAGTCCGCATCTCAGTTTGGAAAGCATCCATAGGGACTGTGGGAGGTGCATCCTCAACTGAGAAGTGATAGGACTCGTCGTCCTCGCTCTCATCATCAGTGGGCTATGAGGAAGGTGCACCAATGCCAGTTTGTGTGCTTCTCTTTAATGATCGAAAACCGACTTAGTTGCATTCCTGCAGCCGATCCTCCTTGCTCGAAGAGATCCATACTTTGTTTACCTCGTCCCAGGAATAACCCCAGTTATTGAAGGTTGTGAACTTTATTTTCTACAGCGATCTATTGATGATTATCGTTCCCTTAAAAATTGACATTAAAAGAAGAAAATACTCTAGATAAAATTACAGGGTAACGATTACGCACATGTTTTTGTGTTGTCACATCCAGTCTTACGCATTATGTGTATCATCAATGAAGCAATAAGAAAGGTGGATTGATTGTGAATTTTATCAAGCATATGGAGTCAAGAATGTGGGAATCGCTTTGCTCGCCCCCTTTTTGAACTAGTGTGTGCTCGAAGTAATAAGTAAAGGCACGAGAAACATGTGTTAGGAAATCAACCCGTGGAGGATACAACGACGATCCATAGAATACGGCCAGATATGAAAGCGATTACAGGTCACCTCGTAACTCCAGTCTGGGTCCTCGTCTATAGTTTTTCAGTTCGAGTCCACAGAGACTAAGTAGCCTTCGTCCCGAATCCCAAGAACGGATGCAAGATAGTCCCTAGTCAAAATGATTCTAACCCCTTTGATGGTAAAAATGATGGTTTGCCGTTTTATAGAGCATATTTGCATAAAATTCACGGACAAGGCCGGAGTAGAAATCTCCAGAAATACGAAGAGGAGGGACCCAATCTAACCCCCCCCCCCCCCCAAAAGACGTTTAAGCTAAAAATATTTGATGATTGACTCATCGAACGCCTTTCCAGTCACAATCTTCAGCGTCTCCCTGTCGACTACCCATTTTCAGGCTGCCGAAAAAAGACGCTCCGGGAATGGAGGAATATCAAGGGTGGAAGGGTCGAGTGAGGACTCCTCAATATGAGCCTATAGATTTTATTAGTGCTATAGGGGAATATAATCAAAGATGGAAAAGGAGGAGGAAAAGGAAAACAACACAATTGCAACACAACAAAACAACACAGAAATAAGAGTAGAACACAAAATGCACGAAAGAAATAATTCAACTAAACGTAGACTATGTGTGCTGATTGTTCTAACGTCGCCCGTGTTCATTGAAGTGTTACAAGAATAAAAGGAAGAAAAACTAGAGAAATGGTAATTTTAAAACGTAAAACGCAGCCAAAAAATCATAAAATCGCCAACGATGAATACAAGAGGTAATTTAAAGATAAACAAAACTAGAAGGAGGCAAAAATGTGTAAGAAGTAGCCTATGTTTGTTTGAAGAAACAAACTATTGGCAAAGCTCCAATAACACGTGTTTTCTACCTCGAGCAGTTCCCTACCAGAGTTCCACTGGAGTGGCCAGAACTTTGCCAGAAAGTTCGACGAAAAATTTTGCTAAAAAATTTCTACAAAATTTTTGTTAGAGAATAAAAAAAATACAACCCAAAGTTAGTAAAACAAAAATTAACAAAAAGAAGGCGGGAAAAATAAAAGAACATAGAGGAAAAAGAAATAAATGGGAGATGGGTTGGTGGTGGAAAAAAATTCGTTATAGGGAGGGGATGGTGAATAGGTTTGTGAAGAAAAGGAGAGTGGTGGTGTGTATTTTGGTGGAGAATGGAAGAGAAAGAAAAATGGAAGAAATAGAAGAATAGAGGAAGAGAAGAAGAAGGACAAGAATGGTTGGAAAGTCTCATTAGAGAGTTGCCGGAGTGAAAAGGTCACCGGAGTCGCCGAGGAGAAAGAGTCCTAAAGAGAGAGAGAGAGAGAGAGAGAGAGAGAGAGAGAGAGAGAGAGAGAGTGTGTGTGTGTGTATGTGTGTGTGTGTGTGTGAGTGTGGAAAACAAGAGGAAGAAAAAGAAGAGAGAAGGGAATGAGAATTTATGGATTTGAGAGGAGAGAATTAGGGAAAAAGTGCAAAAAATTTGGGGAAATTGCTGCAATTAGGTTGGAATTGGGTTGACCCGACCCATTTACCTATGAAAATAACCGAACCGCTGCTGAAGCTTGACCTTGCCTCATCCGGTATGTCGAGGCCTACTGTCGTGATAGGCTTTTGTCCTACCAAGAAGAAAAACCACTAATGAACCTACTGCTGGGATAAGTTAGACCTACCATCAGCGGTAGGTTTCTACCGTGAAGAATTTTGTATATCCTGGCCATACCGCGTGTGGTAAGGTACCCCACTGTCTGCAGTAGGGTTCTGCTTGAACTCTGATTTTTTTTTCTTTTCTGCAAGTTTGAATCCCGTTTCAAGCCTTCTAACCTTATGGATTCAATTAAGCTCAATATACCCTTAGAGCAATCATTCATCTCTCCAAAACTACCTTGTAACACGAGACAACAAACAATCAAAGCGGAAAAATGAGAAATTCAAACTACAATTATACAATTACAACATTTAAGAGGCGTAAAGAGTACTCCCTTTTAGGTGCCAAGAGCATGATATGAATCGAGAAAGTCAAGGTTTTAAAGATTTATCGCATGGATCATTCACTAGTGCAAGGCCGTAAGAGATTAAAGCTAATGATGGAAATATGGATAATGGCATGGTTATTTACACGTAAAATGCTTTGAAGATCAAGTTTAAAGGTTCTGAAGCTCAAGAGCAAGTCTCCAAGTTGCTCATAATCTATGCCATAAACAATGTTTATTGAAGGGAACAACTTGGGGTGAAAATCGGCTAAGTCTTGGAAAGGAACTAACCTACCAACGACGGTAGCCCCTGGCCTACTGTCGCCAGTAGGCTTTTGTCGATGCCACTCGGGAAAGAAGACCCCTACCATCGATGGTAGGTTCCTACCCTTCCATCGCCATTAGGTCTCGGGAGGGACTTGGCTTAACCACCCTTTTAGGTGAGATTTTGTAATTCAAGTTGTTTTTACAGCTTTTAATCAATGGGTTTATAGGTAATTTAAGCCATTAATCACTTGTTTAGCTAGAGGTTAATGCTTAGCCCATAAATACCTCATCATACCCATTGATTGTAACTAACTTTGGGAGTTGAAAGAATTTTGCTGAAATTCTTGAGAGAGAAACTCTCTAGTCGCTAAGGTTCTTCCCCAGCTAGCTCACTAAGGGTTCATGTCCTTGGTCGTGAGCAATTGAATTGCATTCGGTTGATGAATCTATGGAATTTAATTGATCATTTTAAATTCCTTCTACTGATTGAGTCTAGAGTTCATGTCTTGATTCAATTGATTCTAAGGTCTTCTATGTTGTGTGGTAGGGGTTTTGAGGTCATAGTTCCCTCAAGGTTTTTCCCATCAATTTAGGAAAGAGTTAAACCTCTCAAAATAGGTTTTCTATTGGAGTGTGGAGCTACAAAATCCTCAATAAAGATAGTTCATGTAGAGGTGATCTTGGGAAGGATTTGATCCAAATCAACAAGCAAAAGAGGATTCATACCAGAGCACCTCCCGAATTACGGAAATCCGAGTATTTCTTTGGCTTCTCTTTCTCAATACGTTGTACCGGCACCCATTTCATCAAGCTAGTCCTCATTTTGGGTACAAGATGGTTCCCTTTCTTTTTGGCGTCTTTGACACTTTTTCCTTATTTGGGAGTTTCCTTTATAGAGAAAGACATTTCATCAGTTTTATGATTAATGTACCAAAGAGTATCGTGTCCTTTAGGAGGGGAAGGTGAATTTAATGGGAATTTAAATACTATTTCATTATCCCCCACCCTTAAGATTAGCTTTCCCTTTTCCACGTCAATCAATGCGCTCGATGTACTCAGGAAAGGATGACCTAAAATGATGGAGAAGTCTACTTCCTCCTCCATGTCTAAGATGACAAAATCAATAGGAAAGACAAGGCCCTTCACTTTGATTAGGACATCTTCTATTACTCCTCTAGGATGTCTTACACTCTTATCTGCTAAATTTATGGACATCCTAACGGGTCTCAGTTTTTCTAGGCCTAGTTTTTGAAACATGGCATATGACATCACATTTATACTAGCACCTAGATCGGTTAACGCCTTATCAACTTTAATGCAACCTATAACACAAGGGAAATAAAAACTCCCTGAATCTTCTAACTTTGGTGGTAGTTTCTCCTTATTAATAAGGATGGTCGAGCAGTCATCTCCTAGAACATGTGTTTATGTATCATGCAGTTTGCTCTTCTTAGTCAACATATCCTTCAGGTATTTAGTATACTTGGGTACCTACAAAAGTAGATGACACAGAGATAAGTTTATTTTAAGTTATTTAAATATTTTAACAAATTTCCTTATGTTGTCCTAACTACGATCTCGAACAAGCACCTCTGCGAATGGAATTTTTGGCTTGTAACTAGCACTTGTCAGCTTCCTCTTTCTTTCGACTTCTTTTAACTCTACATCTTTCTTCAGCTATGCTCCTTTAACTTCCAAAGTATTAGATGGCTGCTCTTCCTTTTTGCTACAGTTCTCTTCTTGTACGATCGTCTCTTTCTTAGCTGTAGGAATCTCCTCATCAACTGTCACCGAGATAGCATCTACATGCTCTCTCGGGTTCACTTTTGTTTTGCTTGGGAGAGTTCCCGGGGTTCTTTCAGACACAATCTTAACTAGCTTCCCAATCTGCATTTCCAAGTTTCGGATCGAAGCTTCTTGATTCTTCTGGGCTGCTTCTATTGTGTTTATTCGGTTGTCGGTGGCGCTCATAAATTTTACCATCAGC
This sequence comes from Catharanthus roseus, assembly GCA_028651295.1. Classification (NCBI taxonomy): domain Eukaryota; kingdom Viridiplantae; phylum Streptophyta; class Magnoliopsida; order Gentianales; family Apocynaceae; genus Catharanthus; species Catharanthus roseus. Next base: position 25,183,499 of record JAPQWS010000153.1, on the reverse strand, counting down.
TCTTCCGGGTTCGCCTTGGCTAGTGGAGGATGATTTTATGGGGCCGCTTTATATGGCAATGGCAGAGGAGGATCCCTATTTTGAAAACCCGAGGGATGTTACAGTCTCTGTTTCCCTTGTACAAAATCCACATGTTCCATTGGTCCTTCTATACTTGGGCATTCATAACTTGGATGCCCACCATTGCAGAAATCACAAAACATGACCGTTTGATTGTTTTTTCCTAGTGATGTAGTGGTTAGGTTCCCCATTTTTTGCTCTATCATGGCTGTTAATCTTGCTTCCCTAGCAAAGACTGCGTCCACATTATGTACTCCAGCCGTCTTCGATTTTAATTGTGCCTTCCCCAGGTATAACTGTTCATTGCTATCTACTCTATTAGGTAATATACCTATTAAGGTGTTTTATGATCTGTAGATCCTCTAGCTGAGGCATCTATCAATTGTCTTGCCCCAAATAAGACTCCATTATAGAAACTTTCAATTTGGATCCCCAAATATAGACCATGGGGGGCTCTTTCCATTGTTCCCAGACCTCATAGAGACATTCTCCATCTATCAGCTGGAACGACAGAATCTAGCTTCGTTGTCCGACCCGGAGGAAAGTACTTCCCCAGGATTTTTTTGGCCAACGAATCCCATGAAGTTATGGACCCCAACGGCAATTACTTAAGCTAGGACTTTGCTGTCCCCCTGAGAGGGAATGGGAAAAGACTAAGCTGGATGGCGTTTTCAGAAACTCCATTAATCTTAAAGATGTCGCATCCTCACCTGGAAGTCCATCGAACTTGAAGTTGTTTTGCAGCGTCTAGATGATATTTGGCTTTATTTCAAAGTTGTTCGCCTGTACCCTCGGCCTTGTTATGCTCGACTGCATTCCAGAGGTGGACTATCAGGCTTAATCCACTATTGTATGCTCCGCCATTGGTGGTGGTAGATGCAGTATAAATAAAGGATTATCAATTGGTGGGACTGCTGGTTCTTCCTCCATCTTATCGACAGCCATTACTGCACCAATGCATGCTGTTTCAAGCCAAAGAGCGTGGCGGGGACCTCACAATGTACGTTCCACCTCTGGAACAAACGGTACTAATTCACCCCTTTTCTTTTGGGGCATAAACTAGTACCACACGACTGCAACAGAAGAGAACGTGATCAATTCCATGAAGACCAAATACAACTCCAGAAGATAAACAAAAAATAATCAAATGATGCAAAGACAAAGACCAATTCAAACAAAACAAGAAAAATAAAATAAATGACTAAAGCGCTATAAAAATGATTTTTCCTTAAGTTATCGTTCCTCGGCAACGGCGCCAAAACCTTAATGTCTATATGGAAGTTTTAAAAATCAAGGGATAAACTACAAAGAAATAAAGCAACAGGCAAGTGGACCTATCACTATAGTAAACGAGCTACACCCGAGTGTCGAATCTCGAGGAACGATAAAGGCTCAAGTACTAATCGTTCTTTATAATGTTTAGTCTAAAAGTAATGGTTTGAAGAAGAAATAACTAAAAATACTAAAAACTAATTAATCAACTAAAGAAAGAAAAACTAGAAAATTAAGGTTTTGAAAACTATTAAAGCAAGAGTTTGGATAGTGGAATCCCTATAATCCTTGTTACTAATTCAATTGGAAAAACTTTATAGAAAATGTGTTGATTTAATCAAGTTGGGCCATCACAACTAATCTGGCAATCCCTATCTCTAGGCGAAAGCTACCCTACTCACTAACCCTTAGAGGAGAATCTCTTCTCTCCCTAACCAATTATAACTATAGTAATTATAGGTGATTTAAAGGACCTAAAAGTACAATATCATATCTCTAATCAATTACCCAAATTAATCCCCAATTGGCTGCCCTAGAATGTTCTTCATTTTTCAATTCCAAACATCCTTGCAAATAAATCTAATCTCGCAACAATTAAATTGCAACAAAATACAATTGGAAGAGAACTCAATTGAAAACAAACATCGAATTCATTAAATTAAACCAAGAACATCGTAATCAAGAACTAGGGTTCAACACTCGTCCAAACATAAAAAATATACTCATTAATCATTGTATTAAAACTTAGATTGAACATTGAATTCAGTAAAAAGCAAGAAAAAAAAGCTTAGGAAGAGGATTAAAGCCACAATCGCAGTCCCGAACATCGCTCAAGCTCGTCTCTCGAGTCACCTAATTGATGGCCGAAATTGTGATGTTTAATCTCCAATTCTTGATCTCCAAGTCTTCAATTACAGAATTTCTACTGATTTCCTACCTAATTGAGTATGAATTTTTGGGGCAAAATCTAACCGAAGTTTGCCCCTAATTACCTCCTCCAGCTCCAATGGCGGAATTCTTTATTAATAGAAGAAAAATTACATTAAATAGAGTTAAAATTGGATTAGAACAACTGCAGTTAGGACCTACCACGCACAGTAGGTCAAGCCCTATAGTCCTAGGTAGGGTTCTGTCCAAATTCTCTTCATTGTCATCAGGACCTACCATCGACAGTAGGGGCCGCCTACCATCGCCAGTAGGTTTCTATCTAGCTTTTGCTTATGGCTCCAGGACCTACCGCTGATAGTAGGTTGACCTACCTCAGGTGATAGGTTTTCTTCAACAATGCCGTCGGCTTCGTTTTCGTTATTTTAACTCCACTTTCAACCGTTTTCATTTCTTTTTACCGTTTTCTCCTTTTGAAAGCACCTAAGACAGAATAAAGGGTATAAGTCTAAAATACATATTTTTACATATTAAAGATATCGTAAAACAATGAAAATAACGTATAGAAATATAGACAAAGTAACACATCACCCTTATCACAATAAACTCACCATCTTGCCTTGTACTTTCTTCACTTTCTAGGGAGTTCTATAGAACTTCTAATTTTACCAATTCACCAAAGAAAACTCAAAAAGAAGATCTAACTAAGAATTCCCCAAGACTAGGAAGTCAAAGATTAAGAGGCATTTCATCGAACAACTGTTCCACTTCCTTTTCCCACTGTAGATAAAGCTCGAAGAAAACAAGAAGTAGACATTTTGACTTGGTTTTTAACATAAGATTTATGTTCTTTCCTACCGCATCTCTTGCTCACTTTGATACCCCTTCCCATAAAAATTGTCATCGTACAAATATTCATCGTAAGCTTTCCTATCATAGTTCTAATCAATAAAGCCAAGACTATCATGGCAACTTTCATGGCATTTATAATGAGTATGCTTATAACAATCATGCTTATCATTCTCTCCTTCATATATACCAATGGAGTCACAGTAGGAATCATAAGAATGATGCTCATGATATTTAGCATAAGTAGACAAGTTTCTAATGTTATCTTGCCTTCTTGGAGGAAGGTTGCCATCACCATGGATGTATCCACCGTAAGCTATTCTTCTATGATTATGAGAACCATAACCATAGCCTTCACAGTACCTTTCATATTCCCCACGGTTACTCTCCCAACCAGTCATGATCATAACATTTTAAACCCACAAAACAAAGAAACAAGTAAACCAAAACATGGACCTCACTACTCCTTTAGTGTTTACACTCAAGATGATAATACTCACCCTCATGTATGGCTCACTCTCCTTAGGCTTTTATTACAATAAACTCACCCTCTTGCCTTTTACTTTCCTCACTTTCTGGGTAGTTCTATAGAACTTCTAATTCTACCAATTCCCCAAAGAAAACTCAACAAGGAGATCTAGTTAAGAATTTCCCAAGACTAGAAAGTCAAAGATTAAGAGGCATTTTATCAAACACTTGGAGTGCAAAAGTTCAAAGACATCTCAAGAGCATGAGCCAAGAGAGTGATCATCTACGCCAAGAAAGAAAAAAGCAACACAGAAATTAAATGAAGGAAATGTCCTAAAACAAAAACAAAGACAAGTCAAAACTCAATTCAAAAAAATTTCAAGAGTACAAAATTGTTTTTCTAGAAAACAGGGCATCATTGACTCATTGCACAATTTTCACAATATCTCATATAATATAAGTCCAAATCACATACAATTTGTTGGACAAACACCCCAACTCAACAAGCTTTCAAATGCAACACGTTTCATTCAATTCAGACTTCATTTGTTATGCTTTTCAAATCAATATTTCAAAAAGAAATTTTCTGTCCGAAACAGATTTTTCCAGATTGCATAGAACATCAATTTTCGTGCAATTTTTCTTTCCAATCGAAATTCTCAGCAAACAAAAGCAATAAATTTCACCTCAAAGAGAGTTTCTCTAATACCAAATGATATGAACTTAATTTTTTATGTTTTTTGAGCTCAAAACTTCCCATGAATCTCTCTCATGTACACAAGGATTTTGTAGAAGAATTCCAATCTAGACAACATTAGCAAGAATACCAAGACCTCCTAAAGATAGAAATCTTTCCTTTGTGGGAGAATCAACAAGAGCCAAATAACCCCCACCTATTCTTCACCTCAAAGGAAACTTATGTCCAAGCAACAATAGGTAAGGAGCCACCACCTCTTGTCACTAAGGAATTGAAGATGACCTAGAGAGCCCTGAAATTCAATTCAAGGAATCTCAATCAAAACCCACTAGTTGACCACTCTAGCGATTGATTGGTAAAAGAAGAAGCTAGAAAACCCTAGGAAACTCGCTCAAAGTTGGCTGCAATTTTTCATTCATAATATCAAAGGTGTTTGAGTTCAACCCATAAAGCGGTATACATACATGACAACACCTAATTAAGTAATTACAAATCATGTGGATTAAAACCCACTTAATTGAAGTCAAACCCAATGTAAGAGTCAGGAAAACAAGCTACAAGAAACATGAAATTTTGAGAAGGGTAAAACTGGAATTTTTAACAAGGAAAAAAAGGTGGTCCATTATCTTCTCTATTTTTGGAATGATGAAAGTTTAATTGAGTTATGATTTATTCATGAAAGTTGGAGAAATGGAAGTTAGCTTTGTACAAGGACTTGAATCACTTCAATTGGATGTTTAGTATGCAAGTTATGATTATTTTACCAAAATATATCAGTCTTGGACGGGTAACTAGGATGTCTGAGTTTGTGCCATCATTAGGGTGGACACATGAGCTCTAATGAGTATGAATTATACAATTTTAGAATCTTTAAGAATCTCCACAATCTTTATGAAGGCCTCGACTTCACACGAAATCATTATTACTGCCAAATCATCTCATACATTCCGAGTGTCCAGTTTCCAAAGTAATTCCTCCATTGCATGACTTTCATAGATGATTTTGAAGATTTTCATCCAACCTTCTCATATCACACTTTCTCTCATATAAAATTTACCTTTTACGAAAATCAAGTAAAATATCTCAACTTTTTTCATTCTTTAATCCAATCCAAATGCACCCTAAATGTCATGCACCAAATCTGGGCTTGCTTGAACCCTAGATGGACAGACCATGCCCACAAGGATGCCAGGATAAAAATCTACGGTGAGTAAAATAGGCACTTTTCAAATAGATATTCAAATAATTTCAAATCCTTTTCATAAATCATCGAATCTCAAATGTAGTAAATACTTAAATGAAATCTTTAAAAAAACAAAAGTTTAATGAAGTAAAACAATTTCCATATAAAATGTTTACCAAACCCCAAGCTTTCCCCCAAGGTCAATCTCATTCTTCAATGAACTTATTTCGTGCTCAAACTTAACTTGAACGAAAAGAAAAAGAGTGAGTATGACTACTCAATAAGCGAATGACGAACTCTAATTTCTAGAATTGAACAAAAATGTTTACAAAAAGTTATTCTTTTATCAAATATTACAAATATACATAGCAAAAGCTTATTCAAACACTTTTGGGAAGAACTATGCCTTTATAAAGTAACTTTAACCTTGGAAACAATTTGTAGAGGTTTTGGGATTAAATTACAAAATCTAAAAGTTTCTTAAGAAGAACTAAGGAAACCAAAAAATCCCCAGCACCCCTTGAACTTTTCTAGATTTTGATTTTTTACCCAAGACAAAATGGCTAATTTTGTACCACAAACTGGAATAATGTATCGAAAATTACCCTTCCATCTATTTTAGGCATTAAGTGAATGACAATAAAACAAAGTCAGTATATTTGAAACTTTATTTATGTAACTTCTCTTTTAATCCTTTAAAATTTAACGAAATTCAATTAGGTCCGTAATTTTTAATTATTAGCTTTTTAAGGACCTAATAATGATTTAGAAAATTATTTCAAAATCCGTAATATCTAATTTATCCATCATTTACCTCGACCTCCTTCACCTTCCCCACCCTACCTCCACTACCACAAGACCTTTACATGTTGTCGAGCCTCCATCGACGTCAGACCTCAATCTCCCCTTCCTGATCAAAGGTAACAGAGGGTTTCAAATTGCTTCTAATATTCCCACTAAAGTTCGAAGATGCAGATTCTGTCTTTTTCAAGTTCTAAGAGTTTAAATTTTATTAATTCCAATAGAAATTCTATCATCTGAAAAAAAGATAAAGATGAAGGAGAATGATGAAAAAAGATGATAAGGTTGATGAAGAAGAGAAGCCAGATACTACTTGAAGCTCTTTGTACTTCAGCACTGTCCCTTAATTTTGAGATTATTAGCTTGATTTTATTTGATGTTTGTGAATCTAGTTGCTCGTGTTTCTTCTATTTATGAGATTATGAAACAAAAGGAGAATTATTCTCTGAAATACAATGTTAAGAAAATGCACTTGATTAGGAAATTTGGTTAAATTCTACTTGTTTAAGTTAAGTAATATATCTCAATAACAAATTAAGCTATAGTTAATCTCTTATGCGCCACTTCATCAGCTGCAATGGTGGTGGATTCACTAGATCCTAAACCAAATATGTTGCAGAAGAACCTCAGTTGTTGTTGTTGTTGTTGAGGATTAAAGGATATCAAAGGGGGCAATAGAAGAAGAAAAGGGCCCACACGATTGAACTTTTATATCTTTGAAGCGTGCTTTACATCTAAGCTGTCTGGAAATCGCATAGTCGCCACCAATTTTGCTCTGTTGATCGATTTTGTCTCATCTTTTAGTGTGGACTTTTGTCAATTTTTCCAGTGAACCTCCTATTATTTCTCATGAAAATACAGGCTTCCAAGTCTTCTAGAGTATCCGCTTTGAGACCCCAAGAATCTCCAGTGAAAGAGTGTAAAAGAGGAGAAAAAGAAGAGACTTTTGTTTTGGAAAAGCCTGAAGAACTAGTGTTCTTCTTTTTCCTGAAAATTTCGGCCATGTGAGCGGGAGAAAAGGCTGCTAATTTCGTGAATAGTGACTGGATGAATGAGAGAGAGAGAGAGAGAGAGAGAGAGAGAGAGAGAGAGAGAGAGGTCTTGGTTGTTTTGATCAACTCCAATGAGTTATGGATATCTTCCAACTCATAAGTGATCAAAACCACCTCCTAGATTCTCTCTTTCCAACTAAGACTCCTAAGAGTCCTTTTCGACTATGTGGCAGGGCACCATATAGCTGATGAAGCCTTAGGGTTTTGGCCAAGGCCTCAATTCTCGACCTTAGACTTTCCAGTCCAACTTAGAACAAGCCTAATCCTCTCTATTCGGTCAAGTTATTTCAGGTGTTCTTTTAATTAAAAGAATTAATTATGAACCTAATAACCACCTACCCAATAAGTAATAAATTTTTTCGGCTTCTTGTTTAATTAAATAGCTTGGCGCAATTTACTTAATAAATATCCAGGGCCCTGTTAATTAAATAACCCTTATTACTTCTCAAGTTCTTTTACTCTTGTATTGTGACAATTAAATCACCCAACTATTTTGAGCTACCCCAAGGATCAAAGACTTATTTTTTGCTACTAAAATGACCAAAATACCCTTGCTATAGGATAGCAGTATTTCTCATTTTAAATATCTCCATTTACGACCATATGGAGATATTGACCCCAAGAACAATACTGTATAAACAGGTCTTCGACCTACAGGTGTAATATGAGAATATCCCTCTACATAACACCCATCATTTATTATAGGTTGAGTATACTAGCTCCTTCCTCAATGAATCTACCATCATTAGACATCTAGTCTGTTAATCAATGACTCCTAAAGATATCCCTTTCTTATCTTAGGAAGCTACCCCAAAGCTAACATCTAGAGTTTCCCAAGACCCTGGATCTTACCAATTATCCCAGACAATCACAAGGGGATGATTCCTGTAGAAGTTGTTATACGAGTCTATCTTTACCAACTAATTCCGACTACCTAATGTACAAGGATTATTGACCTTGTTGCTAGAAGTCTCACCTAGCACATCTAAAGAGCCGCTTAGCTTCACTATACCGCCAACTCGTGCTCGAACCATTGAGTATTCATCCATGTTGTTTCTGCGATAGACTAGGCTTCTTTTCCTTTATAGTACTTTCTAGAAAAACTCTATCACGGGGTCAAGTTCTATATCTTCCAAGCATACTTGTACAATAGTCATGGCATGCCCAACTCTATTGATTGCCCAAGAACCGAGTTACTAGTACTCTAAGTAACAACAATCCGCACCTTACTATGAAGCAGAACCTAACGCGTGAATTGCGTACTTAAAGTACGTGGACCTTATGTATATATAGTAAATAATTGCATCCAAACAAACAAATAATCATAAAGATAATTTCATATTCATTCCATAAGATGAGGAGTTTTTCATCAACTAGAAGTCTTTTTGGGTATACTTCCCAAGAAGGATGACAGTGGTTGCGAGATATGTTTGCAGCTATGGAGTAAAACAGCTAGAATTAGGGTATTTTGTTAATCTCAACGATTTAAAATTTTCACTTGAATCCTATAAAAGTTACATTATTAAAATGAGGGAATTTGATAAAAACATGTTTATTTTGAAAGGTCAAAACTGAAGTGAAGTTACAAATATATCCTTTGCATTATTTGACTGTTAATGACCTAATGTTAAATTAGACAGAAGGGTCAATTTTCATACATTTTTCAATTTCAATGTCAAAAATTATCCATTTTGAAGTTCAGGATCAAACATCAAAATTTGAAAAAGTTCAAGGGGCGCTAAGGCTTTATACCCAATATAAAAACATCATCTCTACTTTTCAATAGAAAAGACACCAAACAACCTCTTTCGAGTTCAATTAAACACTTTTCAAGATGAAAACTTTGATCAAAGATATTCAAATCTTCTTCAAAACAATACTCAAACAATATTCGATTTGACATTAAGCTCTAGATAGTACACAGAAAAATATTAGGGTCCAACTTATATCATGATTGGCTGTTTATCCCACCATGTAGGCCAAACAAATATGGTGGGGTTTTTTTTCCTTGCCAAAAGAGTTCAAACATAAGATGGTATATGTAACTCCCTAAAATTGCCTAGTGACAATCACAAGCTCGATGCTCAAAACAAAAGGTACACCATCAACTTTTCAAAATTCATCATTAATATTTATATAAAAGACAAAGACAACTTGTTCAACCCAAACTTAATAATCAACTAAAGCATATGATATGAACTGGTTAGACATGCAAGAACATCAAGGAGTTGTGACAAGAGCCAAGGCAAAACAACTAAAGAGTCACAAGGATCAAATTGAGCAAGAGAAATTTCAAGAGTTAAATTTTTATGTCCAAGACTTTATGGGGAAATATGCTAAAGTTTTGAATAAGTTAGAAATTGAAAATTCATCTTGGTGGATAGTTGGAAGCCCTTTTGCCCAAGCTGGAAAATTGCCTCCTATTTTTGGCAATGTGTTGACTAGTGCTCTAGAATAGTCCAAATGCAATTAAAACACATTTATCGTCTTATCAAGTGAATGTACACGTTATATCTATCCTTTGGGCTGAAAATATGGGAGGGTTGGAATATGCCTTTATGAGGCATAAATTTGGGACTTAAATTTTTCGGCTTAAATTTGTGGGGCTTAAATTTTGGGCTGAAAATTAATTTTTCCCTCAAGTCTCTATAAATATGTAGTCTTCCATTTTGAAGAAGCTAATCAAGAAATATTTCAAGACAAAGGTTCTTCTCTCAGTATTCTTAGTTCTTAGCTTAGTTGTTTTTCTATCTTCTTCAAGGGTGAACTTCCTTGAAAGAAAAATCACTTTGAAGACTTGTTGATAGTTCCAAGATCTTCAAGGTTGATCATCAAAATTCCTTCATACCACTTACTACACTCTTGTAGAAAACTAGTCTTGAGATCTTCTTCTCATTTCATTGAGGTCTAAGGTTCAAAATACCTTAGGTTGCTTGAACTTTGAAGAAAAGATTTTGTTTAAACCTTCTTGAGGTCTTAGATTTAATATATCCAAGGTTGATAGAAGTTTAACATTTTCAAGTCCTTTCAAAGGCACTTTCTCTCTTCTACTTGTTACACTTGTTTTGTTTGTTCTCTCCCTCACTTCTTTGACAAAATTTATGCTCTTGAAGATCATTCCACATCAACATATTTAGATTCACAACACTAATTCTGAAAGAAATACTGTATTGGTTCATCAACTCAAAAAAAGGTATCAAATTTCAAAAGTTTAATATCAATTTATTAACCCAAATATCAACACATTAGCTATTGAAATTCATTAATCACTGCAAAGCTCAAGTCCTCTAAAAACCACAAAAATCTTTTCATTCTCTCTTTTAAACAACAAGAAAAATAGCCCCTTTTGTTTTAGAAACTAATCAATCAAACAAATATATATGGAATATGAATATTTAACCAAAAATGTCTAATTACTCACAAAAACCTTTTCATAAACCCATTCTAAACAAATTCCTTATTGATTTTTTTTTTTTTTTGCTAGGTAATTCCTTATTAATTTACAAATCAAATACATGCACCAAAAACAATTCCCCAAAATTTAGTATCAATTTCCAAACAATATGAAAAACCCTTCTTGTTCAATCTAATTTTAGATAGTCAATTGTAAATACTTTACATATTCATAAAGCAAAAATATTTATGGAATTAGGGTCTAGCTTCCACTTACCTCGAATCACAAAGCCACACACAAACACAAATAATCAATCTCTGAATATCCTTGGAACCTCCTTATGACAAGGAACCAATAAAAGCACCCATTGAAGTAATCCATTGCCAACACTAGTTGTGATAGCACCACTACTGCAGTTTATTTGTTTATGGATATAAGCATCGAACTAAAAATTAGTATCTTTAGATGATACTTTCCCCTTTCTTTTGTTGATTTGAGCTTTGTTATGTTGATTTGAGAAGAAACTGAGAAAGATTGAGTAAAAAAACAGAGGGTTTCTCTTGTTTTCTCTAAAGAGCAGAGATGAACATTTATGGTGGTGGTAGAGTCTAATTAAGGATGGTTATATTTCAAAAAGTTATTTTATAATTGCACTAAAGTCCTCCATATCTTATCAAAATTGTTTTCTTAGCCAGCCAAATTATTTTTCTTCAATTATGACTCAAGTATTACATACTTCTCTCCTTTTAAAAGTTTCATTCTTGAAACTTCACAACTTACAATTTATGGCTTATGGACCCACCGCACTTCTGTGCGCACTCTGATCATATCAAAAGCGGCTCATCTATCTCTCCTTTCATATCTTTAGACACTAAATATCTTGGATGTTAACAATACAACTACTTCTCCTTTCATATTATTTGACCTTAATTATGTTACTGTACTAGGCAGAAACCACAATCGTTAACTTAATCAAATCACACTCACTTACTAACTCAAACTCACCTATGTGTAAATATTTTGAAAACCATAATTTATGCTCTAATGCGATTAAATGTCACTCCTCAGATCTGGGCTTACACGAACCCTAGATGGACAAGCTGTGCCCACAAGGATACCAAGATAAGAAATTTTGATGAGTAAAATATACACTTTTCAAATAGATATATTCAAAGCATTTCAAATGCTTTTCATAAATCATCGAAACTCATAGGTAGGAAATATTTAAATGAAATCTTTTTAAAAAAATAAAAGTTTATTGAAGTAGAATAATTTCCATATAAAAGATTTACTAAAACCCAAGCTTTCCCCCTACCTCAATCTCATTCTTAAATGGAATTGGTCTCATGCTGAAACTTAACCTAAACAGAAAGAAGATGAGTGGTTACGACTCCTCAACAAGCGAAGGATGAACTCTAATTTCTAGGATTGAACAAAAACATTTAGAAAAAGTTATTCTTTAATCAAATATTAGAAGTATACATAGTAAAATCATATTCAAAGAATTCTGAGGACCTTTATAAAGAGAACTTTTACCTTGGAAACTGTTTGTAGAGGTTTTGGATTAAACTACAAAATCTAAAAGTTGCTTAAGAAGAACTAAGGAAACCAAAGTAATTCTTCTAGCTTGGAGCAATTATACACAATTGCACACTTGCAGTTGTCCAAAAAGGCTTAAAATTAAATCAATGAATGCAAAAACCATTACTTCTTCTTCTTCCTTATCATTTTTTTTTTTTAGTTTTTTGGGAACAACTTGAACAATCTTTATCGAAAATGTTATGAAATATAAAAACATATCCTATCAACTTTTCATTAAAAAAGAATATTAAAAAACTTATTTCAAGTTCCATTAAACATTTTTCAAGATGAAATAAATTGATCAAAGATATCCGAATGTTCTTCAAAACAATTCTCAAGACAATATTTGATTTGATACTGAGATCTAGAAAATACATAGGACAATACGCGGGTCAAACTTTATATCAAACCTGGTTGTTTATCTTACCAGGTAGGTTAAATAAATATGGTGAGGCTTTTTTTCCTTGCCCAAGGAGTTCAAATATAAGGTGGAACATGATACTCCCCAAAATTACCTAGTGACAATCATAAACTCCATGCCCAAAACACCGGTACAGTATCAACTTTACAAAATTCATCATTATTATTGATACAAAAGAAAAACACAACTTATTCTTAGAGCTTCCTATGCTTTGGGATCCATATGGGAAGTTCGTGGTTTATTGGTGAGGGGTTTTAGGTGGATGGTAGGAGATGTGAATTCGGTTAAAGTGTGGGGTCACCTATGGCTGCCCGTCCCTTTTTGGATTACATCCTCGAATCCATTTCTTGAGCAATCCTTGATGGTGGGAGATTTGATTGATGAAGGAGTGAGAATGTGGAAGAAAGGTTTGGTAAGGTATCTTTTTCAATCCTAAAGATGTAGATGCCATTTTAAACATTCCCTGAGTCCCCTCTCCATAGGAAGATGTTATGGTACGGAATTATACCAAGCATGGCCAATTTTCTATCAAATCAGTGTATCATGCACTTGGGGATAGATTGCATGAGTAGAAAGGATAGAAGAGGCATCAATAATCTAGTTGGGGAAGGGGACAAAGTTTTGAAGCTTATATGGAATTCTAGGATTGCATTGACAGTAGCTGAGCTAAAACTCCAGAAGGTGAAAATTGCTGATCATGCTGAGATGTTTAGTGTGCTGCTTGGTGTTAAATTTGCTAGGAGGTGTAAAGTAGCGTAGTTTGGAGTGGAATGTGATAGTCAAAATGTTGTCTAGCAGTTATCTACCACAGGATCAGATTTGTCGCCATGGGGAACTTTAGCTCACCACTTTTGAATGGAGGTAAAGAATTGTAATGGGATTTACAAATGTTAGTAGATGCCAAAATAAATTGAGTAATAGACTAGCTTGTTATGAAAGGTCTTTGAATGTGCCTATGCTTTGGGTAGATGGCCATTACTTGATCGTATTACATATGCGATTTTCACAGATATTCCTACTTAATATAAAGTTTGCTTTGTTTAAAAAAGGGTATTAAGGCTCAAAATTCTATTAGAGTTACTTATGAGGAACAGTGTGAATTTCAAAATTAAAAAAGAGTAATTATCATATTTAGTCCCTACCAAATTTTCGTCTGTTAGATAAGGCCCCCAATATTTTATTTATGATTAAAGTCCTCAACACATTTTTTAGCTCTATTTACGGTCCTATTTATTAATATTAACTCCAATTTAACGGTTAACTAATAGTCAAATTTATTTTATTACAGATATATAAGGGTAAAAACAGAAAACATAAAACCAAGAAAAAAAAAACAAGATAGGAGTTTTAACAAACATGACCCCTCTTCCACCAACACTGCCACCTTCGCCACCATCACCACCTCCAAAGATGGGCTTGTTCTTTTCCAATTAGGCTCCATTTCAGATTCTAAGTACAAAAATAATTTCAGCAATAGAAAAATTCGAACACGGCCATCTATCGCCACTGTCTAGCACCGTTGCCGCCACAACCGGCACTTCCATTGTCAACTCTTTGATATATGACAGTGATCTTTCAACTCTTTGATCATTAGTATATACTTACCACTAGCCACGGCCAAGAAGGCTACATCCTGGTATATATAGAGGGATGGAAACTCGGCCAGACTTGCTGTTCTAGGCTGGGTTTGTCCGTGCCAGATGACATGGTTTAATTCGCTAGGCCATCTCTCGCAGTCCGGGCAAGGCTGAGTTTGCTATTCAGGAAAGGTTAAATAATAGTCAAATTTATTTTATTACAAATATATAAAGGGGTAAAAACAGAAAACACAAACCCAAGAAAAAAAAAAAAAAAAACAAGACAGGAGTTTAAACAAACACCACCCCTCTTCAACCAATACTACCACCTTCGCCAACATCACTGCCTCCAAAGATGGGCTTGTTATTTTTCAATTAGGCTTGACTATCTTCCAACACAATTGATAATTTTAGTTCTCCACTTACATCTGTATCCATTTCAGATTCTAAGTACAAAAATAATTTTAGCAATAGTAGAACTATTACACGGCCATCTATCGCCATTGTCTAGCACCGTCGCCGCCACCACAATTGGCACTTCCATCGTCAACTCTTTGATATATGACAGTGATCTTTCAACTCTTTGATCGTCAGTATATGCTTACCACTAGCCACGGCCAAAGAAGGCTACATCCTGGTATATATCGTGATGGCAACTCGGCCAGAACCGCAGCTCTAGGCCGGGTTTGATCTGGCCAGATGACATATTTTAATTTGCTAGGCCATCCCTAATGGATTCACAATCCAGGCCAGGCTGAGTTTGCTTTTCAGGAAAGGTGAACCTGAATGGAGCGTCTCAATGATCGAACCAGGCTGGCCTGTCCCTAGCTAGTCTGTAAGCTGCCCCATTATTATTATTGTTATCACTATTATTATTATTATTATTATTATTATTATTATTATTATTATTATTATTATTATTGTAAGCCCTAAGGGCATATTTGTAATATTTTGATTATGATTAACCTGTGCTTTGTGATAATTAGAAATAGCTTTATATAGAAGAACAAAAGATGCACAAGAGAAGTCTCAAGGATAATCTACAAAGAATCAAAAGATCACTCAAGACTACATGAGTTTATGAAGATGAAGTGATCAAGTTGAAAACCTTGAAGACAAGAAGAATAGTTAGGGGTATCGTATAACGTATTTATGTAAAAATTCCCTAACTTGTTTCTTTGATTCTTGATCAATTATGTTAGCTCCTTAAAAGAAATATTTTTGGAAAATTATACTTGAAAAACTAAGTGCTCTTGATAAAGCTTTGATGATTTAAAAAGTATAACAATTCTTTAAAGTTGTATAGAGAATACATATTTAAATGTGAAGGAAAATTTAAAATTTATAGGAGAACCGGTTGCCAATTTTTTTTCTGTTGTTTTAAGTCTAAAACCGGTCACCCGATATTCTACTACTAAAAAATCGGACGTTCGATTTTTGAGTTTTCACGTAGAAAATCAGTCTGATTTTCTACTACTAAGAAAATCGGTCATATAATTTTAAAATTGTTCATCCATTTTTTCAAGCCTTTTAAAAATTAGTTTTCCTATTTTGAAAACGGTCATCCGATTTTATGTTCATCAAGAATATCAAACTTCGTAATTTGAAAGCTAGTGGTTCGGTTTTTACTTTTACTGTACAAAAAATGACTGTTACTGTTGACAGTAAACGGCTAGTTTTTTATCTTCACATATAAAAGAGTTGATGATCAGCCATAAATTTCAAGTAGTTAGAGAACATTTAAGAACAATTTTTTGAGCATTAAAGAGCACATTTCAAAACCTTCTTTATCTTACGAAAACTAAAAGAAAAAGACTCCTCAGAGCTTCATTATTGATCATCTTTCAAAGGAGGAAGGAAGCTTGTAGAAGCAAATTGCAAAAAGTTGTATCTATCTTATCAAGCTTCTTTGGTAATATTGTTCCATCTCTACTCTTTCATTTGTAATTGTGATCAAAGGTTTTGTGAAAAACCCTTTTGGGTGATCCTTTGATATATTGTATTGTTTTGTGATCTTTGAGGTTCGTGTGCAAAGCCCTTGAAGGGTGATCCTCATTGTGGTTTTTTGTAAAAACTTGTGTTTTAGTGAATTTGTTAAATCCTTGAGTTGAGTCTCAAGGTAGTGGATGTAGCTCTATTGAGAGAGTGAACCACTATAAATCATTTGTCTCTCTTTTGTGGTTTGCTCATTATCTTTATGCTTATTGTTTAATTCTTGTTCATAAAAGAGATTTTGTTTGGCTAGGAATTTATTAAAAATAGTTATTAAATTCTTCATCAAACAAAATCGGAGGTTCTATATATAATTTTACAAAAAGTTTTTAACTAGCCAAAAACCTTATTCACCCTTCCCCCCTCCCCCAAGGTTTTTCAATTAGTATCAGAGCAGGTCTTCTTTCAAAGGCTTAACATCCTAGGAAGCAAAAGATCTTTTATAAAATGGCTAGTATTTCAAACCTACCTTATGTAGAGGCTCTTCTACTAATAGACCTCCTCTTTTTAATGGCACTAATTATACATTTTGGAAGTCAAGGATTAAATCTATATTTGCTCTATTAACTTTGATCTTTGGAGTATTGTCGAAAAATGACCTTTTGTTCCCCAAAAGGATGGAAGAGTCAAGAAGGTTGAAGAATTCGACGAATTTAACTCAAGAAATATGACTCTAAATTTTCAAGTCATGAATATATTATGGTGTACCTTAGATGCAAATGAGTACAATAGAGTGAGCGGATACGATTCGGCTCGTGAAATGTGGATACTGCTCGAAGTCACTCATGAAGGCACAAATCAAGTAAAGGAATCAAAATTAGCCATGTTGGTGAGAGACTATGAGTTATTCATGATGAAGCAGAGTGAAAGCATTAGTGACATGTTCACAAGATTCACCAACATCACAAATGGGCTAAAGGCATATGGGAAAGAATACACAAGGAGAGAGGTAAATAGAAAAGTACTAGATGCACTTCTAAAGGCATGGCAACCAAAAAATCTTGCATAGAAGAATCCAAAGATTTGAGACTTCTTCCCATTGAAGAGCTCATAGGATGAGAAGAAGATAAAGAGATTAAATGAAATGGAAGAATAAGACAAAGGAAGAAAAGGTGTGGTACTCAAAGTAAATGAGGAAGAGCAAGCAAGTTCATCCAACAATGAAGATGAAAACGATGATGATGAGGATATGGCTTTGGTGGTTTGAAAATTCAAAAAGTTCTACAAGAAAGGCTTCAACAAAAGAGGAAGAAACTACCATTCAAGAAAGGAGGACAAAGTTCCTCAGTCTTCAAGGCTAGGTGCTTTGAATATAATAGCACCGATCATCTTGTGGCCGATTGCCCAAAAGCCATAAAAAAGGAAAAAGGAGCTTTAGAGACAAAGCTTGAGGCAATAAAGAAAAAAAAGAAAGGTAAAGGCCTAATAGGAGCTTGGGATCAAGACTCAAGTAAAAATGAAGGAGAAGAAAAGGCCAACATGTGCTTCATGGCAATAGAAAGTGAGGTACAATCTTCACCTTCAAACTTATCTAATTTTGTTGATGATGATCCAAATTCCATGCTTATTGAAATGTATGATGAATTAAAAAAGATTTCCGAAAGGAACACGGAGTTGAAAAATAAGATTGATAATTTATTAAATGATAATTCAAAACTTGTTTGTGAAAACAAAACTCTTCTAGAATCTTTAGAAGTTTTGAAAAAGGAAAAAGACTTCTCAAATTTAGAATTTCAAAAAATTGTTATAGAAAACAAATCTTTGTGAAAAAGTTCTTTCTCTTAAGAAATGCATGGTTGATTACAATGATTTGAAGAAAAAGGTAAGTGATCTCACCATATGTATTGAAAAATTTATAAAAGGAAATTTTCGAAAAACTTCTTGGCTCTCAAAGATCACCATTTGACAAAAATGGTACTGGATATAATCACTCCAATACTTTTTCAAACCAAACACGTTTCGTAAAAGCTTCTTCATCCTTCTCACATCTTTGTTGTACTTATTGTGAAAAGAGTGGTCATAAGGCCACAAAATGTTTTATAAAAATAAAATTTTAAAAGAGTGAAAACCATTTGGAAAGTAAAAGAAAAAGCAACTAACATTTATGGACTCAAAAGGATATGGGTACCAAAAGTCATCTCTACTTCTTCTATTGTAGGAACACAAATCAAGCTCAACTAAATGGTACTTGGATAGTAGATGCTCAAGACACATGACCGGAAACGCATCTCTTATGAGTGAGCTTAAGGGAACCGAAAGTGGCTTCGTCACCTTTGAAGATAAGAAGAAAGGAAAAATCATTGGTGTAGGTAATATTGGTGACTTTTCTTCTTCTTTAATTAAGGAAGTTCTCTTAATTGATGGTTTAAAGTTCAATTTGCTTAGTATTTGTCAATTATGTGATAATGGATACAGAGTTATCTTTGAAAGTGATTCCTCTTCTATCTTTGAAAACTATTTTTGTTGCAAATAGAGTTAGAAATGTCTATGTTTTCAATCTTGAAGATCTTATTTCTCAAAACTTAAAGTGTCTCTCGGTTCATGATAATGATGCATTTTTATGGCATAGAAGGCTTGGCCATGTTAGCATGGATCTACTTCTTCAAACGAACTTGTTAGAGGATTACCAAAACTACATTTTGAGAAAACTAAACTTTGTGATGCTTTCCAATTTGGAAAACAAGTTAAGACCTCTTTTAAACCAAAGAAGATGATTTCAACTTCAAAACCGTTAGAACTTATTCACATGAATTTATTTGGACCAATGAGGACCACTAGTCTTGGTGGTAAGAGGTATATGCTTTTGTTATAGTGGATGATTTTTCAAGATTCACTTGGACATTTTTCTAAAGCCCAAAAGATGAGGCATTTCAAGAATTTTTCAAACTTTTCGAAAGAGTTCAAATCTCCCTTGATTGTAAATTGATTTCTATGAGAAGTGATAACGGGAGAGAATTTAATATCCAAGATTTTACAAAACTATGTGATAATTTTGGAATTACACACAACTTTTCGGCTGCTAAAACCCCACAACAAATTGGTGTTGTGGAAAGGAAAAACCACACTTTAAAAGAAATGGCAAGATCAATACTTTGTGAAAATGGCCTATAAAAATATTTTGGGCCCAGGCCGTTAACACCACTTGCTACGTGATGAATCATGTTCTCTTGAGACCTTTTTTTTAAGAAAACTCCTTTTGAACTTATTTTTAACAAAACTCCCTCAATTGGATATTTCAAAGTTTTTAGATGTAAATGCTATATTTTAAACACCAAGGACAATCTTGGAAAGTTTGATAGAAAATCCGATGAGGGAATTTTTCTTGGTTACTCTTCAAACAAGAAAGCTTATAGGATTTACAATAAAAGAACCTTATGTGCTGAAGAGTCAATCCATGTGAACTTTGATGAATCTAACATTTTTGAAAAGAAAGATGATGATGACATAGATAATTTTTTGAGCAACCAACTATTGCATACTCAAGCTATGGAGGAACATGCAAAGGAGGAAGAAGCGATTGAGGAGAAACAAGAAAATTATCAAGAAGCTCAAAATCTTTCTCTAGATGTGAAATATCTAAAGGGACATTCCAAGGATGAAATCGTTGGTGATGTATCATAAGGGGTAAGAACAAGAAGGTATTTATTGACAACTTTGCTCTATTATCTCAAATTGAGCCTAAATTTATAGATGATGCCTTATGTGATGAGTTTTGGATTATTGCTATGCAAGAGGAACTTAATCAATTTGAATGAAACAACGTTTGGACTTTGGTCCCAAGACCTCGTGATCACCCCACTATTGATACAAAATGGGTTTTTAGATATAAACTAAATGAGTCTGGAGAAGAAGGCATAGATTTTGAAGAAACATTTGCTCCGGTTGCTAGACTTGAATCCATAAGAATGCTTTTAGCTTTTGCTTGTTTTAAAGGATTCAAACTTCTTCAAATGGATGTTAAAAGTGGTTTTTTAAATGGTGATATTGAGGAGGAAGTTTACATTGAACAACCTCCCGGTTTTGTACATGAAAATTTTCCAAACTATATTTATAAACTTTCAAAAGCACTTTATGGTTTAAAACAAGCTCTAAGAGCTTGGTATGAAAAATTGAGTGGATTTCTTCTTTCAAACTCTTTTTCAAGAGGTGTGGTGGACACAACCCTTTTTACAAAAACCTCTTGTAACAATGATCCTCTTCTTCTCCAAATTTATGTAGATGATATTATTTTTTCTGCTACTAATGTTTGTTTATGTGAAGAATTTGCCTCTCTAATGCAAAAGGAGTTTGAAATGAGCATGACGGGAGAATTGACCTACTTTCTTGGACTTCAGATCAAACAAACCAAACAAGGCATCTTCATCAATCAAGAGAAGTACACAAAGGAACTTCTCAAAAGATTTGGAATGAGCGATGCAAAAGGAATAGGAACACCAATGAGCTCATCTTTGAGACTTGACAAGGACGAAAGAGGTAAAAAGGTCGATGAAAAACGGTATAAAGGTATGATTGGAAGTTTGCTTTATTTAATGGCTAGTAGGTCAGATATTATGGTGACGACAGGTCGAGCCAAAACAAAATACTTTTTTTTGCTAGGTGTAATCCGTTGGACATAGATCCAGTTTTTCAATTTTTGAAATTCCAAGGAATTTTGATGTATGTTTATGTGCTAGATTCCAAGCTTGCCCAAAGGAATATCATTTAATAGTTGTTAAACGTATTTTAAGATATTTAATATCATCTTATGACTATGGATTATGATACTCTAAGCAATCTTGTTTTGATCTTATCGCTTACACCAATGCAAATTATGCCGAATGTAAGGTAGAAAGAAAGAGTACTAGCTGGAATCATCAATTCTTGGGGAGATGCTTAGTGTCTTGGTACAGCAAGGAGCAGTCATGTGTGTACTTATCGACTGCCGAAGCGGAATATATAGCAGCTGGTTTTTTATGTGTTCAAGTACTTTGGATTAAGCATACTTTACTTGACTTTGGTTTTGATTTTAAAAACATACATATCTTATGTGATAATACAAGTGCAATAAATCTTTCTATAAACCCTGTGCAACATTCAAAAACTAAACACATTAAAATTAAACATCATTTTATAAGAGATCATGTTGCAAAAGGAGATATATTTTTAGACTATATTTGCACAGAAGATCAAATTGCTGACATTTTTACAAAAGCCTTTCTGAAGATCGTTTTTGTTATTTGAGGAAATTACTTGGTATTGGTAAATTCCAAGACTAATGTGTTTTTGAGTTTTAGAATTTTTGTTCTTTAATAAGCCGAGATATTCGGACGATAAAATTGAACGCGCATTGGAAAAACTGGATGTCCATTTTTCCTTGAAGAGTTTCAAGAATTTTTCTTCATAAAAAAAAGCCGGGAGTTTTGGACTACTAAATTGGACACCATCAAAAAATTGGACTTCTGATTTCTTTTGTTAAAGAAAAATTAGACAACCGTTTTGAAAAACCGGTCGACCGAGTTTTTATTTTTTCGACGGGTTCTGCAGCTTTTTAAATCAGAAAAGTGAGAACCCTTCTCATTTGTTCCTAGTCACTTTCTCTCTCTCTCTAGAAACCTAAATATCTGTTTCCCTCATCTCTCTCAAAATCAACCGGGTTGGTGTGGATATCAAACTTTCGTTTCTCTATCTCCCTCTGAAACACTCGTCGATTGACTCTTTCTCTCTCTCTCAAAACCCTCTATCAAAACCCATCACTCAAATACTTCAAAAATGGTGAAAGTGAAGAATGCCAATGTTGGAAGAGAAGAAAACTTTGAAGAAGGAGGAAGTAGCAGAGGTGGAAGGACAGGAAAGGGGAAAAGACTAGCAACTGGAGTTAGAGCACCAGAAAGGTTCATCTCTGTCAAAGAAGCTGCTAACTTTGAAGAATGAACAAGAAAGAGAAGAAAGATTACTCCAGGTCACAGAGATGATCTGTCTGACATGGAAGGTATGGAAATTATCCCCAATCTTTTTGAAGATATTGGTTGGGGATTTTGCTTACAGTAAATGAACTCTTTTATCCTGAAATGATATATGAATTCTATGCAAATTTACATAAAGGAAGAATTCAAAAGCAAGGAATTATTACATATCAGTGGATTACCTCTAGGATGGGTGGTAGAGATATTTCCTTTGATGATAGATTGCCAAACACCATCTTAGGAACACCTGAAAATGGAATAAGATTATATACCAAAAACAAAAAGTGTTTTAATCCCAACCTATAGATTGAGTGAAGATTTGAAGAATTGTTCAGAAAAGGAGAAGTTCTTAAGAGGAATGAAGATAGAAATGTTAATTAGCTTGATGCATATGGAAGATTATTTCACCATATGATTTCAAATATAATCATTCCTAAGGTTGGTCCCAAGTCTTCCATTACAAACATGCACTCTTTTGTCATGCTAGCATTACATGAGCATAGAAGAACGAATTTTGGATATATGGCCATAGAACCCATGCTAGCCACTTAGACTTCTTCTACAAAATGCTTGCCATATGGTTGTTTCCTCACTAGAGTCTTCTAATACTTTGTGCTTAATTTGGTTGGAGTTGGTGATCCCATTGGTGCCAGAAAAATCTACAACAAAGATACTTTAAAAGAATGGGTTTTTCAAAAAATGAGGAAGGTATATTGGTAAGAGGAGGACAAGATGATAATGATGAGAGTGATGAAGATGATGAAGGAAATGAGGAGTAAGAAGCGATGAATGTGGATGAAGAGGAAAGTGAAGAAGAACCGGAAGAAGAGACTTTTAGGAGAGAAATGAGACAAAAAAATAGGCAAGAACGAGTTGAAGAAGGTCAATCATCCGGAAGCATGTCTCAAATTATGGATATGATAGCCTCTTTACAAGCCTCCATGAACAGTCGTTTTGATGCCTTAGATGGAAAGATCTCAGACATTCAAGAGAAGGTAATGAGATTGGAAGCAAGAGATAGAGAAGAAGACAAATGAGGCGATGAAGAAAGACAAAAAGGGAGTTACAAGCTAGTTAGTTTATGTTTTTTTTTATTTCTTAAATTTCAAAGCTTTCGTCTCTTTTTAGTTATTGACTTCTTTTGAACTTGTTAACTATTTCTTATGAAATCCTTTTCTTTGAAACTTTTTGTCTTCTCTGCTTAGGTTGGAACTACATGATGAGATCTTAGTGATGAGATTTCCCTTGATCTTTTTCAATGATCCCTTGTAGTCCTTATGCTTTTTAAATTATGACAAAAGGGGGAGAAAATATAAGATGCCTTATGTTAATGATGCTTTATGATATGCTTTATATATTGATAACTTGATGATGATTTATATGTTGATAATGCTTTATGATATGTTGATGTTGTCTTTATATGAGATGATCTACGTTGGTGTTATGTTGATGCTATAAAGGGATATATATATATATATGAGATGCATATACGCTTTGTTGAGATTGCCTTGATAACTTGAGTTGTGTTGCCTTGATGTTTTGAACACTTTATGTTGGCAACATGCCTTGAGTTGTATAAATTTTTATGCATTATGCCTTATTGCTTATATGGCCTTGAGTTTTTATTGATGAGATTTTGATGACATATTTGTTGTGAAGCATGCCTTGAGGGGGACCTTTAAGATCTTAAACTATCTTCAAACCTTGCCTTGCCTTCAAAATGAAAGGGGGAGTTCTTTTTCTCTCATTTTTATGCTTAGCTCTAAATGTTGATTTTTTGAAGCATTCTCTTGGCTTAACTATGTTATTTTGTTCAATATAATCATCTTTTGCATCTTTCTTTGTCATAACCAAAAAGGGGAAGATTGTAAGCCCTAAGGACATATTTTTTATGTTTTCATTATGATTAACTTGTGCTTTATGATAATTAGAAATAGCTTTATATAGAAGAACAAAAGATGCACAAGAGAAGTCTCAAGGGTATCTACAAAGAAGCAAAAGATCACTCAAGACTACAAGAATTTATAAAGATGAAGAGATCATGTTGAAAACCTTGAAGTCAAGAAGAATAGTTAGGGGTATCGTATAAGGTATTTGTCTAAAAACCCCTAACTTGTTTTTTTTATTCTTGGTCAATTATGTTAGCTCCTTAAAAGAAATATTTTTGAAAAAATCATTCTTGAAAAACTAAGTGCTCTTGATAAAACTTTAATGATTTAAAAAGTATTACACTTCTTTAAAGTTGTATCAAGAATACATGTTTAAATATGAAGGAAAATTTATATTTTACAGGAAAACTAGTTCTCCAATTTTTTTGTTGTTCTAAGTCTAAAACCGATCATCCGATTGTCTACTACTAAGAAAATCGGACGTCCGATTTTTTAGTTTTCACTACTAAGAGAATCGGACGTCCGATTTTTAAGTTTTCACAAAGGAAATCGGTTATCCGATTTTTTCAAGCCTTTTAAAAATAGGTCTTCCTATTTTGAAAACAGTCATCCAATTTTCTGTTCATCAAGAAAAATCGGACGTCCTATTTGGAAAACCGGCCGTCCGGTTTTTACTTTTAATGTAAAAAAATGACCGTTACTGCTGACAGTAACGGCTAGTTTTTACCTTCACATTAAAAAAGGGTTGATGATCAGCCATATATTTCAAGTAGTTGGACAACATTTAAGAACAATTATTTGAGCATTAAAGAGCACATTTTAAACCTGCTTTATCTTACTAAAACTAAAAGAAAAAGACTCCTTGGAGCTCATTATTTATCATCTTTCAAAGAAGGAGGAAAGGAAGCTTGTAGAAGCAAATTGCAAAAAGTTGTATCTATCTTATCAAGCTTCTTTTGTAATATTGTTCCATCTCTAATCTTTCATTTGTAATTGTGATCAAAGGTTTTGTGAAAAACCCTTTTAGGTGATCCGTTGATATATTGTATTGTTTTGTGATCTTTGAGGTTTATGTGCAAAATCCTTGAAGGGTGATCCTCATTATGGTTTCTTTGTACAACCTTGTGTTTTAGTGAATTTGTTAAATCCTTGAGTTGAGTCTCAAGGTAGTGGATTTAGCTCTATTGAGAGAGTGAACCACTATAAATCCTTTGTCTCTCTTTTGTGGTTTGCACATTATCTTTATGCTTATTATTTAATTCTTGTTCATAAAAGAGATTTTGTTTGGCTAGGAATTTTATTAAAAAGAATTATTAAATTCTTCTTCAAACGAAATTGGAGGTTCTATTTATAATTGTACAAAAAGTTTTTAACTAGCCAAAAACCTTATTCATCCCCCCCCAAGGTTTTTATTCAAAGCGAGTCTTCTTTCAAATAGAAAACTGAATTTATTTTTATTCAGCTTAGAAAACTCAAGTTTTTTCTATTAAGTTTAGGAAACTTAAGTTATTTTTATTAAGTTTAGAAAACTCAAGTTTTTTTTATTAAGTGTAGAAAACTGAAATTATTTTTATTAAGTTTAGATTGGAAAACTTAAATTATTTTTATTTTGTTTAGAAAACTTAAGTTTTTATTTATTAAGTTTAGAAAACTTGAGTTATTTTTGTTAAGTTTAGAAAACTCAAGTTTTTTTTATTAAGTTTAGAAAACTAAAGTTATTTTTATTAAGTTAGAAAAATTATTTTAGCCACCTTAAAGTGGTGGGGTTTGGCATGCACCCCGATCGATTTTATTAATAACAAAATAAAAATTATATAGGAGGGGGAGTTAGGCCAAACCTCCCAAAAGAAATTATAATCTAAAATCTGATAATTTAATGTTATGATATCCTAAGTCCTAACTATTACAATTTAAAATCTAATAAATTAATATTATCCTAAGTCCTAAATATTACAATTTAAATATAATAATCATATTTATTTGACCAAGTTTGACTAGATTGGACGTCTGTTTCATCTTCTTCATCAGATCTGGAGGATATTACGTTCGACTCAACAATATTCAACCCTGAAATCCATTCTTCTTGCACATATCAATTGACTAAACACATAATAGCCTCCAATGTGTTATGAGACATTTGACTCCTAGTTTTGCTGATTGTACGATGACTGTTAGAGAAGGCACTTTCAGAAGCCAAAGTAGAGACAAGAGCAATAAGGACATCTCGAGCGATCCTAGATAGGACAGCATATTGTGATAAATTGGTCTTCCACCATCCAAGTATGTCAAAATCATCTACACGATGCTCAACTCAAAGGGTGTATTCGTATATAGACAACTCAGTTAGAGTTATTCTCGTAGATGATGAATTTGGGCCATAGAGACCACATATATCCATCATTTATCCATATCCTCCTCCATGACTTGAAGAAGATGGTTTCTCTCCATATCCTGAATAACTTGCACTCAAGCTCGACTGAGCATCCGATCACCTCCCTGTTTGACTATCTCTCGAATAGATATCGAATAAGATTTTAAAAGTTTGTGATGCATCCTCTTTTATTTTGTTGACATTTCTTTGGAGAGTAAAAAATGATTCAAAGCGAGTATCTAAATGTGTGTAAAAAATCAATCAAACGTTCAAAACCCTCACTTTTAAAATAAGGTTCTAAAATTAAAGCAACACAGTCTATGATAGGAAAATTTTCATAGTACTTTAAAAACAAAATTCTACATCAAATATCATAAGACCATATATGGCATGTAGTCTAAATTCTCTAAAAACACTTGCAACTTTTATCGTTGTGGAAAGCATGTGATGAGTAGTGGGGTAGTATTGTCCAGATAAATGTTCAGTAGCTTGTGCAAAAGTTTTTAAAAAAGAAGACATAACTAAACCTTCATAAAAAAAACTTTTGATTCAAGTGATAGCCATCATTTTCTCGTGTAAATTCAATAAGTTATTGTTTATAAGGAAACCAACTTTATAAAATATCTAAAGTTGAGTTCCATCTTATAGTAACATCTGTTTTAAATATTCTATAAGGCACTTTTTGTTTTATATAAAGTACTTTAAAATGTTGTCCTCTAGGACCGAAAGATCTAATGAACAAAATAAAGTCTCTAGCCGTTCAACATATGCATAACCGTCTTGTACGCACAAATTCAAAATATGATATGCACATATAATGTGAAATAATTTTCCATCTAAAATTGGCCTCAAATTATTTTTGAAAATTGAAATTGAATAATCATTATTTGAAGCATTATCAAAAGAAGCGGAAAAAATTTTATTATCAATTCTATAATCATGACACATTTGAGTGATACTTCGTGCTATATTTGTACCACTATATGGGTATTCAAAAATTTTAAAACCAATGATTTTTTTTGTTTCAATGTCAATTTTCATCGACCCAATGACATGTAATGCACAAAAATCTTCAAAAGTAATTACTGTCCAAGAATCAGAAGTAAGCGAAAATTTACTAGGAATAGATTCCAAAATTGCACAAGTACATTTTCTCCTTCCTGAAAAATGTTAAGAATTTCCCTCCTAAGTGAATTTCTAGGATATTCCTTACAAGCCGATTGAAATGCAACTTGTATTAATCTCACAATTGGATAACTAGAAGGTAAGGATAAAGGAAGCCTACCAGTTGTCACCCCCCTAACTATTTCTCTTTTTGCTAATGCACTATCATATTTAAAAGTTGTCATTGTACTGAAAGAACTAGAACCAATTTGTGTTTGTTTAGTTAAATCTACAACTTCAGATGGGTGATTTTAATAGTTATATGTCCTGTAAGTGTATCAGTGCCACCACTTCTCTTATGTGAGAATTTTTTGTACAAAGTTTACATTTAGCTTGATCACCTACCTTTTCGAAAATTGTCCAAACAGGAGAAGTTCATTTTCTACTACCACTTCCACTAGGTGCAATTTCGGGAGGAGGAGGCATAGTATTTTGCTCATTATTCTCATTATCAAAGTCTACGGTGTGGAAGGATGCATGTCTTGAATCCATAATAATAAAGTAAACAAATTTAATAAGTAAATAAATAAGTATTAAATATTTTTAAAGGAAATAAGTATTCAAAAACAAAATAAATAATTGCATGTGATCTTGATTCTTGAGTGAGAAAGTAAATAAGAGTTCAGACAGATGTGAGAGAGTTTAGGAGAAGATAGAAGAGAGAATGAGTAATTTTTTATGTGAGGAATGAATTGACTTAAAAGGGTATTTATAAGAGAAAAAATGGGATTTCCTTTTAAAAATATATATTTTTCTGGGCAATTAAAAAAATTCTGGAACGTTGGATTTGAATGGTTCGATCATCTATACCGTTGGATCTCTACAATCAACTGAGATCTAACAGTCAGATGATCTAGACCGTTGATCTCCAAAGGTTTGTATTGCATAGGATCCCCTCCCCCAGTAGTCATCTCTTATTTTTTTTCCAAAAAAATTGGCCTGGCTCGTGGTCTTACAAGCTGGGCCAATCCTAATTCGTTCTAGGTCAGTTTGTGGGCTGGTCTAGTTCATCTTGTGGGTTGTGCCAAATTAGATTTTAAACGGTCCAATCCGGGTTAGGCCGCAGTTCAAAAAAATTGAGCCTAGGATGACCTACACCCTTGAACCACCTTTCACGTGCTAGGACGGGCTAGGCAATCCCGGGTCCAAACGGACCGGGCCATTCGAGTTGGTGGGCCAACCCAGCCCAATGGACATCCCTAGGTATATCTTTTTACACACTTATAATTTGTTTGGAATTTATTGATTCTCATCTTGAAACTTCATTTGCTTTTGTATTTGTTTAATGGAGATTCGTTGATATTCATACTTGATGTAGTTGGGAATGATTTATTTCTGTACCAAATCTTTCATAGCATTTGTGACTGATCTATAAGACCTTAACCATGGGGTTTTCTAACTAGAAAAACTTTCCTTGTAATTATATAATTCACTACTCGAGTTTAGTGCTCTTATAATTTTCATATAATTTCCTTATATATTTTTTAGAAAATGTTGATGCTTCTTGATTAGTTATGTCGGTCACTTTTCTTGATTAAGATACATCTCCTTTACCTATCAGCGTTTTATGATTTTGTGATAGCTTGGTGATTGAGGCCGAGTTGACTCAGTGGAACTTGGAGCAGAGTTAGGAATGGCTTTACATAGGACAGAGAGGGAAATGGAGGTTCATGACAAAAATAAGGATGAGTTTGTATCTTTCTCTGAGTATGAGCCTCTCAATTAGGTTAAACAGTCAAGTTTTTGGCTTATGAAATTTACACTCAAAAATTTGTTGGTGACTTTAAATTATAAAAAAAAAAAAATTGAAACCTTTCCTAATAAACAAAAATTTTGATAGTTTACTAATGGTATGTTCATTCAATTTCCATATACGTACCTCCCTCGTGGTTACCATATTGTTGAGGTCACTTACAAGATAGCAGCTTTGCTATCATATTGTTCAAGATAAGGAAGGGAACAAACTCTTCCACTTCCGAGTTGTTAATAAGAATCCCATTTGGTGAGTCTTTGTCCTTGAAACCCCATCTAATTCAAAAGTAGTGGGGTTGGTTCAGTACAAACGGTTGCCACAAATTTGTTTCCGTTGTGGTCATTGGGATCACATCCTCCTGGATTGCCCAACACTATCCCCTAATGCTTCAAGGGAAGAAAAGAATAAGCAAGAATATGGTATGTGGCTTGCTGTTGATACCAGATATCATGAAGACTCCAAATTGCTGCTCACGGTGAGATAGATGAATCAGGACAAATTACCCACATAAATTACATCCATGCAGACCATTCGGAGAGGCCGGTTCCTAGCTGGAAGATCCACAGCCACCCCACTGCTGCGAGTGAGAGAAGGAAGAAGCATATGAACTATCAGCCAATGCAGGTGCAGCATTGGCAGACTGGATCACCACCATTCAGGAGGACGGCAGTGATGCACAAAAGCTGGAAGAGTAAGCCGCAGAATGAGCTAAAGAGAAATTTCTTTTTTGAAGCTTTTGATACTTCTAGCAGCAGGAGACGGTACAGGTCCAAGCAAAAAGCTGAAGTGCAATGCTAATAAGGCCACTCAGTTTATCTCTGGAAAAAATTATTATGTAAAAGAGGCGGAGGTTGCTAGGCAAGCCCGCCTAGACCCATGAATTTTCTGTGTTGGAATTATCAGGGTTTAGGAAACACTCGGACAATTCGATTTCTAAAAGATCTGTTAAGGGCTCATAATAATCCCCATATTCTCTTTATTTCTGAAACCATTTGTAATGAGCTCTTTATTGAGTTTATTAAAGTTTCCTTAGGTTTTTCAGCTTGTTTTTTTGTTGAAAGAAATGGCTTAAGTGGTGGGCTTGCTTTGTTTTGGTACTCTAACCTGGTTAATTTAAAATATTTTGTTCTCTTCTATTGGACATATTAATGCTCTAATAAAACCTTCTGACTCTACTCCTATGTGGAAATTCACTGGATTTTATGGTAACCCAAGCAATGAGGCTAGAAATCACTCTTGGACCGTACTACGACGCCTAAATAATATGCATTCCCTCCCTTTGGCTTTGTGGGGGTGACTTCAATGAAATCCTATCTCATAATGAAAAAATTTGGAATAACCTCCCTTCAAATGCTTAGATTGTTGCTTTTAGGGAGGTCCTTTTGGATTGTGGTTTACAGGACATTGGCTTCGAAGGCAACCTTTTTACTTGGACTAATAACCGCAAAATCCACATTTGGTTCTAGAGCGCCTAGACCGCTTCATCACATCACTATCATGGATCTTTATTTTTCCTAATATGATTAATTACCATCTTTTTAGTCATGCGTCGGATCACATTCTAATTTTGTTATCCCATCCTAGGAAAACAAAGAGAAGGCAAATAAGGAGGAAACCTACGCCTAAATGGTTTGAGCCATTTTGGCTCCAAGAACCACGGTTTATGGAAGCGGTTGAGCAGTTTTGGAACTCTCCATGGCCTTTGACAAGTGCCAAGTTTCACCACAGTCTATAGCTACCTGTTTACAATTGCACAACTGGAGTCAACAAACTCTAGGAGATTTCCAAAAAGTTATACCGGAGAAGCTTAAAGAGTTAGAGATTCTTCAAAAACAACGAGGGCTTCCTACTATTCCAATGCTCGTGAGCTAGCCCTAATTAAAGATATTCACAGGCTCCAAGATTTAAAGGACGCATACTGGAAAATGAGAAGTCTTGTTTCATGGGTGAAAGAAGGGGAATGCAATACCTCTTATTTCAAAAAGCTTCCCAAAGGAAAAAAGAAAAATGCCATTGAGGCTCTTATTAATGATCAGGGACATTAACTAGATGATGACAATGAGTTGGAGAATATGACTATAAATTATTTCACACAAATTTTTCAAACTCATATACAGCTCTCTTCTATTGATGATGTTCTTATAACCAGGACACTCACGGAGGCGGACATTTCTTATCTGAGTGCACCTCTTTCTAGGGACAAAGTCATTTATGCCCTAAAGCATATGCATCCTTAGAAAGCCCCTAGGCCAGACGGTATTCATGCTTGTTTAAAAAAGAGTGGCATATTATAGGAGAAGATGTTGTTCTCTTTGCTTTGAAGGTTCTTAATGAGAGATTGGACATATCAGCAATAAATCATACCCATATATCTCTTGCTCCCAAAATAAAAAATCCTAAGATAATGGCACATTTTCGGCCCATTAGTCTTTGTAATGTCTTATATAAATTATCTCTAAGGTTCTGGAAAATCTTTTAAAAAAGATAATGAATAGTGTCATCGATGAGGCTCAGAGTGCGTTTCTCCCTCGTAGGTTGATTACATAAGGCTAATATTACTTTTGAAGTTATTCAAAGCATGAGTGGTAACAATTGCAAGACTAACCGGTACATAGCTTTTCTCGGCTGTGCTATCGGAGGCTCTGGGGAAGTCGAAATAGGAGAGCACTAATCTTAAAGCCCAACATGAGCAAAGCATTTGATCGAGTTGAATGGTGCTTCCTGGAAATTTTAATGCAAAAATGCTTTTCCCAGGGCACTTTCTCTGACTCATTATGAATTGCATCTTGTCGGTCACTTATTCGTTCTATTGAATAGGGTCCTTACACGACCTTTTACTCCTTCTCGAGGCATTCGGCAAGGCGACCTACTTTCCTCTTATCTGTTTATTCTGTGCTCAGAGGGTTTCTCAGCTCTCTTATGAACCGCAGAGGAAAATGGCACTATCAGAGGTTTTGACTTCGGGGTGGAGTGATAATCTCACATCTCTTGTTTGTTGACGACTCGCTACTGTTTGCACAAGAAAATTTTGTGCAAGCAGCTCAGCTAGAAATAATTTTTTCAATGTATGAGGACTGTTCTGGACAAACCATAAACTTTGACAAGTCCACTGCTTTTTTCAGCAAAGGATGCCCTGCAACCATACGACAAGATATTTGTTCCTTGCTCCAAATTCCTAAAGGGAGCGGAAATAACAAATACCTTGGTCTTCCTTTTATGAAAAGATGATCAAAAAAGGAAATTTTCAGCTACCTTCATGATCGAGTATGGAAGAAGTTGAATAGTTGGAAAGAAAAGACTTTATCGCAATCTGCTAAAGAAGTCCTAATAAACTCAGTTATTCAGGCTATCCCTACCTATGCCATGTCCGTTTTTCTTCTCTCCCCCCTCCCCCTCTTAATTACCAACTCCATTACTGGCCTCATACACAGTTTCTGGTGGTGGGGAGGGGAGGGGTAATGAGAAGCATAAGAAGATTTGCTAGAAGGCCTAGGCCAGTGTTTGTAAACTGAAGAAATTGGAAAGTTTAGGGTTTCAGGACTTGGAATCTTTTAACATGGCTTCACTTTGCAAACAAGGCTGGAAAATTCTTAAAAATCCTTTCTCTTTGCTTTCAAGGGTCTTGCAAGCCTTGGTCAACGGCAACACTTGGTCACCGCCCTTCTTATGTATGGAGAAGCATCCTCACTGCTCGGACCCACTTTCTAAAGGGGATGAGATGGCGAATCGAAAATGGACGCTAAGTTAGAATCTGGGAGGATAAATGGCTAACTACGCCGTATTATTTTAAGCTATCCACTCCGCTCCATATGTCTGCTTTGACCATAACTTGAAAGTTTCTGGCCTCATTGACTTTGAGCAGCGTACTTGGAAGCAGGATCTTATTATACTCCATTTCAATTCTTATGAAGCTGAAGAAATTCTTAAGGTGCCTATATGTGATGATTGGCCTAGTGATGAACAGATATGGGCCTGTAATAAGTAAGGACTATTCTCTGGAAGTGGGAGCTCATCAACTTCTTCTACCTCGCATTTTTTTACTCTTTTGTGGGGACTTCGTACTGTTCCAAAAGTAAAAGTATTTTTGTGGAGATTATACAACAACATTCTACCCACCTGGAAAAACTTATCAGAGAGAGTTGCTTCAATTTCGTCGTGTTGCGCCATATTCCCGGAAAGCGAGGAAGATACCCTCCACACTTTTTTCTAATGTCGGATTGCAACAGAAACTTGGTTGAACTAGGATTTTTCCTACTTGGTGAACCTCTTCCTAAGTCCGGTCATGCACCAAGCTATCTTAGAGCAAATGATTAGTGGGCGTCTCATGACAGTGCCCGATTTATGTACTTTCTATGGTGTATTTGGAATAGTAGGAATAATATGCTATTCTAAAATATAACCCCAAATTACTCACAAATTATTTTGGATGCTAGGTCTTTGAGAAGAATACCTACATGTGCATAGTATAACAGCTGATACGGTTATGATCTAACCTTCACTTCCAGGTATGCCGGTAGACCCGAGTGTATCAAGAGAAATCTAGCGTAGAGGCAAAGAAATTCTAGTGCATCTTCTGGCAGAACCAATGCATACAGGACATATTAGAACCAATTTGCAACAATTTGTAGTACCAGTGCAGGATCCGCTGGGGACCACCGGACACAAATAGGTTTAAGCTAAATGTTGATACTGCTTGGAAGCTTGATGGTGCAGGTGTTGGGGGACTCATAAGAGGTCACATGGGACGGGTGCAAATTTCGTTCACGGTTGCCTTAGCCCATTCACATTCCCCGTAGCTTGAGACGATTTCTATCTGTGAGGGTCTTCGTTTAGCTGAAAGATTTATCCACTCTAATTACACTCTTAAAAGCGATTGCAAAGGGGTGATTGACCAGCTTCTTGCCCGATCAGGGTTACTTAGTTCAATAGGACATATTTATCAACAAATTATTTCCTTTATTGGTAGGGACTCCATTGCTTTATCATTTGTTCGCCGTGATGCTAATATACCAGCACAATTATTGGCCGCTCAAGTTGTTTCCACCTACTCCTCTAATGTTTGGATTGAGGCGGTTCCCTATTTTATCTCTATTGTTGTTCAAGCATATAGTTTTCTTTATCCTCAAAAAAACAAAATTTTACTAGTACTAAATATGATATTTACTTGTTAAAAACTAAAAAAATTATCAAATTTAATCCCAAATTTATTAACTAATCCCGTAAAGGCGCCAATAAAGGAGCCCGCTTTTTTTTTTTTTTTTTTTAATTTGGTATCCGGGACAACAAAGGCGGCCGACAGAGCGGCTCACTGCTCCTCTCCAATTTTTCTTGGGTCCAAACTTTTGGGTGGGCCTTTCACCTTCTCTTTTCAGTGATTCAAAGTCCATAATATATTTGGGCTAATTTCTTTCCTCGTCTCTTTCTCAGTCTTAGTTGTTGTGTACCTATTTCTCTTCCCCTCTCACGTCTGAACTCGGAACGATAATCACCTCCTCCGGCACCGGCGTCTCAATCACAACCACAACAACCGGAAAGAAGACTCAGAAATCAATTGAAGGTAAGGAGCTGATGATGCAATGCTTTGATTTTGACGCAGTTAACTCCACAAGTAGTCTTGATATTTGATTTGCTCTTTGAAATTTTCTTCTTGGTTTTCTTTCTTTTTCCCTTGTTCTTTTACAAATTTTCACTTCGGGAGTCATTGGTATATTGAATTTTTTTTTCATGCTCTGATGTCTCTAAGAGGTGTGGTGTATATTGATTGTTTCATACAGAGATGGCTCTAAGAGGTGTGTGGCAGCTAAATAAGCTGATAGTGAGCTACTGTGATTGGGGCGGGAGTAGTAGAGGAATCAGGTATGATTTTGAATATTCTAACTAGTTTTGTACTGTTCTCTGATAGGCTTAACTTGGTCTGTAGTATTTTTTTTTAAATGAATTCTTGTGCATTTCGAGAGGACTTACTGTTCTATCATTTACATACCAGAGCATTTATGGAATCACATTTGCCAGCTTTTAGAGAGATTAATCCTCAGCTTGAGGTAGTGACTGAGCTTAATCGTGGCCAGCACCCGTATTTAAAGGGATTATACAGTAAGATATCCATTACAATATGGTGAAATTCAATTGGAATCACTTTCCCTTACCACTGTTGCCTCTCCTTGTGTGTAAATGCTTTCTTATTTATATCTATCAGTATTTTTATGATGCATTTCCTGGTAGATAGCCTGCATACATGAGTTTGCAGAGTGATTTTATTCAAATGCTATGTTGAACTATGCCGATTTTGACGTAATCTATAGGTGCAGAATATTGAACATTTTCATATTACCAATTAATTAAGAATGGAGTTTGCATATGTTCTTTTTACTGCCTTAGCTGGTCGATTTGAGACTGATTTAATCCAAGGGATGGAAAATTTTCAATTTTCATTCTCATCATTCTCCATTATGGGCCTTATTTATGTTGAATGAGAAATTTTCATAATATGCATCTAATATCTACAGATTATGGATGTTTGGCTTCATCTTCCTGTCGATTATTGATTGCGATAATCACTTCAAATTGTTTCCATTAAGACTTCCCCACCCATCCAATGTCTGAACGTTTCTCCCTCTATTTTGTTCCTGCTCTTCTGCACCTATGTTTCAGAGGAAAACAATTTCAATATACTAAGTTTGAACTGGAAAGAAAGGGAATTTTTGTGCATGATATGTGAGAGTATACCTTTTAATTATAAGTTACCGAAGACCATATGCTGATCTCTTAAATTATTTCTATTTAGTTGTAACACCACTTACTAGATATGTTTGTAGACAACTTAAAATGAAAGTGTTTGTTAGTCTACCCTGAGTTGCCCACCTAGAAGTAAAGTAAGAGCTGACGGAAAATGGAATTAATTGGCATTTCAGATTTCACAGGTTGTATAATTCCCACTGGAGTTAATATTCATTTGATTCTCCTGCTTTTTGCGTTTCAGTGGTTGTAATTATTTCAACTCCTTGTCGTTAAGAGTGTCCAAATACTGATATATCAAAGCTTCTCATTTTCCTTCTTTAATTCTCGCCTGTTTAATGCTCTGTTAATTGCTAAAAGGAAACATTTTTCTTTTTTTTTTTTTTTTTTCCTGGCACATAACATGTGAATGATATCCTTTTGAGAACAAATATATATTCTGCCCCCCACAAGCTGCATGCCAGAATATAATAATAATAATAAAGCTCAGCGATTTGAGTGAGATAAATTATTGTTGTTGTGAATAAGAATGCTTCCCTGTTTTACATGCAGAGAATAAGAATGAGCGAGTGGTATGTGTTAAAAAATTTGAGCCCGGAAGAAATACTGATGTGCTCAACCCGACTAAGGAATTCACTTGGAAGAAAGGTGGTTAAACTGAGTACAAGACATGTTACAAAGCACCCTAGTGTTCAAGGTACATGGACTACAGACTTGAAGTTAGAAGGCTAAACAAAAACTTCAAGCTCTGAAGCTTAGTTGGTTTGACTTGTTCTGAAATTCAAAATCCAACTCATTAAGGCTGCTGCTGCTGCCTCTTGTAGTAGATTCATCTAAGCTGTTGTAAACCAGCTGAAACTTTTATGCTCAGTTTTTGTTTTGAATTGTTTTATTATTCTGTAATATTTCTGATAGGGAATGCACTTGAATGGACAATTTTCTTTTTGCCCTCTAAGAAAGGATTTTTTCCTCATTCCTGTAATGTGCTTTTCTTTTGCTACAGCCTCCTCTTCAACCATGGTTACCTTTTACAAGCTTGAGAACTTGTGTTGAAGAATATTATGTTCACTATATAATGATGCAAATTTAGTTAGCAAAATGCCATTCTATCTCAATATGCTAAGAGGCTGAGGTTGAGATGTTGAGTAGAACTTACCAAACAGGTTTTTGAGTTAGATACTTCCCGATCACATTTCTATATTTGCTAAGAACATGAATTGGAATTCGTTTCACATGTTTGTACAAACTGAATTTAGCATGATTTTAAGGGCAAAAGGTGAGAATTCATTGCTGGAGTGGTGTGATGAGACAGAGATATTGCAATGAGGATTATTACTTTGACATAGAATCTTCAGAACTCTTTTTTAGCTTGATTTGCACCCTTCACTTAAAACTTACTGATTTTTTCAGCAAGTATTTGTAACCACCACTGGGAACCCCCTACTTCCATCTTCCTGGAAGTTCTTCAATGAAAAGAGGTTAAATCCAAAAAAACCTAAAGTGCACAGGATTTGGTCAACTAAGGACTTAAACTTTTTCTTAATAACTCCTAACATTCCCCTACTGTTAAATTTACGGTTAATAGCAAAATAGCCCTCAAGTGAGGGGTACAAGCCCTTATTCCCCATTGTTAACAAATGAGCAGTTTATCCACTCATGTATTAGTGGAGAACAGTTAAATAAAGTCACAAACATTAAGATAATTATTGAATTTACCTTTTTATCCTACACAATAATAAATTGACGATAAAAAACAGTCGTCATATAAGTCCAAAATGATTTCTAAAAAAATTTGCTGGTAACTGAGGATACAGAGGGACCGCCGCCCTTCACCTCCATATCTCTTCCATCCTTTCTCGTCAATCTTTCTAACCCTAACCTAAGCTATTAAAACCATACATCCTTTCTTTACTCCTCTATGAGATAAATACTCTTTTCTGTGCACTTCCAAATGTGAAGTAAGTCTCGATATCTTATTGGTAAAACTGAATACCTGAACTTCAATCGCTCCTTTCCTTTCTTCTTTAGAAATAACCAAAATGAATGCATTTTTTATCATAAAAGATTTCCCCTCCACTTTTACAGATATGGATTTTACCGACGAGTAATAATATTGCTAGTAATATTTTAATGTATTATATGCAATAAAATAATTTGAATTTATTTATGTCCTCCTAATTTTATTAGCTCGTATTAATTTTAATTCATTCAGGTTTTAAATCAATTTAATTCAAAACTTAGAACAAGGGGTTCGATTTTGCATGGCAGAATTTAGGCTCAAAGTGAAGAAGATTTTATTAATTGATTTTAAGGTCTAATTGATATTTTCGTCCACTATGTTCATCTCCATCTCTAATAGAATCGTGAGTCAAAGAATGAAGAGGAGAAAAAAAAGGCAGGATATGGTAGAATTGGGCATCCATGCCTCCAAGATGATTTGGATTTGGTGGTGACTTGACAATTGGATGAGAGAGAGAGAGAGAGAGAGAGAGAGAGAGAGAGAGAGAATATCATGGAGCAGACAATCGACGACGACGTGCGAATTTATTTTATTTTTTTTTTTTTTTTTGAAGAAATATTTTTTTGCTTTGAGCTTTTCAAATTACATGTCTATAAACTTTTCCCTTTATTTGTCAATAAAAAATTATTTTCTTTCTGCGTCTCAAGGGGATTTTTCAATTTTTTTTTATTGTAAGAAAAGAATATAGAGAATCCAAAAGGCAATATCCTTTTTCTTGAAGCTTTCTTCTTCTTCTTCTTCTAGAATTGGCTAGAGGAACAACATTTTTTGTGACAACCTGAGGGGGATTGAGGACGATGCATGAGTTGTCAAGAAGAGGAAATATCAAAGTGCTTGAAGGCTGTAATAAACTGAAAATTACAACGAACATCATGTTTGTAGCTATCATTATTAATTCTCAACCTACTTCAAAGTTCATATTGCACTTTCAACCTCACGTCTTGGAAAGCTCTTCCTCCGACGTTTAGTTCAAAAAAAAAGAAAGAGAAAAAAGAGTTCAGATAGTTCAAATAGTTTATGAGCATTATAGTAATTTTACATGTAAACATTTAATAGACATGAATTAATAGGGTAAACTGACCATTTATTAACAACAGAAGGCAAAGTGCTTTAACCCCTTCACTTGAGGGGTATTTACCATTAAACCTAATATTTATTGAAAGTCATCCTACAATCTCTAAAATATCTCTTATTGAAGAGAAAAATTTTAAGAATTTAATTTTGAAACTCACAAATTTTTTTAATAAATTTTGACCAATCGATTATTTTGCTTCAAGTGTTGTTAACTCATGCCTTGCCTACAATATATTCCTGGTTCCATTTGTTAAATACAAATGGTTTTAAGTAAGCTTTTTAGTAGGTGAACCACTTTGTTATTACTTTTCTTGGCCATTGTTTGCGTTCAAAAAATATATTATGGTGTGGCGGTCAGCACAACTGGTACACCCTGATGTCCACTTTCATGACTATGCAATGTTGGGTGATGAGGTTGTCATCACCGTTGCAAAAAAAACGTTTGTCTATGCGTCTATCTGTGTTAGGATCTTTCAATACTTTGACCAATCAATTACAAATTGACCAAATGATCAAGAATGGATCTCAAATTATTCCATCAACTAGATTGATCACGACTAATCAATCGTAATTTGATCTTTTTTTGTAGTGATTAAAGGAAATTTTGAAAATTATAAGCTAACCTTCGTTAGAAATATTAGAGCACTATTAAAGATTACTCATGAAAAAAAAATGAAAGACCTTAATTGGCCGAACTCCTATATTTGAGTGTTTCGAATAAATAAAATAGGTTTTAGTGTACAAGTTTTTCAACAATCATATACACTCATTAGAGATTCATGGGCAGTAAATAATTGGATCGTGTAATACATCTACATTCTTTAATACATACTTTTTATAATAATTTTATTAATAAAAATTTCATATAATAAAATATAAAACTCTAAACTTTAAAAGATAAACCTTAAGAAAAATTATTATTATAAAAATGTATTAGAAAATATACTAAATGATTCTTAATGATAGTAAAACAATCTTGACGTTTATCTTTCATGTTCAAGAAGAGGACTCAAGAAAAACTCAAATCAAAACAATAAAGCATACCAGATAATCCTCTAACAAAGTTGGTACACTTCAGTGAAAGAAAATTCCAAAGTACATTGCTACAAAATTTTCCCTTGAAGAGAGAGGGTAGATCAAATGCTAATAAGAAAAATGAATGCAGTAGCACAATTGGAATTCTGCTCGAGTATAGATGGCTCAAAGAAAAATTGGATCAGTTCTTCCAGAAGAATGTTTTAGGGTTATTCTTTTGAATGATGCATCAACCATTAATTTCATGCTCTCGGAGTTGGTTAGATCATGTAATACCACCAGCAGCTTCAGCAGCCTTTTTCTCCTTTTGTTTTTCCCTTTTCTTCTTGTTCTTCAGCGCATTCTTGCTCATTTCTCTATGTCAATGCAAACAAAGTAACAAAGTAATGAATATATATAAAAAAATTTTAAAAATAAAAATAAAAGATAAAAATATTCTTACCCAGATGGGCTTCCTCCGAAAAGCTGTTAAATGATTAGAATCATTAGTAAGTCTGGAAAAAAATTAAAATTTGGAGAAAGAAGAGAAAAAGTCTTATGGAAAAGGTCAGAGCAGAAGATAATATTATATTATCAATAGGATAAGATATATATATGTTATATATATGCATACATATATATATATATATAAGAAACAGATGAAGATTGTGGAACATGTGCATGGTTATTTGTAAGGTTCCATAAGAACTTTTGTGATATATTATGCCGGGACACTAAACATTGTTTTTGTAGATGAAGCAACATGATACACTAAACATAAATACCTTTTACGGAATGAAACTTATCTTTCCCAGAGAAAGATGAGTAATAAATAAGAAAGAAACAAATGCATAACAGAGTAACTTAAAGACTAACAGCTGCCAACATCAATAGTGAAGCAGGCAGGCGCACACGAGTATCTCGACATGGTAAGAGAAAAAGTCTGATCAAGTACAAGTCAAAACCATTACGCCCTCCTGAATCTTATAATTCTTTTCTTAACTTGTTTGAAACTTCATATCTTCTACTCCAAATTCTCATGATCTCATTCTGCAGTTATGATTTTTTTCATACAAATTCTTCTTGTTTTGACATCATAGCTCAATATTGCAAGTCGAGTAGCAAAAGACACTAGCAAGAGAGATGGGAGGAAAGGGCAGAGTTCACATCTCACAATCTGTTTGTTTACTTCTTGCAATTGTTCCTCAAATAAGAGTCCGGATAATACGTTAATGCTCCCAACAAGGATTTTGAAAGCTGACAGCATAAAACCAAAATTTTGTGAAGATTCTATATCATACCTCTGCTTGAACAGCTGCTGCAGCTTTAGCATGAGGTGGACGATAAGCTGAAGGTTTCTGAGATGGAGGATTAGGTGGTGTTGCTTTTGATGTGCCTTGGGAAGATTTTAACCCTGGTCCTGAAATTCTTGTCGCATCATTCAATATTCTTTAAGGATAGGCAAAATCCACAAAATGAAGTACTTGCTAATCAAGGAAAGTAACCTTGTGTTTTGCTTCCTTCGACTTTCAATGAAGCAACAGATTTAACTAATTCTGCAATATCACCAAACTTATCTGGTGATTCTGGTTTCCATTCAACCTGTCACATTTCAACAATTCAAGCACATCAACACACCAAAAGAAAGTCTTCTTGACACAACATAGAAAATCACCTAAACAACCGACCTGATACAATTTGTCAAACATCTTCTTGAAGTACAGTGATCCATTGTGGAGAAAGATTTTAATTCTGT
This sequence comes from Catharanthus roseus, assembly GCA_028651295.1. Taxonomy (NCBI): domain Eukaryota; kingdom Viridiplantae; phylum Streptophyta; class Magnoliopsida; order Gentianales; family Apocynaceae; genus Catharanthus; species Catharanthus roseus. The sequence goes on along the minus strand of JAPQWS010000153.1, from coordinate 25,141,549 downwards.
ACACAAAACAACCATCATGGTCATATATGATAAAGAACGTCCATTAGTTATCAAAATTTAACACTCCCCCTCAGATAAACAGAAGTAGTAATCATTTCTAAAGAGTAAAACCTGCTTTATTATACTGTTCATCCTTGTATTATCGATTACCTCATGAATGACAAAAGTAATAAGTTCATTGCTAGCAGATACAAATGGGCTAAAATCCAAGCTTGGACAACTTAATTATGGCAGAAACATACAAATTGATCAGGAGATGCCTTATTGGACTAACTTAACTGGTGTGGATAAATTATGCAGTCTAAATCAATACAAACATTTCCAACCAGATGGTTTATATAAGATGAAATAACTCTGCCACGATAATATCCTGTGGAAGTACCAATGTACAGGATAAGTCATTCCCCATGAACCCCTTGGAAGGCAGGTTCAGCTTTGCATGGTCTATACCAAATTACTTCATATGGCTAATAAGGATATACATGCAACATCATCTCATTTATCGATATAAGATACCCATTGTAACATGCAAGATCATCATCCCAAATTACTTCTACAATGTAACATCATTTCATGTATAGCTAAAAGATACCCATTGTCTACTTGTCGTCTTGGAGCTGTTGTAGCAGTCATAAAGTACTGTCCATCAGGAGACCATTCACTTATCACAGACCATTCTGCCTTTGTGGTTCCAAGCTGCCTCTTTTCTACATAGTCCCAGAAGGCCTAAATAGCCAGAATGAGTTAAATACTGTGCCATGTAAAAAAGAAAGACTTACTGGGAACCAGAATATGTAAGAGCAGCTAACATTAGGGGATATGAGGGCTCATATGAATATATATAAGTTACAAGGCCATAGAGAAAACGAATACTTCGCCTAAGCAAAGCATGGGTAACATAGTCGCTATCTGATTGGAGAAAGCTGGAGCTATCGAGTTTCAGAAAAAGTGGCATTTACATTGCAATTACTAAAGATTCATAACTTTCTTCCAGTTTGGTGGAAATCATGACCTTCATTATATCTGAAGGGGCACTACATTATACCAGAAACCTAACTTTGAAGGAGATACATAATGAATTTCTATTTTGAAAGTGATAATGAATCAATTCATTCGATCTACAATCTACCCCACTTGGACCAACTCAGCAAGCTGCTTTATCTCACTTTTCTTGTAACTAGTAGTGACTACGTGCTTTCGCACGTAATAAAGTTTTGATAAAATTAAATTTATTATATTTTTTGTCCGATTTCTTTTTAATAGTATAAACATGGTTAACTATATTTAGTTTATTTTCAATAGTTTTCGCTTATCTTTAGTACTTGGAACATTTTTTCACAACTCATCTATCACTTCAATATTCAAATTTTCGTTTCAGTAACTCATTTGTCTATTTAATGCTTGGAATTATCTCAGTAGTTATACACTATGTCAATTATGATTTATTCATAGGGTTACTTTAGGGGTTACTTTCACAATTTAAATGCTTTTAATGGTAATTATATGAGGAAACATACCTGAAAACTATTAATCACAAATATGTTATTAGAATATTATCAGAAATCTTCTTACGTATCAAACTCGAGTGATCTCATATGTTTCTCTTTATTTTAAGAATAAGAATTTTCATTTTTCTCTTTAATATTTGAAATGTTTAATATTTAGGACTCTCTCACTATTACTCATTTGTTTATTTAATATTTGGGGTTGTCTCATGAGTTGTACTGAAATAAAACTTTTTCTTCTATATGTTAAAATGTACTTAAAACACAGTTATTTCAAATTAATTATTTCTCTATGTAACTCCAAAACAAAATACTCCTTTTTTTATGTGTTAAATGTATTTTACAACTAAATCTCACAACTTATTATTTTCTTTATGTAATTTTCATTATCACAGTACTAAAAATAACTTTTTACTTCTCTATTTAAATGCCTTCACAAAAAATTCTTTCAAGCTTATTTTTTCTCCATGTAATTCTTATCTTCCCCTAAGATTAGTTAACCTTAATTTGTTATTAGTTATTCTTATATTTCTATTAGTTATATTATTTTAAATTTTAACTTGTTTAATATTTTTTAATTTATGTTCTATAGAAAAAATATTTTAACTCTCCGAAATTCATTATTTCTTTTACTTAATAACTTCATATACTTTTTATTTTAACTATCTTCTTTATAACTCTTAAATAACTATATAATTACCAAAGACCTTCCAACCCCTCTATGTATTAAAATCTTAATCATCTTCTATGTAACTCTTATCTAATTACTAAAGACTCAACTCCTCAATGTATTAAGCTTCCATTAATTAACTAAAGGGTATATTAGGGAACTCAAAAATGTAAGAAACCAATATGTGCAAATCATCCATAACCCCATTGGAGACTTTTATAATAGTAGAGTTAGAGATTAAGCTCAGAAGCCAAATGGCTACAACAGAAATTTTCCTACTTCTCCAAGTTGTCCATGTTTTTTCACTTATTAATCAAAACAGATTACACCCGTTTATAGATCTTACATCTTTGTCACTGCTAAACTAGATGGCCATATCAAATTTGCTCTTCTTATGAAGCTTCAAATAATGTTACCGGAACTGAATAATAACTATATAATTACCAAAGACCTTCCAACCCCTCTATGTATTAAAATCTTAATCATCTTCTATGTAACTCTTATCTAATTACTAAAGACTCAACTCCTCAATGTATTAAGCTTCCATTAATTAACTAAAGGGTATATTAGGGAACTCAAAAATGTAAGAAACCAATATGTGCAAATCATCCATAACCCCATTGGAGACTTTTATAATAGTAGAGTTAGAGATTAAGCTCAGAAGCCAAATGGCTACAACAGAAATTTTCCTACTTCTCCAAGTTGTCCATGTTTTTTCACTTATTAAGCAAAACAGATTACACCCGTTTATAGATCTTACATCTTTGTCACTGCTAAACTAGATGGCCATATCAAATTTGCTCTTCTTATGAAGCTTCAAATAATGTTACCGGAACTGAATACAAAAATATTTCTAACTCCCTTCTTGAGATGCATTATGAAATTAATAGTTATTATGCATATGGTGAAAGAGAATAAAGTAGAAAAGATTGAACCTAATAAAAGTAGTTCATCGTTCCTTAAGAGAGTGTTAGGAGGGGCAAGCTTGTCACTGTCATACATAATACATAATTCTTAGGACATAGTACTTCCTAAGAAACTAAAGACAGGGAAACTGAAACAAATTTCCGAGTTCAGGAAAATAGATAATTGGATTCAAATAGCACTCTAGTAAGAGCTCCTACAGCTTCATTGCTACTCATCTACTCTGTGTTAAAACAATCCAACAAAAAGAAAATGATAAAAGCAAGATTAGTTTAGAAACGAGATCAACTCAGATTAGTTCCCCGTAAAGCAAGGATATCATATTCTTTTAAACGTATCATCATCATTTACTGGAGAGATGTCTGTTTCAAAATTTGAATCTGAAAACAATTGTTCTCATTCTTAGGATCGGGGATATCTGGACTAAACCAGTCAGGAAGCACCGGTAAGCCAGAGTTTTTGGTGTATACACTACTAACAAGATCATTGTCTTGCTCTTCATACTTGTTTTCTGCTAAACCAAAACTGACTTCCTAATTCCAACCAGGTGCATGTCACGATATCTCCTCGCTAACATCCAAAACTACCCAGGGGACTTTTGTCATCGTATCAAGGTTAGGTGTTTGCTTATTTTCCTGTTAAATGTTCATACATATGATTACCAGAAGCACTTGCTCTGGCCACAATCAAACACAAGATTCAGATAGTTGGGCATTGCAGAAACCCACGACATTAAACCATCATCACATATCTCATATATTCCTACTATTTCATTTTATATTATTTTTTCCTGTTAATAGACAAGTAATAAGCTCCTTGAGTCAGGGAGAGACTCCAAATTTAAGATACTCACTTAAAGATAAATCAACTAAAATAGTGATCACGAGTAGAACTTAAATTTAACTTAAAAATACCAATAAACTACGTATTTTTTGCTATATTATTAATGCAATTCTCCTTTATTACCCAAAAAAAATCACGAGCAGAACTTAAATTGAACAAGATGAATGAGAAATATCAACTCTAAAGAGAACTTTGGAAGAAAATAAAACTTGAACAAAATATCAACCACATATAACTACATACCATGTCGCCAGGTAAGTTTCCAAACCCTGCCAAGCATAAAACTGAAGAACACACAATTAAGGCCAGAACAGTCTGACTTGGGAAAGATATGAAGCAACAACCCCAAAAAAAACTCCCATGAAATCTGGATAAGTATTTTTTTTCAAAGGATACACTCCCCTTTTGGATTCCACCTGATAGTATTATAGGGACCAGATCCAAGCTCAAGGAGTGGATTGCATTTCCTGTCAAATATTGTTGCCATTGCAGGCATAACTGAAAATCTGTCAAGGAACATTAATAGTCTAACTTCACCAAAATTAGGAAAATGGGCAAATGGATAGGAAAAACTGCATCTGCCTCATACATCATTATGCAAACAATCTTAGACGTCCTAATGCTTTTAACAAAAACACATCAGTCTAATATCAGAAACACTGTTGGATCTGAATTTTTTACACTTATTTTGGCCAGACTAGGGCCCTGTTCTCTTTTTTTAAGCAGTTGGAAAAAAAGTGCTTTTAAAAAAATTGTTTTAAAAGAATTACTTTAATAATTTTAATTTTAATAGCATCAACAAGCAGAAGCAGTTTTAAAAAGCACCCCCCAGGGTAGCTTTTCAAAAATAGCCTTTTTCAGCTTATTTTAAGCTAAAAGCTGATATTATAAGCTGTTGAGAACTCAAAAACAACTTATAGCTTAAAAAAAGCTAAAAGTTGCTTATTTAAGCAATGGACAACAGGGCCTAGGAGAAAGACAGTTCAACCAGTCACTCACTTTATTTCTCAGCGCAAGAATAGCAATTTCAGTGTTTCTTTGAGTGAAAAATTGTTAAAAGATTTTAAACTTGCTTTCACTAGTCTTTGTAATGTAATTTCAGCACTCATAACTGGATGCCCTTTTACTTTCTTAGATAACCAAACATTTATTAGATAAAAGTTCTTTCCCATCCTTGTAGTTCCTGAAAAAAGTAACTCAAAAAAAAAAAAAAAAAAAAGAATTTCAAAAGGGTCCATTATGCAAAAATGAAAAAGATAAAATCGAAAAATAAAGGTATGCAACACTGCTTAAAAACTGACAGTTTGACCACAGGAGGTTCAGTTTCCAAGAAGGTCCATATAAACAGACACAAAAAAAAAAAACCAAAAACTATAGTATTTCTGTATATACAGCAGAAACAAACATCTCTCTAGGGCAAATATTAACCCTGGTATGGTTCTTCAAACCATGGTAAGGGTAAAGGCCAGATGAAGGTTGCCATGAATGTCATAGATTGAATTGAGAGTGTAAGGCACATAATTTCCAAAGAAAAATCACATGGAGAATAACTAGTATGAGGCTGGAATTCTTCCTACTTCCTTTATATCTCTTGCTAATTTTTCAACTTATATGCTCTGACACAATGGCCATGAAAAGATATCAGAAACTTTGACAGTACAAGACAAGGATACATCCATAAACAACAGCAAATTCTCTCCCCGAATGTGACCATTGAACATCATGTACAGGTCCTTCTTTACCTGCAAGCGTGTCCCAAGAGTCACTCATTTATTTCAAGTATACAAATGGAAGCATCTGCCAAAGAAGAAGAGACGGCAAATCTTACGGAGGGGAACTAATCCTTCATAAGCTCCATCTGTAGTCAAGTAGTTCAGTTTAGATTCTCCATAATAACTCTGGTTTGTTTTGTCAACATCTGACTGCACCAGAACTAGTAGCCCAGTGGAACCAGAGTTCCAGCTTAGTTTCACAGTTGAACAGCGGAAGAAGTTCCGTCGTGCAGCAGGCTGGCATTGTAAATCTTTGCCAGTATTATATATCTGAACGCTCGCTGGCATTCCCTAAAGCAAGAGATTGTCAGCTAAGGAGTTACACCAAAATCACGAAACTCGATGAGGAGAGTGCAGTTTTCAAGTTTTACAGGCTTCCTGCAGCTTATATTCATTTTGTCTTGTGCCCACAGTCATTTCTGCTTTGTAAGTCATCCTCCTAGTGTTTCTCTAGTAAACTCAATCTTTTCAAATGAAATAAATTTATTTGTAAACTGGAAAATAGATTTAATTTTCTGAGGTAGCATTAATGCTTTTTGAAAAACATATTAAAGATTAAAAAGAAGCACAAAAACTTGAAAGACACAGGAAAAAGTTATTCAGGCCAAATTTACAACTAACAGCTAGAAATCTCACGCCTAACTAATAACCACATAATTGGCCAAGAACAATTAATAGTTGCGGAATAAGTACCTTTGATTCTGGAACATATACTGCCACATATGCACCAGGTTTCTTAGATAGTTCAACTCCTGCAACCCCAGGAACTCTGAGTCGCTGTACAGTACCTTTTGATAAATCCCCAGGATCAAAAAATTGAACTTCATTAGTTGCTACGCGACACGCCACAACTTCGTCAAAACTGAACTGAATTGAGGGCCTGAGGAAAGCACAAGTTCAATAGAGTATTGCAAAAGCATTATCAAATTATAATCCAACAGTGGAGTAAAAGAGATACCATGTTGCTTTGGTCATATTCTTCTGGGCAAGATTATGAACGAAATCACCAGTTTCCGTGTTCCATAAGACCACATTTCGGTCCTGTGGAGATGTTGACTTCTGAAAGGTCTGAAGATAAGTACCACAAGGGGATAGGACAGCTGCAAGAAGATTTGGGACTTGAAAAGACCTAATTTCTCTCCAGCTTTTACAATCATAAATACTGATTTCTGAGTCAGACTTTATAATCATAAGTTTTGATCCATCTTCACTAAAATTAGCACTGGAGCATGTAATTCTTTCTAGCTTGGCATTTGGTTGACCGTTAGGGAATGGGGGTCCATCACACATGACAAAACCATCTTGTTCTCTCACTAGAATCTCCAAGGATGGAGGTTCCACAATTTCCATGTGAGGCCACAGAAGAAGTTCCAAAATTAACTACTTCACAATCCTCAACATAACCTTCAATAAGATGAAAAGTCATTCAAGCTAGCTTCTAAGGATCCAAATAGTAATATAAAATGAGATAGCATAGATGCTAAGCCCAATGTTGAGAAAACCGAACCAGAGATCGAATCGGTGAAGCTATTGGTTCATGAGTTCATTGGTTCAACCGGTTAAACCAGTGGTTGAACCGGTATGACATCATAATGATGTCATAAATATTATAAATATATTAATTATTTATAAAAATTATTCTACACAAATAGAAAAAAACCTGTGCTTTCTCAAAAAAAAAAAAAAAAAAAAAAATAGGAAGCACAAATAACATATAGAAGAACCATACTTCTCAAAAAAATAAAAAACACAAATAACATAAAAGTTAAAAACATGTATCAAAATACATACTACATACCAATAGTGAAATAAAATTTGTTCAAATATAAATTTAACATCACTAAACACAAATAAAAAGTCTAATAAGTACAAATAGAAAGAAATTTAAAACTACCACAACTCAAATGTTACATAGTTTAAATTTAGTTTAAACCATCAATAATCAATAATCAAAATCAAACTGTTGATTTTAAGTTTGAATAACATCTTATTCTATCATTCATTTGCTTTTACAGCTCTTTGTAATATCGGAGAAACAAACATGAATATGTCCACTTTTCACTTTAATATTTTGCAACTTGAGGATGCTTACTCTAAACCTACTAAATGGTTATATAGATAATTCAATCTACAATTCTCTCTCAAAAACACTGTATATAAAGTCTCATTTTTTGCTCCAAAAATCCCCCCATTTCCCTTCTAGAATTAATTTCTATATATTAATCTATATTTTTATATATTAATCACTCACTGTTACTAAGTTTTGAAGAACAGAAGTGAGAGGACATTGAATTGCAGAATACTCAAAAAAACATATTGAAGAATGAAATTTTACATAAATGAACAATTCATGTGCTTCCTGAAATTTCAATTCAAGAACAGAACCAACAGGTAAAAGAAAAAACAGACAACGCACGAGAGAGAGAGAGAGAGAGAGAGAGAGAGAGAGAGAACTACCAGCTATGCTCGTTTCACGGTACCGGCACAGCAGCGGCGAGGCGACCCCGGCGGTCTGAGGAGGCGGTGCCGGTAGTGGAGTGGCAGAGAGAACTGAGATAGACAGAGCCAGGGAAAAGGAATTTTCAATCTTAGGGATTTTTCTTTCTGCCGTGAAGAACAGACGTGAGAGGAGTGAGAAGAAATCTATTGATTTGGGTTTTTAAAAAAAAAAAAAAATACAAATCAGGTTTTCCCGGTTTTGATCGGGTTTGATGAGTTCAATACCAGCAGTTTTGAGTGTGAATAAAACCGGACGAGCTACAGGTTCTCGGTTCAATTGGTTGAACCGATCAGTCCGGTCCAATTCTTTTAACATTGGTAATATTGAACTCTACATTTTCACACAATGGCGATAATTTAACAAATTAACTCAATAAAACAATTGTAATTCCAGTCCAATTCTTTTAACATTGGTAAATGTCAGACTTGATATTTTCTTACTGTGGCGGTAATTTAACGAATTAACTCAATAAAGTAATTTGCAGCGGCCCTAAAAGTAACACTCAAAAGTTTTTATTCCCTGAGTCTTGTTGTGTCGATTTTCTTCTGGTCCTTTTCTGAGGTAATCTATTCTAAGCTTCTTCCCTTCGATTTTATAACTTTACGTTGTTTCATAGTCTATTTAGAGATTTGAATGTATTTCGTTACCACTGATATAAGAAATTACCCATGATACATATTGTAGCTTCATATATATATATATATATATATACATATTTTGTTTGATTGATGAAACTGAAATTTGCATTTTGTCGTTCTTCCTGGGACCCTTTTGATTTTTATGCATTGAAAGTCGCATAATTTTTTTTTAAACTTTCCGCTAGTGGTTTTATCTCCTTTGTTTTCAGACTAGTTATTGATCAAATTTTAGTTATAAAAATGATAAATATACCTAACAGTGGCATGCCAAGCTTTATGCTTTATCAGTTTGTTTGAATAATTCTTCGTTTCTTTGTATTAAAATGACTTATGTTAGCTTATAGTTGTTCAAATTTGGGAAATTGTATGACTAAGAGCACTCATGATAGATAACTAGGAAGGAGAAAAGCATTCAAGGTGCACTTAAATTTAATCATAACTCAAAGTAAACAAAAGAAACTATGGTGTAAATAATAAAGGACGTTGTTTATGAAACTTTACCTAGTTTAAGCTGTACAGTATGGTACTAGTGGAACAATTTTATTTATCAAAAAAAAATGAATATACACAACAATGGCTAAAGAAACAGCATTGTATGATTTATGCAAACCAGTTTTTAAATAAAGTAAAAGAGACTGTATTATATTGTTTATAGAAAAGATGTATCTATATGTGGAGAAATATGAATATTTCCAAATCATTATTTTGACCAAGCTAATGATCCACTTGTTTTTCAATCTCCACCAGCGAAAGAGATTTTGGCTTCGTTGTTTTTCTTACACTACAACTGTTCTGTTCAGCTTGATTTAAAAGAAATTGTCTATCTTCCTTATGAAGCTTGATTCTGCATGATGTTGCTGAGACTAGATGAAGTTTGAGTTAGAGATAGAAAAGGAATTGTCAAAGCATGGCTGAAATAAAAGCATTCAGCATAGTTTTTCAGATAAACTAGTAGACCTTTTGTCGAAGAATGGAAGCATTGGAAAAGGAAGCCTATAAGGATTTATATATATATATATATATATAAGATTTATCGATTAAAGCTACTGTAGGTTAAATTTTACATTACATTGCATTTATATATTTTCTGTGATATGAAGGTGTAGCCAATTGGTTGTCATGGCATTAAATGTACTTCAAAGAATTCCTTGAAAAGATGTCTCATGACATTTGCTATAGGTTCAGGCTTAGCAAGTGTTGAGAAAACTACATCAGACCAGCTGGTTGAATTGAGAATCGGATTCTAGACCGGTCTGATTTTTTTAAAAAATTAGTTAGAAATTGATCTGGTTAAATTTGGTCAAAAATTGGCTGAACCGTCCAGTTAGATCTGTCGGACCGATCATACGAACCGATTAAGGCCATGGAGATGTGAGAATAATCCATTTGTTTTACGTCTACTGCCAGACAATGTTCTCCAAATATGTTTCATTTCCATGCTCATAAAAATTATAAGCTAAAAGAAGGGCCTTGGAATTTTGATAATAAACTCATTCGTATGCAACCGTGGACTCGAGAATCACCTAAACCTCCGGAGATTTTTTATCACACTCGTATATGGTTCCATGTATATGATCTTCCTGCCTGGTGTTATACACTGAAAATCAGACACAAACTAGCATCCATTCTTGAAGATAGCCAGAAGTTCGAAATATGTAATAGCTGATGGAATTGGACAACTCTTTCGTATCCAGGCTTCTTTGTATTTACAAACCTCTTAGAAGATGCATTATGATTCATATACGTGGTGAAGGATTAATCCCAGCAAAGGTCCAGTATGAGCGATTACCCACTTTCTACTATTTTTGTGGCCGGATTGGACATTGTTATCCTCAGTGCAAAGCAAAAACAACAGCATTTCCAGAAGCGGCCAACTCCAAATTGGAAAATTTTTCCTACAAACCCAATTTGGGTTCAACTGAGAAAGGAAATCCAGTTACAGTCTATAAGGAAAATTATCTTATGTTGTTTCTTCTACTGTGACAATAATTCATCATCTATCATCAATACTGGGAACTAATAAGGCGGCGTGTCTTCCCTGTCATTCTGTGCCACACCTGATTCATAACATGCCACCAGTCCGTCCAATTCATCATTCCACCAATCCAACTGCTAATCCCATAAGTTGTGGAAAAACTCCTATGGCTTTTGTGCTCTCAGATAAGATATCGGACAAAGGACAACCTCCACCAGTTATCACAATTTCTGTCAAGAAGTCTTCAGGCACAATGCAAGAACTACTTTTGTAATCAGTCCTAAAGCAAAGGAAATTTCAACACCAGCTTTAGCTATGCTAATTTACTCAACCAAAGAACAACACTGCTCATTTGTTCCTCCTCAGGTACACAAAACTTCTGCCCCTTGTTCTTCTTTGATATCTATTCTCTTTTTATGTGATTCTTTTTATTTGATGTTCCATGGTATTCACCTCCTTTGGTATGATTTATTGTCTCTCTCCCCCTCCCTTTATGCCTCACGACTCACACAACAACTCTCAATCCTCTCCTTCCACCGATATCACAATAACAAAATTGTGTATAACCCAGTTCAATTCCTCCATCCCTCAGATTCTCCCTGCAACTTGCGTCTTTCCCCTTCCTCTGAAATCCTAATTCCCACCGCCTCCCAAGCAATCCCAGGTTCATCTCCCTCCTCTGTAAACCCACTTTCAACCATTTCCTCCTTCTCCTTCATTAATCTGCAAAATAACCACAAATACAAAACCCCCCCTCATTTTCTCTAATTCTGCTAATTTCGTTCCTACCAAACATGCAACAGCCCCACCCCATTTACTCTTCACCACACCCACCGACACTTAATCCCCACATCTACTCCTACAATCTATTATCACCACTTCCCTTCTCCAATTTCACTAATCATCATACTCATCACAGCTGCCAATCTTTCGCCTCATTAACCTTTCCACAAAATCACTAAAGCTCCATCCCAATTTCTCGCCATCACAACCATCTAACCCCCACCACTATCCCTCGCCTCGCCAAAGCCACCGCAAACTTACTACTGCTAACAACCCCAATGACAGTCCCTTCCTCCTTTTAGATGTTACTGTGTCAGAATTATTCACAAGTTATACCTCCAATGTTTTGATTTAGATTCCCCTCTGTATCTCCTCTCATAGCAGTTGCTCTGTAATCCTTCCTCATCCTCATTTTCTTCTTTCACAAACCCCTTTTTCAATGAGGGAGACTAGCTGAACATTAGCACACCTTTTTCTCCTGTCTCTAATTATTTTAATCCCATATTTCCTTTTGGACTTGACCTGGTCAACCAGCCCCTTCTAATTTCTGTTAACTCTGTGACCCGTGCTCATTTTGAATGGGGGTAAGCGGACGCCACTTAATCCAACATGTGATTATGAACAGTGATAGTTTTCCTTATCTTGGTATTAATTGTGTTGCGCTCCTAAAGCAAATTGATAATGGGCCTCAAGTTATTATTCTCAATTTGGACCAAGAATTAGACAATGATATTTCCATTTCTCTCCAATCCAATAATGAGGATTATGACTTTTCTAATTTTGATATTAACTTGGACTCCTTCATAGACAATGATCATTATGCTTATGTTCATGAATTTGTTAAGGTTAATCTCAATTTGGACATGCACTTATAGAATGATGCTCTTTATTTTCTTCCGCACCATAATGAGGAATATGACTCTCCTAATTTAATTGATATTAATGTGGTGAATGAGACTGAGCGCTCTACTAACTTTTTGGACCAATGTGAACATAGTTCTTTATCTAGTTTTGTTGATAGTATTGATATGGACTCCTATGCACAAAATGATATTCTTTTTTTAGCTTCAGGGTCTAATTTTCTTATGCTTAATTTAGATCATGAATTAGAGTATAAATTATTTATTGAGTCTCAAATTGTTAGTTGTGCTTCTATTGAAAGTGATCGCCTTCTTGATGTGCACATAACTTATTCTACTTTTGAAGATGATCATTTTTCTTTTGCTAATAAGTATGAAAATTTTCCCTTTAGTAAAGAGGATAGTTCCACTCACCTTCTTGATCACCATTCGCCTAAAGTTTTGCTTGATTATTTTATTTTCCCTTCTAATGAAGATGTTACCCCGATAAACTTAGGCATTCATACTGCTATAGGTTAGATTCCTTCCATTTGGGACTACATACAATATAATTTTACTGATTATGATCCTGTTTTTGGTTTTTCTTAGTTATTTTCTAACTGGTGTTTTGGTAATTTATTGGAAAACAAGTATCCTAATCCCAATGCAAGTGTATTTGCTAATTCTCTTATACCAACTCAAGCAGCACTAGCACTGGAAAGTGCAATTGAGAACCCTCCAAGGAAGATCAAGAAATTCTCCAAAGTAAAGCAACAAGTTCGTCAGTCAGGTGCCTCTACTATTTTAGTGCCCAGAGAGCTTGTTAAGATGGTGGCTCCTCTCTCTGTTAAGAGGAGATCACCTGATATGCCTGTGATACTTGAAGATTCAGACCAAGTTTTGAAGCGTTCTAAGAATAATGGTTTTTCATCTCTTTCTTCACCAGCGATGGTGGCTGATGATAATCAGCCCCGTTGAGATCAATGAGTTCATTCTATTGGAATTGTCGGGAACTTAATAGTCGTCGAGCAATTCAAGCCCGTCGTAGTCTTATCCATAATACAAAAACTTTTATTGTTTTTCATTATGAAACAAAGTGTCTTAAAAATAAAATGGACTATGTTAGAATTTCTTTAGGTTTTGATTCTGATTTTTTGTAGACAGAGTTGGCATCTTGGGGGCCTTGGTATTTTTTGGAATAATATACTGCTATTTTTTTCTTGATCATTATGTTGGTCATATTGATGTTTCTATTTCTTTAATTAATTCCTTTACTTCTCGTTTTACGAATTTTTATGGTAATCCCAAGCCTGAGCTTAGAAAGCACTCTTGGGATCTTTTAAAATGCCTACATTTTATGTCTAGTTTGCCATGCCTTGTTGCAGGAGATTTTAGTGAAATCTTTTTTCCTGATGAAAGGATATGGCTAATACAGGGCTTTTTGATTTAGGTTTTGAAGGTCCAAAATATACATGGAGAGGGCAAAAGACTTCAAATGATTTTATACGTGCTAGATTAGATAGAGGTCTTGCCTCTGCTTCTTTTTCACATATTTTCCTTTCCTGTACCGTCTTTAACACTTCTGCTAGTCATTTGATCATCTTGCTCTTTTTATCCAATTATTATTTGTCTCTAACCGCTTTACACACAAAAAAGCTAGACCAAAACATTTTGAGCCAGATTGGATCAAAGATGAAGAGTGTTTTGAATTTTTTGATAAACTTTGGTTCCTAACTCCTCTCCTACAGTAGATATAATCTGATCAAATTTTTGCTCCATTCTAGATCATCTTTTTGAATGGAGTAAGGAAAAACATGACAATCTCATTTTCAACATCAAAAGAGTGAGACAAAAACTTGATAACCTAAGGACACTTGCTGATTGGTTAGTCCATGAAGAGGCCAAGTTAGAATCTGAATTAGATTAGATTGCTCTCCCTAGAGTAGGAGTACTGAAAGACACGTTCTAGAGTGGACTGGCTTATGGAAGGGGACATAAACACTACTTACTTTCACCGATAAGCGTCACAGAGGCATAAGCGTAACTCTATTCGCTCAATCAGAGATTCTAATGGAACTACTATCACAGATTTAACAGGAATAGAGAATGCTATTCTTCACTATTTTCAGTCTATTACACATTTAACAATTCTTGTACTTTGTAGGATGGTATGATTGATAAAGTGTTATGTGAAGATGAAATCCATTCTTTGGAGCAACAATGTACACATCAAATGATGTTATTGAAGTTTTAAAGGAGATGAAAGGTAGCAAAGCACCCAGGTCGGATGGATTACAAACTTAATTTTACATAAGTGCTGGAATATATTGGGACCTAAAGTAAGCATGACTCTTGGGATCTTAAAGGATGGTAAGGATTTAGTGCTATTAATGATACAAACATTACTTTAATTCCTAAAATCAAATCCTCTAATGTGGTTAAGGATTATAAACCAATAGCACTTTGCAATGTCATTTACAAACTTGTATCCAAGGCTATTGTTAACAGGCTTAAGCCCTTTATGTCTTCTGTTATTCATGACAGCCAAAGTGCTTTTGTTAAAAAAAGGCTCATCACTAATAATGTCATTGTGGCATTTAAGATTTTCACTCTATGCACCATGGTAAAATAAATGGTTCTAGTCATTTTGCCCTTAAATTAGACTTAAGCAAAGCTTTTGATGGAGAAGAGCGAAATTTTTTAGAATCTGTTATGCATGGCATGCATTTCCCTCCATATTTAGTTTCTCTTATTATGCGTTGTATCTGCTCAGTTCGTTTCTCTGTTCTTATAAATGACGCCCCCTTTGCTTGTTTTTCCCCTACATGAGGCATCTGTCAGCCTGATCCTCTTTCCCTGTATTTGTTTATTATTTGTGCTGAGGGCCTCTCTTCTATGATCTGGTACACTGAGAGGCAAGGGCTTTTCTCTGGTCTATGTTTTAGTACTGATTGCTCTTCTATTTCTCACCTTTTATTTGTAGATGACAATTTCATTTTTTGTAAAGCGGATGTTCAACGAGCTGAGGTTATTAAAAAAATCCTTCAGGACTATGCTTCTATGTCGGGTCAAGAAATCAATTTTAAAAAATTTGTTGTTTTCTTTGATAAATCTGTTCCTTTGTCTTTTCAAAACTCTATATCCTCTTGTTCTTGGGATTACACCCTCATGAAACTATGGTACCTATTTAGGATTGCTATGTCTCATTTGGAGGTCCAAGAAGCATGTTTTTCACTTTGTTAAAAATTAAGTTTGGAAAAGTTAAATGGTTGGAAGGAAAATGTTTTAGCTCAAGCAGGTACAAAAATTCTTATTAAAAATATTGTTCAAGCTATCCCGCTTTATGCTATGTCTTGTTTTGTTTTGCTTGTTAACATTATCCGGTCCTTAAACTCCATGGTTCTCCAGTTCTTTTGGGATGGTTCTAAGGGCAATAAAAAAACGTGCTGGAAGTCTTGGATGACCTTTGTAAACCTAAAAGTATAGGGGTATGGGCTTTAAAGATTTTGAACATTTTAATATTGCTCTTTTCGCCAAACAATGTTGGCGTATTATTTCTACTCTATCTTCTTTGGTGGTTAAATGTCTTCAGCCTAAATATTCCCCTTTGGAAACTTCCTGAATACTTCGCTCGGACGTAGACCGTCTTATCTTTGGCGGAGTCTCCTTGAAGGAAGGAACCTCTTTTCTTTAAGGCTGCGGTCTCGAATAGAGAATGGCTTCTCCACTAAGAGTTTACATGATCAGTGGATCCCCTCCCTTAATGGTTTTTCTCTATCCCCTTACTTCCCCTTTAGAGGGCCTTAAAGAAATATGGTAGACCTCATTGATTTTAATCAATACTGCTGGCGGAATGACAGAGTCCGACATCTCTTCCTTCACTATGAAGCTGAGGCCATACTTCAGATTCCACTTAATCCAGTTTGGCTTGGTGACAAACTTATATGGCATTTTACTACCAACATGATTTACACAATTAAATCGGGATATAGAACAGGAATAAACTATCTCCGATCTTCTCGACTAACTGAGGAAACTTCAAATCATTCTCCTAATACCTTTTTGTGGAATTCTATACATAAGCTCCAGGTTCAACCCAAAGCTCGAATTTTCTTCTGGTGAGCTATCCAGGACATTCTCCCCACAGGCATGAATCTATCAAGAAGAGGTGTAGCTAGTGGTATTGTATGCATTCGGTGCAGTTTTCATAATGAAGATGACAGGCATATATTGTTTAATTGTGATTTATCAAAAACTGCTTGGAATCTCTTAACACTTGGTGACAAATAGGAGCATTAAGCTTTAAAGATTTGCTTTACTCTATTCTTCTTCAATTTAAAAACAAGGATAATGCTATTTTTGCAACATGCTGCTGGCTGTTATGGTATGCTCGCAATAAGCATCGTTATGAATGATACTGTTCTAGTAGATCCCTTATTGTTTTCCAAACTCTTCATCATGTTGCAGAATATACAGGTCTCCATGATAATTCTTCCTCAACTACACATTTAGGTCTTGCCCTAGCTCATATGCGTCTTTGGAAGCCCCCGACCTATAGATTTTTAAAAGTTAATAATGATGTGACTTTTTCTGATGGCAAGATTGGTATTGGCATCTTGATAAGAAACCATTTAGGTATGCCTATATTTGCAAGAGCTGTTCCTCGTTTGGGTCATTTTTCTGTAGACTATGGTGAACTGCTTAGCATTATTGAAGGTTATATGACTAGATCCTCTATCTCTGGCCCATCGATTATGGAAAGTGATTCTCTTAGGGCCATAGTCTCACTTTTTACGAGGAAAATCTTTTTGAATTGGGAGCTTTGGCAACATATTTTCTTGATAGTATCTGTCTTACTTCTACTTCTTTTTCATATGTTTGTAGACCTAGGAATAGCTCGACTCATCTTCTAGCAAAAGTTGCTCTTAATACAGATGTACCTCTGGCATGGACTAGAAATATACCTTCTGATGTAGCTCATGCTATCCTTTTGAAATTAATAATATATAAGTCCTTTTTTCCCTAAAAAAAAAATCCCTCAAAGAAAGAAAGAAATTCGTGTAGGATTTTCGTCTCTCTTTTCATGAGGATCTTCTCGCAGCGGTCACTCCTCTTTTCTAATCATCAATGCTACGAGCCTCAAAGGGACTCTTTCCCTCATCGGTGAAGAAGTGCATGGGCTTCATGTGGCTTTTTGAATTGTAAATAACTAATTGTTAGTGGTTATAGGCGTAGTTTTGATTTGGTTTTGTATGTGGATTATTCTTTCGGATGGTGTCTTTGTAGTGGTGGAGCACAATAAGAGAAGACCTGTAGTAAAAGTATGTTGAATCCATCCCCGATAGGTAGGAGGATTTGCTGGAGTCATAAGCTTTTGTGACTCTCTTTTTTCTTATTTTTCCTAGCCTGTGTTTACGATTCTGATTAGTCGACTTTGGATTGGGTTTCGAATCTATATCTTCCAAGTTAAATAGGAAGAACATAGATGATATATGGTTGTAGTGTAGTTTTTGTGAGCTAGTTTTAATATGATTTTTTTTTTTAAATTAAACCAATATGATTTCTTCTTCCTGTTCTAAACTATTGTAAAAATCTCTTTATCATTCTAGGTTTTCTGCTTTTCGAGTAAAGTTCTTTTGATCTCTAGGAATGTATTTTGAATTTTCTAATTAAAAAAGAAGAAAAAAGTGGAGGTGATGGAGGTGAAGTGGAGGTGTAGATCGGTGGAGGTAGAAAGAGAGGTGATTGTCGATTTCTTTTTTCTTTTTTTTAATAGAAGGGATACTTATAGAATATACGTTAAGGGCAAAATTGGATTAAAAATATTGTGCCTTGTATTTAAAATTAAGGCCTAGATTTATCAATTGCCTTATTTGATTAAGGATAAATATCAATTTGGTCCCTCAAAGTTGGCACTTGTCTCAATTGAGGATTTCAATTTTCAATTGTCCATAAAGAGTCTCTAGAATTAGAGAAATTATTCCAATCAAGGACTTCCTCTAACCACAGTCTCTCAATCGATGGTTAATGCACAAAGAGTCAACTTTTGGGTCCAAAATAAATAATAAAAATAAATTGAGGACTTTTCTTAATATCTCTTTCTTGTACTCTTCTTCATATCACATCCTCCTTCCATCTCATCTTCTCAACCTAACCCGACTGTTGGTAAAGTTCCATTGGATTTTTAATTTCATATACTCAATTCAATTGGTTCTAACTCAAACAAATTTTAAAGAACCAAAAGGTAAAAATATTGAGTAGAACCGCCATATAAAATTGACCTCCCTTTTCAATAAGTGAAGGGAGTATCTTATAGTTTTGGAATCAATCAAAACCTGCGAACCCTCAGAAGAGCTCTCTTGGAAACATGAGTTTTGAACCTAGATTTAGGTCATATTTCTCATTCTTTCTGGTGTCCCTTGGTCGCTCTTCATAGAGAGAATGGATTTAATGCCACTTCTTCCCAAAGCCCGTCAAAGCTTCCATTTGCTTGTTTCTCAACATAGCTCCTCTGCCTCCCACCACTACTATTTTCACCATCCCCATATTCTTTTCCCTTTCGCAGCCCCACCACAGCCACAGATCCCCTTCCTTCCTTCTCCCACCTACTAATTAATTTTCTTGCCCTTTATTATCCAATGCTCTCGATACCAGTTCGACTCTGATCAGTTAAAAAATTTTTCAAGAAATTCATAGTCAAATATTCTACACGTATTGAGGATGTTCTATGTAACACAGGTGAGACAGGAAATAAGGAGAAGCCAAAGAAGAAGGGAGAGGTGATGTAGAGGTGTCACGGGAAGAATTTATGGTAGAAGAAGGGGGGTGGAAGAGATGTGTTGGGAAGAAGCAAGAAGAAGAAGAAGAAGAAGAGGGGGTGGCCCAAAGATGTGACGGTGATAGTACAGAAAGAAGGGGAAGGCTCCATTACTGTATAGGATGGGGAGGGCGATATGATTTAGAATCTTCAATGGAATCAAGTCTTCATATCAATCTCCCTAGGACCTTACCTTCAATAGGACTTGATCTTCTTCAATAACATTCACCATAATTCAACCCAAACTATGGACAAATGTATATAAAGAGGATCTTTCCCTCAATTTCTAATCAAACAAAGGGATTAGATACCCTCTACCCAATTTGATCAATTGAAGAAGACCTAAGCTCTAGAACAAAATACAAGGATGTGATCTTAATAGATTTAGGAATCATGATCAAATTAGGAACCCTTAGATCAACCCAACCAAAGTATTCAATAAAATCCATCTAAGGAAGGATCAAAGCCTTGATGAAGTTCAATGAGAAAGCCTCAAAACTTAAGAACCTAAGAGAAAACTCTCAAATTCCATATATACAAGAGGAGGCATAAGTAGGTGTTTATAGAGAAAACCTACTCCTCTTCCTAAAACATAATGAGTATTAAAAATGCCTAATTAACCTTCTAATAAAAGTTAATTACAAGCTTTGAAATCAAGAAACCAATAATTGACTAAAAACTAACTAATTTTATCTCAAACTAAAATATAGTCTTCAATGCTCATTTTTTCCCGAGACCTAGCGGGGACTGTAGGGTGGGAACCTACCGTCACCAATAGGGCACTCTTCAAACTTCCCTTTTGTCCAGAGATCTACCAGGGATGGTAGGGTGGGAACCTACCGTCGCCAGTAGGCTTTATTTTCCTTCCTTCTTGCTTCTTTCGTCATCTACGATGGTCGGGAGCTTCTAGTTTTATTTTTGTGAACTTCTTATGAATTTTATGAGTTTTGAAGGTTTTGTAAAGTCTTCCAAGCCTTCCAATTTAAACCTGAAATTCCTCAGTTGAAGCTTTAACCATGCTTTCTTCAATTCTCTAGTTGCTCCTACGCAAATTGTTGAACAACCCTTTGTCGATTCATATCATACCCCCTCTCTTAAAAGGATTCGTCCTCAAATCTCTTTCCTTCAAATATCCACGACAAGGGGGTCAACATTAGAGTGTATTTCAACAATAAAAACATTGCTATGATTAAGTCAATTAAGTGTCATGACCATCAAATCAACGAAACAAGCAAAGGATCTAGAACTTCTTTAAAAAGGTCTATTAAATGCAA
The DNA here is from genome assembly GCA_028651295.1 of Catharanthus roseus. Taxonomy (NCBI): domain Eukaryota; kingdom Viridiplantae; phylum Streptophyta; class Magnoliopsida; order Gentianales; family Apocynaceae; genus Catharanthus; species Catharanthus roseus. The sequence continues at coordinate 25,121,009 of JAPQWS010000153.1, read as the reverse complement.
AAGAGGTGTAAACAAAGAAGTTCAAGACATGATACTCTAGCAAACACTTAAGCACATACCACCAAGGATTTACAAGTCTTTTTCAATGATAACAAAAGTGAAACAATAATAATCTTGTAAATTAAACTCCAATACATCAATTTTCAAAATTTCCATAAAAGGATGATGAAAAGTAAAGCTCAATTCCTTAAAAGGTTTTAACAACAAAGAAAACAAGTTTTGAAGAAGTGCTCTATCAAAAGTTTTAGAATGAGCAATTGAAACGAAACTTATTAAGAACAACTTCTTTGACATTTCTTTCAAGGAAGAACTACTACTAACATCTTTAAAAGGTAAATGAAAGTAGAAGATTTCATCATTTCTAAACTACGAAAGTAAAGCAAGAAGGCCGTAAGTTTGGAAAATCATCAAAAGATAATGAAATGTAGAGCTCAAGGTGTGTAATGTTTTCAAATGTTGAAACAAGAAGTTGTAAACATTCTCAATGCTCCAAACACAAGTGTTTTCTCAAGAATTCTAAGAATAAAATTTAAAACACAAATGTTAAGAAACAACTTCTTGTCAATTGTTCAAAGGAAAGTTCAAATTAAATCAAAATCCTTGAACGGTAAATGATATTGAAAGCTCTCATTATTTTCAAAATCATCATGAAAATCACACATTTGAAGTCTCTTTTCTTTGAAAAGGTAATGATAATTCAAATGCACCTTTCAAATGAAAACAAAAGCATTTAGGATGAGAGAATAACTTTGATGGGTCTCAAATTTCATCATTTCATATTGAGGTACAAAAATGTAGACATAAAAATTTTAAAATCCTAAGATGGTCTACATTGCTCTTTGAAACCCACTCTATCAAAGAACTCTTTAAAAATTAGATGATTAAACAATGTATCTTTAAATTCATGTTTCAAAATGAATGCACAAGAGTTCTTTTGAAAGCTAGCACATAAAATGAACTGTGAAAACTAATCCTTGAAACGTATGTGGTAATGAAGATGCTCAACAACAAAATATTTGCAAACTTATTCAAAGGCTTCTTTTCTCAAAATAGATTTTTTCAAATGCCCAAGGATTAGCTTTGCACATCTCAAAATATGCTTCCCTTTGGTTTTCAAAATCCTTCAACCAGAAATCTTTAAAATGCAAAAATTTGAAACCAAATTTGTTTTCAAAACATGAGTTCAAAGATTCAATAACATTTAAATGTTAGTATATGCCCTAAGACCAATTGACTCACATTTATGATTTATGAAGCATGTATTTTTTGAATTGTATTTTATGCTCTTGGTCATCAAGTATGTGACTTGATAGTAAAACCCTTATAGCTAATAAAATACTATTCTTATTTGTCCCTAGTTTATTACATCTTGTAAACTAGTGTGAAGTTGATTGATGGTCAAGTTTTACTGATCATGAATATGAGATATAAAATCAATTCATAAATATATATTGAGAATATTGTATTGGACATGACCCAAAGTGAAGAAGAAATATTGCATGGGTTTAAGTTATAAGTATTTCTTCTCAGTTTTATATTTGGTGTCCTTTGACCTAATGTTTCTAATGTTTCTTGCATGGGGAGAAAATTTTGTTTTGACATAGTCAAACATCACTTTTAATTAGGTGATCATTATGACTATTGGTTGGCTTATTTTCTTGTCATGGCTTGAATATTGGAGATAGTGAAAGGGATTTGTCCCTCTCTTTTTAGAGAGAGATATCCATGGGCCCCTTGATAAGGAAGACTGGAAAATATGCGTGGCCATGCTCAAATAAGTATTAATAAGGTGTTGTTAATATTATTTGTTGGAACAATCTGCCTGGTCATCAAGTAAATAGTTAATTAAGTTTTATAAGGATGACTTGATCCATGCCTTATACTTAATTAGGATATCATGTGACAAAAGGACTAAATTTTAAATCTGATGCTAGGTTATTATTACATTTACTTAAATTGGGTAAGCATAATGTCTTGCTAGAGGCCGCTTATGTTTTGTGAATAAATGTCTAGGACATTTTTCATTCACTGCCAACGTTAAGTGGACCTACAGGGTCACACGCATAGACGATCTTGTGAGCATAATATCCAGGTTCAATGAATCTAGATTGTGTCCAGATTCGTTGAACGTATACAAAAGGGGAATCAGATTCCATATTGTATTTTCTGGTAAGTTAATAAGTAATTAATTTTATTTAATCGAATAAATGAAATTAATTACTTAATATTACTCATCCAACCGTTTGATGATTATAGGAATAGACGGACGAGATTAAACTGTCATTAGATGACAGTTAAGGTTTTGATATTGATAGCTATAAAAGGTTATGTTAACCTTTTCTTGGTGGCCGTCCTTTATGTGATTAAAGAAAAACAAAACCCTAAACCCTAGAACGGCGATATAGTATCTAGCCTCCTCTCTCCGAAATACGACCGATTACCAGATAGTCAGGATCAGTTCTGAACAGTTTTCAGAACACAAAAAGGGACTAGCATCCCGATCGCTTGCAGAGGAGTTCGTCACGTGGATACCAGTAGAGGGCGAAGCGTACAAACCAGCGCCTCCACAACGAACAATCAAAACATTGAGGTAATTTCTATTCAATCGTTTTTTCTAGTATGTGTAGATCCTGTTAGTGGATTTCCGTAATTTTATTTTATTTTATTTTTTGCCTACGGATTCCAACATTAAAGCTTAAGTTCATTGCAAGAAAACTCATCTTGACCACTCAAAGAGGGCATAAGTTGGTTTAAGAAGACAAAATCATTATGATTCTCCATGAAAGTATCAAGGAAAAAGGAAAAATATCCAACATTCTTAACAAACTTTCATACACACTTATCATGTAGAATATCAAGTAAAGCACATTCCAACCTCAAACCAACAACTATAGAGTCAAAGCATTATTCATAGATCCGAAATCATGGCAAGAAAGATCAAACATTGAACCATTATTCAACAATGGATCCTCAAGAAAAGCATGAGAAGAAAGGTATATGGAAGTATAAGGCACAAGAAGAATAAGATCACCACCAAAGAAATAGAACAAGCATCTCCAATTATGCTCACATGAGAAATGTAAGATGCTTAAAATAACTTTAATTCCACATAAGACACTTCACGAGATAAAAGAGAAGGGTTAAGAAAAAGGCTTATTAATGAATCTCTATGGCATAGTGATAGCTCTTTTCCAACTATATCTCCTTGTTCGTCAAACTCCATGGTATGGTTCCCTCCAAGCATTGATGTCCAAGGCCAAGAATGTTCAAGAAAAATCCTATAAAAAATAAGTGCGAAAGAATTCAATTTAATTCCCATGAGAAAGTGTTTTAAACATAAGTAAGAAGTAGGAGTAAAGAAGCTTATCGTCTTGTAGATGTGGTAGTCTAGATTCCTCTCATTCTCCATCTGTTATTTCAAAAGTTTCTGCACATATGAGGAATTACTAGTGAAAATAGAGTTAACTTGCTTAATAAAAACAATCACTAACTCACTCTTGTCAAGTACAATCACCTCTTTTTCTTTTCTGCTCTTCTTCTATACTCTCTTGTTTTTCAATGAAATACTTATTCTCTTTTTTACTCTCACTTTTCTTAAGCTCATACTCTTTTCCTTTTAAACACTCAAAATGTTCACTCTCTTTTGAAATGATAGAGATGGAACTAAAGATACATAATCTCTCAACTAATCTCTCTTTGTCTTCCACTCTATCTTTTTCTTTAGTCTCAATGCACTCTTCTTTTTACATGCTCTTCTCATTCATGTTATCACAAAAATCCTTATTAGATATCTCCTTCTCAACATGTGTTTCAAGACTCTTTTAAATTTTATCTTGTGAAAGCTCCTTTATTCTTGGAAGTTCATCAACTATTGATGGTGTCAACGGTTCTCTATCTTTGCAATTCCTTGAGATGGCGTGGAAAGTTATGTATCCTCATATCCTTTAGCTTTCATGAAGCTCTTTTCCTTTTTCTCATATTCAAACATTCTTATCTTTTCTTTCAACTTCTTTTGCCCTTCATAAACTTGGTGTGGTGCCAAAGAATTAAGAGTAAATCTCTTGCCATTCTTGGTGAAACTTGAAAGCATTCTTGTCCCTATTGTATATAGCTTTCCTATCATATAACCATGGACTTCCAAATAACAAATGGCCCACTTGCATGGGCACCACATCACATAACACATCATCGTTATAAGATCCCATAGAAATAGACACCCACACTTTCTTGGTAACTTTTATCTCAATACAATAATTTGACCAATGGTATATGTAAGGATTAGGATGTTCGAGAAGTGGCAAATTCAACTTTTCAACAAGGTAAGTACTAGCCATATTAACATAACTAATTTCATCAACAACAAGATTAGCAAGTCTATCTTGCAATTTGCATTTAGCATGGATAACATGCTCATTTTGATTTTCCCTCTCATAGACACTTTTATCAATCAAGTTCTCATGGTAAACTCCTCTACCCTAACTATGATATCCAAAGTCATAACAATCATGAGATCCTTTATAATAACCATAAGGACTATGCTCAACATATTTAGTTCTGGCTCTTTCATAACCCTCATAATCATCATAAGAAGTATGCCCATAAGTTAGCATAAGAAGAGAAGTTACCAGCTCCATTATTTCTTTTAGAAGTGAAGTTTCCATAACTATCATGTCCTCTAGAAATGAAGTTTCCATGTCCATAGTTGCCTCCATCATAAGCATGGACTCCACTACCACCACCATGATAGCAATTACGCATACCCCTTGCAAGCTTGGATTGATAATCCTCTTGTTTTCTCATAGCTTCCATCCTTTGCCATGATGAATTAGACCAATGATACTCTATTTATTTCTTGTTTAGACCTACATAAAAACGTTAGAAACAAAATAAAGGACCTCTCATCACTTCTTTAGTGTTTACTCTCTTTAGATGACCACACATTTCACTCTTGTATGCACTCTTATAGCTTTTATGAAAATGAGCTCACCCTCTTGCCTTTTCCAAAACTCTCAACTCATAAGAGTTCTTTGAGCCTTAAAACTTCCTTCCCCACAATCACCAAAGGTAATCAACCGAAGACAAATTCTAATTAAACACTTAGTTGAGGAATTACAGAAGTTCAAAGAGAACTTTCATCAAACACTTGTAGTGCAAGAGTTTCAAAAACAATCCAAGAACAATTAAGCCAACTGAAATCAATTTGATCACACAAAGAAGTATAAACACAGAAAAAAGTAACTAGAGTTCAAAAATAATTAATCAATACAAAGTTAAGCTACATAAAGAAGAAAGAGTACTAAACAAAATTTTTTCCAGAAAACAGGGTACAATGACACCTTGTCACTAGAATCATGATAACTCAAAGAATATAAATCCCAATCGATTTGAACTAATCAGAAATAACGCGATAAGGATGAATTTTAAGCACAAATGTTATTTGAATTGGATAAGTATAACACAAGATATGAACAAATTAATCCACACTTTTCAAACAGTTTTGGTTTCTGGATAGATCAAAAGTTTTCATCAATTTGATTTATCAAATCAAGTCCAAATCCAATGAAACAAATTACAAATAATAAATAACTCATAGAAGTTGAGATATATATATATATATCAAATTTTTCATAAAATAACTCAATATTTCTCCAGATCAAGCCAATCTTCTGGCATTAAATTTTTGTTCGAGATTTACGTGATCTTCATGTATTTTGTATAGATCATCATATACTTTTTTTTTACGAATTTTTCAACAATTAAACTCAAATTAGAGCTTATTTTGAAGGTTTTTCTGATACCAAAATGATATGATTTAGGATCGTTACTGGAATCAAGTCTTCATATCAATCTCTCTAGGACTTTGCCTTCAATAGGACTTATCTTCTTCAACAACACTGGTATGATCCTCCCTTGCCTTCCTTGAGGATCAATTGCTCTCAAGAAAAAAAATAACCTCCTTATATTTGAGGGAGAATCAATAAGACTATAGAAAGTCTCACCTATTCTCCAACTCCAAAGAAGGACCTAAAACCCAAGCAACACTAACTATGGAGTTGGCACCTCAAGGGGATATTAGAATCTGGAAATTAGACTAGAACTCTTGAATTAAAGATTCAAGAAATTCCTTGCCTTGAATTATACAAAAGAAACTTCTAATTATACAAGGAAGATGAAGAAATCAAAAGAACCCTAGTTCTTCTCTCTATAAAATGTTCATATATCTCAACTTCGCCAAAAATAGCTACAAACAAGAGTATTTATAGTGTGCTTCACCAATAGTTTCCAACCTTAGGTATTAGACTAGTTTAAAAGAGTTTAAAGAGTGTTTGGACCACTTAAGTATAAGTAAAAAATGTTCATAGATCTCAACTTGGCCAAAAATAGCTACAAACAAGAGTATTTATAGTGTGCTTCACCATTAGTTTCCAACCTTAGGTATTAGACTAGTTTAAAAGAGTTTAAAGGATGCTTGGACCACTTAAGTATAAGTCAAAGTAAATTTACAACCAAATTAAAGGGTTAAATAAGTTAAAACTTCCCAATTTTTCCACTAGCCGTGGCTTATGCTTGGTCTTCCTTGCCCAGAAATCTACCGACGAAGGTAGGGTGGACCTACCGGCGATGATAGGGTGGACCTACCGTCGGCGATAGGTGTGTCTTTTACTTCCTTTGTTGTTTTGAAGCTTCAAGATCTTCCAAACTTGTTTCTTTAGGTTTCCTCTTCCATCTTCCTTACTCTCGACCTTGTGACCGATCCTTGGAAGCTCTCTATGTTCTCATGCCTATCCCAAGTCATACCATCTGCCCCTCCTTTAAAAGGATTAGTCTTCGAATCCAATCCTTCAAATAACCACAAGAGATGGGAAACATTAGAAATGGAAGCATTAAAAGGAACAATACTATGAATGTTACCAAAGCACTCGAGACTTAGAAGAGAATATGCATATAAAACATCAAATTTGTCGACCAATGTCTCAACACTGTAAGAATTCCATAAGTAACAAATTCTTTAAATGGTATGTGATAAGAAAAGGAAGTGTAAACAATGAAGTTCAAAGCTGAGAAACTCCAAAAAGGACTATCCAAGAGCCACTCAAAATTTACAAGAATTCTCCAAAAGAAGCAGAATTGAAAGTATTAAATTCTTGTAAATCAAAGAAAAAGTTAATATCAACATCTTTAAAGGAAAGATGATAATAAAAGCTTTTGTCCTTTTCCAACTCAAAGAGTAAATTAAGAAGATCAAGAGTTTGATTCTTAACACTTTTCAAAGCTCCTTCATGGATTCTTGATAAATGCTTTTGAAAAATTCTAGAAATATATTGAAGAATCCAAGAAGTTTTAACCAAAAGACTCTCAAGATCACCAACATCATTAGCTAGGAAGTTCCTTTTGGAAGTCAAAGAATTTGTATTGAAAGGTTTAACATCATTTTGTACTTTATTTGCAACACTAGATTTCCAAAATAACTCTTCAAATTGCCAGTGAAAATACCAAATCCTTTCTCTTTTCTACTTCAAAGAATCTTCAAAACATCTTCTCAATTGTTTGAGCAAAAGCTCCAAACAATGAAATTCAAGGCTAACACTTCTAGTCCACCAATAACTCCCATAAAAATCTTTAGAAGTGCTAACTTGTTCTTTTGCTAAATCATGTCTCCAAAAGAGGTCTTTGAAAGGAAGATGGTAAAATAAAAAGTTTTGATGCAAATTCTTCTAAAAGAACTTCAAGAAACTATTTAACAAAGAACCCTCTTGGTTTAACATCAAAATTTGAAGAACTTTCAATTCTTTTTTGAAAATCAACTCATCCAAAAACTCCTTGAAGGTTAGAGAGTAAAATAAGGTAGCGCCAAGAGATTGATTCTCAATTTTGACAAAGACTGTGTTTTGAACAACTGTCTCATTTAAAGCTTTATCTTTGAAGAGAAAGTCAACAAAGGCACTAGACTAGACAAGATGTTTCTCATTCAAAAACACAATTTCCAAAGGTAGTTTTTACAAGATCACAAGGATGGGCTTTAAACACCTTTAAACTACCATTCATTTTCTTTCTAAAATTTAGCAACCACATAAATTTCTTGAAATGAAAATGGTAGAATTGAATTCCATGAATGTTTCCAAACACCAAAGTTTCCAAAAATTCTTCAACAATTAAAACCTTTTGTTCTTCATGAGGGAATTCAAATTTATAACTCACATGGCACAAGAGTTTACTGGAAGGAATAAATCCATCAGAATTTTTCTTAGAAGCATAAAGGAAAGGTGATTTATAATCACAATTCTCAACAAACTCTCCTTTAAACTTAGTATGAAAATCACCACAAAAAGTCCAAAGAAAACAATGAACTCTCTCCTCATAACCATTTTCAACAAAAGTTCGAAGGAAGATACAAATCTTACTCCACATATATGCACAAGAAGTTGAGACATTAGCATTAAGTCTATCAAAGAGGAAATTATCATGTAACAACTCAAGGTCATGATAAGATGATTTAATTCTAGCAGTACTAACCAAAAGTTGTTTTTCAAGAAAACCACAAGGAGAAGAATACTTAAGCATATGGTCAATATCATGAATTAGCTTACAAGTGAAAAGATTAACCATACAATTCCCAACCAAAACCACATAGATACATTCGATTCTAAGAACAATTTTAACTCTTTGAAGGAAAACACAAGGTAAAAGAGTAGTAGGTTTGAAGAAAACTCATTGTCAAATCTCCATAGCATAAGATTAGTTTTCCTCCAATATTATCGCCTTGGCCTTCGAACTCCATGGTATTGTCTCCTTTCTCTCGTTGATGTTATGATGCAAACATGTTGGAGAGAGTTCCTATCAAATTCAAGCGCAAAGCCAACAATGTTAAGCTCAACAAGGGAAGTATCATCTGAATTATCAAAGCCATAACAAGAAGGATCAAACATAGCACTATTACTCATCAATGGATCCTCAATAGGAAAATGAGAAGAAAGGAAATTTGTCATGGACGGTACAAGAAGGAAAAGGTTCCCTCCGAAAGCAATAATACACATCACCAATTAAGCTCACTTGTTATAAGAATCCAACAAAGACTTTAATTTCTCAAGAGAAGCCTCATAACATAAAGAAGAAGGATTAAGGGATAGGCTTATTGATAAGTCTTCAAGAATATGGCCAAGTCCTTTCAACATGCTCCTTCTATCCTCAATTTCGAGCACAAAAGAAACACAATTAGCAATATTGAAATCATAATCATCAACTCTTGGAAATTGCACAAGATATGGAATTAAACTCAATGAAATATCTCCTTTCAAGATATGTTCCAAGACAGTTAAGGAAAGTGAAATGATCTCCATGTTCTATGAAAACAAGTGAGAACAACTTAATTTCCTTAAAATAAATCTCAAAGCACAAGTAGGAATTAGAAGGAAAGAAGCTTATTGTTTTGATGGAGTTATAGCCAAGTTTTCCCTCTTGATTCTTGCTTGGTTCTCCAAAATTATGTACAAAAGGAAATTCACTAATAAGAGAAGAGTTAGTTTGGTTAGCAAATAAATTTATTTCCTCATTCTTTTCAAATACGTCTGACTCTTCTTTTGAATTCTCTCATTTTTCTTCACTCATTTCTTTTGTTCTCTCATTTTTCTCAAGATCATTCTCCTTTTCTTTTGAGCACTCATCTTTGTTCAAGAAATGACTAAGAACACTATGGGTTGTTATCTTTTCTTCCTCTCCACAAATCACCGTCTCAACACCCTTTGGTTGTTCTTGTTCTCCTTGCATTCTCTCTTTCAATTTCTTTAAATGTTCAATCACTTGAGTAGGAGAGAGGGATTTAAGGGTGCTCTTAAGACCACCCCTTTCAAGGGAATATGTCTTCTTGATGCCATCATAGGAAGCTTGCCTTGTATCTATCTATGGTTGCCCAAATATTAAGTGGCTCACTTGCATTAGAATAATGTCACAAAGAATCTTATCCATGTATTTTCCAATGGAAAATGATACCCATACTTGTCACCCACACCTCTTCTTGACCATTTAACCACCTTAAGCGATAGGGCTTAAGATGCTCTATGGTGGGTAAACCCAATTTCCTTACAAGGTAGGCACTAGCTAAGTTTGCACCACTTTCTTTATTGATAATGGTGTGATAAACTTTGTTGGCGATGGTGCATCTTGTTTGGAATAATCTCTCCTTTCGGTAATAGGCACTCCTCCAAGGCCTTGCGAATCAAGATTCCTCATGACTACTAATGTCCTTCCATATACATCAAGTTTTGAGACCAAGTCTCCATCACCGTTCTTTCTATCTATTTCTCTACCACCAATGTCACCACTATACATTAACCTTCTTTCAACTATTGGTTTATCTCCATAGCTTCCATTCCCATGAAAGGCAGTCATACTCCTTAGATGCCTCCATCTTCCATCACCATCATTCCTACCGTAAGCACCAAAGTTATATCCTTCATGAGTATGGACACCATGATCATAACCTTCATGGTATTCATCATATTCTCTTTGGTATTTCATCATCCCATACATTATTATAATATTGATACCTACAAAATAGAAATAAGTAATAAAAAACAAAGGATCTCGCCGCTCCCTAAGTGTTTCGCTCAAGGTAAAAACTCTCAACCCTCGTGTTTACTCTCACTCTCTACGACTTTTAATTCAATGAGCTCATCCTCTTGCCTTTTACTTTCCTTCACCTACTAGAGTTACTTACTAATTAATAAAACTTACAAGTTATAAGAAAATCCCAAGAAATTCAAGCAAGCAATTTCTCAAGAGATAAAACAAAGGATTCAAAGAAAACTTTTATCGAGCATGTAGAAGTCAGAATGTCAAAGAAAAATTCAAGAGCATGAGTCAAAGAATGAGTCTAATTTCCACCAAAATATCATAAAAACACTTATAATTATATCTAAGGAAGTTGCAAATTCAAAACTAAGATAATTGGTTCACAAATCAAAGATCTGGAGATTACTAGAAAACAATTCTAGAAAAACATAGCATGAAAACCATCTGTTGTAATCTCAACATAACTCACTCATTTCTAAACCAAATAGGCTCAAATTTGTTGCAAAATCTTCAAAATCGAATACGATTTCAATCAAGACTAATTTCGTGCAATTCGAAGTTCATTTGTTATACTTTACAATTCATTCTTTACCCATGATTTTTTCTGGCAGAAAAATTTTCCAGATTTTTTGTGCCTTTTTCAAATAACATCAATTGGCTTTTTCCTTAATCAAAATTCAATAAATAAACACATAAACTTCACCTCAAAGAGATCTTTGCTCTGATACCACATGGTACGATCCATCCTTGCTTTCCTTAAAGATCAATTGCTCCCAAGATTAACTCTCTTCTAGAGGCCACCTTGAATGCTTGTTTTTGGAGAAATATGAAGAACAAAGAACACTTGCCATAAAAGAACTAAGAAAGAAAAAAAATAACCTCCTTATATTTAAGGGAGAATCAACAAAACTATGGAAAGTATCACCAATCTCCAACTCCAAAGAAGGACCTAAAACCCAAGCAACACCAACTATGGAGTTGGCACCTCAAGAGGATATTAGGATTTGGAAATTAAACTAGAACTCTTGAATTAAAGATTCAAGAAATTCCTTACCTTGAATTATACAAAGGAAACTTCTAATTATACAAGGACGATGAAGAAATCTAAAGAACCCTAGTTCTTCTCTCTATAAAATGTTCATATATCTCAACTTGGCCAAAAATAGCTACAAACAAGAGTATTTATACTGTGCTTCACCATTAGTTTCCAACCTTAGTTACTAGACTAGTTTAAAAGAGTTTAAAGGGTACTTGGACCACTTAAGTATTAATTCAAAGTAAGTTTACAACCAAATTGAAGGGTTAAAGAAGTTAAAACTTCCCAATTTTTCCACCAGCCAAGACCTACAGGCAACAGTAGGTCTTGACCTACCGTGCATGGTAGGCCGGCTTATGCTTGGTCTTCCTTGCCCAAAAACCTACCAGCGACGGTTGGACCTACCGTCAGTAGTAAGTTAAAAGCTCCCCTCATGGACAGAACCCTACTAGTGACGGTAGAAGAGACCTACCGTTGGTGGTAGGTGTGTCTTTTACTTCCTTTGTTGTTTTGAAGCTTTAAGATCTTCCAAAATTTTTTCTTTGGGTTTTCTCTTCTATCTTCCTTGTTCTCGACCTCGTAACGGATCCTTGGAAGCTCTCCATGTTCTCATGCCTATCCCGAGTCATACCAAACACCTACCCATAATTCAACCAAACTATGAACAAATGTATATGAAGAGGATCTTTCCCTCAATTTCTAATCAAACAAAGGGATTAGATACCCTCTACCTAGTTTGATCAATTGATGAAGACCTAAGCTCTAGAACAAAATCACTAGGATGTGATCATAATAGATTTAGGAATCATGATCAAATTAGGAACCCTTGGATCAACCCAATCAAAGTATTCAATGAAATCAATCTAAGGAATGATCAAATTGTAGATGAAGTTCAAGGAGAAAGTCTCAAAACTTAAGAACTTAAGAGAAAACTCTTAAATTTCATATATCATTCATCTTAAACTTCTACAAGAGGAGGCATAAATAGGTGTTTATAGAGAAAGCCTACTCCTCTTCCTTAAACCTAATGAGTATTAAAAATGCCTAATTAACATTCTGATAAAAGTTAATTACAAGGTTGGAAATCAAGAAACCAATAATTGACCAAAAACTAACTAATTCTAACTCAAATTAAAATATAGTCTTCAAAGCTCCTTTTTGTCTTGAGGCCTACCGGAGACGGTAGGGAGGAAACCTACCGTTGCTGGTAAGGCACTCTTCAAACTTCTCTTTTGTCTAGAGAGCTACCACAGATGGTAGTGTAGGAACCTACCGTTACCGGTAGGCTCTGTTTTCCTCTCTCCTGGCTTCTTTCATCATCTACGATGGCCGAGAGCTTCTAGTTTTATTTTTGTGAACTTCTTATGAATTTTATGAGTCTTGAAGGTCTTGTAACGTCTTCCAAGACTTCTAATTTAAATGGGGAATTCCTCAATTGAAGCTTCAACCATGCTCTCTTCAATTCTCTAGTAGCTGATAGCAAATTATTGAACAGCCCTTTGTCAATTCATATCAAAAAGGGAGGCACACAAGAACGGGGAAGAAGGCTAGGGTAGCAGAAGAACTAATGGTGGAGAAGAAGTACAAAGAAAAGAGCCCCAATATTATTTATTCATTTAAACCCAAAGTTCAATGTTTGAGATTATTGACTGCGAATCATGTGACTGAAGTCATTGGAAGGACTTGATTGTAACAAAATCACTATTTTGAGGACCTCTTTATGGACAATTGAAAAACGAGATACTCAATTGAGACAAGTGCCAACTTTGAGGGACCGAATTGACATTTATCCTTTGATTAATGAAAAATTCGTATATATTACCTTAAGTTACACGCCAGAATATAAAAGTTACGTGCCAAAATTCTCAAAAATTTCCACTTCCCTCCAAGCAATTTTTCTCTCTACACTCATTCTCGCCACCTCCTCTCTAAACAATCTATTGAATCTTTTATGATTTTGAAGTTAAACATGGATGATTTTGAAGATTTTGTGCAACAAACATCGACTTTGTGATAAAAACCGCACCAAAATTGAATAATTCAAATAGGAAAACTTTGGCTCAAGTGAGTCAAAAGTATCCAAGACTTTCAGTTACCCTAAGACTTTCATGAGGGGTAGCTGAAAGTCTTGTATACTTTTGGTCCACCTAGGCAAAAGTCCTTTAGTTCGATTTTTTTTTAATTTATAATTATGTTGTTTTGTTAGTTTTTTTTTACATAAAATAGAGTTGTTAATTTTTATATAATATTATTGTATAACTGTCATATGTGGATCCGAATACCTTTGATGAATTTCTAGATTTTCCCAAACATATTGATCACAATCATTTGTTTGAAACGAATAAATTATTTAAATTGAAAGAAGAGTTGGTTTGATGGGCGAGACAAACAGCAAGGAAAGTGAATACATACCTGATTATTATTCGATATAATTCAAAAATTATAATTAATCATCGACCGTATGTTAATATTACTATTGAATGTGAGTGTAGAGAAACATTAAAACAGAAGGCAAAAGGCGACAAAGTTCCTGTAAAGAGGCGGGTCTTTGTGGAACTACAAAGTATAAACAGGGATAGACCTACGCTAGGACAAGGGGGTTTAGTTGACCCCCCATCTTGCCGGAATGTACCTTGAGACCGACTTCTCACCAGAATATACCTCGAGACTGGCTATCCTATGGTAGAAAAGGAGAGGCATACGTTAGCACAAAAGGTAAAAGAGGAGCAAGAGGCAACAGAAGAAGAAGAAAATAGGGGTAAGGCAATGTTGGTTTTTGTGTGAAACGACGTCATTTCCTTAAGGGCTTTTTAATTAAATGACACTTTTTTTAACCCCAAAATCGATTTTTACCCCCAATTCCTATAGCCCTAAAAAATAATCATCTGCTCTCCTCAACTCCATCAACCAATAACTTCACCCACCATATACACCAACAAACTGCTGCCTCTCGCCCCTGGGCTCTATCGCCCGCCATTTGCCGCTAGCCAAAAGGTAAGTCCATTTCATTTTTATTTCTTTTCAATTTTGTTTATAAATTATAATTATTATTTTTATTTGAGATTAGATAAGTTTAATAGATTTTTATTTGATATCCCATTGTCATTTTTCATGAAGTTTTGGAGTAAAAAGGCAAAATTTAGCTTTTGGTGAAGAGTTATAGAGGGCTAGTGGAAGACAAAAAGAGAGCAGAACGAATGATCTTATGCCTTTCGAGCGCGCTTTTAAACAATTGCTGTCCAAAAATTGCGTTACCGACGGTTTCGCTTCCGTTGATTGGTTTTTCGTCCTTTTTTAGTGTGAATTTTTCGACGATCTTTCCAGCCAATATCCTACTATTCCTCCTCAATCTCACAGGCTTCTAAGGCCTTCTAGAGTATTCTCAGTTCTCACAAGAACTAGAAGAGAAACAAAAAAACTAGAAGTGAAGAGAAGAATTGTTGAATTGTTTATGAGGGAACTTGAAGAACCTTTTATGTTCTTCTTTTCTCAAGAATTTTGGCATAAATAGGGGGAGGAAGGCTGCAATTTTTGTGATTGTAGCTGATGGAATGAATGCGTCAGGAGTCTTGGTTGTTTGGATAAACTTCTATGACTTCTGGATAGGTTCCAATTCATACGTGATCAGAACCACCTCCTAGATTCTCTCTTTTCCAACTAAGGCTCCAAGGAGTCAATTATCCCACATATTGACTGCAACTCTAGGCTGAAAAGACCTTAGGGTTTCGGCCACGGGCTTGTTCTTGACCTTGGAATTTACGGTGTAACTCAAAAGAAGCCAGGTCCTCTTTATTTGGTCCAGTTATTTATAGGCTCCTTTTAATAAAAGATTAATTAAAACCCAATAACTAGCACTATAAAAAGAACTGAAATAGTGACTGACAAATCGATCGCTATTAGGTAGTTCACGATCGATAACTTTAGTTGCTAAAATGTGGCACAAACCAGAAGTTTGCGATCGTCGATGGTCGCAAGCACAACTTTGCAACCGTTTTTGCGACAACCGGTCTCTAACTTGCGGGTCAATGATGTTTGCAACCAATGGCCGACCGACGATGCCAGTCGCAAAGTTTTGCCACTAAATGGGGATTTCTTCCAAATATTACTACTAGTTGTCGGTCATAAATATTTTTTAAAAATTTTTTTGTGACCGCCTATCAGTCACAAAGCAATCGCAAGTTTTATTATTATTTTTAAATAATAAATTTGAAAATATAAAAAGCCCCCCATAAATTAAAAAAAAACCCAAACAAACAATAATATACAATCATAAAAATCCCACCACATTCACATAAATAAAATGTAATATATAATACTCATAATAAAATGCGATACGAACATAAATACGAGTACAACAATGAAATGTAAAATAAAACTATCTAACTAGGAGGTGCATGATCACTGTCCTCCTGGTTGTCCTCTTGTGCATCCTCTTGACTCGGCTCATTGGGCATTCACCATTTTGTAAGAGGCAGGAGATTAGTAGGTGGCATATCCTTAGGCCGATAGCCCAAATTGGCAAAATGTTGGGCGACCCACTCACTAATGACATGCGCTTTGTATACAATCTTCCGCTCCCACTCTTGACTTGCTTCTTTCATTTTCTCGGAAACAATACGGCCAGTGATTTCCATAATATACGACTGGATATTGTCCGAGAGGATAGGGGGCTCCAGCTACACGTCGGGCCTCAGCCCTCATATGAGATGACCCTACGACCTTGAACCCATAGGCATTCCCCTTCTTCATCCTCGTCTCGACCTCAAGCATCAGCTCTGTATCAGTGGGCATACGGGTGCCAGTTCGAGAATGCTCTCCTACTTCTTCAAGTTCAAGTTTGCTGAGAATCAAGAAAGTATGTTAAATCGACATTTGTTAAGTAAATGTCAAGTTTATTTATGATATTCATAATAATTGAAACGAAAAACTTACCCAAAACTTGGTAGATCACTCGTCGACAAACTGGCCAGACTTTTCGTGGCCGTCATGATGTGTGTGAAACTTTTGATAAACCTTATCTTTCGAATAAGCATCACCAAGCTTCTTAAGCTGCAATGCTATATAAACTTAATTAAAAATTATAAGTCATAAAGAAAACATAAAATACATAAATATGTTAATTCATTACCTTGAGAGCATCTCACTCAATAAACGATCAGTAACCGCCTGTATGCTTCTTGGGACCTTGCGTGCCTCGCCCCTCTTTCATGTTCCTTTGTGTTGTCTTTCTCTTCTCTCAATACTCAGGCTTCTCCTAACTGCTCATCCAAGCATCGTACAAGGGAATCTGTTTAAAAGATCGCCTTCGAGGAGCAGTGCAAACTCGGTACAACATGTCCATATACTGCTTAATGCCTGTCCGCTCAAACCCCCTCTCTCACTATTGAGGGTTGGGTCCCATTGGAAATACCTCTGCGCATTCACACACACAAGTTAAATGATAATACAAAAATGAAAATGTTAGAATCATAACTGTGCGATTTACACAAGCGGTCACAAATTGCAGTATGTATTCCTTGTTTTTCTTATAGTGTAACAACTCAATATGTATATAAAGACTTTGGGATTCTTATTTAATTAAATAGCTTGGTGTAATTTACTTAATAAATATTCAGGGCCTTATTAATCAAATGACCCTTATTTTTTCTCTAGTTCTTTTATTCTTGCATTGTGACAATTAAGTCACCCAGCTTTTATGAACTACTCCATGGACCAAAGACTAAATTATTCCGGGCTAAAAAAATAACCAAAATAACCTTGCTATACAATAGCATAATTTCTTGTTTTAAATATCTCCATTTATAACAATACGGAGATAGTGACCCCTAAAACAATACAGTGTAAAGTCTTTGCCCTACAGGTGTAATTACGAGAATACCCCTCTACATAACACCTTCATTGAGTATAGGTTGAGTGTACTAACTCCGTCCTCAATGACGTCTACCATCCTTAGGTGTCTAGTTCGATAATAAATGACTTGTTAGGATGTTTCTTGCTTATCATAGGAAGCTACCCTAAAGAAAACATCTAGACACATTTCCCAGGCCTAGATCTTACGATTATCCTGGACAATCACTAAGGGGTGATTCTCGTAGAATTTATTATATGAGTCCATCTTGACCAACTAATTCCAGCTATCCAACATACAAGGATTATCAACCTCATGGTTAGAAGTCTCACCTATAGTACATCTTAGAAGAAGGAGCTTAACTTCACTAGATTGACAACTCATAGTCTAACCATAGAGTACTTGTCCACACTGCAATTATGATAGTCTAGATATATACAACTCAAATCGGTGTGATTCAAGATATTTTGTAACGCTAAGATAATTATCTACAAATTATATAAGACTTCAAGATCTGAATCGTCCATTAAATGGCTCAAAAGACTCAAGAAACGCAACATACATACCTGATCCGAAAAATAGAAGAAATAAACAAAATTTTTGGCAGAAGCTATCCGGATCTGGATAGTCCCACTATCAGCACTTGCATATAACATATTTGAGGTACCGTGGGTGCGGACACCCCGGTCTTTGGTTTGTTTTGTAGCTGATCCGGACAGTCGCATAGAGGCATTGATTTGCAATTTTTGTGACTTTTCCTTTTGTACTCAGATTTTATTTTCTTTTGTAATTTGATTCAAAACCTTTTAAGAAAGAAATTAGAATAATTTTACAGTAGGATTTGGAGATTTTTTCTCCTATTTAAACCCCTCTAAACAAATTAATTCTATAGCTTAGGTTTTAGTTTCAGTCTATATTTTTGTAAGAAGACCCAATTCGGGAATTAATTCAAGAAATTCGAAAGACGAGTTTGAGCAATTAGCAGGATTGTGTATCTTCAATTTTCTCTCCTAAGCTCCCTAAACTTATTCTTTTTCATAAATTTGTCTACGAATTTATGTTTTAGAATTATGTTTAATGGCTAATTTTAATTGTATTTAAATGGGAATGAACCCTAGAATTCTTGGTTAATATTTTATATAAATTTCTTGTTTTATTTATTTAATTCTAGTTTGGTTGTTATTCAATTGTTGTGTTTGTTTACCGGTTTTTCAGAGAACGGTAATTTCGCAAGATTAATTAGAATTGACAAAGGAAAATTAATCTAGGGCATAAATTGAATAATAGGAATTGGTAATTAAGTAGACATACTTGTTACGGTTCTTAGGTCATAATTAATCACTATAATATATAATTAGTTCATAATCGGGTTAGGGTTAGAAGACATTTTTCTCTAAACTGTTAAGTTGAATAGGAGGATAGTCGCCTAGACATAGGGTTTATCCGATTTTTGAGTGAGATCCAACCAACGAGTTTTAATAATTATTTACAATGATTTTCTAAATAAAATTAACTTAGGGTTTTAGGGGATTGTACCATTTAAACACGCTTTTTCCAAACATTATTTTAAAACTTTTTAATTGCTTTCTTAGTTTAATTGGTTTTTATTTGTTTCTTTATTCTATTAAATTATTTTCAAAAGTTTTATTTAATTAAATAGTAGAGACATAGTAAGTATTAGTGCTTTGCCGTCCTAATAGTTCGACAATTCGAAGACTTTTCTCAACTTATTACACCGTAGGTGCGCTTGGCTAAAAGTGGAATTTTATTATGATTAGAAACCACACAACAAGTTTTTGGTACCGTTGCTGGGGATGGTAATATTAAGAAACTATTTGTTTACTGCTTTAATCGTTTTTTCTATTTTTTATTTTTTTATTTTTTATTTGTTTTTACCTTTGTTGTATCATTTGTTGTATCTTCAATGCATCTTATTTCGTTTTATAGTTTGACCTTAGTTCTTGTTTTTTTTTATTTACTTTTTTTACGTTCTCATCTTGTATTTTCTTTATTTGAAATTTTGAAGTATGGGAGTTAGAAATTGTACAATTTGTTGAAACATTAGTGCATGCTTGTTTTGTTTTTATAATTTGTTTTAGTTTTTGTTATTTTATGTCATTTAATCTTGCTATTTTCGTTCTTGTTGGTCATTAACAAGAGTAGGAGAGTTTTGACAGTCATAAAATACTTTTAATGAGCCATATATGTTGTTTGTAGGGCAAAAAGTTAAAAAACAAACAAAAAAGGACGATATCGGCGAATTCCTACAACCAGAACTTTCCGGAACCGAAAAGTTGAAATTTCACGCGGTAACAATAGCAGTAGCAAGCTCGCAGCAATCATAGTAGTGTTGATTTTTGGCATCCCAAAGTTACAGTTGTTTGTTCCAACAACCCACCGGGGCTAAGTTTCTCATTCAAAATTTTTGCTTAGTTTCAGTTTTTACATGGAATTAATCATCATTATTTGGGAATTGGCTAAATGATATAATTACATGTTGATTGCTTATGTTTATACTATTGCATCACACAATTTCACACACGGGTTACGTAGTAATTTATTTTTTCATTGTTAATTGTGTTATCTTGTCTTTAGTTGTTGAGTTTGTACTTTTGATAATTAATTTTCTTTTGTCACAATAACTCACCGACGAGCTATATTCAGTTGTGTTTGCTATTTTTATATTGTGCTTTTTTTTTTCTGCCTGACATTGTTGGTTTGTCTCTATTTTTTTTGAGTTGCACCGGTAGTATTTGGAGTAATTCTTGGATCCGTTTTTGTTGCTCTCTTGGTTCTTGCTTGTATTCTTTATGCTTTTCGTTTTTATTCCATTATTTTATTTTTGTTTACCTCCACATTGAGGACAGTGCAGTTTTAAGTGTGGGGAAGTGTTTAGCTGTTTACTGTCTTAAATTGTTTTTATTGTTTTTCACAAAAAGTAAAAAAATTGAAAATTTTCAAAAACTCCAAAAACATGGAAAATTTGAAAAATCTCAAAAATTTTTTGTTGTCTTAAAGTCAGTTTTTGCTTTTGCCATTCTTAAGAAAAAATAAAAAAAAATTTCCTTTTTTCTTTGTCTCTAGAAAAATGTTAAAAGAGGTACAATTAACTTGTTGGAACTTTGAATAGGTGTAATACATAGTTAACTCCACATCATTCTGTCGTTTATGCCGAGTGAATTGATGGTTTTATTGCACTATGCTTTGTTTTAGAAGTAGAAATTATGCTTTCACTACAAAAATCTACCCTAATACCGACAGCGCATTTGTGCCAGTATTCCGTCGCAAATATAATCGTATTGATGGAAATAGGCATGTCGGCTATTTTACGTCGACAAATTTAATTTCTGACACTTTTTTGGTCTATAACTCTACGTCCCGACGGATTGTTCATGAGACGTCGGCATAGAAAAAAAGTTCCGTTGACGTCATTATATCCCTCGATAACAAATACCGACAAAAGTTTCTGACGGACTCGTTTTTGTCGGTGGGTACGTTACCGACGGAAACTTAATAAATAAATTAAAAAAATAAAAACCTATTACTGATGACTTTTCTATAGGTAAGGCCCTCGGTAAGAATTTTTTTATATAATTTACAAAACAAGTAAAAACTCTTGAGAAACAACAAAATTCCCAACACAAGCAATAATATTAAACATTCAACATAATATAATATACTAAATGTTCATACTGCATAATATTAAATATAACAAATGTATACATATATACATACATTTGTAAAACATCATAATAAAAAACATTAAGTAAAACTAAATCAAACATCTTGATCTCTCCTAGGATCACTAGAGGGCGTGGGCATCATCAATGCCAGGAGTATGAATAGAGGGAGTAGAGGAAGATCGAACTACAACATCAAGGGTAGGGGCCTTTGAGTCTACAACATGTACAGGCGGTGAAGATATCGAGGCATCGGTACCCATAGTTGCTCTGACGAGGTCAATATAGGCGGTAAAGGAATGTACAGTAAATGATTCCTCTCCGTAAACCGCCTTATATACTTGTCAAAAGCATCAGAGACGCTTGAAACGGGAGCCTCCACCTTCCTCAGCATATCAGCACAGCACGACTTGATTGGAGTTAATTCTCTACAAGATGGGGCTCGAATGCTCTCAACTCTCAAATGGACAGCCTTGGATCAAGCTCCATAGACACGTCCGTAGCTCACGCCTTCCACTACTATGGCTATAAGGGCAAGATCATCAGGCACACTTGTGCCCATCGCTACAACCTCCTCCTCGGCCTTCCTCTTCTCCTCGTGAGATCTCTCCTACGATATAAAATGTTAGGTAGATAATAATAACTTATATAATATTAATTAGATAAACTATTAAAACATTATATAAACTTCATTTTTTTCACTAACATACCCAGAACTCTTTTGAATGATAATCCACGTACTCCTCCTACTTCTCCCCTAACTGATGCTTGTTCATCTCTTCCAACTCCTTGCTCTTCGAAAATTTCTCAACTAATATCGCTTGCTGCAAAACAACAATTTATTAATTAACGTGATTTACAATTAACTAACTGAAAGATATAATATTAATGAAATTGAATACCTTCTTCGCAAGAGACTCGATGAAGGAAATGGACCAATCGGTGTGTTTTTTGGGTTCCCATCCCTCATTTCTATTATTCTTATTCTACTGGGATAGGGCTAGAAACTGCAGGCTTTTCCAATAATCTAACATTGTTTGCCAATGTCTCTCCTCAATCCACGAGGGCTGCTTACCATATTTCTGAATATCTCCCATCAAATCCCTCATCCGAATACTTGCCCTGCCATCCCAAGTATCTCGGACCTTTAACATGGGTAAGGTCGAGTCCCGTACACATTTTTTCTGCATTTAATGAAAAGTCATAAGATTATTAAATTTATTATTAGAAAAAACTAAACCAATAAAAAAACTTTAAAATTTGAATCATTTACTTGGAACTCTCCCCACCACAAATCCCGCACCTCCGGAAGGACCTAAATCCATATACAGTATCCTCTCATGAACCTCTCAAGGAATATAGAAATGATAGCAGTGGCAGCTCTCAAAGATGGATGCAATCTGTTACACGGAGATAGGGTTAGTATATATAATAGTTTAATAATGACAATTATATAAAGTAAATTAAACTTACTGATCCACACTCAGCTCCAACTGTTCTCGAGGGTCACCGGGAGCTTCTTCAAAGCCACTGAAGCCTGGGAAGAAGTGGATAGCTGGGCAGATACCTTGGGAACCTCTGAGGCGGAGGTCGGCTGCGTTAGTGTCGGAAGGGTGTGAGGGACTCAGAAGGCGGCGACAAAGACAACGCAGCTGTATCGGGTGTGGTAGATGGCGTGGGAATAGTAGATGGCAGCAGCTCCTCTTGGGATATGCTAGCATCATCAGCATACTTTCTCTTCTGTCCACATGCCATCGAACCTGCGATATCTGACATAATAAAGCTTTTAATATTAAATAAACTTTAATAAATTTCTTAATAAACTTTCATTATCTTAGGATTCATTTTTTATGTAAGTCATTACAAAAAAAAAAAAAAAAAAATCTAAGTTTTTATAAGTTTAGAAAAGTTGTGGCGGAGTTTTTCCTGTATTATGGATATTTTCCAGGCACACAAGCCACACAAACAGGTAAGAAACACAAATTCACAATATGAAAGAATTAGGGCTCCCCCGTATAGCAATATTTAAACTTAAAGAGTCAGAGCTGCCCCTAAAGCAGTATTTAAAGTTAAAGAGTCAGGGCTCTCCCATAAAGCAGTATTTAAACTTAAAGATTCAGAGCTTCCTCATAAAACAATATTTAAACTAAAATACGTACCTCAACCGTGTATATGACAAAGAATATTTAAACTAAAGCACATACCTCAACCGTATATATGACAAAAAATATGCCACGGAAGTCCTTAAAAACAAAACTATAAGACACAAAAGCGAGATTAATATTAAATTTTAAACCTATACATAAACTACTAGACTCAAACTTAAATTACACCACTTAATTCTTAACTTAAAGTCCTAAAGTCCTAAACTCAAAATAAAGTCCTCATTTTCACGTGTTTTTCATACAATTTTTAAACTAAAACACATACCTCAACCGTGTCTATGAAAGAGAATATGTCCACCAAAATCCTCGAATGTAAGATTGTAAGAAAAAAGAGAATTCGAATAAGTGCTTAAAGTGTAATAACATAAGTATAATCTTAAAAGTAAAATGCTTAAAGTGTGATAACATAAGTATAAACATAACTTATTAATCATATAAGTATAAAAATTACATGATGTTTTAGCGTTAGAATCTAATCAGCGTCATATTCCTCGATTTCTTCATCGGAATCTTCATCTGAATCCTATTACATCTCAGTTTCGTTGTTTTGTAACTCCTCAAAATATGTCTCGACGTTGACATCAACCTCTTCCGATGAATAAGACTCATGGACGAGAGGTCCTCATCTTCAACCATCACATGTATTGTCGAAACCTCGTGAACATCTACGTTCTCTTAGAACGCATCATCTTGGACCGGCACATCTATTACTCGGGATTGAGATTTCATTACACTAATACAGTTAGTCCTCGGTCTTTTGGAGCTAGGATATGGGAGAAACAACACTTACTCTGCTTGATGAGCTAAAATAAAAGGATATCCTCCATATCTCCGGTCTTTGTGTAACTCCACAGTTTTATACTGAGGATAAATCCTCATTCCTCGATCTTAAGAATCAAACCAATCACAAACCAACAAACAATCTTTTGAATTGGTATAAATGATAGCTCTACCTCAACTATTTCTTTTAAACACCATAATAATTTGGTTTCACACATACACCATCATTACAAGTTTCCTCCTCTTCCCCTATCTCTTGTGTGAAATCGAAACCCATTCATAATATAATTTGTATACGTCTTAACTTTTTAGAAGTAGCCCAAGATAGAGTTTTCAGAAGTTAACTATACTATTTCGTGGGATTGTGCATCTATATGAACTGAAACATATTTGTTAACTAAATGAGTAAATAAAGATTAAATGAAATGATTTTATCGTTTACGCTATTTATGGATTTTAAGATTGATGTTATTTGTAGTTTGATATTGCATCAATAGGAACAATAAAATAAAATATTCAAATTATGCCAATAGTTTTAAAATTGTGGTTAAAAGTTATTTTTATCAACAAACTATTCCCCACGGTTTTAAACTATGGTTAAAAGTTTTTTTAACCTACGAACTATTCCCCACGGTTTTAAACTACAAGCAAAAGCTCAAGAAAAAAGAAGTCAATATTTTCACGATCAAACAACTATGTATATGAAACCATGAATAAAATTCAATAATCATAGAAAATAAAAAAAAATTGCAAATGAATATTCGTCACAGTTCGAATCCATTGGCATTAGCGTGGGAAAAGTGTTTTGTATTTTCCACTGTTTATCACCCACATTTTAAGAACCCCGATAAATTTGTGGTTATTACTTTTCTCTACTGTCAAATATCCGTGGAAAAGTTTTTCTTACAGTCGTAAGTGCCACGCCACACACGCCATGGCGAATTTGTGGGGAATGACTATTTGCCACAGTTTTGGTGCAATTAACCATAGTGTTTTTAGCATTGGCAAAAGCCCTTTTTTGGTAGTGTGGGAAGTAATATGCTAGATATTCCTTTCACCCTCTAGCAGAAGGCCTTTATCATGTCCCTCTTCGGATCGCGGTACCAAGTACCCAAAGGGGGGAACCCTGAACTCCAGCACCTTTGGTGATGGAACACCAGTCCTTTCTCAGAGGAATATCATAAGGCATCCGTGTTGAATAAATTTAAAACTCTGAGATTCGATCGATATGACGGGACTATAGATCCCAACAAGCATTTGCACTTGAAAGCACCAGAGGAAAGGAGAATCTATGAGGTCATTTTCTCGCCCTTATATGATGATTCACAATGATTTTGATATTGAACTATGCCGGCTATTCCTTAACTCTTGCGGACTCTGCCCTATCCTAGCTTGCATTGTTACAACTACGATCCATATTGGATTTTAGGTAATTAGGACAAAAGTTCTGACATCATTTTGTGGCACATTGGGAAGTCATCCCTACTTCGGAACATTTGCTCACAGTCCGGCAACAACAACATGAAACCATCCAAGCTTACACAAAAAGGTTCAACTATAAAGCTATGAAGGTCCCGAACCTCAATGATCGGGAGCACATTCAAGCGTAGAAGCATGGTTTGATATCCCTATCCCTTACTAAGTTTTAGTGATATGGCCACAGATATATATGAATTCTTGGAAGATTCAAGTCAAAAAGTTAAAGCTAGAAGAATAGTCAAATTGGAGATAAATTGGAATTTTTGGAAATTTTATGCCTATTTTGGAAGAACTCTATTTTGGGCCTTTTAAGAACTTCAAATGAACAAATAATCTGCATGAATATTGTAGAACACTTCTCGAGGTTTCCATAATGGTATAGCTTATGCCTAGATGAGTTCATTTGGATATCCTATGACTAGTCTTAAACTGGACATTCTACCTTCGATTGGAAAGATGACACATTCCGGTAAAATGGCTGTACTTGTGTTATAGGAGTCCAATTGAGGAGATTCAAGATTCATGGTAAAGCTAAGAGAATTCTCTACAAGTGTGTTAAAGATACAAAGAACCAGTTTGAACATTTTGAAGATAAAAAAAGCTGATAACTGAGAAGATATGAAATCGCATCAGAAAGGCTAAACAGAGCCTACCGGCGACGATAAGCTCCCACCCTACCGTCCCCGGTAGGTCTCTGGCTAGAACGGAAAATTTGGAAGGTTGAGTGGCCAAACCCAGACACCTTCTCGGCCGGGCTTGGCCGGGTCAAGACTATAACTTATTTTTTGGTCAATTCTAGTTATTTTTGGATTAATTCTTGGTTTCTTTATTTTCCAATTTGTAATTAAATGTTATTAGAAGGTTAATTAGGTTTTTAGTACTCATTAGGTTTTAGGAAGAGGAGAAGTTTTCTCTATAAATACCTACTTATGCCTCCTCTTGTAAATAACTTTAGTGAATATGATGAATTGAATTGAGAGTTTTCTCCAATAGTGTCTAGGGTTCTCTTATCCATCTTAGTTAGCTTCTAAGGGTTTACTTCCTTAGTTTGTGAACAATAGATTACTTAGATTGATGAACCTATGGAATTCAATTGATCATTTTCATTCCTTCTTTGATTGATTCTAGGAGTTCTAGATCCTAGAATTTATTAAACCTAGGTCTTCTAATTTGTGTAGTTTGGGTTTTAGGGCCATAGTTTCCCTAAGGTTCTTTCTATCAAGTTGGGAACGAATTTTACTTCTCACTATTAGATTTATGAGTCACATATGTTTTCTAATAGAGTGCTAGAGCTATAAAATTTCCAATAGAAGTCCTTCATCAAGGAGGTGATCTTGGGAAGGTGTTGGATTCAAATTTGCAATCAAATTGAGGATTCACATCATTTAGCCACCCAACGGGTACATACAGTTGATGATCTCCTAGAAGTAGTACATGAGTTCATAGAAGGAGAAATTAGTGTGCAGAGTAAGTAGGATCATTACAAGAGTAGATTAGGAGAAGAGCAGAACAAGAGACCATTCTGACAAGAACACAATCGGCAACCTGTCTGGGAACATCTCACGTTCTTTAGTAACAGAGAACTCCAAGTCAGTAGGGGGTGGGGATACCAAGACTGCCGTGATAAATTCACGTTACTTAAGAAATCATGAACAAAAATCCTTCACTTGGTGAAATTATTAGGTATACTGAAGATGCCCCCAAAAATGACATCGGCATCGGAAAGAAGAAGCTAGACCAAATATTATGATTGTCATTGCGACAATGGGCATGATATGGAGCAATGCATAAAGTTAGGGAAAGAGCTTGAGCAAGCTATCAAGCAAGGTTACCTGAAAGAATTCATAGACTGTGGTGCAGATAAGAGGCGCGAATTCAAGAGAAGGAATGGTCGAGATCATAAAAACAGAAAGCACACCCGTTAGCTAAGCCAACAAAGGCTAAAGTCATCAATATCATACATAGTGGACCATCTCGAGGAGGTCGAAAACAAGACCAAGAAGATGATGAGGATGCACCGCTAGTCATTTCCTGCAACATAAAAGGCTGCACTGTAAGACGACTTTTGGTAGGCTAGGGCAGTAAAACCGATGCGCTATTTTGGGATGCCTTCACCCAAATGAACATCCCTTTAGAAAAAGTGCAACCTTGCAAAAAACCCCTAATCAGGTTTCAGGACGTAGTTTCGATTCTTCAGGTATTATCACATTGCCTTCCGGCATAAATGGTAACACCTCGAATATAGAGTTCTTAATTGTTGATGCTCTATCATCATACAATGGGAACAATCTCACAAGACATTGCCATACATTGATTGGGAATCCTAGATAATGCACTACCTATGGTACAAAAAAAGAGAACATTTTCCTGATAGTATTAGCAGTTCATCAAGGATAATGTACAAAAGCTTTTGGAAGCGGGAATCATTACGAGGATTGATTACCCCGTGACATGTCCATTTTATATATGTTTTTACACTGTTAATATTCGGGTTTCAAAGGATTTTATATGTAAAATGAAACATTACCCATCATTTCATCTCTTCTATTTATAGGTATGTCTCGAATGAATTAGAATAAAGAACGAAGTGAAACCGGAGCATATGAAGCAAGAACGGGCGAAAAAGAGAAGAGATGACAATTTAATAGGAAGTAGATAGAGCTGACCACATCACCTGTCATACCAGGCAGAAGCAACACCCAGGAAGCTGGATCCGGCCGGTCGTGCAGCAGGAACATAGAATGCAATTTTCAGCCTCTTTTTAGTTACACTTTCAATTTATTTTCAATACATTCTCAGTTTAGGGTTTTAGAGAGTTGATTTTGGGAAGAAGTACTCCTCTTATTTCTTCCCATATCCTCTCTAATTAGTTATTTTTCATGAGCTAGACATTTAGAGAAGATAGTGAAGATCATCAATCAAGCAATTTCGAGTTTTCGGGCGAATTACCCAGAACCATAGAGTCATCTATCTTAAACCTAAGCTTCTCTTTCCTTTATCTTTTTATGAATTCTATTCTTAATTTGCGTTTTATCACGGTGCTTAGTAGCTGAATTTCTGTTTGAATGAGGGTTGAACCCTAGTTTATGAATATTTGGTTAGAATTTTATGAAATTGATGTTTTATTTCGATTAGGTTGTTGTTCATTTGTTCAATTGATGTTTTAAATTGAACTTAGCATAAGTGTTTTTCAAATATTCTACTTTCTTAGTCTTTAATATCCAGTTGTTAGATTTTACAGTTACTGCTGTATTATTGTTTTCAATCTGTTACACCTTATGCACACACGAGTAGAACCGTCACTTCTTGAAATTTTGACTAGGTTGGCTTCACTAGTTTTCTTTGCTTAGTTAGAAATTCTTGTGACTTATTTGTCTAGAATTGCTAAGTTCTTGCTGTTGGGAACTTTTGGTGAAATTGGCTATATTCTGTTGAGAATTTGTGTTGGCTTTAGTTATTCTTGAACACTACGCATACACAGGCGACGTTTTATATTTTTTTCTCATTTTTTGTTGTTGTCATTTTCAGTCTACTTATTTTATGTTTTCATGTTAAACGTCACTGGCCGTGATTTTTCGTTGTCTGGATAGATTAGAGTATTTTATTGAGCTCACTTTTTGTTACTCTACACTGTTTTCATGCTCTTAAGTTTCATTATAGTTTTTGTTTCTATTTATTTAATGCTTAGCTGTACTGTATGTTTGTTTGTTTGGTTTAAAGTTTGTTATGTTGGTGTTAGTTTATGTTTGCCTAGGGTATCTGTTTTGCTGTGAGCTTGTTGTAGTGAGTCTTCCCCTTTCTTCTTAGAGTCATGCCTTCTCGTAATACCACCGCTTCTAATAAACGAGCTCAGGCATCTTCTAGCCCATCGGATAGTGAGCCTTCAGTTCCTCTACCTCATAGGATAACCAATGCAACAAATAGGATGTGGTATGATGCCAAACAAAGAAATAACTTGTGGTAGAGCACATTGTAGACAATCTTCTGGAAAGTCAAGTAGGCATGCTAGCCGACTTTCGGGCCATAGGGTGGAATGCTTATATCACAATTGAAGGGAAATACCATTACAAAACAAAGATCATTACCGATGGTCACACTGATCGTCGGTAAATACTGATGGCATACCAACAGAAAGAACGTATATCGTCGGCATTTAACAATTCTAGAAAAAGAATAGAGGAAAATTGCACGCAAAAAAGTGACGCCTTCGTACTGACGGAAGAATTTGTCAGTTCAGCATGGTACCGGCGGTTTTTCCTACGGGACTTCTTCCGTCAGTAGCTAGATATGATTTTTGACGGCTTTAACGATGGTTACGTGCATTGTATTGGTAATTGATTTTATTTACTTGTAGTGTTATCGACGGTACTTCCATCTGTAATTTGTTATATGATGTTACCGACGGTCTTGCAGTCGGTGATCCGTAGGTAATAAAGTCAAAGATATTCAAAAATAGGCAAACTTTTTCCTTCCTCAAAACTTTCATGAGCTCTAAAAAAACCCTCCAAACCCCTCCCACACCCACCTCTCTGTAGGAATTTGTAGGCAAAAACAAAGTAAAATAAAACTACGGAAATCCACCAATAGGATCTGCACATACTAGAAAAATCGATTGGATAGAAAAACCGATAGGATAGAAATTACCTCAATCCACCAACAGGCATAAGTAGGTCCACCTCTCCCTTTGCCAAAGATCTACTCCTTTTGAGTCCCTGCACATTTACACAAATGTGAGCTCCACATTCGGTATCTAATACCCATGAAGTAGGAGTAGACATATTAATTTCTATAACGAAAATACCTGAAGCGGCAGTTTCACTGGCCTTTTGCTTCTTCTTTTCTTCCAAGTAGAGCTTGCAATTCCTCTTCCAATGACCAGGTTCATTGCAGTGGAAGCAAGTCCCTTCCTTTGGTAGTTTAACCTTGGGCTTGGGCTTCTGCTTGCCTTTACCCTTTTTGGCCATATCCTTTCCTTTTCCCTTTCCCTTGTTCTTCTTGAATTGCCCCTTCTGAACCATCAGAACATTAGGAGTAGACTTCCTAATGTTTTGTTCGACTCGCTTGAGCATCCCTGTGCAATTCATTTATGGACTTTTCCATATTATGCATATTGAAGTTCATGACAAACCCGATCATAGTCGAGGTCAAAGAGGCCAAGATCATATCAGTAGCCAAGTCACGACTTACAGGTGCTCCAAGTTTTTCAAGCTGATCAAAATACCCTTTCATCTTAAGGACATGAGCACTAACTGAAGTGCCAGGGGTCATTTTGCAGCTATTCAATGCCTTAGTGGTAAGATATCTCTCTTGACGTGCCTGCTCTTGGAACATTTCCTTGAGCTGTTTTATCATCTCATAAGCCTCAACTTCCTCGAATTGCTTTTGCAACTCAGATTCCATTGTAGCCAACATGAGACATGTCACATCGTTAGAATCATCCTTGTGCTTACTATAAGCATCCTTTTCGACTCTAGGGGCATTGTTAGCTGGTTGATTAGGGATAGGGTTCTCAAGTACATATAGCTTTTTCTCTTGTTTAAGGACAATCCTTAAATTTCGTGCCCAATCAAGAAAGTTAGTCCCACTAAGCTTATTCTTTTCAAGCACGGATCGCAACGATGTGTTTGAATTGTTTGAGGCCATTATCTACATAGAATTTGCAAAGTAAAATTAAATAAATGAAGCATTAAATTTTCCCTGAAATATTCAACACTTGATATAAATCATGGGCATAAAAATTCATTTTATTTTAATCATAAGTAAGCTTTGGCTTAACACCCATAATTAGAGAAAAATGTATTAATGAGATTTACATCTACATGTACCGGCAAAATCCCATATGATGTCCTAGGCTCAAAACCGTTTTGATAGCCTAGTTAAGCCAAACCATTCCAAGCATATGGAAATCACCATTTTCCATCTTCCCCTTCTTAGGTAACCATTTATCTCTTGCTTTGGCAATGAGACAAAATGATGATCCAAGCATGGAGAAGTGCTTATGATCATGGAAGGCATTTTATGACTTAAATTTTTTTTTTTTTACATGGTTTCAAAAACCTTCTTCCTTTTTATTTGTATATTATTTCACAAAACATATATAAAAAATAAAAAAAATTAAACTAAACATCACATTCATAATATATACATCAAATAAAACGTGTCATAGCATGGCCCCAATCCTATATTGACTTCCACGAGCCTCATGGAAGTCAAAGGTCAA
Organism: Catharanthus roseus; assembly: GCA_028651295.1. Lineage (NCBI taxonomy): Eukaryota > Viridiplantae > Streptophyta > Magnoliopsida > Gentianales > Apocynaceae > Catharanthus > Catharanthus roseus. Next base: position 25,089,232 of record JAPQWS010000153.1, on the reverse strand, counting down.
TTTAGGTAAGTCTTCATCTCCATGAGCTTGCCTCCAATGTCTTGGCCTTCTAATCTTGTTACATATGACAGAAAACATAATAGGAATAGGAAATAAAATTAACCTATTCTAGTAAAGCTTGATAATATTACATCAACAAAAACAACGACACGCAGGCTGTATTTAAAAACATACAACCCATTAACAAAATAAGCCAATCACTCAAAAGAGGTAAAGGGCCATGCTATGCACCATGCATCTAAAGATAGGAAGAAACATGCAAAGAAACAACAAGGGCGTTCCGGGGGCGAAGCCCCCGGAAGAAAACGGCGGTCCCTAAAAACGATTTTTCTTTCTAACTCATTGAATGAGTTATTGCCGTCATAAACCCTAAAATCATGCTGCCAGAAATTTTGTTTAACAGTTAAACATTAAATCATGTGATTCTGCATATTAGTTTAACAATTAAATTGCACAGATTACAGACTGTACGCCAAACAATTTGGCAGTAACAACATTCTGTTTAATTAATCGCATTAATAAGTAAAACAGAATATGATATATGCGAATCCTATAATTCAATTTACTACACTAATCAGAAACCTTACTATAAGGCCGATTGAAAACAATGCATGTAATCAAAGCGGTAACAGATAAAATCAGTAAAACTAGTATATACGAGGCTCTGATACCACTGTAGGAATCCGTAGGCAAAAACAAAGTAAAATAAAACTATGGAAATCCACCAACAAGATCTGCACATACTAGAAAAACCGATTGGATAGAAATTACCTCAATATTTTGATTGTTCGTTGTGGAGGCGCTGCTTTGTACGCTTCGCCCTCTACTGGTATCCACGCGACGAACTCCTCTGCTCGGGATGCTAGCCCCTTCTGTGTTCTAAAAGCTGTTCAGAACTGATCCTGACTATCTGGTAATCGGTCGTATTTCGGAGAGAGGAGGCTAGATACTATATCGCCGTTCTAGGGTTTAGGGTTTTGTTTTTCTTTAATCAGATAAAGGACAGCTTCCAAGAAAAGGTTAACATAACCTTTTATAGCTGTCAATATCAAAACCCTAACTGTCATCTGATGACAGTTTAATCTCTTCCGTCTATTCCTATAATCATCCAACGGTTGGATGAGTAATATTAAGTAATTAACTTCATTTATTCGATTAAATAAAATTAATTACTTATTAACCAACCAAAAAATACAATATGGAATCTGATTCCCCTTTTGTATACGTTCAACGAATCTGGACACAATCTAGATTCATTGAACGTGGACATTATGCTCACAAGATCGTCTATGCGTGTGACCCTGTAGGTTCACTTAACATTGGCAGTGAATGAAAAAATGTCCTAGACATTTATTCACAAAACATAAGCGGCCTCTAGCTAGACATTATGCTTACCCAAGTTAAGTAAATGTAATAATAACCAAGCATCAGATTTAATATTTAGTCCTTTTGTCACACGATATCCTAATTAAGTATAAGGCATGGATCAAGTCATCCTTATAAAACTTAATTAACCATTTACTTGATCACCAGGCAGACTGTTCCAACAAATAATATTAATAACACCTTATTAATACTTATTTGAGCATGGCCATGCATATTTTCCAGTCTTCCTTATCAAGGGGCCCATGGATATCTCTCTCTAGAAAGAGAGGGACAAATCCTTTTCACTATCTCCAATATTCAAGCCATGACGAGAAAATAAGCCAACCAATAATCATAATGATCACCTAATTAAAAGTGATGTTTGACTATGTCAAAACATATTTTTCTCCCCATGCAAGAAGATTAGAAACATTAGGTCGAAGGACACCAAGTATAAAACTGAGAAGAAATACTTATAACTTAAACCCATGCAATATTTCTTCTTCACTCTGGGTCATGTCCAATACAATATTCTCAATATGTATTTATGAATTGATTTTATATCTCATATTCATGATCAGTAAAACTTGACCATCAATCAACTTCACACTAGTTTACAAGATGTAATAAACTAGGGACAAATAAGAATAGTATTTTATTAGCTATAAGGGTTTTACTATCAAGTCACATACTTGATGACCAAGAGCATAAAATATAATTCAAAAATACATACTTCATAAATCATAAATGTGAGTCAATTGGTCTTAGGGCATATACTAACACTCTCACTGACTACTCCCCCATTTACCGACGTCCCACACCGATGTGAAGGCATCTCCGGTACTGCTACCCCACCACTTTTACTCTCTCTCTCTCTCTCTCTCTCTCTCTCTCTCTCTGGTATTCTCTGTCTCTCTGTGTTTCACTTTTATTCTTCTTTTCTTCTTCTCTCCTCTTTTTATTCTTCTTCTTCTTCTTCTTCTTTTCTCTCTCACTGAGATCGAATGCAGCTACTGCTAGGAACTATTGGCCATAAATTTCCCCCTGCTACCGAAAATTTGCCCAGCTGCTTGCCAGAATTTTTGCTTGCGTATGTAGATTCTTCCTTGATCAGTTTTCCTAAATCTCTTCCCTCCCCTTTTCATATCAAAATTTCTTGGTTTGTTAAAGAGTAGGTAAGCTAGAAAGACAGAGAGATAACATGCAGTCTTTCTTTACTTGCTTCAGCTGACCTTGAATTTAAAATTGATAAAATTATACCACCAAAATATCTTAATTGACAAGTCCTTACATAGGTTAGGCTAGATTGCTATTATGCTTCAAGATTATCCTGCCTATTTCTGTTTCTACAATTATTTATCGATGTTTTGTTCCCAAATTTAGCGACTTATTGCAATCTATGCATTTCATGTGGTGTGTATAGCTTCTTCTTGTAGGTTCCAAGCCTCCTTTCCTCTAAAATTATGTTATTTATTCTGGATAGTTTGCAATCATTCTTGCTTTAATATTTCACATGAATTACATCTCAATAAAGATGCATAAAAACTAAGGAAACATTGTACCCCAACCTAAAATGGATGTAGTTGGTTGTTTTGCTAATTATGTTTTGGTGAGAAAATGCATATACATAACAAGCTATTTCTGGAGGGTTGTGCTTCTCAATACTTTCAAGCTATCAAATTAGACAATAATCTGCGACAAGAGGAAATTTCACAAGTTCGTAGTTACTTTTTTGTTCTATTGATTTGAGGATAAGTTCAAGAGGAATAGGAAAATCTTTTTAGGGTTAGGTTGTTGAGCATTTCTGTAAGATATAATTTGATCATCAATATTTCTATATATTTAATTTGAAGGTTCATTTAATCAAATGATTAATTAGCTTTGGGGTTTTGGAGTATTTTCTTGTGGAATTACATCATGGAAATGGTCATCTATTTTGTCATTTTAGCTAGGGCTTCTTAACTGAATAATCTGAAACATGTTTTTGCTTTTTAGTCTTACAGTCTTTTTTGTTTACTAATATTTCTCGTTAATATACATAAAATCGTATTCGTAATTGCCTCTTTAAATGCGGTTTATCTTCTCTCCACCAACTCATGAGATCCAATCCATATAGGGTCCTTTCTTCATTTTCTATCTCTGTTTTGCTTCAATAATATTGAAGTTCAATTCAACAAAATACATGGAAATGATCATATGAAAATTATGAACTATTCAATAATATTTTCTTTTATAATATATTTTTTTGAAAGAAAAAGAGATTATATATTTTACTCTTTATTGATAGTTAATATATTTTAAAGAAATGAGGATCATATAAGGTAGAATCATGTTTTTTTTGGAAGACTGAACCTTGATATAGCTTAGAACAATAAATTTTCTGCCCAAATCTGTCCAGAATATCAGAATAATTTTTAAATAAGAGATGGAAACACAAATTAGTTGAGAAGGGATATATTATACTCTGGAGATTTGAGTTTAGTTCTATCTATGTACGCTTAGAAGTGACTAAGGTGCATATGTATTAATGATATAAAGAGCATTGGATTCTTGCTCATGAACTTTGAAGTCTAGAATCAAGGTAGTGTATCTTCCTTTACTCCCCACTATTGATCCGCACCTCTTCCCCCACTCTCTAGTTATGTTAGGGGTCTTGAGGATGTTTGATACTTGTACATTTTATGTTATTCGATGTCTTATGTATGGATTTTAGTTTATGGATGTTTTATGGGTTTGATGTTTTATGTATGTAAGTTTATGAATATATATTGCTATTGTTGGTGGTTTTTTTGCAATTCAAGGAGTTTCGGGTCCGTTTTATGAATTTTGTACAAAAAACAAATTAACGATGGAATACCGACGGGCTGGCTGTGGTAACAAACTTTCTAAAATCAATTATCGGCAGACGTTTTTGTCAAAAATGGTCGTCAGTACTATTTATCGAAAGTTCTTTCGTCCATTGGTACATCCGTTGGCATTTAATATCGACCAAAGGCTTCCATCGGCTATTGAAATCCTGCGAAACAAAAAACTTTTGTTGGGAACACCGTTAGAATTAAGTATTACATACGGTTGACCCTCAGTAATTTTTGTTACCAACAAAAACTACCCGACGGTGTTTCTTCCGTTTGTGTGCCGTCGATACAAACCTAATATTGACGATTCTCTGACGAGATTTTCCGCCGAAAATCCTACTTTTTTGTAGTGTACTACCCTAATCTAGTTAGAGAGTTCTACGCCAACATTCACTTCAAATCCGTCCCTTATAAAGCCAAATCACAAACCACTTAAAGGGGTTAGGATTTATCTATACCGAGCCATCCTTGCACACATTATACGTATACGAAATGAGGGACATTCGGTTTTCTTCGACCATGCTTCCACAAGTATAGTCAAGGACACAACCTAGTCTATTATTAGGCTTTAGCTAGGTTTGGTGTCCAAGCACAGGCAGTAAGAAAGAAGATTGTTAAGTCTAATGGTTTAGAGAGAACTTGGAAGGTAGCGTTACTTCTCATGTAGGCACAAATTTTGCCTCTCGATCTCCAAAACAAACAAATGATTTGAGGATGATCGACGTTTATATCATGGATAAGATGAGGAGTCATTACCATTTCTCTCTTCCCTCTTTACTCATCCACTTTTGTGTGACATTGCATGTAGCCCTATAGTTGATAGGGTTATTAGTTTTCCATTCTCTTATCTCGTGTCATTCACCACTTTAATGTTGATTTTTCAGGTGAACTATGAGAAACAATCTCTACTTCGGACTAATCAATGCAACCACCATAGAGCGAACTCGTTATTGATGGGATAACGATGAAAAGGAGGTGGCAACTGGCAATAAAACAAAGGGGTGATGAGCAGGCCCAGATAGTAGAACAAGAAAAGTAGACACGGGTGAGGATGTCGAAGAGGATGACTTCTGGGCCGTCGTGATCGACCAGTGGAGCATGTTCAAATCCAACTAGAGGCAATCCATATGCAATTTCAAATCTACCAGGAGACAACCTACACTCAACTTCAAAGTGTAGAGGACATGTTTAGTTTCCTATATCGACGCTTCTTATCGGATGCGGGATCCAGTGAGGGCAGTGCTGCGCCACAATGAGGGAATTTTCTTTTTCCCCTTCTACACATTTTTTTTACTATCCTTATTTTAGTTTCTTTAGTTTTTGAGATTTCTTCCCTTCTTTTGTTGTCTTTGTTTTTTTTTCTCTATGTTTCGTTTGTCTTTTCATTTTGGGATTGCTTTCATGTGTGCTTGCCTTTTTTGTTTTTGGAATTGCTTTCTATGTGTGGTTGTTTCTTCTTTTCGGGATTGCTTCTTGGGCCTGCTTTATGCTTTCCTTGTTTTCTCTTTATGTTTGCTTAGTTTTCTTTTAGTCTTTTCATTTCTCTTGTTTTAATTTCAATGTAGCCCCCAGATTAAGGACAATCTGGTTTAAAGTGTGGGGATGTTTTGTTTTGTTTTCTTTCCTTTAGTTGCTTGAGTTTGTTTTCTTACGAATAAAACCCAAAAACATTGAAAATGTTGAAAAACTTCCAAAAAGATTTTTGTTGATAAAAGCCTTTTTAAAGTTTCTTTTTAGGGTTTTTATTAAGCTATAAAGTCAAAAAAAATCAAATATTCTAAATACTCCAAAAATAGTTGTTTTTTCTTTAGTTGTGTTTTTTCTTTTGTTTAACCTTTGAAAACCCCAAAAATATTTTTGTTTTCGTTTATAGTTTACCCTTTTACTTTTCATAAAATCAAAAAGTCTAAAAAGAACTTTTGTTTTTCAAATTTACCATTTGAGAGCTTGTAGAAATTTTAATTTTATGATATGAGACTTTGATGAGACGTGTTGCTTAGCTTATATGTGATACCATACAGTTGTGTAGACTTTTATGGATTGGTGGTTCATATGCACATAAAAGTGTCTTGTTAGTAAATAAATGTTTTGTGAATCTTAGGATATTAGCTTAATAATTTATATCTATGCCTGCCCTGAGATTTATCCTGTCAGGCAGATGATGGTCTTAGGCCTTCTTTAACCCATTTGATCCTTTCTTGCCTACTCTTCAATGTTAAATCCTTACTACCTTTTTTTAGCCTAAATTTCATAAGGGTTTTAACCCTTATTTCCTTTGTTTTGAAACTCGCACTATATTTAAACCCTCATTGCGAGAGCTAATGACTTTTTTGTATCTTTAAGTTGCTTTTGAGTGAGGTACATAGATAAGTGTGAGTGAGAAAGTGGAGATGAGTTTTTATGTAAGGGGTATTTTGGAAAAGTTTGTGAGAAGAAATCAAATGAGAGGTTTGAAATGAAATACAAAAAATTCTATGTGTTGATCAAAGCTTGTGATTCTCAATCTTGTTTTGAAAATAAAGAAAAATATTTGAGGAAGAAAAAGAAAAAATGAGAAAAAGAAGGTGAAAAAAAAGAGAGAAAGAAAAGAAAAAGTGAACATTTCAAATATCTTCTTTAAGCTTCTTTCTTGAGAAAATGGTTATACAGTTCTTCTTCACACAATAGGACGTCCTTATACTTCATATGGGATTAGGAATAGTTGAGAATGTTAGGCAGATTATGATTTGCTAAAAATAGTGAACTAAATGAGAGGAAAAGTGTTCTAGGGGGTGAAGGGCAAAAGAGCGTAAAAAGTGACTTGAAGGTTTTAGATTAGATATCAGTGTTATTTTCCTTTTGGTTGCATTAAGCTCTCTTCTGTTTGCTTTTTGTTTTTCCTTTCCTTTTGTTTGTCATTTTATGTCCCTAGCCTAACATTATAAGCTTGAAAGTCCTACCTAATTCAGGGATGATTTTAGTTGGACCAACTAGTTAATAGGTTGTGAAAAGTTGAGTGGATGGGCATTGTGTTGAAGTGACCTATTTTGTTGATTTTGCGACATTCCTTTTGCATTTGTTGAAACTCAACATAAGCAGTTACAGACACACACATTGTTTATTCATAATCGTTTGCATGAGATATTTGGTGGATCATTTAAGTTTTGTAACTTGTACTTGGATGAGTTTCGTGTGATTCTTGTGAAGTTTAGACTTGTTCAAATGTGGTGATGTCATTTTCTTTAAAGTGTTTCAAAAGTTTGTTTTACTTTATTCTGTGATTTTGAGTATTTATCGTTTATTGGAAAGTTGTGTTCGGTCTTGGCATCCTTGAGTTGTTACGTTACTTTGTGTTTCTTGAGGGCAATCAACGTTTAAGTGTGGGGGAATTTGAGATGTCTAGTTTTATATACATCTTTATACTGTTTAATATTCAGGTTTTGAAGGATTTTATATCTAAAATAGAAAATATACCCACCGTTTCGTCTTTTTTATTTATAGGTATGTCCAAAATGAGTTAGAAGAAAGAATGAAGTTAAATGGGAGCATAAGAAAAAAGAAAGGGAGAAAAAGTGAAGAGATGACAGTTTAATAGCAGGTGGCCGGGCCCGACAGAAGGAGCACTGAAGGAGCAATTTTACAAGGTCCAGCTGGACCCTGCTACCCAACTGGCCAGACCTGGCCGGTTACTTTGTAGGGACCCAGAATGCAATTTTCAACTTCTTTTTAATTAGAATTTCAAGGTATTCAATACATTCTAAGTTCAGGGTTCTAGAGAGTCGGTTTTGGGGAAAAATACTTTCTAATTTCTTCCCGAATCCTTTATAATTAGTTAGTTTCATGAATTACACATTAAATTGGTGGTTTAGAGAAGAGACCGAAGATCATCAACGGAGTAATGTGGAGTTCTTTGGACGAATCTAAAGACAAGATCGACGACTACTCAAAACCATAGAGTCATCTATCTTAGACCTAAGATTCACTTTATTTTATCTTTTTATGGATTTTATTCTTAATTACTTTTTTTATGACGATGTTTAGTGGCTAAATTTCTATTCGTTTGAATGAATTGTTAGTATATGCCCTTGACCAATTGACTCACATTTATGAAACATGTATTTTGTATTGTATTTTATGCTCTTGGTCATCAAGTATGTGACTTGATAGTAAAACCCTTATAGCTAATAAAATACTATTCTTGTTTGTCCCTAGTTTTATCACACCTAGTTTTATCACATCTTGTATTATTAAACTAGTGTGAAGTTGATTGATGATCAAGTTTTACTAATCATGAATATGAGATATAAAATCAATTCACAAAAATACATATTGAGAATATTATATTGGACATAACCCAAAGTGAAGAAGAAATATTGCATGGGTTTAAGTCATAAGTATTTCTTCTCATTTTTATATTTGGTGTCCTTTGACCTAATTTTTCTAATGCTTCTTGCATGGGGAGAAAATATGTTTTGACATAGTCAAACATCACTTTCAATTAGGTGATTATTATGACTATTGGTTGGCTTATTTTCTTGTCATGGCTTGAATATTGGAGATAGTGAAAGGGATTTGTCCCTCTCTTTTAGAGAGAGATATCCATGGGCCCCTTGATAAGGAAGACAGGAAAATATGAATGGCCATACTCAAATAAGTATTAATAGGTGTTATTAATATTATTTGTTGGAACAATCTGCCTTGTGATCAAGTAAATGGCTAATTAAGTTTTATAAGGATGACTCGGTCCATGCCTTATACGTAATTAGGATATCGTGTGACAAAAGGGCTAAATATTAAATCTGATTCTTGGTTATTATTGCTTTTACTTAACTTGGATAAGCATAATGTCTTGCTAGAGGCCATTTATGTTTTGTGAATAAATGTCTAGGACATTTTTCATTCACTGCCAACGTTAAGTGAACCTATAGGGTCACACACATAGACAATCTTATGAGCACAATGTCCACGTTTAATGAATCTAGATTGTGTCCAGATTCGTTGAACGTATACAAAGGAGAATCAGATTCCATATTGTATTTTCTGGTAAGTTAATAAGTAACTAATTTTATTTATCAGATAAATGAAATTAATTACTTAATATTACTCATCCAACCATTAGATGATTATAGAAATAGACAAATGAGATTAAACTGTCATTAGATGACAATTAGGGTTCTGATATTGATAGCTATAAAAGGTTATGTTAACCTTTTTTCTTGGCAGCCGTCTTCATATGATTAAAAAACAAAACCCTAAACCCTAGAACGGTGATAATAATATCTAGCCTCCCTCTCTCCGAAATTCTACGTATTACCAGATAGTCAGGATTAGTTCTGAACAGTTTTCAGAACACAAAAGGGGCTAGCATCCCGATTGCTTGCAAAAGAGTTCGTCGTGTGGATACCAGTAGAGGGCGACGCGTAAACAACAGCGCCTCTACACCGAACAGTAAAAAACATTGAGGTAATTTCTATCCAATCAGTTTTTCTAGTATGTGGAGATCCTGTTGGTGGAGTTCCGTAGTTTTATTTTATTTGTTTTTGCCAACAGATTCCAACAGGGTTGAATCCTAATTTCATGATATGAATATTTGATTGGAATTTTATGAAAGATGTTTGATTTTTATTGTGTTGTTGATCAACTGTTCAATCGCATATTTAGTTTTCGTGAAATAATTTAATTCACAAAGTTAGTGAGAATTGAGAAAGAAAAACTAATTTAGGGAAATTAATTAAACATTAGGAGTGGGTAACTGAATAGAGATACTAGTTGCATTCTTAGGTCCATAAATCACCTAATCTTAAGGCTTTCATAATCGGTTAGAGAGAGAATAGATTCTTTTCTAAAAGTTAGTGAATATAACGGTTTTCACCTAGAGATAGGATTACTTGAGTTAAGTGTGATGACCCGACCAATACCTTTTAAAAATCCTTTTTACTACTTTTCTAATTGAAGTAGTTTAAAATTCTAGGGCGTTCCATCATTCAAACTCTTTTCCATAATCTCATCGCTTAAAACAACTTTTATTTCCTCGTTAATTCTCGTCTTTTTTTATTGCTTCTAGCTTTAAAACCATCTTTAAACCTTTTTTGATTAAATGTTAAAAAAAAGGGTACTTAGTATAGCTTCTCCGTCCCCATAGTTCGACAACCTAGGAGGTTCTCTAATACTACACCAGTAGGTCCACTTGCATGTTAGGTAAAATTTTTCAGTAGTCCTAAAATAAACATCACCCCGTATGGTTAGCAAACCCTGTAGTAGTTTCCAAGCATAACAGGGAATGGTGAATGTGTATTGATTACACAAATTTGAACAAATCTATACCAAAGCAACTATTCCCATTCTCATGGATTTATCAGGTAGTGGATACCGTGGCGGGCCATGTACTTCTTTGCTTATTACATGCATATATAAGGTGTCATCAAATCCCTATGGCACCAGAAGATATGGAAAAAACAGTCTTCGTTACAGAATATGGTATCTTTTGAATATAGTATCTTTTGTTATATCCGATGTCATTCGGCCGAAAGAATGCCCAGGCCGAGTTTCAGCAAATGGTCAATTAGATTTTCGGGGGTCAAATTTGAGAAATATGGAAGTATACGTGGATAATATAATCTTTATGTCTAAGAATGTGGGGAATGCTATCCACAGATGTGTGGGAAACATTTGAGAAGATCCTACGGTTAGGGATGTGGTTAAATCCCAAGAAATATGTATTTAGAGTATCTGCAAGGAAGTGTTTAGTTTTCATTGTATCAAAAGAGGGTATAGAAGCGGACCCAATATGATACAAGCCATTCAAGAGATGATACCACCACAAAACCTTAAGGATGTGCAACGATTTTCAGGATGCATAGCATATCTTTGGACGGTTTTTAGCCAAAATGGGAGAGAAGAGTCTTCCCTTCTATTAGCACCTAAAGGTTAGTATTAACTTTGAAAGGAAAACTAAAATACCAACGCATCTTAGATCAGCTGCAGGAATACTTAAGCAATGCACCACTTTTAGTTAGCTCGATAGAGGGAGAAAATTTACTCATGTACCTTGTGGTGACTGAAAATGTAGTTAGTTCTGTAATTTGTTTATTGGGAAATCAGAAGATGATACATGTTTATTATGTCAGTCATGTTTTAGTAGGGTAGAAATACATACAATCCATTGGAAAAACACATTTTCAATTTTGTCTTCTCGGCCCAAAAGCTAAAACCTTATTACCAAGCACACCCTGTAACCGTGCTTACCAATGTAGCTCTTAGGCAGGTATGTATAAGTCGGACCTAATGAGGTGAATGACAAAATGGGTCCTAGACTTAAGAGAATACCTGATATGAACTGGGTTGACCAAAGTTAATGAATTGATTTATGATCCAAGCACTAGAGCAAGGACAAGAACATCAAGGCATTTGATGTAAGTTTGACATGCTTTCATTGAAGAAACCAAGACAAACGAAATGAAGAACAAGAGTGAAATTTTGGCTTTGATGATAAAGGACAACCTTATAGGTTGCTCAAAATCTATACCATAAACAAAGATTATTCAAGGGAGCAACTTAGATGTGAAAAGGAGCAAGTTTTGTGAAATGTTTGACCTACCACTGATTGTAGGCCCTGCATCACTGGTAGGCTTCTGGACTGGAAGAGCTTTGAAAGTTACACCCTTCCGGTAGGTTACACTCTACTGTTGCCGGTAAGGTCCTGGTGGACTTGGACCTTTGTGAAGTTTAGGTAGGATTTTATTATTTGAACTTTATTTCCATATATTAATCAAGGGGCCCAATGGGTATTTTAAAGCCCTTAATTATTGGATAAGTTCGGTTTAGGCCTTGGTCTATAAAAACCCAATTATAAGCTGATTCATAACCAACTTGGATATTTTGCTAAAAATTGAGAGAGAAATTCTCCATTGTCTCTAGGTTTCTTCACCCTTCTTAGTTAGCTTTCTAAGGGTATCTTTCCTTAGCTTTGTGAACAATTGATTTCCTAGATTGTGGAATGTATGGAACTAATTGATTATCCAATTCCTTTCTTAATTAATTCTTAGAGTTCATGTTCCTAGAATTAATTAACCTAGGTCTTCTAGTTTGAGTAGGGTTTTGAGGCCCTAGTTTTCTCAAGGTTCTTTCTATCAAATTGGGAATGAGTTTTGCCTCTCAATATTGGCTTCTATGAGGCTTAGATCCTCATAGGTTTTCTATTAGAGTGTTGAAACTATAAATTCATCAATAGAGGTGCTTCATTAAATGAGGTAATCTTAGGAAGGTGTTGAATCAAATCTACATTAAATTGAAAATTCACATCAATACCAGATAGACTTCTAACCCAGAAGAGCCACGCAAGCTCAAGTGCTAGCCGACTTTGTTGTAGAGAACACATTGTTGAGCACTGCAGAATCGATAGTTACCCCACAGGAGTTGGGCCATAAGAAGACATCAGTCATATATATAGATGGCTCAACACAACAATGACACAAAGGGGTTGGATTTGTTTTAGAAGACCCAAGTTGTACAAAATTTGTGTATGCTTTGAAATACAACTTTTTGGTAAATAACAATGAATCGGAATACGAAGCACTCATTACAGGGTTGAAGATGGCCTTGGCCATCAACATTGAGCAGCTCATCATACCATGTGACTCCAAGGTGGTGTGTTGGCCATGTAATAGAGTCCTTTGAGGCGAAGGAGCAAAAAAAGAAGAAGTATTCAACACTAGCTAAACGTTTAGTGGCCAGTTTAAAGCAACGTGGTTCAAGAAGATTGACAATAGACATAATCAGAAGGCAGATGATCTATTAAAAGTTATCTCGAGGGAGAAGATAACCGGGGTATGCTTAGAGCCTCTGGCCCAGAAAAGTATTAATGGCAAAATACTATGTATAGAAGTTGAGGACAGCTGGATGATCCCTATTCATTTTACATGGCTCATTGCCAGAAGAAATAGCAACATCTAGGAAAATCCGTACTTCAACAGCCTGTTATGTCTTGGTCAAGTATCTCAAGGATAGAACAATTGGTGATTGCCTACTCTTGAAATGCATATCTTAGGAAGAAGGCATTTACATCCTACGAGAAATTCATTAGAATATATATTGGACTCATATTGGGGTCAATGTTTTGGTTAAGAGGATAATGCAATACGGGTACTTCTAGCCAAGCATGAGGAATGATGCTAAGGATATAGTGTGGACGTGTGATAAATGTCAAATCTATAACAATGATAATTACGTAGCACAAAATGAATATCATTATCTAAGATTTACAATGTCGTTTTCCCAATAGGGAATGGATTTGTTAGGCCCATTCCCGAGAACACAAGGTGGGAAAGAACACTTAGGTCGTGCTTGTAGATTACTTCACAAGGTGGGTAGGTTAAGGCACTTAGCAGTAATACATCCAAGAAAGTACATGATTTCTTCTTGGAAGATATAGTTTGTAGATATGGAATCCCTAAAATATTAATCACATCAAGGGGAGTCAGTTTAACTCAGAGAACTTCAAGGAATAGTGTGAGGGGCTCGAGATAGAATAGCGTTTCGCCTTGGTGACTTACCTGCAGACAAATAGATTGGCCGAAGTCGCTAATTGGACAATACTTCAAGGCCTGAAGAAGCGATTAGATGAAGCAAAGGGCAATTGGATAGAGGATTTGTCAAGCGTGCTATGGTCATATCGAACAACAACTCGAAAACCAATTGATGAATAGCCCTTCCATTTATGCTTCGGGGTGGAAGTATTAATACCCGTGGAGGTAAGATCCCTGAGCACTAGCAGTTTGGAATTTAACCTGAAGGACAATGAAGGACTTATGTGGGAAAACTTATTGCTCATGGATAGGATTTGGACACAGCCGCCCGTAAGGATGAGCATTTTAAGAAGGCCTCCGATGCTATCACAATTCTTGGGTTAAACCCGTAAGGATGAGCATTTTAGTCTTTAGATAAAAACAAGTCAGTAGGTAGGAGCCAATGTGGAAGTTAGATGCTATTTGTGAAGGCCTGTATCGAGTCATCAAGGCATACAAGAATGGGGCATATGTGTACCAGATAATAATGGTAGGCACCTCACGAAAACTTGGAACGATAGTAACTTGAGAGATTACCACCCATAGTGATGAAATGGAATTATGGTATAGACTAAAAATGATTTTACATTGAACTTTATACATTTATTTTGTAATAAATCATAACTTACATAAATAATATTTTAGGCATTTTACTTTAATTGATCATTGAGTATTAAAGTGCATATTTTTTTACTGTTTTTAGAGGGTAAAGTTATCTTACACCTTACTTTATAGTAGTATTTTGCTATTAACCCTTTATAATATTTTTTTCACTATTTCTTTATTAAAATTAAAAGGAAAGGAAAATTCACACTCCCTGAAAGAACTCTATCTTTTTTTATAAGGTTAAAGCCAAAAGAGTACCTTTTGGTTTAAGGGTTTTGCTAATTGAGTATCCTTTCTCCTTCAATGGTCAATTGGGTGACAATTTCTGATTTATGAGTAATCAATTTCATCATAAAATATGTAAATGACTAATTTACCCCTCAAATTAAAAATAAAAATTTACTTCTACCCTCTAAATATTAAATACTACCTCCATTTCATATTAACTGTCGCTTAGATATACTTTTTCCGTTTCAAAATATCTGTCATTTTCACAAATCAAGAGAACATTAAATGATGCTTTACCTTATATACCTCTATCTTATTAGAACTACACAATTGTCAAGAAATTTTCATTAACACTATTAATGACAGTTAAAGAGTAATTTAGTATATTTCTTTTTTTAATTTAGACAACCCAATCATTTCATTAATTCTTGTACCATCTCCTAAAGCAACACATAATATGAAATGGAGGCAGTATATATAAAAATGGTTTTCCCCTTTTATTTTGATCTTGTGTTTTCTATTAAAAGATGCTTTTCGGGAATGGAATCCATTATCTAAATTTTTTTTTCTCTTCTCTGGAGCTCTCTCTCCTCCTCTGACAATGGTCACTCAGATTGTTAGTACATCCTCTAATACACTCTCTCATATACTTTCTTTACTAGTAACTTTCACTAAAAATGTGTACTAGAGAGTAGAAAGTGGACAAAAAGATATAGTAAACGATCCCGACCAGACAATGGCTCTCTTTTTTCTCTTCCCCAAATCCCATTGCCTCTACCTCCATCCAGTGAAACTACCACCGGCCATGGCTACTTCTATCCAACTCTTTCCTCTATTATAATTCCTTCTTTTCACTAGCTGTGTGGGAGCTATAAATTGCCCCATCTCTGATTTTATTTTTATGACCATACAAAGAATCCTTGTATGTTGTTGTTTAGTGTGATCTAATCTGCATTATGAATAGGGGGCAGTTCCAGGTATAAAAATAGAGATTGGAAATTACATAGGTGGAGGAAAGAGAAAGAAAAATGAAAAAAATTAATTTTTTAGGGTCTTTACTAGGCTTCGTTGCTATAGTGATGGTGTAGTATGTTATCGATCATCACTAGCGACGGCCAGTGGCCCGAGCTGGCCTACAAATCTAGCCTAGCCCAGTTCGTTTCGATCCAGGACCAGTTTCGGACTGGTTAGGTTCGGCTTAGCCTGCACGCAAAAGGTCCAAGAGGAGCGGTCCGTGCTGGGTTTTGACTTTGTGATCAGACTCGAACTGACCCATATCAAGCCCAAAACCAACCCGGCCCATTAAAAATTTGGATCAACCCGCAAACCGGATCGAGATCGGCCCAGCCCAAGACTAGGACCGTGGTCCAGTTGAAAAAAAACAAAAAAAAAATATTTGAACGTTGGGGATTTTAATCCCATGCTTCGCAGACTGTTGCAGATCAACAATCCAAATGATTTGGCTGTTTGATCTTAACAGTTTAGATGGTTTGATAGTTGGTCACCATTTGACCATTGAGATCTAATAGTCCAGATTATCTGACTGTTAAGATCCAACCTTCCTTTTTTTTTTTTTCAAAATCGACTAGTTCTTTTTTTTTTTTTTTAATTATAAATTCCCTCTAAACCAATGCATTCCTCACAACAAAAATCACTCATTCTCACTTCTATCTTCTATTAAACTCCTTTATTTCTCTAAACTCTATTAACTCTCAAGAATCAAATATTTTTTGAGGTTTTTCAGTTGTTCAATATTTCGAGAAAGGAAGGAATCAAAGAAAATTTGGCAAAAATCAAAGCTTCTTCAATTATTCTTCGAACTTCCGATTTCATCATTGATAGTTTGCTTTCTTTAACTTAATTTATGTTAATTCTTTTATTTATTATATTTTGGAACTTTATTAGTTTTAAATAATTATTTGTTTATTTTATTTACTATAATATATATTTATTTTTTTAATACTTATTGTTTACTTTATTTATTAGAATTTCTTTATTTAGTTTTAAATAATTATTTGTTTACTTGATTTATTTAGTTATTAAATTTGTTCACTTTATTACTAATTATTAATTATTATTATGGGTTCATCTTTAAGACATGCTTTTTCCCACACCGTAGACTTTGATAATGAAAATGAACAACATAATGAAGAAAATGAGATGCCTTTATTGGGAATTCGTAGACAAAAAGCATAACAAAAAAACCTACGACCACCGCTAAAAGGATCCATACATACCAGAAAAACTGATTGGAAAGAAAAACTACCTTAATGTTTTGATGCCGCTGGTTTGGAGGTGCTGCTGTTTACGCTTTGCCCTCTACCAGTATTCATGCGACGACTTCTTCTGCAAGCGATCAGGATGCCAGCCCCTCGGCTTTCTGAAAACTATTCAGAACAAACCCTAACTATTTGGTAATTCTTTGGAATTCTAGAGAGAGAGAGGCATGATACGGTTCTCATCGTTCTGAGGTTAAAGGTTTTTTTTAATCAGAGGAAGACAGCTGTAGAAAAATGTTAACATAACCTTTTATAACTATCAACATTAGAACCCTAATTGTCATCTAATGGCAATTTTAATCTTGTCCGTCTATTCCTATAATCATCCTATAGTTTGATGAATAATATTAAGTAATTAATTTCATTTATTTGATAAATAAATTAGTTACTCATTTAACTTACTAAATAAATACAACACGAAATTTGATCCCTTTTTGTATACATTCAATGAATCTGGACACGATCTATATTCATTGAGTGTGACATCGTGCTCACAAGATCATTTATGCGTGTGACCCTATAGATTCGCTTAACGTTGGCAGTGAATAAAAAAATGTCCTAGACATTTATCCACAAAACATAAGTGGCCTCTAGCAAGACATTATGCTTACCCAAGTTAAGCAAAATATATGATAACCTAATATCAGGTTTAATATTTAGTCTTTTTGTCACACAATATCCTAATTAAGTATAAGGCATGGAACGAGTCATCCTTATAAAACTTAATTAACCATTGATCACCAGGCAGACTGTTCTGATAAATAATATTAATAACACCTTATTAATACTTATTTGAGCATGGCCATGCGTATTTTCCAGTCTTCTAAGGGCCATGGATATCTCTCTCTAATAAGAAAGGGACAAATCCCTCTCACTATCTCTAATATTCAAGTCATGACAAGAAAATAGCCCAACAAATAGTCATAACAATCACCTGATTAAAAGTGATGTTTGACTATGTCAAAACATATTTTCTCCCCATACAAGAAGCATTAGAAACATTAGGTCAAAGGACACTAAACATAAAACTGAGAAGAAATAATTATGACTTAGATCCATGCAATATTCTTCTTCACTTTGGGTCATGTAGAATACAATATTCTCAATATGTGTTTATGAATTGATTTTATATCTCATATTCATGATTAGTAAAACCTGATCATCAATCAACTTCATACTAATTTAATAATACGAGATGTAATAAAACTAGGGGCAAACAAGAATAGTATTTTATTAGCAAGAAAGGTTTTACTATCAAGTCACATACTTGATGACCAAGAGCATAAAATACAATTCAAAATACATGCCTCATGAATAACTAATATAAATGTAAGCCAATTGGTCTAGGGCATATAACTACAGCCTTCTCTTTCTAATACCGCACCTAGTGGTACTAATAGTAGAAAAATATATTTTGTTTGGAATGCTTTTTAGAAGATGAATAATAATAAAGCTAGATGTTTGTAAAATGGATTTTGCACATAAGATCAATGATGGCACCGGTACACTTAAAAGAAATATACAATGTTAGATTTAACTACATAAACATAACTTTTGGCTAATGCTTCAGGAAATGCAATGACAACTTTTAAATATGATAGTGAGTTAGTAAAAAGAGAAATAGTTAGGTTTATGGTAATTGGCAGACTTCCTTTATCATTACCTTCTAATCAATCATTTGTGAGATTAGTACAAACAATACTTCAACCGGCTTATCAGGAATTTCCTAAAACTTCACTTAGGTGGGTCTTAAGAGTTTTCAGGAAGAAAAAAACTCTCTTTCTGCAATTTTTTGAATATATTCTTGGTAAATTTTCGCTTACTTGTGATTCACTGACGGCTGTTACTTTTGAAGATTTTTTGTGCATTACATGTCATTGGGTCCATGAAATTGGCATTTAAACAAAAAAATCATTGGTTTTAAAACTTTTGAATTCTCACATACTGGTGCAAATATAGTGCGCAATATCACTCAAACATGTCATGATTATAGAATTGATAATAGAATTTTTACTATTTCTTTTGATAACGATTCAAATAATGATTCTTTAGTTTCAATTTTGAAAAATAATCTGAGACCAATTTTAAAGGGAAATTTATTTCATATTAGATGTTCATGTCATATTTTGAATTTGTGCATACAGGATGGTTATTTACATGTTGAACATATTACAAATACGATTAGAGACATTATTAAGTTCCTTAGATCTTCCACTACCCGAAGATAATATTTTAAATCACATTGTAGAGAACAAAAAGTATCCGATAGAGTTTTTTATACAAATTTTACTACAAGATGGAACTCAACTTTAGATATGTTACAAACTTGTATTCCTTATAAATAACTTATTGAATTTACACTAGCAAATCATGGACCAAAATTTATTCACATATTTTTATGAAGTTGTAGCTATTTGTTATTTTTTTTAAACTTTTAAACAAGCGACTGAACTTTTATCTGGACATTACTACCCCACTATTCATAACATGCTTCCTAAAATGATAAAAGTTGCAAGTGTTTTTAGAAAATTTAGACCACATGCCATGTATGGTCCTATGATGTTAGATATGGAAATTCTTTTTAATGTATTACGCAAATTTTTCTGTCATATATTGTGTTGCTTTGATTTTAGACCCTTGTCGTAAAAGTGAGGGATTTGAAACTTTAATTGATTTGTTTTTATTCATGTTTGAATTCTCTCTTTGATTCGTTTTTTAATTTCCAAATAAATGCCAACAAAATAAAAGAGGATACATCTCAAACTTTGAAAAACTTATTCGATCTCTATTCGAGAGAAAATGAAACTGGGAGCTCGAGTGCAAGTCATTCACAATATGGAGAGAAGCCATCTTCTTCAAATCAAGGAGAAGAATTTGGATACAGGATGAATATATATGATCTTACGCTACCCCGAGTTCATCATCTACAAGACTTCTTTTATCATTACCTTCTAATCAATCATTTGTGAGATTAGTACAAACAATACTTCAACTGGCTTATCAGGAATTTCTTAAAACTTCACTTAGGAGGGTCTTAAGAGTTTTCAGGAAGAAAAAAACTCCCTTTCTGCAATTTTTGAATCTATTCCTGGTAATTTTCGCTTACTTGTGATTCTTGGACAACTATTACTTCTGAAGAGTTTTTGTGCATTACATGTCATTGGGTCGATGAAAATTGGCATTTAAATAAAAAAATCATTAGTTTTAAAAATTTTGAATTCTCACATACTGGTGCAAATATAGTGCACAATATCACTCAAACATGTCGTGATTATAGAATTGATAATAGAACTTCTACTATTTCTTTTGATAACGATTCAAATAATGATTCTTCAGATTCAATTTTGAAAAATAATCTGAGATCAATTTTAAAGGGAGATTTATTTCATATTAGATGTTCATGTCATATTTTGAATTTGTGCATACAAGATGGTTATTTACGTATTGAACATATTACAAATACGATCAGAGACGTTATTGAGTTCCTTAGATCTTCCACTACCCGACGATAATATTTTAAATCACTTTGTAGAGAATAAAAAGTATCCTATAGAGTTTTTGATACAAATGTTACTACAAGATGGAACTCAATTTTAGATATGTTATAAACTTGTATTTCTTATAAATAACTTATTGAATTTACACTAGCAAATCATGGACCAAAATTTATTCAAATATTTTTTATAAAGCTTAAGCTATTTGTTATTTTTTTAAAAACTTTTAAGCAAGCGACTGAACTTTTATCTGGATATTTCTACCCCACTACTCATAACATGCTTCCTAAAATAATCAAAGTTGCAAGTGTTTTTAGAAAATTTAGACCACATGTCATGTATGGTCCTATGATGTTAGAAATGGAAATTCTTTTTAATGTATTACGAAAATTTTTCTGTCATATATTGTGTTGCTTTGATTTTAGACCCTCATCGTAAAAGTGAGGGATTTGAAACTTTAATTGATTTATTTTTATACATGTTTGAATTCTCTCTTTGATTCATTTTTTAATTTCCAAATAAATGCCAACAAAATAAAAGAGGATACATCTCAAACTTTGAAAAACTTATTCGATCTCTATTCGAGAGAAAATGAAACTGGGAGCTCGAGTGCAAGTCATTCACAATATGAAGAGAAGCCATCTTCTTAAATCAAGGAGAAGAATTTGGATACATGATGAATATATATGATCTTTACGCTACCCCGAGTTCATCATCTACAAGAACAACTCTATCCGAATTGTTTATATACGAATACGCCACTAAGGTTCAGTATCGTACAAATGATTGCGATATACTTGGATGGTGGAAGAATAATTCGGCACAATATTCTTTGCTATCTAGGATTGCTTGGATATCCTAACAGCTCATGTCTCTACTGCGACTTCTGAAAATGCCTTCTCCAACAGTTGTCGTACAATTGACAAATCTTGGAGTCGAATGTCCCATAACACATGAGAGGCTCTTATGTATCTAGCTGATTGGTATGTTCAAGAAGACATGATTGCCAGGTTGAATATCGATGAGTCATATGTAGATGTAATATCTGCCAATCTGACGAAGAAGAAGATGAAAGAGACATCCAATCTCATCGAACTCGGTCAAATATGTATGATTTTAATGTTTAGATTGTAATAGTTAGAGCTTAGGATAGCATTAAGTTTTCTTTTTAATTGTAATAGTTAGGACTTAGTCAAATAGTATAAGATTAATTTATTAGATTCTAAATTGTAATTTTTTTTTTAGGAAGTTTAGGCCCTAAGTTCCCCTCTTATGTAATTTTTATTTTATTATTAATAAAATCAATAGGGATCATGCCAAACCCTCCACCACTTCAAAGTGGCTTTCTTAATATATAATTTTTAGCTCTTAAATTTTTATAAACTTAATAAAAATACTTCAAATTTTCCAACCTAAAACAAATACTTTAAATTTTCTAAGCCCTTAAAAAAATTAATTTTTTTAAACTTAGTAAAAAACCTTAAGTTTAAATAAAATTAATAAAAATAATTTAAATAGTCTTAACTTATAAAAAAATCTAAGTTTTCTAAACTTAAAAAAAAAATCTCAATTTTCCTAAAAAAAAAAAATCTTAAAATTTCTAACTTAATATTGAAGAACCTTATGTATCTTTTATTTTCATATATCTGTAATTTTATACATCTTTTATTTTCATATATCCATAAGTAAATATTATATTATATAACATTCTTTTATGTAAGTTATTTAAGTTAATTTTATCATTTATGTTATATTTATTTATATTCAAAATTTTTTTATCTTAAGTTATTAATTTTTTTTTTTAAAAAGTCCAAACTGACCAAGACCGACCCACTTGGATTGATCCCCTTAAATGGTCAGAGTTGGGTAGATCAAGTCCAACTCACCGTCTAAACCGATTGAAAAATACTCGAACTACAAATTGGCTAGGCGAGTTAATCTGTGAGCCGCAATTCAATCCAAACCTGTGAGTTGAACTCATTGGCCAACCCTAAATTCATCACCAACACACTTGCAATAAAAAAAAAAAAAAAAGAGTAAAAAAGAATGATTGTACATTATTTTTTAATTTTTGATTGCATAAGTTTTCAACTGTACGAGTCTTTTTATGAGCC
This sequence comes from Catharanthus roseus, assembly GCA_028651295.1. Classification (NCBI taxonomy): domain Eukaryota; kingdom Viridiplantae; phylum Streptophyta; class Magnoliopsida; order Gentianales; family Apocynaceae; genus Catharanthus; species Catharanthus roseus. Next base: position 25,066,749 of record JAPQWS010000153.1, on the reverse strand, counting down.
ATTAATGAAGGAGGAGAGAGTGAACCACGGAGAAGAGGGGAGGATAGAAAAAAATAACATAATATAAACTTTAACTTAAACAAATAAACATAAATATAATCATAACTTTAAAAAAATAACATAATCATTAATTATAATAACATAATTATAAACAAAAGAAAAGAAAAAGGCTTTCGCCCCGAAAACCGGCGGTCCAAGCCAGTCCAAACCGCTAGAACCGGAGATCACGGAAGAGAAGGCTTGCCGGACCAGGCGATCGCTTAGCAGTCCAGTCGCCGGACCAGGCGACCCGAAATGGTTTCGGTCGCTGGTCCAGCCGATCCGACCATTTATGAGTAGATATTTTCTCATTAAAAAAAAATGTCATTTTTTAATCAAATAGATACTTTCAAATTTTCAACCAATAAAAATGTAAATAAATGAGTATGAATTTTTTTTCGGATCTTCCTAAATTTATTGTTGTTGAAGTTGGAGAAATTTTACATTCAAAAATGAAATTTTTAAAATTTTTTTGCACTACATATAGATTTTCGAATTGGATTTATTAACTCCTTAAAAGAACACAAGAATAATAAAAAGGAAAGACTTTTTTAGATACATTTTATAATTAGACGGTAGAAGAAAATTTTTACTTTTAATTTGAGAGGTAAACTAGTCATTTATATGTTTATGATGCAATCGATTACTCAAAAATAAAAAATTGTCACCCAATCCACGATTGAAGAAGAAAAAGTACTCAATTGAAAAAATTCCTAAACTAGAGGGTACTCTTTTGACTTACACCCTTTTTTAATTAATGATTTTACAATATTCAAGAAAATTATGGAAAACAAAAATGTCTCCTCCCAGAAAGCGAAGAAATGAAGAAAACCCTCCTCTTAATGGAGAAGAAAAAAGGCGGCTCAGAATCTGCCGTTCATCAGAGAGAAGCAAACCCCGCCATGGCTGCAAAAGCCTCAGGGTTTTTGCCCAGCCAAGATACGAAACTAGCTCAGATCTGACTATTGAAGGAAAGGAAATCATCACAGCCTCGATCAATTATTATTATTATTATTATTATTTGCCGGTTTGTTTCTGAGGATTTTGATGAAGAAATGGATATATATTCCAATTCCAATTCCAATTCCAGAGCTGCTTTCGTATGTCCATATATACAACAGCAGCAGCAGCAGAGGGTGGTTTTATCATTGTAGTGAAATTAGAAAATCACAGGATTTTAAGAATGCAAGAGAGGGGCAAAACCACCCACCGGAAAACTCCCAAAACCTCCCTGATTCTCAAAGGCCTCATTCAAATTTCAAAGGCTCCTTACTGTTTCTTGAATCTGTGACCGCAGCAGTTATTATATAGTGCTCTATCGATATTGCATTTCGTGCTAGACTAGCAGGGCTAGAGGCCCAATTTTCAATGATGTTGGTCCAGTTGAGACGATGGAAGTGGCTACGGACGTACCTTTTTCTATGCTTCTTAAAATAAAATAATTGTTTTTCAAAGAAAAAAACTCCTTAAAACAATTTTTAATTCCATAATTTTTATAAAAACATGTTTCCAATTGGGTGGATAAACCTAACTCGAAAATATATATGTATAGCGAAAAAAATCAAAATAATTCATTTTTAATTAGAAACTTTCTCGCTCTTCAGAAAATCTTCCCGCTTCTCTCTAAAATCACCATGGCATGTTGAAAGCCATAGCTTCAGCACTGAGTGTTCACTCTCAGCCCGATTGGTGATCTCCACCCCAAAATGCATATGACTCTTAGTTCAACATCTCACGAATTTATGAGCAAAGGGATTCAACCAATTGTTGAACAAATAGTGCAGGAAGTCCGGTATGCTCTTCCACTTCGTCTTCAAAGCATCCAATTTCATTAACTATTCCTACTCATCGATTTCGTCCAACAATTTCTTCCATGACCCATTTATAAACCGTGATGCAACCTCTTCATTTTTTATCAACTCAGTTAATTTGGCCAACACATTCTGATTGATGCGCCTTCTACATAGCATATGGTACACTATACTAAACACTTCGCCGATCACGGGCATTAAACCACATTCTCTGTCTGTAATAATTACCTTCGGCATAGTCTCATAAACATCTTTTTTATTATCTGTTGACATTGTATTTGAAAAGTACAGATGCTTAATCTGTTGAAGAACCCATTTATATCTTGTAGCCTGCTCATTTTGCATAAAAGCACTGGCTACAGTGAAATTCTTACCAGTCGGGGTCATCCCTACCACTTCCAACAGTGGCATGTTGTACCTATTTTTAAAAAACACATGAAGCAGATAAATTGTTTAGAAAATAAACATAAAACCTAGCAAACTTAACACAAAACCGATTAATTTTGACATATTTCATTCTACTATTCATTCAAGTGTTACTCCTAAACAGTCAATTTGCAAATAACACGTAAATGTACAATTAATATAACAAATTTAATACAACTTACTTGTTTGTTTTATATGTTGTATCCATTATAAGTACGTATGGCTACGTTCTCAACATTTCAATTGATGTCGGATGTGTAACGACAATGTCACTGAGCATGTTGCTGTCCTCGCGGTTTCTATAGAAGACCGTGTAATCCCGTATAGCACTTAGGCAGAGAACTTCTTCAACCGTGTTTCGCCCCTGCATCTTATTCTTCTTAATTTTCGCAACGACGTTATATATTTTCTGGGAACTACAAAAAGTCATGCAAATCATATTATTAGAACCTCAATTTAAACCCTAAACATAAAACCAAGATGCATTAGAGTTGATGCAACATACCTGACAGCACAACCCACATTTTGTTCCCGGAAAAATCGTAAAATATTACGGGGTGGCACATGACTCTTCCTGAATTGCTCAATTTGTATCAGTTGTTCCTCCGTCAGTTTTGCTGCCTGAGCGTGACCGTGATTATATACACCTATTGCATGGTTATGCCTCCCTTCGTGTACGAATAAATGCCAATTTTCACACATTGCCATTTGTTCGCCTTTTAATTTGAAGGGACAACCACACTTTTTAGTCCCTTAAGGACCCCGCATTTTTACTTGAACTTCTTATTCTTCATCGTCGACTACGGGCTTCTTTTTTGGTTTATTTGCACCTCCACGCTCGCAACCCAGTGTAACATACGGTCGGCGGTCGGATGTTCTGGACCTTAAATACCGAATGACAATCAAATACGTGTTCACTTTTATAGCTGTTTCTTTTCCCAGTTAACCAACTCTGGTTTCGAATTAAAGATTTGATCAGTTGCAAATAAATGTCCGTGATCCACGTATTCTTCCGGTTCCAAGAATTCTTCAAATGTACTTGAATCTACGCCGTTCTGTTACGATATAGTACGAAAAAATTAAAATATGAATACATTATATATTGAAAAAAAAGTTGTCAAAACATTGTAATGAACAAAAATTTCATACAATAACATTAAAAAAAAAACCAAAAAAAAATATTTCATATATTAACATTTAAGGAAAAAAACAGAAAAACACAAAAATCATATAGTAACATTCCAAAAAATATATATATTCTAAAGAAAACAAAAAATTAACATTCTAAAGAAAACAAAAAATTATCATTCTAAAAAAAATAAAAAACACAAAAAAACAAAATTAGTAACATTCTACAAAAATAGTAAATTCCAAATTAAAAAAAAAAAAAAGCAACATCTAAAATTAAAAAACAAAAAAAATTAATAACATTCTAAGAAAAAATTTTAGTAACATTCTAAAATTAAAAAAAATAGTAACATTCTTAAATTTAAAAAAAAAAATAAAAGTAACATTCTAACAAAAATAAAAAAAAAATTAATAACATTCTAAAAGAAAATTAGTAACATTCTAAAATTTAAAAAAAATAGTAACGTTCTTAAGTTAAAAAAAAAAAAAAAGTAACATTCTACAAAAAAAAAAAATAATAATAATAATAACATTCTAAAAACAAAATTTAGTAACATTATTAAAAAAAAAATAGTAACATTCTTAAATTTAAAAAAAAAACAAAAGTAACATTCTAACAAAAACAAAAAAAATTAGTAACATTCTAAAAAACATTAACAATATTCTAAAATTAAAAAAAAACATAACATGTAAAATTAAAAAAATAATAATATCATTCTAAAATTTAATTAAAAAATGAGGAATATTCTAAAAGAAAATGAACATTCTAAAAACAACAATAGTAATATTTAAAAAAAAAAGGAACATTCTCGAAAAAAAAAGAATAGTAATATTTTTAAAAAAAAAGAACATTCTCGAAAAAAAAAAGAATAGTAATATTCTAAAACAAAAAAAAAAAAAAGAAAAAAATGAACATTCTAAAAAATACTATAAAAAAACCAGTAGTAATATTAAAAAAATAATAATATTGAAAAAAATAAAAATTTTTTTAAAAAAACATAACATCTAAAATTAAAAAATAATAATAACATCCTAAATTTAAATAAAAAATGAATATTCTAAAAAAAAATAGTAATATTCTAAAAAAAAAAAAAAAGGAACATTCTTAAAAAAAAAAAAAGAATAGTAATATTCTAAAACGAAAAAAAAAGAAAAAAAGAACATTCTAAACAAATACTCTAAAAAAATGGTAGTAATATTAACAAAAAAAAAAATTAATATTGACAAAAAAAAAAAAAAAAACCCTACTCAGGTGACCCAGGCCGGGCGTTTGGAGAGCGTTCGGGTCGCCACCCCCTGCGATCTGACCAAAAATTGTGAATTTTTTTTTCTTACCTCTAAACCGATATTTTCTTCTACAAATTCTTCATAATGATCCATATGTACCTCCAATACAAGTTGAATGTTAAAGTTTATAGCTTTAGAGTAAGTAGAGAGTAAATAAGAGTAACATAGAATTTTTTTACAGAGAGAAAAAGTAGGGAAGAGGAAGGGGAACAATGATTTATTTCGTGCTATACATTCATTTTTCCGAGTTAGGTTTATCGGGCCCCTTTCTAATTTGACATTTTAATTGATCAAAATTTTTTTGGCATTTTTATTATGATTTGTATAAAATGTGAATCATTTTATTTAAAAAGAAAGAGAAAAGTACCATTCATAACTAGAAAATAAAATAAAATAAAATAAAAGATTTTGATTATTTAAAAAGAGTTAAATTAATTTTATGGAGTATAAATAGTCAATTTTCACGAAAAAATATAAGATTTAATTGAGAAATTTATACTTAATTTTAAATAAAATACTACAATCTAGACATCTTAACTTGTAAAATTAGTGTCATGTACGAAAATACAATGTTAGAAATAAAGGCGCAACCTAATGACAAAGTACTACTATATTTGTTTTGATTTGATAAGTGAAAAGTTTTGAATTCGAGTCATTTTAGAAATAGTTATTTTTTCTGACATTGTATGGTAAATCAGTAAAAAACCTATTCTGACATATGACTTTTGTAAGTATTAATAGGATAATATAATTTCTATGAATAAAAATGTATATGTCACAATAAGACATCTATTTTTGTCACATTTACACTAGGCTTTGGACAGGGATAAAGGAAGAAGACATGGCGTCATTTTATCTTAAATGGCTTATAAACCATACACGTTCAGTTAATGAGAAAACACACGTTAAATTTTCACTGACTCTACCCTCTGCATTGTTGTCTCTCTGCTGTCATTCTCCGCTATCCTTACCAAAGGACTCACTGGAAAGGGACAATAATAATATCGGATTACATATACTATCAAAAAAATTTGCGAAATCAAAGGTTTCTTTTTCATCATTCCTAAAGTTACCCTCCCACTAAGCTTTTCCTCTACAGTTCGCAGCCACAGAAATATGTTAAGTTTGTCAAGAAGGATTGAGAACTGAAGACCCTTCATTGAGGGATTCCAGTTGAAGTTAGCATTCTTCTTAAGGTTCTAAAATTCGTTAATTTCATCTTCTACTTTCTTTTTACCATTTCAATTATTGGGTTAGTTTTTTATTCTTATTCAAAAACCTAAATGGGTTTTGATTTATTATTCAAGAACCTCTTCTGAGCTTCTCTCCCTACAATAACTCTAATTTCCCCACCTAATTGGAAGTCAAATTTGAAGTATGGTATAACTAAGAAATTCAAGGCAAATTATTTATTGAATTCAAGGGCTTCAGAAGAAATTTTCTCTACCTTTTCTCATACAATTTTGATGCGAATTCTCTGCAAATAGATCTAATCTGTGGTTGGAATGTTCTCTGCAAATCTTTAGCTTTGTTGTCATTTAAGCATACTAAGTCCAACAGAGGCCAAAATGCTATCATAAAGAATTCAGTGCCTTTTTAATTGGACTTGCGTGCGTATTTTTGCACGAAGGCAATTTGAGGGCCCTGAATTTCTCCTATCCATAATGCACAACAAGGGGAGAGTACAAGGGAAGAACCCAAACTCTAATTTACGTTTTGATTCGGAAGATTTCGTTTCCATGTCTTGCAACAGGAAGATTTGCCATGATTTTTGGTGTCCTCTACTAATTAAAAGGATTGCGGTGTTGAAGTAATCATATTTTGAACAGAGAAAACGGGTATTTAAAAACTTTAAAGTAGCCAAAGATAAAAATAATCGTGACAAAACTTCCTTTGGAAAATTTTATTACAAACCAAATAATATCTAGAAAAGCTTGTGCCTCTATTTTCTAAGTTGTTGAGCAGGTACAAAGAATGACATTTTAAGTGAAACAACAGAGTTTGTCTTGCTTGGAAAAATTGTCACTTTGTCTTTTATTATTGCATTATATAAAACCCAAAAAGAATAAATTGACACTTAAATCCTCAAAGTTATGTCTCCCAAAATTTTTTTTATTCAAATTATTGTGGCTTTTGAAAATTACACATGCAACCAAAATGGTCTCTCTGTCACTATCCATTTCACCTTCTCTCTACCAAAGGATAACTCGAAAAAAATTTCAAATTTTCCCTCTCGAAAAAAATTTCAAATTTTTCCTCCCTCTTTCTCTCTATAAAACTTCAATCTTTCACATTTAACACATTTTGAGGTAAATATGAATTACTTTGAAGAAAATCAGTTCAAATATTTTTTTTAAATATGTAAATAAGTATACAAATTTCATGTGCATGAAATTGGATGTTGGTCTCCTGGTAAGCTATTTGAACCCTTGACCTCATGAAAAGAAGATAGAGAATTTACCAGTAAACCAACATCAAATTTCATACTAATAAGTGCATAGAATTTTATACTTATTTACATATTTAAAAAAAAAAATATTTGAACCGATTTTCCCCAGATGGACGAAAATATCTTATGATTTTCGCCCATCTGGGCGAAATCATAGGATATTTTCGCCCATCTGGGAGAAAATCACTTAAATGACGAAAAGAAATTTTTTGAAACTTTTCTTACCTCAAAATCGATATTTTCTTGTTAAAAATCTTCAAAGTAATTCATATTTATCTCCAAAATGTGTTAAATGTGAAAGATTGAAGTTTTAGGGTAAAGAGAAGTTAGAGAGAAATTCTTTAGAGAGAGAAAGAGGGAGAAAAAATTTGAACTTTTTTCGAATTATCCTTATACATTTTCGAATTGCCTTTATTGATCTCCTTAATATTTTGGAAAACTTTGTATGATAAAGTGATGAAATTGGTTTAACATTTCAAGACCTATGATCATTTTCTCATAACGTATTAATACTATATAGCACTGAGGATAATGGGGTACAGGAAGATGCCTCTTTATATATATATATATATATATATGTATATATATATATATATGTTTGCTTGAACCATGGAAATTACTGAGCTTGAAAATCGCTGTCATATATACTTGTTAGTACTGGAAAATGAATATACATTCATTAGATTCTGTCCAACTCATTCTATTCTGTTGAATTTTACCCATAAGAAAGGATTGATCATGTTTGCTTCCAAAGAATTACATTTCTGATATTTATTATGTGAGATTTTAACATTGATCCAGAAGATAGAGACTGTGATTCATCAATAAGTAAATTATGATGTACAAATTAATGGTGCAGTTCCATTTTTGCTGTCTTGGCAGATTGGATAACGATCATATATCTATTGTTACTGATAATATAATGAAATCCCTTTGACTACTCATAAAGAAACTGTGCTAAAGCATTTTGAGGGGAAAAATTCTTAAAGAAATCAAACATTCAGGAAATTAAATGCAGGAAAAGATCGTATGAAATGAATCTTTCTGCAAATTCAACCAATATCACTAAATTAACTACATGTAATAGGCCAATTGATTAATTATGCAATAAAAGGAAAAAGAAACAAAAACCTATCAGCTAAGCTTATTTGATTATATGTGACCCATCAGCCAAGCTTACTTAAGTATGGTTTTTTTTTTTTTTTTTTTGGTGTAGCAATATAATATTTTTTTTTACACCTTGAATGGATTTATAAGAAGCTCGAAATCCGAATTGGACTAATCAAGAAACCAAAAAAGGAAGTCCTTGCAAAATCGTGCTGATTCTCAATAAAAAAATTGCAGAATTTAATTACTTTTGGAGGATGATAATTGTTTGCTGTAGTTTTTTTGTTTAATAGCGTCTTGTGATCTTTATTGGATGTTGAGAACACTTGTTAGACTAATTTCTTGGTAGACTGCTAATTCAAGAATGGTTTTGTGAAGTTTCTTGGTGAACTTCTAATTCAAAAATGGTCTTGTGACTGCCCACTACTACTTTTGCTCATTTTAGACTAGTGGAGATTTGTACCGAACCATGTACTATGAATCTAGGCATCATAGCATAATTAGCAATTATTATAATTTTGAAAAATGGAAAGTTATAAATTTTCACTAATTCTCATATTTTTAATACTTAGCATTTTTTTATATTTATTGTTAAGCAGTGGACCAATGCTTTTTCCTATTTTAAATTGCTTTGGGAGAAAGACGATTTGACTTTAAGTTATGGATTGATAAGTTGTGACATTGAAGAGATATTAAGATTACATACTTGAAAATATCAGGTAGGATATTCTTATATATTCCTGATAGAACATTATAACTGAAAGTTTTATAAAAAAAAAATTGTTGTGTGGTTTGTTGAGTTAGAATTTTTGAGGTTCTATTGTGGAACACTATACATTTACAGTTTTAGTTATTTGCATATTTTCTTATTCTTCTTTATATAAATATGATATTTAGTTGGATGGACAATGTATTGATGTACTTATCCTCAATGTTTCAGTATGGCTCGCGAAACTTGGAGGGCTCATCGACAGGCAAGAAGTTGGGAATCCACTGAGAAGATTCATTTGGAGGCAGATAGAGCTCGTCAGAAAATTTAGAAGAGTCATTGAATTAAGATTATAATTAGAGTTGTAAATGGGTCTCAATAAGTATGGTATTACCAGGTATCAGATCTAGACTTTTTCAATAGAATACGAACCCAGTCCTATATCTTGTTGATATATAATTTATGGATCCAAACTAAGACCTATACCTTATGGGTATATAATTTATAGATCGAAACCTTACTCTATAGGGTCTTGAGTGGAGCCTGAATATGCTCATTTAAAATAGTCATTTTTTTTTTCGTGTTAAATAAAAAATATAACATCATTTCAGATTATAAAATAGTCTTACAACAAAAATTTCAGTTTATAATATCATTTATTTAATGTCTCTTTAACAAATAAAATTTTTTAATATCTCTCACTTTTTTTTTTTAAAAAAAATTCTTTTTTATTTTTGATAAAGAAAAAAAGAAAGTTCAAGTGCCACGAAGGTTGACGTGAGGTAAGGGAGTATAGAGTGGAGAACGTGAATAGAGATTTTGCAGAGGGAGAGTAGGGGGGGCTGAGTAGAAGATGAAGTCTGAAGTGATTTAAAATTAGGTTTTTTAGATTTCTTTTTAGTTGTTATTTTTAGTTGTTATATTAAATGTATGTATAAAAATAATTATAATATATATTAATATAGCTAAATTTATAATATAATTTATATTATTATTTTATTTGGGCTTAGGTAAATAGGTATGAGTAATATAATACCTTATTTATACCCATTTAATAGAAAATAATTAGGTATGAATATATGTTTGGGTCTCAAATATAAAAATTAAATTTTACTCGCTGTAAATGGGTAGAATTTAGATAAGATACAAATAAGACCCGATTCATTCAAGACCCTAATTATAATGAATGTTCTCATCCCAACAAGGTTAATGACAATATTATAGTATCTAGTTGTTTCTTCCAAGCATGTTGCTTATCAGTCTTGTGTTGATTTGTTTTTGAGATAAATAAAAAACATAATAGTCTTGATTAGATTCCAAAAGATACTAGAGGTCCCACAATGAAGACAAATCTTTAGGTAACCAGTTACAAAAAATGCAGCTAATTTTGTTGAGTACTTAGGAATTGTAGTTAGAATTGGAAAGAGTTTTCCAATTAACATTACTGATTGGCGTTGGTACCAAAAGATAAGAAGGAGCTGCAAAATTAGGTTCAGCTAACAATATAAAATTATAACATCTACGTTCTTTAAAAGATACAAAGAACTGGGTTGAAAGATGTTTAATTAATTATTTCTTTCTTCACAGAGTATATTTGACATCCCTTCTGATGCTAGTTTCTGAATGTTTTTCTACTGTCTAATAAATTAGTGCTTTTATTGGTCTATTGAATATTCTTTGGGGGTGAATGAGCTTTTTATGTTTATTTTAGAATATTCTTTTTTATTTGCGAGTTCAAGAAAATATTCCAGATTTTATATAAAATACTTGAGGATGTTTGGTGAAATTGATCTTTTCATTAGGTGCTTGAGTTAATTTGTACTGGGTTGTTGTATATACAAATATATTGGTCTTGTTAGTTTATTCTATTAGTGCAGTTCAAACATTGGTCAGGTAATTGGGTATGTTCTCCATTGCTTAATGCTACAAATTTGACATTTACCGACCGACCAAATAGTTGATAATCGGTAAAAGACAGTTACCGACCAAAAAAGTCAGTCACTGTATTTTGGTCGGTAACTAGCTGTGACAGAATAAAACGTCGTATCGGTAATTTTTACTGACCGAATTTCTGGAGTTACCGACTAAACTTTCGGTCAGTAACTTCATTTTTCTCAATTAAAAAATGTAAATTAAATATTAAGTTACCAACTAATTTTTCATAGTTATGGACCGAATTGCTCAGTCGCTAAATTTATTTACTGATCGAAATTCAATCGGTAAGTTAATTTTTTTTTTAAAAATAATTTTTTACCAACCGAATATCGGTCGGTAGTTTTTTATTTTTAAAAAAAATATATTCTTCATAATTATAATTATCCTCCTGAAATTAAAACTAACAGTAGCCACAAACAATATAAAATCAACAAAAATGTTTATAATACAATTAGCTAAATTTTAGTAGAACACATATATCTATATATATATATATGTATATGTATATAATATCAAATACAAATATATAAGAAGACAAAAATATATAGTATAATATCAAATGTCAAATATATTAAAAATATCATAAAGTCTAGGTGGGTGGAGGTGGAGGTGGGCTAGAGGAGGGAGGACTGGTCGGTGGCTGAGATGTGGTGTCATTATTCGGCAGAGGGAAAGGAGGGAAAAGAGTGGGTACCGAATCCAGTTGCATTTCACACTGAGATGTGAATGATGTCATGAAGCAGATGAACTTCTCCTGTGCCTGCTGCATGTATCCCCACAACCTCCTCTCCCTCTCGATACAGGCCTCGTGGGCTGTCGTAGAAGATACCAAAGGAACCGATGACGAGCTGCTTCTGCCTCCCCGGCACTCCGCGGTAACGGCTGCAGACTGAGCCGAAACCATAGACACGGCCATTGTTGCTGCCACTGGCAGCCTCGAACATCAACTGCTCGTCAGTCAAAATGGGCGAACCGGTCTCAATATGAAGGCGTTCTGCGTTCGCTTTCAGCTACTGATATTTTGGCCTGTACAAAAAAGACATTAATAAGTTATGTTAAGCAATATAAAATAAGCATAGAGTAATAAATGATAATATGAGAATTTGTTTAAAACTATTAAAGAACCTCATCCAAAACTGGTCGGATCGTGTATCGACACATTGTCACTTTTGCTAATGCAGTAGGACATACTGTTCCGACTATGCGAAGGCCTCGCCCATCTTCTCCCCCTGCAAACATAAATGAGTTTCCAAATATAAAGGTAATTAAAAAAAACTATAAGTTATAAAAAAAATATGGTTTTAAGTTTAAAAATCTGCTAACAATTAAAGATGGAAACGAAATCGACTTACCCACTCCATGAAAGACCTAGATTCACCGGTGTGCTTGTCGTGCCCTTGGCCACCATGCCCCTATAGTCTGTTCTGTTGTGCTGCCTCCCGCCTCTTCTTGTTTGCCTCCGAGCCTCGTTCATCATAAAGACTCCTGTACTGTACGATAGTCATCCAATTGGGTTGATACCCATCGGTTTACACCTAGTACGTCAAGTCGTTGTATCATAATGAGGCCCGTTTATGCCAAGCGTCCCAAATAGCACGCTTATGCATCGGGTCCCATCGATACCTCTTCTGCAACCAAAGCATAATTTGTTAATCAATATAAGCTTATATATTTAAAAGTTCATGCAGTTATTTTTTTTATAAATATTTACCCCGAACTCTATACCTGTGATACCCCGTACCCCTCTGCTAGGTCAATTGTGGCTGGGTAAGATATCTGCGTGCCTCTTGGCACTGGACTTACAAAAACATAAAGCTAGGATACATCATGGAGGAACTAGATCGCGTCCCTCTAAACAGAACAGCGAAAGGAGAAAGAAAAATGTAAATGTATGTTGATAAAATAAAACTTTTCAAAACTTATACATTTTAAGGCCGTGAGAGCCAAAATCTTTATAGACCAAAACCATATGACTAGAGGTGGAGAACGCCAATATTACCGAATTCAGTGGGCCTACATTGGCTCAACTAGCCGGATCTGTTTACCGAGTTATCTGAAAAAGGGGAGAAAACATTTGAAAGACATGAGCGATAGACACCCAGTGAGTTCACGTGCACGTGTGTTTTTATGAGTTTCCTATAAGGGTAAAATATTTTTTATAAAATGATTTGACATTCCAGAAAGGAAATGCATTCATAAAAATCTCCTGTATGCAAGTTCTAAACCTTCTGAAGGGTTCGAGCGTTGTCGGAAAGTTTAAGCGAATCAAGACACATCGGCGCTGCCGCGACACTCCACTTTTCAAAACCATGCATGTACATGATAGGCTTAATGGACAGAGTCCGAAACCTTAAACAGGGTCATTGGACATAATTTCCGGCATCCCGTAGTCAATACCAGCTTGAAACCCAAAGCACACTGTATGAACGTTCGATTTTTCATAAACCACCTCACACGCCATTTAAACACAAACAGGTAACGAGCCTTGGGGTACCTACAAAGCCGCCTTGTGCTACCCTAGCCGGTGAGCATCTCCAGACCTAACCTGCTAAGAAATAGCCCCTACTGCAAAATATGACAAGGAGTCAAACGTAATACCGCCTTAGGCCCTCGAACGGTACTACGCCCTCTGTCAGCTGGATCCAGATCAAGAGTAAACCTACCAAGCATGTCGTTCGGAAGAGGCCCTTGTACGGGAGACTAACCACGCACCGTGCAATCCTCTTGACATGTTGATCAAAATATATACCAAGCCCCTTCGGCCGGATTAGAGTTTTTAATTCATTTTTATAAAATCATAGGCCATCTCTCGGCCACACAAATCTCTTCATGTATCGAAAATCTCTATCTGCTGGGCCAAATCACAAAACTAGTAACCATGACAAACGTGTCATGAATGCAATTCAAATCATGTCTTTATAAAACTCATAAAAACAATTGTTTTTCTCAGATACTTTCAAAATCATGTTCACAATGAAAGTATGCGTATGCGACTTTGGAATGTAAGCTTTAAACATATTACCAGGTATAAAATAAGTTATGCTAATTTATTTTTCGAAAATCATGATAAATATTTCTCAATAGGAATTTTTAAATACTTCAAAATTTAAAGTAATATATGAACAAAACGATATAGAAACATTCTTTAAAAAGAAATAGTAAATATTTTTGAAATCATAATATAAGAATATTTAAAACAAAGGTATTATAAAAATATTATAATAATTCAAAGCCTTATAAAAATATTTAAAATATTTAAAGTTTTATTTCAAAAAGAAATAATAAATATTTTTCAAATAATTTTTAAATCTCAAAACCTTATAAGAATATTTAAAATATTATTTCCAAAGGAAATAATAAATATTTTAAAAATAAATTTTTTCCAAATATTTTTAAATCTCAAAACCTTTTTAAAATATTTAAAATATTATTTCCAAAAAGAAATAATAAATATTAAAAAATAATTTCTCAAAATAATTTTAAAACTCAAAACCTTTTAAGAGAATTTAAAATATTTAAAAATATTATTTCCAAAAAGAAAAAATAAATATTTTAAAAATAATTTTTCCAAATAATTTTAAGCTCAAAACCCAAAATAAAAGTATTATAAAAATATTTAAAAATAAAAGTATTATGAATATATGCTACTAACTCAATCATATTTCAAAGCCTTAAAAGAATATTTAAAACAAAAATATTTTAATAACTCAAAACATATTTAGCATAACTCGTAATATATTACCGATAAATATTTTGTGCATCTTGTCAAGAACCAACAATAGATAAATATGCTTTTCAAGAAAATAATTAAATCTTTTTTTTAAAAAAGGTAAGTGAACTCACCTGGAGTCGCGAAGCAAGTCAATCTTACAAATAACAATTCCAAACTTAATTAATAACACCATAAAAATATAAACTTGACCCCAATATGACCCTAGGGTTCATCTAAATTTATTCTAAAGCCAAAGGAATTCTAAAAGAAACATAACTTCAAAATTGATTCATAATAACTCTTCAAGACTTATGGGCTCCAAAAATAAATTTATAATAATCCCTACACTTTTCTATTATTTTAGAAGAATATATCATTATTAAGATTTGTCCTAAAATAGAGGAATGATGATAATAATAATAATAATAATAACAAAAGAAATCTTACCTGGAGAAAAGGAGAAAAAAACCGAGAGAAATAAGAAAGAAAAGAAAAAAGAAGGAGAAAGTGTGGGGAGAGAGAGAGAGGCGCTGGAGATGACCGAGAGAGGGGAGAAAAATCTGGGGGAAAATTGGAGACAAGGAGAGAAAAATAAGGGGGAGAGAGAGAGAGAGAGAGAGAGAGAGAGAGAGAGAGAGAGAGAGAGGTGAGAAATTGGGAGAAGTTGGAGAGATGTTGGGGACTTTTCAGCCAACTTGAGCCTCCTTATATAGCCCACCATACATGGTTTTGCCTCCCATGCATGAGACACATGGCAATTACCAGCCATGTGTCCTTCACTCTCTACTCCACATGTCTCTACCATCCATGTGTCCATCAACCTCCACTCCACATGTCACTACCAGCCATATCACCACCAGCTAATGATACATATAGTCCCTCAACTTTCTAAATTTTCTACATTGGCCCCAAACCTTAAGAATGATTAAAAATCAATTTTAAACTTAAAATCTCAATTTCTAACTTAAAGCGTTAAACACCAACAATTCTAAAATACGCCCAAAAACTTTTTCCAACGAAAACTTCTTCCTTAAATTTTTTAGAAATTACCAAATGACCCCAAAACTTTCTATTCTTTATAAAATAACCCCAAAACTTTTGTTTGAATTTACCATGATTTATGTTAATTTTGAGGTGCTTAGTCGGGATGTTACAGTATACCACATGTTCTTATTCTATCTGTGACCTTCCCAAAACTGAGATGTGCCTCAACAAAATGTGCCTTTATGATTTTAGTAATCACCTTTGCATAGTCCGATTGTTTGTTGAAGCTTTGCAAATATTTAAATACAAATTATTTAATTAACTAAATCTAATTAATGTCACTTAAACAAAAATAAAGAGTTTAAGAAACAAGTAATAACGTTTAAAACCACCCTGTGCTCCCCTTTCTTGCTTATTAGCGCAAAGACTGACAGCGACGGTACTGATTGAATTCGGGCTTTGGTCCCCACTTCGCCCCTAAGGTAGCTATTCATATCGGATAACGGATAATGATCAACTACCAAAAGGCTGGAGCAGGATCCGAAGCGGCACCCTATTTCATGAATTAGCAATCTGAGATGCCGGGGGCGCCCCTTTTTGCTTCCCGGCTACTCGGCCAATATCTGCCAATGGCTTGGGAGTGAACTGGAACTCAATCCCCTACCTCAACATTACCTCTAGGAAGAAACGTGACGCGCGCCCTTACACTTGCTTTAAAGTACCACCTTATCTGGTTTCCTAGGTTCGGGAAGCTCGATCAACCCTTCAACATGGGATAGGTGAGGGACGGAGTATCTCGATTGAAATGAGAGGAAGGAAGGATTCCTCGTCCTTCTGTTAAATATTCGACTTTGGATACCAAGATTGCGAGAAAGAAGGAGAATCAATCTCTCTTAGCTCATGATATGCATAATGCAAAATGTCCCAGTACTGTCTGAGAGACACTGCGCATTGCTTAAAATAAAAGCTTTCGAATGGTTGCAGCAAAACTTGCATCAATTCGGTCTCGAGGACAAGCCCGGCGGTAAGGTAAGACTCTCTGGTTTTAGGAGTAAAGGCTCAGGTGCTATACCTTACCATATTCATTCCTTCGTTACAATGGTTGAGGGTACCCGCCGTTCAGAGATGCTATCGGAGAACTAAGCACCCCCACCCTCACACAGAGCCTGAGGTTAGGAAAGTAGACCCGTTGCTTTACCTACCCTAGTCGGGGCTTACTTGTTCGGTTGATCCAGATAATCTGTCGGTTGTGCGCATTTAAAAAAAAAATTAACAGAATTTTCCTTATAAAATTAACAATCCCTAGGAACAGGAAACAACAAGTACACAATAATTCTAATAAATTTAATTATATAATAATAGCCATAACATTCATTCCATATCCAAGTTTAACAAACAAGTTATTCCATATCTAACAAATATACATTCCAAGTTTAACAAACCACAATTCCATATGCAACAAACATATGTTCCATCCCGCACTAGATGAAGCTGAAGGAGTACACGTGGGTGCCGACTCAAGTATGGTAGCTGTGGGAATAGGGTCAAGGTCGTCGGGAGGGTAGAAGCTGCTACCGGAGGAGTAGACATCCCTGGAGGTGTAGATGTCGCTGCCGGATAAAGAGACATCCCCGGAGGAATAGAAGCCGAAGTGGTAGACGTCTCAACCGGAGTAGAAGCTGCCAGAATTTCTTTGGACTTCTTCTTCTTTTTTTTTTTTCTTCTCATGCAACGTTCATGGCCACAAAACTTACACTGATGTGCTTGAGCATCATCCTTCCAATACAACATACATCCATTAATGCAAACATCAATCTTCACCACTGGCATATTCAAACCAGATACTAACTTCTTTGTCTGGTGCTAATCATCCACCACCTTATTGCCTTCAGGGTGTACATCTTTCAACAACTGTAATATTTGATTAAAGCATTTTTCAAACATGTTCTCTGACTTATTGTTCAACAACCTCGCCATTGCGGATAACTGTGAATACTTTGTACACCCTTCATACAAGAGTGTACCAATAGATTTCAGCATGTCATAAAATCGTTGAGCTTCAGGATTAGATGCCTCCTTATAATTGTAGTACGCTGCATCGGGTTCAAAATTCGGACCAGTGGGATAAAAAATACCCTCACGGTAAGTGTTGCTTTCAATATTTCTTGTAACACTACCTTCCCTAACAATCAATCGGCAACCCACCGACAGTTCTCCATGTGTTGTCCAATTATGATAATTAGGTTAAAAACCTGATTTATAAAGATGCAACTTTACAACATCCTCTTTAAGATACTTTAAGTTCTTGCACTTTGCACACAGACACCGTAACTCGTTAGATGTACCTAGACTATAATTCAGACATCAATTCACAAACTGCTTCACACCTAGTTGAAACTCACTACTAATCCCCATAATTCCAGGCACAGTTCTTCAATACATTCAACTATGATCCTCCTCTATAACTTCACAGAACAAAACATACTCATTTAAAGTTAGAATTCATTACTAACTAAGCCTTACATTTAAAGTGTTTAAATAAGAAATGTTTAGGGTGTAAGAGTTGTTCTTTAAGAGTTTAAAGACTCCTGTAATCATTTGAGTATTAAGTTGACTTCTAAAATAAGACGTCACTTTTGATACATTGGAAATGAAAAAGCAATAGAAGTACAAATACTTCTATTGTTTTGAGAAAACTCCCAAAGTTCAGAAATTTTCTTTATTTTAAGGTCTTAAATTTTAGTTTTGGACAAGTAACCCCTTAAACTTCCCTTAACTTTAAAAATTTGGTAGAAATAAACATATAATTCCTAAAATACCCTTCAAACTTTGGTGTTTGTAAACTTTTGTAAATATTGCAAATACTTTTTCAAATAATTGTTGAAGAGACTGCTCTATCTATTTCTCAACAGAAACTAGAGAGAGACTGCTCTACCTAGACTGCACCACATAAAAGTCTTAGTTTTTTTTATAAGTTTAGAAAAGTTTCTCCTGTACTATAAACATTTTTCAGGATCATAGGCCACATAAACAGGCAACAGACACAAATTCACAATTTGAAAGAATCAGGGCTCCCCCGTAAAGCAATATTTAAATTCAAAAAGTTGAAAATACATTGTTAAGAGTATTTTTAAATCCCCTCAAATTATATAAACATATTCATAGTCATTTGGTAGGTCACTATATCATCATCGTTATAAGAGTATTTTTAATTAAAACAAGAATTAGATTAAAACAATCAAATATTCATTTCTACCTTTATATAAGTGATAGCGAATCTCTTGAATCTTGATGTTAATAGAAGTGGTTGTCAAATGTACTCAACTGAAAAACAAAATTCATATAAAAAGAAAAGTCACTTTTCACTTTTTGCCAAACAATTAAAATCTATATTACTTATCTAAATTTTATAAATTTTATGACATCTAAAAGAAAATGTTGTGAGACATGCATAATAATGTTTGCAGAAGAGAAAAAAATAGTCACACTATCACAGTAAAGATATTTTCTAATAGGCTTAAATAAAAGATCATAAAATCAAAGTTTTCATAATGAGAATGTGAAAATGTATGAATGACAAATTTTATTTTAGCGTGTTTTTAAACAAACATCATGTTCACTTATTTATGTGGTTAAAAACAAAAACTCATTTTTAAAGAAATCACAAAAAATAAAGAATTGGGATGCATATAAACAAATTCTTATTCATTATTATTTTCATTTGTTTGAAAAGATATTTTAAAAATGAAAAATCATAAACTAAATGGATAGATTAATAAGTCATCAGCCCATTACTTTCTTAACAAGATTTGTGAAATGTTGAGTCCAAGCCCAATTGGCCAACTTTAGCCTTTTTAATTTTTATAAAAAGATAAATATTAAAGTATATGACCAAATTCTGAAGTGTCATACTCTCTTGCTAGTGGTAACTCTTTAACTTCTCCTTCCCATATTCCCACCTTCAAATAAATCCACTCATCTTTTTAGTTTTACTCTCCACCCCACCAACAAAAAAAAAAAAGGAAAACTCATAAATTAATCTACTAGACTACTACTAACCAAAGGGATTAAAATCTTATCCACTTTTCAAATCCACAAATTAAACAAATTTAAAAATTGCTAACTATAGAAATAAGTAACACACATATATATAAGTAACATATATCTAAAGATTTTCTTCTTCTTCTTCTTTAGTCTAATTTTTATCCACAAAAAACGATTTAAGTCCATATTTGTTTGTTTTCAGCTATAATGAAAGTGAAAAAGTTGTGTTTGAAATTGGAAGTAAATAATTGATTCTTTTTTAAAGCAATCTATTTGTCTAGAGGCGAAATAATGTATAAAATTTTGTAACAATTCTTCAAATATCCTCTATTTTAGTATTTCCAAAGGAAAACGGCCTAGCCACATTGTAGGTACCGATATCAATGCCTATTCCATTGTTACTGAATGGTCAAGTAGTGATTGGATTCGATAACCATATATTTGGATGGAGTAGCAGTCTCTCTCTCCTGCCCTTCCCCCTCTCCGTCTCCCTCCCTCCGACCCTCTCTCTGTTATAATAACTCTATTGCACTTTTGTTAATGTAAGGAACTATAGGTTCAATTGTGAAGATTTTGCGTGCGCTAAGAGTTGCAACATGTGTAGGTATGAGGAGTACATTCACTATCTCTTCCCTCAAGAAACTCAGACAACAAATCTCAAGATTTTGGATGCAACATACAAGTGGAAAAAATAGACAATTGCTCATAATGAATTTTGATTAACCCCTCTGTCTGTGTCCTCATTATTGTAAATTTATGCTCAATTGTAGATATTGATGAGAGAGGCCTTCTTTTTGCTTAATTTTGCAATCCCTTGGCTTTGCTGTAAACTGTTCATGTATTCAATTTTATTCAAAATTTCCACTCTTTTTTCTCAAGGCTATATTTCAATACTAATCCACAGTAGTGGCACATTTAGATGATGATAAGCAAAACATAGAGCAAAAGAGCAAGGCAAACTGGAGAGGGGAGACGGGGTTATTTATGTCTTATTTTTCTTGTCTTTCTTTTTCTTATTTATTTTAACTTTTAGTTGTTTATTTGAAAATTTCCAAAAAAAATCAGAAAATTTGAAAATTAAAAAAAACTTTTATTTCTTTTTATATTTCCTATTCTTAAAAAAATCCAAAAAATAATTTTTTTCCACTTTCAATAGAGTACATAACTGCAAAATTCTTTAGGTTTTTCGAAAAAGGCAAATTACTTAATCACTTTGAAAACCATAATCACTAATTTTCTTACATGATCAATGGTTTTCATACATTTGTAAATTTTGTTTAAGTAATAGAAGCCTAGGAATCTTGGATAATTATCATAAACATAATCAATTTTTTGGTTTTTTCCTGCAATTTCATTTTTTTTGTCCTTAAAAGCAAAGAATTCTAGTCTAGGATGGTCCTGAAATAACGGTCTTAGACCTTCTTTATGCCAGTTGTGCCTTTCTTTTCATATCCTATATGAAATCAATCCCTAGTTCCCTTTTGTTCTTTTATGCTAAGGGTTTCAATCCCTTCTTTTCTTTGTTCTTTTAAGCTCACTACACAAAACCTCAATTCTTTGAGCTAATTGTTATAATATCTTTTTAGTCGTTTTGAGTGAGGAAAAAAAGTAAGTGTGGGGGTGAAGGAGTGAATAAAGAAAGAAAACCCTATGTAAAAAAAGGGGTATTTTAGGAAATTCAGTTGTTCGGTGCTTATGGCTACTGAAGAGAGAAAAAAAGAAAAAGAAATTTATGCTTGAAAGAAAAAAAGTGAAAAAGAGAAAAAAGTGAAGAAAAAATTGAGTATTTAGTTTCTTTTTATGCTAAATTCTTGAAAAATATCAAGCATCTCTCTCTCTTATACTTGGTAATTCCTGTAAATCTGAAGAAGTATGTTGTTAGGTAGGGTGCGCACCAAAAAGAACAAAGTAGGATGTTCAATGGTGAGTGAGAAGAGTAAAAAAAGATGACGAGAAAGTGTTCCTTGATTTTGTTCTCTTTTCCTTTCGGTTGCGTTAGCTCTATCTCATTTGTCTTTGTTTTCCATTTACCTTCGTTTGTTACCCTATATATGTCTCAAGCCTAACATTACAAGCAAAAAAGTCCTACCTAATCTGAGAATGCCTAAAATAGACTTTAGAGTGGATAAGTGATAGAGAAGCAGGAGCCTGTGTACATTCTCTTTTAGAGTATTTCATTGTGCTAATCACTTGACATTCCTCTTTTTCTGTAAAAAATGGCATGAGCAGTAGATAAATACATAGTTGTCTAAATTTTCTATATGTTAATTTCATATTTTTCTATGTAAAAGTATACATTTTAGCTAAATATATCTTATTCTTGTCTTAGGTGCCCTTCGAAAGCGAACACGATGAAAGGAAGCAAAAATAGGACAAAAAAGGAGTGAAAACGACAAAAACGGAATCGTCGGCAAGAAAATCAGCACCTACCGCGAATGGCAGGTTGCCCCACTATAGCCGGTAGGTGCTAAGAACTGAAGAGCCAAGGAAAAAGAGACCTACGACGGACGACAGGCTCTACCTTACCGTCGAAGGCAGGGGGTGCTGCAAAGGCAGTTGGAATTCTACTCCAACTTGATTTTCTTGATTTATACTCCAAATCTAACTTGGTTTTCTTGTATTTTTACCTCTATATAAAGGGTTTTGTATGCAGCCATTGTAACATACTTTTTAGACAATTAGAATAGAGTTCAACATAGATTAGCATAGATTAGAATAATTAGATTTAGGTTAGATTAGATTTTAGATTAGGAGTAGATTAATTAGGTTAAACACTCTTTAAATTTCCAGCTTCTATATTTTCTTTAGTTATAGAATTTCAAGATCTGTGCAAGATTTGTTTTCTTGGATTCAAGAATTGAAGACTTTGATTCAAGATTTCGATCTTCAACTTGGTGACTCGAGAGTCAATCTTAGGAGACGTTCGGAACTTCAGTTACAGCTTCAAGAATTTAATCCTAAGCTTTCTTTTACTTTTCTTGTTGTTGAATTTTATTATTAATTCAGTTTTTATTATAATGACTACTGAGTAGTTTTTGTTGTTTGGATTGGGGTTGAACCCTAATTATTGATTATGAAATTCTTGGTTTAATTTCTTGATTTCAATGTTTGTTTTATTTAAGTTGTTCCCCAATTGCTTTTGTTTGTAATTTAATTGTCAATAGATTAGATTATTCACAAGGTTGTTTGGAATTGAAAAAGGAAAAACAAGCTAGGGCAACCAATTGGGGGTTAATTGGGGCAATTGACTAAAGATACAAATTTTGCATTTTTAGGTCTTTTAATCACCTAAGTTTATTGCAATCATAATTTTTTAGGGAGAAAAGAGATTTTCCTCTAAGGGTTATTGAGTAGGGTGGCTTTTGCCTAGATATAGGGATTGCCCAATTTGAGTGATGACCCAACTTTATTAATTCAACATCATTTTCATTAAAGGTTTTCCAATTGAATTAGTAACATGGATTAGGGGGATTCAACCAACCCAAACTCTTGTCATTATAATTCTTTTAAAAATTGTTATTAATTGCTTTCTTTTTACTTTTTATCAGTTCTTAATTCCTTTTAATCAATGACATCATCTTTTTCGACTAGACATTAGAAACACGATTCATACTTGAACCTTCATCCGTCCCTGAGAGATTCGACACTTGGGTTAAAACTCATCTCTACTTTGTTAGGTCTACTTGCCTTGCATTGTAGTAATTAGGATCACAACCGGTTTTATTTTGATACATATCAAGTTTTTGGCATCGTTGCCAGGGAATGGCAAGTTTAAGGAAAATGGTTTATTTGGTATTTTAGTCACTTTGGTTTTTGTTGTTTTTCTTTGTTCTAATCTATTGTTGTGCTTGGGTTTTTGAGGTATGGATATTGTGTATTCGGTTCATTACTTCTGGAATCTATGATTAATTGCTCATTCAATTTTTAGTTTAAGGCTTTGGAGAGTAAGAAACATATATCAATTATGCCATGGAATACCATTGGGCAACACCGTTAGAACATAAAGAGTAGATAACATAGCTTTTCAGTCTCAATATACATACTATCAATCGGCCATGTTGATGGAAAACTTGCAGGGATACGATACATATTCTAGCGAGTATAGTTCAGAATGGAGGACGCAGTCGAACGATCCTTGGGGAGATTATGCTCAATATTCAACAAACAATTATACTCCATTGATACACACTTGTCATCTCCAAGACCTTATCTAGAAGAGCTTGTTTCAAAGTATATCGATTTGGCAAATAACGCGATGAAAAGAATGGAAGCAGTTCAGAGAAGCCAAATGGCCTTCTTCCAAAACATGGAAAATCATATCAAACTAACAGCAAGGATGATCATTGAAGAACCACTTGGTAATATACCTAGTAATACGATCACTTTGCCGGATATAGAAGAACAAGTGATTATATTTCCAATTTTTATGGATGACGATGATGAAACTGCTCAAGAACCGGAGGAGTCCACTTTCCCAAGATCTCATGAACCTCTACCGAGTACAACTGTAGCAGAAGAAAGTAAGAAAGTTGGGTTCTTGCCTGAGAATAAGAATGAGTAAAAGGAAGGCAAGCTAGAAAAGGAAAATAAGTGTCGCGTGGAAAGTAATGAGAGTCATAAAGAAGGGCGACAAGAAATAGAGATAGATGACATTGAAAAGTGTAAGGGAGTAAACCTCCTTAATCATGAACTAACTTTGTTGTAGATTCTTTATGTATGCAGGAATCATGAAAGTGACACAAGGAGAACAATGAGGAAAGGAGACTCTCATAAAAACCAAAAGCGACTGCAAGAACGTTGACAGAAAATGCCCCTTGTATTGTGGAAAATCACGACTAAGTTTTTCTTCAACCTTAGCTCACATTAATCGTCTGTTTTCCTTTTAAGGAATTGAAATTGTTTGAAAGTTATAATATCTTCCTTAAGCTCGATCATAAGTTTTTAATTTCTCTTCTTGTGATGAGTTTTAAATTCTATCATTTTCATTACAAGGAGTTTACTTTCTTTTTATGATCTTTTATTTCTTTTTATGTTTTCTAGTTTTATTTCTGATTTTATTTTCTGCTATTTATTTGTTTTTCTTTTCTTTTATTTGCTTTAGTTTTATTTTTACATAGGGATGGCTTCCCGATATACTTTAATTGCTTTATATCTGCGGGTTTTCTCGTTTCTTTTAGCATAAACCCCACATTGAGGACAATGTGTGTGGGGGGAGGGGGTCATTTTTTCATTTTTCAAGTTTTTTTCTATTAATCTCTTTTATTCTTCTTCTTTATTTAAGTGTTTTTTTTTTTTTCTGTTAGTCTCTTTTTCATTTTCGTTCTTATATAAGTTTTTCTGTTAGTCTTTTATTCTAAAAATATTTTTAAAAAATTAGAAAATTTAAAAATTCCAAAAATATTTTACTTTCTTTTCTTCTACGTTTTATATTTAAAAATCCAAAAATATTTTATATTTATCACTTTTGTTAGAGTTTACAACTGAAAAAAATTCTTAAGCTTTTGAAAAAGGCAAAGTACTTAATTACTTTGAAAACCATATTTACTAAAGTTTTACATGATCAATGGATTTTATGCACTTGTAAATGTTGTTTAAGTAATAGAAGTTTAGGAATCTTGAGTAATTAGCATTATGATAATGATTTTTAAACTTTGCCTGCAATTTCATGATTTTTCTATCCTTAAAAACAAAAAAGTCTAGTCTAGGATAGTCCTGGAGATGATGGTCTAAAGGCCTTCTTTGAACCGATTGAGCCTTTCTTATCTTATATCCTGTATAAAATCAATCCCTAGTTCCCGTTTTTTGCCTTCATGCCAAGGGTTTTACTCCTTTATTTTTCTTTGATCATTTACCTCCCTCACCATATATAAAATCTCAATTCATGGAGTTAAGTATTTTATATCTTTTTAAGATGTTTTGAGTGTGTTAAATAGATAAGTATGGGGGTAAAAAGAGTGAAGAAAGAAAGAAAGAGAAACCCTGTTTTAAAGAAAAGGGTATTTTGAAAATTTTTGAGTATTTGGTTCTTTTGGCTATTAAAGAGAGAAAAAGAAAAAAATAAGTTGATGCTTGAAAAGAAAAAAAAAAAAAAGTAAAAGCCAAAAAAAATTGAGAAAAAGAAAACGAAGAAAAAAATATGATATTTATTTTTATAAAATCTTGAAAAAACTCAAGCATCATATCTCTCTTATACTTTGGTAAGTTTTGAAAAATATTATCTTCAGAAAAGTATGTTGTTAGGTGGGTTGTGCAAAAAGAAAAAAGAGAACCAAGTAAGTTGCACAAGGGTAAGTGAGAAAGAGTGAAAATAGCGGCTAAAAAGTGTTTTTTTTATCTCATTACCTTATCCTTTCGGTTGCATTAGCTCTATCTCGTTTGTTTTGTCTCCTTTTACCTTGGTTTTTAACCAACTTATGTCCCTAGCCTAACATTACAAGCCAAAAAGTCCTACCTAATCTGCGAACGATTTAAAATAGGCTTTAGAGTGGATGAATGATATAAAAAATTATGAATTGTGTGCATTGTCTTTGAGAATATTTCTTGATGCTAATCACTTAATATTCTTCTTTTTCTATAAAAAACGGCATGAGCAAAAACGCATTTACACCTTTGATCATTAATAATTTTTGTAATATTTGATTGACTTAGTAATTTTGTATCTCGTCTATTTTTAATATGTCTTTGGAGTTGGACGGCGATGTACTCTGTTAAAGTGGTTGTTTTTCTTCTAAGTTTTGTTTTGTTTTGTTTTTTTTTTTGAAAAGCTTGTTTTGGAACATTAATACTTGTAAATCATTTTTGAGTTTTAATTGGCTTATACCATTTTCGTTTTAAGTTTTTCTTAGAATAAAAAGTTTTTAAATCCTTCGTTTACCCATTTAGTTTATGTTACTTTAGGGAGTGTGGGCTATTTCAGTTGTTTATGTTTTCTATATATTAATTTCATCATTTTTGGTGTCTATAATATGTAAAAGTATATATTTTAGCTGAATGTCTCTTATTCTTGTCTTAGGTGCCCTCCGGAAGCGAAAACGATGAATAGAAGCAAAAATGGGACGAAAACGATGTAAATGGAGTCGTCGGCAAGAAAATCAGCACCTACGCGCATGACAGGTTGCCATATCATCACCGGTAGGTGCCGAGAACCGAAAGGCCAATGAAACAGAGATCTACCATGGACGGTAGGCTCCACCCTACCGTTAGCAGTAGGGGGGTGCTACAAAGGCGGTTGGAATTCTACTCCAACTAGATTTTCTTGATTTCTACTCAAAATCTAGCTTGGTTTTCTTGTATTTTACCTTTATATAAAGGGCTTTTTATGCAGCCATTGTAACATAGTTTCTAGACGATTAGAATAGAGTTAAACATAGATTAGCATAGATTATAGTAATTAGATTTAGGTTATATTAGATTAGGAGTAGATTAATTAGGTTAAACACTCTTTAAATTTCCAGCTTTTATATTTTCTTTAGTTATAGAATTTCAAGATTTGTGCAAGATTTATTTTCTTGGATTCAAGAATTAAAGTCTTTGATTCAAGATTTCGATCTTCAACTTGATGATTCGAGAGACAATCTTAGGAGATGTTCGGAACTTCAATTGCAGCTTCAAGAATTCAATCCTAAGCTTTCTTTTACTTTTCTTGTTGTTCAACTTTATTATTAATTTCAGTTTTTATTATAATAACTAGTGAGTAGTCTTTCTTGTTTGGATTGGGATTGAACCCTAATTCTTGATCATGAAATTCTTGGGTTAATTTTTTGATTTCGATGTTTGTTTTATTTAAGTTGTTCTGTAATTGCCTTTGTTTATAATTTAATTGTTGTGAGATTAGATTATTCATAAGGTTTTTTGGAATTGAAAAAGGAAGAACAAGCTAGGGCAACTAATTAGGGGTTAATTGGGGCAATTGACTAGAGATACGATTTTGCACTTTTAGGTCTTTTTAATCACCTAAGTTTATTGCACTCATAATTTGTTAGGGAGAAAAGAGATTTTCCTCTAAGGGTTAGTGAGTAAGGTGGCTTTTGCCTAGAGATAAGGATTGTCCGATTTGAGTGATGACCCGACTTAATTAATTCAACATCGTTTTTATTGAAGTTTTACCAATTGAATTATTAACAAGGATTAGGGGAGATTCCACCAACCCAAACTCTTGTCTTTATAATTCTTTTAAAAATTGTTTTTAATTGCTTTCTTTTTATTTGTTTTCAATTTTTAATTTTTTTTAATCAACGACATTATCTTTTTCGTCTAGACATTCGAAACAGGATTAGTACTTGAACATTTGTCCATTCTTTAGAGATTCGACACTCGTGTTGAAACTGATCTCTACTTTGTTAGCTTCACTTGCCTTGCATTACAGTAATTAGGATCATATCCTGTTTTATTTTTACACACATTAGAAATTCACATACACACCTCTGGTCTGTGATGATTTTTAGTAACTTGTGGCGGGCTTAATGATTTTTGTCGTTGGACTGTTTTTATCTATCTTTGGAGTTGGGTAGGATAATATTCTATGGAAGTGGCTTTGTCTTTAGTTTTTATTTGTTTTGTTCGTTTTCATTTTGCTTTTACTTTGTTTTGTTTTTTATGATTATTTCTGCTACCATTGCTTGTGGCTTTTTTGTGATCTTAACTGTTTTAATTCGGCTTTTCTTGTTTTCTTGTATCGTCTTTCAAAAATAAAGTTTTTCTCCTCCGTTTTGTTTGTTTAGTTTGTGTTGCTTGAGGGCAAGCAATGTATAAGTGTGGGGTTATTTCATATGTGCTTATCAGTCTATTATTTTATATGTTATTTTTATCGTTTTATGAGTGTTTTTAATATGTAAAATATATATTTTAGACTAATACCCTTTATTCTTGTCTTAGGTGCCTTCCGGAAGAGAAAACGATGAAAGGAAATGAAAATGGTAAAAAACGAGCGAGAACGGAGTCGACGACATCAATAAAGAAGACCTACCGCCTGAGGTAGGCCAACCTACCGTCAGCGGTAGGTCCGGGGATCACAAGCAGAGCAAGGAAAGAACCTTACGGGCGATGGTAGGCTACCCCTACCGTCGACGGTAGGTCCTGACATCGAGAAGAAATCTTTGGGCAGAATCCTATAGTGGACGGTAAGGCTGGAGATACCGTCGGTGGTAGGTCCCAACTAAGGGGCAGTGTTAATCAGTTTCAAACTCTCTTTTGCTGTAATTTTTCATCTATTTTAAGAGGACTGCAATTTAAAACAGCAGCAATTAGGAGTAGATAGTAGATAATTAGGATAGATTTAGGTTATATAATTCTTCAATTCTTACATTCTTATTAGTTAAATAGTTATTAGATTTTCTGCAATTTAGTTCTTAGAGATCAAAATTTGAAAATCCAATTCAAAGATTTCAAGCTTCAATTGGGCGGCTCGAGAGACGAGCTCGGGAGATGTTCGTGACTTCGATTGCGGCTTCAATTTTACTCCTAAGCTTTCTTTCCTTTACTTTGTTATTGAATTTAATGTTTGATTTCAGTTTTATTACAATGAATAGTGAGTAGTTCTTTATATTTGGATGAGGGTTGAACCCTAGTTGATTATGAAATTATTTGTTTGATTTCTTGATTTTGATGTTTGTTTTGATTTGCGTTGTCCTCCAATTGTCTTGTTTGAAATTTAATTGTCGCGAGATTATATTAATCGCAAGATTGCTTGGGACTAAAAAAGGAAGAATGATCTAAGGTAATCAATTGGGGGTTAATTGGGGCAATTGACTAGGGATACGATATTGCACTTTTAGGTCCTTTAAGTCACCTAAATTTACTGTATACATAATTTGTTAGGGAGAAAAGAGATTTTTCTCTAAAGGTAAGTGAGTAGGGTGTCCTGGAGATAGGGATTGCCCAATTTATATTGATGACCCAACTTAATTAATTCAACATTGTTTTATTTAAAGTTTTTCTAATTGAATTAGTAACAACGTTTAGGGGGATTCCACCATCCAAACTCTTGTTTAATAAAGTTTTTAACCCTTAATTTTATTACTTGCTTCTTTACTTGTTAACCCATTTTCATCTTTTTAGATTAATTGTTCTCTAAAACCAACTTTTTCTTTAGACTAAACATTAGAGACACGATTGGTACTTAAGCTTTTATCGTCCTCAAGAGATTTGACACTCGAGTCTAATTTGTTTATTACAGTGATAGGTTCACTTGCATATTGCTTAATTTAGTAGTGCATCCCCAAGGTTTAAAACGTACACATCATGCACCAAAAGAACGAGATAAAATGTTGACGGGTGAGTGAGAAAAGTGAAAAGACGGCTAAAAAGTTGTTCGTTAATTTTTGTTATCTGTTCTTTTGGTTGTGTTAGCTATATCTCCATTATTTTTGTTCTCTTTTTCCCTTGGTTTTTTACCTTATACATGTCCTAAGCCTAACATTACAAGCCAAAAAGTTCTTCATAATCCGGGAACGACCTAGAATAGGGCTTAGAGTGGATAAGCGATAGAAAAATATAAGTTTGTTGTGCATTATCCTTTAAAGTATTTCGCTGTGTTAATTACTTAAAATTCATTCTCTTATGTGAAAAATGGCATGAACAAAACACACACATACACCTTTGATATGTAACGGTTGTTAATGATTTGTGGTGGACTTGGTGATTCTTGTCGTTCGTTTATTTCGATTAGCCTTTCGAGTTGAGTAGTAAAGTATTCTGTTGAAATGGCATTATCCTTAGTTTTTGTTCATTTTTATTTTTGTTTGTTTTGTTTTTGGGATTATCTCTGCTACCATTCTTTCTGGCCGTTTTGTGATCTTAATTGTTTTAAGTCGGCTTCTTCCGTTTCTATTGTATTGTATTTCCTTATTACTAAGTTTTAAACTCATCCATTTTGCCTGTTTAGTTTATGTTGCTTGAGGGCAAGTAACAGATAAGTATGGGGGTATTTGATATGTGCTTAGTTTCCTATATTTATTATATATGTTATTTTCATTATTTTACGGTATTTTTAATATGTAAAAATATATATTTTGGACAAATACTCTTTATTCTTTTCTTAGGTGCTTTTAAAAAGAGAAAATGATGAAAGAAAATGAAAATGAAGCGAAAACGATGAAAACGGAGCCGACGACATCAACGAAGCTGACCTACCGCCAGAGGTAGGCCAACCTACCATCGGCGGTAGGTCCCAAAGCCACAAGGAATTTTCGGACATAACCTACCAGCGATGGTAGGCTACCCCTATCATTGACGGTAGGCTACCCCTACTATCTATGGTAGATCTAACGTTGAGAAGCACTCATTGGGCAGAACCCTACTGCGAAAGATAGGGCCAGACCTACCGTGCGTGGTAGGTTCCGATTGGGCTAGATATAATCCAATTTTAACAAGGTTTCGACATAAATTTTTCCTATTAATAGGTTATTCTGCTATTAGGAAAGAAGAGCAGTAGTTAGGAGTAGTTAATAGACAATTAGGGGTAGATTTTGGTTAGCCAATTTTTCAAATTTTACATTCAATTAGTGAGGTAATCATTAGATTTTTTTGATAAACTAGTTCTTGGAGATCAAGATTTGAAGATCCAATTTCAAGATTTCCAGCTTCAATTGGGCGACTCGAGAGACGACCTCGGGAGACGTTCGACACTATGATTGCGGCTTCAATTTTACTCCTAAGCATTCTTCTCTCTACCCTATGCTTGAATTGAATGTTTAATTTCGATTTTATGACAATGAATAGTGAGTAATTCTTTATGTTTAGATGAGGGTTGAACCCTAGTTCTTGTTTACAATGATTTTTGTTTAATTTGATGAATTTGATGTTTGTTTTAAATTAAGTTGTCTCCCAATTATGCTTGTTTGCAAATTAATCGTCTCAAGATTAGAATTATCGCAAGAATACTTGGAATTGAAAAAGGAAGAGTGTTTTAGGGCAACCAATTGGGGGTTACTTGGGGCAATTGACTAGAGATACGATTTTTCACTTCTATGTTCTTTCAATCACCTAAATTTACTGCACTCATAATTTGTTAGGGAGAAAAGAGATTTTCTATAAGGTTAGTGAGTAGGGTGGTTGTCGCCTAGGGATAGAGATTGCCCGATTTATAATGATGACTCAACTTAATTAATTCAACATCGTTTTCTTTAAAAAGTTTTCCAATTGAATTAGTAACAAGGATTAGGGGGATTCCACATCCAAACTCTTGTTTTTATAAGTTTTTAAACCTTAATTTTATTGATTGCATTCTTTAGTTGTTAAACCATTTTTCAGCTTCGTAATTTAATTCTTTTTCAAACCAACTTTTCTTAGACTAAATATTAGAGACGCGATTAGTACTTAAGCATTTACCATTTCTCGTGAGATTCGACACTCGGATATAACTTTTTTGCTACAGTGATTGATCAACTTGCCCGTTGCTTAGTTTAGTAGTCATTTCTGTGTTTTTAAAACCCACACATCAAGTGTACTAACTGCCTGAATAATGTCTACCATCCTTAGATGGGGCTCGGATCTCTTGTACTACTTTGTGTACCACTCTCTAATTTGATATATTTTATTAATAAAACTTAATAAATACAATATAAACCCTAACGGAAAAAAATAAACCTTAAAGGGAAGATACATTATAAGAGGAAGGTGGCACATAGAGCAGTACACAAAGAGGTACAGAAGATCCTATGCCCTTTAGATGTCTAGTCCAAAAATCAATGACTTCTCCAGATATTTCTTGCTTATCTTAGGAAGTTACCTTAAGGAAAACATCAAGAGACATTATTTCAGGCCTTAAACGGATCGATTATCCATAATAATCACAAGGGGGTGATTCCCATAAAAGTTATCATACAAGTACATCTTGACTAGCTAATTCCAACTACCTAACGTACAAGAATTATTGACCTCATTGCTAGAAGTCTCAACTATAGTACATCTAAGCAGAAGGACCTGAGCTTCGCTAGACTGCTAACTAATATGTACTCTAACTGTAGAGTACTCTCCACCTGTAGCTATGATATACTAGCTTCCTTTTCCTTTATCATACTTTCTAGAAAACCTATATGAACAAAAGGAGGATCATATAATAATATCAAAGGAATCTACTATAAGTTATTTTGTCCTTAAGGAGGAGGAAAGGGGGTGCATATCAATAGTTTAAAAAAAATGCTTTTTTAATATAGTTTCAAAAAATCTTACTTACAAGTTACACAACATATAATTTATTTTAATTTAGTTTTTAAAGGTTAAGAGTTAATTATTTCATACAAGAAAGTTTAGCTAATGTTTTAATTTATTTTTTTATTTTCTTGCTAGATATCTAATGTTCTAATAATATTATAATAAATTGTATTTTTCCCTTTGCATTCAACGTGATCACATATAAAATATTCTTTACAAGAGAA
The DNA here is from genome assembly GCA_028651295.1 of Catharanthus roseus. Taxonomy (NCBI): domain Eukaryota; kingdom Viridiplantae; phylum Streptophyta; class Magnoliopsida; order Gentianales; family Apocynaceae; genus Catharanthus; species Catharanthus roseus. The sequence goes on along the minus strand of JAPQWS010000153.1, from coordinate 25,033,742 downwards.
TTTTAGGACTTTTCTTTTATTCTTTTATTTTTGGATGCCAGGAGTGAGAAGGTGACAACAAGATTTTTGAGCTTTTTCAATATTTTCTGGACACTTCGTACTGTAATTAAGTTAACCACACACACATACACACATATATATATATGTAATAAGATTGTACTAAAGAGAGAAAGTAAAATAGAATATCTAGAATGTTTTCTTTAAGGAAAAAATATCTAGAATGTCGTTTGAATAAATTCTCATAACTAATGATTTTTCTTCTAAATTATGTATGGGTAATATTATAATATTTCCACATTACATGACCCTTTAATGAAGTGGGTTGGAGGGGATAGAATTTGTTACACAAGATTGTATACCCTCATTATGTTATCATTTGAAGGTTACATGAACTGATTAAATATCCAAGCATTGTCGTAATCCACCATTTAAGGGTTACATAACGCTTCTTGAAAACATATGAGGATAAAAAGTGTCTTAAAAACTTTTTAAAAATGAAAGGCCACGCAATTTTTTTTTAGTTATAGAAGATTGTTTAGGAACACTTAAAAGTTAGGAAAAATTGAAAGTCAGCAATACGATATTCCTAACGTTACTTTGGTTTCTCTAGTGTACTTGATTTTATTCTAATTCCCTCATTCTATTATCAATATTCTTATGGATCACATTTCTTTCTAAATTGTGACCTTTTTGTGTCAGAAAGTTTCAACCAATTAGACCTCTTCTTCATTTTGATTTACTCCAATTTAGTCTATGTAACAAACTTTTACATGATTTTCGATATTCTTTCGCATTGACCACAACCACATTATGACAAACAACTTTCTTTTGCACGTTGGAACTCTTCATCAAAAAAATCATTACTCATTTCTCATCTTTGGTCAAACTATAACCATTTTTGGTTGTTCCCTCACATTCTTTACGTTCTTATAATAGACTTTGGATTTCATTACTAGCATCCTAACTTTTGCAGTGTTGATTGAACATTTTCATTCCAAAATAGTTTTTTCTATCGCTCCTTTATCATATTTTCATGGGATTACTTATCACCTATTATGTGAATCACTCTGGATTATTTAACTTTTGCTCTAACTAAAGTCAGCATAATCTTATCTTATTGTTTCACAAACTTCGCCTTCTTTAACTTGAACTAAGCCATTTATTTTTATTTTCCTTCTGAATCATTTGATTGGGAAAGCTATTTTGATCGAAAGACAAATATCGCTAATACTAGATTTGATCAGAGTAGCAGCAGAAGGTTGGTAGGCTTGCTGATGGAAAAAAAAAAAAGAAAAAGCCATTATAATGGATATATGGGAGTGATATTTGCTTTTATTTTGAGGATTTAGATAAGTAAGTTGTGAGGAAGAAACTTTTTATTTGGAGGGTGAGATGTAAAAACCTAGCCAAAAGGTTTAATATTATTAATATAAATCGGCAAAGGATTGTTCAATAATTTGCGTAGGAGTGATTAGAGAATTGAAGAAAACATCGTTGAAGCTTCAATTGAAGAATTTCATATTTAATTGGAAGGCTTGGAGGAGTTTACAAGACTTCCAAGACATATTAAAGTTATAAGAAGCTCAATGGAAGCAAACTAGAAGCTCCCGGTTATTATAAACGATGAAAGAAACAATTAAGGGATGAAGAACAGAGCATGGCCTTAGGTTAAATGGCAAGATTTAAAGGTTGAGTGGTCGGACTTGGCCGGGTCAAGGCTACAACTTATTTTTAGTAAAAAATTAGTTAATTTTAGGTTGATTTGTGGTTTCTTTATTTCTAAGTTTATAATTAACTTTAATAAAAGGATAATTAGGTCTTTTAAACATTCATTAGGTTTAGGAAGAGGAGTTAGGATTTCTCTACAAATATCCTATTATGCCTCCTCTTGTAATAATGTTAAATGACATATGAAATTGTGATTTTATTCTTAGGGTTCTTAGGTTTTGAGCCTTTCTCCTAAAATTCATGTAGGGTTTGATCATTCCTTAGATTGATTTTACTTGAACACTTGCATTGGGTTGATTTAAGAGTTCACAATTTGATTATAATTCCTAATTTTATGATGATTACATTCTTGTGATTTGTTGTAAAGGTTAGGTCTTCTTCAATTGATCTAATTGAGTAGTAGGCAACCAACCGCATTGTTTGATTAGTTATTAAGGGAAAGATCATCTTTCATATGCATTTTACACTTAGCTTGGGTTGAATTATGAGTGGGCGTTGTTGAAGAAGATCAAGTCCTATTTAAGATAATGTCCTCTGATAATGGATATGAAGATTTAGTTTCATTAAAGATCCTAAATTATATCATTTGTAGATGAAGATTTTGTTTCATTGAAGATACCATATCATATCAAATATGTAGTGTGATATATTATCGGGCATATAGTTAAAGGTTAGTCAAATCCTTTAATTGGGCCTTTTAGGGAACCCAATATAGGAATTTTAAGGTTAATTTAGAAGATATGTGAATTGTGGCATTAGTACCATTAGTAAAGTAATATAGGGATCTAAAGGTTAAAAAAGAAGAAATTAGATTTCAGTTTTTTATAATCTAAACGATCAGTCGTTCCAAGAAAACACACAGAAGGGAGAAACGATAGACATCTTTGGAGGGCTGAATAATTTGAGGTTCAAATGGCAATTTAAGGTGAGTTTATGATTATGTATTGATTTGGAATCTTTCTCCCACTTTTGATTAAGGATTTTCTGGTGTTTAAGAAAGTGATAGAACAAAGGATTATCTAGGGATGAAGTTTTTTGTTAAGATTCTATATTTACGTGTTATTTTTATTAATAGGTGTGCAATTCAAGAATGTGGTGATGATTGGGTGTTATTATTGGCTTTTTGAGATAAGAATATGAACCTCTGTTATTTTGAAATATGATATAGAAACATGTATATGCAGAAAATTGTTATCGAATAAACGAGTTATATGGTTTTAGTTATCAAAATTGGAGTGAACATCCAATGATTTTGCACTAACAAGTTTTGTTTAAAAAGAAAAAAATAACTTGGCCGAATGTAATTGAAGAAGTTGGATTCTGGCCGACTTTGAAGTTAATGGCTTAAAATCGTACTGGATATAAATTACACACTTTTTCCCTTTTTGGACATGACGATAATTGATGAGCAAGAGAATTCAATTGCAAATCATAATTTCTATGGCTTTTACTAATATAAAGCTGCATTGCATAATTTTGCTACAAATTTCAAGTTCATTATACATTTCTGTATTCCAGGTAAATGTATGAAAATTTATTTATGCTACTCGATTATTGGAGGATAAAAACGAGTTTATGTTTCTGGCGATCTAAAAACCGTTTATAGTATTTAAAAACGATTTATTTTTCTGATAATCTGATAACTATTTTATAGTATTTGGAAAGGGATTCAGTTTTATTGAGTTCATGAATATTAAAGGTCTCTAATAGGAATATATTCTAAACATTATATATGATTTTATTGGGGATACAATACTCAATATATATATATATATATTTATCTATTTGACTCTTTTTAAATCGATACAATATTTAAGAGTTGATATCAATATACCAAGTCTCTTATGTATTTTATGAGTTTAAAGTATCTGAAAGTATTTCGTAATCAAATGAATTATTTGTAGAGTATCATGCTTGATTTATTGTTCATGTTAGATAATCCTTCCTATATGAGACTTTAGATAGGTTAAGAATGAGAGTTTTGAGGTTAAAATTAATATATATATATATATATATATAATAACCACCTTAGTTCATATTTAGCTTTAAAAAAAAAAAATTTTCCTAGTTCAGAAAAAGTGCATAAAAACATTTTTATTCCATTATTTTCTCTTTCTTAAGAAATATTTTTATTTTGTTGTGATCGACTAAATTCTTGGAGGTTGAAAGATTATGGTTTCTGGTCAGACGAAATTGAATTTTTATTTAATTATACCGTATTTGAAGGAATATATATTTTCTGTGAAGTTATGATTTCCCCCATCTTATTTATTGGAAATAGAAGAATTTTTGAAGTAATCGTATTCAGTATTTTTCTTAGCTCATATTTTGTAGACGAAATTGAATTTTTATTTAATTATACTGTATCATATTCTGTAGACGAAATTGAATTTTTATTTAATTATACTGTATTCGAAGGAATATATATTTTCTGTGAAGTTATGATTTTCCCCATCTTATTTACTGGAAATAGAAGAATTTTTAAAGTAATCGTATTCAGTATTTTTCTTAGCTCATATTCTGTTTACTTGGAAACTTAGCAAGTATTTTTTTTATCTTTGAAAAAACACATGTTAATTCTTATTTTAAAAGGAAAAAGATTTTATATATTTTTTTATTGAGCTAATGTAACAACTTGCACCTTAATATTTTACAATTGATTTAAAAATCTATTTCCGTGAAGCTTTTTAAGACTAATTTTGGAAGGGGACTTTGAATGAGTATTAATTCGTCCTGTGTAATTTTTTGATATATGTCTTTTTTAGGTTTACAGAATTTCTTTTTTTTGTTTTTTTGAAGACTCTCACTTATATAGCTAATTTGTATATTATGTTTTTAGAATAATATAAAATTTATTAATTTTGTAATTAGCTCCTTTAATGTTTCTCGGAAGGTTGCTGTGTCACGTTCTCGGAGCCTAGCGCCACCCTACCACATTAGACATTGACCCCATAATTTTCCAGGAAAAAGTAGTAACAAGAGTGATGTTTAAACTTTAAATCAAATTCCCCAAAGAGAACATCAAAGGATGCTGTGGAAAGGCCCTAGTATACGCAACAATCCTAACGGTCACTAGGAGCCAAATTTAGATCTAGGCGAGGGCTCCTGCAGACAAGGGAAGAATGTTTGGTTTATATTTAAATTGAACCCAAAATTGGCAAGGAACTTTTTAGCCACCACCGTACTACAAAAATCCAACCCTCCACCTCCAGGTAGAAAAATGAGAATTAAGAGAAAAAAATCTGCAAACCAAAGAAAATGGAGAAAACAGAGGCTCAGGAAGTGCCGTTCATCAGAAAAGGGCAAAGTCCGCCATGGCTGCAGAAACCCCAGAGGATTATTTTGCCCAGCCAAGATACGAAGCTAGCTCCAGATCTGACTATTGAAACCAAGGAAATCATCACAGCCTCAATTGATCAAATTATTGGTTTGTCTTTGTTAATTTACTTGGATGATTATATGTTTAGCGTGGAAAATTGAATCCCAAGAAAACTAGTACTAATTAATATTATTTGCCAATTTCAAGATCATTTTCTTCCCGTTGCAGGGAAAGGGTGGTTTTTGTTTGTTGGACAGAAATTAGGAAGTCACAGGCTTGGCGGATGCAGAGAGGGGCAAAACCACCGGCTGTAAACTCCCAAACACCTCTCTGATCATCCGCCCAAGAGCCTCATCGAAATTTCAAAAGGCTCCTTTCGCTTCTATTTTCTCTTTGGAGTTTCATATATAAGAGCAATACTTTATAGATGTCAGACTCCATTTTCCCTTGGCAAGGCTCTATTTATCAATAATGTCGGTCCAATTGAAGTAGTAGAAAGTGGGGTGTGACTAAATAATCATTTTTCCGAAGAAAACTAATTAATAATCATATCATGTCCTTTTCTATGTTGATTTTTGTTAGAAATTTTTTTCGAGCGCACTAACTCACCCCTAAAAGTGCACTCTCAAGAGGGAGGGATCACTAAGTTTTTATAAGGAGTAATTATTTTCTTTAATTAGCCGATGTGGGATTTTCAATCTCAACAATTTTTGTTTTCTTGTATGGGTTTCTCTAGCTGAGAGAATAGTTTAATGGAGGCGGTTTATTGGAGCCCATATTACCATGGTAACTCAAAGGGTGCTTATCAAGACTTGATCTTTTAGTTCGTAGAGTGGTTAAACCATCATAATTTTTATATTTAATCTATGTATTAGATCGTGTGATAAGGTCTCAAAGACAAAGAATTTTACTTTTTGATTTTGATTTGGAGAATGGTGTAATGAACATTGATATGGTATTGAACCTTTTTAGTTTGAGTTTAACCGAAAAAAGAAATTGAATAGTATAAAATATTATTTTATTCATTTATTTTGTATTTATTATAAATATATATTTATTATTTATATATTCATAACTCATTAATCTATATTATTAATAATTATTAAAAATTAATAATTTGGGAAAAACCTTTTAAATTTTTTCTAAAATATCGTTTTCGTCTCTAATTATTATTTACCATCATATATTAAAACAATAATAAGTTCCTAATTTATTTTATTAGCCTTTTGTAAGGAATGATATTATTGTTATAATGTATGATAACAAACAATAGATAAACTCGCAAAATGATATTTTTTGAAGATTTTAAACAATTTTACCGTAAAATTATTGTTTTCTAATAAACTTTTTATTTTTATTGAAATCATAAGTAGCAAAGATTAATTAGTTATAAAAATATAAACGATAAGAACGTATTTATAATTTATACAAAATATCGGAATGCAATTATAATTTGGACAAACCTCAAGAAAGAAAATGCAAGATTCAAATAAGTTAGTACAAAACTCTATTAATAGTAAATAGGAAAGGAAAAAAGTAAGGTTCATAAATTATCATAAGTGTCGTAAGAGACATTATATTGAGAGTGTGATATCAAAAGGTGTCCTATAATAAGTAAGGAAATGTACTTCTTTATAAGAGGTAAGTTCTAAAAGAGTAAATTCTAAAGAGAATTATAAACTTTTCAGGTGTGATTTCATATATTCAAATAAGTTAGTACAAAACTCTAATAATAGTAAATAGGAAAGGAAAAAAGTAAGGTTCATAAATTATCATAAGTGTCGTAAGAGACATTATATTGAGAGTGTGATATCAAAAGGTGTCCTATAATAAGTAAGGAAATGTACTTCTTTATAAGAGGTAAGTTCTAAAAGAGTAAATTCTAAAGAGAATTATAAACTTTTCAGGTGTGATTTCATATATTGTATCATTTAGCCTTCTTATGAAGCATAGGTGGGTAGAATCCTGTTATTTGCCCTTCGAAAAATTGGCATATAAGATATCTGAAATTGATTTTTTAAAGTAAATAAGAAATAGAAAAGATTAGAATAATATACTTTCCTTGTGATGTAACGATTGAAGGTAGCATGAAATGGCCAATCTTTAATTTAAGGCTGACTTCAGTGGAGTTAAGGAACTAACACTTTGATCTGAAAATGTCTTTATAGATGCATTGACCCCTTTAATGTAAATGTCATAGAAAATTATCATAAAAAACTTTGTGACTCTACGTTAATCAACCTTTGTTGAAATGGCATTTGAAACTAGATGGAAGATAAATGATATGGGATTTTCCAATTTCCTTTGCCAATACATAACGAACTTCTCTATTTATATTGAATAATCATTACATTTCCAAGAATTCCAACTAAAGATTATAAATAATATATCAATTTTATCAAATGATAAAAGGGTAAATTTTATTTTATTACCGTTTACTTTAGCATTTGTTAATTTAGTACCACATGTTAATTATTTAAAAATTAAGTGATAGGAAATTTTGAAATGTCTTATATATCCTAATAATTGGTTGATATCAAAATTTATCCTTCAATGAGAGGGAAGGAAGTGTACTGTTTGGAAAGGATAGTAAAAGATTACACTAGTCTACTCACCTACGGCCAATATTCTCAATCAATCAATTTATCTCTTTTAACCCACATCCTCCCCTCTTTCTTTTCTTGCAAATAAAATAAAATTTTTAGTGATTGATCGGACATATGTTGTAGCGGTGCTAGAGGAGTCCAGTACGGTATTTATCTAGGGTAAAAGGGTTCTCCAAAAAAAAACATTCTTTGTACAAAATGGCATACAAAAGAAGAAAGGAGATTCAACAGACATCTACTTTCAAAGAAGAGATTTATCGGCACTATGGCGATGATAGCGGTGATTTTCAAATTCATCATCTACTACATCTTCTAATTCATCCTCCTCGTTGGTTGCTCAAGACATTAGAGCTTCTGCTACTAGTCAGGATTGTTTTCTTTCCTTTGCTTATGGTGTTTTCTAAGCTTTTTGGCAAAGAAAAAAAATCATTTAAGGATGTGTCTGGTATGTTGACGAAGGCAAGAATATGATTGAGTTTTTTTGAGTTTGGGTTAGCATGGAAGAAAAATTTGAGAGTTTAATTAATTTCTGTAGGAAGAGAAAAAAAGCTTCAGTCAATGAGAGAGAGGAATAGAAAATGGAAGAAGAGAAGAGAGAGTATCAGGGGTAAAATAGGAGTTCAAAATTTTTAATGTTTAAATCTATGAAAAAAGACACTAACGCATGTGGGAATTGGTCAATTCACTGTCAATAAACTAAGACTTGGTATTAAATTGGCAAATGGCAAAACTAAAGGGTTAGTAAAATGGAATTAGCCAAATGATAGAATTTGAAAATATTTCTTTCTCTCTACTTGGAGAAAGAATATGTAAAATGTTGTCCTTCAATATATCAAGGTTAGTTTTTCTTGATTACTTGATTAAAAAGATATTGTCCGACAATGATAAATATTTCAATGGATCAAACATGTATCATTCTTCTTTGTAAAAGGGTGACAATCCTACTTTTTGAATGACAAACATTGATTAGCACTTATATGTTTTATCTTTGATGTGACATGAATATTCATATTAGAAGATGAAGTCACCACACTAATTAGTGTTTGGTAAGGCACATACCCTAGCTTTATAGTGCATTCAGCATACACAAGCTCCCATGACATTCGACTGTGACTTGGCCAACCTAGCCTCCACACCATGGTACAATTGATGTATACCAATAATTTCCCCCTTAGCAATTGCTCCCGCTGGGAATCAAACCCATGACCTTGGCTCTGATACCACTGGTAAGACCTCAGGCGCTTCTATTTTCCTTAAAACCAATAATGTCTTCTCAAGGTTCAGTGTATTTCATTGGTTTTGATGATTAACAAATTGGTGGTTGTTTTTTATAATATTCAGTTTGTTTCCTTAAAAAGTTAGATGGTAGATGGTTAAGCTAATATAATGATTGGTAGCCTCGATCTAGCAGTCTCGAGCTAATAAGATCAGCGGAAAGGAAAAAGGTATGAGTGTCATGTTGAAGATATGTGAGGACCAGAGGATATGCTTCGTAACTACCTATAGCTGATTGCTTTTGACGTTGCACACTACTAGAGGATCAGAAGAATGGTTCTACTTCAAGGATTGAACATTTGTCTTTTATCCAGTGGTCCCTCATTCTCGTTTTTGTTTTATTTTTTCTGATATAACACATTGCTGCTAATATTTTTCCTGTGTCTATGCTAATACAGGAAAAATATTAAACATCTATGTCGAGGTAGTTTCATAAGAAGCAAGCAGCATGTGAGGATATAACCATATTGTAGTTTCATAAGAAGCAAGCAGCATGTGAGGATATAACCATATTTGATGAGTTGGAAATATTCCTCAAGAAGGGCCCTATAAGGATGAAACAAAACAGAGAGAAGTGTGCCTTTTCCAAGATAAAATTTCCAATAGCAAGAGCATGATATTTGCAGTAGAATGTCACCACAATATTCAGAAAATCTTGTTGAGTGTAGAGCAGAAACAAAATTGTTAAAAATTGAGATCGAGTGATATGTATTTTACTTAGTTGTTCTTTCTTCTTTATTCTTTCTTTTCTTTTGGTTTCTCAAGTTCCTGGATAAAGACTTGAAGCTAGTTTTACAAGAACCATAGAAAAACTTGTAGTTCGATTTCCTTTGGGATAAGAAAATTATTAGTTGCTAAGTCTAGTAGAAAATTAGTAGTTTTGTAAGGGTTTAATCTCACCCTGATAGATATTGTTGATCGATAGTGGAATATTCAAGTTTGGCGTCCTTGAGGAAAGTGAATGTAGGTATCTAACAGAACCACTATAAAATCTCTGGTGTTATTAATTTATGCTATTCTTTTGACTCTTTTATTGCTTCTTATTTTGAGATCATATTTTTGCAGCTAAGCTAATGACTGATATGAAATCTTGATGTGTTAGTTCATTCTATCTTTTGTAGTTGAGCTAGTTTTTAGAAAATTAACCAAAAAAATATTTATAGTTTTTTGTTTTTTATTAGTCCAATTCACCCCTTCTTTGGGCTTATTTGGAACTTACAACAATAATTCCAAGAACTGCAGTGTTACAGACAATAAGGTTCAAGTGGATTTAAGATGCCAAGGAATGAAGTGTTGAAGATATAGAATAGGGTTGTGCATAGAAGGTATATCTTTATGTAAACCCTTTCTCTATATCCTCTTTACTTTTAATATGCATTAGTAAAGCTCATGTCTAAACAATTTTCTAAATGGAAGGAAAATGTTTTCAAAACTTACAATATGTTCTAAAGTCAAAACTATGTTTGAGGAAAAGGTTTTGATGTGAGTCGAAATGTTTTAAGAAGTCTTGGATTGAATAGTTAATTCCTTGTGAGTTAAGTGTTTCATGATTAGATGATCTTCATTGAAGGATTAGAAGTCTTAATCTTTAATTTAGAAAGTCTATTAATGAGTACTTAAGACACCTTGAATTGGTTCTTTGATTTAAACTTCTAAAATAGTTTTTTAAGTGTATGTTCAGAAGTTTGAAGCTTAGGTTCGGACGCCCGATGCTCTTAAGGGAAGAAGCTTTTCATTGAAGTTTCGGATGCAAAGGGTAAAATCTCAAACCTCTAAAGTATTGTTTAATAGGCTAATGTTTGAAGGTTCGGATGACAAGTTCAAATGACCTATAGAGGGTCCGGACGTTCGAACTTTCTTGTGTAGATTCTTTAACTAGAAACTAAAACCCTAGGCAAGTGCATCTATCATTCCAATAAAATAAGAAAAGTACTCGGATGTCAATCTTTTGGGAGGAAAAAGCACTAGTAATTACCTTTCTACTATTTAATCAAATAAATAAGTTTGGAAAAGAGTTTAAACTAAATTATAAAAGCTGTAAAATTATAAGAAAAACGTACACTAATGATCCAATCAAATATAAAATCAATTTAGATAATTTTCTTGAAGGTGTGCTTAAATGGAAGAACTCACCTAGTTTCCGATAGTTAATTTCTTAGAACAAGTTAATTTGGATGTGATCTATCACTTTCTTAGGATTAACCCGATCTCCAGCAGAAATTTCACTATTTTCCTAATTGATTAAAGAAGAATCCCTTTTCTCTCTAACTTAATTATGAATGCCTTAAGAATATGAATGGATTATATTTTTCTCTAGTTAAACCTAAGGATAATAATTATTATCTCTAATTAATTACTAATCCCTAAGCCTAATTCATACCGTAAATTACTCTTCCTCTCTCAATTCCAGGTAATTAAGTCAAATCAACCAATCATGCACAATTAGCAACAAAGAAAAGCAATTACGCAACAACTAAATTATAAAAACAAATCAATCAAAAGAATTATTAATAAGAAAATCAAAACCAACATTCGCTAGGGTTAATGCCATTGAAAGAAAAAATGAACCTAGCTACTTATAATCCCTATTACAATAATAAAATAAATTAAATCCATAAGTAAAAGAGAATAAGAAAGCTTAGGAGTTAGTCAAAGAGTCTTCACAATTCCAAAGCAAGTACGAACGATCCTCTCGAATCGCTATTCATTGTCTTCAAAATTTGCACCAATTGAACTTGTTGAATGTCCTTCGAAACACTTAATCTAATATTGGAATTGTAAATTGAAAGGGAGTTATAGTGTTTCTTAAGGAGATTACACGGGAAAAATCGCCCCTAAGTCACCCAACAAGAACCCTAGGTTGGGATACTCTAATTTTATATAAAAAGTCTACTTAAAGGGATAAAAATTGCAGGAAATTAGGCTTCAGCGCAACCTAGCCAGTCATGGCTGGCCTGGTGCAGCTGGCTGTGGCTGGGTTCTATCCAAAGCTTCCCCCTCTGATGCTTTCTTGCGGTTCTTGACAATGGTGTCACTTTTGAATTCTTGAGTCCTTTTGAGTAATTTAATGGACAATTAAGGTCTTGGTGTCTCATATGCTTTGTAGATAAAACTCTTAGCCACCCAAAACATCTTGAATCAGATCCAGTGGAGCTCTATAATTTGAGTTATAATGATTTTATTGAAATGTGTCAACCTGGAACATCACGTGAGAAAGCTGAGATTTGCACTATACTATGGATGAAAAAATGAACTCTAATTGAGACAAATGTTAGCCTTTTGGAAACCTATTCAAATCCCCTAAAATCTTCAAGAAGGACACTTATTTAGTTAATGTCATTATAGAGATAACAATTCCACCAGAAGCAGCTTTGCTTGGCTATGGGAAGACTGTTTTCGGTAGATTTGAATTTCTTCTCCTTTTTCATCTGTTCTTGCTTCCTATGTTCCCGTTTTGAATTTTTTTTTACTCTTAACTCCCACAGGATGTACCTATAATAATAAGAGAAGAATTTGAGGGTAATTAATCTATTTTATTTAACAATCTACCTCAAGAACTATGTAAAACCAATGTAATGAAAAGGGTAAAATGGACATCATAAACTTTACGGGACCAAGTCAAAACTTGTTGTTTCTGGCCAATTTTTGGGCGTTGGAAGCTTTCCTATCAATGCTAGACCTCCATGGAACATCAATGAACAAGATATTTCATGCCTAAACATTTCTAAAGCTTTCAAGTGTCGTATTTTGTTGAGTTGATGAGCTCTATTATTGTCTATTGAGTAAACAAAGTGATAAGTGATGCGTGGTTTCTATCTTATTAAAATTTCACTTTTAGGCAAGTGTACCTATCGGTATAATATGAAAAGAAAAGTCCTTAGATTATCGAACTATTGGGACGGCCAAGCACTAATGCTACCTACGTCTCTACTTTTTAATTAAATAAAACATTTTTGAAAGACTTTAAAACTAAGAAACAATTAAAAACACAATTAACGACTAAGAAAGCAATTAAAAGTTTTAAGTCGAATTTGTAAAAATAGTGTTTAAATGGTAGAATCCCTCTGGAACCTTTAGTTAGTTCTATTAAGAAAATTGTTGTAATTAATTAATAAAGCTTCTTGGTTGGATCTCACTCCAATGTCAGATAATCCCTATTCCTAGGCGAAGACCCTCCTATTCACTTAACCAATTAGAGAAGAATTCCTTCTCACCCTAGTCCGATATGAACGAATTATAGATTAGGAGTGATTTTAGTTATCTACGAACCGTAATTAGTATCCCTACTAATTACCAATTCCAATTATTCAATTAATGCCCTAGATTAATCTTCCTTTTCCAATTCAAATTAATCTTGCAAAATTACTAATCTACGGAAACCAGTAAACAAACAATACAATAATAATAACCAAACAAGAATCAATAATCAAAACATGAAATTCATATAAAAAATGAAGAAGTATTCTAGGGTTCATCCCATTCAAACACAAATGGGTATGTGCTTAATTTCCTTTAATTTTATATGTTAATTATGTCAAATTTTTATGATTTTCGTATATAAAATGTATAACTTACCCCATTTTCTTTTCTTATTGATTTACATGCTTCCCGAAGGAGATTTTGGTGAATACAAGTTGAAACTAGAGCAAAATGGTTGAAAACAAAGCAAAAAAGGAGAAGACTAAAGTCAGCAACCACCTGGGTAACAACCTATCGCCCACGGTACGTATGCCTATCGTTGGATGGTAGGTTTCAAGCACAAAGAAGAAATGGCCAGAAGTCTACCGTCGACGGTAGGCTACTCTATCGCTGGATGGTAGGTCCTGAAGATTTTTTGCACAAATTAATACCACGCAAGGTAGCTTCCTACTGCAGCAAAGTTAATGAGTTTTAAGCTATTCTAAATGTAATTTTTCAGGCCTTTGTTTATTCATTCTCAGTTTAGGACTTGAGAGAACTCAATTGGGGGCGAAAATACTCTTGCAAGTTCTCCGCAATTCTGCTCTAGTTAGTTAGTTTTCATAAATTACACATTAAATTGGTGGTTTTGAGAAGATATTAAAGTTCATGAACAGAACAATTTGATTATTCGGGTGAATCAAAAGACAAGCTTGTTGACTACTCGGAACTGTGGAATCATCTATCTTAGACCTCAACTTCTCTTTCCTTTGTTTTTTCGTGAATTCTATTCTGAATTAGTAATGATGATGATTAGTGGCTAGATTCTATTTGTTTGAATGAGGGTTGAACCATAGTTTTGGATGATATGTTCTTTGATTGGAATGTTATTAAATTGATGTTTGATTTTTGATTGGTTGTTATTTAATTATGCAATTGCATATTTGATTCTCGTAGAATCATTTAATTCACAAAGTTGGCGGGAATTGAAAAAGAAAAGCAAATTTAGGACAATTAAATATTAGGAGTTGGTAATTGAGTAGAGATACTAGTGGCACTATTAGGTCCATAATTCACCTAACCTAAGCATTCATAATCGAATAGAAAGAGAAGAGATACTTCCATAAAGGTTAGTGAATATAATGTTTTTCGCCTTGAGATAGGGATTACCCAAGTTAAGTGTGAGACCCGACCAATAATTTTCAAACATTCTTTTCACTCATTTTCTAATTGGAGTACTTGACAATTCTAGGGGTATTCAACTATTCAAATTCTTTTCCATAATCTCATCTCTTAAACCAACTTGTAGTTCTTTGTTTTAATTTTAATCATTGTTGATTTCTTTTAGTTTTGAAACCATTCTTATCTTCTGTTTTGATTAAACCTTAGAAAAATGATCATTATTATAGCTTCTCCGTCCTTAGAGTTTGACACCCCGGTAGGTTTTCTAGTACTACACCAATTTGTCCACTTGCATGTTAGGTGAAATTTTAGAGTAGTCTGTTCTAAACATAAAGTTTTTAGCTTCATTGCCGAAGACATACAATAACATTAAGAACACTGTACATCTATTTTTGTATCCCTTAAATTTCTTGTTTTGTGTGCTATTTTGGTTACATCTTTGTCATGCATTTTTTGTATTTCATTTTTGGTTTATTTTTGTGTTTGTTGTGGCTTCTATTCCACCTTTTGAAATTCACGTCTTTGTGTTCTTGTCCATTTTAGGTTTTCATTTGGCTAGTTTATGACCCAAAGTCAACGAGATGAATTGGTTGAGTACGACCAAAAGATCGAACATACTTTGTGGAGTACTTGTCGTGCCCTAAGGTTCGAAACCACGAGTAACAACGTACTAGTCCCTGTGGATAAGACGGAGGAGGAATGCTAAGATCCAGCACCACCAATTCCTCTGACTATACTACCTCTAATGACGGAGAGAACAATGGCAGATTATGTTCGACCATCCATTACTCTGGTGCAATCGAGTATAACTAGTCTGACAATCCAAGCATACAATTTTGAGAGAAAGTCGCATGTGATACACATGTTACAGAATAATCTGCAGTTCAATGGACTTCCTAAATAAGACCGAAATGGGTAAATCACCAACTTCTTGGAGATATGTGATACTTTCCAGATCAATGGAGTTTCAGACGATGCTATTCACCTTCACGTGTTTCCATTTACTCTCATGGATAGAGCGAAGTCTTGGCTAAAATCATTACTTGGCGGATTTATCACTTCTTGGAAAACACTGGCAAGAAGTTCTTGGGTAGATGTTTCCCCCTGGATGCACTGCTAAGCTGAGGAATGAGATCTTATCATTCCAGTAAGGCGGTGGGGAGAAATTATATAGAGCCTGGGAAAGGTGGAAGGAACTTCTTAGAAAATGTCCACATCATGGTCTCGATCGCAGTATCCAAGTTCAAGCTTTCTACAATGGTCTGCAGTGAGGAAACTCATAGATGCCTCTGCTGGTAGATCCACTGGTACTAAAATACCCAAGAAGTCTTTGATTTGATTGAACAGATAACAGTAAGCAACTATACCAGTAGGCGTGCACAATGTAGATATGATCACTGTTGTGGAGGCCATATTAGCAACTATGATAGAGTAGAAGATGGAGAATTTAAAAATTGGCACCTTCAAAACTGAGTAATTAACAGATCATGTATTGCAACTTTTGCAGTAGAGAGCATTCAAATCATGAGTGCTACAGTAGAGCACGTGGATTTCATGCAAGAGGCTTACAAGGGAACAACCTTTATTCCAACACATACAACACTGGTTGGAGGAATCACTTTAACTTTTCTTAAGAAGGCCCAGGGAGCAACGACCATAGCAACCTCCAGGATTTCAAAATCGAGGTCCCACTCAGCCCTTGCGTATATTATGATATGGATTTTGATGCGCAAGGATAAAAATATTCAATTAAGCTTCTCAAGGATCTTTGCCTTCAATAGGACTTGAATACCACCCAAAATCAAGCACTCTTAGCTCACCCCAAACCAAAAATTCATTAATTGTGAGAGTAATCTTTCCCCTATATCCTAATAAAACAATGAGGCTGACCTAATTGGACTCTATAGATAAGACCTAATCCAGACAATTACAAGATTATGGAAGTCATAGAAAAAGGTTGTATGATCAACTGTAGAACTCTTGGATCATCCCAATCCAAGTGATTCAAAGAAATTTAACTAAGAAAGATCAAACCCTAGAAAGAAGTTAGGAAAAGCCTTGAAAAACTCAAGAACCCTAATTCAAACACTCTTAATTTCATATATCATCCAACTTGGTTACAAAAGGAACCATAAGAGGTTATTTATAGAAAAATTCTAACTCCTCTTCTTAAACCTAATGAATGTTTAAAAAACTAAATTATCATTTTGGTAAAGTTAATTACAAACTTGGAAATAAAGAAACCACAAATCAACCCAAGACTAACTAAATTGACCAAATGGGGATGTTTAAGGCGAGAACTACTTGGGATAGTAGGGTGGGAGCCTACCGTCAATGGTAGGGTGGCAGCCTACCATTGACGATATCCTTTGCTCTTCCTTCCTTCATTGCTTCTTTCATCATCTATGATGGCTGGGAGCTTCTAGTTTGCTTCCGTTAAGCTTCTTATGATTTTAATGTGTCTTGGAAGTCATGTAAACTCTTTCAAGCCTTTGAATGAAATCCTTAATTCCTTAATTGAAACTTCAATCATGCTTTCTTCAATTCTCTAATTGCTCCTATACAAATTGTTGAACAATCCTTTGCCATTTCAAATCATATTGCTCTGCAGCAAATCCACCACTGCCAGCAAAGTCCAATATGGAGGACTTAGTTAGCAAGTTTATTACTTATGTCGATGCCAAAAATGCAGAGTGTGGAAGTTTCTCAAAGAAATCAAGAAAGTTCTAAACATAATTTGGAAAATCAGATTGGTCAATTGGCCAAGATAATTTCAGAGAGGCCCCATGGTGCATTCTAAGAAACACAGGAAAGAATCTAAAGGAGCATGCCAAGGAAGTAACTTTAAGGTGTAGGAAGGAATTGAGTGTTCCAACTTCTATGGTTGTTTACAAAGAGAATGAACCTGAGAAAGTTCTTTGGAGGCAACTTTCTCAAAGGAAGAGGAAACAAAGCAAGATGACAAGTGAAGAAGCCATCTTCTCCACCTTACAAATTGCCCATTCCATATCCGCATAAAGTCATGAATGCCAAGTAGGATGAGCAATATGGTAAAGTTTGGGAATTTTTAAATAAATACATATAACCTACCGTTGGTTGATGTTTTGGTGCAAATGTCGAATTATGAAAATTTTTTAAGGAAGCCATTTATAGCAAGAATAAATTGGATGATTTGAATCCCCAATTCGATTGCAAGTTGAATCTATCACCATCCCAAGATCACCTTATTTGAGGAACTTCTATTGAAGATTTAATAATTCAAATATTCCACTCAAGAACCTATGGAGAGCTAAGCACCATAAACCCAATAGTGAGAGCAAGAACTCTTTCCCTACTTGGCAATAAGAACCTTAGGGAAACTAAGGGCCTAAAACCCAAGATACACAAATTAGAAGACCTAGATCAATCACTTCTAGAAACAAGAACTCCTAGAATTAATCAAAGAAGAATTAATGATGATCAATTAGAATCCTTAGACCTTCCATCTAAGAAAAAAATTAATCAACCTACTAAGGAATAGAACCCTTAGGAAGTAGTTAAGGAGGTTGAAGAACCCCAAGAACACTAAAGAGAAAATCTCTCAAATCAATTCATCATATTTCATTCACTAATTACAAAGGAGGCATAAGAGGATATTTATAAAAAAAATCCTAACTCCTCTTCCTAACCTAATGGAAGTTTAAAAGACCTAATTATCCTCTTTTAATATATTTAATTACAAACTTGGAAATAAAGAAACCAAAAACCCAAAAATAACTAATTGATTAAATAGCACATTATCAACTAGATTAGGCCGGGGCCTGCCGAGAAGGTGGCCAACTCTAGCCAGTAAACTTCAAAATCTCCTCTTTTAGACCGAGAGCTACACGGGGACAGTGAAGTAGATTGGAAAATCTAAGAAGCTAAAGATTTATTGCATAGACCATTCACTAGTGCAAGCTCGAAGAAGATCAAAGATAATGATGGAAATGTGGATAATGTCATGGCTGTTTACATGGAAAATGCTTTGAAGACCATGATTGAAGGTTTTAAAGATCAAGGGAAGGCTTCCAAGTTGCTCTCAATTTGTACAATAAGCAAGGATGAATCAAGAAAGCTAATTGGATGTGAAAATGGCTAAGTGTTGGAGAAGAGTACACCTATCGCTGACGGTGGCCCTGCTCCTACCGTAGCCAGTAAGCTTCTGAACGGAAACGGTTAGGAAGCCGAAACCATACTGCGTCTGGTAGGTTGCACCCTATCGTGCTGGTAAAGTTCGATAAGGAAATGACTTTTGTAATTTTTAGGCAAGATTTTATTATTTGAACTTTATTTTAAGCTATTAATCAAGGGCTTAATGGGTATTTTGAAGCCATTAATCACTATATATGTTAGGCTTACACATTAGCCTATAAATACTCATTTATAGGTTTATTGTAACCAACTTTGATGAAATTGTATTGAAATTTGAGAGAGGATATAGTTCTTCACCCTTCTTAGTTAGCTTGCTAAGGGTTAATATCCTTAGTTTTGTGAATAATTGCTTGCCTTAGATTGTGGAATCTATGGAATCAATTGATCATCCAATTCCTTTTTTTAATTGAGTCTTAGAGTTCTTACTCTTAGATTCAATTAATTCTAGGTCTTCTAGCTTGTGTAGTTAGGGTCTTGATGCCTTAGTTTCTTTAAGGTTCTTCCTATCAAATTAGGAAAGAGTTTTGCCTCTTAATATTGAGTTTATGAGGCCTAGATCCTTACAGGTTTTCCATTGGAGGGTTGAAACTACAAAATCCTCAATAGAGGTTCTTCATCAAAGGAGGTGATTTTGGGAGGTGTGGATTCCAATCTACAATCAAAAGAGGATCCACATCAGAAAGTAGGGTGGGAGCCTACGGTACGCTCTATTTTAGCCTTTCTATTGTGATTTTGTTTCTTCTCAATTTTCGGCTTTATTTCACCTTTAAAACGTCAAACGGGTTCTTGGTGTCTTTAGAAACATTGTAGGGAATCCTCTTACCTTTTCAATGAATCTTGGATCTCCTTAATTAGACTCTTATAAGGCAAGTTAAACCTATTTTACAAGAATGTGTCATCTTTGCAATCGAAGGTAGAATGCCCAGTTTAAGACTGGTCATAGGATATCCAAATGAACTCATCTAGGAATGACCTTTACCATTCTGGAAACCTCAAGAAGTCATCTACAATTTCATGAAGACCACTTGTTCCTTTGAAGTCAATTAAAAGCCCCAAAATAGAGTTCTTCATAATCTGGTCTAGAAATTCTAGTTTATCTCCATTTCAATCATTCTTCTAGCTTTAACTCTTGGACTTAAATCTTCCAAGAATTCATGGATATACCGGTCATATCATACCCCCTATCTTCAAAAGAATTCATCCTCGAGTTTGCACCTTCATTAAAGTGCAAAAAAGATGGGTGACATTAGAAATGAAATGTTTCAAATGAACAATGCTATGAAGATTATTGTTAAAGCACTCAAGAACTAGTCAAGTAAGTACAATGATCATGTAAACAAGAAGGAGAGCAAGATGTCTATAACTTCTTCAACAAGTCTATGATATGCAAATGTTGTATAAGAAAAGAAGTTCAAGACAAGATGGCTCAAAAAAGGACTATGCAAGAAACATTCAAAGTTTACAAGACTTCTTCCAAGGAAAGCATAAACGAAAGTATAGAAATCTTGTAAGCAACACATATTAATAACATTTTCCACCATGTCCTTGAAAGGCCGATGAAATTGATTTTTGAAAGTGTAAACAAAACATATTAATAACATTTTCCACCATGTCCTTGAAAGGCCGATGAAATTGGAAACTCTAATTTTTGAAAGCTTTCAAAATCAAGAACATACAGTTTGGTAGCAATTCAACTTTCCAAATGAGAGATGTTCCTTCAAAAAAGTTTGAATCGAAGAAAATTTCCTTTGAAAATTTCTCCTAGAAAGGATCATGTCTAACATCCTTTAAAGGTAAGTAGAAATAGATGCTTTCTTTTTCGAACTCAAAAGGTAACACAAGAAAACCAAGATTTTGAAATGTATTTTTCCTAAAAGGATAGTAGTAAGCAAAAGCTACTTTCCAATGAACACCAAAGCATTTGGAAATGAAGGATAAACTTTGTACTTCACAAATGCTAGCACTTCAAGATTAAGATGAGGAAAAGTAGACACAAAATTTTCA
Organism: Catharanthus roseus; assembly: GCA_028651295.1. NCBI lineage: Eukaryota > Viridiplantae > Streptophyta > Magnoliopsida > Gentianales > Apocynaceae > Catharanthus > Catharanthus roseus. The sequence goes on along the minus strand of JAPQWS010000153.1, from coordinate 25,013,057 downwards.
AGACTTCCACATTTTCTACCTTCCTCTTTAAAAACCATTCTTTCTAAAATGTCTTTGAAAAGTAGGTGGTAGAACAAGTTTCCATCAACTATATAGTTTATAAATGAAGCACAAGAATAGTTTTTTTGAAAACCATAAAATGAAGTGGCCCCTTCCAAAACCACTCCTTAAAGGGTAGAGCAAAAATGCTTGTCTACAAAAGCTTTCCAAGATTATCCAAAGGAAACCATTCTCAATTTAGCATTCAAGAGCTCATAAAGATTAATTTTAAACATTTCAAAACACGCTCTTATTTGATTTTCTAAACCCTTTGAAGAACTCCTTAAAATGCAAGTGACGGAATTTGAAATCAAGTGTGCTTTCAAACAAGGTTTTAAAGTTATCTCCACTATTGAAAGCTCATTTTTACTACTAAAAAAATGCTATTTTCTCACTCGAAAAGTGCTCATGTTGGTTAGAAAGAATAAAACCATAGACATTCCTCATAAAAACACAAAGAAAAGGTAAAACATAGTCACATTACTCAACATACTTTCCTATAGACTTATCATGAAGTACATCAAATAAAGCACATTTAAGCTCAAAACCAACAACGTTAGCATCAACAAAGGAAGCATTATCTAACATTCCAAAGTCATAGCAAGAAGGATCAAACTTAGCACCACTATTCAAAAATTAATCCTCAAGAGAAGCATGGGAAGAAAGCATTTCGAAATAGAAGACACAACAAGAAAGAGACCATCATAAAAAAAGAGATAGCACACACATCTCCAATTATGATCAAATGAGAGATATAAGATTCTAGAAACAACTTTAAGTCCACGTAAGAAACTTCACGAGATAAAAGAGAAGGTTTAAAAAAAGGACTTATTGATGAATTTTCATCGCATAGGATTAGCTCTTTGCTAACACTCTCTTCTTAATCTTCAAGCTCTATGGTATGGTTGTTTCTAAGCATTGATACTTCAAGAGAGATCCTATCAAAATTAGCTGCAAAAGAACTCAATTTAGATTTCTTGAGAAAGTGATCAAAACTTAAGTAAGTAGTAGGAGTAAAGAAGCTTATTATCTCGTAGATATTGTAGTCTAGGCTCCTTTCATTCTCCATGTTTTGTATCAAAAATTTATGCAAACATGAATAATTGCTAACAAGAAAAGAGTTAGTTTGATTAGCAAAGATACTCATTACCTCATTCTTTTTTAGTGCAATTACTTCTTTTTCTTTATGCTCTTCTTCTATATTCTTTTGTTTTTCAATGAAGTACTCATTTTCTTTTGTATTCTCACTTTTCTCAATCTCATACTCTTTCTCTTTTCCGTTCTCACAATCATTTTTTTTTCATACACTTCAAATGAAGTAGACATGGAATCAAAGACACAATCTTTCAACTTTCTCTCTTTTTCTTTTCTACTCTATCTTTTTTCTTCAATCGTAATGCTCTCTTTTCAATGTTCTTATCTCTCATGAGGTGACAATGTTCCATATTAGATATCTCTTCCTTAACATATGTTGTGACACTCTCTTCAAATTCAATTGTAGCTTGTGGAAGCTCATTTAATTTTGGAAACTCTTCAATCATTGATGGTTTCAAAAGGTTTCTACTTTTACAAATCCTTGAGGTGCCATAGAAAGTTGTATTTTCTCACATCTTTTAGCCCTTATAATGCTCTTTTCCTTTTCTCATGCTAAAACATTCTTACTCTTTCTTTCAACTTCTTTTGCTCTTCACAAATTTTGTAAGACGCCAAAGAATTTAGAATGAATCGTTTGCCATCTTTGGTGAAGTTGTAAGAATTCTTGTCCCTATTGGATATAGCTTTCCTATCATATAACATAGGTGCCACATCACATAACACATCATCTTTATATATTCCTTTAGAGATAGACACCTATACTTGCTTAGTGAGTTTGATCTCATCACTATCATTTGACCAATGGCATATGTACAGCTTAGGATATTCAAGAAGAGGCAAATTCAACTTTTCTACAAGGTAAGTACTAGACACATTAGCATAACCACTGCCATCAACAATAAGATTAGCAACTTTCGCTTCTACATGGTATTGGATGTGGACTACATGCTCACTTTCATTTACTCTCATAGACATTTTCATCATATAAGCCCTCAAAGTAAACTTCTCTACCATAACTATGATGATACTCTTCATAACAATCATAAGGACTATGTTCATAATAATCATATCTAGTCATAACCCCCATAATCATCATAAGAAGTATGCCTAAAGATTTTGCATGAGAAGATAAGTTACCAACTCCAGCATGTCTTATAAGAGTGAAGTTTCCATTTCCATAGTTTTTCCGACCATAAGCATTGACTCCATTGCCACTACCATGATAGAAATTATACATATCCCTTGCAAGTTTGGAATGATAATCCTCTTGTTTACTTTTTACTTCTATCATTTTCCATGATGGGTTAGACCAATTGCACTCCATTTATTTATTGTTTATACCAGCACAAAAAAGTTATAAAACAAGAAAAGAAGGACCGTCCATCACTCCCTTAGTGTTTACCCTCTTGAAGATGATCACTCATTTCACTCGCATTTGCTTTCTTTAAGGCTTTTGATAAAATAAGCTCACCCTCTTTCCTTTTTCCCAACTCTCAACCCACAAGGCTCTATAAATCCTTCAGACTCCTTTACCAACTCAAGCAAGAGAACCAACCAAAGCAAGTATCACGATCAATGCACTTAGTTGGAATTAAAAGAGTTCAAAGAGTAATTCTATCAAACACTTGTAGTGTAAAGAGTTTCAAAATTTTGTTTAAGGAATTGAGCCAATCAAATGTTATTGATCATCAAGAAAAGAATAAGCTGAGTCCAGGAAGAAATTAGAATCCAAATTTGACATAATTTCAAAGCAAAATGAAGCTAAACAAGAATAAAAGATTACTAACAACAATTTCTAGAAAATAGGGGGCAATGATACCTTTTAACTAAAACCCTAATCTATCTATTTATATAACTCCAAATCACATTAACTTAATTTAGATAGATGCAGAACTCGAAGAGGATCAGTTTAACAACAAATATCGATCCAATTGAATAGGTATAACAAGAGATATATTCGAATTAATCCACAGTTTTTCAGCAACCGAGAATTCTAGAGAGATCCAAAGTTTTCATCCAATTGAGCAATCAAATCAACTCCAAATTGAGTGAAATTTATTTTAAATGATTCAAAATTCAAAGGAGAATATCTCCAATGAACATTTCCTCACAATTTCACAATTAGCAGTCTCTTTCGATCTCTTTTTTTACAACAATGTTTCTGTACAAATTTTCTTTTTCATGATCTTTATTGTTTCACATAGATCATCATGTATCTCTTTTTCTTTTTCCAACGAATATTAAAAAAATAAAAAGTAATTACCTTGAATTAGAGGTTGCTCTGATACCATTTTGATGTTAATCCCCAATTTGATTGCAAATTGAATCCATCACCATCCCAAGATCACCTCCTTTGAAGAACTTCAACTGAAGATTTTATAATTCAAACACTCCAGTAAAGAACCTGTGGAGAGCTATGCAACTATAACCCAACAGTGAGAGGAAGAACTCTTTCCCTACTTGGCAACAAGAACCTTAGGGAAACTAAGGCCCTAAAACCCAAGCTACACAAATTATAGGAACTATATCAATCAACTCTAGAAACAAGAACTCCTAGACTCAATCAAAATCCTTAGACCTTCAATCAAGAACAAAAATTAATCAACATAATAAGGAATAGCAAACTTAAGGACTAGCTAAGGAGCTGGAAGAACCCCAAGAATACTAAAGAGAAACTCTGTCAAATCAATTCATCATATTTCATTCACTAATTACAAAAGAGAATATTCATAGAAAACCTCTAACTATTCTTCCTTCATCTAATGGAAGTTTATTTTAATATAATCAATTACAAACTTTGAAATGAAGAAACCAAAAAATAACCCAAACATAACTGAAATTGACTAAATAGCACATTGTTAATTGGACCCTGCCAGGTCTGACTGAGAAGGTTGATGGGTTCGGCCACTTAGCTTCAAAAACTCCTCCTTTAGACTGAGAGTTACCATGGACTATAGGGTGGGAGCCTACCATCACCGGTAGGCTCTGTGTTAGCCTTTTTGTTGCGCTTTTGCATTTCCTTGGTTATCGGCTTTATTTGACCTTCAAAATGTTCAAACTAGTTCTTGGTGTCCTCGAAAACATTGTAGATAATTCTCTCAATAAAGCTTGAATCTCCTTAATTTGACTCCTATAACTCAAGTTACGGCATTTTTACCGTAATGTGTCATTTTTGCAATTGAAAGTGTATGGTTTAATACTGGTCATAGGATATTCAAATGAACTCATTTAGGAATGAACTATACCATTCTGGAAATTTTAAGAAGTCTTCTACAATCTTCATGAAGATCACTTGTTCAGTTGAAGTCATTAAAAGCCCCAAAATAAAGTTCTTCCAAAACTGGTCCAGAAATTCTTGAAATTCTAGTTTATCTCCATTTCGACCATTCTTCTAGCCTTAACTCTTGGCCTTGAATCTTCAAATAATTTATGGATATCTATAGTCATATCATTGGAGAACATTCCTTCAGTGTTGAAGAGTGAGGAATGCTTAGCCATCTTGAATACCATAGAGAAGTTCCCCAGAAGCTTAAGGACCCATGAAGTTTCACTACTCCTTGTACTTTAGGAGAATTATCTATTACTAGGGCCTTAGTTGATCTAAGATAGTTTTACTATCATGCCATATGAATTATTTAAGAAATTTGGTGCAGGGGAACCAAAGCCTACTAGGATAAGTGTACAATTATCTGATAGATCTGTAAAGTATTCTAGGGGTATTATTAAAGATGTACTTGTCCAGGTTAAGAGTTCCATTTTTCCTATTGATTTGTTATAATGGACATGAGCGTGGATGTTGAGGTTCCTCTTATCCTTGGTTGTCCTTTCCGAGCCACTACTAATGCTATAGTTGATATTAGGGAAGGAAAGTCGACCTTGAGGTTAGGAGATGAGATGGTAGTTCTTAGGTTTCTTGATGCTATGCATTCACTCTATAGATCATGATGATATGTTTTTCATGATTGATTCAATTGATCCTTATATTTCTAATCATGTGCAGGAGTTTGTGCAGGAAACTGCCCTTTTTCGTTGCTCTCCAACAAGATGACCATGAAAAAGGTCGATTCTGAAGATATTCAAGCTACGGTCACAAAGTTGGATAAGGCAGAGGTTGAGAAAAAAGATGTGAAGAAGGAGGACATATAGGGAATTCCTCATCCCTCACTTAAATCCTCACTTGAAGAACTTTTAGGGTTGTAATTGTTACTATTTCCTGATCACTTGGAGTATACCTTTTTGGGGAAGAACTCAACACTCTCAGTAACCATTTCCTCCAAGCTGAGTCAGCTGTAGAAAAGAGCTTTACTAGGAACACTGGAGAAACATAAGAGAGTTGTTGCTTGGTATCCAAGGGATTAGCTCGTTGTACTGTACTCACAAGATCCTTTTGAAAGATTTCACACCAGTATTTCAACCCTAGAGGAGGTTAAACCGAAATATGCAAGAGATTGTAAAGAAGAAAGTCATCCAACTCCTAGATCCTGGAATAATTCATCCTATCTCTGATAATATAAGGGTGAGTCTGGTACAAGTTGTACCGAAGAAAGGAGGTGTGAGCGATGGTCGCAAATGAAAAGAATGTGTTAATTCTAACAAGTGTGATCACAGGATGGAGGGTGTGGATTATTTACAAAAAACTAAATGAGGGCACCTGCAAGGACTATTTCCCTTTGTTGTCATTGATCAGATGCTGGAGCGGTTAGCAGGCTACTCCTACTATTACTTCTTGGATGGATTCTCAAGCTATTTCCAAATTCCTATCTCTCCCAAGGACCAAGAGAAAACCACCTTCACTTACCCATACGATTCATATGCTTTCATACATATGCCTTTTGGTTTATGCAATACTCCTGCTATTTTTCATCGTTGTATGATTGCTATTTTGAGGGTTTGGTGGAGGAAATTATGGAGGTTTTTATGGTCATTTTTTTTTTTGTGTTTGGGGATTCTTTTGATGTGTGTTTGTCTAATCTAGAAAAGGTTTTGGAAAGATGTGAGGAAACTTACTTAATTTTGAATTGGGAAAAATGCCATTTTATGGTCTGGGAAGGGACAGTGCTAGGGCACAAAAATTTTTGATGAGGGTATTGAGGTATAACCCCTTTCTTCCATAAAGACGATGAGGAGTTTGATGGGGCATGCTAGGCTTTGTAGGCGCTTTATTACAGATTTTTCAAAAATTACAAAACCCTTTACATATTGCTTGAGAAAGATGCTCCTTTTAATTTTGATAATACTTGTGTGCTTGCCTTTACATTGCTTAAAGAAAATATAACGAATAATTCTATCTTAGTTGCTCCAGATTGGTCACTTCCTTTTGAACTGATGTGTGATGCTAGTGACTTTCCAATAGATGTTGTCTTAGGCTAGAGAAAGGGTAAGTACATTCAACCCATATACTATGCAAGCAAACTTTTACAGACGCTCGGGCGAACTACATAACCACAGAGCAGGAGTTTCTTGCAATAGTATTTGTGTTTGATAAATTCCTCCCTTATCTGATATTATCTAAAGTCATAGTTTACACTAACCATTCTGCTCTTAAGTACTTGTTATCTAAGAATGCTGCTAAGCCTAGACTAATTAGGTGAGTACTTTTGTTGCAAGATTTTGATTTGGAAATAAAGTACAAGAAGGGATTGGAGAATATGGTAGCCAATCATCTTTCATGATTGGAAAATCTGGGTTAGAGCCTTTGGAAGAAGAAAGCATCGATGATACTTTTCCAAACGAGCAATTTCTTCTCTGTTACGCTATTATTGATAACTCACCTTGGTTTTCCAACATTGCTAACTATCTTGTTTCCAATGTTGTGCCTATAGGTACCCCTCAACAAAACTTCTTTGCAGCACAAAAGTAGTACTTTTTGGAAGACCCTTACCTCTTCTGCCAATGCACCAACGAGCGGCAGTTGTAATGCGGACTTCAGTCCATAATGTAGGAGTTTTGTTATTCCCTTCTTTCTACACCTTTTTTCGTTTATTTCCTATTTTCTTTCATTTTCTAATTTTTATTTCTATTCTCGTATGTTTCGGGATTGTTTTTTGTCTTTGTTTTGTGGGTTCTTATTTGTTGATGTGTTTTCTTGTTTAGTTTACTTGTAGGATTGCTTCCCTATTCCTCGTGTTTGTTTATATTTAGGGGTGGCTTTATTTGCATGCTTTTACTTGTTTTTCGATTTTTGTCTTTTATTTGTTACTTTATTTGGTCATGGCGCCCACATTGAGGACATTGTGGTTAAAGTTTGGGGGCATATTTGTACTTGCCCTTTTGTATTACTTCCTTTATCTTTCTTTTAGTTTCAAAAATCCAAAAGAAAATAGATATCCTTGAAAATTTCCAAAAACATTTTCTCACCTCTTATAATCTAGAAAATCCAAAAACAGTTTCATTTTTCTTGTAAATTTTCGTACTTTTGTTTAAGTGTCTCTTTCATAATTAGTTGTGTTTCGTTTTAGGTAGTTGGTTGTTTAGAAACCTTGAAAATTTCAAAAAACATTTTCTTTTTCATAAGTGTTTTAGTTTTCCTTATTCAAAAATACAAAAAAAGATTTTCTCGTGGTACGTCCTTTTTTAGTTTTCACTTTCTTTTAAACCATTAAAAACCCTAAAAGATTTTTCTTGGTTACAAGACCGGTTGGAATTTTCTTTACAAGACCTTTAGGGAACTTGAAAAGACGTATGACTTGATAGCACTGAAAACCTTACTTGCTTACTATTCTTATGACATCAATGGTTTGCATGCACTTGTAAGTGTTTGTTAGTATTAGAATGCCTTGGAATCTTTGGAGGTACGCATAGCAATTTCTTTTCAAGGGTTTGCCCTTACATATTCCTACCATCGCTTTGAAGTGAAAAGATTAGTCTAGGTTGGTCGCGGAGATGATGGTTCTAGGCCTTCATTGAACTATTTGTTCCTTTCTTGCCTACCTTTTTTAAAGTCGATGCTTAGTACCCTTTTTGTGCTTCCATGCCAAGGGATTTGATCCCTTCCTTTCTTTGTCATTTAAACTCACACTATATAAAACCTTCAATTCTCTTGAGCTAATGATCTTTAACCTTTTAGCCACTTTGAGTGAGTATAATTGATGAATGTGAGGGAATTTGAGTGAAGAGGAGGAATTTTGAGTAAAGGGGTACTTTGAGTAATTTTGTGAGAAAGGTCTCATTCAGAAATTAAAAGAGAAGAAGCAAAGTTTTGCAAAAATCTTGTGGAAAAATTTGCTCTCAGTGAAAAAAAAGTGTGTATCCTCAATCATTGTGAAAAAGGGAAAGAAAAAAAATAAGAAAGAAAAACAAAATTGTGAAAAAGAAGAGAAGTAAAAGAAAGAGAGAACAAGAGAGTAGTTTTTTTTTTTTTTTTGAAGTCTTGTAAACATATTGTCTCTTTAATTCTTGAGCTTCCCTCTGTCATATACAAACTTCCTTGAGTATACATGCTTGTTGGGATATAGAACATGGTTAGGTGGATCGTGCATAATAAGATCAAGGTAAAGTTTTCCAAGGGTAAATGGGAAGTGAGCGAAAGCGGCTAGAAGGTTTTTGGTAATCTTTGATTTGTTTTCCTTTTGTTTACATTGGGTCTACTTCTATTTCCTTTGTTTTTCCTTTCCATTTATTTGGTAGCCTTTATATCCCAAGCATAACGCTACAAAATTGCAAGTCCTACCTAATCTGGGAATGACTTATGTTACAACTTATAGGAGATAGGTGTTGGATAGGCTAAATTGTTACATGCATTAAAATAAAAGGGGATCACTTTTCTAAGCGCTTGAAATTCCTTGTTTTCTTTGAAAGATGATACAATAAATCACACACACACACTCCTCATTGATTCTTGTGATATGTTATTCAACAATTTCTTATTTAGTATAGTGATAATATCCTTATTAGAAGTGATGTTTCTTCATTTTTGTTTTGATTTGGTTTGTTTAGATAGAATCATTTGTCTTTCTGTTGTTTTGTTCATTGTTTCGTTCCTTGTTGAGTCTAGTTGATGCTTCATTCTTCATTTTTGAGATGCTTTAGTTTTATGCTGCTTGAGGGCAAGCAACAGATAAGTGTGATAAAGTTTGATATGTGCTTAGTTACCTTTAATTTTATTTGTTAATTATGTCAGTTTTTGATGTTTTTAGTATATAAAACATACAAATTACCCCTATTTCTTTTTGGTATTGAATTAGGTGCTTCCAGAAGGAGATTTTGGTGAATACAAGCTGAAAACGTGAGTAAAATGGTAAAAACAGAGCAAAAACACAACAACCTGCCACCCACGGTAGGTATCCATACAGTTGGACGGTATTTTTTAAGCACAAAAGAAAAAATGGCCAGAAGCTTACCATCGACGGTAGGCTACCCTACTGCTGGACTAGTCCTGAAGATTTTTGGCATAAATTGGAAAAAAACCAACCGCGAGTGGTAGCCTCGACCTGCACCGTGCAGGAGGTCCCGACTGCCTCAAAGTTAATGCATTTAAGTTGTTTTAAAGGTAATTTTGCAGCCCTTTTTTATTCACTCTCAGTTTAGGGCTTGAGAGAACTTAATTGGGGGTGAAAATACTCTTCCAAATTCTCCCTAGTTCCTATCTAATTAGTTAGTTTTCATAAATTAAACACTAAGTTGGTGGTTTAGAGAAGAGATTAAGATCATTAATGGAGCAATTTAGGATACTTCCAGCGAATTGAGAGACAAGCACATCGACTACTCGGAACTGTGAAATCATCAATCTTAGACCTAAGCTTCTCTTTCCTTTGTTTTTTCATGAATTAAATTTGAGTTTGATGATGATGTTTAGTGGCTAGATTCTATTTGTTTGAATGAGGGTTGAACCCCAATTTTGGATTATATGTTTTTTTTATTGAAAATTTGAAATTGATGTTTAATTTTAAATTGGTTGCTGTTCGATTTTGCAATTGCATATTAGATTTTTTTTTGGAATCATTGAATTCGCGAAGTTTGGTGGGAATTGAAAAGAAAAAGCCAATTTAGGGCAATTAATTTAACATTAGGTGTTGGTAATTGATTAGAGATACTAGTTGCACTCTTAGGTTCATAATTCACCTAATCCTAAAGTATTCATAGTCGGTTAGAGACAGAAGAGATTCTTCTCTCAAGGTTAGTGAATAGTACGGTTTTCGCCTTTGAGGCCTTAGTTTCCTCAAGGTTCACCTTATCAATTTTGGAAAGAGTTTTGCCTCTCATTATTAGGTTTATGAGGCTTAAATCCTCATAAGTTTTCCATTGGAGTGTTGAAGCTACAAAATCCTCAATAGAGGTTCTTTATGAAGAAGATGATCTTGGGAAGGTGTGTAATCAAATCTACTTGCAATTGAAGATTCACATCAAAAGTGGCATAAGAGCAACCTCCAATTGAAGGTCAATTTGATTTGTAAGTGTTTAAAGTTTGCTGAATCAAAGAAAAAGAAGAAGTACTTGTTAATCTATGAAAAAAATACATGAAGATCATGCAATAATAGTATAGAAAAATCACTGAAAAATTGTTGCGAAAATAAAATGAAAACATTCAGATGAAATATGTGCGAATTTGTTGACGATTTGTGATGTACATGTTCTCCTTTGAGTTAGGTTTCATTTGAAATAAGTTTTTCTCAATTTGGAGTACAATTGATTGCTCAATTTGATTGAGTTGTGAATGTGTTTTGGATTCACTACTGTAGAAAAAGTGTTGATTAATATTAGCATATCTTGTTTTATACCGATTCAATTCGAACAAAATTTGTGCTTAAATTCATCCTCTTAGAGTGAGGAATGTTCGTGTGTTAGTTTCATCTGATTTTTTATTCGTAGTGTTTGAGTTATCGTCCTTTTAGTCACAGGGTATCATCATCCCTTATTTCCTGGAAAATTTATTTTAGTACCCTTATGTTCTTTGTTTAGCCTAATTGTTTTGAATTGCTTTGTTTTGACTTCTAATTGTTTCCTTGCATAATTCTAATCTTTTATTAGTGATCAATGACATTTGTTGGCTCTTTTCCATAGATTTATTTCTTTGAAACTCTTACATCTCAAGTGTTTGATATTTTACCTCTTTGAACACTTATCCAACTAAGTGCATTGATTGTTTCCTTGCTTGGGATTGATGCTCTTGGTTTGAGTTGGCTAAGAAATTTGAAGGATCTTATAGAGACTTGAGTGTTGAGTGATTGGAAAAGGCAAGAGGGTGAGCTTATCATGATATAAGCCAATAAGAGTGTAAACATGAGTGACTTGAGTCAAAGAGTGTAAATACTAAGGGAGTGATTGGAGGTGCTTTTGTTTTCTTCTTTGTTTAATTTGTAGGTTTGATAATGTCTACGGATGGATATTTGCCTACTCAATCTCATTTAGGAGGAGCTAGTGATCCTACATGGATGAATCTAAATGAGACTTTGAGGTCTATGCAACAATCAATTGAAGGATTGGCAAGACAATTCCAAAGTGTTGCTAGAGATGTTGAACAGCTTAAGAAAGGTAAGAGTAGTGCCACAAGGAGCAAAGAGTTGGAGATAACCTTGGCGCTGTCAATTCACCTCACCATCAAAGACCTTTTGATAATGTTTCTACTTATGGATACCATGACGTTCTGATTCAAAATTCTTATCCATTATATGAAGGTGGATATCAAGAAAGACCACAAGTTAGAGGTGGTAGAAGAGGAGGTCTAGGAGGAAGAGGTTACCATAGACCACAAGAAGTATTTCCAAGACATGAAGCATATCATGAGGATAATTTGTATGAAGATTATGGAGATAATCTTAATGTTGGCCAAGCATACCATGGTGACTACATGGTAATCAACAAGAGGATAAAGTTCTAGACAAAATCAAGTGGAACGTGTCTAGCTTCAATGGTGAGAGTGATCCAAATGTGTTCCTTGATTGGGAAAGATAAGTAGAGAACCTATTAATGGTGAGAAGCTATAGTGACAGTCATTGCCGAATTTTTGGGTTATATACTTAATTGGTCGGAAAGGATTGTCATTCAGAGGTTGAGGAATGGAAGGCAACTGGTAGAAACTTGGGCAGAGTTAAAGACTCTCATGAAAGAAAGATTTGTACTGGAACATGATTATAGAGAGCTCCATTACAAGTTGATAAGCAAGGCAATAAAAGTGTTGAAGAGTATAGGCAAGAAATGGAGTTGTACACTTCGAGCTTGAGCTTAGAGGAGGACAAGGATGCTTCAATTTTTAGGTTTGTAAGTTGTTTGAATAGGGATATTACTAATCAATTATAGTTATATCCTTACACCACTTATGAAGATGTGTCATTTGGCTACCAAGATTGAAAATCAAAGGAAGAGGATTGGTTTCTCTAAAACTAATATTCCTTCTTCAAGAAATGTGGTACCTAAACCTCAAGCATCAACCTACAAGAGTTGGCCAAAGAAAGATACACCTAAGGTGGATTTTAAAAATCATTCTAAGCCTAAGGTGGAAGAGAAAGGACGGTTGATCACTAATCCAACAAGATACTTCAAGTGCAATGGTGTGGGGCATATTTGCTATCAATTGTCCTACCAAGAGAACTTTGGTTTGTAATGAAGATTTAAATGGTTGGAATGAGAAGAGTGATGATGATTTCCAAGAGGGTATTGTTGACAAAGATGAAAGTAGTAAAGGCCAAGATATTACCTCTTTTGAAGCCGAAGAGGAGGGCAGGTGCCTGGTGACTATTAGAGCTTTGTCTACCCAAGTCCATGAGGAGGAGGCTAGCATTCAAAGAGAAAACATCTTTCACCCTAAATGCTTAGTAAGAGGTAAGGTGGCTAAGCTTATTATTGATAGTGGTAGTTGCACTAATATGTCTAGCACTTATCTTGTTGGAAAGTTGAACTTACCTCTTCTTAAGCGTCCTAAGCCTTATAAGCTTCATTGGTTGAATGATAGTGGAGAACTGAAAGTGAACTAACAAGTGCTAGTGTCCATTACTAAGGGGTCCTATAATGATGACATTCTTTGTGATGTGGCTCCTATGCAAGCGGCATTTGTTGTTGGGACATTCTTGGCAATATGATAGAAAGGCTATTCATGGTGGTGTGAAGAACACCTACACCTTTTAAAAGGATGGGGAAAAGTTCATGTTGAATCCCTTGACTCCTAGTCAAGTCGTTGTAGAACAAAAGAAAATGAGAGAAAAAGAGAGACTAGAGAGTGAGAAAAAGAAAAAGAATTTTGAAGAGGGAAAAAGAATTGAGGGAAAAGAATTGAGTGTGAAAGACCTAGAGGGGAAAAATTGAAGGTAGACAAGAAAAAGTGTAATAGTTGCAAGGGAGAGAAAAGATGCTTCTATGCAAAAGAGAGTGAGATCGTAGAAGCCATTGAAAAAAAGAATTGGTTTTGCTTCTGTATTGCAAGGGAACATTTGTTTCTACTATTGATCATTTGTCTTCTTTGTCTAATGCCATAGTAAAGGTCATTGAAGAGTTTAACGATGTCTTTCCCGAAGAGATGCCCAGTGGACTTCCTCCTTGAGAGGGATTGAGCATTAAATTGATTTGGTACATGAAGATGTGTTACAAAATAGACCGGCTTATAAAAGTCCTCCTGAAGAGACCAAGGAGTTAAGAAGACAAGTTAAGGAATTGCTCTCCAAAGGATATGTAACAGAAAGCTTAAGCCCTTGTGCTGTTCCTGTTTTATTAGGTCCAAAGAAAGATGGTACTTGGCGTATGTGTGTGGATTGTAGAGCCACTAATAACATAATTATTAAGTATAGGCATCCTATTCCTAGATTAGATGATTTGCTTGATGAGTTGCATGGTTCTCAAATATTTTCAAAGATTGATTTAAAGTCAGGTTACCATGAAATTAGAATGAGGAAAGGGGATAAGTGGAAAACAGCTTTCAAAACTAATTTTGATCTTTATGAGTCACTAGTCATGCCTTTTTGTTTAACTAATGCTCTTAGTGCATTCATGAGACTTATGCATCACGTGTTAAGGAATTTTATTGGTAAATTTATTGTTGTTTATTTTGATGATCTCTTGATCTATAGCAAAACTTATGAAGATCATTTGCATCATCTTAAACAAGTTTTGTTAGGTTTGAGAAGTGAGAAGTTATATGTTAACCTTGGAAAATGTGAGTTTTGTTTGAAAAAGCTGACTTTCCTAGGTTATGTGGTGAGTACTCAAGGCTTTCATATTGATCAAGAGAAGGTGAAACCAATAAAAGAATGGCCTACTCCCAAAAATGCATCTGAAGTGAGGAGCTTTCATGGTTTGGCAAGTTTCTTTAGGAGGTTCATCAAAGATTTTAGTACCATTGCTAGTCCTTTGAAAGATGTTATAAAGAAGATGAATGGATTCAAATGGGAGGAGAATCAAGAGAAGGCATTCAAGCTACTAAAGGAGGGGTTGAGTAGTGCACTCTGCTGGATGGGGCACCAACCACGGGTAGGACTTTGAGACTTACTGAGTTTAACGCCATGTGACATTGGCAAGAATCCTAACTTAGAATCTTGCATACTGAACCTTTTCAGTACCTTGTCAATATATCCACTCTGACTTAGGCCAATAAGTTTTTTAGATCTATCTCGATAGATCCTAATGCCTAGAATATAGGCTGCTTCGCCTAAATCTTTCATTGAAAAACACTTCCCCAACCAAGTTTTTACACTTTGCAAAGTGGGGATGTCATTCCCAATTAACAAGATGTCATCGACATAGAGTACTAAGAAGACTACTGCATTTTCTGTAACCCTTTTGTAGACACAAGGTTCATCATCATTCTTGATGAAATTGAAATCTTTAATTGCTTCATCAAAACGAAGATTCCAACTTTGAGATGCTTGCTTCAAGCCATAAATGGATCTTTGAAGTTTACACACTTTACTAGAATTCGAACGATGAATAAAACCTTCAGGTTGTGTCATATACATATCCTCCAGTAAATTTCCATTAAGAAAAGCAGTTTTAATATCTATTTGCCATATTAAATAATCATAATATGCTGCAATGGCAAGTAGAATTTTAATTAACTTAAGCATTACAACTGGAGAAAAGGTTTCATCATAGTCTATACCATGAGTTCGTCTATACCCTTTTGCTACCAATCGTGCTTTGTAAGTGTGCACATTGCCATCCATGTCAGTTTTCTTTTTGAAAACCCATTTACACCCTATGGTCTTGCAACCTTCAGGTGGATCAATCAAAGTCCAAACTTGATTATCATGCATGGATTGCATTTCTGATTTCATAGCCTCTAGCCATTTACTAGATTCAGGACTATGAATAGCATCTTGGTAGGAATTAGGTTCACCTTGATCAATAAGATCAATATTATGATCCGCAGTCACAAGAAATCCATATCTCTGTGGTATCTGAGAAATCCTACCAGACCTTCTTGGCCCTTGTGTCAAAGGTTCAGGCTCAGTATGAATACGTGAGTCCAACTGAGTATCCATACTCGGTTCAGAAATGGTCTGCTGTCCTTGAGCTTCTTCAAGATGGATTCTACTCCCACTAACTCTTTTGGAAACGAATTCCCTTCCAAGGAAAATTCCGTTCCGAGCAACAAACACTTTATTTTCAAATGGAAGATAAAAGTAGTATCCTTTAGTTTCCTTAGGATATCCCACAAATAGATACTTATCAGATTTGGGTGCCAGTTTTTCAGATAATGATCGCTTCACATAAGCATCACATCCCCAAATTTTGAGAAATGCTAAACTAAGTTGTTTTCCGGTCCATATCTCATATGGTGTCTTCTGAACAGCTTTAGATGGAACTATATTTAATATGAATGCAACAGTTTCTAGAGCATAACCCCAAAAAGAAATTGGAAGATCTGTTTGACTCATCATAGATCGAACCATATCCAATCAAGTTCGATTTCTGCATTCAGACACACCATTCCATTGTGGTGTTCCTGGTGGAGTTAATTGTGATAATATCCCACAATTTTTTAGATGTTCGTACAACTCTTGGCCTAAGTATTAACCATCTCGATCTGATCGAAGTAATTTGATACTCCTTCCAAGTTGATTCTGCACTTCATTTTGAAATTCCTTAAACTTTTGAAAGGAATCAGATTTATGTTTCATTAGATAGACATAACCATATCTACTGAAATCATATGTAAATGTAATGAAATATTGAAAACCTCCTCTAGCTTGTGTGTTCATTGGCCCACATACATCAGTATGTATAAGTTCCAATAAATCGGTAGCCCTTTCACTTTGCCATGTAAATGGACTTTTAGTCATTTTTCCCAATAAACAAGAATCACATTTTTCATAAGACTCAAGGTCGAATGAAGATAAAAGTCCATCTTGATGGAGTTTTGATCTGCGTTTCTCATTTATATGGCCCAAACGACAATGCCAGAAGTAAGTTTGATTTAAATCATTAGATTTAAATTTCTTTGTATTTATGTTATAGATGGGCTTACTAATGGAATCATGTAGGTTAAGAATGTAAAGTCCATTACATAAAGAGGCATCCCCATAGAAAATACCATTTTTATAAATAGAACTTTTACCATTTTTAATATTAAACTCAAAACCATCAATATCCAAACAAGAAACTGAAATGATGTTCCTACTCATAGCAGGAACATAATAACAATCTTTAAGTTCAATTATAAGCCCAGTAGACAAAAGTAAATCAAATGTCCCTACAGCTACAGCAGCAACTTTTGCTCCATTTGCAACTCGTAGGTCCACCTCTCCCTTTGCAAAGATCTACTCCTTTTGGTCCCTGCACATTTACACAAATTTGAGCTCCACATCCGGTATCTAATACCCATGAAGTAGGAGTAGACATATTAATTTCTATAACGAAAATACCTGAAGCGGCAGTCTCACTAGCCTTTTGCTTCTTCTTTTCTTCCAAGTAGAGCTTGCAATTCCTCTTCCAATGACCAGGTTCATTGCAATGGAAGCAAGTCCCTTCTTTTGGTGGTTTAACCTTGGGCTTGGGCTTCTGCTTGCCTTTACCTTTTTTGGCTATATCCTTTCCCTTTCCCTTTCCCTTGTTCTTCTTGAACTACCCCTTCTGAACCATCAGAACATTAGGAGTAGACTTCCTAATGTTTTGTTCAGCCTGCATGAGCATCCCCTGCAATTCATTTATGGACTTTTCCATATTATGCATATTGAAGTTCATGACAAACTGATCATAGTCAGAGGTCAAAGAGGCCAAGATCATATCAGTAGCCAAGTCATGACTTACAGGTGCTCCAAGTTTTTCAAGCTGATCAAAATACCCTTTCATCTTAAGGACATGAGCACTAACTGAAGTGCCGGGGGTCATTTTGCAGCTATTCAACGCCTTAATGGTAAGATATCTCTCTTGACGTGCCTGCTCTTGGAACATTTCCTTGAGCTGTTTTATCATCTCATAAGCCTCAACTTCCTCGAATTGCTTTTGCAACTCAGATTCCATCGTAGCCAACATGAGATATGTCACATCGTTAGAATCATCCTTGTGCTTACTATAAGCATCCTTTTCGACTCTAGGGGCATTGTTAGCTGGTTGATTAGTGATAGGGTTCTCAAGTACGTATAGCTTTTTTTCTTGTTTAAGGACAATCTTAAATTTCGTGCCCAATCAAGAAAGTTGGTCCCACTAAGCTTATTCTTTTCAAGCACGAATCGCAACGATGTGTTTGAATTGTTTGAGGCCATTATCTACATAGAATTTGCAAAGTAAAATTAAATAAATTAAGCATTAAATTTTCCCTGAAATATTCAACACTTGATATAAATCATGGGTATAAAAATTCATTTTATTCTAATCATAAGTAAGCTTTGGCTTAATACCCATAATTAGAGAAAAATGTATTAATGGGATTTACATCTACATGTACCGGCAAAATCCCATATGATGTCCTAGGCCCAAAACCGTTTTGATAGCCTAGTTAAGCCAAACCATTCCAAGCATATAGAAATCACCATTTTCCATCTTCCCCTACTTAGGTAACCATTTATCTCTTGCTTTGGCAATGAGACAAAATGATGATCCAAGCATGGAGAAGTGCTTATGATCAAGGAAGGCATTTTACGACTTAATTTTTTTTTCTTTTTTTTTTTACATGGTTTCAAAAACCTTCTTCCTTTTTATTTGTATATTATTTCACAAAACATATATCAAAAATAAAAAGAAATAAACTAAACATCACATGCATAATATACACATCAAATAAGCTCACTCACAATCTATGGCTCACTTAGGGCTAGAAAGATAGGCTTCTTCATACAAATCCAACCGGGAACCTTCTTTCAAAACTCGCTCGACACACAAAACGAAAGACGAGATAGGTTGCTTGACTTCCTTCCTCCATGGGCAGAACCCTACCATGTACCATCCGCTGTAGGGTCTAGAATGACTTCTTCCTTTGGTTCTGAAGCTACAAAACCTCCCAAGCTTGCTTCCTTGGATTCTTCCATTTGTACCCTTGAAAATAGGAAGGTTTTTGATCCTCCAAAGTCTTCTCGTTATTCCTCTAGCACGTGCCAAGCAAGGTCTTAGAGCATCTTCTCGAACAAGGCTACTTCACCCTTATATTCTTCTTCCATTCTCTTAGTCTTTGCCCTCATGATCGATCCTTGCATCAACTCCATAGTTTCTTGTGCGTCTCAAGTCATACCATCCGCCCCTCCTTTGAAAGGATTCATCCTCTAATCCATATCTACATCAAAAAGAGACAAGTAAGAGAAATTAAAAGTGGCACTAAATGATACTCACCGGGAAGATCAATCTTATATGCATTATCGTTAATCTTCTCAAGGACTTGAAATGGTCCATCGCTCCTTGCATCCGATTTTCCTTTGGGAAGGTAAGGAAACCGTTCTTTCGTTAAATGCACCCATACCCACTCTCTAGGCTCAAAAGTCACTTTCCTGCGTCATGTATTCTTCCTAGAGGCTACTATTTTATTCTTCTTTTCAATTTGGTCATGGACCTTACCATGAATAGATTTAACAAATTCGGCCTTTCTTTTGCCATCCAAACTCTGTTAATGGTCAATTGGCAATGCAATCAAATCCAAAGGGGTTAGTGGGTTAAAAACATAGACAACTTCAAATGGAGAAAACATAGTAGTGGAATAACAAGCCCTGTTATAAGAAAATTCAATGAAAGGGAAACATTCTTCCCGCTTGCTAATATGCTTTTTAAGAATAGCCCAAGAATTTGGCCTATAGTCTTATTCACTATCTCAGTTTAACCATCCGTTTGAGGATGATAAGAAGTGGAGTAAAGTAAGTTAGTCCCCAGTTTCTTCCATAGCACTTTCCAAAAAATCACTAACAAACTTGGTATCTCAGTCCAAAACTATAGTTCTAGGCATTCCATGCAATCTCACAACTTCTTTAAAGAATAAAGTAGTAGTACAAGATGCATCATCCATTTTTTGACAAGTAATGAAATGTGACATTTTTGAACAATGATCAACAACAACAAAGATAGAATCCTTTCCGGAAGAAGTCCTCACAAGTCCCAAAATAAAATCCATAGAAATATCCTCCTAGGAGCTTTGGCAACCGATAAAGGGGTGTACAAACTATGAGGCAACGAAGACGATTTTGCACGCTTACAATCCAAGCAGTTACCCACAAATTTTTTAACATCTCTTTTCATTTTAGGCCAAAAGAAATGCTCATTCAAAATGTCATAGGCCTTAATTATACCAAAATGACCCATAAGACCTTCCCCATGAGCTTCCTTACCAAGCAAATGTCTAATGGATCCACCAGGAATGCAAAGTTTCCCTTTTTTAAACAAAAATTCATCCTTCACATAAAACTTATCACAAGGAGAAACCAAGCATGCATCAAAGATACTACTAAAATCAACATCACTAGCATACAAATCTTTCAACATTTCAAACCCAAGTAATTGTCAATGTAGTGAAGTGAAAAGTGTATACCTTCGTGATATTAGATCGGCAACAAAATTCTCCTTTCCTTCCTTGTAGTGGATGGCCTAGGCAAACGTCTCAATGAATTCCATCCACCTTGCATGCCACTTGTTGAGATTTTGTTGACCCTTCAAGTATTTTAACCACTCATGGTCAGTGTGGATGACAAATCCTTCAGCCACAAATAATTTTAGCAATACTTCAAGGTCTTTACCAAGGCGTACAACTCCTTGTCATACGTGGCATAGTTCAACATAGCTCTCGTCAACTTTTCACTAAAGTAGGCAATGGATCTCTTATCTTGCATTAGAACCCCTCCAATTTCTACTCTCGATGCTTCGGATGCGATCTCAAACATCTTGTCAAAGTTGGGTAAGGTGAGAGGTAGAACTTCTGTAACGTCTTGGGCATTGGCCAATTCTCCATCACCTTCACCTTTTCAAAATCCACTTGTAGTCCTTCATAACAAACAACTTAGCCAATAAAGGTTATCTTTTCCAAGCAAAATTCATATCTTCCAAAATTAGCATATAACTGTTCTCTCCTAAGCACAAAGCAAACTTGTCTAATATGGTTCAATTGATCCTCATATGTCTTTCTATAGATTAAAATTTCATCAAAATATAAAACAACAAATTTCACAATAAATTCACGCAAGACATGATGCATTAATCTCATAAATATGCTAGGTGCATTGGTAAGACCAAAGGGCATAACAAGCCACTCATAAAGACCAAATTTAGTTTTAAATGCGGTTTTCCATTCATCTTCTTCTTTCATTCAGATTTGATGATAACTCGGTTTCAAATCGATTTTAGAGAAAATCATGGAACCATGCAATTCATCAAGTAAATCATCTAGCGTAGGAATGGATGATGATATTTAGCGATTATGTTACTAATGGCCCTACAATCAACTCACATACACCAACTACCATCCTTTTTAGGGACTAGAAGTACCGGTACCGCACATGGGCTAAGACTCTCTCGGATGTGGCCCTTGGCAAGAAGCTCCTCCACTTGTCATTGAGTTTCCTTATTCTCTTCGGGTGAGCTCCTATATGCTGGTCAGTTCGACAACATGGCTCTAGCAACAAAATCAATTTGATATTCTATGCCTCTCAAGGGAGGCAATCCTCCAGTAATCTCCTTCGAGAAAATGTATTCAAACTCCTTCATGATACCTACAATAGCTTGAGAAAAAAAAGAAACAATTTCATTACTAGAAGACACATAAGCTCCTTTGTACATAAGGATTAAGATGGTTTCTTTCACATCAATGGCATCACAAATCTCACTCCCCATAGCAAAGAAACTCAACATATTCTCTCCCCTTTCCTCATTTATTACCCCTCTATTCTTCTTTGTTTTCACTTGATCTTTTTCACTCTCTAGAGACTCATCTCTCTTTTCTTTTTCCTCTACTTTCTTCCCCTCTTTTATGTTTTTCTTTTTATTCTCCAACTCCCTTTTCTTCATTTTCTCTTGGTCTTGGTACACTTGGAATGGGGTGAGAGGTTTGAGACATATCTTAACCCCATCTTTCTCAAAGGAATAGGTGTTCTTGTATCCATCATAGATGGCCTTTCTATCGAATTGCCATGGTTTTCCAAACAATAGATGTCTAGCTTGCATAGGTACAACATCACAAAGGACCTCATCCTTGTATCTTCCTATAATAAAAGTCACCAATACTTGCCTTGTCACCCTTGCTCTCTACTATTATTTAACCATGGCAACTGATATGACCTGTAGTGCTTGGTGGTTGGCAACTTCAATTTTTCCACCAAATATGTGCTTGCTACATTGGTGCAACTCCCACTATCAATAATGATGTTGCAAGCCTTATTATCAATGTTACACCTTGTGTGGAAAATTTTCTTTCTTTGTTCACTTGAGCCATCTTCAAAAGCTTGTGAGCTAAGAGCCCTCAAGACCACTAAGACCGACTCCTCGTTCGATTCTTCATTTTCTTGTTCATATTCGGCATCATCTTTGGATATGAATTCTCCATTTAGGCTAATTATCATGACCTTCTTGGTTGGGCAATTACTAGTATAGTGTCCATATCCCTTGCACTTAAAACATTGGACATCTCTATTAATTTCATCATTTTCGGTGTTTTCAATATGTAAAAGTATATATTTTAGCTTAATATTCCTTATTCTTGTATTAGGTGCCCTTGGGAAGAGAAAACGATGAAAGGAAATGAAAACAAGTGAAAAAGGAGCGAAAATGACAAAATGGAGCGGTCGACATCGATAATGTAGACCTACCACGTGAGGTAGGCTAACCTACCATGGGTAGTAGGTCCTTGGCATGTAAATGATTGGCAGGACAGATCCCTACCACTGACGGTAGGGCTCGACCCACCGCTGGTGGTAGGTCCCGACTGGCAAGCGGTTAGAGGGTGGTTTAATCCAATTCAAACCTCTATTTTCTTGTAATTTTCACCTCTATATAAGGGGTTTTTCTGCAGCTATTTGAAAAGAGGTATAGATTTAAATGGAGGATAATGGATAGATTAAGATTATTTAGGGTTAGTATTACATGGTTAGGAGTAGATTAGATTAGAAAATTCTTTAGATTTCGGCTTCTGTACAATCAATCTGTTAAACACTCTTTAGATTTGCAATTTTATCTCTTGGATTTCAAGAATTGAAGAACCAATTTCAAGATTTTGATCTTCAACTTTGCAACTCGAATGACGGTCTTGGATGACGTTCGGGATTTCAATTGCAGGTTCGATTTCAATCCTAAGCTTTCTTTTTCCTTTATTGTAATTGAAGTATGAATTTGTGTGCATCGTCTTGTAAAGTATTTCATTATGCTAATCACTTGACATTCTTCTTCCTCTTCCGTGAAAAATTACATGAGCAATCACACACACACACACACACACACTATTGATCAGTAATGATTTTTAGTGATTTATGGTGGACTTTGTGGCTTTTATCATTCGTCTATTTTTTTATTCATCTTTGGAGTTGGGCAGTGAATATTTTATTTAAAGTGATTTTATCTTTAATTTTTCTAATTTTTGTTTGCTTTTGTTTTACTTTTGTTGAATTTGTTGTTGGCCACCAATGCTTGTGATCGTTTTTGAGATTTTAATTGTCTATTCGGCTTCTATCATTTTTGTGTTATGTCTTTCTAAAGATAAAAGCTTTTAACTCTTTCGTTTTGCCTGTTTAGTTTGTGTTTCTTGAGGGAAAGCAATGGATAAGTGCGGGGTATTTGATATGTACATAATTGTCTATATTTTTTATATATTAATTTCATTGTTTTCGGTATTTTTAATATATAAAAATATATATTTTATCTTAATATCCCTTGTTCTTTTATTAGGTGCCTTCTGCAAGAGAAAACAATGAAAGAAAAAAATGGAGCATAAACGAGGCCGCTGGCAGCGACAAGGCAAACCTATCGCCCATGGCAGGTCCTTGGCACGCAAACGATTAGCGGGAAGAACCCTACTATGGACGGTGATAGTTCCTAGCTAGCAGGCAGTTAAAGGGTTGTTTACTCCAATTTAAGCTCTATTTTCTTGTAATTTTCACCTCAATATAAGGGTTTTTGTTGCAGCTATTTGAAAAGAAATATAGATTTAGATAGAGATAATAAATAGATTAGGATTAATTAGGGTTAGTATTACATAGCTAGGAGTAGATTAGATTAGACAATTCTTTAGAGCTTTCTATCTTGCAAGAATTTAGAGCGTTTAGTAACTGAAAATTCATCATCCTCTATCAATCAAATGCTTAATTATTAAATATATATATACATATAAATGTATATATATATATATATCATTTTTACCCTTTAATGAGCCTCCAAAGTAGCCACATCACAAGGACTATAAATATGCACCAGAATTTCTTAAAATGGAACATTTTCTTTTTTGTTTTTTTTTTTCTTTGGAGGGGGGGGGGGGGGGGTAACAAAAGAAATAGAATACAACAACAGTAAATAATAACCCTGGTGAATTATAGTCTGTCCTAATAATAAGAAAAGAATGACTGCCCCTCTTCTACCTTGATTTTGATTTTCTTCTTGAAAATGACCTTCTTGATGAAAATGGAAAGATAATCTCAAAGATGTTCAGGAACAAGCCTTTATCATAAATGTTATTCTTAACAACAGCAGCTTCTTCTAGACGAGATCTTCTAAAAATGGCCTTCCATTTACGCTCCGGGAGCTTTCTGTGGCTCAACTGATCTAAACTTTCTTTAAGGCCTGCCTCACTTGCCTTTGCTTCGTTTATCTTCCTTTGCAAGCTCAAATATTCTTGCCATTTGAAACTCTGCATTTTAAAAGCAAAAGAAACTTCTTTAAGGCCATGCCAATAAGGCTGTTTCAGCAGTCACATACTATATAGGTACTTAAGTTTCAAAGCCGATAGCAGGCAGCATCACATGCGATAAACAACTTCAGTAAGACTAGAAAATCGAGAAAGATTAGATTCAAACACCACAAGCTTTTGATAATTTGAAAGGATATCATTATCCAGACTTTGTAAACATTTTCAGTACTTACCCAACACCCAAAAGAAAGAAAGCACGAAAAGGAAAAACTAGAAGTTGAGAAAAGAAGCGGTGGGATCATTTAATACATTCTCTAGTACACACTTTTTATAGTAGTTTTATTAATATCATTCCTATAGAATAAAAGATAAATTATAAATTCTAAAAGATTAACCCTAAGGGAAAGTTACTACTAAAGGTAGTGTACTAGAGAGTGTATTAGAGAATGTAGTATACCATCTTGAGTGCAATAAAAGGCCTTAAATGTTTTGTGTCAGTATCATCGAAACAATACAATTAAAATTTGAGGAGATCTAAAAATTTGATGCGTACAAAAGCTGATTTAGAATCTTCCCTCCTTTATTCGTGTAGCTTATGACATGGAAAGTTCCTAATATTTCAGTGGCAACACATTTATAATGATTCATTAGTAAGAAATATAAACCAACTTGACAAATTGGAGAACATTAGAAAGAAAGGGTTTGCTGAAGGATGAATTACCACATAGTGTCTCTGCTACATTTCCTTTCAAATGTTTCCCTTTTAGAGTTTATCTTTTTATTAAATAGAATTCATTAATAAAAACACATTAAAAACAGTGCTGTAGAGAAGGTGTATTTCAGGTTCCTAACCGAAGAATTAACTGTTAACAAAATGCAATGGAGAAGCTGACTCTAGCTAGTTATCAGCATTGACTAACTACTTCGAGTTTGGCATTTACTTTCCCCCAGTGGTATCACTCAATATTGAGGTTACGGAAAATAAATGCATGCAACAAGGTAAAATCCATCGGCAATCCACTGGGTGGGTAGTGGCAGGGTAGGGTTAGAGACACAAAAATTGCTATGTATATAGAAATAAATAAATAAACAAAGAAAAATAAAGAATACGTGCATAATGCAGTAAGAAAATAGTTGGTGTCTGATGATAGGATACCCAACTTCCCTCTAATTTGTTATGACATTGTTGTGTTAAAATGTTTTCCCACAAGCCAAAGAGTTAAATATGCAATCTCTAAAAGAAACAGCTGCTCATGCTAATGGTGAACCTGGTAACTAATGTGCCATTTACAGGAAGGGGTGATTTACAACTTATGAAACTGGCTTCTGAGCTTATTCTTACAAGAACACGAAAAGTTAACTTGGCACCTCGTTATGCAAATGGTAAAAGATAAGACAGTTCAAGCACAGGGTCAAAGTACTCAATATAATCATCGAAAAAAGACCCCTTTTATTGTGCCAAAATAACTTCCATAGACGAATGTGAAATCAAAAGGCTTTTTGAGAGATTGTCTGTGTTGTGTCTGATATAAACTACAAAAAGGATGACCAATCAAGTCTGCCTTGTGTCTGATAAATACAAAAAGGGTAACATTTAACAGACTGATGTGTTCAACTCTAGTTTGTAGCACATTAGAAATTCATGGCTGTTCTTCATTCTATAGAACATAAATTTGATACGATAGTTCAAATTCCCAACTTCAGCTTCA
Source organism: Catharanthus roseus (assembly GCA_028651295.1). Lineage (NCBI taxonomy): Eukaryota > Viridiplantae > Streptophyta > Magnoliopsida > Gentianales > Apocynaceae > Catharanthus > Catharanthus roseus. The sequence continues at coordinate 24,987,050 of JAPQWS010000153.1, read as the reverse complement.
GACAACCTAAAAGTGACATCTTCCAGGGTACTTCCCCTAAATAGAAAACTAAACCTCCACTTTTCTTATCAACTAAACTTTTTTTTATCCTCTGACTATCTCATTCTCCACTTTGCAAAGTCAAGTGGGGCATCACAGGAGATAAGGTGATAAGCATCATAGAACATTTAGACTAACCAAATAAAAATTAGCGCAGTTAGACATAGAAATATAGGGAAAAATTTAGACATCATTTGACGCTGTGTTTGCTATACTTAGCAAAGAAACCAGACAAGAAGCTGATAAGCATCATAGAACATTTAGACATAACCAAATAAAAATAGCCCAGCTAAACCCAGTGGAAAATCATCGCATCGGAACAATTAGATATAGACATATAGGGGAAAATTCAGACCTCATTTGTTGTCGTGTTTGTGATACATAATTTAGCATGGTACGCTAAGAAACCACCAAGTAGTAGGGAAACTATGGCCAGAAATACCATTATAAGTATTTGTGTGTTGTAAGATCCCAACAGCCACTGCAACAAGTGAAAGAAAGTATTACCTTGGTGCGCAATAGTCAGGGAATGCACATTTGACATCATTACATACAACAAAGAAGACAGAAAAAAGAAACAAAGAGAAATATATGAATTATCTTGGAAATAATATATCCTTGGACTAATAATTTCATATAATGTGGCAGAAGAAGAAAGACGCAAAGGGAAAAAGAAATGCAGTAGTCATAAGACATTTAAATAAATTCAAAGATAAAGGCTAATTTTAATTACCGTACCAAGAAGTTAAAACAAGAAAAGACAGCGGAGAAGTGAGGACAATACTGGTTTTCTGTCAATCTCTTCTAGCAGGCTAGTTTCTTGTTTTGCGGGTGAAGATATCGTAAAATAGTAAGAGGAGACCATTGGCACTTAAATATCAAAAGTATGCTAACTGAAACAGGAAAAACTGAATTCCTTAAAGTCATTACAACAGAAAAGGATCAAATGAGAGAAGCCTATATTTTCTTTTCTTTCCTTTTTTCTTCTAATAAATTCTTTAAAGAGGTAAACCTAGTAAAATAACTATATAAGAGAGAAGCAATCTTGGGTTTCGTACAGGCAGGGACTAGAGAGCGATTCCAAAGAAGGAATTTTGCTTCCCTTTATAACCAGCCTTTGAGAAAACAGGTAATAAATAATGACCAAGAATATAAGCCCATGAAACTCCTTAGTTCCAAGGCATCATGGCCACTCTTCTATATAGATTACACATCATAACAGAGGTGATCACAACTGTTGGACTCAGCTGTCAACAGTTTAAAGATACCTTCAAAATATTCCAGACCATTAGACGGCATCAATTCACTTGTGTTAAACCAACAAAACACCAGTCAATCCCACATCCCAGAAAGTTCAAAATGATGGAAAAGACTATTTATCATCTTTGCTTCCCATTTTAGCCACAACGACAAAATAATAACAAAAAATAAAAAGAAAATAAAAAAATTGTATGACCTTCAACTTTAAACTATTCACTTGCTGGATGGTAAGCATAAATCTTAAAGAAACTCCCAACAGAAACAGCAGTTTTTTTCTATTGCTTTACTGCTAAAGCTTCCGTAACAGGAACCAGAGATTTCTATTTTCCAACTCTTTCCAGAACTTCTACGTATCTTTCTTGATTGTGTATGAAGGCCACTTATCTTCTAATGCTCTGTTGAAAACATTAATTTAATTTACTAGTCCTCAATTTTAACACTTATAAAGAAGTCTTTTCTTACTTTCTTCGATTAAATGCATCACGAAACCTTGTTGCTTCTCTGTCCAAATTGAGCTTAGCAACAGAATAATGTCACCTACTTCAGTCTGTTCTTCGTATAGGGTTGATGAAAACATTAAAGCGTCATACTTTCAGATAATTCGCAGTGTGGCTGATGTAGGCAGACAAGCAAGCAAACCCAACAGCCTTCACTTTCACACCGCCAATAAAATTGCACTACCACAGATAAAAACTTTGGATTTACATTGAATGAAAATGGATAAACCCCTTGGCTGGTAAAATAGCTCCCAGATAAACCATAATAATGTTCTCTTAAAAAAAATTAAAGAAAAATCATCTAAAGATGGTAAGCCTACTTATTGATATACTGCGTCTGATTGTACGAAAGAAAGTTATATTGACTACCATCCGTAAAAAGGAAAATCAAGATAATATTGATTCACATTAGAATAATGAAGTTATTGCTCACACAGTATTGAAGATCAATTTTGGAATACTTTGCAATCTCTAGGGAGCCGAAATTAAATGGACATCATCAGGGATATCAGCTTGGTGGATGACATGTTTATAGATATAGAACCAGCTGAAATTCCGAATTCAAATTTTAGGATGGATATGGAATTAAAGAGATAATGACCACCAACTTTGCAAGAGAGAGAAACACTGATTTACCTGCACAACATGTGGAGCCAAACTTCTAAAAGAATTTTCAACACCATAATATACTGCAATTGGCAAAACAAGAACAAAAAATTTTGAGAATTAAATAACTAATTCGAGAATAATAAAATTAATCAACTATGAAACTAATAGGGGATTTAAGTTAACTTGTCAATATATCTATAATTCTTTGTTCTTTCAGGCGGCCAGCAAGAATCAACCCAGTGGCCACTACTCCGTACACACAAAGAAGAAAATGCCTGCAGAAGTAATGAAGCAAAATTCAGGGAGGCAACATAGAAGGAGGTCCTATCACTTGTAAGCCGTATTATTATGGGAGAATTCTCCTTGTATTTATCAACATATAGTCCAATTTTCATCTCGACAATTTCTGAGAACTCACAATGTCAATAAACCAGAAATCGGATCAAAGTGTGTCTTATCCAGCAAAGGATAAAAAAATAAAAATAAAAAAAAGGATCAAGTTTTGTCTTCGTAAATTCACCTTCTTTTTTTTTTACTTAGGTGATATCAGTGTCCTGTTTTACGGAACAAAATATGTAATGTTAGCCATATGTGCATATCTAACACACAAATTTAAAGATGCTCTTACTGCCTACACAAGGAACTTGTTCTCAGGTCTATTTGCTCACCAAAGAAGGAACCCCATGAAGTATCTGTTGTTTCTCTCTCCTATGCAATTATTCTGCAGCAGTGAGAAATATAAGATAAAACCCCTACAGTAAATGTGAATTATTAGCTGATAAAGTTTCCTGCCTATATAATTGAAATTTTCTATAGGAAAGAAGAAAACAGTACTAAGCATACCATCCATCCACAGTGATGGTCAAAACGAGCCACACAGCGACGACAAACACTACAGTGTTTTGACCTTGCAGGTCTAAATAAAAAAAGGAGACAAGAACCAATTAGTTTCTGTTACAGAAGAAGAGGATTCAAACGACTGATGATTAAAGTGGTGAGATAACCTTCGGATCTTGCAAGTCGAACAATCTTTCTCAAAGAATATCATATTGTCATAGGGGTAAGCAGAAAGATATTGAGACACATTCTCACTATTCACAGTTCCCGGATCAGAAAAACTAGTCAACAGAAACAATATGATACCTACACCAACTCCCAACAAGCTTGTGTACCTAAAATGACAGGTGAAAGTTTCAAAACATACAAATTAATGGTAGTTGTATAACTGAGGATTCCAGAGCTGAAACCTGAAAACATTAAGATTTAATTCTATCATACCTGTGCATGTCACTAAGATAATATCCAGGTAGATAACTGAACAATGATTTCACAATGAAGTAATAAGTCGCTCCAATCATTCCAAGATATATGATCTACATTCAAAGATGAAGATGCTAATTATATGAATTTCAAATAACAACACACCTAATAAACATCTAAATTCATAATTGCACCTTAAAATTAACATGTCTATTCAAATTGTGGATATATGTGATGCTCATCATTCGCCCCTTCACCCACCCACACACACAGAGAGAGAAGCAACAGAGTAAAAATAAGGAAGATAAATTAACAATGGTCAGGAAACAAAGTACAGTAAGAAAAATATGATTGGCATGCTCCATTCTGATCCCACCACGAATGTAAACAATTAATTGGAGCCATGAATAACCCCACATTGTTCTTTGTGATGACCCACATTGACGGTGGCTACAAAGGAAAACTGAAAACAATTGGATTATGTAAAAGGGTCGCCAAATGTTCTCTTGTCGCTAATTTCAATTGCAGAGAACTGCAGCATGATAATGTAACATCCTAAATAATAGCCACAATTTACTTACTTTATTCAAATTTTCCTTCCACACCCCCTCTAAAATTTTCAATTTGAGCAGTTTTAGTTTTTTGTAAAATTAACTAACACTATAAAAGTAAAAATGCTAAATACAATAATAATAATAAGAATAAGAATAATAATACTAATAATATCACACAATTGAGATCACTTTCACCAGCAAACCTATGAGTTCTGATCATCTTAGAACAGAAGGCGAAAAAAAACCTGTAAAGTGGGATTAGGACGATCACAACAGTAGTACTCCACGGTTGCAAGCGCCCCAGTTCCTTTGGGCCCAAATACATAATCAACAAATCGCCTGTGCCCAATTGAATTGAAATCAAGAGTAATGTTTGCAATCCCAAAAACAAAAGCAAAAACCCAGAAATATGCTGACCATTTGCATTGAAAGAAACGGGAGAAAATACCTGAAATACTCGTAAGCTCCAAAAGTAAGGAAGAAATGGATGCGTTGAATGAAAGTACCTTCAAATATTGGCCAATTGCCACATAGAAAAGATACAAGCACAAGCAGTGTAATCAGACCATGGCAGACCAGCGCCCACTGAACAGCCATGAGGTAAAATCTCGATTGAACAGAGAAGAAACAAGAAAAATTATTGAATGTTAAAGAGGGTTTACGTATTTATATTGGCGGAAGCTTTTAATCATGACTCTTCTTCTTGAGAATTTCTTTTGACTTGAACAGGATACCGTTCATTAGAAAAGGCGATGAATTTGGGTTTATGAAATTCTTTGTTTTTTCTAATGCAAAATTTAACCTCAGTTTTAATAGAGCTTATTTCTTGATTTTTAAAATTTGAGAAATTGAATTTGTATTAGTGAATGATGTAATCTTCCCACTGTATAGTCTTCAATAAATAAATAAATATTTTCCAGAAATAAATAAATAAAATAAAAAAGTTACCCTAATTCTATTTAGATTGAATTTTATATATTTATTTCTTACATTTCCGACCATAAATTACTTGTTTTTTCCCCAGAAAATCATAAATTACTTGTTAGATCCGAAATGAAAGATAAAAAAGAGTTTTAAAAAATACCACCGGTCAACTATTTTGTTTTGACAAAAATATCTATTAACATTATTTTATTTTTAAATAAGCTAGCCAAAAATGCCCATGACCAACATACGTTTCACCAAATATGGACATTATTTATTTTATTAGTTATTCCTGCTTAATAATTTTTTACAAGGACCGAAAATGTCTTTACATGGCGGAGATGGGTTGTTTCCGGTTGCTTTTGATCATGTGACACTCACAAGAACTTTTTAAAAAGGGTAAAATAGTTCAACAACTAATTAAACTAAATTGATAAATAAAAAAAGGAGAGGGACTTAATTGCAATTCATTCTTTCTTGTTCTTCCCTAACCCCTTACCCAAAGAAATGCAGTAGGTCGGGTGGTTGTTGTCATAGTCGCCGGAAATCCATGATTTTCTACCACTTCTGACAGGTAAGATCCAATTTTTGTTATTTTTTTCTTTTAGTCACCATCGTTCTTCCCTCTCTGTAAATTTTTCAAGCCCGAACAACAAAAAACTTCTCAAATATTCTGTCTAATTAAAAAAGATTCCTTAATCTATTAGATATCTCACGATAGAAATTGTGTAAATATAAGGTCTAGAGTTTCATATAAAATGATCAAATTGTGGTTTTAGAGGGAACTGATGACAGAAAAAGTTTTGATCTTAGTCGGATAATAATAGGAAAAATACCATGTTCAGCCTTTATCAAACTGTGGTTTTACTTTTTTCTAGGGTTCATATCATATTCAGCCTTTGTCAAATTGAACCTCAACTCTCAACTACACTTAATTGCACCACATTTTCCTCTCATTTTTGTGGCTATACCTTTCCAAATTAAGAAGTTTATTCCTCTTTGTTTCCATAAATATAGGATTGAATTCTGCTCGAATCATGGGAGAATACTCCATTAAGGAAACCTATTACCACCACCAACGCCGCTTCGGCTCCAGCGCTCCTACCACCACCAGTATCGATACTATGAGGAGCGCTATTATACTGGTGATGTTGATTAATCATCAAAAAAATTAATTGGAAAGGGAAAAAGATTTGAGGAAAGAGAACAGGGAGAAAATGAAAAAAGAGAAGAAAAAGAAAGCTATTTCATCCTCTTCTTCTTCAGTACAGTCTTTTGCTCATTATCTTATAGTTCTGGTGACTATGGTGGCACCAATTGTATTGACCTGGCGGCCTATTTTCATTTCTTGGGTCCCAGGAGTGGAGAAGGGGAAGAAGAAAAGGAAAGAAAGAAGGGAGGAGAAGAAAGAACATGTTTTTTCAATGAAGCTCCTTTCCTTCGTTAAAAAAAATTTGTTTAATTAGTTGTAGGACTATTTTATTCTCATTAAAAAGTCCATCTGAGTGTCACATGACCAAAAGTAGCCAGAAACCATCCATCTCCACTATGATAGGGTATTTTCAGCCTCATAATAAATTATTGGACAGAAGTGGCTAATGAAATAAATAATATCCATACTTGGTGAAATGTAAATTAGTCATGGGTATTTTTAGATAATTTCTCTTAATTTTAATACCCCATAACTATTTCCGCTTCATGTAAATTATTCTTCCACAATGAAAATTTCTCTTGACTAGTATTTCGATATAATGGAAATTGATCCTCCCCTAATCGATGAGCAACCCCAAGTACCTTGCTAGAAGGATTTGATCAGAATCTACGCAATGTGAAGAAGTATAAATATAAGTGATGTGATTCTTCAAATTGCATGTAGATTTGATTCCACATCTTCCCAAGATCACCTCCTTTGATGAAGAACCTCTATTGAGGATTTTATAGCTTCAACACTCCAAAGGAAAACCTTTGAGGATCGAAGCCTCATAAACCTAACATTGAGAGGTAAAACTCTTTCCTAATTTGATAGGAAGAACCTTGAAGAAACTAAGGCCTCAAAACCCTAACTACACAAACTAGAAGACCTAGGATTAATTGAATCAAAGAACAAGAACTCTAAGACTCAATCAATGAAAGGAATTAGACTGATCAATTTGATTCCGTAGATTCATCAACCTAAGGCAATCAATTGTTCACAACTAAGGATATTAACCCTTAGCAAGCTAACTAAACAAGGTGAAGAACCTTAAGGACAAAGAGAATTCTCTCTCAACAATTTCAGCAAAATTCCAAGTTAGTTACAAATGAGCTTATAAATGGGTATTAATAGACTAAGGACTTAACCTAATTAATCTATTGATTATTGGCTTAAAATACCCATTAATCCCTTGATTAAAAGCTGGAAAATGAGTTTAAATAATAAAATCCCATCTGAAAAATTACAAAGCCTATTTCCCTCCCGAGACCTACCGGCGGACAGTAGGTTAAGTGTTAACCTACCATCCTCTTCAAAACTTTTCCATCCAAAACTTTGAAGAAATTTTACATGAGAAATGGATAAACTAAATGGAAAAATGCAGGAATTTACAAAAGAAAACAAAAACAAAACCTTCCTCTCTTGAGGGAGAATCAACAAGGACTATGAGAAGCCTTATTCTCCTCTCACAAGGAAAGACCTAACTCCAAGAAAAAAGAGCTAAAGAGCTAGCACCTCAAGGAGATATAGGAATTTGGGGAAAGAACAAGAACTCTTTAATGAAGATTCAAGAATTCCTTGCCTTGATTTTACAATTAAGAATCCCTATTTACAATGAAGAACAAGAAACCATAGAACCCTAGGTTTACTCTCAAACTTATATATTTCATTATATCATTCAAAATGGTTGCAAAATAAGTATATATAGGTCCTTACATGATTAACATCCAACGCTAGCTATTAGTTTAACTTAAAAGAAGTAAATGGGCACTTAGGCCACTTAATTACAAGTCAAAAGAAATTAAAAGACCAGAATGAGGAGTCAAAAGGGTCTAAACTCTTCAAGCCTTTTGCCTAACCGAGATCTACCATTGGCGGTAGGTCCCGTCCTACTGTGGGTAGTAGATCTTGCTCTAAATTTTCTATGTGTCCAGAACTTTAGCGCGAACGATAAGGGGTACCTATCATCGGTGCTAGGTCACGCTTCAACTTCACCTCTATTTTCAAAACCTTACACCGTCGGCAGTAGGGTACATATTTCTCTCCTTCTTGAAGTTGAAAGCTTTTAACTCTTCCACACTTGTTTTTCTTTTGATTCCGCTTGCACTATAGACAATAGAAGTGTTTTGGAGCCTCTAGGGTCTTCTTCTTGCCTTTCTAACAAAAGCCAATGAAAATCTTGAATCATCTGCTTGAACAAAGCCACCTTCCCTTTATGTTCTTCCTCCTTTTTAGCCATTGCCTTTGTGACCGGTCTTTGTAAAAATTCCACCATCTCTTGTGCATCCCGGGTTATATCAATGAAGCTCCTCTTATCCCTCCCATTTTTATGGGGGACGATGAGGATTATGATGTCCCAATGGAGGCAATTTCTAGGCCGCCACTTTGATTGATGTGCCTCGATTGCAAATTGAATATGTGGAGTATCGTCATCTTTGGCGACTATGGCAAAAGGCCCTTATAATTAAGGTCCTTGGTCTAAATTTCTCATAATGTGTTTTGAAACAACGTATTCATGATCTTTGGAACTCGGAATAGGGAGCTGAGATAGTGGACTTGGAAGAAGGTAACTTAGTTCATTTTCGTTCGACCAAGGATTATGATCATGTACTGAATGATGAAGATGGATGATTTTATGTCACTATCTTATTTTGTTGAAGTGTAAACCCAATTTTTGTCCATCAAATGATAAGATTACATATACTTTGGCTTGGGTTCACTTTCTGAAAATCCCTATTGAGTTTTTTTACAAACCCCTCCTTCGATGGTTGGGTGACTTGGTGGTAAAGAGGTAAAGGTAGATCCAACAACGTTGATGTCTGTCCGAGGAAAGTATGCCTCTGTGTGTATGGAGATCGATCTGTGGAAACCTTTAGTTCTGTTTGTTTCTCTTACGGGGCATGTTCAATCGGTGGAGTAGGAAGGACTACACCAAATCTATTTTCAGTGTGGTAAATTTGGCCATAAAGATAATTATTGTCCGATGCTTGGTAGGGTAGATTCACCCCCTCAGAAGGCGCTAGATATGGTAGTGGAGTCACGCCGGCCACCAGACGTATTGTCATCGGACAATGGTTGTTTTGGTCCTTGGATAGTGCCGAAGCAGCTCAGTTAGCACCTGGAGCTGGTTGTGGGCCTTGTTTCCACAATGGCTGCATGGGGCCAATTCGGTTCTGTAAAAGGTAAGAAAATTCTCGTTCCCAGTGTAGATCAAAGGAGTCCGATATTTAGGGGCCGATGCCTTCGATTTCTCTTGGGTTCTCTTTGGGGGATAAACATGCTTCAAAAGGGGGATAACAATTTAGTATCCTTGGTGAGATAGAGGATTCTATGGAATAACCAGATGTTTTAGCATTCTTGCAAGAGAAATTAAAATCTATTCCTAATATGTTTCCCAGAGTGGGCCCGAATAATAAGGTCAAGTGGGCTGAAGAAAGTCTATAATATAGCAACTAAAGTGCAGAAGGTGTCGATGGCGAGACCCAAGAAGCAGCAGGCCACTGAAAGGCCCAAGATAGGGCATGTGAAGAAGTTAATCTTTTGCCTCAGCCCGTGGGTCGTCTGGTTGGGCTGGTACGATAGGGGTGATTGGGGCCAAATCAAAGACTGAAAAGCACCTACCAAGGATGTCCATGGAGGGTACAACCAAATTTTTAGGCAGGTCAGTCTCATGCATCTGGACAGCCTAAATGTCATGAACCGTTTGAGTGTGGTCTTAATAGTAGTCTTATTGATGTTCAAGTTTGTATGGAGAACCCAGTGTTTGAAAAACATGATTCAACAATCTATCTAGGGAATGCCCATCCCATGGATGATGAGTCTTTGATAGAGTCGATCATTGGTACAAATAAATACCTTAAGTTTTAATTATTAATCTTTAAAAATATGTTTATTTATTCTTAATATTATATTTAATCTATTTATTTGTTTAGTACAGATCTTAAAGAAAAGAAATGGCCAAGGGATTATTGATTATTGGATTCCAAGGAAATCAAGCATACTGGAAGAAAAAGGGGTTGACTTCATGAAAAGAAAAAGAAAGCGTATTCCAATTAGTCTTATACGGACATTCAGCTAAGGAACTTTGGATAATAGACTTGAATTCAAAGCCCATAATTTCACGTGCGTTGTGTATTATAATAGGATATCTAACAATTGGAATTGGGAATTTGGATTTTGATTCCAATATAAAATAGAAGTTTTGTTGTCTTCATATAAAGTCCCGCAAGCTCTATTCTAAGAGAGTTCTATGCCGTAGAATCAAGAGAGGAGAAACAGGATTCGGCAACAAAAGAGAAGAAGAAGCCATGTTCTACTTCAAGAAATCGGTTCCTTCTTTCCTTTTTCTCATGAACTAAATTTCTTTTTAGAATCATGATGAAACCTTAGCCATGTAACTTTATTTATTTTATTTTGGGAGATATTATTTTGATTATTTTATGTGATTGCATACCTTGGGATGTTTAGATTCAATTAATTATTTGTAATTGTTCATGTAGAATAATTATTTTGGTTAATTTGTATTTTTATTCATGCTTAATTCTTGTAGTCTTGAGTATAGGAGATATGTGATTTTTGCAAGTATATGTTGTGTGTTTTAGAATTGAATACTTCATGCTAATTTTAGATGATTTATATCATAGAATTGAATAAGTCATGTTAATGGTTAGATGGGTTATGTCATGCATTTAAGCAAAATATATTTCTTTAGTGAATCAAAGCTTGTAGCTTAGATCACCACATAAAGGTCTAGTCTTTTCCCCTAAATAAAATTAAATCATTGTTATTTAGGTTAGTGGTGGATTCAAGGTTCTAAATCATCTCCATTCGTTAAGCTTGGTTAGTTTTTAATTTGGTTATTCTATTTACTAGTTTTAATTAATTTAGGATAATCTTAGACAACAAAATTTGATTCTTTGCATAAAATTAATTTAAGAAGATAATAATTTAGCAGTTAAGCCTTTCTCTCTAGTTTGACACCCTTTTACTCACCGTTTTATATTGATCTTGTGCGCTTACAAGTATATTGGGCTTAAAGCTTAGTAAGAAAAATCCTGACCGGTCTTTAAGCCAGCCTATATCTCAATAGTTTATCTATGAATCTCCTTTTTTGGAATTGCAGGGGGCGGGTTCTGATCAATTTCTATATGCTATAATTGATTTATTGCAGTCTCATAATCATGCAATTCTTATTTTGGTTGAAACTCGAGTAGAAATGCTCTGAGGCACAGTGTATCCTCAGGTGTTCTCGTCTAAACCGTTTATTTGTCTTTGAAGCACGAGGCTTTTCTAGTGGAATTTGTGTTCTTTGGGATTATACAATGATGGATATTGCTTCTCTGATTGTGCATGACCATATTGTGAATGTGGTGATGAGGCAGAATTCTCAAACTTTGTGGGTGTTATTTGTTTTATACGCATCTTCAAAAGTTGCACTTCATTTGTGGAAATATATTAAATCAATAGGGGATTGTTTGCAGGTTCCATGGTTGTTTATGGGAGATTGGAATCAAGTCTTGTAGAGAAGAATATGGGGCAAGCGATTAATAGGTCTCATGCTTCAAATTTCTGAGATGTGTTGGAAGTTTATGGTCTTCGAGGTTGGGTTTTTTTTGTCCTTGTTTTTTGTCCTTGTTATACCTTGATAAACAAGAGAAGGGGATCTGGTCTAATCCTTGAGCACCTTGATTAGGCTTTTTGCAACATTGACTGGCTTCATTTATTTGGAGACGTCCATGTCACGTATCTATCGAGGACTATGAGTGATCACTACTCAATTATGCTTTCATTTGAAAAAGAGTTGTTGTGGAGTCTTTTGGTAAGCCTTTTCATTTACTTTCTGCTTGGTTTATGCATGCTGATTTTGCTCGGTTGGTTAAGGATCATTGGGAAATGGATGATGTTGATTTCTTGCATGCATTATCTACATTTTCTATTACTATTTGTGTATAGAATAAGGAAGTTTTTGGGCACATCTTTTGGCACAGGGAACGAGTTTTGGCTCGGCTTAATGGAATCCATCGAGCTTTGGGTTACAGCCTTTCTAATTTTTTGTTTGATTTTGTGGGAGAGCTGATAGATGAGTATAATAAAATTTTGCAACAAGAGGGAATATTTTGGCTTCAAAAATCTCAGGCTAAATCATTAGTTAAAAGGGAGAGAAACACTCGATTTTGTCATACATCTGCTATTATTAAACAGAATAAGAAATCGATACGTATGTTGAAGGATGGTGCGAGTATATGGCAATATGATATGTTTGTGCTTCAGACCCTGATTAGGGATTTCTAATGTAGTTCATATACAGTTGAGCCATCGGCTCCCTGTGATCCCCGTCAGTGGTGTTTCCCTTTACTCACGCATGCTAACTTTTGTTGGTTAAATCATTAATTATTCGTGGAGAAAATCATATTCGTTATTTTTCATATGGGCATTCATAAGGCTTCGAGACTAGATGGTGTATCGGCTTTGTTTTATCGAAAATTCTAGCCAATTATTGGACACTCTTGCTCTAAGTTTATCCAAAGGATTTTCAAGAGGGTGGTTTTCCTAAGAATAAATGCCCCCTTGATTTCTCTTATACCAAAGTAAGTAATCTGAAATTTGCATCGCAATTCTGACCCATAGCTTCATGTAATGTACTGATGAAACTCATCACCAAGATTCACTACAAAAAAATTCGCTGTTCACTGACGGGAGTTATCGACAAATATTGTTTCCATCGATAACTAACCGATGCAATACCTACAAAATTATGTATTCAATAGGCAATTTCACCGATTTGTCCAAAAATATGGAGGAAATAAGCCCGAGAAAAAATGACAAAATATACTAACGGATGAGTCTGCGGTAAAAGGTATTACCGATGGTGTTTAGGCACGGAAAATAATCTGTGGGCATGTTATTCATGGTAACAACAAAGATAGAGACCACGTTACCTTCAGTAACTTTTCAATTTACATAGCAACGATGGATATGTAGCCCTTTCGTTGGTACGTGTTGACCTAATTCATAACAAGAGACGAACCCGATAAGCTCCTTTTTTTCCTATTAATCTCTCTTTCTCTTCTCTTCTTCTTTAGCTAACTTAGCTCCTCCTCCATTCTTCTCTCTTTCAGTGCACCGCCACCATCGTTCGACGTTGTCACGACCGCCGTCCTTTGTCACCACCATCCCCTGTTGGTAAAGCATTGTTTGAGTATTTTTTTTTTTTCTGGAATTTATTATTTTCGCTCTTTTATTTTTGTTGAAATTAAATGTTTTGGTACTAAGTAGCTATTGGGGAAAACCCTAAAACACTAATTGAATTTTGGTACTAATTAGCTTTGATGTTTTAATTTTTTCCTAGAATTTTTTTTGGAAATTTTTGCTGCAATTGGAGTTTTCAAATAGTTGGAGGCCATGAGCTGAGTAGTTATGCCAGATTTCTTTCTTTATTGTCCTTTTCTTTATTGACTTTGTACTCTTTTTGTACTTACATTGAAAAGCCCAAATCAAAATCGTATATTGGTCTATAATTGGTATCAGTTTAATTAAGAATCTTAGTGAAATTCATTTGTTCTCTATGGAGATGAAAATTCATGGAAATTTTGGTTGGTATATTGCAAAATCGGTGTATTTTACAATTGCTTATAATTGGAATTTGATACTTTGTTTCCTCATTTGTATGTTAATGCTTTAAACTTTAGTTAATTTTTGTGGTTGGTGGGTTGTATGTCGTTGACTGGTTCTGTATTTGATTTAGAATTGCAAGAATGCCTCGAATTTCTGTTTTCTTCTATTTGTGAATATTATTATATAATAAATCATTAAAGCTCTTATTCTTGTTCATCCGTGTCTCAGGTTTCTTGTTGAGCTGGTTAGTGTTTCAATCTATGCTTCACTTTAATATATCTATGGGTCTAAAATATGCTCAAAATGTTTTCCCAAGCAAATATGATTTTATTGTACTTCTATTGCTAAAGATGTCGGGTAGCTACAATGAATGTGTTCTAGTGACATCTGCTATTGATTATTATCTCTACAACATGTTGTTTGGGTCATTCAAATGAAAGTATCTTACAACATTTTGCTCCCTTCTTGATATTTCTAATAGAATGAATGAATTGTAGTTGTTTGGGCCTTCTTTATATACTTGTGTACAATGTGAGCTTTTACACACTACTAGTCTTATAAATAAACATTGGATGGGATACATTAATACTTAAGGTGTTCACTATTCAGTTTAAATCGAATTCCGAACTGAATTAAACTAAATTTTGTATTTCGATTCGATTTTTTAGTTCAATTCAATTCGGCTTTTGAAAAATATAAAATATTTGGTTTGGTTTTCAGTTTTTAATTTTCAAAAATCGAAAACCGAAATACCTTCCAATTCCAATTCTACAAAATCCACCATTTCTAAATCAAAACCTAAGAATTACAATTTCAATCCTACAAGATTTTTGTATTCATCACTTCCATTATTAATTATACAATTTTATATTCATGTTTTCTCACACACACATGCATCTTCTCTCACACACTTACACACACTTTCTCTCTCTAGAGCTCAAGCACACTTTCTCTCAGTAAAGCACAAGCACACTTTCTCTCTCTAAAATTCACGATACTTCTCTCTAAAAAATTCACCTATACTTTCTCTTTAAAACTCACGACACTTTCTCTCTCTAAAATTTATGCTCACTTTTGTTAGTATATGCCCTAAGACCAATTGACTCACATTTATGATTTATGAAACATGTATTTTTTGAATTGTATTTTATGCTCTTGGTCATCAAGTATGTGACTTGATAGTAAAACCCTTATAGCTAATAAAATATTATTCTTATTTGTCCCTAGTTTATTACATCTTATAAACTAGTGTGAAGTTGATTGATGGTCAAGTTTTACTGATCATGAATATGAGATATAAAATCAATTCATAAATACATATTGAGAATATTGTATTGGACATGACCCAAAGTGAAGAAGAAATATTGCATGGGTTTAAGTTATAAGTATTTCTTCTTAGTTTTATATTTGGTGTCCTTTGACCTAATGTTTCTAATGTTTCTTGCATGGGGAGAAAATATGTTTTGACATAGTCAAACATCACTTTTAATTAGGTGATCATTATAACTACTGGTTCGCTTATTTTCTTGTCATGGCTTGAATATTGGAGATAGTGAAAGGGATTTGTCCCTCTCTTTTTAGAGAGAGATATCCATGGGCCCCTTGATAAGGAAGACTAGAAAATATGCATGACCATGCTCAAATAAGTACTAATAAGGTGTTATTAATATTATTTGTTGGAACAGTCTGCCTGGTGATCAAGTAAATAGTTAATTAAGTTTTATAAGGATGACTTGATCCATGCCTTATACTTAATTAGGATATCGTGTGACAAAAGGATTAAATATTAAATCTGATGCTAGGTTATTATTACATTTACTTAACTTGGGTAAGCATAATGTCTTGCTAGAGGCCGCTTATGTTTTGTGAATAAATGTCTAGGACATTTTTCATTCACTGCCAACGTTAAGTGACCCTACAGGGTCACACGCATAGACGATCTTGTGAGCATAATATCCACGTTCAATGAATCTAGATTGTGTCCAGATTCGTTGAACGTATACAAAAGGGGAATCAGATTCCATATTATATTTTCTGGTAAGTTAATAAGTAATTAATTTTATTTAATCGAATAAATGAAATTAATTACTTAATATTACTCATCCAACCGTTGGATGATTATAGGAATAGACGAACGAGATTAAACTGTCATTAGATGACAGTTAGGGTTTTGATATTGACAGCTATAAAAGGTTATGTTAACCTTTTCTTGGTGGCCGTCCTTTATCTGATTAAAGAAAAACAAAACCCTAAACCCTAGAATGGCGATATAGTATCTAGCCTCCTCTCTTCGAAATACGACCGATTACCAGATAGTCAGGATCAGTTCTGAACAGTTTTCAGAACACAGAAGGGGCTAGCATCCCGATCGCTTGCAGAGAAGTTCGTCGGGTGGATACCAGTAGAGGGCGAAGCGTACAAAGCAGCGCCTCTACAACGAACAATCAAAACATTGAGGTAATTTCTATCCAATCGGTTTTTCTAGTATGTGCAGATCCTGTTGGTGGATTTCCGTAGTTTTATTTTATTTTGTTTTTGCCTACGGAATCCAACAACTTTCCCTCTCTAAAATTCACAAAACTTTTTTTCTCTAGAATTCCCTCTCACTTTCTCTCTCTAACTTCATGACGTTCATATTGGAAGAAACTACACCCAAAAGAAAAAAAGATAAACTAGACCTAATTGAAAGGTTGTTTGGTTTATTTCAACATTTCAGTTTGAAACCAAACTGAATTGAACTAAATTGAAAAAAATTGGTTTGGTCTATTTAGTTTTCAATTTGGTTTCAACTAAAAAACCAAAAACCGAATGCACACCCCTGTTAATACTTAATGAGATTCTTATAAATACATTCATTATATTATGTACTTAGAGTAACTTTCCTTAAAAAAATGTAACCAAAACAAAAAATATACAAGTGGATTAGCCACTTGGAATATTTATCA
Source organism: Catharanthus roseus (assembly GCA_028651295.1). Lineage (NCBI taxonomy): Eukaryota > Viridiplantae > Streptophyta > Magnoliopsida > Gentianales > Apocynaceae > Catharanthus > Catharanthus roseus. The sequence goes on along the minus strand of JAPQWS010000153.1, from coordinate 24,970,156 downwards.
GTAGAAAACCAAAGGGAAGCCTTGGATAAACCTAAGTGATTGGAATTCATTTCAATGACTGTTAAGTTCTATACTTACTCTTTTTCTATGAAATAAGTTTTATATGATTAAATAGTATATAAACATGGGCTAAACATTTATGGCAATTTTTTGCATATTCATTTTAGCAAAGATAATATAGGGGATTCAATCGTATACAAACATGGTTAAACACAATCCCTATTTTCCACAAACGAAACCGAGTTATTAGTTCATTTCAAAACCTCCATGACATACTTTATACTCTTAAGAAAGATCCATAATGTAGTCTATATGTTCTAGCTTTCTCTTTTTTTTTCTTACAATTTTGTTTGTGAGGATTTCTTTGGCATCTTCTTCATTACATGCACGGATGAGGTATGTGTTTATTTAATATTAATGGGGGAGCCCTGACTCTTTAATTTATATATTCTTTAATGGGGGAGCCCTGACTCTTTAATTCATTATATTGTTTAAGGGGGAGTCCGGACTCTTGAAATATTTTTTGATCTAAATGTAAATGTAGTGTAGATCAAAAGAGGTTTATATACAAATGCTCGAAGGTCACCCGAGGCAATCCACAAGGAATAAAGTAATCATAAAATACATAATACACACAGGCATACCTGTGGCAGTCAAAATAGACCAAATACATCATAAAATCAAGTCAAAATATAGGGATACAAGGCACAGACAACCTTGTATACCTGTATTTTGATCTTGTTTACAATATGCATACAATTGGGATCATAAAGTTCAAAAATAACTTTGTTCCTACATTGCCGAAGAGAGTACAAAGTGGCAGGAAAACAAAGCTTCCTCCATTTGCACTTCCATGTAGATCCCTTGCTTTCCTTCAAAAGCCATTTAAGGCTCATCTGAATAGTAGACATGCTCCTCCTGAGTCCAGACTACTCCCTAATGTGCCTCTAAACCTCTTTGGCAAAAGGACAGCCAAAGAATAGGTGTGAGTGTGTCTCCTCCATCTGGTTACAAAGCTTGTAAGTCTGATCAACCTAAGAGAAAGAAAGTCTATCCATCGTCGGAAGTCATTCCATAACTGCAAGCCAAAGTGTAAAAGAAAACTTTGACAGGTTAATAAAATTCCAAACAACTCTGTGCCAGATCTTCCTCTATCCCATGAGCCTGAAGAAATCATAAGAAAGCGATGTGTGAAGAGAACCTCTAAGATGCCAAGAAGATAAGCGACCAATGGCATTTGGAATAGAACCCTTGGCTTCAATGATCTTATCCCTGATAGAGATAATACGCTTGACAAGAGGTGGGAAATCCTTTTTCACCTACAAGTCCCATATCGAACCTGATTTCACATAGACATGATTGCACTTTAACTCTTAAAACATTGTGTGGTTCATTGTTTAAGTGGCATTTGTGCCTGGAAAATTTTCATAATACAAGAAAAACTCTGTCAAATTTTATAATCTTAAACAAACAAGATTTCTTATAATATTTACAAAAAGTAATTAAGATTTCTTGAAAATGTAAAAGTACTTAAGATTTCTTAAGATTAAACCATTTAACTCTTTCATTCCTATTCCTAATATTTTTTATGCAATCGCGGGTTTTATGGCCCGAGGACGCAAGAGAAAGTATGCGGGGGATCTAGCACATCGAGAAGCCTACGGGGACACTAGCTCCTTTGACATCTATACAGCTGGTAACTCCTTTGCCTCTGCCACCACCGCTGATGTCTCAGTCTCCCACTCCTCTGTCCATATAGATGACCAACACCTCTTCCATGACACAGTCGACAACAACTCTGGCTCCTTCCGAGGCGTTCACTGCATCTACCTCAACGATCCCTCCTTTAGATGGCTCATCCGACTTGTAAGCTTACTCCCGGTGATATTCAAGAGGTCTTAGAGCTAAATTTTGATCAGTAAGTTCACTTCACTCGACATACTTGTAATTCTTAAACCGTAATATATACTAACCTTTTTTTGTGTAACAAATTACATCTATCTTCGAGAGCCATCACAACCATCACAACTACCCTTCACGAGCGGTACCCAGAGCCTTACTGTACATGGACTCAAGTCTTGCCGGACGTTCGAGATTTATGGTGGGGAGAGTTTCGGGTAAATGAATCCAATCTCATAATCTTTTTACATGTCATTAGATTTTTGTCATATTATTATCTAATCTTATGCCTTTTGATTGGATGCAGAAAAAATCTATATGGAACCCAACATTAAACATCACAAAGGTCTGGAAGCATGGGAGGACAAATGCAGCACGCAGTTGAGGGATTTGATGGGCAACATTCGGGGGCCAATAAAAAGGCCCCGTAGATTGAGGGGCGATATCGGACTTACATATTGAAGTATTGGGAAATTTTGAAGTTCAAAGCACAGTCCCAGCAGAATAAGAAGAACAAGGATGAGGAATGGGAGGGACAGGAACCCGAGAAGCACATGGGTGAGTCCATCTCCTTCATCGAGTCTCTCGCGAATAAGGTAAGAAATTTGATTAATATTACTTCTTTCGATTAATAAATTGCAACAAAAATACAGTCATTGTATTATTTTTTCGCAGCAAGTGGCATAAGCTGAGAGATTCTCTAGGACCAAGGAGTTGGAGGAGCTACACAAGCATCGCAAGGGGGAGAAGAAGGGGAGTACGTGGATTTTGTTTCTGTAGTGTTCTAGGTAAGTTTAGTGAAAGATTAAGTCTATATAATTAATGTTTTTATAACTTATAACTTTAAAGTCTATATAATGTTTTGTAACTTAATTGTTTTCCAACTAACATTCTATATTGTAGGAGAAATTTCACAAGCTAAAGAAGAAGGCTAAAGAGGAAGCTGCAACAACCGGTACTGCTATGCCCGATGATCTCCACCTTATGGGCATAGCGGCTGGTGGCATGAGCCGTCTCCGTTTATATAGAGCTCGTTTAGAGGCAGCTCATCTCAAAGCCAAGAGCAGTCGTGCCCTATCTTATATAATATTGGTGCCGATCAGGCCATGCTATGCTTATCGAGCAGAGGATGGTGTAGACGGTAGAGGCTGTTGTTTCAAGCTTCTCTTCTACGTTCGACGAGTACATGAGGCAGCTATTCAAGCAGAATCATTTGGCGTACATTCCTCCTCCACCGATGTTAGACCTCGTCAAAGTTGCTATGGCTGTCGTTCCCTCTACATCTTCATCAACCGCACCTGCTACTGATTTAGAGGTCCCTGCCCCTAAGGTGCCAGTTCGATCTTCCTCTACTCCCCCTCTATTGATGCCCCTGGCCCCACCACTGATGTCCTTGACGCCACTAATGATGCCCCCCTTCCCGTCCTCTAGTAATGCTACGCCCGAGTAGGAGTATATTCATTATCGTTTTATGTATTATGTATGATATTTATGAGGAATTGTTTTATGCATGAAGGTTTTAGTTTGTCGATGTTATAATATTAAATTTTTTAGAGTGTTAATATTTGGATATTGCTTGTTTTGGTTTATCATTGCATTTCAAGGAGATTTTGATCCATTTTATAAATTATATAAAAAACCTTACCAATGCATTACTAACAAATTCCACTAGTTATATTTTTTATTTGGAAAAGTTACTGACTGATAAGGTGTCAGTAATAAGTGTCGGTAGGTGTTACCGGCAGACTTGGTTTCTATTGCAAAGTCCGTTGGTGCTTATTACTGATAGAGGAAGGTCGTCGGTAACACAGCCAAAAAGATGGGGCCGACGGGTTGAAAAGCATCTGTCAGTAAGCCCAAAAATTACGATTGTTAGTGACAATGGGTGGTCGGTTACAATTGTTATTGACGAACACTAGTCGACGGATGTTCTTCCATCGGTAACAGGCCTATGCCGACGGGACACTATCGGATCCTGCCGTTAGTAAATAGGTTCTTTTGTAGTAATTTGGCCAACCATCTAAATTACCTGATGCCTAAGCTTACTCTGCTGAATCACAGCAGCTTTGCCCTTGAAAGATACGCAATGGAAAATATTGTGGTGGTACAGGAAATTTTTCATGCAATAAAATGAAAGATTGGGAGAAAAGGAGTAATGGTAGCAAAGTTGGACCTCAAGAAGGCATATGATCAGATTGATTGGGGTTTCTTGGAACTCGACCTCTAATGAGTTGGTTTCTAGAATAATCTCGTTTGTCTAGTAATGAATTATTGATATGAATCTTGTTGTGTAAAGATCAAAATCCTTTAATTAAGCTTCACATGGATCTTTTGCCTTTAATAGGACTTGAATATTCTCCATCCTCAAGCAACCCCTAGCCAATCAAAGAACCTCTTGAATCTATGTAGAATATTCTTTCCTTCATAAGCCAATTCAACAATGGGATTGATTACCCATTACCTAATTAGTCTCTTATGAAGAAGACCTTGCTCTAAGAAAATTACAATGATGTAAATATCAAAGAGTAGGAATTATGATCAAATTGAAAACCCTTGGATAATCCCAATCCAAGTGTTCAATAAAATCAATCTAAGGAATGATCAAACCGTAGATAAAGTTAGGAGAAAGCTAAAAAACCTAAGAACCCTAAGAGAAATCTCTTAAATTTCATATATCATTCATCTTCAACTTGTACAATAAGGCATACTAAGATATTTATAGAGAAATCCTAACTACTCCTCCTAAAACCTAATTGGAATATTAAACACCTAATTACCCTTGAACTAAAGTTAATTATAAAGCTTGGACAAAAAGAAACCAAAATTAATAGCTAATTGTCCATTTGGTGAAGTTTAGTCCGAGACCTACCATAGATGGTAGGGTGAACCTACCGTTGCCAGTAGGTAGCCTTCCAATGCTCCTTTTCAACTAGAAAGCTACCAGGGACAGTAGGATAGAGCCTACCATTGCCAATAAGCTCTGTTTTCTTCCCCTTCTTGCTTCTTTCGTCATCTATGATGGTCGGGAGCTTCTAGTTTGATTCCATTTGAGCTTCTTATTACTTGAATGAGTCTTGGAAGTCTTGAAACTCTTCCAAACCTTCTAATTAACTCCAAAGTTATTAAAGCTTCAACCATGCTTTCTTCAATTCTCTAGTTGCTCCTCTAGAAGTTTTTGAATGATTAGTTGATTCATATCATATCCCATCTCTTAAAAAGGATTCATCTTCGAATCCATTCCTTCAAATATCCACAACAAGGTGGGAAACATTAGAATGGATTTCAAAAAGATAAACAATGCTAAGATTTAAGCAATTAAAATCCAAATGCCAATCTAAACAACAAAATAAGCAAGGAATCTACAACTTCTTTAAAAGGCCTATGAAACTCAAAGCTAACATTATCATTGAATCTCAAAGAATAGAAATAAGTAAAGAAAGGATCAATGGAATTTCTTGTAACAAGTTTAAGGAATCACAAGGAGAGATTGTTTCAAAGAGGCATTCTTTAAAAGAAATATGGTAGTACAAGTTTAGATCCTCAACACTTCTCAAAGTTCCTCCATGAATTCTTGATAAATATACTTTCAAAACTCTATAAACACATTGAAGAATCCAAAAAAATTTAATCACAAGACTTTCAAGAGCATAGACATTTTTAGCTTGAAATTTTCTTTTGAAAAATCAAAGAATTGGTATTGAAAAGTTTAACACCATTTTGTACTTCATTTACTATACCAAATTTCCAAAATAACTCTTCAAATGCCAAATGAAGATACCAAATTCTTTCTCTTTCCTTTTCAAAGAAACTTCCAAACGTTTTCTCCATTCTTTAATCAAAAGTTCTAAACAATGAAATTCAAGACGAACACTTTTAATCCACTAATAAATCTCATAAAATTCCTTAGAAGTGCTAACATGTTCTTTATTAAATCATGTTTCCAAAAGATTTCTTTGAAAGGAAGATGGTAAAATAAGAAGTTTTTATGCAAATTCTTCCAAAAGAGTACCAAGAAACCTTTCAACAAAGAACAACTTTTGGTTTATCATCAAAACATGAAGAAATTTCAATTCTCTTTTGAAAATCAACTCATCCAAAAACTCCTTAAAGGTTAGAGAATAAAGCAAAGTACCACCAATAGGTTGATTCCAAGGTTTGACACAAGAATTTGTATTTTGAACTAAGAAGTTTTCTAAAATGACACCTTTAAAAGATAATTAGTAAAGGAAATGGAATAAAAAAGATGTTTCTCATCAAGATCTTTCCAAGTTAGTTCAAAATCATTCTCAGAGGTAGTTTTCACAAAATCACAAAGATGAACTTTAAGCACTTTAAAACCACCATCCATTTTCTTTCCACAAATTGACAACCACATGAATTCCTTGAAATGAAAATGATAGAATTGAAACCCATGAATGCTTCCAAACAACAAGGTTTTCAAAAATTTATCACAATTAAAACCTTTTTTTCATCGAAAGGAAATTAAAATTTATGGTTCACAAAGCACAAGAGTTGAATGGAAGGAATAACACATCTAGAGTTTCCATAGAAGCATAAAGGAAAGATGATTCATAATCATAATTCTCAAGAAACTGCCCTTTAAGCTTAGCATGAAAAACACCACTTAAAGACCAAGAGAACCAACTAATTCTCTCATCATAACCACTTTCAACAAAAGATTCAAGGAGGATATGAATCTTACTACACATAGATGCACAAGAAGATGAGAAATTAGCAACAAGAATATCGAAGAAAAGACTATTATGTAACAACTCAAGGTCATGGTAAGATGGTTTAATTCTAGCAACACTATCCAAAAGTTGTTTGTCGAGATAAGCATATTGAGAAGAGCACTTAAGCATATGATCACATCAAGAGCTAGATCACAAGTGAAAGGATTAACCATCACATTTCCAACTAAAGTCACATAAGAGGCATACAACTCTAAGAACAACTTTAACTCCTTGAAAGAGAACTCATTTCATAAAAGAAAAGGGTTTAAAAAAATGCTTATTGATGTGTCTTCATAGCCAATGCTAAGCTCCTTTCCCATGCCTCCTCCTTTAGCTTTCATTCTATGATTAGGCTTTTTCCACAAATTGTAGTTAAGAAGTCCAAGAATTGAGATTGAATTCTACCACAAAAGAAAGAAAAAGAACCACTATTAGATTCATTGATAATGAAACGAAAAGACAAGAAAAATGTGGAAAGAAGCAATCTTATGGTTTTTGTAGAGCTTGTAGCCAAGACTAACTTCATTTTCCATGTTTTGAGACTTCAAATTTATACACTTGGAGAAAAACAAGCAAGGAAATGGCTATTGAAATTAGTAAACAAGTTCACCTCCTCAGTAGAAATTGAGTTTAATGGTGAACTAATGTCACAACATCTCTCTTTCATTTCCTCTCTTTTATCTCCCTAAAAAATCTTTAAGCTCATTTCTTCCTTTGTTTCCTCACTCTTTACAATTTCATCTTCCTTTTCTTCCAATTGTTCTTCTTTTAAACTCTCATGATTTTCAATCAAGCACTCACTCTCTTTTCTTTTTCTCTCACTTTCTTTTGTGCTCACAACACTCTTCACTTTTTCCTCTCTTGATTTTTCTTCCTTTATAAAGGTACAAATTTTCTTCTTCTCATGGTGAATGACTCCCTTATCAACTACATCTTGAGCTTGTGAAAGCTTATCCACTTTTTTAGACTTTTCACCCATTGAAGATTCCATGAATTTTCCTTTGTTTGACCTTGTCTTTTTCCTTCATGGTTTCCAACTCCAAATCTATTCCTCAATGCTTCCCTCATTAAGCTCCAAGTCTTGATTGGTTCAGCTCCCATTCTTCTTCTATTTTTACATTTACAATCCCACCAAACATTAACCTCATAAGAGAGAGATTTTAGTACCAAATGAAACTTCTCTTCTTCTCTTACACCATAGGAATAGAACAATGATTCCACTTTTTTCTCCCACACTACATAATCATAAGGACCAAAAGTTCCACACAAAAGAGGTAATTTCAAATTGTTGAAACTAAGAGGTCTTGATGTAGTTCCAAAAGTTTGGTGGGAGTACTTCTTCTACAATTATACCCTCCATAGCTATAACTATCATTGTACTCAATATACATGTCCTTACTAACATAGCTATGCTCATAATGATCATAACTATCATGGTATCATTCAACATCCCCTCTTCTTTTTATGAAACCTTTCATCCATTTTCACATAATTCCCTCTATTTTTAACTTTATTCCTGGGAACTCTTTTACAAGATGTATCATTATAATCATATCTAGCTCCAAGTCTATTGCTCTCATAGCAATCATAAGAATTATGCTCAAAAGTTCAAGCATGAGGAGAGAAGTTACCATATCCCCATTGAGTATGAAACGTGACATGCCCTCCAATGTTGCTTTGATCTTTATGTTCCATAGAAAGATTAGTAATGTTCCCTCTCATTTCCTTCATGTCCTTTCTCATTAGTTGAAGTTCTTTCATGATAACCTTCATGGGATCCAAATAGGAATGAGAACTTCCACTAGTTCCTTCATTGTAATAAGTGAGCAATTGAGCTTCCATACACATGATTAAACCTGCAAATTAACACAAAAAAAAATAATAATAATAATAACAAAAGAAGGACCTCGCAATCACTCTTTAATCTTTTGATGATCACTCAATTCTCTCGTGTTTGGTTCTCTTATGGCTTTTGATGAAATAGGCTCACCCTCTTTCCTTTTCCAAAGTTCTCACCTCACAAGAGTTCTTTGAGCTTTCAAACTTCCTCCACCACAACCACCAAAGGCAATCAACCAAAGATAAACTTCAATTAAACACTTAGTTTAGGTAGTTAAAGAAATTCAAAGAGAAGTGCAAGAGTTTAAAAAATAATCCAAGAGCATTAGAGCCAACATATCAATTTGATCACCACAAAAAAAAAAGGAAAAACTTAAATAAGCAATTAGAATCCAAAAACAAAGAAACAAACCAAAAGCTAAGCTAAACAAAGAAGAAAGAGTACTAAACAAAAAATTTCAAAAAATAGGGGATAATGACACCCAGTGACTGAAACGGCAATAACTCTGCAAGTATAGATTCTTTACTCGAAGTGGATGAGTTTAAGCACGAATTTCGATTGAATTGAAATAGTATAACACAAGATATGATCGATGTATTTTATACTTTTCTGGAATAGAGATCTCAAAATAGTTTTCACTTTTCAATCAAATTGAACAAGCAAATGAACTCCAAATCGAGTCGAATTGGTTTAGATTGAAGAAAAACTTGATGACGATGAACTTAGGCACAAAGTTCATCCAATTTGGATCAGTGTAACATAAGATATGAACAAATTAATCCACTACTGTTCAACAATTCCCAGTTCTGAAGAAGACCTTGCTCTAAGATAATTACAATGATGTAAATATCAAAGAGTAGGATTATGATCAAATTGAGAACCCTTAGGTCATCCCAATGAAATTGTTCAATATAATCAATCTAAGGAATGATCAAACCCTAGATGAAGTTAGGAGAAAGCTAGAAAACCTAAGAACCCTAAGAGAAATCTCTCAAATTTCATATATCATTCATCTTCAACTTTTACAATGAGACATAATAGGATATTTATAGAAAAATCCTAACTATTCCTCCTAAAACCTAATTGGAATATTAAAGACCTAAACCCTTGAATTAAAGGTAATTACAAAGTTTGGAAAAAAAGAAACCAAAATTAATTGCTAATTGTCTATTTGGTGAAGTTTAGTCCAAGACCTACTGCAGACGGTAGGTAAACCTACCATTGCTAGTAGGTAGCCTTCCAATGCTCCTTTTCGACCAGAAAGATACCAAGGAAAGTAAGGTAGAGCCTACCATCTCTGATAAGCTATGTTTTCTTCTGTTCCTTGCTTCTTTCGTCATCTAAGATGGTCGGGAGATTCTAGTTTGATTCCGTTTGAGCTTCTTATGACTTGAGTGAGTCTTGGAAGTCTTGAAACTCTTTCAAACCTTCTAATTAACTCCAAAGCTCTTGAATTAAAGCTTCAACCATGCTTTCTTCAATTCTCTAGTTGCTCCTTCGGAATTTGTTGAATGATCCTTAGTTTATTCACATCAATTGTACTACATAGGCATCCTTATCTGTTATCTAGAACATCCAGCCATTAGAAAGTTCCAAACCATCTAGAGGCATTCGACAACGGGATCCGCTATTGCCTTATCTATTTGTGTTGTGTATAGAGGTGCTAAGTCAGAATATTTGTCTTATTGCGGAAGAGAGTGAGTGGAAAGGGGTTAAGGTGTCACGATCTGGACCTACCATTTCACACATTTGTTTTGCTTATGATCTCATCCTTTTTGGGGAAGCTACTTCCAGTCAAGCTATAGCAATGGAGGGGGTCCTGAGGGATTTTTTCTCACAATCAGGACAAAAAGTGAATTTAGGAAAATCCAAGCTCTACTTCTCCAACAATGTGGTAACCAATTCAAAAGATATTATTTCCACAACTTTTGGTATACCTATTACTCAAGTTTTGGGAGTTTATTTGGGAATGCCTTTGTTGCATAAGCCTGTTACGATTAGGGTGTATGGGTTCCTTGTGGATAAAGTCGACAAGAAGTTGAGTGGATGAAAGCGTTAGACTATGTCTATGGCTGCCAGAGCCATTCTTATTCACACATCAGCTTACACAATTTCCAACTATGCCATGCAAACTTCTAAGTTGTCCAGAGGGGTACTGGTCTAACTTAATATACTCTGTCAAAATCTTTTGTGGGTGGAATGAAGTATCAATGTAAGATGCATTCAGTTTTATTGGCTAAGGTATGTCATCCAAAATCTTCTAGGGTTCTTGGGCTCAAGGATCTTAGGGAGAGGAAATGTTTCATTAGCTAAGCTTGCATGGCGATATTTGCGTGAATCTGATCACTTATGGGCTAGGATGTTAGCTGCAAAATATGTTGATGTTAGACAGGTGGGTGTTGGTAAGAAATTTATTGGTGCTTCTCATACTTGAAAATTTTGGTGGAAGGGTATAAGTGGTTAAAACATGGACTAGAATAGGAATTGGGAAATAGGAGAATGATCTGGTTTTGGGAGGATGTTTGGATGGGTCAGCAGCGGTTGTTGGAGGGGGCTATAGCTCCGGTACAAGGGGATGTTCTTTGTAGCAAGGTAGTAGATTATTGGACGGGCTAGTCTTCGAACTTTGATCAGCTTCGGCCTTATCTATCAATTGCCATACTAGAGTTATCGGCGTTGTTTCAATCCAAGCGCATGGGCACGCTGAGGGGTCTGATAGGGCTCACCAGAAATAAGGTGTTTTTATCTCAATCGGCATTTGATTTAGCACAAGCAGGGGTGCTGGCAGAGAGTAATTCATGGTGAAAACTTTGGAAGTGTAAAAGCCCTCAATATTTTCCTCTCTTGATTTGGCAAATATAGTAGGGGGGCTTTAAGACAAAGGAGCTGCTATTTGGCTAAGGCATAAGTTTGAATCCGAGGTGCGGCCTCTGTGGGGCTCCTCTGGAGACTTCTTTACATACTCTTCGGGATTGTTAGGAGGTAGTGCCTATTTGAAAGGCATTTATGCCTCCGGATCATATTGGTACGTTATTTCATTTACTAATGTCGCAGAGTAGATGGATTGAAACATATTGCATAATTAGGATGCGAGAACTAGTGACATGGATTAGTGTACCCTTTTCTGGATTATATGTCATTGGATTTGGAGGTGGCGGAATATATATCTTTTTGAGGATGAACTTGAGATCCTTTCTATAGGTACTAGAATTCAGTTCTTGTTAGATTATGTCAATGACTTTGTGAAGTTTCATGGCCCTAGTGGCATCTCTTGTACAACATCTTTGTAAATTTTGTTTAATTATATACATGATCCCCCTTTACAGCAAAAAAAAAAAAAAAAAAAAAAAAATATTATTCTTCCATCACAATAAGATAGCTTCTGAAGAGGTATGGGAGGGCAAGAATGTCTTTTTCTCCTCTTTTTGTGCATTTTAAGTGTGTGGCCCCTCTGTTTTGAGTTGTTTTAACCTCGAACCGCCACGGGACACACCTATATCAATAAGAGAAGAAACATGAAGGCATCAATTCTTTTTATCACACAATTCACTTGAAAAATGATATTAAATAACTCAAAGACAAATGACAACACAGACTTCATCAATCATCTAATCTCAACCTTTTTTGGAATGGTGAAAAGCTTCGTCTTTCGAACCTTAGATAGACTTGAGACAAAGAGACCCTTTATCAAGCACCTTTTCGTGTTATGTATGGAGATACTTGGGCAGGAATCGCCGAAACATTAGATAAAAGAGCTTAAGCAGTGAAAGCTTCAAAAAAAGAATCAAAGATCTCACACCTCTTTTTTCGGATGATCTCCTCCTTTTAGTGAAACATCTATTTCTCAAATTAATTTTATGGCCAACATCATGGAGAAGTTTTGTGTCACAAGTGGATAGAGAGTTAACACTCTAAAATAAAATAAAAAAAAAATTTTTTTAAATCTTTGTAAGAATACATGCCCTTCCCTGGCATCCTCCCTTAGCTCTCGACTGAAAATACCACTTACGGAGGATCTCGGGGCTTATCTTCGCAACCGTACTCACTCTGCACTCCACCATCATCTTCATCTTGATCAGTGTAGTATAGGCCTTGTTTAGGAAAACCAGTATAAGCCCTTATACACTCTTTTGCTTATTAATGAATAGGGGTGTACAGTTTTAATTTGACATGCATACTACTGTCAGTTACAGGCTGATTTTGGCATATTGGAAAAAACAGAGAGAAAGTGGGGTGAAAATCAATCCAAATATACTTTAGTCATCATTTCACTCTCAATTTAGTTTGAATCATTAGTTTTAACGTCATCTGATATTAAAAAAAATTGATTTTGAAAAGAGGTTAAACAATAAAAAGATCTTCACTAGCAACACTGCCAAGATGCTGAAAACTATTATCATCAAGAAAATCCAGATAATAATCAACTGAATCAACATCATCCTCCATTATAGGATCAGCTATTGAACCCCCAAGAGGCTGAAGATCATCATGACCAACACCCTTCTGTCCTCACCAGAAATCAATCCTATAGAGACATCATCTCATTTTGTTGCTGAGATTGTACTGGACCAATTTAGGTTGACATTCCTGTTATTGTTCTTCTTAGAATAATACCACTGAAACAAATACAATGCGGTCAGTGCATTCAGCTGATAATAGTTACCTAACTTGAGGTCTGCAGGCCTAGAAATTGAACTCATACTGGAGAAGATACAATCATCATCCATCTGCAAATTTTCTTAGGAAATATGAACTTGCGTCCAAGGTCCATGGCGAAGCTTTAGGGGCCTTTTGCTTCGACTCCTTTTCCCAAACTCAGAGAAATCAAACCATTAATACAATCCAAAACTGATTTTCATAATATATCTACATTACGTACTGTTTTTACAAATAGAAACTATTAATTCATTAAAAATGTCACGTTTTGGTCCAAGGCTGTTGAATGATGAAATATGAACTAAATGTCACTCTCATCGATGTTCCTCTCAATGGTGTCAATGCAGGCTCCTACTGATCTCGCCTCAGACATGGCTTCTGCAAGCTTCCTTCGAGCTTTCTCATGGCGTCGCAAAATCAGGATGGTATTAAGCACAGCCCATCTGACCTGTGAATCAGCTTTCTTCTGTGTAAATCCCAAACTTTTCAGTAGCACGTCTAACTGCCAAAACATAATGTGATTAGATCAGAATATAAGTAGCTTTTGAACTTTAAAAACCCTGGGATCAAAGAAATGCATAGAAAACAAACCTGGTTAATGTCTCCGAGGCCTCCCTCAGCACAGCCAAAGAGCAGATATTCTGTCGCCACGCCAGCAAGTGCAATGCACGAAAACCTGTTCAGCACCTGAACACAGGAATCAAATTAGAAGGTCAAAACCATCTGATAAGTTGCAACCAGTTTTCCCTGAAATATAAAGGAAAATTTCACTTAGTGTAAAGAAAGTTACAATAATCGAAAACTTATATTATAAGCAAAAAATAGATATCAAATTTGAAACCGAAGTGATACAAGAAAGTGAGTACGTACGCTGGCAGAAACTTTTCCTTTATTTACCTGCAGAGGAAGAAAGGAGCCTCATTTTACTGCCTACTAACAAGAACATACAAAAAGGAATTGCTGAAACTGAAAGAAGACAACCGACTTCCTCAGTAAACTCGAAGTCCACAAATGCAGTTCCAGCTTGAACGTTAAGTGATCCTTCCTTCTTCCAAGTATCTAAACTTGTTAGTGTATATCCCTTTGGAAGAACTCCCAGCAAGTAGGCAATCAAGAAATGCCCGGCTTCATGCTAAGCAAAATTTGGGTAGTGAAGAACTTGTTACTGATAGGGATGTAAAATGATGAAAGCACACAGACTAATGGGAGATAAATATATTGATAAAAAGAATTCATATTCAGGAAACAAAACATATCTTCCTTTTTCATTTCCACAATTTTCCCGCAGAAAAGAGGGGGAGAAGTTAATTTAAGGTTACTTTTAATTGTAGGCTCTGACAATCTTTTTCTACATGTTCTCGATATCAGTGTAATGCACACAGAAAGCTGAATTGCCCTTCAACGTAACTTATTCTGACTTATGCAGGCTCAAGATCAAACGTGAGAGAGAGAGAGAGAGAGAGAGAGAGAGAGAGAGAGAGAGAGAGAGAGAGAGAGAGAGAGAGAGAGAGAGAATCTCACCTGAATAACCCTATGATGGTACTTTTGGCTGAAGATATGACCAATGGTATCAAGAAGCAAGGCGCTTAATCCTCCACCGAATGACACCTAAGCATAACCACACAAGGGAAAATCAAATGCCACACTTCAATTATAGTATCAAAAGCTAAGGAAGATCACAGGATGAAACCATATATCCATGATGTCAATCCTCGTTGCACACATTGGACTAGTTGACAGTTTTACAGAAGAAACTTTGATCATGATTATGAAGTTTAGCAATATCATGTAAATAAAGGCCAGATGCATTGAAGACGTGGGGTGATGAATCATAATTTTTATTTTTGGAAGGCTGATGAATGATAATCAGCAGATATGGATATTGTTAATCACTTTTATGAGAACCAATTTCTTTTTATCTCAGATATATTGCATAATTTATCTCACTTAAATTCTTTATCACTCTGTCTTTGGCATCACACCTACAGCTTTCAATTACAGGCTTTGGTACTATGCTCGAGCTTACATCGCCTATATTCTCTTTCAGTTCCTTCTTTCGGGCTTGGGCAATGCGAGTCTTGTGTTTACAAGCTTGAGTATGATCTTAGTTCAGAAATATCCCCTGCTCTAGCCTTTCCCCTATTGCCTATTCCTCCTCCGGGCATACACCAGCGGGCATTAACTAAACCTGTTCATATTGAATTAAAGCCATTCATATGTGCCGATTTTCTTAGCACAAGCACTAATTAAGTACACCGTTTTGCCTTCATTTCCCTATGCAGCTACCTCAAACTCTTAGATGAGAGTTACCTCAGAGGAAACACGAGCAGACATGGGATTTTAACTTCGCAATACAATTAGTCCATTCATAAGGCAGCAAGCAGATAAGAAGAAATAAAACCATACTTTCTAAACACAAGCATGTCTTCACATCATAATATGCTACATTAACCTTAACAGAATAGATAAAGAACAATAAATTGAACAATTTTCCAGGAACTTACAGCATCCACAGTCCAGAAAAACAGCAGTCCGGCAGAGAAAAACAGCACTTGTTGTGGACTTAATTCAAACACATTCCATGCTGCTAGTCCTCCTAAAAGAGCAGCAATCTGTAAATTTCTTTCTATAGAACCAAGTGTGGCGTCCACTGGTGAAAGAAGAGACGCTGCACTAATTCCATTCAGCTTCAGTTCATCCAATGAATACAGTCTCTGAGGTATCTGCAATAAATCTACCCCAGGATCTAAGCAGATGTAAATTACTCAAAACTACTATTTGTTAAACAAGTATATCAAAGACACGTGATCAAACCTAAGAAAGAAAACAACTGAATTGATTACAGATAAACAAATTAAGATCCTCAGCTAAACAACTGAATTGATTAAAGAAATGAAGGCTAAAATATTAAGAATAAATGAAGAAAAAGGAGAAGAACAGAGTTGAGAACCTGCCGAGCAGTACCGAAACACCTAAGGCCACCAGGTTTTCCCTGCAAATCCTTGACAAGGGACAAGGCAGCCCTTTCATTCCCCTTGCTCAACTCCTTATCCATTTGCTCCAATACTTGCCATCTTGCTCCTCCTCCAGCTTCTGATAAGCACATTATGTTGCAAGTCCTCCATCCCGCTCTGGAATAGGACAACAGACCCTTGTAACGAAAACCAAAACTTCCCATCCAAGCAATCCAAGAAACCCTTCAAACACGCACTGCATAACATAAGAAAATTCCCACAATTTTTCAACTCATAATCCTTTTTGTTTTTGGGGTCCCTTCAAAATGAATTTCAAGAAAAACACAAGCTTAATTCTCTCTATCTAATATCCTAATTTAAAAAAAAAAAAGTCTATTTTTTTCTGATTTACCGAATAACTAAATAAATAAACGGATAATGAATCCTTTTTATCTGGGCCACACATATCAAATAAGATAAATAGAGTAGATCATCAAAAACGGCGTATTCTACTACTGGAAATGGAATTTCTTGGGTTTTCTTCATCCTCTTTGCTTGCACCAGTAAATATTAGTGGATAAATGAATGAGGAATGAATATTTCGCTCAAGGAGATTTCTGTAAGGGGTTTAGCCATATTTGGGGCAAGAGAAAAGAAAAAAGATGAATCGTGGAGACGCCGAAGAGCGCTGCGAAGGATCGACAGTGATCTGGAGAAGGGGAATTTCAAAGCTGCATTGTCATTAGCAAAGCAGTTGCAGGGCAAGCCCGGTGGACTTCTTGGATTTGGCTCCGTCAAACTGGTAATAAAATTGTAGTAATATTTCTTGAAAGAGAATTCTTGAGATTAGCACCGTTTGATTTTTGCTGTAGCAGAATGTAGTTAAGTTATGTTTTGGCGGGAATGGATTTTTGTGCAGTTTAATTTCAATTCTTTGATTTGCTTGAATAGATTCCACAAAGGGGGTCAAAAGTGGATGAACTGGAAGTGAATGGAGCTGATAACTTATCTGTAAGGTTATTAGTTGATTCCATTCAGAGATCGATTAAATGCTGCTTGCGGTTTGCGTTGGAAGAGCAAGAGGTAAAAAATATTTCATCACAGAATTAATAAAATCTATTATACTGTAAACTGTTCCCTGTAATGGTCTATGTTGTAGAATGAAATGTTGATTGCATTGTTGGTTCTGAAAATTGAAATATGATACTAATGGCTGAGCTTTGAATCTTTTGAATCATGTTTTATGACATAAGAGTAGTTTAAGGTGAACTGCTGCTCTTGATCTCCACAAGGGATCTATTGCTATAACTGTTGTATATTCAAGTAGAATCTAATGACTTAATAAAGCTGATAAATGGTAGCATTCTACTCGGTTTTACCATAGTATCCAACTAACCTACCAAAATATAGAAAGGGTGTCACCAGATGATAAGAATGGCTTTTCTCCCTTGTGAAATTATGTTCATTGCTACTGAATTATGATCTCATCCATTTCTTGACTGAACCAAAATGAGAAGTACTGTACAAGAAACAATAGCTCATCTGCAATATGCTGCCTTTTGAGTAGTCATACCATTCATGTTAAACATCCTAAGTAGTCTCTTCATGTTTATATTATGTGATCACTTGTCTTCTGAAACTTGGAAGAGTAGAATGTTTCTTGGGCAAAAAGTAGGACATAAAAAGAGATATGTAAGTAAAAAGACTTCCTTATCCTTAGCGTATTGCTGGACTATTCATGATTGTTATCGTGGATTTTAGATTCATGTGAGACTGGTTTGCAATATGAGCATTTTTTTTTTGAAGGGCAATATGAGCATTTAAGTCCCTTGTAATACTCCAAAACAGTAATGGCAGTCTTCTCTTCCAAGCAATTTGCTCTTAAGAACTGCAAAACTGTTTTAAAACTAACAAATGGAAGGACTAGAGCAAATATGTTAATCAATTCACTAACAAATTGATGTCTTAATATGACGTTTTTGATATGATTCAATCTGTCTTTTTTCTGCATCTGTGAAACAATTGATTAATGAACATCCTCTGAGAAACCTGGAACATCTCGGGTTTGAGTGTTTGATGTTGCTATCATGTCCACGTTCATTCAATGACAGTTAGTCGTATCATCGAGAAGATTTGCTAGTTCGTGGATACTTTCTCTAACGGTTTTTAACTAATTAAATTCTTGTGGTCGTAGTTTACTTTTCTGAAAAAGGATATGTTTTGATATTGTTTGGTATATCCAATTTTTTTATGTTTAAGAAACTTTGGATCATGTTAAATTTCAGGATGCACAGAGAAGTATAGGTTCCTTAACTGATGGTGATGCAGGTATGTCGTAGATTTCATTATTTCTCAGCTTATGCATCTTATCAAAGAATCTGCTATCAGATGGCTTTACCATATCTTTTTTTCAAGGACTAGTCTTAGCACAGGATCATTTCGAATCAAGTGACGATTATAGTTTGCTTTCCAATGATCGGATGATGTGTTTGAAGGTAAATAAACATCTTTTATGGCTCTTCATGAAAGCTTTTGTGCCTATCCAGGACATAATGAGAAACCTTAGAATAGCTTAAAGTTGCTAAAAAAATATGAATGGAGAAGTTGTAAAGTCGACATTTAACCACAGACGCAATAGTGGGGTGGTATAAATGAATGAAAGTTTGTTGAAAATTATAGCCACAGGCGCAATGACAATTTCGGAATAGAATGCTTATATCCAAATGATCTAGTTTTTCAGCGAGTGATGGATTAATAATATCTTTGATAATAAGTGTATAGTTATCATGTAAGGTCCTAACTGTTCTTTGTGGTGCAACAAGTAAATAAGTAAATGTTTTTTCAAGTGTACGGTTTCTAGAGCAAATAGGATGACAAGAGTTAGGGCAATAAATAAGAAAAATATGCCTAGGCTCCAAGTATCCATCCAACTTCACTAGAGTTATTGAGTGAGCTAATTAAATTAACTATGACCTTCTTCAATACATCATTCTCCTTTTTGTATATCAACATGTGGCTTTGAGTTTCTGATATCTTTTGTCTCTCACGAGTCGTCTCACTTCCCTTTGTTGTTGAAATATGCTCAACATTAATCAGAGAAAAGTAATATCAATTTTTTTTTTTTTTTTATCAATAAGGAATATTGATAAGTATTCCATATTTGTCTCTTTATTATACCAATAAGACCATTCACTGTGCTGTCAACACAGAGATTGAAAAATGTTAGAAGTTAGAGGAGAAATATATTCTTGCATGTTATAGTCCCTGATGATTCGTACTCTTGTGCCCCTTCATGAATGTGAGTGCTCTAAGTTCGTCTTAGTCTCTGTCATGCAGCTCATAAACTATTTCATAGTACCCTCTGAGGCCTTGATCGTTCCATACCATTTTTAACTCGTCCTTTTTCGTATAAATTTGAAAATGTGATGAGAAATGGAGCTAACAATTTGAAATGGAAATTAGCTTGGATAGTGAAGTGTTACGGCTTCCATGCTCTCAACTATTGTTCTCGGAGTGTCCTTTAGAAGCATTAAATTCACTACAGAACTATTTCATGATTTACAAGTTCTGAGATCAATATGGGAGATTCTAATCTAATGATTTGATGCCGCTGGAATGCCCATAATAAAATACTGCCTCCGTTCTTTTTCCTTGTCACAAACAAGAATCTCCCCTTTAAAAAAATGCAGAAATTCATGTGGTTTTTATGGATTAAAATGACCTTCACATCATTACAACCTGTATAATTTTCCTTGAAATAACAATGAAATGAGAGATTGAATATTCTATCTTTGATGGAAGGGTATAATTGAAGAAAAACTAATTAAATACTACCTTGATTTTATTGTCAAACAAGAAAATCATGGATATATGTGAATTATGACAAGTAAAAAACTGCAGTGGGAGTATGGACTTTCTTCTCTTCCTTCTTTACTGTCTCAAATGTTAAACTAATACCTAATATTTTGAGCCGTATTACTTCTGAAGCATACAGTCTCTTAACAAGCTTTGCGGTGAAAAGTGTTTCATGATCTTGTTAGGGAATGTCAAGTGCTTCACTTGCTTCTATCACTGTGGCTTTGAGTAAGAAAGTTTTTTGCATTCTTCAAACTTAACAGAAAATATTTGCAGCACGAAGCAGGCCATTTTCTTGTCGGTTACTTGCTTGGAGTTTTACCAAAAAGATACAAAATACCTACCATGGAGGACTTGATCAGGAACAACTATGCTGGAGGAAATGTTGAGTTTCTTGGGTTTGAGTTTCTGAGAGAAGCAAGTGTATGAGGAACAACTATGTTAGAACGGTTTCTGACAGGTTGCTACTAATTCTTGATAAATGATTGTCTAATATCTTTTTTTTAGGTAAGTGCTTCATCTTTACCATACATAAGTTCTGTCAAAGAGAAGCAAAGCAACAAGGTGAGCTTGTCCGATTATTAATTCATAGACTTCGCTCATATGTTCTAATTACTGTAAACGCCGCTAATTGTTTCAGATAGTTCACTTTTTTTTAGTAATCGTGATACATCTAAACTGTAAATAATCAGCTGTTCAACAAAGATAACCTAATCTGATGGAATTTCTGATATTCATCATCATCTCGGTTGACATTCAAAAGCTAGACCATTATTTTGGACTTAACTTGAGCTGATAGATATGCTGCTTCGTGTTGCAATCTCATTTTGCATTTTTATCAGCAAGGGTTTACCTCTGCAATTTGATTAAGCAATCCTCTTTTGCTCTCAATTCTATTTGGAATTCTCCACTTAGTTCTTGTGCTAGTATCCAAAAGTGTAGCTTTTTAGCTTGTCATTCATAAAATATGTATGATACTAAGACATAGAAGGCTCAAATCATGATATGAATAACACCATAGCTTGATTATCTCCCAAAAGTTGCAACCTATTCAATTCTCTTAACTCTTATGAAGTAAAATCCAATGGTAATGGAAAAAGAGCAATTCTAGCTTGCTACTTGTTCAGACAAAAATAATCAGAAGTATTTGAGTTCTCTCAAAGCTGAGGTTTTAACTCATATATTCACCTAAATCATGTTGTGCTACAAACATAAAAGATGAAGTTTTACTGTCACCATTTTTAGATATATGTCCACATCTTTCTCTTCTGACTCTAACATGTTTATTGCATGCAGGGCTATGCAAGGTTAATTTCGTCGAAGGTTAGCTACTCCCTCAGTTCTCAATAAATCCAAAACCAACAAATCAGTTATCTTGCCTATCTAGTTTTTTGACTACTACTCCCTCAGTTCTCAATAAATCCAAAACCAATAAATCAGTTAGCTTGCATATCTAGTTTTTTTACTACGTGGATTTCTCGCGACAAGCTCATGTGGGACTCAACATTAATGGAATCTGACATTTTAGGAATTATCAGTGTTTAAATTTTGTTCTGTAATCATCAGTCGTAAAGCAGATGTTTGAAGCACTGAACCAGAAAGAAATTAAACTGTTTTAACACTATTATATAGTTTAAATGCAGCCACTTTAAATGCAGTCGTAAAGCAGATGATATACCCCATGTTTCAAGAACAGAATAAGAAAATACACATCACAAACCAAAAATAAAATAAATGTTGAATTGGTGATGCTGGTTATAACTGATATTCCTGTGTCATTGTAGTTATTTTCAAACAAGACACTTTTTGTTGTTTTCCATACGCTTGATTAGATTGTTAAGAAAAGTTCTTGTGGCTAACTTACAACATTTAATGGTAAAATTCCTTCTTTGGCAGACTTTATCAAGATTTCTATGTGTAATACTTGGAGGCCTAGTTGCAGAGCATCTTGTGTATGGGTACTCAGAACTACTACATTCTGATGTTGAGAAGGTGACCTTCACATTAATTCTAGTGCTATCCATATTCCACTGACAAATTCCATTCAAATTATGCTCAAAATGCTTTCTTGATCAATCATTCAACAGTTGGACAGAGTGCTTAGATGGTCAGGCTTCAAAGAAGATGAAGCTGATTTCCAGGTTAAATGGGCAGCAATCAACACAGTGCTACTATTAAGAGAGCATCATCAAGCTACATCAAGGCTAACAGAAGCCATGGCTTTGAAAAAATCCATTGGTTTTTGCATTGATACAATAGAAAGCACTTTAAACCATAGCAATAAAAGTTAGCCAATTCACTTGCTAGGATCTTGTATTTCTGTACTTTTCCAACATTAATAAATTACTGCAATTCAAGAACAATTCCTTAGGCATTTAAAAGACAGGAATAAAGGATAGAAACTGGCCAAACTTGTTCATATATCATATAAAAACAAACCAAAATTGTCATTCGATATGTAAGGCATTAACAAGGCAGAGAGAAGAAGGGAAGCATTGTATATTACATATCATTGTTTTCTTTTCTTTTTCTTATCAGTTGCCTCAAAACCCTAACCCTAACCCTAACCCTAACCCCAGAGCACCACGAACCTAAAACTCCTGAGAAAGAGACCCAATCTCTCCTTTTCCACCTTTGCCAACCTTCTTGGGCAACAGATTCTGGTGAATGTTAGGCAAAACACCGCCATTAGCAATTGTAACCGACCCCAAAAGCTTGCTCAACTCCTCGTCATTCCTGACAGCCAACTGAATGTGCCTGGGCACAATCCTGTTCTTCTTATTATCCCTAGCAGCATTTCCAGCCAACTCCAAAACCTACAAAAAATTTATCAAACACTCAAATTCAATTCCCAAAAACAATTCCCAAAAAACCATCAACTAAAAATAAAAATTAATTCAAATTTCATACCTCAGCAGCAAGGTATTCAAGGACTGCAGACAGATAAACTGGAGCTCCGGATCCTATACGCTCGGCGTACTTACCGGCCTTAAGGAACCGAGCAATTCGACCCACCGGAAACTGAAGACCGGCCTTTGAAGATCGAGAAACAGATTTCGACGCTTTTGGCTTTCCTCTGCCACCCTTTGATGCGCCGGTTTCTTTTGAACTCATCTTCTTTCTTTGAGGAGAAACAGAATGAATGGTTTAGAAAAATTCCTCTCTCTGAACCCTAAATCAAGTCTCTGACTGCACACATTCAACTGCCGTTCTCTTCTAGTTATATAGGTCTTCAAGTGTGCTTTGATTGGAAGAGATGGGTTTTACGCGGATCGCCAACGTGTATATTCTTTTTTCCTATTTTTTCCTTATTTGGGTAATTTTAGCTTTCGCGCGGGAACGCTGCAGATTCGGAGGGATCTTTTATTATTAGTTCTAAAATGAATTGTTATACCATATACTTGGATATGCCTAGTATCAAAATTAGGTAACTTTAAATATTAGAAATAAGATAAAAAATAAAATTAATCTCACATGTTATAATTAAAACACGTGCCAGAAAATTCAAAGCACAAAGTAGTTTCATTGTCACTAAAAGTCGACATTTTCTTATCGATACTTTCTATTTTTAATAGATTGAAAAATTTTATCCAAAAGCTCAATGGATTAGAAAGATATTTGGGAGAGCTCTCCTTTGATCGATGTTTGATCATCTTTTATATCCCAGGCAAAATCATAAAATTATGCACAATCTGCAAAATAAAGTTTGATTATTCAATCTTGCTGATGCCCATGCAAAACAAATGCCTTGGTGAATTTCATCATCTGACAAATATGATTTTAGAAAAGGGGAAACAATTTCTTCAATCCCTTGATGGAATTAAACAAATAAAACTCAAGAATTAAGCTTACTCAATAGATTATTTAGAATAAAGAATCGAAACATGTACCTTGATCCATGGCAATTGAGTGATTTGAAGATCAGATTTGAATCTTCTGATTATTACGTATGCAACCATTTTCTTCAAAGAGTTGCATTTTCCTCAAAGAGATGGAGACTTTTAGAGGTGGCTAATGGTCTAAACCATAAAAGCAATCAGGGACCATAACCGTAATATATAAATGTATTTGCTAAACAGCGCATCATAATTTTGCAATACAACCCCTAGGTTTTTACACATTTATAAAGAGACCCCACACTTTTACTAAGATGACAAACCTACCCATATAAATATAGATTACTTTAATTGGGTCTCAAAATATATATAAAATAACAAACATATAATTAAATTAAGCAATACATGTATGTCTACATGTCCAAATGCTATAAAATTAAGTCCAAAGATCTAACAATCTCCCACTTGGACTACTATTCATGATACACTTGTCTAAACAATTATGTGATTGTCACTGTAGTAGCTAGTACACTTTAATTTATCATCTTAAACCAACTCTGTCCATTAATTTCATTAATACACGGATCAAAGGGACTTTATTGCATTAAAACAATAGTTAAACACATCATTAGTACATGCATTAATTCAACTAAACGACCTTGAGTTGAGTGTGGATGTGTAGCATGGAAATTATATGTGAATGTAATCTATGCATGCCTATTTCCAACTGGTCCAACAAAATTGAGATCACTGTACATATAAATAGGACATGAACAACTCAACAACATAGTCTCACTGAGCAAATGGTAGAAAAATTATTGTCATATTAACAACAATAAATAAATGAAGTATGAGCATAAATATATGTATACAGACTCCCATTGAACTTAGATACTATCTAAAGATACAACACTCATATGGGTGGTATGTTCTGTAACGACCTTCGGTGTTAATGCTTTAATTAGCGGATCCGCAAGCATGGAGCCTGACCCAATAAGCTCAATACTAATTATACCATTTTGAACTCGCTCTTTTACAACTAGAAACTTGAGGTCTATATATTTAGATTTTGTTGAGCCCCTATTATTGTTAGAATAGTAGACTGTAGCTTTCACAAAATAATTTAAGTGGTCTCTCAATATTATCAACCACACGCAATCCTATAATGAAATTACGCAACCAAATAGCTTGATTTGATACCTGAAAACATGCTACAAATTCTGCCTCCATAGTTTAAGAGGCAATGAGTGTCTGTTCGACACTTTTCCACGATACCGCCCCTTTAGATAGTAGAAAATATATCCTGATGTAGATCTCATTCTATCTTGACATCCACCTAAGTCGGAATCTGAATACCGGACGATCTCAAGTTTATTTGACTTTCTATAAGTGAGCATGTAATGTTTTATTTTCTACAAATACCTCATGACCCGCTTGGCTACTATCTAATGTGCAAGACCCGGATTACTCAAATATCTGCCCAGCATACCAACTATGAATGCAAGGTCTGGAAAGAGTGTAGATTTGTGCATACATAAGGCTTCCCAATACTGAAGCATACAGAATACCTTCCATTTGCTTGTATTCAAAGTCATTATTAGGACACTGTTTGAGATTAAACTTATCTCCTCTGGCCACAGGAGTATCAAGTGGTTTACAATCTTGCATTCCGAATCGCTGTAATACCTTCTCGATGTATCCCTTTTGTAATAATCCAAGAATTCCCTAAGAACGATCTTCATAAATTTGGATTCTTAATACAAAAGACACTTCACCAAGATCTTTCATCTCAAATTGCTTCAAGAGAAATTTCTTAGTTTCATGCATTAAACCTACATTGTTACTAGCAAGCGAGATGTCATCCATATAAAGTACTATAAAATGTACTTATTTTTACAGAACTTGTGATACACACAATCATCCACAATATTTATATCAAAACCGAAAGATAGTATCACATTATGAAACTTATAGTACCACTAACGAGAGGCTTGTTTGAGCCCATAGATGGATTTCTTAAGTTTACAAACCAATTGTTCTGAATTTTTGGATTCTAAACCTTCAGGTTGTATCATATAAATTGCCTCATCAATGATCCCATTGAGAAAAGCTATTTTGACATCCATCTGATATAACTTAAGATCAAAATGTGTCACTAGTGCCATTATTATTCTAAAAGAGTCTCTTATTAGTCAGTGCCTTCCCTTTAAGTGAATCCCTTAGCGACTAGATGCGCTTTATATCTCTCCACATTGCCTTATGAGTTTCTTTTTGTTTTAAAAACCCATTTATAACCAATTGGTTTCACATCTTCTGGCAAAGGAACGAGATCCCACACGTCATTGTCTTTCATGGATTGAGTTCTTCACCCATGGCATCTATCCATTTATGAGCATTCGAGCTTTCAATGGCTTGACAAAAAGGTGATTGGATCATCTTCTGCCGAGTCAATGTTTTTCATATGCTCATTAAGATACACAACATAGTCATCTGAAATTGCGCTTCTTCTTTCTTGAATGGATCTTCTTAAGGGTATTGGTTCTTGAGGTTGTTGAGGTTGCTCTACAGGAACAATAGGTTGAGGAGCAATTGGATGATCAATTTCAGGCAAAGCCTGTTGATCTATATTATGAGGAAGCACAACATTGTCTTGTACAGAATTTTGTTCTTGAACGAGATCAGGTACGAGGACCTGTACATGTTCAAGAATAATACTAGGAACGAGAACTGAGTTCTCATCAAAGACAAAGTTTCTTGCCTTATCTTCCCTCCCAACCTCAATATCCTCAAAAAACCTGGTATTTCCCGTCTAAAAAAATGTTCTGTTTTGGGAATTATAAAACTTGTAATCTCGTGACCATTTAGAGTATCCAACAACATAGTAACTAACTGTTCTTTCATCCAATTTCTTCTCATTAGGCCTATAAGGCCTTGCCTCAGTTGGACATCCCCATACCTTAATGTCCTAAGACAAGTTTCTTACCTGTCCACAACTTATATGTGGTTTTTGTTGTTACTTTTGTTGGAACTCTATTAAGTATATAGACTGCAGTTTTAAGTGCATCGCCCCAGAGTGATTCTGGTAAATTAATATTACAAATCATACTTCTTACCATGTCCTTAAGGGTTCTATTTCGTCTCTCAGCAACTCTATTCATGCTAGGTGTCTCCAGCATAGTATACTGAGGGACCATCCTACACTCTTCTAAGAATTTGGCGAATGGCCCTGGACGTTGTCTACCTAAACCATCATTCCTACCGTAATATTTACCTCCACAGTCAGATCTGATGCACTTAATCCTTTTGCCTAGTTGATTTTCAACTTCAACTTTAAATGCTTTGAACTTATCTAAGGCCTCTAATTTCTCATGTATCTAATATAGGTAACCATAACGAGAGTAATCATCTATGAATGTTTATAAAGTACTGTTGACCATTCCAAAAAGCCACAGAGAATGGTCCACATATATCCGTATGTACTAGTTCTAAGACATCTTTAGCTCTCTCGGCACCTACCCTTTTCTTGTCTATTAATTTTTACCTTTAATACACTTGATACATATTGCAATATCCAAAGTGTTAAGCGTTCAAGAATTCCGTCAGACACAAGTCTGTTAATTCTCTTTTGGAGATATGACCTAATCTTTTGTGCCATAATGTATAGGAGTTCTCATTAGTTAATTTTCGTTTAGTACCACATGTACTTACATGCAAGGATTCATTAGAAGAAGTAGTCTCAAACTCATATAAATTATCATGAGTATATAAAAAACCAGCTCTCAACAATTTAGAATCAAAATAGAGACAACACTGTCTATTACCAAATGAATAGAAAAATCCTTCTTTGTCCAAAATAGGAATAGAAACTAAATTCTATCTAAATGACGGTACAACAAATGTCTCTTTTAATTCTAAAAATAAACCAGTCTTTAATGATAATTTAAAAATACCTATAGCTTGAACTTCTGTCGTACCGCCGTCTCCCTTGTAGATGAATCTTTCATCATCCTTTGGTTGGTGGTAACTCTGGCAACCATGCATAGATATACTTATATGAGTAGTGGCAGTAGAATCTAGCCACTAAGTATATCTTGGCACCAAAACTAAATTAACCTCTAAACAGATAAAGGTCAGAGGCATACCTTTCTTCACGCGCCATGCGTGATACTTGGGGCATTCATTCTTAACATGAGAGGGATCTTTGCAGAAAAAACACTTCATGTCTTTTGACTGATCCTTCTGTTTTTTCTTCGCCGATGTATCCATAGTCATTTTGCCCTTCTTTTTCTTGTTATCTTTTGAGAAAGTGAGATTAACACTCTCGGCCTTATGTTGCCTCATTCTTTCTTCCTCTTGCACTAAATGTGAGATGAGTTCATTGATTGTCCATTTGTCCTTTTGACAGTTGTAACTCACCTCAAACTGGCCAAATTGAGGAGGAAGAGACATCAAAACAAGGTACACTAGTAGATAATCAGGAAGATCCAACTTCAGTGTCTTAAGTTTTGATATAATATGAGACATTCGAGAATGTATTCCCTAATGTTTCCCGAACCATTGTATCTCGTGGTAGTGAGTTTACGTAATTGCATAATAATATCTGCCTTTCGCCTTTTATAAAGATTTGTTCCAACTGTTCGAGAAACTTAGCTGCATTATTCTCATCTGTCATGTTAGCAAGAAAAGTCTCTTGAATTGTACTCTTCATGATCATTAGACTTAACCTATTTGACCATTCCCACTGAGTCATTTCCTTATGTTGTTCAGAGATACTAGTATAGCTCAGCTGGTTGTGGCTCTTTAATGGGCCAAGTCCAGATCCAGACAACCCAGATGAATTGCAACCTTATCTTTTCAAGCTCTAAAGTTGGTACCATTTAATGGCGGAATATTACTCAAATTAGTAGATAATTGAGCAAAAGAGATACCATTAACTGTAACAGAAAACATAATATAAAAAAAATAAATAAAGCTCACTCATATATATAATAACTTTAACAATTCATGGGCTATATTCATAATAAATTCGATCACTATAATATCGGTGCAGCACTAAATCTAGTCTTTGGACAAAGAGTTAGTTTGCAAGTGATTTTCTTGATGTAGTAATCAAGCACTAATAGTAAAATCCAGTCAAGTATCAAGCCTTCCTGATGTGGAATGATCTTCAAGAGCATAAAATTTCATCCAAGAAGTGAGAGAGAGAACAAACAAGTGTAACAAGTAGAAGAGAGAAAGTGCCTTTGAAAGGACTTGAAAATGTTAAACTTCTAGCAACCTTGGATATATTAAATCCAAGACCTCAAGAAGTTTTAAACAAAATCTTTTCTTCAAAGTTCAAGCAACCTAAGGTATTTTGAACCTTAGACCTCAATGAAACAAGAAGAAGACCTCAAGACTAGTTTTCTACAAGAGTATAGTAACTAGTATGAAGGAATTTTGATCATCCACCTTGAAGCTCTTGGAACTTTCAACAAGTCTTTAAAGTGATTTTTCTTTCAAGGAAGTTCACCCTTGAAGAAGATAGAAAAACTAAGCTAAGAACTAAGATACTAAGAGATGAACCTTTGTCTTGAAAAATTTCTTGATTAGCTTCTTCAAAATGGAAGACTACATATTTATAGAGACTTGAGGGAGAAAATAGGAATTTTTCCCTCTCACATTTTCAGTCCAAATGATAGATATAACCTATGCATACACTTGATAAGACAATATAGGTGCTTTAATTGCATTTGGACTTTTCTAGAGTACTAGTAAACACATTGCCAAAAGTAGGAGGCAATTTTCTAGCTTAGGCAAAAGGGCTTCCAACCATCTACCAAGGTGAATTTTCAATTTCTAACTTATTCAAAACTTTAGGATATTGCTTCATAAAGTCTTGGACATCAAAATTTAAGCCCCATAAAGTCTTGGACATCAAAATTTAAGCCTTAACTTCTCTTGCACAATTTGATCCTTGTGACTCTTTGGTTGTTTTGCCTTGGCTCTTGTCACAACTCCTTGATGTTTTTGCATGTCTAACCGGTTCACATCATCCTCCCCCTCTTGAAAAGGATTCATCCTCAAATCTCCATCACCTATATCAAATAAAGAGATCGGATACATTAAAAGTGGTACTAATATTATAATGCCCTAGAAGATCAACTTTATAGGCATTGTCATTAATTTTCTCAAGAACTTGAAATGGCCCATCTCCCCTATCATCAAGCTTAGACTTTCTTTGTTGGGGAAATCTTTCCTTTCTAAAATGCACCCAAACCCAATCACCGGGTTTGAATGCCACTTTTCTTCTTCCCACATTTCTTTTCTCTGCAAGCTTTTTGTTGGAGTTGACAATGGCTTCATGGACCTTTGTATGAATTGCTGTCATAAAATCAGCCTTCTTGCTGGCATCCTTGCTTAATGCTTGATCTATAGGTAAAGGAATCAAATCAAAGGGAGTTAGAGGGTTAAAACCATAAACAACTTGAAATGGAGAATGAGAAGTAGTAGAGTGAGGTGCCCTATTATAGGCAAATTCAATGTGTGGCAAACACTCCTCCCATTGCCACAAGTTCTTCTTCAAAATAGCACTTAGAAGTTGGCCAATTGTTCTATTTACCACTTCGGTTTGTCCATCCATTTGTGGATGGCAAGCTGTAGAATAAAGCAAGTTAGTACCAAGTTTTTTCCAAAGAACCCTCCAAAAATGGCTCAAGAATTTGGTATCCCTATCCAACATAATAGACCTTGGAATTCTATGGAATCTAACTATCCAAGTAAAGAACAAGCTAGCTACATGACTAGCATCATCGGATTTCCTGCAAGGAATAAAGTGTGCCATTTTAGAGAACCTATCAACAACAACAAAAATAGAATCCATACCTCTAGAGGTCCTAGGTAAACAAAGAATAAAATCCATAGAAATATCAATCCAAGGTTCTTTAGGAACTTTTAATGGTGTGTAAAGTCCATGTGGAAGAGTTCTAGATTTAGCTTTCTTGCATTCAATTCAACTTCCTACAAATCTTTCTACATCTCTTTTTAAATGTGGCATAAAAAATGTTCATGAAGAATTTCATAGGCTTTAGTGACACCAAAATGTCCCATTAAACCCCCACAATGTGCTTCTTTGACAAGTAGAATTCTAGTAGAACAAGATGGTATGCACAATCTACCTTCACAATAAAGAAATCCTTCATGCAAAAAATATTTTCCAAAAAGTGCTAACAAGCTTTTCTAAAAAATTTTCTTAAAGTCATGATTACTAGAATACATTTCTTTAAGCATTTCAAAACCCAACATTTTTGTTTGAAGGGTGGATAAGAGAGTATACCTTCTAGATAGAGCATCGGCTACCACATTCTCCTTACCTTTCTTGTAACGGATGACATATGGAAATGTTTTAATAAACTCCATCTATCTTGCATGTCTCTTATTGAGTTTATGTTGTCCCTTGAGAAACTTCAAAGCCTCATGATCGATGTGCACAACAAACTCCTTTGGCCATAGGTAGTGTTGCCAATGCTTTAATGTTCTTATTAAAGCATAAAGTTCCTTGTCATAAGTTGAGTACCTCACGGCGGCCCCATTAAGTTTTTCACTAAAATAGGCCAAGGGATTTCCATCTTGCATAAGTACACCACCTATACCAATGTCAGATGCATCACACTCCACCTTAAAAGTTTTCTCAAAGTTTGGTAGTAACGGAAGGGGTGCACTACACAACTTTTCCTTCAACAATTGAAATGCTTGTTCTTGCTTTGTTTCCCACTTTAATCCTTCGGTTTTCTTGATCACATCGGTCAAAGGGCTAGCAAGTGTGCTGAAGTTTTTGATGAACCACCTAAACTTGCTAGGCCATGGAAACTCCTCACTTCCGATACGTTTCTTAGTAGTGGCCATTCCTTAATTGCTTGGACCTTACCTTCATCTACCTGAAGTCCTTGTGAGCTCACCACAGAACCTAGAAATTTAACTTTCTCCAAAAAAAACTCACGTTTGTCAAGGTTAGCAAAAATTTTTTCAATTCTCAAGACATTTAGCACTTCCCTAAGATGTTGAACATGTATTTCATATGTCTTGCTATAGACTAAAATGTCATCAAAGAATATAGTAACAAATTTCCCAATAAAATTCCTCAACACATGATTCATTAATCTCATAAATGTACTAGGAGCATTAGTTAATCCAAAGGGCATAGCCATCTATTCATACAAACCAAAGTTAGTCTTAAAAGCAGTTTTCCACTCATCCCCTTCTCTCATCCTAATTTGATGGTATCCGGATTTCAAGTCAATTTTAGAGAAAAGATTAGATCCATGCAACTCATCAAGTAAATCATCAAGTTTAGGTATGGTATGCCTATACTTAATATTAATGTTGTTTATGGCTCTACAATCTATACACATTCTCCATGTACCATTTTTTTTGGAACAAGTAAAACCAAAACCACACAAGGACTCATGGACTCACGCACATACCCTTTTGAAATTAGATCCTCAACTTGTCTTTTTAGCTCCTTAGTCTCTTCTAGTGGACTCCTATAGGCCAGTTGGTTTGGCAAGACCGCCCCAAGGACAAAATCAATTTGGTATTCGATTTCTCTAATTGGTGGAAACCTCCGGGAATCTCATCGGGAAATACGCCTTTGTAATCTTTAATAACCTAAAAAATTTCACTTGAAAAAGAGGGTGAGTGTTCTTATGATGCAGTAAAAGATTCCCTACAATACAAGAGCAACACCACTTCTTTTTTTTCAATTGCACCAATCACCTCACTAGGTTTTGCAAAGAAATAATTCTTTTCTTTTATCTCACTCTCTTTTTCTTGGTCACTCTTTTTCTTTTCACTCTTGTTTTTCATCATTTTTTCTTCACTCTTTTCTTTTTTGTCAACTCTCTTTCCCTCCTCGATTTTTTTTCTTTTGAGCTCACTTTCGGGCCTCTTTTTCTCCCTCATCTTTTTTTTTGTTCATCTCTCACTTGTTGAGGTGTAAGAGGATTCATAGTGAATGTTCTTCCATCCTTCACAAAAGAATAAGTATTTTTCTTCCCATTGTGGAGGGAGTTTCTATCAAATTGCAAAGGTCTTCCCAAGAGGAGATGGCATGCTTGCATGGGCACCACATCACATAGTATCTCATCTTTGTAAGCTCCCATTTCTATTGGTACCACTACTTGTCTCAACACTTTAATTTCTCCACTATTATTTACCAATGGAGTTTGTAGGGTTTATCATGTTCTGTAGTAGGTAGTATCAACTTCTCAACAAGATAAGCACTAGCCTTATTTACACAACTATCACTATCAATGATAAGGTTGGCAATCCTTCCCTCAACTTTACATTTAGAATGGAAGATATTTTCTCTTTGTTCATTCATGTTATCATCAA
This sequence comes from Catharanthus roseus, assembly GCA_028651295.1. NCBI lineage: Eukaryota > Viridiplantae > Streptophyta > Magnoliopsida > Gentianales > Apocynaceae > Catharanthus > Catharanthus roseus. The sequence continues at coordinate 24,937,011 of JAPQWS010000153.1, read as the reverse complement.
AAGCTTGAGCACTTAGTGCTCTTATGGTGACTAAGCTCAAGACATCGTCATCACTTTCTAAGGGGTTTAAATCAACAAGTTCATCATCCTCACCATTTTCTTCACCCTCACCATATTCGTTACCTTCATCCTCCTCCTTCTCAATCCAACCATTCAAATCCTCCCTAAAGATCAAAGCTCTCTTTGTTGGACAACTACTTGCATAGTGTCATACACCATTACATTTAAAGCACTTTGGAGGGTTAGAAATGATTTTACCCCTCTCTTTCATCTTTGGTTTGGTTGGATGATGGAAAGTACCACTAGGAGCCTCTTCCTTTTTTGGCCATGGCTTGAAGTTTGAAGTAGGTGGTTTTGTTGTTGAAACTTATCTTTGGTTGGGAAATGAGGATCGCATCATCCCACTTCTTTTCCTTTGGGATTCGATCTTGTTGGCAATGTGGCACATGTCTTCATAAGTTGTACGTGGATACAACTCAAGTTGGTTGGCTATCTCCCTATTGAGACCACTAAGGAACCTAGCCATTGAAGCATCCTTGTCTTCTTCTAAGTTCAACCTCAAGATGTAGAGCTCAAGCTCTTGTCTATACTCTTCTAAACTTTTTGCACCTTGTTTTAAAGTCATGAGCTTATAATGAAGCTCTCTGTAGTAGTGCTCAGGCAAAAATATTTCTCTCATCAAAGCTTTTAACTCTCTCCAAGTATCAACTAGTGGTCTACCGCTTCTAACTCTTTGGTTTACTACCCTTTCCCACAAATGTAAAGCATAGCCGGAAAATTCGGCTATTACAAGTCTAGCTTTTAAGAATTCATTACAAATTTTCAACATAAACATGTTTTCTACTTGCCTCTCCCAATCTAAGAAAATGTTAGGGTCATTCTCACCCTTAAAACTAAGGAGCTTCCATTTTATTCGGTCCAAGGTTTAGTCACCTTGGTCTCTTCCACGGTTGGTAGCAAATGGAACATGTTCATGATCATCACATAATGGCTCTCCATGCCTAGCTTGTGGTTTTGGAACTTCTTCAAAGTGTTTAGGCATGCCTCTTCCTCCAAACCGCTTTTTCTACCACCGTAAGGAGGTGGATGAAGTTCTTCATCAAAATGTGAAGGTTGGTGGAACTCGGTTGTCCTAGAGCAATTGAATAGTCCATTGCTCCTTAGGGTAGTAGCATTGGGACTACCCATGAAGACTAACCTCCCTTTGTTGATTAGAGAGATTAGTGACTTCCCTTCTAATATCCCTCATCTTATCTTTTAGAGATTGTAACTCTTGCATTATGAGCCTCAAAGAGTCATCATGTTGGAAGTTACTAGACTCTTCTCCAAAAGAAGTTGGTGCTTGAGCTTGGGTTGACATCTTGATAGTGTTTACCTCACAAAACTCTCTTATTTAACTCTCTTTGGCTTTTTTTTGAGGATATTCTCTCAACTCTTGCCTTTTCCTAAGGTTCAAGTCTCAAAGAGTTCTATGAGTTCTTAACAAAGATTTAACACCTCTATTAAAGTTTAAAACAACCAAAATAAAAAAAAAAAATCACAAACAAAAACTAGTTGAGAAATATGAGAAGCAAGGAAAATGATATTGAGTCATCCATTCATTTTAAGGAAGTTTAACAACATTTCCAAGAGCATTTGATTCAATAATGGTAGATTAAACAAATGAAGAATAAGTGCTGAAAAAGGAAAGAAAGTCGACCACAAATACAAACACAAAGCTAGGATACTTCAAGAGCACAAAAGAATACACAACAAAACTTTCCACAAATCTGAGTAGATGACAGACTCGACTTGTTTTGAAAACTGGTATTGAACCACAAGTCTAAATTGAATGAGGTTTGTCTAGAAAGAATACTCACTCAAAATTCTTAAGTTTAGGCTCAAGAATTAAAGAAAAAGGATTAGTAAAATAGAAGATATGCTAAGATCATTTTAGTGCTTTTTGTTTGCGGAAAAGCTAAATGTACCTTCAAGTTTTTGACTATTTTGAGATATCAAATGAAGTTCAAATTAGATGAGACTTGTTTCATTTGTTTATAAGGTCAATGTAGTATAACTCCATGTAAAAAGATTGCAAAGTTCTAGTCATATTCCAAGTCGTTCAAGTACTCTGTTTTTGTGTTGCCATTTTCCAGCAATCTTGTCTCTTTTCTCTCTCTCTCTCTCTCTCTCTCTCTCTCTCTCTCTCTCTCTCTCTCTCTCTTTCTCTCTCTTTGTATGTACGATATCTAAAAAATACTTACTTGAAGGTGGCTTTGATACCAAATAATTTGGAATGATCTTCAAGAGTGTAAAATTTCGTCCAAGAAGTGAGGGAGAGAACAAACTAAATAAGTGTAACAAGTAGAAGAAAGAAAGTGCCTTTGAAAGGACTTGAAAATGTTAAACTTCTAGCAACCTTAGATATATTAAATCCAAGACCTCAAGAAGTTTTAAACAAAATCTTTTTTCTTCAAAGTTCAAGCAACCTAAGGTATTTTGAACCTTAGACCTCAATGAAACAAGAAGAAGACCTTAAGGCTAGTTTTCTACAAAAGTGTAGTAACTAGTATGAAGGAATTTTGATGATCAACCTTGAAGCTCTTGGAACTTTCAACAAGTCTTCTAAGTGAGTTTTCTTTTAAGGAAGTTCACCCTTGAAGAAGACAGAAAAAAATAAGCCAAAAACTAAGAATACTAAGAGAAGAACCTTTGTCTTGAAAAATTTCTTGATTAGCTTCCTCAAAATGGAAGACTATATATTTATAGAGATTTGAGGAGAAAATAGGAATTTTTCCCTCTCATATTTTCAGTCCAAAGGATAGATATAACCGATACATACACTTGATAAGACAATAGAGGTGTTTTAATTGCATTTGGATTTTTCTAGAGCACTAGTCAACACATTGCTAAAAATAGGAGGCAATTTTCTAGCTTGGGCAAAAGGGCTTCCAACCATCTACCAAGGTGAATTTTCAATTTCTAACTTATTCAAAACTTTAGGATATTGCCCCATAAAGTGTTAAACATCAAAATTTAAGCCCCATAAAGTCTTGGACATCAAAATTTAAGCCCCGTAAGATCTTAGACATCAAAATTTAAGCCTTGAAATTTCTCTTGCTCAATTTGATCCTTGTGACTCTTTAGTTGTTTTGTCTTGGCTCTTGTCATAACTCCTTGATGTTCTTGCATGTCTAACCGATTCACATCACTTCCTTTGGGCCGACTTAACACTTACTATAGATACTTAATAACTATTACATGTTCATCACCACATGTATTTGTAACTCTCAGCCTGGCAATAGCAATCATCCTATGGGCCGATTGCTACCCGGATAAGAAATACAAAACACGACATCTAAGTAGTTCATTATCGAAAGATTTTCATAGGAGGGCCTACTTTGGTAGAATGCCACTTCCACCCATCAATATAAAGCTACTAGACATGCTCGTTAGAGCAACTTAAGTTGTTATGAATAAGAAAAAATTTAATTATATACTATTCATATTTTGTATGTATCAAATTCAAGATTAACAAATAAATTATGACACATACAAGAATCACATATATAATATGTATCATTGAATATATCATCCTAAAAAAAACACCAGAAAACTATACCAAAGCCAAAACCTTTAAAAAAAAAACCTAAGAAAATAAAAAAAAATTAGTGTCTTGGAAAAAGTGGTTTGAGAATCCAGGTGGTTTCTTTATTATCATTACTAGAGGGAAACAAAATAAACCCATAGTCATCAAGAGATTTAATCCAATTCCGTAAAAATTTTGCAAATTAGAAACAAAGAAAAAACTTTTCAATGAAACCTTATCCTTTGCATGTTGAGACAACGCGGTCATAGAAAAAAAAAATTCAATAACCAATTGTATATACAAAAAATTGATCCATGATGTCTACAGATCTTACAACCATACAAGAACGGAAAAATGAAGAACATGCAAATTACCAAAAAACAAAAAACTATAGCAAGCAATCTAAAGGTCAATTTTTTTTTTCAGAAAAGAATCTTGGTACGTAAACGAAACCCACCAACAGAAACAAAAACGACGGATTGCATCTAATTGATAAGAAATCAAAGCAACAATAAAAAAGATTAGATCAGCAATAAAAAAGATTTAAGTTTTGAGTTAGAAAGATTCATTTTTGCGGAAAAATTATCCATAATTTGCGATATACATATAGATTCTCGAATTATGTTTATTGACCGAAATGATAGTTAATTTTCTAAAAAAGCACTTAGACCAATTATGCATATTTTTTTGCATTGGAGACATAGCTTTAAGGTAATGAATGTTAGTAATTTGTAGAAATCAAAGTGTCTTGTTGGGAAACGATTTTCGAAAAACAAACCACAAATTAAGAATCCGAACAATATTTGATGTAAGGAGGATCTGATACCATTGACGAAATTAAACAAATAAAACCCAAGAATTAACCTTACTCAATAGATTATTCAGAATAAAGAATCGAAACATGTACCTGATCCATGACAATTGAGTGATTTGAAGATCGGGTTTGAATCTTCTTACTGTTACGTACTCAGTCGTTTTCCTCAAAGTGATAGGGACTTTTATAGGTAGCTAATGGTCTAAAGCATACGTGCAATCAGGGACCATAACCTTATATAGATGTGTTTGCTAAACAACCCATCATAGTTTTGCAATACAACCCCTAAGTTTCTACACATTTATAAAGAGACCCCACACTTTTATTAAGATGATAGACCCACCTATATAAATATAGATTACTTTAATTGGGTCTCAAAATATATATAATAACAAACACATAATTAAATTAAGCAATACATGTACGTCTACATATTCAAATGTTATAAATACGTGTGCACATGAATTAAGTCCAAAGATCTAACATCCCTAACATTGACGTGATAATTTTTTTCTTTTTATTCGGTTATTAAGCATTGTAACATTCTGGGGATTTTATGATCTGTGAATCATTGTATCTAATGTGAGTGGCACAAAATTTGTTAGTAGTTCTAACATGATACATTGATACCGATATGGTGGTAATTTCAATTTCTGGTTTCTGAAAATTTTCTTTTGGGTTGTTCAACTCATCATACTAGGTATGCAGATGCCAAAGCTCCAATGTGAAGGGTTTTGAGTTTATATGTGTATACTTTATCCAAACTCAATATATAGGTTGCCATGTTGCCAACTATCTATTTGCAAATTCTGATATGAGATTGTTTTCTTTATTATTGATGGTCCTAGTACTTGATTTGTATATCTATCTATTGAAGAAAGAATATGTTAGATGCTGTAAAACTATTCAACCATTGGTCTTGATTATGGAAATGAAGTAATTATAAAAGGGCCACTTATGCTTGTAAAAATAGCACCACTCTTAATTATAATAATAAACATACTTTAGTTCTCAAAGTAAGCACTTACAGTTATAAAAAGTAGATATTTTTAATTATAAAAGTAAGCGCTCTTAATTATAAAAGTAGACACTTTCAATTATAAAAGTAGGCACTCATAGTTATAAAAGTAGACACACTTTCAAAAAGTAGGAATTCAAAGTTATAAAGGTAGACACTTCAAGTTATAAAAGTAGGCACTCTTAGTTATAAAATTAGGAACTTGCAGTTATAAAAGTAGGTACACTTAGTTATAAAAATAAGCACTCTAAGTTATAAAAGTAGGCACACCTACTTATAGTCACCATTTGCATATTTTATATCATAATCACCATTGTTTATCAAAAGTAGACACTTAAAGTTATAAAAGTAGGCACTTTCAGTTAGAAAAATAGGCATTCACAGTTATAAAAATAGGCACACTTAGTTCTGAAATAGGCATTCACAGTTATAAAAATATGCATTTTCAATTATAAAAGTGCTCAGTTATAAAAGTTAGCACTCACAATTATAAAAGTAGGCACTCTTAGTTATAAAAATAGATACTTACAGTTATAAAAGTAGGCACTCTTAGTTATAAAAGTAGGCACTCACAGTTATAAAAGTAGGCGCTTAAAGTTATAAAAGTTGGCACTAACTGTTATAAAAGTATGCATTTTCAATTATAAAAGTAAGTACTCTTAGCTATAAAAGTAAGTACTCATATTTATAAAAGTAAGCAGTCTTAGTTATAAAAATATAAGTCACAATTACAAAGTAGGCACTCTTAGTTATAAAAGTAGGCACTCACAGTTATAAAAGTAGGAATTTTCAATTATAAAAGTAGGTACTCACAGTTATAAAAGTAGACACTCTTACTAGTAAAAATAGACATTCACTATTATAAAAGTAGGCACTCTTAGTTCTAAAAGTAGGCACTCACAGTTATAAAAGTAGGCACCCTTAGTTATAAAAATAGACACTCACAATTATAAAAGTATGGACTCTTAGTTATAAAAGTAGGCACTCACAGTTATAAAAGTAGTCACAATTAGTTCTAAAAGTAGACACTCATAATTATAAAAGTAGACATTTTCAATTATTAAAGTAGGCACTCAAATTATAAAAGTAGGCACACAAAGTAATAAAAGTAGGCACTTTCAATTATAAAAATAGGCATTCACAGTTATAAAAGTAGGCACACTTAGTTCTAAAAGTAGGCACTCATAGTTATAAAAGTAGACATTTTCAATTATAAAAGTAGGCAATCTTAGTTCTAAAAGTAGGCACTCACTGTTATAAAAGTAGGCACTCTTAGTTATAAAAATAGACACTCACAATTATAAAAGTAAGGACTCTTAGTTATAAAAGTAGGCACTGACAATTATAAAAGTAAGCACTTTCATTTATAAAAGTAGAGACAGTTAGTTCTAAAAGTACGTACTCACAGTTATAGAAATAGGCATTTTCAATTATAAAAGTAGGCACTCACAGTTATAAAAGTAGGCACTCAAAGTTGAAAAAGTAGGCACTTTCAGTTATAAAAGTAGGTACACATAGTTATAAAAGTATGCGCACTTAGTTCTAAAAATCGGCATTCACAGTTATAATAGTAGGCATTTTCAATTATAAAGTAGGCACTCTTAGTTCTAAAATGAGACATTCACAGTTATAAAAGTAGGTATTCAAAGTAATAAAAGTATGTACTTTCAGTTATAAGAATAGGCATTCACAGTTATAAAGGTAGACACACTTAGTTCTTAATGTAGGCACACTTAGTTCTAAAAGTAGGCACTCATAGTTATAAAAGTAGGTATTTACAATTATAAATGTAGGCACTCACAGTTATAAAGTAAGCACCCTTAGTTATAAAAATAGGCACTCACAGTTATAATTTATACTGTAGGCACTCTTAGTTATAAAAGTAGGCATTCAAAGTTATAAAAGTAGGCACTTTCATTTATAAAAGTAGAGACACTTAGTTCTATAAGTAGGCACTCACAGTTATAGAAATAGGCATTTTCAAATATAATAGTAGGCGCTCACAGTTATGAAAGTAGGCACTCAAAGTTATAAAAGTAGGCACTTTCAGTTATAAAAGTAAGTACTTATAGTTATAAAAGTAGGCACACTTAGTTATAAAAGTAGGCACACCTATTTATAGTCACCAATTTTGCATATTTTATATCATAATCACCATTGGTTATGAAAAATAGGCGATCCAAGTTATAAAAGTAGGCACTCTTAGTTATAAAAATAAGCAATCACATTTATAAAAGTAGGCACACTTAGTTCAAAAGTAGGTACTCACAATTATAAGAGTAGGCATTTTCAATTATAAAATTAGGCTCTCTTAGTTATAAAACTAGGCACTTTTAGTTGTAAAGTAGGCACTCACAGTTATAAAAATATGTACTCAAAGTTATAAACTAGGTACTCTTAGTTATAAAAATAGGCACTTCAAGTTATAAAAGTAGACACTCTCAGTTATAAAAGTAGGCACTTAGTTATAAAAGTAAGCACTCTAAGTTATAAAAGTAGGCACTCTTAATTATAATGTTAGGTTCTTTTAGTTATAAAACTATGCACTTTTAGTTGTAAAGTAGGAACTCACAGTTATAAAAGTAGGCACTTCAAATTATAAAATTAAGCACTTTTAATTATAAAATTAGCCACTCATTATTATAAAAATAACATACAAAACATAGCGTGTGAATGTGAATGAGATTTGTGATTAAAATGACATGAACACCCCTTCACCATTCGTGATAATTGCATCAAGTCTCTTAAAAAACATTACTACTAGTAATAAATAAAACAACTAAATTGCTATCAATATGGGAACTTGTAGCCAACGCAATAACCACAAAAATAATCAAGATTGACAGAACCCTCAAAAGGCTAATCGACGAATCCATTGTAATTGATATGGGTAACTTTTTATTAATGCCCTTTTTCTCTCCTCTACTCCTTAGCATCTTTTTTCCTCCTCAAGCTTATCTCTGTTGTTCCTTCCTCGTTTACTCAACCCCCAAAGAAGATCATGGAAAATTGCTGCGCTATACACTTCAAGAATCACAAGTCTTGAACAGCTCAGGTCAAGAAAATTACAGTAAATTAAATCTTGAAGAAATTGGAAATTTGAAATTTAGTAGTAGAATTTGAAAATTGGTTTCCGCAACAGGCCACTGGTATGGTACTGAAAAATTTCAGTGGGAAAACTTTTATGGATGTTTTTTATTAACTTGTTTAAACTGATGAAGAACTAAATATTGTATACAACATATTCCTAACTATCTCTAACTATTATCTAGGAAGCATACATCAAGTAAATAACTAATAGTCAGGAAAAAGATATACAATGTACTGTACAAATATAGATACATAACCAATATAGGAGAAAATCAAGGAAACCTAGCTTAATATCTTAGCATTCCCTCTCAAGTTGGAACATGGAGGTCACAAATACTCAACTTGGAAGCCAAAGACCGAAATTGAGCAGGATGCAAGGCCTTTGTGAAAATATCGCCAGGCAGATATGCTGCGAACATAAGAAGGTTAAAAAAGCCAGCCTAAAATGCATCTCGAACAAAATGGCAATCGATCTCAATATGTTTAGTGCGTTCATGAAAAACAGGATTCACAGCAACGTAGAGAGCAGCTTGATTGTCATAGTGACGGGGAATGCAGTATTGCACGGGAACTCGAAGATCAATGAGCAATTGGCGTAACTATTTGAGTTCACACAAAGTCATAGCAATTGAACGATACTCAGCTTCAGTAGATGAGCGAGAAATAATATGCTGCTTCTTTGTTTTCCATGAAATGGGAGAGTGACCAAGAGAGAAAAAAAAATCCAGTGACCGACCTTTTGGTGATAAGGCAACTAGCCCAATCAGAATCACAATATTCAAACAGTTGCAAAGAAGCATCTGCTCGAAGAAGAATCCCCTATCCCGGAGCACCCTTTAGAAATCGAACTACACGAAGAGCAGCTTCCCAATGTTCCTTGTGAGGGCGTTGAATAAATTGAGCCAAAGTATACACAATATAGGAAAGATCTGGTCGTGTAATAGTTAAGTAAATCAGTTTGCTTATGAGATGACGATAATGGTTCGGATGACCAAAGAAATCACTAGTGGCTTTAGCCAAATTAGGATTTGTCTCTAACAGTGTGGAAATAGGCTTGGACCTAAGCAAACTAGTCTCAATGATAATTTCTAAGGGATATTTTCTCCGACTAAGATATATACCCTTTTTACTTCGAGCAATTTCAATGCCCAACAAATATTTGAGAGGTAAATAGAAAGTAGTCTGCATAGGATTGCACAAACCCACACTGGTGAAGAGCTATGGTGAACTTTGAGAACCAACATCGAGGAGATTGACGTAGTCCATATAAAGACTTATTCAAACGAAAGACTTGAGCTGGACCAGAAGACCAAAAACCCAATGTAAAACTAAACCTCCTTGATCAGATTCCATGCAAGAAAGAATTATGGACGTCCATTTGATGAATATCCCAATTACAGGCAAATGCAAGAGATAAAAGTGTGCGAACTGTGACCATCTTTGATACAGGAGTAAATGTTTTGGAGTAGTCAATATCCTCCTTTTGTTTGTTACCAAACACGACTAAACGAGCTTTGTAATGCTCCACGGCACTATCTGCTTTGTATTTGATGTGGTAAACCCATTTGCAGCCAAGGGTGCATTTACCAAGAGGAAAAGTAGTCAACGTCCATGTACCATTTTTTCTAGGAGCGTCAACTTCTTGTTGCATAGTACGACGCCATTCAGGAACAGATGCCGCTTCAGAATATGTAGTATGCTCAACCCCTGCACTAATCGCAGCTAAAAAACACTGATAGAAATCACAGAATCTGTTACAACTTAGATAATGTATAAGAGGATACAAGGATGTACCTGGAGTAGCCGAAGAAGGAGAAAGAAAAGAGAGAGGTGTACTAGGAGATGACCAAACCAAGTAACATATGTAGTCTTTTGACTTGGAAGATTTTTGCCGAGTTCTCATACTTCGGCGGGGGTCCTCATTATGCAAGAGAGCCACAGGAGGAATATTTTCCAATTGATCAGGCCCAGAAGAATTTCAAAATTGAGCAGACCCAGAAGCAGCTGACCCAAAAGACAAATTCTCTCCCACTGGACCAATTTCTGCACAATCAGGCGCGGGCCCGGTGAAGGACATTTCGGCTGGGTAGGAAATTGCTAAAGAAGAAGTAGCTGCCAGACTGGGAGTCGCTAAAGAAGAGGTAGCCAGGACTTGGGCCAGCCCAAGGGAAGGAGGAAGCCGTGGCCCAGACGATGAAAGAGGAAGCCTCAACCCAGTCGATGAAGGAGGAAGCTGTTCCTGACCGGGCTGCTGTTGTGAACCAGGCTGCTGTTGTGGACCGGGTTGCTGTTGCAGACCAAGCTGCTCCACTTGTGGGCCAGGCCACGACTGTGGACTAGGCTATTCACTCCCCCATGCTATAGGCCGATCCAAGGAGGAAGAATACTCTGTAGTGCCCAACTATTTTCTCCAAAATTTGGTTCCTAGGCTGGCTGATGAACTGGTTTGTTGGTAGTGGAAAATGGAAAATTATTTTCAATAAATACAACATCTGAGAAGTGAAAATTCATGTGTGTTAAAGTCAAAAAATTTCCAACCTTTTTCTCTATAAGGATATCCTATGAAAAACAACTTTCAACCTCGAGAACGAAATTTATCTTTAAGAAAACTATTATCATGGACTTAGGTTAAGCAACTAAATGTTTTAGTATGAGAGAAAGATGGAGGTTTAACAAACAATAATTCAAATGGGGTCTTGCCATTCAACACAGAGGAAGGGGTATGATTTATTAAGTATTCGGCAGCAAGAACACATTCCCCCCAAAATTTAATAGGAAGATTTTCCTGAAAGAGTAATGCATGAGCCACATTGAGAATATGATGGTGTTTTCTTTCTACTCGTCCATCTTGTTGTGGTATATGTACCATGGAAGTCTGATGCAAAATGCCCTTTTCCAAAAAATAGGACTTCAAACAAGTGAATTCATTTTCGTTATTTGTTCGAACAATTTTAACTTGCTTATTAATTGTGTATGTACCATAGCAAGAAAATATTTCAAAGTTTGTGCAATAGCCCGTTTTTCTGAAAGTAAAAATATCCACACATCGTGAATAGTCATCTAACACTGTCCAAAAATAAGACCCACCACAAGATGATGGAATTTTATAGGGACCTCAAAGGTCGTAATGAACCAAATCAAATATTGCACTTGCCTTATTTAAACTCAGCGGAAAAGAGTCACGAATCTGCTTGGCACAAAAACAAATAGCGCAATTGTCCAAAGAATTAAACTTAAAAGAGGAACCTAAAAACTGTTTAATCACATATTTAGAAGGGTGCCCTAAACAATTATGTGATAAAACACGCGAATTATAAACTTGAGCAGAGAAAGAAAAACCAACTGTTTCTGGCAACAGATGAAAATAGTATATCCCCTCTCTTTCTTCACCCACTCCAATCGGCATCCTTAAGATGCGGTCAGCTAAAAGCAATACATCATTGTTAATAGTGACTACACATTTATTTTCTTTAGATAGTTGAGAAGGAGAATCAAATTACATTGGAGGTGAGGTATATAAAGGACATGTTTAATAAATATTTGAAGACTTACGGAAACTGATCTAGCTTCCACACCAACAGCTATGGTTCCATTTGGAAGACCGATTCTATAAGGAGGAGTAGGTGACAAAAAATTCTTTCTCTCTGTCATATGGTGAAACATCCAGTATAAAAAATTCATTGTTCACTCATCATCTTACCAGAAAAGGTGTCAAAATTGGAGGAAGATTTTTTATTGTTGAGAAGATTGATGAAGGAACTCCAAACGACAGCTGCCAATCCTGTTCGCTCGTTGTCGTCAACTCCAGAAGATCCACTTACAGAGGCGACGTTCGCCGCCCAACCCGATGCAGAAGGACTAGCTTCAAGCACTCCTTTGCTGTAGCCGCTGTTTATGTCTTGTCCTTGACCTGAGCATCCATGACCCTCGGTGTTGGCAACACACCCCTTTTCCGACCACCATTCTAGATACCCAATTAACTGGTAACAGTTTTTAGCTTCATGTCCTATTTTAAGGCAGCGATTTCACTGTCCTTTGTTCTGTCAAGATTTAGGAGCAAGAAAGGCGATAGCTTCATGTCTAATTTAAGAAGTTTTTATTGAATTCCGATGAGCTTCTTCTTTGACAATCATAGCATAGGTTTTTTTATGTTTTGAATAGGCTCCATTTGCAAAATATTTAAACGTATAATACCAAATGTTAAATTATCTAAGCCTATGAGAAACCGGTAAACTTTGTCTTCTTCCTGTTATTTGATAATTTCATTTACCATAACTACATGCCTGTAACAGTTGATAAAGTGCCAATTCATCCAAAACTTTCTTTAATTTAGCGTAATAGGCAGAAGCAGACATACCAGATTGTTTGCAATTTACCAATGCTACTTTAAGTTCATGTTTTCTTGGTACGTTTCCAGACATAAATTACTCCTTTAAGTTTGCCCACAATTCGTCGTAGCGTTTAACATAAGATATCATTGTCCTCAAAGTTGGTTCGATGGTATTCAAAATCCATGAATCCACCGTGGTGTTAATTGTCCACCATTCTTCTTCCTTGCTGGTGCCAGCGTTTGGTTTAGAAATTAATCCTTCCACAAAACCAAGCTTCTTGTTTGCACACAACGAAAGACGCATTGCCTTTACCCATTCGTTGTATTTATCCTCCTTTAGTTGCACCTGTGTGAGAATTAAGTGCGGACTGTTTGAAGAGGCAAGGAAATAAGCATCCTTTTTTATTCTTTCAAGTCCTTAACAATCATCGTCGACAATGTTTGCAGTATCATCTCTACCACTCACTTTAGAGATGGCTCTGATACTATGAAAGTTTTCAGTGAGAAAACTTAATGGATGTTTTTTTTATTGACTTGCTTGAACTGATGAAGAACCAAGCATTATATACAGCATATTCCTAACTATCTCTAGCTATTATCTAGGAAGTGTACATCAAGTAAATAACTACAAGTCAGGAAAAAGATATACAATGTAACTGTACAAGTGTAGATACATAACCAACATGGGAGAAAACCAAGGAAACCCAGCTAAAAATCTTAACAAGTACTTAAGCCCAAGCGAATCAATTTCATCTATGATAAATTGACTCGTTTGATACTCATCAATTGCCAACTTCGGATATCCATGAGTTCTTTTCCAACTCTTTTTAATCAGTCGAAAACTCCGGAGTTATTTCCAATTTCAAAAGTTTCTAGGTCAGTAACTTAGCATCCAATCCGAATTCAATCTCCATAGCCCATGATGTATGAAATTGACATGAATTTATTAATAAAGCGAGTGTAGATAACCAAAAATAGAAGCAAAATCCATCCATTAAGCAATCAAAAAACTCCAAACTGAAAATGTTTTTCCTTCAAAATTAGCAACTTTGATCAATATCTAGATTTTTTTCTTTTTCGTTGTAAAAGTAAGAATTAAATTCAACTGGCGATTGTGAAAGAGAGAAGAATAAGGAAAGAACTTCAGAGTTTGATCGTGGTTTAGGTGTAGAAGCCATATTGATTGGGAAGAAATAAGCATTTGGAGGGTTCAAATTTTAATTTTTAATAAAACTACATAGTTCTACTAACTAAGCATACCATGCATGGTATGTCTAGGTATATAGTATAAGTTGCCTTCTAAAATTGGGTTGGTCATGAGTTGTTATACTATGCATTGAAGTACATCATGCAAGGTGTACCTTGTAAAAAAAAAATCGCGCGTATCCCAACCTCACCTCATGCGCGTGAAATGCACGCACCCACCAACACATTTATCTAAAACATAAGGCACATAATGTGATAAAAGTAGGCACGTCAATGGTAAGACTAGGCACACATAGTGATAAAAGTGAGCACATCCATTAATAAAACTAGACACACAAAGTGATAAAAGTGAACACATCTAATAATAAAAATAGGCACATAATATTATAACCACTAAACCTGCAAATGACACAAAAATTGACCAAAAAATCTAAAAATAAAACTAATAAACATATCCATTTAAAGAATGCAAAAAATATCCAATTGAAACAAAAGAAAATGCAGGCGTACTTAACAGCAAAACTAGGCACACAATTTTAAAAAAAGTAGGCACACTTAAAATGTAAAAATAGGCACATATTTTTCCAGACCTTTGACTTCATGCTATGATGTAAAAACTCCAAAGAGAACATAAGAAAAACACAAAAATGCATATAAACAATCATATACCTATATGAATAGAAAAAATTTGGTGGAACAAACAATATTATTGAAAGCACATTTAGTTAAAAAAATAAGCACACTTTTTTACAAAATTGGTTTCATTCTGTTAGAGAATTAGACACATATGTCTACAGAAGTTTGACATCACCCAAAATCCTCAATAATCCCATTCCTACCATATTGGAACACACATAAGGTAAAAAATACACAAATGAGGTACTAAAATAATACAACCCCAGCAGAAAAATAAACTAAAACTACACAAAAAGAAAGACACTTGAATACCACAAATCAGATTAAAGGCATAACACATAGAATCAAAACTAGGCACAATTACTTATAAAAGAAGGCATCCCTGTATACAGAAATTAGCAACCACTTAAAGTATCCCAACATACTCCCCAACAATAATATTTTAACCAAACAACATTTTCAAATAATGTTTCCGAATTGCTTGAAGGTTCTGCATCGATAGAGTTTTGAATTCATAAACTATGTTCCTTTCCCAAATCTTCATTGGTCATTGACAATTGGACAGCAGTTTTAATCCTTGATGCACATGTCAAAGTACTCTTCTTCTTCCCTCTTGCTTGATTGCACTTTATCTAGGCAATACTCTTCTTCCTTACATTATGTACTCCTTTTGCATGCCTTCCAACTGGATCTTTAATATCAGAATTATAAACTTGTTCAACGAATAGTCATTATGACACCTAAACTTATCCATCAAACTGCAAAATAAAAAAAGGTAACCCATATTACTTTTTTATAATAAACTGAAAGCACACATACCTGTAATGCTAGACATACTCCTTTATAAAATTAGGCACACAGTCATAGCCATAGACTGTAATATAAGTGGGTACACAGATCAGAAAAATGCAAGCACAAATGCATGGAAAAATGTAAATAACCTAAACGCACTCCATTTATAAAGTGGGGACAAATGGTTATAAAGTTAGGCACACAAGCATATAAAATTAGGCACACAGATTGATGAACTTAAAGTACACATACTTGTAATGCTAGACACACTCCTTTATAAAATTAGCAAAATAGTCATAAAAGTAGGCACGAACTATTATAAAAGTGGACACATAAATTAGAATAATACAGGCATACTTGTAAAGATGTATATAACCTAGGCACACTCTGTTTATAAAGTGCGCACAAATGCTTATAAAGTTAGACACACAAGCTTATAAAATTAGGCACACAGGTCAATAAACTAAAAGCACACATACCTGTAATGCTAGGCACACTCCTTTATAAAATTAGGTATAGTCATAAAAGTAGGCACAAACTGTTATAAAAATAGACACACAAATCCGAAAAATGCAGGCACACGTACTTGTAAAGATATATATAACCTAGGCACACTCTTTGTGAAATGCGCACATATGGTTATAAAGTTAGGCACACAAGCTTATAAAATTAGGCACACATGTCAAAAACCTGAGCACACATACTTGTAAAAAGGGGAAGACACATTCCATTATTAAACTGGGCACATATAGTTATAAAAGTAGGCACACTCTTTACAGAATCAAGCATATTCTCAAGTTAGTATATATTACCTCCTCCAATAAAACTCAAATTCAAGGACAGTATTTGTGTCCTTCAATACATGGTTAAACAACTTGACAAAGTCTTGTTTGCACCATAGTCCCATAATATGCCTCATTGAATTGGGCATAAACATTTACAAAAGTAGGCCCACTATCTATAAGAGTAGGCACACTTTGAATTTAACAACTAAACTACAAAAAGTACATAAATAAAATCATATATAAGTTTAAAAAACACAATATTGTTTTATATTAAAACAAAAACAAAACATATAAACAAAAAATTAATATTACACTTATGCGTAAAAGTATGCACACTCTGTTTCAAAAGTAGGCACACACAGTTCAAATTTAGGAACAATGACTTATAAAAGTAGGCACAGTAACTACTACTGCATAAATACGTAATATAAATAAAATAAAACAATTCACAACTAAAATAAAATTAACATTCGATTGAAAGCACAACAAACATTGCATTGAAACCAACAAAAATGTCTAAAAATAGAAACAAAATAAAAATTCAATATTACACTTATACATAAAAGTGGCTCACACAGTTTAAAAACTAGGCACAATTGCTTACAAAATTAGGCACACTAACTATTGCATTTCAGATATGTAATGCAACTAAAATGAAATGGTACCCAACCATATTAAAATTGAAATATGCTTGAAAGAAAAACTAATATTACATTATTAAACTATCAAAAAGGCCTATAAACATAACAAAAATTTGAAATTTACACTGATCATAAAATAAAGGCACACTTAATCGTAAAACTAAGCATACTCATTTATCAAACTGGGCACACTTTGTAATTAAACTAGGCACACATATGTACAGTAGCACAACTTCTCTAAAATAACCACCAAATTGAAAAAAAAGACAATATCTTACGTGAAATTCTTTCCTCCTCTCTATCTTCACAATTGGAAGTGTTTGAAGGCACACATGCATTTAGTAACAAAAAAACCACAAAAACAACAAAACAAACCGAAAATAAGCAACGTATTACCTGTAAAATCTTCTTCAACGGACTTCGACAACATCGAAACAATATCTTTGCACAATAAAGGATTTAAAACATCACAATTGACCTTATCCATATCAACAATCGACACAATATTAGTTTTTTCACAATTCTCTATTGATTACACAATATTGCGGACGATTAACGGATGACCAATTGAATGAAATCACATGAAATCCGATGAAATCGACTAGTCTGAGTAGCGTAGAATCGTGAGGGAAGAAGAAGATCGAGGAAAGGAAGGAAAAATACAGTTGAAAATAGAAGAAGCTCAGTGAAGAAGAAGGCGCGTGGATTTGGGAGATTTTGTTAATAATAAAATAATTAAAAATTACTTATCAAAACGATAAATGATTGGCCATGGAAGAAAGTAAATTGTTAAAAAGATTTGTTTAACAATGCTCATATATAAGCATACGTTAATGTAAATTAATTTCCAATTTAATATATAAGGTTCCCAGTGTTCAAAAACTTTTATTACCTTATTAGATTTTATAAGATTTGATTATTATGTATAGAATGTTTTATTCATGTATGGTATATTTAATCTATATTAACGTGTGCCTCTCATTAAAAATGCTTCAAATTATTTTCTTTCATTAGGAAAATACTGTATAATTGTGATAATTTTGGAGAGATTAGTTTAAAAGTTGTAATATTGAACAACAAAAGAAACTAATACTATTACTCTAATCTAATCTCCCTCTCTCATGAAGATTTTTGCTCGTCGCTATTCTCATCAACAAGCAGCGAAGTCTACAATAGGACTTTTTTTCTTGTCTATGAAAGAGGGAAAAAGGTCACTAAACTATTATTACTCGTATCTTTAAGTTGTTGAGTCAAAGCTCTGATTGCATGGATCATATTTAATTGTAGGCAGTTTTGATTATAATAATTTACGAAAGGCGGTGATGATATATTTATGAATTTCTAAAATTGTCTTGCATTATTGTTATTGGTCAACTCAATGATAGTTTTAACTGTGTCGGTAAATATTCAGAATTGCTATGCCATTGGCCGTTGTATTTCCTCTTCCTCTCATCAAAGCTCCTGCCACTAATGCATATTGATAATGGTTTTTGTCAATTCAATTATGCCACGTGATTAATAGAACTCCATTAAATAGAATATCTGTTTTTGTCATCTTATACTGGGGCTCCTGCATTGCACTTTGATGTCTTAAATGAGGTATAACTAAAATTACGCGACAACCAAGTATACCTATCACCGTAGTAATAGAGATACACTCGGGTTGTCAAACTTAGGGAACATATAAGCTTAATTACTAACGTTTTACCTAGTGTTTAGTCTAACAAAATTAATCTTTGAGAAACAATTTGAAAACTACTAAGAAAACAATTAAATTGAAGCAAAAGTTTAAATGGTATAAATTTGAGAAAAATAGTTTGAATGATAGAATACCCCTAACTTTTGTCAACTATTTCTATTGGAAAATCATAAAACGATGTTTGAAAAGTCAATGTTGGGTTATTACACAAAAATCGGGCAATCCCTACCTTTAGATGAAGGCCACTCTACTCACTAACCTTTAGAGGAGAATCCATTCTCTCTCTAATCGATTATGAATGCAATTAAATTAGGTGATCTAATAACCTAAAAGTGCAACGAATATCTTTATTCAATTACCAACTTTTATTATTCAATTAGTTGCCCTATATTAGTTTTTCTTTTTCAATTCCAAACAATCTTGCAAAATAATCGATTCCGTGCAAATCAATTGTCATAAAAACATAATTGAACAACAACCCAAAGTAAAACAAACATCAATTTTATAAAATCTAATAAAAAATCACATCGTTCAAAAGTTAGGGTTCAACACTCATTCAAACAATGGAAATCTAGCCACTAAACATCCTAATAGAAATCGAGTTAATAATAGTAGTCATAAGTAACAAGAGAAAAGAAAGCTTAGGATGAAGAAGATTCGAGTCCATAGTTCCGAAAGCCACCCAAGTCTGTCTCTCGATTTGCTTGAGGAAATCCGAAATTGCTCCGTAAAACTTCTTCAATCTTCCCTCAAAAGCTTCAATTTAATGTTAATTGATGAAGAACTATCTAATTGAAGAAGAATTTGAAGGAATTTTGTTGCCAAGTTTCACCCCAATACTTCCTCTCTAAACCTAAATTGAAGAATCTTCCAAAAGAAGGGAAAAATTACATAAAAATAGCAGAAAAATGCATTATCTGCAATGTAGTTGGGCCTAACATGTGCGGTAGGTTGAGCCTTACCGTCCGCTATAGGGTTTTGTCCAAAATCTTCTTGAATGCGCAACACCTACCTTGTGCTGTAGGCTTTTATTTTTCTTCTGCTTGATTACTCTGGACCTGCCGCAAGTGGCAGGTCACCCTAGGCTCCATGGATGTCTTGTGTGAGGTGCAGTTACTTGAAAGTAGCCTGTATCTTTGTCTGAAAAGCATCCATGAGGATGGTAGGAGGTGCATCCTTGGATGAGGGGTCATATGACTTGTCGTCATTAGACTCGTCATCTTCACTCTCATCATCAGCGGGCTAGGAAGGGGATGCTCCAATGCCAGTTTTTGTGGTTTTCTTGATTTTTTGAAAATTGGCAACGTTGCATTCTCTCATCCTATCCTCCTCGGCTAGGGGTATCTATATCTTCTGGGCTTCATCCCAAGCATAGCCGCAGTTTTTGAAAGTAGTGAATTTGATAATATGCATCTGTCCAGTCATCACTCTCCATTCATCTGCAGAATCAACATTGAAAATAGCCAAAACACGTGAAAGAATCACAGGGTAATGGAATACACGTGTACAAGTAGTGTCATGACCTGTGTTACGCATTGTGTGTATAATGAGGGACGCTACAGAAAAAGGGGACTGTTTTTTAAGCTTGTCAATCATGTAAAGATCAAGAATCCTGACGTCGTTCAGCCTACCCCCTTTTTTAACCAAAGTGTGGCCAAAGAAATAGGTGAAGGACTCGGGGTAAGATTTGAGAAAAATCACTTTCGTGAAGAATGCTTCGCTGATCACCCGGATGTGGGCGGATCTCGAAGTGATCGCATATTGCCTCTTAGTTCTAGTTTGGGTCCTCGTTGATGGATTTTTTTAATAATTGATAGTGACAGTATTTCCCTCGTCCCTAACCCCCACAATAGATGCGAGATTCTCTCTATCTAAAATGATCCTCATTCCCTTGACTGTGGAAATAATTATAGAGAGGTCCTTGTCTGTCTTATGAAACATGTTTGCATATAACTCATGGACAAGCTCGGGATAATAATTTCCAGAAATGTGGAAAAGGGGTTCCCTCTCTAAACTACCAAAAAGAGCCTTCAAACCTACAGGAGCATCAAAGGATTTTTCTACGATTAGCTTAAGGTGTTCTCTTCTATTATCCATTTTCGAGCTGCCACAGAGAGGCATTCCGGATAAGGAGGAATAACAGGGTTGATGGGGTCAGGCGTAGAATCATCAACCCGAGCCCTTTCGGAAGTGTTGGATTGTTTTGAGGAGGAGGTAATAGAATTTTTAAGTGCCATGAAAGAGGTAGACAAAAGACAAGATACAAAAATATACAAAGACCCCAACATAACACAAGGTTATCGCTAAAACAATAAACGCACCAAATGATATACCCCAACACAACATAGAGTTATCGCTAAAACAATAAACACACACAATGATATAGCAAAACTTACGTAGCCCGTGTGTGATGAAGTGTCATATACATTGCCCCCACGTGTTCAAGTGTAATACAATATAAACGAACATAAAAAAAAAAGCAAAACCATGAAAGTGAACACTAACAACAGAAACACAATTCACAAAACTAACTAAAATGAACACAAAATAAAAATAACAAGGCAAAATTGAAGCAAAGAGTATTAGAATTAACCCTTGTTTGTTTGAAAAAAAAAACTGTCGCTACAATGCAACTAAAACACGTACTCAACCTCGAAGGTTGTACCACCAAAGTGCCACTGAAGTTGCTGGAATCTTCATCGTAAATTTTTTCTTTGAATTTTCTGCTAATTTTTGTTAGTAAAAGAAAGAGAAAACAAAAAAAAATTGTCATTAGATCAAGAAAGATAAAAAGTATAGAAAAAAAAAGAAAGAAAAGACGAGGTGTAGAGAGAGAGAGAGAAACAAAATGGGTAGAGAGGGGTGTGGTGGTGTACGACAGGAGTGGGAGGAAGAAGAAGAAAAAGAGGGACAGAAAATAGTGGAGAATGGGAGGTGGGGTAGGTGAATTGAGAAGGAAAAAGGGGGGAGGAAGAAGAAAAGAAGAAGAAGAAGAAGAAGAAGAAGAAGAAGAAGAAGAGAGAGAGAGAGAGAGAGAGAGAGAGAGAGAGAGAGAGAGAGAGAGAGAGAGAGAGAGACGAGAGAGAGAGAGAGAGAGAGAGAGAGAGAGAGAGAGAGAGAGAGAGAGTGAGAGAGAACAAACCTAGGGATGGTGGTAATGCCGGAGGTGAGAGTGGTTGGAGGAGAAGAAGAAGGCCACCGATGTGGTGGTGGAAGACGAGAGGGAAGGGGGAGGGTATTGTGACGAGAAGAATAAGAGAAAAGGGGTACAAGTTAGGTATGAGGGATGGAATTTAGGGAAAAAATTGCAATTGTTGGTTAGTCGTGTATTCGTTTTAAACTCAAAATTAATATATGGCAGGCATTCATCTCTTAAAAACACCTTGCAACAACATAAACGACAAAATGATCAAAGCAAACAATTAGAGAAAACCAAAATACAAGTGTACAATTAGGACTAAGCTCACTCATTTTGGAGAACCGGGGAATCTTTTGAAGGTTCCCACATCCTCTTCAAAGTACGGCTTTAAACGATGCTCGTTTACCTTAAGTGTACCCTGTGTAGGGTGTGTTACCTCGACTATACCATAAGGAAAGACCTTACTTATTGTAAATGGTCCAGACCATCGAGACTCGAGCTTTCTAAGAAATAGATAAAGACGAGAGTTGTAGAGGAGTACGAAATCACCTTAAACTCCTTTTTGATCAAGTGCTTGTCATGCCACTTCTTCGTCTTTTTCTTATACATGCTCGAGTTATCATATGCTTGCAATCGGCATTATCAAGCTCATTGAGTTGGAGTAGCCGTTGTTTAACTACACGAACATAATCAAAGTTAACTAATTTAATTGCTCAATGAGCTTTACGCTCAACTTCGATAGGTAATGACAGGACTTCTTATACAAAAGACGAAACAGATAAACCCTATGGGGGTCTTGTAAGTTGTTCTACATGCCTAAAGAGCATCATCTAACTTAATGCTCCAGTCTTTTCGGATATTATCAACAATTTTCTCGATGATACACTTGATGTTTGTATTCACTACTTCTACTTGGCCACTAGTTTGAGGGTGATAGGAGTAGCTAGCTTATGAATTACTCCTAATCACTTAGATACTTTCTCAAGCTATGGGTTACAAAAATGAGTACCCCTATCACTTATAATAGATCTAGGAATACTAAAGCGAGAGAACAACTATTTTAAAAACTTAACCACAACTCTAACATCATTTATAGGTAAGGCTTGAGCCTCAACCCACCTAGACAGGTACTCAATAGCGACCAGGATATACTATTTTCCAAAAGAATTAGGGAAAGGGCCCATAAAGTCTATGCCCAAACAGTCAATCACCTCACAAACTTGAAAAATAGACATAGGCATAGCATTGCGTTTATAGGGTATTACCTGTTCGCAGGAAATTATCAAACTCTATAACCTACCTCAACCCACCTAGACAGGTACTCAATAGCGACCAAGATATACTATTTTCCAAAAGAATTAGGGAAAGGGCCCATAGTCTATGCCCAAACAGTCAATCACCTCGCAAACTTGAAAAATAGACATAGGCATAGCATTGCGTTTATAGGGTATTACCTGTTCGCAGGAAATTATCAAACTCTATAACCTACCTCTTGGCATCCTTAAATAGAGCTGGCCAATGAAAGCCCGACTTAAGTACCTTTTGTGCAGTCCCGTTTACTTGATAATGTCTGCCAACAAGACCTTTATGACAATGGCGCAAGATATCTTTCATTTCAGGGTACGCCACACATCTCCGGATAATTTGATCAGCATATTGATGGAAAAGGTACAGGTCTTCCCAAAAATAGTACTTGAGATCAGTAAAGAACTTCTTCTATTGAGCTTTACCTACAGGCATTAGCTATATCAGCATACCAAGGTAAGTTATCCATAATAGCTTTACAAAAAAAAGTTATCTATTAGGGAATTTATCATCAGTGTGCTTCTTATCTAGTGGTTCTAAGCCAGGATCTCTAATCGAGAGAGGTGATCGGTCACCAGATTTTCAGCTCCCTTCTTATCCTTGATCTCCAAATCAAACTCCTTCAACAAAAGCACCCATCTAATCAGTCTAGGCTTAGCATCATTCTTAGAAAGAAGGTACTTTACAGCATAATGATCAGTGTAAACTATGACTTTAGAAAGAATTAAGTAAGGGTGAAAGTTTCAAATGTGAAAACTATTGCAAGAAACTCCTCCATTGTTGTGTAATTCGCCTAGGCGTTTGTGAGAGTCTTGCTTGCATAGTAAATCGATTAGAAAAACTTACCTTTCCTTTGGCCCAAAACAACGCATATGTCATAGTCACTAGCATCATACATAAGTTCAAAAGGAAGTGATCGATCTAGAGAGACTAAAATTGGAAAATTTGTTAGCTTTTCCTTAAGCAAAGTAAACGCAGACAAGCAGTTATCATCAAAATTAAAAGGCGCATCTTTATCAAGCAAAGCAGTAAGAGGTTTAGTATTCTTTTAAAAATCTTTTATAAATCTTCTATAAAACCCTATATGCCTTGAGAAACTCCTCAATGCCTTCAGAGAAGAAGGGGGAGGTAACCTTTCAATTGTCTCTATCTTAGCTCTAGCAACTTTAATGCCCTTTTTAGAAATCTTATGGCCCAGAACTATCCCCTCTTGGACCATAAATGACACTTTTCCTATTTTAATACAAAGTGAGTTTCCTCACACCTTTTCAAAAATATTTCAAGATTAGACAAGCAAGCATCAAAAGAGTTCCTGAAAATAGAAAAATTATCCATAAAAATTTCCATAATATCCCCCACCAATCCCTCAAAAATGACAATCATGCAACGCTGAAATATAGCAGGAGCATTGCACAAACCGTAAGGCATACCCCTATATGCAAATTTACCATATGGGCAGGTGAAGGTAGTATTCTCCTGATCTTCCAGAGCAATGGGAATCTGAAAGTAGCCTGAAAAACCGTCTAGGAAGCAATAGAAAGAGTGGCCCGCTAGTCACTCAAATATCTGATCGATGAATAGGAGAGGAAAATGGTCTTTTCTTGTCACCTCATTCAAATGTCTGTAGTCAATAATACTCTCCATCCAGTGATTACTCGTATCAGGATCAGCTCATTCTTCTTATTCAGAACCACCGTTATACCACCTTTCTTCGGTACTACTTGTATCGAACTTACACAGATGCTGTCTGATATCAGATAATGATCCCGTCGTCAAGGAGTATTGAACTTTCCCTAAGGAAGGCATACTCCAAGTGATCCGATAACAGTTTCAGCTCCAATTCCAAGGTTCAAGGAGAAGGCCTAGGTGGTTCTTTTAAGTCTTCTTTTATAGTAGTTTTCTTCTCCACTGCTAGTTCATCCAATTTATCCACCAATGCTCGAACCTCCTCAGAATCTACCTTGTCATGTTCATTCTGTTGTAGAGCTATCAAAAGAGAATCTTTTTGAACAAATTCCTGCACATGAGTGGAAATGTAAGGATCAATAACATCTATTATAATACAAGTATTATCATGATCCAAAGATCTATGCATAGCATCAGGAAGTTTTAGAATAACCTTCTCATCCCCTAACCTAAGTGTCAACTTCCCTTTCCCTACATCAATTAGAGCCTTAGTAGTGGCGAGAAAGGGACAACCAAGAATGATCGGGACTTCAATGTCTCCACTCATATCCATAAATACAAAATAAATTGAACCAAATCCTTTAGTTGCACTCATCCTCAATAATACCCCTATGATATTTAATAGACCTATATACGAGTTGAATACTCATCCTAGTAGTTTGTGTTAGTTATATGCCCTAGACCAATTAGCTTACATTTATTTTTGTTATTTATGAGGCATGTATTTTGAATTGTATTTTATGATCTTGGTCATCAAGTATGTGACTTGATAGTAAAACCCTTCTTGCTAATAAAATACTATTTTTTTGTCCCTAGTTTTCTCACATATTGTATTATTAAACTAGTATGAATTTGATTGATGATCAAGTTTTACTGATCATGAATATGAGATATAAAATCAATTCATAAATACATATTGACAATATTGTATTGGACATGACCTAAAGTGAAGAAGAAATATTGCATGGGTTTAAGTCATAAGTATTTCTTCTCAGTTTTATGTTTGGTGTTCTTTGACCTAATGTTTCTAATGCTTCTTGCATGGGGAGAAAATATGTTTTGACATAGTCAAACATCACTTTTAATTAGGCGATTATTATGACTATTGGTTGGACTATTTTCTTGTCATGGCTTGAATATTTGTGATAGTGAAAGGGATTTGTCCCTCTCTTATTAGAGAGAGATATCCATAGGCCCCTTGATAAGAAAGACTAGAAAATACGCATGGCCATGCTCAAATAAGTATTAATAAGTGTTATTAATATTATTTGTCGGAACAGTCTGCGATCAAGTAAAAAATTAAGTCTTATAAGGATGACTGGGTCCATGCTTTATACTTAATTAGGATACCGTGTGACAAAAGGACTAAATATTAAAACTAATGTTAGGTTATTGTATCTTTTACTTAACTTGGGTAAGTATAATGCCTTGCTAGAGGCCACTTATGTTTTATGGATAAATGTCTAGGACATTTTTATTCACTGCCAATGTTAAGTGAACCTATAAGGTCACACGCATACACGATCTTGTGAGCACGATGTCCACGTTCAATGAATCTAGATTGTGTCCAGATTCGTTGAACGTATATAGAAAGGGATCGGATTTCGTGTTGTATATACATTTGGCAAGTTAAATAAGTAACTAATTTATTTATCATATAAATGAAATTAATTACATAATAATATTCATCCAACCTTTGGATGATTATAAGAATAGATAGACGAGATTAAATTGTCATTGGATGGCAATTAAGATACTGATAAAAGTAAAAAACTGTAACCTTAGAACGGTGAGAATTGTGTCTTGCCTCTCTCTCTCTCTCTAAAATTCCAAACCTTTACCAAATAGTTAGGGTTCATTCTAAATAGTTTTCAAAATGTTGAGGGGCTAGCATCCTTTTCGCTTGCAGAGAAGGTCCTCTCGTGGATACCGGTAGAGGGCAAAGCGTAAACAGTAGCGCCTCCACATGAAGCGGCATCGAAAACATTAATGTAAGTTTCTCACCAATCGATTTTTATGGTATGTGCGGATCTTGTTGGTGGTTTTCGTAGTTATTTTTCTTATGATTTTGTCTACAAATTCCAACATTTTGGTTCTCCCACTCCCAACCTCTTAAAGAAATCAAAGGGCATTAAATTGATGCTAGCACCTAAATCAGCTAAAGCAGTAGAGACAGTTATATCACCTAAATTATAAGGAATAGTAAAACTCCCTGGATCTTTTAGTTTTTCTAGAAGCTTCTTCTTGGGATTGAGAATGGCTGAACATTTCTTGTTCATCATCATAGAAGAGATGTCTTCCAACCTCTTCTTTCCAAAAATAGCCTCTTTCAGGAACTTTGCATATCTAGGCATCAACATCAAAACATCAAACAAAGGCAAGTTAATATGTAATTGTTTAAAAATTTCCAAAAACCTATCATATTGTTCATTTTTCTTTGCCTTTAACACTCTTTGTGGGAATGGGATGGGAGGTTTGTATGGTGGAGAAGATGATTTCTTCCCTTCTGATTTGCTTTGCTAAACCTTATCTTCTTTGGTGGAAGTACACTCTTCTGGTGCTTGAACATTTTCCCTCATTATCTGCAACCATAGGAGGTGTCTCCACTAGTTCCTTTCCACTCCTTAAGGTGACCACCTTCGCATTCTCCTTTGGGTTCTTCTCGATATTGCTAGGTAAAGCGCCAAGGGACCTTTCAGAGATCATCTTTGCTAGCGGCCCAATTTTATTCTCCAAATTATGTATGGAGGCTTCTTGATTCTGTTGCATAGCTTTCATGCTTTGCATTCTGGCATCTGCTGAAGCTATATACTTAGAAATAAGATCCTTCGAATTAGATTTTGGAGGTGGTGGTGGATTTGCGAGTGGAGCATTGTAAGGTAGAGGTAAAGTGGGACCTCTACTTTGGAATCCTGGAGGTTGCTGATGTCTTTCCTATCCTTGCCCATCCCAAGAAAATTTTGGGCGATTCTTCCATCCCGGATTATAAGTATTGGAGTTGGGCTTGTTACCCTGCCGATTTCCTTGCACAAAGTCTACTTGCTCCAAAGGAGTAGCCATGCTTGGGGACTCATGGTTTGGATGCCCACCACTACAGAAGTTACATATAAAATGACTTTTTGAGAATTCATATTAGATGTAATAGTCATGTTCCCTATCTTTTGCTCTATCATTGCTGCTTTTCCCAATCTAGCTTCCATGGCAATGATAGCATCCATATTGTGTACTCCGGCAGGTGTGGGCTTGGATCTCTGTCTTTCCCAGGTATAGCTATTCATAGCTATTTGCTCAATAAGATATGTGGAGTGTTGTGATATGTGGATCCACCAGCAGAAGCATCAATGAGTTGTTTTGCCCCAAATGATGCTCCATTATAAAATGACTGAATCTGGATATCTAAATCTAGAGCATGATGTAGGCACTTCCTAAACAGCTTGTTATTCAACAGTATAACATGACTTATATGTTAATGTCAACCGATATCTATGCTAGTGTCAACCAATATTGATCTAACTATATTCAAATTTTTTTTAAATGAACTGTCAAATACGAATTTCTATACATAAAATTTCGATATGATAGTGGGTTGGGCAGGATTCCAACCTAGAACTAGTCGGATGGAGTAGATAATTTTCTTGTTACCTTCCATCTCTCCCAAGCCTCATATACAGTTTCTCCATCTATCTGCTGGAACGACAAGATCTCGTTTCGAAGCTTGGCGGTACAACCAGGAGGAAAGTACTTCCCTAAAAACTTCTTGTTAGCCCTAAGGGCATTATTGCAAATGATTTTCATTATGATTAACATATTTTAGTGTGATGATTATTAAGCTTAGTTTCTATAGAACAAAAGAGGCATCTTTGGAGTCTCAATGCTACACTATATAGAAGCAAAAGATCTTGGTGATTAAGGCATAATGAAAAGGAAAAGATCAAGCCATTGAAGACCTTGAAGACTTATGTCTTAGTTATGGATATGCTAAGGTACTTTGTAAAACTCCCTAACTTTTATCTTTGATTTTTGCTCCTTGAATGAAATATTTTTCAAACTATTCTTAAAAAACCTAAGTATTCTTGATGGGGTTTTTGATGCTTTTGAATGTTTACTTATCTTTAAATAGTGTCAAGAATACATATTTTTGAAATGTGAAGGAAAGCTTTTTTTTGTTTAGGAAAATTGGTTGTCAAATCTTTCTAAAAAAAGAGTCATCCAATTTTAAAACCGGTCATCCAATTTTTGCAATAGAAAAGAAAAATTGGTCGTCCGATTTTTCTAGCTATAGAAAAATCGATCGTCCATTTTTCAAAGGGATCATCCGATTCTTTCTGTGAATCAAAACCGGTTTTCCTATTTTAAAAAGGGCTCATCCGATTTTCCTTTTACAAGGAAATCGGACGTCCGTTTCTAGAAACCAATCGTCCAGTTTTCCACTATTTTACTGTTAAAATGTTACCATTACACAGACAGTAATAGTTTTTTTTTTCTTCTATAAAAGTGGAGTCTTTGATCTGCAGTAAAAAAAAAGTTGTTGAAAATATATTTGAGATCATTTAAGAACTTTTAAAGAGCTTTAAAGTACATTCTTCAAAATATCTTCATCTCACAAAAATAAAAAGGAAAAATGTTCTTGGAGCTTCATTATTGATCATTCATCAAAGAAGAAGAAAAGAGGAGCTTGTAGAAGCATTCAATTATGGTGTATCTTTCCCTTCTCAATCTCATTTGGTAACATTGTTCCTTACTCATCTCTTTTTCTTTTAATATCAAAGGTTTGTGTTGAACAACCTCTTGCGTTATCCTTTGATTGTAATTGTGTTGTGGATTGAGGTTGCTTACAAAACCTTTAGTGGGTGATCCTCAAACTTATGATTGTTGTAGACTTTGATTATAGTAGATTTGGAAAATCCTTGGGTGTCGACTCAAGGTAGTGGATGTAGCTCCTTGATAGAGTGAACCACTATAAATTTGTTGTGCCTCTTTATTCTTTAATTCTATGCTTATTGCTTGATTGTCATAAACTATAAGATTTTGTTTGGTTTGGAAATGTATTAAAAAGAGTTTTAGAATTATTTCTCAAAAAAAAAAAAAAAAAAAAGGAGGTTTAACTTTTAATCATACAAAAGATTGTTAAAAGCCAAAAGCCTTATTCACCCCCTAAGGTTTTTCAATTGGTATTAGAGCGGGTCTTCTTTTTAAGGCTTAACATCCTAAGAAGCAAAAGATCCTTTTCAAAATGGCTAGTAGTTCAAACCTACCCTATGTAGAAGGCTCTTCTACAAATAGGCCTCCTCTTTTTTAATGGAACTAACTACACTTTTTAGAAGTCAAGGATTAGAGTTTATATTTGCTCTATTAACTTTGGTCTTTGGAGAATTGTAGAGAAAGGACCTTATGTTCCTCAAAAGGATAGAAAAGTCAAGAAGGTTGAAGAATTTGATGAGCTTGACTCAAGGAAGATGGCTCTAAACTTTCAAGCTATGACATATTAAGTTGTGCCTTGGATGCTAATGAATACAATAGGGTGAGCGGATACGATTCGGCTCATGAAATATGGAAGTTACTTGAAGTAACTCAAGAAGGCACTAATCAAGTGAAGGAATCAAATTTGGCTATGTTGGTGAGAGATTTTTTTGAGTTATTCATGATGAAACAAAAAGAAAGCATTAGTGACATGTTCACAAGATTCACCAACATCACTAATGGCCTAAAGGCATATGGGAAAGAGTACACAAGGGGAGAAGTAAATTGAAAGATTCTTGATGCACTCCCAAAGGCCTGGCAACCAAAAACTCTTGCCATTGAGGAATCAAAAGATTTGAGACAACTTCCTATTGAAGAACTCACAGGATCTCTCCTCACCTAGATGAAAATAAAAAGATTAAATGAAATGGAAGATGAAGACAAAAGAAGAAAAAGCATAGCACTCAAAGTGAATGAGGAAGATCAAACATGCTCATCAAACAATGAAGATGAGATTGATGATGATGAGGACATGACCTTGATAATGAGGAAATTTAAAGGATTCTACAAGAAAGGCGTTAACAAAAGAGGAAAGAAATCTCCATTCAAGAAAGGAGGACAAAGTTCATCACCCTCTTCAAGGCTAGGTGCTTTAAATGTAATAGCACTGACCATCTTGTAGCCGATTGTTTCAAAGCCATCGAAAAAGGAAAAGGAGCTTTAGAAGAAAAGCTTGAGGCATTAAAGAAAAAGAAGAAAGGCAAGGCCCTAATAGGTGCTTGGGATCAAGACTTAAGTGAAAGTGAAGAAGAAGAAAAGGCCAATTTATGCCACATGACATTAGAAAATGAGGTACAATCTTCACCCTCAAATATATCTAACATTGTTGATGATGATGATCTTAATTCTTTGCTCATTGAAATGTATCATGAATTGGAAAAGATCACCGAAAAGAACAAGGATTTAAAGAATAAGATCGATAACCTATCAAATGAAAATTCAAAACTTGTTTGTGAAAACAAAACTCTTTTTTTGAATCTCTAGAAGTTTTGAAAAAGGAAAAGGACTTCTCAAAGTTAGAATTTCAAAAACACTTTTTAGAAAACAAAAATCTTTGTGAAAAAGTTATCTCTCTTGAGAAATGCATGGTAGATTATAATGATTTGAAGAAACAGGTGAGTGCTCACCGTATGTATTGAAAAGTTTACAAAAGGAAAAGAAAATTCTGAAAAGTTTCTTGGTTTTCAAAGATTACCTTTTGACAAAAATGGTATTGGATATAATCATACTAATACTTTTTCTAAAAAACACGTTTCGTAAAAGCTTCCTCATTCCTCTCACACATTTGTTGCACTTATTGTGAAAAGAGTGGTCATAAAGCCATAAAATGTTTTATAAAAAGAAAAATTGAAAGGGGAGTAAAAACCGTTTGTAAAATAAAAGAAAATTCAACTAACGTTCATGGACCCAAAAAGATGGGTACAAAAAGTCATTTCTACTTCTTCTTTTGTAGGAACACAAATCAAGCTCAACTAAGTGGTATTTGGATAGCGGTTGCTCAAGGCATATGACCGGGAATGCATCTCTTATTAGTGAGCTTAAAGAAATCGACAGTATCTTCGTCACCTTTGGAGATAAGAAGAAGGGAAGAATCATTGGTATAGGAAACACTGGTAACAATTCTTCTTATTTTATTAAGGATCTTTTAATTGATGGTTTAAAATTCAATTTGCTTAGTATTAGTCACTTGTGTGATAATGGGAAAAAGGTTGTTTTCGAAAGTGATTTTTCTTCAATCATTGATAAGCATGAAAATAAACTATTTTTGTTGTTAAAAAAGTTGGAAATGTCTATATTTTTCATCTTGAAGATCTTATTTCTCAAAATTTAAAGTGTCTCTCAGTACATGATGATGATGTATTTTTGTGGCATAGAAGGCTTGGTCATGTTAGTATGGATTTATTGAACCAACTTTCTTCAAAAGAACTTGTTAGAGGTTTACCAAAACTCTATTTTGAGAAAACTAAACTTTGTGATGCTTGCCAATTTGGAAAACAAATTAATACCTCTTTTAAACCAATGAAAATGATTTCAACTTTAAAAACTTTAGAACTCATTCACATGGATTTATTTGGACCAATGAGTACCACTAGTCTTGGTGGTAAGAAATATGCTTTTGTCATAGTGGATGACTTCTCAAGATTTACTTGGACTTTGTTTTTGAGGCAAAAGATGAGGCATTTCAAGAATTTGTAGGACTTTTCAAAAAGGTTCAAACCTCCCTTGATTGAAAATTAATCTCTATGAGAAGTGATAATGGGAGAGAATTTAACAACCAAGATTTTACAAAACTTTGTGATGATTTTGGCATAACACAATTTTTTGGCCGCTAAAACCCCACAACAAAATGGTGTTATGGAAAGGAAAACCATACATTACAAGAAATGGCAAGATCAATGCTTTGTGAAAACTCCCTTCCTAAATATTTTTCGGCCGAGGCTGTTAACACCACATGCTACATTATGAATCATGTTCTCTTGAGACTCTTTTAAAAGAAAACTCCTTTTGACTTCATTTTTAACAAAACCCCCTCAATTGGCTATTTCAAAGTTTTTGGATGCAAATGCTTTATTTTAAACACAAAGGACAATCTTGGGAAGGTTGATAGAAAATCCGATGAGGGAATTTTTCTTACTTACTCTTCAAACAAAAAGGCCTATAGAATTTATAACAAAAGAACCTTGTGTACTGAAGAGTCTATTCATGTAAATTTTGATGAAACTAACATTTTTTACAAGAAAGATGATGACGACATAGATAACTCTTTAAGCTACCAACCATTCTACACTCAAACAATGGAAGAACATGCTAAGGAGGAAGAAGAGATTGAGGAAAAACAAGAAAATGATCAAGATGCTCAAAGTCTTCCTCAAGATGTGATGTATCCGAAAGAACACTCCAAGGATGAAATGATTGGTGATGTATCACAAGGGGTAAGAACAAGAAGGTACTTTATTGATAACTTTGCCCTATTATCTCAAAATTGAGCATAAGTTTATTCATGATGCCTTGTGTGATGAGTTTTGGATTATTGCTATGCAAGAGGAATTAAATCAATTTGAAAGAAACAAAGTTTGGACTTTAGTCCCAAGACCTCGCGATCACCGTACCATTGGTACAAAATGGGTTTTTCGAAATAAACTAAATGAATCTAGAGAAGTTATTAGAAACAAAGCTAGACTAGTTGCACAAGGATTCAATCAAGAAGAGGGCATAGATTTTGATGAAACTTTTGCTCCAGTTGCTAGACTTGAATCTATTAGGACGCTTTTAGCTTTTGCTTGTTTTAAAGGATTCAAACTTTTTCAAATGAATATTAAGAGTGCTTTTCTAAATAGTGATATTGAGGAGGAAGTTTATGTTGAACAACCTCCCAGTTTTGTGCATGAAAAATTTCCAAACTATGTTTACAAACTTTCAAAAGCACTCAATGGTTTAAAACAAGCTCAAAGAGCTTGGTATGAAAATTTAAGTGGTTCTCTTCGTTCAAACAATTTTTCAAGAGGTGGGGTGGACACTACTCTTTTCACAAAAACCTCTTGTAACAGTGGTCTTCTTCTTGTCCAAATTTATGTTGATGGTATTATTTTTTGTGCTACTAATGTTTCTTTATGTGAAGAATTTGCCTCTCTTATGCAAAAAGAGTTTGAAATGAGCATGATGGGAGAATTGATCAACTTTCTTGGACTACAAATCAAGCAAACCAAAGAAGGCATCTTAATCAATCAAGAGAAGTACACTAAGGAACTTCTCAAGAGATTCAAGATGAGAGATGCAAAAGGTACTGGCACTCCAATGAGCTCATCACTAAAGCTTGACAATGATGAAAAAGGTAAAAAGGTTGATGAAAAAAGTATACAGGTATGATTGGTAGCTTGCTTTACTTAACGGCTAGTAGGACGGATATTATGTTTGCAGTACGTTTGTGTGCTAGATTCCAAGCTTGCCCCAAAGGATTCCATTTAATAGCTGTTAAACATATTTTGAGATATTTGATTTCATAATATGATTATGGCTTATGGTACTCTAAACAATCTTGTTTTGATCTTATTGCCTACACCGATGCGGATTATGCCGTATGTAAGGTAGAAAGGAACAGTCCAAGTGGAAATTGCCAATTTTTGGGAGGATGCTTAGTATCCTGGTACAGCAAGAAGCAATCGTGCGTATCCTTATCAACTACCAAAGAAGAATAAATTGCAGCTGGTTGTTGTTGTGCACAGGTACTTTGGATGAAACACACTTTGATTGATTTTGGTTTTTCTTTTAAAAATATACCTATCTTGTGTGATAATACTAGTGCTATAAATCTTTCCATAAACCTTGTGCAACATTCAAAAACAAAACATATTGAAATTAAACATCACTTCATTAGAGATCATGTTGCTAAAGGTGATGTATTTTTAGAGTATATTTGCACAGAGGATCAAATTGCTGATATTTTTACAAAACCCTTTTTTGAAGAACGCTTTTGTTATTTGAGAAAATTTCTTGGTATTGGTAAATATCATGGCTAATGTGTGTCCTTCGAGTTTTCAGATTTCATATTTTTCTTTATTCTTAAGCCTAGAAAATCGGACTACAAAATCGGATGACAATTCAAAAAACCGGATGTTCGTTTTCTGTTTGAAAATGTCAACCGAGAGATGTTGACGACAAAAGCAGATGACCATTTGAAAAACCGTACATTCATTTTCTGTTTGAAAATTTCAAATTTTTTTCTTCGCAAAAAGACAAGACATTCGGACGATTCTTATAAAAATCGAACGTCCAATTTCTTGTTTTAAGAAAATCGAAGGACCATTTCAGAAATCGGTCGACCATTCTTGTTAAAATGTCGGGTTCTATGTTTTCAAAACAAGAAATTCTTCATTCTTTCATTTCATTCTTACAACTCTGTGTCACTCTTTCGTCCGAAAACTCCCTCTCTAACAAAGGCCGACCATTTTCAAAGTCCGATTCTCATTTTTCTTCTCAAAATTTTCAAATTACTCTTCTTCTCAAGCAAGAAAACCGTTTAGTTTTCTTCCTCTCTCTCTAATCTCTCTATCTGAAACCTTCAATTTCAATCTTCAAACCCTAAGTTCAAAATCCTCCAAAATGGTGAAAACGAAGAATGCAAATATCGATAGAGGTATTAAAGGAGGAAGCAGTAGAGGAAGAGGAAAAGAAAAAGGGTGCTATCTGGAGTTAAGGCTACAGACAGATTCATTGCTATGAGAGAAGCAACAAACTTTGAAGAATGGACAAGGAAAAGAAGAAAGATTGTTCCAGGCCACAGAGTGGACTTAAATGATATGGAAGGTATGAAAATTATTCAAATCTTTTCAATAGTATTGGTTGGGTTTCTCTACTCACTGTTGATGAACTATATTACCCTGAAATGATCTATGAGTTTTATGCAAATCTTCATAAGGGTAGAGCTGAGAAAGTTGGAAATATAACCCGTCAATGGGTACTCTCTAGAATTGGAGGAAGGGACATTGCCTTTGATGGTAGGTTGTTAAACAATATTTTAGAAACTCCTTAAGATGGTATAAGATTTTACACGAAGAATAAGAAATGTTTTAACCCTAATCTATATTGTGAAAGAAGATTTGAGGAGATATTCACTAAAGAAGAGGTACTCAAAAGGCATGATGATAGAAATGTGAACAAACTTGATGCCTATGGTGGAGACTTCATCACATGATTTCAAACATCATCATTCCCAATGTTGGACATAAGTCATCCATCACGAATATGCATTCATTTGTTATGCTAGCGTCACGAGCATAGGAGAATAAATTTTGGGTTTATGGCCATAGAGCATATGCTAGCTACAGAATCTTCATCCACCAAATGTTTGCCATATTGTTGCTTCCTTATGAAGATCTTTCATCATTTTGTGCTCAACTTGGTTGGAGTTGGTGACCACATTGGATAAGGAAAGATATATAACCAGCATACATTCAAGAGA
This sequence comes from Catharanthus roseus, assembly GCA_028651295.1. Classification (NCBI taxonomy): domain Eukaryota; kingdom Viridiplantae; phylum Streptophyta; class Magnoliopsida; order Gentianales; family Apocynaceae; genus Catharanthus; species Catharanthus roseus. Next base: position 24,900,823 of record JAPQWS010000153.1, on the reverse strand, counting down.
ATAAGTTTTGCAAAAAATGAGGAAGGGCTATTCATAAGAGGTGGACAGAATGAAAGTGATGAAGATGATGAAGAGGATGATGATAATGAGAAACAAGAGGAAATGAATGTGGATGAAGAAGAAAGTGACACAGAGCCAGGGGTAGAAACTCATAGAAGGGAAATAAGACAAAGAAGAGGCAAGAAAAAACGGAAGAAGGTTCATCCTCCGTGGACATGGCTCAACTCATAGCTAGGATTATCACAATGAAATCACAACTCAATAGCCGACTTGACGATATAGATGGAAAGCTCCACAACCACCTTGACGACATCGATGAAAAGATTGTGGATATTCAAGACCCGGTTATGAGATTGGAGCAAGGAGGAAGAGATGAAGATGATTGAGGATTTTTCTCTTAAAACTTCTTTTCTTTCCTTTGTTTCCTTTGTCTTCTATCAAACTTGATTATGGTCTTCTTGTGCTATTTTCTTCGATCATAATTGTTTATTTGGACCTCATGTGTTTTGATATATGCTATGTTATGTTTTTCTTTGGTATTAAGCTTTCCATATATTATCTTGATGATGTGTTATCTCCTTTAACATGCACTTAATTATGATACGTTAATGTTGAAAGTCCAATTGTAGTTTCCTTTCCTATGATCCCTTAAAGGAAAAAAAAAAAACACTCTCCTCAGTGTCTTTTTGATTTATGACAAAAGGGGGAGAAATATATGCAAGAAGTAAGTGGAGAAAATGTTGTTAAGTGCAAGATATGTGGTTATAATGTTGTTAAGTGAAGTATTGTTAAGTGCAACATATGTGGTTATATATGGTTATATGTTGTTGCTTTATATGATTATGGCAAGCTATATGATTAGTAGGTATGATATGCTTCAGATAAGTTGATATGGTGCTATGGTGCCTTATATGTTTTAGAAGGATTGATGTTTCTTTATAAGGTTTTATGCATCATATCTTATGGGCTATATGGCTTGGAGTTTCCTTGATAATTTTTGATGACATATTTGTTGTGAAGCATATTTTTAGGGGGAGCTTATCTTTCAAAACTATCTTTCAAACCCTTGGCATGTTTTCAAATTTATAGAGGGAGTTATCTCTCTCTCTCTCTCTCTCTCTCTCTCTCTCTCTCTCTCTATTATGGTGTTTGATATGCTTTGCTCTTATTGATGATTTCTTTGAAGCATCACCATGTTTTTATACTTGCTCTTTTGTTCTTTTGGTTATCCTCTTGCATATGTATTTGCCATAATAAAAAAGGGGGAGATTGTTAGCCCTAAGGATATCATTGCATATGATTTTGATAATGATTAACATATGTTTGTGTGATGATTATTAAGCTTAGTTTCTATAGGACAAAAGAAGCATCTTTGGAGTCTCAAGGCTACACTACTTAGAAGCAAAAGATTTTGGTCATCAAGGCATAATGAAGAAGAAAAGATCAAGCCATTGAAGACCTTGAAGACTTATGTCTTAGTTAGGGATATGCTAAGAGACTTTGTAAAATTCCCTAACTTTTATCTTTGATTTTTGATCAAGTACGGAAGCTCCTTGAATGAAATATTTTTCAAACTATTCTTGAAAAACCTAAGTATTTTTGATGGGGTTTTTGATGCTTTTGAATGTTTACTTATCTTTAAAAAAGAGTGTCAAGAACACATGTTTTTTAAATGTGAAGGAAAGCTGTTTTTTGTTAAGGAAAATTGGTTGTGAAATCTTTCTCAAAAAATGGTCATATGATTTTAAAACCGGTCATCCGATTTTTCCAAATGAAACGAAAAATTGGTCGTTCGATTTTTCTAGCTATAGAAAAATCTGTCGATCGTTTTTTAAAGGGATCATCTTATTCTTTCTGTGAATCAAAACCGGTCTTCCTATTTTAAAAAGGGCTCATCTAATTTTTCTTTTATAAGGAAATCGGTTGTCCATTTCTAGAAACCGGTCATTCGGTTTTCCACTTTTTTACCGTTAAAATGTTACCATTACACAGACAGTAATGGTCATTTTTTTTACCCTATAAAAATGGAGCCTTTGATCTGCAGTAAAAAAAAAGTTGTTGAAAATATATTTGAGATCATTTAAGAACTTTTAAAGAGCTTTAAAGTACATTCTTCAAAATATCTTCATCTCACAAAAATAAAAAAGAAAAATGTTCTTGGAGATTCATTATTGATCATTCATCAAAGAAGAAGAAAAGAGGAGCTTGTAGAAGCATTCAATTGTGTTGTATCTTTCCTTCTCAAGCTCATTTAGTAACATTGTTTCTTACTTATCTCTTTTTCTATTATTATCAAAGGTTGGTGTTGAAAAACCCCTTGCATTATCCTTTGATTGTAATTGTGTTGTAGATTGAGGTTGCTTGCAAAACCCTTGGTGGGTGATCCTCAAACTTGTGATTGTTGTAGACTTTGATTATAGTGGATTTGGAAAACTCTTGGGTGTTGACTCAAGGTAGTGGATGTAGCTCTTTGAAAGAGTGAACCACTATAAATTTTGTGTACCTCTTTATTCTTTAATTCTATGCTTATTGCTTGATTGTCATAAACTATAAGATTTTGTTTGGTTTGGAATTGTATTAAAAAGAGTTTTAGAATTCTTTCTCAAACAAAATAGGAGGTTTAAATTTTAACCACACAAAAGATTTTTAAAAGCCAAAAACCTTATTCACCTCCTACTAAGGTTTTTCACTTCTCGGCTAAAGATTTCCACAATATAATTAAGCCAGAAGGTAATAACTTCAACCATGATTTCGCCATCCCCCTCAGAGAAAATGGGACAAGGTGAAGTCTGTCCTCTAAGACTTCCTTTATCTTGAATGTGTCGTCCACCTCCAAGAAATTGGTGATGTGCACATTAGGGTCTTCCTCTAGGAGTCCATCAAACTTTACATTATTCTGTATCATTTGAAACACATTGGGCTTGAACTCAAAATTGTTAGCTTGTATAGGTGGCCAAGCTATGCTTGACTGTGTCCCAATAATAGATGGTCTGGCGAAGTCTACTATTGGTGGTGGTGGAGGTGGTACCAATTGAGAATTTATCAATGATGGATCTTGCTGACCCTTTTCCATCTTATCAACGGTAGTGATAACGTTGTTGTTTGCCATCTAGAATCAAAGAGCACGGCGGGCACTCTACAGTGAATGCTCGGGCTCTGGACCAAATGGAGCTAATTCACGCTGTTGAATTCGGGGCGTAAACTAGTAACTCAAAACTTGAAATAGACAAACCCCAGCTAAGTTCCACAAACAGAACAACTCTCAAGATGTATGCCACAAGTAAACAAATAAATACAAGAACAATAAATAATCCAAAATAAAAACAAAAATACAAGAAAAATAAAAGGACTAAAGCACAAGAAAAATGTTTTTCTTTAAGTTGTCGTTCCTCAATAACAGCCCAAAAACTTGATGTCTTAAATTGGGTATAACTAAAATTATGCGATAGGCAAGTGTACCTATCATCGTAATAACAAAGATGCACTCGGGTTGTCGAACTAAGGGAACAGATAAGCTCAATTATTAATCGTTTTACCTAATGTCTAGTCTAACAAAATTAATCTTTGAGAAAATATTTAAAATTTACTAAGAAAAAAATTAAATGGAAGAAAAAGTTTAAAAATAGAAATTTGAGAAAAAGAGTTTGAATGATGGAATCCCCCTAAATTTTGTCAACTATTTCAATTGGAAAATCATAAAACAATATTTGAAAAACCAGGGTTAGGTTATCACACGAAAATCAGACAATCCCTTTCTCTAGGTGAAGGCCACTCTACTGACTAACCTTTAGAGGAGAATCTCTTCTCTCTCTAACCGATTATGGATGCAATTAAATTAGGTGATCTAATAACCTAAAAGTGCAACGAATATCTCTATTCAATTGCCAACTTTTATTATTCAATTAGTTACCCTAGATTTGTTTTCCTTTTTCAATTCCAACTAATCTTGCGAAATAATCGATTCCACGCAAATCAATTATCATAAAAACATAATTGAACAACAACCCAAAGTAAAACAAACATCAATTGTATAACATCCAATAAAAAATCACATCATTCAAAAGTCAGGGTTCAACCCTCATTAAAACAATGAAAATGTAGCCACTAAACTTTCTAACAGAAATCAAATTAATAATAGTATTCATAAGTAACAAGAGAAATGAAAGCTTAGGATGATGAAGATTCGAGTCCACGGTTCCGAAAGCCACCCGAGCTCGTCTATCGATTTGCTTGAGGAAATCCAAAATTGCTCCGTAACACTTCTTCAATCTTTTCCCAAAATTGAAGAAGAATTGGAAGGGCTTTTATTGCTAAGTTTCGCCTCCAATACTTCCTCTCTAAACCTAAACTGAAAAATCTCCTAAAAGAGGGGAAACACTACATAAAAATAGAATAAATATACATTATCAGCGCTGTAGTCGGAACCTATCTACCGCGTGAGGTAGGTCGAGCCCTACTGTCTGCGTTAGGATTCTATCCAAAGTCTTCTTGAATACTCGGCAACTACCGCGTGCAGTATGTCTACCCTACCATCTATGCCAGGCTTCTGTTTTTCTTTTGCTTGATTGCTCTGGACCTACCACATATGATAGGTTCTTAACTTTGGTACCGACAGCTTTCTTTTCGCCCTTTTTCACTCGTATTCTCTGTCTTCTCATTGGGAAGCACCTAAGATGAAAGTAAAGATAAATTATGTAAATTATACATCTTCTATAGTAAAAACATCGTAAAAACAATGAAAATAACATATAAGAGTAATGCCAATATTACACATATCACACTTGCATATGATTATTTCTGCCATAACTAACCAATTCAACCACATTTTGGAATTTTTAGCTACAAGTAAAAATGCTAGTGGGATAAGTGGCCAAAAAAAAAAAAAAAAAGTAGGCCTTAAATTAAAAAAATATAAAATGTGAAGGGCAATTTATGCTATATTCACAACAACTGTGATAATTTGGAGGCGATTAATTCAAAAGTTATAGTAGCAAATAGCAAAAGAAAACCAATACTAGTACTCTAATCTCTCTCTCTCTCTCTCTCTCTCTCTCTCTCTCTCTCTCACTCATGAGGATTTTCGCATGTCGCAGTTCTCATCAGCGAGTAGCAAGCTCTATGCAGGGCTTTTTATTGTTGATGAAAGAGGGGAAAAGGTCATTTACCTATTTTTACTTCTATATTTAAGTTGTTTGAGTTAAAGCTCTGGTCTTGTTGGTGATAGTAATTAATTGTTGGAGGTTTCGATAGTTATAATTTGTAAAAGTCGGTAAGGATATATTTGTGAGTTTCTTATAAAATCGTCTTGTATTATTGTTGTTGGTTAATTTATGACTGTTTTACTATGTCGGTACATGTTTTCTATTACCTATGCATGTGACTGTTGTATTTCCTCTTTGCACTCATCAAAGCTCCTGCCACTAAGGCATGTCGATAGTGGTTTTCGTCAACTCAATATGCCATGTAATTAATGGAACTTCGTCAAGTAAAATATATATTTTTATCATCTTATAACGTAGCATATGCATTGCACTTGCCTATGATTATTTTCGTCCTAACTAATGGATTCGATCAAATTTTAACATTTTTAGCTATAAATAAAATTGTTCATAGCGTAAATGGTAACAAAAAAAGTAAACCCTCATTGGAAAAAGTGTGAAAACATGAAGTTTATTTTTAGCTATATTCACAACCGTGATAATTTGGAGGAGATTAATTTAAAAGTTGTAGCAAATAGAAAAAAAAAACCAATACTACTACTCTAACCTCATCTTCCTCTTTCATGAGGATTTTTGCTTGTGGCAGTTCTTATAAGCAAGCAATGCGCTTTACGACATTGCTTTTTTCTTGTCAATAGAAAAGGGGAAAAAGGTCATTTACCTATTTTTACTTCTATATTTTAAGTTGTTTGAGTCAAAGCTCTAGTATGTGGATGATATTTAATAATTTTAGGTGATTTCGAAAGTTATAATTTGTAAAAGTCGATAAAGATATATTTGTGACTTTCTAAAATCGTCTTGTATTATAGTTATTTGTTAAATGAATGTTTGTTTTGACTGTAACAGTAGATGTTTTCTATTGCCTATGCATGTGATTGTTGTATTTCCTCTCTTCTCTCATTAAAGCTCCTGCCACCTATGCATATCGGTAATGGTTTTTTGTCAACCTAATTATGCCACGTGATTAGAGAAATTCCTTTAAAAAAATATTTATTTTGTCATCTTATAATGGAACTCATGAGTTGCATTTGCACATAATTATCTCTGCCACAATTAACCAAATTTAATAATATTTTGACATTTTTAACTACACATAAAAACGTTAATGGTATACTTATCGAAAAAATGGACTATAAATTAGCAAATGTAAAAACATGAAAGGTATTTTTTGGCTATATTCACAAGAATTGTGATCATTTGGGAACATTAATTTAAAAGTTGTAGTAGCAAACAGCAAAAGAAACCAATACTATTTTATCTAATCTCACTCCGTCTCTCATGAGGATTTTTGCTCATCGCGGTCCTCATCAGCAAGCAGCGAGCTTTATAATAGGGCTTTTTTGTTGTCAATGAAATAGGGAAAAGGTCACTTACCTATTTTTACTTCTATATTTAAGTTGTTTGAGTCAAAGAGCTCTAGTTCTGTAGATGGTATTTATTATGGTGGTTTCAATAGTTATAAAAGTCGGTAAAGATATATTTGTGAGTTTCTAAAATCGTCTTGTATTATTGTTGTTGGTCAATTGAATGACTGTTTTAACTGTGCCGTTAGATGTTTTCGATTACATATGCATGTGGCTGTTATATTTCCTCTCTGTTCTCATCAAATCTCTAATCACCATACATGTCAGTAATGGTTTTTGTCAATTCAATAATGCCATGTGATTAACGGAACTGACGTCGATCGAAAGCGTCAACCACCTATGGATGTGAAGCTTGGACCACTCACTAGAGCTCAGACAAAGATACTCAAGATTCATGATGCAAATGAGGCGAATAGCATGATTATTTTCATGGAGGAAGCTTTAAAGAACAAGCTTGAAGGGTTTGAAGATCAAGGAAAGGCTTCCAGGTTGTTCTCAATTTGTTCAATTAGCAAGGATCATTCAAGGGAACAAATTGGAGGTGCAAATGGCTATGTATTAGAGAAAAGAGCCCCCTATCGATGATAGTAGCCCTACCCCTACTGACGCCGGTAGGCTTTTGCCAACACAACACTTGGAAGGACACACCCTACCACGTCCGGTAGATCTCACCCTACCGTCGCCAGTAGGGTTTGGGTGAAGAAGAGCAAATGCGATCTCTTAGCCGGGATTTTATTATTGAACTTGTTTTTCCCACTTTTAATCAAGGGTTTAATGGGAATTTTAAGTCATTATAGTCCATAGTTTATCTAGGTTTAGGCTTTGGCCTATAATACCCATTATAAACTCATTGTAACTAACTTTGATGAAATTTGGCTGAAATTTGAGAAAGGATTCTCCAATTGTCTCTAGGGTTCTTCACCCTTCTTAGTTAGCTTGCTAAGGGTTAATATCCTTAGTTTGTGAACAATTGTTTGCCTTAGATTATGGAATCTATGGAATCAATTATCTTCTAATTCCTTTCTTTAATTAAGTTTAGACTTCTTATTCTTAGATTCAATTAATCCTAGGTCTTCTAGTTTGTATAGTTGGGGTTTTGAGACCTTAGGTTCCTCAAGGTTCTTTCTATCAAATTAGGAAAGAGTTGCCTCTCAATTTCGGGTTTATGAGGCCTAGATCCTCATAAGTTTTCCATTGGAGTGTTGAAACTGCAAAATCCTCAATATAGGTTCTTCATCAAAGGGGGTGATCTTGGGAAGGTGTAGAATCCAATCTACCATCAACATTGGATCTAAAACAAATTGGTATCAGAGCAACCTCTAAATGAAAGTCAATTGTTGTTGTATGTTGTTCTAATTCGTTGAAAAAAAAAAGAAGAAGTACTTGATGATCAAACAAACATACAAGAAGATCATGCAATATTAACTACAAAAAAATCAATATGAAATTCAATTGAAAAATCGAATAAATTATGAGAGAATTCGTTGATAATTTATGATGGAGATGTTCTCCTTTGAGTTAGAATTCAATTGAAATAATTTTTACTCAATTTGGAGTTCAATTGATTGCTCAATTTGATTGAATTATGAAATGGCGTTTCAGAATGGCACTGCAGAAAGTGTTGCTTAATCCAAACATATTTTGTGTTATACTGACTCAATTTGAATGAAATTTATGCTTAAATTCATCCTTATCAAGTGAGGAATCTTCATGAGTTAGTTTTATCAGATTTGGATGGGGTGTCAGTTCAGTGACAGGGTGTAGTTTTAGAGTTATCATTAGTTTAGTGACAGGGTGTCATTATCCCCTGTTTCCTGGAAAAATTTGTCTTACTACTCTTGTGTTCTTTGCTTAGTTTTATTGTTTGAATTGCTTCATTTTTTATTTCTAATTGTTCCCTTTTGAGCTCCTAATCTTTTTTATGATGATAAATTAAGTTTATTGGCTCTTTTCTATAGATTACATTCCTTGATATTCTTTTTACACCTCAAGTGTTTGAAATTTTGCCTCTTTGAACACTTATCCAACTAAGTGCATTGATTGATTTACTTGCTTGGAATTATTGCTCTTGGTTTGTGTCAGTCAAGAAGTTTGAAGGATCATATAAAGAGTTGAGTGTTGAGTGTTTGGAAAACGCAAAAGGGTGAGCTTATCTTGATAAAAGCTATTAAGAGTACTAAACACGAGTAAATTGAGTGATCATCAAAGAGTGTAAATACTTAGGGAGTGATTGGGAGGTCCTTTTGTTTTGTTTTCATTGTTTAACTTGCAGGTTTAATAATGTATACGGATGGTCTTTTGCCTACTCAATATCATCAAGAAGGTACTAGTGATCCTACGAGGATGAATCTAAATAAGACTTTAAGGTCTATACAACAATCAATTAAAGGATTAGCAAGACAATACTAAAGTGTTGCTAGAGATATTGAAGAGCTTAAGATGGGCAAGAGTAGTGCCATAATGAAGCAATGAGTTGGAGATAACCTTGATGGCTTTAATTCACCTTACTGTCAAAGGCCTTTTGGTAATGTGTATACTTATGGATACCATGACATGGTAGTTCAAACTTCTTATCCATTTCATGATAGTAGATACCAAGGAAGAGCACAGGTTAGAAGTGGAAGAAGAGGAGGTCTAGGATAGAGAAGACACTATAGACCATAAGAAGAGTTTCCAGGACATAGAGCATGGCATGAAGATAACTTGTATGAAGATTATGGAGATAATCCTAATATTGGCCAAGCATACCATGGTGGCTACTATAGTAGTCAAGAAGGAGATAAAGCTCTACACAAAATCAAGTGGAAGATACCTAGCTTCAAAGGAGATAGTGATCCAAATGTGTTCCTTGATTGGGAAAGACAATTAGAGAACCTATTCATGGTGAGAAGCTATAGTGACATTATCAAGGTAAAATTAGTCATTGCTGAATTTTTGGGTTATGCACTTCATTGATGGGAAATGATTCAATCAAAGGTTTAGAATGATAGACAACTGGTAAAAACTTGGGTAGAATTGAAGACTCTCATGAAGGAAAGATTCGTACCGAAACATTATTATAGGGAGCATCACAACAGGTTGATAACTCTTAAGCAAGGCAACAAAAGTGTTGACGAATATAGATAAGATATGGAGTTGTACACTTTGAGATTGAGTTTAGAGGAAGACAAAGATGCCTCAATTACTAGATTTCTAAGTGGTCTCAATAGGGACCTTGCTAATCAATTAGAATTGTACCCTTACACTACTTATGAAGACATATGTCATTTTGCTACCAAGATTGAGAATCAAAGGAAGAGGATTGGTTTCTCTAAAGCTAATCTTCTTTCTTCAAGAAGTGTGGTGTCTAAACCTCAAGCATCTACCTACAAGAGTTGGCCAAAGAAAGAAGATAAACCTAAGGTGGCTTTCAAAGATCATTCTATGCCTAAGGTGGAAGAGAAAGAACGGTTAACTACCAACCCAACAAGATGCTTCAAGTGGAATAGTATGGGGCATATAGCCATTAATAGCCCTACGAAAAGAACTTTGGTCTTTAGTGAAGATTTAAATGGCTGGATTGAGAAAATGAAGATGATTTCCTAGAGGGTAATGTTGACAAAGAAGAAAGTAGTGAAGATCAAGAGATTGCCTCCTTTGAAGCCCATGAAGAGGGCATGAGTTTAGTGACTATTAGAGCTTTGTCTACCCAAGTCCATGAGGAGGAGACTAGCATTCAAAGGGAAAACATCTTTCACACTAAATTCTTAGTAGAAGTATGGTTGCTAATTTTATTATTGATAGTGGTAGTTGCACTAATGTGGCTAGTACTTATCTTGTTGAAAAGTTGAACTTACCTCTTCTCGAGCCTCCTAAGCCTTATAACCTTCAGTGGTTGAATGATAGTGGAGAAATGAAAGTGAACAAACAAGTGTTAGTGTCGATTACTAAGGGATCATATAATGACGAAATTATCCTATGCAAGCGGGGTATTTGTTGTTGAGACGTCCTTGGCAATATGATATAAAGGCTATTCATAATGGTGTGAAGAGCACCTACACTTTTGAAAATGATGGAGAAAGGTTCATGTTGAATTCTTTCACTCCTAGTCAAGTCTTTGTAGAACAAAAGAAAATGAGAGAAAAGAGATACTAGAGAGTGAGAAAAAGAGAGAGCATTTGAAGAAGGAAAAAGAATTGATGAAAAAAGAATTGAGTGTGGAAAACCTAGAGAGGAAAAATTGAAGAGAGACAAGAAAAAGAGTGATAGTTGCAAGGGAGAGAAAATATGCTTCTATACAAAAGAGAGTGAGATCATAGAAGCCGTTGAAAAAGAAGAGTTGGTTTTACATTCTCTATTGCAAGGAATATTTGTTTCTACTAATGATCACTTGTCTTCTTTATCTAATGCTATAGTAAAAGTTATTGAAGAATTCAAGGATGTCTTTCCCGAAGAGATGCCCGGTGGACTTCCTTCCTTAAGAGGGATTGAGCATCAAATTGGTTTGGTACCTAAAGCAGTGTTGCCAAACAGACCGGCTAATAGAAGTCCTCCCAAAGAGACCAAGGAGCTAAGAAGACAAGTTGAGGAATTTCTCTCTAAAGGATATGTAAGAGAAAGTTTGAGCCCTTGTACTATTCCCGTTTTATTAGTTCCAAAGAAAGATGGTACATGACGCATGTGTAGATTATAGAGCCATTAATAACTTTACCATCAAGTATAGACATCCTATTCCTAGATTAGATGATTTGCTTGTGATTCTCAAATATTTTCAAAGATCGATTTAAAATCGGGTTACCATCAAATTAGAATGAGGGAAGGGGATGAGTGGAAAATGGCTTTCAAAACCAATTTTGATCTTTATGAATAGCTAGTTATGCCTTTTGGTTTAACCAATGTTCCTAGTATATTAACGAGACTTATGCATCATGCGTTGAGGAATTTCATTGGTAAATTTGTTGTTGTATATTTTGATGATATTTTGATCTATAGAAAAACTTATGAAGATCACTTACATCATCTTACACAAGTTTTGTTAGTTTTGAGATGTGAGAAATTATATATCCTTGGGAAATGTGAGTTTTATTTGGAAAAAGTGACTTTGTTAGGTTATGTGGTGAGCTCTCAAGGCCTTCAAGTGGATCAAGAAAAGGTAAAAGCAATTAAAGAATGGCCTACTCCCAAAAATGCTTCCGAAGTGAGGAGCTTTCATAGATTGGCAAGTTTCTATAGGAGTTTCATCAAGGATTTTAGCACCATTGCTTGTCTTTTGACAAATGTTATCAAGAAAATGAATGGTTTTCAATGGGAGGAGAGTCAAGAGAAAGTATTCAAGCTACTAAAGGAGAAGTTGAGTAGTGCGCCTCTACTTGCACTACCTAACTTCGAGAAGATTTTTGAGATAGAATGTGATCCCTTAGGTGTTGGCATTGGAGGAGTCTTGATGCAAGATAAAAGACCCTTGGCTTACTTTAGTTAAAAGTTGACCGGTGAGGCATTGAATTATGCTACGTATGATAAGGATCTCTATGCACTTATGAGGACATTGAAATGTTGGCAACATTATTTGTGGCCAAAGGAGTTTGTGGTGCATACCGATCATGAGTCCTTGAAGTTTCTTAAAGGACAACAAAAGCTAAAAAAGAGGTATGTAAGATAGATGGAGTTCATTGAGAATTTTCCATAAACCATCGGTATAAGAAAGGTAAAGAAAATATTGTAGTCGACGCATTGTCAAGAAGGTACACTCTTATCTCTACTTTGCAAGCTCAAATTCTTGGTTTTGAGATGCTTAAGGAATTATATGCTAGTGATCAAGATTTTAAAGGTATATTTGAGGATTGCTTGCTTGTGCCTAATGATAAGTATCTCATACATGATGGTTTTCTTTATCATGAAGGAAGATTGTGCATTCCATCTTATTCTACTAGGTTGTTGTTGGTTAAAGAGGCTCATTGTGGTGGCTTAATTGGACATTTCGGCATTATTAAAACTATGATATCTTGCAAGAGCATTTCTTTTAGCCTCAAATGAGAAAAGATGTTGAGGGATTATTGGAAATCGCTTAGAATGTAAAAGGGCTAAATATACTTCTTTGCCACATGGTCTTTATACTTCTTTAAATGTGTCTAAAGTTCCTTATATTGATATTTCCATGGATTTTATTCTTAGATTACCTAAATCATCTAAAGAAATGGATTCTATCTTTGTTGTAGTAGATAGGTTTTCTAAAGTGGCTCATTTCATACCATGTAAGAAAACCGGTGATGCTAGCCATGTAGCAAACTTGTTCTTTAATTAGTGGTGCAATTTCATGGTGTACCCAGAACTATTATATCGGATTGTGACACCAAGTTTCTTAGTCATTTTTGGCATGTTTTGTGGAGGAAACTTGGGAACTAATTTGTTGTATTCTATAGCTTGCCATCCACAAACCGATGGCCAAATGGAGGTGGTCAATTGAGCCATTGAGCAACTTCTTAAGGCCATTCTTAAGAAGAATTTGTGCCATTGGGAAGAGTTTATTCCTCACATTTAGTTTGCTTACAATAGGGCTAGACATTTTATTACCTCTTATTCTCCTTTTGAGATTGTTTATGGTTTCAATCCTTTAACTCCTTTTGATTTGGTTCCTTTGCCTATAGATCATGTTGCGAGCTTGGATAAAAAGCGAAAAGCAGAGCTTGTCAAGTCCATTCATGCAAAAGTGCATGATGCTATTGAATCCAAAAACAAGAAATTAGTGGTAACGAGGAATGTTGAAAGGAAATAAGTTGTGTTTGAACTCGGTGATTAGGCTTGGGTTCATCTTCGAAAGGAATGTTTTTCTTCTCAAAGCAAGAATAAGATTGATGGTTGTGGTGATAGACCTTTTCAATTTCTTGAGCGTCTTAGTGATAATGCCTATAGAATTGATCTTCCGAGTGAATACAATATTAACGCCACCTTTAATGTTTTTATTTGTCTCCTTCTGGTGTAGGTGCAGATTTGAGGATGAATATTTTTAAAGGCGGGTTGGATGATGTAGATCGGAAGAGTCAAGCACCTGCAGATGTGAAGCTTGGACCACTCACTAGTGCTCGGGCAAAGACACTCAAGATTCATAATGCAAATGAGGCTAATGCAGGGTTGTTTTCATGGAGGAACCTTTGAAGAACAAGCTTGAAGGGTTTAAAGATCAAGGAAAGGCTTTCAGTTGTTCTCAATTTTTTCAATTAGCAAGGATCATTCAAGGGAACAGATTTGAGGTGAAAATGGCTAAGTATTGGAGAAAAGCACCCTACTGCCGACAGTAGCCCTGCCTCTTCCAACGTCGATGGGCTTCTCTACCAGTACAACACTTGGAAGAACATTCCCTACCATGTATAGTAGGTCTTACCCTACTGTCGCCGGTTGGGTTCGGGTGAAGAAGAGCCAATACAATCTTTTAGGCGGGATTTTATTATTAAACTTGTTTTTCCAACTTTTAATCAAGGGTTTAATGGGGATTTTAAGTCATTAATCCATAGTTTAGCTAGGTTTAGGCTTTGGCCGGTGAATACCCCATTATAAACTCATTTTCACTAACTTTGATGAAATTTGGCTGAAATTTGAGATACGATTCTCCAATTGTCTCTAGGGTTCTTTACCCTTCTTAGTTAGCTTGCTAAGGGTTAATGTCCTTAGTTTGTGAACAATAGTTTGCCTTATATTGTGGAATGTACGGAATCAATTGATTATCCAATTCCTTTATTTAATTGAGTTTTAGAGTTCTTGTTCTTAGATTCAATTAATCCTAGGTCTTCTAGTTTGTGAAGTTGGGGTTTTGAGGCCTTAGTTTCCTCAAGGTTCTTTTTGTCAAATTAGGAAAGAGTTTTTCCTCTCAATGTTGGGTTTATGAGGCCTAGATCCTCATATGTTTTCCATTGGAATATTGAGACTACGAAATCCTCAATAGAGGTTCTTCATCAAAGGAGGTGATCTTGGGAAGGTATTGAATCTAGTCTACAATCAAAAGAGGATCTATATCAGGAACTCTGTTAAGTAAAATATTTATTTTGTCATCTTACAACAGAGCTTATGTGTTGCACTTGCATGTGATTATCTCCATCACAACTAACCGGATTCAGCCAGTCAATTAAATGACAATTTTAAGTAAGTCGGTAGATGTTTTGGATTACCTATGAATGTGAGCATTGTGTTTCCTCTCCTCTCTCATCAAAGCGCTTATCACCAATTCATGTCTTTAATGGTTTTTGTCAACTCAATTATGATATGTGATTAATGGGACCCTATTAAATAAAAAATATCTATTTTGTCATCTTATAATAGAGCTCGTGCATTGTACTTGCACGTGATTATCTCCGCTTCAACTAATGGGATGAAGCCACATTTTGGTGTTTTTTTTCCACATGAAAAAACGTTAATGGCATAAGTGGCGACGAAAAAGAATGGACCCTGCATTGGAAAAATGTAAAAACATGAAGCGCTTTTTTGGCTATATTCATAATGACTCTGATCATTTGGAAGGATTAATATTGTAATGCCCCACCTTGTAAGCAACGCTCACATGACTTATAAGTGTGGAAGTTACGAGCATAGAGTTTGTGGTCTATCTTGGTGGAACAAAGAGTTTGCAACAAAACAAGAATTTTGTAAATGCTTAGGAAGGAGAGTAAAATGTTATTCAGACAAGTATTCGTTAGGGGAGTTTATGAATATATTTAAGCAAATTAGTTTTTATTTTTTTAAATATTCTTAACATGCACATCTGAGGGATCTAAGTACTTGACACATTCGTAAAAGGTTTAGAGTGGTAAAATTTAATAAAAAGGTATTGGATGCAGAAAAGAAGGCTTTGAGGAATATCAATATGATCCAAATGTATTTTTTTGTGGGACAGTATAAATACGCTATATTTTTTTTTTTTCAAGTGAAAAGAAATTAAGACTAAATAAATATTATTATTCATAAGATTGATATTAGTATTATTTTTAGTATTGTTCATATTTCTTGATATTACACATGCATGATATATCCTTCTTACCATTCAGGAGAAGGTTGTCAACCTTAACCCCTAAAAAATATAATCCACCCACTCAACTTCTCCCCCCTGCCCCAACCTCACTATCACGCACCACTCATACCTCTCCCGTAACCGAGTTTGTTTGCACTATATTTATGGGTTTTTCTTCCTATTTTTTTCTTTCCTTTCTCTCATTTGTTTTTGCTTCTTCCTTGCGTCAAGATTGAGGTTAGCCACAAGGTAAGAACTTCTCTTCTCTTTCTTTTTTAGTAAATTATAGTCTTGTCGTAGTTAGACGTTAGGATGAATTTGATTAATTTCTAACCCTTTCTTCTACACCCGAGATTAGGGTTAGGTTAAGGGAAAAAAAGAGAAACTTTTTCTTTGGTTCTTCCTCTTTTGAAAACCTTCATCTTTAACATTTGTACTGCTCTAAAATAAAAACCCTTAATTCTTTTTCCTCTTAAAGAATTTACATGACCTAAATGAATTTGAATATATAATTTAATTTTAGGGTTAGTTCTA
This sequence comes from Catharanthus roseus, assembly GCA_028651295.1. Taxonomy (NCBI): domain Eukaryota; kingdom Viridiplantae; phylum Streptophyta; class Magnoliopsida; order Gentianales; family Apocynaceae; genus Catharanthus; species Catharanthus roseus. The sequence goes on along the minus strand of JAPQWS010000153.1, from coordinate 24,884,732 downwards.
ATTTTATTTTAAAAAATTTAGGCATCTCGGATAAGTGCCCAAGTTAAAGGTTTTTGGAATTATAGGATTTTGGATATTCTTTAGCAACTAGTATATGTGTATATAGATCCTTAATCATAAAGAAATAGTTATCGTAGTTGGCGACCATAAATGTTGTGATTTTTTTAATTAAGTAATATTTGTGTTACCCTATTGTAGGATCATAGCACCAGGTTTGCATTCAGATGAGTCCATAAACCCTCCCTAAATATTTTAACCGTGCTACCCGTGTTGCTTGAAGTATCTATATCCGATAGCTAAAATTTATATAAAATGTTTACTGCTTTTTGGGCAATATAATATTTTCTTTGTTCTTTTAAATTGGAGATGTTCTCTACAACATTTTTTACTTGTGCCTTAGAAATGCATAGGAGCAGTGCTCTTTATAGGTAGTTTTTTATTATTATTTAAAAAATTTATCCTTGCTTTGAAGAAAAAAAGTTACTAATATGGGTTGAGAATGTTTTAATATGGATATGAAAACCCCATTCCAACTTGGGACGTAGTCTTTAACATGTTTATGTGTATTCGGAAATGTCATAGGATTGCACTATACGTGGCTAGTTTCCTGTACTAGGGCCTTTTCCAATGACATAGTTGGTTAGAAACTGTGGAGGGTGGATCCACTTGAAAGGGGGTGTAATATCATTAGGGGTTTGGCCACCGGTATTACGTCGAATATCACATCATACTCTACGGTGGGATAGCCGCCTAGTGGAGAGTCAGGAGGGCTCGAAACTAAGGTTGTTCTAAAGGCAGACCTGGTAGGTGTCCCAAGATCCGTAGCCTGGTTATATGTAAGTAGAGAGTGCGATTGTTATGGAAACCGAGCGTTCATATGATGTTTGGCTGTTACTGACTACGAATTGCCGAAACTTGTTTGAGATGACCTTAGTATAGGTTCTTAATTCTGTCCGTGGAGCCCAACTTTTGCATGGTATAATTTTCGAATTCGGGTGTAGAAGCTACACTGATGTGTCTTGATTTGCTCAGACTTCCTAGTTGCATTCAAACTCCTCATATAGGTTTATGTGCACTTTTAAAGTAACCAAGGAAATGATTTCTTTTGACATTGCATGAATTATTTTTTAAAAAATTACATCATTGTTTTCTGGAAAAGCACGAAAGCACACACTTACGTAGACTCACTGACCAATTTTTCTTACGCCTCTAAATGTCATGTTTTCTAGATGACTTGGGACGAGAGACGACATGGTTAGCTACTATAGTATATTGCTCAGATCTTATAGTTGTTCTGGGAAAGATGTTTTGTACCTTTTTATGCTCAACCATTTTGAAAACATTTTTTTTTGTTTGTTTTGTAGAATACTTCCTATGTTAGAGTTGTTATAAGAACTTTCCTTGGAACTTATGTTGTGGTTGCCCTATTTGTAACCAGTTTCTGCTGCTTAGTTTATGTAAATGTTTTTAAGCGTTCTTTTTCAGGTTATGCATTAGTATAGATTTTTGTAGTTTAGTGCTGAGAGGCACACTAGTACCTTACTCAGCCACAGTTGACTTAGAGGAGAGGTGGGGTTATCACAAATGGTATCAGAGCTCTAGGTTTAATACTATATTCGAACCATTAGATCCTAGACGAGCTGTGAGAGCGAACCACTTAGACTTTTATGCTTTAAAGACCGTGTGATTTTACTTGCTTGTACTGACCTTAAGATTTTGTCTTGTAGCGATAGGATGTCAAGTCAGGGGCGTAGATAGATTAATCATGAAGGGACGCTCATAAGAGGGTCTGGTAGGACTGCATTGTCATCATCTTATTCACTCAGGGAGGTTGTTTTGGAGAGGGTCCCAATTTCGGTAGTCGAGCTTTCTGATACTTAGTCGATAGATGGACCAGCCACAAGGGAGGCTGAGATGGAGGCAATGATAGAGGAGGACCCTAGTGAGCATGAGATATGACCAGAGATAGAGGTAGAGCCAGACGGAGAGGCACCGGTTGAGTTTAGAGGGACTGATATCTTATAGTAAATGTTTCCTCATTAGTTGTATCACCTACCTATTTTCGCCGGTAGAGCCAGCACCTCTTTTCTATCGGGCCACCATTGGGCGAGCCGGAGAGAGTACTTATGTGGACACGGTGAGTGGCATAATCAGTGACTTTAGGATGCTGGTCGGCACATTACGGGGCTGAGGAGAGAGATTGCCAAGATAGATAGTTTGTTTTACTCGGCACGTCAGGCCCGATAGTGGGAGACAGCAAGAGCTGATAGATTGGAGATCGAATTGGCTCGGATGAGAAAGGTGCATACGACGGGAGTTATCGAGCTAATTGAGGAGCGAGATTGGCTTAGGCGGTCCTCTACCTAGTTTCTCAGTGCCACTAGAGACTTTACTAATAGGATTCGTGATGAATTGGAGGCTTAGCCAGGATGTTCTAGCAGTCAGCACCACTAGACAAGGGTTGATTTTGTTTGGTTACCAGGATATCTATAAATCTTAGTTGTCAAAGTAGTCATGTTTGATGTTTTGACTAGTGCTTGGTGTGGTAGGTTTGGGGTCGTAGATGCGAGATCCCAAGTTTTTGCGTGTATCGTAAACTGGCCATATGTTTTGTGTAGTAAGATTAACATGGTCTACTTATGTTACGATTATGTGGATACGTCATCACATGTAATAGAAATCATTTTGAGTTCTACACACACACATATATAAATATGTATATAGTTATGTTTATGCATTTATGCTCGTAATGATTTGATATATGCTTGGTGTTGTTATAAATGCAAATATAATAGTATATCTTCAAACTCAAAGTTCTATTATTAAGAATTTATTAGTATTGGAACTTCTTGTTAATTTAGAAGGATATTGGGTTCACGATCTTCTAATCATGTGGAGGAGGCCACATAATGAAAATTCTTAAAATAGAAAGTCTAAGCCAGTAAGGGAGGCCACCCCCCTTCCGGAACAAGCAACATACGGAATAATTGAAAATTTATGGTCAGGATGACAGAGTTATTAGAAATCTCAATGGCAACTAGGAGGACAGAACGAGTACCTACCACCGGAGTGGATGAAGCGTTGGAGCAATTTTTGAAGTTTCGACCTCCAGAGTTCTACAGAGAGGTTGAACAGGAATTAAAGCTGAGTTATTTATCGAGCAGCTGGACGACATTTATGATACCCTTAAGTATGATGATGCTAGGAAAGTAATGTTTGCAGTTTCCAGACTTCAAGGAGTAGCAAAAGATTGGTGGCTTAGAGCTTCTGAAGCTCGTGCACTTAAAGATCAACCATGGATTTGGAATGATTTTCAAGAGGAGTTCAAATAGGAGTACATACCTCATTGGATTCACAAAAGACGAGATGAAGAGTTTCAACAACTAATATAAAGTAGCCTGACAATGGCGCAGTATATAGCGAAATTCAATAGGTTAGCTAAGTATTTTCAAAGATTGATGGACACTGAAGAAAACAAGGCAAGACAGTTCGTGAAGGTTTTAAGGTTGAGTTGTGATGGGCTTTGGCTCCTTTACCACCGATGGAATATGCGACAGAAATGGAAGCCACCACATGGATGGTGATGGTAGACGAGATAGTTATGAAAAAGAAAATGCTCACTGGCCCAGCTACAACTCCATATAAACCCCCTAGACAAGGACCATAGAAGCCTGGAGATTTCAAGAGGCCTCAAAATGAACTAAGAAAGGGAACTAAAAACCGAGGAAACCCTATTCCTGTAGGTGTCCGTGAAATGTTCACCTAATGCAGACGTAGTGGGCATGTTGTAGAGACGTGTTATCGGAAATTAAGATTATGCTACCGGTGTTGAAAACCTGGACATGTTTGGGATTAGTGCCCTGAGATACAGCAAGCACCTCGGGAGACTTTCAAAAGAGCTAGTCGACCCCCTGCTATGAGAAGAGCAGTAGAGCAGAAGAATGATAAACCAAGGGTAAAGGTGAAAGTCTACACCCTTGGACGGACAACTCATAGACAACGAAGCTGATGTGGTTGAAGGTATGATTCGAATCTTCTCTCACCTAGCAAAAGCACTTGTTGATCCTGGAGCTACACATTCTTTTGTGAGCATGCATTTTGTAAAGCATATCCCTATACCCTTTTCTATTATGCATATCAGTTGATAATTAGTACCCCTATGGGCGTGAGTATAGTAACTGAGGTAAAGCATCTAGATTGTCATATATATATATATATATATCAAGAATATGATGATACATGTTGATGTGAATCGGTTAGACATGCAAGAACATCAAGGAGTTGTGACAAGAGCGAAGGCAAAACAACTAAAGAGTCACAAGGATCAAATTGAGCAAGAGAAGTTTCAAGGCTTAAATTTTGATGTCCAAGACTTTATGGGGATTACATTTGGATGTCCAAGACTTTATGGGGCAGTATTCTAATTTTTGAATAAGTTAGAAATTAAAAATTTACCTTGGTAGATAGTTGGAATCCCTTTTGCCCAAGCTGAAAAATTGCCTCCTACTTTTGGCAATGTGTTGACTAGTGCTCTAGAATAGTCCAAATGCAATTAAAACACCTCTATTGTCTTATCAAGTGTATGTATAGGTTATATCTATCCTTTGTGCTGAAAATATGAGAGGGAAAAATTCCTATTTTCTCCCTCAAGTCTCTATAAATATGTAGTCTTCCATTTTTGAAGAAGTAATCAAGAAATTTTTCAAGACAAAGGTTCTTCTCTTAGTATTCTTAGTTCTTAGCTTAGTTTTTCTATCTTCTTCAAGGGTGAACTTCCTTGAAAGAAAAAAATCACTTTGAAGAAGTGTTGAAAGTTCCAAGAGCTTCAAGGTTGATCATAAAAAAAAAAATTCCTTCATACTAGTTACTACACTCTTGTAGAAAACTAGTCTTGAGGTCTTCTTCTTGTTTCATTGAGGTCTAAGGTTCAAAATACCTTAGGTTGCTTGAACTTTGAAGAAAAGATTTTGTTTAGACCTTCTTGAGGTCTTGGATTTGATATATCCAAGGTTGCTTGAAGTTTAACATTTTCAAGTCCTTTCAAAGGCACTTTCTTCTACTTATTACACCTGTTTTGTTTGTTCTCTCCCTCACTTCTTGGACAAAATTTTATGCTCTTGAAGATCATTCCACATCATTTGGTATCAGAGCCACCTTCAAGTAAGTGTTTTTGAGATATCTTACATACAAGAGAAAAGAGACTAGATTGCTGGAAAATGGCATCCCAAAAATAGAATGCTTGAACGACCTGGAATATGACTAGAACTTTGAAATACTATTACATGGAGTTATACTACATTGACCTGGGAAACAAATGAAACAAGTTTCATCTAATTTGGACTTCATTTGATATCTCAAAATAGTCAAAACTTGAAGGTGTACCTGGCTTTTCCGCAGACAAAAAAGTACTGAAAGGATCTGAGCATATCTTCCTTTTTACTAATCCTTTTTCTTTTATTCTTGAGCCTAAACTCAAGAATTTTGAGTGAGGATTCTTTCTAGACAAACCTCATTCAATTTAGACTTGTGGTTAAATACCAGTTTTCCAAACAAGCCGAGTATGTCATCTACTCTGCTTGCTGGAAACTTTTGTTGTGTATTCTTTTGTGTTCTTGAAGTGTCCTAGCTTTGTGTTTGTATTTGTGGTCGAATTTCGTTCCTTTGTCAGTACTTATTTCTTCATTTGGTCAATCTACCATTATTGACTCAAATGCTCTTGGAAATGTTGTTGAACTTCCTTAAAATGAATGGATGACTCAATATCATTTTCCTTGCTTCTCATATTTCTCAACTAGTTTTTGTTTGTGATTTTTTTTATTTGGTTGTTTTAAACTTGAGTAGAGGTGTTAAGTCTTTGTTAAGAACTCATATAACTCTTTGAGACTTGAACCTTTAGAAAAAGGCAAGAGTTGTGAGAATATCCTCAAAAATAGGCCAAAGAGAGTTAAACAAGAGAGTTTTGTGAGGTAAACACTACCAAGATGTCAACCCAAGCTCAAGCACCAACTCCTTTTGGAGAAGAGTCTAGCAACTCACAACATGATGACCCTTTGAGGCTCATAATGTAAGATTTACAATCCCTAAGAGATGAGATGAGGGATATTAGAAGGGATGTCACTAATCTCTCAAATCAACAAAGGGAGGTTAGTCCTCATGGTAGTCTCAATGTTACTACCCCAAGGAGAAATGGACCACTCAATTGCTCTAGGACAACCGAGTTCCACCAACCTCCACATTTTGATGAAGAACTTCATCCACCTCCTTACGGTGGTAGAAGAGGCGGTTTTAGAGGAAGAGGCATGCCTCGACACTTTGAAGAAGTTCCAAGGCCACAAGCTAGGCATAGAAGGCCATTATATGATGATCATGAACATGTTCCATTTGTTGCAAACCGTGGAAGAGACCAAGGTGACCAAACCTTGGACCGAATGAAGTGGAAGCTCCCTAGTTTTTGTGAGAATGACCCTAACATTTTCTTAGATTGGGAGAGGCAAGTAGAAAACAAGTTTATGTTGAAATATTGTAATGAGTTCTTAAAAGGTAGACTTGTAATAGCCGAATTTTCCGGCTATGCTTTACATTGGTGGGAAAGGGTAGTAAACCAAAGAGTTAGAAATAGTAGACCACCGGTTGATACTTGGAGAGAATTAAAAGCTTTGATGAGAGAAAGATTTGTGCCCGAGCACTACTATAGAGAGCTTCATTATAAGCTCATACTTTAAAACAAGGTGCAAACTGTGTAGAAGAGTATAGACAAGAGCTTGATCTCTACATCTTGAGGTTGAACTTGGAAGAAGACAAGGATGCTTCAATGGCTAGGTTCCTTAGTGGTCTCAATAGGGAGATAACCAACCAACTTGAGTTATATCCACATACAACTTATGAAGACATGTGCCACCTTGCCAACAAGATCGAATCACAAAGGAAAAGGAATGGGATGATGCGGTCCTCATTTCCCAACCAAAGACAAGTTGCAACCACAAAACCACCTACTTCCAACTTCAAGCCATGGCCAAAAAAGGAGGAGGCTCCTAGAGGTACTTTCCAACCTCCAACCAAACCAAAGATGGAAGATAGAGGTAAAATCATTTCTAACCCTCCAAAGGGCTTTAAATGTAATGGTGTAGAACACTATGCAAGTAGTTGTCCGACAAAGAGAGCTTTGATCTTTAGGGAGGATTTGAATGATTGGATTGAGAAGGAGGAGGATGAAAGTAACGAATGTGTTGAGGGTGAAGAAAATGGTGAGGATGATGAACATGTTGATTTGAATCCTTTAGGAAGTGATGACGATGTCTTGAGCTTAGTCACCATAAGAATCTTGGGTTGATATTTCTATGGATTTTATTCTTGGTTTACCTAGGACCACTAGAGGTATGGATTCTATTTTTGTTGCTGTGGATAGGTTCTCTAAAATGGCACACTTTATTCCTTGTAGGAAATCCGATGATGCTAGTCATGTAGCTAGCTTGTTCTTTACTTGGATAGTTAGATTCCATGGAATTCCAAGGTCTATTGTGTCGGATAGGGATACCAAATTCTTGAGCCATTTTTGGAGAGTTCTTTGGAAGAAGCTTGGTACTAACTTGCTTTATTCTACAGCTTACCATCCACAAACAGATGGACAAACTGAGGTGGTAAATAGAACAATTGGCCAACTTCTAAGGGCTAGTTTGAAGAAGAAATTGAGGCAATGGGAGGAGTGTTTGCCACACATTGGATTTGCTTATAATAGGACACCTCACTCTACTACTTCTCATTCTCCATTTCAAGTTGTTATGGTTTTAACCCTCCAACTCCCTTTGATTTGGTTCCTTTGCCTATAGATCAAGCATTAAGCAAGGATGCAAGCAAGAAGGCTGATTTTGTGAAAGCAATTCATGCAAAGGTCCATGAAGCCAATGTCAATTCCAACAAAAAGCTTGTAGAGAAAAGAAATGTGGGAAGAAGAAAAGTGGTATTCAAACCCGGTGATTGAGTTTGGGTGCATTTTAGAAAGGAAAGATTTCCCCAACAAAGAAAGTCTAAGCTTGATGATAGGGGAGATGGGCCATTTCAAATCCTTGAGAAAATTAATGACAATGCCTATAAAGTTGATCTTCCGGGACATTACAATGTTAGTGTCACTTTTAATGCTTCCGATCTCTCTTTATTTGATATAGGTGATGGAGATTCAAGAGGGGGAGGATGATGTGAATCGGTTAGACATGCAAGAACATCAAGAAGTTGTGACAAGAGTGAAGGCAAAACAACTAAATAGTCACAAAGATCAAATTGAGCAAGAGAAGTGTCAAGGCTTAAATTTTGATGTCTAAGACTTTGTGGGGATTAAATTTTGATGTCCAAGACTTTATGGGGATTAAATTTTGATGTCCAAGACTTTATGGGGCAATATTCTAATTTTTGAATAAGTTAAAAATTGAAAATTTACCTTGGTAGATAGTTGGAATCCCTTTTGCCCAAGCTGAAAAATTGCCTCCTACTTTTGGCAATGTGTTGACTAGTGCTCCAGAATAGTCCAAATGCAATTAAAACACCTCTATTGTCTTATCAAGTGTATGTATAGGTTATATCTATCCTTTGTGCTGAAAATATGAGAGGGAAAAATTCCTATTTTCTCCCTCAAGTCTCTATAAATATGTAGTCTTCCATTTTTGAAGAAGTAATCAAGAAATTTTTCAAGACAAAGGTTTTTCTCTTAGTATTCTTAGTTCTTAGCTTAGTTTTTCTATCTTCTTCAAGGGTGAACTTCCTTGAAAGAAAAAAATCACTTTGAAGACTTGTTGAAAGTTCCAAGAGCTTCAAGGTTTATCATAAAAAAAAAATTCCTTTATTCTAGTTACTACACTCTTGTAGGAAACTAGTCTTGAGGTCTTCTTCTTGTTTCATTGAGGTCTAAGGTTCAAAATACCTTAGGTTGCTTGAACTTTGAAGAAAAGATTTTGTTTAAACCTTCTTGAGGTCTTGGATTTGATATATCCAAGGTTGCTTGAAGTTTAACATTTTCAAGTCCTTTCAAAGGCACTTTCTTCTACTTATTACACTTGTTTTGTTTGTTCTCTCCCTCACTTCTTGGACAAAATTTTATGCTCTTGAAGATCATTCCACATCACATGTGACCTGATTGCCTTACCATTTGAGGAATATGATGTGATACTAGTTATAGATTGCTTATCTAAACATTATGCTCAGGTGGACTATTGTTGGAAGTTAGCTAAGTTTAGCCGACCGAGTATACTAATCCTTGAATTTCAATGAAACAGAATGAAACCGGAGAAACCCTTAATATTTGTCATGGAAGCCAAAAGTTACTGTAGAAAGGATGTCAGGGATACCTAGCATATTTACTCAACAAACCTAAGGAAAAGGTGAAGTTAGAAGCAGTACCCGTGGTAAAAGAATTTGTGGACGTTTTTCCAGAAGAGTTAACAACCTTACTTCTGGAACTAGAAGTGGAGTTCGGTATAGAGTTGGTACCTGGTGCTGAATGATATCTCGAACCCCGTATAGGATGGCATAGAAAGAAATAAGAGAACTGAAAGGACAACTGTAGGAATTATTGTGTGCAAGGATACATCTGTCCGAGTACATCTTCTTGGGGTGTGCTAGTTTTTTTTTTTTTTTTTTTTTTTTGACAGATGGGACCCTTAGGATGTGTATAGATTACAGAGGGCTGGATAGTGTGACAATTAAGAATAACTACCCACTTCAACTGATTGACGAGTTGTTTGATCAACTTTGAAAAGGACGATGTTATTCCAAATTGGATTTAAGACAATGGTACTATCAAGTTAGGGTAAAAGAAAAAGATATTAAGATGACAACTTTCAACACACAATACAAACATTATGAGTTCGTAGTTATGCCATTTGGATATACTAATGCTCCCGCAACCTTTATGGACTTGATACATAGGATTTTCTATCCTTACTTGGATAAGTTTCTGGTGATTTTCATTAACAATATTGTTGTATATTCACCTGACCAGAAGCACACAAACAACATCTTCGGAGGGTGTTGTAAGCCCTACGGGAGTATAAGTTTTACGCCAAGTTTAGCAAGTGTTAGTTTTGGATGAGCCAAGTAACTTTCTTGAAACATGTGATTACTCAGGAAGGGATCTTAGTAGATTCGACAAAAGTGGAGGCAGTGACCTATTGGGCGCAACCTAAAACACCAATAGAGGTATGTAGCTTCTTAGTATGGTAGGATATTATAGGAGGTTCGTAGAAGACTTTGCTAGGATTGCTGGACCCTTAACACAAATGAATAGGAAGAATATTGAGTTCAAATGGATGAAAAAGTGTGAGAGAAGCTTCAAGGAGCTAAAACAATGACTAACTTTGGCAGCAGTTTTGATATTACCTAATCCAAGTGAGGAGTTTTCCCTATACAAAGATGCCTTGAGGAAGGCCTAGGAGTGGTGTTGATGCAAGAGAGAAAGGTTGCGGCTTATACATCGAGGAAATTGAAGGATCATGAGCGGACTTATCCAACCCTTAATTTGGAGTTAGCAGCTATAATATTTGTGCTTAAGAAGTGGCGACACTAATTATATGGGGCCAAATATGAGATCTTTACTAACAATAAAAGTTTAAAGTACTTATTTTCCCAAAAAGATTTAAATATGAGGCAACGTCAATTGATGGAGTTGCTGAAAGAATACCAATGTCCAATTAACTACCATCCGAGAAAAGCGAATGTGGTGGCAGATGCTTTGAGTAGAAAGGCAAAGATATCATATCTCACCTTAACATCTACTTTACAACAAGATATTAAAAGCGCCCAAAAGAATAACATGAGATTCCATGAATTTAAGAACTATATAGGAGCCAAGAAATTGATGGATTTTTGGACATTAGAAGTCAATAGGAGCTTGTACTTTCAGAATTGGTTGTGTTACCCGATGAAGCCGAACTTAAGCGTAAAATACTAGAAGAGGCACACAGAAGTAAGTATACTATGCATTCTAGAGAGAATAAGATGTATAAAGATTTAAAGCAAAAATTTTGGTGGAGTGGAATGAAGAGAGAGATTGTTGAGTATATGGTAGCTTGTCTCACCTATGAAAGGGTTAAAGCTGAGCATCAGAAATCAGCAGGACTACTGTAACCATTACCTATCCCGGAATGGAAATGGAATCATGCGACTATGGACTTTATTAGTGGATTGCCCCCAATAAAGAGATATAAGAATGCTATCTGGGTGATCTTTGATCGATTAACAAAGGCACACTTTATTGCCATTAATATGACATACCCCTTGGATAAGTTAGCACAAATCTGCGTGGAAGAGATTATACAACTTTATGGGGTGCATGTTTGTATTGTATTGGACCGAGATCCAAGGTTCACTTCAATGTTTTAGCCCAAGTTTCAATCGGCTCTAGGGACTAATCTAAGTTATAGTACCACAGTACACCCCCAAACCGATGGGCAATCTGAGAGCACAATTCAGACCCTAGAGAATATGTTGCAAGCTTCCGCTTTGGATTTTAGGAACAAGTGGGTTGATAATCTTGCTTGTGCAGAGTTTGCTTACAATAATACCTACCACTCCTCATAGGAATGGCACTATTTGAAGCATTATATGGTAAGAGGTCCAGAACACCACTATATTGGGATGAAGTTAGAGTTCGATCCAAAGGGACCTAATGACAGAATTGGAAAAGATGCAGAGTTACGTCCCAGATCTGAGCTTGCCCGAACCCAAGAGAGACACGCAGTGCCCACAAAGATACAAGGCTCAAAATTGGTGGGTAAAAAGATAACTATTTTAAAAATAAAGCAAATGCTAGTTTTAACAAGTATATTGAACCTAAACTTTCCCCTAATCTCCGTCGAACTTCTCCAAAAGCTTTCTCGCTCTAGGAGTCAACCTGAACTGATAAAAAGAGTCAAGAAATGGAGTGAGTACAACGACTCAGTAAGTGGAGAACAAATCATAATCTCTGAGATTGAACATGCGTTTACCAATTATTCTTGCTTAATCCAACAAAAAGTTCGTTTAAATTTTAAAACAATATTTTCTAGGGTAAAACCACAATTTCCAAAAAGTTCATAAAATGATTCTAACTTTCAAAGTAATACTTAATAGTTTAGGGACTAAACCGTAAAATCCGCAAACAAGTTTTCTAGTAAATAATTTCTTATATTTTCAAATATCCTTTAAAAAAGTTTCTCTAAAATAATATTGTCCAAAATGTATCTTAATTAAGCACCATACATACCTCAAAATATTTCTCATACATTCAATTGTCTCAAATCATACTTTAACGCTGAGCTCAAGACAGTGCAAAGGGAAATAATGGGTGGAATACATAATATCACGTCTGGCTATTTATCTCGCCAGGTAGGCCAAGACAAATATATGGGGCTTTTTTTTCTTGCCCAAGGAGTTCAAATATAAGGTGGGTCATGTTCCCCCCCCCCCCCCCCCTATTAATCCAAAGACAATTAGAACTTCAATGCCCCAAACAAATGATATCTTAAAACAAATATGAAATACTCATTTTCCAAAATAAGTACATTAAGCGAATTCTTTATTATTTCATACAAATGCTCATTCAAATACCAATTTAACAAAACACAACACTTGTTCAATCCAATTATTATATTCGATTAAAACATAGTCAAATTTTCATAATTAATAAATAGTTACAGAGTTAAGGTTTATTCTCCACTTACCTCGATATGAAGATAAACTTAGAAATGGTTCAAATTATCAAATCTAGAACCTCTTCGACACACCCTAACATTAACCAAATAAAAATTCTAAACCAATTAGTAACCTAAAAACTTCCATCTAGAAACCTATATTCAGACGTATTTATATAGAAGAAAACTAACTTATGAAGGAGAAAAAGAAAGAAAACTTACCCCACATCTCTCTCAGGTAGCTTCCGGGAACAGAGAAGAAAAAAACATGAAGGCAATCGGTATATATATATATATAAGGGGATTGGCGGTGGAAAAATAGAGATAAGAATGACATTTTAATGCGAAGAATGGATAAAACTTTGAGGGATATTTTTGGAGAGTAAGAAACTTTGTTGGGAAGTAGAGAAATAACATTAATAATCATAATAGTTTCTTTTAGGTCCTCAAGATTTGGAAATTACAATTAGGCCCTCTAAATCTTTTTTTCTTTGTTCACATTATGCCGGGTAATTACATGCAGAAATAGGTTAAGATAATTCGAGATCGACTCTGAATATCTAAGAGTAGATAGAAGAGGTACGCCGACAGTCAAAGGAGAGATTTAGAGTTTAAGGTGGGAAATTGATATGTGCCATTTTGTACTGCATTTACATATATTATTTTCGTTGTTTTATGATGTTTTTAATATATAAAATGTATAATTTACACTATTTACCTCCATTCTTATCTTAGGTGCTTCGCAATGAAAATGATGAGGAATAAGAGCAAAAATGGACAAAAAACATAGCGAAAACAGAGAAAACGAAGCCACTGGCACTAAGGAAGGAGACCTGCCGCCAACGATAGGCCAACCTACCGCACGTGGTAGGTCCAAGGGCCATAAGAAGTTTGCCAACAGAAGCTTACTGCGGACGGCAGGATTGACCTACCGTACGCAGTAGTTCCCGAAGATTTCAAGCCATTGTGGAATAGAGCCCTACCTCAAACAGTAGGGCTTGACCTACTGAACGCGATAGGTCCTATTAGTAGCGCAGTAATACGTTTTTATGTGTATTATATCAATTTTTCCCTTTTTCGATGGAGAACAATTTTAGGTTTAGAGAGAAGGAATTAGAAGCGAATTTGCACAAGAAAAACCCTCTCAATTCCTCCTCAATCAGGTATATTCTCTATAATTAACATAAAATTGAAGCTCTTGGAGGAAGGTTGAAGAGATTTCACGGAGCAAATTCAGGGTTCATCAAGCGAATTGAGAGACTAGCTTAGGTGGCATTCGGAACCGTGGATTCAACCCTTTTTCAGCATAAGCTTTCATTTCCTTTATTAATTATGATTTCTACTATTGACTAAACTATTATTTGGATGTTTACTAGCTAAATTTCCATTGTTTGAATTGAGGGTTGAACCTTAGCTTTTGATCGAAATGATTTTTGATTAAATATCATTAAATTGATGTTTGTTCTATGTGATGGTTGTTGTTCAATTACGTTTTTTGATAACTGATTTCCGCTGATCGATTATTTTGCAAGATTGATTGAATTTGAAAAATGAAGATCAATCTAGGGCAAGTAATTGAATAGTAAGAGTTGGCAATTGAATGGAGATATTCTTTACACTTTTAAGTTATTAGATCAACTAAGTTTATTGCATTCATAATCGGTTAGAGAGAGAAGAGATTCTCCTCTAAAGGTTAAGTGAGTAGAGCGGCTTTCACCTAGAGATAGGGATTGCCCGACTTTCGTGTGATAACCCAACCTTCATTTTCAAACATCATTTTATGAGTTTTTCAATTGAAATAGTTGACAAAAGTTAGAGGGATCCTTCATTCAAACTCTTTTCCTAAAATTTCATACCTTTTATTATTGCTTCCATTTAATTATTTTTAGTAGTTTTTCCTATTTGTTAATTAATTTCTTAAAACTCAATTTGTTAGACTAAACATTAGGTAAAACAGAGACTATTTGAGCCTTTACTATTCCTTGAGTTCGACAACTCAAGTGTGTCTCTAAAACTATAGTGATAGGTACACTTGTCTATTGCATTCGTTTTAGTTATACCCCATTTATAACATATCAAGTTTTTGGTGCCGTTGCGGGGAACAATAACTTAAAGAAAACTGTTTTTTCTGCTTTAGTCAATTTTATTTTACTTATTTTTGTTTTGGATTGTTCGTTATTCTTGCAACTATTGGTTTATTGGTGGCTTATATCTTGACTTATGTTTTATTATTTGGTGACTTAACTGGATTTGTCTGTTTCAGGTCTTAGGTAACTAGTTTATGCCCCAAAAGAAAAAGGGTGAATTAGTCCATTCGATCCGGAACCCGAGTGTTTGCTACAGAGTGCCCACCGTGCTCTTCAGTTTGAGATGGAAAACAACGGTATCGTCTCCATCGAGAAGATGAAAGAAGGTCAAGAGGCTCTACCTTACATAAATCCACTGTTTGTACTGCATCAACCACCACTAATGGCAGATTATGCTAGACCATCCATTTCTGGGATGCAGTCAAGCATAGCGAGGCCATGGGTAGAAGTAAACAACTTTAGGATCAAGCCAAATGTGATCTAAATGTTGCAAACAACGTGCAATTTGATGGATTCCATGAAAAAGATCCTAATGCGCACATCGGCAATTTCTTAGAGGTGTGCGATACCTTTAAAATAAATGGAGTCTCAAAAGAAGCCAATATACTTCGTCTTTTTCCATTCTCTCTAAGGGGGAAGACGAAATCATGGCTTAAATAATAACCTTCCTGCTCGATTACATCATGGGATTCACTAGTCGAGAAGTTTCTAGGGAGATACTTTCCTCCTGGTCATACAACAAAGCTTCAGAACAAGATCTTATCGTTCCAACAGATTGATGGAGAAAGCATCTATGAGGCTTGGGAAAGATGGAAGGAGCTGCTAAGAAAGTGTCCCCACCATGGATTAGATTTGGGGATTCAAATTCAGTCCTTCTATAATGGAGTCTCATTTAGGGTAAGACAGCTAATTGATGCCTCTGCTGGTGGTTCTATAGATCACAAGACCTCCCAATAGGTGTATGGCATAATTGAACAAATAGCTATGGATAACTATACCTAGGGAGCGCAAAGATCCAAGCCAAAACCTACTGGACTCAGCAATGTAGATGCATTCACTATCATGGAAGCTAGATTGACAACCATGATAGAGCAGAAGATGGGAAAATTGACTACTATACTTGCAAATAAAAATAATCAACCAGTTATGTTCTGCGACTTTTGTAGTGGAGGGCATCCCAATCATGAATGTCCTAGCATGGGAGGCCCTATGGAGCAAGTAGATTATGTGTAACGGAACAGGCAGGGTAATAACCCTTACTCCAACACTTATAATCCAGGTTGGAGAAACCACCCCAACTTCTCTTACGGTGGGCAAGGACAGCAAAGGCAACAAAAACCTCCGGGGTTCTAGAATAGAAGTCCTACCTAACCATTTCCTATGATACAGCTTTGTAGGATCCTCCACTAGCGAAAGCTAATTTGGAAGAGCTCATAATGAAATTCATGAATGCCACTGATACTAGAATGAGCACTATAGAGGTTTCCCAATGGAAACAAGAAGCCTTGATTCTAAATTTGGAGAAACAAATTGGGCAGGTAGTCAAGTTAATATCAGAGAGGATTCCATGAACTCTTCCCAGCAACACCGAAGTGAACCCAAGAGAGCAGGTCAATGCTATCTTGATAAGATTTGATGAGGAAGTTCCAAAAGAAGAAACGGTGATAATCATGCAAAAGAAAAGCTGTGTTGAAAAGGAAAGAAGATCATCGAAACTCTTGACTCTAAAGCATTAGAGACAAGTAAAGAAGAGAAGAACGAGAAGCCGGCCATTGCCGAGTACAAGCCTAAAATTCCATATTCGGCAGCTCTTGTTCGTGATCGTATCCAGGATAACATGAGGAAGTTCATAGAGATATTCAAACAATTGAAAATAAACTTACCTCTCTGTGACCTACTCTTGTTGATGTGGAATGATCTTCAAGAGCATAAAATTTCGTCCAAGAAGTGAGGGAGAGAACAAACAAAACAAGTGTAATAAGTAGAAGAAAGTACCTTTGAAAGGACTTGAAAATGTTAAACTTCAAGCAACCTTGGATATATTAAATCCAAGACCTCAAGAAGGTTTAAAAAAAATCTTTTCTTCAAAGTTCAAGCAACCTAAGGTACTTTGAATCTTAGACCTCAATGAAACAAGAAGAAGACCTCAAGACTAGTTTTCTACAAGAGTGTAGTAACTAGTATGAAGGAATTTTTTTTATGATCAACCTTGAAGCTCTTGGAACTTTCAACAAGTCTTCAAAGTGATTTTTCTTTCAAGGAAGTTCACCCTTGAAGAAGATAGAAAAACTAAGCTAAGAGCTAAGAATACTAAGAGAAGAACCTTTGTCTTGAAAATTTTCTTGATTAACTTCTTCAAAATGGAAGACTGCATATTTATAGAGACTTGAGGGAGAAAATAGGAATTTTTTCCTCTCATATTTTCAGCCCAAAGGATAGATATAACCTATACATACACTTGATAAGACAATAGAGGTGTTTTAATTGCATTTGGACTATTCTAGAGCACTAGTCAACACATTGCCAAAAATAGGAGGCAATTTTTCATCTTGGGCAAAAGGGATTCCAACCATCTACCAAGGTAAATTTTCAATTTCTAACTTATTCAAAAATTAGGATATAAGTCTTGGACATCAAAATTTAATCCCCATAAAGTCTTGGACATCAAAATTGACATCAAAATTTAAACCTTGAAACTTCTCTTGCTTAATTTGATCCTTGTGACTCTTTAGTTGTTTTGCCTTGGCTCTTGTCACAACTCCTTGATTTTCTTGCATGTCTAACTGGTTCACATCATCCTCCCCCTTTTGAAAAGGATTCGTCCTCGAATCTCCATCACCTATATCAAATAAAGAGAGATCGAAAACATTAAAAGTGGCACTAACATTATAATGTCCCGGAAAATCAACTTTATAGGCATTGTCATTAATTTTCTCAAGGATTTGAAATGACCCATCTCCCCTATCATCAAGCTTAGGCTTTCTTTTTTGGGGAAATCTTTTCTTTCTAAAATGCACCCAAACCCAATCACCGGCTTTGAATACCACTTTTCTTCTTCCCATATTTCTTTCCTCTACAAGCTTTTTGTTGGAGTTGACAATGGCTTCATGGACCTTTGCATGAATTTCTTTCACAAAATCAGCCTTC
This sequence comes from Catharanthus roseus, assembly GCA_028651295.1. Classification (NCBI taxonomy): domain Eukaryota; kingdom Viridiplantae; phylum Streptophyta; class Magnoliopsida; order Gentianales; family Apocynaceae; genus Catharanthus; species Catharanthus roseus. Next base: position 24,866,842 of record JAPQWS010000153.1, on the reverse strand, counting down.
TTGCTTGCATCCTTGCTTAATGCTTGATCTATAGGCAAAGGAACCAAATCAAAAGGAGTTAGAGGGTTAAAACCATAAACAACTTGAAATAGAGAATGCAAAATAGTAGAGTGAGGTGCCCTATTATAAGCAAATTCAATATGTGGCAAACACTCCTCCCATTGCCTCAATTTATTCTTCAAAATAGCCCTTAGAAGTTGGCCAATTGTTCTATTTACCACTTCGGTTTGTCCGTCCGTTTATGGATGGCAAGCTGTAGAATAAAGCAAGTTAGTACCAAGCTTCTTCCAAAGAACTCTCCAAAAATGGCTCAAGAATTTGGTATCCCTATCCGACACAATAGACCTTCGATTTCCATGGAATCTAACTATCCAAGTAAAGAACAAGCTAGCTACATGACTAGCATCATCGGATTTCCTACAAGGAATAAAGTGCGCCATTTTAGAAAACCTATCCACAACAACAAAAATAGAATCCATAGCTCTAGAGGTCCTAGGTAAACCAAGAATAAAATCCATAGAAATATCAACCCAAGGTTCTTTAGGAACTTCTAATGGTGTGTAAAGTCTATGTGGAAGAGTTCTAGATTTAGCTTTCTTGCATTCAATACAACTTCCTACAAATCTTTCTACATCTCTTTTTAAATGTGGCCAAAAAAAATGTTCATGAAGAATTTCATAGGTTTTAGGGACACCAAAATGTCCCATTAAACCCCCACAATGTGCTTCTTTGACAAGTAGAATTCTAGTAGAACAAGATGGTATGCACAATCTACCTTCACAATAAAGAAATCCTTCATGCAAAAAATATTTTCCAAAAGGTGCTAACAAGCATTTCTCAAAAATTTCCTTAAATTCATGATCACTAGAATACGTTTCTTTAAGCATTTCAAAACCCAAAATTTTTGTTTGAAGGGTGGATAAGAGAGTATACCTTCAAGATAGAGCATCGGCCACCACATTCTCCTTACCTTTCTTGTAATGGATGACATATAGAAATGTTTCAATGAACTCCATCCATCTTGCATGTCTCTTATTGAGTTTATGTTGGCCCTTGAGAAACTTCAAAGCCTCATGATCGGTGTGCACGACAAACTCCTTTGGCCATAGGTAGTGTTACCAATGCTTTAATGTTCTTATTAAAGCATAAAGCTCCTTGTCATAAGTTGAGTACCTCACGGCTGCCCCATTAAGTTTTTCACCAAAATAGGCTAAGGGCTTTCCATCTTGCATAAGTACACCACCTATACCAATGCCGGATGCATCACACTCCACCCTAAAAGTTTTCTCAAAGTTTGGTAGTGACAAAAATGGTGCACTACACAACTTTTCCTTCAACAACTGAAATGCTTGTTCTTGTTTTGTTTTCCACTTAAATCCTTCGGTTTTCTTGATCACATCGGTCAAAGGGCTAGCAAGTGTGCTGAAATATTTGATGAACCGCCTATAGAAACTTGCTAGGCCATGGAAACTTCTTACTTCCGATGCGTTTCTTAGTATTGGCCATTCCTTAATTGCTTGGACCTTACCTTCATCTACTTGAAGTCCTTGTGAGCTTACCACATAACCTAGAAATGTAACTTTCTCCGAACGAACTCACATTTGTCAAGGTTAGCAAAAAGTTTTTCAATTCTCAAGACATTTAGTACTTCCCTAAGATGTTGAACATGCATTTCATATGTCTTGCTATAGACCAAAATATCATCAAAGTATACAACAACAAATTTCCCAATAAAATTCCTCAACACATGATTCATTAATCTCATAAATGTACTAGGAGCATTAGTTAATCCAAAGGGCATAACCATCCATTCATACAAACCAAAGTTAGTCTTAAAAGCGGTTTTCCACTCGTCCCCTTCTCTCATCCTAATTTGATGGTATCCGGATTTCAAGTCAATTTTAGAGAAAAGATTAGAACCATGCAACTCATCAAGTAAATCATCAAGTCTAGGTATGGGATGCCCATACTTAATAGTAATGTTGTTTATGGCTCTACAATCTATACATATTCTCCATGTACCATCTTTTTCTGGAACAAGCAAAACCGGAACCACACAAGGACTCATGGAATCACGCACATACCCTTTTGAAATTAGATCCTCAACTTGCCTTTTTAGCTCCTTAGTCTCTTTCGGTGGACTCTTATAGGCCGGTCGGTTTGGCAAGACCGTCCCGGGGACAAAATCGATTTGGTGTTCGATTCCTGTAATTTGTGGAAGACCTCCGAGCATCTCATCAGGAAATACATTTTTGTAATCTTTAATAACCTGCAAAATTTCACTTGAAAAAGAGGGTGAGTGTTCTTTAGATGAAGTAAAAGATTCCCTAAAATACAAGAGCAATACCACTTCTTTTCTTTCAATTGCTTCAATCACCTCACTAGGTTTTGCAAAGAAACAATTCTTTTCTTTCATCTCACTCTTTTTTTTTTGGTCACTCTTTTTCTTTTCAATCTTGTTTTTCATCACTCTTTCTTCACTCCTTTATTTTTCCTCAACTCTCTTTCCCTCCCCAATTTTTTCCTTTTGAGCTCAGTCTCGGCCCTCTCTTTCTCCCTCATCTTTTTTGTTCATCTCTCACTTGTTGAGGTGTAAGAGGATTCATAGTGAATGTTCTTCCATCCTCCACAAAAGAATAAGTATTCTTCTCCCCATTATGGAGGGACTTTCTATCGAATTGACAAGGTCTTCCAAGAGAAGATAGCATGCTTGCATGGGCACCACATCACATAGTATCTCATCTTTGTAAGCTCCCATTTCTATTGGTACCACCACTTGTCTCAACACTTTAATTTCTCCACTATCATTTAGCCAATGGAGTTTTAGGGTTTATCATGTTTTGTAGTAGGTAGTTTCAACTTCTCAACAAGATAAGCACTAGCCACATTTACACAACTACCATTATCAATGATAAGGTTGGAAATCCTTCCCTCAACTTTACATTTAGAATGGAAGATGTTTTCTCTTTGTTCAATCATGTTATCATCAAAAGTTTGAGCGCTTAGTGCTCTTATGGTAACTAAGCTCAAGACATCGTCATCACTTCCTAAAGGATTCAAATCAACATGTTCATCATCCTCACCATTTTCTTAACCCTCAACACATTTGCTACTTTCATCCTCCTCCTTCTCAATCCAACCATTCAAATCCTCCCTAAAGATCAAAGCTCTCTTTGTCGGTCAACTACTTGCATAGTGTCCTACACCATTACATTTAAAGCACTTTGGAGGGTTAGAAATAATTTTACCTCTCTCTTCCATCTTTGGTTTGGTTGGAGGTTGGAAAGTACCTCTAGGAGCCTCCTCTTTTTTTGGCCATGGCTTGAAGTTTGAAGTAGGTGATTTTGTTGTTGCAACTTGTCTTTGGTTGGGAAATGAGGATCGCATCATCCCACTTCTTTTCCTTTGTGATTCGATCTTGTCGGCAAGGTGGCACATGTCTTCATAAGTTGTATGTGGATACAACTCAAGTTAGTTGGCTATCTCCCTATTGAGACCACTAAAGAACCTAGCCATTGAAGTATCCTTGTCTTCTTCCAAGTTCAACCTCAAGATGTAGTGCTCAAGCTCTTGTCTATACTCTTCTACACTTTTTGCACCTTGTTTTAAAGTCATGAGCTTATAATGAAGCTCTCTATAGTAGTGCTCGGGCACAAATCTTTCTCTCATCAAAGCTTTTAACTCTCTCCAAGTATCAACCGGTGGTCTACCACCTCTAACTCTTTGGTTTACTACCCTTTCCCACCAATGTAAAGCATAGCCGGAAAATTCGGCTATTACAAGTCTAGCTTTTAAGAACTCATTACAATTTTTCAACATAAACATGTTTTCTACTTGCCTCTCCCAATCTAAGAAAATGTGAGGGTCATTCTCACCCTTAAAACTAGGGAGCTTCCACTTCATTCGGTCCAAGGTTTGGTCACCTTGGTCTCTTCCACGGTTAGCAACAAATGGAACATGTTCATGATCATCATATAATGGCTCTCCATGCGTAGCTTGTGGCCTTGGAACTTCTTCAAAGTGTCTAGGCATGCCTCTTCCTCCAAAACCGCCTCTTCTACCACCGTAAGGAGGTGGATGAAGTTCTTCATCAGAATGTGGAGGTTGGTGGAACTTAGTTGTCCTAGAGCAATTGAGTGTTCCATTGCTCCTTGGGGTAGTAACATTGAGACTACCATGAGGACTAACCTCCCTTTGTTGATTAGAGAGATTAGTGACATCCCTTCTAATATTTCTCATCTCATCTCTTAGGGATTGTAACTCTTGCATTATGAGCCTCAAAGGGTCATCATGTTGGGATTTGCTAGACTCTTCTCCAAAAGGAGTTGGTTCTTGAGCGTGGGTTGACATCTTGGTAGTGTTTACCTCACAAAACTCTCTTGTTTAACTCTCTTTGGCTTTTTTTTTTTTTTTTTTTGAGGATATTCTCACAACTCTTGCCTTTTTCTAAAGGTTCAAGTCTCAAAGAGTTCTATGAGTTCTTAACAAAGATTTAACACCTCTACTCAAGTTTAAAACAACCAAAATAAAAAAAATCACAAACAAAAACTAGTTGAGAAATATGAGAAGCAAGGAAAATGATATTGAGTCATCCATTCATTTTAAGGAAGTTCAACAACATTTCCAAGAGCATTTGAGTCAATAATGGTAGATTGACCAAATGAAGAAATAAGTATTGAAAAAGGAAAGAAATTCGACAACAAATACAAACACAAAGCAAGGACACCTCAAGAACACAAAAGAATACACAACAAAAGTTTCCAGCAAGCAGAGTAGATGACATACTCGGCTTGTTTGGAAAACTGGTATTTAACCACAAGTCTAAATTGAATGAGGTTTGTCTAGAAAGAATCCTCACTCAAAATTCTTGAGTTTAGGCTCAAGAATCAAGGAAAAAAGGATAAGTAAAAAGGAAGATATGCTCAGATCATTTCAGTACTTTTTTGTTTGCGGAAAAGCCTGGTACACCTTCAATTTTTGACTATTTTGAGATATCAAATGAAGTCCAAATTAGATGAAACTTGTTTCATTTGTTTCCCAGGTCAATGTAGTATAATTCCATGTAAAAATATTGCAAAGTTCTAGTCATATTCCAGGTCGTTCAAGCATTCTATTTTTGTGATGCCATTTTCCAGTAATATTGTCACTTTTCTCTTTTTGTCTTGTATATTTTTTTTTTGTATGTAAGATATCTCAAAAACACTTACTTGAAGGTGGCTTTGATACCAAATGATGTGGAATGATCTTCAAGAGCATAAAATTTCGTCCAAGAAGTGAGGGAGAGAACAAACAGAACAAGTGTAATAAGTAGAAGAAAGTGCCTTTGAAAGGACTTGAAAATGTAAAACTTCAAACAACCTTGGATATATCAAATCCAAGACCTCAAGAAGGTTTAAAAAAAATCTTTTCTTCAAAGTTCAAGCAACCTAAGGTACTTTGAACCTTAGACCTCAATGAAACAAGAAGAAGACCTCAAGACTAGTTTTCTACAAGAGTGTAGTAACTAGTATGAAGGAATTTTTTTTATGATCAACCTTGAAGCTCTTGGAACTTTCAACAAGTCTTCAAAGTGATTTTCCTTTCAAGGAAGTTCACCCTTGAAGAAGATAGAAAAACTAAGCTAAGAACTAAGAATACTAAGAGAAGAACCTTTGTCTTGAAAAATTTCTTGATTAACTTCTTCAAAATGGAAGACTGCATATTTATAGAGACTTGAGGGAGAAAATAGGAATTTTTTCCTCTCATATTTTCAGCCCAAAGGATAGATATAACCTATACATACACTTGATAAGACAATAGAGGTGTTTTAATTGCATTTGGACTATTCTAGAGCACTAATCAACACATTGCCAAAAATAGGAGGCAATTTTTCAGCTTGGGCAAAAGGGATTCCAACCATCTACCAAGGTAAATTTTCAATTTCTAACTTATTAAAAAATTAGGATATTGCCCCATAAAGTCTTGGACATCAAAATTGACATCAAAATTTAAGCCTTGAAACTTCTCTTGCTCAATTTGATCCTTGTGACTCTTTAGTTGTTTTGCCTTGGCTCTTGTCACAATTCCTTGATGTTCTTGAATGTCTAACTGGTTCATATCATGTAGGTACCTCAGTATGCTAAATACTTGAAGGAAATGCTGACAAAGAAGAGAAAACTCAACGATGCATCAACATACATCTTGGCAAAGAACATTCGGCGATCCAAACTACCACAGAAGTTAGAAGATCGGGGAGTTTTTCTTTTCCCTGCACTATTGGTATATTCAAGTTGATAAAGCTTTAGCAGATTTAGGTGCTAATATAAATGTTATATCATATTCTATGTGTAAGAAACTGGGCCTAGGAAAGCCAAGACCCGTTAGGATGTCCATTAATTTGGCAGATAAAAGTGTTAGGCATCCTAAAGGGGTCATAGAAGATGTCCTGATCAAGGTCAAGGACCTTGTATTCCTTGTGGACTTTGTCATTCTCAATATGGACGAGATGTAGACTTCCCTATTATCTTAGGACGCCCCTTTTTGTGTACTTCGAGGGCTTTATTAGACATGGAGAAAGGGAAGCTAATCTTAAGGGTGAGGGATAATGATAGTGTTCATATTTCTTTTAAATTCAATTCTCCCTTCTGAAAGTTAAGATACTTTATTTTACATTAATCATACAACTTAAGGAGTGTCTTTACATTTGCAGGAAACACTCCCAAAATGAGATGATAGCCCGAATAAATCAACGAAAAAAGGGAAGACTCTTTCCGCTAAATTGAAAGTGGGAATGAAAATATAAGTACCTGTTTGTGTATCGAGAAAGGGAAGGTCAAGAAGAACTCGGATTGTCATGATCTGGGAGGTGCTTTTGGCACTTAGAAGGGAGTATTTCTTATAACTCTTTGTAAACTTATTACAATTGTACACATGAATTGTAGTGTTCTCTCCTTTTCGAGTTGATCGTTTTGTTGTTTTGTTGTCGCAAAGTGTTTTTGCAGAGATGAATGCTTGCTTAAGACCTATTTTTAGTTTTAAAATGAATTCACAACTTGGTAGGCATGAAATATGATTAAAAATTTCAGAAAGAAGAAAATTTAGCATCCAGGTAGAGCCATACCGCAGACGGTAGGGTTAGAACACCAAAATTTTGCACAAACAGAGACCTACCATGGACGGTAGGTCTAACCTCTCACACGCGGCAGGTTCGACGATGATTTCTCTAGATGCACCAAAGCCTACTGTGGATGGTAGGCCTCGACCCACCGGACGCGGTAGGTTGATTTTAAGGCTGTAGTGCGGGTCTTTTTCCAAGTAAATGGGTCAGATCAACCCTATTCCAACTCAATTATAGCCAAAATCTCCAAATTTCTACAATTTCCCTCCAAATCAATCTTTCAAAATCCCTAATTTTTACCCTCTTTCCCTTCTTCCTTCCTTCCGTTTCTCCTCTCTCTCTCTCTCTCTGTGTGTCTCTCTCTCACTCTCTACCAACTGTTTGTACCCTCTCTGGTATAACCTGAGACGTACAAGAAACCTTGGCGTTGATGCAAGGGCCGATCACGAGGGCAAAAGCTAAGAGAATGGAAGAAGAATACAAGGGTAAAATAGCCTTTTTCAAGAAGAGGGTCCAAGACCTTACTTGGAACGTGCTAGAGGAACAATGAGAAGATTTTGTAGGTCCAAAACCTTCCTTTTTTCAAGGGTACAAATGGAAGAATCCAAGGAAGAAATCTTAGGAGATTGTGTAGCTTCAAAACCAAAGGAAGAAGTCATTCTAGACTCTACCGCGGATATTAGGGTTCTGCCCGTGGAGAAAAGAAGTCAAGCAACCTATCGCTGGCAGTAGGTCTACCCTACCATCGCCGGTAGGGTTCTGGCTGAAGAAGGAACTGAGCATCTCACCTACCATGCGCAGTAGGTTGAGACCTACCATCGCTGGTAGGTCTTGGCTAGTGAACTTTTTGGGGAGTTTTCGACTCTCTTGACTCTTCAATTTTGTTGTTAATTTATTTTGACTTAAACTTAAGTGGTCTTAGTATCCCCTAAACTCTTTTAAGCTATTCTAATACTTTGGGTTGGAAACTAATTGTGAAGACCACTATAAATATTCATGTTTGCAGCCATTTTGGCAACTTTGATACATTGAAAAATATAAAGAGAAAAGAACTAGGGTTCTTGAGTTTTCTTCACCTTTCTTATAAATTAAGAGTTCCCATAGTATAATTTTAGGAAAGGAACTTCTTAAATCTTCAATTCAAGAGTCCAAGTCTGATTTCCCAGATCCTATTTCTCCCTTGAGGTGCTAACTCCATAGTTGGTGTTGCTTGTGAATCTAGGTTCTTCTTGAGAGTATGGAGGATAGGTGTGGCTTTTCCAAGCTTTGTTGATTCTCCCCTAGATATAAGAAGGTTTATTTATTTTCGTCTTAGTTATCTTTCTGCAAGTTTATGTTTATGTTCTTCGTTTCTCCAAAACAAATCACCAAGGGAATCCTCTAGAAAGGAGTTGAGTCTTGGGAGTAAATGATCTTCAAGGGAAGCTAAGGAGGATCATACCATATGATATCAGAGTAAAGCTCTCTTTGAGGTGAAGTTTATGTGCTTATTTGTTGAATTTTGATTAGGGAAAGAGAATTGTTATTAGTTGAGAAAGGCATAAAAATCTGGAAAAACAATTTTCAACCAGAAAAGTCATGAGTAAAGATGGAATTGAAAAGTATAACAAATGAACTCAGAATTGCATGAAATTAGACTTGATGAAATGCTTACTCGATTGTAAAGATTTTGCAACAAATTAGAGCCTATTTGGTTCAGAAATGAATGAGTTATGTTGAGAGTACTACAGCTTGTTTACATGCTCTATTTTTCTGGAATTGCTTTCTAGTAATCTACATATCTTTGATTTGTGAACCAATTGTCTTAGTTATAAATTTGCAGCTTCTTTGGAATATATTTATAAGTATCTTTATGATATTTTGGTGCAAATTCTCATTCGTTGACTCATGCTCTCGAATTTTTTCTTTGACATTCTATACCTTCTACATGCTCGACAAAAGTTCTCTTTGAATTCTTTGTTCTTATCTATCAAGAATTACTTGCGTGATTTACTTCGGGAATTTCTTATAACTTGGAAGTTTTAGAAATTAATAAGTAACTCTAGTGGGTGAGGAAAGTAAAACACAAGAGGGTGATCACAATGATATAAAAGCCGTAGAGAGTGAGAGCAACCACGAGGGTTGAGAGCGATTACCATTGAGCGAAACACTTAGGGAGTGGCGGGGTCCTTGTTTCTATTACTTGTTTCTTGTTTTGTGGGTACCTTTTTGTTCCATGAATTTTAAAGATTTCTCATGAAGAAGATAAAAAATGCAACCATAATGAGCGGCCTAGTGATCCTTTTGTGCAAGAGGTTGTTGGTACTTTGAGGTCCTTGCAATAACAAATGGGTAACATTAAAAGAAATTTGGAGTGTCTTCCGCCCGAGTTGATAGACAAGAATCAACGTTGGACCAAAGACGGGGGTTTCCAATTATGATAACCTTACAGGATATGAATCCTCTATGCTTGATGAACTGGATCCAAATCCTTCCCAAGATCACCTCTTCATGAGGTACCTCTATTGAGGATTTTGCAGCTCCACACTCCAATGGAAAACCTATGAGGAACAAACCTCATAAACCTAACATTGAGAGGTTTAACTCTTTTCTAAATTGATGGAAAATACATTGAGGGAACTATGACCAAAAAACCCCTACCACACAATCTAGAAGACCTTAGAACCAATTGAATCAAGAACAAGAATTCTAGACTCAATCAATAGAAGGAATTTAAAATGATCAATTGGATTCCATAGGTTCATAACCTAAGGCAATTCAATAGCTCACTAGTGATCTAGCTAAGTAAGGGGAAGAACCCTAGAGACTAAGAGAGTCTCTCTCTTAAGAATTTTTTCAGCAAAATTCATTCAACTTCCAAAGTTAGTTACAATCAATGTATAATGAGTTATTTATAAGCTAAGCATTAACCCCTAGCTTAACAAGTGATTAGTGGATTAAATTACCTATAAACCCCTTGACTAAAAGCTTTAAAAACAACTTGAATTACAAAATCTAGTCCAAAAGGGAAATTTAGCTAAGTTCCTCCAGAGTCCTACCGATGATGGTAGGGTCAGACCTACCGTGCGTGGTAGGTAGGCGATCTTCTAGCTCCCATCCGCAGAAGCCTACCAGCGACGGTAAGGGCAACCCTGCCGTCGATAGTAGGGTATGTTCTTCTCAATACTTAGCCAATTTATTCCCCAAGTTGTTTTCTTGATTGTCCCTTGACAATTGAACACATTGTAAACAACTTGGAATGCTTTCCTTGATCTTCAAACTCATCAACTTTGCTCTTCAAAGCTTCCGTCATGTAAACAATCATGCCGTTATCTACAAGAGCTTTGAGTTTCTTCAACCTCATACTAGTGGATAGTCCATTCAACAAATCTTTAGGTTCTTCGCTTTCTCGATTTATATCCTCCACCCCGCCTTTGAAAATGTTTGTCCTCAATCTTGACCGGCATCAAACAAATACATATCAAAACATGGAAGGTAGCACAAAACAAACATCAACCGGAAAAGTAAGAATAGAAGCACTAAAGCATGCAAGAATGTGCAAGGTGCTTTGGGTTAAGCATCTAGCGAAGGGTTGTACTGGAAATAACATCATTCGAATACAAAGGATCCCAACCCATCCTCTGGGATCAAAGACTAATCGTGTCTATTCAAACATCTTGTGGATGGTTGCAATAACATCATGATCCTTGAAAATGATATACTTGACAAACTCCATCTTCTTCACTTTAGCCAAGCTTAAAGCATGATCTACGAACAATGGAGTCAAATCAAAAGACATTAGCAAGTTATCACAAAAATCAACTTCAAAAGAAGAGTAAAGAATCGGAGAATAATAAGCTTGATTGGAAGCAATCTCAACGAGGAGTAAACAAAGTTTCCATGGAAATATGGTTTTCTTCTTGGATACATCCATCAAACGACTAGCTATGGTGCAAGAGTCTTTGATGAACTTCTTATAAAAGCTTGTGAAACCATGGAAGCTTTCCTCCTCAAAGGCAATCTTGGAAATAAACCAATCTCTAATTGCTTCTTCCATAATTTCACCTACTTGGAAACCTTGAAAGCTCAGTACACCTAGGAAGGTACCATTTTCTACCCAAAAGTCATAATTCCCAAGGTTAGCATGTAGTTTCTTATTTCTTGAAACAAACAAAAATTGATTGAGATAATGCAAATGATCTACATAAGTCTTGCTATCAATTAAGATGGCATCCAAATAAACCACAACAAATGTAGAATCTATGCCTTTAGACAACCAAAGTAATTCAATTTTAAACTCGAAAGAGAGGTCTACACAAGGTTTTCTAGGCACATCCAAAGAAATATAATATCCATGTGGCAAAGATGTAGAGTTAACTTGTTCGTACTCTAAGCAATTATCAATAAAGCATTCGACATCTCTTCTCATGCTAAACTAAAAGAAATGCTCGTGTAAAATATCATAAGTATTGGATATACCAAAATAATCCATCAAACCACCATACTGAGCTTCTTTAGCTATAAAAAAATCTAACGTAAGAAGAAGGAATACACAATTTACCAACATGTTTAAGAATATCATCATGTATAAGGTACTTATCACTATGCACAACCACATAAGCATCAAATATGTCCTTGAATCCATTACCACTAGCATGTACTTCCTTAAGTATATCAAAACCAAATAATTGAGCCTGTAAAATAAAGACTAGTGTGCACCTTTCTAACAAAGCATTGGCTACTACATTTTCTTTACCTCTCTTGTTCCTAAAGAACATACGGAAACGTCTTTATGTATTTCATCCATCTTGCATACCACTTGTTGAGTTTTTGTTGTCCATTGAGAAACAATGCATAGAGCTTCTTATCTTGAATAGCATATCTCAAGGCTGCTCCAGTCACCCATTCAAGTTGATATTCCATTTCCTTTAATGGAGAAGGTCCACCGAGTTCCTCTTTTCAATAGAGAGTGAAACTAACTTGTCTTTCTCAATGGCTTCTGTGAACTCGCTCTCTTTTGACATAGAAACAAGTATTACACAAATTGAGGTGAGAAAATGTAATCATGAAATTTCCAACATTCCAAGATGGTTTACATTCCACTTTGAGTCATTTTGTCAAAGAACTCTTTTAAAAGTACATGATAAAACAATGGCTTCAAATTCATATTTCAAAATGAATGCACAAGATTTCTTTTGAAAGCTAGAACATAAAAGGAACATATTTAAAAACCAATCCTTGAAAGGTTTATGGTAATAAAGGTGCTCATCAACAAATTCTTTGAAAACTTGCTCAAAGGTTTCTTTTCTCAAAATAGATTTCTCACATGCCAAAGGGTTAACTTTGAATATCTCAGCAAATGCTCCCATTTGGTTTTCAAAATCCTTCCACAAGAAATCATTAAAATGCAAATGATAGAATTTGAAACCAAATGTGTTTTCAAACAAAGTTTCAAAAGTTGTCACCACTATTGAAAGCTCATGTTTACCACTAACAAATACCATTTGCTCACTCAAAAAGACCTCATGTTGGTTTAAAAGAATAAAACCATTGATATTCTTCATAAAAACACCAAGGAAAGGTAAAACATAGTCACATGGTTCAACATACTTTCCTATAGACTTGTCATGAAGAACATTAAATAAAAGCATATTCAAGCTCAAAACCAACAATATTAGGATCGACAAAGAAAGCATTATTCAACAATTCCAAATCATTGTAAGAAAGGTCAAAATTAACACTACTATGCATCAACAAATCCTCAAGAAAAGGATGAGAAGAAAGACATTTAGAAACATAAGGCACAACAAGAAAGAGATCACCACAAAAAGAAATGGCACAAAGATCTCCACATTTGCTCACATGAGAAAGATTAAACTCTAAAAGAAATTCTAATTTCACAAGAGAAACTTCATAACACATGAGAGAAGGGTTAAGAGATAGACTTATGGGTAAATCTTTAAAAAGATTGCCACGCTCTTCCTCCTTGTCCCTTCCTTTGTCTTCACTTCCTAGCACATAAGAATCATAATTAGCAATATTGAAATGGCATTCATCAACTTTAGGAATTGCACAAAAATTAGAATTAATCTCTACGAATTATTTCTTTTCTAATAAAGTTCCAAGAGAGTTGAGAAAGTAAAATCGATATCCATTTTCCATGAAAACAAATGAGAATAACTTAATTTCCTTAAAATAAATTTCAAAGCTCAAGTAAGAATTAGAGGAAAAGAAGTTTTTGGTCTTGATGGACTTGTAGGCAAGTTTTCCTCCTTCATCCTTTCTTGAATCTTCAAACTTCTGCACATATAAGAATTCACTAGCAAAGAAAGAGTTAGTTTCATTAGCATAGAAATTTACTTCCTTACTCTTTTCAAGTACGACTATCTCTTATTCTCTTTGCTTTTCTTTTTTCACTCTTTTGTTTTTCAATGAGACACTCATTTTCTTTTACTCTCTTACTTTCTCAAGCTCACTTTCTCTTTTGAGCACTCTAAATGTTCACTCTCCTTTGAAAAGATAGAGATGGAATCAAAGATACATGTTCTCTCAACTAATCTCTCTTTTTCTTCCACTCTTTCATTTTCTTTAATTTCAATGCTCTTCTCATTCATGATACAAGAAGGTTCTTTGGATGTCTTATCCACAACATGAATTTTAAGATTCTCTTCAAATTTAGGTTGTGAAAGCTCTTTGATCTTTGAAGATTCTTCAACCATTAATGACTCCATGAACTTAACCTTTGATTGGCCTTGTCTTTGCCCTTCATGGTTTTTAACTCCAAATCTGTTCCTCAAGGATTGCTTCATTAAGCTCCAAGTCTTGATTGGTTGAACTCCCATTATCCTTCCATTTTCACACTTAGAATTCCACCAAACATTGAGCTCATAAGATAGAGATTTTAACACCAATTGGAAATTATTTTCTTCTTTTACTCAATAGGAATAGAACAATGACTCCACCTTTTGCTCCCATGCTTCATAATCATAAGGACCAGAAGTTCCACAAAAAAGAGATAAATTCAACTTGTTGTAACTAAGCGATCTTGACGTACTTCCCAAAGTTTGGGAACTTCTTCTACAATTTTATCCTCCATAGTTATAATTATCATAGTATTCCCCATAATCAAATCTTCTTTTATGGAAGCTCTCTTCCATATTCACATCATTTCCTCCATTTCTAGCATCATTTCTTGGAACTATCTTTACAAGATATATCATTATAACAATCTCTAGCTCCAAGTCTATTGCTCTCATAGCCATTGTATGGATTATGCTTTTAAGACCTAGCATGAGAAGAAAAGTTACCATATCCCCGTTGTTTATCATGCATTGGATGCCCACCAAAATCTCTTCTACTACTTTGCTCACAAATGGCTTCCTCTTCTCTTTCTAAATCCTTCACATCATGTGCTAGGCATGAAAATTGTTGCTCCATTCCTTTTAAGGCTTATTGCATCTGTTGCACATGATGGAACACATCTTCTATGTTGAGTTTATGTTTTAAAACCTGAAAATTAAACAAATAAAACAAAACAAAAGGACCTCCCAATCACTCCCTTAGTGTTTCACTCTTTGATGATCACTCAATCCACTCATGTTTAACACTCTTTATGGCTTTTATCAAGATAAGCTCACCCTCTTGCCTTTTCCAATCACTCAAAACTGAAGTCCCTATATGATCCTTCAAACTTCTTAGCCAACTCAAACCAAGAGCTTCAATCCAAACCAAGCTAACAATTAAAGCACTTAATTGGATAAGTGTTCAAAAATGCAAAATATCAAACAATTGACGTGTAAGAGTTTCAAAGAATTTTATCTATGGAAAAGAGCAAACAAACGTAATTGATCATAAAAAATGACTATAAGCACATAAGGAAACAATTAGAAGTCAAAAACAATGCAAATCAAAACAATTAGGTTTAAAAAGAACACAAAAGTACTAAAACAAAATTTCCAGGAAATAGAGCAGAATGACACCTGGTCAATAAAACAATGATAACTCAAACAAGACGAAATAAAATCAGATGAGACCAATGCACGAAGATTCATTATTCGAAGAGGATGAAATTGAGCACAATTTGCAACCAATTTGGATCAATATAACACAAGTTATGTTCGGATCAATCAATACTTTCTCTGCAATCGCGAATCCAAAACACACTTCACAATTTAATTCAGTTGAGCAAACAAATGACTTCCAAACTGAGCAAATATTATTTCAAATGAATCACAACTCAAAGGAAAACATCTCCATAAAATTTCATTAACAAATTCGCACAATAAACATTTGATTTTTCAATTGAATTCGGCAACAATGTTTTTGTGATTTTTATGTACTCAATTTTGCATGATCTTCATATAATTTTGTTTAATCATCAAGTACTTTCACTTTTTTTTTTTTCACGAATTTAATCAACTTAAAATTCAATTTGACTTTCAATTAGAGATTTCTGTGATACCATTTTTATATGAAACCTCTTTGCTTGATGAATATGATCCAAATCCTTCCCAAGATCACCTCCTCTTGAAATACCTCTATTGAGGATTTTGTAGCTCCACACTCCAATGGAAAACCTACAAGGAACAAGTCTCATAAACCTAAAATTGAGAGGTTTAACTCTTTCCTAAATTGATGGCAAAAACCTTGAGGGAACTATGACCTTGAAGTCCTTACCACACAATCTAGAAGACCTTAGAATCAATTGAATCAAGAACAAGAACTCTGGACTCAATCAATAGAAGGAATTTAAGATGATCAATTGGATTCCATAGGTACATAACCTAAGGCAATTCAATTGCTCACTACCAAGGACATGAACCCTTAGTGAACTAGCTGAGCATGGGAAAGAACCCTAGAGACCAAGAGAGTTTCTCTATCAAGAATTTTAGCAAAATTCATTCAACTTCAAAAGTTAGTTACAATCAATGTATAATGATGTATTTATAGGCTAAGCATTAACCCCTAGCTTAACAAGTGATTAATGGCTTAAATTACCTATAAACCCCTTGATTAAAAGTTGTAAAAACAACTTGAATTACAAAATCCTGCCCAAAAGGGCGGTTAAGCCAAGTTCCTACCGAGAGTTATCGGCGACGGTAGGGTCAAACCTACCGTGCGCGGTAGGTAGGCAATCTCCAAGCTCCCCTCTGCAAAAGCTTACCGGTTATGGTAGGGCAACCCTGCTGTCGGTGGTCGGGTATGTTTTTCTAAATATTTAGCCAATTTCTTCCCCAAGCTGTTACCTTGATTGCCCCTTAATAATTGAACACATTGTAAACAACTTGGAATGCTTTTCTTGATCTTCAAGCTCATCAACTTTGCTCTTCAAAGCTTCCATCATGTAAACAATCATGCCATTATCTTCAAGAGCTTTAAGTTTCTTCAACCTCGCACTAGTGGGTAGTCCATTCAACAAATCTTTAGCTTCTTGCCTCTCCCGATTCATATTATTACCCCAAGATGAACAATGAGAGATGAAGATAGTTCTCCTCATGCCAATTTTTGAGTTAGGAATGACGTATCCTAATATTTCCTAGAGAGTTTCCAACCTTTGGGAACCTAAGACAGAGGAAGATTTGGTGCAAGAGGGGGAAGGAATGGAAGGGACATGGGAAGAAGACTTGAACGAGAATTCATGAGAATGCAAAGGAAATAAAAGAGATACTATGGCAGCCAAGATAGTTATGACCGAGAATTAAAAAGAGATAAAGAGGGTTACTATGAGGAAAAGGAATTTAGGGAGGATTAAATTAAAAATCCCTCCCTTCCAAAGGAAAAGTAATCCTGAAGCATACCTTGAATGGGAGGGGAAAGTGGAGCTTGTCTTCGATTGTCACAACTACTTGGACCTTACAAAGATGAGAGTAGCAATGATAGAGATTACCGACTATGCCGTCATATGGTAGGATCAATTGGTGACGAATTGAAGGAAGAACTTAGAGAGGCCGGTAGAGACATGGGAGGAATCAAGAACCTTGATGAGGAAGAGATTTATTCCCCCACACTACCATAGGGACCTTTATAATAAGCTTTAAAACCTCTAGCAAGGAAGAAAAAGTGTAGAAGAGTACTACAAAGAGATAGAGGTGGCCATGATAAGGGACAACATCATTGAAGATAGGGAGGCTACAATGGCAAGATTCATGAGTGGATTGAACTGGGATATTGCCCACACTTTGAAGCTTCAAGCCTATGTAGAATTGGAAGAGATGGTTCATAAGGCCATGAAGATAGAGAAACAATTGAAGAGCAAGGCATCCTTCCAATGTCCTTTTACTACTTCTAAGCCAGTGGCCCTAACCTACAAATCTAATATTTTGAGAAAGGATGACACACATAAACTAGCATGTAAGGAAGGGTCTAAGGGTAAAGAAGAGAATAAGAACAAGAACAAGATGGAGGGGGGCGTCGATGTGATGAAATAAAACGGGATTTTCTAACCCATTTAATACAAAGAAACCTAGCCACTAAACATCATAAATATCATAAATTTCACAAACTAATTCATAATAAACAAGAGTTTTTAGAAGGCTTAGGAGTTTCAATTGAAGAATCCACGATCCGAAATGTTGTCGAGCTCCTCTCTCGATCTGCCTAAAGAATCCCAAATTTGCTCGGAAGAAACTCTTCAATCTAACTATTAAAACTTGAAATCCCAAAAGGGAGGATTTTCTCTTGATAATCACCTCTCCAGCCCCAAAGAAACCCTAGATGAAGATTGATTAGAATTACAAATAATATTTAAAAAGATGCAAAAAATTACATAATCAGTCCCTGTTGCGCAACTGGTCAGGTTCAGCCGGTGAGGTGGTCAGGTCCCCCCGCCTAATGGATTTTGTGCGTATCTTCTCTTTTTCATTTGTCCTTGCTCTACATGCTCCTACTTCAGTTCATTCTTTCTTCTAACTCATCTCAGACACACCTATACACAAAAGACAAGAAACAGAGGATAAATATATCATTTTACTAATGAAATACTTCAAAAACCGAAGATTAAACACTATTAAAACATGTATAAAATGGAAATATCAGAGACCCCATCACCACCTTCCCAATCCCCAATTCATACAACCGAAACTCAAAAACTCCATCCAACACAACCATAGGAAATGGATGTAAGCGCTGCGAGTCAATCTAATCTCAGCCAAATTTCCCATCACTAACATAGCAAAACTCAAACTGTCGGGCACAAAAACCCACAAAATTTGCAATCCAAAATAAGCTGAAAGACCAATCTTAATATTAAGCAGATAAGAGGGGAAAATTGAAAAATAAAACACCCCACAAATAAATAAAACCATGACAATGTCAAAGATAAAAAGAAACGCCAAATTTGGAGTTCCAAGTTTCACTGCAAGCCATGGAAGAAAATCAAGCCACAACCACACAACATACAATATCTATTTACATTTGTACCAATCCAGACCTCTAGGGTACCTCCCTCCTCACCAGCGGCAAAAGGAAGAGCCCCTAGAGGTCTCTCTCAGACCGATGAGAGGAAAACGACAATCACTAGACTCTCCACAAGCAAAAGGTCTCACGAGAGAGAGAGAGAGAGAGAGAGAGAGAGAAAGAGAGTTGACAATTCTCTATTTCTCTCCTTAACAGATGATGCCCTCTAGTTAAAAAAATTCTTTTAAGTGTCTATTTTGCCTTCAAATTAAAACAAATTACATCTCATCAAATGATATTTTATTTTTCTTTAAAGATTTTCTTTGTCAAAAATCATATTTCTTTCCTCCTCTCTCCAAACCCCCAAATAAGAAATGAGTGATGCTAAATGGAGGTATATTGAGGCATTTAATTGGCTCAGTTGAGGGCAGCAAAATGGTCTTTTTTGCACCAAATACTTATATCAGCCAGGGGCCCAAATGTACTTTTCCTTTGTTTTTTAAATTATGCCCTCAATTGAGATAAGAAATTGCCTCAATATTGAGGTAAGTAGCTTTCCTGATAAGAAAAATAACTTTCTTTTTCTTTCCATTCAAATCTCTCAAACAATATTTGGAACAAATAACTCACTTTCTCTTCACTTCTCTTCTCTCTTAACTTAAAATTTCCCTTTTTTTCTTTTCTCTCCTAGACTCTCAAATTTCTCTTCTTTTCTTTTCTCTCCTAAACTCTCAAAGATTGGGTACTAAATTGATAATTTTCTAAACTTAAGAGTAGTTTTTTAGTATTAACCCTCTTATCTTTATCCAAATGGTTGTATTTGGATTGGGTTGCTCTCTGAAACTCAATATAAAATTCCACTTTTGGGACTCATACTCTCACTTCCTATCTCATAATTAATTTACTTTGTACAAAAATCAAGTAAAACATCTTAACTTTTTTCATACTTAATCCCAATCCAAATACACCCTTAGTGTTTATCGGACTCAACTTTAAACTTTTAAATGATTTTTGTTATAATTTAAGTAATAAAAAAAATTTAGATAGTATATAAAAATTAAATTTTGATATCAAAATTATTATAATTTCGTTCATAACTATATCTTTTGAATAATTATGATTATAATTGAAGTAATTACAAAAAAACAGTATATATTTAAAAAAAATAAACTTTCTGTATTAGAGAAATTGAGCACAGGATAAAAAATTATAAATTTTGAAAATTATATTAAAATAAAAGTTATAACAAAGGTTTAATAAAAAGTTTGACCAATAATGAAAAAAAGTTAAAATTATGTTGGATTCAGTTAATCGATTCAAATACACTCATTTTAGGCATCACCACCCAAAGTCGTTTCTCAAACATACAATTCCACAATCTTTTTTATTCTTCATTTAAACATCTTTTTTATTTACTTAACTGCAGAGATTAGTGCAACATTTGGTAAACGGTTTGATAGACGAATGCGTTTTGCTTTACTACTTACCCTGCATTTACAACTTCATTCAAGTAATCGTTTATTCTTCTTTCTACGTATACTTAATTATTTCTATATATCTATTGTCATGAATGCTAAAACATTTATATTCTTTCATGTTTTGGTTTAAATTTCATTAAATACTCATAATCATTTATTTGAATATTTGTTTCTATTAGCTGTTTTAATATATATGGTATTAAAAATATTATATGTATTTATAGATGGATCATGTGGAGCATTCTAGGCATGCTAAACATGCTAGGCAAGGTGGAGTGATGGTTAAGCAAGTCAGTCAACGAGCGAGATATACGTAGTGTTGGTTCCGATTCGACAAAGGTAGAATGCCTAAACTTCTCCATCCCAGAAAGCGGAGTGACTTCTTGAATATGCTGATTGCTTTTATCCAGAGAGTAGAAAAGGAAGGGCGTCTAAATCAAGCCCATCTAAGCCACGAAATTTGCAAAGGTATAATGGGCACCGTGTTGTCCTTGATTTGAAGAGGAAGACGGCGATTGAAATTAAGTTCAATCCTGACCTCAAAGAAAGAGAACGGTAAGGCGA
This sequence comes from Catharanthus roseus, assembly GCA_028651295.1. Classification (NCBI taxonomy): domain Eukaryota; kingdom Viridiplantae; phylum Streptophyta; class Magnoliopsida; order Gentianales; family Apocynaceae; genus Catharanthus; species Catharanthus roseus. The sequence goes on along the minus strand of JAPQWS010000153.1, from coordinate 24,846,331 downwards.
AGAGGTTGACATGGTTGAGGCAGTTCCCCGCGTAAAGAACATCTATCAATGGCCTGGCCCAACTGCTTATAGCTAATTCCTATCTTTTGATTAGGAAAGCGGCACATAGAAAGTCTATCATGAAATAAAGAAGAAATAAGAGAAGACTAGGGACAACTTAAGTTCATTCTCCAATCACTGAAACTTAAGGTGTATCGCACCATGTCGATACTGTTTCACATAATCATAATTTCAAACCATTGTTAGTCAATCAACCTCCAAGTTATATATTAATGCCTCATTCCACATTCTTTCTTACTTGAAACACATTCATAATAATTGTTCCCAAGACAACAAACTGTCTGAGTCAAACCATTCCAAGTTTTTCAAGTCAAACCTTTCTAGGTTTTTCAAATCAATCATTTCCAGGTTTCCCAAGTCAAACCTGTCGAGGCCAAAGCTCGACTCAAGAAAATAGCATCTTAGAGAAAGAAGTAGTGCAATTGGTCTATACAACTGAAACAAGAAACCGTGAGGACACCATGAATATAGATAACAATTCATCACTTGATAATGATTCCAGTAAACTGGTAGAGCATAAAATATACTTTATAGTTTTAGAGTTTTATAATACTTAATTTATCAAAACAATAAGATTTTATTGACTTTACAAATGCCCAAATGGAGGAGATCTAAATAGTGAGTCTATGAAAGCTACTCATGAACGTACGTAATATTTTAATTACAATTTTATATCAACCTTAGCATTAATCAATAATTTTTTTAAGAGATTATATTTTCTTTAATTATTAAGCAAATTCATGGAATCATGAGATTTTGGTTATCCTGATGAGATTTGTTTCAAATGTGGAATGCTTTTGTGGTATGAAGGAAGGAATAATAAGACAACACGACCTATTTCCGAAATTCACTATGTATTTTCACGACGGTGGGGTTAAACTCTCACCATTAAAAGAGGCTCCAGAGTGTTTGAACAAGTTATTGGATTATGAAGGTGATAGAAGGTCAAAGAAATTCAGAGATAACATTAGAATATATAATTCAATATTTGCCTTTACATGTATGGGAGGCTCAATTGATAAAAATATAAATATAGGTGGCGGAACATATGTTTTTTGATTGAATGGACAAAATCATCACAAAATTGGTTCTCTATTACCTCTTAGGGGACAGGGATCACAATTTATGCAATTATATATATCTGATACTACTAACAAGGTCAGTAATATAATGAATCCTTTGCATGGAGAAAATAGAGAAAGTACATTGGACCCTGAGATAGTTAGAGAATCGAAAGATATGCTCAATGAGTATAATCCTCTTGCAAAGGTATTAAGGAGGTGGGTTGAAAAGAATCACAGAACTACATCCAAGTTGTATGGCCATGCCGTATCCCGTGTTATTTCCTTATGCTAGAGATGGATTTCGTGTGGATGTTCCAATAAATATTGGAAATAGCAATGAGAGTACAAGCAAATGAAAATGCATACGTATTAGGGAATATTATGCCTAAAGGATTCAGAATAGAGAAAATGAGGGTAAAACGCTACTTAGTAGCGTCAAATTTTTCCAGCAATTTGTTGTTGATGCCTTCACTTGCGTAGAAGTGTCGAACTTATAATGGGTTCGTCAAAACCAAAAAAAGCTGAGGGCTGATTTGTAAGGGTTTGCAAAATGTTGTAGTTAGCGATGGCAAAATGCCGACTTCCATTGGACGATGTTTTGTTTTACCATATTCTTTCACAGGTGGACCCAGATATATGGTGCAAAATTATCAAGATGCAATGGCTCTTTGTAGATATTATGGTTGTCCAAAATATTTTCTTAATATTTACTTGCAACCCAAAGTGGCATGAGATTAAGAAGTATTTAGAATTTATACCTAGAAAGAGGCCTGAAGATAGACCGAACATTATTGCCTGTATGTTAAAAATAAAGTTAGATGAGTTGATGAAAGACTTGCAAAAAATAATCATTTGGGCAGAGTTATGGCAGGTACTCATGATGAAATATATCATTAATTAATTTTAGATTACTTAACATAATATTGTATGCTTACTTCAATTTTGTTTTTACAACAATATATACAATAGAATTCCAAAAGAAAGGATTGCCCTATGCCCATATATTGCTATGTCTATACCCTGATGATATATATATTACAGAATCTGACGTAGATAAGATAATATCAGCTGACTTGTTTGATGAGAGAACGGACCCTATTGTATTCAATTTAGTACTACAGTTCATGATTCATGGTCCGTGTGGTTCTGCCAATAAAAATTCTCCATGCATGACTAATGGTAGATTTCCTAAGAAGTATCCAAAAGATTTCAGTGCACATACTACTATTTCAGAAGATAGATTCCCTATTTACAGAAGGAGAAATAATAAGATAACTGCTCTAAAAAATGAGGTGACAATTGAAAATAGTTGGGTTGTACCCACAATGTTGACTTAGTTGTTAAATATCTCTCATATCAATGTTGAATGGTGTAATCAAGGAAGGGCAACAGAATATTTGTTCAAGTACATTAACAAGGGTCAAGATATAGCAGCTTTTTATTATTAAGAAAAAATGTTTCGTATATTCTTGTTGATGGATCCTCAAAGTATTAGAGAAGTGTATGAAATTAAAAGGTACTTAGATTGTTGTTATGTATATGCTTTTGGAGCATGTTGGAGATTGTTAGAATTTGAGATCCAAAATAGGAATCCTTTTATTGAGAGATTGACTTTCTACCTACCCGATGAGCAGATAGTAATTTTCAATAACAATGACCATATAGATGACGTGATGAATAGAGATAATATTCATCATATAATGTTTACTCAATGGATAACTATGAATAAGAATAATTCATATGCCAAAAATGCTTACGTATTTTGGTTTTCCTACATGATTTGTTTGGCATCAAAAGGAAAAGATTTGGTGTCTCACGGGAAATCTCGAACAACTATTGGTAGGATTTTCTATCACTACAAAAAAAAAAAAAATAGTTGCTTACCGACGAAATATTGTTTTGTCGGTAACCTTCATATGATTTGCTTGTACCACTTTTGAAGCTCTTTAATCAGCCGACAAGACAGGCCTTCTATCTCGAAATTGAACCACTTTCGGGATGAAAAAGGCAGATGAAGAATGTCCGAGTAAAGAGAACTATCCTAACTCAGCCGAAGTCCTCTGCACCAGATTGTAGGCGCCCCTTTTTGCTTCTCGGCTAATACTCAACCTTTCTTATTTCGATGTCTACGCCAAAGAGTGCATGATCAGGATGTCCAAATTAAATAAAATCATTCTAGATTTAACTGCAGAAGCTGAGCTCTCTGAGATCAGTGGTTTGCGGAAAATAGCTTCCTGATTCATCCAATTTCCTTAGTGCTTCTTCTTTGTGTGCAAGAGTAGGCCAGTTTGGAATAACCAACGATGAATCTTCTGTAACCTGAAGTGAGCGACTTGCATGTAGAGATTCGTAAAGGCTTTCTTGTAGGGAGAAGCTGAGCCAAAAAATGAATGGTTGTCCACACAAAAAGGGTTGTCGGTTTGTAAAGGAACCGACAGTCTTAAGGACAGCAAATATCCATCGGTACCAGTTAAAACGTACCGATGGTGCTAATGAGGAAATTGTCGTCGCTACTTCTAAGCCAGTGGCCCTAACCTACAAATCTAATATTTTGAGAAAGGATGACACACATAAACTAGCATGTAAGGAAGGGTCTAAGGGTAAAGAAGAGAATAAGAATAAGAACAAGATGGAGGGGGGCGCTGATGTGATGAAATAAAACGGGATTTTCTAACCCATTTAATACAAAGAAACCTAGCCACTAAACATCATAAATATCATAAATTTCACAAACTAATTCATAATAAACAAGAGTTTTTAGAAGGCTTAGGAGTTTCAATTGAAGAATCCACGATCCGAAATGTTGTCGAGCTCCTCTCTCGATCTGCCTAAAGAATCCCAAATTTGCTCGGAAGAAACTCTTCAATCTAACTATTAAAACTTGAAATCCCAAAAGGGAGGATTTTCTCTTGATAATCACCTCTCCAGCCCCAAAGAAACCCTAGATGAAGATTGATTAGAATTACAAATAATATTTAAAAAGATGCAAAAAATTACATAATCAGTCCCTGTTGCGCAACTGGTCAGGTTCAGCCGGTGAGGTGGTCAGGTCCCCCCGCCTAATGGATTTTGTGCGTATCTTCTCTTTTTCATTTGTCCTTGCTCTACATGCTCCTACTTCAGTTCATTCTTTCTTCTAACTCATCTCAGACACACCTATACACAAAAGACAAGAAACAGAGGATAAATATATCATTTTACTAATGAAATACTTCAAAAACCGAAGATTAAACACTATTAAAACATGTATAAAATGGAAATATCAGAGACCCCATCACCACCTTCCCAATCCCCAATTCATACAACCGAAACTCAAAAACTCCATCCAACACAACCATAGGAAATGGATGTAAGCGCTGCGAGTCAATCTAATCTCAGCCAAATTTCCCATCACTAACATAGCAAAACTCAAACTGTCGGGCACAAAAACCCACAAAATTTGCAATCCAAAATAAGCTGAAAGACCAATCTTAATATTAAGCAGATAAGAGGGGAAAATTGAAAAATAAAACACCCCACAAATAAATAAAACCATGACAATGTCAAAGATAAAAAGAAACGCCAAATTTGGAGTTCCAAGTTTCACTGCAAGCCATGGAAGAAAATCAAGCCACAACCACACAACATACAATATCTATTTACATTTGTACCAATCCAGACCTCTAGGGTACCTCCCTCCTCACCAGCGGCAAAAAGAAGAGCCCCTAGAGGTCTCTCTCAGACCGGTGAGAGGAAAACGACAATCACTAGACTCTCCACAAGCAAAAGGTCTCACGAGAGAGAGAGAGAGAGAGAGAGAGAGAGAGAGAGAGAGAGAGAGAGAGAGAGAGAGAAAGAGAGTTGACAATTCTCTATTTCTCTCCTTAACAGATGATGCCCTCTAGTTAAAAAAATTCTTTTAAGTGTCTATTTTGCCTTCAAATTAAAACAAATTACATCTCATCAAATGATATTTTATTTTTCTTTAAAGATTTTCTTTGTCAAAAATCATATTTCTTTCCTCCTCTCTCCAAACCCCCAAATAAGAAATGAGTGATGCTAAATGGAGGTATATTGAGGCATTTAATTGGCTCAGTTGAGGGCAGCAAAATGGTCTTTTTTGCACCAAATACTTATATCAGCCAGGGGCCCAAATGTACTTTTCCTTTGTTTTTTAAATTATGCCCTCAATTGAGATAAGAAATTGCCTCAATATTGAGGTAAGTAGCTTTCCTGATAAGAAAAATAACTTTCTTTTTCTTTCCATTCAAATCTCTCAAACAATATTTGGAACAAATAACTCACTTTCTCTTCACTTCTCTTCTCTCTTAACTTAAAATTTCCCTTTTTTTCTTTTCTCTCCTAGACTCTCAAATTTCTCTTCTTTTCTTTTCTCTCCTAAACTCTCAAAGATTGGGTACTAAATTGATAATTTTCTAAACTTAAGAGTAGTTTTTTAGTATTAACCCTCTTATCTTTATCCAAATGGTTGTATTTGGATTGGGTTGCTCTCTGAAACTCAATATAAAATTCCACTTTTGGGACTCATACTCTCACTTCCTATCTCATAATTAATTTACTTTGTACAAAAATCAAGTAAAACATCTTAACTTTTTTCATACTTAATCCCAATCCAAATACACCCTTAGTGTTTATCGGACTCAACTTTAAACTTTTAAATGATTTTTGTTATAATTTAAGTAATAAAAAAAATTTAGATAGTATATAAAAATTAAATTTTGATATCAAAATTATTATAATTTCGTTCATAACTATATCTTTTGAATAATTATGATTATAATTGAAGTAATTACAAAAAAACAGTATATATTTAAAAAAAAATAAACTTTCTGTATTAGAGAAATTGAGCACAGGATAAAAAATTATAAATTTTGAAAATTATATTAAAATAAAAGTTATAACAAAGGTTTAATAAAAAGTTTGACCAATAATGAAAAAAAGTTAAAATTATGTTGGATTCGTTAACGATTCAAATACACTCATTTTAGGCATCACCACCCAAAGCTGTTTCTCAAACATACAATTCCACAATCTTTTTTATTCTTCATTTAAACATCTTTTTATTTACTTAACTGCAGAGATTAGTGCAACATTTGGTAAACGGTTTGATAGACGAATGCGTTTTGCTTTACTACTTACCCTGCATTTACAACTTCATTCAAGTAATCGTTTATTCTTCTTTCTACGTATACTTAATTATTTCTATATATCTATTGTCATGAATGCTAAAACATTTATATTCTTTCATGTTTTGGTTTAAATTTCATTAAATACTCATAATCATTTATTTGAATATTTGTTTCTATTAGCTGTTTTAATATATATGGTATTAAAAATATTATATGTATTTATAGATGGATCATGTGGAGCATTCTAGGCATGCTAAACATGCTAGGCAAGGTGGAGTGATGGTTAAGCAAGTCAGTCAACGAGCGACATATACGTAGTGTTGGTTCCGATTCGACAAAGGTAGAATGCCTAAACTTCTCCATCCCAGAAAGCGGAGTGACTTCTTGAATATGCTGATTGCTTTTATCCAGAGAGTAGAAAAGGAAGGGCGTCTAAATCAAGCCCATCTAAGCCACGAAATTTGCAAAGGTATAATGGGCACCGTGTTGTCCTTGATTTGAAGAGGAAGACGGCGATTGAAATTAAGTTCAATCCTGACCTCAAAGAAAGAGAACGGTAAGGCGAAGAGGTTGACATGGTTGAGGCAGTTCCCCACGTAAAGAACATCTATCAATGGCCTGGCCCAACTGCTTATAGCTAATTCCTATCTTTTGATTAGGAAAGCGGCACATAGAAAGTCTATCATGAAATAAAGAAGAAATAAGAGAAGACTAGGGACAACTTAAGTTCATTCTCCAATCACTGAAACTTAAGGTGTATCGCACCATGTCGATACTGTTTCACATAATCATAATTTCAAACCACTGTTAGTCAATCAACCTCCAAGTTATATATTAATGCCTCATTCCACATTCTTTCTTACTTGAAACACATTCATAATAATTGTTCCCAAGACAACAAACTGTCTGAGTCAAACCATTCCAAGTTTTTCAAGTCAAACCTTTCTAGGTTTTTCAAATCAATCATTTCCGGGTTTCCCTAAGTCAAACCCTGTCGAGGCCAAAGCTCGACTCAAGAAAATAGCATCTTAGAGAAAGAAGTAGTGCAATTGGTCTATACAACTGAAACAAGAAACCGTGAGGACACCATGAATATAGATAACAATTCATCACTTGATAATGATTCCAGTAAACTGGTAGAGCATAAAATATACTTTATAGTTTTAGAGTTTTATAATACTTAATTTATCAAAACAATAAGATTTTATTGACTTTACAAATGCCCAAATGGAGGAGATCTAAATAGTGAGTCTATGAAAGCTACTCATGAACGTACGTAATATTTTAATTACAATTTTATATCAACCTTAGCATTAATCAATAATTTTTTTAAGAGATTATATTTTCTTTAATTATTAAGCAAATTCATGGAATCATGAGATTTTGGTTATCCTGATGAGATTTGTTTCAAATGTGGAATGCTTTTGTGGTATGAAGGAAGGAATAATAAGACAACACGACCTATTTCCGAAATTCACTATGTATTTTCACGACGGTGGGGTTAAACTCTCACCATTAAAAGAGGCTCCAGAGTGTTTGAACAAGTTATTGGATTATGAAGGTGATAGAAGGTCAAAGAAATTCAGAGATAACATTAGAATATATAATTCAATATTTGCCTTTACATGTATGGGAGGCTCAATTGATAAAAATATAAATATAGGTGGCGGAACATATGTTTTTTGATTGAATGGACAAAATCATCACAAAATTGGTTCTCTATTACCTCTTAGGGGACAGGGATCACAATTTATGCAATTATATATATCTGATACTACTAACAAGGTCAGTAATATAATGAATCCTTTGCATGGAGAAAATAGAGAAAGTACATTGGACCCTGAGATAGTTAGAGAATCGAAAGATATGCTCAATGAGTATAATCCTCTTGCAAAGGTATTAAGGAGGTGGGTTGAAAAGAATCACAGAACTACATCCAAGTTGTATGGCCATGCCGTATCCCGTGTTATTTCCTTATGCTAGAGATGGATTTCGTGTGGATGTTCCAATAAATATTGGAAATAGCAATGAGAGTACAAGCAAATGAAAATGCATACGTATTAGGGAATATTATGCCTAAAGGATTCAGAATAGAGAAAATGAGGGTAAAACGCTACTTAGTAGCGTCAAATTTTTCCAGCAATTTGTTGTTGATGCCTTCACTTGCGTAGAAGTGTCGAACTTATAATGGGTTCGTCAAAACCAAAAAAAGCTGAGGGCTGATTTGTAAGGGTTTGCAAAATGTTGTAGTTAGCGATGGCAAAATGCCAGCTTCCATTGGACGATGTTTTGTTTTACCATATTCTTTCACAGGTGGACCCAGATATATGGTGCAAAATTATCAAGATGCAATGGCTCTTTGTAGATATTATGGTTGTCCAAAATATTTTCTTAATATTTACTTGCAACCCAAAGTGGCATGAGATTAAGAAGTATTTAGAATTTATACCTAGAAAGAGGCCTGAAGATAGACCGAACATTATTGCCTGTATGTTAAAAATAAAGTTAGATGAGTTGATGAAAGACTTGCAAAAAATAATCATTTGGGCAGAGTTATGGCAGGTACTCATGATGAAATATATCATTAATTAATTTTAGATTACTTAACATAATATTGTATGCTTACTTCAATTTTGTTTTTACAACAATATATACAATAGAATTCCAAAAGAAAGGATTGCCCTATGCCCATATATTGCTATGTCTATACCCTGATGATATATATATTACAGAATCTGACGTAGATAAGATAATATCAGCTGACTTGTTTGATGAGAGAACGGACCCTATTGTATTCAATTTAGTACTACAGTTCATGATTCATGGTCCGTGTGGTTCTGCCAATAAAAATTCTCCATGCATGACTAATGGTAGATTTCCTAAGAAGTATCCAAAAGATTTCAGTGCACATACTACTATTTCAGAAGATAGATTCCCTATTTACAGAAGGAGAAATAATAAGATAACTGCTCTAAAAAATGAGGTGACAATTGAAAATAGTTGGGTTGTACCCACAATGTTGACTTAGTTGTTAAATATCTCTCATATCAATGTTGAATGGTGTAATCAAGGAAGGGCAACAGAATATTTGTTCAAGTACATTAACAAGGGTCAAGATATAGCAGTTTTTATTATTAAGAAAAATGTTTCGTATATTCTTGTTGATGGATCCTCAAAGTATTAGAGAAGTGTATGAAATTAAAAGGTACTTAGATTGTTGTTATGTATATGCTTTTGGAGCATGTTGGAGATTGTTAGAATTTGAGATCCAAAATAGGAATCCTTTTATTGAGAGATTGACTTTCTACCTACCCGATGAGCAGATAGTAATTTTCAATAACAATGACCATATAGATGACGTGATGAATAGAGATAATATTCATCATATAATGTTTACTCAATGGATAACTATGAATAAGAATAATTCATATGCCAAAAATGCTTACGTATTTTGGTTTTCCTACATGATTTGTTTGGCATCAAAAGGAAAAGATTTGGTGTCTCACGGGAAATCTCGAACAACTATTGGTAGGATTTTCTATCACTACAAAAAAAAAAAAAATAGTTGCTTACCGACGAAATATTGTTTTGTCGGTAACCTTCATATGATTTGCTTGTACCACTTTTGAAGCTCTTTAATCAGCCGACAAGACAGGCCTTCTATCTCGAAATCGAACCACTTTCGGGATGAAAAAGGCAGATGAAGAATGTCCGAGTAAAGAGAACTATCCTAACTCAGCCAGAGTCCTCTGCACCAGATTGTAGGCGCCCCTTTTTGCTTCTCGGCTACTACTCAACCTTTCTTATTTCGATGTCTACGCCAAAGAATGCATGATCAGGATGTCCAAATTAAATAAAATCATTCTAGATTTAACTGCAGAAGCTGAGCTCTCTGAGATAAGTGGTTTGCCGAAAATAGCTTCCTGATTCATCCAATTTCCTTAGTGCTTCTTCTTTGTGTGCAAGAGTAGGCCAGTTTGGAATAACCAACGATGAATCTTTTGTAACCTGAAGTGAGCGACTTGCATGTAGAGATTCGTAAAGGCTTTCTTGTAGGGAGAAGCTGAGCCAAAAAATGAATGGTTGTCCACACAAAAAGGGTTGTCGGTTTGTAAAGGAACCGACAGTCTTAAGGACAACAAATATCCATCGGTACCAGTTAAAACGTACCGATGGTGCTAATGAGGAAATTGTCGTCGCTAACAGAAACTACTGACATTGGTTGGAAAAAGGATTCATGCCATCGGTAATTTAAATTTGGTGTCGTCGGTGTTGCCGACGACTTTGGCCATCGGTAACTTTTAAATAATTATTATCGGTGGACTGGGCATCAGTGTATCGTCGGTGACCATCCTAGAATATCAATTGAAATCGGGGACACCCTCTCTCGTTTCAATTCATTGCCTCTCCTCCAAAAAACCCTCCCCCTCCCCCATTCCACTGCCGATAGCGTTCCTAATTCGGTAAGTCTCTCTCTCTCTCTCTCTCTCTCTCTCTCTCTCTCGATATCTCCCCTGTTCTTTTTCTTCTTTCTTCTTCTTCTTCTTATTTTCTTCTTCTTTCTTCTTCTTCTTCTCTCAACTATTGGAGTTGTAAGTTGCCATTGTCGGAGCCTTCCCATCGCTGTCGCCACCGGAACTGCATCAATGGTCTTCAATAGTACTGCAGGTAATAGGTTTTTGTTTTAAATTTTTTTTTTTACATAGAGGGAATATATTTATTTTCTTGTTGATTGAAGTTCAAATTAATTTGAAGTTTGTAATTATCTTGAGTAGCATTTTGTATACTACAAGAAATCTTACATATTAAAAGTGTGATATTGTTTTGCTAGTGACCTATGCATCAGTTTCTTATTTTGCTAATAATGGTAGCTTTTGTTAGTCTATGATTCAAACCTTTTCAATGGCATCATATTAAAAGTGTTTAATAATATCATACTGTTGAATAGGACTCAAATTTTATATCTTCACAAATCAAATTTGAAATAATCGTGCATAATTTTGTGCTCTTAAATACCAAAAACAACCTCTCTCATATGCAAACATTTTACAGACAGGTTTTTGGGGACTTTGGGAAAAGACCGTAGACGCCATTAACTACTATATATACATAAGAAATCCAGAAGTTATATAGTACTATTGACATTACTTTATCAACTCTAAACTTTTACATTCAAAAAATAAATTCTTAAATTAAAGGATTTGGGTTCTTAATGACCTTCGAACTTCAAAATTTTGTCTTTTACATTTCAACAGCCGAATGAGAATAAATTATTTATATAGGGGATACCCTTAGAAAAATTGATGATACATGGTATAAATTTTGCACATATATATGCATATATATAGCAGTACCAGATCCTCTTGACGTTAAACTTAATGAAAGTTACTTTTTTTCTCTTTGTGGATTTTAAGTCTGGATGTTCTAATCATGAGATCTAGAGGTTCTGATTATAAGTCTGGTGGCTGTTGACGTTGTTGAGACTATTTTGAGCTGAAATTATTTTGAAGAATAAGAAATTTAAAATTTATTCTCAAATTGTTTGGCATGAGGTATTTGCAACTTGGATTGAGAACTAAAAGCATGCATTAATAATTATGATTGATCATTTTTTATTCATTCTTTCCCTTGTAATTTTGAAACTCTCTGTTTTAATGTGTCATATAAAGAAGTTAAAATGGTTTTATTTGATTTATTGTGAAAAAAATACTTAAACTCTTTTCTTTCCCTATCTTTTAATCATTTGAAACTCTATACTTTTTATGTTCTTTTAAAACTCTCTACTTTTTAAGATTGAGATTTTTCCTTCTTTAGAGAAGTTCTAGACTTCTAAATTCTTTTCCTCAGGATATAACTTTCGAGTTAGTATTTGATATGACTCGTAATTTTAGATTCAGGGTTGACATGTGTTTTAATTGTGATAAAGCAAAACTCAGGGAGTTCAAAACTTTATGTTAGTATTATATTTCTTGGAACAAATAATGACTTTTTGTTGTTGGTGATTAGTTAGATATAGTTTTCTTCTCCTCCTTTGTTGATATGTATATTTTGTATTGTGAATGTGCTTTATCGAGTTTCATATTAATGCTTTTATCCACTTAAATCATTTTAAATCACATTAACAATGTGATTAATAACTGGTGTGCATCATGTGATCAAGTCTTCTTTTCAAATAAAAAAATTTTTCCTTTTTTCCAAGAAAGTAATTATTTATGTTATCACTGCATTGTTAATATTATAGTCTTAAGATTATTTGAAATGTAATCCCTTTTTAATTTTTCTTTTTACGTTTTGAGTTTTAAGTATGCTAAAAAATATTATTATCTTTTCTTATAGTTTTCCTCGTGAGGATTTCAGTGATATATTCTCCATCATATACACATTAGAGGCATGTGTTTATTCAGTTTAAATTTTATTTTACAGAAGAGCTCTGACTCTTTAAAGTTTTACGGGGAGACATAACTATTTAAAGTTTTATAAGGGAGCCCTGACTCTTTAAAGCTTTAAAGGGGAGCCCTGACTCTTAAATTTTTTGTTTGGTTTTGAGTGTGTTGCTTGTTTGAATGGCCTGTGTGTCTAGAAAATGTTCATAATACAAAGAAAACTATGCCAAAATTTTTTCAATGTTATAAAAACTTAATTTTTTAGTAATGACGTAACGTAAAATTTAAAATAAAAGGAGAGGTTGAAACTTTTTAAATCTTTTAAGGGAGACTTTGTTAAGATTACCAAAGAGAGGACCTTGCTTATTAAAGGAAAATGTTTTACGAATTTATTTTCAATTTTTATTATATGCTCAATCTATTTTTTTTATGTACATAAACTATAGGATTGGAGTTTGTGAAGGGAGTTATTCTTTTGTGTTTATACTTGTGCATGTGAACGTCGGAGTATCTTTGTATTACCTCTACGGAATGTGTGTTAAAGGGTTATTGTTTACGGGTGTACTTGGGATTATTGTTTTTCTAGTTTTACTAAAATCAAAATTGAGTTGTAGGGAGTCAAAATATGAGTTTGTTGCTTATTTGTGTGGCTTGTGTGCCTGAGAAATGTGCATAATATAGAGGAACCTCTGTCAAAAATTTTTCAATCTTATAAAAAATAGAATTCTAGTAATGCCTTAACGTAAAATTTTAAATGAAAATTGGAGTTGAAACTTTTTAAATCTTTTAAGGGAAAATTTGTTAAGATTATAAACCCTAAACCTTATAAACTAAACTCTAAACCCTAAATGATTATAAGTTATATCTCCTTGTTAAGACTATAAGATTATATAAGAATATTAAGTACGTCTAAAATTTATAAAGAAGTAATCGTAACTTAGAAGTTATGGAACTAACAAGTCTTTCTCCTAATCATCCTTCCCACCTATGGAAAATATAACAGCTCATAGTTGGATGTACAGAGAACGAATCGTGTATGGGGTTAATGGTCTTACAAGTGAAAATTATGGGGTTAAGGGTCCGACAGATAGAACATTGTATGATTTGTTTATTGGACTTATGTTATTGAACTTGTGTTATAGTTATAATTATATTTATTAACTTCTTGTACATATATTTATCATGTTTATTAGCTGATGATATTTGTAATAAACCCTAATTATACTTATGTTTATTATCTAAAATTAATTCTATCCGCCTTACTTATGTTACAGGTTTCAATGGCTAGAGGACGGAAGAGAAATGATCCACAACCCCCCATAGAGCATGATATAGCCTTCTACATAGATAGATCCACAAACTCTCGCACAGCAGGATCCATTCACTACGGTATAGCAGGATCTCCCCATACGTACGGATCAAGATGTACCGACACAGACACAAGTACCGTCCAGCTTCGAAGCTCCCAAATTATCTCCCATACTAACCACACAGACACAAGTACCAGCCAGTTCCGACAATCCCGGTTCATCTTTTGCACCGACCACACAACCATCATCATCTACGGCTGCTTCTACGGATCCTGTAGCTTGAAAGCCGTCTCCTGTTGATACTCGCCAATTATTGACCTTGAATATAGATCGATAAGTTCAATAAATGTAAAAAATATATCGTTAGAATTATATAAACTATAATTAAATATATTAATGTCTATTAATATGTACAGACTACATTAGTCTTCGAGAGTCGCCACCCATATCTCAGGTATCATGCAAGAATGGTTCACCGGCCCTTACCACCGTTGGTCTGAGATCCCACCGGATGTTCGTGATATGTGGTGGGGAGAGTTTCAGGTAAATTAATCTAATATTGTAGTTTTTTTTACTTTGTCTTAATTTTTTACAAGTCTTTAATACTTATAATATTTTGAATTTCTTTTTGAATCTTATACTGGTTATACTTATACTTGGAGCATATTATTTTCTAATATTTTTATATTTCATTGAAATTTAAGAAAAGATGTGTATGGGATCGAGTTTATCCATGACATAAGACATGCATGGGAGGTCAAGGTCAGCAACTGAATGAGAGATTTGCTTATCGATACTTGGAAAGCGAGGAAGAGGCCCGTTTGGATTCCTAAGATGTTCTAGGAGCAGATGATGAAGTATTAGGAGAGTCCTGAATACAAAGCATTTTGTGAACATAATAAAAGAAACAGGAATGAGGGACGGGGGGTCAGGGAGTGGGGAAACACACAGGTGGTTCTATATCCTTCACAGAGCATCAGTTGAAGAGAGTAAGAACTAATGTTTGATTTCATTATTTCATTTCATTAGTTAATTATAATGTAATTAGTAACTTAAATTTTTTTTGTAGCAAGCAGATTTAACGGAGTAGTTCTCCAAGAGTAGATACTTGGAGGAACTCCACAAGCATCAGAGTAGGGATAAGAAGGGCAGTATGTGGATTTCCATTCAGAGGAGTTTTAGGTAAGTTTAGTGAAATTTATAACTTAAGTTTTTATAATTTTTGATAACTTACAAGTTTAATTTTATATAATATTTTATAACTTATTATCCAACTAACATTTCATATTGTAGCCAAAATTTTACGAGGCTCGACAGAAGGCCGAGGAGGAGCTACAGCTCTGGGTGCTCCTTTGCCAGATGATCTCCAGTTGATGGCCATTGTATCTGGTGGATTGGACCATGGCCGGTTATGTCGAGCTGATTCGGACGCAGCTCATCTCAGAGTCGAGAGCAGTCGGGCCACAACTGAATTGCCACCTTGCTGTTTGGAAGTGGAGCAGAGGATCATTAGACGGGTTGAGGCTGTTGTTTCTAGTGTCTACGCCGCCTTCGACAAGCACATGAGATGGTTTACCGAGCAAAGCCACTTGTCGTACACCCCGACGCCACCGATGATGGACATCGTCAAAGCTGTTGTGGATGTCGTTCCCTCGACATCTTCATCAACGGCAGCAGCTGCGGAGACCTCAGACGCGAGGGTATCTTCGTCTACTCCTCCTCCCCCCTCCGCGCCATTCTCTAGTGATGTTAGTGATCCTAAGGATCTTTGATACTTGTACATTTTATGTTTTATGGATGTTTTAGTTTATGGATATATTATGGGTTTGATGTTTATGAATAGATATTGTTTGTGGATGATTTTATGAGTATATACTGTTGTTGTTAGATTTTTTTGCATTTCAGGGAGTTTCGGGTCTGTTTTATAAATTATATTAAAAAAATACTTACCGACGGGATACTGGCGACATGTCCGTAGCAAATGAAGTTTTCACAAAACTAGAAACCAACGAAAGTCGTCGACATCACCGACGGCCAGGTAATTGTCGGCATTGTCATCGGTATAACTTAGCGACGATGAAGACAAGCCGTCGAAAAGGCAATCGGTATTTGATTCTGATGAAACACTAGCGTCTGTTGCTGATAAATTCGTCGAAAAACTTAAAAACCGTTAGAAACGTTATCAAGAACAGTAATTACCTATAGTTTGCCGTCAGTAAGTTTTGTTATCGAGGTGAAGTACCTGACGGTCGGTATACCGTCGGGAATAAAGTGCTACTGACGAGACACCGACGGGGTGAACCGTCGGTATTCCTTGTATTTTTGTAGTGGAAAATTTTCCTCAGTATATGTACATCCTCGGTATTTCCTTGTATTTTCTCAATATATGTACATCTATCTTTAGGAGAAAAATTATCTGCGTATGTTATTAAACATAGTAAAAGGACCTAAAAGTTTTAAGGATATTAGAATTGTTAAGGGTGTGGTTTATCCAACATTTAAGGGAGCATATCAAGCTTTAGGTTTGTTAGGTGGTGATGAAGACTGGTATCAGGCATTGAAAGAAGCATCGTAGTGCAGATTGGAGAACAATTGCAAGAGTTGTTTGTCACTATATTACTATTTTGTGAAGTCATGGATCCATTAAGATTATGGGAGGGGAATTGGAAAATACTTTCAGAAGATATTCAGTGTTGACAAAAAATAATATTGAGTTGGGAACATCTATCTTTAACATCTGATAAATTGAAAAACTATGCTTTGTTTGAAATAGAGAAGATATTGAATTGTAACGATAAATCTTTGAGAGAGTTTCTGATGCTTCTTTTTTCTCAAATTTAGCTCAATAATCACTTCACAAATAGATTGATTTTAGAAGAGTTAAATTTATGACAAATCATTGCTTGCTCAAGAAAATTCTACATTATATAGAGGATCAAATGTTGAGCAATTGTCCATGTATGATATTATTCTAAATGATGTGGATAGAGGTTTGGGTGGTGCATACTTTGTTTACGGAAGTGGGGGAACTAGAAAGACATATTTGTGAAGGACATTACTAACTGGTCTTCGTTCTCATGGTGAGATTGTAATAGCTTTTTGGAATTGCTTTACTTTTATTACCTGGTGGAAGTACTGTGCATTCAACAGTTAAAATTTCTCTGCGTATTGATGATTATTCAAGTTGATCTATTAGTCAGCAATCTCATTTTACTGAACTAATTTGTAAGGTTTCTTTAGTTATTTAGGATGAGGAACCAATATTATACAAGGACACTTTTCAAGTTGTAGATCATTCATTTAGAGATATAATGCGATTTGTGGATCCACATTGTGAGAATAAGATATTTGGAGGAAAGACTGTTTTACTTGGGGTGATTTCAGACAAATCTTACCAATCATATCAAAATATGGTAGGAATGATCCATGTTTTTGTTCAGGAATTTAGAGCTTTTTTTCCTTTTAGCCATGAACTAAATTTCTATTTAAAATCTTGATGAAATGTTAACTTCGTAATTTTCTTTATTTTATTTTGGGATTTTTTTTAGATTTTTTTTTATGTGATTGCAAATCTTGAGATCTTTATTGATTTGATTCGATTAATTTTTTTTATGATTGTTCTTGTAGAATAATTATTTGGGTTAATTGATATTTGTAATCATGTTTAGTTATTGTAATATTGAATATGAAAGATATTTTATTTTTGCAAGTATATGTAGATTTTAGATAAATAAACACTTTAAATTTTAATTATTAGTCTTTAAGAATATTTTATTCATTGCTATTAATATATATTTATTTTTCTGTTGTTTTTAGGATTTTGAAGAAAAAGAAAGGAAGTTAGAAAAGGTCAGACTAAAGGAAGAATAAACTTACGGGTAAGTCCAAGAGACTTTTCGATTTCAACAAACAAAAAAAAAACTATATATAATAAACAAGAGGTCTATTGGCACTTGAAGATTAGATATGTGATGACAAGAGAACTCGTGAGTATTATGGTCAAAAGTTGAATAGAAGAGAGAGTCTAATGGGCTTCCAATATTGGCGACCTATTGGGAGTAGAGATGTCTATGGGGCGAGTCTAACTGAGTATCCACTCACTTCTAATCCATCTATACTAGTTTGATTCTGGTTTAACTAGGACTTAAATAGAGATGGGGATGGATTTTATACCCAAGTTTAGGGATGCGTTGGAGGCGGGAATCAGGTTCTTCCCATCCCCACCCTATACGTTATTTTATGTATTTTTAATACATTTAGACTTTTTTTCCTTTGAAAAGATTATTACTTGTATTATTTTTTAGATTTTAATTTGCTTAATTTTGTGGCATGCATATTATTATTTTTTTTAATAGGATTATTGAAAATAATACATTTAATTCCCTACTTGGCCCCTTAAAAAAAATCCCCCGCTTGTTAGTATATGCCCTTAGACCAATTGACTCACATTTATGATTTATGAAGCATGTATTTTTTGAATTGTATTTTATGCTCTTGGTCATCAAGTATGTGACTTAATAGTAAAACCCTTATAGCTAATAAAATACTATTCTTATTTGTCCCTAGTTTATTACATCTTGTAAACTAGTGTGAAGTTGATTGATGGTCAAGTTTTACTGATCATGAATATGAGATATAAAATCAATTCATAAATACATATTGAGAATATTGTATTGGACATGACCCAAAGTGAAGAAAAAATATTGCATGCGTTTAAGTTATAAGTATTTCTTCTCAGTTTTATATTTGGTGTCCTTTGACCTAATGTTTCTAATGTTTCTTGCATGGGGTGAAAATATGTTTTGACATAGTCAAACATCACTTTTAATTAGGTGATCATTATGACTATTGGTTGGCTTATTTTCTTGTCATGGCTTGAATATTGGAGATAGTGAAAGGGATTTGTCCCTCTCTTTTTAGAGAGAGAGATATCCATGGGCCCCTTTATAAGGAAGACTGAAAAATATGAATGGCCATGCTCAAATAAGTATTACTAAGGTGTTATTAATATTATTTGTTGGAACAGTCTGCCTGGTGATCAAGTAAATGGTTAATTAAGTTTCATAAGGATGACTTGGTCCATGCCTTATACTTAATTAGGATATCATGTGACAGAAGGACTAAATATTAAATCTGATGCTAGGTTATTATTACATGTACTTAACTTGAGTAAGCATAATGTCTTGCTAGAGGCCGCTTATGTTTTGTGAGTAAATGTCTAGGACATTTTTCATTCACTGCCAATGTTAAGTGAACCTACAGGGTTACACGCATAGACGATCTTCTGAGCATAATGTCCACGTTCAATGAATCTAGATTGTGTCCAGATTTGTTGAACGTATACAAAAGGGGAATCAGATTCCATATTGTATTTTCTGGTAAGTTAATAAGTAAATAATGTTATTTAATCGAATAAATAAAATTAATTACTTAATATTACTCATCCAACTGTTGGATGATTATAAGAATAGACGGACGAGATTAAACTGTCATTAGATGACAGTTAGGGTTTTGATATTGACAGTTATAAAAGGTTATGTTAACCTTTTCTTGGTGGCCGTCCTTTATCTGATTAAAGAAAAACAAAACCCTAAACCCTAGAACGGCGATATAGTATCTAGCCTCCTCTCTCCAAAATACAACCGATTACCAGATAGTCAGGATCAGTTCTGAACAGTTTTCAGAACACAGAAGGGGCTAGCATCCCGATCGCTTGCAGAGGAGTTCGTCGCGTGGATACCAGTAGAGGGCGAAGCGTACAAAGCAGCGTCTCCACAACGAACAATCAAAACATTGAGGTAATTTCTATCCAATCAGTTTTCCTAGTATGTGCAGATGCTGTTGGTAGATTTCCGTAGTTTTATTTTATTTTATTTTTGCTTACGGAGTCCAACAGTGGTATCAGAGCCTTGTACATAGTAGTTTTACTGATTTTATCTGTTACCGCTTTGATTACATGTGTTGTTTTCAATCGGCCTTGTAGTAATGTTTCTGATTAGTGTAATAATCAGAGTAAATTGAATTATAGGATTCGCATATATCATATTCTATTTTACTTATTAATGCGATTAATTAAACAAAATGTTGTTACTGCCAAATTGTTTGGCATACATTCTGTAATCTGTGCAATTTAATTGTTAAACTAATATGCAGAATCACATAATTTAAACTGTTAAACAAAATTTCTGGCGGCATGATTTTAGGGTTTATGACGGCAGTAGCTCATTCAATGGGTTAGAAAGGAAAATTCGTTTTTCTTTCCGGGGGCGCTACCCCCGGAACCCCCTTGTTGTTTTTGGCATGTTTCTTTCTATCTTTAGATGCATGGTGCATAGCATGGCCCTTTACCTCTTGTGATTGATTGGTTTATTTTGTTAATGGGTTGTATATTTTTAAATACGGCCTGCGTGTCGTTGCTTTCATTGATGTAATATTATCAAGCTTTATTAGAATAGGTTAATTCTATTTCCTATTCTTATGTATGTTTTCTGTCCTATGTAACAAGATTAGAAGGCCAAGACATTGGAGGCAAGCTCATGGAGATGAAGACTTACCTAGATTGACCTTTGACTTCCATGAGGCTCGTGGAAGTCAATATAGGATTGGGCCATGCTATGACATGTTTTATTTGATGTATATATATTATGCATGTGATGTTTAGTTTATTTCCTTTTATTTTTGGATATATGTTTTGTGAAACAATATACAAATAAAAGGAAGAAGGTTTTTGAAACCATGTAAAAATTAAGTCGTAAAATGCCTTCCATGATCATAAGCACTTCTCCATGCTTGGATCATCATTTTGTCTCATTGCCAAAGCAAGAGATAAATGGTTACCTAAGTAGGGGAAGATGGAAAATGGTGATTTCCATATGCTTGGAATGGTTTGGCTTAACTAGGCTATCAAAATGGTTTTGAGCCTAGGACATCATATGGGATTTTGCCGGTACATATAGATGTAAATCCCATTAATACATTTTTCTCTAATTATGGGTGTTAAGCCAATGCTTACTTATGATTAGAATAAAATGAATTTTTATATCCATGATTTATATCAAGTGTTGAATATTTCAGGGAAAATTTAATGTTTCATTTATTTAATTTTACTTTGCAAATTCTATGTAGATAATGGCCTCAAACAATTCAAACACCTCGTTGCGATCCGTGCTTGAAAAGAATAAGCTTAGTGGGACTAACTTTCTTGATTGGGCACAAAATTTAAGGATTGTCCTTAAACAAGAAAAAAATCTATATGTACTTGAGAACCCTATCCCTAATCAACTAGCTAATAATGCCCCTAGAGTCGAAAAGGATACTGGATGATTCTATAGATGTGACATGTCTCTTGTTGGCTACAATGGAATCTGAGTTGCAAAAGCAATTCGAGGAAGTTGAGGCTTATGAGATGATAAAACAGCTCAAGGAAATGTTCCAAAAGCAGGCACGTTAAGAGAGATATCTTACCACTAAGGCGTTGAATAGCCGCAAAATGACCCCTGGCACTTCAGTTAGTGCTCATGTCCTTAAGATGAAAGGGTATTTTGATCAGTTGGAAAAACTTGGAGCACCTGTAAGTCATGACTTGGCTACTGATATGATCTTGGCCTCTTTGACCTCTGACTATGATCAGTTGAACTTCAATATGCATAATATGGAAAAGTCCATAAATGAATTGCACGGGATGCTCAAGCAGGCTGAACAAAACATTAGGAAGTCTACTCCTAATGTTCTGATGGTTCAGAAGGGGCAGTTCAAGAAGAACAAGGGAAAGGGAAGGGGAAGGATATGGCCAAAAAGGGTAAAGGCAAGCAGAAGCCCAAGCCCAAGGTTAAACCACCAAAGGAAGGGACTTGCTTCCACTGCAATGAACCTGGTCATTGGAAAAGGAATTGCAAGCTCTACTTGGAAGAAAAGAAGAAGCAAAAGGCCAGTGAGACTGCCGCTTCAGATATTTTTGTTATAGAAATTAATATGTCTACTCCTACTTCATGGGTATTAGATACCGGATGTGGAGCTCACATTTGTGTAAATGTGCAGGGACTCAAAAGGAGTAGATCTTTGGCAAAGGGAGAGGTGGACCTACGAGTTGCAAATGGAGCAAAAGTTGCTGCTGTAGCTGTAGGGACATTTGATTTACTTTTGCCTACTGGGCTTATAATTGAACTTAAAGATTGTTATTATGTTCCTACTATGAGTAGGAACGTCATTTCAATTTCTTGTTTGGATATTGATGGTTTGAGTTTAATACTAAGAATGGTAAAAGTTATATTTATAAAAATGGTATTTTCTATGGGAATGCCTTTTTATGTAATGGACTTTACATTCTTAACCTACATGATTCTATTAGTAAGCCCATCTATAACATAAATACAAAGAAATTTAAATCTAATGATTTAAAGCAAACTTACTTCTGGCATTGTCGTTGAGCCATATAAATGAGAAACGCATATCCAAACTCCATCAAGATGGACTTTTATCTTCATTCGACCTTGAGTCTTATGAAAAATGTGATTCTTCTTTATTGGGTAAAATGACTAAAAGTCCATTTACAGGGCAAAGTGAAAGGGCTACCGATTTATTGGAACTTATACATACTGATGTATGTGGGCCAATGAACACACAAGCCAGAGGAGGTTTTCAGTATGTCATTACATTCACAGATGATTTCAGTAGATATGGTTATGTCTATCTAATGAAACATAAATCTGATTCCTTTCAAAAGTTTAAGGAATTTCAAAATGAAGTACAGAATCAACTTGGAAGGAGTATCAAATTACTTCGATTAGATCGAGGTGGTGAATACTTAGGCCAAGAGTTTGACGAACATCTAAAAAATTATGGGATATTATCACAATTAACTCCACCAGGAACACCACAATGGAATGGTGTGTCTGAACGCAGAAATCGAACTCTATTGGATATGGTTCGATCTATGATGAGTCAAACAGATCTTCCAATTTCTTTTTGGGGTTATGCTCTAGAAACTGCTGCATTCATATTAAATAGAGTTCAATCTAAAGCTGTTCAGAAGACACCATATAAGATATGGACCGGGAAACAACCTAGTTTAGCATTTCTCAAAATTTGGAGATGTGATGCTTATGTGAAGCGATCATTATCTGAAAACCTAGCACCCAAATCTAATAAGTGTCTGTTTGTGGGATATCCTAAGGAAACTAAAGGATACTACTTTTATCTTCCATCTGAAAACAAAGTGTTTGTTGCTCGAAACGGAATTTTCCTTGAAAGGGAATTCGTTTCCAAAAGAGTTACTGGGATTAGAATCTATCTTGAAGAAGCTCAAGGACAGCAGACCATTTTTGAACCGAGTATGGATACTCAGTTGGACTCACGTATTCATACTGGGCCTGAACCTTTGACACAAAGACCAAGAAGGTCTGGTAGGATTTCTCAGATACCACAAAGATATGGATTTCTTGTGACTGAGGATCATAATATTGATCATATCGATCAAGGTGAACCTAATTCCTACCAAGATGCTATTCATAGTCCTGAATCTAGCAAATGGCTAGAGGCTATGAAATCAGAAATGCAATCCATGCATGATAATCAAGTTTGGACTTTGATTGATCCACCTGAAGGTTGCAAGACCATAGGGTGTAAATGGGTTTTCAAAAAGAAAACTGATATGGATGGCAATGTGCACACTTACAAAGCACGATTGGTAGCAAAAGGGTATAGACAGACTCATGGTATAGACTATGATGAAACCTTTTCTCCAGTTGTAATGCTTAAGTCAATTAGAATTCTACTTGCCATTGCAGCATATTATGATTATGAAATATGGCAAATGGATGTTAAAACTACTTTTCTTAATGGAAATCTACTGGAGGATGTGTATATGACACAACCTGAAGGTTTTATTCATCCTTCGAATTCTAGTAAAGTGTGTAAACTTCAAAGATCCTTTTATGGCTTGAAGCAAGCATCTTGAAGTTGGAATCTTCGTTTTGATGAAACAATTAAAGAATTCAATTTCATCTAGAAAGATGATGAACCTTGTGTCTACAAAAGGGTTACAGAAAATGCAGTAGTCTTCTTAGTACTCTATGTAGATGACATCTTGTTAATTGGGAATGACATCCCCACTTTGCAAAGTGTAAAAGCTTGGTTGGGGAAGTGTTTTTTAATGAAAGATTTAGGCGAAACAGCCTATATTCTAGGCATTAAGATCTATCGAGATAGATCTAAAAACTTTATTGGCCTAAGTCAGAGTGGATATATTGACAAGGTACTGAAAAGGTTCAGTATGCAAGATTCTAAGAGAGGATTCTTGCCAATGTCACATGGCGTTAAACTCACTAAGTCTCAATGTCCTACCACAAGAGAGGATACAGAACGCATGAGTAAGATTCCTTACACTTCCGCAATTGGATCTATCATGTACGCCATGTTATGCACTCGCCCAAATGTCTCGTATGCATTAAGCATGACTAGCAGATTCCAGTCAAATTATGGTGAACCGCATTGGACTGTTGTAAAAAACATTCTCAAGTACTTAAGAAAGACTAAAGAGATGTTTTTGATCTACGAAGGTCAGGAAGGGGAGCTTTTTTTAAATGGTTACACGGATGCTAGCTTTTAGATTGATGTAAATGATTTTAGATCGCAATATGGATTTGTGCTTCGTTTGAATGGAGGTGCTGTGAGCTGGAAGAGTTCAAAGCAAGATATCGTGGCCGATTCTACTACAGAGGCTGAGTATGTGGCTGCTTCTGATGCAGCCAAGGAGGCAGTTTGGATCAGAAAGTTTATCACAGAACTAGGTGTAATTCCTAGCATTGTGAACCCCGTGGACCTATATTGTGATAATACAGGAGCCATTGCACAAGCTAAGGAACCTAGATCTCATCAATGATCCGAACATATTCTTAGGCGTTTCCATCTCATTCGAGAAATTATTGAGCATGGAGATGTTAAAATTTGCAAAGTAGACACCAATGACAATGTCGCAAATCCATTGACAAAGCCACTCCCACAACTTAAGCATGAGAGTCATACTAGGTCAATGGATTTGAGAGTCATGTCAAATTGGTGGTAGGGCAAGTGGGAGATTGTTAGTATATGCCCTAAGACCAATTGACTCACATTTATGATTTATGAAGCGTGTATTTTTTGAATTGTATTTTATGCTCTTGGTCATCAAGTATGTGACTTGATAGTAAAACCCTTATAGCTAATAAAATACTATTCTTATTTGTCCCTAATTTATTACATCTTGTAAACTAGTGTGAAGTTGATTGATGGTCAAGTTTTACTGATCATGAATATGAGATATAAAATCAATTCATAAATACATATTGAGAATATTGTATTGGACATGACCCAAAGTGAAGAAAAAATATTGCATGCGTTTAAGTTATAAGTATTTCTTCTCAGTTTTATATTTGGTGTCCTTTGACCTAATGTTTCTAATGTTTCTTGCATGGGGAGAAAATATGTTTTGACATAGTCAAACATCACTTTTAATTAGGTGATCATTATGACTATTGGTTGGCTTATTTTCTTGTCATGGCTTGAATATTGGAGATAGTGAAAGGGATTTGTCCCTCTCTTTTTAGAGAGAGATATCCATGGGCTACTTGATTATGAAGACTGGAAAATATGCATGGCCATGCTCAAATAAGTATTAATAAGGTGTTATTAATATTATTTGTTGGAACAGTCTGCCTAGTGATCAAGTAAATGGTTAATTAAGTTTTATAAGGATGACTTGGTCCATGCCTTATACTTAATTAGGATATCATGTGACAAAAGGACTAAATATTAAATCTGATGCTAGGTTATTATTACATGTACTTAACTTGGGTAAGCATAATGTCTTGCTAGAGGCAACTAATGTTTTGTGAGTAAATGTCTAGGACATTTTTCAGTCATTGCCAACGTTAAGTGAACCTACATGGTCACACACATAGACGATCTTGTGAGCATAATGTTCACGTTCAATGAATCTAGATTGTGTCCGGATTCGTTGAACGTATACAAAAGGGAAATCAGATTCTATATTGTATTTTCTGGTAAGTTATTAAGCAATTAATTTTATTTAATCGAATAAATGAAATTAATTACTTAATATTACTCATCCAACCGTTGGATGATTATAGGAATAGACGGATGAGATTAAACTGTCATTAGATGACAGTTAGGGTTTTGATATTGACAGTTATAAAAGGTTATGTTAACCTTTTCTTGGTGGCCGTCCTTTATCTGATTAAAGAAAAACAAAACCCTAAACCCTAGAACGGCGATATAGTATCTAGCCTCCTCTCTCCGAAATACAACCGATTACCAGATAGTCAGGATCAGTTCTGAACAGTTTTCAGAACACAAAAGGGGCTAGCATCCCGATCGCTTGCAGAGGAGTTCGTCGCGTGGATACCAGTAGAGGGAAAAGTGTACAAAGCCGCGCCTCCACAAGGAACAATCAAAACATTGAGGTAATTTCTATCAAATTGGTTTTTCTAGTATGTGCAGATCCTATTGGTGGATTTCCGTAGTTTTATTTTATTTTGTTTTTGCCTACGGAGTCAAACGTCGCTTAGGTCCCCAATTCCCCAGTGGGTTTAGATAGGGATGGGATAGATTTCATCCCCAAGCGCAAGGATGGGGATTAATTAAGGGGGGTTGGTTTAGGGATGGGGATGATTTTCATATCCAAGTACAAGGATGGGTTAGGGATGGGAAAAAAGTGGGGATGGGCCAAGGATTAGGATCCCTGCCGGCCCTCCCCCCTCCACCCACCCTCATTACTATCCCTAATTAGGACTGTTTTATCTGGAGTCTTTATTTTTCACAGGATATAAAAAGCATAAAGCACCACGAGACCTTCTAGGGGGCATCTCCTCCCTTTTAGAGGAGCCATGAAAGGCAGCAGAAAGAGAAAAAAAAACCCAGTCGTCAAAGAGCTCGGAGCAGCACATATTGAAGAAAAGAGGAGCCCATGTTCTTGTTCAGCGATTTAGTGCTTTGTTCCCCTTTAGTCATGAACTAAATTTCTATGTAGAATCTTGACGAAACTTTAACTTTTTAATTTTTTTTTATTTTGGGATATTTATTAGATTTTTTATGTGATTGCATATCTTGAGATCTTTATTGATTTAGTTTGATTAATTCTTTGTGGTTATTCTTGTAGAATAATTCTTTGAGTTTTTTGTTATATTTATCCATTCTTGGTTCTTGTAGTCTTGAGTATGAAAGATACGTGATTTTTGCAAGTATATTGTGGATTTTATGATTGAATAAATTCATGCTAATTTTTTATGATTTATGTCATAAAATTGAATAAGTCATACTAATGGTTAGATGAGTTACGTCATGCGTTTAAGTAATATATTTCTTTAGTGAAACGAAGCTTTTGTAGCCTAGATCACCACATAAAAGTCTAATCTTTTTCTCCTAAAATAAAATTAAAATCATTGTTATATAAGTTAGTGGTGGATTCAAGGTTCTAAATCTTCTCTATTGGTTAAAGCTTCATTGGTTTATATTTGGTTGTTTTCTTTATTAGTCTTAATTTAGGATAATTTTAGATAGCAAAAATCGGCTCTTTTTATAAAATTAATTTAGGAAGATAATAATTTAGGTGTGTAAGTCTTTCTCTGTGGTTTGATAACCTTTTACTAGCCATATTACATTGATTTTGTGCATTTGCAAATATTTGGTTAAAACATTGTTAGAAAAATCCCGACCAATATCATTCGTACTTCTATAAGCAATTCTAGGGATATATGGGAGAAGTGTAAGGTTTTTATCCTTATAACTAATATGCGATTGAGGAATGTATCACAGACTTTAAGTAAAGAAAATAAAGAGTTCAGCCAATAGATCTTAGATTTAGGTGAAAGGAAGTCGCCCGATATTGTATTAGAATATAAAGAAGAACCTACTTGGATCAATGTTTCAAATGATCTCCTATTTGAGAATGGGATGAATACAACTGAGCAGATTGTGAATACAATCTATCCTGATTTACCTAATTAGTTCAGTGATCTACAATATATATATGTGAAAGAGCAATGCTTGCACCAACAAATGACATTGTGGATAATGTCAACACCTATATTCTTTTATTGCTTCTTGGTGATACAAAAACATTCTTATACATAGAATTTGTCCAAGTACTGCTTCATTTGATGAGCAATTGGCTTTGTATCCTCCTAAATTTCTCAACACGTTGAAATTTAAAGAATTCCTAATCATGCATTAAAACTAAAAGTTGTTGTCCCAATAATGCTCTTGCACAATACAAAACAAAGTAAAGAATTGTGTAACGGGACGAGGTTAAGCATTATAAGATTAGGAGAAAGTGTGATAGAAGCAGAGGTAATAACAGGAACCAGTACAGGAGTTAGACATTATATCAATAGAATTTATATATCTCCGTCAGATTTAAAGTTGCCATTTTCATTGTAAGAAGGCAAATCCCAATAAAATTTTGCTTTGTAATGACATTAACAAAAGTCAAGGAAAAACATTTGAAAATATTGGTGTATTCTCGCCAAAACCTGTATTTTGTCCTGGTCAATTGTATGTAGCTGCCTCTAGAGTTACTTCATGCAATGGATTGAAGTTCTATATCGACAATACTGGAAAGTGTCAAAATAATATGGTTAAAAATATATGTTATAGTGAAATATTTAGCAATATGTATGTAGGTAATATTAATTGTATATACTTTGAAATATATATTGACATTGTGTATGTTACGTTATTTTATTTGACATTATATGCATTACTTTGCTTTTAGGTTATATTGTTTATTATTTTTCATTTTAATATGTTTTATTGTTATTACAGGTGAATCGGGAACATAATGACTACAAATGATCAATTTCTGGAAGAGTTACATTCAGCTACCACAGGAAAGAAATTGAGGTTAGAGTGATCAAAATATGAGATGCTATTAACATTGTAACGGGAAAATTAATTTCCCTCAAAATTATTCTTTTGGATAAACATGTAAGTGCTAGCTATTTTTAAACAATTTACTATTACTCAAAATAAAATATATAATATAAGAAGGATATTATATTATATTCGTAGTGTATATAAGAAGAACAAAATGGTTGGAAAGTTTTTTAAACTATACAATTTTATACATGTCATAATATCTGAATTAATTTTTATATTATATCCTTATTTACTTATTTCTTGTTTATTAATAGGATCTTACCTATGCTAGCAATTATTCATGTGAATTTGATACAAAAAGTATATGAGTCAGCTTCTTGAAGGATATGTTTACTTTATTGAGAATTTCGAAGTTTCTCAAAGCCAACAATCCTACAAGCCTGTCAAAGCAGATGATATGATTGTTTTTGGTTTGGAACTATAGTTAGATGTATCAATACAGATATCACAAGCATCAAGATGCACAAATTTGAACTTTTGAATTCAAAGATATCCTTTCACGTTTTCAATATGATACATATATACTACAGGTACTTTTCTTTCTACTTGGTATTACATTCATGTTATACATTTTAAAACGTAGTATAGAACTATGTACCATATCATTGTCGATGTCATCTTTTTATTCTTTTATTAGATGTTATTGAAATGTTGTTCAAGATGAGTCCTATTTGTGAGATACTTGTACATAAAGCTACAATTCGAGAAATTGTATTAAAAGATAAAAGGTAAAATTATAGGTTTATATTCCTTTGATAAACTTTTGTTTCATTGATGTATTAAGATATGTTGATTTTTTATATTCTCTAAATATTTGTATTTTACAGTGAATATCCTTTGAAAGTAACATTAGGGTTCAACGACACATCAAATTAATAACGATATATTCATCGAAGACTTAAAATCCCATGTGTTGATATTCCACCTACCGTTGTAAAAAAGTTCATAGGTATTATATGTCAAGTTATATGAAATTATTAAATAATTCTTCATTTATTGAAGTTCGCAATTTTCTTGTAGATGTGTATAATCTATCTACAACAAGTACAAGCAAGGTTTATGATAATATAAATATACCTGAAGTTGATGCGTATAAGACATAGTATTTTATATTCAATTAGATTATTATTGTACTTTTATTATTTCAAAATACTTCTTTTATGTAATGATTAGTTATTATTTATGACTTTAGAGAAAATGATACGTGTGAAATTTGATATGATACACAATCGAAGAGATGTCGAGTCAATTGAAAAAACTGTTTTTAAAAATAGGAAAATAATATCTGAGCTTTTTCAAATTGTCTCCCATGCTAATCCTGAGGTAAGCATAGAATCGTTCCTACAATACGCATATTTTTTAGGATTGTTATCGTATTACGGTCTACAAAAAAAAATATAATATTTATCATTTTGAAGCTAGAGAAATATTATACTTGCAATGTATCAAGTATTGACATGAACAACTAGTTCTATTACAAGTCATGTATGATATTTTATAGAAAGTTGGTGGAGAATGGATCAAAATTCTATTGTGCTAATTGTTCCAAAGAGGTTGATTATAAAAAATTAAGGTATTTCAAAATTACATTATTTATGTGAATAATAGTCGACATATTACTGTATACATGTTTATTTTTATTAGGTCTTAAACATAATGAATATATGTGTATGTTTATTCAATATAGGAACTGATGTATTCTTAATGGTATCGACACGTGTGTTTTAAGGTATATGTTAAAAGTTTTAACAAGTGATGAAACTGGAAGTGCAGGTTTGCTTTTCGATAAAGAGGTAGAAAAGTTATTGAACATGATACTAAGACGGTGGTTGAGTTATATCTGAAAGTACGATTTATTGTGTAGAATCATTTTATTTATTAATCAACTGTTATTATTGTATTGTTGTTTAATAGATGTACAATCTCTTTTTTATCTTTGTAGGATGAATAGGCAAACAATACTTTGAAATCAATAATGAATATACTCCTAGCTCATCCATTTGTTTTTCAAGTCAAACTAAATGATTATTGTTAGCCCTAAAGGCATTATTGTATATGTTTTTTATTATGATTAATATATGTTTGTGTAATGAGTATAGTCTCTATAGAACAAAAGAAGCATTTTTGGAGTCTCAAGGCTACACTACATAAGAAGTAAAAGATCTTGGCAGCTAAAGGATACTGAAGAAGGAGAGATCAAGCCATTCCAAGATCAAGGCATTGAAGACCTTGAAGACTTATGTCTTAGTTAGGGATGTGCTAAGGTATTTCTTTGTAAAATTCCCTAACTCTCATCTTTGATTGTTGATAATGTGTAATGAATTTCTTTCTATAAACTTTTCTTGAAATCCAAGTATTCTTGATAAAGTTTTTGATGCCTTTGAAAGTTCTCTTATCTCTAAAAGAGTATCAAGAATACATGTTTTTGAAATAGGAAGGAAAGCTCTTTTGTTGTTAAAACTGGCTGTAAAATCTTTCTTAAAAACTGGACATTCGATTTTTCAAAAGGAAAAGAAAAATCGGTCGTCCGATTTTTGTAGGATGTCGTCCGATTCTTTCTGTTTCAAAATCGGTCTTCCTATTTTAAAAAATGGCTCATCCGATTTCTGTTTTACAAGGAAATCGAGCGTCCGATTTCTAAAACCGATCATCCAGTTTTCAGTTTTTACCTTTGAAATATTACCGTTACAGAACAGTAACGTCACTTACTCCCTCCTTTATAAATTGAGTTTCTCATCTGCAGTAAATGCAAAGAGGTTGATGAAATATTTTATTGAGATCATTTTAGAACCTTTAAAGAGCTTTAAAAGTACAGAGGAACAAATAGAAAAATCTTCTTGGAGCTTCATTTGTGATCATCCATCAATGAAGAAGTAAAGAGGAACTTGTAGAAGTATTCTATTGAGTTGTATCATTTATATCAAGCTCCCCTGGTAACATTGTTCCCTACTTATCTCTTGTTCTTTTGATATCAAAGGTTCGTATTGAAAAATCCCTTGGGTCATCCTTTGATTTATATTGTGTTCAGAATTAAGGTTGTGTGAAAAACCCTTGTTGGGTGATCCTCAAACTTATGTTGATTGTATTTGTATTGTGGATTGAGGTTGCTTGCAAAACCCTTGGTGGGTGATCCTCAAACTTGTGATTGTTGTAGACTTAGAGTATCGTGGATTTGGAAAATCCTTGGGTGTTGACTAAGGTAGTGGATGTAGCTCTTTGAGAGAGTGATCCATTATATATTGTTGTGTATCTTTATTCTATGCTTAGCTTGATTGCCAAACTTATAAAATTTTGTTTGGTTTAGATTTTTATTAAAATTAGTTTTAGAATTCTTTCTCAAACAAAATTGGAGTTTTATCTTTTAATCACACGAAAGATTTTATAAAAATTAGCCAAAAACCTTATTCATCCCTCCTCCCAAGGTTTTTCAATTAGTACCAGAGCGGGTCTTCTTTATAAGGCTTAACATCTTAAGAAGCAAAAGATCCTTTTCAATATGGCTAGTTTTCCAAACCTACCCTATGTACAAGGCTCTTCTACAAATAGGCCTCCTCTTTTTAATGGAACTAACTACACTTTTTGAAAGTCAAGAATTAGAATTTATATTTGCTCTATTAACTTTGATCTTGGAGTATTGTAGAGAAAGGACCTTATGTTTCTAAAAAGGATGGAATAGTCAAGAAGGTTAAAGAATATGATGTGCTTGACTCAAGGAAGATAACTCTAAACTTTCAAGCTATGAACATATTGAATTGTACCTTGGATGCTAATGAATACAATAGAGTGAGCGGATGCGACTCGGCTCATGAAATGTGGAAGTTACTTGAAGTAACTCACAAAAGTACCAATCAAGTGAAGGAATCAAAGTTGGCTATGTTGGTGAGAGATTATGAGCTATTCATGATGAAACAAAATGAAAGCATTAGTGACATGGTCACAAGGTTCACCTACATCACAAATGGCCTAAAGGCGTATGGGAAGAGCACACAGGGGGAGAAGTAAATAGAAAGATTCTTGATGCACTCCCAAAAGCATGGCAACCAAAAACCTTGCTATTGAGGAATCAAAATATTTGAGACTACTTCCTATTGAAGAACTTATAGGATCACTTCTTACCTTTGAAATGAAAATTAAAAGGTTAAATGAAATGGAAGATGAAGACAAAGGAAGAAAAAGCATAGCACTTAAAGCAAATGAGGATGATCAAACATACTCATCAAACAATGAATATGAGTTGATGATAAGGAGGATATGGCCTTGGTAATGAGGAAATTTAAAAGATTCTACAAGAAAGGCTTCAACAATAGAGGAAAGAAACCTTCATTCAAGAAAGGAGGACAAAGTTCATCACTTTTCAAGGCTAAGTGCTTTGAATGCAATCGCATCGACCATCTTGTAGCTGATTGTCCTAAAGCTATCGAAAAAGAGAAAGGAGCTTTGGAAGAAAAGCTTGAGGCATTAAAGATAAAGAAGAAAGGCAAGGGCCTAATAGGAGCTTGGGATCAAGATGCAAGTGAAAATGAAAGTGATGAAAAGGCTAAATTATGCTTCATGGCGTTAGAAAATGAGGTACAATCTTCACCCTCAAATTTATCTAATTATGTTAATGATGATAATGATCATCTTAATTCTTTGCTCATTGAAATGCATCATGAATCGGAAAGAATCACCAAAAAGAACAAGGAGTTAAAAAATAAGATTGATAGTCTTTCAAATGAAAATTCAAAACTTGTTTGTGAAAACAAAACTCTCTTTGAATCTTTAGAAGTTTTGAAAAAGGAAAAGAACTTCTCAAAGTTAGAATTTCAAAAACTCATTTTAGAAAACAAAAATCTTTTGAAAAAGTTCTCTCTCTTGAAAAATGCATGGTAGATTATAATCATTTGAAGAAAAAGATGAGTGATCTCACCCTATGTATTGAAAAGTTTACAAAAGGAAAAGAAAATTTTGAAAAGCTTCTTGGTTTTCAAAGATCACCTTTTGACAAAAATGGTATTGGATATAATCATACCAATACTTTCTCTAACCAAATACGTTTCGTAAAAGCTTCTTCATCCCTCTCACACCCTTGTTGCACTTATTATGAAAAGAGTGGTCATAAAGCCACAACATATATTCTAAAAAGAAAATTTGAAGGGGGAGTAAAAACTGTTTGGAAAATAAAAGAAAATTCAACTAACATGCATGGACCAAAAAATTTTGGCTACCAAAAGTCTTTTCTAGTTCTTCCCTTGTAGGAACACAAATCAAGCTCAATTAAATGATACTTGTATAGCGGATATGACGGGAAAGCATCTCTTATTAGTGAGCTATAATGAAACCGAAAGTGGCTTCGTCACCTTTGGAGATAAGAAGAAGGGAAGAATCATTGGTATAGGCAATATTGCAATGGAAGAA
Organism: Catharanthus roseus; assembly: GCA_028651295.1. NCBI lineage: Eukaryota > Viridiplantae > Streptophyta > Magnoliopsida > Gentianales > Apocynaceae > Catharanthus > Catharanthus roseus. The sequence continues at coordinate 24,812,057 of JAPQWS010000153.1, read as the reverse complement.
CATGCTATGGAGGAAGAAGAGATTGAAGAAAAACAAAAAAAAAATGATCAAGAAGCTCAAAGTCCTCCTCAAGTTGTGATATGTCCAAAGGAACACACCAATGATGAAATCATTGGCGATGTATCACAAGGGGTAACAACAAGAAGGTACTTTATTGACAACTTTGCCCTATTATCTCCCATTGAGCCTAAGTTTTTTAATGATGTCTTGTGTGATGAATTTTGGATTATTGCTGATATTTTACAAAACCCCTCTCTGAAGAACTTTTTTGTTATTTGAGAAAAGTACTTGGTATTGGTAGATTTATTGATTGATGTGTGTTGTTTGAGTCTTTCTGACTTCCTTGTATTCCTAATTCTTACCAAAATTTTCTTTTGGAAAATCGGACGCTTCTCTTAAAAGATCGGACGTCCATTTTTTGAAAACGAACTCAAAGTTTTTCTCTTCACAAAAATTACCGAGACTTTCGGACGACTAAATCGGACGAACTCTGAAAAAATTGGATGTCTAATTTCTTATTTTTCATAAAAACCGAACAACCGCTTTTGAAAAACGGTCGACCGATTTCTTTTAAAAGCATTGGGGCCGCATTTTTAAAACCAGATTTTTTCACAGCTTTTCTCTTATTTCTCACAATTCTCTCTCTCTCTCTCTCTCTCTCTCTCTCTCTCTCTCTCTCTCTCTCTCTCTCTCTCTCTCTCTCTCTCTCTCTCTCTCGACCAGAACCCTTCTCTCTCACAAAGCCCAACCAATTTCCAAGTCCGATTCTCACTCTTCTTCTCAAATCTTTCAAATTTCTCTCCTCACCATGCGAACCAACAGGTTATTGCTCTGTTTTCTCTCTCTAATCCTCTCTATTTGAAAAAACCCCAATCTCTACCTCAAAACCTTAAGTCAGGATTCCTTCAAAATGGTGAAGACAAAGAATGTCAATGTTGGAAAGGAAGGCCATGGTGAAGCAGGTGGAAGTAGTAGAGGTGGTAAAAAGGGGAAGGGCAAACAAGTAGCAAGGAGTGAAACTCCTTTGGATAAATTCATTTAAGTACAAGCTGCTGCTGCCAACTATGAAGTGGGCACAGAAGAAAAGGAAAATCGCTCCCGGACATCGAGTCGATCTATCAGACATGGGAGGTATGGAAATAATCCCTGCACTCTTTCATGATATTGGTTGGAATTCTTTACTGATTGTGAATCAATCTTTCTATCCTATGATGCTTTATGAGTTTTATGCAAATCTGCAAAGGGATAGAACACAATCTGATGGGAATGTTATTATTTCTAAAGTAAATGAAAAAATATTGTCTTTGATGATAAATTGTTCAATTCCATTCTTGAGACACCCGAAGATGGGATGTGTTTTTACATAAAAAATAAGAAATTCTTTAACCCCAATCTATACTGTGAAAAGAGGTTTGAAGACATATTTACCAAAGGAATTATGCTAAAAAAGAAGTGAGGATAGAACAGTTGACAAACTTGATGTCTATGGGAGGGTTTTACATCACATTATTTCAAATATAGTTATTCCCAATGTAGGGCACAAGTTTTCAATTACAAACATGCATTCCTTTGTTATGCTAGCAATGCATGAACACAAAAAGATGAACTTTGGTTTTATTGCAATAGAACACATGCTAGCTACACAATCCTCTTCAACAAAATGTTTGCCCTATGGTTGTTTTCTTACCAAGGTGTTCCAACATTTTAAGATCACTTTCTTTGGACCAAATGACCACATTGGAATTGGTAAGATATACAATTAAAACACCTTCAAGAGGATGGGATTCTCAAGAAATGAAGATGGAAGATGGATAAGGGGCAGTCAAGAGGAAGATAGTGAAAATGGCAAAGAGGAAGAAGAAGATGAGGTAAATGAGCCCGAAAATATGGATGAAGATGAAACAAATGAAGATGAGATTCAAAGGGAAATGAGGTCAAGAAGAGACAAGAAAAGATGGAAGAAGGTTCATCTTTGGTGGTAATGGGTCAACTCATGGCAAGGATTATTGCATTGCAATCTCAACTTAATGGCCGACTTGATGATATTGATGGAAAGATCCAAAACCGACTTGATGACCTCGATGGAAAGATCCAAAACCAACTTGATGACCTCGATGACAAGATTGTAGACATTCAAAACCGGGTTATGAGATTGGAGCGAGGAGGAAAAGATACCGATGAAGATGAAGATGATTGAGGATTCCCTTTAAAGATCCCTACCCTTTCCTTTTTTTTTTTTCAAAAACTCCTTCCTCTTCCATTGTTTTCCTTTAGCTCTTTATCAAACTCAAGTATGGCTCTCTTGTTCTTTTTTTTATGACTTGATATATGCTATATTTTATTGTGTTATCTTGATGCTAGTTTTTTTTACGGACTTTATGATGATACTCTAATGTTGAAACTCCAATTGTAGTTACCTTTTCTATGATCCCTTAAAAAAAGCTCTCCTAAGTGTCTTTTTGATTTATGACAAAAGGGGAAGAAATTGTAGAGTGCTAAAGTGCAATTCTTTTGTTGCTACGACAAGATATGATATGCCTTATTAGTGCCTTAGTGTTTTATAGGCTTTTGATGTTGCTCTATAAGGTTTCATGCACCATATGGGCTATATGGTTTGGTTTGGCTGCTATACGGTTTGGTTTGGCATGGGAGATCAATAATTTGTTTGAAAAAAATAAATGTTGATGCTTAGAAGAATTGTCAAATGAATAGATTTTTATACATATTAATGAAGAGAAATATAGTTATAAATAACTATGAACTATTTTAACTTTTCTTTTTATAACCATGAACTTTTATTATATCTTTTTTTTCTAATCATGAACTATTTTATATCTTCTGTTTATAACCATGACTTTTTCTAACCATAAACTATTTATGTTCTTCTAAAAATAGCTATGAACTATTTTTGACCTTTCAAATATAGCCATGAATTCTTAGCTATTTTCAGTAGAATAAAAGTAGTTTATGGTTAGAAAAAGATAAAATTAAAAGTTCATGGTTATAAATAGAAGAACAAAAATAGTTTATGGTTAGAAAAAAATAAAATAAAACTTCATAGTTATAAAAAAAAAATTAAAATAGTTCATGATTATTTATAGCTAATTTCTCAATTAATGAATGTTAATATGCATATTTATTAAAAGATATTTTTGAATCACAAATTGTATGATATTTTGTCATTTTAATAAATTAGTTAACATGTGTTATATATTTTGTTATATTATAATTATTTATAAATATATAATGTTTTAATTTTGTTATTAATATAACATTAATAATTTATAAGTATTCACTCAGCTTTCAGTAGGGGTTATAACGTTATGAAATTTTATTTGAATCGTCTATAAAATCTTCTATAACATTCTTTGTAACATTCATAATATAAAGTGTTTTATTAATAAAATTTACTAAATAAAAATTAAACCCTAAAAAAGGGGTAAATCTTAAAAAAATATAAAAATAAATGTGATAGCCCGCCAATGCTAGGTGAGGTGATGTGATGTAATTTTGTAGATTAATATGGACCTCGATAATTATAAAGCTAATTTCATAACATTAAAAAGAAATAAAAGAGATAATCTTAATTAGTCCAAATCAAAATAGATCTCCTTTTGAGACAATTCAGTCCAAATACAACCGGCCCATTGAACAAGGTCATGTTTGGGAGCCCATCTTTCCGAAAGCAGGGTAAACGCACCCCACCCGCCCAACGGGGCCAATAAATTAAGGGCTGAATCCAGCAAACGTCGGTCTTTAAGCTCAGAAAGAAAAAAGAATGAGGCAGCTGAGGGCATGGGATATCTTCGAGGGTGGTTACCTCTATCTGCTCGCCGATGATTTCGCTGAAAATAATCAGCCAAACTTTAAAAAAAAAAAACCCTCTTCAGATGCAGAGAACCCCATTTCTACGCCTTCAATTTCTGCTTCATAGATCGATTGATGCTCTCGCCGTTCTTTTCTTCTGCTTCTGCTGCTCCTTTCTGACGGCGGTGGTGGAGGCGGAGGGGGGACGACGACGTTTACGCAGCGGACCTTATGGGTTCCGGCAGCAATCTTTCTTGGTTAATTCCATGAAGTACCCCCGAACTTTGCTGAAATAGCATCGGTAAATTTCAATTTGGTCCCTGAAAATATTGTGTTGTCTTCAATTGAGGAGGTCCATTTAATTACTTCCTCCGTTTTTTTCCTTTTGCTGGATGTGTATATATATATATATATATATATGAATGAGAAATGAGCTATAAATGCCCTATACATATGAACACAGAGGCTAGGATGATATTTCTCTCCGTTCTTTCTGAGCTTAAATCGGGCATATGAGAAGATTGACCCGTATCTTGGCGGGGCAAGCCCGGATGGTTTGCAGCCATGGCGAGTCATTCTCTCTATGCCGGCTGCTAAACCGATCTGAGCCTCAAAAACTCGCATTTTTTTCTCTCTTTTGTTTCTCTTTTTGGTTTTTTTTTTTTTTTCCTCTTTTTCTTTTTGGGTCAGTTTTGGAATAAAAATTACTTTAATTGACAGATAAATTTAATTTGGTCCCTCTAAAATATGCACTGATTTTAATTGAGGACTTTAAGATACAAAGTTATCTAAGAAGTTCTTAAAAATGTTAGTAGTAAATCCCCCCCAACTTCTGTTAAGCATTTGATAATCAAAGCTTGCACACTTCGGACCGAATTGAGTAGTTAGGCTTCGTTTGAAGAGAGATTTATAATTTTAGAGAAGTAATCACCTATGAATATTAATAAATGGGATGAAAAAGAAATAAAAGTAAAATTGATTAGTTTGATTCACTTTTTTAAACCTACGTAAAAATAGAAATGTGGGATGGAGAAATTGCCAGAATACATCAATAGTCTCGAGTAAGCTCCAGAAATGCCGATGGATTACAGTGATTTTATCTGATCATTATGATCTTTAAAGGTGGTATGCTGTAACCAAATTGGTTCTATTAAACTGTATACAGTAGGACTATGTAAAATAGTAATCACTTTGGTCGTTTATATGCATTCTTCTCTTTTAAGAAAAAAATTATGCATTCTTCAAGGATTAAATGATAAATTGGAATAATCTAAGCACCAAAATGTCATTTTCCCTTTTCGCAGGAGAGTTTTTATGCATCTCATTAAATTTGGGAGCCGAGGAGAGTTTTTATGCATCTCATTAAGGATAACGCGGAAATTTATAAAAATAATTCGAAAATATTTCATTATAAACATTTCATTTTCTTTCTCTACAAACTTTTTCTCTAACCTCTCTCTAAAAAAACATCAATTTTGAACATTAAAGAGAAATTAGAAGAAAATATGAATCCTTTTAAAGAATTTTTGCAAGAAAATGTTGGTTTTGAGGTAAGAAATCGATTGAATTTTTTTTTTTAATTATTTTTTTGTAATATTAATTTTTCATTTTACATTAACAGGGTAGTGAATATCCAAATACGTTTGAAGAATTTCTAGAACCGAGAAAATATATCGATCTTGGACATTTATGTATAACTGAGCGAATATTTAGTTCGAAAGGTGAGTTGATGGACTAGGCAAAACAAACTTCAATGAATGTCTAGACATATTTAATCATAACTCGGTATCAGAGATCCAAAACACTGAACAGTCGACTGTATGTCACATTGGCTTGCGAGCGCGGATGTTCAGTTAAAAAAAATAACAAGTCAATAGTCGACCATGAAGAAGAAAAAATATTGAAAAAAAGGCGTGGACCTTATAGGACGAAAAAATGTGGGTGTCCATTTAAGCTAAAGGAAGAGCAAATGGCAACAAGTGAAAATTGGCAATTGTTCGTATACAACGGGAGGCACAATCATAAAATAGTTGTTTACAGTTACGGTCATGCTCAGGCTGCAAGACTTAAGGAGGAGCAGTTGCAACAGACCGAGCAGTTTAGGAAGAGTCATGTTCAACGTTGGTTGTGTAGTTATGTAAGTTATAAGGGAATTATTTTTAATACTTTATTTAAATATTTTAGATTTGGTTTTATCCATTAATAAATAGAAAATTTTGATGTATGTAGTGCTCAGAAAATTTACAACGTTATTACGAAGATTAAGAGGAACCGGATGCAGAGAAGAAAAACGGCAGAGGAAGTTCTCCGCTTAAGTGTAGAAAGGGGCTGCAACGTTTTCCATAGAAATCGTGAGGACAGCAACGTACTTAGTGATATTGTCGTTGCACATCCGACATCGATTACAATGATTAGAATGTGGTCATATGTACTGATAATGGATACGACGTATAAAACGAACAAGTAAGTACTATAATGGATTAATTGTATTATTAGATATCTTTATTAATTTATTCGCACAAACATTTAAATTTTATAATATTTTTTTAGTAAATAGTTAATAATATTTTTAAGTCCTTGAAAAAATATTAGTGAATGTTAATAATTAATTTCCCCGTTTAATTTTTAATTAAGGTACAACATGCCACTATTAAAATGTGTAAGGATGACTCCAACAGGAAAGAATTTCACAGTGACAACAGCTTTTATGTGTAATGAACAGACAATGACATACAAATGGGTTCTTCAACAAATCAAGCACTTATATTTTACATCTGTTATGTCAAATGGTCAGGGTCAATTATCAATGAAAGAGAGCCTCTATTCATTCTTATCGATAGGGAAAGTGGACTAATGTCGATGATGTGTTTAGCAATTCATATCATATGTTATGTAGAAGACAAATCGATCAGAATGTCTTGGCCAAGTTGACAGAAATGGTGAAAGATGAAAAGGTGGCACAACGGTTCGTGAATGGTTCATGGAAAAAATTAATTAATGAAATAGATGATATGGAATATCAGAGAAAGTTGGAAGTGCTGAAGACTAGGTGGCAAAGCAGGCCTGACTTTCTAATTACCTGTTCAGCACATAGTTGAATCCATTTGCCCATAAATTTTGCAGGGTTTGGACATGTCAAGCGTTGCATTTTGGGGTAGAGACAACGAACCGTGCTGAGAGCGAACATTCTGTGTTGAAGCTGGGGCTATCAACGTGTCACGGTGATTTGGACACCGTGTTTCTGAATATCGACTCTCTCGTCCAAGGTAAAATTGCAGAAATTAAATACACATTAGAAATTTCTAAACTTAAAGAGAAGTATGGCGCTAACAGTATTCCCATTGTGGTAATAAAATTAGTCATTTGGGTTTAAAGAAGATAATGGATGAGTTAAAGAAAGCACGTCAGATGGTTGAAGAACCGGGAAATAATTGTCTGCATTATTTAAGGAAGTCACATGGTCTACCATGTGTATGTGAACTTGTTAATAGGTGTCAATATTTAACTCCAAATCAAGAGGAAGATGTTGACATTTTTTGGAGAAAACTAGAAATTTGTTCTGATATTCCTGAAGAACACGATAGAGATATGGAATCTGAAATGCGTGATCTCAGTTCACTATTACAGGAAATTAGTACTAGTTCAATTTCTAATGTCCGGAAGTCAGGCGACTCATCAAAGGTGTTATATATCCGGTGTTGTCTGATGATCCTTGTTAGCTGTTGTCAACCCCCTAGAGACCGCAGTCACGAAGGGACGACGGAAGACGAATTCTACCAAAAAGGATAAGTCTCACTGGGAATACGTCTCCATCGCACATAGGAAGATAGGAAAGTCCAGTGGTTCAGGTTCAGGGTCTGGTAGCAGTTTAGATTCACGTTCTAATCCTAGTCCTCGTGGAAGAGGTAGAAGCGGTTTCGTAGGGGTAGGGGCAGAGGATGTAGCAGTGGTAGATCCAGTTTATCATCCGTTATAAATTCGGATTCACCATCAGTGCCATTCCCTTTCAACAATGCATTTCCCGGGTTTATGTATGAATTTATACAAAACTGGAAGAATGTGGTTGGAGATGGTAATTGTGGATTTAGGGTTGTATCAAATTTTTTGTTCGGGGATGAAAATCATTGGGTTGAAATTTGTAGAAGAATGAGCTTGATTTACGGCACCGTATGAACGTATATGAGCAATTGTTCGGCTCAGTTGAACGTGTGACAGAGTTGATAAAGAAGACAAATTGGGAAGAGGGTTCAGCGCCACCTGAATATTGGATGGATACACCTGATCACCTTTATGTCATTACTAACACATTCAATCTATGCGTTGTATTTCTTGCACGGTCAGAGTCAATCACTGTCTTACTTCTTGTTTCTAATATGAATGGTACTGCTGGAACGATATTCATCGGACTCATAGAGGAATTGCAGCATTTTATACAGGTATTTATTATTGATAACTTTTCATTATTATTACTATTAATTGAATTATTGTAGATTGATATTTTATTAAGTGTATATATTATTATTAGTTTTTTTTTTTTTTGCAGTTACAGTTGGTAGATGAATGCCCTTTGCCCCATTACAGGTGCAATGAGACTATCATCGAGAGATATGAGTTAGTGGATGGGCGGCCCCATATCGTAATCAGATTGCAGATTTAGTTATGAGATACCGTGAAATATATCCGCCGCAGAGACATTTTATGTAATAATGTTGCAATTTATAATTTATAATGTATTATTTTTTAAAAATTTTTAATAATATTTCGTATAATTTGTTGTTCGAAGTTTTTTTTATTTACATTTTTCGTGTAATTATATTAATATGCAATAATAAACCAGAACATGAGGGAATAAATATAATGAACATCACAAAAACTCAGTAATACATAACGAACAGGAATAAAAAAAAAAAAAGAAATACATAATATCCGAATACAGAACGATTTACTAAAGAGCTATGTAATGCTTCCTTAGTAAATCTCGAACCGTACGTCTAAACTCATCACCATCAACATCATGTCTATGACACTCACGTGCAATCAAATCTAAGAGAGCCTTTGGTGGCATGGCAGGAGCTAACGGGACATTATAGCCACTGGAAATATTCCCGGGATACTGAATCCTCGGGTGAGTGCGGGGGAGGTACCAACCCATGTAATCATTAGTGCAGGAACTCGCTGGAATGGCCAAAACACTAGTCCATGACTCTATCAGTAAGCGCGAAGGTACATCGAGCCACAGTGCCTCGACAAAAGAATTCTTCAAGACGTACATCCTATTGTTCGGCGGGCTGCATGCCTCCTGAGCCTGGATAGGGTTGACGGGAATACACTGCCTAAAATCGAACTGTCTCAAAACCCAGTCAGGCATGTAAGGCTCCACGCAGTCAAAATATGCAATGAACCCGTACTATGTAGAAATCCAACAATGTAAGGTATCCACCGAACCTCATCAGCTGTCATCATATCCAGTCTCAAGCGAATATCCAGTAGTTTATTCTCATTCTTATAACCGATAGTCGGAAACATCTGGATGTAGGGCTTGCATCTTTCAAAAGAATGTCTAAACGGGGGGTGTAAACATGGGAAAATACAAATATATCCACGCCTAAAATATAAATATAAATTCAATAAAAATATATAAAAAGAAATATAAAAGAAATATAAATAAACCCAAAACTCTTAAAATATAAAAATAACATAATTAACGTTACTTTTAAAACACATACCTATAATGGTGACCAGCACCCTGCAAGCTCCTTCGCATCAACCCTGGAAGCCCGACCCAAATTCCGGTACAGATACGCAAGACAGGCAGCACACCATGCGAACCTCCCAACAGAACACACATCCCGCAAAAGTGGCCACAGTCTTGTAGATACAATGTTGCCACTCTTATCATAGAAAAGTGAGCTACTCAAAATGTACTGTAGATAGCATGCAACTCTGACCTAATATGACTATGAAGTCTTTCTACTAGTAGCAACAGCGTGAAGCTCCGCTGCATTAAACCCTAAACCCCCAGCGAGAGCTAAACCCAGATCATCCTGAACAACCCGTATCAACTGCTCCCTAGCTAATCTGTGATCCACTATCGCACTATAAGCAGGCGCCCCAAGAATAAGCTCCATATCGTGCCGTGTAACGGTCATCTCACTCCATGGCATGTGCTGTTCGTGTCGGGTTGCCACCTCTCAACAAATGCCGACAATAATTCAGCATTGGCGTGCTGAAACATGCACGATCGTAGGTGCGTCAGACCGAACCCAAAAGCCAAGGGCCGAGCCTGCAAATCGGTAAGGTCCCAACCAGTGAAAGCCATATAACGAGATTGGCACTTCAATAAACCACGATCCTGAAGATAAAACAAATAAATTTATACAGTTATATAATAATATATTTATGTAATAATTATTTTTTTATTTATCAGAATAAATAATATTTGACAGATTAAAGAATAATAACAATAATAATAACATGTCTCTTTAACATAAAGATAAATACCTGTCCACGTCATATGGGACCCGCCACATATCCACCGTATAATGGATGAGCTCTAGGTCAACATGATCTCCCTCTGCTACGCATGTCTGTGCCCAATCTAAAGCCTTCATTTTCTTCCTCTTCTGTGTCGGTGCCAGAACATAACGAGCCACCTCGGGTCTTTTGTTACGAGACCCTGCAATCTTACTCATCACCGACATAAAGTTGCCGGTCAAACCCTTCCCTTTCCAGTGATGAGGACGCCTGTCCGATCCACTAGCTAGTGCCACAAGTGCAACATATGGTCTGCTCCTCATCTCCATCATCATCACCCTCATCGTGATCATCATCACCACCATCACCATCATCACACCTCTCTCATCCGCCTCTCCCTGAATATGTAGGGATCGGACTCTTTCTTGCTCCTCACCAACAACCCTATCACCCTCAAAAACCTTATTTACAGGCCTCGGTACGTAAGGATCAGAAGATGAAACACTATACTCAGCATGAGAAATACCCGTGTGTGTTGCATGAAGAATCTTGAGGGGCGGCGCCAAGCATCTGATAAAAAAACTCAACTCCTATCTGCCTCGGCTGATCCCTAAACTCCAATATAGACTCCTGGGTGGCAGATCTATACGGTATGTGAGGTCGCACAACGGTAGGAGCATGTAAGTATGGATCACATACTATGTCTGTGGGGTGTGAAGGTGGATGTGCAGATCCATATGGCTCATAGGACACAGGTGTGTGAGACAGATGGGCTTGGAGGGGAGGTCGAGATCTAAAAGGTACGACCAGTGGTTGGGTAGAATACCCGGCTTCACTTGTTCCATGATGGAAACCATATGCAAGAGAGGTAGGAGTAACAGGGAGGTTAAAAGTACTATGTCGCCCCCTCACCTCTAGACGAAGCTGTGACAGTGTGCCCCTCAACTCGACCTGTCCTATCTGTGACAGGATCAAGATCATCATCTCCTCTATAGCTGCTAGGTCGAACCATCTATTAGTTATTCAAACTCGTTAATACTTGTTTATCATATATTTCAATATTTACTTTAACATCTATTATTATTTTACTATTTAGAATTATCGATATCTATTAGTTCATTTCTACTATTTCTTTCGTTCAATTATTATTCATCCATAATATTCTTTAGTAATAGTTATTATTTTATAAATTATTTAATCTTAGAATTATATCCTAAACCTAAGGCCAAGAATAACAGTGATTTCAAATTAAAATTCAAATAGTTTAACAATTACATAACATTTTCTTATTAAACACATAATCATAAGCAAACAATTTTAAACTAGTTACATTTACTCTAAATAGACAAAATTAAATAACATTCTCAAAGATATTTATTATTACTTTATTGTTCACTTTATCGATTTTTATCCTATTTCATTTCCGTTATTTTATTCATTTCATAATGTTCATAAATCCATAATCATATTAACAATTAAAAATTATCACATAAAATATGTTAAACAACTAGTCACACTCATTCTACATATACAAAATTAATTAAATAATCAAATAATCATTTATGAACAAAAAATTTAAAAATTTAAAAAAATTTAATATTTAAAAAAAAAATTTAATATTTAAAAAAAATTGGACACTATCGCATGTCGCCGACGAAAGTGCCGAAGTACTTCCGTTCACTGACGCCGAAAGTATTTCGGCATTTTCGCCGGTAACGGACAAAAGTGCTGTTTCGGCCATAATTTTTTTTAAAAAAAAAAAATTCAATTTTTTAAAAAAAAAAATTTGATTTTTTTTAAACAGATATTTCAACGATCTAAAACAGTAAAATTATAAATAAATGAGAATAGATTGAAGAACTAACCTTTTCTTTCAATTTGGACAGTCGGATCACCCAAGATCTGAGATTGAAGTTTGTAGTCCTAGAGAGTGTTTAGGTGAAGAGAGAGAAAGTTTTTAGGTGAAAATGAAACTTTTTGAATTTTTTCGAGTTATCCTTATCGTTTCCCGAGTTGCCTTTATCGGCCCCCTTAAATTTCTTATTTCATTTATTTATTAGACTATGAATTTTATTTGATAAAACTAGAGTGGTTTTAAAATAAAAGAATTGAATAAATCATTAATAATTTACAGAATAACAACATACACACTAAAGAATAAACTAAAAACTAAAAGAATGAAGATAGTAGAGAAACGAGAAATGTGTAGAGAACATTCTCATTTCATTCATTATTTTTGCATTTTCCTTTCGGCCTATTTATAGGTCTTAAAAGATTGAAAATTAGGAGGGAATAAGTATAAGATAGCAGTGGGTTGGGATGGGGACTCCAACCCCCAGTCTCCTTATTTTATTTTCATTCCCAATTCATCTCTGTACTTGGATACGAAGTTCATTTTTATCCCGAACCCATTCTCTCCTAATTAAACTCAATTCCCGCACTTGGATAAGAAATCCAGTTTTATTTCCAATCCATTCTTGTCAAATTCAATGAAACTTGGGGATTTAAACGAGGAATTATATGTATTTTTTAGCAATCCTTTAAAATAGAAAATAAAAATATGCATGTTACAAAATTAAAAAAATTAAAACAAAAAAAAATAATACAAGTCTTAATCCTCTTTTAAAAAAAATAGCCTAAGCTAAGTCATAAACTAGGTCAACAATTTTCAATTTAAATTACAAATAAGTTCAGTAGCATAAGTGCAAAAATTCAACAACATAAGTGCATAAATAAAAGTAGAATAACAAAAGTGTATAAATATATATATATATATATAAAATAATGGGATGGTTTTGGCGGGTGGGGATGGGTAGAATTAATTTTCGGTTCCAATTCATCCACAAGTTTGAGTACAAAATTTATTCTCATCCTTACCTGGGTTCCCAATAACGGGGTCAAACGTGTACAGATGGGTTGGGGCTGGGTGGATATCCAGTTGGACCCATCTTATTTCTATCTCCAGATAAGTATAATAAGCACTACCCTTTACATGTATATGATAGTGATGATGACTAGGTTATCTGTCCTTTAAAGGATAATACATGATTATCCTATAGTTATCTATTTTACTATAGACATGCCTTAAATAATTTCATAGCACTTCTTTTTTTATGTTCATTACATAAATAATGTGTCTCATTAAAAACCTTACTAAAGAAAAACTAAGTAGGAAAAAATAGTACATTATTCTTTAGGGTTTTCTCCCTTATTTTAGACATCAATGAACCGACCCATTCAAATATTTAATTCTCAAATATAGCAATCGGTTGTGTCAAATGAATAGATCTTTTAGGTCATCATATTTTGATCGAAATTGTAGCACATCAATTTTTCACCATATTTTTAAGAAGAAAACATAGTGAAATCTACTTTGTCTTATCTTCTCTAACATATTCTTGAAATTCTTTGAAAATGATTAGAATCTCTTGGATTCGTTCATGTATCTTGGATATCAATCACTAATTTTGATAACATACATTTTAAGTCAATCACTTGAATTACAACTTCAACAAAAAGTGGTTGTTATAAATCTCTCTACGCTATGAAATTCTATAATAATATGTGTGAATCTCAGTAATCATTGTTTTTTTTTTTTTTTTGGTAAAATCTCATCTTGACGAGAGTCAGATTTTCTTAATAATTCAAAATAATTAATTGTAAGATGATTCATTTGGATAAAGTGTCCATCATTCCAAAATCTTCGGATTAGAGAAGAATCATATGAAATATTTACTTCTATCCAATTTACAAGTATATTACTATATCATTGTATAAGCTTATAGTACTTCAAAACAAAAAAAAAATTAATCAAAATCATTCTTCATAGATATAAAGATTTATCATTTCTTAAATATCTGAACGATTATTCTACAAATTCAACAATGTGTCTTGTTCATGTAAAACATCTTCAAGATACTTAAATGGTATATAAAGATAAAACTTGATTTTTCTAAAACTTTTGATACCATTTTTTTCAATAATTTTTTGTGTTAACTCTTTCAGGAGGATTATATTGATCATTATTTCCTTCAAGGATATTTCTTCTTAAAATTAAGAGGGTAGTCATATATCAAACATTTTTTGAATTTTGAGTTATAGAGATTCCATTTTGTCTTTCACAAACATTTTCCAAAATGGAGAATGTGTAACTATAATACTTGATAATTCTTATGAAGTATTATAAGCTAATTTGTAATCCTTAGTAAATTAACATATTTGTGAACTTCTTATTCATTTATACATATGTATAGATTAAAATGATACATTAATAATATTAATCTCGATTATAATGCCCTTTTATGCACGAATTGTCTCCCCTTGATATGAGGAACAATATTTTGGCGAAATAATAATTAGTAAACTATACAACAGTGTTGTCTCTTTTGGAGAATCATATGTAGTAAGTATAAACAACTCATAAATGTTTTTATATACATAGACATATTCGATAATTCAAAATTATCTCTAAGACAAAGATTCCATATTCTTCAATAATAATTATTCATATGCCTCAGGCATCTCGAATCATTCTAGGACTTTATATGAATACTAAATATTTTACGTAATAAAATTAAATATATTCGTGTCCAATACTAGAAAATATTATTTTTCGTACCAAATTAATGTCAGGCTTTACGAAAAAACTAATGCCACAAATTTGATTTACAGATTTCATGATTCGTATTTTCATAGAAATATTTATTTCCATCATTTTAAGATTACACTTCGAGTGTATCACTCATGTTAGGAGTATATATATATACACGTCACCTTGTACTTACAATTAAATAATTGTTCGGACATTTCCTATTTTTCATGCAAACACTATTGTTAGCCCTAAAGGCATTATTGTATATGTTTTTTATTATGATTAACATATGTTTGTGTGATGAGTATAGTTTAGTCTCTATAAAACAAAAGAAGCATTTTTGGAGTCTCAAGGCTACACTACATAAGAAGTAAAGATCTTGGAAATTAAAGCATAATGAAGAAGGAGAGATCAAGCCATTCCAAGATCAAGGCATTGAAGACCCTGAAGACTTATGTCTTAGTTAGGAATTTGCTAAGGTATTTGCAAAACTCCTTAACTCTCATCTTTGATTGCTGATGAAGTGATGCTCCTTAAATGTTTTTCTTTTTACAAACTTATTCTTGAAAAACCCAAGTATTCTTGATAAAATTTTTGATGTCTTTGAAAGTGTTCTTATCTCTAGAAATGCATCAAGAATACATGCTTTTGAATTATGAAGAAAAGCTCTTTTGTTCGTAAGAAAATTTGTCTACAAAAACTATCTCAAAAAGGGTCATCCGATTTTTCTAAAGGAAAAGAAAAATTGAACGTCCTATTTTAAAATTGGTCGTCCGATTTTATAGAGGATCATCCAATTATCTCGGTTTTAAAAACTAGTCTTCTTTTTTTAAAAAACAGATCATCTGATTTCCCATTTACAAGGAAATCGGACGTCCGGTTTCTGAAACAAGACGTCTGGTTTTTCAGTTTTACTGTTGGAATTTTACCATTGCAGACAATAACGGTCAATTTTCATCCTCCTCTATAAATTGAGTTTTCATCTGCAGTAAACGCAAGGAAATTGGTTGAAAATTTATTGAGATCATTTTAAAACATTTAAATAGCTTTAAAAGTACATTCTTTCAAATATCTTCATCTCATAAAAACAACTAGAAAAATCTTCTTGGAGCTTCATTTGGGATCATCCATCAAAGAAGAAGTAAAGAGGAGCTTGTAGAAGTATTCCATTGAGTTGTATCATTTATATCGAGCTCACTTGGTAATATTGTTCCTACTTATCTCTTGTTCTTTTGATATCAAAGGTTTGTGTTGAAAAACCCTTTGGGTCATCCTTCGATTTATATTGTGTTGAGAATTGAGGTTGTGTGCAAAACCCTTATTGGGTGATCTTCAAACTTGTGTTTGTTGTATATTGTGATTATAGTGGATTTGGTAAAATCTTTGGGTGTTGACTCAAGATAGTGGATGTAGCTATTTGAGAGAGTGAACCACTATAAATTGTTGAGCATATTTATTCTATGTTTTTTACTTGATTGTCATAACTGTAAGATTTTGTTTGATTTGGATTTTTATTAAAAAAAGTTTTAGTATTCTTTCTCAAATAAAATTGGAGGTTTATCTTTTAATTACATAAAATATTTTTGAAAATTAGCCAAAAACCTTATTCACCTCCCCCTAAGGTTTTTCAACTATATTATTATGTCAAATGTTAAATCTTGAATTTCGAGTCTGCATACTTTTATTTTAAATCCTCATTTATATTCATAGTATAAATACCGTCGACTTCTCTTACTATTTGCAGTTCCACATACTTCAAATTTATGAACATGATATATTGAGATTTTATATCACAATTTCCATGTACCTGAATTTCTTCCAAAAATAATATATGTCATATTTAGAAAACTTTGCTAGATTTTTTTTCTCCTCGATTTTATAATATGTGACCATTTTAATTATCTACTCCTTTCATATAAAAGGAAACATTTTGTTGGAACACATTTATCTATCATTCTTTTATATTATTGTGTCTAAAATTCATTTTCAGTAGTAGTTTATCCTTTAGGGACATCAAGTTTAATAGGAGCATTTATACAACCGGATGTTGGTCAATGATTATGGCTGATTAGATAAATTATATTCTGAACTCCAAATTCTAGATGTTTTCAATGGGGATCAAGATGAGGCACAAAATAATATTATATTCATCACGTTTTTATTTTCTCATAATCTCCTCTTTATATAGGAAACATATTCAAAATCATCAAAATACAATTCTTCTTCCTTAACAATGGTCCCTACATTTTTATGTTATAACCTCTCTTGAGGTCCCATCTCATTACTTGTATGGTGGAATACGAAAATACATATAATAATATTTAATCTAGAGATGGTAAATATTTTATTATTGACCACAAACCAATTAAAAAGAAAGGAAAACTTATATAGTTGTTGACCAAATTCAAAATGCTACTAAAAATTCACATTGATTCAAGACATATATGGTTCTTCAAAATTATTTGTTGCATGAACATATTCTGTAGGATGTTCATATAATACTGCAGTATTATTAAGACAAATTTTGTTGGTGGTAAAATATTGAATTTGCAACAACAGATTGCGTTTCAACAATATATATACATGACTATATCGTCAATATGCATTGACTAATAATACATTCAATCCCAAAATAATACTGGCGACATTCATATAATTATATTGTCTTGTAAACAAGTAACATATAAAATTTATTGGATTAGAGAAACTTCTGGTCCCATAATATTTTTTTTAAGAATTCTAAATAAGTTTTTGTATTTTAGTGACTCGGGATGGTTCAACCAGTCATACCAACGGACAGATTATTTGAACAAGTAAACTGACTATTTAAATTAGTAAACTTTGGTTACTTAACATATATCTCAAGTTCATTAATATTTATGAGATCCAAAAGGAAAATGATAGTTTCTATAGTAGAGACTTGTTCAAATAGAATAAAAATAGAAAAATGTACACAGTTACTTCATCCGCTTTTTCGAAATCATCTTTCTTTTGAAAATATTATTAAATTAAAAAATTTTTTAACAATGCTTTATTGAATTTAGTATATTTCATATTAAATATCTAATAAATATTTCGGGTAATAATAACTTTTCTAGAGTTGCAATTAACTGACTCTTCCAGAGCTTACACGTAACTAGTTCTTCTAGAACTAGACTAGCATTTCCACTTTGATATTTATGTTCAAACATATTAAAAGTGAATAATATTTTACTAATACCGTATTTTCCATTCATGAACAGAAATGAAAATACAAATGATATATAATACGACAATTTAGATTACATAATATATAAACTTGAAAATGTAAAATTTACAACGTGATAAAAAATAAAATAATAACAGTTCAATTCTTTTGCCAATTTCTATTGTCAATCAAAATGTCAAATATTCACTTTTAGATATTCAGCGAAACTAACTACATATACATGCAGCAAGGGTGAATCGTCAGGGCGAATATCATTAATATCAGTAGCATAACTGCAAGATAAGTAAAATAATACTTTTTATTTCTTCCTTAGTAGATGCTAATTGATTAGCATACTACAAGTATATAAACATTATTAATTCATATTGTATCGATAATATCCATAAATAAGTATTAAATCATAATTTGTCATTTTCTTTCTCACTTCAAGTGAAAATATATTTTGAGAATTCGATGAGTCATTTAACCAAAATGATTGTGGAGAATGTTTTTGTTACAACCAAAACTACAACCAAATTATACTCATAAATAAATTACAAGATACAACTCATTCATTCATTTTGGAGAATAATATAAAATTGTAGGTTGGACATTATAATATTTTATCAATGACTCATTTTCTCTTTCAAGCTAAAAGAGAACATAAAATAAATTTGAAAACTTTCCCTTTCATGTAATAAATATATTTCAATAGGTTCATTCTAAGAAGAGTCCTCGTTCAATTTTTTAGAATTCACAAAGAAAAAATCCACATATACCCGGGCAAAGAATTTTCCAAAGAGTCAAACATCAAATCCAATTAATTCCACTCAAACCACGATTGACATCAAAAAGAATTTTACCAACAAACATAACCTTTCATAACTAGTTTAATATAACAATCATCTTTTGCTGATTATATAACTCATCTTCTTGTGTATCTTTAGGATCACTATCCAAATGAATTTTAGCACCAAATATTTATATTCGATAGATAATTTCTACTTAGAATTATAAAAGTTACAAACTCAAATTTAATAAAATTCATCATGAAAAAAAGATTTTGATATGAAAACTTACTTTAACCTTCAAATCAATATAAAGATATATTCTTCTAAGAAACTAATTGAAAAAGAAAATCTTTATAAGGACTGGTGAAACATGTTACTTCAATAATCTTCCGGTAATTATGCTAATTATGTTATAAATTTATTGAATTCTTAAACAGAATAACAACATATAAACTTAATAATAAACTAAAAGAGAGAAGACAATAGAGAGATGAGAGAAATGTATAGAGAACCTTCTCATTTCATTCATTACTTTTACAATTCATTTGGTACACTCGAATAATATGAAATGAAATTATTTACT
Source organism: Catharanthus roseus (assembly GCA_028651295.1). Lineage (NCBI taxonomy): Eukaryota > Viridiplantae > Streptophyta > Magnoliopsida > Gentianales > Apocynaceae > Catharanthus > Catharanthus roseus. Next base: position 24,792,624 of record JAPQWS010000153.1, on the reverse strand, counting down.
ATCCTAAATCCTTTCTCATCTAGAATGGAATGAATTCCTCTTCCAATTCCAGTGTTTGGGAGGAAATGTAGAATTGAATGATGATTTCTTTTCCTTGTTTGGAAAAATTATTATTTTATGTCGAATGGAATGAAATTATATATAATATGACCTAAATGCCCTCATAGTATAAAATATATTTTCATACCTCAACGCACATTAGAACTCCAAAAAAACATCAAACATTTTATTGAAGTGTAAATATTCATATATAAGATTGAACATAATCATAAAAACAACTCATTTTAAATATGAAAATAAAATAAAGTACGATATATTTATAGACTCTTTTAGTTTATTTTTCAAGAGACGGTAGATAGGCTCTTCTGTATGACAGAGTTTCGTTTAGGTCATATTTATTAATTGAGCGTAATATATGTAATATATTAATGTATGATAGTCTAAGATTTTTTAAAATAATTCCTATTTCTTATAAAAAAAAGTCTTTCCATAAATTTTAATATGGAAAGTCTTTCCAACTTATTCTTGCAATGGCCTTTCTTGTGAAAATGTTCATATTTCTAATTTGAAATATTACACATTGGAATGAAAAGAAAAATCAAAAAAATTATTTCATTCTATTTTGTGTACTAAAACAGCGTTACAAACTCCTTCTAGTCCTAGTTATAGGCACTGAATGATTGAAAAAAAAATAAAAAAAAATATTATATCATAAACTCATACACCATGCAAGGTGTATCCAATTAAATCGTAAACAAAAATCGCCAGATTGCCACTTGAATCACATCCAAAAGTACATCACACTACAACTGTAATTAATAATTTTAAATAATATTTTTTCCTGTTTTTCTCTCTCAGCGACGACCAGATCTGATCTGAGACTGAAATTAATATCAAACTACAACTGCAACTCCTTAGCTAGAATCCATGATTGATCTTCCTTTCCTTTTTCTAATTTTCTTTCAGTCAATCACTAGTATTAAATTAATTACAGTAGACCTAGTAAGAGTAAGAACAATAGTTTTTTCTTCTGTTCTTAAAATTATGGCGATCGTTGCTGCTGATGCTGGCGCTGCTACTGTAAGATTCCAACGGAAAAAATGGGAATATTTAAAAAGGAGGTTGATATACTGTGCTCTTGGATATACCATACAAGAATTAGGAATGTGTATTTTTAACATTAAGAATATTTAATTTTTAAATTAGAAATGCCTAGTTTTTTAAGTTAGTAATACTTGATTTTTAAAGTTTGGAAATGTCAAATTTTAAAGTTTGAGAATGCCTAGTTTTAAAATTAGAAAGTTTTAATTTTTAAATTAACAATGCATAATTTTAACACTAGAAATGTCTAGTTTTAATACTAGGAATGCCCCATAGTTTTAAAGATTGTGAATGTCTGGTTTTAAAACTTGAGAATGCCTAATTTTAATACTATGAATGAACAGTTTTTAAGTTAGGAATGCCTAGTTCTTAAAGTTTGGGAATGCTTAATTTTAAAGTTTGGGAATGCCTAATTTTAAAATTAGAAAATGCCTAATTTTTAAAACTTGGGAATGCTTAATTTTAAAGTTTGGGAATGCTTAGTTTTAAAGTTTGGGAATGCTTAGTTTAAAAATTAGGAATGCCTAGCTTAGAAATGCACAGTTTTAACATTTGGGAATGCACTAGTTTTTAATATTGTGAATGACTAATTTTAAAATTGTGAATGCCTAATTTTAGACTATGAATGTCTACTTTTAAAATTAGGAATGCATAGTTTTAAGTTTGGAATGCCTAGTTTTAAAATTTGAAAATGCCTAATTTTAAAACTATGAATGCCTAGTTTTAGAATTAGGAATACAAAGTTTTAAAACTTGGGAATGCCTAATTTTAAAGTTTAGGAACGCCTGGTTTTATAACTAGTAACTCATAGTTTTAATATTAGAAATGCCTAGCATTAAAACTTGCGAATGCCTTGTTTTAGAACTAGGAATATCTAGTTTTTAAGTTAGGAATACCTATTTTAATACTAGGAATGCTTAGTTTTAACATTATAAATGCTTTTTTAAAGTTAGAAATGCATAGTTTTAAAGTTTGGGAATGCCAAGTTTTAGAATTGAGAATGCTTAGTTTTAAAGTTTGAGAATATCTAGTTTTAAAGCTTGGGAATACCTAGTTTTAAAGTTTAGGAATGTTTAGTTTTAGAACTAGTATATAATTTTAGCATTAGAAATGCCTAATTTTTAAAATTTACAAATGATTAGTTTTTAAGTTATGAATGCCTAGTTTTAAAGTTTGGGAATTCCTAGTTTTAATACTAGAAATGCTTAGTTTTAACACTATAAATGCCTAGTTTTAATACTAAGAATGTTTATTTTTAAAACTAGGAATCCCTAGCTTGGGACTGGCTAGTTTTAATACTAAGAATACTCAGTTATAAAAGTTGGCACTGTCAATATTTAAACTAGGCACTTTTAGTTATAAAAGTAGGGACTATTAATTATAAAAATTGGCACTACAAGTCAATAAAGTAGCCACACCTACTTACAATCACGTATTTTATAAAAAAATAAACACCTTTAAATTTATAAAAAAAAATAAAACTATTTGAACATCTTAAACACTAATAATTTTTAATAAAATTAAAGAAAAATAATTTTGAGATAAAAGTTTATAACTTAAAAGAAATCATAGGAGATTGTTTCATAAAAGTAAAGAATAAAAAAAATGAGAATTATTTTTTTCTTAAAAAATTAGCTTTCATTTAAAAAAAAAGCAACTTCTATTTAAAAAGAGCAGTTTCTTTCTTTTTTTAGTTGAGATCAAATTTTTATTTTCATTAAAATTATGTAATTTTAATAATTAAGTACATCTAAATATAACCTGATGCGTGATATAATTTATTTTAAAAAGGAGTGGATTATACTAAACTATCGTTTACATAGATAGGATAATGATGATAATTAAATTACTTATCCTTCACATGATATAGTTACCCATTTTATTTTGGGCATCGATTAAATAATTTAATAACACAAAATAATAATGGCATACAAAATATAAATATGTACAAAATTTTAACCTTGAACGTTGTGGAAAAAAATACAATGGGGTAGAGTGAAAGAACGCAATACCCCAGAAGAAAGCACATTCACCAGAAAAAAAATAACACAAAAAAAAAAAAAAAAAGTAAGAGTGCATCACCACGGCGATAAAAGCGAGGAGTGAGTAAAGGCAACATAAAAAGAGAGGCAGAACAGAACCAAACCCCATCTCTCAACAGAGCTCAGAAAGAAGAAGAATGAGGCAGAGGAGAGCCAAGGAATTCTCAAGGGTGGTTGCCTCTCTCTTTCTGCCCGTGATTGCAATTCTCCCTATCAATACCAACAGCCCTTCTGCTTTTTACGTACCATTTCCATGACTTCCAAGAAACATATATCTGTCTCTTCAGTTTCTTCATTTGCCTTTCTTTTCTTTTGATGATCACAACAACAACAACAATAATAACAATAATTCGAAGGCTTTAATTGATTCGTCGTTATTGCCCAAATTTATCTATTTATTTATTTATTTCGATCGAGGAGGCTGTGATGATACTTCTTTGAAATTGCAATCTTTCTGAGCTGGGACACTTGAGATCCACCCGACCCGTATCTTGGCGGGGCAATACCCGGATGGGTATGTGATTATTTGTGGGTTTTCTTCATTCTCACAATTGATCACAGGCAGCCGATGCTTTGCAGCCACGGCGGCGTCGGCTTCTCTGTGTCTTTATAGTCACAGATCTGAGCCTCAACCCAACTTAGCAAATCGTTCGTTTTCTTTTTTTTTTTCCGCCTTAAAATGGTCAAAATATCCCCAAACTTAGATCTTGACATGGTTTAGAACTCTAAGCTTTATTTTTAACCATCAAGGTCTCAAAAATTTTTAGGGATATTAATTGCTCTATATATATACATATATATATATATATATATATATATATGAAGAGCGCATTTGTGTTAGTTCTTTTTAAATATTAGTTAAGACATAAATATTTGCATTATCCTTTTTTAATAGCAAACTATTTTTTGTTTTCCTTGTAAAGTTACGAATTTTAATTTTATTTTTTATTAGTTATAATTATTTTTTTCCTTTTTATATTTATGAATTATTTTTTACGTTTTAAAAGTGGTAAAAATAATTCATAATTGTAAAGAGAAAAATAAAAATAATTAATAATTATAAAAAATAAAATCAAAATTTATGATCATAAATAAAAAAATAAAAATAATGTGTGATTATAAATTGTTAATGTCTCACAATGTTTTGAGATGGTGATCAAACTATGTTGACCATTTTCTCACTACAAAAATAAAATTAGAAAGCATATAATAAAATAAATTGAAAAGGTAAATAAATTAGAGAAATTAGTAATAAATTGTCATGAATTATTTTAAATTTTTATGTATAATGATAAAATTTTACTTTAATGTATTTTTAATTATGAATAATTTTTGTTTTTTGTTTATAGTTATAAATTATGATATTATCTTTCTCTAGTCTTGAGTAATTTTTTTCATATATTTGAAAGGTAAAAAATGGTTCATATTATTTTGAAAAACAAAAAAGAAGATAGTTAACTATTAAGATTAAAAAAAAAGTTTATAATTATAAACAGAAAAACAAAAATAATTCATAATTAAGAAAAATAAAATAAAAATTCATTATTATAAATATAAAAATTAAAATACTTTACGCTATTTATAATTAATTTCTCAATAAACTAAACATGCTCTTAGCAATGGGGCGCGTCAAATTTGATGCCACTCCCCTCAACCTATCTAGACCCAATTGCTATTCAAACTCGACATACTTCCATTTCCTTGTCCTATGCTAATACACAAAACTACATGACCGACAACCCCTTCTTTTCCTTTTTAGGAACTAGCACAACTAGTTCCACTTTGCACCAAGAGCAAATTTTGCAACTACAAATTCTTCTTGCTGCTTTGCAAACAATGTTAGCTCAAGAATCCATTCCTCCCGCAACAACAACTACCGCATTAGCTCCTCGTCCACAGTTTACCATGTCACAATTTCCGTCCCCATCTTTTCCTTCCCATTTAGCTTAGAGAAATATCCTCTCTCAACAAGAATAACAAATTCCTCAAACCCAAATCGTTCACGATTTGATCAATCAAACATTTGTTGTAAAATTTGTAGAGGATAGTGACTAAACTTAACTTGAGCCGTGTGTAAGACATTGTCTTAAAAGATTATTTCCTAGCAATTGAAATATCCTATTAGGATTAAACAAGTTCTTCCTCTATCAAGAAGGTGACAGGAACAACAAAATAAAATAACCCAGCACTTTTAGAAGACTATAGAGAGTACAAAAATTATAGAAAGAATAAGAGCTTCAAGAGAGAAAGAAATTCAATGGTTTTTTCCCGTGTTCAAAGCATCAGCTGAAAGGCTATATTTGTAGCCTGGTTCTCAAACTACTATAGAGAAAAGTTAGCTCCATTTGGTGAGATTTTCTGGCAACATTTTAGGAGCACATGCATGCTCAAATTCAAGAAAACCAGCACACTCAACGAAACAAAAACATTATTTTACTCGGTCAAGGGAATATGTCAACTGAGAGCTCATCTTGACTTGCTCAAATGAGAATTTTTTGAAATACTATTATTATTTCAGCAATCCCCACATTTCAAAATATTTTCGTTTAATAAAAGAATAAAAGGCTGGGTCATAGATATAATGTATTCAGTTTGGTATCTTCTGGACTATGAATCAAACTAAGAATAATAAAGTATAACTTACAGAGTTATTGGTGAAACGTATAGCTTATATGAACCAATAATCTCTTATTGCAAGTTAGTGACTTCACCATTCACATTATACCTCTCAAATTTGTTGTTCATCGTTGTTTTGTGCAGATAAACTATGCGCGCGCCTAGTTATTCATGAGTGCTTTAGAGACTTACCCAAAACATCTCATAGGAGCAGCTCCACCCCACACTCATATAGGTGAATTCATCAAGTGTACATTACACAGGTACATCCTTAAGGACTATGAATTTATTAAGAGTTTAACTGAACCTCACGAATATTTGCAGTTACAAGCACTTTTCACACACCTTTGACTTATTTTAGTGCTTTTAGAGTTAACTTTAACTTGTTTTTACCAATATGAACCTATTTCATGGGATCTCCAATTACATAGGTTGAGTTACTATCAAAGCTAACTACTCAATTGGCTTTAGTCCCATTCCCCTTGATGATTCCAAGATGGACTTTCATTCCAAAGGTTTAGTAAGAGGATCGGCCAAATTCACTTCTGACTTCACATAATCAATGAAAATAATTCCACCCCTCAGCAGCTGCTTTACGACATCATATCTCAATCTCATATGTCGATTTTTCCCATTATAGGAGTTATTCTTGGCAATATAGATTGCCGCTTGAGAATCACAATGCATGGATACAAATGGTATTGGTTTCTTAAATAAAGGAATGTCAGATAAGAAATTCCTTAACCAATCAGCCTTAGTTCCAGCTAGCTCCAGAGCTACAAACTCTGATTCCATAGTAGATCTTGCAATAATTTTTTGCAATGATGACTTCCAAGGCTATTGCAACCCCACCAAGGGTGAATGTGAAGACACTAGTGGACCTTGACTCATTTGAGTTAGAGATCTAATTTGCATCACTATACCCTTCCAGTACAGTGGGATAACCACCATATAAGACACCATAATTCATGGTTCCTCTCAAATATTTCATCAGTTTAACTAGCCCTGACTAATGCTTATGATTAGGATTGTGGGTATATTTACTTAGTCTACAGACAACGTATGTAATTCTGGCCTCGTAAAATTCATTAGATGCATTAAACTCCCAATAATTTAAGCATATTTAAATTGTGCCACTGGATGACTTTGATTCTTTAACTGAGTGTTAGTATCATAAGGAGTACTCACAATTGTCACATCAAAATTATCAAACTTCTTAAGAAGTTTCTCAACATAATGTTCTTGTGGTAACATTATACCATTGCCTCTCCTTATGATTTTAACACCCATATCGTTTTAACTTCACCTATATCTTTCATTTTGAAGCTAGAAGTTAAGAAACATTTAGTACTATTCGCAATATCTAAACTCATACGAAATATAAGCATGTCATCTACATATAAACTAATTATTACACAATCATCATTTACAATTTTAGTATATACACAATTATCCACTCCAATAAAGGACTCAATAATACTTGATTAGATTTCTCATGCCATTGTTTAGGAGCTTGTTTTAGGCCATAAAGGGACTTGAAGGACTTGCAAACTTTATTTTCTTGCCCTGGTTCAACATATCCCTCAAGTTGAACCATATAAATTTCTTCTTCTAAATCATCATTTAAAATGCAGCTTTAACATCCATTTGATGGATAAAAAAATTTGTGAATAGGAGCTAACGCAAATAAAACTCGTATTGAGGAAATTCTAGTAAGTGAAGCAAACATGTCAAAATAATCGATATTTTCTTTTTGAGTAAATCCTTTGGCTACTAGACGAGCTTTATATTTATCAATTGAGCCATCATGATTAAATTTTCTTTTAAAACAACCAATTGGTTTTGCTCCAGAAGCTAAATCAACTAAAGTCCAAGTTTTATTTTTGTAAAATCGAATTAATTTTGGTTTTAATTGCTTCTTGCCACAAACAAGCATCAGAAGAAGAAATAGCTTCAGAAAAAGTTAATGGATCTTTTTCTACAGGATAAGTATAAAAATCATTTCTAAAGGAAAATTCTTTTCTTGGCCTTTTACTCTGTCTCGGTTCTTCACTAGAGTCCTCAATGACTCATCGGAAAGTATATGAGAAACTTTATTTGAAAGTGGAAAAATGTGTTCAAAGAATTCATCATTCTTTGTTTCAACTATAGTATTACAATCAAGAACATCACTTTTCAACATAAGAGAACGACAAGCAACACTGTTTTGAGCATAACCAATAAGCATGCAATCAGAAGTCTTGGAACCTATTTTTCTTTTCTTAGGTTCAGGAAACATAACTTTAGCAAGGCACCCCAACACTTTTAAATATTTTAAGTTAGTTCATAACCTTTCCATAACTTATAAGGAGTTTTGCCAGTTTTCTTATGTGGAATTCTATTTTGTAAGTGATAAGCAGATAAAATAGCTTCACCCCACAAAATTATCTGGTACAAAGGAACTAACTAACATAGAATTCATCATCTCTTTTAGAGTTCTATTTTTCTTTTCAGCTACACCATTAGACTCGGGTGAATAAGATGGAGTTATCTCATGTATTATACCATGTTTTTCACAAACATTATTTAATGCTAAGTATTCGCCACCTCTATTAGATCTAATTCTTTTAATTTTCTTGTTGAGTTGATTTTCTACTTCAGTTTTCTAAGAGAGAAAGGCATCATCTTTATTCTTAAGTAAATATAACTTAGTGAATCTCGAGCAATCATCTATAAAGGTTACATAATACCTTTTACCACCTCTAGTCATGGTTTGTTTTAAATCTCCTAAATCTGTGTGAATTAGACTTAACAGCTCAATTTCTCGATTAACAGAAAAACACATATTTTTTATTATCTTAGTTTCTGCACAAATATGACACTTATCTATACAATTAGAGTCAAGCCCATAAATTAAACCAAGAGATTGCATTCTTTTTTAAGATAACCAAAATTAACATGTCCAAGCCTAGCGTGCCATAAAGAAGCATAATCAAGAAGATAGATATCAAAATATGCCATAAAGAAGAGTCAACAAAGTAAGCAAAAGAAGAAGCATTTTCATTGATAACATTAGAAATGTTGAGTAGAAGAGTCCTTGATTGCAATATCCTTTACCCACAAAAACATTATTCTTAGTCATGACAATCTTGTCAGACTTAAAAGATACTTTTATCCCAGCTTTTCCCAATAAAGCCACAGACACTAGATTGGTTTTCATATTTGGAACATATAGAACATTATTAAGCACTAAAGTTTTTCTAGAAGTCAGTTTCAAGAGTGCTTTTCCTATACCCAGAACCTTAGCAGGTCTTGAATCTCCGAGGTAGACTACTTCATCATCATCCCCTATTGGTTTATAGGAGGAAAAGGCTTCTCGGTTTGCACAAATGTGCCGAGTAGCCCCAGAGTCTACTATCCATTCTTGAACTGAAGTAATCATATTTGCTTGGGAAATGATAGCAACCATGATATCATCTCCTACACCAAATTAGCCTCTGGTTTAGGAGGATTTTCGTTTCTCACTCTTTTTTCTACATTAAGTAGCATAGTGTCCAGGTTTACCATAAACAAAACAAAAACCTCTCTTTTTCTTAATTTTGGAATTGGCTTTAGGATTATTATAAAAAGATGACTTATTATCGTACCTTTTATTTGCAGAATAATTTGCTTGAACCAAGTTTACCTTCAGTGCCATCTCCTTTGACTTGGCAGCTTTTGACTCATTTTTGTTTGCGTCCTTGATCAGAATATGTGTCATGAGTTCTTCTAAGTTGGGAATCTTGTGCTTGTGTTTGAGGTTATTTTTGTAGTCACTCCATGACTCAGACAGCTTCTCAATCAACACCCCAGTAACAAATTTCTCTGGTAACTCAATTTCTTCACCCTTAAGATCTTCAACTAATTTTTGAAATTTATTTATTTGCACTTTTATTTCTCTATCTTCAATCATTTGCCAATGATAAAAATTTCAAACGATAAATTTTTGTTTAGTTGCACCTTTAGCAGTGTTGTTTTTAATAAGTGCCTCCCAGATGGCCTTTGCCTTCTTATAACTACAATAAACATCAAAGAGTTCATTTGAAATAGTTTGAAGAATAGTGTGCCGACAAACCTTGTTTGCATATAGCCAAGCCTCTCAGATTTGGTTGTCAATATCCAGTGGTAGTTTTGAGTAGGTAAGTGCATTTGCAACCCCATGAACATCCAAAAAGAGAAAAAAAATTTTCTTGTCATCTTTTGAAAATTTCATTTTCAAGTACCTTGATTTTTGACATGTCCCGGAAGGGTTTTGCATATGTGAATGGCAAAACAGCAGGTACATCAAGAGCAGGCATGGTGGTTGAAGGAGAAGCAGTAGCATCATTTTAAGCCATTTAATCCTTTAGATTGTTGTAATTTGTAAATAGTAGTGACTAAACTTAACTTGATCGTGTGTAAGACACTGTCCTAAAGGATTATTTTTTGGCAATTGAAATATCCTACTAGGACTAAACAAGTTCTTCCTCTATCAAGGGGGTGATAGGAACAACAAAATAAAATGACCCAACACTTTTAGAAGACTATAGAGAGTACAAAAATTATAGAAAGAGTAAGAGCTTCAAGAGAGAAAAAAATTCTATGGTTTTTTTTTCCGATGCTCAAAGCATCAGCTGAAAGGCTATATTTATAGCCTGATTCTCAAACTACTATGGAGAGAAATTAGCTCCATTTGGTGAGATTTTCTTGCAACATTTTAGGAGCACATACATGCTCAAATTCAAGAAAACCAGCACACTCAGTGAAACAAAAATGCATTTTACTCGGTCAAGGGAATATGTCAACAGAGAGCTCATCTTGAATTGTTCAAATGAGAACTTTTTGAAATACTGTTATTAATTCAGCAATATTAGCCCAAATGACCCCTTCTACGCGTGCCTTTGATGGTGGTTGGAAATTTTTACAACATAATACTTTGATAGAATCATATACTTGTGCTTTCGTCCCTAATCATTTCTCTCATTTGTAATTAGAAACTTATGATGGTTCTTCAAACCATGATGAGGTTCACATCTCAAATGTATGTGTACAATGCCTTGGACAGTATATGTTGTTACATGTTCCCAAGTTCCCTTACTGGGAAAGCTTTAGCGTGGTATGCCCATCTGCCACCTAGAAGTATTTTAGGTTTTAAAGATTTGGGTGAAAATTTTATTCAAAACTTTCTCCCATAATCTATTTTTCAGTCCATTTCAGATATTTTCTGATCGTAGACAGTGTCCCTCATAATCTGTGCAGATTTTACTACTCAATTCAATCAGGCAGCCTAGGAAATCCGTGATTTGTCTGAATGGGAATATATACAAGCTTATAGACATGGGCTGAGAAATCGCGCTTTCTCTAGAAAGCTCGTTAAAAAAGGACCAACTAATGTAAATACTCTTTTGTCTAGGATTCAGAAATTCATCTATGCGGATGACTATGTATGAAGAAAATGAGAATTGGATAATAAGGTGAAAGAATATCAAAGTCCAAAGAAACCGAAAAAGGGGAGGTGAAAACGAAACCCAAGATTCGAGATAGTTTGGGTCCTTGGAAACTTGATGTTTCCTGATTCGATTGTGCACTGTTGAAAATCCATCAGCTAGAGATTTTACAACAGCATTATCATTTTTATAGGTTTTTGTGTTTAAATATTTTTTAAATAGATTTATTTGATCTTGTTTCTTCTCTTATTGATTATAGGTGCTTTCTGATGAAGATATGTTGAAAACAAGTCAAAACGAAGGATTTTGGAGCTAATTTTATTTGTGTTTTAATAGGGATGAACCGTAGAATTCTTGATTAATGTTTTATATGAATTTCTTATTTTAATTATCTAATTCTTGCTTGGTTGTTATCCAATTGTTGTGATTCTTTATCGATTTTTCGGAATTGGTAATTTCTCAAGGTTAATTGGAATTAGAAAAAGGAAGGTTAGCCTAGGGCTTAATTGAATATTAGGAATTAGTAATTGAGTAGAAAACTAATTACGATTCTTAGAACATTAATTAACCACTATAATCCATAATTCGTTCATAATCGGGTTAGGGTTAGAAGGAATTTTTCTCTGAACGGTTAAGTGAATTGGAGGTCTTTGCCTAGGAATAGAGATTTTCCGAAGTTTGAGTGAGATCCAACCAACGAGTTTTAATAATTAATTCCAACGATTTTCTAAATAAAATTTACTGAATATTCTAGGGGGATTCTACCATATAACATTTCTTTTCCATATTTTTTTAAAACCCTTAATTGCTTTCTTAGTTTAATTTTCTTTTAATTATTTTTTTATTTTATCAAAATTCTTTTCATACGTTTTATTTAATTAAAGAGTAGAGATATAGTTAGTACTAGTACTTAGCCGTCTCGAGAGTTAGACATTCCGGAGACTTTCCTCTTCTTATTACACTGATGGGTACATTTGCCTAAAAGTGAAATTTTAATAGGATAGTAACCACACATTAGAATCCTGAAACGACCAACAGAAATGCTATCTTCTTGAAAGAACGCAACAAAGCCAAATACTTTTGATTTCACAAGGATCATGGTCATGAAACAAAACAATACAATGAGTTAAAAAAAGCAATTGAAAATGCAATCAAGACGGACGAGTTAAAGGAATTCATCGATAATGCTTCTACAAAAAGAACTTCAAGCAATGACAATGTTAAAAAGCCTTAGAAAGATGATAAAAAAGGCATTAAATTTGATATCTCCTCTTCAAAGATGAAAGTGATTAACGTTATACAAGATGTCGGTCTTCTTACATCTAGAAATAGGTCATGGTGGTGATTCTTTGGTCGTTACCATGACCATTGACCAATGCGTTGTTAAATGCATTCTTGTCTATACTGGTAGTTCTGTGAATATTCTCTTTAAAGACACTTTCACACAGATGGATATTTCTTGGGAAAAACTTTTACCGTATGCAGCTCCTTTAGTAGGATTTATAGGTAAGGCAGTTAAATTTGTGGGTAAAATCACCCTTCCAGTTTCTATTGGAGACACTGCCCATATGATAGAATTTTAATTATTTCTGCCCCATCCCTGCACAATTGCATTATGGGTTGTCCGATATTGAACCAATTGCAAGCCAAAGTTTCCACGTGTGATTTATCTATGGAAGTTCCTATTGGGAAGGAAGTGCAAGTGATTTATGGCGACCAAAAAGCAGCACTCTTGTGCTGCTTTGCCACTGTTAAGGAAGTAGAACGAATTGACAAAGAGTTTGAGTAACAGAATAAAACACCTAAACTTGAACTAGAAGGTAAAATTTGAACTGCTTGTTCTTGATATTTAGAAACTAGATCAAACTATAAAAACAGGGAAACATATACCAAGTGCTCTACAAATGAAGTTAGCTGAAGTTCTGGTAGAATACAAAGACATCTTTGCATGGTCTTCTTCAGATTTGGGTATTGTAACATGTTTCATTGTCGAACACAAACTTGGGATTCTAAAAGAAACAAAATTAACTTTCCAAAAGAAAAGAGCATTTACAAAAGCTAGGCAAGAAGTCCACCCAAGCAGCTGCAAGAGCGAAGCCGAATACACCGAACTCGGCAAAGTACATTTACGTAGGTCCTGCCTTCTTTTTCGTTGTTCTAGTTAAGTGGAATGGCTATATTTAGACGGGTGACTTTTCTAACTGGTTTGATGGAATTAACAATTCTCTTATTTGGGCTTGTTCAAAAGAAAAAAAGACGTAGGTGGCACAGCACCACCTGTTCCCCTGACAAAATCAAAATATTCCGAAAAAAGAGAGATGAATTGCTTGCAGTCGAGATGATTAAACCAATTAACTTTCGCAATTATTTGTCTAACCTAATGGTAGTAGCCAAATTGGGAGGAGCTTGGCAAGTCTGCATAGACTTTATTGATTTGAACAAAGCAATTTCAAAAAAGCCTTATTCCCTCCATCAAATTGATCAATTAGTGGACTCAATTGCAAGGCACGAGTTATATTTTCTTGATGCTTACTAGGGATATCATCAAATCCTGATGGCAGAGGAAGATATGGCAAGGACTGCGTTCATTACAGACGATGCCATATACTGTTATACCTAAATGCCTTTTGAGTTGACAATATTGGTGCTGATTTTCAAGAAGGAATTAACAAATCTTTTGAGGGCCTTAGAGGTTTACGTGGATAATATCATAGTCAAATCTAAGAAAAAAGAATCAGTACCAGAGAATTTGAAGTAAGTTTTTGATAGAATCAGAAAGATTGTACTGAAAATCAATCACAAGAAGTGCACCTTTGGAGTTTCTTCTTGCAAGTGTTTATGTTATTTGGTCTCAAAAAGAGGATTGAGGCTAATCCATCCAAAATTAAGGCCATTCAAGATATGCCAAAGCGACCGTTAAAGAAGTATAGATTTTAGTAGAGAGGATGGCATCCTTGGGACGTTTTTTAGCTAGGTCGGGTGAAATTGGTTTACCATTTTATCAAATATTGATGCATCCTACTAAATTCGAATGGGCAATTAATGTCGGTAAAGCTTTCGAAAAGCTTAAAGCATATCTTTCTTCCCCTCCTCTATTGCTGATTAGCTCTGTCATTTGCTCTCAGCGTCATAACAACATGAAACCCATTTACTATGTGAGTCATATTCTGTGTGGTCCTGAAGAACGTTATAGTTCTTTGGAAAAATATATTTTCTGTTTGCTTATAATTGCACGGATTAAACCCATATTTTTCAGGCACATGCAATCAATATTTTAACTAATATTCCACTCTGATACATATTTCACAAACCAGACATTATGAAAGACATCAAAATCGGCTTTGGAGTTAAGTGAATACCAGATTGACTTCTCCTCACAAACGACCATACAAGGCCAAGCATTAGCTGATTTCATTGTTGAATGTTCTCTTCATGATAACTCTGATGATGATAAGTTATTAATAAAACTATATGGTCCATACATGGATCTTAAATGTCGATGGATCAATGGGAAAAAAACACAAAGATGCAGTTTCATTTTAGACGATCCTGATGGTCATCAATATGCATATGCTATAAAATTCTTATTTTTTGTTAGCAATAATAAGGCCGAGTATGAAGCTCTTTTCGTAGGATTATGCATGGCCCAAAGCCTCAAGCTTACCCATCTTTGTGTCAGAAGTGATTCACAAGTCGTTATCGGGCAGTCACTAGTACTTATGAAGCGAAAAGGGAGAACATGTAGAAATACTTGGTGTGTGTTCAAAAATTAATATCCAATTTCTCAAAAATCATATTTGAAAAAGTTCCCAGAGAAGAAAAAACACTATCAAATATGTTATCCATACTTAGTGCAGGAGAACCCATGGTGGGTACTTGGATTGAATCTCTTCCACTAAAAAGCACTGCTAAGAAGGTATGCGTTACAGAAGAAATTCATGGTTAGATGCAAAAATCAATGATTATTTTGGAAGAAAAGTTGCCCGATGATGAAAAGCAAACAAGGAAAATTTGTACAACTTCAGCTAAATGCGTTCTCATCGACAACCAGTTGTATAGGATTATGGGAAATGGGCCTGTGTTAAAGTGCGTTAATGCAGAAGATGGAAAATACATATTACGAGAGATTCATAAAGGCATTTGCAGATCCCATATTGGAACTAAAGCATTGGTCAATAAAGTGTTGTGATGGCTATTATTGGCTTACCATGAAAGAAGATTCAATGAATCTGGTGAAAAAATGCACTAAGTGTCAGATACATGCCAATGAACATCACTTCCCGATGTCGGAATACCATAGTTTCGGTACCCTGATACCTTTTGTTCAGTGGGCTATTGATATTTTAGGACCTTTCCTCAAGACAAGTATTGGCAAGAATTATTTGATTCTTGCAATCGATCATTTTACTCGATGGATTGAAGTTAAAGCATTAGCAAGCATTATAGCAAGAAAGGTGAAAGAATTCTTTTATGGAGATGTCATTTGTCAGTTTGGAATTCCTAAGATCTTAATCTCAGATAATGACAAGCAATTTGATTCCAAAGAGTTTAGAGACTTTTGTGAAAAGTTGGGTATTGAACAATGATTTACATCTGTAGGTTACCCTCAAACTAATAGAGCAATAGAAGTCAATATTCGAACTATCTTGAAAGGTTTGAAAATCAGATTGGATGATCTGAAAGGTAGATGGTATGAGCTTCCAATTGTTTTATGGTCTTATAAACCAGCCCAAGAACAGCAATAGAGAAATTCCGTTCAACTTATATTTTGGAGTGGATGTTGTAATACTAACTAAAATTGGGAGTAAGTATTCACGCAACATAGCTTTTGATGAAAATTCGAATGATTGGATGCTACATGACTTTCATGAGATTTATTTGTTATTTAGTAGTATGTCTCCTGAAATTCCTTGTTTTGATCGAAAGTCCGGTATTGTGAGAAAATCTTTTGAGGTTTATTTGCATGAGGAAATGGGAAAGTTTTGGTGTTTTCATTTGCCTTATAAACAATTATCATGGAAGAAAATTTTTTCAAAGGAGGAATTAGAAAACTTATTTGCCTATGATTCAACTCATTGGATTTATTAGCATTGTATTCTTGCACTTCCTTGTCACTTGTTTAAACCTTTTGATTTAGGATGTTACCCAATTCATGAATGTGAGTTTGAATTGTTAAAGCCTAATGTTCTTGTTACCCATGATTCTTTCTTGAAATATTTTGGCAATGAAATTTTGAAATTTCATCTTCACTGGAAAGTCTTTTTTGGAAATGTGCCTCTACAAACAAGTTGTTAGGAATTTTTAACATGAGTGAGAGGAACAATTTCTTCTTTGCGAATAATGCTTATGCCTTTTTCTCTTGTTATGAAGACTTTACTTTTATTAGGGAATTTTCTTTTCTTTCTGGTAATTAACCCTTATCAAGTTCCATTTCACATACATCGTACTCTCTATTATTGAATTTCTTTTGGTATATGAGCTTTGTATTTCATTTGCCTTTCAAAGACGACATGGAAGTTTGGCACTAGCATGATCTTTTAGACATTAAAAATGATTTAAGATCCAAGTTTTTTGTTGAACATGGGCATAAAACTAGGAATCTCTCCAGTTAATGTGCATGATCTAGGAAGCGTCTATCATGAAAAGTGGCAATTAATTTTGTTTAGTTTTAAAGTGCATTTATATGGTTGTATGAGATGTTATTCTCATAACGTGGCCTATTGTTTGGATGCTCTGTAATTCTCCTATACTAGGAAGTTTTCATATTTTCTTAGTACTTATTATCTCTTTGTGTATTGAAGGTCTCGATTCGAGGATGAATCTTTTTTAGGAAGGGGGAAATGATGATAATCCAAGAGCACAAGTTCAAGAAGTCCTAAATAGCACCACAAAGGATACAAGTTCAAGTCCATGTCTAATTTCTCAAGCCCACAATCCTTTTAAAAAGACTCATTTACAAGACATATTGGGCCTATGACAAGGGTAATAACTAAAAAGATGCAAGAGACCCTTAAAACATTTATTAAAGACACTTGGACCAAAGAAGAGGTCAAGCTTGAAGATTACAAGCCCAAGTCAACACTTGTCTTAAACATCCTTAAAGATGGGCCAAGTCATCAGTTCCTTATATTTAGTCTTTTTAGGAAAGAATCTCTTATGTAACAACAAGAATCTTCATGATTGATTTGCTCTAATTTATTTCCTTAATTACTTAGGAACTAGGGTAGCATTTTTAGGGATGATTCTCTTATGTAAGGACAAGAATCATTATGATTGATTTGCTCTAATTTATTTCTTTAATTATTTATGAGCTAGTATGCTTGAATTCTCCATATAAATAGGATGGAAGTTTGTTGAGAAATGGAGACTTTGATCAATATGTACTTTGAAAAGTTTTTCCTTCACTTGTGAGTTCTTAAACTGAACTAGTTGAGGTTTTGAAAAAATTACTTTTGTAACTCCTTTTTGACTTATCAATTAGGACTTGCTTTCTTCTTGGTTGTGGCGTCTATATTGTTGGTTCTACTATTTCTATTATAGTTCATCGTGTCCTAAGTCTTTTACTTAAGGTTCATATTCCTTAGATAATTGTTGGGTCACAATTATATAGCTAAGGCTCCTTTTCACTTGTTGAAATTGGGTCTTAGTTTCTTGAGAGCAATTGTGCATAACAAATTCAAGAAGAATATATCCTTGGGACTTAAGAATGAATCACCTCTTTTGAGATTGATTCGTATCAATCATATATATACTTAATTTTAGATAATTCATTTTACCATCTCGGTTATAATTTATATATTAATCATGTTTCATTTTTGAAACATTTATTCTTTAGAGGTTTTCCGGTTTATGCGTTTGCAACCCTTTCTACCTTTGTAAAACATTACAAGCATAATTGCATCAAAAGGGAGGACATTCGAAATAATTAATATATATATATATATGTAGTTTTGCCAAATGGCAAAACCATACTATACAAAAGGAAGGCCTGCTACATTTTTTCTATATACCAGGAGGCGATCTCTAGCAGACCTACATATTATTTCCCCGTTTCAGAACAATTGAAATGGGAGAAACAACCCACTATACTGATGCCTCCACTCGGCAGGGGGCTTGACTTCCCATAGTAATACTATATTTTTAAAAAAATAATAAGAGAGAAAGAAGCATCTTTTACCCCAACCCTGCCATTAGGTCAACTGCGGCTGAGTAGGGTATTTGCATGCCTCTCGGCACTAAACTATAAGTTCCGAAATGAGAGTCCAACCCCAGGGCAACACTTAGAAGTATATATATATATATATGATATGTAACGGAAAAAAACTAAGTAAACTAAATACTAAAAGAACGCTCAGAACACGAGATTTAAGAAAACTTCTTATGATCGTTTTAATACAAAAATAGGAGTAATTTACATCAACAAAACCTCACGGCAAAACAAAAGGAAGAACTTTACCACGGGCTCGAGTCTAAGAAAAACAAAACATAAATACATGTCCTTCTAGGGAAAATTTGGTCCAAAACTCTATGCCTAAAACTTCGGCGGCTTACCGTGCCTCTGTCTGTGCTGAGTCAATCTGAGGAGAAAACACGATATAACAAACGTGAGCGCGAGTGCTCAGTGAGTCCACGTCCGTGTGTGCATCTCAGTTATTTGTTTGGAACAATGATGATGCAGTCTCATAAAAAAAAGTTCATGCAGTGTTATAAGGAAACATTTTCTTCTATTGTTTTAACAATACTGATGCGTGAACTGACATGAGAGTTTCGAGCACAGTTGGGAAGTCTGAGCGAATCGAGACACATCAATGTAGCTTCTACACCCCAATTCAAAGAAACATGCAATGGCACAGTTGGGCTCCACGGACAAGGTTTGGATCTCGAAACGAGGTCGTCAGAATCAAGTTCTGGCATCTTGTAGTCGATACCAACCAAACACCATACGAGCGTTCGATTACCAAACAACCGCACTCCTATATCACTGGTCAAAACAGGCTACAGACTCCTAGGGCACCTACCAGGTCTGCTTTGGGACCAACCTTGGTTTCAAGTCCCTCCTGACTCTCTACAAGGCAGTCGAACCCCACCGCAGAGTATGATGCTGTGTCCACATAGACTGATTGGGCCACACCCTCCGCGGTCTACGCCCCTCTTCAAGTGGATCCACTCTCTCGAGTCTGAAAGATCCAAGCCATCGAAAGAAGCCCTCGTACGGGGGACTAGCCACTTACATAGCAATCCTCTGGCACTTTCGAACACATGATCATAGCCAGAATTGTAACCCTGGACGGAATGGGGTTTTCATATGTGTTTATAACAGAAAGGCCATTTGCCCACCCGTCGGAACAGAATCAGGTCATAATTAACTTCAGCAAAAATCCCCCATTCGCCAGTCACTACATGTTTATGTAAATTTCACACAATTATGCCAGATTATACTCATGCATGTCAAAATAATGTAGCTTTTCAAGACTAGAGCATTTTCCAACATATACGTATTTCCAGAAAACCTATGTGCAAACAAATTTGGTTTCACAATAACTATAATCTGTTTTGAAAAGGCAACACATATATGGAGCATCGCTCCTATGCATTTTCTAAGAAACAAGTAACACATTGTGGAGAACATCTCCAAAAACATGCTAAATTATATCATTTCATTCCGAACGTAGAAAATATTTTGTAAAATATTTAGGAAACATATTTATAAGGCCCGTAATATTTGAAAATAATAATAGAAAACTGGGTTTGTGGACTCACCTGGATGCAGCTCTGGTGTTATAATCCTACAAGCAAGATACCCACAAACACTTAATTATAAATCCTAAACTTTTATTTTCCACCGAAAATAAATATAAAAGAAAAACATATCTCCCTATGAACTTAGGATATCTCTACACATATACTAATCCTAAGAGTCTAAACTTTTTAAACCATCTATACTAAAAATAATACAAACCCACCCGTGATACTAAAATTATATATATATATATATATTATCGCCATATACAAAAAAAAAACTATGTATATATCTATTCAAGATTAGTCATAAAAGTTAAGTATACCAAAATTATATATATAATACCATAAATGTTAAAATCATGTTTCAAAAATAATTTACACTGAAAATACGTAATAAATATATGAATGCTAAAATTATTTACAAAAGTTATGTATATAATGTAATGCCCTACCCCGTAAGCACCTAGCATGACTTTAGAATTAAGAATGTGATAAAAATAGAGTTTTGATATATATGGTTGGATATAGTGATTTTGGCACTTAGTAGTATTTTGGGGATATTTAGGAATAGAAATAAAATTTTATTATCTTATTGAGGTTTTATTATTAAGGTTTATAAGTGCCTTTAAGTGGTTCTTTATTTTTAATACCTACTATATTTATTTTAGAAATTTAAATACTTGGCATTTTCATATAGGAATTAAAAAAAAAAAAAAACTTAATTGTGAAGATTTCGGCCACCTGACAACAACACATGTCACCCTACCAATTTTTTTTTCTTAACCGCCTCATGACTCCATTTCTTTTTCTTTTCTTCCTAATTCTATATATATAGCATGCATGTTGGTTTTCAATTTACTTAGGATTTTGGTTGGCAACAAGAACAACTAAGGCAACAATTAAGGTTAGTTTGCATGTTTGCATGATTCTCAAGTAGTTGCATGTTTTGTTTCTTTTTTTTTAGTTAGTTAGTTAGGTTATACATATATAGAGATATATATGTATATATATAGTATATATATTTATTTATTCTCTTTAATATATAGTGAGATCTATTTCTAGTTAGTTTATATATTTTTGTTTAGGCTAGTTATTTATTTTAAGATTTCAATATTTTAAATGGATTTTTAGTATAAAGTATATAGTTAATTATGGTTTCTTGGGAGAGTATATTTTTTTTAGAGTATAGGATTTTTCGATCTTTTTTTAAAAAAAAAAAATTATATAAGTATACGTATTATTATATAGGTATATTTATATACACCCTAAAGTTCATTTTATAAGATTTCGATATTATTTAGGGAATAGGATTATTTGATCGATACCCAGGTATTAAGTATTTTTTTTCCGCATTATTATTTTGTAGGATCTTAGCACCAAATCTACATCCAGGTGAGTCCACCAACTCCATTTTTATTTCAGATATTTTTTTTATATTTACAAAATTTTTGCTATTTTTTTTTCGAACAATATTTCTCAGCGTGTTTTTGGAGATGTTCTCCCTAATGTGTTACGTGTTTCGTAGAAAAATGCATAGGAGCGGTGCTCCAAATAGGTGTTTATTCTAAAACAGATTATTATGGTGGTACATAAGAAGTATGCAGGTTTTTTTCGGAAATATTTATATATTGAAAAATGTTCTGACTTGAAAGGTTATGTATTTTGATATACATGAATATAGATTTAGCATTGGCATAATTGTGAAATTACATAAGCATGTGATGACTGGCGGATGAGGATTTTCTTTTGTGTTCTGAAAAGTTTATGACTCGAATATGTTATTATGGCCGGGCAAATGGGAATGGCCCCTTTGATTTGTAAATACATACGAAACCTCATTCCGACCAAGATTAAAGTTTATTGTTGATCAAGTGAACGGACGCGTTAGCGGATTGCACTGTACGTGGCTAGTCCCCCGTACTAGGGCCTCTTCCGATGACGTGGACGGATTTTTGACTCTGAGGGTGGATCCACTTTAAGAGGGGCATAGACCGCGGAGGGTGTGGCCCAATCGGTCTACGTGGACACCGTATCATGCTCTACGGTGGGGTTCGACCGCCTAGTGGAGAGTCAGGAGGGGCTCGACATTGAGGTTGGTTCTAGGACAGACCTGGTAGGTGCCCCAGGAGTCTGTAGCCTGTTTTGACCAGTGTTCTGGGAGTGCGGTTGGTTGTAATCGAGTGCTCATATGTTGTTTGGTTGGTATTTGACTACGAGATGCCGGAACTTAGTTCCGATGGCCTCGTTTCGGGGATTCGGACTTTGTCTGTGGAGCCCAACTGTTGCATTACATGTTTTTTAAAAACTTGGGGCATAGAGCTGCGCTGATGTGTCTTGATTCGCTCAGACTTCCCGGCTGCACTCGAAACCCTCATGTAGGTTCAAGCATCAGTTTTGTTAAAATAGTAAAAGAAATATTTTTCTTATAACATTGCATGAATTGTTTTTGTAAAACGGCATCGTCATGATTTTAAAGAAAACACTACCGCACACACACACGTGGACTCACTGAGCGTTCGCGCTCACGTTTTTCCATATCATGTTTTCTTCTCAGATTAGCTTGGAACGGTCAGGGGTTCCGCGAGCCACTGAAGTTTTAGGCCAGGAGTTTTTGGATCAAATCTCCCCGGAAGGGCATAGAATTATGTTTTATCTTTTTAGACTCGAATCGTCTGTAGAGTTTCTTTTTATGTCTATGTAAGTGGTTGATGTAAAATTACTTTTGTGTTTATTATAAAACGGAAATGAGAAGTTTTCTTTTATCCTGTGTTTGAGCGCACCGGTAGTATTTAATTTACTTAAGTATTCCGCGTACTTTGTGTATAACTGTTAGTATTGTTCTGGGGTTTTGTTTTAGTGTGGAACTTATAATTTAGTGCCGAGAGGCATGCAGATGCCCTACTCAGCCGCAGTTGACCTAGTGGCAGGGTTGGGGACATCACAGGTGGTATCAGAGCCTTAGGTTCGATACTAGGTTTGAAATGTTGGATTTTAGATAAGCTCTAAGAGTTAACTGTTTAAACTTTAAAGTTAACCATATGATTTATTGGTTAGTACTGACCCTAAGATTTTGTTTTGTGGGTACTAGATGGCATATCCTTCTCATGGATGGACATACAGGGAGGGCACCCTCGTAGATGAGTCTAGCAGGACTACGTCAACATCATCATCCTCATATTCCCTTAAGGAGATCATCCCAGAAAGGGAACCAATTCCAGTGATTGACCTTTCCGATGATGAGTCAGTAGAAGGACCAGAGATGGCACCAGTAGTGGCACCGGGAATAGGACCTGGAACATCAATAGAAGAAGACCCTAGCGAGCCCAACATCGGACTCGAAATGACACCCTGAACCCAGAGCAAGGGACACCGGCGATCACTCGGGAGTATGGGTACCTCCGTAGCAAATACTATGCCGGCGGCGACCTCCCCTACCCCCTATTCCTCCCGTGGCGTCCGTATCTTCTTTTCCACCATCACTTCTTCGGGGTGGGGGTTAGGGAGTATGATATTTGTGGTTCTTGCTCGTGGCGTGAGCAACGGGGCTGAAGCCGCTAGCCCGAGGTTATAGCATTAAGAGAGAGATCTCCCGAATGGGACGCCTTATTCTATGCGAGCACGCCGAGCACGGCGCGAGGGAGTCGGCGAGGGCCGCCATGTTAGAGGAGGAGTTAGCCCGAGACGCGGGCAGCTCATGCGGCTCGAGAGAGAGATTTTGGAGGTGATTAACGAGCGGGACTGGCTTAGACAGTTTATTACTCAGTTCCTTGGAACTACTAGAGATTCAGTGGATAGAGCACGTGATGAGCTGGAGTCTCGTCCAGGAGGTTCTGGCAGCCAGTGTCCTTAGGCGGAGTAGTTTTGGATAAAGTACAGGTAGGTGTGCGTATTTGGTTACTTGGATAGGTATGAGTAGTATTTTTGTTGGTACTTGATGCAGTAGGTTTAGGATCATAGGTATGAGGTCCTCGGGTTTTGGATATGTATAGCAACCCGACCATATATATTTTTGGGAGGTAGGACCAGGATGATCTGATTGTATCTTGACACTACTTGTACCAAAAAAATCCTTATTTTGAGTTATATATATATGTTTGTATGTATGCATTTGATGTTTGTGCCTGAGATGAATTTATGTTTACCTGTCGTAAAGTATCTATAATCGTAGATGTTTCTTAGTATTGGGACTTTTTGGTTTTTAGAAACATGTCAGGTTCACAATCTCCCAACCGTACGGACGAGGTTATGTCAGAAAATTCTCAAAATAGACAGTCTGAACCTACGAGAGATGCCACCCCTCGTCCAGAACAAGCTACACACAAAGTAATCGAGAATTTTATGATCAAGATGACAGAATTATTAGAAACTTCAATGGCCACAAGAAGAAACGAACGAGTACCAGTTACTGGAGCAGATGAAGCATTAGAACGATTTCTTAAGTTTCGACCCCCGGAGTTCTATGGAGACGTTGAGCAAGAAATTAAAGCTGAACTGTTCCTTGAGCAGTTGAATGATATCTATGATACCCTTAAGTATGAGGATGCCATGAGGGTAACATTTGCAGCTTTTAGACTTCGAGGAATGGCAAAGGATTGGTGGCTTAGAGCTTCCGAAGCATGGACACTTAAGAATCAATTATGGACCTGGAACGATTTTCAAGAAGAATTCAAAAAGGAGTATATACCTCGATGGGTTCGAGAGCAACGTGAGGATGAGTTTCAGCAATTGAGACAGGGTAACCTGACAGTTGCCCAGTAAACAGCAAAGTTCAATAGGTTGGCTAAGTATTGCTTAAGGTTGATAGACACTGATGAAAATAAGACGCGACAATTTGTGAAAGGATTAAGGGTTGAATTGCAACGAGCATTAGCTCCCTTGCCACCGATGGGATTCGCGGCCGCAGTTGAAGCCGCCACGCGAATAGAGATGGCTGATCAAGCGGTTATACAAAGGAAAACAACCATTGGTTCAGCGACGGCTCCATATAAACGTCCTGGACAAGGATCATGGAAACCTAGAGATTTCAAGAGATCCTGTGGTGAACAAAGGACTGGAAATGAAGGCCGACCAACCTTAACCCCTGGAGGATCCCACAGAATATGCACATACTGTGGACGAAGTGGGCATGTGGCTGACATGTGTTATCGGAAGTTAAGATTATGTTTTAAGTGTGGAAAACCAGGACATACCAAGGACCAATGCCCTGAGATGCAACAAGTAACCCCGGAGATGTCCAGAAAAGCAGGCCGACCCCCGGTCATGAGAGGAACAACAGGAGGAAGGAATAATAAGCCACAAGTAAAAGCTAAAGTTTATGCACTGGATGGATCGCCCGTAGATACTGAAGCAGAAGTCATTGAAGGTATGATAAAAATCTTTTCTCAACTAGCAAGAGTACTCATTGACCCTGGAGCTACGCATTCTTTTGTGAGTTTGCATTTCATAAAACATATTCCTATACCTCCTGTTAACCTGCATTATCAGTTGATAGTTAGCACTCCTATGGGCGTAAATGAGATAACTGAGGTAAAGTATCCTGATTGTGACATATGTGTCGAGAATGTGGTTTTATCTGGAGATTTAATTGCCTTACAATTGGAGGGATATGATGTGATACTTGGGATAGACTGGTTGTCTAAACATTATGCCCAAGTAGATTGTCGACGGAAGTTGGTTAAGTTTAGCCGACCGAGTATGCCAATCTTGGTGTTCCAAGGAAAGCGAACAAAACGGGAGAATCCCTTTTTGTCTGGCATGAAAGCCAGAAAGTTGCTATGGAAAGGATGTCAAGGGTACTTAGCATATTTGCTCAACAAACCTAAGGAGGAGGTAAAATTAGACACAGTACCTGTAGTGAGGGAGTTTGTGGATGTTTTTCCTGAGGAGTTGACGACGCTACCCCCAGAACGAGAAGTGGAATTTGGCATAGAATTGGTACCTGATGCTAAACCAATATCTCGAACTCCATACCGGATGGCACATGAGGAATTAAAAGAGTTGAAAAAGCAACTACAAGAACTGTTGCAGCAAGGATATATTCGTCCAAGTACATCTCCTTGGGGTGCACCAGTTTTGTTTGTAAAGAAAAAGGATGGAACCCTGAGGATGTGTATAGACTATAGAGGATTGAATAATGTGACAGTTAAGAACAAATACCCACTACCCCTCATTGATGAGTTATTTGACCAACTCCGAGGAGCGGGATGTTTTTCCAAATTGGA
The DNA here is from genome assembly GCA_028651295.1 of Catharanthus roseus. Taxonomy (NCBI): domain Eukaryota; kingdom Viridiplantae; phylum Streptophyta; class Magnoliopsida; order Gentianales; family Apocynaceae; genus Catharanthus; species Catharanthus roseus. The sequence goes on along the minus strand of JAPQWS010000153.1, from coordinate 24,766,458 downwards.
CTTGAGACAGGGGTATTATCAAGTCAGGATAAGAGAAAAGGATATTCCAATGACGACATTCAACACACGATACGGACATTACGAGTTTGTGGTTATACCGTTTGGATTAACTAATGCACCTGCAACATTTATGGACTTGATGCACAGAGTCTTTAATCCTTACCTGGATAAGTTTGTAGTGATTTTTATTGATGATAATCTTGTTTATTCACCCAACCCTGAAGTTCATGAACAACAACTTCGAAAAGTGTTGCAAACCCTACGGGAGCATAAGTTATATGCTAAGTTTAGCAAATGTGAGTTCTGGATGAGTCAAGTTACTTTCCTAGGACATGTTATCACCCAGGAAGGAATCTCGATAGATCCAGCGAAAGTAGAAGCAGTGACTTATTGGACACAACCCAAAACACCAACTGAAGTACGTAGTTTCTTGGGTATGGCGGGATACTATCAGAGATTTATAAAAGACTTTTCAAGGATTGCTGGACCTCTAACCCAATTAACCAGAAAAGCAACTAATTTTGAGTGGACGGAAAAATGTGAGAGGAGTTTTCAAGAATTGAAGAACCGACTAACGTCGGCACCAGTGTTAACATTACCCGATCCAAACAAGGAGTTTTCATTATACACAGATGCTTCAGGAGAAGGACTAGGAGCTGTGTTGATGCAAGACAGGAAAGTTGTAGCATATATTTCAAGAAAGTTGAAGGATCATGAACGGAATTATCCGACACACGATTTGGAATTAGCAGCCATCGTGTTTGCACTTAAGAAATGGCGACACTACTTGTATAGGGCTAAGTATGAGATATTTACTGATCATAAGAGTTTAAAGTATCTGTTTTCTCAAAAAGACTTGAACATGAGACAACGTCGATGGATGGAACTGCTGGAAGAATATCGATGCCCGATTAACTATCATCCAGGAAAGGCGAATGTGGTGGGGGATGCATTGAGTAGAAAAGCAAAGATATCAAGTCTCAGCTTAACATCCACCCTACAAGAGGATATTAGAAGTGCCCAAAAGAGTAATAAGGAGTTCCAAGAGTTCAAGAACCATGTGGAAGCTAAGGGATTAGAAGATTTTCGAACATTAGAAGCTGATGGGAGCCTGTACTTTCGGAATCGGTTATGTGTACCCAATGATACTGAACTTAAGCGCAAGATTTTAGAGGAAGCCCACAGAAGTAAGTATTCGATGCATCCTGGAGAGAATAAGATGTATAAAGACTTAAAGCAAAAAATTTTGGTGGAACGGAATGAAGAGAGAAATTGCGGAGTATGTAGCGGCCTGTCTTACATGTCAAAGGGTTAAGGCGGAACATCAAAAGTCAGCGGGACTACTACAACCGTTACCTGTTCCCGAATGGAAATGGGATCATGTGACAATGGACTTTGTCACAGGATTGCCCCGGACCAAGGGTTATAAGGATGCTATCTGCGTAATAGTTGATCGTTTAACAAAAGTGGCTCATTTTATTGCCATTAATATGTCATACCCTCTGGACAAGTTGGCACAGATTTATGTAGATGAGATTGTTCGACTTCATGGAGTACCCGTTGATATTGTATCTGATAGAGACCCAAGGTTTACCTCAAGGTTTTGGCGTAAGTTCCAGGCAGCTATGGGAACCAATCTAAGTTATAGCACCACAGCACATCCCCAAACCGATGGACAGTCTGAAAGAATAATTCAAACTCTAGAGGATATTGTAAGGGCTTGCGCCTTAGACTTTGGAAATAAGTGGGTTGACAATCTTGCTTGTGCTGAGTTTGCTTATAATAATAGCTACCACTCTTCGATAGGAATGGCACCATTTGAAGCATTATATGGTAGGAGATGCAGAACACCTTTGTACTGGAATGAAGTCGGAGTTCGATCCCATTGGAGACAAAGGAACTTGATGCCAGAATTGGAAGAGATGCAGAAACAAGTTAAGATAATTCAAGATCGGCTTCAAACAGCTAAAAGTAGACAGAAGAGCTATGCCGAGCAATCGAAGAAGGGATCCGGAGTTTAATGTAGGAGATCGAGTTTTCTTAAAACTTACACCACATCGCGGGAAGCTGCGATATCCGAGGAGAGGAAAGTTAAGCCCCCGATATATTGGACCGTTTGAAATTATTGACGGGGATTGGTAAAGTAGCATACCGACTCGCCTTACCAAATGAGTCGATAGGTATACATGATGTGTTCCATGTATCACAATTAAAGAAGTATCACCCACGCACTCGATCATGTTCTCAATGATAACCAATTGGAATTACAAGTCGATCCGTCATATGAAGAAAAACCAATTGAGATTATAGAATGAAGCGTAAAAGAGTTACGCGGAGACAGATTCCAATGTGTAAAGTGATATGGAAACATCATGGGATCGAAGAGGCAACCTGGGAAACTGAGGAGTACTTGTAGAAAAAGTATCCAGAGCTTATAGGTACGTAACTACTCAATTTCGAGGACGAAACTTTGTTTAGGAGGGTAGAATGTAACGCCCTACCCCGTAAGCACCTAGCATGACTTCAAAATTAAGAATGTGATAAAAATAGAGTTTTGATATATATGGTTGGATATAGTGATTTTGGCACTTAGTAGTATTTTGGGGATATTTAGGAATAGAAATAAAATTTTATTATCTTATTGAGGTTTTATTATTAAGGTTTATAAGTGCCTTTAAGTGGTTCTTTATTTTTAATACCTACTATATTTATTTTAGAAATTTAAATACTTGGCATTTTCATATAGGAATTAACTTAATTGTGAAGATTTCGGCCACCTGACAACAACACATGTCACCCTACCAATTTTTTTTTCTTAACCGCCTCATGACTCCATTTCTTTTTCTTTTCTTCCTAATTCTATATATATCGCATGCATGTTGGTTTTCAATTTACTTAGGATTTTGTTGGCAACAAGAACAACTAAGGCAACAATTAAGGTTAGTTTGCATGTTTGCATGTTTGCATGATTCTCAAGTAGTTGCATGTTTTGTTTCTTTTTTTTTTAGTTAGTTAGTTAGGTTATACATATATAGAGATATATATGTATATATATAGTATATATATTTATTTATTCTCTTTAATATATAGTGAGATCTATTTCTAGTTAGTTTATATATTTTTGTTTAGGCTAGTTATTTATTTTAAGATTTCAATATTTTAAATGGATTTTTAGTATAAAGTATATAGTTAATTATGGTTTCTTGGGAGAGTATATTTTTTTTAGAGTATAGGATTTTTCGATCTTTTTTTAAAAAAAAAAAAATTATATAAGTATACGTATTATTAGATAGGTATATTTATATACACCCTAAAGTTCATTTTATAAGATTTCGATATTATTTAGGGAATAGGATTATATTTGATCGATACCCAGGTATTAAGTATTTTTTTTTCCGCATTATTATTTTGTAGGATCTTAGCACCAAATCTACATCCAGGTGAGTCCACCAACTCCATTTTTATTTCAGATTTTTTTTTTTTTTTATATTTACAAAATTTTTGCTATTTTTTTTTCGAACAATATTTCTCAGCGTGTTTTTGGAGATGTTCTCCCTAATGTGTTACGTGTTTCGTAGAAAAATGCATAGGAGCGGTGCTCCAAATAGGTGTTTCTTCTAAAACAGATTATTATGGTGGTACATAAGAAGTATGCAGGTTTTTTTCGGAAATATTTATATATTGAAAAATGTTCTGACTTGAAAGGTTATGTATTTTGATATACATGACTATAGATTTAGCATTGGCATAATTGTGAAATTACATAAGCATGTGATGACTGGCAGATGAGGATTTTCTTTTGTGTTCTGAAAAGTTTATGACTCGAATATGTTATTATGGCCGGGCAAATGGGAATGGCCCCTTTGATTTGTAAATACATACGAAACCTCATTCCGACCAAGATTAAAGTTTATTGTTGATCAAGTGAACGGACGCGTTAGCGGATTGCACTGTACGTGGCTAGTCCCCCGTACTAGGGCCTCTTCCGATGACGTGGACGGATTTTTGACTTTGAGGGTGGATCCACTTTAAGAGGGGCGTAGACCACGGAGGGTGTGGCCCAATCGGTCTACGTGGACACCGTATAATGCTCTACGGTGGGTTTCGACCGCCTAGTGGAGACTCAGGAGGGGCTCGACACTGAGGCTGGTTCCAGGGCAGACCTGGTAGGTGCCCCAGGAGTGTCTAGCCTGTTTTGACCAGTGTTCTGGGAGTGCGGTTGGTTGTAATCGAGCGCTCATATGTTGTTTGGTTGGTATTTGACTACGAGATGCCGGAACTTAGTTCCGATGGCCTCGTTTCGGGGATCTGGACTTTGTCTGTGAAGCCCCACTGTTGCATTACATGTTTTTTTAAAACTTGGGGCATAGAGCTGCGCTGATGTGTCTTGATTCGCTCAGACTTCCCGGCTGCGCTCGAAATCCTCATGTAGGTTCAAGCATCAGTTTTGTTAAAATAGTAAAAGAAATATTTTTCTTATAACATTGCATGAATTGTTTTTGTAAAACGGCATCGTCATGATTTTAAAGAAAACACTACCGCACACACACACGTGGACTCACTGAGCGTTCGCGCTCACGTTTTTCCATATCATGTTTTCTTCTCAGATTAGCTTGGAACGGTCAGGGGTTCCGCGAGCCACTGAAGTTTTAGGCCAGGAGTTTTTGGATCAAATCTCCCCGGAAGGGCATAGAATTATGTTTTATCTTTTTAGACTCGAATCGTCTGTAGAGTTTCTTTTTATGTCTATGTAAGTGGTTGATGTAAAATTACTTTTGTGTTTATTATAAAACGGAAATGAGAAGTTTTCTTTTATCCTGTGTTTGAGCGCACCGGTAGTATTTAATTTACTTAAGTATTCCGCGTACTTTGTATATACCTGTTAGTATTGTTCTGGGGTTTTGTTTTAGTGTGGAACTTATAATTTAGTGCCGAGAGTCACGCAGATGCCCTACTCAGCCGCAGTTGACCTAGTGGCAGGGTTGGGGGCATCACATATAAAAATATATACAAAGTTATGTACTAAAATATATATGCAAGACTTTATTTACTAAAATTATTTATGTAAAAAAATACCCAAATATACTTAAAATATATATACCAACTATATATACTAAAATTTTTCACAACAATTACGTATACCACAAATATATATATATATACATATATATAAACTATATGTATACAAAAGTTATGTTTACTAGAAATATATAAAAAAATGCACTAAAATCATTTACCAAAAATTATGTATACTAAAATTATTTTAGATAAGAGAATCATACCAAGGAAATTAAATGAAAAAATTTATATAGAATTAAATAAGAGAAACCAAAACAAAAATTAACTAAACTTTAACAAAATCTTACCCTAAATACCTCATCTCAAGACTCTAAATTCAAACTCTACAACTCATTATCAAAGAGGAGAAAAATAAATTAAAACATAACTAACCCGAATAAATAATCAAAGGCTAATTCTAACTCCTAGCTTAAAAAAAAGTAAAACTTGTAGCAACTTATATATTACTAGGTATATATATATATACTAACTAGTAAACACTAAAACCTTCATAATACTACACCATACCAAAATTACATAATTACTAAAATAACTAAAAGAAAGAAAAAGAGAGAGCAAGACAAAAAAATAATCAAAATAGCAAAAAGGAAAACAAAAAAGAAAACGACAGAAGGGAAAAAAAAAAGGAAAAGAAAGAAAGAGAAAAAATAAATTGGCGGAACCTTACATGCTGTATACTGAAGCCGTGAAGAGGGGAAGAGGAAAAACATCAGCAATTTTTCCCTCCTCAAGTCTCATATATATACACTCAACATGATCATGCAAAGTGCCAAGTGGCGCAACCCTCTATACAAGTGGCAATCTTTCTCTTTTTTTTTTTTTTAAACAACCATTATAATCTAAAATATATTAAAAAATAATACTAATAATAATATTAATAATAAAAGATAAAATCCTTCCAAAAAAAAAAAATACCACTTTAAACCTTCTATAAGACTACCGAGTATTTTAAATTGCTAAAAAGTACGAACTAAAAATTCTTAGATTTTACTACGTTAGACCCCAACTTCAATATTCATGACAATTGCTTCTCAAGGTCCTCTGAGATGCCTACTGAGTGGGGCATTATATTCTTCCCTTCTAAGGAAAATTTCATCCTCGAAATTGAGTAATCAGATGCCTAAAAGTTCAAGATACTTCCTCTTCAGATATTCATCAGTCTCCAAGGTTGCCTCCTCAATTCCATGTTGCCTCTATACAACTTTACACTTTGGAATCTGTCTCCCGCGCAACTCCTTTATGCTTTGTTTTATAATCTCTGCTGATTTTTCTTCATATGACAGATCAGCCCATAACTCCAGCATCATTGAGAACATGATCCAGTGCAGGATGATATTTCTTCAACTATGATACATGAAACATGTCATTCTATCAGCTCACTTAGTAAGGCTAACCAATATGCCACTTTACCAACCTTGTTAATAATTTCAAACGATCCGACATACCGGGGGCTTAACTTTCCTCCCTTTGGACATCTAAGCTTTCCGCGATGTGACCTAAGTTTCAAGAAAACTCGATCTCTCACACTAAACTCCAGGTCCCTTCTTCAATTATTGGCATAGATCTTCTGTCTACTTTTGGCTGCCCGAAGTCGATCTTGAATTATCCTAACTTGTTTTTGCATTTCCTCCAACTATGGCATCAAGTTCCTTTGTTTCCAATGAGATCGAATTCCGAGCTCATCCCAATACAGAGGTGTTCTGCATTTCCTACCATATAATGCTTAAAATATTGACATTCCTATCGAATAGTGGTACCTGTTATTATGAGTAAACTCAACATAAGTAAGACCTACTTGTTCCCAAAATCTAAGGCGCAAGCTCTCAACATATCCTCTAGGGTAAGAATTGTTCTCTCGGTTTGTCCATCAGTTTGTGGGTGTGCTGTGGTACTATAACTTAGGTAGGTCCCCATAGCTACCTGGAACTTGGGCGAAAACCTTGAGGTAAACCTTAGGTCTCTATCGAATACAATATCAACGGGCACCCTATGAAGTTGGACAATCTTATCTATATAAATCTGCGCCAACTTGTCCAAAGGGTATGTCATATTAATGGCAATAAAATGAGCCACTTTCGTTAAATGATCAAATATTACCCAGCTAGTATCCTTATACCCCTTGGTCCGGGGCAATCCTGTTACAAAGTTCATTGTCACATGATCCCATTTCTATTCGGGAACAGGTAGCGGTTGTAGTAGTCCTGCTGACTTTTGATGTTCCGCCTTAACCCTTTGTCATGTAGGACAGATTGCTACATACTCCGCAATCTCTCTCTTCATTCCATTCCACCAAAAATTTTGCTTTAAGTCTTTGTACATCTTATTCTCTCCAGGAATTGAATACTTACTTCTGTGTGCTTCCTTTAGGATCTTATGCTTAAGTTCATTGTCATCGGGTAAACACAACTGATTTCGAAAGTACAAGCTCCCATTAGCTTCTAATGCTAAAAAATCCTCCGATTTCTTAGCTTCCACATGACTTTTAAACTCCTGAAACTCCTTATTATTCTTTTGGGCACATCTAATATCTTGTTTTAGGGTGGATGCTAAGCTAAGACTTGATATCTTCGCTTTTCTACTAATGCATCTACCACCACATTCACCTTTCCTGGATGGTAGTTAATTGGGCATCGATATTTCTCCAGCAGTTCCATCCATTGACGTTGTCTCATGTTCAAGTCCTTCTGAGAAAACATATACTTTAAGCTCTTATAGTTAGTGAAGATCTCATACTTGGCTCTATACAAGTGGTGTCACCACTTATTAAGTGCAAACAAGATGACTGCTAACTCCAAATTGTGTGTTAGATAATTTCGTTCATGATCCTTCAACTTCCTCGAAATATAAGCGACAACCTTCCTATCTTGCATCAACACAGCTCCTAGACCTTTCCCTGAAACATCTGTATACAATAAAAATTCCCTGTTTGGATCGGGTAATGTTAACGCTGGTGCCGAAGTCAGTCGATTCTTCAATTTTTGGAAACTCCTCTCACACTTCTCCGTCTATTCAAACCTGGTTTCTTTTCTAGTTAATTGTGTTAGAGGTCCAGCAATTCTAGAAAAGTCCTTTATGAATCTACGGTAGTATCCCGCCATACCCAAGAAACTATGTACTTCGGTTGGTGTTTTAGGTTGCGCCCAATGGGTCACTGCTTCTACCTTAGCCAGATCTACCGATATCCCTTCCTGGGTGATAACATGTCCCAAAAAAGTTACTTGGCTCATCCAAAACTCGTATTTACTAAACTTGGCATATAGCTTATGCTTCCATAGGGTTTGCAACACTTTTCGAAGATGTTATTCATGAGCTTCAGGGTTTGGTGAATAAACAAGAATGTCGTCTATAAAAATCACCACAAACTTATCTAGGTTAGGACTAAAGACTCTATGCATCAAGTCCATAAATGTCGCAGGTACATTAGTCAATCCAAACGGCATAATCACAAACTCATAATGCCCATATCGTGTGTTGAAAGCTGTCATCGGAATATCTTTTTCTCTTATCCTAACTTGAAAATACCCCTGCCTTAAGTCTAATTTGGAAAAGCATCCCACTCCTCAGAGTTGGTCACATAACTCGTCAATGAGGGGTAGTGGGTATTTGTTCTTGATTGTCACACTATTCAATCATCTGTAATCTTTACACATCCTGAGGGTTCCATCCTTCTTCTTTACAAACAAAACTAGCACCCCAAGGAGATGTAGTTGGACGGATGTATCCTTGCTACAATAGTTCTTGTAATTGCTTTTTCAACTCTTTCAACTCCTCCTGTGCCATCGGATATCGAGTTCGAGATATTGGTTTAGCATCAGGTACCAATTCTATGTTGAACTCCATTTCTCGATCCGGGAGTAGTGTCGTTAACTCCTCATGAAAAACATCCTCAAACTCCCTCACTACGGGTACTATTTCTAATTTTACCTCTTCCTTAGGCTTGTTGAGTAGATATGCTAGGTACCTTTGATATCCTTTCCATAGCAACTTCCTGGCTTTCATGCCAGACAAAAAGGGATTCTCTCGTTTCTTCTGCTTCCCCTAGAACACCAGGATTGGTATACCCGGTCTATTAAGCCTAACCAACTTCCGTCAACAATCTACTTGAGCGTAATGCCTAGACAACCTATCCATCCCAAGTATCACATCATAACCCTCAAAGGGTAAGGTAATTAAATCACCGATTAAAGTCACATTTTTGACGCAAATGTCAGAATCTGGGTACTTTACCTCAGCTATCTTGCTTACGCCCATAGGAGTGCTAACTATCAACTAATAATGCATGTCAATAGAGGGTATAGGAATATGTATTATAAAATGCAAACTCACAAAAGAATGCGTGGCTCCAGGATCAATGAGTGCTCTTGCTAGTTGATAAAAGATTTGTATCATATCTTCAACTACGTCCGCTTCGGTGTCCACGGACAATTCATCCAACGCACAAAATTTTGCTTTCACTTGTGGCTTATCGCTCCTTCCTTCTATGGCTCCTCTCATAGCTGAGAGTTGGCCTACTCTTCTGGACGTTTCTGGAGGTACTTGTTGTATTTCAGGACACTGCTCCTTAACATGTCTTGGTTTTCCACACCGGAAACATAACCTCAACTTCCAATAACACGTCTGCCACATGTCCACTTCGTCCGCAGTATGTACATACTCTATGGACTCCACCAGGGATTAGGGTTTGCCGGCCTTCATTTCCGATCCTTTGCTCACCACGGGGTCTCTTGGAATCTCTGGATTTCTATGGTCCTTGTCCAGGACGTTTATAGAGGGTTGCAGCTGAGCCAATAGCCGCTTCCTCTCTGTATAACCGGTTGATCTGCCATCTCCGTCCTTGTGGTGGCTTCAACTGCTGCTGCGAATCCCATTGGTGGTAAGGGTGCCAATGCCCGTTGTAGTTCAACCCTTAATCCTTTTAAAAATTGTCGTGTCTTGTTCTCATCAGAATCTATCAATCTTTAGCAGTATTTAGCCAACCTATTGAACTTTGCTATATACTGGGCAAATGTCAGGGTACCCTGTCTCAATTGCTGAAACTCATTCTCTCATTGCTTATGAACCCACCGAGGTATGTACTCTTTTTTGAATTCTTCTTGAAAATCGTTCTAGGTCCATGGTTGGTTCTTGAGCGCCCGAGCTTCGGAAGCTCTAAGCCACAAATCCTTTGCCATTCCATTAAGTCTAAAAGCTGCGAACGTTACCCTTAGGGCATCCTCGTACTTAAGGGTATCATAAATGTCATTTAGCTGATCAAGGAATAGTTCAGCTTTGATTTCTTGCTCAACTTCTCCATAAAACTCCGGGGGTCGGAACTTCAAAAATCGTTCTAGTGCGTCATCTGCCCTAGTAGCCGGTGCTCGCTCGTTCCTCCTTGTGGCCATTGAATTTTCTAACAATTCCGTCATTTTAATCATGAAATTCTTAATTACCGTGTGCGTAGCTTGTTCTGGACGAGGTGTGTTTTCCCTTATTGGTTCAGGCTGTCTGCTTTGAGAACTTTCGGACACGGCTTCGTCCGCATGATTGGAAAATCATGAATCTGACATATTTCTAAACAACTAGAAAATTCCAATACTAATAAACCTCCAAGTTTATCGATACTCTATAACAAGTAAATAGAAACATATCACAGGCACCAACATCAACACGTTCATATAAACATATACATATACACATAGAACTCAAAATAAGGATTTTTAGTACAAGTGGTGTCAAAACACAGACAGATCATCTGGTCCTATCACCCCAAAAATATGTGACCAAGTTACTATACATACCCAAAAAACCGAGGACCTCATATCCACTATCCTAAGGCTACTATGCCAAGCATCAACCAAAACACCACTTACACCTGTCTAAATAACTAAATACACAAAAAGTCCGTGTACCCTATCCCAAGCCTACTCCGCCTGATGGTGTCGGCTACCAGAATCTCCCGGCCAAGACTCCATCTTGGCATGGGCTCTATCTACTGAATCTCCAGTAGTACTAAGAAACTGGGCGATAAATTAGCTAAGCTAGCTCGCTTATCGATCAAGGCTAGAATCTCTCTCTCCCGGGCGGTGTGCGCCTCCCGCATCTAAACTAACTCTATCTCTAATATAGTGGCACTCGCTGTCTCCTGTCGGTGTGCCTGGCGAGCCATGTGGCATAAGGCATCCATCTGAGAAATCTGCTCCCTCAACCCTGCAATCTGCTGACTAGCAGCCTTCACTTGCTGCTCACTTTATAGGCAATAGCCATAAAAAAGGAGATACTGGTAATGGGGATCCATCAGCTGCGAGGGTGCTCGTGCCCTCAGCGTCCACCGGTGCCACTTCTTCTGGCTCGAGTACCATCCCTACATTGGACTTGGCCTCATTGGGGTCTTCTTCTACCGATACCCCAAGCTCCACTCCCTATGCCACCGGTCCCTCTACTGTCTCACTATCTGACAGGTCAATCATGGGAATCGGATCCCTCACTGGAACAATCTTCCTAAGGGAGTACGATGATGAGGGTGTAGTCCCGCTGGACCCGCTTACGAGTGTGCCCTCCTGATATATCCATCTACGAGAATGGTGTGCCATATAGTACCTACAAAATTAAACTCTTAGGGTCAGTACTAACCAAAAAATTCATATGGTTGACATAAAAGTTTAAACGGTTGACAATTATACCTTGTATATAACCCAACAGTTCAAACCTAGTAACTGCGCCTGAGTAAGGTATCTGCATGTCTCTTGGCACTAAACTATAAGTTCCAAAACGAGATCCAACCCCGGGTAACACTTAGAAGTATATATATGCATGTAATACGCATCAAAAAAACTAAGTAACTGAATACTAAAAGTACGCTCAGAACACGAGGTTTAAGAAAACTTCTTATGATCGTTTTAATACAAAAATAGGAGTAATTTATATCAACAAAACAAAAGGAAGAACTTTAAAAACTAGTACGAGTCTAAGAAAAAACAAAAAATAAATATATGTCCTTCCAGAGAAAAATTTGATCCAAAAATCCATGCCTAAAACTTCGGCGGCTTACCGTACCTCTGTCTATCCTGAGTCAATCTGAGGAGAAAACATGATATGAAAAACGAGAGCGCGAGCACTTAGTGAGTCCACGTGCGTGTGTGCCTCGTAGTGATTTCTTTGAAACAATGATGATGAAGTCCCACAAAAAAACAGTTCATACAATGTTATAAGAAATCATCTTCTTCTATTGTTTTAACAATACTGATGCTTGAGCCGACATGAGAGTTTCGAGCACAGCTAGGAAGTCTAAGCGAATCAACACACATTAGCGCAGCTTCTACACCCGAATTCAAAGAAACATGTAATGCCATAGTTGGGCTCCACGGACAAGGTCTGGATCCCGAAATGAGGTCATCGTAATCAAGTTTCGGCATCTTGTAGTCAATAACAACCAAACACCATACGAGCGCTCGATTGCCAAACAACCGCACTCCCATATCATTGGTCAAAATAGGCTACAGACTCCTGGGGCACCTACCAGGTCTGCTCTAGGACCAACCTTAGTTTCAAGTCCTTCCTTACTCTCCACAAGGCGGCTGAACCATACCACAAAGCATGATGCAGTGTCCACGTAGACCAATTGGGCCACACCCTACGCGGTTTACGCCACTCTTTAAGTGGATCCACTCTCCCGAGTCTGAAACGTCCACGCCATCGAAAGAGGCCCTCGTACAGGGGACTAGCCACGTACAATGCAATCCTCTAGCACTTTCGAACACATGATCATAACCAGAACTGTAACCCTGGTTGGAATGGGGTTTTCATACGTGTTTATAACAAAAAGGCTATATGCTCAGCCGTCGTAACAGAATAAGGTTATAAATACTTTCAGCAAAATCCTCCATTCGCCAGTCACCACATGCTTATGTAAATTTCACACTATTATGCCAGATTATACTCATGCATATCAAAATAGTGTAGCTTTTCAAGACTAGAGCATTTTCCAACATATAAGTATTTCTGGAAAACCTATGTGCAAAAAAATTCGGTTTCATAATAACTATAATATGTTTTGAAAAGACAACATCTATATGGAGTACCACTCCTATGCATTTTCTAAGAAACAGGTAACACATTGTGGAGAACATCGCCAAAAACATGCTAAATTATATCATTCAGAACGTAGTAAATAGTTTGTAACAGATTTAGGAAACATATTTATAAGGCCCGTAATATTTGAAAATAATATCAGAAAATCGGGTTTATGGACTCACTTGGATGCAGCTCTGGTGTAATAATCCTACAAGCATGATTCCAACAAACACTTAATTATAAATCCCAATACTTCTATTTGCCACCGAAAATAAATATAAAAGAAAAACATATCTCCCTATGAACCTGGGATATCTCTACACATATACTAATCCTAAGAGCCTAAACTTCTTAACCCATCTATACTAAAAATAATACAAACGCACCAGTGATACTAAAATTATATATATATATATATATATATTATCGCCATATACAAAAAAAAGAAACTATGTATATATATATATATCAAGATTAGTCATAAAAGTTAAGTATACCAAAATTATATATGTATAATATCGTAAATGTTAATCATTTTTCAAAAATTATTTATACTGAAAATACGTATAAATATATGAATACTAAAATTATTTACAAAAGTTATGTATATAAAAATGTATACAAAGTTATGTACTAAAATATATAGAAAAGACTTTATTTACTAAAATTATTTATATAAAAAAAAATTCCCATATATACTAAAAATATATATGCTAACTATATATATTAAAATTATTCGCAACAATTACGTATATCACAAACATATATATACATATATATAAATTATATATATACAAAAGTTATGTTTACTAGAAATATATATTAAAAAAATGCACTAAAATTATTTACCAAAAATTATATATACTAAAATTATTTTAGATAAGAGAATCATACCAAGGAAATTAAATAAATAAATTTATATAGAATTAAATAAGAGAAACCAAAACAAAAATTAACTAAACTTTAACAAAATTATATCCTAAATACTCATCTCAAGGCTCTACAATCAAACTCTATAACCCATTATCAAAGAGGAGAAAAATAAATTAAAACATAACTAATCCAAATAAATAGTCAAAGGCTAATTCTAACTCCTAGCTTTAAAAAAATAAAACTTACAACATATATATATATATATATATAAGTAGGTGTATATATACTAACTAGTAAATACTAAAGCCTTCATAATACTACACCATACCGAAATTACACAGTTACTAAAATAACTAAAGGAAAGGAAAAGAGAGAGCAAGACAAAAAAATAATCAAAACAACAAAAAGAAAAAAAAAAAGGACAGAAAACGGCAAAAGGAAAAAAAAAAAAAAAAAAAAAAAAAAAAAAAGGAAAAGAAAGAAAGAAAAAAATGAATAATAAGAACCTTATCTACTGTATGCTAAGCCGTGAGGAGGGGAGGAGGAAAAACATTAGCAATTTTCCCCTCCTCATGTAAAGTGCCAAGTGGCGCAACACTCTAGATAAGTGGCAATCTTTCTTTTTTTTTTTTTAAACAACCATAATAATCTAAAATATATAAAAAAAATAATACTAATAATGATAATAATATTAATAATAAAAGATAAAATCCTTCCATAAAAAAACACCACTTTAAACTTTATATAAGACTATCGAGTATTTTAAATTGTTAAAATGTATGAACTATAAATTTTTAGATTTTACTACGTTGGATCCCGACTTCAATATTCACGACAATCGTCCTCTCAAAATCGTCTGAGATGCTTACCAAGTGGGACATTACACCTTCGCGTTTGAACACTTCAAAGTACTTCATAATGGGCAATATTTAGCAAATAACACCGAGCATCTTTAAGTCGTTTATCAAAGTGTGCAATAGCTGGGCAAGGCGCCATGATATCTCCTACAACAGTAAATATCTATGTGGTGAACACACCTTATGTGTGTCCAATTCTACACTTGCAGCCCTAAAGTCCAGATGCATTTTTTACCAGCGTGCAAAAGCGCTTGAATGAAAAGTTATCATGTTCTTTCAAGATATGAACAAGAGGAATGTTCAAATATTTTTTTCCTCTATGAAAGTGGTTCGACACATACGTAATTCTGGAAATGTATCTTTGAAATAAAACCCTGAGTGGAGGACAAAAAGGAAGAGAACAACTGTCAACAGCCTCAACCACGAGTGCCACAATCTAGTTGCTACTGGGAAAAGTTATAGGAAAAGGAAGTAAAAATTCTTTCTTCTTAAATCTCTTTTTATAGAGCTATTTTGAAACTCTAAAAAAACCAAATGATGCCTCTTTAATTTAAGGAATTATTTCTCAGTTTGGGAACTCTTTTTAATTTCCTCTTTAATTAAAAAAACCAAACCGCCTTCCATTTATCATGTGACACATAGACCTCTTTTTAATTTCCTCTTTAACTAGAACTGACGCGTCATTTCCATTTATTGCTACTTCATGGTTTACAGTAACTATGATTAAATATTTTCTTCTAAGTGGTGAACATAGTTAGAACACGTAGTTAGGCCTATTGGGATAAATAACATTTTTATACATATAGAGGTCAAACAAGCCCCCCAGCCTAAAACAGAGGCCCAATAACATGCACCACATACAAAGAACATATATTATCAGCAAAAGTTGGAGGAGGCTTCATACTTCTCATAAACATATCCCGATTAGTACAAGATCTACATGAGGAACAACCTCCATATCACAAATCTTCTTTCCAAGGGAGAAATATTCTTCTTACTATCACTAGGAGAAGTCACTTCTTTACCAGCATGGATTTCTTTATTGAGAATCTTGTCCAACCAGTATCTGCCGATAGGGTCCATTCTCTTGTTGCCCTTCAACACGAACGATGCTTTCTTCCACCGAATCCACTTGTCCCGGCAGTTGGTAACTCCCAGGTGCACTCATAGTAGAATTATTCAGTTGGCTACATGCTTCTATTTTTTCCTCTTGCCGCTTCCAG
The DNA here is from genome assembly GCA_028651295.1 of Catharanthus roseus. Lineage (NCBI taxonomy): Eukaryota > Viridiplantae > Streptophyta > Magnoliopsida > Gentianales > Apocynaceae > Catharanthus > Catharanthus roseus. Next base: position 24,750,377 of record JAPQWS010000153.1, on the reverse strand, counting down.
AAATCGGGGATCTTTAATTGTTAAGGAAGGAGTATCTGGGACACTGCTTTTTGAATGGTCATCTAATGCACTTCTTATCATGTTCTCCCTGGTTTTCTTCAATTGCAAAGGTCCTGTAAATTCTGTTGCTAATTGCTTCACCTCCAATCTTTTAAGCTTATTCAATGGGAATTCTGGACATACAACACCTTCTTTATAATATGCCCTTACTACTTTTGGAAATACTAGGTCCACATTTGTTTCATGAGTATCTAACAAGTTCAGTAACAACAGCAGTCAACATTGGGATGGCCAATTCCAAAAACCAACACTCACCATCTGGGACTCATAGAAGCCTGTCACAATTCTTTCCTTCAGTTGAGGTTGAAATTCTCCTTTCTCATTGATTACTTCAGATAATTATCCCTTACGGTTTGCTACTTCCCGATCATATCTTTTGATGGCTCTTCCTTGAGTTTCAAATTCAAGTCATTCTCGCCTCCGTAATTCATTTACAGATTTTATTCCTCATCTTTAGAAGAAATAAATTTGGTTAACAGCACACTCGCAGCTTTTAAATTTACGATGTTCTCCTCCAATTCTTTAATCCGTTCTTGTAACTGCACCTTTTTCTGTTGTGCTTCCTTTAAAGCTTTTGTCGTTGTTTCTTGTTTTTCTAATATTTCCCAATAGTATGCTTTCATACTTGCAAAACGACGAGCAGCTTCGGTGTCAGTATTATATTCTGTATCAATTCCAAAACAGATGATATTTGTCAAAACATTTATTATTTATTTTATAGTTTATAATAAAAACGGATACAAGTTGTACCTGAAAGGCATTTACAGCAAATCCGTCCATCAATTCAACCCATGACCAAATTGCCACGGCACCCATTCCTAGAGGTGTCAGGCTTGATTCCCCAATTGGTTTTTCTCTTTCTAGCAATCGTTTTTGCCTTTTCATTTTAACTGCCAACTTAGAAATGATAATTCACAATTCTCTGCAACTTCCACTTTTGGTGTTACATTCGGGAGTTCTTCTATATTTCTTTGTTCTTGAGGGCTCCCTTCTGAAATTGGAGGCAACATTTGCCCTTCTGGGATATCGGGAGTTAAGAGTGATCGAGATATATTCTTTCTCTTTTCCCTGTTTCCAGATATTTTCCTTTTCCTCACATTAGTTGCGTCGAGCAGGTCAGCAGCATTCGAGCCACTGACAGGAATCACTTCCTTTTTTTTTCCTCTTGAGGCGTATATGCTAATTTTTTCACTCTTTTCTTCCTGAGCTGTCATTTGGTATTTCCACTGGTATACCTATAATAGACATTACTTCTGATTAAGTTACAATTAAATGTTCCCGACTACGAATAACTAGGGACATACCTTCCTCTGCCATGTCTGGAATAGGAGGTGCCAACTTCAACTTTATCGATGATTCCATCATGCTAGTTAACAATGACGCTCTTTCACATTTAACATATCCTATTACTTTTTCAGCTCATTATATTTTCCAACAAAGTTGATATATAAATTTTTTTGGTCTATTTTACTTCTATACTCAAACATTAACTTAATTGGTGTAAATCTACGTCTTGACTTGAGTAGAAACTTGCTGCTTCCATCAAATTCTCATCCCAGCACTCTTCTCTCAGTATCATCCCAAAAGAAAAATCCATTAACCCCTTTCTATATTCTTCATCAAATGGATGATCTGATGCTACTTCATAATTGGGCAATGTCGTCCTTCTATTCCAAGATGTTGCCCATCAGTCAAGTAAAAAAACCCATTTTTCTACCCATGTATAGATAGTGGCAGTTTCACTATGAAATTATCTACTCCAATTTTCTTTTGGAAGGTATGCCATCTAGGACCTTCTTTCACTAGTTTTATATAAAAAAAATTTCCTAAACACTTCTAGATTTGTCGAAGCCCAAATGCTTTATAGATAAAAGCCACAATCTGTCTTACCTCGTTAGGAGTAATCTGTCCCAATTCGATTCTCCAATAGTTCATTATATCTATAAACAAATAATAAACGGGGAATCGTAATCCCGCCTTTAATTATTCCCTGTAAACTATGAAGCACCCTCCAGGGCGTATGTGGGCCCTATTCTCTGCAACGGTGGACAGCAGCCCAAAATAAGGAGGAGTTTTAAAAGTCCTTCAAATATTTTCTAAACTAGCAAACCGAATATTAGAAAAGTACATCACAGCTCCCAATTCGCATACGTCGGCGCCATTGTCAGGGTCATACTGTATTGGAGGTTCTATGGCACGAATATGTCTCATCATAAGACCAGCAACCTAATGAGGATCAACCGGAGGGTAAAGAACTTTGTAGTCCCCAATTGAATATTTCCACCCACCAAGAGAAGTATTAGATTTAGGGTGAATAATTTTAACACTCAATTCTGAAGAACAACCACGAATAGAAGATATAAACTTGGAAGTCTTCTAAAGATTTTGTCTAGAAGTATTTGAAGAGTTTGGCTTGGAAGTTAATATTTCAAAGGACGATCAACTATCTGCAAGAAAAGAAATCCAACAGTTATCGTGAAAAGTGATAAAGACACGTTTATAAAAGAAGCAGTTTTACGTGAGTTATGATAGTAAATTCATAATCCATTTATGATTCTTTTTAGAGGGCTTATGATAGAAACAACCAATCAGGCTTTGAATTCGGACTCAAGTCATTTGGCCCAATACCTATTAAAACCTCAAGATTCTTATATTTTTTTAAGGCCCACACATCAAGTGTAAGTTTATTATAGTAACTAACAGGCAAAAAACTTGTCTACCCTTCCTTCATATATCCCACATGGGATAGCAGTAGATTCGAGGAAGAGATTGACTCCTATAAATAGAGGTACTATTTTGCTTGATTCTTTGTGTTATTTTTTCTCAATACTTTCACTCTATCAAATTGTGTATTGACTTAGATATCAAAAAGTGAAACGGGAGAACATTCCCTCTTTGTCTTGTTTGTTATTTGGACTGCAGGTGTATTGAGTAGAGGACTAATATCTAGAACTCATTAGAAATCTTTTCTCCAAAAGGAATCTATATTTACATCCAAGAAGATAATTTTGCACCAAAATTTTTTCCCTAAAGTAATTAGGTAAAAAAATTCAGTTTCAAGCATACAAAAATACCAGAATTATACTAAAAAAATATAAAGCAAAGAACTAAAAAATTATAAAAAAGGAAAATAAAAATGGAATGAAATTAAATTTAAATTAGAAAATAGAAAATAAAATAAAATAATTAGAAAAGTAAATAAAAATTTTAAAACTTTTTATTAAATAAAAATTTTAAATTAAAAAGCCTAAAATATGTAAAACCCAAGAAAATGATAGACTTTCGACACGAGAGCATGTACTCATAGTAACGTACTAAGTCTCAAAATACCATATTTATTTTATTTCATTTTACATTTTTATTAATATAATTTTATTAATATTTTTTACAATGGGAAAATAAACAAAATGGTTTGATTTACAAGTTTTAGGTTGATGTTAAAAATTTAAGAGCAAAATATGTGCTCTTCATATATATATATATATATTATGTTTTAATTATCTTTAGGAAAAATGGCCTAGATATTTTTTTTCTTTTTTTTAAGCCTTTAAGATCCGTATTAATTTTAGGAAGAAAATTGATTTGTGATGTGTATTTTACTCTCAGGTGAATTCATGTGAAAGCTATGTAAATGATTTTTGTCAGAATTTATATTGAAAAATGACTGAATATCGATTTTAGAAGCATGTAAAATCTTGAAGGATGCTAAGAACTAAAAATAGACTTGGAGGATCAAATCATGTTGAGAAACTAACTTTGGGGACCATTTTGGTCATTTCCCCATTTTTCAGAGAGTGAACAAATTTGTATGTTTGTTATATTGCATTCCTATAATCTTGTAGGCTCAAATCACATAAGAGCTTAATTTGAACTTTTGTGTGTGTTTATTTCTTCAAGTTCGTGAAAACTTAATTATTTATGAGAGATGTGTACCTAAAATTCAAAAATGACTAAAACTCTCAATTTTGATCTATTTCCAACTTGAGCATTGAGTTAAATTAATTTATACTTGACAAGGAGGGGCAACGTGATGGCAAAACACCTCTCCTTTAGGTATTTTCACATGACTTGTCAAGTAAGAGATCTTGAATGCCAGTCACCTTTGGTATGACTTCATAGCAGATTTTTGGCCCTATGCAATTAATTTATGATTCATTTGTACCTAAAAATAGTTAAAATTGCACATAAAATGCACTCAGGATAATCTAATACATCTTTTAATACTTTCTAATACACTTCTTTTAATAATCCAAAAAAATACACTCTTTTTAATAGTAATTTTTCTTTTAAGGTTTATAAAATGAAGGAATGTAGCAGAAGGTGTGTATTAGAAGGTGAATTAGATTATCCTGACAACATACAATGTATGATTATCTTTTACTACATTTAATATAAAACTTTATATTACTGACAGTTATATTTTTGTTTTGATTTAATTAATTAGTTCAAAAAATTAAAAGTGTATTTAGATTGAATTTGAAAAGAAAAACCTTTACTACAAATCTAACATTATCTTCTAAAACTGATTTACTGAGTATAATTTTTTTTTAAAAAGAAATTTGTTTATTTCAAGCTTAATTCTAATCCAATGCACCTTAAACCATTTATCATTGGCGGAAAACTGCTAGAGGGGGTGGATTAAGTTTATTGGACCTAGGACTGTAAACGGGACGGGTCTTACTCGTACCCGTGCAGATCTGTACCCATTTTTAGCGGGTAAAGTTTAAATTTTATACCTGCGGATCCGTACCCGTACCCGTGCCCGTATTTATACTGCTATATGTGTCTGGGCAGGGTATGGTGATGCCCAGACCCGTATGAATAAAATAATAATATATTATATATATTATATTAAATGGAGTGTAAAATATTTGTTGAGGCAGGTTTGTCTTGGTGGTTAGGGAGGCAAAATAAAATCTTTATTGTGCAAGTTCAATTCCTGTTGCAATAAACTTTTTTTCCCTCCTTTTCTCTTCTTTTTCTTTTTAGTCTTTTTCTCTTTTTTCTTTTCAGTCATTCTCTTTTCTTTTTCTCCTTTTCAGCCCTCTTCTCCTTTTTTTTTTTCTCCTTTTTTCTTTTTTTTTTCTCCTTTTCAATACTAAATAGAGTCTCTTTAATTCATGGATTTTTCGCCCAACTATCCTCTTTCAAATTATTTATTTATTTTCAACTTTATTTTAAATGTCATTTCACAAATAGTTTATTTTTACTAAATATAAAAATATATTCTTTCATCTTGTGTAAAAGCAATTTATGATAATAATATTTGTCTTATTTTTCATTTTATAAAATTGCTGAAAATATAGATCATGACAAAAAGAAAAAATCTTGTTCTTTATTTTTCTTTGTCGTTCTCTATCTTATATGCTAATATTTCACTTATCTATTAGGCCACACCGTATTATTACATATACTCTTTGCTCAGAGGTTGTCCAGGAATTTAGATTACAGACTGATTTATTAAAAGAGGTCTATATCCCTAGTTATTTATGTATATGTTAAATGATTGTATTTGTTGAAAGAAATGTTGAGGAGATTATGTTAATCATGTTAAAATTTTTATTTTGGGATTATACATTGTTTTATATATTTTGTTTAATAGGAAAAAAATAGAAAAAATATCATACGGGTACGGTTATACCCAGACCCTACCCTGGACCCTGGAGGGTCGGGTCTGGGTCCAGAATTTTATACCCTAAAAGGTATGGGTCCGGATCTGGGTCCAAGTTTAACTATAAGGGTACGGGTTCGAGTCTAGGGATACCCTGAGGGTTTGGACCCGTTTACAATCCTAATTGGACCTGACCCCACAATTTAATATAAAATATTCTATCCTACTTTTTTTTTACTTATCTCTCAATTATCATTTATCTTTCTAGGAACTTCATCTCTCTTTAAATTTCTCCCTCTATCTCGTTTTCGACTTCTACACAACCGCTTTAATTTTTTTACCCATATTTATTTATTTATATTTTACTTGTATTCCTTAAATATTGGAACTGAAACTGCAACAAAAGTAACCCAAATATTTTTCTCTTTTGTAATAAAAGCAACCCACCTTGTTTTTGATGAATGTTTTTTTAATTAATAATATTTTTACTTTTGAATATTTTAATATTTTATTAAGTTAGTTAAGTACTTTCAAATTCTAAAAAATTAGAGCACATTTACATTATATATAAAGCACCTATATATAGATTAAAAAAAACACTATCACATGTAATAGTTAAATATTTTGGTCCAAATATTTCTTCCTTCCCTAAGTTTAAATGTGTTCTACAATCTACATAATAGGTAAGAGAGTCAATAAATACGATTCGGGAATCTATAAGGGTAATTCAAAAAAATTCAAAAAATTTCATTTTTTCTTAAAAATTTTCTCTCTCTAAAAAAATTCTCTAAATTCTCTCTAGGACTCTTCACTTCAATCTCAGATCTTGAAAGATCCGACCGTCCAAATTTAGGAAAAATGTTAGTTCTTCAATTTATACTGATTTATTTACAATTTTATCAGTTTAAATCATGAAAATATGCTTTAAATTTTAAAAAAAAAATTAAAGTTTTAGATTGAATTTTTTTTTGCTCGAAATGTGCACTTTCACTGGCCTGGGCGAAAGTCCTAGTGATTTTCGCCCGGTCAAGCGAAAGTCACAGGACATTTTTGCCAGCCGTAGCGATCATGCATGTGAACTGTCGCCAGGCTAGACAAAAATGCAGGGTGATTTCCGCCAGCCTGGGCGAAAGTCACCTGCAGTTAATTTTTTTTAATATTTGTTTATTTATTTTACTTTCTTGTCCATAATTATTAATAGTGCGAAAGGAAAAAAATAATGGATATGAAATCTTAAATCCAGTTAAGAATAAATAATAAACTAATAATAAATGTTATTTCAAATGTTATATAATTTTGTATATGTAGAATAAATGTTACGCGTTTGAAATTGTTTTCTTATATTTATGTGTTTAATATGAAAATGTGTTATGTAATTGCTCAACAATTTGAAGGTTAATTCGAATTGATCGTTATTCTTGGCCTTAGATTTTAGGATTTAGGGTTTAGGTAAAATAATATGTAAATTAATAACTATTACTAAGTAATATTAATGATGAAATAAAATAAAATAATAATAAAAAAAAATAATAATAGTAGAAATTAAATGGTAGTAAATAGTACGAAATAAAATAACATTATCCTGATAAGAATAAATAATAAAATAATAATACAGGAAAAATTAAATATTCTAATGTATAAAAATATTTATTAATGTGTTTGAATAAATAATAGATGGTTCGACCGAGCGGCCGTAGCGGAGATGATGATCTTGGTCCTGTCACGGACAGGACAGGTCGAGTTCAGGATCGCACTGCCACAGCTTCGTCTAGAGGTGTGAGGGGGCGACATAGTACATCCAACCTTCTGTCTACCCCTACCCTTCTTCCTGCTAGTTTACATTATGATACAGGTGTACCTGAGTCTTCTACCCAACCACCGCCTGTACCTTTTAGATCTCGACCTCACATCCCATCACACCTGTCAATCAATATTAAGAAACACGGTGTCCAAATCACCATGACACGTTGAGACCCATAGCTTCAGTACCGAATGTTCGCTCTCAGCACGGTTTGTTGTCTCAACACCGAAATGCAACACTTCATATGTCCAAACCCTGCAAAATTTATGTGCCAGTGGATTCAACCATGTGCTAAACAAGTAATGTAAAAAGTCTGGCCTGCTTGCCACCTCGACTTCAAAACTTACAATTTTATACGGTATTCGGCCTTATCAATTTCATTTATTAATTTGTGCCACGAGCCATTCACGAATCGTTGTGCAACATCTTCGTCTTTAATCAGCTCTGTTAACTTTGCCAACACATTCTGATCGATGTGCCTTCTGAGCACATCATCAATCACAGGCATGAGTCCACTTTCCCTATTCGTAATAATAATGATTGATTCACGATCATTAAGAATTGAACCGTTCTCGGATGACATAGCAGATGAAAATATATGTGCTTGATTTGTTGAAGTACCCATCTGTATGTAGTAGCCTGTTCATTGCACATAAAAGCGGTTGCCACTGTGAAGTTCTTTCCGGTCGAAGTCATCCTTACATCTTCCAATATTGTATCTAAATTATATTCATAAAGGGGAAAATTTATGATTACAATGGAAACTGTTTTAAACGACAGTTAAAATATTTTTCACTATTTAAAAAAATGATTAAAAAGAAATATACATTTAAATTAATAAAGAGATTTAATAATATAATGATCCACTAGAGAGCTTACTTATTCGTTTTAAACATGGTATCCATTATTAGTACATATGGCCACGTCCTTATCATTGCAATTGATGTTGGGTATGCAATGACAATATCACTAAGCACGTTGCTCTCCTCACGGTTTCTATAAAAGACCGTGTAACCCCGTTCTGCACTTAAGCAAAGAACTTCCTCTACCGTGTATCGTCCCTGCATCCTGTTCTTCTTAATCTTCGCAAAAACATTGTATATTTTTCGTGCACTACATATATTATAAAATACATTATATTAACGGAAGAAACATAAATCTAAAATATTTTAATAAACTATTAAAAATAATTCCCTTCTAACATATCTAACTACACAACCAATGTTTTGTTCATGGAAAAATCGTAAGATATTACGAGACGGTACATGACTCTTCCTGAACTGCTCAGTTTGTTGCAACTGCTCCTCCGTAAGTCTGGCAGCCTGAGCATGACCATGATTGTAAACAACTAATTTATGGTTGTGCCTCCCGTTGTGTAGGAACAATTGTCAATTCTCACTTGTAGCAATTTGCTCTCCCTTTAGTTTAAATGGGCACCCACATTTTTTTGTCCCGTAAGGTCCCCGCCTTTTGATTTGAACTTCTTCTTCTTCATCGTCAACTATTGATTTCGTCTTCTTTCTAACTGTACCTCCGCACTCACAAGCCAATGCAACATATGGTCGACGGTCAGATGTTCTTGATTTCTTATACCGATTGACGATCAAATATATGTTAGCTTTCATCCCAGTTTGTTTGTCCAGTCTACCAACTCATCTTTGGAATTAAAAATTTAGTCTATTGTGAATAAATATCCATGATCAATATATTCTTTCAGTTCTAAAAATTCTTCAAACGTATTTGGATATTCATTACCCTATTAATATAAAACAAAAATATTAGCTATGCAAAGAAATTCTGAAGATCCTAAACCCAAAAAAATTAAAAAACAACAAATTATGGAGCACTTTCGCCCAAACGGGCAAAAAATTCAAGTAACTTTCGCCAATCTGGGCGAAGGTATTAGTGCAGTTTCGCTAAGATGGGCGAAAGTTACTTGGATTTTTCACCCGTCTGGGAGAAAGTGCTCCAGAATCTAAAAATTTTTTTTTATTGATTTCCTTACCTCAAAACTAATATTTTCTTGCAAACAATCTTCAAAGGGATCCATATGTTCTTTTAAGTTTGGTTTAATGTTGGAAGTTGATATTTTTTTTAGAGAAATGTTAGAGAGAATTTGTAAAGAGAGAAAGTGAAATGTTTAAAATGATATTTTTTTGAGTTATACTTATAGATTCTCGAGTTGCATTTATTGACCCCCATATGTAATTAACAAAACATTTAAGTATATATCATACTTGCAATTTAACTTTATTGATCCCAAATATCTAAAAAAAGAAATAAAACTCTTGATATCCCCTAACAATGTCATTTCGTTCTTCAAAGTACTGAATTATTTACATAGATTCAAATTCACCAAATGAATCGTGCATAAAGTTTAAATATTATATATCAATACTTTTTATAATGATTTTGAAAATAAAAAGAGATTAATTACGAAAATTAATAATTATTTCTCTAACCTTGATTTCAGTATGAAAACCTAGTAGCATACTCGTAAATGATGTTTGTGACCTACTAACATCCAATGGAATTTCTAAAGTAAATTGAAGAGCCTGTTATATTACATATATTAGAAATATTCTTTTAAAGAAAATTTGTATTAAAATAAAATTTATGAGTATATTCATCACATTAGTCAGAGACTTAGGATGTGATTTTTGCACTTCTACTGATTTAGCTTGTTTCTTTTCCCCCTTTCCTGTAAAAAATGATATACTTGTTTATGTATATACAAAAAGCAATTACTAAAACACAACAAAAAATTATGATAATGTAAATATACTTGAAGTCATGGTAATATTTCCAACTTTTCTCTTCTTTTCCCAGTGACTTTTGATTCACTCATTATTCCTTTTGTTTTTAACATAAACAGGATCAAGCACATGAACATTGTCATTTTTAACCTCACTCTCAAATCCACAACTTTTCGTATTTCCAGTAGATGGATGAATATTCAAATCCGTACAACAAAGATATTCATTAGTTTTATTTGAATGAACTTCAAATACATTATTTAACATATCCCTTGTAAAAGCATGATCTTTAGCACGCTTAACCAAATCATAAGCACATCTAATCATACGAGATACAAATACCATTGTAGCCTCTGTTTCAACACCATTTTTTTTCCACTTTAAAACTATAATGCCGAACTTTGTTCGATCTTTTATTGCCATCAATAGTCCACCTTTCAACAATATACTAAGAAGGAATATGATTTATTCCTTTTGGGGGACATACCTTCAAAATATATGTACAAAATTCCCATAGATTCAAAATGCATGCAACTACATGTAACATCCACACTTTCTACATTTAGATAAACTAACCCATCTCTTTCTTTTTTCACCCTCAAAAGAATCCTATACCTTATATTTGAACCAGATTGAAGTTCCTCAATGGTAGATAAAACACCTTCCAAATACTTTGATTCAAAGTGTTTATAGATCTTGCACAAGAGTAGGCTTACCATTTTTACATTGAAAATCTTCATCACTTTCATTGTTTCTCCATCTGTTGACCATCTCTTCAAAGCTAATCATAAAGTCATAAAGTGAAGTGGTTCTATTAGCAAGACAATTTAGCACATGATATGTACTCTCACTCCTTGAAGTGGCCTTTACTTGGCATTAAAGACATTTCTATTAAAAGACAAAAACTATTTATGACAAAGGTCATACGTTGTCTCAACATTACACATGCATTAACAAAACAAATGAAGGGCCTCACTACCAACATATGATAGAGCATTTCTATTGAAGTCCCATTAACAAAGGTGATGACACGTATTGTTAAACACATGTTGGATTGGCTTAAACATGGCTTGTGCTTGATCTATAAAGAATGTTTTTTGTGCTTTCCCAGCCATAGAACCTATGAATATTTCAAATAACAATAGAAAATATTCCGACATTTTATATGAAAGAAATGCATACCCGAACATCACATTTTGCCAATGATGGTTAATTCCAACAAATGGAACACAAACAAGATTATACTTTTTTGTTCTATATGTGGTGTGAAAAGAAATATGTAGTCGAATTCTTCATAATCAATTCTTGAATTTTCATCTCTCCAAAAGAGGTTACCAATTCGACCATTTTCATCTAGTTGCATAGCCCAATAGAAAAGAGGACCTTGCTCATGTTTAGCTTTAAAATAATTCACAAAAACACTTGAGCATCTCCAGCTTCAATCTTAGACTATTTTAAAAGTCTAAGAAAACTGTAAGAATCATCTGCAATGAAACTTAATTTTCCATGGCCTCCACATTGATTCTCCATATATCTGTAACTATGAATAACACCAAAGCCAGAATTAACCAATGACTCTATACATCCGCATTGAGCACTTGTACTTTGTCTGGCAGATCTCAGTAAATGTCTATCCTTTGGTTCAGCCATTAGATGATATCTTTGCTAGGCATCCTGTTGGAACATCTCTATGATTTTGAAAGGACATCCTTCCATTCAAACTATTTTTTCCACTTTTCTTCCCTTCTTTTGAGCAAAAGAATATCTTGCCTTTAAGTTGAGTTGTTCCTTCAAAGTATCATTGCTTACCTTTATGAACACTAAAATCCTTTTGTATGTGCAATAAACACAATACACATGAAATGCTTCATTTATATTTCCAACCACCATACTCGATTACTTTGCTTCAATTTCACTAATATTATCACCACTAAATTTGTTTCCTTCACCCAATTGTACAACATAATTATCATCGTCTTCCAAAGTAATTATTTCATCACAACTTTACTTTTAAATATTGGAGGAAAACATGTCTGTCTTACAAAATTAAGAGAAAAGAACTTTACTATCAAATTGATCATATATGGATAAGCGCAAGTAATAAATAATGATAAAATATTAAAGAAACAAACGTCCTACAAAATTGAAGAAAATGAGTAACTTTTGAAGTAAAAAATGTCAGCCTTAGATATTTAGGAAAAAAAAAATAGATGATTAAAGGCGATCATCATTTGCAAGTTTTGTCTCAAAAAGGAAAAAAAATATAAGAATATTTCCGTAAGTACAACACAAGAGCAAATAAAGTTTATGAAACAGAAAACAGTTTCCAGAAGATTTATAAAAATTTGAAGCGAACAAGAGAAAGTTTTCAAAAAGCATAGTGTGGTTGTATTTAAAGCAAGAAACTAAATCTCAAATATTAATTACTTATTAAAGAAACATAAGGCAAAACACAGAATTGTTCTTAAATTCTAAAACTTCTGGGATAAGAGAGAATTTCACAAACTCAAAGAGATATTTCCTTTCCCTTCAACCCCCATCAATCGACATTAAGCATGGACAACAGGTGAACAAGAAAATAGATCAAATCCTTCTAACAGTATTTGATTAGCCATCCACATACTATATATTAGGGGGAGGCAGGTCAGAGATGCTATTAGCACCAATAACTAACATGATCAAATCTACTTGGAAGAAACCATTTATTCAGCCCTTTTCCACACAACAAGTAAACAAGTTTCATGTCTTGGAATCACCTAAAGTCCTAGAATTAGTGACACACATCTACTAAACATTATACATTAGCAAATTAAACAAGTTACTTTTCAAGATACACCTACTCATATTACTAAATCTTTAGTAGGATGTACTTGGCTGTAATATCATTGCTTTGATTATTAGCTCATTAATTCGTTCAATACTTCATCGAATCAACACCACATAGTGGTTTTTTTCTTAAACAAGCCTTTTTTTTTAACAGGCTATTAAAGTGGCTCAAAAAGATTCTTTTATTCCTGATTTGGCCATAACGCACAATGGTTGTGCGTTAACCATTGTGCGTTATCACTAATCATATCCTAGGTGGCAGATAACGCATCTTCATTGTACGTTATCTGCCACATCATCTTTTTTTTTATTTTAAAAAACTTATAACAGAATTTAAACCCTTGACCTCACGAAAAATAACACAGAAGACTTACCAATAGACCACCATTGGATCTTATTCAACAAGTGCATGAGATTTTATTTAATAATAACATACTTATGCATTCTAATATTTACCAACTTCAATCATTTGGATTTTTAATTAGAGCAAAAAGAAGACTGCTCCTCTGTTTAATTTTCAAATTGGCGGCATAATTTTTTAATTAATAAGAGAGAAAGTATTAGAAAATTACAAAAACGTAAATTAAAACAAAAATAGGAGGTTTTTTTAGAAACGGTCAGTGGGAAACTGTCATTGTGTAGATCTCAAAAAAATACCCGAAATGCCCACAAGAATCGCCTCAATCGGACGTCCGAGCGCAAAGTTATGCCTCGTCAAATTTTCGACTGTACAAAACAAATTTTTTGCCCCGAAACGTATCCAGATCACTTTTTCGATGATGCCGTTGCGTTCTTCTTTACGAGAACCATCAAAACGAGTGGTCATACGCGTGAAACGGACATCCGATCGCAGAGTTATTCATGTTTAAAGTTTTCCAAATACCTACAAAAATTATTTTTTCTTAATCAATATAAACAAGATAACGCACAATGGTTGTGCGTTCTCATCCACCTCGGTACTTAACGCGGATTAAACCTGTGATTAGCTATAACGCACAACCATTGTATGTTATCTCATTTGATAACACAATGACTGTGCGTTATGGCCTCTTCAGGATTTTAACAAAAAACTGGACCTATTTAGTACCCATTTTTTGAAAATGGGCTAAATAAAGAAAAGAACCCCACATAGTGCCTATCAATATAAAAAACGGGTCTTAGACAATCACTAAGATTTAAAACATACACTTATAATATAATGTAAGAGTGGTAAACAAACGCACTTATAATTTATATACACTTATAAAAATTTTTTGAAGCGAACAAAAACACTCAAAACCAAAAAAAGAAAAAAATTAAAAAGCTCGTTACGACAATATATTTGAACTAAACATCAATTTACAAAAATTACAATTAACCGTGAAATTAGAAAATTTTCGGCAACACTAAAAATTGCCATTTGGAGTATTTACTCTGTACACAGCTTTCCGACACCATCACCTCCACCCAAACTTTATTTAGCAAACCTAACTTTGGCGAACTACTAGGATTCTACATCAAAAGAAAAGGAACAAAAGGGACTTCCATTGACATTTAACACAACATTAGAACAAAATACCGAAAAAGGGACTTCTATTAACATTTAATTTAACATCGAGAAAAGGAAGGGACTTCAGAAATCGTTAGTTGTAGCTTGTGAGCGAAATTTTCTTCTAAGTTTTGTTGAGGAAGAATTTTTGATTCGTATTGTGGAGAAGAAGTATTCGATTCGTGAGAGGGGAAAGGAAGCTACGCACATATCTGTAATGAAAAGAGGTGGAAGAGAGAAGAGAGGTAGAGGACAATGCTTGAAGAGAGAGAAAGAAAGAGAAGGAGAGGTATACGAAAATTTGAAAAAGAAAGAGATAAGTGAATAAATTCGTTATGAAAATATTTAGGATCGGGTCCAATAGACTTAGCCCACTCTCAATTTTCTAGCATTGGCCTTCTTAAAAACTTGGTATCAAAAAGTGAAATTTCTTGCCCACAAGGCCCCCACCCGACTGCCCGATGTCCACGTGAAAGATGTAAATCATGGTGACTCAGTGGCTTTGCAGACTGGAGGCCAGACACTGGTGCATACAAAGAACCACCCCCCACATTGGAGAGGTTGAAATTCCCACACTGCCGCTGCCAGCATTTGAATTCTCTTTTATTTTATTCTTGTTTTTTCCCTTTTTTCCTCTAACAAACTTAAAGGGACACTCTTCTCAAAAGAACAAAAAGGAAAAAAATCTTTAAAAAATAAAAGGAAAAAAAAATTTCTTAGAGGGATACCCATTTTTTTTCCTAAACAGAAGGCATACTTGTTGGTACTAAAAAGACAAAATTTCTCGCGTACAAGGCTTCTACCAGCTGCCAGACGCTCATGTGAAGAATGTAAATCATGGTGACTCAGTAGTCTTACAGACTGGAGGTCAGAAACTAGTGCACACAAGGAACCACTTCCCACATTGGAGAGGTTGAAATTCCCACACTACCATTGTCAGAATTTGAATCTTAGTACCAATTCTGCAGCCTCAAAACCAACTGAGCTATGCCCATGTGAGTAGAAGGCATAGTTGTTGATTCACTTGAAAACTTGTTCATGTTACATTAATCATTACCAATAAGGGTGTTTTTTAAAGAAAAATTACCAATAGAATTATACGGATCAATGTTAAGCAACGAATTAGGTGTAAACAAAAGAAATATTTATCAAAAATAAGAAAAATTATTACTGTTTTTGTTTTTTTTATTTGTCATATTATGTTAATTTTTGTATTTTTTTTGGTCCCATTATGAAAATAATACAACATTTAATAAGCTTTTTCTCATTATACTATTCTATAAACAATAAATTTCAACTCCTTTAAGTACTCTCTAACATTACAATTAGTAAAAATAATAATGAAGAGAGAGATTAATTTAAAGGATATTTTAGTCTCATGTAAGAAAAGAACATCTTAAGTTCCACATTTTCTTAGTTACATACTTAATATGTAATATCCAAAACATGACCAAATAATATTTTTTGCATCAGTGTTATTAATATAAATATTTTTTACACTACATGATACTCTTAATTGATCCAATTGATTGTATCAACCATGGCAAATATACATCACTCATTAATGGTATGGAGTTAAATTGTAATTATTTGAATTTATAAATAATAAGCTTATTTGATCTCACAAATAGATAATAAGTTTCTTTATAAAGAATAATCTCATGATCGTCTCAAATTTTCTATTATAAGCATGTTTGTAGAATTAAAATAAAAGGGTCAAAATGTAACTATTTTAAACTATAGATAATAAACTTATAATTTCATCTAAATAATAGATAAAAACACTTATTTAGAGAATAATTTTATTATCATCTGAAATTTAGACAATAACCATGTTTATAAGTTTATAATTAAATATAAGAGAGTCAAAGTGTTATTATTTGAAACTATAGATAATAAGTTTGTTTTATCTTAATAATGGATAATAAGTTCATTTATAATTAAGTTATCAAAAAATCATCACTTTCTAGATAGAGGGGTTTAGTTAAAAGATTGTAAAATTTAAAGCAGTATTGATCGTTTGCATTATAAAAAAAAGGGTGTAATTACAACAATGTTATATTTTTAAAGAGTATACTTGTTTAATCTTTATAAAAAAATTTAAACCATAGCTTCAATAATTTAAACTATGGTTAGAAAATAATAATCAAAGAAAAAAGGAATTTAGAGAAAAAAAAGTCAAAGAAAAAAAAGAGAGAAAATGATAGATCAATTTTAAGAGTGAGAGAAAGATAAATAAATACCTGAGAAAGAGAAAAGGTTTAACTATAAAAATTTTTATTTTAACACCTTCTTATACAATTGGGAAAAAATAGAATAAAATTAAATTCTTCTTCCAAATTGTTAAGGATATTATTGTCATTGAAAACAACCTAATTCGTTGGTCTTTGGTTTATGTTTGATTCACTTTGCATTTATTGTTGTGGAGCATTCTTTTCCAGGACAAATTGTGTTGGAAATAGCTGATATTTTCAGTCTTTTGAGGTAGAGGCATTTTTTTCAAGGTTATCTGCGGGTTTTCTGAAGTAGAATAATGTACTTTCTCTCTACAGTTTGTAACAATTTTTTACGAGAAGAGAGAGAGAATTTAGATCGAAAATTTGAGTAAAGACTAAGTAGAGCCTAAATTATTGTGCAAGGAGAAGAAAAATTTACTTTATATTTCTGCCATTATAATTATAAATATAAGATATTTTAAACTTATACACAAAATTTAATAATATTGAAAATAAAATAAGTTTAGAAACACAATATCATCTATCTTACTCACTAAATAAGTAGATAGATAGATAAGGAAGAGTTGAATAAATTATAAAGAGACGTATAAAGATGAAAAAACGCAAATAATATTTATTAAAAAACCTTATAGTTTTTGCTGGAAGGAGTATTATAAAATATTAAATCTTGTGACTTATTTTCTAAAGAAATAATTATTTTATAACGAAATTATAGAAAAACAGTATTGAAATTCAGTTAAACAACTTGTTTTTTTTTTTAAACAACTGTTAAACAAATTACATGCTGAAAGTTTCTAATGGGGAAAACAATCCAATGTTTTCTGTCTATTATTGCAAAATAGTATACATTATACAATTGTCAAGTATTGACAAATCTTAAATAAATTATAACTAGGGAACTAAGAAACTAAATATACATGGATTAGGATTTGTAAAAGTAAAAATCCTAAATAGAATAATAAATAATAATAATAATCCTAATCTTTAATCATTAATACTCCTCTCAAGTTGGAGCGTGAAGGTATGAAATACCCAATTCGGAAGCTAAACAATGAAAATGAGTAGGATGAAGAGTTTTAGTGAGAAAATCGGCCGGCTGAAATTTGCTGCGAATATAATGAGGATAAATAAATCTGGCTTGAAATGCATCTCGGACAAAGTGACAATCAATTTAAATATATTTAGTATGTTAATGGAACACAGGATTTTCGACGATGTGAAGAGCAGCTTAATTATCACAATGTAACGGAATGGAGCGTGTGATAGGTACATGAAGATCACGAAGGAGGTTAGATAACCATTTTAATTCACATAAAGTCATCGCCATGGAGCGATATTCAGCTTCGGCAGAAGAGCGAAAGACGATATGTTGTTTCTTCATTTTCCAAGAAATAGGAGAACCACCGAGTGAAATAAAGTAACCTGTAACAAAACGCTGGGTAATGGGGTAGGTGGCACAATCAGAGTCACAATATGCAGTCAGTAAAAGAGGAGAATTAGATTAAAGAATAATACTACGGCCAGGACTACTCTTGAGATATCGAACAACCCTGATAGTCGCATCCTAATGAGCACGGCGAGGGGCATGCATAAATTGAGAGAGTGTATGAACAGAGTAACCGAGTTCAGGTCGAGTAAGAGTAAGGTAGATCTGCTTGCCAATGAGTCTGCGGTATCATTCTGGGTTATCAAAATAAGAGCCAGTAGCTTTGACAAACTGATGATTTGGTTCAATAAGAGTAGAAACCAGTCTGGCTCCTATAATCCAGTCTTAGAGAGAATTTTCAAAGTGTACTTTCGTTAGCATAAAAATATACTCGAAGAATTTCTTGCAATTTCGATGCTCAAAAAATATTTAAGAGGACCAAAATCCTTCATGTGAAAGCAGGTATTCAAGGAAGCTTTGAATGCATTCATAGATGAGAACACACAAAAAATATTATCCCTTGAGTATGTAAAGAGCGAATAATCTACATAAGACTGAGAAAAACAACACTTACAAAGAGCAGCTTTCAGCTTGGAAAACCAACACTGAGGAGCTTGTTGAAGGCTGTACAAAGATTTCTTCAATAGACAAACCTGTCCGCAAAAAGAAGGACAGAAACCAGATCGGGGACGCATATAGACTTCTTCCTATAAATTTCTATGTAGAAATGCATTGTGGACATCCATTTGATGAATAGGCCAGTTTCAAGTAGTAGCAATAGAAAGTAAGGTTCGAACAGTAACCATTTTAGCAACAAGGGCAAAAGTCTCTGTGAAATCAATGCATGCTGTTTGTGTGTTGCCATAATCACCAAGTGGACCTTGTATCTTTCAATACTACCATCCGCTTTATATTTAATGCGATAAACCCATTTACTTCCAAGAGCACGTTTGCCAGGGGACAAGGATGTCAAATTCCACGTGCCATTCTTTTCTAGGGCATCAATTTCTTGTTGCATTGCAGTGAGCCATTTAGAATTGGAGACAGCCTCAGATTGTGTAGTAGGTTCTGTTTCTGTGGCAACAGATGCTAAAAAATACCTATGCGAGGAAGAAAATTTTTTATAGCCTACAAAATGTATTATATGATAAAGGGATGTACCTAGAGGTCCACAGAGAGAGAGAGAAGAGAGAGGGAGCAGAGTAGGAATGAGATATAAGAGTCTTCCAGATGGCATTACAGTCATAATCTCGGAGTTGAGCAGGAACTGTTTTAACACGAGTACTTTTTCTAGTACCAATATTATTTTTGGGCTGAATATCTGGATGGTTTGTTTCTGAGGCTTCTCCCGGATACGTAGAAATCATGACTAGTCCGAGGATTTCTTCTTCAGATGTTATTAGGTTGAGAGATGGAGTTGGGTCGATGTAAGGAGGTGTTGGGCTTTGAAGAGGGTCCATGATTGGACTGGAAGGAGGCCCATGATCGGATGGATTAATACAAGGAGAAGTAAGGCCGCATAAGGTGTCATCTACAGATGAATTGGAAATTGACAGCTTGGAGAGGTGGGTTGGTTCCTGTTGAAAAGAAGATTGCTGGAAAGGAAGATAGGCTGGCTCGTCTGGGCTAGTGATTGGGCGGTGCACGTCTGGGCTAGTGATTGGGTTGTGCGCATCTGGGCCACCAGATTTGTCCTGTCCAGCTGGTGTGATTTCTTGGGCTCCTCTTGGACTAGCGGTTGGTCTGTGTGTGTATTGGCACGCGGCTGGGTCATCTATTTGGGCCTGTCCAGCTGGTATGGTTTCTTGGGCTTGTCTTGTACTCTCATTGTCTTGTAAACCCAAAATTTGTTCCCCAAAATTGTAAGGATGTACAAAGTCTGTAATACATGGTGAAGTGTCCAATTTTTCTTGATATGGAGATTTAGTCTCATCAAATATTACGTCTCTGGACAAAATAATATTTTCGTTTTGCAAGTCATAAAAACGTCATCCTTTCCTGTTAAATGGATATCCGAGGAAGGCACATATTGTACTGCATATGTGAAATTTATCCTTGGGGAGGTCATGATCATGGACATACGGTAAACACCCAAAACTTTTAATGTGACAATATAATGGCTTTATCCCATGTAGTAACAAATAAGGTATTTTTCCATGTAACAAGGCAGAGGGTGTGAGATTAATAAGTTATTCAGCCATCAAAACACATTCTTCCCAAAATTTTATGGTAGGTTTGCTTGAAATCGTAAAGCACGAGCTGCATTCATAATATGACAATGCTCCCATTCAACCCTGCCGTTTTGTTGTGAGGTACCAACGATGGTTGTTTGATGTATCATGCCATGGGCCGAACAGTATGAGTTTAGACAAGTAAATTATGTACCATTATCACTCCGGGACTGTACAGTTTTGTGAAATTGGGTTTGGACCATGGTAAGGTATTCTTTTAAAATGGGTGCAACTTTACTTTTCTTAGAGATCAAATATATCTAGACAGCCCTGAAATAATCATCTAATATAGTAAGAAAATAAGAGGCTCCTGTAGTAGACTTAGTTTTGCATGGTTCTCATAAATCACAATGAATTAACTCAAAATTTTGAGATGCTTTATTCATACTTAAAAGAAAACAATCATGTGTTTGCTTAGCTCGCAGACAAACATTGCAAGGTGTAGATCCAGTTCTAGAATTTTTAGAAAATTCCAAAAATTTATTCACCACAAAATCTAAAGGATAGCCCAACCGGACATGCCTTAGTGTATTGGAGTCAAGAATATTACTTGAAAAAGCATATAAAGCTGATAGATGCAACGGTTTGTAGAAGTAAATCCTATTTCTTGCTCACCCACTCCAATTGGCCTCATCGAGATACGGTCCTGTATAACATAAAAATTGTCAGAGAGAGTGATAAAGCACTTAGAGTCTCATGTCAATTAATACAAAGAAATTAAATTGCATTTAAGCTCGAGAATTAACAGCACACTGTGGAGTTTGAATCTAGGATTTAAAGAGACCATTACTTCTTGCTGAGTAATTACCTTAGCTCAATTAGGCAATCCAATAATATATAGATAAATATTATTTAAATTTCTCAAAAAAACTTTCCTACCAGTCATATGGTAAGAACATCATGAATCCAAAATCTATAAACTTTCCATACTAGATAATTTTTTGAATTGAGAGATATTTGAGTCATTTATTATAGTCAACAGCTTTGATCCTGGAACAACCCTCAAAGCATCCGTTTTGGGGTGGGAGTCTTCTGCAAATATCTGGAGCTTTCTGCCGCTGGAGTTTTCCGTCATCTCACCATGCCGGACAGTGGGAGCTGTGTTTGCCCAGGCGTTATCTTCTCTTACTCCTGCCTGCTACGGCTGCACGTTCCTGGCGTTCATCCGGACAAGGAAAGGTCAATTCGGAACCTCCCTCGACCAATACTCTCGGTCTGCATTCTGCTGTTGCTACTAAAATTTTTGCCGCGGTTGGTGTCGACAACATTTTTGGGCCACCATTCCGGGTAGCCCACCAGTTGGAAGCAGCTGCTCGCGTAATGACCACTCCAGCGACAGTGTGTACAAGTGGTACTGCGTGAGGAGGATGATGGACAGTGAGCGGCGGCGGCAGTAAAAACCATCCCTTCGCTGCTTCTTCCTTCTGTTCTTGTAAGGTTTCTATGTTCTTCCTTCCTGATCTGTGCAAGAACAGTTCTCACCCTAGGGACTGGTTCCTGTTGAATTAAATGGGAACGAACAGTGCCATAAATTTCACTATTCAATCCCATTAAAAATTGAAAAAAATTTTCT
The DNA here is from genome assembly GCA_028651295.1 of Catharanthus roseus. NCBI lineage: Eukaryota > Viridiplantae > Streptophyta > Magnoliopsida > Gentianales > Apocynaceae > Catharanthus > Catharanthus roseus. The sequence continues at coordinate 24,728,328 of JAPQWS010000153.1, read as the reverse complement.
TCCTCTCTTTCATTTGTAATGGCTGTTAAAATTGTTGTATCTGTAGTGGGTGGGAGTTGAGAATAATTGTCTAATTCGTCCCATAATTTTTTAAAGCACGATTAATAAATGTTCACTGAATCTCCTCCTTGTTTACAATTTGCTAATGCCACCTTCAGCTCATATTTCTTTGGCCCATTCCTAACTAAGAATCTTTCTTTTAAGTCTGTCCCCAATTTACCGGCTCTTTCAGAGTAATTTATTGGAGAGAAGGCTCTATTGTATTGAGAATCTATGAATTTACTAGAGTGTTGATTTCCCAACATTCTTCCTCTTTATATGGGTCGTTCTCTGGTATGGGAATCGTTCCGTCGATAAATCCCAATTTTTTCTTTGAGCCCAAAGCCAGACGTATTGCTTTTGCCCATTCTACGTAATTATTGTCTTTATCACTTTCTTTCAATTGGACTGTTGTTATAATCAGTCCGGGTTCATCTGAGGATGCTACATAGTAATCATCTTTCTTCAACCTATGAACATGGCTTTCTTCGACCATGTCATTATCGACATTACCATTTTTTTCTTTGTCATGACTTATTATGAGAGATTAGACAAAGGCTCTGATACCATGAAAGTTTCCAGTGGGGAAAACAATCCAATGTTTTTTGTCTATCATTGCAAAATAGTTTACATTATATAATTGTCAAGTATTGACAAATCCTAAATAAATTATAACTAGGAAACTAAAAAACTAAATATACATGGATTAGGATCTGTAAGAGTAAGAATCTAAAAAGAATAATAAATAATAATCCTAATCTTTAATCCTTAACAAATGCTTTCATCAATCTTGTCCTATTATATTAATTTTCCCTTTAAATATTTTGAAATTGTTACATTAAAAAAGTTAAATCACCAATTATTTGAAGAGTATTTTTTCATTTTTTGAACATGGGTAAAACGGCTTTTCAAGAAAAAAAAACATGAGTAAAACGGCTAAGATTATAGTTTCAAGGTTAAAAGTGTATTTAGTTAAAGTTTGATTTTAATATTTTTCTTTATTTTTCTTCAGAGTGAATAATTTTTTGAGGAAAAGATGGGCTCAAATAAAAATTTTGCATCGAGTTATATTTAAACCAAAAAGGGAATTTAAAAAGGGACCGATAAATCTAACTCGGGAATATGAATGTATAGGCGAAAAAAATCATTATTTTTTCCTACTCTTTCTCTCTCTACACAGTTTCTCTCTAACTTCTCTCTACTCCTTCTCCACTCTAAAACTAAAATATTTAACATTGAACTTGAATTGGAGGTAGATATAGATCATTATGAAGAATTTGTAGAAGAAAATATCAATTTAGATGTAAGAAAAGTTGAAATTTTTTTTTTTCTAAAACTGGGTTAGGATCGCCCGGACGGGCGACCCGAACATGAGCAGATCGCCCAGATGGGCAACAAGCACACATCCGGGTCGCCGTCCCGGGCGACAGGCTCACGTCCGGGTCGCCGGCCCTGGCGACCCGAGTTTTTTTTTTTTTTTTTTTTAAAGGAAGAAAGAATTTTTGTAGGTATTTGGAAAACTTGAAACATGAATAACTCTGCGATTGGAGGTCTGTTTCACGCGTATGACCACTCGTTTTGATGGTTCTCGTAAAGATAAACTCAATGGCATAGTCGAAAAAGTGATCTGGACGCGTTTTGGGACAATAAAATTGTCCCATATAGTCGAAAAATATGACGAGGCATAACTTTGCGCTCGGACGTCCGATTGAGGCAATTCTTGTAGGCATTTCGTGTATTTTTTCGAGATCTACGCATTGGAAATGGCTTTAGGTAGTTTCCACCAATCGTTCCTCCAAAAACTTCCTAGTTTTGTTTTAATTTATGTTTTTGTAATTTTCTAATACTTTCTCTCTTGTTAACTAAAAAATTACGGCACCAATTTGAAAATTAAATAGAGGAGCAGTCTTCTTTTTGCTCTAATTAAAAATTCAAATGATTGAAGTTGGTAATATTGGAATTCTTTTTACAAACAAATTTTTTGCCCCGAAACGCGTCCAGAACACTTTCTTGACGATGTCGTTGCATTTATCTTTATGAGAACGATCAAAACGAGTGGTCATACGCGTGAAACGGACCTCCGATCTCAGAGTTATTCATGTTTCAAGTTTTCCAAATACCTACAAAAATTCTTTCTTCCTTTAAAAAAAAAAAAAAAAAAAAAAAAAAAAAAACTCGGGTCGCCAGGGCCGGCGACCCGGACGTGAGCCTGTCGCCCGGGACGGCGACCCGGATGTGTGCTTGTTGCCCATCTGGGCGATCTGCTCATGTTCGGGTCGCCCGTCCGGGCGATCCTAACCCAGTTTTAGAAAAAAAAAAATTTCAACTTTTCTTACATCTAAATTGATATTTTCTTCTACAAATTCTTCATAATGATCTATATCTACCTCCAATTCAAGTTCAATGTTAAATATTTTAGTTTTAGAGTGGAGAAGGAGTAGAGAGAAGTTAGAGAGAAACTGTGTAGAGAGAGAAAGAGGAGGAAAAATAATGATTTTTTTCGCGCTATACATTCATATTCCCGAGTTAGATTTATCGACCCCCTTTAAAAATATCATGAATGCTAGAAAATTTCCATATGGTATGCCACAGTATTCGGTTGATCCGGCTTGACAGTTAAATTGTACCTTACTAAGCACCGAGGGAAGTTACAAAAAGGCCCACTTTAAAAGCCCATATCGAATAAAAATGGCCAAGGACTTTAAATAAGAAATTTGAAGCGAAAAGGTGAGGGGTCGATAAAGGAAACTCGAGTTTCTTTAAGGATAACTCGAAAAAATTAAAAAAATTTCATTTTTACCTAAAAACTTCCTCTCTCTAAAAAAAATTCCCTAAACACTCTCTAGGACTATTCACTTCTATCTCAGATCTAGGAAGATACGACCGTTAAAATTAAAAAGAAAAAAAGATTAGTTCTTCAATCTATTCTCATTTATTTACAAATTTATTAGTTTAGATTATGAAAATATGCCTTTAATTTGAAAAAAAAAAAATCGCACTTTTAAATTTGAATCTTTTGCTGCCAAAATCGGGCACTTTCGTTGAGGCCGACGAAAGTGTTCGGTGACTTTCGCCGGGCCCAAGGAAAGGTGACCAATCCTTTTGAAGGCTCAGACGAAAGGTCACAAACACTTTCGTCTAGCTTTGGCAAAAGAGCAAAAAAATTTTGAATTTTTTTTATTATAAATTTAATTTTTTTTGTCCATAAATGATTATTTGAATTTTTAATTAATTTTGTATATGTAGAATGAGTGTGACTAGTTGTTTAAAATATTTTATGTGATAATTTTTATTGTTAATATGATAATGAATTATGTTTTTGTGAACAATATGAAATGAATTATTGTTAGTGAGAAGAAATAAAATAACGAAAATGAAATAATAAATCCCGGTAAGGTCAATAAGAATGTAATAACAAATGTTATTTCAAATGTTATTTAATTTTTGTCTATGTAGAGTAAAAGTAACTAGTTTAAAATTGTTTGATTATAATTATATGTATAATAAGAAAACGTGTTATGTAATTGCTAAACTATTTGAATTTTTATTTGAATTCATCGTTATTCTTGTCCTTAGGTTTAGCAGATAAGATCGAATAATATATAAATTAATAAGTATTACTAAAGAATGTTACTGATGGATAATAATAGTATGAAAGAAATAGTAGAAATGAAATAACAGATCCCGATAGTAATAAATAATAAAATAATAATATATGTTAAAGTAAATGCTCAAATATATGATGAACAACTATTAATGAGTTTGAATATATAATACATGGTTCGACCAGGCGGACGTAGAGACGATGATTATCTTGGTCCTGTCACAGACAAGACCGGTAGAGTTCATGGTCGCACTGTTACAGCTTCATCTAGAGGTACTAGGGGGCGACATAGTACCTCTGACCTCCCTGCTACTCCTACCCCTCTCGCACTTGTTTTCCATCATGGAACGGATGCACCCGGGTCTTCCATCCATCCACTGGCCGTACCTTTTAGATCTCGACCTCCCCTCCAATCGTAACTGTGGTTTCTTGTGGGTTTGTCAACAGAGGGCAAGGATCTTCAGGCAATACCGGATATATAACACCTTTGATGAGGCGACAAACTTCCCGAACCTTAGAAATTGGACCCGTACTAATTTCCTCTAGCGTTAAGGTGAGATCACACATCTTGGAATCCATGTCTCTCTCATGCACATCCGGGATATCAGCACCAATTTCTAGTTTTCTCCAAAAAATATAAACATTTTCCAACTGGATTGGAATTAAATATTGGCACCTATAAACCAATTCACATGCACATGATAGACCGTGCGACTTCCTTAAATAATGCAGGCACTTACTTTCCGGGTCTTCAACCATCTCGTGTGCTTTCTTTATCTCCAGCCATATCTTCTTCAAAGCCAAATGATTGATTTTAATACTTATATTCTTCAATATGGCATTACTATTCGCGGCAAACTTCTCTTTAAGTTTAGAAATTTCCAATGAGTATTTTATTTCAGCAATTTGACCTTCAAGAAGAGAGTCGATATTAAGAAACACGGTGTTCAAATTACCATGACACGTTGATAACTATAGTTTCAACACTAAATGTTCACTCTCAGCACGATTCGTTATCTCAACCCTAAAATGCAACACTTGAGATGTCCAAGCCCTGCAAAATTTATGCGCAAATGGATTCAGCCATGTGCTAAACATATAATATAGAAAGTTCGGCCTACTTTGCCACTTACTCTTCAACACTTCCAACTTTCTCTGATATTCCTCCTCATCAATTTCATTTATTAATTTGTTCCACGAGCCATGCACGAACCGTTGTGCCACCTCTTCGTCTTTAACCATCTCTGTCAACTTTGCTAACACATTCTGATCGATGTGTCTTCTACATAACATATGATATGAATTTCTCAATACATCATCAATCACTGTCATTAGTCCGCTTTCCCTATCGGGAAGAATCACTAGTGGCTCACCTTCATTAACAATTGAGTTGTGCCCATTTGACATAGCAGATATAACATGTAAGTGCTTGATTTGTTGAAGGACCCATCTGTATGTTGTAGCCTGTTCATTGCACATAAAAAGCTGTTGCCACTGTGAAGTTCTTTCCTGTTGGAGTCATCCCTACAGCTTCGAATACTGACATATTGTACCTTAATTAAAAAATAAAGGGAAAAATTAATGATTAACATTGGCAACTATTTTAAACGGACTTCAAAATATTTTTAACTATTTATTAAAAAAATTACTAAAAAGCAATGATCCATTAGAGTACTTAATGAATTTAAATGTTTGTGAGGATAAATTAATAAAGAGATTTAATAATACAATGATCCACTGGAGCACTTGTGCGTTTTATACGTGGAATCCATTATCAGTACATATATCCACTTTCTAATCATTGTAATCGATGTCGGTTGTGCAACGACAGTATCACTAAATACATTGCTCTCCTCACGGTTTCTATAGAAGACCGTGTAACCTCTTTGTGCACTTAGGCAGAGAACTTCCTCTACCGTGTTTCTTCCCTGCATCCGGTTCTTCTTAATCTTCGCAATAACATTGTAAATTTTCTGAGCACTACATACATCAAATTTTTTTATTAATGGAAGAAAAACAAATCTAAAATATTTAACAAAGTATTAAAAATAATTCTCTTCTAACTTACCTAACTGCACAACCAACGTCTTGTTCTCGGAAAAATCATAAGATATTACGAGGCGGCACATGACTCTTTCTAAACTACTCAATCTGTTGCAACTGCTCCCCTATAAATCTTGCAGCCTGAGCATGACCGTGATGGTAAACAACTATTTTATGGTTATGCCTCCCCTTGTGCATGAGCGATTGCCAATTTTCGCTTGTTGCCACTTGCTCTCCCTTTAGTTTAAATGAGCACCAACATTTTTTGGTCCCATAAGGTTCCCGCCTTTTATTAGAATTTCTTCTTCCTCATAGTCAACTATTGGTTTCGTATATTTTTTAAGTGCCCCTCTACGCTCGCAAGCCAATTTGACATACGGTCGACGGTCAGCCGTTCTTGATCTCTCATACCGATTTATGATTAAATATGTCTTGGCTTTCATTGCAGTTTGTTTTGCCCAGTTGACCAACTCATCTTTCGAACTAAAAATTCGGTCTGTTGTCAATAAATGTCCAAGATCAACATATTCTTGTTCTAAAAATTCTTCAAACGTATTTCGATCTTCATTAGCCTGTTAATGTAAAATGAAAATATTAGCATTACAAAAAAAAAATTCAAACTAAATTCATCAAACAAAAAAATAAAAATAAAAAAATTTTCCAGGAGCACTTTCGCCCATGGGGGACAAAGAAACACATCAACTTTCGCCTGTTTGGGTGAAAGTGTCAAGGAACTTTCGTCTAGATGGGCGAAAGGGTCCCAGAATTTTCGCCCGTTTGGGCGAATGTGTACCAGAACTTGAAAAAAAAATTCAATCGATTTTCTTACTTGAAAACCAACATTTTCTTGCAATAAGTCTTTAGGGGACTCCATACGTTAGACTAATTTAGCTTTAATGTTCAAAGTTTGAGTTTGTTTTTAGAGAGAGGTTAGAGAGAATGTTTGTAGAGAGAGAAAGTTTTATGTTTAAAATGAATTATTTTCGAGTTATCTTCCCCAAAGCTGAAAACCCCCTAATGAAAAAGGTCACTCGCGCGGCAGGCTGTGACTGAGGTTGGTTTATGCCAGGTAGGTTGAGAAAGGTTTTGCTCCTCTCTGCGTTTACCTCCACCGATGACTTCTTCTCCGATAAATCAAATGCTCTTGAGAAATTAGCATATTTAGTCCTACAACATTTTTCCTTTTCTAATTTTGTACCTTTTCCTGTTTAAGGGTTTTTTTGGACAAGAATTTTTAGGGTAACTAGCTCTTTGTTACTTGTTGGTCCATATAGTATGGTGCCCGCATTAATACTTTTGTCAACTTAGGAAGATTTTGATTTAACTTTTCCCATCTTTCCCAATTTCACATGCTCAAGTTCAGAAGTAGTTGGCCCGGCATATGGACACAGTTATCTATTCTTTTTTCTATACATGATTCTCATAATAAAAATAACAAGTAGGTAGCCGCCCTCAGACAATTCCTTTGCCATTGCCATAGAGCGAAGAATTCTAGTTTGCTGCAAACTGTTATTGCTTTTATATGGAAGCACTTGGTTGATGTGACCTGGGCGAAATTTGATACCAATAAAAAATTTGTGGCAACTCAAACATTGAATTTGAGAACAAGAAGAAGTCTATCATTTCCTTATTCTACTATGGGGAATATCTTCATAGGGACACATACCGTTGCAGTTGCAAAGGAGGACATTAAGGAATTTACGGATATAGTCGGGTGATTACAAAAATGCCTAGGAGAAATTGATGATGAACATACTAAGGAATTACAAAAGGGAGGAACTTTGGATTATGATACTGAACCACACTAGAATTGTTCTCTATCAACAGTTGGTGTAGGTTGCGCTTTTATGATTTGGACTTTGGATGGGGAAGGCCTATTTCTGCATTTACAACAACTTTTCCCAAGAAGAACATGATATGTTTGATGGATACAAGATCAAAAGATGGAATAGAAGCATGGGTCGGCATGGTCGAAGATGAAATGGTCATGCTTTCTCCTGAATTTCTTTCACTTGTAGACATTGATTTTAGCCAGTGATTCCCAAGTATTTTTCTTGCTATGTTCATGTTCCAATTGTTGCATTTTCCTTGGTATTATTTTGAGCATATTAATTTGATAAATAAAGATAGGGGTTAAATATAAGAAATGGCCAAACTATATAGATTTTGTGTGAAACAGATATTTGAACTTTGAATTATGACAATTAAACTCTTAGCCTTAGTTTGGTTGGGGTGAAATCAGGGAGGGAAGTAGGAGGGGATGTAAATCAGGATGTATGTCATTTACATCGTTTGGTTGCAACGTAAAAGCGGAGGAGATGTAAATAAGGAGAGGGAGCTCTCCCCCTCCACGTCAGTAAATTGGTCCCTACTAAAACAGACGAATTGGGACGTAAATGATGTTATAAAGTCCATTTTAATCTCTTACAAATTAGTTAGTTACAAATTTATCCTAAACTAAACTCCTACCCCATGTATATAACATTCCTAACCTTATGAAATGTATAGAATAGTAAATTATATATAATAAAACTATTTACCTTCTACTTTTCACCCCAACCAAATGAAGGAAAGTAATTGTGATTTACTTCCCTCGCAACCCTACCCAAAAATTTTGAAGTAAATGAATATACTTCCCCTAGTGGAAGTAAATGGTGTCACTCTCCAAGTTACCGATAAAACATCGACGGAAATGTGTGTGTCGGCTCTTTTACGTCAGTAAACTCAACTTCCAATGCTTTTTCTGTTGGTAAGTTCATTTCCAAACAGTTTACCAATGGTTTGCTCGTGGGATGTTGGCATAGGAAAAAAATTTCGTTGGCATCGTTGTATCCGTCAATAACAAATACCAATGCATGTTATCGTTAGAGTCGCTTATGTCGGTATATTTCTTACCGACGGTCTTAACGATGGACACTAAATAACTAAATAAAAAAAAATAAACCATATTGCTGATGACTTTTTGTAAGTAAGGTCGTCGGTAGGAATTTTTTATATAAATTACAAAACGAGTAAAGCCCCTTGAAAAATAACAAAATTCCTAACACAAGCAATTATATTAAACATTCAATATAATTAACAATGTTCGATATAAAATACTAAACGTTCATACTCAATAATATTGAACATAACATATATATACATATATGAAACTTCCTAATAAAAAACATAAGTAAAACTAAATCAAACATCCTGATCTGTCCTTGGATCACTACAGGGCGGGGAAGACAACATCAGTGCCAGGAGCACGAATAGAGAGAGGGAGCAAAGGAAGATCGAATTGCAATATCAGGGGTAGGGTCCTCCTAGTTCATAGCAGGGGCAGGGGCCTCCGAGTCCATAGCAGGTGCAAGCAGTGAAGATGTCGAGGCCCTGGTACCCATAGCCGCTCTGACGAGGTCTAAACTAGATGCAGAAGAATGTACACCAAATAATTATGCTCCGTAAAACGCCTCGTGTACTCATCAAAAGCATCAGAGACGCTCAAAATACCATCCTCCACCCTCCTCAACATATCATCATAACACGGCCCGATCGGAGTTAATCCTATACAAGATGTGATCCAGCTGCTCTTAGCTCTATAATGGATAGTTTTCGATCCAACTCCATAGACACATCCGTCCCTTACGCCTCTCACTACTATGCCCATAAGGGCAAGATCATCAGGCATAGCTGTGCGCATCGCCGCAATCTCCTCTTCGGCCTTTCACTTCGTGAAACCTCTCCTACAATATAAAATGTTAGGTAGATAACTATAACTTGTACAATATTAATTAGATACACATAACAATAACTTATACAATATTAATTAGATACACTTTAAAACATTAAAACATTATATAAACTTAATTTTTCACTAAGATACCTAGAACTCTTCTGCAGTAAAATCCATATACTCCCTCTCCTTCTCCCCAAATGATGCTTGTGCAGATCCTCCAACTTCTTGCACTTCAAAAATTTCTCAAGTAATATCTCTTGCTGCAAAACCACAATATATAGTTAACGTGATTTACAATCAACTAACCGAAAAATGTAATATTAATGAAATTGAATACCTTCTTTGCGAGAGACTCAGTGAAGGAAATGGACCCACCGGTTTGTTTCCCAGGTCCCCCATAAAACATTATTTAAACTTAAAGAGTCAGGGCTCTCCCGTAAAGTAATATTTAAACTTAAATAATCAGAGCTCCCTCGTAAAACAATATTTAAACTAAAAAACATACCTTAATCGTGTATATGACAAAGAATATTCCACCAAAGTCCTCACAAACAAAACTATAAGACAAAAAAGAGAATAATATTAAAATTTAAACTTAAACTCTTCGTTCTATTAATAGGATCTAAAAAGTAACAAGTTTTATTTATGAATAGAACTATTCTTAAACTCAAAATAATGTGGCCAATTATTTCTTCTCCATTTAAACTCAAAATAACTATTAATTAACAAAATAATTATTTCTTTATAAAACACCATAACATTAAATTCCACCACTTAATTCTTAACTTAAAGTCCTAAATCCTAAAAGCCCAAAACTCAAAATAAAGTCCTCATTGTCACGTGTATTTCATACAATTTTAAGCAAAACACATACCTCAATCTTGTCTATGAAAGATAATATGCCCACAAAAATCCTCGCATGTAAGATTGTAAGAAAAAAGAGAATTCGCTTAAGTAAAATGCTTAATGTGTAATAATATAAGTATAATCATAAAAGTAAAATGCTTAAAGTATGATAACATAAGTATAAACAGAACTTATTAATCATATATATATATATAATAATCATACAATGTTTTAGGTGTCGGAATGATGATCGGAATCGTCATCGGAATGATCATTAGAATCATCATCGCCGTATTCCTCAATTTCTTCATTAGAATCTTCATCTAAATCCCATTCTATCATAGTTTCATCATTTTGTAACTCCTCTAAATATGTATTGATGTCGATATCAACCTTTTCTGATGAACGAGACTTATGGACGAGAGGTCCTATATCTACAATCATCACATCTATTATCAAAGCCTCGTGAACCTTCACATTCTCTTGCAATGCATCATCTTGGACCGGAACATCAATTACTCGGGGTCGAGATTTCATTTCACTAATCCAGTCGGTCCTTGGTCTTTTGGAGCCAAGATATGGGAGAAACGAAACTTGCTTTGCTTGATGAGCTAAACTAAAAAGATCATATCCTTCATATCTCCGATCTTTGTGCTACTCTACTATTTTATACTGAGGATGAATACTTATTCCTTGACCCGAAGAATCAAACCAATCACAAACGAACAAGACATTCTTTTGAATTGGTGTAAATGGAAGCTCTACCTCAACTATTTCTTTTAAAACACCATAATAATTTGGTTTCACACATACACTATCAATACAATTTCCCCCCTCTTCACCCCTATCCTTGTGTGAAATCGAAACTCATTCACAACATAACTGATGTACGTGTTAACTTTTTTAGAAGGGCCCCAAGATAGATTTTTCAGAAGTTGACTATACTGTTTCGTGGGATTGTGTAACTGAATAAACTGAAACACATTTGTTAATTAAATGAGTTAATAAGATTAATTAAATTTCAATGCATTCAAATAGATTAACTTACTTCAATTCTAAACAAATCTTCAAATCCCTCGCTTATTTTCTGTTGAATTTTATCATCCATTATATTCGAATTGACATTTCTTAGTTCCAATTTGTATTTCTTGCATTTTACAAATTAAAATCAAGTCTTACAAGATATATATTTTTATTAAACGTATTAAGTTTACAAAATCAATTAACTTACTGAAGGTAGGGCTCTACTTTCTCGTAATTAAGGATGATATAATTCTTCACTGCTTTAAATTCCCGATCGTCCAACATTCTTGTTTTTGTTTCACTGAATTTTCATCCTTGTTTGTTGCATATGGATAGAATCTCACCCTCATGTAGAGGATTCCCGACATCATCATTTCGTCTTACTCTTTTGTGGAGGGTAGGTAGGCTTTCTTCAAAGTAGTAGTTGAAGAATATTTTGGCTTCCTTGATTAAGTAAGCATTGCATATTGATCCCTCGGCTCTTGCCTTATTTTTTATTGTCTTCTTTATACGGAGCAAGTACCTAATATATTTCAAGTATAAATGAATTAGTTATATAATTTAATAAAAATGACGTTGAATTTAAGTAAAGTTTTGTTTTTAACCGCTCGATAAGTACATCCACCTATATTGTAAGAGATGCATACCCTTGCCTGTATGACAAATGAATCATCAAATGCTTCATGACATCGAAAAAGCTCAGAGGGAATATGCGTTCTAACTTACATATCAAAATGGGAATACTTTCCTATAATTCACGCATATAGGAGTCACTTATCTTGGAGGCATACAAGTCTCGGTAGAAAAGACTCAACTCGGCCAAACAACTCCCTGCCTTTGCTAGAAGGAGCTCTCTAAAGGCGATGAGCATCAGTCGTTCCATGAACATGTGACAATCATGGCTTTTCATGTCGGTCAACTTCATTTGTTTATAATCAACACACCTGCCCAAATTAGATGCATATCCATCTGGCAGTTGCAGTTCTTTAACCCAATCAAGAACCATTTTCTTTTTTTCCTTAGTCAAGCTATAATATATTGTTGGCTTCGAGTACTTATCCCCACCGCTCTCCTCCATCAACAAGTCCAGTTTGTTGTAATACAAACGTAGGTCTTCTCTAGCCTTGATATTATCTTTTGACTTCTCTTTCATATCCATAACAATGCTGAACCTATTGTCAAACACATTCTTCTCATTGTGCATCACATCAATGTTGTGACGAACTGAAAGGATACACTAATAAGGAAGATCCCAAAATATATTTCACCTTGTCTAGTTTTGATCCTTCGCCTACCATCTTCCTTGCCCAATTCCTTGCCTGAATCGGTGATCTTTGAAAAGTAATGGACTCTTTCCTATATCCATTCTCTAGAAAGTCTCAGTGGTGGCGACGAGCGGTCATCACCTCTACCCCTCTTGAAAGGCCTCAAATCTCGTCTAAATTGATGACTCGATAACAAGAAACATTGATGATAATCGAACCAAGATCCACCACTTTTCCAACGAAAGGACCGTGTTTGTTACAAATTTTGCAAAGGGTACAGTTTCTGTCGGTAAATATCGTCGGTAAACCGTGAATTTTTTGTAGTGTCTCCTCTTCTCCCTTTGTGAACCAAACTAGGATTAAGATCTTCAATTAAGACAAGTATAATCAAAATCAAAATGAATTTGAAACTACTTTATTGAGTAATCACAATTCAAAAATAACGATTTCCACCAACCATGTCTAGGATATCTAGATGCTCAAAAGAAAATATCAGTACCAAATACTCAATAGAACCAACAAAGAGAAGCACCCAACATATTTTTTCAAAATGCATACAGAACTTTGAAATTCTTCCATTAATGATTGTTCTTGGAGAACACCAGCACCCAACAACACAAGAAGTTGTGGGCACAAAATCCATATTGTTTGGTATTGAAACAGTAACGAATTGGTCATAGAACCAAATGGTTTTGCATTGAGTTCTTTCCAGGTAACATAGGTGAACAATATTTTGTTTATGGTTGCACATACATACATATATTGAATAGACCTGCGATGTATACCAAGAAAACTTTTTTGTTTATTGTAGAATGTTAAAATCACAAATGAAGAGGCACGTAAGTGTCTCTAATGGATGCAACACATTAGGAATTGTCTGAAATATATGAAGCTGTGAAGGAAGATTTAGAAAAAGAAAAACAAGAAAAGTTGCATTTGCAAGAGCTAGTGAAGGAATTAGAGCAAGACTCTATGGATATTAAAGTAGCAATTTACCCGAAACCTTGAAACAAAAGAAGAAGCACTAATATCTCTGAATGAGGTGCTAAAGCGAAGCAATTGTCAAATATCTTTGGTGATTTATGTGATGCAAATTTCCCTTGCTATGCTTTCCTCTTGAAGAGACTCATCCATGTTCCATCCATGGGTTCACCCGCGCTCCGTTTGGATAACATGTCAGCTAGTACATTCTCCTCCTGGTGCACCTTCGCAAAAAAGACTTTTGAAAATCCGGAAGCCAATTGTTGAACGCAAGCCAAAAATTTTTGCATGTTATCTCCTTTTGTTTCAAAAGTGCCAGTGATGTGTCCGATGACCACTTGTGAATCACTTCAAACACAAAGGTGAGTGAGTTTAAGACTTGGGCCATTTGTAACCTACCAAAAGAGCTTTATACTTTACCTTATTATTACTAACGAGAAACAAGAACTTCATGGCATAGGCGTACGGATGACTATCAGGAGCTTCTAAAATGAACCCGGCATCCCTATGTTTTTTCCCTGGAACCGTCGATATTGGAGATCCATGTGGAAACCATATCAAGTATGGAATGTGAATTGTCACCACTCGAACTATCAAGAAAAGTGCTATGAAATTAGCTAGAGCTTGACCTTGAATTGTCTTTCGAGTAGAAAAGTCAATTTGATATTCACTTAACTCCAAAGCCCATTTAGATGTTCTTCCTGATATATCTTGTTTATGTAATATGTAACTTAGAGGTATGTTAGTTAAAACATTGATTGCATGTTCTTGAAAATATAGTTTTAATTTTCTCACAGTTATAACTAAAAATAAAATGTATTTTTCCAAAGAACTGTAACATTCTTCTTGACTATTAAGAACATGACTCACATAGTAAATATGTTTCATTGTATTATCGCACTTGAAGCAAAGTATAGAGCTAATCACTTTAGGAGTTGCTAAGTATGAATAAATGTTTCATTTGCTATAGGAGTAACTAATAGGGGAGGGGAGGAAAGATATTCTTTAAGCTTTTGGAAAGCTTTTCTGGCTTCAGTTGTGCAGCAAAACTTGGTTAGATGCGTCAAACTTTAATAAAAATGGTGGCTAGTTTCACCTGTCCTTGCTAAAAAATATCCCAAGATACCTTTCTCCTTACTAGTCTTTGAACCTCCTTGATTGTCTTAGGCTTTGGCATCCCTTGAATGGCCTTGATCTTTGCTAGATTAGCTTCGATTCCTTTTTTCAAAAACCAAATAGCCTAAGCATTTTCCAGATAGGACACAATAGGTGTATTTTTTGGATTAAGTTTCATTCAAATTTTTCTGACTCTATCAAAAACTTGGCGCAAATAATCTAGGGCTGACTCCATTCTATTAGATTTGGTGATGATGTCATCCACATAAACTTCTACAGTTTTCCCGATGAGCCCCTCAAAGGCTTTATTCATTCATTTTCGAAATCGGCTCCAGCATTCTTTAACCCAAAAGGCATGCAGGTGTAACAATAAATACAATCATCTGTCACAAAAGCAGTCTTTGCCATATATTCTTCTGCCATTAGAAGTTGATGATATCCTTTATAAGCATCAAGAAAGGATAACAATTCAAGGTGTGCTATTGAATCCACCAATTGAGCAATATACATGAGGCGATAAGGCTTTTTTTAGATTGTTTTGTTCATGTCTGTAATATCAATACAAACTCACTAGGTCCCTCTCAGTTTGGCAACCACCACCTGGTTGGACAGGCATTCAGGGAAATTAATCGGTTTAATTATTCCTGCCACTACAAAAAAAAAAAAAAAAAAAAAAAAAAAAAAAAGCAAATACTGATGGTTGTAACCGTTGGCAAACCGACTACTAATTGACCATCGGCCCTCGTCGTCGATAAATCCTATTCTTGACAACATTATCGAAGGTTTTTTGTTTTTCCGTGGTATGTCCAGTTCCAACTTATTAACAAATATTGACAGTCTTTCTGACAGTGGCAGTTTTTTGTCGCAAAATTATACCGACGATTGTACCGATGGCTCATTTCCGTCGATAATGCCGACAACATATCCCGACGGTCAATTCTGTCAGTTGCTAGTTTTTAAAAACTTGTTTGCGACAGTCTTTTCAGTTGGTATACAATTGGTAAATGTTTTTTTAATAATTTATAAAACAGACCCGAAACTCCCTGAAATGCAAAACAACCGAACAACAACAGTATATATTCCTAAACTCATGCTCATACATAAACCATCAAGCCAATAAAATATCCATAAACTAAAACATCCATAAAACATCAAAGAAACATAAAATATACAAGTATCAAACATCATCGAGATCTCTAACATTAGTAGGGGGAGGCGGGGAGAGGAGGGGGAGAGGAGGAGAAAGGGGGAGGGAGAAGGATTAACAGTGCTGGTGCCCGAGGTATCAATAGAGGGGAGCGGGGAAGTAGAGAAAGATACCCTCGTATCTGAGGTCCCCACAGCTAGTGCTATAGATGAAGATGTCGATGGAACAACAACTATGGCAGCTCTAACGATGTCCATCATTGATGGCATAGGGGTGTACGGCAAGTGGCTCAGCTAGGTAAAATGCTTCATGTGCTCATTGAAGGCAGTGCAGACACTGGAAACACCAGCCTCAACCCTCATGATCCTCTACTCTGCATCCAAACGACAAGGTGGCAATCCAACTACAACCTTACTACTCTTGGCTTTGAGATGAGCTGCCTCCGAACCACCTTCATTTAACCGGTCACGGATCAATCCACTAGCTACAGTGGCCATCAGCTGGAGATCATTGAGCATAGCTGCACCCGTGGCTGTAGCTTCCTCCTCGGCCTTTTGTCGGCCCTCATGAAATTTTTACTACAATATGAAATGTTAGTTGGATAATAAGTTATAAAATATTATATAAAATTTAAAGTTATAATTTATAAAACATTATATGAAACTTAAGTTATAAATTTCACTAAACTTACACATAACTCCTCTGACTGAACATCTATATACTGCCCCTTCTTATCCCTGGTCTGATGCTTGTTCAGCTCCTCTAAGGGCTTGCTCTTGGAGAACATCTGTGTTAAATCCGCTTGCTGATAAACAACAACACATTTATTAATTACATTACATTTATTAATTACATTATAATGAAGTAATGAAATCATATAATGTTCTTATCCTCTTCAATTAATGCTCTATGAAGGAGATAGAACCGCATATGTGCATCCCTGCACCTCGATCCCCCGTCCCTCATTCTTGTTCCTTTTATTCCATTCACAAAAAGCTTTGTACTCAAGACTCTCCTAATACTTCATCATCAGCTCCAAGAGCATCTCTAGAATCGAAATGGGCCTCTTCCTTGCAGCCCGAGCATCACCAAGAAAATCTCTCATCCGACCTTTGACCTTGACCTCCCATGCATGCTGCATCTTGGTCATGGATAATGTCGGGTTCCATACGCATCTTTTCTGAAATTTCAAAACATTAGAAAATAATATATGTATAAATAAGTATAACAAGTATAAAATTCAAAAAATGATCCAAAATTAAATATAAAGACTTGTAAAAAAATTAAGACAAAGTAAAACAACTACGATATTGGATTCATTTACTTGAAAATCTCCCCACCACATGTGGCGATATCCGGTGCGACCTCAGACCAATTGTGGTAAGGGCCGGTGAACCGGTTCGACATGACAACTGAGATATGGGCAATGGCTCTCAAAGATGGATGTATTATGTACATATTAATGTTAGTATATATTATATTTAATTATAGTTTATAAATGATAACGATATGTTTTTTATGTTTACTGAAATTGCCGATCTATATTCATGGTCAATAACTACCAAGTATCACCAGGAGGTGGCTTCCAAGCCACAGGATCCATAAAAAGAGTTATAGATGATGATGACTGTATGGCCGGTGTGGAAGATGAAGCGGGAGCATCGAAACATGCTGGTAGCTGTGCCTGTGTTGGTAGATCGTGATCTTTACGTGTCTGTGGATCCTATTGCGCAGGACTCTGTGGATCGTACTGTATTATAGGCGATGGCTTCTGCTATATTTGGGGTGGTAGATCCTTTCTCTTACATCCTTAGGGCATCAAACTTGTAATATAAATAAGGAGGATAGAATTAGCTATAGATAATAAACATAAGTATAATTATAAATAATCTAAATATCACCAGTATAATGACAAGAAGTTAATAAACATAATTATAATAATAACACAGGTACAATAACATAAGAACAACAAAAGTTAATCATACAATGTTCTGTCTCTCAGAATCCTCATCAGCATCATTATCGGATGCAGCATTGGAATCTTTGTCAGCCTCTTCATCAAATCTCTATCAGAATCCCATACTATTTCAGTTTCATCATTTTGTACTTCCTCGAAATATGTCTCAACCATAACATCTAATTCTTCCGACGAACAAGACTCGTGGACGAGAGGTCCTACGTCTTCAATCGTCACATCTATTACCAAACCCTTGTGAATATCCACGTTTTCCTGCAATGCATCATCTTGGTAGAGAACATCTATTAGGCGGAGCCGAGATTTCATAAAACTAACCAATTGATCCTTGGTCTTTTAGAGCCAGGATATGGAAGGAATGAAATTTTCTCGGCTTGATGAGCTAACACGAAAGGATCATATCCTCCATACCTCCGATTTTTGTGAAACTCAACAATTTTATATTGAGGATGAATACTCATTCCTCTATCCAAAGAATCAAACCAATCACAGTGAAATAAGACGACTTTTTGGATTGGTGTTCCAGTCAATTTTACTTCAACTATTTATTTTAAAACACCTTAATAGTTCGGTTTCACACACGCCATCATTATAAGTTTCTCCCCCTCACATCTATAACTTGTGTAGAACTGAAATCCACTGATAATTTATCACGTGCACGTCTTAAATTTTTTAGAAGGATCCTGAGATAGATTTTTTAAGAGTTGACTACACTGTTGCATGGGCTTGTGCATCTGTATACACCTTTGACAAGGTTAATAAGGTTATGTAACAATCGTTGTTGATTAAAAGATTAAAAGTTTCAAACTTAAATGCTTTCAAAGAGATTAACTTCAACTCTAAACCACTCTATGAATCCCTCGTTTATTTTCTCTTGAATTTCATCATCCGACATATTCGAATTGAAATTTCTTAGTTCTAGTGCGTATTTCCTACACATGTAAATTTAAAGTTTACAAGATATATATATATATATGTATGTATACGAAACGTAAGGTTCCACTTCCTCACAATTAAGGAGCATATAGTTCCATGTCACTTTTTATTCTCTATCATCCAAGAATCTTTTTTTCATTCCGCCGATTTTTCTTTCTTGTTGATTTCATATTGATAGAACCTTACTCTGATGAAGAGGATTCCCAACATCATCATTTAGCTCTCTTCAAATTAGTAGTTGAAGAATATTATAGCATCGTCAATTAGGTAAGCATTGCAAATTGATCCCTCAACTCTTACCTTATTTTTTATTATCTTCTTTATATGTTGCAAGTACCTAGTATATTGCAAGTATATTAGAATAAGTTATATAATTTAAGTAAAATGACGTTTGACAAATAATTAAGAGAAGTTTGTGTAGGTTACCTCTCGAAGGCGTGCATCCACTTGTATTGGACGGGACCACATACTCTCGCCTTGTACGGAAAATGAATCATCAAATGCTCCATAGCATCGAAAAAACCGTGAGGGAATATGCGTTCTAACTTGCATGTCAAAATGGGAATGCTTTCCTCTAAGTCACGTATATGAGGCTCACTTTTCTTTGGGGCACACAAGTTCGGTAGAAGAGACTCAACTCGGCCAAGCAACTCCACACATTTGCCGGAAGAAGCTTTCTGAAGGCAACGGACAAAAGTCATTCCATGAACACGTGACAATCATGAGTTTTCATGCCGGTAATCTTCATGTCTTTATAATTAACGCACCTTCTCAATTTAGATACATATCCATCTGGCAGGTGCAATTCTTTAACCTAATCAAACACCATTTTCTTTTGCTCCTTCATCAAGCTATAATATGCCATTGGCTTCAAACACTTACCCCCATGCTCTCTTCCGTCAACAAGTCCGGTCGGTTGGAATACAAACGTAGATCTTATCTATCCTTGATATTAATCCTTTGACTTCCTTTTTACATCTATAAATGTGTTGAAGACATTATCAAACACATTCTTTTTATTGTGCATCACATTAATATTTTGACATACTAAAAGGGTACACCAATAAGGAAGATCCGAAAATATACTCCTCCTTGTCCAATTGTGATCCTTTTCCTACCAACTTCCTTATCTAATTCCTTTCCTGTTTCTATGATTTTTAAAAAGTGTCGGACCCTTCCCCATATCTGACCTCCTTAAAGTCTCTATGTTGGTGACGAGCGGTCTTAGCCTGGACCCTTCTTGATAGACCTGGAATCTCTTCTAAATTGATGACCCGATGGTAAGAAACATCGATGGTAATCAAACCAAGATTGTTTTTCCCTATTTTGCAATTGAAAAGACTGTGTCTATTCCCTGCAATACGTACAAGCCAACGCCCCCTACTATACTCCAATTGCTCAATATACAATACGCCAGAAGTCACAATGGTCCAAAGAAGTGCGGCTCGCATTTGGAAATTCTGTTTCTTTGATATGTTATAAGTAAAGGTCCTGACATCCTACAACTGATTTAATTCATCTTTCAACGGTTGCAATTAAACATCTAAGTTATATTTAGGATTCCTCGGACCTGGGATGAGAACCATCAAGAACGTTACCTCTTTTTTCATACATATGCAAGGTAGCAAGTTATACAAAGTTACCATTACTGGTCACGAAGAGTATGTCTTTCCCCGCTATTCCAAAAGGTGAAAACCCATCCGTACTCACGTTCCTTGTTTCTGTCAAAAAATCTGCGTAAGTCCTATCAAAATGCTTCCAAGCTTCTCCATCCCTAGGATGACTCATCACATTCAGCTCTTGTGAGCTTTTAGAATGCCATCTCATATGTTCGACAGTTCTTTTCGAGGCATACAATCTTTGCAATCTAGGAGTTAACAAAAAATAAAACATTATCTTCACCGGTCTCTTCGGCACAAGTTTCCTCTTCTTCCCTCTCTTTTCTACTTATCTTGTACCGATGACTGCCACAAAACTTACATTTCGTTGTGTCAGAGTCCTCCTTCTAATAAAGCATCCAACCATTGGGACACACATCAATTCTTTGCACGGGCAACCCTAACCCGGATTCAATTTCTGGGTTGTGTACCAATTTTTGATCATATTATTTCTTGGTGTCAAATGCTTCTTTATGAATGCACAAACATCATCGTATGACTTTTGAGTCCATTGATTCTCGACATATTGGTACATCAACCCTGCATAAGCAGATAACACTGGATGTCTATCATCGCCTTTAACCAACGATGTCTTTACCACTTTTAACATGTCAAAAAACGTTTTTGCCACAATATTAGGTGGTTATTCATAAGGAATAAAGTTTAGACAGGCTTCATCAATTATCATCTCACGATATGAGTTCATTTCCTTCGACATTGACCGTATACTTTCCACCCCAATATTTGACCGGATTGTCACAACAGGTTACAAAAGAACACGTCCCTCATCATGTGGCCATATTTTTTCACCATGACCTATCCAATTATGATAACAAGGCACAAAACCCCACCGAAAAAAGATTATCCTTCACACCATTCGCTTCTATAAATTTCTTATTTGTACACTCTGCACACGGACATCTCATCTCTTTTTTACTTCCATTATTCATTTCAAGACAATGATGAATAAAACCATTAACCCTATTAATGAATTCACTTGTAAGATAATTAACTCCAGGCACGAGTCGTTCTCCATACATTCAATTACAATCTGATATATTTTCCATATATTCTAAGAATGATTAGGAGAAAGAATTGTTCGTTCCATAATTTCTAAGTTATGATTATAACGTTTAAATTTTAGACGTACTCAAAAGTATTATATAATCTTATAGTCTTAATAAGAAGATATAACTTATCATCATTTATAATATGTATAAAACGAGGTTCCTCTCTTTGTAAGCATAACAAAGTTTCTCTTAAAAGATTAAAAAGTTCAAACTTATCCTTTCATTCTAAGTTATACATCAAGTTATTACTAAAAATTTAAGTTTTTATAAGTTCAGAAAATTTTTGGTAAAGTTCCCTCTATATTATTTACATTTTCTAGGCATACATGCCACTCAAACACACAATAAACACATACCAAACGAAATATGAAGAGTCAGGGCTCCCCCGTAAAGCTTTAAAGAGTCAGGGTTCCCTTGCAAAACTTTATAGAGTCAGGGTTCTCCTGTAAAACTTTAAAGAGTCAAATCTCCCCCGCAAAATAAAATTTATGCTAATTAAACACATACCTCTAATGTATATATGATGACGAATATGTCACCAAAATCCTCATGAACAAAACTATAAGGAAAAAAGATAATAATTTTTTTAGTATACTTACACTAAAAACTTAAAAGATAATTTGAAACAATATTACGTATTACTCACTTATTTTGGGGTCTATTCGGATTAAAACTAAAAAAGAAAAATTTTCTACTTTTTACTTTAGGACTCATATCTCATCTCACAAATAATTACCCTTTCATGAACTCCAAGAAAAAAACAAACATTTTCCAAACTAAAATCCAACCCAAGTATACCCTTAAATACGATAGCAAAGAAGTGTTTTCATTTGTAGTCACAAGACATACACTCATATATAACATTTAAGACAGGTACGAGATGCATATATGGGCTCACCTTCACATTATTAAAAGCAGTGACTACAAAAGTTTGTTCAATATGAAAGAAAGAATCCACACTGGAAGAAGACAACTATACAGTACAACAAAGTCGTGAAGAACATTAAATACAACTAGAAGAAGCTCTCTGAGAAGGCAAATTTCTGATGCAAACATGTGAACCATCCTTGCACAGTCACATACAAAAGTAAAAGAAAATATATGCACATATTCAAGCAATTGCTTCCACCAAAAGAGAAGGGACATACGAAAGAATGCACGTTTAACTTCTTCAGCTTTCAAGAAGAGAAGAATCAATGATGAAGATTTTGCAAACTTCTTCAAGATTATGAAAATAACAACTTAGAATTGGGTAGAATACAAGAAAGATTATACAAAATGATGAAGAACACAGCGAGCACAAACTGTTAGAGCCCAGAATCTCTCTATACTAAGTCACAAAACATAGAATCAACTGAAATGAACATAGACAACCATTCATAAGAAATTAAAGTTAATTTATAATTAATAAAAAAATCCAACCATTCATAACAAATTGAAGTTAAATTTGAAGGAAGGTAAAGGAAAAAGATTAGGATTAGAAAATTGTAGTAACTATCAAAGAGATATAAACTACAACCTCTAATCAATCTATCATCTTCCAACAATATTCCAACAAGAATAAACAGTCTAAACCACCATTGGAGACGTTAAAGAGCTTCCACTAGCCAAACGAAAAGAGATATTCCCATTATCTGTTCACAAAAACCAAGCACACAACCACACTTCAAGAAGATGTAAGGAGATAAAAGAGAAAATTTAAATCGGAAATCCAAAAATTATAAACCCCTGCTCCTAATCAAGTCGTCCCCTTTAATCTAAAATCCATAAGGAAAATAAAATAGTAGCAATCACCATTGAAGCCATATGAGAAAACCAGCAACAAACCAAACTCTATCCAAGTACATCTTAATAAACCATACCAAATTTAAACCTAATAAAATTTTGTTAAACCCTAATAAAATTATACTAATTTTTATTTAAAAACTTAATCTATATTAACTATACCTAGTGATAAGTGCATGATTGACAATATTTTCTATATGTTAATTCATCATTTTCAATTTTTTTTAACATGTAAAAGCAAATATTTTAGCTAAATACCTCTTATTCTTGCCTTAGGTACCCTCCGGAAGTAGAAACGATGAAAAGAAAACAAAAACGGATCGAAAATGATGAAAAACGAAGCCGTCGGCAAAAATGCACCACCTACCGCGCGAGATAGGCTGACTTACCATCGCGGGTAGGTGCCAAGGATGGCAAGCATTGGCAAGACAGAGACCTACTAGGGATGGTATGCCTCGCCCTACCGTCGACGATAGAGAGTGCTTGCAAGGGCGGTTCAAGTCCAATTCAAACTAGATTTTCTTGATTTCTTCTCTAATTTTGATTTGGTTTTCTTTTATTTTTCACCTCTATGTAAGTGGTCTTTTTGCATCTATTGTAGACATAATTTAGACAAGAAGTTTTAGATACATTAGATAGGTAGATATACAATTTAGATTAGTTTAATTAGAATTAGATTAATTAGGTTAGATTACTTAAACACTCTTTATATTCCAGCTTTTATATTTTCATTAGTTAATAGAATTTCAAGATTTCTGTAAGATTTATTTTCTTGGATTCAAGAATTGAGGACTTTGATTCAAGATTTTGATCTTTTACTTGGTGACTCAAGAGACAATCTTAGAAGACGTTCGGGATTCAATTATGGCTTTAAGACTTAATCCTAACCTTTCTTTTCCTTTCTTGTTATTGAATTCTTTTATGAATTTTCAGTTTTTATTAATATGAATAGTGAGTAGTTTTTATTGTTTGGTTTAGGGTTGAGCAATTCTTGATTATGAAATTCTTGGTTTAAATTCTTGATTTTGATGTTTGTTTTAATTTAAGTTGTCTTCTAATTGCGTTTGTTTGTCATTTAATTATTGCAAGATTAGATTATTCACAAGATTGTTTGGAATTGAAAAAAGAAAAACAATCTAGGGCAACCAATTGGGGGTTAGTTGGGGCAATTGACTAGAGATACGATTTTTCACTTTTAGGTTTTTTAATCACCTAAGTTTATTGCACTTATAATTTGTTAGGGAGAAAAGAGATTTTTCTCTAAGGGTTAGGGGTGCCTTTCGTCCTAGAGATAGGGATTGCCTGATTTTGAGTGATGACCCAACTTAATTAATTCAACATCGTTTTCATTAAACTTTTTCCAATTAAATTAGTAACAAGGATTAGGAGGATTCCACCAACCCAAACTCTTGTCTTTATAATTCTTTTTAAAATGTTTTTAATTGCTTTCTTTTAATTGAGTTACTTGTTTTTATTTCTCTTTTTCAATGATATCATCTTTTTTTGACTAGACATTAGAAACATGATCAGTACTTGAATCTTCGTCCGTGCCCTGAGAGATTCGACACTCAGGTTGAAACTCATCTCTACTTTGTTAGGTCCACTTGCCTAGCATTGTAGTAATTAGGATCACATCCCATTTTTATTGCTTTTATTTTACCCACATCACGTAGCTAGAAACACTCATTAGAAAAACACTTAATTAATAAAGCTCCGTTGTATCTCTTTCAAGCTTCAAAAGCACATTTAAAGGAAGAAAACTAAAGATTATTAAACAAGGAGATTTTTAAGGAAAAAAATGACTCCATTGATTTCTTTAATAAACAAGAGTATTAAACATCAAGATTCTAAATACAATATCTAAAGTAAGAGAATGGACATAAAAGACAAAAAAGAGACCAAAAAAACTTACCATAAACACTAAAATTACTTAATCATCATAACTAAAGACTATTTTAGGCGATAATTCAAAAAGTAAGAGAACAAATGTAAATCATCATGAAGCCACCAATGACAATATGCTAAGAAAGTTCAAAATTTCTTAATTACATTGTAGAGTAACTAAATTTGAACCAAAAAGAGGAGGATTCTAGAATATAGGAGGATTAAAAGACTATTATTAATGTACATTTTTCTCAATTATATAACCAATATATTTTTATGAAAAAAAGTTATATTTTTACGTAATCAATATTTAAAAATACAAGTTCATATTTATGATTCAAGTTCCAAGACCATTTGGTTTCACACACATAAACTTAAAGCCTTTTTACAATTATAAAGAAAAAGATAAAGGGACTATTGGAACAAAATTATTTGAAGGTTTTCTCAGGGTATCTAATTAATAATTACTCATAAATCATCTTTGAAAAGGAAGCTTTCCATGCATAGGTAATTAGTTGTCTATGACCAAAATGGAAAGGATTATTCTGCTTCTGAATTCATCTAAATGCAAACAAAGAGACTGCTAGCTGTTGTCAAAAGAAAGAGAAACATTTTCCTAAAGAAAAACCAGAAAGCAAAAAAAAACATACTGTATTTTCTATTCCTACTCACTCTAACTAATGAACAATTATCCAACAAACTTAAATTGCAAAGGTTTAGTGATTATAGCTACCAATTAAAAGTCAAAAGTATCCCAAAATGAAAACTTTCACAAAGGAAAACAACAATCATGAACAAAGAATCCCAAAAGACAAAGACTTCATCTTCAAATTCCTAAAAATATTGTACCCAATAGCGCAAAAACTTTATCTAACATAACCCTTTATGTAAAACCAATCAAAGATTAAGAATTTGTTAAAATCCCAGAAACAACAAATCCTGAAAAATCTCTTGTCTCTGAGATTTATGTATTGAGCCCGAAAAAAAAACAAAAAAATTCACCTGATACTATAAAGTGATGACCGGTCAAACCTTTAATTGCTTCTGCAACAACTTTGGCTCCTGGCAGCAGTGGCAATGGCGAAGGCGACCATGATGGTGGCAGTGAGATAGAGCTGGAAGAAAAATATGAAAGAAGAAGAAAATCAGAAGAAGAAGAAGAAGAAGAAGAAGAAGAAGAAGAAGAAGATGATGATGATGATAATGAAGAATACCAAGGGAGAGAGAGAGAGAGAGAGAGAGAGAGAGAGAGAGAGAGAGAGAGAGAGCAAGCTAACCTGGAAGTCAGAAATGGCAGCGCCAGCGGTGGGGGGCGCCTGATAGTCATTGACAGTTGGGGTGGGCTCCATCGATGACAGGGGAAGAGCGGGACAGTTGGGAGTGTTTTGGAGGGAATGTGATTTGGGTAGGAGGAGAAAGGGTTTCCCCAATTTTTTAATATCTCTTAATGTAGTACCGACGGTCTAGTCGTCGGTACAGTTATTAATCAGTTACCGACCGCAAATACCATATGTAACACTGTAGGAAAAGTATTTTATTAACAAAAAAATGGACACGGCTTTTGTTAAGATCGTAGGAAACTTTATCTAATTACTGACAACACACATACTGCAGCAAAGTCCGTGGCTAACTTTTTGCACTAATGGTAACTACCGTCGATAAAATTTCATCACTTTTTGGTGCGCAGTTTCCCTCTATTTTTTGTTGGAATTATAAAAATTTGACAACACATAAATTTTTTTCAGTGTGGCATTGCTGTTCTCTGAGGTATGTCTTCTATCGGTAAAAAAGCCTTTTTTGGTAGTGTGCGTCAAGTAATTCTTTGACCTCTTTCCTGATAACTTCTTCTCTAGCCTTTGAAAATGCTCTTTTCTTTTGGAAAATTAAATTTGTTCCTTCTGGAATCCCTAATTTTTGTTCAGGGAATTGGCGGGGTACAATACTCGAATCTGAAAAGGACCAAGCAAAGATACCTTTGCATTCTACTAAAATTTCGACTAACTGTATTATTAGACTAATTGGTAATTTTTCCCTAGTTTGACAGTTTGGTCTGGCTTCTTCTATCGAGAATGAAGAGTTCAAATTCCCCGTATGGTTCTAATTAGGTGTCTTGCTTTGCTCCTCACGTTCTTCCTCAATTTTCTCTACCTCTTGGACAGTAGCAAAATAACATTCCTGTGCTGCTTTTTGATCACCATAGATCCCCTGCACTTCTTCCCCGTTAGGAACCTCCATAGATGTATCAGAGGTAGAAACTTTGGGTTGCAATTGGTTCAATATTTGTCGACCCATGATGCAATTTTATGGGGATGGAGGGGAGACGATTAAAATTCTACCACATGAGCAATATCTCCAACAACAACGAGAAGGCTAATTTTGCCATCATTTGACCGTTTGTCCTGCGAACCCCACTAAAAGAGCCGCATATGATAAAACTTTATCCCAAGAAATATCCATTTGTTTAAAGGTGTCTTTAAAGAGAACATTCACTGAACTACTAGTGTTAACAAGAATCCGCTTAACTACACATTGATCAATGGTCATGGTAACAACCAAGGGATCATCATCATGGGCCTCTTGTGATCACTTCCAGGAAGTAGGAAGACGAACCTCTTGTATGCCATTGATGACTTCCCTCTTAGATGAAGAAATGTCAGTTTTAATGTCTTTCTTCTCCTCTTGCAGAGGTTTCTTCGTATGATCATTGCCCGAAGTTTGTTTTGAAGAGGCATTGCTAATGAAATCCTTCAACTCTCCTTTTTACATTGCATTCTCGATGGCTTTCTTCAACTCATTGAACTGTTTTGTTTCATGACCATGGTTATTGTGAAAACGGTAGTATTTTTCTTTATTATTCTTTTCTAGTGGTGACAATATCTTTGTTGGGCACTCTAGGATTCCCAAAGATCCAATTTGTTGCAAAATCTCTGACTGGGGAACTCTCAATGGAGTATAATCACATCTAGGGGAATCAGGCTTTCGGGGACTAATTGATCCCAAATCCTTAGTTTTGTTTTTAAGTCCCCTTGTTTGGATTTATTAGGATTCTGGTATTGCTTAACTTCATTTTCCAACTCCCGTTTCCTTCACACATAGTCATTTGCATGGATGAATTTATGAATTTTGGACAAAAGAGCATTAGCATTAGATGGTTCTTTCTAGGATAACTTTCTCTAAGAAGGCTGGCTTTGTTATCCCATGCCTGTAAGCTTGTATGTATTCCTTTTCGAAAATATTAGGAATTTTTTGAGCTGCCTGGTTGAATCGGGTAGTGAAATCCCTTACTGATTCCGATGAATGTTGCCTTACACTAAGAAGAAAATCCAAAGTAAGTTGAAAAATAGATTGGGGAAGAAAGTTTTGAATAAAATTTTCACCAAAATCTTTTAAATTGGTAATGTTTCAAGGTAATAGATGGGCATACCACACTAGAGCCTTCCTGGTTAATAAACTCTGGAACATACGACAACATGCACTATTGGAAGAATTATATACATACATCTGAGAAGTGAATCGCATCATGTGTTGATTGGGATCAGAAGAACCATCATAAGTTTCCAATTTCAAGTGGTTAAAATGGCTAGGCACTGGTGCACAAGCATAAGACTCTATTAAAGAATTGTGTTGTAGAAAATCCCAACCACCATCAAGAATGCCGGGGGATAGGTTCATCTGCATAAGTGTCTGGTTAAATAAATTGGAATGGTTTGAGTTTAGGGAATAGGGGATTCTCTCTAAGAAAGGAAATCTCAAAAACTATATTAGAAGGGAAAAGAAGCTGTTGATACTAGGATAAAAGGTAAAGGTTGTTGAGTTAACATAGCTTGCAAGGATGCTAATAGAGTTTTCAACCAAAGGACTTGTTCTGGTTATAATGCAATAGTAAGTGTACCTATCCTGAAAAAAGGAATGGAAGGGATTGAAGATCATGATGCTGTGGAGTAGGCATAGGGAAAAGGAATGGAAGGGTAACAATGGTTGATGGTGCAGCTAAGATGGAAATAAGAGGATCAGTAGCAGGAATTTCCTCCTGATTAGTAGGATCAGTCGCCATCACTCAAAATATGTCGGTATGTGAGAAAATAAAGAAGAAACTAGAACACGGTGAACACCAAATGATGAGTTTAGAGTCTTAATCCTACAGGCTAAACATGTACAATACCAAACAAACAGTCACCAAAGCGAGGTTGGCCCCCTATTTCACCTTTGATGCTTAAGTCAGTAGACAATCCGGTAGAGTAATAGTACTAAAATGAGAATCGAATAAGAAATAAA
Source organism: Catharanthus roseus (assembly GCA_028651295.1). NCBI lineage: Eukaryota > Viridiplantae > Streptophyta > Magnoliopsida > Gentianales > Apocynaceae > Catharanthus > Catharanthus roseus. The sequence goes on along the minus strand of JAPQWS010000153.1, from coordinate 24,698,963 downwards.
GGTGAACTGTACCTCTATTTGTAATTAACTTTCTCCTGTAGAGTTTCATGGATATTCGACGTGGGATAAGTATATGAATTCTGAAAGACCTTAGAGGGGGGATGAATAAGGTCTTTTGACTAATTATCGAAAATTCTTTGTTAATTAAAAGATAAACCTCCAATTTTGTTTGAAAGAGAATTTTAAAAATCTTTTAACAAAATGCCAAACCAAACAAAATTTTGTTGTTGAGACAAGTAAGAAACTTAAAGAAGAACACAAGGAGTTATAGTGGTTCACTCTCTCAAAGAGTTACATCCACTACCTTGAGTCAACACCCAAGGATTTTTCAAATCCACTAGAACACAAAGATATACCAACTACAAATATGAGGATCTCCCTACAAGGGTTTTGCACACAACCTCAAATCACAACACAATGTAAATCAAAGGATTACCAAAGGGTTTTTCAACACAAACCTTTGATATCAATAAAAGAAAAGGATAGGTTTAAGAACAATATTACCACTTTTGAGCTTGAGAAATAATAAGTACAACTCAATGAAATTGTTCTACAACCTCCTCCTTTCTTCTTCTTTGATGATGATCAATAATGGAGCTCAAGAAGATTTTGTTTTTGGAATGAAAAGTGTTTGCAATAAATGTGCTTTTTAAGCTCTTGAAAGTTTTAAATGTTCACAATGAATATTCCACAAAACTTGCCTACTTTATGGCTGATCATAAAGTCTATATATAGAGTCTTAAAAAAGTAACCGTTGCTTTCTGTGCAACGGTAATATTTTATACAGTAAAAGTGAAAATCGGACGACCGGTTCCTGAAATCGGACAACCGGTTCTTTGAAACAGAAAGATTCGGACTTGTCCAACTAGAAAGCGGACTGCCGAATTTTTGATTTAGAGAAAAATCGGACAACCGGTTCTAAAAACCGGATGACCGAATTTTTGGACAGAAAGATTCGGACTTGATCCTCTTAAAAACGGACTCCCGAATTTTTTGATTTTGGAAAAACCGGACGACCGGTTCTAAAACCGGATGACCGAATTTTTGTTTCCTCAGCCAAGTTTCTTTTTAAGATAAAAACTTTCTTCCTTGTTTCAAAAACATGTATTCTTGACAATCATGTTAAAGAGAAGAAAAACTTTCAAAACACCACCACTTCAGTCAAGCATACTTAGATTTTAACAAAAGTTTATATCTGAGAAAATCGTAAAAGGAGCTTCATATATGATCAATAATCAAAGAGTAAGACTAGGGAGTTTTACAAGGTAGTACCTAATTCACTCTAACATAGACAATGCCTTCAATGTCTTCAATGTCTCCAATGATTTGATCTTGGAATGGCTTGGTCTCTTATTCTCCATTTTGCCCTTATCAACAAGATCTTTTGCTTGTAGACTTTGAGGCTTCACAGGTACTTCTTTTGTTCTATGAAAGGTTAGCTAAAATACTCACACAAGCATATGTTAATCATAATCATAATCATAAGTATTAATGCCCTTAGGGCTAACAATATCCCCCTTTTTTATTATGACAGACACATATGCAAGAAGAACAAAAGAGCAAAAGTAAAGTATGGTGATGCTTCAAAAGATCAATAGTAAGGGCAAATCACATCAATCACCAAAAAGGAGATAACTCCCCCTAAACATATGTTGTTATGTCAAATATGGCTAAAGAATATTTCAAGATCAAACTAAGCCAGAAAGCCCTTAGCATCATAACATCACAAGGCATAAGCTGCAAAACACCATCAATAATCAACATAAACACCAAGATTTCTCCCCCTTACATCTTGCACTATTTTCTCCCCCTTTTGTCATGAATCAAAAAGTTTTGGGAGAGAAGTTCCAAGGGATCATAGAAGAGGTAGCAGTAGGACTTTCAACATTAAAGTATCATCATGAAGTCCATAACAAGAAAGGCCAATCAACAAAGAAAAAGAGCAACAAACAGATCATGTAGCATAACAAAAGCAAATTAAGATTAGAAATAAGCAAGTTAAAAACCATATCATTAAGAGAATGAAAACAGGAGTTTGAAAAGAGTTACGGACAAAACAAGAAAGAGAAAGAAAAGGTTTTTTTAAGATAAATCCCAATCATCTCTATCTCCTCCTCCTTGCTCGAGTCTCTTAACCCGTTCTTGTGTATCGGTCATTTTTTGGTCCAATGTATCAAGCCTTTCTTGAATATTGGAGACTTTCCCATCCAAAGCCTCAAAGCGACCGTCGAATGCATCAAACCGGGTGTTCATTGATGTTTGGAGAGAGGCTATCATATCCATCAGATGACTCATGCTCCCCGAAGATGAGCCTTCCTCTGTTCTTTCTTGTCGTTTCTTTTGTCTTGTTTCTCTTCTTTGTATTTCAACCTCTGTTTCTTCATCACTGTCCTCTTCTTCGATATCCATATCCTCTTGATCGTCATCATCATCTTCCTCATCACTGTCATCAACATCTTGTCCACCTCGGATGAATGTCCCATCTTCATCTTTCTCAAACCCCATTCTTTTGAAGGTTTGCTGAGTGTATATCTTGCCGAGTCCAATGTGATTACCCATCCCAACCAAATTGATCACAAAGTGTTGGAGGATTTTTGTGATAAAGCAACCATACGGCAAGCATTTCATTTGGGAAGATTGTGCAGCTAGCATATGTTCTATAGCCATAAATCCAAAATTCATTCTCCTATGCTCATGCAAGGCTAGCATCACAAATGCGTGCATGTTGGTGATAGATGATTTATGCCCAACATTTGGAATGATGATGTTAGATATCATGTGATGGAGCACTCTCCCATAAGCATCCAGTTTGTTAACATTTCTATCATCATGTCTTTTTAATACCTCTCCCTTAGTGAAAATTTCTGCAAATCGTTTTTCACTGTATAAATATGGATCATAGCATTTTTTGTTCTTGGTGTAAAATCTTATACCATCTTGAGGGGTATACAAAATTTCATTCAACAGTCTATCATCAAATGCAATATCCCTTCCCCCAATTCTAATCACAATCCATTGATGTGAGACATTATCCACTTTTTCAATTATTCCTTTGTGGAGATTAGCATAAAATTCATATATCATATCCACATAATAAAGTTCATTTACAATCAACAGAGGTATCCAACCGATCATTTCAAAAAGATGAGGAATAGCCTCCATTCCTTGCATGTCATGTAAATCCACCCTATGACCCGGATCAATTTTCCATCGATTTCTAGTCCATTCTTCAAACCTGGCAGCTTCCTTTACTGAAATAAACCTTTCTGAAACTCTAGAAACCCTAGCAGCAGAAGCCCCAGTTCCAGAAGGTACTCTTTTTCCCTTTCCTTTCCCTCTACTGGTGCCTCCTTCTTCAGGATTTTGCCCTTGACCAACTTGAGCATTCTTTGTTTTAACCATTTTGAAGAATTTCTTGGGTAGGGTTTTGAGAGGAGATGAAGAGTTTTGAGATTGGTAGATAGTAATCAGAGAGAAAAATAGCTTCTTTGCTGTGATAAGAGATGAATTTGAAGAAAAAGAGGAAGAAAATTGAAAATCGGAACAAGAAATCGGATGGGTCTTGTAAAGAGAGGGTTTTCGGTCGAGAGAGTGAGAGAGAGTTGAGAGAAAAATGTGAGGAGTTTTGAGAAAAAGTCTGATTTTAAACCGCAGACCCGACCCTAATTTATGAATTCGGTCGACCGTTTGTTAAAATCGGTCTTCCGGTTTTTGGATTTTTGAAGAATTTGAACGTCCGAGTTTTTGTGTAGGCATCCGGTTTGTAAGTCCGAATATCTCTGGAATTTTTTGAAAGGTAAAGTATGAGTCCGATTTTAAAACCGGACATCCTAATTTTAAAAAAGGCGTCGTAATTTTTGAAAAACATCATCAAGGCAGAAATAAGGGAAAAAACAAATAATACAAGCAACACACATTACTCATTTAATTTCTCAATACCAAGTAATTTTCTTAAATAGCAAAAGCGATCTTCTGAAAGAGGTTTTGTAAAAATATCAGCAATTTGATCTTCTATGCAAATATATTCTAAAGATACATCACCTTTAGCAACATGATCTCTAATAAAGTGATGTTTGATTTCAATATGTTTTGTTTTTGAATGCTGCACAGGATTTATGGAAATATTTATGGCACTAGTGTTATCACACATGATAGGTATGCACTTAAAGGAAACACCAAAATCAATTAATGTATGTTTCATCCAAAGTACCTGAGCACAGCAACAACCGGCTGCGATGTATTCCGCTTCAGCGGTTGATAGGGACACGCACGATTTTTTCTTGCTGTACCAAGATACTAAGCATCCTCCCAAGAATTGGTAATTTCCACTTGTACTCTTCCTTTCTACCTTACATCCGGCGTAGTCCGCATAAGTGTAGGCAATAAGATCAAAACAAGATTGTTTAGAGTACCACAAGCCATAATCATATGATGAAATTAAGTATCTCAAAATACGTTTTACAGCTATTAAATGAGATTCCTTGGGGCAAGCTTGGAATCTAGCACACAGACATACGGCAAACATGATATCCGGCCTACTAGCCGTTAAATAAAATAAACTACCGATCATACCTCTATATGTCTTTTCATCAACAGTTTTACCTTTTTCATCTTTGTCAAGCTTCAATGACGAGCTCATAGGAGTACCGATACCTTTTGCATTACTCATCCCAAATCTTTTGAGAAGTTCTTTGGTGTACTTCTCTTGATTGATGAAGATTCCTTCTTTTGTTTGCTGGATTTGGAGGCCGAGAAAGTACGTCAATTCTCCCATCATGCTCATTTCAAATTCCTTTTGCATAAGTGAGGCAAATTCGTCACATAAAGAGACATTAGTAGCACCAAAAATGATGTCATCAACATATATTTGGACAAGAAGAAGATCATTGTTACAAGAGGTTTTTGTAAAAAGAGTAGTGTCCACTACACCCCTTGAAAAGTGATTTGAAAGAAGAAAACCACTTAACTTTTCATACCAAGCCCTTGGAGCTTGTTTTAAACCATAGAGTGCTTTTGAGAGTTTGTAAACATAATTTGGAAAATTTTCATGTACAAAACCGGGAGGTTGTTCAACATAAACTTCCTCCTCAATATCACCATTTAGAAAAGCACTTTTAACATCCATTTGAAAAATTTTGAATCCTTTAAAACAAGCAAAAGCTAAAAGCATCCTAATAGATTCAAGTCTAGCAACCGGAGCAAAGGTTTGATCAAAATCTATGCCATCTTCTTGATTGAATCCTTGGGTGACAAGTCTAGCTTTGTTTCTAATGACTTCTTCGGATTCATTTAGTTTATTTCGAAAAACCCATTTTGTGCCAATTGTGGGGTAATTATGTGGTCTAGGGACTAAAGTCCAAACTTTGTTTCTTACAAATTGATTTAACTCCTCTTGCATAGCAATAATCCAAAACTCATCGCATAAAGCATCCTCAATAAACTTAGGTTCAATTTGTGATAATAGGGCAAAGTTATCGACAAAATACCTTCTTGTTCTTACCCCTTGAGATACATCACCAATAATTTCATCTTTGGAGTGTCCCTTTGGATATATCACCTCTTGAGGAATATTTTTAGTTTCTTGATCGTTTTCTTGTTTTTCCTCATACTCTTCTTCCTCCATAGCATGCTCTTCCATTGCTTGAGTGTACAATGGTTGGTTACTTTGAGTGTTATCTATGTCATCATCATCATCAACTTTCTTGTCGAAAATGTTAGTTTCATCAAAATTAACATGAATGGACTCTTCAACACACAAGGTTCTTTTGTTGAAAATTCTAAAAGCCTTTTTGTTTGAAGAATAACCAAGAAAAATTCCCTCATCGGATTTTCGATCAAACTTTCCAAGATTGTCCTTGGTGTTTAAAATAAAGCATTTGCATCCAAAAACTTTAAAATAACCAATTGAGGGGGTTTTATTAAAAATAAGTTCAAAGGGGGTTTTCTTTAATGAAGGTCTCAAGATAACACGATTCATAATGTAGCATGCGATGTTAACGGCCTCGGCCCAAAAATATTTAGGAAGGGAGTTTTCACAAAGCATCGATCTTGCCATTTCTTGAAAAGTGCAATTTTTCCTCTCCACAACACCATTTTGTTGTGGGGTTTTAGCGGCCGAAAAATTGTGTTATGCCAAAATCATCACAAAGTTTTGTAAAATCTTGATTGTTAAATTCTCTCCCATTATCGCTTCTCATAGAGATCAATTTACAATCAAGGGAGGTTTGAACTCTTTTAAAAAGTTTAACAAACTCATGAAAAGCTTCATCTTTTTGACTCAAAAACAAAGTCCAAGTAAATCTAGAGAAATCATCAACAATAACAAAAGCATACCTCTTACCACCTAGACTAGTGGTTCTCATTGGTCCAAATAAATCCATGTGAACAAGTTCCAAAGGTTTTAAAGTTGAAATCATTTTCTTTGGTTTAAAAGAGGTCTTAATTTGTTTTCCAAATTGACAAGCATCACAAAGTTTAGTTTTCTCAAAGTGAAGTTTTGGTAGGCCTCTAACAAGTTCTTTTGAAGATAGTTGGTTTAATAAATCCATACTAACGTGAAGAAGTCTTCTATGCCACAAAAATGCATCATCATCATGAACCGAGAGACACTTCAAGTTTTGGGAAAGAAAATCTTCAAGATGAAAGACATAGACGTTTCCAACTCTTTTAGCAACAAAAATAGTTTTGTTTTCATGCTTATCAATGATAGAGGAAGAATCACTTTCAAAAACAACCTTTTTTCCACTATCACATAATTGACTAATACTAAGCAAATTGAATTTAAGACCATCAATTAGAAGAACATCCTTAATGAGAGAGGAAGAATTGTTACCAATATTGCCTATACCAATGATTTTTCCTTTGTTCTTATCTCCAAAAGTGACAAATCCACTTTCGGTTTCTTTGAGATTGCTCATAAGTGATGAGTCCCTGGTCATGTGCCTTGAACATCCGCTATCCAAGTACCACTTAGATGGCCTTGATTTGTGTTCCTACAAAAGAAGAAGTAGAAATGATTTTTGGTACCCACATCTTTTTGGGTCCATGAACGTTAGTTTGATTTTCTTTAACTTTCCAAATGGTTTTCACTCCTCTTTCAATCTTTTTCTTTATAAAACACTTTGTGGCTTTATGACCACTCTTTTCACAATAGGTGCAACAAAGGTGTGAGTGAGATGATGAAGCCTTTAAAAACCGTGTTTGTTTTGAGAGAATATTGGAATGAGTATATCCAATACCATTTTTATCAAAAGGTGATCTTTGAGAGCCAAGAAGTTTTTCAAAGCTTTCTTTTCCTTTTGTGAATTTTTCAACACATAGAGTGAGATCACTCACCTTTTTCTTTAAGACATCATAATCAATCAAACATTTTTCAAGAAAGGAAATCTTTTCACAAAGGTTTTTGTTTTCTAAAACAAGTTTTTGAAAGTCATCATTTGAGCACTCTTTTTCTTTCTTCAAAACTTCCAAGGATTCAAGAATGGCTTTATTTTTACAAATGAGTCTTGAATTTTCATCTAACAAAAATTGAGTTTTGCTTTTTAAATCTTTGTTTCATTTAGTAACCTTTTTGAACTCATCATACATTTCAATAAGCATTATGCTAGGATCAACATCACAATCATCATCAAGGATACTAGAAGAGTTAGGAAGTGAAGATTGTACCTCATTTTCTAGTGCCATGAAGCATATGTTGGCCTTTTCTTCTTCTTCATTTTCACTTGAGTCTTGATCCCAAGTTCCAATTAGGCCTTCGCCTTTCTTCTTCTTCTTCAATGCCTCAAGCTTGGCTTCTAAAGCTCCCTTTTCCTTTTCAAGGGCCTTGGGATAATCGGCTACAAGATGATCGGTGCTATTGCATTCAAAACACCTAGCTTTGAAGAGTGACGAGCTTTGTCCTCCTTTCTTGAGTGGAGGTTTCTTCCCTCTATTGTTGAAACCTTTCTTGTAGAATCTTTTAAATTTTCTCATTATCAATGCCATTTCCTCATCATCATCAACCTCATCTTCATTGTTTGATGAGTATGTTTGATTATCTTCATTTGCCTTGAGTGCAATGCCTTTTCTTCCTTTTTCTTCATCTTCCATTTCATTCAATCTTTTTATTTTCATTTCATAGGTGAGTAGTGATCCTATGAGTTCTTCAATAGGAAGTAGTCTCAAATCCTTTGATTCCTCAATAGCTAGTGTTTTTGGTTGCCAAGCTTTTGGAAGTGCATCAAGAATTTTTCTATTTGCTTCCCCTCTTGAGTACTCTTTCCCATATGCCTTTAGGCCGTTTGTGATGTTGGTGAACCTTGTGAACATGTCACTAATGCTCTCATTTTGTTTCATCATGATTAGCTCATAGTCTCTCACCAACATAGCCAACTTTGACTCCTTTACTTGATTTGTTCCTTCGTGAGTAACTTCAAGTAACTTCCACATTTCATGAGCCGAATCACATCCGCTCACTCTATTATATTCGCTTGCATCCAAGGCACAACTAAGAATATTCATAGCTTGAAAGTTTAGAGTCATCTTCCTTGAGTCGAACTCATCAAATTCTTCAACCTTCTTGGCTACTCCATTTATTTTGGGAATGTAAGGACCTTTCTCTACAATGCTCCACAAGTCAAAGTTAATAGAACAAATATATATTTTAATTCGAGACTTCCAAAAAGTATAGTTTGTTCCATTAAAAAGAGGAGGTCTATTTGTAGAAGAGCCTTCTACATATGGTAAACTAGAATTATTAGCCATAGTAAAGTAAAGATCTTTTGCTTCAAGGGTGTTAGTCCTTTTTTAAGAAACCCTGCTCTGATACCAATTGAAAGACCTTAGAGGGGGGGTGAATAAGGTCTTTTGACTAATTATCGAAAATTCTTTGTTAATTAAAAGATAAACCTCCAATTTTGTTTGAAAGAGAATTTTAAAAATCTTTTAATAAAATTCCAAACCAAACAAAATTTTGTTGTTGAGACAAGTAAGAAACTTAAAGAAGAACACAAGGAGTTATAGTGGTTCACTCTCTCAAAGAGTTACATCCACTACCTTGAGTCAACACCCAAGGATTTTTCAAATCCACTAAAACACAAAGATATACCAACTACAAATATGAGAATCACCCTACAAGGGTTTTGCACACAACCTCAAAACACAACACAATGTAAATCAAAGGATTACCCAAAGGGGTTTTTCAACACAAACCTTTGATATCAATAAAAGAAAAGGATAGGTTTAAGAACAATATTACCACTTTTGAGCTTGAGAAATAATAAGTACAACTCAATGAAATTGTTCTACAACCTCCTCCTTTCTTCTTCTTTGATGATGATCAATAATGAAGCTCAAGAAGATTTTGTTTTTGGAATGAAAAGTGTTTGCAATAAATGTGCTTTTTAAGCTCTTGAAAGTTTTAAATGTTCACAATGAATATTCCACAAAACTTGTCTACTTTATGACTGATCATAAAGTCTATATATAGAGTCTTAAAAAAGTAACCGTTGCTTTCAGTGCAACGGTAATATTTTATACAGTAAAAGTGAAAATCGGACGACCGGTTCTTTGAAACAGAAAGATTCGGACTTGTCCAACTAGAAAGCGGACTGCCGAATTTTTGATTTAGAGAAAAATCGGACGACCGGTTCTAAAAACCGGATGACCGAATTTTTGGACAGAAAGATTCGGACTCGATCCTCTTAAAAACGGACTGCCGAATTTTTTGATTTTGGAAAAACCGGACGACCGGTTCTAAAAACGGATGACCGAATTTTTGTTTCCTCAGCCAAGTTTCTTTTTAAGATAAAAACTTTCTTCCTTGTTTCAAAAACATGTATTCTTGACAATCATGTTAAAGAGAAGAAAAACTTTCAAAACACCACCACTTCAGTCAAGAATACTTAGATTTTAACAAAAGTTTATATCTGAGAAAATCGTAAAAGGCGCTTCATATATGATCAATAATCAAAGAGTAAGACTAGGGAGTTTTACAAGGTACTACCTAATTCACTTTAACATAGACAATGCCTTCAATGTCTTCAATGTCTCCAATGATTTGATCTTGGAATGGCTTGGTCTCTTCTTCTCCATTTTGCCCTTATCAACAAGATCTTTTGCTTGTAGACTTTGAGGCTTCACAGGTACTTCTTTTGTTCTATGAAAGGTTAGCTAAAATACTCACACAAGCATATGTTAATCATAATCAAAATCATAAGTATTAATGCCCTTAGGGCTAACAAATTCTTTGAACTTCTTGAACCTTCTTATATTTTAAAGGTTTCCCATAAATTCAATGGTTGGATTGATTATAGAGGAAATGAGTTCCTTTCTTTCAATGCCCGCTAGGCCTAAGGAAATGTGCCCAAATGTCAAGCCCGATGGGCTCTTCCATCAAATTCGTTAATGCAGAGGCTACTTCTATAAAAGAACAGAGCATCCTTCTCAATCTAAAAAAATAATGGGCGAAACCCAGGTCCCTTAATTTTTGGAATTCCATTTCATTGTTGGGAATTATGCCAAAAAAGATTTTTATTTGATGTAAAACTCTATACTTAATGGCATTACTATGAAATACATCTTTATGATTATGTGTTTTTTTATCTATTTATTTACTATACACAATAAGATGCATGTACTTTAAGTAGGCAATCCACGTGATGGGCCGTGCTTCACAGTAAGCTGCAGATTGCTATTACTTAAGGTACAAGTAACATTGTTCTTGGCAGTCAATGGAATTGGGCATGAGATTGAATTAAGTATCATTCTATGATAGTCTCTAATATGTGTAAGTCAAAGCAATAAAAATGGGATGTGATCCTAACTACTACAATGCAAGGTAAGTGGACCTAACGAAGTAGAGATGAGTTTCAACCCGAGTGTCGAATCCCACAGAAAACAGACAAACGTTCAAGTACTAATCGTGTTTCTAGTGTCTAGTCAAAAAAAGATGATGTCGTTGAAAAGAGAAATAAAAACAAGTAACTCAATTAAAAGAAAGCAATTAAAAACAATTTTAAAAGAATTATAAAGACAAGAGTTTGGGTTGGTGGAATCCCCCTAATCCTTGTTACTAATTCAATTGGAAAAATTTTAATGAAAACAATGTTAAATTAATTAAGTTGGATCATCACTCGAAATCAGGCAATCCCTATCTCTAGGACAAAAGCCACCCTATTCACTAACCCTTAGAGGAAAATCTCTTTTCTTCCTAACAAAGTATGAGTTTAATAAATTTAGGTGATTAAAAAGACCTAAAAATGCAAAATTATATCTCTAGTCAATTGCCCTGATTAACCCCCAATTAGTTGCCCTAGATTGTTCTTCCTTGTTCAGTTCCAAACAATCTTGTCAATAATCTAATGTCGCGACAATTAAATTACAAATAAACACAATTGGAAGATAACTTAAATTAAAATAAACATCGAAATCAAGATTTAAACCAAGAATTTCATAATCAAGAATTAGGGTTCAACCCGAAACCAAACAATAAAAACTACTCACTATTCATATTCATAAAAACTGAAAACTAATAAAAGAATTCAATAACAAGAAAAGGAATAGAAAGCTTAGGATATGTCTTGAAGCCGCAATTGAATCCCGAACGTCTTTTAAGTTCATCTCTCGAGTCACCAAGTTGAAGATCAAAATCTTGAATCAAAGAAAATAAATCTTGGAGAAATCTTGAAATTCTATAACTAAAGAAAATATAAAACTGGAATTTTAAAGAGTGTTTAACTAATCTAACCTAATTAATCTATTCCTAATCTAAACTAATTTAATCAAACCTAATTACGTCTACAATAGCTGCAAAAGACCCCTTATATAGAGATGAAAAATGCAAGAAAACCAAATCAAAATTGGAGATGAAATCAAGAAAATCAAGTTTGAATTGGACTTGAACCGCCCTTGCCAGCTCTACCTACTGCCAACAGTAGGGTGGGGCCTACCTTCCATAGTAGGTCTCTATCTTGCCAATGCCTGTCATCCTCAGAACTTACCGGCGATGGTAGTTCAGCCTACCTCGCGCGGTAGGTGCTGTATTTTTGCCGACGGCTTCGTTTTTCATCGTTTTCGCTCCCTTTTCATTTCCTTTTCATCGTTTCTACTTTCTAAGGGTACCTTAGACAAGAATAAGAGGTATTTAGCTAAAATATTTACTTTTTACATATTAAAAATATCGAAAACGATGAAAATAATATATAGAAAATATAGTCAAGTATGCAATTATTAGTCTCTTTTATGGATGATCGTAGTTTAGATCAATGAGTGGTCTTATCCTGATTATTATACAAGTATGTTTGGAGCATATAGAATTGGACCCCTTGATAGAGGATTTCTGAAAGTATTTTGAAGGAAAAGAGACCTAGTCAATCACAACTACAGCACGAACGCGTACTCTATGGTAGGAGTATGAGTTGGCAGTCTAGTGAAGCTATGCTCCTTCTGCTTATATGTGCTATAAGTGAGACTTCTAGCTATAAGATCAAAAATCCTTGTAAGTTAGGCAGTTGAAAATAGTTAGTCAAGATGGGCTTGTATAATAAGTGCTATAGGGAATCACGCCCTTGTTACTGTCTAGGATAATCGATAAGATCCAGGCTTGGGAAATATCCTCTGGATGTTAATTTTTGTAAGACCCGGGATGAGCACGAGAACGTAGAGATTTTCAAATGACCGGTTACAAGGTTGTAAGGAAGATAGAAGAGGAGAACGAAGAAATGGTAGCTTTGCTCAGGAAGAACTTTCAAGATCGTACGTGGAATGCATTGGAAGGAGAAGATATAGATTGAAGAGGCACGAAATACTCCTAATTTTCATGGTGCACAAAAGGGAACCAAAAGAAGCAAGTGTGGAAAACTTAAAGGGCTCAAGTTGCTACCAGCCTCAAGAAGACACCCTATTGTTGAAGGCAAGGTTGGACCTACCGTCATTGATAGGTCTCTATTCCAAGCTAGCTAAGATAACAATGCCTACTGCCAACGATAGGTCGGGGCCTATCGTCGACGGTAGGTCTCGGCTGTAACAATCCATTGAAGATTTTAAACATATTTTGATTTCCAAACTTGGTTTCTTAAATCCTAGACTTTTATTTAAGTGGCCTAAAGAGCCCGTTTACTTTCCTTAAGTTTATTTAGTAGTTAGGGATTGGTGCTAATCACCAAGGGAGCTATATGTGTATATATATATATATATTTCTTTTTAGCCATTTTTGGAGGGAGATGAATGAAAATTATTGAGTTGAGATATTTTAAGACAAAAAACTAGGGTTCCTAGTGTTTCTTCTTCTTCTTCCTTGTAAATTAAGGGTTCTATTTGTAATTTATGAAAGTTATTCCTTAATTGGTATTTAAGAAGTTCTTGTTCTCCCAAAATCCTACATTCCCTAAAGCTGCTAACTTTTTAGTTAGTGTTGTTAGGGATTAGGTATTCCTTATGAATGATGTGTAAGTGATAGTTCCTATAACTATTGTCGGTTTCTCTCCTAGAAAGGAAGTTTTTGTGTTTAGTTCACTGCAATTATCCTTTTCATTGACGCAAATTTGCCATTCAACCATTCAAAGTTCCTTTTGAAAAGAAAAGATTCTTGGCAAATGGTGGACTTGAAACAAGCGTAGAGGAGTTCACATCATGTGGTACCATAGCTAATCTCTCTATGGGTGAAATTGAAAGAAATTGAAAAAGGCTTGAATCTGAAATTTTCAGACCGAAAAATACATGTGAAAATATTGAGATGAAAAGTGTAACAAATGAAATCCAAATTGCTTGGGATTTGTCTCATTTGAGACCTTATCAAGTTGTGATTCTTTAGAAACATATTTGAGTCGATTTGGAGATGTTTTGGTGGGTCAATTGAATGTAAAGTTGCAAACTTTCCAGCAATTATGGTTTCAAAAAAGTGTTAAGTAATTCATTTATAACTTGTGTTATACTGCTTAGTTTTGATTAGAATTTGTACTTAAGCTCATCTTCAAGTGAAGAACATTTCTGGGCAAGGTGTATCTGATTTGGACTTATATCTTGACTTTATTGCACAAATGGCACAATGTTATTTCTTGCTATGTTTTTTGAAAATTTTTGCTAGTAATCATGACTTCTTGATTGTTGCTTAAAAATTGTCCTTGCTTTGATTTGAAACGTATCTTTGATCAAATTTCTAAGTGCTTTGCTCTTTCTTCATGGGGATTGAACACTTTTATTGGCTCATACTCTTGAATTGGGTTTTGAAATCTATACACTCTAAGTGTGTGAAAATGTCTCTTAGTCTTTAAATTCTTGTCATTTGGGAATTTCTTGCTTGAACTCCTTGTGGAATTGCTTAATAACTTGGAAGACCTAGAAGCTATTAGGAAACTCTAGTGAATGAGGAATAATAAGAGACAAGAGGGTGAGATTATTTTTACAAATGCCATAAAGAGTGAGTGACAAACACAAGGATTGAGTGAATCAAAGTCGAGAGATTACACTTAGGGAGTGGCGAGGTCCTTCTTGTTGATTTTTTGTGCAGGTTTAACAAGCCATTAAATGGGGTAAACATGGACTAAATCATCATGGCGAAGAATTGGAAGCAATGAGAAGACAAGAGATGGCTTATTCCAAGCTTGCAAGAGAAATGTCTAATTTCCGTAAGTATGGTGACTATGGTGGGAATGCTTACAGTGGAAGCAACCATATAGATGGAAACTTTACCCCGAGGAGACAAATGGGAATTGGTAACTTCTCTTCTTATACTAAAACTTTTGATAATATTCCTCATGATGATTATGGGGGTTATGAAGGAGTTAGTGATATATATGATTATTGTAAGAATAGTCCTTATGATTATTATAAAGGGTATCATTATAGATACGATTATGGTGATCAACGTTGTGGTAGAGAAGTTAACCATGAGGAATTGGTTGATTAAAATGTCTATAGGAGTGGGTGTCAAAGAGAGCACTTATTCTATACCAATTGCAAGGTGTTAAACAATTTGCGTTTCTTGCTATAGTTAGTGGTAGTCAAGTTAATGTGGCTAGTACTTATCTTGTGGAGAAGTTGAGTTTGCCCCTTCTTGATCATCCTAGGCCTGACACATGAAGTTAAAGTCAACAAGCAAGTATGGGTGCCTATCTCTTTGGGGTTCTTTAAAGGCAAAGTGTTATGTAATGTAACACACATGCAAGCGAGTCACCTATTGTTGGGACATCCTTGAATGTATGATGGAAGAGCTAAATATGATAGAGTTAAGAATGCTATCAATGTCACTAGGAATGGCAAGAGAATCACTTTTAAGTCTTTGGCACCTCAATAAGTAAATGAGGAGCAAAAGAAGTTGAAAGAAAGGCTACAGATGTTTGAGAATGAGAAAAGGAAAAAGAGCATTATTGAGGCTAAAATATGGGAGAAAGAGAAATTATCCGTGCCATATAAAGTAATTGCAAAGTTGAAAACCATGAAGCCATCAATGGTTGAGGATCGTCCAAGAATCAAAGAACTTTCACAAGCTACAATTGTAGTTGAAGAGAGTGATGGAATACATTTTGAGAAAGAATTATTTAATGAGGATTTTTGTTATAGCATGAACAAGAAAGACATTGAAGGAAAAGAGAGCATTGAAATTAAAGAAAAAGAAAAAGAAGAGAGAATAGTTGAGAGATAATATATCCAAATTCCAACTCTATTCTTTCAAGAGAAAGTAAGAGACATGAGTGCTCAAAAGAAAAGAAGAGTGAGCTAATGAAAGAAAATGAGAGCCTCGTGGTAAAACAAGAGAGTTATAAAGAAGAGCAACAAGAAAAAGAGAAGGTGGAAATTGAAAATAGTGAGGAAGTGAACTTTCTTACTAACGAAATTAACTCTTTTCTTGTCAATGATTCTTTATATGTGCAGACACTTTGGAAGCAAAAGATGGAAAATGAGAGGAAGTTGGACTACTACACCTACGACATAATAAGTTGTTTTCCTCCTACTTCACTCATGTTTTGATCACTTACTTAGAGGCACTGAATCTTGCTCTTTTGTATTTGCTTATCATAGGAATTCTCTTCAACATGCTTACATCTAACCATCAAAGCTTGGAGGGAGACATACCATGGAGTTCGATGGCCAAGGAGAGCGTTGGAAGAAAATTATTCTTATGCTATAGAAACTCGTCAATGAGTTTTTCTTCAAACTTATTTCTCTCTTACCTTCTGTTTTCCTTTGAAGAGTTGAAATTGTTCTTAAATGGTTATGTCTTTCTTGAGTTTGATGTTGTATGTTCTATATTCTATTCTGGTTACATTTCTGATTATTTCCATGAGGTAGTTAAGTTTCTCTTTTTTGATATCATGGAAAAAAGGATCATTCTTTATTTGTTAATGTGCCACATCAAGTTGTTAATCTAGATAAAATAATCTCTTAGTGGTTAAAGACTTGTCTCATGATATATATTCTTTTCTTTGTTTCAAACGATGTTGACCCATGGAATATTTGTGATTCATTAGCGTATGCTAATCATTATACCATTGACTTTCTTGAAAACAATTCTTATGGTTTTTATGATTCTTTCTTTTTTTTTTTTTATTGCTAATCTTCGTGATAAGTTTCAAGGGGAATTTATTAAGAAGTGTGCTTTTTATTGCTCCCTCTTGATCCTTGTGTGATGGGTTTTTTTGAACATATTCTTGTGGATAAACCTTCGTTTCTTAAAAATGATTTATTTGAGAACTCTTGTAAATGGCCTAAATTTCTCAATGTGTAGAGATCTTTGAAAACTTTTTTGAGAAGGCATTTGATTCAAATTCTTTCATTTTCATTACAAGGAGTTCTTATTGCCAAAGGTAATAGGCTCTTGTTTTAAAATGAGTAAAACTAATTTTTGTAAGCTTTTGGAAACTAATGTGGTGAGCAATTTTTTAAAACCTATTTGGACGGGATTGGTGGGAAGAAATCTTTACTACCATTTTCCTTTCAAGGAGTTGTTTTCGAAGTTGTCCATTTCACTTGCTAACTTTTGGGAGAAGTCTTGGCCTATATTCTTGAATTTGGGATTTGATGGATACTATAATCTATCTTTTAAAGAATTCTTAAAGAAAATGGGCTTTAAAGGGGAAGGTAGAGGATCTTGGAGCTTTGAAAACTTTGTATCTACTTCTCCTCACCTCAATTCTCAAGTGACGAATTAGCGAAGTGCAAGCTTTATCCTTCATTTCCAAATGCTTTGGAGTTCCTATGGAAAGTAATTTTTTCTTACTACTTTCTTGGGAAAAACACATTTCAAACTTTTGGTTATCTTGAGTTACTTTTACAGTTTGAAAATGATGAAAATTTTCTACTTTCACTTACCTCTAAAGATGTTAGTAAATGTACTTTCTTGAAAGAGTGTAGAGGATTTTATGATTTTGAAAACCTTGTGACTACTTCCTCTCCCTTTAATTGTTAAATGATAGAGTTGTTAAAGCATAAAAACTATTCAGCATTTTCAAATGCTCTTGGTTTTGGTTGGAATCAACATTTTCATTACCGTCATCTTTTCAAAGAAGAGCATTATCAAATTCTTGAAGTCTATGCATTATTTTAACATTCAACAAAGATGAGAGTTTCTTTACCCATTCTCGATTTAGAGATTATGAAGCAACTACTCTTTTGAAATTTTGTAAAGGATAATGTGGCTACAAAATGTCCTTTTTCAATTCTTTACTCAAACATTTGAAAGAACACTTTTTAATTGGGAATGCAAGTTTCCACAAAACTTCTTGTGCTTCACCTCCAACTCTTTTCAAAATCTTAGCTTGACATTTGATTATCCTTTCAAAGAAGTGTGGAAAATCTTTGTTGATGTGAGTGATTTACAAGATTCCCAATATTTCTTCCTTTTTTCTTCTTCCAAGAAATCTCGTGCAGTTTTGGTGGTATATTCTTAATACTTTCATAGTTGGTTATGCCTTGAACTTTTATGTCCACACTAATTTTGAATTTTATGGACCATTTAAGAAAGTATGCCACTAGTGGAATTCTTTTGGTGTTGAGAAGATGTTCGACAAACATGATACATTACTTGCTTATACTCTTCTAATTCTTGAGTGCTTTAGTAATGTTCATAGTATTGCTCCTTTTAATGCTTCCACTTCTAATGTTGCCCGCCTCTTGTGGTTTTTTGAAAGAATGGATTCGAGGACGAATCCTTTAAAAGAGAGGGGGCATGATAAGACCCATGATGAGCATGAGAACGTGGAGATCTTCCAAGGACCGGTACAAGGTCGATGAAAAGGAAGATGGAAGAGGAGAACAAAGAAATGGTGGTTTTGCTTGGGAAGGACTTTCAAGATTGTACGTGGAATGAATTGGAAGGAGATGATGTAGACCGAAGAGGCATCGATGTATTCCTAATATTCATGGTGCATAAGAAGGAACCAAAAGAAGCAAGTGTGGAAGACTTAAAGGGCTCAAATTACAATTAGCCTCGAGAAGATACCCTACCATCGATTGTAGGGTTGGACTTACCATTGACGGTAGGTCTCTGTTCCAAGGTGGCCAAGAGAACGAAGCCTATCGCTAATAGTAGGTTGGGGCCTGCCGTCGACAGTAAGTCTCAGCTGCAACAACCCATTGAAGATTTTAATCTTATTTTGACTTCTAAACTTGGTTTCTCTTAAAACCTAGACTTGTAATTAATTGGCCTAAGGAGTCGTTTACTTTCCTTAAGTTTAATTAGTAGCTAGAGCTCGATACTAATCACCAAGGGACATATATTTATTTCTTTTCAACCATTTCTAGAGGTAGATGAATGAAAATTATTGAGTTGAGATATTTTAGGAGAGAAAACTAAGGTTCCTAGTATTTCTTCTTCTTCCTTGTAAATTAAATGTTCTATTTGTAATCTATGCAAGTTATTCTTGAATTGAAATTCAGGAGTTCTTGTTCTCCCAAAATCCTACATTCCCTAAAGGTGCTAACTCTTTAGTTAGTGTTGTTAGGGATTAGGCATTCCTTGTGAATGAGGGGTAGGTGATAGTTCCTATAACTATTGTTGATTCCTCTTGTAAAAAGGAAGTTTTTGTATTTAGTTCACTGCAATTATCCTTTTTTTGATACAAATTTTCCATTTTAACCATTCAGAGTTCCTCTTGAAGAGAGAAGATTCTTGGGCAAAGGATGGACTCTAAACAAGCTTAGAGGAGTTCACATCACATTCTAAGCTAAGAAAGAAACATCCTGAGGAATAACTAATTATCGGATTAGACATCCAAGGATGGTAGACGTCATTAAGGAAGGAGTTAGAATACTCAACCAATGCTTAATTACGGGTCTTACCTAGAGGGACATTCTCGTCATTATACTTATGGGGCAAAGACTTGTATACACAGTATTATTTTGGGGGTAAATCTATATGGTGATAAATGGAGATATGTAAAATGAGAAATACTGCTATTCTACTGCAAGGGTATTTTGGTCATTTTAGCAGATGAGAATAATTTATTCTTTGGTCCCTGGAATAGCTCATAAAAGCTAGGTGACTAAACTGTCACAATGCAAGAATAAAGGACTAAAGAAGAAATAAGGATTATTTGATTGATAGGGAACTGGGCATTTATTAATTAAGTTAGGCCAAGCTATATAATTAAATAAGAAGCCCAAAGGCTTTAGTATATAACAGGTTGATGGTCCACTACAAAAAATAGCAATTTACTGACGGACAGTACTGACAGCCAAATGCACCGTCGGTAATCACCAATGGGACACCGACGGGTATAGGAATGTGTGGGTGTTAACAATTTTAGACCAAAAAATAGAGGAAAATTGGGCACCAAAATGTGACGGCTTATTACCGACAGCATTAACCGTTGATTATGTATAGTGTCGACGGGTTTGGAAATGGAATACTTTAATGTTGGTACCTGAAATAATTTACCAGCATAGTTAACGACGGCCTTTTTATGTCGTCGGCTATAAATTTAATTTTCTTACTGCATTACCGATGGCGTTTCTGTAGGAAACTGTTGAAAATTACTACCGACGGTTCCTGCAGTCGGAACACTGTCAGTCATAAATTAGTGGATGTACAAAATCGGGCAAACCTTTCTCTTCTTCCCCAAATCATTTCTCCACAAAGCCGAGGAAGTTTTCCCTCCCACCCCTCCTGCCATCTCACTGATGGACTCCCTACCACCGACAACATCTTGAGCCAACACCCATCATCGCTGTCGTAGCCGGTAATGCTCTCTCTCTCTCTCTCTCTCTCTCTCTCTCTCTCTCTCTCTCTCTCTCTCTCTCTCTCTCTCTCTCTCTCTAATTTACCGAAATAGAAAATGGCCCTTCTTCTTCGTCTTCTTTAATTTATTCTTTTTCTCTTTTTCTCAAGAGATTGTAGAGCTTGCCGCTGCCGGAGGAGCTCTCCGCCATTACCGCTGATTGCCGGAATTGCTAAGGTGAGGGGTTTTATTTATTTTTTTTCAGCTTTCTATTTTCTATTTCTTTCCTTTTTTTTTTTTTTAGTTTTAAAAAGTGTTGGTTTTGAGGATTACATATGTTGCTTCTTAATTGTACAGTCTGTAAACTATATATGGTACTTGTTATGCTTATTAATTTTCCACCTTTTCCATTTGCTTCACTTTTTTTTATTGATGCCACTATTGAATGCTATTGTTATTTATATATATGTATGTATATATATAGTATATTGTAAATAATTAAATTTTCAAATAAATATAGCATGATAATAACTAAAAAATTGCTTTAACTAAAAAATCAATTAAGTAGAAGCTCATACACTGCTCCTGATCCCTAAATTATTTCCCAGACTTTTGCCAATAATGATAGGGATAACATCCCTAAATTATTTCCCCGAAAACTGTTAAGGACTTTCCCTCAAATTAGAGACGAAAGGGCAAAATAAAGACTGAAGGCATATAATCCAAAGAAGGCCGACCACTAGTCGCTACATAAATAGGCACTACAGGTAACCCGAATCTTGGTGTGGTAGAGTAATCGGTAAACTCACTAGGTCACTCCCCTGAAGATTGCAGGTTCGAATCCTACTTGGGGATATTGGATTAGCTCATAATGCTCTTTCTTCTCTTTCTGTTCTTTAAACGAACGCCTATCGCCTTTGAAGGGGGAGAGGTGTTCGCCTATGCAGTAAAAAAATCCATCCTTTTCTGGCTTATTGGTTTTGTAATGAAAAGTATAGGGTTTTGTCACCTCTCCAACAATCTCTCCATTAGGCAGGAATTTAGTGGCCCAGGCACTTATTTGTTGAGGAGAAACTGATCCAATTCGGAGTTGTTGATGTTTATACTTTATTTAACTTCACTTGTGGGGAAATAAGCTTTGTTGGTCTTCAATCCGTCATTTGTATTTCTATTTTTCTTTTAAATTCATTGGCAATGGAGATGTATAAATTGATTTCAAAATCTGGAGATGATATATATGGGTTTAGGGTAATAATTATAAGATGATTAATTTCATTTTATTTTCTTTTTATGGAAATCTATATTAAATAGTGGAGCAATTAGTAAAGAATATGTCATAGAAGAGATGCTCTAAATTGTAACTCAAATATCGTAGATTTTATTGAAAACTATTCCTTTCTTTTTTATTTAAATTGTTGAAAAAGGAAAGTGCTTTTCAAAAGAATAAGTTAACATTTAGTACTCCCTCAATTTAAACTTCACATTTTATTTTAAATGTCAAAGTTTCTTCTTCTTCTTCTTATTATTATTATTATTATTATTGTTGTTGTTGTTGTTGTTGTTGTTGTTGTTGTTGTTGTTGTTGTTGTTGTTGTTGTTGTTGTTGTTGTCGTTGTTGTTGTTGGTGGTGGTGGTGGTGGTGTTACTATTTAACTCTCTTTATTTCAATATTAATCATTGGTTGTTTTACCATGCTTTTTTTGTTTGTTCGACTGAGTTTGAATAATAGGAATTTGGAACTTTCTTAGCATATATATTGTCATTGGTGGCTTCATGAAGATTTAAATTCTATTTTCTTACTTTTTGAATTATTGCCTAAAATAGTGTTTAGTTATGGTGATTAAGTAATTTTAGTGTTTAATATTATTCTCTTTTTTTTTCTTATAGTTTTGTTCGTGAGGATTTCGTGACATATTGTCCATTATATACACGTTAGAAGTATGCGTTTAATTAGTTTAAACTTTGTTTTATGGGGGAGCCCTAACTCTTTAAGGCTTTACGGGGAGCTCTGACTCTTAAGAGTTTTATGGGGGAGCCCTGACTCTTTTAAAGCTTTACAGGGGAGCTCTGACAATTAATTATTTGTTTGATGTGTGTTTAATGCTTGTTTGAGTGGGCTGTATGCCTGGAAAATATCCATAACACTGAGGGAACTCTGCCAAAATTTTTCTAAACTTATAAAAAACTTAAATGTTAATTTATCTTTCATTCCTAAGTTGAAGATAAAAAAAAATATATTTTTTTCTCGAATTTCTTTGTAAAAAAATTATTTATAAAATAATACATAAATCACAAAGTAAATAAAGTAAAACTATTTTATTTCAAAATCTCATTCAAATGCACTCTAAATTATGCCTTATGTAATTTTTTCTTAAAATTGTATTGTTAGTAACTTAGTATTGTCATAGTCTAGTCTTTATTGTAAAAGATTTTTGCAACACATCAAAATTAAATGACAATAAGTATTCACGTTTAGGGGAAATGAAATGCACTGGGCCCGTGAGCTAAATATAACTCAAAAATGGTAAAATGAATTGTTTGATTGTTCGAACATATTAGGAAAAATTAATTAACTTCATTTCCTAATGTGGAAACAAAATTTTTTCAATTTTTAAAAAAAGGTTTTCTTAATCAGACATGTTCACAATTGTAAAGCATTATTATTATCGCAAAAAAAGATTAAAAAAAAAGACTCTAAGAGTAGACGCATTTGGAAGGAAATGAATCCTTCTTTGTTTTCTTTTTAAAGTTAGTGGGTTCATTATTTTGTTGGTTGACTCTTAATTTTTTGTTTGGTTGTGTTTGTTCATTGTTTGAGGGGCCTGTGTGCTTGAAAAATGTCCGTAATATAGAGGAAACTCTGCAAAAAAATTTCAATCTTATAAAAACTTAGATTTTTTAGTAATAACTTAATGTTAAATTTTAAATGAAATGAGAAGTTGAAACTTTTTAAACCTTTTAAGGAAAACTTTGTTAAGATTATAAACCCTAAAACCCTTGTTTATAAATATTATAACTGATTATAAGTTATATCTCCTTGTTAAGACTATAAGATTATATAAGAATTTTAAATACGTCTAAAATTTAAACTTTATAATCGTAACTTAAAAGTTATGAGACTATTAATTCTTTCTCCTAATCATTCTTAGAATCTATGGAAAATATCCAGACGTAGTTGGATGTACAGAGACCGACTCGTGCCTAGAGTTAAGGGTATTACAAGTGAATTCATTAATGGGGTTAATGGTTTTATTTCACATTGTCTTCAGACGAATAATGAAAGTAAAAAATAGATGATATGTCCATGTCCAAAGTGTAAAAATAAGAAATTTATAGAAGCGGGTAGTATGAAGGATCATCTTTTGCGATGGGATTTTGTGCTTTGTTATCGTAATTAGACAAGTCATGGTGAAAAAATATGGCCAAATGATGAGGGACGTGTTCTTGCGGAATGTTTTGGTACAATCCGATCGAATGTTGGGTTAGAAAGTACACGATCAATGCCGGAAGAAATGAACTCATATCGTGAGATGATAATTGATACAACCGGTCCGAACTTTATCCCTCATGAAGAAACTAATCATGAAGAACCACCTAATCTTGTGGCAAAAATGTTTTTTGACATGTTAAATGCAGTAGAGACACCGTTGGTTGAAGGCGATGCCAGACATTTAGTGTTATCTGCTTGTGCAGACTTGTTGTACATTAAGTTTGAGAATCAATGGACTCAAAATTCATATGAAGATGTTTGTGCATTCATAAAGAGGCATTTGCTGCCAGGAAATAATATGGTCAAAGATTGGTACGCGAAGCAGAAATTGATATCTGGGTTAGGATTGCCCGTGCAAAGGATTGACGTGTATCCCAATAATTGTATGCTTTATTGGAAGGAGGACTCGACAGAAAAAAATGTAAATTTTGTGGTAGTCATCGGTACAAGATAAGTAGGAAGAAGAGAGGGAAAAAGAGAACTTATGTTGAAGAGACCGGTGAAGAAAATGTTTTATTTTCCATTAACTCTTAAATTGCAAAGATTGTATACCTCAAAAAGAACTTTCGAACACATGAGATGACATTCTGAAAGCTCATAGGAGCCGGATGTCACAAGTAATCCTAGGGATGGAGGAGCTTGGAAGAATGTTTATAAGACTTACCCAGATTTTTCGTCAGAAACAAGGAACGTGAGAATTGGCTTGTGTATGGATGGTTTTTCACCTTTTGGAATGGCGAGAAAGACATTCTTTGTGGCCAATAATAGTAACTCCGTATAACTTGCCGCCTTGGATGTGTATGAAAAAGGAGGTAAAGTTTTTCATGGTTCTCATCTCTGGTCCAGAGAATCTGAAAAAAACTTGGATGTTTATTTGCAACTGTTGATAGATATATTAAATCAGCTATGGGATGTCGGACCCTTACTTATGATATATCAAAGAAATAGAATTTCCAAATGCTCGTCGCACTTTTTTGGACCATTAGTGACTTCCCAACTTATGGTATATGGAGCGGTTGGAGTAGAGTGGGGGCGTTGTCTTATCCATATTACATGGAACAGACACAGTATTTCAATTGTAAAATAGGGGAGAACAATCTTGGTTCGATTGCCATCGATGTTTCTTGCCACCAGAACATTAATTTAGACGAGATTCCTGGTCTTTCAAGAAGGGTAGAGGTGAAGACCGCTCATTGCAGCCACCAAGACTTTCGGGAGATCAGATATGGGGTCCAGCACTTTTAAAAAATTACAGAAATAGGAAAAGAACTGGACAAGGAAGATGGTACGGGGAAAAGATCACAACTGGATAAGGAGGAGTATATTTTTGGATCTTTCTTGTTGGCGTATCCTTTTAGTGCATCATAATATTAACGTGATGCACAATGAAAAGAATATATTTGATAATTTCTTTAACGCGGTTATGGATGTAAAAGGGAAGTCAAAGGATAATATGAAAGCTAGAAAAGATCTACGTTTGTATTGCAACTGACCAGACATTGTTGATTGAAGAGAGCAGTGGGGGTAAGTGTTCAAAGCTAACGGCACGTTACAGCTTGATGAAGGAACAAAAGAAAATGGTGCTTGATTGGGTTAAAGAGTAACACCTGCAGGATAGATATGGATCTAATTTAAGAAGGTGCATTGATTATAAAGATATGAAGATGACAAGCATGAAAAGTTATGATTGTCATGTGTTCATGGAACGACTTTTACCCATCGCCTTTAGAGAGCTTCTTCCGGCGAAAGTATGGAGTTGCTTGGCTAAGTTGAGTCTCTTCTACCGGGACTTGAATGCGCCGAAGATAAGTGAGTCTCCTACGTAAATTAGCAGAAAGCATTCCCATTTTGATATGCAAGTTAGAACACATATTTTCTCTGGATTTTTTCGATGTTATGGAGCATTTGATGATTCATTTGTTGTACGAAGCGAGAGTATGCAGTCCAGTCTAATATAGGCAGATGTACCCCTTCGAGAGGTAACCTAGACAACTTCACTTAATTATTTATCAAACATAATCTTTATTAAATTATATAACTTATTCTAATATACTTGCAATATATTAGGTACATGCACCATATAAAGAAGACAATGAAAAACAAGGCAAGAGTTGAGGGATCAATTTCCAATACTTACCTAATTGAGAAGGCTACAATATTCTTCAGATACTACTTTAAAGAGAGCGTACCTACACTCCACAAACGAGTTAGGCAAAATGATGATCTCGGGAATACTCTTCATTAGGGTGAGGTTCTATCAATATGCAATCAACAAGGAAGAAAATTTGGTAAAATGAGAAAAGAGATTCTTGGATGATCGAGAATGGTAAGCAGCTTGGAACTATATCCTTCTTAATTGTGAGGAAGTGGAACCTTACCTTCAGTAATTTAAACCCTCCACACACCTTTCGTTCGACTCTAACTTTCAATTTTGTAAACTTTAAATTTACTTGTGTAGGAATATATGGGATGATGAAATTCAAGAGAAAATAAGCGAGGTTTCGCAGAGTGGTTTAGAGTTAAAGTAAGTTAATCTCTCCCTAAGCATTTAAATTTAATTAACAACAATTGTTACATAACCTTATTAACCCTGTCAAATGTGTATACAGATGCACAAGCCCATGCAAAAGTGTAGTCAACTCCTAAAAAATCTATCATAGGTTCCTTCTAAAAAAGTTAAGACGTGCACTGGATATATTGTCAATGGGTTTCAGTTTCACACAAGAGATAAGCGTGAGGAAGGAGAAACTTATAATGATAGTGTGTGTGAAACCGAACTATTACAGTATTTTAAAAGAACTAGTAGAGGTAGAGTTTACGGGAACACCAATCCAAAAGGTTGTCTTATTTCGTTATGATTGATTTGATTCTTCAGATAAAGGAATGAGGATTCATCCTCAATATAAAATTATTGATTTGAACAAAGACAGGTATAGAGGATATGATCATTTCGTGTTAGCTCATCAAGCCGAGCAAGTTTCGTTCCTTCCGTATCCTGGCTCTAAAAGACCGAGGACCAATTAGGTTAGTGTGATGAAATCTTAACCCCGCCTAATAGATGTTCCCTACCAAGATGATACATTCCAAGAGAATGTGAACATTCCCAAGGATTCGACAATAGATGTGAGGATTGAAGATGTAGGACCTCTCGTCCACGAGTCTCGTCCGTCGGAAGAATTAAATATTATAGTCGAGACATACTTTGAGGAAGTACAAAATGATAAAACTGGAATAGAATGGGATTCTGATGAAGATTTCAATGAACACTTCAATGAAATTCTGACGCTACATTCTCCAATGATTCCGATGAGGATTCTGACAGATAAAACATTGTATAATTAACTTTTATTGTACTTATATTATTGTACTTGTGTTATTGTACTTGTGCTATCATTATAATTATGTTTATTAACTTCTTGTTATCATACTAATGATATTTAAAATATTCATAATTATACTTATATTTATTATCTATAACTAATTCTATCCTTCCTACTTATCTTATAGGTTCGATGGTAAGAGAACGTAAGAGAAAGGATCCATCGTCTCCCACACAGCACGAGACACTGCCTACGATATAGACAGATCTGTAGACTCCCACACAGCAAGATCCATCTATTATGGCATAGCAGGATCCACAATCACGTCTGGATTAAGATATACCAATAAAGACACAAATTCTAGCCCGAGACAATGCTCTCGGCTCATCCTTCGCACCGA
This sequence comes from Catharanthus roseus, assembly GCA_028651295.1. Classification (NCBI taxonomy): domain Eukaryota; kingdom Viridiplantae; phylum Streptophyta; class Magnoliopsida; order Gentianales; family Apocynaceae; genus Catharanthus; species Catharanthus roseus. The sequence goes on along the minus strand of JAPQWS010000153.1, from coordinate 24,671,621 downwards.
CCACATAGCCGTCATCCTCTACGGCACCTTCTACGTATCCTGTGGCTTGGAAGCTGTCTCCTGGTCATACTCGTCAATTATTAACCCTGAATGTAGATAGGTAAGTTCAATAAACAGAAAAAACATATCGTTATAATTATATAAACTATATTTGCCAAATGTATATACTAACATTAATATGTACATACTAACTCTAGTGGATGAGAAAAGTAAAAGGCAAGAGGGAGAGTACATTGATATAAAAGGCGTAGAGGTTGAGCACAAACACAAGGGTTGAGAGCAATTACCATTGAGCGAAACACTTAGGGAGCGGAGAGGTCCTTGTTTTCTATTACTTGTTTCTTGTTTTATAGGTACCTTTTTGTTCCATTAATTTTAAAGATGTCTCATGAAGAAAATCAAAACCGAAATCACAATGGGGGACCTAGTGATCCTCTTATGCAAGAGGTTGTTGGTACTTTGAGGTCCTTGCTACAATAAATAGGTAACATTGAAAGAAATGTTGGAGCGTTGTCTGCCTGAATTGATAGACAAGAATCAACATTGGGCCAAAGACGGGGGTTTCACAATTTTGATAAACTTACCCCAAGAAGAACAATGAGAAATGAAGACGGTTCTCCATATTCCCACTTTGAAGTTAGGGATGACCTATCCCGAATTTCCAAGAGAGTTTCCAACCTTTGGAGACCCAAGACGGAGGAAGGTTTGGTGTAAGAGGGGGAAGGAATGGAAAGGGCATGGAAAGAGGACTTGAAAGAGAATTCATGAGAATGCCAAGGGAACAAGAAAGATGCTATGGTGTCCAAGATAGATATGATCGGGAATTAGAAAGAGATGAAGAGGGTTACTATGAGGAAAATAAATTTGGGAGGATCAATTGAAAATCTCTCCCTTCCAACGGAAAAGTGATCCGGAAGCATAACTTGAATGGGAGAAGAAGGTGGAGCCTATCTTCGATTGTCACAACTACTCCAACCTTACAAAGATGAGATTAGCGGTGGTAGAGTTCACCGACTATGCCGTCATATGGTGGGATCAATTGGTGACGAATCGAAGGAAGAACTTAGAGAGGCCGGTGTAAGACATGGGAGGAATTGAGAACCTTGATGAGAAAGAGATTAATTCTCCCACATTACCATAGGGACCTTTATAACAAGCTTCAAAACCTCCAGCATGGAAACAAAAGCATAGAAGATTACTACAAAGTGATGGAGGTGGCCATGATAAGGGCAAACATTGTTGAAGATAGGAAGGCTACAATGGCAAGGTTCATGAGTGGTTTGATTCGAGATATTGCCCACACTTTGGAGCTTCAAGCCTATATAGAATTGAAAGAGATAGTTCATAATGCCATGAAGATAGAGAGATAATTGAAGAGTAAGGCATCTTCAAAGGTCCTTTTACCACTTCTAAGCTAGTGGCCTCAACCTACAAATCTAATCCTTTGAGAAAGGATGAGACACCTAAAGTAGCATTCAAGGAAGGGTCTAAGGGAAAGAAGAGAATAAGGATAAGAACAAGATGGAGGGAGTGCCTAGTAGAGCTAGAGATGTCTAATGTTTTAAGTGCAAGGGATATGGACACTAAGCTAGTAAATTCCCAACCAAGAAGGTCACGATCATTAGGCCAAATGGAGAGGTCATATTCGAAACGAAGTCGAATGTGAACAATAAAATAAAGAATCTGATGAGGAATCTCCATATGAGGGGGAGGTCTTAGTGGTCTTGAGGGCTCTTAACTCACAAGCTTTTGAACATGGCTCAAGTGAACAAAGAGAGAACATTTTCCACACAAGGTGCAACATTGATAACAAGGCTTGGAATGTCATCATCGATAGTGGGGGTTGCACTAATGTAGCAAGCACATATTTGGTGGAAAAATTGAAGTTGCCCACCACCAAGCACCCTAGGTCATATCGGTTGCAATTGTTGAATGATAGTAGAGATATGTGGATGACAAGGAAAATATTGGTGACTTTTGCTATAGGAAGATACAAAGATGAGGTCCTTTGTGATGTTGCGCCTATGTAAGCTGGATATCTATTGTTTGGAAGGCCATGGCGATTCAATAGAAAGGCCATCAATGACGGATACAAGAACACCTATTCCCTTGAAAAAGATGGGTTAAGATATGTCTCAAATCTCTCACCCCATTTCAAGTTTACCAAGACCAAGGGAAAATGAAGGAAAAGGAATTGGAGAATGAAAAGAAAAACATAAGAGAGGGGAAGAAAGTAGAGAAAAAAGAAAAGAGAGAGGAAGATCTAGAGAGCGAAAAAGATCAAGTGAGAACAAAGAAGAATGGAGTGGTAATAAATGAGGGAAGGGGAGGGGCTAGGTTGAGTTTCTTTGCTAAGGAGAGTGAGATTTGTGAGGCCATTGATGCGAAAGAAACCGTCTTACTCTTTATATACAAAGGAGCTTACGTGTCTTCTACTAATAAAATTGTTTCTTCTTTGTCTGAAGTTATTGTAGGTGTCATCAAGGAGTTTGAAGATGTTTTCCCGGAGGATTGCCTCCCTTGAGAGGCATCAAGCATCAAATTGATTTTGTTTCCAGAGCCGTGTTGCCGAACCGCCTGCATATTGGAGCTCTCCCGAAAAGACTAAGGAACTTCAACGACAAGTGGAGGAGCTTCTTGCCAAGGGCCACATCCGAGATAGTCTTAGCCTATGTGCGGTACCGTACTTCTAGTCCCTAAAAAGGATGGTAGTAAGCGTATATGTGTTGATTGTAAGGCCATTAATAACATAACCGTTAAATATCGTCATACGTTCCTAGGCTAGATGATTTACTTGATGAATTGCATGGTTCCATGATTTTCTCTACAATTGATTTGAAATCGGGTCATCATCATCCAAATGAAAGAAGGAGATGAATGAAAAACTGCATTTAAAACTAAATTTGGTCTTTATGAGTGGCTTGTTGTGCCCTTTGGTCTTTACCAACGTACCTAGCATGTTTATGAGATTGATGCATCATTTTTTAGATGAATTCATTGGGAAATTTGTTGTTGTATATTTTGACAATATTTTAATCTATAACAAGACATATGAGGATCATTTGAATCACATTAGACAAGTTTGCTTTGTGCTTACGAGAGAACAATTATATGCCAATTTGGTAAAATGTGAATTTTGCTTGGAAAAGGTAACATTTCTTGGCTATGTTGTTAGTTCCGAAGGACTACAAATGGATCTTGAAATGGTGAAGGGGATAGAGGATTGGCCAATGTCTAAGAGTTTCAACGAAGTTAGAACTTTCCATAGGTTGGCTAGTTTCTACCAAAGATTTATCAAAGACTTTAGCACCATTGCTAGTCCTCCCACCGAGGCCATCAAGAAGACTAGTGGATTTAATTGGGGAGAAGCTCAAGAACTAGTTTTCAAGGCTTTGAAAGAAAAGGTATGCAACGGTCCTCTCCTCACCTTACCCATCTTTAACAAGGTGTTCGAAATTGAGTGCAATGCGTCGGGAGTAGGAATTGGAGGGGTTCTAATGCAAGAAAAGAGACCCATTGCCTACTTTAGTGAGAAGTTGTCAGGAGCCATGTTGAACTATGCCACGTATGACAAGGAGTTATATGCCTTGGTAAGGGTCAACATTTTATGTATCCAAAGGAGGTTGTCATCCACATTGACCATGAGTCGTTGAAATATTTGAAGGGTTAACAAAAGCTCAAAAAGAGGCATGCGCGGTGGATGGAATTCATTGAGACGTTTCCGTACGTCACCCACTATATAGTGTTTAAATTCCCATTAAATCCACCTTCCCCTCATCAAGGACAACTTACTCTTTGTTACAGTGATCATAAAACTGACGAAATGTCTTTGTCTATACAGGAACTTACCCAAAGAGGGACAAAGCGTCAAAGAAGCCTAAGGAGAAATACAAACATCTTGTCCCTAAAATGAGGGCTAGCTTGATAAAATGGGTGCTGGTGCAGCGCATAGAGAAAGAGAAGCCAAGGAAATACTCGGATTTTCGTGATCCGGGAGGTGATCTTGGCACCTAAAAAGGGGAGTACTCCTCCCACTTTTGGAATGTTGTAATTATATGATTGTATTTTGAATTTTTCATTTTCTTCTCCGCATTGATCCTTTACTGTTTTTATTTTTACAAGATAATTTTGGAGAGAATGAATGAGTGTTTTTAAAGCTTATGTTGAGCTTAATTAAGTCCATAAGGTTAGAAGGCATGCAACAGGATGCAAAATTGCAGAAAGAAGAAAAATCAACGTTCAGGCAGAAGTCTATCACGGACAGTAGGGTACTTTAGCGCGTACAGTAGGGTAAAGGCAACAAAAAAATTCCATGAGTAGAAACCTACCTCGGACGGTACGTCCAACCTACTGCCAGCGTAGGGTCAGTTCCAAGCAGCGTTTCCGATCAAAACTCAGGTAAACGGGTGGGGTTGACCCAATTACACTTAATTGCAGCCTTTCCTCCCACTAATTTATCCAATTTCATCCCCCATTCTCTTTCAAATCCCCAATTTTTCCCCTCTTTCTCTTCTCCTTCACTCGCATTTTCTCCCCTTTCCTCCACTCTCTCTCTCTCCAGCGATCTCTACCTTCTTCGGTGACCCTCCATCTCTTTTCTCTTGGTTTGTATACCTCTCTCTCTCTCTCTCTCTCTCTCTCTCTCTCTCTCTCTCTCTCTCTCTCTCTTATATTCTTCTTCTTCTTCTTCTTCTTCTTCTTCTTCTCCTACTTCTACTTCTTCCATTTTTCTTTCTCCTTAGTTCTCCACCAAAAATACACACCACCACCCTCTTTTTCTTTTTCCCTTTCTTCCAAACCACCCTTCCCCTCTACCGTTTTTCCACCCCTACCCCTTTTCCATATTTTTCTTTTTCTTGTCTTTTCTTTTCTTTTCCGCATTCTTTTTGCTAATTCTTGTTTTACTAACTTCGTATTATGGTTTGTTTTGTTCTCTAACAAAAATTTGCAGAAAATTTTAGGCAAAATTCCAGCGACTCTGCAGCAAACCATTCGAGGCAGAAAATGTGCGTTACTGAACCTATGGTGATAGTTTGTTTCTTCAAACAAGCACACGCTACCTCTTACGCCATTTGCCTCCTTTTAGTTTACTTTGTTCTTAATTACCTTTTTCATTCATTATGGGCATTTTTGTGATTTTGGCTGCGTTATTAGCTTTAAATTTACTATTTCATTAGTTTTATTTCTTTTATCTTTATAAACACTTTCTCACACATGGGCGATGTTAGGATACTTAATACACACGGGCTATGTTTAGTTTATTTAATTCTTTTTATGTGTTGTTTGTATTCCATGCTTATTTAATTCTTTTTCCTTCTTTTGATTCAACTCCCTTCATGGCTCCAAAGAAATCCACCGCCTCTTTCTCAAAATCCAAAAGGGCTCGAATTGAGGAGTCCTCGCCTGACCCCACCACTCCTGATATTCCTCTATTCCCAGAGCTTCTTTCTTTGACAGGCCAAAAATGGGTATCCGACAGGGAGACGCCCTAGATTTTTATTGAAAAGTTATTTGATGAGTCGGTCATTGAACATGTTGAACTTGAACATCTTTTTGGGGGGGTTGGGTTGGGTCCCTCTTCTTCGTATTTTTGGAGATTTCTACCCTAACCAACATGCTCTATAAAATGGACAAGGATCTTCAAACCATCATTTCCACCGTTAAAGGGGTCAGAAAAGGAATGTCTCTCATCTGTTCTTGAGATTCAGGACGAGGGGAACTCAGTCACCCGCGAGCACGAACCGAAAAACTAGAGATGAGGACTCAGACTGGAGTTACGAGGCGACTTGTAATCGCTTTGATATTTGACTGCGTCTAATAGATCGTCGTCGTATCCTCCATGGAGGTGATTTCCCCACACTCCTTTCTCGTGCCTTTACTTACTTCTTCGAGCATACACTAGTTTAGAAGGGAGACAAGCAAAGTGATGTCCGCATTCTTGACCTCTACATGCTTGATAAAATTCATAATTAATCCCCCTTCTCTAACGCTTCTTTGATGATACACACGATGCATAACACTGGCTATGACAATTTAAAGATGCATGTGTATTGTTACCCTGTAATTTTATCTAGAGTGTTTTCTTCTTTTAATGTCAATTTTGCATGTGACAACGATCATCAACAGGATCGCCGCAAAGAATAAAATTCACAACCTTCAACAATGTGGCTATTCCTGGGATGAAGCCAACAAAGTATAGATCCCTCCATCCGAGGAGGATCGGCTACCAGAACACAACTATGCCAGTTTTTTATCAATTAAGAAAATCAAACAAACCGGCATTGGAGCGTCTTTCTCATAGCCCGCCAATGGTGAGAGCAAGGACGACAAGTCCTATGACTTCTCAGTCGAGGATTCACCTTCCACAGTCCCCATAGATGAGTTCCAGACAGAGATGCAGGTTGCTTCAAGCAACTCCGCGTCACTTAAGATATCTATGGGGCCCAACTATCGGAGATTGTGGTTGGCACATCAGAGGGTGTGCATTAATCGTTAGGAGGTAATGCTGGCCAGACTGGTGCAGCAGATTCCTACCCGATTAGGGCAGGAGCGAAGTGGCAGTGCAGAGTTTGGTCCCCAATAGGGAGTTTTCTTTTCTTTTCTTTTTTTTCTTTTCATTCTGTCATTTCTTTTCCTTTTATGTTTTCTTATTTTCTTTCATGTTTTGTCTTTTTTGTTGTTTAGTTATGTTTGCCATTATTTGTTTCTTTTTCTTATTTTCTTGTTTCCAATGGGGATTGCTTCCCGATTTGCTTATTCGCTTTATATCTGTGGGATTGCTTCCCATGCATGTGTTTTGTTGTTGGTCTAGTCCCCACATTGAGGACAATGTGGTTTTAAGTGTGGGGGTATTTATGTATTTTTATTCCTTTTCTTTCTTTCTTATGATTTTTAACCTTTGAGTTTCTTATTTGAAAAATCCCAAAAAAAAATCAAAAGTTTCAAAATTCAAAAACTTTTATTTCATTTCCTTTTTCTTATACTTAGAAAAAAGATCCAAAGACATTTTTGTTTTGCCACTCTTAGTAGAGTAAATAACTGCAAAACCCTTTAGGAATTTTGAAAAGGCATACTACTTAATCACTTTGAAAACCACAATTACTAATTTTCTTACACGATCAATGGATTCGTGCACTTGTAAGTGTCAATTAGCAATGGAAGCCTATGAATCTTAGGGAATTAGCATAATGAGAATGATTTTTTGGGTCTTTGCCTGCATTCTTTTATTTTTTTGTCCTTGGAAGCAAAGAGCTCTAGTCTAGGGTGGTCCTAGAAATGATGGTCTTAGGCCTTCATTGTATCGTTTGTGCCTTTCTGGCCAAATCCTAATATGAAATCAACCCCTTGTTCTCTTTTTGTACCTTCATTTCAAGGGTTCCAATCCCTTATTTTCTTTGTTTTTTAAAACTCACACTACATAAAACCTCAATTCATGGAGCTGGTGTTTAGAATATCTTTTTAGCCGTTTTAAGTGAGGAAAATAGATAAGTGTGGGGGTAAAAGAGTGAAGAAAGGAAATTTTGTTTATGAAAAAGGGTATTTTGGGTATTTCATTAGTTTGGTACTTACGGCTATTGAAAAGAAAGAAGATATTGATGCTTGAAAAAAAGTGAAAAGTCACAGAAAACGAAGAAAAAAATGAGTGTTTATTTATCATTTTAGTAATTCTCGAAAATATCGAGCGTCTCTCTCTTATATTTGGAAATTCATTCGAATCCTAAGAAATATATTTTTAGTTGGGGTGTGCATTAATGGAATGAAGTAGGGATGTCCAATAGTGAGTGAGAAGAGTGAAAAGCGGCTAGAAAGTTGTTCTATAATTTTTCTATCTTTCCTTTAGTTGCATTAGCTCTATCTTAATTGTTTTTATTCTCCATTTACCTTTGTTTGATCCCCTATACATGTCCCAAGCCTAACATTAAAAGCCAAAAAGTCCTACCTAATCCGGGAACAACCTAGAATAGGACTTAGAATGGATAAGTGATAAAAAAAAAAAAAAAGCATGAGTTTGTTGTGTATCATCCTTTAAAGTATTTCACTATGCTAATTACTTGACATTCCGTATCTTCAATCAAAAAACGGCATGAAAATTCCACACACACACCCTCGATCTGTAACATTTATTAATAACTTGTGGTAGAATTGGTGATTCTAGTCATTCGACTCTTTTGATTTACCTCTAGAGTTGAGTAGTAAAGTGTTCTATTGAAGTGGTCATTTTCTTAGTTTTTGTTTGTTTTTGTTTTTGTTTGTGTGTTATTTATGCTACCTTTTTTCTTGTGGAAAATTTTTTATCTTTATTATCCTAAGTTAACTTTTCTCGTTTTCCATGTTTTGGTTCTCTTAGAATAAGATTTTAAACTCCCCCGTTTTGTCTGTGTAGTTTGTGTTGCTTGGTTTTTGATATGTGCTAGACTATCTACATTTCTGTGTGTTATTTTCATCATTTTACGATGTTTTTAATACATAAAATTTATATTTTAGACTAATACCTTTTATTCTTGCCTTAAGTGCTTCCCAACGGAGAAAACGATGAAAAGAAATGAAAACAATCGAAAACGGAGTGAAAATGATGAAAATGAAGCTGGCAGCACCAAGGAAGCCGACCTACCGCCTGAGGTAGGCCAACCTACCGTCAGCGGTAAGCCTTGGAGCAACAAGCAGAGAAGGAACAGAACCCTACCGACGATGGTAGGCTACCCCTACTGTCGACGGTAGGTCCCGGCCACACAAGAGCAATTTTGGACAGAACCCTACTACGGACGATAAGGCTCGACCAATCGTGTGTAGTAGATCCTAGCTGTAGCAGTTTTAATCTGTTTTTAACTCTATTTAATGTAATTTTTCCTTTATTAGTTGAGAGTTTTACCATTAAGGCTTAGAGAGGTAATTAGGGGCGAACTTAGGTCGGAAATTTCCCCAAATTCATCCTCAATTAGGTAGGAAATTAGTAGAAAAACAGAAATTGAATACTGAGAGATCAATATTTGAAGATTCAACATCATAATTTTTTGCTTCAACTGGGCAACTCGAGACGCGCTCGAGCGACGTTGGGGATTGTGATTTCAGCTTCAACTTCCTCCTAAGCTTTCTTTTCCTCTCTTTTTACTGAATTCAATGTTTAATTTTAATTTTGATACATTGATTATTGAGTAGATTTTTATGTTTAGATGAGGGTTGAACCCTAGTTCTTGATTACAATGTTCTTGGATTAATTTGCTTAATTCGATGTTTGTTTTCAATTGACTTGTCTTCCAATTGTGTGTTGTTGCAATTTAATGGTCGCGATATTAGATTCATCGCAAGAGTGTTAGGAATCGGGAAAGGAAGAACATTCTAGGGTAACCAATTGGGGGTTAATTGGGGCAATTCATTGGAGATATGATATTGCACTTTTAGGTCCTTTAAATCACCTATAATTGCTGCATTCGTAATTGGTTAGGGAGAGAAGAGATTCTCCTCTAAGGGTTAGTGAGTAGGATGGCTTTCGCCTAGAGATAGGGATTGCCCAATTAGTTGTGATGACCCAACGCGGTTAATTCAACATCGTTTTCTATAAAAATTTTCCAATTGAATTAGTAACAAGGATTAAGGGGATTCTAACATCTAAACTCTTGCTTTAATAGATTTTAAAGTACTTGGTTTTCTTGTTTTATTTACTTACTTTGATAAACTCGTGTTCAGCTTTTTAGTTTATTCTTATTCAAACCATTCTTTAGGCTAAACATTAGAAAACCCAATTAGTATTTGAGCCTTTATCATTCCTCGAGATTCGACACTCAGGTGTAGCTCGATTACTGTGGTGCTAGGTCCACTTGCCTGTTACTTTAGTTCTTAGTAGTTCATCCAATTCTCTTTTAAAACTCCAGGCATCAGGTGGCAACCAACATGTGGGTTAATTGACTCCTTGGAGTCTTAGTTGGCAAAGAGAGAATCTAGGAGGAGGTTGTGATGACTTATGAGTTAAAATCTATCCGGAACTCATTAGAGTTGATCCAAACAAGTCTTCCTCATTCCATCAGCCATATGGACGAAAATTGCAGCTCTCCTCTCCCCTATTCTGGCCAAAATTCTTTAGAAAACAAATACACAAAAGGTTCTTCAAGTTTTCTCAAAAATAATTTCAAAAATTCTTCTCTTCTAATTCTTGGTTTCCTCTTTCACAGGAGACTCTTGCTAGCTTCGAGAATACTCCAGAAGGCCTTAGAAGCCTGTCAGATTCATAAGGAATAGAAGGAGTTTGGCTAGAAGGATCGTCGCAAAAATCCACGATAAAAATCAATGAAAACTTGATCAACAGAAGCGAACCCAGCGTCTACGCAATTTTCGGACCGCAACTGATTAAAGCACTCTCAAAGGTATAAAGATTCCTTTTTCGCCCTCTCTTTTTCTCCTGCTACCCCTTTCTGACCTTCATTCATTACCATGTTAATGGCCGATGATGGCTTTGTTATCAGATTTTTTTTTAAAAAGTTGTTAGCAAAATATTACTCGGGAACAAAGGGATTGATAAAGTCGATTTTTGGTACAAATAAATACCTTAAGTTTTATTTGGTAGTCATATAAGAATATTATTTCTTTGCTTGTTATAATTACTGTATCTTAATTATTTAATTTGTTTCTTTGCAAGATATAAAAGAAACATGAGGGAAGCTTCTTGGATACATGAAAGGAGATCAAGTGGGCTTTGAAATATAAGATTTTCATGAAAAATAGAGAGAGAGAGAGAGAGAGAGAGAGAGAGAGAGAGAGAGAGAGAGAGAGAGAGAGAGAGAGAGAGAGAGAGAGGCCCATTAGTGGTGAAGCCCATTAGTAAGGTCATCAAGGAAAGAATGGGATTTCTCCCAATATAAGGGCTCACGGTCAAAGGAAAGAAAGGGGGAAGAGAAAGTAGAAAAATTGCCACAGCAGCAAAAAAAATAACACAAGAAACCAGCGGTTTAAAAAAAAAAGACAACAGCAGAAACAAGACAAGAAACCAGCAGAAGAAAAGAAGGCAACCGCAGCAGAAGAACAAAGGCAGCCCCAGGCAGCAGAAAACACAAGCAGCGGCATCAGGAAAAAATAAGAGGAGCTGCAGGACTTTAATTGGAAGAAAGCCATGATCTACTTCAAGAAATTGATTCTTTCTTTCCCTTTAATTATGAACTATTTTTCTTTTTAGAATCTTGATGAAATCCGAGCCATAAAACTTTGGTTTATTTTATTTTGGGAAATTTATTATATTATTTATGTGATTACATATCTTGGGATGTGTCTTGGTTTGATACAATTAATTCTTTGTGATAGTTCTTGTAGAATAATTATTTGGGTCACTTGGTACTTTTATTCATGCTTAATTCTTGTAGACTTGAGTATGAGAGATACGTGATTTTTGCAAGTATATTATGGGTTTTAGGATTGAATAGTTCATGCTAATTTTTAAATGATTTATGTCATAGAATTGAATAGGTCATGCTAATGGTTAGATGGATTATGTCATGCATTTAAGAGCAATATATTTCTTTAGTGAATCGAAGCTTGTAGCCCAGATCACCACATAAAGGTCTAATCTTTTCTCCTAAATAAAACTAAATCATTGTTATATAGGTTAGTGGTGGATTCAAGGTTCTAACTCATCTCTTTGGTTAAGCTCTTGTTATTTTTAATTTAGTTATTTTATTTATTAGTTTTACTTAATTTAGGAATAATTCTTAGATAATAAAATTTGATTCTTCTTTTTATAAAATTAATTTAGGAAGACAATAATTTAAGTAATTAAGTCTTTCTCTGTGGTTCAATACCCTTATACTGCTATATTACATTGATCTTGTGCACTTGCAACTATTGGGTTTAAAACTTAGTTATAAAAATCCCGACCAAGTTTTTGGCAACATTGCCGGGGAGAAGTTAAATTAATTGCTTTATTTATTGTCTCCTAATTTTTTTATTTTGTATATTTATTTTATTTAATTTTTAATTAATTTTTTTTATTAGTTAAATTAAGCCCATACCTTTGATTTCTTTTGTTGTCATTACTTGTTTCAAAAAAAACTATTTAAAAATTTTTAAAAAAATGTCCTTAGTTGGTTTCAGTTAATAGCTCACTTTAGTAATTTTTTTAATTAATTTTTTTATTCTTTTTTTTTTTTTACGTTCAGTGGAGTTTTTTTAGTGTGTCTTATATATATATATATATTTGATTCATTTCTTTATTATTTGAATTAAGTTTACTTTCTTTTTATTTTGATTGTTAATGCACGGTCGTCATTCGCTCACTCTTGATTTAAAAGAATTTGACCCTAAGATAGAGCCACTTAAGGCACTTAGAGCACAAAGAAAAATCATTAACACTTGTGAGGTTAAGATGGCTGAAAATCCATGAGCATTATGGGAGTATTTTACTCCCAACACTTATAACTCACAAATAGGTAATAGACTACCTGAAATTGAGGCTAATCACTTCGAAATCAAAGCTTCTACTATTCAAATATTACCATCTTCTTATCGGCTTGATTTCGAAAATCATTATAAGCATATTGATAAGCTTTTAGAAATTTGCTCAACTTAGAAACTGTCTAATGTTATTGATGATGCTATTAGATTGCGTCTTTTTCCTTTTTTCCTAAAGGATAAGGCTAAACATTGGTTACATACACGTGAGAAAGTAGGTACATGGGCTGAGATGTCTAAGGAATTTTTGAAAAAGTATTTTCCTATGGGTAAGCTTACAAGGTTAAGGAGAGAAATAACTACTTTTTCCCAAGAAAATAATGAGCAATTTCACGAGAGTTAGGAGAGATTTAAAGAACTTCTCGTCGGTTACCCTCACCATGAAGTCCCTAAATGGAAACAAATACAAATTTTTTATTCAAGATTAGACGAGAGGAACCACCAAATGGTTGATTCATCTTGTGGTGGTACCTTTCTTCATAAAACTACAGATGAGGCGTGGGATTTATTTAAAAATTTGAGTGATAATTCACAAAAACACGCCACATCCTCACGTATAGACACATCTAGACAAATAGGAAATAAATGAGGAATATATGAAGTTTCTCAAAATGTTGATCTTTCTTTGAAAGTTGATGCCTTATCTAAAAAGTTTGTTCAATTGTTAGCTTTGAATACATTGCCTACTAATTCTCCTAACGTGCAAGGTGTTTCTGTAATCTCTAGTCCTTCTCATGTTATCTATGACTGTCGTAGTGCTTCACTATTTCCAGAATTTGTGCAGGAACAAGTCAATTCAGCCCAAGGATTTCACAGACAGAACGACCCATATTCAAATACATACAATCCAGGCCAGAGAAATCATCCTAATTTCTCCTAGAGGTAACAAGAAGGGGAAGGTCAATTAGGCCAGCAACAATATTAATAGAACAAATAATCTGGTATGACTGCTCCCCCTGGTTTTCAATCTCAAAGGTATATACCTCCTCACCATTCTCAAAGTGGAAACTCTATCTTTGAAGAAAAAGTCTCATCTGCTTTGAAAGGTCTAGAAGTTAGGACACAAATTCTAGACTCACACACTTAATCTATTGCTAAGTTAGAAACTCAAATAGGGCAACTAGCTAATGCAATAAGTAGAAGAGATGAGGGTAAGCTTCCTAGTCATTCAATAGAGAACTCTAGAGGTAATTATTATGCTCAAGCTAATGCTATAATTACTCTTAGAAATGGGAATTTGGTAGATAATAAAGTAGGAGAACCTTTAAAGATAGTAAGTTAATGAAAATGAAACTGAGGGAATTGATATGAGGACTAAAATTGAAAAGAAGGTAGAAAAGGAACTAACTTCTCTCTCTAATTCGAAAACTCTAGAATCTTCTCCTATGACTTCGTACAAGCCAAAGGTTCCCTTTCCTCAAGCTTTATTACCACCTCCACATTTTAGAATGGACAATAAAATGGAAGACATATTAGAAACTTTAAAAGAAGTTAAAATCAATCTTCCACTTTTAGACGCCATTAAGCAAGTCCCGGCCTATGCAAAATTTCTGAAAGACATATGCACTTTCAAAAGAAAATCAAAAAGTAATGTTTCTAAGAAAATCTTCTTAACTGAACAGGTGAGCTCCATTTTGCAACATAACACTCCACCTAAATAAAAAGACCCTGGTATCCCTAGTATTTCTTGTCTTATTGGTGAATATGAAATAGATAGGGCACTCTTAGATTTAGGTTTCAGTGTTAATTTGATTCCTTACATTGTTTATGAAGAGCTAGGGTTAGGGGAATAGAAACCAACTGATATGACCTACAATTAGCTGATAGGTCTATCAAGGTATCTAGGGGAAGGATGGATGATGTTCTAGTTCAGATTGATAAAGGTGTCTTGCCTGTAGATTTTGTCGTCCTAGATGTGGAACCTGATAAATCTTCCAAGAATCATATCCTTGTTATTCTAGGCCGTCCTTTCTTGGCTACTACAAATGCTACTATTAATTCTAGAAATGGGGTCATGGATGTCTCTGTGATGAATATGAGGATTAGATTTCATATTTTCAAAGCTTCCTCACAATCGTTTATGGAAGATGATTTTGATTGTTATTTCGTAGATATAATTGATGAATTAACTGAAGAAACTCTACCTTTAATGTGTTCTAAAGAATCTACTTCTATTGAGAATGAGAATATCACATGCAATGTGGATGTAAATTCTATTCTTACTTGTATTGCACCATTAGAAAACTCTCTGTGGATCATGAATCATGAGCCTTCGCTATACTTGCAAAATCCCCTGTTGTACCTTCTCTTGTGTGTCCACCCCAACTTGAATTGAAAACCCTTCCTTCTAAACTTAAATATGTTTTCTTAAGTAAAAATGAAACTTTGCCTGTGATAATTTCATCTGAGTTAAAATCTTACCAAGAAAGAGATTTAATTAAAGTTCTTTCTAATCATAAGGGGGCTATAGGGTGCTCCATAGCTGATTTAAAATGGATAGATCCGTATGTATGCATGCATAGAATATATCTAACAGAAAATGTGCAACCTTCTAGGGAATTGCAAAGAGGTAATTAAACTCTTGGATTCTGGTATCTGTTATCCTATCTCTGATAGTCAATAGGTTAGTCATGTACAAGTTGTACCAAAGAAGGCAGGAGTGACCGTAGTTGAAAATAGGAAAGGAGAGTTAGTTCCTACTAGAGAGGTTACTGGGTGGAGAATGTGTATGGACTATAGAAAACTAAATGCTGTAACTAGAAAAGACCATTTCCCTCTACCTTTTATTGATCAAATTCTTGAAAAATTAGCTGGTAAAAGTTTTTATTGCTTCTTAGATAGTTACTCAGGACACTACCAAATTCCAGTGTACCCTGAAGACCAAGAGAAAACTTCTTTTACATGCCCTTTTGGTACTTTTGCTTTTTGTAGAATGCCTTTTGGATTATGTAATGGGTCTACTGCTTTTCAAAGATGTATGCTTGCTATTTTTTCTAATATGGTTGATAAGTTTCTTGAGGTTTTCATGGATGATTTTTCAGTTTTTGGACCTACTTTTGAAGATTGCCTTAATAACTTGTCTGCTGTTTTAGAAAGATGTGAAGAAGCTAATTTAGTTTTAAGCTGGGAAAAGAGCTATTTCATGGTTACAGAAGGAATAGTTTTTGGACATAAAGTGTCTAAAGAAGGAATTGAAGTAGATAAAGCTAAAATTGATTTAATTGCTGATCTTTCTCCACCTAAATCTATCAAGCAAATTAGATTATTTTTGGGGCATGTCGGATTTTATAGAAGGTTTATAAAAGATTTTAGCATGATTGCTAGACCTCTAAATAATCTCTTGAGCAAAGATGTTTCATTTAATTTTGATGAATCTTGCATGAAAGATTTTTAAAAACTTTGTTCTCTTCTTATATTTGCACCTATTGTTCATACTCCTGATTTTCTTTACCCTTTGAAATCATGTGTGATGCTACTAATTTTGCTATGGGAGCTATTTTGGGGCAAAAGATTGACAAGAAACCCTATGTCATTTACTATGCTAGTAGAACTCTTATGAATGCTCAAATAAATTATACCGCAACTGAAAAAGAGTTATTGGCTGTAGTTTTTGCACTTGAGAAATTTTGTTCTTATCTCTTATATTCTAAAATGATTATTTATTCTGATCATTCTGCTTTAAGATACTTATTGTCCAAGAAAGAGACCAAACCAAGATTGATTAGATGGATATTACTCTTGCAAGAATTTGATATTGAAATTAGAGATAAGAAAGGTTCAGAAAATTTAATAGCTGATCAATTATCTAGACTTTGGAGTAATAATCATGATGAATCAGTTGCTTTGTGAGATACTTTTCCTGACTAACAGTTATTTTCTTTATCACATTCTCCTGCCCCTTGGTTTGCACCTATAATTAACTATCTCTCTGCATGTGAAATTCCAACACATTGGAATAAACAAGAAAGGGATAAATTCTTTTCAATAGTTAAGTATTATTATTGGGATGATCCCCACATGTTTTAAACATTGTCCTGATCAACTAATTCGTAGATGCATACCTGAATGTGAGTTTCATAGTATTTTAACTTTTTGTCATTCATATGTATGTGGTGGACATTTTGGAGGTTGTAAAACTGCTGCTAAAGTTTGTCAAAGTGGTTTCTATTGGCCTACTTTATCCAAAGATGCTCAATTTTTACTTGGCATGTGAAAGGTGTCAACGTACTGGTTCTATTTCTAAACGTAATATGATGCCTTTACAACCTATTTTAATTGCTGAGATTTTTTTATGTTTGGGGAATTGATTTTATGGGTCCTTTTCCATCTTCTTTTGGTTATCATTACATTTTGGTAGCAATGGATTATGTATCTAAATGGGTGGAAGCTATAGCTACAAGAACAAATGATCATAAAATAGTTGTTCAATTTGTTAAAGGTCATATTTTCTATAGATTTGGTACCCCTAGAGCTATTATTAGTGATGGAGGAAGTCATTTTTGTAACCGTTCTTTTGAAGCACTTCTTAGGAAGTATTCTATAACTCATAAACTGGCTACCCCTTATCACCCCCAAACAAGTGGTCAAGTAGAAGTGTCTAATCGAGAGATTAAATCCATTCTTGAGAAAAATGTTAGATCTAATAGGAAGGATTGGTCTCAAAGATTGAATGATGCACTTTGGGCTTATCGCACAGCTTATAAGACCCCTATAGGAATGTCCCCTTTTATACTCTTTTTTGGAAAATCTTGTCACTTGCCGGTAGAATTAGAACAAAAAGCTTATTGGGCTATTAAAGCTCTTAATTTGGATTTGAAGCAAGCTGGTCCTAATAAGAAGTTGCAGTTAAATGAACTTGATGAATTATGAAATGAGGCATATGAAAATGCTAAGATTTATAAAGCTAAAACTAAAGCTTTTCGTGAAAAGATAATTTCTCGAAAATCATTTGAACCCAACCAAAAAGTTTGGCTTTTTAATTCTAAATTATGCCTCTTTCCTGGTAAGTTGAGATCTCGTTGGGATGGATCTTTTATTGTCAAACAAGTTTTTGCCTCAAGTTCTATTCAGATTGAAGTTCTTAAAAATAACCGAACCTTGATTGTTCACGGACAATGGTTGAACCCTGCTATTACCAATGACATTGAAGAAGGTAAAATTGAGTCTACTATGTTAATAGATCCTACATACAAGGACTAGTTGGTGATAGAGTTTGGCTGAAGACTTTAAATTTAGCGCTTTTGGGAGACAACCAAAATTTTATTTTGTTTATTTATTTATTTCTTTGTTTATTTATTTATTTTTTTATTTTTTTTATCTCACTTGATTGGTAGAAAGGTATGAAGTGCTTATTTTGTAGAATAATCAAATAACATATCATGGAAGTTACAAAGATGGTCTACCACTCTTCTGAACATGCATTAATATTGCTTCTTCTACCAGGTTGTGTCGTTCTTTTCTTTGTCTCTTTCCTACTCTTAGTATTCTTTTTAAACACAGCGTGGAGGGGTAGAAGATGCTTTTGTTCTGGTGTCAATTATTTTTTTTATTTTATTTTATTTTCTTTTTTGTCTTTCTTGTTCGATTTTTGTTGAATTTTATTTTATTTTATTTTATTTTTCTGAATTATTTTGGAAAAAAAATCAAAAATATGATTTCACTTAAAGAATGATTCTTTTTGAGTTCCTTTTAAAAGTATCTTAAATAAGTTGAGAAAAGTACTTGTTATCTTGTTTTTAATTAGGGTGATGGACTTATGTTCTATATCTGTTATGACTTTTGCATCACTTATACTTGAGCACATGGGTTATTGTTAGTGTTTAATAAATCCTTTATATTATTTTTGAGTAGCATAAAGTTGATGAATCTCTTCCCTACATTCTAGAACTTACTTGAGTACCTCTTGAGACGAAATAGAAAAAGGTTTTCCTTATTTGACTCAGAGATAACGGTCATAGGTCTTCTTTGAATCGTTTGTGCCTTCAAGCTTACCAAATTTCATGATTTTTACCTTAGTACCCTTTTGAACCTTAAATGTTAAGTCTTTCTTTAAACTACTTAAATATTAACCCTTAATCTTGTAGAGAGCTTAATGAAAACTCCTAACTTGTGCTTCCATGATAGGTTATTTTTTTTGTGTTATGGAAAGAGAATAAGTTATTTTGACAAAAGGGAGAAGAATATATTTATGACTTGTTATGCTAAAAAAAATAAATGTATTGAGCTAAAAAAAAGAAAAAGAAACAAAAGTTGATACATGATTGTTACAAGTCATAAGGTGCTAAAAAAAAAAGGAAAATTTTCAAGAGGCCTGAATTTGTGAATGTAAGAAAAAGAATGGTCTTAAAGGAGGAAATTTTAGAAGATGGTAGTTGGTGAATTTTTAATTGCAAAAAGAGCAAAAACAAAGTTAGAAAGTCTGTAGAAATTTGAAAGTATCCATATTCTTTGCAAGCTCTCTTTTCTTTGAATTTGAATTCCTTATGTTCGTTTGATAACCAACATCCTAACCGTACATTACAAGCTTTAAAGTCCTACCTGATCTGAGTTGAGTTTGAGAATCCTTGATTAGTAGAGAGAAGGTACAAAAAGTGAGCCTATGGAACAAACTCTTGTTGAGATTTTTCTTCTATGTTTAGTTTGAAATTTTTGTTTAGTATTTATTTTACACTTTCTTATGACCACGATCACACCTTACACAAGTCACGCTTTAGTTATGGAAGATAATTGAATATTTGTTTGTAAACTTGAGTTTGAAAATATGAGGAAGAGTGCTTGTCTTGATAAGTTTGAGATCTAGATGAAAGGTACTTAATTTGGATTGTTCTATATCTTTTCTAAAACTTTTTGCGTATTTAACTTTGTGGGTATGTCATCTACAAAGCCTCACGAGACCATACTTGTCCACTAGGGATAACTTAGGGGTTTAAAGGACGTTGCACATGCTAAGTGCAATCGTGAGTCTTACGAAAGTGGCTAAGTATTTTTTTCTTTTTATTCTTTATTTTTGCTTGAGGGCTAGCAAAACTTAGGTGTGGGGAGTTGATAAAGTCGATTTTTGGTACAAATAAACACCTTAAGTTTTATTTAGTAGTCATATAAGAATATTATTTCTTTACTTGTTATAATTATTATATCTTAATTATTTAATTTGTTCTTTTGCAAGATATAAAAGAAACATGAGGCAAGCTTCTTGGATACATGAAAGGAAATCAAGTGGGCTTTGAAATATATGATTTTTATGAAAAATAAAAAAATAATAAATAAAAGAGAGAGAGAGAGAGAGAGAGAGAGAGAGAGAGAGAGAGAGAGAGAGAGAGAGACAGAGAGAGAAGCCCATTAGTAAGGTCATCAAGGAAAGAATGGGATTTCTCCATATATAAGGGCTTACGGTCAAAAGGAAGAAGGGGGGAGGAGAAAGTAGAAAAATTGCCGTAGCAGCAAAAAATAATAATAATACAAGAAACCAGCGGCTTTAAAAGAAAAGAAAAAGGCAGCAGCAGAAACAAGACAAGAAATCAGCGGAAGAAAAGAAGGCAGCCGCAGGAAGTAGAAAAGACAAGCAGTAGCATCAAGAAAAAATAAGAGGAGTTGCGGGACTTTAAACGGAAGAAAGCCATGGTCTACTTCAAGAAATTGGTTCTTTCTTTCCCTTTAATTATGAACTAATTTTCTATTTAGAATCGTGTTGAAACCCTAGCCATGTAACTTTGGTTTATTTTATTTTGGGAGATTTATTATATTATTTATGTGATTACATATATTGGGATGTTTCTTGGTTTGATGCAATTAATTCTTTGTGATTGTTCTTGTAGAATAATTATTTAGGTTAGTTGGTACATTTATCCTTGCTTAATTCTTGTAGTCTTGAGTATGAGAGATATGTAATTTTTGCAAGTATATTGTGGGTTTTAGAATTGAATAGTTCATGCTAATTTTTAGATGATTTATGTCATAGAATTGAACAGGTCATGCTAATGGTTAGATGGGTTATGTCATGCATTTAAGCGCAATATATTTCTTCAGTGAATCGGAGCTTGTAGCCTAGATCACCACATAAAGGTCTCATCTTTTCTCCTACATAAAATTAAATTATTGTTACATAGGTTACTGGTGGATTCAAGGTTCTAAATAATTTTTAGATAATAAAATTTGATTCTTCTTTTTATAAAATTAATTTAGGAAGACAATAACTTAAGTAGTTAAGCCTTTCTCTGTGGTTCGATACCTTTATACTGCTATATTATATTGATCTTGTGCGCTTGCAAGTTTGGATTTAAAACTTAGTTATAAAAATCCCGACCAGGGATCTCGGGGTAAATCCTAGTTTTCATATGTGATTTTAATAAGCAAAATATAAGAATGGAGAAAGAGGAGGAGGAGAAGGTGGAGATTCAGCAACAGCGGTAGCGTGTGTAAGGTCGAGGAAGCACAGGTAGTGTGCTTTTAAATTTTTTTATCTTACCATTAGATTCTTAAAAAATTATAATTAAAAAGTTGGGACTTCAATGAATTTTGGTCGATTTAAAGGGTTAAAAGTTAAGTTACATAAGTGAAGTTCCCTATATACCATTTAACTTTGATCATTAGTCAATTAACACCTAAAATAAACGAAAGAGTAATTTTTCATACATTACTCCAGTTCGAGGTCCAAAATGATCCATTTTAAATTTAGGGTAAAAAATCAAAATCTGAGAAAGTACAAGGGTGGCGGGACTCTTTACCCTTTAAAAAAGATTTCCAAAGTTTAGTTTAGGGATAATGTCAATTTGGTACCCCCGTTATTCAATTTTGAAATTTTGTATAAAATTTTAATCTTCAAAATAATGTTGAAAACTCTTTGATGTCACATAGTATCTTTAAAAATCTGAACATTTTTGCTTATTTTTTAATGTTAGCGTAAAAATTCCTGAAATATCTCGTTGATTTTTATAAAATAAAATAACCCAATTTAGATGAAAACTTCTTGGATACTCAACTATCCAAATTAAAAGATACGTACCCAATTGTTAATAACCAGACTTCATGCATGCCTTTAAATTAATCTAGTAATAATTTTTTAAGAAATCTAAATACACGAGAGATAATAAGTCATCGAGAAATATCATAAGTTTTCTTCTTTGGCAAGCTAGGGTTTCTGAACGAGCTTGAGCGTGGGAGACTTGAGCCACAATCTTACCATGGGCAGTCCTTCAGGGCTATCCCAGGTGGCAAACAAGAAACATGATATCTTCGTGAGAGGTTTGTGAACGGCGAAACTAAGAGTTACGAGAAATCCAGGCTTATCTCTTTATCTACCCTTTGATCCTGCTAATAGAGGGCATGGATCACACACTCGAGAAGAACAACAACAAGCGATGGTTGGAACTCCAAGCATAGGAATGGCATCTTCGGGGTGGTCCAAGCGTCTCTTCTCAAAGGTATTAGTGGATCCTTGTCACCCACCTATATATGATGAGGAGGGGGGAGGAGAAGGAGAACAAGGAAGCCTCTAAGGTGGAAGATTACTATGGAATACCAGCAAACTTATATACAGATGCATCAGCAATCTGTTCGGCCATTCATGTGGAGTTAGAGGACTATCTGATATTGTGGAAACCATTCCGTCGTGCCATTATCATCAATGTTCTTGGACGTAACATCAACTTTCGTATATTGGAGTTTTAGCCCTAAGGGGACGATTCTTGTTTTAATTAAATGACAAACATTGATGAGCACTTACATGTTTTATCTTTGATGTGATAGGAATAGTTATTGGAAGATGAAGTCTTCACACCAAGAGTTAATTGTATTAAAGGCAAGAATAGTTAGTATCCCAAGAGCTAAAGTGTCAATAGACGAGAACATTCAAGGGGATCAAAGATGCCAAGGAATGAAGTGTTGAAGACTTAGAATATGTTTGAGTCTAGGGAGGTATATCTTGTAAACCCTTGTCTCAAATCCTCTTTACTTTAATACGCATTAGTAAAGCTCAAGTCTAAAGGGTTTTCAAAAAGGGAGGGATTATTTTCAAAACCTACACATTGTCTTTAGAGTCAAAATTATTTTTGTAAAAAGGATTTTGATATTGAGTCAAAATATTTTAAGAAGTTTAGATTGAATGGTTAATTCTTTGTATGAAAGTGTTTCATGATTAGATGATCTTAATTGAAGGTTTAGTTATGCTAATCTTCAATAGAAAGTCTATTGAGTTGGTTGTTTGATTTAGACTTCAAAAATGGTTTCTAAGTGTAAGTTTGGAAGTCCAGAACTAAGGTTCGGACATCCAAAGTTGAGATTTCTGGGTGAAAATTTGGTAGGTTTGGATGACATCTTGAAAGTTAGGAGGTCCAAAGTTGAGTTTTCTTAGCTTAGGTTTGAAGGTTCAGAAGGTACATTCAAAAGATAACTTGACGGTCCGGACGTCTGAACTTGATGGGACCGAGTCAAAAATAGCCATCTCTATATGTTTTATGAACGTTGGAACAATATAGGAACTCAAATTTTGTGCCTAAAAGTTTCCTAATCTTTCAAGAGTCGGAATCATTCATTTTAATTATCTTTATTGATGTTTGTTGAGTAAAAGTGTGATAAGAGATTGTGGTTCTTCATTTGATTGTAATCCATCACATACAGGGTGATTCCTTCATCTTTTATTTCTATCATAGCAATGTGTGTGCAAGGTTAATTGTTGTAAAACCAAGTGCATTGGGTGAACCTTGTGGTTGTGTAAAAAGAGAGTAGTTGAGGTGTAAAGCCCATTTCGGTGATCCATTGTAGTAAGAGTTGTTTTTCCTACCATCTTTATGTGAAAAGGAGTTTGTGTGATATTGGTAAATCCTTAGAGTGACTCAAGGTAGTGATGTAAACCTTTAGTAGGGTCGAACAACTGTAAGTTGTTGTGTTCTTCTCCTTTTTCTATACTCTTGTTATTTTTCTATTATTTTTGTTATGTAAGTTTCTTTTATTATTCTTGTTTTTTTATGTTTTTATAAATGAAATGTTTTCTTAAATTAAAACAAGAGTTTTAATCGGAATGTTCTTAAAGTTTGTCATTGAACCTAATTTACCCCCTCTTAGGCTTGTAGAAATTACCGATAGGATGTGAAATCGTTGATCTTGAGCATTGGTTTCTGGCAGCACGATTCTTCTGAAACAAGAATTATCTACATGTTCACTCAAGGACCTTGGAATGTTATGGGTCACTATGTTATTATTAGTAAGTATAGGCCTAATTTCTCTCAATCTTCTTGTAGTATCAACTCTATTTTAGTCTGGCTTCCGTTTCCAGAAATTCCTATTGGATTGCTCAATAAGGATGTTTTGTTATGGATGGCTAATCAATCAAGAATGCTATTAAGGTAGTTCAAACAACGGATACAGTTTTTAGTTGGAGGTTCACTAGAGAGCGTGTAGATGTTGATTTAACCAAAATGCTATCTTGTGTGCGATTGATGGGACATGTTTGTGGAGTGGAGTATGAGGGCCTGCACATTATCTACTTCCATTGTGGCCAATATAGCTATAGGCAGGAACTTTGTTCAAAAATAGTCTATGAACTAACCCTGCCAAACATTGTTGGAGACAAATGTATGATAGTGGATAAGGTAAAGAGAATGAATGAGGTGATTGGATTTAGACCTTGGATACTACCTATGCATAGTAGAACAGGGCATCTTTCATGGTCGAATGAAGGGGGAATTCTGGGTAGAACCAGTTACAAGGGCAGGCAGATGCAACATCGGACTAACCCGAAGCCAGGCAAGGAGGATCATTAGCCCAGGTATGGTCGAGGGTAATTATGAACATGGGAATTGTAAAGGAAATCAGAAAGTACCGGCAGCAACTGTTGTTGGCGGTGTCAAGAAACTGGGTGTTGGGTTGCTGCCCTAATCTAAGAGGATGAAGACATGGACTTGGAGGAAGTGCAAGTCTCGAAAGCAGATTAGTTTGAACGGATCCAGGTCATTGCTCCATTTGAGCAGAGGTTTGTTTTTGCAAGCTCGATCTATTTCAAAGGGGAGAATAGCGGACCTTAGAAGAAGCCAGCTATTAAGCCCAAGAAAAAAATTCAAGTTGCCTTGGCCTCTAGTCACCTTGCCCTCTAGTCACCTAAGGCCCCAAGAATCTGGGCCAGCCTAACTAGCATTGAAGATAACAACTTCTATTGCTTATGGGCCTACTATTTCCACTACACAACACACTCATTTAACACTAAACCACCAAGCATTAAAGCCCACAAAGAATTCAGTACCAACACAGCTAGGTACAAGCTCAACCACAGTAAATTCAAAGATCAACTCCAGTAATGCAAACTATGTGGATATATTGTATGATAAATTCAATCCTCTTGAGGAAGTATCTAAAATAGATGAATCGGGGATACTAGATAAGAGTTTGGTACTTATGACTGGAATACCTATGGATCAGACTTCGGCACCAATTATTGGTAAAGATTATGATCTTCATGGTAATATGGACATTATCCTAGAGGATATCCACTCACCTCCTTAATTTTAATCATGACGATACTCTATTTGAAATGCTGAGGGGTTGGTTCCGATGAGTTTTTCACACTCTACTAGATATGTTAAGGGTATATAAACCAGTAATTTTTGTATTAGATTAAACTGGAGTGCCAAGTACAAGGGCACAAAGGATTCTTCGTGCATCAAGGTTCAACAGTATGGTAGTCTATGAGGCTTCTGGTTGTGTTAGAGGACTTTGGGTACTTTAGAATCTTACTAAAGTCTAACTCACACCTATTTTTGTAGACAGTCAGGGTATAATTATGTCTATGACTCTCACGGAGAGCTAACCATGAATTCTACTCGTGCTGAATTTTGCTAAGCCCATGGTTCTAAATTCGAGGGCTTGGGGATGTTATTTCCTGGCCATGGTTGATGTTGTGGGATGTAAATCAACACTTTTCGAAAAACGATAAATCTGGAAGTGGGCATATACGTTGGAGACGGGGTGGTCCACTTTGGTATACATTGGATCATTGCAACTTCATTGACATGGGATTTTCCAGCGCTCGGTACACTTGGTCTAATGGACGAGAAGTAGCAGCAAAAATTAATGAGTGCTAGGACCAGGCTTAGGGCACGAGACCTTGGCATCATTCAGTTTAGAACGCGATAGTTACTCTTATCATCACCTTATGCTTGTTCAATGTGTGCAGGTTTCTTTGCTCTCCAAGGTTTAAAGATTGTTTCATGTGTTGAGATCACTTGGTTCTCTCACTCCAAATTTGAAGAGCTTATGAGGGAATACTAGTCGGATGGTCTTGATGACTTTATGGTGGTTGCAATCTCCTCTTGCTAGCGAAAAGTAGTATGGTGCAGCAAGAATACATTTGGAAGCTTGTTAAATAGTAAGAAGAGATGTTACGCCTGATTAATTTACGGGCATTCAAAGAAGGCTATGCAAGAAACCAATTTATTTACCAAAAAAGCTTGAGGCAGAGTTAGTCCAGGTGTACAAACAAATTCTTCAACAGGAGGTAATACATTTGTTTCAAAGGGCACAAGCAAACTGGTTGCTCCTCCGGGAAAGAAATAAAAAAAAATTTGTACTTCTATCCTCATTAGGAGAGCCAAAAGTAGAATATTGCAGTTGAAGGACGAGTCTAGTTCATGGGTGTAAGATAATGAGACACTAAGCAAATGGCTTCTTCCTTTTATTAGAAATTGTACACATTAGAAGGGGGTAGTATGACTTATATTTCTATTGCACCTTTTCCCTCCTTATCACATGCTGATAAACATTTGCTTAATCGAGCAGTTTCCTTGCCAGAGATTAAGATTACTATGTTTCAGATAGGTCCCCAAAAAGCTCCTAGGCCGGATGGTCAAATTCCAATACTTTTTCAAAAATATTGGGAGTTTATGCAGGGCCCTGTGTGGAGATTTGTTCAAATGTCGCTTGAGAAAAGGTCTTTCCCGAAAGATTTGAATCAAAGTAAGTCCTGGAGGTAATCTCTCAATTTTGGCCTATCTCTCTCTTCGCAATGTTGTAAAACACATATTGACTAAAGTCATTGCCAATCGCTTGAAACCCGTGATGAGTAAGTTAGTAGATGGTACGCAATCTCGCTTAATCCCAGTGAGACATGGGTATGATATTATTGTTGTGTCCCAGGAGATTTTACATTCTCTAATGAAGAAGTAGGGAAGGAAAGGTTCGATGGTGCTTAAATTAGACCTTGAAAAAGCCTATGATCGTATAAGTTGGCCATTCTTAGCTGAAGTTATGCGACAAGTGGGGTTTAGTCATGAGATTAGCCGATTGGTGATATTTAGTGTCTCTTCTGCTTTTTTGTCGATGTAATAGGATGGCGAGGTCCTTGACAGCTTCAAACCATCAAAGGGCCATAGATAAGGGGATCCTTTATCCCCTTATTTATTCGTCTTTTGTGTCGAGATTTTGGGGCATATGATACAAAAAGAGGCAAGCGATTACATCTGGAAAATGTGAGAACTGCTCGGGGAAGTCCGATTATATCGCACTTGTTTTTTGTGGATAATTTGATATTGTTTGCAGAGGCTAGTCATCAACAATCCTTTGTTATCCTAAATGTAGTGGACCAATTTTGTGAGCTATCCAGGCAAAAGGTTAATATTGCAAAGAGTAAGCCTTTTGTTTCTCCAAATATTCATGATGGTGCTCGGGAAGGAATTGAGCACAAAATTTGGGATACCTTTGACGAAGGATTTAGGAATTTATCTTGATTCCTCACTACTTCATGGAAGGGTTAGCAAGGAGACTTAAGGTTTTTTAGGTACGTAAATGGTTAAGTGGATGGAAGCAATGGACCTTGTCTAAAGTGGCACGACTACTTTTTATCAAACTACTACGTCAACAATTGTTCACTGCTTTGTTGCAGAGCACCATTTCCAAACTTAGAATTACAAAGGAAATTTTTCTGGGGTGATATTGAGAATACGAATAAGCTGTATATAATTTTTTGGGAATAAGTATTTAGACCACATGAGGTAGGTGGCTTGGGTGTCACTTGGCTTCGGTTATTAAATGAAGCTTACATGGCTAAATTAGGGTGGAAATTGATGCACTCTAATGCATTATGGTCAAAGTTAATGAGGGGAAAATATAGAGACCTAGGGCAGCATCTTCAAGGAAGTCAGGTGAAGGTTGCTTCTCACATCTTCGGGAACGTAAGAAAGGATTTCCTATTCTATCCGCAGGTTTGGAATTATACCCTACTGACCTCTAGCTTGGCTACTGGAACAAAATGGAGAATTTTCCATCTCTTCAACCTATCGATTTGGAGGGAACTGGAAACCTCCAAATGAAGAAGCTGCTCCTTGACATCAAATCTAGGCCGCAAAAGGACCTCTTCGGCAGGCACTCCACCTTTGGTTCATTAGGCATGGAAAGCTCCCTACTCAAAGCATGCTATTTCACCGTAGTATATTTGATTCATCAACATGTGAACTATTAGTTCAACTATGGTTTTCGTATTACATATGATTCGAGACTGTCATGTGGCGCGGAGATTTTGCTAGCAATTTTGCATCTAAACTATGCACTCCTTTCTTTGGTTATCATTCTAGTGAGGAGTGGGTGGATCATAATCTATGTTGTGAATGGAGTAGAGACACCAACTGGAACTGACAACAAGTATTTCGTGAGGCTATCAATGTGATTTGGCAAATGAGGAATTGATGTAGATCGGAAAAGTCAAGAAGCTAAAGATTTACTGCATGGACCATTCACTAGTGCAAGGTCGAAGAAGATCAAAGATAATGATGGAAATATGGATAATGGCACACATGGAAAATGCTTTGAAGACTAAGCTTGAAGGTTTTGAATATCAAGGGAAAGCTTCCAAATTGCTCTCAATTTGTACAATAAGCAAGGATTATTCAAGGGAACAAATTGGATGTGAAAATGGCTAAGTGTTGGAGAAGAGTATACCTACCGTCGACGGTAGCCCTGGACCTACCATCGCCATAGCTTCTGGACGGAAGCGGTTTGGAAGCCAATACCCTATCGCGTCCGGTAGAGTTTGGGAAGGAAATGACCTTTGTAATATTTAGGCGTGACTTTATTTTTGAACTTGTTTTCCAACTTTTAATCAAGGGTGTAGTGGGTATTTTGAAGTCATTAATCAATAGATAAGTTAGATTTAGGCCTTAACCTATAAATACTCAATTATAAGGTCATTTATAACTAACTTAGATATTTTGTTGAAAATTAAGAATGGAATTCTCCATTATCTCTAGGGTTCTTCACCCTTCTTAGTTAGCTTGCTAAGGGTTTCTTTCCTTAGTTTTGTGAACAATTGAATACCTAGATTGTGGAATCTATAGATCCATTGATCATCCAATTCCTTCTCAATTGATTCTTAGAGTTCATATTCTTAGAATTGACTAACCTAGATCTTCTAGTTTGTGTAGCTGGGGTTTTGAGGCCTTAGTTTCCTCAAGGTTTTTCTATGAAATTGGAAATGTGTTTTGCCTCTCAATATTGGGTTTTTGAGACTTAGATCCTCATAGGTTTCTATTAGAGTATTGAAACTACAAAATCCTTAATAGCGGTTCTTCATCAAAGGAGGTGATCTTGGGAAGGTGCTAAATCCAATCTACAACCAATTGAAGATTCACATTAGGAATAGGACTAGATATAGTCCATTTGATACATTAGAACCTAGTCATCTGTACCTAGGATTTTAAAACACGTGGAGGAGCTCAACCAAGCATGGATGCTTAGTCTTACCACTAGATTTCAATCCCCATGGTTGATGATGCTAATACCTTGTAAGTTATGTTGAGTTTTTCTTTAGTTTTGATTTCTCTATTATACTCTTGTTTAATATTGAATGAATTTAACTTTTTGTCTTGAAATTATAAATTTAAGTAATAGAATGGTGTGTGTTCTATTGATATTTCTTTGAAAGTGAAGATTTTTAGTAATTAAGAGGTAGAATAACAAGAGGTATAAAAGGAAGATAAGAAATTAACTACCATTCATTAAAGGAAATGAGACCATAATTTGGGATGGATGAAAAAGGAATGTGTGACCATATTTATGGGACGGTCCTAGTTTGGGAGTTTAGGAGAGAAGGGAAGAGAAGGGAAATAGAGAGAAGAGAAAAGGAGAAAAGAAAGAAGATAATTTATTCAAATGTTGTTTGAGAGTTTTGGGGGAATAAAAGAGAAGTGGAATTTTTTTATTTTGGAGTTTAAGGAAGAGTGTAGAAAAATATAATTTTTGACAAAGATAACCTTGAAAGAAAATAATGTAACATGTGATAATGTGATAATGATGTAATTTTTTTTTTTTTTAAGAGTATGATAGATAAAAGCCATTCAAAAAATTTCTCCACTTCTTTCATTTTCATCCCACTTTAAGGAGGAGAGAATTTAAAGATACAATTTCAATGACTGGACTATTCCAGAAGAACAAATTGAAACTATTTACAAAGTTGGAACATTTGATTTCAAAACAGCTTTTTCAGTTAAAACTCATGAAGAGACGATGAATATTCAAGAAAAATTTCAAACAATTCCTCTTTTATCAAAAGTTTCATTACAAAAATATTCTGAAAAAGGCTTTCGATATATTCATTACGGTTTAATTCAAGTTGCTGTGAAACCTTTAGTTCATCTTGGAGTTGATGCTCCTATCTATTTAGCTTTACGCGATAAACGTTTAAAACGCTACAAATCCTCATTACTTGCTATGATTCAAACTAATATTTGCAATGGTCCTATTTATTTCAATTGTGCTCCAAATTATTCTGTTTCTTTAACAGATCCTTTGATTCTGAATTCATTAGTATTAGATATTCATCTTCAAGGTGATGAGTTTGAGAAACTCACCGAACAATTCGTGGTTATGTATCGAATATATTATCGATTACTTAGCTCTCAGCTTAATCCTCGTTTCAAACTGATTCCTACATCACGCGATGAGACTGTCCTTCTCCATATCGAAGCATAACAGCCAAAAACGTTTACTCCAAAACGACTCAAATGGCACGAGATTACAATTCCTGAAGAATTTCAAATCGAAAATGCTCAAGCACCTCCTCATATAGAACGCACTGAGATTTCTCAAATTATTGAAGAATCAAATGGCAATATCCTCATAAGATTTAATTCTATGCGAGAACAAGGTTCATGTTCTCACTCTCCAGAACCAAGCAGTATTCATTTGCGTAATCACTTTCTACATTTCGTATGCCTCTTCCTATTCATGTACATCATACTGCTCCTATTCCTGAGGTTTCTAAATCTCCTCCTTCATCTCCAACTGCATCTCAAATGAAAGGTGAAATTGATGTTATTCATCAGATAAAAAACATTGATTTTGCGTCTTTAGAACAAGATATTTTTGAATCAGAAAATGATGAAAAAAGAAATTGGTTTTTCCAATTAGATTCATTTTATCAAACAAAAATTAAACAAGAATGGATTTCTGATATTAATAGGTTAAAGACTCCGTTTGATTTTTTCTGTTGGTTAGAATATTTTTTTAATCAAACAAGGTTTTTGACGAAAAAGATTTTCTCAAAATATCTCATATAAATGTTCATACAAATTTAGCAAAAAAATGGAAATTATCTGATGGTAATACTATTACTCAAATTCATCCACCACTTCAATCTCTTCGTATAGACACTCCTTCTGGTGAAATTATTGCTTCTCCATTTAAAAGGGGAAAAGACAATGATGATTCTATTCAACTCGATGATATCGAAAAATTTATCATCGTAACAATTATTCCAATCGGATCCTACATACTATTGCTACTCAAGTTGATTCTCTATCTACAGAGATTAAATCAATTTCTAAGCCTAATAGTCCCTGCATTTCCCGCTAGTTATTCCTCTCCTCATTTCCAACCAAACATACTATCTAAAGCTCAAGAAACAACACTTATACGTCCAACATCTTCTATGCCCATCCCATCCTCTCCTTTATTACACAAAAATATCTCAAACACTCGGAAAAAAATTAATTCTAATCTTCCTAGTTCATCCAAAATTAATACCATAGATCAAGAACATCCAGATGTATTAAGTTCTTCAAATGACTCTTCTAATCTTTCGTTTTCTAGTCTTTCCTCTTCAAACGAACTTATTTCAAAAATTCATCAAGTTGAAGATTCCTTCTTAGAACCTACAGAGGTTAACAAAATTCGTCAATTCAAATCTCGTCGTCACTATTCAAATCCTCGTTGGAAACAAAGCCGAGACAAGGACTTATTACCCACGACCTACGCCTCCGGATATTCAATATGAAGAACGTGCTAAATTTCATACCGCTCATTATGATGGCAGTTCTATTACAAATTGGAACATTGATGGCAAAAGTGAGTATGAAATACTCAACACATTGCAAGAAATGGGTATGGCCAAGATTGCATACAAAGTTCACAACATCCCCGATAAAAAACGCAGCAATGTTTTTAGTTGCCGGTTTCACAGACAATTAAAATATTGGTGGGACAATTCATTAACTCTTGAAGACAAAATAGCCATTCTCGATCATACTATAGAACATGAGGACGAACAAGGTAATATTTCATTAGAAAATGATGCATGTGATTTTTTTACTCATTACTATTTCCATGCATTTTGTGGGAAACCCAAAAGAAGAACTTTCTTCCCGCAAAAATATTTTTGACAAATTTAAGATGTCCAACTTTAACGTATTTTAGCTGGTATAAAGATATGTTTTTAACATATGTACTCAAACGACCAGATTGCAATGCTCCATTTTGGAAAGAAAAATTTATTACTGGTTTACCAAACTTATTTTCTCAACGCATTATTACAAATCTTAAAAAAGAAATGGGTTTAGAACAAATTGATTTCAATATTATAACTTATGGCCAACTTTTTTGCATTCATTAAACAAGAAGCATTATCTCGCATGTCAAGAATTGAAATTTCAAGCCAAATATGGTAGTGAGCGTCGAGAACTTGGTTCCTTCGTGAAGCCTTTGGAATTACAGGAATTAAGGCCCCTTCTGCTCAACTCAAACGACGTTCTTTCCAACGACCGACAAGGTATTCAAGACGACGGTATCGCAATTCCAAACCATCTCCTCCCGTAATTTTACAAACCTCCACGTAAATCTCGCAAAAATCGTTATTCTAACTCAAAGCAATTTACTAAAATTATTTGTTATAAATGTGGCAAACCAGACATAAAGCAGATGTGTGTCGAAGCAAGAAGATTACTACAATTTTGGATCAATTTCCGAACTAGACAAAGAATTGAAAGAGAAATTGCATATATCCTTGGTTCAAGATGATTTCGATCCTCAACCGGATGATTTTCAAGAATACAAAGAAGATGCATGATGATAATATTTCCTCTCCTTGTGCTTGCAAAGTTATCAATATGATCAAACATTCTTCGTATAATACAAACCCAAAGATCAAAAAAGAACTCATATTTGATATCATTCAAGACCTTCCTCCCCGAAGCTCAAAAAAAGACAACTTGAAAAACTCAAAACCCTCATTCTTCGAGAAGAATCCAGCTTCGCTCAACTCATTGAACCATTCAGTATTTCAAAAATGTTTGATCGCTATCCAAATCTTAATCCTCCAATTCGTCAACATAGCACAACAGAATTGCAAACAGAGATTCGTTCATTAAAAGCACAGGTCAAAGAACTCAAAGAACGTGTATTCTCAATAGAAACCAAGAATTTAGAATTAGATACGCAAATCGCTTTATTGCAATCGCGAACATCTAAAGGTAAAGAAATTCTTCTTGATTCTCATATTCCAGATTTTCCATATGCCGAAATTCCTATGCCAGGTATTAATCCGAAAGATTCTCAATTTATTTCCATTATTGACAAAATTACATTTCAAAAATGGAACATATATGTTACAATTTCAATTGGGACTTTTCAAGCAACGTTTACAGCTATGCTGGACAGCGGCGCAGATCAAAGTTGCATCAAAGATGGATTGATTCCTATTAAGTATTACGTTCCAACATATGAATCTCTAGTTACTGCAAACGGTATGCCTCTACAGGTCAAAGGTAAACTTGTCAAAACAGCTATTTGCAACGATCATTATTGCTTCAAACATCAATTCATTGTTGTTAGTGATTTAAATACGGAGATCATTTTGGGTACTCCATTTCTTACTCAGATTTATCCATTTTGGGTTAATCAACATGGTTTGGGTACCAAAATCATGGGAAACCCAGTTATTTTCAAATTTTTGAATCCTGTCAAACAAAAAGAATTATTTTTGTTACAAGAAAATTCTATTTACAAACAAATTAATACTATTCAAAGATTTCAGAATAAAATTAATTTTTTAAAAGAAGATCTTTCTTATACAAGAATTGAAGAACAACTGCAAACTTCTCAAATTCAACAAAGAATTTTAAATTTTCAAAATTTATTTATAAAAGAAGTTTGTGCTGATATTCCAAATGCGTTTTGGGATCGAAAACAACATATTGTTTCGCTTCCTTATGAAAAAGATTTTTTCCGAGAAAAACATTCCTACAAAAGCACGTCCAATTCAAATGAATCATGATTTACTTGAAGTATGCAAAAAAGAGATTCAAGATTTACTTGCAAAGAAACTAATTCGCCCCTCCAAATCTCCATGGAGTTGTGCAGCTTTTTATGTAATGAATCAGCTGGAAAAGGAACGCGGTGTTCCTCGGCTCGTCATCAATTACAAACCACTCAACAATGTTTTGCAATGGATTCGATATCCCATTCCAAATAAAAAAGATTTACTCAAACGTCTATATAAGGCAAAAATTATTTTCCAAATTCGATATGAAATCGGGATTCGCGCGATTCAAATTGCGTATCAAGATCGCTACAAAACAAAGATTCACAGCTCCCTTTGGACATTACGAATGGAACGTTATGCCTTTTGGACTCAAAAATGCTCCTTCCGAATTTCAACATATTATGAATGATATTTTCAATCCTTATACGACATTCATTATTGTTTATATTGATGATGTCTTATTATTTTCGTACTCTATTGATCAACATTTTAAACATTTACAAACATTTCTTCAAAGTTGTCAAACGAAATGGTTTAGTTGTTTCGCACCTAAACTTAAATTCTTTCAAACTCAAATACGATTTTTAGGGCATAATATTTACAAAGGTACTATTACACCTATTCATCGTGCTCTTGAGTTTGTCGATAAATTTCCGTGATGAAATTAAAGATATAAATCAATTACAAAGATTTCTTGGTTGTCTTAATTATTTGTCCGACTTTTTTTCCAAATTTACGACAAATTTGTGCTCCTTTATACCAAAGATTACAAAAAGATCCTCCCGCATGGTCTCACACACATACTCAAATTGTTCGCATGCTAAAAATAAAAGCAAAGACATTACCATGTATGTCCATTCCTCATCCATCTCGCATTCATGATAGTTGAAACAGATGCATCGATGTAGGATATGGTGGCATTTTGAAACAACGTTTGAATCATTCATCACATGAACAGCTTTAGTTAGATACCATAGTGGTCTATGGCTCTGACCGCAAAAAAAATTATTCAACTCGTCAAAAAAGAAATTTTAAGTATTGTTTTATGCATTTCAAAAATTTCAAGATGATTTATACAACAAAAAGATTTTTATTACGCATTGATTGTAAATCGCAAAAGAAATTTTACAAAAAGATGTTCAAAATCTTGTTTCAAAACAAATTTTTGCTCGTTGGCAAGCAATTCTATTCGCTTTTGACTTTGATATTGAATATATCAAAGGTACTCAAAATTCTTTACCCGATTTTCTAACGAGAGAATTCCTTACAGTTCCTCACCATGAGTAAACACAAAGACAAAGAGAAATCTTCCAAACAATGCATTCAAAGTTCTCATGATTATGAGATGAAGTCCAGCTTCTTCTTTCATTCAAACACCAAACAAACTTCACATTCTTTCTTCGCTACCACCCAAACAATCTCCCGTTTCCCTTCTTATTCATTATGCCGTACATCCTCTTACTGATGTTTTCAAAGATCATACAATGTTATATTACCGTATTTTCACCAAAGAAAAAGATCATCGTCAATATGATGAAACACTCATTATCAACTTTCCTACAATATTACAATCACTCGGATATGCCGTTTATTCAATTCTCGCCATCTTATTAAACTATATGATTGCTTAACCTACTGAAGAACACGAATTCAATATGACATGGGTATATGCTCGTTTTCATATAATAGTTATTATTATCCTCCGTTGTACCTATATCACAGCTTGTGATAACGAAATTGAAATTATGTTCAAATTTTTCATCCCCCCACGCCATAAAAAATTCAAGATTCCCCGGATTGAATATCAAGAGCGAGTTTCGAATCGAATCTAACCGAGGAGTTATCAGCTCAAACACATTTATTCAAAGGATTGTCCATTATCACTCATCGAGAATTCAAAATCAAATGGTGGATCGGGTATTCTCAGATCTCTGCTCACAAGACACGTACTCAAATATCAAATGGTGGACTGGGGTATTCTGAGATCTCTGTTCACAAGACACGAGACTCAAATTTATTCAACATAATCAACTAGTGCAACGCAGCTTTTCAACAATTATCCAAAGGCATAGGTCCTTCAAACGTTGCGATTCAAACACCCGGTACAATCAAATCCTCTCGCACCGACTACTCCCTCAAAACCGTAATCTTCAAATTCTAAGGTTACTACTACCAAGACGAAGCGACTCATTATGAAGAATTCCTACGATTCAAAGTTTTTCAACAACAATTCAAACAGAAAAATCTCATAGTCCGACATCTTCACAGTGGATCGTCTCATCGAATTTTTTTGGTACCGATCCTATCAGCGGACAGATCTCAATGATTTTTAATTCCCGTATGTGAATTAAAATGCAGTAAAAAAATTTAATTTTCTCCTCTACGTGTTGGTAAGGTGTTGGTCGCCTTATAAATCCGTTGGTAAGCCCGCTAGAAAAGCGGTGTTCCCGTGAAAGTGGTCCCATCGTTCCCACGCCGATTTGAAGATTGGATAACTTCCGCAATTTTCTATTCTTGTAATTATTATACTAGAAACTAATAATGTCAGTAAACTAGATGTAATAATTGTATAATAGCTATAATAATTATGCTAGGTTTAGACATCATAATTATGTCTATCACTTTAGGAAAAGCAATCAAAAAGCAAAGTCAAAAGGCAAAGAAAAGGCGAGTCAAACGAATCATGACAGACAAGCATGATTACGCCCTGCGCAAAGAAGTCAAAAAGTGAATAGTAAAAGCAAAGTGGCGGGACCCACACGCCATTCTTGCACTCGCAGA
Source organism: Catharanthus roseus (assembly GCA_028651295.1). NCBI lineage: Eukaryota > Viridiplantae > Streptophyta > Magnoliopsida > Gentianales > Apocynaceae > Catharanthus > Catharanthus roseus. Next base: position 24,634,897 of record JAPQWS010000153.1, on the reverse strand, counting down.
CAAGCCCACGTGGAGGGACCCACGTCCTCCATTATTCCCGCTCCATTATTGTCCTCGCAGATTCCAAAGAAATGAAATTCAAATTCAAATGCACATCAAATGAAGATTCAAGACAAATGACATTCAAATTATGTCTATAAATAGACTAGCTCAAATGTATTCAAAAACAACACAAGCATGTCTACACAATCTTTTTCAGAAGTCTTTTAGAAAATCATTCCCACAACACTTAGCAACTTTATCAACTTCTATCTTCAAGTTTTCAAGAATAAAATTCAAGTAAGCTTTCATTAATTCTGAATTATTTCGTTCAATTGGTAAATTAGTTTCAATTATTTTCACCTGGGTTTAATTTGGTATAAAAAAAATAAAAAAAAAAAATGCAGAAAAAATTTAATTTTCTCCTCTACGTGTTGGTAAGGTGTTGGTCAGCTTATAAATCCGTTGGTAAGCTCGCAGGAAAAGGGTGTTCCCGGTAAAGTGGTCCCATCGTTCCCACGCTGATTTGAAGATTGGATAACTTCTGCAATTTTCTATTCTTGTAATTATTATACTAGAAACTAATAATGCTGTAAACTAGATGTAATAATTGTATAATAGCTATAATAATTATGCTAGGTTTAGACATCATAATTATGTCTATCGCTTTAGGAAAAGCAGTCAAAAAGCAGTCAAAAGGCAGCAAAAGGCAGTCAAACGAATCATGACAGACAGCATGATTACGCCTGCGCAAAGAAGTCAAAAGGTGAATAGTAAAAGCAAAGTGGCGGGACCCACACGCCATTCTTGCACCTGCAGACAAGCCCACGTGGAGGGACCCACGTCCTCCATTATTCCCGCTCCATTATTGTCCTGCAGATTCCAAAGAAATGAAATTCAAATTCAAATGCACATCAAATGAAGATTCAAGACAAATGACATTCAAATTATGTCTATAAATAGACTAGCTCAAATGTATTCAAAAACACACAAGCATGTCTACACAATCTTTTTCAGAAGTCTTTTAGAAAATCATTCCCACAACACTTAGCAACTTTATCAACTTCTATCTTCAAGTTTTCAAGAATAAAATTCAAGTAAGCTTTCATTAATTCTGAATTATTTCGTTCAATTGGTAAATTAGTTTCAATTATTTTCACCTGGGTTTAATTTGGTATCAGAGCCATAAGTAATCATTCATCTTAGCATTCTTTGCATATCTTCTCTGCATACATATCATTATTTGTGTTTAGTTCATCTCTGTGTGTTGGTCAGACGCTTGGTCAGCAGGTAAAGCCGTTGGTAAGCCTCATCGGAATAGGTGTTCCCGGTACTGTGGTCCCGTTGGTCCCGCATTAGTAGTTGCATCTAGACTCATAACATGATTTCTATGCATTAAAGATGGCAAATTTGATGAGAAGAATGTTTTCTTCCGGTTCTAGCCTGGATTCCCGACGAGTTATTCATAGTAAGGAAGAACAAATTTCATACAATTTCAATGACTGGACTATTCCAGAAGAACAAATTGAAACTATTTACAAAGTTGGAACATTTGATTTCAAAACAGCTTTTTTTCAGCTTAAAACTCATGAAGAGACGATGAATATTCAAGAAAAATTTCAAACAATTCCTCTTTTATCAAAAGTTTCATTACAAAAAATATTCTCAAAAAAGGCTTTCGATATATTCATTACGGTTTAATTCAAGTTGCTGTGAAACCTTTAGTTCATCTTGGAGTTGATGCTCCTATCTATTTAGCTTTACGCGATAAACGTTTAAAACGCTACAAATCCTCATTACTTGCTATGATTCAAACTAATATTTGCAATGGTCCTATTTATTTCAATTGTGCTCCAAATTATTCTGCTTTCTTTTAATGCATCCTTTGATTCTCGAATTCATTAGTATTAGATATTCATCTTCAAGGTGATGAGTTTGAGAAACTCACCGAACAATTCGTGGTTATGTATCGAATATATTATCGATTACTTAGCTCTCACCTTAATCCTCGTTTCAAACCGATTCCTACATCACGCGATGAGACCGTCCCTTCTCCATATCGAAGCGTAATCAGCTCAAAAACGTTTACTCCAAAACGACTCAAATGGCACGAGATTACAATTCCCCGAAGAATTTCAAATCGAAAATGCTCAAGCACCTCCTCATATAGAACGCACCGAGATTTCTCAAATTATTGAAGAATCAAATGGCAATATCCTCATAAGATTTAATTCTATGCGAGAACAAGGTTCATGTTCTCACTCTCCGTAACCAAGCAGTATTCATTTGCGTAATCACTTTCTACATTTCGGATGCCTCTTCCTATTCATGTACATCATACTCGCTCCTATTCCCGAGGTTTCTAAATCTCCTCCTTCATCTCCAATCGCATCTCAAATGAAAGGTGAAATTGATGTTATTCATCGATAAAAAACATTGATTTTGCGTCTTTAGAACAAGATATTTTTGAATCGTAAAATGATGAAAAAAAGAAATTGGTTTTTTCCAATTAGATTCATTTTATCAAACAAAAAATTAAACAAGAATGGATTTCGATATTAATAGGTTAAAGACTCCGTTTGATTTTTTTCTCGTTGGTTAGAATATTTTTTAATCAAACAAGGTTTTGACGAAAAAGATTTTCTCAAAATATCTCATATAAATGTTCATACAAATTTAGCAAAAAAAATGGAAATTATCTGATGGTAATACTATTACTCAAATTCATCCACCACTTCAATCTCTTCGTATAGACACTCCTTCTGGTGAAATTATTGCTTCTCCATTTAAACGGGGAAAAGACAATGATGATTCTATTCAACTCGATGATATCGTAAAAATTTATCATCGTAACAATTATTCCAATCGGATCCTACATACTATTGCTACTCAAGTTGATTCTCTATCTACAGAGATTAAATCAATTTCTAAGCCTAATAGTCCCGCATTTCCCGCTAGTTATTCCTCTCCTCATTTCCAACCAAACATACTATCTAAAGCTCAAGAAACAACACTTATACGTCCAACATCTTCTATGCCCATCCCATCCTCTCCTTTATTACACAAAAATATCTCAAACACTCGGAAAAAAATTAATTCTAATCTTCCTAGTTCATCCAAAATTAATACCATAGATCAAGAACATCCAGATGTATTAAGTTCTTCAAATGACTCTTCTAATCTTTCGTTTTCTAGTCTTTCCTCTTCAAACGAACTTATTTCAAAAATTCATCAAGTTGAAGATTCCTTCTTAGAACCTACAGAGGTTAACAAAATTCGTCAATTGAAATCTCGTCGTCACTATTCAAATCCTCGTTGGAAACAGGCCGAGACAAGGACTTATTACCCACGACCTACGCCTCCGGATATTCAATATGAAGAACGTGCTAAATTTCATACCGCTCATTATGATGGCGCTTCTATTACAAATTGGAACATTGATGGCAAAAGTGAGTATGAAATACTCAACACATTGCAAGAAATGGGTATGGCCAAGATTGCATACAAAGTTCACAACATCCCCGATAAAAACGCAGCAATGTTTTTTAGTTGTCTGGTTTCACGAGACAATTAAAATATTGGTGGGACAATTCATTAACTCTTGAAGACAAAATAGCCATTCTCGATCATACTATAGAACATGAGGACGAACAAGGTAATATTTCATTAGAAAATGATGCATGTGATTTTTTACTCATTACTATTTCCATGCATTTTGTGGGAAACCCAAAAGAAGAACTTTCTTCTGCAAAAATATTTTTGACAAATTTAAGATGTCCAACTTTAACAGATTTTAGCTGGTATAAAGATATGTTTATTTTCTGCATTTTTTTTTATTTATTTTTTTTTTATTTATTTATTTATTTATTTTTTTTTAATTCACATACAGGAATTAAAAATCATTGAGATCCTGTCCGCCAATAGGATCAGTACCAAAAAATTCAGTAGACGATCCCTGTGAAGATGTCGGACTATGAGATTTTTCCTGTTTGAATTGTTGTTGAAAAAACTTTGAATCGTAGGAATTCTTCATAATGAGCCGCTTCGTCTTCACTCGTAGTAACCTTAGAATTTGAAGATTCCGGTTTTGAGGGAGTAGTCGGTGCAGAGGATTTGATTGTACCGTGTGTTTGAATCGCAACGCTTTGAAGGACCTATGCCTTTGGATAATTGTTGAAAACTCGCGTTGCACTAGTTGATTATGTTGAATAAATTTGAGTACCGTGTCTTGTGAACAGAGATCTACTGTAATACCCATCCCACCATTTGATATTTGAGTACCGTGTCTTGTGAACAGAGATCTACGTAATACCCACCCACCATTTGATTTTGAATTCTCTCGATGAGTGATAATGGACAATCCTTTGAATAAATGTGTTTGAACCGATAACTCCTCGCTAGATTCCCGATTCGTAAACTCGCTCTTGATATTCAATCCAGAATCTTGAATTTTTTATGGCGTGGGGGATGAAAAAATTTGAACATAATTTCAATTTCGTTATCACAACCGTGATATAGGTACAACGGAGGATAATAATAACTATTATATGAAAACGAGCATATACCCATGTCATATTGAATTCGTGTTCTTCCGTAGGTTAAGCAATCATATAGTTTAATAAGATGGCGTAATTGAATAAACGGCATATCCAAAGTGATTGTAATATTGTAGGAAAGTTGATAATGAGTGTTTCATCATATTGACGATGATCTTTTTTCTTTGGTGAAAATACAGTAATATAACATTGTATGATCTTTGAAATAATCCGTAAGAGGATGTCTGGCATAATGAATAAGAAGGGAAACGGAAGATTGTTTGGGTGGTAGCGAAGAAAGAATGTGAAGTTTGTTTGGTGTTTGAATGAAAGAAGAACTCGACTTCATCTCATAATCATGAGAACTTTGAATCCCGTTGTTTGGAAGATTTCTCTTTGTCTTTGTGTTTACTCATGGTGAGGAACCGTAAGGAATTCTCTCGTTAGAAAATCGGGTAAAGAATTTTGAGTACCTTTGATATATTCAATATCAAAGTCAAAAGCAGTATAGAATTGCTTGCCAACGAGCAAAAATTTGTTTTGAAACAAGATTTTGAACATCTTTTTGTAAAATTTCTTTTGCGCATTTACAATCAATGCGTAATAAAAATCTTTTGTTGTATAAATCATCTTGAAATTTTGAAATGCATAAAACAATACTTAAAATTTCTTTTTTGACAGTTGAATAATTTTTTTGCGGTCCGAGCCATAGACCACTATGGTATCTAACTAACTGTTCATGTGATGAATGATTCAAACGTTGTTTCAAAATGCCACCATATCCTACATCCGATGCATCCGTTTCAACTATCATGAATGCGAGATGGATGAGGAATGGACATACATGGTAATGTCTTTGCTTTTATTTTTAGCATGCGAACAATTTGAGTATGTGTGTGAGACCATGCAGGAGGATCTTTTTGTAATCTTTGGTATAAAGGAGCACAAATTTGTCGTAAATTTGGAAAAAAGTCAGACAAATAATTAAGACAACCAAGAAATCTTTGTAATTGATTTATATCTTTAATTTCATCCGGAAATTTATCGAAAGAAACTCAAGAGCACGATGAATAGGTGTAATAGTACCTTTGTAAATATTATGCCCTAAAAATCGTATTTGAGTTTGAAAGAATTTAAGTTTAGGTGCGTAAAACAACTAAACCATTTCGTTTGACAACCTGAAGAAATGTTTGTAAATGTTTAAAATGTTGATCAATAGAGTCTGAAAATAATAAGACATCATCAATATAAACAATAATGAATGTCGTATAAGGATTGAAAATATCATTCATAATATGTTGAAATTCGTAAGGAGCATTTTTGAGTCCAAAAGGCATAACGTTCCATTCGTAATGTCCAAAGGGAACCGTGAATGCCGTTTTGTAGCGATCTTGATCTCGCAATTTGAATCGCTGTAATCCCGATTTCATATCGAATTTGGAAAATAATTTTGCCTTATATAGACGTTTGAGTAAATCTTTTTTATTTGGAATGGGATATCGAATCCATTGCAAAACATTGTTGAGTGGTTTGTAATTGATGACGAGCCGAGGAACACCGCGTTCCTTTTCCGCTTGATTCATTACATAAAAAGCTGCACAACTCCATGGAGATTTGGAGGGGCGAATTAGTTTCTTTGCAAGTAAATCTTGAATCTCTTTTTTGCATACTTCAAGTAAATCATGATTCATTTGAATTGGACGTGCTTTTGTAGGAATGTTTTTCTCGTAAAAATCTTTTTTCATAAGGAAGCGAAACAATATGTTGTTTTCGATCCCAAAACGCATTTGGAATATCAAAGACAAACTTCTTTTATAAATAAATTTTGAAAATTTAAAATTCTTTGTTGAATTTGAGAAGTTTGCAGCTTGTTCTTCAATTCTTGTATAAGAAAGATCTTCTTTTAAAAAATTAATTTTATTCTGAAATCTTTGAATAGTATTAATTTGTTTGTAAATAGAATTTTCTTGTAACAAAAATAATTCTTTTTGTTTGACAGATTCAAAAATTTGAAAATAACTCGGGTTTCCCATGATTTTGGTACCCAAACCATGTTGATTAACCCAAAATGGATAAATCTGAGTAAGAAATGGAGTACCCAAAATGATCTCCGTATTTAAATCACTAACAACAATGAATTGATGTTTGAAGCAATAATGATCGTTGCAAATAGTCGTTTTGACAAGTTTACCTTTGACTCGTAGAGGCATACCGCTTTGCAAGAACTCAGAGATTCATATGTTGGAACGTAATACTTAATAGGAATCAATCCATCTTTGATGCAACTTTGATCTCGCGCCACTGCCCAAAGATAGTCATGAACGTTGCTTGAAAAGTCCCAATTGAAATTGTAACATATATGTTCCATTTTTTGAAATGTAATTTTGTCAATAATGGAAATAAATTGAGAATCTTTCTGATTAATACCCTGCATAGGAATTTCGGCATATGGAAAATCTGAATATGAGAATCAAGAAGAATTTCTTTACCTTTAGATGTTCGCGATTGCAATAAAGCGATTTGCGTATCTAATTCTAAATTCTTGGTTTCTATTGAGAATACACGTTCTTTGAGTTCTTTGACTCGTGCTTTTAATGAACGAATCTCCCGTTTGCAATTCCCGTTGTGCTATGTCGACGAATTGGAGGATTAAGATTTGGATAGCGATCAAACATTTTTTGAAATACCGAATGGTTCAATGAGTTGAGCGTAACCGGATTCTTCTCGAAGAATGAGGGTTTTGAGTTTTTCAAGTTGTCTTTTTTTGAGCTTCGTGAGGAAGGTCTTGAATGATATCAAATATGAGTTCTTTTTTGATCTTTGGCCGTATTATCTCGAAGAATGTTTGATCATATTGATAACTTTGCAAGCACAAGGAGAGGAAATATTATCATCATCTCGTATCGCCGTATTCTTGAAAATCATCTCGGTTGAGGATCGAAATCATCTTGAACCAAGGATATATGCAATTTCTCTTTCAATTCTTTGTCTAGTTCCTGAAATTGATCCAAAATTGTAGTAATCTTCTTGCTTCGACACACATCCGCTTTATGTCCCGGTTTGCCACATTTATAACAAATAATTTTAGTAAATTGCTTTGAGTTAGAATAACGATTTTTTGCGAGATTTACGTGGAGGTTTGTAAAATTCTCGGAGGAGATGGTTTGGAATTGCGATACCGTCTGCCTTGAATACCTTGTCTGGCCGTTGGAAAGAACGTCGTTTGAGTTGAGCGTAGGGGCCTTAATTCCCGTAATTCCAAAGGCTTCACTGTAAGGAACCAAGTTCTCGACGCTCACTACCATATTTGGCTTGAAATTTCAATTCTTGACATGCGATAATGCTTCTTGTTTAATGAATGCAAAAAGTTGGCCATAAGTTATAATATTGAAATCAATTTGTTCTAAACCCATTTCTTTTTTTAAGATTTGTAATAATGCGTTGAGAAAATAAGTTTGGTAAAACCAAGAATAAATTTTTCTTTCCAAAATGGAGCATTGCAATCTGGTCGCTTTGAGTACATATGTTAAAAACATATCTTTATACCACCTAAAATCATAAAGTTGGACATCTTAAATTTGTCAAAAATATTTTTTGCGTAAGAAAGTTCTTCTTTTGGGGTTTCCCACAAAATGCATGGAAATAGTAATGAGTAAAAAAATCACATGCATCATTTTCTAATGAAATATTACCTTGTTCGTCCTCATGTTCTATAGTATGATCGAGAATGGCTATTTTGTCTTCAAGAGTTAATGAATTGTCCCACCAATATTTTAATTGTCCCTCGTGAAACCAAAGAACTAAAAAACATTGCTGCGTTTTTATCGTGGGATGTTGTGAACTTTGTATGCAATCTTGGCCATACCCATTTCTTGCAATGTGTTGAGTATTTCATACTCACTTTTGCCATCAATGTTCCAATTTGTAATAGAACCGCCATCATAATGAGCGGTATGAAATTTAGCACGTTCTTCATATTGAATATCCTGAGGCGTAGGTCGTGGGTAATAAGTCCTTGTCTCGGCCTCGTTTCCAACGAGGATTTGAATAGTGACGACGAGATTTGAATTGACGAATTTTGTTAACCTCTCGTAGGTTCTAAGAAGGAATCTTCAACTTGATGAATTTTTTGAAATAAGTTCGTTTGAAGAGGAAAGACTAGAAAACGAAAGATTAGAAGAGTCATTTGAAGAACTTAATACATCCTGGATGTTCTTGATCTATGGTATTAATTTTGGATGAACTAGGAAGATTAGAATTAATTTTTTTCCAAATGTTTGAGATATTTTGTGTAATAAAGGAGAGGATGGGATGGGCATAGAAGATGTTGGACGTATAAGTGTTGTTTCTTGAGCTTTAGATAGTATGTTTGGTTGGAAATGAGGAGAGGAATAACTAGCAGAAATCTGGGACTATTAGGCTTAGAAATTGATTTAATCTCTCGTAGATAGAGAATCAACTTGAGTAGCAATAGTATGTAGGATCCGATTGGAAATAATTGTTCCGATGATAAATTTTTCTCGATATCATCGAGTTGAATAGAATCATCATTGTCTTTTCCCCTTTTAAATGGAGAAGCAATAATTTCACCGTAAGGAGTGTCTATACGAAGAGATTGAAGTGGTGGATGAATTTGAGTAATAGTATTACCATCGATAATTTCCATTTTTTTTGCTAAATTTGTATGAACATTTATATGAGATATTTTGAGAAAATCTTTTTCGTCAAAACCTTGTTTGATTAAAAAAATATTCTAACCAACAGTAAAAAAATCAAACGGAGTCTTTAACCTATTAATATCGTAAATCCATTCTTGTTTAATTTTTTGTTTGATAAAATGAATCTAATTGAAAAACCAATTTCTTTTTTTTCATCATTTTCTCGATTCAAAAATATCTTGTTCTAAAGACGCAAAATCAATGTTTTTTTATCCGATGAATAACATCAATTTCACCTTTCATTTGAGATGCAGCTTGGAGATGAAGGAGGAGATTTAGAAACCTCAGAATAGGAGCAAGATGATGTACATGAATAGGAAGAGGCATCCGAAATGTAGAAAGTGATTCTCGCAAATGAATACCGCTTGGTTCTCGAGAGTGAGAACATGAACCTTGTTCTCGCATAGAATTAAATCTTATGAGGATATTGCCATTTGATTCTTCAATAATTTGAGAAATCTCAAGTGCGTTCTATATGAGGAGGTGCTTGAGCATTTTCGATTTGAAATTCTTCAGAATTGTAATCTCGTGCCATTTGAGTCGCTTTTGGGAGTAAACGTTTTTGACTCGTTCGCTTCGATATGGAGAAGGACAGCCTCATCGCGTGATGTAGGAATCAGCTTTGAAACGAGGATTAAGCCGAGAGCTAAGTAATCGATAATATATTCGATACATAACCACGAATTGTTCTGGGTGAGTTTCTCAAACTCATCACCTTGAAGATGAATATCTAATACTAATGAATTCGGAATCAAAGGATCTCGTTAAAGAAACAGTAATAATTTGGAGCACAATTGAAATAAATAGGACCATTGCAAATATTAGTTTGAATCATAGCAAGTAATGAGGATTTGTAGCGTTTTAAACGTTTATCGCGTAAAGCTAAATAGATAGGAGCATCAACTCCAAGATGAACTAAAGGTTTCACAAAGAACTTGAATTAAACCGTAATGAATATATCGAAAGCCTTTTTTCGTAATATTTTTGTAATGAAACTTTTGATAAAAAGAGGAATTGTTTGAAATTTTTTCTTGAATATTCATCGTCTCTTCATGAGTTTTAACCGAAAAAGTCGTTTTGAAATCAAATGTTCCAACTTTGTAAATAGTTTCAATTTGTTCTTCCGGAATAGTCCAACCATTGAAATTGTATGAAATTTGTTCTTCCTTACTATGAATAACTCGTCGGGAATCCGTGCTAGAACCTGAAGAAAACATTCTTCTCATCAAATTTGCCATCTTTAATGCATAGAAATCATGTTATGAGTCTAGATGCAACTACTAACGCGGGACCAACGGGACCACAAGCACGGGAACACCTATTCCGACGAGGCTTACCAACGGCTTTACTCGCCGACCAAGCGTCCGACCAACACACGAGATGAACTAAACACAAATAATGATATGTATGCAGAGAAGATATGCAAAGAATGCTAAGATGAATGATTACTTATGGCTCTGATACCAAATTAAACCCAGGTGAAAATAATTGAAACTAATTTACCAATTGAACGAAATAATTCAGAATTAATGAAAGCTTACTTGAATTTTATTCTTGAAAACTTGAAGATAGAAGTTGATAAAGTTGCTAAGTGTTGTGGGAATGATTTTCTAAAAGACTTCTGAAAAAGATTGTGTAGACATGCTTGTGTGTTTTTGAATACATTTGAGCTAGTCTATTTATAGACATAATTTGAATGTCATTTGTCTTGAATCTTCATTTGATGTGCATTTGAATTTGAATTTCATTTCTTTGGAATCTGCAATTAAACCCAGGTGAAAATAATTGAAACTAATTTACCAATTGAACGAAATAATTCAGAATTAATGAAAGCTTACTTGAATTTTATTCTTGAAAACTTGAAGATAGAAGTTGATAAAGTTGCTAAGTGTTGTGGGAATGATTTTCTAAAAGACTTCTGAAAAAGATTGTGTAGACATGCTTGTGTGTTTTTGAATACATTTGAGCTAGTCTATTTATAGACATAATTTGAATGTCATTTGTCTTGAATCTTCATTTGATGTGCATTTGAATTTGAATTTCATTTCTTTGGAATCTGCAGGACAATAATGGAGCGGGAATAATGGAGGACGTGGGTCCCTCCACGTGGGCTTGTCTCGCAGTGCAAGAATGGCGTGTGGGTCCCGCCACTTTGCTTTTACTATTCACCTTTTTGACTTCTTTGCGCAGCGTAATCATGCTCGTCTCGTCATGATTCGTTTGACTCGCCTTTTGCCGCCTTTTTGACTCGCTTTTTGACTCGCTTTTCCTAAAGTGATAGACATAATTATGATGTCTAAACCTAGCATAATTATTATAGCTATTATACAATTATTACATCTAGTTTACGACATTATTAGTTTCTAGTATAATAATTACAAGAATAGAAAATTGCAGAAGTTATCCAATCTTCAAATCAGCGTGGGAACGATGGGACCACTTTACCGGGAACACCCTTTTCCTGCGGGCTTACCAACGGATTTATAAGCTGACCAACACCTTACCAACACGTAGAGGAGAAAATTAAATTTTTTTTTTTTTTTTTTGTTAATTCACATACAGGAATTAAAAATCATTGAGATCCTGTCCGCCAATAGGATCAGTACCAAAAAATTCAGTAGACGATCCCTGTGAAGATGTCGGACTATGAGATTTTTCCTGTTTGAATTGTTGTTGAAAAACTTTGAATCGTAGGAATTCTTCATAATGAGCTGCTTCGTCTTCAGCCGTAGTAACCTTAGAATTTGAAGATTCTGGTTTTGAGGGAGTAGTCGGTGCAGAGGATTTGATTGTACCGGGTGTTTGAATCGCAACGTTTGAAGGACCTATGCCTTTGGATAATTGTTGAAAATCGCGTTGCACTAGTTGATTATGTTGAATAAATTTGAGTACTGTGTCTTGTGAACAGAGATCTACAGAATACCCAGTCCACCATTTGATTTTGAATTCTCTGATGAGTGATAATGGACAATCCTTTGAATAAATGTGTTTGAACTGATAACTCCAGCAGAAGATCCAAGGAACCCGAAGTTCGGCATAAAAGTGGAGTGGAATTGAATAGGCAGGGCCGGTCATCTTTTTGACCCAAGTTTGAAATCCAAGTTTAGGAATGGGTGGTAATATGTCTGGTAGACTACCGAAGTGAATCCACCATTCATGAAACCAAATTGGAAATTCTTTGGGACAGTGTTGATGGAAAATGAAAAACCAAGAATGATCAAAAGGTCGTTTGAAAAATGTTCTATACCAAGCCATTTTATAATCTTGATATGTATAGCCCGTTGGTATAAAATTGACGGTAAATTCTTTTGTAGTCCAAATGGATGACCATTCTGAAGCCTTGAGTATTTTCTTAATAACACATTTTGAATAAGCAATGCGCTGAGGGTTTTTTGCATCTGGAGTATGAGTAATTTCAACTGATTTGGAATCAACAAGAATTAATTCATAAAATGTTTGAGTTTGAATTGGATAATCTGGAAGCCAATGGCATCCGGTAGGAAAGGCTCTTTGAACTAAATTTTTTAAGGCTTTGAAGTCAGGAGTTTCTGTAAAAGAGGTAAGGAATAAATTTTCAGTGACAGGTTTGAGGAAATATTGAGTATTGGGTGAGGAGGTATTTTGAGTTGAAGAAGGAGGTGGTATAGGAATGTGTTGTAGTTTGTATGATGGTGTTGCAGCTGCCATTACATACGTGAGTGGTGGAAAGTCTTGAAGAGCTTGAAATCTATTTGGTGTTTGAATGAAAGAAGAACTGGACTTCATCTCATAATCATGAGAACTTTGAATCTGTTGTTTGGAAGATTTCTCTTTGTCTTTGTGTTTACTCATGGTGAGAACTGTAAGGAATTCTCTCGTTAGAAAATCGGGTAAAGAATTTTGAGTACCTTTGATATATTCAATATCAAAGTCAAAAGCGTATAGAATTGCTTGCCAACGAGCAAAAAATTTGTTTTGAAACAAGATTTTGAACATCTTTTTGTAAAATTTCTTTTGCAGATTTACAATCAATGCGTAATAAAAATCTTTTGTTGTATAAATCATCTTGAAATTTTGAAATGCATAAAACAATACTTAAAATTTCTTTTTTGACAGCTTGAATAATTTTTTTTGCGGTCCGAGCCATAGACCACTATGGTATCTAACTAAACTGTTCATGTGATGAATGATTCAAACGTTGTTTCAAAATGCCACCATATCCTACATCCGATGCATCCGTTTCAACTATCATGAATGCAGATGGATGAGGAATGGACATACATGGTAATGTCTTTGCTTTTATTTTTAGCATGCGAACAATTTGAGTATGTGTGTGAGACCATGCAGGAGGATCTTTTTGTAATCTTTGGTATAAAGGAGCACAAATTTGTCGTAAATTTGGAAAAAAAGTCGACAAATAATTAAGACAACCAAGAAATCTTTGTAATTGATTTATATCTTTAATTTCATCCGGAAATTTATCAAAGAAACTCAAGAGCACGATGAATAGGTGTAATAGTACCTTTGTAAATATTATGCCCTAAAAAATCGTATTTGAGTTTGAAAGAATTTAAGTTTAGGTGCGTAAACAACTAAACCATTTCGTTTGACAACCCGAAGAAATGTTTGTAAATGTTTAAAATGTTGATCAATAGAGTCTGAAAATAATAAGACATCATCAATATAAACAATAATGAATGTCGTATAAGGATTGAAAATATCATTCATAATATGTTGAAATTCGTAAGGAGCATTTTTGAGTCCAAAAGGCATAACGTTCCATTCGTAATGTCCAAAGGGAACCGTGAATGCCGTTTTGTAGCGATCTTGATCTCGCAATTTGAATCGCTGTAATCCCGATTTCATATCGAATTTGGAAAATAATTTTGCCTTATATAGACGTTTGAGTAAATCTTTTTTATTTGGAATGGGATATCGAATCCATTGCAAAACATTGTTGAGTGGTTTGTAATTGATGACGAGCCGAGGAACACCGCGTTCCTTTTCCGCTTGATTCATTACATAAAAAGCTGCACAACTCCATGGAGATTTGGAGGGGCGAATTAGTTTCTTTGCAAGTAAATCTTGAATCTCTTTTTTGCATACTTCAAGTAAATCATGATTCATTTGAATTGGACGTGCTTTTGTAGGAATGTTTTTCTCAGAAAAATCTTTTTCATAAGGAAGCGAAACAATATGTTGTTTTCGATCCCAAAACGCATTTGGAATATCAAAGCACAAACTTCTTTTTATAAATAAATTTTGAAAATTTAAAATTCTTTGTTGAATTTGAGAAGTTTGCAGTTGTTCTTCAATTCTTGTATAAGAAAGATCTTCTTTTAAAAAATTAATTTTATTCTGAAATCTTTGAATAGTATTAATTTGTTTGTAAATAGAATTTTCTTGTAACAAAAATAATTCTTTTTGTTTGACAGATTCAAAAAATTTGAAAATAACTGGGTTTCCCATGATTTTGGTACCCAAACCATGTTGATTAACCCAAAATGGATAAATCTGAGTAAGAAATGGAGTACCCAAAATGATCTCCGTATTTAAATCACTAACAACAATGAATTGATGTTTGAAGCAATAATGATCGTTGCAAATAGTCGTTTTGACAAGTTTACCTTTGACTCGTAGAGGCATACCGCTTGCAGTAACTAGAGATTCATATGTTGGAACGTAATACTTAATAGGAATCAATCCATCTTTGATGCAACTTTGATCTCGCGCCACTGCCCAAAGATAGTCAGAACGTTGCTTGAAAAGTCCCAATTGAAATTGTAACATATATGTTCCATTTTTTGAAATGTAATTTTGTCAATAATGGAAATAAATTGAGAATCTTTCTGATTAATACCGGCATAGGAATTTCTGCATATGGAAAATCTGAATATGAGAATCAAGAAGAATTTCTTTACCTTTAGATGTTCGCGATTGCAATAAAGCGATTTGCGTATCTAATTCTAAATTCTTGGTTTCTATTGAGAATACACGTTCTTTGAGTTCTTTGACTTGTGCTTTTAATGAACGAATCTCCGTTTGCAATTCTCGTTGTGCTATGTTGACGAATTGGAGGATTAAGATTTGGATAGCGATCAAACATTTTTTGAAATACTCGAATGGTTCAATGAGTTGAGCGTAACCGGATTCTTCTCGAAGAATGAGGGTTTTGAGTTTTTCAAGTTGTCTTTTTTTGAGCTTCGTGAGGAAGGTCTTGAATGATATCAAATATGAGTTCTTTTTTGATCTTTGGCCGTATTATCTCGAAGAATGTTTGATCATATTGATAACTTTGCAAGCACAAGGAGAGGAAATATTATCATCATCTCGTATCGCCGTATTCTTGAAAATCATCCGGTTGAGGATCGAAATCATCTTGAACCAAGGATATATGCAATTTCTCTTTCAATTCTTTGTCTAGTTCCTGAAATTGATCCAAAATTGTAGTAATCTTCTTGCTTCGACACACATCCGCTTTATGTCCCGGTTTGCCACATTTATAACAAATAATTTTAGTAAATTGCTTTGAGTTAGAATAACGATTTTTTGCGAGATTTACGTGGAGGTTTGTAAAATTCTGGAGGAGATGGTTTGGAATTGCGATACCGTCTGCCTTGAATACCTTGTCTGGCCGTTGGAAAGAACGTCGTTTGAGTTGAGCGTAGGGGGCCTTAATTCCCGTAATTCCAAAGGCTTCACTGTAGGAACCAAGTTCTCGACGCTCACTACCATATTTGGCTTGAAATTTCAATTCTTGACATGCGATAATGCTTCTTGTTTAATGAATGCAAAAAGTTGGCCATAAGTTATAATATTGAAATCAATTTGTTCTAAACCCATTTCTTTTTTAAGATTTGTAATAATGCGTTGAGAAAATAAGTTTGGTAAAACCAAGAATAAATTTTTTCTTTCCAAAATGGAGCATTGCAATCTGTCGCTTTGAGTACATATGTTAAAAACATATCTTTATACCACCTAAAATCATAAAGTTGGACATCTTAAATTTGTCAAAAATATTTTTGCGTAAGAAAGTTCTTCTTTTGGGTTTCCCACAAAATGCATGGAAATAGTAATGAGTAAAAAATCACATGCATCATTTTCTAATGAAATATTACCTTGTTCGTCCTCATGTTCTATAGTATGATCGAGAATGGCTATTTTGTCTTCAAGAGTTAATGAATTGTCCCACCAATATTTTAATTGTCCCTCGTGAAAACCAAAGAACTAAAAAACATTGCTGCGTTTTTATCGTGGGATGTTGTGAACTTTGTATGCAATCTTGGCCATACCCATTTCTTGCAATGTGTTGAGTATTTCATACTCACTTTTGCCATCAATGTTCCAATTTGTAATAGAACTGCCATCATAATGAGCGGTATGAAATTTAGCACGTTCTTCATATTGAATATCCTGGAGGCGTAGGTCGTGGGTAATAAGTCCTTGTCTCGGCCTCGTTTCCAACGAGGATTTGAATAGTGACGACGAGATTTGAATTGACGAATTTTGTTAACCTCTGTAGGTTCTAAGAAGGAATCTTCAACTTGATGAATTTTTGAAATAAGTTCGTTTGAAGAGGAAAGACTAGAAAACGAAAGATTAGAAGAGTCATTTGAAGAACTTAATACATCTGGATGTTCTTGATCTATGGTATTAATTTTGGATGAACTAGGAAGATTAGAATTAATTTTTTCCAGTGTTTGAGATATTTTGTGTAATAAAGGAGAGGATGGGATGGGCATAGAAGATGTTGGACGTATAAGTGTTGTTTCTTGAGCTTTAGATAGTATGTTTGGTTGGAAATGAGGAGAGGAATAACTAGCAGGAAATCTGGGACTATTAGGCTTAGAAATTGATTTAATCTCTGTAGATAGAGAATCAACTTGAGTAGCAATAGTATGTAGGATCTGATTGGAATAATTGTTCTGATGATAAATTTTTCTGATATCATCGAGTTGAATAGAATCATCATTGTCTTTTCCCCTTTTAAATGGAGAAGCAATAATTTCACCAGAAGGAGTGTCTATACGAAGAGATTGAAGTGGTGGATGAATTTGAGTAATAGTATTACCATCGATAATTTCCATTTTTTTTGCTAAATTTGTATGAACATTTATATGAGATATTTTGAGAAAATCTTTTTCGTCAAAACCTTGTTTGATTAAAAAATATTCTAACCAACAGAAAAAATCAAACGGAGTCTTTAACCTATTAATATCAGAAATCCATTCTTGTTTAATTTTTGTTTGATAAAATGAATCTAATTGGAAAAACCAATTTCTTTTTTCATCATTTTCTGATTCAAAAATATCTTGTTCTAAAGACGCAAAAATCAATGTTTTTTTATCCGATGAATAACATCAATTTCACCTTTCATTTGAGATGCAGCTGGAGATGAAGGAGGAGATTTAGAAACCTCAGAATAGGAGCAAGATGATGTACATGAATAGGAAGAGGCATCCGAAATGTAGAAAGTGATTCTCGCAAATGAATACCGCTTGTTCTCGAGAGTGAGAACATGAACCTTGTTCTCGCATAGAATTAAATCTTATGAGGATATTGCCATTTGATTCTTCAATAATTTGAGAAATCTCAAGTGCGTTCTATATGAGGAGGTGCTTGAGCATTTTCGATTTGAAATTCTTCAGAATTGTAATCTCGTGCCATTTGAGTCGCTTTTGGAGTAAACGTTTTTGACTCGTTCGCTTCGATATGGAGAAGGACAAGCCTCATCGCGTGATGTAGGAATCCGCTTTGAAACGAGGATTAAGCCGAGAGCTAAGTAATCGATAATATATTCGATACATAACCACGAATTGTTCTGGGTGAGTTTCTCAAACTCATCACCTTGAAGATGAATATCTAATACTAATGAATTCGGAATCAAAGGATCTCGTTAAAGAAACAGTAATAATTTGGAGCACAATTGAAATAAATAGGACCATTGCAAATATTAGTTTGAATCATAGCAAGTAATGAGGATTTGTAGCGTTTTAAACGTTTATCGCGTAAAGCTAAATAGATAGGAGCATCAACTCCAAGATGAACTAAAGGTTTCACAAAGAACTTGAATTAAACCGTAATGAATATATCGAAAGCCTTTTTTCGTAATATTTTTGTAATGAAACTTTTGATAAAAGAGGAATTGTTTGAAATTTTTCTTGAATATTCATCGTCTCTTCATGAGTTTTAACCGAAAAAGTCGTTTTGAAATCAAATGTTCCAACTTTGTAAATAGTTTCAATTTGTTCTTCCGGAATAGTCCAAACCATTGAAATTGTATGAAATTTGTTCTTCCTTACTATGAATAACTCGTCGGGAATCCAGTGCTAGAACCGAAGAAAACATTCTTCTCATCAAATTTGCCATCTTTAATGCATAGAAATCATGTTATGAGTCTAGATGCAACTACTAATGCGGGACCAACGGGACCACAAGCATCGGGAACACCTATTCCGACGAGGCTTACCAACGGCTTTACTCGCCGACCAAGCGTCCCGACCAACACACAGAGATGAACTAAACACAAATAATGATATGTATGCAGAGAAGATATGCAAAGAATGCTAAGATGAATGATTACTTATGGCTCGATACCAAATTAAACCCTGGGTGAAAATAATTGAAACTAATTTACCAATCGAACGAAATAATTCGTAATTAATGAAAGCTTACTTGAATTTTATTCTTGAAAACTTGAAGATAGAAGTTGATAAAGTTGCTAAGTGTTGTGGGAATGATTTTCTAAAAGACTTCGAAAAAGATTGTGTAGACATGCTTGTGTGTTTTTGAATACATTTGAGCTAGTCTATTTATAGACATAATTTGAATGTCATTTGTCTTGAATCTTCATTTGATGTGCATTTGAATTTGAATTTCATTTCTTTGGAATCTAGCAGACAATAATGGAGCGGAATAATGGAGGACGTGGGTCCCTCCACGTGGGCTTGTCTCGCAGTGCAAGAATGGCGTGTGGGTCCCGCCACTTTGCTTTTACTATTCACTTTTTGACTTCTTTGCGCAGCGTAATCATGCCGTCTCGTCATGATTCGCTTTGACTCGCCTTTTGCCGCCTTTTGACCGCTTTTGATCGCTTTTCCCTAAAGTGATAGACATAATTATGATGTCTAAACCTAGCATAATTATTATAGCTATTATACAATTATTACATCTAGTTTACAAAGCATTATTAGTTTCTAGTATAATAATTACAAGAATAGAAAATTGCGTAAGTTATCCAATCTTCAAATCGACGTGGGAACGATGGGACCACTTTACCGGAACACCCTTTTCCCCGCGGCTTACCAACGGATTTATAAGCCGACCAACACCTTACCAACACGTAGAGGAGAAAATTAAATTTTTTCTCGTATATATACCAAATTAAACCCAGTGTGAAAATAATTGAAACTAATTTACCAATTGAACGAAATAATTCGTAATTAATGAAAGCTTACTTGAATTTTATTCTTGAAAACTTGAAGATAGAAGTTGATAAAGTTGCTAAGTGTTGTGGGAATGATTTTCTAAAAGACTTCGAAAAAGATTGTGTAGAATGCTTGTGTGTTTTTTGAATACATTTGAGCTAGTCTATTTATAGACATAATTTGAATGTCATTTGTCTTGAATCTTCATTTGATGTGCATTTGAATTTGAATTTCATTTCTTTGGAATCTAGCAGACAATAATGGAGCGGGAATAATGGAGGACGTGGGTCCCTCCACGTGGGCTTGTCTCGCAGTGCAAGAATGGCGTGTGGGTCCCGCCACTTTGCTTTTACTATTCACTTTTTGACTTCTTTGCACAGGCGTAATCATGCTGTCTGTCATGATTCGTTTGACTGCCTTTTGCTGCCTTTTGACTGCTTTTTGACTGCTTTTCCTAAAGTGATAGACATAATTATGATGTCTAAACCTAGCATAATTATTATAGCTATTATACAATTATTACATCTAGTTTACAGAGATTATTAGTTTCTAGTATAATAATTACAAGAATAGAAAATTGCAGAAGTTATCCAATCTTCAAATCAGCGTGGGAACGATGGGACCACTTTACCGGGAACACCCTTTTCTTGCGGGCTTACCAACGGATTTATAAGCTGACCAACACCTTACCAACACGTAGAGGAGAAAATTAAATTTTTTCTCGCTTTTTAATTCACATACAGAATTAAAAATCATTGAGATCCCGTCCGCCAATAGGATCGCACTCAAAAAATTCATGAGACGATCCCCGTGAAGATGTCTGACTATGAGATTTTTTCCCCGTTTGAATTGTTGTTGAAAAACTTTGAATCGTAGGAATTCTTCATAATGAGCTGCTTCGTCTTCAGCCGTAGTAACCTTAGAATTTGAAGATTCTGGTTTTGAGGGAGTAGTCGGTGCAGAGGATTTGATTGTACCAGGTGTTTGAATCGCAACGCTTTGAAGGACCTATGCCTTTGGATAATTGTTGAAAATCGCGTTGCACTAGTTGATTATGTTGAATAAATTTGAGTATCGTGTCTTGTGAACAGAGATCTGCGTAATACCCACCCACCATTTGATATTTGAGTACCGTGTCTTGTGAATAGAGATCTACTGTAATACCCACCCACCATTTGATTTTGAATTCTCTCGATGAGTGATAATGGACAATCCTTTGAATAAATGTGTTTGAACCGATAACTCCTCGCTAGATTCTCGATTCGTAAACTCGCTCTTGATATTCAATCCAGAATCTTGAATTTTTTATGGCGTGGGGGGATGAAAAATTTGAACATAATTTCAATTTCGTTATCACAACCGTGATATAGGTACAACGGAGGATAATAATAACTATTATATGAAAACGAGCATATACCCATGTCATATTGAATTCGTGTTCTTCCGTAGGTTAAGCAATCATATAGTTTAATAAGATGGCGTAATCGAATAAACGGCATATCCAAAGGATTGTAATATTGTAGGAAAGTTGATAATGAGTGTTTCATCATATTGACGATGATCTTTTTTCTTTGGTGAAAATACAAGTAATATAACATTGTATGATCTTTGAAAACATCCGTAAGAGGATGTCCGGCATAATGAATAAGAAGGGAAACGGGAGATTGTTTGGGTGGTAGCGAAGAAAGAATGTGAAGTTTGTTTGGTGTTTGAATGAAAGAAGAATCGGACTTCATCTCATAATCATGAGAACTTTGAATCTGTTGTTTGGAAGATTTCTCTTTGTCTTTGTGTTTACTCATGGTGAGGAACCGTAAGGAATTCTCTCGTTAGAAAATCGGGTAAAGAATTTTGAGTACCTTTGATATATTCAATATCAAAGTCAAAAGCGTATAGAATTGCTTGCCAACGAGCAAAAATTTGTTTTGAAACAAGATTTTGAACATCTTTTTGTAAAATTTCTTTTGCGCATTTACAATCAATGCGTAATAAAAATCTTTTGTTGTATAAATCATCTTGAAATTTTGAAATGCATAAAACAATACTTAAAATTTCTTTTTTGACAGCTTGAATAATTTTTTTTGCGGTCCGAGCCATAGACCACTATGGTATCTAACTAAACTGTTCATGTGATGAATGATTCAAACGTTGTTTCAAAATGCCACCATATCCTACATCTGATGCATCTGTTTCAACTATCATGAATGCAGATGGATGAGGAATGGACATACATGGTAATGTCTTTGCTTTTATTTTTAGCATGCGAACAATTTGAGTATGTGTGTGAGACCATGCAGAGGATCTTTTTGTAATCTTTGGTATAAAGGAGCACAAATTTGTCGTAAATTTGGAAAAAAAGTCGACAAATAATTAAGACAACCAAGAAATCTTTGTAATTGATTTATATCTTTAATTTCATCTGGAAATTTATCAGCAAACTCAAGAGCACGATGAATAGGTGTAATAGTACCTTTGTAAATATTATGCCCTAAAAATCGTATTTGAGTTTGAAAGAATTTAAGTTTAGGTGCGTAAACAACTAAACCATTTCGTTTGACAACCCGAAGAAATGTTTGTAAATGTTTAAAATGTTGATCAATAGAGTCCCGAAAATAATAAGACATCATCAATATAAACAATAATGAATGTCGTATAAGGATTGAAAATATCATTCATAATATGTTGAAATTCGTAAGGAGCATTTTTGAGTCCAAAAGGCATAACGTTCCATTCGTAATGTCCAAAGGGAACTCGTGAATGCCGTTTTGTAGCGATCTTGATCTCGCAATTTGAATCGCTGTAATCCCGATTTCATATCGAATTTGGAAAATAATTTTGCCTTATATAGACGTTTGAGTAAATCTTTTTTATTTGGAATGGGATATCGAATCCATTGCAAAACATTGTTGAGTGGTTTGTAATTGATGACGAGCCGAGGAACACCGCGTTCCTTTTCCGCTTGATTCATTACATAAAAAGCTGCACAACTCCATGGAGATTTGGAGGGGCGAATTAGTTTCTTTGCAAGTAAATCTTGAATCTCTTTTTTGCATACTTCAAGTAAATCATGATTCATTTGAATTGGACGTGCTTTTTGTAGGAATGTTTTTTCTCGTAAAAATCTTTTTCATAAGGAAGCGAAACAATATGTTGTTTTCGATCCCAAAACGCATTTGGAATATCAAAGACAAACTTCTTTTATAAATAAATTTTGAAAATTTAAAATTCTTTGTTGAATTTGAGAAGTTTGCAGCTTGTTCTTCAATTCTTGTATAAGAAAGATCTTCTTTTAAAAAATTAATTTTATTCTGAAATCTTTGAATAGTATTAATTTGTTTGTAAATAGAATTTTCTTGTAACAAAAATAATTCTTTTTGTTTGACAGGATTCAAAAATTTGAAAATAACTGGGTTTCCCATGATTTTGGTACCCAAACCATGTTGATTAACCCAAAATGGATAAATCTGAGTAAGAAATGGAGTACCCAAAATGATCTCCGTATTTAAATCACTAACAACAATGAATTGATGTTTGAAGCAATAATGATCGTTGCAAATAGTCGTTTTGACAAGTTTACCTTTGACTCGTAGAGGCATACCGCTTTGCAAGTAACTAGAGATTCATATGTTGGAACGTAATACTTAATAGGAATCAATCCATCTTTGATGCAACTTTGATCTCGCGCCACTGCCCAAAGATAGTCAGAACGTTGCTTGAAAAGTCCCAATTGAAATTGTAACATATATGTTCCATTTTTTGAAATGTAATTTTGTCAATAATGGAAATAAATTGAGAATCTTTCTGATTAATACCCGGCATAGGAATTTCGGCATATGGAAAATCTGGAATATGAGAATCAAGAAGAATTTCTTTACCTTTAGATGTTCGCGATTGCAATAAAGCGATTTGCGTATCTAATTCTAAATTCTTGGTTTCTATTGAGAATACACGTTCTTTGAGTTCTTTGACTCGTGCTTTTAATGAACGAATCTCCGTTTGCAATTCTCGTTGTGCTATGTCGACGAATTGGAGGATTAAGATTTGGATAGCGATCAAACATTTTTTGAAATACTCGAATGGTTCAATGAGTTGAGCGTAACCGGATTCTTCTCGAAGAATGAGGGTTTTGAGTTTTTCAAGTTGTCTTTTTTTGAGCTTCGTGAGGAAGGTCTTGAATGATATCAAATATGAGTTCTTTTTTGATCTTTGGCCGTATTATCTCGAAGAATGTTTGATCATATTGATAACTTTGCAAGCACAAGGAGAGGAAATATTATCATCATCTCGTATCGCCGTATTCTTGAAAATCATCTCGGTTGAGGATCGAAATCATCTTGAACCAAGGATATATGCAATTTCTCTTTCAATTCTTTGTCTAGTTCCGGAAATTGATCCAAAATTGTAGTAATCTTCTTGCTTCGACACACATCTGCTTTATGTCCTGGTTTGCCACATTTATAACAAATAATTTTAGTAAATTGCTTTGAGTTAGAATAACGATTTTTTGCGAGATTTACGTGGAGGTTTGTAAAATTCTCGGAGGAGATGGTTTGGAATTGCGATACCGTCGCCTTGAATACCTTGTCTGGCCGTTGGAAAGAACGTCGTTTGAGTTGAGCGTAGGGGCCTTAATTCCCGTAATTCCAAAGGCTTCACTGTAAGGAACCAAGTTCTCGACGCTCACTACCATATTTGGCTTGAAATTTCAATTCTTGACATGCAGATAATGCTTCTTGTTTAATGAATGCAAAAAGTTGGCCATAAGTTATAATATTGAAATCAATTTGTTCTAAACCCATTTCTTTTTTAAGATTTGTAATAATGCGTTGAGAAAATAAGTTTGGTAAAACCAAGAATAAATTTTTCTTTCCAAAATGGAGCATTGCAATCTGGTCGTTTGAGTACATATGTTAAAAACATATCTTTATACCACCTAAAATCATAAAGTTGGACATCTTAAATTTGTCAAAAATATTTTTGCGTAAGAAAGTTCTTCTTTTGGGGTTTCCCACAAAATGCATGGAAATAGTAATGAGTAAAAAAATCACATGCATCATTTTCTAATGAAATATTACCTTGTTCGTCCTCATGTTCTATAGTATGATCGAGAATGGCTATTTTGTCTTCAAGAGTTAATGAATTGTCCCACCAATATTTTAATTGTCCCTCGTGAAACCAAAGAACTAAAAAACATTGCTGCGTTTTTATCGTGGGATGTTGTGAACTTTGTATGCAATCTTGGCCATACCCATTTCTTGCAATGTGTTGAGTATTTCATACTCACTTTTGCCATCAATGTTCCAATTTGTAATAGAACCGCCATCATAATGAGCGGTATGAAATTTAGCACGTTCTTCATATTGAATATCCTGGGAGGCGTAGGTCGTGGGTAATAAGTCCTTGTCTCGGCCTCGTTTCCAACGAGGATTTGAATAGTGACGACGAGATTTGAATTGACGAATTTTGTTAACCTCTCGTAGGTTCTAAGAAGGAATCTTCAACTTGATGAATTTTTTGAAATAAGTTCGTTTGAAGAGGAAAGACTAGAAAACGAAAGATTAGAAGAGTCATTTGAAGAACTTAATACATCCTGGATGTTCTTGATCTATGGTATTAATTTTGGATGAACTAGGAAGATTAGAATTAATTTTTTTCCAAATGTTTGAGATATTTTGTGTAATAAAGGAGAGGATGGGATGGGCATAGAAGATGTTGGACGTATAAGTGTTGTTTCTTGAGCTTTAGATAGTATGTTTGGTTGGAAATGAGGAGAGGAATAACTAGCAGAAATCTGGGACTATTAGGCTTAGAAATTGATTTAATCTCTCGTAGATAGAGAATCAACTTGAGTAGCAATAGTATGTAGGATCCGATTGGAAATAATTGTTCCGATGATAAATTTTTCTCGATATCATCGAGTTGAATAGAATCATCATTGTCTTTTTCCCCTTTTAAATGGAGAAGCAATAATTTCACCGTAAGGAGTGTCTATACGAAGAGATTGAAGTGGTGGATGAATTTGAGTAATAGTATTACCATCGATAATTTCCATTTTTTTTGCTAAATTTGTATGAACATTTATATGAGATATTTTGAGAAAATCTTTTTCGTCAAAAACCTTGTTTGATTAAAAAAATATTCTAACCAACATAAAAAAATCAAACGGAGTCTTTAACCTATTAATATCGTAAATCCATTCTTGTTTAATTTTTTGTTTGATAAAATGAATCTAATTGAAAAAACCAATTTCTTTTTTTCATCATTTTCTCGATTCAAAAATATCTTGTTCTAAAGACGCAAAATCAATGTTTTTTTATCCGATGAATAACATCAATTTCACCTTTCATTTGAGATGCAGCTTGGAGATGAAGGAGGAGATTTAGAAACCTCAGAATAGGAGCAAGATGATGTACATGAATAGGAAGAGGCATCCGAAATGTAGAAAGTGATTCTCGCAAATGAATACCCGCTGGTTCTCGAGAGTGAGAACATGAACCTTGTTCTCGCATAGAATTAAATCTTATGAGGATATTGCCATTTGATTCTTCAATAATTTGAGAAATCTCAAGGCATGCTCTATATGAGGAGGTGCTTGAGCATTTTCGATTTGAAATTCTTCAGAATTGTAATCTCGTGCCATTTGAGTCGCTTTTGGAGTAAACGTTTTTGACTCGTTCGCTTCGATATGGAGAAGGACAGCCTCATCGCGTGATGTAGGAATCCGCCTTGAAACGAGGATTAAGCCGAGAGCTAAGTAATCGATAATATATTCGATACATAACCACGAATTGTTCTGGGTGAGTTTCTCAAACTCATCACCTTGAAGATGAATATCTAATACTAATGAATTCGAGATCAAAGGATCTCGTTAAAGAAACAGTAATAATTTGGAGCACAATTGAAATAAATAGGACCATTGCAAATATTAGTTTGAATCATAGCAAGTAATGAGGATTTGTAGCGTTTTAAACGTTTATCGCGTAAAGCTAAATAGATAGGAGCATCAACTCCAAGATGAACTAAAGGTTTCACAAAGAACTTGAATTAAACCGTAATGAATATATCGAAAGCCTTTTTTCGTAATATTTTTGTAATGAAACTTTTGATAAAAGAGGAATTGTTTGAAATTTTTCTTGAATATTCATCGTCTCTTCATGAGTTTTAACCGAAAAAGTCGTTTTGAAATCAAATGTTCCAACTTTGTAAATAGTTTCAATTTGTTCTTCCGGAATAGTCCAGCCATTGAAATTGTATGAAATTTGTTCTTCCTTACTATGAATAACTCGTCGGGAATCCAGTGCTAGAACCGAAGAAAACATTCTTCTCATCAAATTTGCCATCTTTAATGCATAGAAATCATGTTATGAGTCTAGATGCAACTACTAACGCGGGACCAACGGACCACAAGCACGGGAACACCTATTCCGACGAGGCTTACCAACGGCTTTACTCGCCGACCAAGCCGTCCGACCAACACACAGAGATGAACTAAACACAAATAATGATATGTATGCAGAGAAGATATGCAAAGAATGCTAAGATGAATGATTACTTATGGCTCTGATACCAAATTAAACCCAGGTGAAAATAATTGAAACTAATTTACCAATTGAACGAAATAATTCAGAATTAATGAAAGCTTACTTGAATTTTATTCTTGAAAACTTGAAGATAGAAGTTGATAAAGTTGCTAAGTGTTGTGGGAATGATTTTCTAAAAGACTTCGAAAAAGATTGTGTAGACATGCTTGTGTGTTTTTTGAATACATTTGAGCTAGTCTATTTATAGACATAATTTGAATGTCATTTGTCTTGAATCTTCATTTGATGTGCATTTGAATTTGAATTTCATTTCTTTGGAATCTGCAGGACAATAATGGAGCGGGAATAATGGAGGACGTGGGTCCCTCCACGTGGGCTTGTCTGCAGGTGCAAGAATGGCGTGTGGGTCCCGCCACTTTGCTTTTACTATTCACTTTTTGACTTCTTTGCGCAGCGTAATCATGCCGTCTCGTCATGATTCGCTTTGACCGCCTTTTGCCGCCTTTTGACCGCTTTTTTGACTCGTTTCCTAAAGTGATGGACATAATTATGATGTCTAAACCTAGCATAATTATTATAGCTATTATACAATTATTACATCTAGTTTACAAGCATTATTAGTTTCTAGTATAATAATTACAAGAATAGAAAATTGCGTGAGTTATCCAATCTTCAAATCGCCGTGGGAACGATGGGACCACTTTACCGGGAACACCCTTTTCCTGCGGGCTTACCAACGGATTTATAAGCTGACCAACACCTTACCAACACGTAGAGGAGAAAATTAAATTTTTTCTGTATTTTTTTTTTTTTTATACCAAATTAAACCCAGGTGAAAATAATTGAAACTAATTTACCAATTGAACGAAATAATTCAGAATTAATGAAAGCTTACTTGAATTTTATTCTTGAAAACTTGAAGATAGAAGTTGATAAAGTTGCTAAGTGTTGTGGGAATGATTTTCTAAAAGACTTCTGAAAAAGATTGTGTAGAATGCTTGTGTGTTTTTGAATACATTTGAGCTAGTCTATTTATAGACATAATTTGAATGTCATTTGTCTTGAATCTTCATTTGATGTGCATTTGAATTTGAATTTCATTTCTTTGGAATCTGCAGGACAATAATGGAGCGGGAATAATGGAGGACGTGGGTCCCTCCACGTGGGCTTGTCTCGCAGTGCAAGAATGGCGTGTGGGTCCCGCCACTTTGCTTTTACTATTCACTTTTTGACTTCTTTGCACAGTGCGTAATCATGCCGTCCGTCATGATTCGTTTGACTCGCCTTTTGCCGCCTTTTGACTCGCTTTTTTGACTCGCTTTTCCTAAAGTGATAGACATAATTATGATGTCTAAACCTAGCATAATTATTATAGCTATTATACAATTATTACATCTAGTTTACAGCATTATTAGTTTCTAGTATAATAATTACAAGAATAGAAAATTGCAGAAGTTATCCAATCTTCAAATCAGCGTGGGAACGATGGGACCACTTTACCGGGAACACCCTTTTCTTGCGGGCTTACCAACGGATTTATAAGCTGACCAACACCTTACCAACACGTAGAGGAGAAAATTAAATTTTTTCTGCTTTTTAATTCACATACAGGAATTAAAAATCATTGAGATCCTGTCCGCCAATAGGATCAGTACCAAAAAATTCAGTAGACGATCCCTGTGAAGATGTCGGACTATGAGATTTTTCCTGTTTGAATTGTTGTTGAAAAACTTTGAATCGTAGGAATTCTTCATAATGAGCTGCTTTCGTCTTCACCGTAGTAACCTTAGAATTTGAAGATTCCGGTTTTGAGGGAGTAGTCGGTGCAAGAGGATTTGATTGTACCGTGTGTTTGAATCGCAACGTTTGAAGGACCTATGCCTTTGGATAATTGTTGAAAATCGCGTTGCACTAGTTGATTATGTTGAATAAATTTGAGTATCGTGTCTTGTGAACAGAGATCTACGTAATACCCATCCCACCATTTGATATTTGAGTACCGTGTCTTGTGAATAGAGATCTACGGAATACCCGATCCCACCATTTGATTTTGAATTCTCCCGATGAGTGATAATGGACAATCCTTTGAATAAATGTGTTTGAACTGATAACTCCTCAGTTAGATTCTGATTCAGAAACTCGCTCTTGATATTCAATCCAGGAATCTTGAATTTTTATGGTGTGGGGGATGAAAAATTTGAACATAATTTCAATTTCGTTATCACAACTGTGATATAGGTACAACGGAGGATAATAATAACTATTATATGAAAACGAGCATATACCCATGTCATATTGAATTCGTGTTCTTCCGTAGGTTAAGCAATCATATAGTTTAATAAGATGGCAGAATTGAATAAACGGCATATCCAGTGATTGTAATATTGTAGGAAAGTTGATAATGAGTGTTTCATCATATTGACGATGATCTTTTTCTTTGGTGAAAATACAGTAATATAACATTGTATGATCTTTGAAAACATCCGTAAGAGGATGTCTGGCATAATGAATAAGAAGGGAAACGGGAGATTGTTTGGGTGGTAGCGAAGAAAGAATGTGAAGTTTGTTTGGTGTTTGAATGAAAGAAGAACTGGACTTCATCTCATAATCATGAGAACTTTGAATCTGTTGTTTGGAAGATTTCTCTTTGTCTTTGTGTTTACTCATGGTGAGGAACTGTAAGGAATTCTCTCGTTAGAAAATCGGGTAAAGAATTTTGAGTACCTTTGATATATTCAATATCAAAGTCAAAAGCAGATAGAATTGCTTGCCAACGAGCAAAAATTTGTTTTGAAACAAGATTTTGAACATCTTTTTGTAAAATTTCTTTTGCGCATTTACAATCAATGCGTAATAAAAATCTTTTGTTGTATAAATCATCTTGAAATTTTGAAATGCATAAAACAATACTTAAAATTTCTTTTTTTGACAGCTTGAATAATTTTTTTTGCGGTCCGAGCCATAGACCACTATGGTATCTAACTAACTGCTCATGTGATGAATGATTCAAACGTTGTTTCAAAATGCCACCATATCCTACATCTGATGCATCTGTTTCAACTATCATGAATGCAGATGGATGAGGAATGGACATACATGGTAATGTCTTTGCTTTTATTTTTAGCATGCGAACAATTTGAGTATGTGTGTGAGACCATGCAGGGAGGATCTTTTTGTAATCTTTGGTATAAAGGAGCACAAATTTGTCGTAAATTTGGAAAAAAAGTCGACAAATAATTAAGACAACCAAGAAATCTTTGTAATTGATTTATATCTTTAATTTCATCCCGGAAATTTATCAAAGAAACTCAAGAGCACGATGAATAGGTGTAATAGTACCTTTGTAAATATTATGCCCTAAAAAATCGTATTTGAGTTTGAAAGAATTTAAGTTTAGGTGCGTAAACAACTAAACCATTTCGTTTGACAACCTCGAAGAAATGTTTAAATGTTTAAAATGTTGATCAATAGAGTCCGAAAAATAATAAGACATCATCAATATAAACAATAATGAATGTCGTATAAGGATTGAAAATATCATTCATAATATGTTGAAATTCGTAAGGAGCATTTTTTGAGTCCAAAAGGCATAACGTTCCATTCGTAATGTCCAAAGGGAACCGTGAATGCCGTTTTGTAGCGATCTTGATCTCGCAATTTGAATCGCCGTAATCCCGATTTCATATCGAATTTGGAAAATAATTTTGCCTTATATAGACGTTTGAGTAAATCTTTTTTATTTGGAATGGGATATCGAATCCATTGCAAAACATTGTTGAGTGGTTTGTAATTGATGACGAGCCGAGGAACACCGCGTTCCTTTTCCGCTTGATTCATTACATAAAAAGCTGCACAACTCCATGGAGATTTGGAGGGGCGAATTAGTTTCTTTGCAAGTAAATCTTGAATCTCTTTTTTTGCATACTTCAAGTAAATCATGATTCATTTGAATTGGACGTGCTTTTGTAGGAATGTTTTTCTCGTAAAAATCTTTTTTCATAAGGAAGCGAAACAATATGTTGTTTTCGATCCCAAAACGCATTTGGAATATCAAAGCACAAACTTCTTTTATAAATAAATTTTGAAAATTTAAAATTCTTTGTTGAATTTGAGAAGTTTGCAGCTTGTTCTTCAATTC
This sequence comes from Catharanthus roseus, assembly GCA_028651295.1. NCBI lineage: Eukaryota > Viridiplantae > Streptophyta > Magnoliopsida > Gentianales > Apocynaceae > Catharanthus > Catharanthus roseus. The sequence goes on along the minus strand of JAPQWS010000153.1, from coordinate 24,603,580 downwards.
TTGTATAAGAAAGATCTTCTTTTAAAAAATTAATTTTATTCTGAAATCTTTGAATAGTATTAATTTGTTTGTAAATAGAATTTTCTTGTAACAAAAATAATTCTTTTTGTTTGACAGGATTCAAAAATTTGAAAATAACTGGGTTTCCCATGATTTTGGTACCCAAACCATGTTGATTAACCCAAAATGGATAAATCTGAGTAAGAAATGGAGTACCCAAAATGATCTCCGTATTTAAATCACTAACAACAATGAATTGATGTTTGAAGCAATAATGATCGTTGCAAATAGTCGTGTTGACAAGTTTACCTTTAACTCGTAGAGGCATACCGCTTTGCGAGAACTAGAGATTCATATGTTGGAACGTAATACTTAATAGGAATCAATCCATCTTTGATGCAACTTTGATCTCATGCCCACTGTCCCAAAGATAGTCATGAACGTTGCTTGAAAAGTCCCAATTGAAATTGTAACATATATGTTCCATTTTTTGAAATGTAATTTTGTCAATAATGGAAATAAATTGAGAATCTTTCTGATTAATACCGGCATAGGAATTTCGGCATATGGAAAATCTGAATATGAGAATCAAGAAGAATTTCTTTACCTTTAGATGTTCGCGATTGCAATAAAGCGATTTGCGTATCTAATTCTAAATTCTTGGTTTCTATTGAGAATACACGTTCTTTGAGTTCTTTGACCTGTGCTTTTAATGAACGAATCTCCGTTTGCAATTCCGTTGTGCTATGTTGACGAATTGGAGGATTAAGATTTGGATAGCGATCAAACATTTTTGAAATACCGAATGGTTCAATGAGTTGAGCGTAACCGGATTCTTCTCGAAGAATGAGGGTTTTGAGTTTTTCAAGTTGTCTTTTTTTGAGCTTCGGGAGGAAGGTCTTGAATGATATCAAATATGAGTTCTTTTTTGATCTTTGGCCGTATTATCTCGAAGAATGTTTGATCATATTGATAACTTTGCAAGCACAAGGAGAGGAAATATTATCATCATCTCGTATCGCCGTATTCTTGAAAATCATCTCGGTTGAGGATCGAAATCATCTTGAACCAAGGATATATGCAATTTCTCTTTCAATTCTTTGTCTAGTTCCTGAAATTGATCCAAAATTGTAGTAATCTTCTTGCTTCGACACACATCTGCTTTATGTCCTGGTTTGCCACATTTATAACAAATAATTTTAGTAAATTGCTTTGAGTTAGAATAACGATTTTTGCGAGATTTACGTGGAGGTTTGTAAAATTCTGGAGGAGATGGTTTGGAATTGCGATACCGTCTGCCTTGAATACCTTGTCGGTCGTTGGAAAGAACGTCGTTTGAGTTGAGCGAAGGGGGCCTTAATTCCCGTAATTCCAAAGGCTTCACGTAAGGAACCAAGTTCTCGACGCTCACTACCATATTTGGCTTGAAATTTCAATTCTTGACATGCAGATAATGCTTCTTGTTTAATGAATGCAAAAAGTTGGCCATAAGTTATAATATTGAAATCAATTTTTTTAAGATTTGTAATAATGCGTTGAGAAAATAAGTTTGGTAAACCAGTAATAAATTTTTCTTTCCAAAATGGAGCATTGCAATCTAGTCGCTTTGAGTACATATGTTAAAAACATATCTTTATACCAAACTAAAAATCAGTAAAGTTGGACATCTTAAATTTGTCAAAAATATTTTTGCAGAAGAAAGTTCTTCTTTTGGGTTTCCCACAAAATGCATGGAAATAGTAATGAGTAAAAAATCACATGCATCATTTTCTAATGAAATATTACAAATTAAACCCAGGTGAAAATAATTGAAACTAATTTACCAATTGAACGAAATAATTCAGAATTAATGAAAGCTTACTTGAATTTTATTCTTGAAAACTTGAAGATAGAAGTTGATAAAGTTGCTAAGTGTTGTGGGAATGATTTTCTAAAAGACTTCTGAAAAAGATTGTGTAGACATGCTTGTGTGTTTTTGAATACATTTGAGCTAGTCTATTTATAGACATAATTTGAATGTCATTTGTCTTGAATCTTCATTTGATGTGCATTTGAATTTGAATTTCATTTCTTTGGAATCTGCAGGACAATAATGGAGCGGGAATAATGGAGGACGTGGGTCCCTCCACGTGGGCTTGTCTGCAGGTGCAAGAATGGCGTGTGGGTCCCGCCACTTTGCTTTTACTATTCACTTTTTGACTTCTTTGCGCAGCGTAATCATGCTCGTCTCGTCATGATTCGTTTGACTCGCCTTTTGCCGCCTTTTGATCGCTTTTTTGACTCGCTTTTCCCTAAAGTGATAGACATAATTATGATGTCTAAACCTAGCATAATTATTATAGCTATTATACAATTATTACATCTAGTTTACAGCATTATTAGTTTCTAGTATAATAATTACAAGAATAGAAAATTGCAGAAGTTATCCAATCTTCAAATCGGCGTGGGAACGATGGGACCACTTTACCGGGAACACCCTTTTCCTGCGGGCTTACCAACGGATTTATAAGCTGACCAACACCTTACCAACACGTAGAGGAGAAAATTAAATTTTTTCTGCATTTTAATTCACATACAGGAATTAAAAATCATTGAGATCCCGTCCGCCAATAGGATCGCACTCAAAAAATTCAAGAGACGATCCCCGTGAAGATGCTCTGACTATGAGATTTTTCCTGTTTGAATTGTTGTTGAAAAACTTTGAATCGTAGGAATTCTTCATAATGAGCTGCTTCGTCTTCAGCCGTAGTAACCTTAGAATTTGAAGATTCTGGTTTTGAGGGAGTAGTCGGTGCAGAGGATTTGATTGTACCAGGTGTTTGAATCGCAACGTTTGAAGGACCTATGCCTTTGGATAATTGTTGAAAACTCGCGTTGCACTAGTTGATTATGTGGAATAAATTTGAGTATCGTGTCTTGTGAACAGAGATCTACGTAATACCCACCCACCATTTGATATTTGAGTATCGTGTCTTGTGAACAGAGATCTACGTAATACCCATCCCACCATTTGATTTTGAATTCTCTGATGAGTGATAATGGACAATCCTTTGAATAAATGTGTTTGAACTGATAACTCCTCAGTTAGATTCTGATTCAGAAACTCGCTCTTGATATTCAATCCAGGAATCTTGAATTTTTATGGCGTGGGGGATAAAAAATTTGAACATAATTTCAATTTCGTTATCACAACTCTGATATAGGTACAACGGAGGATAATAATAACTATTATATGAAAACGAGCATATACCCATGTCATATTGAATTCGTGTTCTTCCGTAGGTTAAGCAATCATATAGTTTAATAAGATGGCAGAATTGAATAAACGGCATATCCAGTGATTGTAATATTGTAGGAAAGTTGATAATGAGTGTTTCATCATGTTGACGATGATCTTTTTCTTTGGTGAAAATACAGTAATATAACATTGTATGATCTTTGAAAACATCCGTAAGAGGATGTCTGGCATAATGAATAAGAAGGGAAACGGGAGATTGTTTGGGTGGTAGCGAAGAAAGAATGTGAAGTTTGTTTGGTGTTTGAATGAAAGAAGAATCGGACTTCATCTCATAATCATGAGAACTTTGAATCTGTTGTTTGGAAGATTTCTCTTTGTCTTTGTGTTTACTCATGGTGAGGAACTGTAAGGAATTCTCTCGTTAGAAAATCGGGTAAAGAATTTTGAGTACCTTTGATATATTCAATATCAAAGTCAAAAGCAGATAGAATTGCTTGCCAACGAGCAAAAATTTGTTTTGAAACAAGATTTTGAACATCTTTTTGTAAAATTTCTTTTGCGCATTTACAATCAATGCGTAATAAAAATCTTTTGTTGTATAAATCATCTTGAAATTTTGAAATGCATAAAACAATACTTAAAATTTCTTTTTTGACAGTTGAATAATTTTTTTGCGGTCCGAGCCATAGACCACTATGGTATCTAACTAACTGTTCATGTGATGAATGATTCAAACGTTGTTTCAAAATGCCACCATATCCTACATCTGATGCATCTGTTTCAACTATCATGAATGCAGATGGATGAGGAATGGACATACATGGTAATGTCTTTGCTTTTATTTTTAGCATGCGAACAATTTGAGTATGTGTGTGAGACCATGCAGGAGGATCTTTTTGTAATCTTTGGTATAAAGGAGCACAAATTTGTCGTAAATTTGGAAAAAAGTCAGACAAATAATTAAGACAACCAAGAAATCTTTGTAATTGATTTATATCTTTAATTTCATCTCGGAAATTTATCAAAGAAACTCAAGAGCACGATGAATAGGTGTAATAGTACCTTTGTAAATATTATGCCCTAAAAATCGTATTTGAGTTTGAAAGAATTTAAGTTTAGGTGCGTAAAACAACTAAACCATTTCGTTTGACAACCTGAAGAAATGTTTGTAAATGTTTAAAATGTTGATCAATAGAGTCTGAAAATAATAAGACATCATCAATATAAACAATAATGAATGTCGTATAAGGATTGAAAATATCATTCATAATATGTTGAAATTCAGAAGGAGCATTTTTGAGTCCAAAAGGCATAACGTTCCATTCGTAATGTCCAAAGGGAACCGTGAATGCCGTTTTGTAGCGATCTTGATCTCGCAATTTGAATCGCTGTAATCCCGATTTCATATCGAATTTGGAAAATAATTTTGCCTTATATAGACGTTTGAGTAAATCTTTTTTATTTGGAATGGGATATCGAATCCATTGCAAAACATTGTTGAGTGGTTTGTAATTGATGACGAGCCGAGGAACACCGCGTTCCTTTTCCGCTTGATTCATTACATAAAAAAGCCGCACAACTCCATGGAGATTTGGAGGGGCGAATTAGTTTCTTTGCAAGTAAATCTTGAATCTCTTTTTTGCATACTTCAAGTAAATCATGATTCATTTGAATTGACGTGCTTTTGTAGGAATGTTTTTCTCTAAAAATCTTTTTCATAAGGAAGCGAAACAATATGTTGTTTTCGATCCCAAAACGCATTTGGAATATCAAAGACAAACTTCTTTTATAAATAAATTTTGAAAATTTAAAATTCTTTGTTGAATTTGAGAAGTTTGCAGCTTGTTCTTCAATTCTTGTATAAGAAAGATCTTCTTTTAAAAAAATTAATTTTATTCTCAAATCTTTGAATAGTATTAATTTGTTTGTAAATAGAATTTTCTTGTAACAAAAAATAATTCTTTTTGTTTGACAGATTCAAAAAATTTGAAAATAACTCGGGTTTCCCATGATTTTGGTACCCAAACCATGTTGATTAACCCAAAATGGATAACTCGAGTAAGAAATGGAGTACCCAAAATGATCTCCGTATTTAAATCACTAACAACAATGAATTGATGTTTGAAGCAATAATGATCGTTGCAAATAGTCTGCTTTTGACAAGTTTACCTTTCGACTCGTAGAGGCATACCGCTTTGCAGTAACTAGAGATTCATATGTTGGAACGTAATACTTAATAGGAATCAATCCATCTTTGATGCAACTTTGATCTCGCGCCACTGTCCCAAAGATAGTCATGAAACGTTGCTTGAAAAGTCCCAATTGAAATTGTAACATATATGTTCCATTTTTTGAAATGTAATTTTGTCAATAATGGAAATAAATTGAGAATCTTTCTGATTAATACCGGCATAGGAATTTCGGCATATGGAAAATCTGAATATGAGAATCAAGAAGAATTTCTTTACCTTTAGATGTTCGCGATTGCAATAAAGCGATTTGCGTATCTAATTCTAAATTCTTGGTTTCTATTGAGAATACACGTTCTTTGAGTTCTTTGACTCGTGCTTTTAATGAACGAATCTCCCGTTTGCAATTCCCGTTGTGCTATGTTGACGAATTGGAGGATTAAGATTTGGATAGCGATCAAACATTTTTGAAATACTCGAATGGTTCAATGAGTTGAGCAGAACTGGATTCTTCTCGAAGAATGAGGGTTTTGAGTTTTTCAAGTTGTCTTTTTTGAGCTTCAGGAGGAAGGTCTTGAATGATATCAAATATGAGTTCTTTTTGATCTTTGGCTGTATTATCTGAAGAATGTTTGATCATATTGATAACTTTGCAAGCACAAGGAGAGGAAATATTATCATCATCTCGTATCGCCGTATTCTTGAAAATCATCTGGTTGAGGATCGAAATCATCTTGAACCAAGGATATATGCAATTTCTCTTTCAATTCTTTGTCTAGTTCCGGAAATTGATCCAAAATTGTAGTAATCTTCTTGCTTCGACACACATCTGCTTTATGTCCTGGTTTGCCACATTTATAACCCAGGGTTTTGAGATCCTGTCCGCCAATAGGATCAGTACCAAAAAATTCAGTAGACGATCCCCCGTGGAAGATGCTCTGACTATGAGATTTTTCCTGTTTGAATTGTTGTTGAAAAACTTTGAATCGTAGGAATTCTTCATAATGAGCTGCTTCGTCTTCAGCCGTAGTAACCTTAGAATTTGAAGATTCTGGTTTTGAGGGAGTAGTCGGTGCAGAGGATTTGATTGTACTGTGTTTGAATCGCAACGCTTTGAAGGACCTATGCCTTTGGATAATTGTTGAAAATCGCGTTGCACTAGTTGATTATGTTGAATAAATTTGAGTATCGTGTCTTGTGAACAGAGATCTACGTAATACCCTACCCACCATTTGATTTTTGAATTCTCTCGATGAGTGATAATGGACAATCCTTTGAATAAATGTGTTTGAACCGATAACTCCTCGCTAGATTCCCGATTCGTAAACTCGCTCTTGATATTCAATCCAGGAATCTTGAATTTTTATGGCGTGGGGGATGAAAAATTTGAACATAATTTCAATTTCGTTATCACAACTGTGATATAGGTACAACGGAGGATAATAATAACTATTATATGAAAACGAGCATATACCCATGTCATATTGAATTCGTGTTCTTCCGTAGGTTAAGCAATCATATAGTTTAATAAGATGGCAGAATTGAATAAACGGCATATCCAGTGATTGTAATATTGTAGGAAAGTTGATAATGAGTGTTTCATCATATTGACGATGATCTTTTTTCTTTGGTGAAAATACAAGAATATAACATTGTATGATCTTTGAAAACATCCGTAAGAGGATGTCCGGCATAATGAATAAGAAGGGAAACGGGAGATTGTTTGGGTGGTAGCGAAGAAAGAATGTGAAGTTTGTTTGGTGTTTGAATGAAAGAAGAACTGGACTTCATCTCATAATCATGAGAACTTTGAATCTGTTGTTTGGAAGATTTCTCTTTGTCTTTGTGTTTACTCATGGTGAGGAACCTGTAAGGAATTCTCTCGTTAGAAAAATCGGGTAAAGAATTTTGAGTACCTTTGATATATTCAATATCAAAGTCAAAAGCGTATAGAATTGCTTGCCAACGAGCAAAAATTTGTTTTGAAACAAGATTTTGAACATCTTTTTGTAAAATTTCTTTTGCGCATTTACAATCAATGCGTAATAAAAATCTTTTGTTGTATAAATCATCTTGAAATTTTGAAATGCATAAAACAATACTTAAAATTTCTTTTTTGACAGCTTGAATAATTTTTTTTGCGGTCCGAGCCATAGACCACTATGGTATCTAACTAACTGCTCATGTGATGAATGATTCAAACGTTGTTTCAAAATGCCACCATATCCTACATCCGATGCATCCGTTTCAACTATCATGAATGCAGTATGGATGAGGAATGGACATACATGGTAATGTCTTTGCTTTTATTTTTTAGCATGCGAACAATTTGAGTATGTGTGTGAGACCATGCAGGAGGATCTTTTTGTAATCTTTGGTATAAAGGAGCACAAATTTGTCGTAAATTTGGAAAAAAAGTCGACAAATAATTAAGACAACCAAGAAATCTTTGTAATTGATTTATATCTTTAATTTCATCCGGAAATTTATCGAAAGAAACTCAAGAGCACGATGAATAGGTGTAATAGTACCTTTGTAAATATTATGCCCTAAAAATCGTATTTGAGTTTGAAAGAATTTAAGTTTAGGTGCGTAAACAACTAAACCATTTCGTTTGACAACCCCGAAGAAATGTTTGTAAATGTTTAAAATGTTGATCAATAGAGTCCCGAAAAATAATAAGACATCATCAATATAAACAATAATGAATGTCGTATAAGGATTGAAAATATCATTCATAATATGTTGAAATTCGTAAGGAGCATTTTTGAGTCCAAAAGGCATAACGTTCCATTCGTAATGTCCAAAGGGAACCGTGAATGCCGTTTTGTAGCGATCTTGATCTCGCAATTTGAATCGCTGTAATCCCGATTTCATATCGAATTTGGAAAATAATTTTGCCTTATATAGACGTTTGAGTAAATCTTTTTTATTTGGAATGGGATATCGAATCCATTGCAAAACATTGTTGAGTGGTTTGTAATTGATGACGAGCCGAGGAACACCGCGTTCCTTTTCCGCTTGATTCATTACATAAAAAGCCGCACAACTCCATGGAGATTTGGAGGGGCGAATTAGTTTCTTTGCAAGTAAATCTTGAATCTCTTTTTTTGCATACTTCAAGTAAATCATGATTCATTTGAATTGACGTGCTTTTGTAGGAATGTTTTTCTCGTAAAAATCTTTTTTCATAAGGAAGCGAAACAATATGTTGTTTTCGATCCCAAAACGCATTTGGAATATCAAAGACAAACTTCTTTTATAAATAAATTTTGAAAATTTAAAATTCTTTGTTGAATTTGAGAAGTTTGCAGCTTGTTCTTCAATTCTTGTATAAGAAAGATCTTCTTTTAAAAAAATTAATTTTATTCTCAAATCTTTGAATAGTATTAATTTGTTTGTAAATAGAATTTTCTTGTAACAAAAATAATTCTTTTTGTTTGACAGATTCAAAAATTTGAAAATAATCTGGGTTTCCCATGATTTTGGTACCCAAACCATGTTGATTAACCCAAAATGGATAAATCTGAGTAAGAAATGGAGTACCCAAAATGATCTCCGTATTTAAATCACTAACAACAATGAATTGATGTTTGAAGCAATAATGATCGTTGCAAATAGTCGTTTTGACAAGTTTACCTTTCGACTCGTAGAGGCATACCGCTTGCAGTGAACTCAGAGATTCATATGTTGGAACGTAATACTTAATAGGAATCAATCCATCTTTGATGCAACTTTGATCTCGCGCCACTGCCCAAAGATAGTCAGAACGTTGCTTGAAAAGTCCCAATTGAAATTGTAACATATATGTTCCATTTTTGAAATGTAATTTTGTCAATAATGGAAATAAATTGAGAATCTTTCTGATTAATACCGGCATAGGAATTTCGGCATATGGAAAATCTGAATATGAGAATCAAGAAGAATTTCTTTACCTTTAGATGTTCGCGATTGCAATAAAGCGATTTGCGTATCTAATTCTAAATTCTTGGTTTCTATTGAGAATACACGTTCTTTGAGTTCTTTGACTCGTGCTTTTAATGAACGAATCTCCGTTTGCAATTCTCGTTGTGCTATGTTGACGAATTGGAGGATTAAGATTTGGATAGCGATCAAACATTTTTGAAATACTCGAATGGTTCAATGAGTTGAGCAGTAACCGGATTCTTCTCGAAGAATGAGGGTTTTGAGTTTTTTCAAGTTGTCTTTTTTGAGCTTCGTGAGGAAGGTCTTGAATGATATCAAATATGAGTTCTTTTTTGATCTTTGGCCGTATTATCTCGAAGAATGTTTGATCATATTGATAACTTTGCAAGCACAAGGAGAGGAAATATTATCATCATCTCGTATCGCCGTATTCTTGAAAATCATCCGGCTGAGGATCGAAATCATCTTGAACCAAGGATATATGCAATTTCTCTTTCAATTCTTTGTCTAGTTCCTGAAATTGATCCAAAATTGTAGTAATCTTCTTGCTTCGACACACATCCGCTTTATGTCCCGGTTTGCCACATTTATAACAAATAATTTTAGTAAATTGCTTTGAGTTAGAATAACGATTTTTTGCGAGATTTACGTGGAGGTTTGTAAAATTCTCGGGAGGAGATGGTTTGGAATTGCGATACCGTCTGCCTTGAATACCTTGTCTGGGTCGTTGGAAAGAACGTCGTTTGAGTTGAGCAGTAGGGGCCTTAATTCCCGTAATTCCAAAGGCTTCACTGTATGAACCAAGTTCTCGACGCTCACTACCATATTTGGCTTGAAATTTCAATTCTTGACATGCGATAATGCTTCTTGTTTAATGAATGCAAAAAGTTGGCCATAAGTTATAATATTGAAATCAATTTGTTCTAAACCCATTTCTTTTTTAAGATTTGTAATAATGCGTTGAGAAAATAAGTTTGGTAAACCAAGAATAAATTTTTTCTTTCCAAAATGGAGCATTGCAACTGGTCGTTTGAGTACATATGTTAAAAACATATCTTTATACCAACTAAAAATCATAAAGTTGGACATCTTAAATTTGTCAAAAATATTTTTGCGTAAGAAAGTTCTTCTTTTGGGGTTTCCCACAAAATGCATGGAAATAGTAATGAGTAAAAAATCACATGCATCATTTTCTAATGAAATATTACCTTGTTCGTCCTCATGTTCTATAGTATGATCGAGAATGGCTATTTTGTCTTCAAGAGTTAATGAATTGTCCCACCAATATTTTAATTGTCCCGTGAAACCAAAGAACTAAAAAACATTGCTGCGTTTTTATCGTGGGATGTTGTGAACTTTGTATGCAATCTTGGCCATACCCATTTCTTGCAATGTGTTGAGTATTTCATACTCACTTTTGCCATCAATGTTCCAATTTGTAATAGAACTGCCATCATAATGAGCGGTATGAAATTTAGCACGTTCTTCATATTGAATATCCGGAGGCGTAGGTCGTGGGTAATAAGTCCTTGTCTCGGCCTGTTTCCAACGAGGATTTGAATAGTGACGACGAGATTTGAATTGACGAATTTTGTTAACCTCTGTAGGTTCTAAGAAGGAATCTTCAACTTGATGAATTTTTGAAATAAGTTCGTTTGAAGAGGAAAGACTAGAAAACGAAAGATTAGAAGAGTCATTTGAAGAACTTAATACATCTGGATGTTCTTGATCTATGGTATTAATTTTGGATGAACTAGGAAGATTAGAATTAATTTTTTCCAGTGTTTGAGATATTTTGTGTAATAAAGGAGAGGATGGGATGGGCATAGAAGATGTTGGACGTATAAGTGTTGTTTCTTGAGCTTTAGATAGTATGTTTGGTTGGAAATGAGGAGAGGAATAACTAGCAGGAAATCTGGGACTATTAGGCTTAGAAATTGATTTAATCTCTGTAGATAGAGAATCAACTTGAGTAGCAATAGTATGTAGGATCTGATTGGAAAATCGATCAAAAGCAACTACTAATGAATTTTGAGTACCTTTGATATATTCAATATCAAAGTCAAAAGCAGATAGAATTGCTTGCCAACGAGCAAAAATTTGTTTTGAAACAAGATTTTGAACATCTTTTTGTAAAATTTCTTTTGCAGATTTACAATCAATGCGTAATAAAAATCTTTTGTTGTATAAATCATCTTGAAATTTTGAAATGCATAAAACAATAGTTAAAATTTCTTTTTTGACAGTTGAATAATTTTTTTGCGGTCCGAGCCATAGACCACTATGGTATCTAACTAACTGTTCATGTGATGAATGATTCAAACGTTGTTTCAAAATGCCACCATATCCTACATCTGATGCATCTGTTTCAACTATCATGAATGCAGATGGATGAGGAATGGACATACATGGTAATGTCTTTGCTTTTATTTTTAGCATGCGAACAATTTGAGTATGTGTGTGAGACCATGTAGGAGGATCTTTTTGTAATCTTTGGTATAAAGGAGCACAAATTTGTCGTAAATTTGGAAAAAAGTCAGACAAATAATTAAGACAACCAAGAAATCTTTGTAATTGATTTATATCTTTAATTTCATCTCGGAAATTTATCAAAGAAACTCAAGAGCACGATGAATAGGTGTAATAGTACCTTTGTAAATATTATGCCCTAAAAATCGTATTTGAGTTTGAAAGAATTTAAGTTTAGGTGCGTAAACAACTAAACCATTTCGTTTGACAACCCGAAGAAATGTTTGTAAATGTTTAAAATGTTGATCAATAGAGTCCGAAAATAATAAGACATCATCAATATAAACAATAATGAATGTCGTATAAGGATTGAAAATATCATTCATAATATGTTGAAATTCGTAAGGAGCATTTTTTGAGTCCAAAAGGCATAACGTTCCATTCGTAATGTCCAAAGGGAACCGTGAATGCCGTTTTTGTAGCGATCTTGATCTCGCAATTTGAATCGCTGTAATCCCGATTTCATATCGAATTTGGAAAATAATTTTGCCTTATATAGACGTTTGAGTAAATCTTTTTTATTTGGAATGGGATATCGAATCCATTGCAAAACATTGTTGAGTGGTTTGTAATTGATGACGAGCCGAGGAACACCGCGTTCCTTTTCCGCTTGATTCATTACATAAAAAGCCGCACAACTCCATGGAGATTTGGAGGGGCGAATTAGTTTCTTTGCAAGTAAATCTTGAATCTCTTTTTTTGCATACTTCAAGTAAATCATGATTCATTTGAATTGGACGTGCTTTTGTAGGAATGTTTTTCTCGTAAAAATCTTTTTCATAAGGAAGCGAAACAATATGTTGTTTTCGATCCCAAAACGCATTTGGAATATCAAAGCACAAACTTCTTTTATAAATAAATTTTGAAAATTTAAAATTCTTTGTTGAATTTGAGAAGTTTGCAGCTTGTTCTTCAATTCTTGTATAAGAAAGATCTTCTTTTTAAAAAAATTAATTTTATTCTCAAAATCTTTGAATAGTATTAATTTGTTTGTAAATAGAATTTTCTTGTAACAAAAATAATTCTTTTTGTTTGACAGATTCAAAAAATTTGAAAATAACTCGGGTTTCCCATGATTTTGGTACTCCAAACCATGTTGATTAACCCAAAATGGATAAATCTGAGTAAGAAATGGAGTACCCAAAATGATCTCCGTATTTAAATCACTAACAACAATGAATTGATGTTTGAAGCAATAATGATCGTTGCAAATAGTCGTTTTGACAAGTTTACCTTTCGACTCGTAGAGGCATACCGCTTGCAGTGAACTAGAGATTCATATGTTGGAACGTAATACTTAATAGGAATCAATCCATCTTTGATGCAACTTTGATCTCATGCCACTGCCCAAAGATAGTCAGAACGTTGCTTGAAAAGTCCCAATTGAAATTGTAACATATATGTTCCATTTTTTGAAATGTAATTTTGTCAATAATGGAAATAAATTGAGAATCTTTCTGATTAATACCGGCATAGGAATTTCTGCATATGGAAAATCTGAATATGAGAATCAAGAAGAATTTCTTTACCTTTAGATGTTCGCGATTGCAATAAAGCGATTTGCGTATCTAATTCTAAATTCTTGGTTTCTATTGAGAATACACGTTCTTTGAGTTCTTTGACTCGTGCTTTTAATGAACGAATCTCTCGTTTGCAATTCCCGTTGTGCTATGTTGACGAATTGGAGGATTAAGATTTGGATAGCGATCAAACATTTTTTGAAATACTCGAATGGTTCAATGAGTTGAGCGTAACCGGATTCTTCTCGAAGAATGAGGGTTTTGAGTTTTTCAAGTTGTCTTTTTTTGAGCTTCGTGAGGAAGGTCTTGAATGATATCAAATATGAGTTCTTTTTTGATCTTTGGCCGTATTATCTCGAAGAATGTTTGATCATATTGATAACTTTGCAAGCACAAGGAGAGGAAATATTATCATCATCTCGTATCGCCGTATTCTTGAAAATCATCTCGGTTGAGGATCGAAATCATCTTGAACCAAGGATATATGCAATTTCTCTTTCAATTCTTTGTCTAGTTCCTGAAATTGATCCAAAATTGTAGTAATCTTCTTGCTTCGACACACATCCGCTTTATGTCCCGGTTTGCCACATTTATAACAAATAATTTTAGTAAATTGCTTTGAGTTAGAATAACGATTTTTTGCGAGATTTACGTGGAGGTTTGTAAAATTCTGGAGGAGATGGTTTGGAATTGCGATACCGTCTGCCTTGAATACCTTGCCTGGCCGTTGGAAAGAACGTCGCTTTGAGTTGAGCAGTAGGGGCCTTAATTCCCCGTAATTCCAAAGGCTTCACTGTAAGGAACCAAGTTCTCGACGCTCACTACCATATTTGGCTTGAAATTTCAATTCTTGACATGCGATAATGCTTCTTGTTTAATGAATGCAAAAAGTTGGCCATAAGTTATAATATTGAAATCAATTTGTTCTAAACCCATTTCTTTTTTAAGATTTGTAATAATGCGTTGAGAAAATAAGTTTGGTAAAACCAAGAATAAATTTTTTCTTTCCAAAATGGAGCATTGCAATCTGGTCGCTTTGAGTACATATGTTAAAAACATATCTTTATACCAGCCTAAAATCATAAAGTTGGACATCTTAAATTTGTCAAAAATATTTTTTGCGTAAGAAAGTTCTTCTTTGGGTTTCCCACAAAATGCATGGAAATAGTAATGAGTAAAAAAATCACATGCATCATTTTCTAATGAAATATTACCTTGTTCGTCCTCATGTTCTATAGTATGATCGAGAATGGCTATTTTGTCTTCAAGAGTTAATGAATTGTCCCACCAATATTTTAATTGTCCTCGTGAAACCAAAGAACTAAAAAACATTGCTGCGTTTTTATCGTGGGATGTTGTGAACTTTGTATGCAATCTTGGCCATACCCATTTCTTGCAATGTGTTGAGTATTTCATACTCACTTTTGCCATCAATGTTCCAATTTGTAATAGAACCGCCATCATAATGAGCGGTATGAAATTTAGCACGTTCTTCATATTGAATATCCGGAGGCGTAGGTCGTGGGTAATAAGTCCTTGTCTCGGCCTCGTTTCCAACGAGGATTTGAATAGTGACGACGAGATTTGAATTGACGAATTTTGTTAACCTCTCGTAGGTTCTAAGAAGGAATCTTCAACTTGATGAATTTTTGAAATAAGTTCGTTTGAAGAGGAAAGACTAGAAAACGAAAGATTAGAAGAGTCATTTGAAGAACTTAATACATCCTGGATGTTCTTGATCTATGGTATTAATTTTGGATGAACTAGGAAGATTAGAATTAATTTTTTTCCAAAGTGTTTGAGATATTTTGTGTAATAAAGGAGAGGATGGGATGGGCATAGAAGATGTTGGACGTATAAGTGTTGTTTCTTGAGCTTTAGATAGTATGTTTGGTTGGAAATGAGGAGAGGAATAACTAGCAGAAATCTGGGACTATTAGGCTTAGAAATTGATTTAATCTCTCGTAGATAGAGAATCAACTTGAGTAGCAATAGTATGTAGGATCCGATTGGAATAATTGTTCCGATGATAAATTTTTTCTCGATATCATCGAGTTGAATAGAATCATCATTGTCTTTTCCCCTTTTAAATGGAGAAGCAATAATTTCACCGTAAGGAGTGTCTATACGAAGAGATTGAAGTGGTGGATGAATTTGAGTAATAGTATTACCATCGATAATTTCCATTTTTTTTGCTAAATTTGTATGAACATTTATATGAGATATTTTGAGAAAATCTTTTTCGTCAAAAACCTTGTTTGATTAAAAAAATATTCTAACCAACGTAAAAAAATCAAACGGAGTCTTTAACCTATTAATATCGTAAATCCATTCTTGTTTAATTTTTTGTTTGATAAAATGAATCTAATTGAAAAACCAATTTCTTTTTTTTCATCATTTTCTCGATTCAAAAATATCTTGTTCTAAAGACGCAAAAATCAATGTTTTTTTATCCGATGAATAACATCAATTTCACCTTTCATTTGAGATGCAGCTGGAGATGAAGGAGGAGATTTAGAAACCTCAGAATAGGAGCAAGATGATGTACATGAATAGGAAGAGGCATCCGAAATGTAGAAAGTGATTCCGCAAATGAATACCGCTTGGTTCTCGGAGAGTGAGAACATGAACCTTGTTCTCGCATAGAATTAAATCTTATGAGGATATTGCCATTTGATTCTTCAATAATTTGAGAAATCTCAAGTGCGTTCTATATGAGGAGGTGCTTGAGCATTTTCGATTTGAAATTCTTCAGAATTGTAATCTCGTGCCATTTGAGTCGCTTTTGGAGTAAACGTTTTTGACTCGTTCGCTTCGATATGGAGAAGGACAAGCCTCATCGCGTGATGTAGGAATCCGCTTTGAAACGAGGATTAAGCCGAGAGCTAAGTAATCGATAATATATTCGATACATAACCACGAATTGTTCTGGGTGAGTTTCTCAAACTCATCACCTTGAAGATGAATATCTAATACTAATGAATTCGAGATCAAAGGATCTCGTTAAAGAAACAGTAATAATTTGGAGCACAATTGAAATAAATAGGACCATTGCAAATATTAGTTTGAATCATAGCAAGTAATGAGGATTTGTAGCGTTTTAAACGTTTATCGCGTAAAGCTAAATAGATAGGAGCATCAACTCCAAGATGAACTAAAGGTTTCACAAAGAACTTGAATTAAACCGTAATGAATATATCGAAAGCCTTTTTTCGTAATATTTTTGTAATGAAACTTTTGATAAAAAGAGGAATTGTTTGAAATTTTTCTTGAATATTCATCGTCTCTTCATGAGTTTTAACCGAAAAAGCCGTTTTGAAATCAAATGTTCCAACTTTGTAAATAGTTTCAATTTGTTCTTCCGGAATAGTCCACCATTGAAATTGTATGAAATTTGTTCTTCCTTACTATGAATAACTCGTCGGGAATCCAGTGCTAGAACCGAAGAAAACATTCTTCTCATCAAATTTGCCATCTTTAATGCATAGAAATCATGTTATGAGTCTAGATGCAACTACTAATGCGGGACCAACGGGACCACAAGCACGGAACACCTATTCCGACGAGGCTTACCAACGGCTTTACCTGCTGACCAAGCGTCTGACCAACACACAGAGATGAACTAAACACAAATAATGATATGTATGCAGAGAAGATATGCAAAGAATGCTAAGATGAATGATTACTTATGGCTCTGATACCAAATTAAACCCGTGTGAAAATAATTGAAACTAATTTACCAATTGAACGAAATAATTCGAATTAATGAAAGCTTACTTGAATTTTATTCTTGAAAACTTGAAGATAGAAGTTGATAAAGTTGCTAAGTGTTGTGGGAATGATTTTCTAAAAGACTTCGAAAAAGATTGTGTAGACATGCTTGTGTGTTTTTGAATACATTTGAGCTAGTCTATTTATAGACATAATTTGAATGTCATTTGTCTTGAATCTTCATTTGATGTGCATTTGAATTTGAATTTCATTTCTTTGGAATCTGCAGGACAATAATGGAGCTGGGAATAATGGAGGACGTGGGTCCCTCCACGTGGGCTTGTCTCGCAGGGTGCAAGAATGGCGTGTGGGTCCCGCCACTTTGCTTTTACTATTCACTTTTTGACTTCTTTGCGCAGCGTAATCATGCTCGTCTCGTCATGATTCGTTTGACCGCCTTTTGCCGCCTTTTTGACCGCTTTTTGACTCGCTTTTCCCTAAAGTGATAGACATAATTATGATGTCTAAACCTAGCATAATTATTATAGCTATTATACAATTATTACATCTAGTTTACAGCATTATTAGTTTCTAGTATAATAATTACAAGAATAGAAAATTGCAGAAGTTATCCAATCTTCAAATCGGCGTGGGAACGATGGGACCACTTTACCGGGAACACCCTTTTCCAGCGGGCTTACCAACGGATTTATAAGCTGACCAACACCTTACCAACACGTAGAGGAGAAAATTAAATTTTTTCTGCATTTTGTTAATTCACATACAGGAATTAAAAATCATTGAGATCCTGTCCGCCAATAGGATCAGTACCAAAAAATTCAGTAGACGATCCCTGTGAAGATGTCGGACTATGAGATTTTTCCTGTTTGAATTGTTGTTGAAAAACTTTGAATCGTAGGAATTCTTCATAATGAGCTGCTTCGTCTTCAGCCGTAGTAACCTTAGAATTTGAAGATTCTGGTTTTGAGGGAGTAGTCGGTGCAGAGGATTTGATTGTACCAGGTGTTTGAATCGCAACGTTTGAAGGACCTATGCCTTTGGATAATTGTTGAAAACTGCGTTGCACTAGTTGATTATGTTGAATAAATTTGAGTACTGTGTCTTGTGAACAGAGATCTACTGCATACCCACCCACCATTTGATATTTGAGTACCGTGTCTTGTGAACAGAGATCTGCTGTAATACCCACCCACCATTTGATTTTGAATTCTCTGATGAGTGATAATGGACAATCCTTTGAATAAATGTGTTTGAACTGATAACTCCTCAGTTAGATTCTAATTCAGAAACTCGCTCTTGATATTCAATCCAGGAATCTTGAATTTTTATGGCGTGGGGGATGAAAAATTTGAACATAATTTCAATTTCGTTATCACAACTGTGATATAGGTACAACGGAGGATAATAATAACTATTATATGAAAACGAGCATATACCCATGTCATATTGAATTCGTGTTCTTCCGTAGGTTAAGCAATCATATAGTTTAATAAGATGGCAGAATTGAATATACGGCATATCCAGTGATTGTAATATTGTAGGAAAGTTGATAATGAGTGTTTCATCATATTGACGATGATCTTTTTCTTTGGTGAAAATACAAATGAATATAACATTGTATGATCTTTGAAATAATCCGTAAGAGGATGTCTGGCATAATGAATAAGAAGGGAAACGGGAGATTGTTTGGGTGGTAGCGAAGAAAGAATGTGAAGTTTGTTTGGTGTTTGAATGAAAGAAGAACTGGACTTCATCTCATAATCATGAGAACTTTGAATCTGTTGTTTGGAAGATTTCTCTTTGTCTTTGTGTTTACTCATGGTGAGGAACTGTAAGGAATTCTCTCGTTAGAAAATCGGGTAAAGAATTTTGAGTACCTTTGATATATTCAATATCAAAGTCAAAAGCAGATAGAATTGCTTGCCAACGAGCAAAAATTTGTTTTGAAACAAGATTTTGAACATCTTTTTGTAAAATTTTGACGGTACTGTGGTCCCGTTGGTCCCGCATTAGTAGTTGCATCTAGACTCATAACATGATTTCTATGCATTAAAGATGGCAAATTTGATGAGAAGAATGTTTTCTTCCGGTTCTAGCCTGGATTCCCGACGAGTTATTCATAGTAAGGAAGAACAAATTTCATACAATTTCAATGACTCGGACTATTCCGTAAGAACAAATTGAAACTATTTACAAAGTTGGAACATTTGATTTCAAAACAGACTTTTTCAGCTTAAAACTCATGAAGAGACGATGAATATTCAAGAAAAATTTCAAACAATTCCTCTTTTATCAAAAGTTTCATTACAAAAAATATTCTCGAAAAAGGCTTTCGATATATTCATTACGGTTTAATTCAAGTTGCCGTGAAACCTTTAGTTCATCTTGGAGTTGATGCTCCTATCTATTTAGCTTTACGCGATAAACGTTTAAAAACGCTACAAATCCTCATTACTTGCTATGATTCAAACTAATATTTGCAATGGTCCTATTTATTTCAATTGTGCTCCAAATTATTCTCGTTTCTTTTAACGTATCCTTTGATTCTCGAATTCATTAGTATTAGATATTCATCTTCAAGGTGATGAGTTTGAGAAACTCACCGAACAATTCGTGGTTATGTATCGAATATATTATCGATTACTTAGCTCTCGCCTTAATCCTCGTTTCAAACCGATTCCTACATCACGCGATGAGACTCGTCCCTTCTCCATATCGAAGCGTAACAGCTCAAAAACGTTTACTCCAAAACGACTCAAATGGCACGAGATTACAATTCCCTCGAAGAATTTCAAATCGAAAATGCTCAAGCACCTCCTCATATAGAACGCACCGAGATTTCTCAAATTATTGAAGAATCAAATGGCAATATCCTCATAAGATTTAATTCTATGCGAGAACAAGGTTCATGTTCTCACTCTCCGTAACCAAGCATGTATTCATTTGCGTAATCACTTTCTACATTTCGTATGCCTCTTCCTATTCATGTACATCATACCGCTCCTATTCCCGAGGTTTCTAAATCTCCTCCTTCATCTCCAACCGCATCTCAAATGAAAGGTGAAATTGATGTTATTCATCGATAAAAAACATTGATTTTGCGTCTTTAGAACAAGATATTTTTTGAATCGAAAATGATGAAAAAAAGAAATTGGTTTTTTCCAATTAGATTCATTTTATCAAACAAAAATTAAACAAGAATGGATTTCGATATTAATAGGTTAAAGACTCCGTTTGATTTTTTTCTCGTTGGTTAGAATATTTTTTTAATCAAACAAGGTTTTGACGAAAAAGATTTTCTCAAAATATCTCATATAAATGTTCATACAAATTTAGCAAAAAAATGGAAATTATCTGATGGTAATACTATTACTCAAATTCATCCACCACTTCAATCTCTTCGTATAGACACTCCTTCTGGTGAAATTATTGCTTCTCCATTTAAAAGGGGAAAAGACAATGATGATTCTATTCAACTCGATGATATCGTAAAAATTTATCATCGTAACAATTATTCCAATCGTATCCTACATACTATTGCTACTCAAGTTGATTCTCTATCTACAGAGATTAAATCAATTTCTAAGCCTAATAGTCCCTGCATTTCCCGCTAGTTATTCCTCTCCTCATTTCCAACCAAACATACTATCTAAAGCTCAAGAAACAACACTTATACGTCCAACATCTTCTATGCCCATCCCATCCTCTCCTTTATTACACAAAATATCTCAAACACTGGAAAAAATTAATTCTAATCTTCCTAGTTCATCCAAAATTAATACCATAGATCAAGAACATCCAGATGTATTAAGTTCTTCAAATGACTCTTCTAATCTTTCGTTTTCTAGTCTTTCCTCTTCAAACGAACTTATTTCAAAAATTCATCAAGTTGAAGATTCCTTCTTAGAACCTACAGAGGTTAACAAAATTCGTCAATTCAAATCTCGTCGTCACTATTCAAATCCTCGTTGGAAACAAAGCCGAGACAAGGACTTATTACCCACGACCTACGCCTCCGGATATTCAATATGAAGAACGTGCTAAATTTCATACCGCTCATTATGATGGCGCTTCTATTACAAATTGGAACATTGATGGCAAAAGTGAGTATGAAATACTCAACACATTGCAAGAAATGGGTATGGCCAAGATTGCATACAAAGTTCACAACATCCCCGATAAAAAACGCAGCAATGTTTTTTAGTTGCCGGTTTCACAGACAATTAAAATATTGGTGGGACAATTCATTAACTCTTGAAGACAAAATAGCCATTCTCGATCATACTATAGAACATGAGGACGAACAAGGTAATATTTCATTAGAAAATGATGCATGTGATTTTTTTACTCATTACTATTTCCATGCATTTTGTGGGAAACCCAAAAGAAGAACTTTCTTCCCGCAAAAATATTTTTGACAAATTTAAGATGTCCAACTTTAACAGTATTTTAGCCGGTATAAAGATATGTTTTTTAACATATGTACTCAAACGACTGCATTGCAATGCTCCATTTTGGAAAGAAAAATTTATTACCGGTTTACCAAACTTATTTTCTCAACGCATTATTACAAATCTTAAAAAAGAAATGGGTTTAGAACAAATTGATTTCAATATTATAACTTATGGCCAACTTTTTGCATTCATTAAACAAGAAGCATTATCTCGCATGTCAAGAATTGAAATTTCAAGCCAAATATGGTAGTGAGCGTCGAGAACTTGGTTCCTTCGTGAAGCCTTTGGAATTACAGAATTAAGGCCCCTTCGCTCAACTCAAACGACGTTCTTTCCAACGACCGACAAGGTATTCAAGACGACGGTATCGCAATTCCAAACCATCTCCTCCCGTAATTTTACAAACCTCCACGTAAATCTCGCAAAAATCGTTATTCTAACTCAAAGCAATTTACTAAAATTATTTGTTATAAATGTGGCAAACCAGACATAAAGCAGATGTGTGTCGAAGCAAGAAGATTACTACAATTTTGGATCAATTTCCGAACTAGACAAAGAATTGAAAGAGAAATTGCATATATCCTTGGTTCAAGATGATTTCGATCCTCAACCGGATGATTTTCAAGAATACAAAGAAGCATGTATGATGATAATATTTCCTCTCCTTGTGCTTGCAAAGTTATCAATATGATCAAACATTCTTCGTATAATACAAACCCAAAGATCAAAAAAGAACTCATATTTGATATCATTCAAGACCTTCCTCCCGAAGCTCAAAAAAGACAACTTGAAAAACTCAAAACCCTCATTCTTCGAGAAGAATCCAGCTTCGCTCAACTCATTGAACCATTCAAGATTTCAAAAATGTTTGATCGCTATCCAAATCTTAATCCTCCAATTCGTCAACATAGCACAACAGTAATTGCAAACAGAGATTCGTTCATTAAAAGCACAAGTCAAAGAACTCAAAGAACGTGTATTCTCAATAGAAACCAAGAATTTAGAATTAGATACGCAAATCGCTTTATTGCAATCGCGAACATCTAAAGGTAAAGAAATTCTTCTTGATTCTCATATTCCGCATTTTCCATATGCCGAAATTCCTATGCCAGTATTAATCCGAAAGATTCTCAATTTATTTCCATTATTGACAAAATTACATTTCAAAAATGGAACATATATGTTACAATTTCAATTGGGACTTTTCAAGCAACGCTATAAACTTTATGCCGGACAAATGGGCGCAGATCAAAGTTGCATCAAAGATGGATTGATTCCTATTAAGTATTACGTTCCAACATATGAATCTCTAGTTACCGCAAACGGTATGCCTCTACAGTGTCAAAGGTAAACTTGTCAAAACAAACTTTATTTGCAACGATCATTATTGCTTCAAACATCAATTCATTGTTGTTAGTGATTTAAATACTGAGATCATTTTGGGTACTCCATTTCTTACTCGTATTTATCCATTTTTGGGGTTAATCAACATGGTTTGGGTACCAAAATCATGGGAAACCCAGCTTATTTTCAAATTTTTGAATCTCGTCAAACAAAAAAGAATTATTTTTGTTACAAGAAAATTCTATTTACAAACAAATTAATACTATTCAAAGATTTCGTAATAAAATTAATTTTTTTAAAAGAAGATCTTTCTTATACAAGAATTGAAGAACAACCGCAAACTTCTCAAATTCAACAAAGAATTTTAAATTTTCAAAATTTATTTATAAAAGAAGTTTGTGCCGATATTCCAAATGCGTTTTGGGATCGAAAACAACATATTGTTTCGCTTCCTTATGAAAAAGATTTTTTCCCGAGAAAAACATTCCTACAAAAGCACGTCCAATTCAAATGAATCATGATTTACTTGAAGTATGCAAAAAGAGATTCAAGATTTACTTGCAAAGAAACTAATTCGCCCTCCAAATCTCCATGGAGTTGTGCAGCTTTTTTATGTAATGAATCAAGCTGAAAAGGAACGCGGTGTTCCTCGGCTCGTCATCAATTACAAACCACTCAACAATGTTTTGCAATGGATTCGATATCCCATTCCAAATAAAAAAGATTTACTCAAACGTCTATATAAGGCAAAAATTATTTTCCAAATTCGATATGAAATCGTGATTCTGGGCAGCATTCAAATTGCGTATCAAGATCGCTACAAAACAAAGATTCACAGCTCCCTTTGGACATTACGAATGGAACGTTATGCCTTTTGGACTCAAAAATGCTCCTTCCGAATTTCAACATATTATGAATGATATTTTCAATCCTTATACGACATTCATTATTGTTTATATTGATGATGTCTTATTATTTTCGTACTCTATTGATCAACATTTTAAACATTTACAAACATTTCTTCAAAGTTGTCAAACGAAATGGTTTAGTTGTTTCGCACCTAAACTTAAATTCTTTCAAACTCAAATACGATTTTTAGGGCATAATATTTACAAAGGTACTATTACACCTATTCATCGTGCTCTTGAGTTTGCCGATAAATTTCCGTATGAAATTAAAGATATAAATCAATTACAAAGATTTCTTGGTTGTCTTAATTATTTGTCCGACTTTTTTTCCAAATTTACGACAAATTTGTGCTCCTTTATACCAAAGATTACAAAAAGATCCTCCCGCATGGTCTCACACACATACTCAAATTGTTCGCATGCTAAAAATAAAAGCAAAGACATTACCATGTATGTCCATTCCTCATCCATCTCGCATTCATGATAGTTGAAACAGATGCATCCGATGTAGGATATGGTGGCATTTTTGAAACAACGTTTGAATCATTCATCACATGAACAGTTTAGTTAGATACCATAGTGGTCTATGGCTCTGACCGCAAAAAAATTATTCAACCTGTCAAAAAAGAAATTTTAAGTATTGTTTTATGCATTTCAAAATTTCAAGATGATTTATACAACAAAAGATTTTTATTACGCATTGATTGTAAATCCCGCAAAAGAAATTTTACAAAAAGATGTTCAAAATCTTGTTTCAAAACAAATTTTTGCTCGTTGGCAAGCAATTTATTCGCTTTTGACTTTGATATTGAATATATCAAAGGTACTCAAAATTCTTTACCCGATTTTCTAACGAGAGAATTCCTTACAGCTCCTCACCATGAGTAAACACAAAGACAAAGAGAAATCTTCCAAACAACAGATTCAAAGTTCTCATGATTATGAGATGAAGTCCAGCTTCTTCTTTCATTCAAACACCAAACAAACTTCACATTCTTTCTTCGCTACCACCCAAACAATCTCCCGTTTCCCTTCTTATTCATTATGCCGTACATCCTCTTACTGATTATTTCAAAGATCATACAATGTTATATTACCGTATTTTCACCAAAGAAAAAGATCATCGTCAATATGATGAAACACTCATTATCAACTTTCCTACAATATTACAATCACTGGATATGCCGTTTATTCAATTCTGCCATCTTATTAAACTATATGATTGCTTAACCTACGGAAGAACACGAATTCAATATGACATGGGTATATGCTCGTTTTCATATAATAGTTATTATTATCCTCCGTTGTACCTATATCACAGCTTGTGATAACGAAATTGAAATTATGTTCAAATTTTTCATCCCCCCACGCCATAAAAAATTCAAGATTCCCGGATTGAATATCAAGAGCGAGTTTCTGAATCAGAATCTAACTGAGGAGTTATCAGTTCAAACACATTTATTCAAAGGATTGTCCATTATCACTCATCGAGAATTCAAAATCAAATGGTGGACTGGGTATTCTCAGATCTCTGTTCACAAGACACAGTACTCAAATATCAAATGGTGGACTGGGTATTCTGTAGATCTCTGTTCACAAGACACAGTACTCAAATTTATTCAACATAATCAACTAGTGCAACGCAGCTTTTCAACAATTATCCAAAGGCATAGGTCCTTCAAACGTTGCGATTCAAACACCCGTACAATCAAATCCTCTCGCACCGACTACTCCCTCAAAACCGTAATCTTCAAATTCTAAGGTTACTACTACCGAAGACGAAGCTACTCATTATGAAGAATTCCTACGATTCAAAGTTTTTCAACAACAATTCAAACAGAAAAAATCTCATAGTCCGACATCTTCACAGGGGATCGTCTATCGAATTTTTTTGGTACCGATCCTATCAGCGGACAGATCTCAATGATTTTTAATTCCCGTATGTGAATTAACAAAAATGCAGTAAAAAAATTTAATTTTCTCCTCTACGTGTTGGTAAGGTGTTGGTCGCCTTATAAATCCGTTGGTAAGCCCGCCGGAAAAGCGGTGTTCCCTGTAAAGTGGTCCCATCGTTCCCACGCCGATTTGAAGATTGGATAACTTCCGCAATTTTCTATTCTTGTAATTATTATACTAGAAACTAATAATGTCAGTAAACTAGATGTAATAATTGTATAATAGCTATAATAATTATGCTAGGTTTAGACATCATAATTATGTCTATCACTTTAGGAAAAGCAATCAAAAAGCAAAGTCAAAAAGGCAAGCAAAAAGGCAAAGTCAAACGAATCATGACAGACAAAGCATGATTACGCTCGCGCAAAGAAGTCAAAAAGTGAATAGTAAAAGCAAAGTGGCGGGACCCACACGCCATTCTTGCACCTCGCAGACAAGCCCACGTGGAGGGACCCACGTCCTCCATTATTCCCGCTCCATTATTGTCCTGCAGATTCCAAAGAAATGAAATTCAAATTCAAATGCACATCAAATGAAGATTCAAGACAAATGACATTCAAATTATGTCTATAAATAGACTAGCTCAAATGTATTCAAAAACACACAAGCATGTCTACACAATCTTTTTCAGAAGTCTTTTAGAAAATCATTCCCACAACACTTAGCAACTTTATCAACTTCTATCTTCAAGTTTTCAAGAATAAAATTCAAGTAAGCTTTCATTAATTCTGAATTATTTCGTTCAATTGGTAAATTAGTTTCAATTATTTTCACCTGGGTTTAATTTGGTATTCTTGACATGCAGATAATGCTTCTTGTTTAATGAATGCAAAAAGTTGGCCATAAGTTATAATATTGAAATCAATTTGTTCTAAACCCATTTCTTTTTTAAGATTTGTAATAATGCGTTGAGAAAATAAGTTTGGTAAACCAGTAATAAATTTTTCTTTCCAAAATGGAGCATTGCAATCTGGTCGTTTGAGTACATATGTTAAAAACATATCTTTATACCAGCTAAAATCTGTTAAAGTTGGACATCTTAAATTTGTCAAAAATATTTTTGCAGAAGAAAGTTCTTCTTTTGGGTTTCCCACAAAATGCATGGAAATAGTAATGAGTAAAAAATCACATGCATCATTTTCTAATGAAATATTACCTTGTTCGTCCTCATGTTCTATAGTATGATCGAGAATGGCTATTTTGTCTTCAAGAGTTAATGAATTGTCCCACCAATATTTTAATTGTCCTCGTGAAACCAAAGAACTAAAAAACATTGCTGCGTTTTTATCGTGGGATGTTGTGAACTTTGTATGCAATCTTGGCCATACCCATTTCTTGCAATGTGTTGAGTATTTCATACTCACTTTTGCCATCAATGTTCCAATTTGTAATAGAACTGCCATCATAATGAGCGGTATGAAATTTAGCACGTTCTTCATATTGAATATCCGGAGGCGTAGGTCGTGGGTAATAAGTCCTTGTCTCGGCCTGTTTCCAACGAGGATTTGAATAGTGACGACGAGATTTGAATTGACGAATTTTGTTAACCTCTGTAGGTTCTAAGAAGGAATCTTCAACTTGATGAATTTTTTGAAATAAGTTCGTTTGAAGAGGAAAGACTAGAAAACGAAAGATTAGAAGAGTCATTTGAAGAACTTAATACATCTGGATGTTCTTGATCTATGGTATTAATTTTGGATGAACTAGGAAGATTAGAATTAATTTTTTCCAGTGTTTGAGATATTTTGTGTAATAAAGGAGAGGATGGGATGGGCATAGAAGATGTTGGACGTATAAGTGTTGTTTCTTGAGCTTTAGATAGTATGTTTGGTTGGAAATGAGGAGAGGAATAACTAGCAGGAAATCTGGGACTATTAGGCTTAGAAATTGATTTAATCTCTGTAGATAGAGAATCAACTTGAGTAGCAATAGTATGTAGGATCTGATTGGAATAATTGTTCTGATGATAAATTTTTTCCCGATATCATCGAGTTGAATAGAATCATCATTGTCTTTTCCCCTTTTAAATGGAGAAGCAATAATTTCACCAGAAGGAGTGTCTATACGAAGAGATTGAAGTGGTGGATGAATTTGAGTAATAGTATTACCATCGATAAATTTCCATTTTTTTGCTAAATTTGTATGAACATTTATATGAGATATTTTGAGAAAATCTTTTTCGTCAAAACCTTGTTTGATTAAAAAAATATTCTAACCAACGTAAAAAAATCAAACGGAGTCTTTAACCTATTAATATCATAAATCCATTCTTGTTTAATTTTTGTTTGATAAAATGAATCTAATTGGAAAAACCAATTTCTTTTTTCATCATTTTCTGATTCAAAAATATCTTGTTCTAAAGACGCAAAATCAATGTTTTTTTATCCGATGAATAACATCAATTTCACCTTTCATTTGAGATGCAGCTTGGAGATGAAGGAGGAGATTTAGAAACCTCAGAATAGGAGCAAGATGATGTACATGAATAGGAAGAGGCATCCGAAATGTAGAAAGTGATTCTCGCAAATGAATACCGCTTGGTTCTCGGAGAGTGAGAACATGAACCTTGTTCTCGCATAGAATTAAATCTTATGAGGATATTGCCATTTGATTCTTCAATAATTTGAGAAATCTCAAAGTGCGTTCTATATGAGGAGGTGCTTGAGCATTTTCGATTTGAAATTCTTCAGAATTGTAATCTCGTGCCATTTGAGTCGCTTTGGAGTAAACGTTTTTGACTGTTCCGCTTCGATATGGAGAAGGACAAGCCTCATCGCGTGATGTAGGAATCCGCTTGAAACGAGGATTAAGCCGAGAGCTAAGTAATCGATAATATATTCGATACATAACCACGAATTGTTCTGGGTGAGTTTCTCAAACTCATCACCTTGAAGATGAATATCTAATACTAATGAATTCGGAATCAAAGGATCTCGTTAAAGAAACAGTAATAATTTGGAGCACAATTGAAATAAATAGGACCATTGCAAATATTAGTTTGAATCATAGCAAGTAATGAGGATTTGTAGCGTTTTAAACGTTTATCGCGTAAAGCTAAATAGATAGGAGCATCAACTCCAAGATGAACTAAAGGTTTCACAAAGAACTTGAATTAAACCGTAATGAATATATCGAAAGCCTTTTTTCGTAATATTTTTTGTAATGAAACTTTTGATAAAAGAGGAATTGTTTGAAATTTTTTCTTGAATATTCATCGTCTCTTCATGAGTTTTAACCGAAAAAGTCGTTTTGAAATCAAATGTTCCAACTTTGTAAATAGTTTCAATTTGTTCTTCCGGAATAGTCCAAACCATTGAAATTGTATGAAATTTGTTCTTCCTTACTATGAATAACTCGTCGGGAATCCAGTCCTAGAACCGAAGAAAACATTCTTCTCATCAAATTTGCCATCTTTAATGCATAGAAATCATGTTATGAGTCTAGATGCAACTACTAATGCGGGACCAACGGGACCACGAGACGGGAACACCTATTCCGAAGAGGCTTACCAACGGCTTTACCTGCTGACCAAGCGTCTGACCAACACACAGAGATGAACTAAACACAAATAATGATATGTATGCAGAGAAGATATGCAAAGAATGCTAAGATGAATGATTACTTATGGCTCTGATACCAAATTAAACCCAGGTGAAAATAATTGAAACTAATTTACCAATTGAACGAAATAATTCAGAATTAATGAAAGCTTACTTGAATTTTATTCTTGAAAACTTGAAGATAGAAGTTGATAAAGTTGCTAAGTGTTGTGGGAATGATTTTCTAAAAGACTTCTGAAAAAGATTGTGTAGACATGCTTGTGTGTTTTTGAATACATTTGAGCTAGTCTATTTATAGACATAATTTGAATGTCATTTGTCTTGAATCTTCATTTGATGTGCATTTGAATTTGAATTTCATTTCTTTGGAATCTGCAGGACAATAATGGAGCGGGAATAATGGAGGACGTGGGTCCCTCCACGTGGGCTTGTCTGCAGGTGCAAGAATGGCGTGTGGGTCCCGCCACTTTGCTTTTACTATTCACCTTTTTGACTTCTTTGCGCAGCGTAATCATGCCGTCTCGTCATGATTCGTTTGACTCGCCTTTTTGCCGCCTTTTTGACTGCTTTTTGACTGCTTTTCCTAAAGTGATAGACATAATTATGATGTCTAAACCTAGCATAATTATTATAGCTATTATACAATTATTACATCTAGTTTACAGCATTATTAGTTTCTAGTATAATAATTACAAGAATAGAAAATTGCAGAAGTTATCCAATCTTCAAATCGGCGTGGGAACGATGGGACCACTTTACCGGGAACACCCTTTTCCTGCGGGCTTACCAACGGATTTATAAGCTGACCAACACCTTACCAACACGTAGAGGAGAAAATTAAATTTTTTCTGCATTTTTGTTAATTCACATACAGGAATTAAAAATCATTGAGATCCTGTCCGCCAATAGGATCAGTACCAAAAAATTCAGTAGACGATCCCTGTGAAGATGTCGGACTATGAGATTTTTCCTGTTTGAATTGTTGTTGAAAAACTTTGAATCGTAGGAATTCTTCATAATGAGCTGCTTCGTCTTCAGCCGTAGTAACCTTAGAATTTGAAGATTCTGGTTTTGAGGGAGTAGTCGGTGCAGAGGATTTGATTGTACCAGGTGTTTGAATCGCAACGTTTGAAGGACCTATGCCTTTGGATAATTGTTGAAAACTGCGTTGCACTAGTTGATTATGTTGAATAAATTTGAGTACTGTGTCTTGTGAACAGAGATCTACAGAATACCCAGTCCACCATTTGATTTTGAATTCTCTGATGAGTGATAATGGACAATCCTTTGAATAAATGTGTTTGAACTGATAACTCCAGCAGAAGATCCAAGGAACCCGAAGTTCGGCATAAAAGTGGAGTGGAATTGAATAGGCAGGGCCGGTCATCTTTTTGACCCAAGTTTGAAATCCAAGTTTAGGAATGGGTGGTAATATGTCTGGTAGACTACCGAAGTGAATCCACCATTCATGAAACCAAATTGGAAATTCTTTGGGACAGTGTTGATGGAAAATGAAAAACCAAGAATGATCAAAAGGTCGTTTGAAAAATGTTCTATACCAAGCCATTTTATAATCTTGATATGTATAGCCCGTTGGTATAAAATTGACGGTAAATTCTTTTGTAGTCCAAATGGATGACCATTCTGAAGCCTTGAGTATTTTCTTAATAACACATTTTGAATAAGCAATGCGCTGAGGGTTTTTTGCATCTGGAGTATGAGTAATTTCAACTGATTTGGAATCAACAAGAATTAATTCATAAAATGTTTGAGTTTGAATTGGATAATCTGAAGCCAATGGCATCCGGTAGGAAAGGCTCTTTGAACTAAATTTTTTTAAGGCTTTGAAGTCAGGAGTTTCTGTAAAAGAGGTAAGGAATAAATTTTCAGTGACAGGTTTGAGGAAATATTGAGTATTGGGTGAGGAGGTATTTTGAGTTGAAGAAGGAGGTGGTATAGGAATGTGTTGTAGTTTGTATGATGGTGTTGCAGCTGCCATTACATACGTGAGTGGTGGAAAGTCTTGAAGAGCTTGAAATCTATTTGGTGTTTGAATGAAAGAAGAACTGGACTTCATCTCATAATCATGAGAACTTTGAATCTGTTGTTTGGAAGATTTCTCTTTGTCTTTGTGTTTACTCATGGTGAGGAACTGTAAGGAATTCTCTCGTTAGAAAATCGGGTAAAGAATTTTGAGTACCTTTGATATATTCAATATCAAAGTCAAAAGCGAATAGAATTGCTTGCCAACGAGCAAAAAATTTGTTTTGAAACAAGATTTTGAACATCTTTTTGTAAAATTTCTTTTGCGCATTTACAATCAATGCGTAATAAAAATCTTTTGTTGTATAAATCATCTTGAAATTTTGAAATGCATAAAACAATACTTAAAATTTCTTTTTTGACAGCTTGAATAATTTTTTTTGTGTCCGAGCCATAGACCACTATGGTATCTAACTAAACTGTTCATGTGATGAATGATTCAAACGTTGTTTCAAAATGCCACCATATCCTACATCTGATGCATCTGTTTCAACTATCATGAATGCAGATGGATGAGGAATGGACATACATGGTAATGTCTTTGCTTTTATTTTTAGCATGCGAACAATTTGAGTATGTGTGTGAGACCATGCAGGAGGATCTTTTTGTAATCTTTGGTATAAAGGAGCACAAATTTGTCGTAAATTTGGAAAAAAGTCAGACAAATAATTAAGACAACCAAGAAATCTTTGTAATTGATTTATATCTTTAATTTCATCTGGAAATTTATCAGCAAACTCAAGAGCACGATGAATAGGTGTAATAGTACCTTTGTAAATATTATGCCCTAAAAATCGTATTTGAGTTTGAAAGAATTTAAGTTTAGGTGCGTAAACAACTAAACCATTTCGTTTGACAACCTCGAAGAAATGTTTGTAAATGTTTAAAATGTTGATCAATAGAGTCTCGAAAATAATAAGACATCATCAATATAAACAATAATGAATGTCGTATAAGGATTGAAAATATCATTCATAATATGTTGAAATTCGTAAGGAGCATTTTTGAGTCCAAAAGGCATAACGTTCCATTCGTAATGTCCAAAGGGAACCGTGAATGCCGTTTTGTAGCGATCTTGATCTCGCAATTTGAATCGCTGTAATCCCGATTTCATATCGAATTTGGAAAATAATTTTGCCTTATATAGACGTTTGAGTAAATCTTTTTTATTTGGAATGGGATATCGAATCCATTGCAAAACATTGTTGAGTGGTTTGTAATTGATGACGAGCCGAGGAACACCGCGTTCCTTTTCCGCTTGATTCATTACATAAAAAGCCGCACAACTCCATGGAGATTTGGAGGGGCGAATTAGTTTCTTTGCAAGTAAATCTTGAATCTCTTTTTTGCATACTTCAAGTAAATCATGATTCATTTGAATTGACGTGCTTTTGTAGGAATGTTTTTCTCGTAAAAATCTTTTTCATAAGGAAGCGAAACAATATGTTGTTTTCGATCCCAAAACGCATTTGGAATATCAAGACAAACTTCTTTTATAAATAAATTTTGAAAATTTAAAATTCTTTGTTGAATTTGAGAAGTTTGCAGCTTGTTCTTCAATTCTTGTATAAGAAAGATCTTCTTTTAAAAAAATTAATTTTATTCTGAAATCTTTGAATAGTATTAATTTGTTTGTAAATAGAATTTTCTTGTAACAAAAATAATTCTTTTTGTTTGACAGATTCAAAAATTTGAAAATAACTCGGGTTTCCCATGATTTTGGTACCCAAACCATGTTGATTAACCCAAAATGGATAAATCTGAGTAAGAAATGGAGTACCCAAAATGATCTCCGTATTTAAATCACTAACAACAATGAATTGATGTTTGAAGCAATAATGATCGTTGCAAATAGTCGTTTTGACAAGTTTACCTTTGACTCGTAGAGGCATACCGCTTGCAGTAACTAGAGATTCATATGTTGGAACGTAATACTTAATAGGAATCAATCCATCTTTGATGCAACTTTGATCTCGCGCCACTGCCCAAAGATAGTCAGAACGTTGCTTGAAAAGTCCCAATTGAAATTGTAACATATATGTTCCATTTTTTGAAATGTAATTTTGTCAATAATGGAAATAAATTGAGAATCTTTCTGATTAATACCCTGGCATAGGAATTTCGGCATATGGAAAATCTGAATATGAGAATCAAGAAGAATTTCTTTACCTTTAGATGTTCGCGATTGCAATAAAGCGATTTGCGTATCTAATTCTAAATTCTTGGTTTCTATTGAGAATACACGTTCTTTGAGTTCTTTGACTCGTGCTTTTAATGAACGAATCTCTGTTTGCAATTCGTTGTGCTATGTTGACGAATTGGAGGATTAAGATTTGGATAGCGATCAAACATTTTTTGAAATACTCGAATGGTTCAATGAGTTGAGCGTAACCGGATTCTTCTCGAAGAATGAGGGTTTTGAGTTTTTCAAGTTGTCTTTTTTTGAGCTTCGGGAGGAAGGTCTTGAATGATATCAAATATGAGTTCTTTTTTGATCTTTGGCCGTATTATCTCGAAGAATGTTTGATCATATTGATAACTTTGCAAGCACAAGGAGAGGAAATATTATCATCATCTCGTATCGTCGTATTCTTGAAAATCATCTCGGTTGAGGATCGAAATCATCTTGAACCAAGGATATATGCAATTTCTCTTTCAATTCTTTGTCTAGTTCCGAAAATTGATCCAAAATTGTAGTAATCTTCTTGCTTCGACACACATCTGCTTTATGTCCCTGGTTTGCCACATTTATAACAAATAATTTTAGTAAATTGCTTTGAGTTAGAATAACGATTTTTTGCGAGATTTACGTGGAGGTTTGTAAAATTCCGGAGGAGATGGTTTGGAATTGCGATACCGTCGTCTTGAATACCTTGTCGGTCGTTGGAAAGAACGTCGTTTGAGTTGAGCGAAAGGGGCCTTAATTCCCCGTAATTCCAAAGGCTTCACGAAGGAACCAAGTTCTCGACGCTCACTACCATATTTGGCTTGAAATTTCAATTCTTGACATGCAGATAATGCTTCTTGTTTAATGAATGCAAAAAGTTGGCCATAAGTTATAATATTGAAATCAATTTGTTCTAAACCCATTTCTTTTTTAAGATTTGTAATAATGCGTTGAGAAAATAAGTTTGGTAAACCAGTAATAAATTTTTCTTTCCAAAATGGAGCATTGCAATCTGGTCGTTTGAGTACATATGTTAAAAACATATCTTTATACCGACTAAAATCATTAAAGTTGGACATCTTAAATTTGTCAAAAAATATTTTTTGCGTAAGAAAGTTCTTCTTTTGGGTTTCCCACAAAATGCATGGAAATAGTAATGAGTAAAAAAATCACATGCATCATTTTCTAATGAAATATTACCTTGTTCGTCCTCATGTTCTATAGTATGATCGAGAATGGCTATTTTGTCTTCAAGAGTTAATGAATTGTCCCACCAATATTTTAATTGTCCCTGTGAAACCAAAGCAACTAAAAACATTGCTGCGTTTTTTATCGTGGGATGTTGTGAACTTTGTATGCAATCTTGGCCATACCCATTTCTTGCAATGTGTTGAGTATTTCATACTCACTTTTGCCATCAATGTTCCAATTTGTAATAGAACTGCCATCATAATGAGCGGTATGAAATTTAGCACGTTCTTCATATTGAATATCCGGAGGCGTAGGTCGTGGGTAATAAGTCCTTGTCTCGGCCTGTTTCCAACGAGGATTTGAATAGTGACGACGAGATTTGAATTGACGAATTTTGTTAACCTCTGTAGGTTCTAAGAAGGAATCTTCAACTTGATGAATTTTTGAAATAAGTTCGTTTGAAGAGGAAAGACTAGAAAACGAAAGATTAGAAGAGTCATTTGAAGAACTTAATACATCTGGATGTTCTTGATCTATGGTATTAATTTTGGATGAACTAGGAAGATTAGAATTAATTTTTTCCAGTGTTTGAGATATTTTGTGTAATAAAGGAGAGGATGGGATGGGCATAGAAGATGTTGGACGTATAAGTGTTGTTTCTTGAGCTTTAGATAGTATGTTTGGTTGGAAATGAGGAGAGGAATAACTAGCAGGAAATCTGGGACTATTAGGCTTAGAAATTGATTTAATCTCTGTAGATAGAGAATCAACTTGAGTAGCAATAGTATGTAGGATCTGATTGGAATAATTGTTCTGATGATAAATTTTTCTGATATCATCGAGTTGAATAGAATCATCATTGTCTTTTCCCCTTTTAAATGGAGAAGCAATAATTTCACCAGAAGGAGTGTCTATACGAAGAGATTGAAGTGGTGGATGAATTTGAGTAATAGTATTACCATCAGATAATTTCCATTTTTTTTGCTAAATTTGTATGAACATTTATATGAGATATTTTGAGAAAATCTTTTTCGTCAAAACCTTGTTTGATTAAAAAAATATTCTAACCAACGAAAAAAAATCAAACGGAGTCTTTAACCTATTAATATCGTAAATCCATTCTTGTTTAATTTTTTGTTTGATAAAATGAATCTAATTGGAAAAAACCAATTTCTTTTTTTTCATCATTTTCTCGATTCAAAAATATCTTGTTCTAAAGACGCAAAAATCAATGTTTTTTATCCGATGAATAACATCAATTTCACCTTTCATTTGAGATGCGGTTGGAGATGAAGGAGGAGATTTAGAAACCTCGGGAATAGGAGCAAAGTATGATGTACATGAATAGGAAGAGGCATCCGAAATGTAGAAAGTGATTCCCGCAAATGAATACCGCTAGTTCCGGAGAGTGAGAACATGAACCTTGTTCTCGCATAGAATTAAATCTTATGAGGATATTGCCATTTGATTCTTCAATAATTTGAGAAATCTCAAGTGCGTTCTATATGAGGAGGTGCTTGAGCATTTTCGATTTGAAATTCTTCGAGAATTGTAATCTCGTGCCATTTGAGTCGTTTTGGAGTAAACGTTTTTGACTGTTCCGCTTCGATATGGAGAAGGACAGTCTCATCGCGTGATGTAGGAATCAGTTTGAAACGAGGATTAAGCTGAGAGCTAAGTAATCGATAATATATTCGATACATAACCACGAATTGTTCGGTGAGTTTCTCAAACTCATCACCTTGAAGATGAATATCTAATACTAATGAATTCGGGAATCAAAGGATCCCGTTAAAGAAACAGAATAATTTGGAGCACAATTGAAATAAATAGGACCATTGCAAATATTAGTTTGAATCATAGCAAGTAATGAGGATTTGTAGCGTTTTAAACGTTTATCGCGTAAAGCTAAATAGATAGGAGCATCAACTCCAAGATGAACTAAAGGTT
Organism: Catharanthus roseus; assembly: GCA_028651295.1. NCBI lineage: Eukaryota > Viridiplantae > Streptophyta > Magnoliopsida > Gentianales > Apocynaceae > Catharanthus > Catharanthus roseus. Next base: position 24,566,872 of record JAPQWS010000153.1, on the reverse strand, counting down.
TCACAGCAACTTGAATTAAACCGTAATGAATATATCGAAAGCCTTTTTTCGGAATATTTTTGTAATGAAACTTTTGATAAAAGAGGAATTGTTTGAAATTTTTTCTTGAATATTCATCGTCTCTTCATGAGTTTTAAGCTGAAAAAAGTCTGTTTTGAAATCAAATGTTCCAACTTTGTAAATAGTTTCAATTTGTTCTTACGGAATAGTCCAGTCATTGAAATTGTATGAAATTTGTTCTTCCTTACTATGAATAACTCGTCGGGAATCCAGGCTAGAACCGGAAGAAAACATTCTTCTCATCAAATTTGCCATCTTTAATGCATAGAAATCATGTTATGAGTCTAGATGCAACTACTAATGCGGGACCAACGGGACCACGATCACGGGAACACCTATTCCGATGAGGCTTACCAACGGCTTTACCCTGCTGACCAAGCGTCGACCAACACACGGAGATGAACTAAACACAAATAATGATATGTATGCAGAGAAGATATGCAAAGAATGCTAAGATGAATGATTACTTATGGCTCGATACCAAATTAAACCCGAGTGAAAATAATTGAAACTAATTTACCAATTGAACGAAATAATTCAGAATTAATGAAAGCTTACTTGAATTTTATTCTTGAAAACTTGAAGATAGAAGTTGATAAAGTTGCTAAGTGTTGTGGGAATGATTTTCTAAAAGACTTCTGAAAAAGATTGTGTAGACATGCTTGTGTGTTTTTTGAATACATTTGAGCTAGTCTATTTATAGACATAATTTGAATGTCATTTGTCTTGAATCTTCATTTGATGTGCATTTGAATTTGAATTTCATTTCTTTGGAATCTGCAGGACAATAATGGAGCGGGAATAATGGAGGACGTGGGTCCCTCCACGTGGGCTTGTCTCGCAGGGTGCAAGAATGGCGTGTGGGTCCCGCCACTTTGCTTTTACTATTCACTTTTTGACTTCTTTGCGCAGGGCGTAATCATGCTCGTCTCGTCATGATTCGTTTGACCGCCTTTTTGCTGCCTTTTTGACCGCTTTTTGACTCGCTTTTCCTAAAGTGATAGACATAATTATGATGTCTAAACCTAGCATAATTATTATAGCTATTATACAATTATTACATCTAGTTTACAGACATTATTAGTTTCTAGTATAATAATTACAAGAATAGAAAATTGCGGGAAGTTATCCAATCTTCAAATCGGCGTGGGAACGATGGGACCACTTTACCCAGGAACACCCTTTTCCAGCGGGCTTACCAACGGATTTATAAGTCGACCAACACCTTACCAACACGTAGAGGAGAAAATTAAATTTTTTTCTCGCATTTTTGTTAATTCACATACAGGGAATTAAAAAATCATTGAGATCCCTGTCCGCCAATAGGATCGGTACCAAAAAAATTCGATGAGACGATCCCCGTGAAGATGTCGGACTATGAGATTTTTCCTGTTTGAATTGTTGTTGAAAAACTTTGAATCGTAGGAATTCTTCATAATGAGCTGCTTCGTCTTCAGCCGTAGTAACCTTAGAATTTGAAGATTCTGGTTTTGAGGGAGTAGTCGGTGCAGAGGATTTGATTGTACCAGGTGTTTGAATCGCAACGTTTGAAGGACCTATGCCTTTGGATAATTGTTGAAAACTGCGTTGCACTAGTTGAAATCCATTCTTGTTTAATTTTTGTTTGATAAAATGAATCTAATTGGAAAAACCAATTTCTTTTTTCATCATTTTCTGATTCAAAAATATCTCATATAAATGTTCATACAAATTTAGCAAAAAAATGGAAATTATCTGATGGTAATACTATTACTCAAATTCATCCACCACTTCAATCTCTTCGTATAGACACTCCTTCTGGTGAAATTATTGCTTCTCCATTTAAAAGGGGAAAAGACAATGATGATTCTATTCAACTCGATGATATCAGAAAAATTTATCATCAGAACAATTATTCCAATCAGATCCTACATACTATTGCTACTCAAGTTGATTCTCTATCTACAGAGATTAAATCAATTTCTAAGCCTAATAGTCCCAGATTTCCTGCTAGTTATTCCTCTCCTCATTTCCAACCAAACATACTATCTAAAGCTCAAGAAACAACACTTATACGTCCAACATCTTCTATGCCCATCCCATCCTCTCCTTTATTACACAAAATATCTCAAACACTGGAAAAAATTAATTCTAATCTTCCTAGTTCATCCAAAATTAATACCATAGATCAAGAACATCCAGATGTATTAAGTTCTTCAAATGACTCTTCTAATCTTTCGTTTTCTAGTCTTTCCTCTTCAAACGAACTTATTTCAAAAAATTCATCAAGTTGAAGATTCCTTCTTAGAACCTACGAGAGGTTAACAAAATTCGTCAATTCAAATCTCGTCGTCACTATTCAAATCCTCGTTGGAAACGAGGCCGAGACAAGGACTTATTACCCACGACCTACGCCTCCCGGGATATTCAATATGAAGAACGTGCTAAATTTCATACCGCTCATTATGATGGCAGTTCTATTACAAATTGGAACATTGATGGCAAAAGTGAGTATGAAATACTCAACACATTGCAAGAAATGGGTATGGCCAAGATTGCATACAAAGTTCACAACATCCCTGATAAAAACGCAGCAATGTTTTTTAGTTGCTCGGTTTCACGAGACAATTAAAATATTGGTGGGACAATTCATTAACTCTTGAAGACAAAATAGCCATTCTCGATCATACTATAGAACATGAGGACGAACAAGGTAATATTTCATTAGAAAATGATGCATGTGATTTTTTACTCATTACTATTTCCATGCATTTTGTGGGAAACCCAAAAGAAGAACTTTCTTCTGCAAAAATATTTTTGACAAATTTAAGATGTCCAACTTTAACTGATTTTAGTTGGGTATAAAGATATGTTTTTAACATATGTACTCAAACGACTAATTGCAATGCTCCATTTTGGAAAGAAAAATTTATTACTGGTTTACCAAACTTATTTTCTCAACGCATTATTACAAATCTTAAAAAAGAAATGGGTTTAGAACAAATTGATTTCAATATTATAACTTATGGCCAACTTTTTGCATTCATTAAACAAGAAGCATTATCTGCATGTCAAGAATTGAAATTTCAAGCCAAATATGGTAGTGAGCGTCGAGAACTTGGTTCCTTCGTGAAGCCTTTGGAATTACAGGGAATTAAGGCCCCTTCTGCTCAACTCAAACGACGTTCTTTCCAACGACCGACAAGGTATTCAAGACGACGGTATCGCAATTCCAAACCATCTCCTCCAGAATTTTACAAACCTCCACGTAAATCTCGCAAAAATCGTTATTCTAACTCAAAGCAATTTACTAAAATTATTTGTTATAAATGTGGCAAACCCAGGGACATAAAGCGGATGTGTGTCGAAGCAAGAAGATTACTACAATTTTGGATCAATTTCGGGAACTAGACAAAGAATTGAAAGAGAAATTGCATATATCCTTGGTTCAAGATGATTTCGATCCTCAACCGGATGATTTTCAAGAATACGAGACAGATGATGATGATAATATTTCCTCTCCTTGTGCTTGCAAAGTTATCAATATGATCAAACATTCTTCGGATAATACAGCCAAAGATCAAAAAAGAACTCATATTTGATATCATTCAAGACCTTCCTCCCCGAAGCTCAAAAAAGACAACTTGAAAAACTCAAAACCCTCATTCTTCGAGAAGAATCCAGTTTCCGCTCAACTCATTGAACCATTCGAGTATTTCAAAAATGTTTGATCGCTATCCAAATCTTAATCCTCCAATTCGTCAACATAGCACAACGAATTGCAAACAGAGATTCGTTCATTAAAAGCACGAGTCAAAGAACTCAAAGAACGTGTATTCTCAATAGAAACCAAGAATTTAGAATTAGATACGCAAATCGCTTTATTGCAATCGCGAACATCTAAAGGTAAAGAAATTCTTCTTGATTCTCATATTCCGATTTTCCATATGCCGAAATTCCTATGCCGGTATTAATCCGAAAGATTCTCAATTTATTTCCATTATTGACAAAATTACATTTCAAAAAATGGAACATATATGTTACAATTTCAATTGGGACTTTTCAAGCAACGTTTACTGACTATCTTTCGGACAGTGGCGCGAGATCAAAGTTGCATCAAAGATGGATTGATTCCTATTAAGTATTACGTTCCAACATATGAATCTCTAGTTACTGCAAACGGTATGCCTCTACGAGTCAAAGGTAAACTTGTCAAAAGCAGACTATTTGCAACGATCATTATTGCTTCAAACATCAATTCATTGTTGTTAGTGATTTAAATACGGAGATCATTTTGGGTACTCCATTTCTTACTCGGATTTATCCATTTTGGGTTAATCAACATGGTTTGGAGTACCAAAATCATGGGAAACCCAGATTATTTTCAAATTTTTGAATCTGTCAAACAAAAAGAATTATTTTTTGTTACAAGAAAATTCTATTTACAAAACAAAATTAATACTATTCAAAGATTTCGAATAAAATTAATTTTTTTAAAAAGAAGATCTTTCTTATACAAGAATTGAAGAACAAGCTGCAAACTTCTCAAATTCAACAAAGAATTTTAAATTTTCAAAATTTATTTATAAAAGAAGTTTGTGCTGATATTCCAAATGCGTTTTGGGATCGAAAACAACATATTGTTTCGCTTCCTTATGAAAAAAGATTTTTACGAGAAAAACATTCCTACAAAAGCACGTCCAATTCAAATGAATCATGATTTACTTGAAGTATGCAAAAAAGAGATTCAAGATTTACTTGCAAAGAAACTAATTCGCCCCTCCAAATCTCCATGGAGTTGTGCAGCTTTTTTATGTAATGAATCAAGCGGAAAAGGAACGCGGTGTTCCTCGGCTCGTCATCAATTACAAACCACTCAACAATGTTTTGCAATGGATTCGATATCCCATTCCAAATAAAAAAGATTTACTCAAACGTCTATATAAGGCAAAATTATTTTCCAAATTCGATATGAAATCGGGATTACAGCGATTCAAATTGCGAGATCAAGATCGCTACAAAACAGAGCATTCACGGTTCCCTTTGGGACATTACGAATGGAACGTTATGCCTTTTGGACTCAAAAAATGCTCCTTCGAATTTCAACATATTATGAATGATATTTTCAATCCTTATACGACATTCATTATTGTTTATATTGATGATGTCTTATTATTTTCAGACTCTATTGATCAACATTTTAAACATTTACAAACATTTCTTCAGGTTGTCAAACGAAATGGTTTAGTTGTTTGACAACCTGAAGAAATGTTTGTAAATGTTTAAAATGTTGATCAATAGAGTCTGAAAATAATAAGACATCATCAATATAAACAATAATGAATGTCGTATAAGGATTGAAAATATCATTCATAATGGTTTAGTTGTTTCTGCACCTAAACTTAAATTCTTTCAAACTCAAATACGATTTTTAGGGCATAATATTTACAAAGGTACTATTACACCTATTCATCGTGCTCTTGAGTTTGTCGATAAATTTCCGAGATGAAATTAAAGATATAAATCAATTACAAAGATTTCTTGGTTGTCTTAATTATTTGTCTGACTTTTTTCCAAATTTACGACAAATTTGTGCTCCTTTATACCAAAGATTACAAAAAGATCCTCCTGCATGGTCTCACACACATACTCAAATTGTTCGCATGCTAAAAATAAAAGCAAAGACATTACCATGTATGTCCATTCCTCATCCATCTGCATTCATGATAGTTGAAACAGATGCATCAGATGTAGGATATGGTGGCATTTTGAAACAACGTTTGAATCATTCATCACATGAACAGTTAGTTAGATACCATAGTGGTCTATGGCTCGGACCGCAAAAAAATTATTCAACTGTCAAAAAAGAAATTTTAAGTATTGTTTTATGCATTTCAAAATTTCAAGATGATTTATACAACAAAAGATTTTTATTACGCATTGATTGTAAATCTGCAAAAGAAATTTTACAAAAAGATGTTCAAAATCTTGTTTCAAAACAAATTTTTGCTCGTTGGCAAGCAATTCTATCTGCTTTTGACTTTGATATTGAATATATCAAAGGTACTCAAAATTCTTTACCCGATTTTCTAACGAGAGAATTCCTTACAGTTCCTCACCATGAGTAAACACAAAGACAAAGAGAAATCTTCCAAACAACAGATTCAAAGTTCTCATGATTATGAGATGAAATCCAATTCTTCTTTCATTCAAACACCAAATAGATTTCAAGCTCTTCAAGACTTTCCACCACTCACGTATGTAATGGCAGCTGCAACACCATCATACAAACTACAACACATTCCTATACCACCTCCTTCTTCAACTCAAAATACCTCCTCACCCAATACTCAATATTTCCTCAAACCTGTCACTGAAAATTTATTCCTTACCTCTTTTACAGAAACTCCTGACTTCAAAGCCTTAAAAAATTTAGTTCAAAGAGCCTTTCCTACCGGATGCCATTGGCTTCCAGATTATCCAATTCAAACTCAAACATTTTATGAATTAATTCTTGTTGATTCAAAATCAGTTGAAATTACTCATACTCCAGATGCAAAAAACCCTCAGCGCATTGCTTATTCAAAATGTGTTATTAAGAAAATACTCAAGGCTTCAGAATGGTCATCCATTTGGACTACAAAAGAATTTACCGTCAATTTTATACCAACGGGCTATACATATCAAGATTATAAAATGGCTTGGTATAGAACATTTTTCAAACGACCTTTTGATCATTCTTGGTTTTTCATTTTCCATCAACACTGTCCCAAAGAATTTCCAATTTGGTTTCATGAATGGTGGATTCACTTCGGTAGTCTACTAGACATATTACCACCCATTCCTAAACTTGGATTTCAAACTTGGGTCAAAAAGATGACCGGCCCTGCCTATTCAATTCCACTCCACTTTTATGCCGAACTTCGGGTTCCTTAGATCTTCTGCTGGAGTTATCAGTTCAAACACATTTATTCAAAGGATTGTCCATTATCACTCATCAGAGAATTCAAAATCAAATGGTGGACTGGGTATTCTGTAGATCTCTGTTCACAAGACACAGTACTCAAATTTATTCAACATAATCAACTAGTGCAACGCAGTTTTCAACAATTATCCAAAGGCATAGGTCCTTCAAACGTTGCGATTCAAACACCTGGTACAATCAAATCCTCTGCACCGACTACTCCCTCAAAACCAGAATCTTCAAATTCTAAGGTTACTACGGCTGAAGACGAAGCAGCTCATTATGAAGAATTCCTACGATTCAAAGTTTTTCAACAACAATTCAAACAGGAAAAATCTCATAGTCCGACATCTTCACAGGGATCGTCTACTGAATTTTTTGGTACTGATCCTATTGGCGGACAGGATCTCAATGATTTTTAATTCCTGTATGTGAATTAACAAAAAAAAAAAAAAAAAAAAATGCAGAAAAAATTTAATTTTCTCCTCTACGTGTTGGTAAGGTGTTGGTCAGCTTATAAATCCGTTGGTAAGCCCGCAGGAAAAGGGTGTTCCCGGTAAAGTGGTCCCATCGTTCCCACGCTGATTTGAAGATTGGATAACTTCTGCAATTTTCTATTCTTGTAATTATTATACTAGAAACTAATAATGCTGTAAACTAGATGTAATAATTGTATAATAGCTATAATAATTATGCTAGGTTTAGACATCATAATTATGTCTATCACTTTAGGAAAAGCAGTCAAAAAGCAGTCAAAAGGCAGCAAAAGGCAGTCAAACGAATCATGACAGACAGCATGATTACGCCTGCGCAAAGAAGTCAAAAGGTGAATAGTAAAAGCAAAGTGGCGGGACCCACACGCCATTCTTGCACCTGCAGACAAGCCCACGTGGAGGGACCCACGTCCTCCATTATTCCCGCTCCATTATTGTCCTGCAGATTCCAAAGAAATGAAATTCAAATTCAAATGCACATCAAATGAAGATTCAAGACAAATGACATTCAAATTATGTCTATAAATAGACTAGCTCAAATGTATTCAAAAACACACAAGCATGTCTACACAATCTTTTTCAGAAGTCTTTTAGAAAATCATTCCCACAACACTTAGCAACTTTATCAACTTCTATCTTCAAGTTTTCAAGAATAAAATTCAAGTAAGCTTTCATTAATTCTGAATTATTTCGTTCAATTGGTAAATTAGTTTCAATTATTTTCACCTGGGTTTAATTTGGTATCAGAGCCATAAGTAATCATTCATCTTAGCATTCTTTGCATATCTTCTCTGCATACATATCATTATTTGTGTTTAGTTCATCTCGTGTGTTGGTCGACGCTTGGTCGCGAGTAAAGCCGTTGGTAAGCCTCATCGGAATAGGTGTTCCCGTGCATCGTGGTCCCGTTGGTCCCGCATTAGTAGTTGCATCTAGACTCATAACATGATTTCTATGCATTAAAGATGGCAAATTTGATGAGAAGAATGTTTTCTTCCGGTTCTAGCCTGGATTCCCGACGAGTTATTCATAGTAAGGAAGAACAAATTTCATACAATTTCAATGACTGGACTATTCCCGGAAGAACAAATTGAAACTATTTACAAAGTTGGAACATTTGATTTCAAAACGACTTTTTCGATTAAAAACTCATGAAGAGACGATGAATATTCAAGAAAAATTTCAAACAATTCCTCTTTTATCAAAAGTTTCATTACAAAAAATATTCGAAAAAAGGCTTTCGATATATTCATTACGGTTTAATTCAAGTTCGTTTGTGAAACCTTTAGTTCATCTTGGAGTTGATGCTCCTATCTATTTAGCTTTACGCGATAAACATTTAAAACGCTACAAATCCTCATTACTTGCTATGATTCAAACTAATATTTGCAATGGTCCTATTTATTTCAATTGTGCTCCAAATTATTCTGTTTCTTTAACAGATCCTTTGATTCTGAATTCATTAGTATTAGATATTCATCTTCAAGGTGATGAGTTTGAGAAACTCACCGAACAATTCGTGGTTATGTATCGAATATATTATCGATTACTTAGCTCTCGACTTAATCCTCGTTTCAAACCGATTCCTACATCACGCGATGAGACTGTCCCTTCTCCATATCGAAGCGAACAGGTCAAAAACGTTTACTCCAAAACGACTCAAATGGCACGAGATTACAATTCCTGAAGAATTTCAAATCGAAAATGCTCAAGCACCTCCTCATATAGAACGCACTGAGATTTCTCAAATTATTGAAGAATCAAATGGCAATATCCTCATAAGATTTAATTCTATGCGAGAACAAGGTTCATGTTCTCACTCTCCAGAACCAAGCAGGTATTCATTTGCAGAATCACTTTCTACATTCTTTACCTTTAGATGTTCGCGATTGCAATAAAGCGATTTGCGTATCTAATTCTAAATTCTTGGTTTCTATTGAGAATACACGTTCTTTGAGTTCTTTGACCTGTGCTTTTAATGAACGAATCTCTGTTTGCAATTCTGTTGTGCTATGTTGACGAATTGGAGGATTAAGATTTGGATAGCGATCAAACATTTTTGAAATACTGAATGGTTCAATGAGTTAAGCAGAACTGGATTCTTCTCGAAGAATGAGGGTTTTGAGTTTTTCAAGTTGTCTTTTTTGAGCTTCAGGAGGAAGGTCTTGAATGATATCAAATATGAGTTCTTTTTGATCTTTGGGTCGTATTATCTCGAAGAATGTTTGATCATATTGATAACTTTGCAAGCACAAGGAGAGGAAATATTATCATCATCCATACTCGTCGTATTCTTGAAAATCATCTGGTTGAGGATCGAAATCATCTTGAACCAAGGATATATGCAATTTCTCTTTCAATTCTTTGTCTAGTTCCGGAAATTGATCCAAAATTGTAGTAATCTTCTTGCTTCGACACACATCTGCTTTATGTCCTGGTTTGCCACATTTATAACAAATAATTTTAGTAAATTGCTTTGAGTTAGAATAACGATTTTTGCGAGATTTACGTGGAGGTTTGTAAAATTCTGGAGGAGATGGTTTGGAATTGCGATACCGTCGTCTTGAATACCTTGTCGGTCGTTGGAAAGAACGTCGTTTGAGTTGAGCAGAAGGGGCCTTAATTCCTGTAATTCCAAAGGCTTCACGAAGGAACCAAGTTCTCGACGCTCACTACCATATTTGGCTTGAAATTTCAATTCTTGACATGCAAGATAATGTTTTTTGTTTAATGAATGCAAAAAGTTGGCCATAAGTTATAATATTGAAATCAATTTTTTTAAGATTTGTAATAATGCGTTGAGAAAATAAGTTTGGTAAACCAGTAATAAATTTTTCTTTCCAAAATGGAGCATTGCAATCTGGTCGTTTGAGTACATATGTTAAAAACATATCTTTATACCAGCTAAAATCTGTTAAAGTTGGACATCTTAAATTTGTCAAAAATATTTTTGCAGAAGAAAGTTCTTCTTTTGGGTTTCCCACAAAATGCATGGAAATAGTAATGAGTAAAAAATCACATGCATCATTTTCTAATGAAATATTACCTTGTTCGTCCTCATGTTCTATAGTATGATCGAGAATGGCTATTTTGTCTTCAAGAGTTAATGAATTGTCCCACCAATATTTTAATTGTCCTGTGAAACCAGCAACTAAAAACATTGCTGCGTTTTTATCAGGGATGTTGTGAACTTTGTATGCAATCTTGGCCATACCCATTTCTTGCAATGTGTTGAGTATTTCATACTCACTTTTGCCATCAATGTTCCAATTTGTAATAGAACTGCCATCATAATGAGCGGTATGAAATTTAGCACGTTCTTCATATTGAATATCCGGAGGCGTAGGTCGTGGGTAATAAGTCCTTGTCTCGGCCTGTTTCCAACGAGGATTTGAATAGTGACGACGAGATTTGAATTGACGAATTTTGTTAACCTCTGTAGGTTCTAAGAAGGAATCTTCAACTTGATGAATTTTTGAAATAAGTTCGTTTGAAGAGGAAAGACTAGAAAACGAAAGATTAGAAGAGTCATTTGAAGAACTTAATACATCTGGATGTTCTTGATCTATGGTATTAATTTTGGATGAACTAGGAAGATTAGAATTAATTTTTTTCCAAAGTGTTTGAGATATTTTGTGTAATAAAGGAGAGGATGGGATGGGCATAGAAGATGTTGGACGTATAAGTGTTGTTTCTTGAGCTTTAGATAGTATGTTTGGTTGGAAATGAGGAGAGGAATAACTAGCAGGAAATCTGGGACTATTAGGCTTAGAAATTGATTTAATCTCTGTAGATAGAGAATCAACTTGAGTAGCAATAGTATGTAGGATCTGATTGGAATAATTGTTACGATGATAAATTTTTCGATATCATCGAGTTGAATAGAATCATCATTGTCTTTTTCCCCTTTTAAATGGAGAAGCAATAATTTCACCAGAAGGAGTGTCTATACGAAGAGATTGAAGTGGTGGATGAATTTGAGTAATAGTATTACCATCAGATAATTTCCATTTTTTTGCTAAATTTGTATGAACATTTATATGAGATATTTTGAGAAAATCTTTTTCGTCAAAACCTTGTTTGATTAAAAAATATTCTAACCAACAGAAAAAATCAAACGGAGTCTTTAACCTATTAATATCATAAATCCATTCTTGTTTAATTTTTGTTTGATAAAATGAATCTAATTGGAAAAACCAATTTCTTTTTTCATCATTTTCTGATTCAAAAATATCTTGTTCTAAAGACGCAAAATCAATGTTTTTTATCTGATGAATAACATCAATTTCACCTTTCATTTGAGATGCGATTGGAGATGAAGGAGGAGATTTAGAAACCTCGGGAATAGGAGCGAGTATGATGTACATGAATAGGAAGAGGCATCCGAAATGTAGAAAGTGATTCCGCAAATGAATACCGCTTGGTTACGGAGAGTGAGAACATGAACCTTGTTCTCGCATAGAATTAAATCTTATGAGGATATTGCCATTTGATTCTTCAATAATTTGAGAAATCTCAGTGCGTTCTATATGAGGAGGTGCTTGAGCATTTTCGATTTGAAATTCTTCAGGAATTGTAATCTCGTGCCATTTGAGTCGTTTTGGAGTAAACGTTTTTGACTGTTCTGCTTCGATATGGAGAAGGACAGTCTCATCGCGTGATGTAGGAATCAGTTTGAAACGAGGATTAAGCTGAGAGCTAAGTAATCGATAATATATTCGATACATAACCACGAATTGTTCGGTGAGTTTCTCAAACTCATCACCTTGAAGATGAATATCTAATACTAATGAATTCAGAATCAAAGGATCTGTTAAAGAAACAGAATAATTTGGAGCACAATTGAAATAAATAGGACCATTGCAAATATTAGTTTGAATCATAGCAAGTAATGAGGATTTGTAGCGTTTTAAACGTTTATCGCGTAAAGCTAAATAGATAGGAGCATCAACTCCAAGATGAACTAAAGGTTTCACAGCAACTTGAATTAAACCGTAATGAATACATCGAAAGCCTTTTTCAGAATATTTTTGTAATGAAACTTTTGATAAAAGAGGAATTGTTTGAAATTTTTCTTGAATATTCATCGTCTCTTCATGAGTTTTAACTGAAAAAGCTGTTTTGAAATCAAATGTTCCAACTTTGTAAATAGTTTCAATTTGTTCTTCTGGAATAGTCCAGTCATTGAAATTGTATGAAATTTGTTCTTCCTTACTATGAATAACTCGTCGGGAATCCAGGCTAGAACCGGAAGAAAACATTCTTCTCATCAAATTTGCCATCTTTAATGCATAGAAATCATGTTATGAGTCTAGATGCAACTACTAATGCGGGACCAACGGGACCACGAGCACGGAACACCTATTCCGATGAGGCTTACCAACGGCTTTACTCGTCGACCAAGCGTCTGACCAACACACAGAGATGAACTAAACACAAATAATGATATGTATGCAGAGAAGATATGCAAAGAATGCTAAGATGAATGATTACTTATGGCTCTGATACCAAATTAAACCCAGGTGAAAATAATTGAAACTAATTTACCAATTGAACGAAATAATTCAGAATTAATGAAAGCTTACTTGAATTTTATTCTTGAAAACTTGAAGATAGAAGTTGATAAAGTTGCTAAGTGTTGTGGGAATGATTTTCTAAAAGACTTCTGAAAAAGATTGTGTAGACATGCTTGTGTGTTTTTGAATATATTTGAGCTAGTCTATTTATAGACATAATTTGAATGTCATTTGTCTTGAATCTTCATTTAATGTGCATTTGAATTTGAATTTCATTTCTTTGGAATCTGCAGGACAATAATGGAGCGGGAATAATGGAGGACGTGGGTCCCTCCACGTGGGCTTGTCTGCAGGTGCAAGAATGGCGTGTGGGTCCCGCCACTTTGCTTTTACTATTCACTTTTTGACTTCTTTGCGCAGGCGTAATCATGCTGTCTGTCATGATTCGTTTGACTGCCTTTTGCTGCCTTTTGACTGCTTTTTGACTGCTTTTCCTAAAGTGATAGACATAATTATGATGTCTAAACCTAGCATAATTATTATAGCTATTATACAATTATTACATCTAGTTTACAGCATTATTAGTTTCTAGTATAATAATTACAAGAATAGAAAATTGCAGAAGTTATCCAATCTTCAAATCGGCGTGGGAACGATGGTACCACTTTACCGGGAACACCCTTTTCCAGCGGGCTTACCAACGGATTTATAAGCTGACCAACACCTTACCAACACGTAGAGGAGAAAATTAAATTTTTTCTGCATTTTTTTTTTTTTTGTTAATGATTACTAAGATGAATGATTACTTATGGCTCTGATACCAAATTAAACCCAGGTGAAAATAATTGAAACTAATTTACCAATTGAACGAAATAATTCAGAATTAATGAAAGCTTACTTGAATTTTATTCTTGAAAACTTGAAGATAGAAGTTGATAAAGTTGCTAAGTGTTGTGGGAATGATTTTCTAAAAGACTTCTGAAAAAGATTGTGTAGACATGCTTGTGTGTTTTTGAATACATTTGAGCTAGTCTATTTATAGACATAATTTGAATGTCATTTGTCTTGAATCTTCATTTGATGTGCATTTGAATTTGAATTTCATTTCTTTGGAATCTGCAGGACAATAATGGAGCGGGAATAATGGAGGACGTGGGTCCCTCCACGTGGGCTTGTCTGCAGGTGCAAGAATGGCGTGTGGGTCCCGCCACTTTGCTTTTACTATTCACTTTTTGACTTCTTTGCGCAGGCGTAATCATGCTGTCTGTCATGATTCGTTTGACTGCCTTTTGCTGCCTTTTGACTGCTTTTCCTAAAGTGATAGACATAATTATGATGTCTAAACCTAGCATAATTATTATAGCTATTATACAATTATTACATCTAGTTTACAGCATTATTAGTTTCTAGTATAATAATTACAAGAATAGAAAATTGCAGAAGTTATCCAATCTTCAAATCAGCGTGGGAACGATGGGACCACTTTACCGGGAACACCCTTTTCCTGCGGGCTTACCAACGGATTTATAAGCTGACCAACACCTTACCAACACGTAGAGGAGAAAATTAAATTTTTTCTGCATTTATAATTCACATACAGGAATTAAAAATCATTGAGATCCTGTCCGCCAATAGGATCAGTACCAAAAAATTCAGTAGACGATCCCTGTGAAGATGTCGGACTATGAGATTTTTCCTGTTTGAATTGTTGTTGAAAAACTTTGAATCGTAGGAATTCTTCATAATGAGCTGCTTCGTCTTCAGCCGTAGTAACCTTAGAATTTGAAGATTCTGGTTTTGAGGGAGTAGTCGGTGCAGAGGATTTGATTGTACCAGGTGTTTGAATCGCAACGTTTGAAGGACCTATGCCTTTGGATAATTGTTGAAAACTGCGTTGCACTAGTTGATTATGTTGAATAAATTTGAGTACTGTGTCTTGTGAACAGAGATCTACAGAATACCCAGTCCACCATTTGATATTTGAGTACTGTGTCTTGTGAACAGAGATCTACAGAATACCCAGTCCACCATTTGATTTTGAATTCTCTGATGAGTGATAATGGACAATCCTTTGAATAAATGTGTTTGAACTGATAACTCCTCAGTTAGATTCTGATTCAGAAACTCGCTCTTGATATTTCAATCCGAGAATCTTGAATTTTTTATGGCGTGGGGGGATGAAAAATTTGAACATAATTTCAATTTCGTTATCACAACTGTGATATAGGTACAACGGAGGATAATAATAACTATTATATGAAAACGAGCATATACCCATGTCATATTGAATTCGGGTTCTTCCGTAGGTTAAGCAATCATATAGTTTATAAAGATGGCAGAATTGAATAAACGGCATATCCAGTGATTGTAATATTGTAGGAAAGTTGATAATGAGTGTTTCATCATATTGACGATGATCTTTTTCTTTGGTGAAAATACAGTAATATAACATTGTATGATCTTTGAAAACATCCGTAAGAGGATGTCTGGCATAATGAATAAGAAGGGAAACGGGAGATTGTTTGGGTGGTAGCGAAGAAAGAATGTGAAGTTTGTTTGGTGTTTGAATGAAAGAAGAACTGGACTTCATCTCATAATCATGAGAACTTTGAATCTGTTGTTTGGAAGATTTCTCTTTGTCTTTGTGTTTACTCATGGTGAGGAACTGTAAGGAATTCTCTCGTTAGAAAATCGGGTAAAGAATTTTGAGTACCTTTGATATATTCAATATCAAAGTCAAAAGCAGATAGAATTGCTTGCCAACGAGCAAAAATTTGTTTTGAAACAAGATTTTGAACATCTTTTTGTAAAATTTCTTTTGCAGATTTACAATCAATGCGTAATAAAAATCTTTTGTTGTATAAATCATCTTGAAATTTTGAAATGCATAAAACAATACTTAAAATTTCTTTTTTGACAGTTGAATAATTTTTTTGCGGTCCGAGCCATAGACCACTATGGTATCTAACTAACTGTTCATGTGATGAATGATTCAAACGTTGTTTCAAAATGCCACCATATCCTACATCTGATGCATCTGTTTCAACTATCATGAATGCAGATGGATGAGGAATGGACATACATGGTAATGTCTTTGCTTTTATTTTTAGCATGCGAACAATTTGAGTATGTGTGTGAGACCATGCAGGAGGATCTTTTTGTAATCTTTGGTATAAAGGAGCACAAATTTGTCGTAAATTTGGAAAAAAGTCAGACAAATAATTAAGACAACCAAGAAATCTTTGTAATTGATTTATATCTTTAATTTCATCTGGAAATTTATCAGCAAACTCAAGAGCACGATGAATAGGTGTAATAGTACCTTTGTAAATATTATGCCCTAAAAATCGTATTTGAGTTTGAAAGAATTTAAGTTTAGGTGCAGAAACAACTAAACCATTTCGTTTGACAACCTGAAGAAATGTTTGTAAATGTTTAAAATGTTGATCAATAGAGTCTGAAAATAATAAGACATCATCAATATAAACAATAATGAATGTCGTATAAGGATTGAAAATATCATTCATAATATGTTGAAATTCAGAAGGAGCATTTTTGAGTCCAAAAGGCATAACGTTCCATTCGTAATGTCCAAAGGGAACCGTGAATGCCGTTTTGTAGCGATCTTGATCTCGCAATTTGAATCGCTGTAATCCCCGATTTCATATCGAATTTGGAAAATAATTTTTGCCTTATATAGACGTTTGAGTAAATCTTTTTTATTTGGAATGGGATATCGAATCCATTGCAAAACATTGTTGAGTGGTTTGTAATTGATGACGAGCCGAGGAACACCGCGTTCCTTTTCCGCTTGATTCATTACATAAAAAGCTGCACAACTCCATGGAGATTTGGAGGGGCGAATTAGTTTCTTTGCAAGTAAATCTTGAATCTCTTTTTTGCATACTTCAAGTAAATCATGATTCATTTGAATTGGACGTGCTTTTGTAGGAATGTTTTTCTCAGAAAAATCTTTTTCATAAGGAAGCGAAACAATATGTTGTTTTCGATCCCAAAACGCATTTGGAATATCAGCACAAACTTCTTTTATAAATAAATTAATTCTATGCGAGAACAAGGTTCATGTTCTCACTCTCCAGAACCAAGCAGGTATTCATTTGCAGAATCACTTTCTACATTTCAGATGCCTCTTCCTATTCATGTACATCATACTGCTCCTATTCCTGAGGTTTCTAAATCTCCTCCTTCATCTGGAATTACAGGAATTAAGGCCCCTTCTGCTCAACTCAAACGACGTTCTTTCCAACGACCGACAAGGTATTCAAGACGACGGTATCGCAATTCCAAACCATCTCCTCCAGAATTTTACAAACCTCCACGTAAATCTCGCAAAAATCGTTATTCTAACTCAAAGCAATTTACTAAAATTATTTGTTATAAATGTGGCAAACCAGGACATAAAGCAGATGTGTGTCGAAGCAAGAAGATTACTACAATTTTGGATCAATTTCCGGAACTAGACAAAGAATTGAAAGAGAAATTGCATATATCCTTGGTTCAAGATGATTTCGATCCTCAACCAGATGATTTTCAAGAATACAGCAGCACAGATGATGATAATATTTCCTCTCCTTGTGCTTGCAAAGTTATCAATATGATCAAACATTCTTCGAATAATACAAACCCAAAGATCAAAAAGAACTCATATTTGATATCATTCAAGACCTTCCTCCCGAAGCTCAAAAAAGACAACTTGAAAAACTCAAAACCCTCATTCTTTGAGAAGAATCCAGTTTCCGCTCAACTCATTGAACCATTCAAGATTTCAAAAATGTTTGATCGCTATCCAAATCTTAATCCTCCAATTCGTCAACATAGCACAACATGAATTGCAAACAGAGATTCGCTCATTAAAAGCACGAGTCAAAGAACTCAAAGAACGTGTATTCTCAATAGAAACCAAGAATTTAGAATTAGATACGCAAATCGCTTTATTGCAATCGCGAACATCTAAAGGTAAAGAAATTCTTCTTGATTCTCATATTCCGATTTTCCATATGCCGAAATTCCTATGCCGGTATTAATCCGAAAGATTCTCAATTTATTTCCATTATCGACAAAATTACATTTCAAAAATGTAACATATATGTTACAATTTCAATTGGGACTTTTCAAGAAACGCTTTATAAACTATGCTCGGACAATGCGCGCAGATCAAAGTTGCATCAAAGATGGATTGATTCCTATTAAGTATTACGTTCCAACATATGAATCTCTAGTTACCGCAAACGGTATGCCTCTACGAGTCAAAGGTAAACTTGTCAAAACAAACTATTTGCAACGATCATTATTGCTTCAAACATCAATTCATTGTTGTTAGTGATTTAAATACTGAGATCATTTTGGGTACTCCATTTCTTACTCGTATTTATCCATTTTTGGGTTAATCAACATGGTTTGGGTACCAAAATCATGGGAAACCCAGCTTATTTTCAAATTTTTTGAATCTCGTCAAACAAAAAAGAATTATTTTTGTTACAAGAAAATTCTATTTACAAACAAATTAATACTATTCAAAGATTTCGTAATAAAATTAATTTTTTTAAAAGAAGATCTTTCTTATACAAGAATTGAAGAACAACCGCAAACTTCTCAAATTCAACAAAGAATTTTAAATTTTCAAAATTTATTTATAAAAGAAGTTTGTGCCGATATTCCAAATGCGTTTTGGGATCGAAAACAACATATTGTTTCGCTTCCTTATGAAAAAGATTTTTCTGAGAAAAACATTCCTACAAAAGCACGTCCAATTCAAATGAATCATGATTTACTTGAAGTATGCAAAAAAGAGATTCAAGATTTACTTGCAAAGAAACTAATTCGCCCTCCAAATCTCCATGGAGTTGTGCAGCTTTTTTATGTAATGAATCAAGCTGAAAAGGAACGCGGTGTTCCTCGGCTCGTCATCAATTACAAACCACTCAACAATGTTTTGCAATGGATTCGATATCCCATTCCAAATAAAAAAGATTTACTCAAACGTCTATATAAGGCAAAATTATTTTCCAAATTCGATATGAAATCAGGATTCTGGCAGATTCAAATTGCGTATCAAGATCGCTACAAAACAAAGATTCACAGCTCCCTTTGGACATTACGAATGGAACGTTATGCCTTTTGGACTCAAAAATGCTCCTTCCGAATTTCAACATATTATGAATGATATTTTCAATCCTTATACGACATTCATTATTGTTTATATTGATGATGTCTTATTATTTTCGTACTCTATTGATCAACATTTTAAACATTTACAAACATTTCTTCAAAGTTGTCAAACGAAATGGTTTAGTTGTTTCTCGCACCTAAACTTAAATTCTTTCAAACTCAAATACGATTTTTAGGGCATAATATTTACAAAGGTACTATTACACCTATTCATCGTGCTCTTGAGTTTGCCGATAAATTTCCGGATGAAATTAAAGATATAAATCAATTACAAAGATTTCTTGGTTGTCTTAATTATTTGTCCCGACTTTTTTTCCAAATTTACGACAAATTTGTGCTCCTTTATACCAAAGATTACAAAAAGATCCTCCCCGCATGGTCTCACACACATACTCAAATTGTTCGCATGCTAAAAATAAAAGCAAAGACATTACCATGTATGTCCATTCCTCATCCATCTCGCATTCATGATAGTTGAAACAGATGCATCGGATGTAGGATATGGTGGCATTTTGAAACAACGTTTGAATCATTCATCACATGAACAGCTTTAGTTAGATACCATAGTGGTCTATGGCTCGGACCGCAAAAAAAATTATTCAACTCGTCAAAAAAGAAATTTTAAGTATTGTTTTATGCATTTCAAAAATTTCAAGATGATTTATACAACAAAAGATTTTTATTACGCATTGATTGTAAATCTGCAAAAGAAATTTTACAAAAAGATGTTCAAAATCTTGTTTCAAAACAAATTTTTGCTCGTTGGCAAGCAATTCTATCTGCTTTTGACTTTGATATTGAATATATCAAAGGTACTCAAAATTCTTTACCCGATTTTCTAACGAGAGAATTCCTTACAGTTCCTCACCATGAGTAAACACAAAGACAAAGAGAAATCTTCCAAACAACAGATTCAAAGTTCTCATGATTATGAGATGAAGTCCAGTTCTTCTTTCATTCAAACACCAAATAGATTTCAAGCTCTTCAAGACTTTCCACCACTCACGTATGTAATGGCAGCTGCAACACCATCATACAAACTACAACACATTCCTATACCACCTCCTTCTTCAACTCAAAATACCTCCTCACCCAATACTCAATATTTCCTCAAACTCGTCACCGAAAATTTATTCCTTACCTCTTTTACGTAAACTCCCGACTTCAAAGCCTTAAAAAAATTTAGTTCAAAGAGCCTTTCCTACCTGGATGCCATTGGCTTCCGATTATCCAATTCAAACTCAAACATTTTATGAATTAATTCTTGTTGATTCCAAATCAGCTTGAAATTACTCATACTCCGGATGCAAAAAACCCTCGCCGCATTGCTTATTCAAAATGTGTTATTAAGAAAATACTCAAGGCTTCGTAATGGTCATCCATTTGGACTACAAAAGAATTTACCGTCAATTTTATACCAACGGGCTATACATATCAAGATTATAAAATGGCTTGGTATAGAACATTTTTCAAACGACCTTTTGATCATTCTTGGTTTTTTCATTTTCCATCAACACTGTCCCAAAGAATTTCCAATTTGGTTTCATGAATGGTGGATTCACTTCGGTAGTCTACCAGACATATTACCACCCATTCCTAAACTTGGATTTCAAACTTGGGTCAAAAAGATGACCGGCCCCCGCCTATTCAATTCCACTCCACTTTTATGCCGAACTTCGGGTTCCTTGGATCTTCTCGTCGGAGTTATCAGCTCAAACACATTTATTCAAAGGATTGTCCATTATCACTCATCGAGAATTCAAAATCAAATGGTGGACTCGGGTATTCTCGTAGATCTCTGTTCACAAGACACGAGACTCAAATTTATTCAACATAATCAACTAGTGCAACGCAGCTTTTCAACAATTATCCAAAGGCATAGGTCCTTCAAACGTTGCGATTCAAACACCCGTACAATCAAATCCTCTCGCACCGACTACTCCTCAAAACCGTAATCTTCAAATTCTAAGGTTACTACTACCAAGACGAAGCGACTCATTATGAAGAATTCCTACGATTCAAAGTTTTTCAACAACAATTCAAACAGAAAAATCTCATAGTCCGACATCTTCACAGGGGATCGTCTCATCGAATTTTTTTGGTACCGATCCTATTTGCGGACAGATCTCAATGATTTTTTAATTCCCGTATGTGAATTATATGCGAAAAAAAATTTAATTTTCTCCTCTACGTGTTGGTAAGGTGTTGGTCGCCTTATAAATCCGTTGGTAAGCCCGCAGAAAAGTGGTGTTCCCGTGAAAGTGGTCCCATCGTTCCCACGCCGATTTGAAGATTGGATAACTTCGCAATTTTCTATTCTTGTAATTATTATACTAGAAACTAATAATGTCGTAAACTAGATGTAATAATTGTATAATAGCTATAATAATTATGCTAGGTTTAGACATCATAATTATGTCTATCACTTTAGGAAAAGCAATCAAAAAGCAGCCAAAAGGCAAGCAAAAAGGCGAGCCAAACGAATCATGACAGACAGCATGATTACGCCTGCGCAAAGAAGTCAAAAAGTGAATAGTAAAAGCAAAGTGGCGGGACCCACACGCCATTCTTGCACCTGCAGACAAGCCCACGTGGAGGGACCCACGTCCTCCATTATTCCCGCTCCATTATTGTCCTGCAGATTCCAAAGAAATGAAATTCAAATTCAAATGCACATCAAATGAAGATTCAAGACAAATGACATTCAAATTATGTCTATAAATAGACTAGCTCAAATGTATTCAAAAAACACACAAGCATGTCTACACAATCTTTTTCGTAAGTCTTTTAGAAAATCATTCCCACAACACTTAGCAACTTTATCAACTTCTATCTTCAAGTTTTCAAGAATAAAATTCAAGTAAGCTTTCATTAATTCTGAATTATTTTGTTCAATTGGTAAATTAGTTTCAATTATTTTCACCTGGGTTTAATTTGGTATCAGAGCCATAAGTAATCATTCATCTTAGCATTCTTTGCATATCTTCTCTCGCATACATATCATTATTTGTGTTTAGTTCATCTCTCGTGTGTTGGCCGACGCTTGGTCACAGGTAAAGCCGTTGGTAAGCCTCATCGGAATAGGTGTTCCCTGTGATCGTGGTCCCGTTGGTCCCGCATTAGTAGTTGCATCTAGACTCATAACATGATTTCTATGCATTAAAGATGGCAAATTTGATGAGAAGAATGTTTTCTTCCTGGCTCTAGCCTCGGATTCCCGACGAGTTATTCATAGTAAGGAAGAACAAATTTCATACAATTTCAATGACTGGACTATTCCGTAAGAACAAATTGAAACTATTTACAAAGTTGGAACATTTGATTTCAAAACAGACTTTTTTCAGCTTAAAACTCATGAAGAGACGATGAATATTCAAGAAAAAATTTCAAACAATTCCTCTTTTATCAAAAGTTTCATTACAAAAAATATTCGAAAAAAGGCTTTCGATATATTCATTACGGTTTAATTCAAGTTGTCGTGAAACCTTTAGTTCATCTTGGAGTTGATGCTCCTATCTATTTAGCTTTACGCGATAAACGTTTAAAACGCTACAAATCCTCATTACTTGCTATGATTCAAACTAATATTTGCAATGGTCCTATTTATTTCAATTGTGCTCCAAATTATTCTGTTTCTTTTAACGTATCCTTTGATTCTCGAATTCATTAGTATTAGATATTCATCTTCAAGGTGATGAGTTTGAGAAACTCACCGAACAATTCGTGGTTATGTATCGAATATATTATCGATTACTTAGCTCTCAGCTTAATCCTCGTTTCAAACTGATTCCTACATCACGCGATGAGACTGTCCTTCTCCATATCGAAGCAGAACAGTCAAAAACGTTTACTCCAAAACGACTCAAATGGCACGAGATTACAATTCCTGAAGAATTTCAAATCGAAAATGCTCAAGCACCTCCTCATATAGAACGCACTGAGATTTCTCAAATTATTGAAGAATCAAATGGCAATATCCTCATAAGATTTAATTCTATGCGAGAACAAGGTTCATGTTCTCACTCTCCGTAACCAAGCGGTATTCATTTGCGTAATCACTTTCTACATTTCAGATGCCTCTTCCTATTCATGTACATCATACTGCTCCTATTCCTGAGGTTTCTAAATCTCCTCCTTCATCTCCAACTGCATCTCAAATGAAAGGTGAAATTGATGTTATTCATCAGATAAAAAACATTGATTTTGCGTCTTTAGAACAAGATATTTTTGAATCAGAAAATGATGAAAAAAGAAATTGGTTTTTCCAATTAGATTCATTTTATCAAACAAAAATTAAACAAGAATGGATTTACGATATTAATAGGTTAAAGACTCCGTTTGATTTTTTTTTCGTTGGTTAGAATATTTTTTTAATCAAACAAGGTTTTGACGAAAAAGATTTTCTCAAAATATCTCATATAAATGTTCATACAAATTTAGCAAAAAAATGGAAATTATCTGATGGTAATACTATTACTCAAATTCATCCACCACTTCAATCTCTTCGTATAGACACTCCTTCTGGTGAAATTATTGCTTCTCCATTTAAAAGGGGAAAAGACAATGATGATTCTATTCAACTCGATGATATCAGAAAAATTTATCATCAGAACAATTATTCCAATCAGATCCTACATACTATTGCTACTCAAGTTGATTCTCTATCTACGAGAGATTAAATCAATTTCTAAGCCTAATAGTCCCAGATTTCCCTGCTAGTTATTCCTCTCCTCATTTCCAACCAAACATACTATCTAAAGCTCAAGAAACAACACTTATACGTCCAACATCTTCTATGCCCATCCCATCCTCTCCTTTATTACACAAAAATATCTCAAACACTTTGGGAAAAAAATTAATTCTAATCTTCCTAGTTCATCCAAAATTAATACCATAGATCAAGAACATCCGGATGTATTAAGTTCTTCAAATGACTCTTCTAATCTTTCGTTTTCTAGTCTTTCCTCTTCAAACGAACTTATTTCAAAAAATTCATCAAGTTGAAGATTCCTTCTTAGAACCTACGAGAGGTTAACAAAATTCGTCAATTCAAATCTCGTCGTCACTATTCAAATCCTCGTTGGAAACGAAAGCCGAGACAAGGACTTATTACCCACGACCTACGCCTCCGGATATTCAATATGAAGAACGTGCTAAATTTCATACCGCTCATTATGATGGCGGTTCTATTACAAATTGGAACATTGATGGCAAAAGTGAGTATGAAATACTCAACACATTGCAAGAAATGGGTATGGCCAAGATTGCATACAAAGTTCACAACATCCCCCGATAAAAAACGCAGCAATGTTTTTAGTTCTTTGGTTTCACAGGGACAATTAAAATATTGGTGGGACAATTCATTAACTCTTGAAGACAAAATAGCCATTCTCGATCATACTATAGAACATGAGGACGAACAAGGTAATATTTCATTAGAAAATGATGCATGTGATTTTTTTACTCATTACTATTTCCATGCATTTTGTGGGAAACCCAAAAGAAGAACTTTCTTACGCAAAAAATATTTTTGACAAATTTAAGATGTCCAACTTTAACGATTTTAGTTGGTATAAAGATATGTTTTTAACATATGTACTCAAACGACCGATTGCAATGCTCCATTTTGGAAAGAAAAATTTATTACTTGGTTTACCAAACTTATTTTCTCAACGCATTATTACAAATCTTAAAAAAAGAAATGGGTTTAGAACAAATTGATTTCAATATTATAACTTATGGCCAACTTTTTGCATTCATTAAACAAGAAGCATTATCTCGCATGTCAAGAATTGAAATTTCAAGCCAAATATGGTAGTGAGCGTCGAGAACTTGGTTCCTTCAGTGAAGCCTTTGGAATTACAGGGAATTAAGGCCCCTTCGCTCAACTCAAACGACGTTCTTTCCAACGACCGACAAGGTATTCAAGACGACGGTATCGCAATTCCAAACCATCTCCTCCAGAATTTTACAAACCTCCACGTAAATCTCGCAAAAATCGTTATTCTAACTCAAAGCAATTTACTAAAATTATTTGTTATAAATGTGGCAAACCAGGGACATAAAGCGGATGTGTGTCGAAGCAAGAAGATTACTACAATTTTGGATCAATTTCGGAACTAGACAAAGAATTGAAAGAGAAATTGCATATATCCTTGGTTCAAGATGATTTCGATCCTCAACCGAGATGATTTTCAAGAATACGGCGATACGAGATGATGATAATATTTCCTCTCCTTGTGCTTGCAAAGTTATCAATATGATCAAACATTCTTCGAGATAATACGACCAAAGATCAAAAAAGAACTCATATTTGATATCATTCAAGACCTTCCTCCCCGAAGCTCAAAAAAAGACAACTTGAAAAACTCAAAACCCTCATTCTTCGAGAAGAATCCGGTTACGCTCAACTCATTGAACCATTCAGTATTTCAAAAATGTTTGATCGCTATCCAAATCTTAATCCTCCAATTCGTCAACATAGCACAACAGAATTGCAAACAGAGATTCGTTCATTAAAAGCACAGGTCAAAGAACTCAAAGAACGTGTATTCTCAATAGAAACCAAGAATTTAGAATTAGATACGCAAATCGCTTTATTGCAATCGCGAACATCTAAAGGTAAAGAAATTCTTCTTGATTCTCATATTCCAGATTTTCCATATGCCGAAATTCCTATGCCAGGTATTAATCCGAAAGATTCTCAATTTATTTCCATTATTGACAAAATTACATTTCAAAAAATGGAACATATATGTTACAATTTCAATTGGGACTTTTCAAGCAACGTTCATGACTATCTTTCGGACAATGGCGCAGATCAAAGTTGCATCAAAGATGGATTGATTCCTATTAAGTATTACGTTCCAACATATGAATCTCTAGTTACTCGCAAACGGTATGCCTCTACGAGTCAAAGGTAAACTTGTCAAAACAGACTATTTGCAACGATCATTATTGCTTCAAACATCAATTCATTGTTGTTAGTGATTTAAATACGGAGATCATTTTGGGTACTCCATTTCTTACTCAAATTTATCCATTTTGGGTTAATCAACATGGTTTGGGTACCAAAATCATGGGAAACCCAGTTATTTTCAAATTTTTTGAATCTGTCAAACAAAAAAGAATTATTTTTGTTACAAGAAAATTCTATTTACAAACAAATTAATACTATTCAAAGATTTCAGAATAAAATTAATTTTTTAAAAGAAGATCTTTCTTATACAAGAATTGAAGAACAACTGCAAACTTCTCAAATTCAACAAAGAATTTTAAATTTTCAAAATTTATTTATAAAAGAAGTTTGTGCTGATATTCCAAATGCGTTTTGGGATCGAAAACAACATATTGTTTCGCTTCCTTATGAAAAAGATTTTTTCCCGAGAAAAACATTCCTACAAAAGCACGTCCAATTCAAATGAATCATGATTTACTTGAAGTATGCAAAAAAGAGATTCAAGATTTACTTGCAAAGAAACTAATTCGCCCCTCCAAATCTCCATGGAGTTGTGCAGCTTTTTATGTAATGAATCAAGCGGAAAAGGAACGCGGTGTTCCTCGGCTCGTCATCAATTACAAACCACTCAACAATGTTTTGCAATGGATTCGATATCCCATTCCAAATAAAAAAGATTTACTCAAACGTCTATATAAGGCAAAATTATTTTCCAAATTCGATATGAAATCAGGATTCTGGCAGATTCAAATTGCAGATCAAGATCGCTACAAAACAGCATTCACAGTTCCCTTTGGACATTACGAATGGAACGTTATGCCTTTTGGACTCAAAAATGCTCCTTCTGAATTTCAACATATTATGAATGATATTTTCAATCCTTATACGACATTCATTATTGTTTATATTGATGATGTCTTATTATTTTCAGACTCTATTGATCAACATTTTAAACATTTACAAACATTTCTTCAGGGTTGTCAAACGAAATGGTTTATTTTTTCTGCACCTAAACTTAAATTCTTTCAAACTCAAATACGATTTTTAGGGCATAATATTTACAAAGGTACTATTACACCTATTCATCGTGCTCTTGAGTTTGCTGATAAATTTCCAGATGAAATTAAAGATATAAATCAATTACAAAGATTTCTTGGTTGTCTTAATTATTTGTCTGACTTTTTTCCAAATTTACGACAAATTTGTGCTCCTTTATACCAAAGATTACAAAAAGATCCTCCTGCATGGTCTCACACACATACTCAAATTGTTCGCATGCTAAAAATAAAAGCAAAGACATTACCATGTATGTCCATTCCTCATCCATCTGCATTCATGATAGTTGAAACAGATGCATCAGATGTAGGATATGGTGGCATTTTGAAACAACGTTTGAATCATTCATCACATGAACAGTTAGTTAGATACCATAGTGGTCTATGGCTCGGACCGCAAAAAAATTATTCAACTGTCAAAAAAGAAATTTTAAGTATTGTTTTATGCATTTCAAAATTTCAAGATGATTTATACAACAAAAGATTTTTATTACGCATTGATTGTAAATCTGCAAAAGAAATTTTACAAAAAGATGTTCAAAATCTTGTTTCAAAACAAATTTTTGCTCGTTGGCAAGCAATTCTATCTGCTTTTGACTTTGATATTGAATATATCAAAGGTACTCAAAATTCTTTACCCGATTTTCTAACGAGAGAATTCCTTACAGTTCCTCACCATGAGTAAACACAAAGACAAAGAGAAATCTTCCAAACAACAGATTCAAAGTTCTCATGATTATGAGATGAAGTCCAGTTCTTCTTTCATTCAAACACCAAACAAACTTCACATTCTTTCTTCGCTACCACCCAAACAATCTCCCGTTTCCCTTCTTATTCATTATGCCGGACATCCTCTTACTGATGTTTTCAAAGATCATACAATGTTATATTACTGTATTTTCACCAAAGAAAAAGATCATCGTCAATATGATGAAACACTCATTATCAACTTTCCTACAATATTACAATCACTGGATATGCCGTTTATTCAATTCTGCCATCTTATTAAACTATATGATTGCTTAACCTACGGAAGAACACGAATTCAATATGACATGGGTATATGCTCGTTTTCATATAATAGTTATTATTATCCTCCGTTGTACCTATATCACAGTTGTGATAACGAAATTGAAATTATGTTCAAATTTTTTCATCCCCCCACGCCATAAAAAATTCAAGATTCCTGGATTGAATATCAAGAGCGAGTTTCGAATCAAAATCTAACCGAGGAGTTATCAGGTTCAAACACATTTATTCAAAGGATTGTCCATTATCACTCATCGAGAATTCAAAATCAAATGGTGGGACTGGGTATTCTGTAGATCTCTGTTCACAAGACACGATACTCAAATTTATTCAACATAATCAACTAGTGCAACGCAGCTTTTCAACAATTATCCAAAGGCATAGGTCCTTCAAACGTTGCGATTCAAACACTCGGTACAATCAAATCCTCTCGCACCGACTACTCCCTCAAAACCGTAATCTTCAAATTCTAAGGTTACTACTGCTGAAGACGAAGCAGCTCATTATGAAGAATTCCTACGATTCAAAGTTTTTCAACAACAATTCAAACAGGAAAAATCTCATAGTCCGACATCTTCACAGGGGATCGTCTCATCGAATTTTTTTGGTACCGATCCTATTAGCGGACAGGGATCTCAATGATTTTTAATTCCCGTATGTGAATTAAAAATGCAGAAAAAAATTTAATTTTCTCCTCTACGTGTTGGTAAGGTGTTGGTCAGCTTATAAATCCGTTGGTAAGCCCGCAGGAAAAGGGTGTTCCCGGTAAAGTGGTCCCATCGTTCCCACGCCGATTTGAAGATTGGATAACTCTCGCAATTTTCTATTCTTGTAATTATTATACTAGAAACTAATAATGTCAGTAAACTAGATGTAATAATTGTATAATAGCTATAATAATTATGCTAGGTTTAGACATCATAATTATGTCTATCACTTTAGGAAAAGCAGTCAAAAAGCAGTCAAAAGGCAGCAAAAGGCAGTCAAACGAATCATGACAGACAGCATGATTACGCCTGCGCAAAGAAGTCAAAAAGTGAATAGTAAAAGCAAAGTGGCGGGACCCACACGCCATTCTTGCACTCGCAGACAAGCCCACGTGGAGGGACCCACGTCCTCCATTATTCCCGCTCCATTATTGTCCTGCAGATTCCAAAGAAATGAAATTCAAATTCAAATGCACATCAAATGAAGATTCAAGACAAATGACATTCAAATTATGTCTATAAATAGACTAGCTCAAATGTATTCAAAAACACACAAGCATGTCTACACAATCTTTTTCAGAAGTCTTTTAGAAAATCATTCCCACAACACTTAGCAACTTTATCAACTTCTATCTTCAAGTTTTCAAGAATAAAATTCAAGTAAGCTTTCATTAATTCTGAATTATTCCGTTCAATTGGTAAATTAGTTTCAATTATTTTCACCTGGGTTTAATTTGAAAGCAGATGTGTGTCGAAGCAAGAAGATTACTATAATTTTGGATCAATTTCCGGAACTAGACAAAGAATTGAAAGAGAAATTGCATATATCCTTGGTTCAAGATGATTTCGATCCTCAACCAGATGATTTTCAAGAATACAGAGATACGATGATGATGATAATATTTCCTCTCCTTGTGCTTGCAAAGTTATCAATATGATCAAACATTCTTCAGATAATACAGCCAAAGATCAAAAAGAACTCATATTTGATATCATTCAAGACCTTCCTCCTGAAGCTCAAAAAAGACAACTTGAAAAACTCAAAACCCTCATTCTTCGAGAAGAATCCAGTTCTGCTCAACTCATTGAACCATTCAGTATTTCAAAAATGTTTGATCGCTATCCAAATCTTAATCCTCCAATTCGTCAACATAGCACAATAGAATTGCAAACAGAGATTCGTTCATTAAAAGCACAGGTCAAAGAACTCAAAGAACGTGTATTCTCAATAGAAACCAAGAATTTAGAATTAGATACGCAAATCGCTTTATTGCAATCGCGAACATCTAAAGGTAAAGAAATTCTTGTTAATATATTTACATCATACTGCTCCTATTCCTGAGGTTTCTAAATCTCCTCCTTCATCTCCAACTGCATCTCAAATGAAAGGTGAAATTGATGTTATTCATCAGATAAAAAACATTGATTTTGCGTCTTTAGAACAAGATATTTTTGAATCGAAAATGATGAAAAAAAGAAATTGGTTTTTCCAATTAGATTCATTTTATCAAACAAAAATTAAACAAGAATGGATTTCTGATATTAATAGGTTAAAGACTCCGTTTGATTTTTTCTGTTGGTTAGAATATTTTTTAATCAAACAAGGTTTTGACGAAAAAGATTTTCTCAAAATATCTCATATAAATGTTCATACAAATTTAGCAAAAAAAATGGAAATTATCTGATGGTAATACTATTACTCAAATTCATCCACCACTTCAATCTCTTCGTATAGACACTCCTTCTGGTGAAATTATTGCTTCTCCATTTAAAAGGGGAAAAGACAATGATGATTCTATTCAACTCGATGATATCAGAAAAATTTATCATCGTAACAATTATTCCAATCGGATCCTACATACTATTGCTACTCAAGTTGATTCTCTATCTACAGAGATTAAATCAATTTCTAAGCCTAATAGTCCCGCATTTCCCTGCTAGTTATTCCTCTCCTCATTTCCAACCAAACATACTATCTAAAGCTCAAGAAACAACACTTATACGTCCAACATCTTCTATGCCCATCCCATCCTCTCCTTTATTACACAAAAATATCTCAAACACTGGAAAAAATTAATTCTAATCTTCCTAGTTCATCCAAAATTAATACCATAGATCAAGAACATCCAGATGTATTAAGTTCTTCAAATGACTCTTCTAATCTTTCGTTTTCTAGTCTTTCCTCTTCAAACGAACTTATTTCAAAAATTCATCAAGTTGAAGATTCCTTCTTAGAACCTACAGAGGTTAACAAAATTCGTCAATTCAAATCTCGTCGTCACTATTCAAATCCTCGTTGGAAACAGGCCGAGACAAGGACTTATTACCCACGACCTACGCCTCCCTGGGATATTCAATATGAAGAACGTGCTAAATTTCATACCGCTCATTATGATGGCAGTTCTATTACAAATTGGAACATTGATGGCAAAAGTGAGTATGAAATACTCAACACATTGCAAGAAATGGGTATGGCCAAGATTGCATACAAAGTTCACAACATCCCTGATAAAAACGCAGCAATGTTTTTAGTTGCTGGGTTTCACAGACAATTAAAATATTGGTGGGACAATTCATTAACTCTTGAAGACAAAATAGCCATTCTCGATCATACTATAGAACATGAGGACGAACAAGGTAATATTTCATTAGAAAATGATGCATGTGATTTTTTTACTCATTACTATTTCCATGCATTTTGTGGGAAACCCAAAAGAAGAACTTTCTTCCGCAAAAAATATTTTTTGACAAATTTAAGATGTCCAACTTTAACGTATTTTAGTCGGGTATAAAGATATGTTTTTTAACATATGTACTCAAACGACCAGATTGCAATGCTCCATTTTGGAAAGAAAAATTTATTACTGGTTTACCAAACTTATTTTCTCAACGCATTATTACAAATCTTAAAAAAGAAATGGGTTTAGAACAAATTGATTTCAATATTATAACTTATGGCCAACTTTTTGCATTCATTAAACAAGAAGCATTATCTCGCATGTCAAGAATTGAAATTTCAAGCCAAATATGGTAGTGAGCGTCGAGAACTTGGTTCCTTCGTGAAGCCTTTGGAATTACAGGGAATTAAGGCCCCTTCCGCTCAACTCAAACGACGTTCTTTCCAACGACCGACAAGGTATTCAAGACGACGGTATCGCAATTCCAAACCATCTCCTCCGTAATTTTACAAACCTCCACGTAAATCTCGCAAAAATCGTTATTCTAACTCAAAGCAATTTACTAAAATTATTTGTTATAAATGTGGCAAACCAGGGACATAAAGCGGATGTGTGTCGAAGCAAGAAGATTACTACAATTTTGGATCAATTTTCGGAACTAGACAAAGAATTGAAAGAGAAATTGCATATATCCTTGGTTCAAGATGATTTCGATCCTCAACCGGATGATTTTCAAGAATACAAAGCAGATGCATGATGATAATATTTCCTCTCCTTGTGCTTGCAAAGTTATCAATATGATCAAACATTCTTCGGATAATACAAACCCAAAGATCAAAAAAGAACTCATATTTGATATCATTCAAGACCTTCCTCCCGAAGCTCAAAAAAGACAACTTGAAAAACTCAAAACCCTCATTCTTCGAGAAGAATCCAGCTTCGCTCAACTCATTGAACCATTCAAGTATTTCAAAAATGTTTGATCGCTATCCAAATCTTAATCCTCCAATTCGTCAACATAGCACAACATGACTGCAAACAGAGATTCGTTCATTAAAAGCACGAGTCAAAGAACTCAAAGAACGTGTATTCTCAATAGAAACCAAGAATTTAGAATTAGATACGCAAATCGCTTTATTGCAATCGCGAACATCTAAAGGTAAAGAAATTCTTCTTGATTCTCATATTCCAGATTTTCCATATGCCGAAATTCCTATGCCAGGTATTAATCCGAAAGATTCTCAATTTATTTCCATTATTGACAAAATTACATTTCAAAAAATGGAACATATATGTTACAATTTCAATTGGGACTTTTCAAGCAACGTTTACAGCTATGCTGGACAGCGGCGCAGATCAAAGTTGCATCAAAGATGGATTGATTCCTATTAAGTATTACGTTCCAACATATGAATCTCTAGTTACTGCAAACGGTATGCCTCTACAGTGTCAAAGGTAAACTTGTCAAAACAAACTATTTGCAACGATCATTATTGCTTCAAACATCAATTCATTGTTGTTAGTGATTTAAATACTGAGATCATTTTGGGTACTCCATTTCTTACTCGCATTTATCCATTTTGGGTTAATCAACATGGTTTGGGTACCAAAATCATGGGAAACCCAGTTATTTTCAAATTTTTGAATCCTGTCAAACAAAAAGAATTATTTTTGTTACAAGAAAATTCTATTTACAAACAAATTAATACTATTCAAAGATTTCGTAATAAAATTAATTTTTTTAAAAGAAGATCTTTCTTATACAAGAATTGAAGAACAACCGCAAACTTCTCAAATTCAACAAAGAATTTTAAATTTTCAAAATTTATTTATAAAAGAAGTTTGTGCCGATATTCCAAATGCGTTTTGGGATCGAAAACAACATATTGTTTCGCTTCCTTATGAAAAAGATTTTTTCCGAGAAAAACATTCCTACAAAAGCACGTCCAATTCAAATGAATCATGATTTACTTGAAGTATGCAAAAAAGAGATTCAAGATTTACTTGCAAAGAAACTAATTCGCCCCTCCAAATCTCCATGGAGTTGTGCAGCTTTTTATGTAATGAATCAAGCGTGAAAAAGGAACGCGGTGTTCCTCGGCTCGTCATCAATTACAAACCACTCAACAATGTTTTGCAATGGATTCGATATCCCATTCCAAATAAAAAAGATTTACTCAAACGTCTATATAAGGCAAAATTATTTTCCAAATTCGATATGAAATCAGGATTCTGGCAGATTCAAATTGCAGATCAAGATCGCTACAAAACAAAGATTCACAGCTCCCTTTGGACATTACGAATGGAACGTTATGCCTTTTGGACTCAAAAATGCTCCTTCCGAATTTCAACATATTATGAATGATATTTTCAATCCTTATACGACATTCATTATTGTTTATATTGATGATGTCTTATTATTTTCGGACTCTATTGATCAACATTTTAAACATTTACAAACATTTCTTCAAAGTTGTCAAACGAAATGGTTTAGTTGTTTCGCACCTAAACTTAAATTCTTTCAAACTCAAATACGATTTTTTAGGGCATAATATTTACAAAGGTACTATTACACCTATTCATCGTGCTCTTGAGTTTGCTGATAAATTTCCGGATGAAATTAAAGATATAAATCAATTACAAAGATTTCTTGGTTGTCTTAATTATTTGTCCCGACTTTTTTTCCAAATTTACGACAAATTTGTGCTCCTTTATACCAAAGATTACAAAAAAGATCCTCCCGCATGGTCTCACACACATACTCAAATTGTTCGCATGCTAAAAATAAAAGCAAAGACATTACCATGTATGTCCATTCCTCATCCATCTCGCATTCATGATAGTTGAAACGGATGCATCGGATGTAGGATATGGTGGCATTTTGAAACAACGTTTGAATCATTCATCACATGAACAGTTAGTTAGATACCATAGTGGTCTATGGCTCGGACCGCAAAAAAATTATTCAACTGTCAAAAAAGAAATTTTAAGTATTGTTTTATGCATTTCAAAATTTCAAGATGATTTATACAACAAAAGATTTTTATTACGCATTGATTGTAAATCCGCAAAAAGAAATTTTACAAAAAGATGTTCAAAATCTTGTTTCAAAACAAATTTTTGCTCGTTGGCAAGCAATTCTATTCGCTTTTGACTTTGATATTGAATATATCAAAGGTACTCAAAATTCTTTACCCGATTTTCTAACGAGAGAATTCCTTACAGCTTCCTCACCATGAGTAAACACAAAGACAAAGAGAAATCTTCCAAACAACAGATTCAAAGTTCTCATGATTATGAGATGAAGTCCAGTTCTTCTTTCATTCAAACACCAAATAGATTTCAAGCTCTTCAAGACTTTCCACCACTCACGTATGTAATGGCAGCTGCAACACCATCATACAAACTACAACACATTCCTATACCACCTCCTTCTTCAACTCAAAATACCTCCTCACCCAATACTCAATATTTCCTCAAACCTGTCACTGAAAATTTATTCCTTACCTCTTTTACAGAAACTCCTGACTTCAAAGCCTTAAAAAATTTAGTTCAAAGAGCCTTTCCTACCGGATGCCATTGGCTTCCAGATTATCCAATTCAAACTCAAACATTTTATGAATTAATTCTTGTTGATTCCAAATCAGTTGAAATTACTCATACTCCAGATGCAAAAAACCCTCAGCGCATTGCTTATTCAAAATGTGTTATTAAGAAAATACTCAAGGCTTCAGAATGGTCATCCATTTGGACTACAAAAGAATTTACCGTCAATTTTATACCAACGGGCTATACATATCAAGATTATAAAATGGCTTGGTATAGAACATTTTTCAAACGACCTTTTGATCATTCTTGGTTTTTCATTTTCCATCAACACTGTCCCAAAGAATTTCCAATTTGGTTTCATGAATGGTGGATTCACTTCGGTAGTCTACCAGACATATTACCACCCATTCCTAAACTTGGATTTCAAACTTGGGTCAAAAAGATGACCGGCCCCCGCCTATTCAATTCCACTCCACTTTTATGCCGAACTTCGGGTTCCTTGGATCTTCTGCTGGAGTTATCAGTTCAAACACATTTATTCAAAGGATTGTCCATTATCACTCATCAGAGAATTCAAAATCAAATGGTGGACTGGGTATTCTGTAGATCTCTGTTCACAAGACACAGTACTCAAATTTATTCAACATAATCAACTAGTGCAACGCAGTTTTCAACAATTATCCAAAGGCATAGGTCCTTCAAACGTTGCGATTCAAACACCTGGTACAATCAAATCCTCTGCACCGACTACTCCCTCAAAACCAGAATCTTCAAATTCTAAGGTTACTACTACTGAAGACGAAGCGACTCATTATGAAGAATTCCTACGATTCAAAGTTTTTCAACAACAATTCAAACAGAAAAAATCTCATAGTCCGACATCTTCACGAGGATCGTCTCATCGAATTTTTTTGGTACCGATCCTATTGGCGGACAGGGATCTCAATGATTTTTTAATTCCCGTATGTGAATTAACCAAAAATGCGAAAAAAATTTAATTTTCTCCTCTACGTGTTGGTAAGGTGTTGGTCGCCTTATAAATCCGTTGGTAAGCCCGCAGGGAAAAGTGGTGTTCCCTGTAAAGTGGTCCCATCGTTCCCACGCCGATTTGAAGATTGGATAACTTCGCAATTTTCTATTCTTGTAATTATTATACTAGAAACTAATAATGTCGTAAACTAGATGTAATAATTGTATAATAGCTATAATAATTATGCTAGGTTTAGACATCATAATTATGTCTATCACTTTAGGAAAAGCAGTCAAAAAAGCGGGCCAAAAGGCAGCAAAAGGCGGCCAAACGAATCATGACAGACAAGCATGATTACGCTCGCGCAAAGAAGTCAAAAAGGTGAATAGTAAAAGCAAAGTGGCGGGACCCACACGCCATTCTTGCACCCTGCAGACAAGCCCACGTGGAGGGACCCACGTCCCTCCATTATTCCCGCTCCATTATTGTCCCTGCAGATTCCAAAGAAATGAAATTCAAATTCAAATGCACATCAAATGAAGATTCAAGACAAATGACATTCAAATTATGTCTATAAATAGACTAGCTCAAATGTATTCAAAAACACACAAGCATGTCTACACAATCTTTTTCAGAAGTCTTTTAGAAAATCATTCCCACAACACTTAGCAACTTTATCAACTTCTATCTTCAAGTTTTCAAGAATAAAATTCAAGTAAGCTTTCATTAATTCTGAATTATTTCGTTCAATTGGTAAATTAGTTTCATAATTAGTTTCAATTATTTTCACCTGGGTTTAATTTGGTATTCAAACGTTGTTTCAAAATGCCACCATATCCTACATCTGATGCATCTGTTTCAACTATCATGAATGCAGATGGATGAGGAATGGACATACATGGTAATGTCTTTGCTTTTATTTTTAGCATGCGAACAATTTGAGTATGTGTGTGAGACCATGCAGGAGGATCTTTTTGTAATCTTTGGTATAAAGGAGCACAAATTTGTCGTAAATTTGGAAAAAAAGTCGACAAATAATTAAGACAACCAAGAAATCTTTGTAATTGATTTATATCTTTAATTTCATCTCGAAATTTATCGACAAACTCAAGAGCACGATGAATAGGTGTAATAGTACCTTTGTAAATATTATGCCCTAAAAATCGTATTTGAGTTTGAAAGAATTTAAGTTTAGGTGCAGAAACAACTAAACCATTTCGTTTGACAACCTGAAGAAATGTTTGTAAATGTTTAAAATGTTGATCAATAGAGTCTGAAAATAATAAGACATCATCAATATAAACAATAATGAATGTCGTATAAGGATTGAAAATATCATTCATAATATGTTGAAATTCAGAAGGAGCATTTTTGAGTCCAAAAGGCATAACGTTCCATTCGTAATGTCCAAAGGGAACCGTGAATCGCTGTTTTGTAGCGATCTTGATCTGCAATTTGAATCGCTGTAATCCCCGATTTCATATCGAATTTGGAAAATAATTTTGCCTTATATAGACGTTTGAGTAAATCTTTTTTATTTGGAATGGGATATCGAATTTGGTATCAGAGCCATAAGTAATCATTCATCTTAGCATTCTTTGCATATCTTCTCTGCATACATATCATTATTTGTGTTTAGTTCATCTCTGTGTGTTGGTCAGACGCTTGGTCAGCAGGTAAAGCCGTTGGTAAGCCTCATCGGAATAGGTGTTCCCGGTACTGTGGTCCCGTTGGTCCCGCATTAGTAGTTGCATCTAGACTCATAACATGATTTCTATGCATTAAAGATGGCAAATTTGATGAGAAGAATGTTTTCTTCCTGGCTCTAGCCTCGGATTCCCGACGAGTTATTCATAGTAAGGAAGAACAAATTTCATACAATTTCAATGACTGGACTATTCCGTAAGAACAAATTGAAACTATTTACAAAGTTGGAACATTTGATTTCAAAACAGCTTTTTTCGCTTAAAAACTCATGAAGAGACGATGAATATTCAAGAAAAATTTCAAACAATTCCTCTTTTATCAAAAGTTTCATTACAAAAATATTCTGAAAAAGGCTTTCGATATATTCATTACGGTTTAATTCAAGTTGCTGTGAAACCTTTAGTTCATCTTGGAGTTGATGCTCCTATCTATTTAGCTTTACGCGATAAACGTTTAAAACGCTACAAATCCTCATTACTTGCTATGATTCAAACTAATATTTGCAATGGTCCTATTTATTTCAATTGTGCTCCAAATTATTCTGTTTCTTTAACATATCCTTTGATTCTGAATTCATTAGTATTAGATATTCATCTTCAAGGTGATGAGTTTGAGAAACTCACCGAACAATTCGTGGTTATGTATCGAATATATTATCGATTACTTAGCTCTCGCCTTAATCCTCGTTTCAAACTGATTCCTACATCACGCGATGAGACTGTCCTTCTCCATATCGAAGCAGAACAGTCAAAAACGTTTACTCCAAAACGACTCAAATGGCACGAGATTACAATTCCTGAAGAATTTCAAATCGAAAATGCTCAAGCACCTCCTCATATAGAACGCACTGAGATTTCTCAAATTATTGAAGAATCAAATGGCAATATCCTCATAAGATTTAATTCTATGCGAGAACAAGGTTCATGTTCTCACTCTCCGTAACCAAGCGGTATTCATTTGCGTAATCACTTTCTACATTTCGTATGCCTCTTCCTATTCATGTACATCATACTGCTCCTATTCCTGAGGTTTCTAAATCTCCTCCTTCATCTCCAACTGCATCTCAAATGAAAGGTGAAATTGATGTTATTCATCAGATAAAAAACATTGATTTTGCGTCTTTAGAACAAGATATTTTTTGAATCGAAAAATGATGAAAAAAAGAAATTGGTTTTTTCCAATTAGATTCATTTTATCAAACAAAAAATTAAACAAGAATGGATTTCGATATTAATAGGTTAAAGACTCCGTTTGATTTTTTTTCGTTGGTTAGAATATTTTTTAATCAAACAAGGTTTTGACGAAAAAGATTTTCTCAAAATATCTCATATAAATGTTCATACAAATTTAGCAAAAAAATGGAAATTATCTGATGGTAATACTATTACTCAAATTCATCCACCACTTCAATCTCTTCGTATAGACACTCCTTCTGGTGAAATTATTGCTTCTCCATTTAAAAGGGGAAAAGACAATGATGATTCTATTCAACTCGATGATATCAGAAAAATTTATCATCGTAACAATTATTCCAATCGGATCCTACATACTATTGCTACTCAAGTTGATTCTCTATCTACAGAGATTAAATCAATTTCTAAGCCTAATAGTCCCGCATTTCCCGCTAGTTATTCCTCTCCTCATTTCCAACCAAACATACTATCTAAAGCTCAAGAAACAACACTTATACGTCCAACATCTTCTATGCCCATCCCATCCTCTCCTTTATTACACAAAAATATCTCAAACACTCGGAAAAAAATTAATTCTAATCTTCCTAGTTCATCCAAAATTAATACCATAGATCAAGAACATCCAGATGTATTAAGTTCTTCAAATGACTCTTCTAATCTTTCGTTTTCTAGTCTTTCCTCTTCAAACGAACTTATTTCAAAAATTCATCAAGTTGAAGATTCCTTCTTAGAACCTACAGAGGTTAACAAAATTCGTCAATTCAAATCTCGTCGTCACTATTCAAATCCTCGTTGGAAACAGGCCGAGACAAGGACTTATTACCCACGACCTACGCCTCCGGATATTCAATATGAAGAACGTGCTAAATTTCATACCGCTCATTATGATGGCAGTTCTATTACAAATTGGAACATTGATGGCAAAAGTGAGTATGAAATACTCAACACATTGCAAGAAATGGGTATGGCCAAGATTGCATACAAAGTTCACAACATCCCTGATAAAAACGCAGCAATGTTTTTTAGTTGCTCGGTTTCACAGACAATTAAAATATTGGTGGGACAATTCATTAACTCTTGAAGACAAAATAGCCATTCTCGATCATACTATAGAACATGAGGACGAACAAGGTAATATTTCATTAGAAAATGATGCATGTGATTTTTTACTCATTACTATTTCCATGCATTTTGTGGGAAACCCAAAAGAAGAACTTTCTTCTGCAAAAATATTTTTGACAAATTTAAGATGTCCAACTTTAACAGATTTTAGCTGGTATAAAGATATGTTTTTAACATATGTACTCAAACGACCAGATTGCAATGCTCCATTTTGGAAAGAAAAATTTATTACTGGTTTACCAAACTTATTTTCTCAACGCATTATTACAAATCTTAAAAAAAGAAATGGGTTTAGAACAA
This sequence comes from Catharanthus roseus, assembly GCA_028651295.1. NCBI lineage: Eukaryota > Viridiplantae > Streptophyta > Magnoliopsida > Gentianales > Apocynaceae > Catharanthus > Catharanthus roseus. Next base: position 24,526,402 of record JAPQWS010000153.1, on the reverse strand, counting down.
ATTGATTTCAATATTATAACTTATGGCCAACTTTTTGCATTCATTAAACAAGAAGCATTATCTGCATGTCAAGAATTGAAATTTCAAGCCAAATATGGTAGTGAGCGTCGAGAACTTGGTTCCTTCTGTGAAGCCTTTGGAATTACAGGAATTAAGGCCCCTTCTGCTCAACTCAAACGACGTTCTTTCCAACGACCGACAAGGTATTCAAGACGACGGTATCGCAATTCCAAACCATCTCCTCCCGTAATTTTACAAACCTCCACGTAAATCTCGCAAAAAATCGTTATTCTAACTCAAAGCAATTTACTAAAATTATTTGTTATAAATGTGGCAAACCAGGACATAAAGCAGATGTGTGTCGAAGCAAGAAGATTACTACAATTTTGGATCAATTTCCGAACTAGACAAAGAATTGAAAGAGAAATTGCATATATCCTTGGTTCAAGATGATTTCGATCCTCAACCAGATGATTTTCAAGAATACAAGACAGCATGTATGATGATAATATTTCCTCTCCTTGTGCTTGCAAAGTTATCAATATGATCAAACATTCTTCAGATAATACAGCCAAAGATCAAAAAGAACTCATATTTGATATCATTCAAGACCTTCCTCCTGAAGCTCAAAAAAGACAACTTGAAAAACTCAAAACCCTCATTCTTCGAGAAGAATCCAGTTCTGCTCAACTCATTGAACCATTCAGTATTTCAAAAATGTTTGATCGCTATCCAAATCTTAATCCTCCAATTCGTCAACATAGCACAACAGAATTGCAAACAGAGATTCGTTCATTAAAAGCACAAGTCAAAGAACTCAAAGAACGTGTATTCTCAATAGAAACCAAGAATTTAGAATTAGATACGCAAATCGCTTTATTGCAATCGCGAACATCTAAAGGTAAAGAAATTCTTCTTGATTCTCATATTCCAGATTTTCCATATGCCGAAATTCCTATGCCAGGTATTAATCCGAAAGATTCTCAATTTATTTCCATTATTGACAAAATTACATTTCAAAAATGGAACATATATGTTACAATTTCAATTGGGACTTTTCAAGCAACGCTATGACTATGCTCGGACAATGGCGCAGTATCAAAGTTGCATCAAAGATGGATTGATTCCTATTAAGTATTACGTTCCAACATATGAATCTCTAGTTACTGCAAACGGTATGCCTCTACAGGTCAAAGGTAAACTTGTCAAAACAGCTATTTGCAACGATCATTATTGCTTCAAACATCAATTCATTGTTGTTAGTGATTTAAATACGGAGATCATTTTGGGTACTCCATTTCTTACTCAGATTTATCCATTTTGGGTTAATCACCATGGTTTGGGTACCAAAATCATGGGAAACCCAGTTATTTTCAAATTTTTGAATCTCGTCAAACAAAAAAGAATTATTTTTTGTTACAAGAAAATTCTATTTACAAACAAATTAATACTATTCAAAGATTTCGTAATAAAATTAATTTTTTAAAAGAAGATCTTTCTTATACAAGAATTGAAGAACAACTGCAAACTTCTCAAATTCAACAAAGAATTTTAAATTTTCAAAATTTATTTATAAAAGAAGTTTGTGCTGATATTCCAAATGCGTTTTGGGATCGAAAACAACATATTGTTTCGCTTCCTTATGAAAAAGATTTTTCTGAGAAAAACATTCCTACAAAAGCACGTCCAATTCAAATGAATCATGATTTACTTGAAGTATGCAAAAAAGAGATTCAAGATTTACTTGCAAAGAAACTAATTCGCCCCTCCAAATCTCCATGGAGTTGTGCAGCTTTTTATGTAATGAATCAAGCGGAAAAGGAACACGGTGTTCCTCGGCTCGTCATCAATTACAAACCACTCAACAATGTTTTGCAATGGATTCGATATCCCATTCCAAATAAAAAAGATTTACTCAAACGTCTATATAAGGCAAAAATTATTTTCCAAATTCGATATGAAATCGGGATTCGCGCGATTCAAATTGCGGATCAAGATCGCTACAAAACAAAGCATTCACAGCTCCCTTTGGACATTACGAATGGAACGTTATGCCTTTTGGACTCAAAAATGCTCCTTCTGAATTTCAACATATTATGAATGATATTTTCAATCCTTATACGACATTCATTATTGTTTATATTGATGATGTCTTATTATTTTCAGACTCTATTGATCAACATTTTAAACATTTACAAACATTTCTTCAGGTTGTCAAACGAAATGGTTTAGTTGTTTCGCACCTAAACTTAAATTCTTTCAAACTCAAATACGATTTTTAGGGCATAATATTTACAAAGGTACTATTACACCTATTCATCGTGCTCTTGAGTTTGCTGATAAATTTCCGTGATGAAATTAAAGATATAAATCAATTACAAAGATTTCTTGGTTGTCTTAATTATTTGTCCGACTTTTTTTCCAAATTTACGACAAATTTGTGCTCCTTTATACCAAAGATTACAAAAAAGATCCTCCCGCATGGTCTCACACACATACTCAAATTGTTCGCATGCTAAAAATAAAAGCAAAGACATTACCATGTATGTCCATTCCTCATCCATCTCGCATTCATGATAGTTGAAACAGATGCATCGGATGTAGGATATGGTGGCATTTTTGAAACAACGTTTGAATCATTCATCACATGAACAGTTAGTTAGATACCATAGTGGTCTATGGCTCGGACCGCAAAAAAATTATTCAACTGTCAAAAAAGAAATTTTAAGTATTGTTTTATGCATTTCAAAATTTCAAGATGATTTATACAACAAAAGATTTTTATTACGCATTGATTGTAAATCTGCAAAAGAAATTTTGGAAAGCCTAATTATAGTAGTTAGATACCATAGTGGTCTATGGCTCGGACCGCAAAAAAATTATTCAACTGTCAAAAAAGAAATTTTAAGTATTGTTTTATGCATTTCAAAATTTCAAGATGATTTATACAACAAAAGATTTTTATTACGCATTGATTGTAAATCTGCAAAAGAAATTTTACAAAAAGATGTTCAAAATCTTGTTTCAAAACAAATTTTTGCTCGTTGGCAAGCAATTCTATCTGTTTTTGACTTTGATATTGAATATATCAAAGGTACTCAAAATTCTTTACCCGATTTTCTAACGAGAGAATTCCTTACAGTTCCTCACCATGAGTAAACACAAAGACAAAGAGAAATCTTCCAAACAACAGATTCAAAGTTCTCATGATTATGAGATGAAGTCCAGCTTCTTCTTTCATTCAAACACCAAACAAACTTCACATTCTTTCTTCGCTACCACCCAAACAATCTCCCGTTTCCCTTCTTATTCATTATGCCGTACATCCTCTTACGGATTATTTCAAAGATCATACAATGTTATATTACTGTATTTTCACCAAAGAAAAAGATCATCGTCAATATGATGAAACACTCATTATCAACTTTCCTACAATATTACAATCACTGGATATGCCGTTTATTCAATTCTGCCATCTTATTAAACTATATGATTGCTTAACCTACGGAAGAACACGAATTCAATATGACATGGGTATATGCTCGTTTTCATATAATAGTTATTATTATCCTCCGTTGTACCTATATCACAGTTGTGATAACGAAATTGAAATTATGTTCAAATTTTTCATCCCCCACGCCATAAAAATTCAAGATTCCTGGATTGAATATCAAGAGCGAGTTTCGAATCAAAATCTAACTGAGGAGTTATCAGTTCAAACACATTTATTCAAAGGATTGTCCATTATCACTCATCAGAGAATTCAAAATCAAATGGTGGACTGGGTATTCTGTAGATCTCTGTTCACAAGACACAGTACTCAAATATCAAATGGTGGACTGGGTATTCTGTAGATCTCTGTTCACAAGACACAGTACTCAAATTTATTCAACATAATCAACTAGTGCAACGCAGTTTTCAACAATTATCCAAAGGCATAGGTCCTTCAAACGTTGCGATTCAAACACCTGGTACAATCAAATCCTCTGCACCGACTACTCCCTCAAAACCAGAATCTTCAAATTCTAAGGTTACTACTACCGAAGACGAAGCGACTCATTATGAAGAATATCGAAAGATTCAAAGTTTTTCAACAACAATTCAAACAGAAAAATCTCATAGTCCGACATCTTCACAGTGGATCGTCTCATCGAATTTTTTGGTACCGATCCTATCAGCGGACAGATCTCAATGATTTTTAATTCCTGTATGTGAATTAACAAAAACATGCGTAAAAAAATTTAATTTTCTCCTCTACGTGTTGGTAAGGTGTTGGTCAGCTTATAAATCCGTTGGTAAGCCCGCTGGAAAAGGGTGTTCCCGGTAAAGTGGTCCCATCGTTCCCACGCCGATTTGAAGATTGGATAACTTCTGCAATTTTCTATTCTTGTAATTATTATACTAGAAACTAATAATGCTGTAAACTAGATGTAATAATTGTATAATAGCTATAATAATTATGCTAGGTTTAGACATCATAATTATGTCTATCACTTTAGGAAAAGCAATCAAAAAGCAGCCAAAAAGGCAAAGCAAAAAGGCAAAGTCAAACGAATCATGACAGACAGCATGATTACGCCTGCGCAAAGAAGTCAAAAAGTGAATAGTAAAAGCAAAGTGGCGGGACCCACACGCCATTCTTGCACCTGCAGACAAGCCCACGTGGAGGGACCCACGTCCTCCATTATTCCCGCTCCATTATTGTCCTGCAGATTCCAAAGAAATGAAATTCAAATTCAAATGCACATCAAATGAAGATTCAAGACAAATGACATTCAAATTATGTCTATAAATAGACTAGCTCAAATGTATTCAAAAACACACAAGCATGTCTACACAATCTTTTTCAGAAGTCTTTTAGAAAATCATTCCCACAACACTTAGCAACTTTATCAACTTCTATCTTCAAGTTTTCAAGAATAAAATTCAAGTAAGCTTTCATTAATTCTCGAATTATTTCGTTCAATTGGTAAATTAGTTTCAATTATTTTCACTCGGGTTTAATTTGGTATCGTGAGCCATAAGTAATCATTCATCTTAGCATTCTTTGCATATCTTCTCTCGCATACATATCATTATTTGTGTTTAGTTCATCTCTCGTGTGTTGGCCGACGCTTGGTCACAGGTAAAGCCGTTGGTAAGCCTCATCTGAATAGGTGTTCCCTGTGACCGTGGTCCCGTTGGTCCCGCATTAGTAGTTGCATCTAGACTCATAACATGATTTCTATGCATTAAAGATGGCAAATTTGATGAGAAGAATGTTTTCTTCCTGGCTCTAGCCTCGGATTCCCGACGAGTTATTCATAGTAAGGAAGAACAAATTTCATACAATTTCAATGACTCGGACTATTCCGTAAGAACAAATTGAAACTATTTACAAAGTTGGAACATTTGATTTCAAAACAAACTTTTTTCAGCTTAAAACTCATGAAGAGACGATGAATATTCAAGAAAAAATTTCAAACAATTCCTCTTTTATCAAAAGTTTCATTACAAAAAATATTCTCAAAAAAGGCTTTCGATATATTCATTACGGTTTAATTCAAGTTGTCGTGAAACCTTTAGTTCATCTTGGAGTTGATGCTCCTATCTATTTAGCTTTACGCGATAAACGTTTAAAACGCTACAAATCCTCATTACTTGCTATGATTCAAACTAATATTTGCAATGGTCCTATTTATTTCAATTGTGCTCCAAATTATTCTGTTTCTTTAACGTATCCTTTGATTCTCGAATTCATTAGTATTAGATATTCATCTTCAAGGTGATGAGTTTGAGAAACTCACCGAACAATTCGTGGTTATGTATCGAATATATTATCGATTACTTAGCTCTCGCCTTAATCCTCGTTTCAAACCGATTCCTACATCACGCGATGAGACCGTCCCTTCTCCATATCGAAGCGTAACAGCTCAAAAACGTTTACTCCAAAACGACTCAAATGGCACGAGATTACAATTCCTGAAGAATTTCAAATCGAAAATGCTCAAGCACCTCCTCATATAGAACGCACTGAGATTTCTCAAATTATTGAAGAATCAAATGGCAATATCCTCATAAGATTTAATTCTATGCGAGAACAAGGTTCATGTTCTCACTCTCCGTAACCAAGCTGTATTCATTTGCGTAATCACTTTCTACATTTCGTATGCCTCTTCCTATTCATGTACATCATACTGCTCCTATTCCTGAGGTTTCTAAATCTCCTCCTTCATCTCCAACTGCATCTCAAATGAAAGGTGAAATTGATGTTATTCATCAGATAAAAAACATTGATTTTGCGTCTTTAGAACAAGATATTTTTGAATCGAAAATGATGAAAAAAAGAAATTGGTTTTTTCCAATTAGATTCATTTTATCAAACAAAAAATTAAACAAGAATGGATTTCGATATTAATAGGTTAAAGACTCCGTTTGATTTTTTTCCCGTTGGTTAGAATATTTTTTAATCAAACAAGGTTTTGACGAAAAAGATTTTCTCAAAATATCTCATATAAATGTTCATACAAATTTAGCAAAAAAAAATGGAAATTATCCGATGGTAATACTATTACTCAAATTCATCCACCACTTCAATCTCTTCGTATAGACACTCCTTCCCGGTGAAATTATTGCTTCTCCATTTAAAAGGGGAAAAGACAATGATGATTCTATTCAACTCGATGATATCGAAAAATTTATCATCGTAACAATTATTCCAATCGGATCCTACATACTATTGCTACTCAAGTTGATTCTCTATCTACAGAGATTAAATCAATTTCTAAGCCTAATAGTCCCGCATTTCCCGCTAGTTATTCCTCTCCTCATTTCCAACCAAACATACTATCTAAAGCTCAAGAAACAACACTTATACGTCCAACATCTTCTATGCCCATCCCATCCTCTCCTTTATTACACAAAATATCTCAAACACTGGAAAAAATTAATTCTAATCTTCCTAGTTCATCCAAAATTAATACCATAGATCAAGAACATCCAGATGTATTAAGTTCTTCAAATGACTCTTCTAATCTTTCGTTTTCTAGTCTTTCCTCTTCAAACGAACTTATTTCAAAAATTCATCAAGTTGAAGATTCCTTCTTAGAACCTACAGAGGTTAACAAAATTCGTCAATTCAAATCTCGTCGTCACTATTCAAATCCTCGTTGGAAACAGGCCGAGACAAGGACTTATTACCCACGACCTACGCCTCCGGATATTCAATATGAAGAACGTGCTAAATTTCATACCGCTCATTATGATGGCAGCTTCTATTACAAATTGGAACATTGATGGCAAAAGTGAGTATGAAATACTCAACACATTGCAAGAAATGGGTATGGCCAAGATTGCATACAAAGTTCACAACATCCCCGATAAAAAACGCAGCAATGTTTTTTAGTTGCCGGTTTCACAGACAATTAAAATATTGGTGGGACAATTCATTAACTCTTGAAGACAAAATAGCCATTCTCGATCATACTATAGAACATGAGGACGAACAAGGTAATATTTCATTAGAAAATGATGCATGTGATTTTTTTACTCATTACTATTTCCATGCATTTTGTGGGAAACCCAAAAGAAGAACTTTCTTCCGCAAAAATATTTTTTGACAAATTTAAGATGTCCAACTTTAACAGATTTTAGTCGGTATAAAGATATGTTTTTAACATATGTACTCAAACGACTGCATTGCAATGCTCCATTTTGGAAAGAAAAATTTATTACTCGGTTTACCAAACTTATTTTCTCAACGCATTATTACAAATCTTAAAAAAAGAAATGGGTTTAGAACAAATTGATTTCAATATTATAACTTATGGCCAACTTTTTGCATTCATTAAACAAGAAGCATTATCTCGCATGTCAAGAATTGAAATTTCAAGCCAAATATGGTAGTGAGCGTCGAGAACTTGGTTCCTTCCGTGAAGCCTTTGGAATTACAGGAATTAAGGCCCCTTCGCTCAACTCAAACGACGTTCTTTCCAACGACCGACAAGGTATTCAAGACGACGGTATCGCAATTCCAAACCATCTCCTCCGTAATTTTACAAACCTCCACGTAAATCTCGCAAAAATCGTTATTCTAACTCAAAGCAATTTACTAAAATTATTTGTTATAAATGTGGCAAACCAGACATAAAGCGGATGTGTGTCGAAGCAAGAAGATTACTACAATTTTGGATCAATTTCCGAACTAGACAAAGAATTGAAAGAGAAATTGCATATATCCTTGGTTCAAGATGATTTCGATCCTCAACCGGATGATTTTCAAGAATACAAAGAAGATGCATGATGATAATATTTCCTCTCCTTGTGCTTGCAAAGTTATCAATATGATCAAACATTCTTCGGATAATACAACCCAAAGATCAAAAAAGAACTCATATTTGATATCATTCAAGACCTTCCTCCCGAAGCTCAAAAAAGACAACTTGAAAAACTCAAAACCCTCATTCTTCGAGAAGAATCCAGCTTCGCTCAACTCATTGAACCATTCAAGATTTCAAAAATGTTTGATCGCTATCCAAATCTTAATCCTCCAATTCGTCAACATAGCACAACAGAATTGCAAACAGAGATTCGTTCATTAAAAGCACAGGTCAAAGAACTCAAAGAACGTGTATTCTCAATAGAAACCAAGAATTTAGAATTAGATACGCAAATCGCTTTATTGCAATCGCGAACATCTAAAGGTAAAGAAATTCTTCTTGATTCTCATATTCCGCATTTTCCATATGCCGAAATTCCTATGCCGGGTATTAATCCGAAAGATTCTCAATTTATTTCCATTATTGACAAAATTACATTTCAAAAATGGAACATATATGTTACAATTTCAATTGGGACTTTTCAAGCAACGTTTACAGCTATGCTGGACAGCGGCGCAGATCAAAGTTGTATCAAAGATGGATTGATTCCTATTAAGTATTACGTTCCAACATATGAATCTCTAGTTACTGCAAACGGTATGCCTCTACGTGTCAAAGGTAAACTTGTCAAAACAGACTATTTGCAACGATCATTATTGCTTCAAACATCAATTCATTGTTGTTAGTGATTTAAATACTGAGATCATTTTGGGTACTCCATTTCTTACTCGCATTTATCCATTTTTGGGGTTAATCACCATGGTTTGGGTACCAAAATCATGGGAAACCCAGTTATTTTCAAATTTTTTGAATCTCGTCAAACAAAAAAGAATTATTTTTGTTACAAGAAAATTCTATTTACAAACAAATTAATACTATTCAAAGATTTCGTAATAAAATTAATTTTTTTAAAAGAAGATCTTTCTTATACAAGAATTGAAGAACAACCGCAAACTTCTCAAATTCAACAAAGAATTTTAAATTTTCAAAATTTATTTATAAAAGAAGTTTGTGCCGATATTCCAAATGCGTTTTGGGATCGAAAACAACATATTGTTTCGCTTCCTTATGAAAAAAGATTTTTTCCGAGAAAAACATTCCTACAAAAAGCACGTCCAATTCAAATGAATCATGATTTACTTGAAGTATGCAAAAAAGAGATTCAAGATTTACTTGCAAAGAAACTAATTCGCCCCTCCAAATCTCCATGGAGTTGTGCAGCTTTTTATGTAATGAATCAAGCGGAAAAGGAACACGGTGTTCCTCGGCTCGTCATCAATTACAAACCACTCAACAATGTTTTGCAATGGATTCGATATCCCATTCCAAATAAAAAAGATTTACTCAAACGTCTATATAAGGCAAAAATTATTTTCCAAATTCGATATGAAATCGGGATTCCCGGCGATTCAAATTGCGTATCAAGATCGCTACAAAACAAAGCATTCACAGCTCCCTTTGGACATTACGAATGGAACGTTATGCCTTTTGGACTCAAAAATGCTCCTTCCGAATTTCAACATATTATGAATGATATTTTCAATCCTTATACGACATTCATTATTGTTTATATTGATGATGTCTTATTATTTTCGGACTCTATTGATCAACATTTTAAACATTTACAAACATTTCTTCAGGGTGTCAAACGAAAATGGTTTAGTTGTTTCTGCACCTAAACTTAAATTCTTTCAAACTCAAATACGATTTTTAGGGCATAATATTTACAAAGGTACTATTACACCTATTCATCGTGCTCTTGAGTTTGCTGATAAATTTCCAGATGAAATTAAAGATATAAATCAATTACAAAGATTTCTTGGTTGTCTTAATTATTTGTCTGACTTTTTTCCAAATTTACGACAAATTTGTGCTCCTTTATACCAAAGATTACAAAAAGATCCTCCTGCATGGTCTCACACACATACTCAAATTGTTCGCATGCTAAAAATAAAAGCAAAGACATTACCATGTATGTCCATTCCTCATCCATCTGCATTCATGATAGTTGAAACAGATGCATCAGATGTAGGATATGGTGGCATTTTGAAACAACGTTTGAATCATTCATCACATGAACAGTTAGTTAGATACCATAGTGGTCTATGGCTCGGACCGCAAAAAAATTATTCAACTGTCAAAAAAGAAATTTTAAGTATTGTTTTATGCATTTCAAAATTTCAAGATGATTTATACAACAAAAGATTTTTATTACGCATTGATTGTAAATCTGCAAAAGAAATTTTGGAAAGCCTAATTATAGTAGTTAGATACCATAGTGGTCTATGGCTCGGACCGCAAAAAAATTATTCAACTGTCAAAAAAGAAATTTTAAGTATTGTTTTATGCATTTCAAAATTTCAAGATGATTTATACAACAAAAGATTTTTATTACGCATTGATTGTAAATCCCGCAAAAGAAATTTTACAAAAAAGATGTTCAAAATCTTGTTTCAAAACAAATTTTTGCTCGTTGGCAAGCAATTCTATCTGTTTTTGACTTTGATATTGAATATATCAAAGGTACTCAAAATTCTTTACCCGATTTTCTAACGAGAGAATTCCTTACAGTTCCTCACCATGAGTAAACACAAAGACAAAGAGAAATCTTCCAAACAACAGATTCAAAGTTCTCATGATTATGAGATGAAGTCCAGTTCTTCTTTCATTCAAACACCAAACAAACTTCACATTCTTTCTTCGCTACCACCCAAACAATCTCCCGTTTCCCTTCTTATTCATTATGCCAGACATCCTCTTACGGATTATTTCAAAGATCATACAATGTTATATTACTGTATTTTCACCAAAGAAAAAGATCATCGTCAATATGATGAAACACTCATTATCAACTTTCCTACAATATTACAATCACTGGATATGCCGTTTATTCAATTCTGCCATCTTATTAAACTATATGATTGCTTAACCTACGGAAGAACACGAATTCAATATGACATGGGTATATGCTCGTTTTCATATAATAGTTATTATTATCCTCCGTTGTACCTATATCACAGTTGTGATAACGAAATTGAAATTATGTTCAAATTTTTCATCCCCCACGCCATAAAAATTCAAGATTCCTGGATTGAATATCAAGAGCGAGTTTCTGAATCAGAATCTAACTGAGGAGTTATCAGTTCAAACACATTTATTCAAAGGATTGTCCATTATCACTCATCAGAGAATTCAAAATCAAATGGTGGACTGGGTATTCTGTAGATCTCTGTTCACAAGACACAGTACTCAAATATCAAATGGTGGACTGGGTATTCTGTAGATCTCTGTTCACAAGACACAGTACTCAAATTTATTCAACATAATCAACTAGTGCAACGCAGTTTTCAACAATTATCCAAAGGCATAGGTCCTTCAAACGTTGCGATTCAAACACCTGGTACAATCAAATCCTCTGCACCGACTACTCCCTCAAAACCAGAATCTTCAAATTCTAAGGTTACTACGGCTGAAGACGAAGCAGCTCATTATGAAGAATATGAAAGATTCAAAGTTTTTCAACAACAATTCAAACAGGAAAAATCTCATAGTCCGACATCTTCACAGGGATCGTCTACTGAATTTTTTGGTACTGATCCTATTGGCGGACAGGATCTCAATGATTTTTAATTCCTGTATGTGAATTAACAAAAACATGCAGAAAAAATTTAATTTTCTCCTCTACGTGTTGGTAAGGTGTTGGTCAGCTTATAAATCCGTTGGTAAGCCCGCTGGAAAAGGGTGTTCCCGGTAAAGTGGTCCCATCGTTCCCACGCCGATTTGAAGATTGGATAACTTCTGCAATTTTCTATTCTTGTAATTATTATACTAGAAACTAATAATGCTGTAAACTAGATGTAATAATTGTATAATAGCTATAATAATTATGCTAGGTTTAGACATCATAATTATGTCTATCACTTTAGGAAAAGCAGTCAAAAAGCAGTCAAAAGGCAGCAAAAGGCAGTCAAACGAATCATGACAGACAGCATGATTACGCCTGCGCAAAGAAGTCAAAAAGTGAATAGTAAAAGCAAAGTGGCGGGACCCACACGCCATTCTTGCACCTCGCAGACAAGCCCACGTGGAGGGACCCACGTCCTCCATTATTCCCGCTCCATTATTGTCCTCGCAGATTCCAAAGAAATGAAATTCAAATTCAAATGCACATCAAATGAAGATTCAAGACAAATGACATTCAAATTATGTCTATAAATAGACTAGCTCAAATGTATTCAAAAACACACAAGCATGTCTACACAATCTTTTTCAGAAGTCTTTTAGAAAATCATTCCCACAACACTTAGCAACTTTATCAACTTCTATCTTCAAGTTTTCAAGAATAAAATTCAAGTAAGCTTTCATTAATTCTGAATTATTTCGTTCAATTGGTAAATTAGTTTCAATTATTTTCACCTGGGTTTAATTTGGTATCAGAGCCATAAGTAATCATTCATCTTAGCATTCTTTGCATATCTTCTCTCGCATACATATCATTATTTGTGTTTAGTTCATCTCTCGTGTGTTGGCCGACGCTTGGTCAGCAGGTAAAGCCGTTGGTAAGCCTCATCGGAATAGGTGTTCCCGGTACTGTGGTCCCGTTGGTCCCGCATTAGTAGTTGCATCTAGACTCATAACATGATTTCTATGCATTAAAGATGGCAAATTTGATGAGAAGAATGTTTTCTTCCTGGCTCTAGCCTCGGATTCCCGACGAGTTATTCATAGTAAGGAAGAACAAATTTCATACAATTTCAATGACTCGGACTATTCCGTAAGAACAAATTGAAACTATTTACAAAGTTGGAACATTTGATTTCAAAACAGCTTTTTTCAGCTTAAAACTCATGAAGAGACGATGAATATTCAAGAAAAAATTTCAAACAATTCCTCTTTTATCAAAAGTTTCATTACAAAAAATATTCGAAAAAAGGCTTTCGATATATTCATTACGGTTTAATTCAAGTTGTCGTGAAACCTTTAGTTCATCTTGGAGTTGATGCTCCTATCTATTTAGCTTTACGCGATAAACGTTTAAAACGCTACAAATCCTCATTACTTGCTATGATTCAAACTAATATTTGCAATGGTCCTATTTATTTCAATTGTGCTCCAAATTATTCTCGTTTCTTTAACAGATCCTTTGATTCTGAATTCATTAGTATTAGATATTCATCTTCAAGGTGATGAGTTTGAGAAACTCACCGAACAATTCGTGGTTATGTATCGAATATATTATCGATTACTTAGCTCTCAGCTTAATCCTCGTTTCAAACTGATTCCTACATCACGCGATGAGACTGTCCTTCTCCATATCGAAGCAGAACAGTCAAAAACGTTTACTCCAAAACGACTCAAATGGCACGAGATTACAATTCCTGAAGAATTTCAAATCGAAAATGCTCAAGCACCTCCTCATATAGAACGCACTGAGATTTCTCAAATTATTGAAGAATCAAATGGCAATATCCTCATAAGATTTAATTCTATGCGAGAACAAGGTTCATGTTCTCACTCTCCAGAACCAAGCAGGTATTCATTTGCAGAATCACTTTCTACATTTCAGATGCCTCTTCCTATTCATGTACATCATACTGCTCCTATTCCTGAGGTTTCTAAATCTCCTCCTTCATCTCCAACTGCATCTCAAATGAAAGGTGAAATTGATGTTATTCATCGATAAAAAAACATTGATTTTGCGTCTTTAGAACAAGATATTTTTGAATCGAAAAATGATGAAAAAAAGAAATTGGTTTTTTCCAATTAGATTCATTTTATCAAACAAAAAATTAAACAAGAATGGATTTCGATATTAATAGGTTAAAGACTCCGTTTGATTTTTTTTCGTTGGTTAGAATATTTTTTAATCAAACAAGGTTTTGACGAAAAAGATTTTCTCAAAATATCTCATATAAATGTTCATACAAATTTAGCAAAAAAATGGAAATTATCTGATGGTAATACTATTACTCAAATTCATCCACCACTTCAATCTCTTCGTATAGACACTCCTTCTGGTGAAATTATTGCTTCTCCATTTAAAAGGGGAAAAGACAATGATGATTCTATTCAACTCGATGATATCGAAAAAATTTATCATCGAACAATTATTCCAATCGGATCCTACATACTATTGCTACTCAAGTTGATTCTCTATCTACAGAGATTAAATCAATTTCTAAGCCTAATAGTCCCGGATTTCCCTGCTAGTTATTCCTCTCCTCATTTCCAACCAAACATACTATCTAAAGCTCAAGAAACAACACTTATACGTCCAACATCTTCTATGCCCATCCCATCCTCTCCTTTATTACACAAAATATCTCAAACACTTTGGAAAAAAATTAATTCTAATCTTCCTAGTTCATCCAAAATTAATACCATAGATCAAGAACATCCGGATGTATTAAGTTCTTCAAATGACTCTTCTAATCTTTCGTTTTCTAGTCTTTCCTCTTCAAACGAACTTATTTCAAAAATTCATCAAGTTGAAGATTCCTTCTTAGAACCTACGAGAGGTTAACAAAATTCGTCAATTCAAATCTCGTCGTCACTATTCAAATCCTCGTTGGAAACGAGGCCGAGACAAGGACTTATTACCCACGACCTACGCCTCCGGATATTCAATATGAAGAACGTGCTAAATTTCATACCGCTCATTATGATGGCAGTTCTATTACAAATTGGAACATTGATGGCAAAAGTGAGTATGAAATACTCAACACATTGCAAGAAATGGGTATGGCCAAGATTGCATACAAAGTTCACAACATCCCCCGATAAAAAACGCAGCAATGTTTTTAGTTGCTCGGTTTCACGAGACAATTAAAATATTGGTGGGACAATTCATTAACTCTTGAAGACAAAATAGCCATTCTCGATCATACTATAGAACATGAGGACGAACAAGGTAATATTTCATTAGAAAATGATGCATGTGATTTTTTACTCATTACTATTTCCATGCATTTTGTGGGAAACCCAAAAGAAGAACTTTCTTCTGCAAAAATATTTTTGACAAATTTAAGATGTCCAACTTTAACAGATTTTAGCTGGTATAAAGATATGTTTTTAACATATGTACTCAAACGACCAGATTGCAATGCTCCATTTTGGAAAGAAAAATTTATTACTTGGTTTACCAAACTTATTTTCTCAACGCATTATTACAAATCTTAAAAAAGAAATGGGTTTAGAACAAATTGATTTCAATATTATAACTTATGGCCAACTTTTTGCATTCATTAAACAAGAAGCATTATCTCGCATGTCAAGAATTGAAATTTCAAGCCAAATATGGTAGTGAGCGTCGAGAACTTGGTTCCTTCGTGAAGCCTTTGGAATTACGAGGAATTAAGGCCCCTTCGCTCAACTCAAACGACGTTCTTTCCAACGACCGACAAGGTATTCAAGACGACGGTATCGCAATTCCAAACCATCTCCTCCCGTAATTTTACAAACCTCCACGTAAATCTCGCAAAAATCGTTATTCTAACTCAAAGCAATTTACTAAAATTATTTGTTATAAATGTGGCAAACCAGGGACATAAAGCGGATGTGTGTCGAAGCAAGAAGATTACTACAATTTTGGATCAATTTCGGAACTAGACAAAGAATTGAAAGAGAAATTGCATATATCCTTGGTTCAAGATGATTTCGATCCTCAACCGGATGATTTTCAAGAATACAAAGACAGATGGATGATGATAATATTTCCTCTCCTTGTGCTTGCAAAGTTATCAATATGATCAAACATTCTTCGGATAATACAACCCAAAGATCAAAAAAGAACTCATATTTGATATCATTCAAGACCTTCCTCCCGAAGCTCAAAAAAAGACAACTTGAAAAACTCAAAACCCTCATTCTTCGAGAAGAATCCAGTTTCCGCTCAACTCATTGAACCATTCAAGTATTTCAAAAATGTTTGATCGCTATCCAAATCTTAATCCTCCAATTCGTCAACATAGCACAACAGAATTGCAAACAGAGATTCGTTCATTAAAAGCACGAGTCAAAGAACTCAAAGAACGTGTATTCTCAATAGAAACCAAGAATTTAGAATTAGATACGCAAATCGCTTTATTGCAATCGCGAACATCTAAAGGTAAAGAAATTCTTCTTGATTCTCATATTCCGATTTTCCATATGCCGAAATTCCTATGCCGGGTATTAATCCGAAAGATTCTCAATTTATTTCCATTATTGACAAAATTACATTTCAAAAATGGAACATATATGTTACAATTTCAATTGGGACTTTTCAAGCAACGCTCATGACTATGCTCGGACAATGGGCGCAGATCAAAGTTGCATCAAAGATGGATTGATTCCTATTAAGTATTACGTTCCAACATATGAATCTCTAGTTACCGCAAACGGTATGCCTCTACAGTCAAAGGTAAACTTGTCAAAACAGACTATTTGCAACGATCATTATTGCTTCAAACATCAATTCATTGTTGTTAGTGATTTAAATACGGAGATCATTTTGGGTACTCCATTTCTTACTCAGATTTATCCATTTTTGGGTTAATCAACATGGTTTGGGTACCAAAATCATGGGAAACCCAGTTATTTTCAAATTTTTTGAATCTCGTCAAACAAAAAAGAATTATTTTTTGTTACAAGAAAATTCTATTTACAAACAAATTAATACTATTCAAAGATTTCGAATAAAATTAATTTTTTTAAAAGAAGATCTTTCTTATACAAGAATTGAAGAACAACCGCAAACTTCTCAAATTCAACAAAGAATTTTAAATTTTCAAAATTTATTTATAAAAGAAGTTTGTGCTGATATTCCAAATGCGTTTTGGGATCGAAAACAACATATTGTTTCGCTTCCTTATGAAAAAGATTTTTCTGAGAAAAACATTCCTACAAAAGCACGTCCAATTCAAATGAATCATGATTTACTTGAAGTATGCAAAAAAGAGATTCAAGATTTACTTGCAAAGAAACTAATTCGCCCCTCCAAATCTCCATGGAGTTGTGCAGCTTTTTATGTAATGAATCAAGCGGAAAAGGAACGCGGTGTTCCTCGGCTCGTCATCAATTACAAACCACTCAACAATGTTTTGCAATGGATTCGATATCCCATTCCAAATAAAAAAGATTTACTCAAACGTCTATATAAGGCAAAATTATTTTCCAAATTCGATATGAAATCGGGATTCCAGCAGATTCAAATTGCGTATCAAGATCGCTACAAAACAAAGATTCACAGTTCCCTTTGGACATTACGAATGGAACGTTATGCCTTTTGGACTCAAAAATGCTCCTTCTGAATTTCAACATATTATGAATGATATTTTCAATCCTTATACGACATTCATTATTGTTTATATTGATGATGTCTTATTATTTTCAGACTCTATTGATCAACATTTTAAACATTTACAAACATTTCTTCAGGTTGTCAAACGAAATGGTTTAGTTGTTTCTGCACCTAAACTTAAATTCTTTCAAACTCAAATACGATTTTTAGGGCATAATATTTACAAAGGTACTATTACACCTATTCATCGTGCTCTTGAGTTTGCTGATAAATTTCCAGATGAAATTAAAGATATAAATCAATTACAAAGATTTCTTGGTTGTCTTAATTATTTGTCTGACTTTTTTCCAAATTTACGACAAATTTGTGCTCCTTTATACCAAAGATTACAAAAAGATCCTCCTGCATGGTCTCACACACATACTCAAATTGTTCGCATGCTAAAAATAAAAGCAAAGACATTACCATGTATGTCCATTCCTCATCCATCTCGCATTCATGATAGTTGAAACAGATGCATCAGATGTAGGATATGGTGGCATTTTGAAACAACGTTTGAATCATTCATCACATGAACAGTTAGTTAGATACCATAGTGGTCT
The DNA here is from genome assembly GCA_028651295.1 of Catharanthus roseus. Lineage (NCBI taxonomy): Eukaryota > Viridiplantae > Streptophyta > Magnoliopsida > Gentianales > Apocynaceae > Catharanthus > Catharanthus roseus. The sequence goes on along the minus strand of JAPQWS010000153.1, from coordinate 24,508,163 downwards.
ATGGCTCGGACCGCAAAAAAATTATTCAACTGTCAAAAAAGAAATTTTAAGTATTGTTTTATGCATTTCAAAATTTCAAGATGATTTATACAACAAAAGATTTTTATTACGCATTGATTGTAAATCTGCAAAAGAAATTTTACAAAAAGATGTTCAAAATCTTGTTTCAAAACAAATTTTTGCTCGTTGGCAAGCAATTCTATTCGCTTTTTGACTTTGATATTGAATATATCAAAGGTACTCAAAATTCTTTACCCGATTTTCTAACGAGAGAATTCCTTACAGTTCCTCACCATGAGTAAACACAAAGACAAAGAGAAATCTTCCAAACAACAGATTCAAAGTTCTCATGATTATGAGATGAAGTCCAGTTCTTCTTTCATTCAAACACCAAACAAACTTCACATTCTTTCTTCGCTACCACCCAAACAATCTCCCGTTTCCCTTCTTATTCATTATGCCAGACATCCTCTTACGGATTATTTCAAAGATCATACAATGTTATATTACTGTATTTTCACCAAAGAAAAAGATCATCGTCAATATGATGAAACACTCATTATCAACTTTCCTACAATATTACAATCACTGGATATGCCGTTTATTCAATTCTGCCATCTTATTAAACTATATGATTGCTTAACCTACGGAAGAACACGAATTCAATATGACATGGGTATATGCTCGTTTTCATATAATAGTTATTATTATCCTCCGTTGTACCTATATCACAGTTGTGATAACGAAATTGAAATTATGTTCAAATTTTTTCATCCCCCCACGCCATAAAAAATTCAAGATTCCCTGGATTGAATATCAAGAGCGAGTTTCGAATCGGGAATCTAACCGAGGAGTTATCGCTCAAACACATTTATTCAAAGGATTGTCCATTATCACTCATCGGAGAATTCAAAATCAAATGGTGGGATCGGGTATTCTGCAGATCTCTGTTCACAAGACACGATACTCAAATATCAAATGGTGGGACTGGGTATTCGTAGATCTCTGTTCACAAGACACGGTACTCAAATTTATTCAACATAATCAACTAGTGCAACGCAGCTTTTCAACAATTATCCAAAGGCATAGGTCCTTCAAACGTTGCGATTCAAACACACGGTACAATCAAATCCTCTCGCACCGACTACTCCCTCAAAACCGGAATCTTCAAATTCTAAGGTTACTACTAGTGAAGACGAAGCGGCTCATTATGAAGAATATCGAAACGATTCAAAGTTTTTCAACAACAATTCAAACAGGGAAAAAATCTCATAGTCCGACATCTTCACAGGGGATCGTCTCATCGAATTTTTTTGGGTACCGATCCTATCGCGGACAGGGATCTCAATGATTTTTAATTCCCTGTATGTGAATTAACAAAAACATGCGAGAAAAAATTTAATTTTCTCCTCTACGTGTTGGTAAGGTGTTGGTCAGCTTATAAATCCGTTGGTAAGCCCGCTGGGAAAAGGGTGTTCCGGTAAAGTGGTCCCATCGTTCCCACGCCGATTTGAAGATTGGATAACTTCGCAATTTTCTATTCTTGTAATTATTATACTAGAAACTAATAATGTCGTAAACTAGATGTAATAATTGTATAATAGCTATAATAATTATGCTAGGTTTAGACATCATAATTATGTCTATCACTTTAGGAAAAGCAGTCAAAAAGCAGTCAAAAGGCAGCAAAAGGCAGTCAAACGAATCATGACAGACAGCATGATTACGCCTGCGCAAAGAAGTCAAAAAGTGAATAGTAAAAGCAAAGTGGCGGGACCCACACGCCATTCTTGCACCTGCAGACAAGCCCACGTGGAGGGACCCACGTCCTCCATTATTCCCGCTCCATTATTGTCCCTGCAGATTCCAAAGAAATGAAATTCAAATTCAAATGCACATCAAATGAAGATTCAAGACAAATGACATTCAAATTATGTCTATAAATAGACTAGCTCAAATGTATTCAAAAACACACAAGCATGTCTACACAATCTTTTTCAGAAGTCTTTTAGAAAATCATTCCCACAACACTTAGCAACTTTATCAACTTCTATCTTCAAGTTTTCAAGAATAAAATTCAAGTAAGCTTTCATTAATTCTGAATTATTTCGTTCAATTGGTAAATTAGTTTCAATTATTTTCACCTGGGTTTAATTTGGTATCAGAGCCATAAGTAATCATTCATCTTAGCATTCTTTGCATATCTTCTCTGCATACATATCATTATTTGTGTTTAGTTCATCTCTGTGTGTTGGTCAGACGCTTGGTCAGCAGGTAAAGCCGTTGGTAAGCCTCATCGGAATAGGTGTTCCGTGCATCGTGGTCCCGTTGGTCCCGCATTAGTAGTTGCATCTAGACTCATAACATGATTTCTATGCATTAAAGATGGCAAATTTGATGAGAAGAATGTTTTCTTCGGTTCTAGCTCGGATTCCCGACGAGTTATTCATAGTAAGGAAGAACAAATTTCATACAATTTCAATGACTGGACTATTCCAGAAGAACAAATTGAAACTATTTACAAAGTTGGAACATTTGATTTCAAAACAGCTTTTTCAGTTAAAACTCATGAAGAGACGATGAATATTCAAGAAAAATTTCAAACAATTCCTCTTTTATCAAAAGTTTCATTACAAAAAATATTACGAAAAAAGGCTTTCGATATATTCATTACGGTTTAATTCAAGTTCTTTGTGAAACCTTTAGTTCATCTTGGAGTTGATGCTCCTATCTATTTAGCTTTACGCGATAAACGTTTAAAACGCTACAAATCCTCATTACTTGCTATGATTCAAACTAATATTTGCAATGGTCCTATTTATTTCAATTGTGCTCCAAATTATTACTGTTTCTTTAACGAGATCCTTTGATTCCCGAATTCATTAGTATTAGATATTCATCTTCAAGGTGATGAGTTTGAGAAACTCACCGAACAATTCGTGGTTATGTATCGAATATATTATCGATTACTTAGCTCTCGGCTTAATCCTCGTTTCAAAGCTGATTCCTACATCACGCGATGAGGCTGTCCTTCTCCATATCGAAGCGAACGAGTCAAAAACGTTTACTCCAAAACGACTCAAATGGCACGAGATTACAATTCTGAAGAATTTCAAATCGAAAATGCTCAAGCACCTCCTCATATAGAACGCACTTGAGATTTCTCAAATTATTGAAGAATCAAATGGCAATATCCTCATAAGATTTAATTCTATGCGAGAACAAGGTTCATGTTCTCACTCTCCCAGAACAAGCGGGTATTCATTTGCGAGAATCACTTTCTACATTTCGGATGCCTCTTCCTATTCATGTACATCATCTTGCTCCTATTCCCTGAGGTTTCTAAATCTCCTCCTTCATCTCCAAGCTGCATCTCAAATGAAAGGTGAAATTGATGTTATTCATCGGATAAAAAACATTGATTTTTGCGTCTTTAGAACAAGATATTTTTGAATCGAGAAAATGATGAAAAAAAGAAATTGGTTTTTCAATTAGATTCATTTTATCAAACAAAAAATTAAACAAGAATGGATTTCTTGATATTAAAAGGTTAAGGATTCCTTTTGTTTTTTTCGTTGGTTAGAATATTTTTTAATCAAACAAGGTTTTGACGAAAAAGATTTTCTCAAAATATCTCATATAAATGTTCATACAAATTTAGCAAAAAAAATGGAAATTATCGATGGTAATACTATTACTCAAATTCATCCACCACTTCAATCTCTTCGTATAGACACTCCTTCCGGTGAAATTATTGCTTCTCCATTTAAAAGGGGAAAAGACAATGATGATTCTATTCAACTCGATGATATCGGAAAAAATTTATCATCGGAACAATTATTCCAATCGGATCCTACATACTATTGCTACTCAAGTTGATTCTCTATCTACGGAGATTAAATCAATTTCTAAGCCTAATAGTCCCAGATTTCCCTGCTAGTTATTCCTCTCCTCATTTCCAACCAAACATACTATCTAAAGCTCAAGAAACAACACTTATACGTCCAACATCTTCTATGCCCATCCCATCCTCTCCTTTATTACACAAAATATCTCAAACACTTTGGGAAAAAAATTAATTCTAATCTTCCTAGTTCATCCAAAATTAATACCATAGATCAAGAACATCCGGATGTATTAAGTTCTTCAAATGACTCTTCTAATCTTTCGTTTTCTAGTCTTTCCTCTTCAAACGAACTTATTTCAAAAAATTCATCAAGTTGAAGATTCCTTCTTAGAACCTACGAGAGGTTAACAAAATTCGTCAATTCAAATCTCGTCGTCACTATTCAAATCCTCGTTGGAAACAGGGCCGAGACAAGGACTTATTACCCACGACCTACGCCTCAGGATATTCAATATGAAGAACGTGCTAAATTTCATACCGCTCATTATGATGGCGGTTCTATTACAAATTGGAACATTGATGGCAAAAGTGAGTATGAAATACTCAACACATTGCAAGAAATGGGTATGGCCAAGATTGCATACAAAGTTCACAACATCCCACGATAAAAAACGCAGCAATGTTTTTTAGTTGCTTTGGTTTCACGGGACAATTAAAATATTGGTGGGACAATTCATTAACTCTTGAAGACAAAATAGCCATTCTCGATCATACTATAGAACATGAGGACGAACAAGGTAATATTTCATTAGAAAATGATGCATGTGATTTTTTACTCATTACTATTTCCATGCATTTTGTGGGAAACCCAAAAGAAGAACTTTCTTACGCAAAAATATTTTTGACAATTTAAGATGTCCAACTTTATGATTTTAGTTGGTATAAAGATATGTTTTTAACATATGTACTCAAACGACAGATTGCAATGCTCCATTTTGGAAAGAAAAATTTATTCTTGGTTTACCAAACTTATTTTCTCAACGCATTATTACAAATCTTAAAAAAGAAATGGGTTTAGAACAAATTGATTTCAATATTATAACTTATGGCCAACTTTTTGCATTCATTAAACAAGAAGCATTATCTGCATGTCAAGAATTGAAATTTCAAGCCAAATATGGTAGTGAGCGTCGAGAACTTGGTTCATTCAGTGAAGCCTTTGGATAATTGTTGAAAAGCTGCGTTGCACTAGTTGATTATGTTGAATAAATTTGAGTCTCGTGTCTTGTGAACAGAGATCTACGAGAATACCCGAGTCCACCATTTGATTTTGAATTCTACGATGAGTGATAATGGACAATCCTTTGAATAAATGTGTTTGAGCCCGATAACTCCTCGGTTAGATTCGATTCGAAACTTCGCTCTTGATATTCAATCCGGGAATCTTGAATTTTTTATGGCGTGGGGGGATGAAAAAATTTGAACATAATTTCAATTTCGTTATCACAAGCTGTGATATAGGTACAACGGAGGATAATAATAACTATTATATGAAAACGAGCATATACCCATGTCATATTGAATTCGTGTTCTTCAGTAGGTTAAGCAATCATATAGTTTAATAAGATGGCGAGAATTGAATAAACGGCATATCCGAGTGATTGTAATATTGTAGGAAAGTTGATAATGAGTGTTTCATCATATTGACGATGATCTTTTTCTTTGGTGAAAATACGGTAATATAACATTGTATGATCTTTGAAAACATCAGTAAGAGGATGTACGGCATAATGAATAAGAAGGGAAACGGGAGATTGTTTGGGTGGTAGCGAAGAAAGAATGTGAAGTTTGTTTGGTGTTTGAATGAAAGAAGAAGCTGGACTTCATCTCATAATCATGAGAACTTTGAATGCATTGTTTGGAAGATTTCTCTTTGTCTTTGTGTTTACTCATGGTGAGGAGCTGTAAGGAATTCTCTCGTTAGAAAATCGGGTAAAGAATTTTGAGTACCTTTGATATATTCAATATGAAAGTCAAAAGCGAGATAGAATTGCTTGCCAACGAGCAAAAATTTGTTTTGAAACAAGATTTTGAACATCTTTTTGTAAAATTTCTTTTGCGGGATTTACAATCAATGCGTAATAAAAATCTTTTGTTGTATAAATCATCTTGAAATTTTGAAATGCATAAAACAATACTTAAAATTTCTTTTTTGACAGATTGAATAATTTTTTTTGCGGTCAGAGCCATAGACCACTATGGTATCTAACTAACTTGTTCATGTGATGAATGATTCAAACGTTGTTTCAAAAATGCCACCATATCCTACATCCGATGCATCTGTTTCAACTATCATGAATGCGAGATGGATGAGGAATGGACATACATGGTAATGTCTTTGCTTTTATTTTTAGCATGCGAACAATTTGAGTATGTGTGTGAGACCATGCGGGAGGATCTTTTTGTAATCTTTGGTATAAAGGAGCACAAATTTGTCGTAAATTTGGAAAAAAAGTCGGGACAAATAATTAAGACAACCAAGAAATCTTTGTAATTGATTTATATCTTTAATTTCATCCGGAAATTTATCAGCAAACTCAAGAGCACGATGAATAGGTGTAATAGTACCTTTGTAAATATTATGCCCTAAAAAATCGTATTTGAGTTTGAAAGAATTTAAGTTTAGGTGCGAAACAACTAAACCATTTCGTTTGACAACTCTGAAGAAATGTTTGTAAATGTTTAAAATGTTGATCAATAGAGTTCGAAAATAATAAGACATCATCAATATAAACAATAATGAATGTCGTATAAGGATTGAAAATATCATTCATAATATGTTGAAATTCGGAAAGGAGCATTTTTGAGTCCAAAAGGCATAACGTTCCATTCGTAATGTCCAAAGGGAACTGTGAATGCTGTTTTGTAGCGATCTTGATCTGCAATTTGAATCTGCCAGAATCCTGATTTCATATCGAATTTGGAAAATAATTTTTGCCTTATATAGACGTTTGAGTAAATCTTTTTTTATTTGGAATGGGATATCGAATCCATTGCAAAACATTGTTGAGTGGTTTGTAATTGATGACGAGCCGAGGAACACCGCGTTCCTTTTCAGCTGATTCATTACATAAAAAGCTGCACAACTCCATGGAGATTTGGAGGGGCGAATTAGTTTCTTTGCAAGTAAATCTTGAATCTCTTTTTTGCATACTTCAAGTAAATCATGATTCATTTGAATTGGACGTGCTTTTGTAGGAATGTTTTTCTCGGAAAAAATCTTTTTCATAAGGAAGCGAAACAATATGTTGTTTTCGATCCCAAAACGCATTTGGAATATCGGCACAAACTTCTTTTATAAATAAATTTTGAAAATTTAAAATTCTTTGTTGAATTTGAGAAGTTTGCGGTTGTTCTTCAATTCTTGTATAAGAAAGATCTTCTTTTAAAAAAATTAATTTTATTACGAAATCTTTGAATAGTATTAATTTGTTTGTAAATAGAATTTTCTTGTAACAAAAATAATTCTTTTTTGTTTGACGAGATTCAAAAATTTGAAAATAAGCTGGGTTTCCCATGATTTTGGTACCCAAACCATGTTGATTAACCCAAAAATGGATAAATACGAGTAAGAAATGGAGTACCCAAAATGATCTCAGTATTTAAATCACTAACAACAATGAATTGATGTTTGAAGCAATAATGATCGTTGCAAATAGTTGTTTTGACAAGTTTACCTTTGACTGTAGAGGCATACCGTTTGCGGTAACTAGAGATTCATATGTTGGAGCGTAATACTTAATAGGAATCAATCCATCTTTGATGCAACTTTGATCTGCGCCCATTGTCCGGCATAGTCTATAGCGTTGCTTGAAAAGTCCCAATTGAAATTGTAACATATATGTTCCATTTTTGAAATGTAATTTTGTCAATAATGGAAATAAATTGAGAATCTTTCGGATTAATACCCGGCATAGGAATTTCGGCATATGGAAAATCGGAATATGAGAATCAAGAAGAATTTCTTTACCTTTAGATGTTCGCGATTGCAATAAAGCGATTTGCGTATCTAATTCTAAATTCTTGGTTTCTATTGAGAATACACGTTCTTTGAGTTCTTTGACTCGTGCTTTTAATGAACGAATCTCTGTTTGCAATTCTGTTGTGCTATGTTGACGAATTGGAGGATTAAGATTTGGATAGCGATCAAACATTTTTGAAATACTTGAATGGTTCAATGAGTTGAGCGGAAACTGGATTCTTCTCGAAGAATGAGGGTTTTGAGTTTTTCAAGTTGTCTTTTTTTGAGCTTCGGGAGGAAGGTCTTGAATGATATCAAATATGAGTTCTTTTTTGATCTTTGGGTTTGTATTATCCGAAGAATGTTTGATCATATTGATAACTTTGCAAGCACAAGGAGAGGAAATATTATCATCATACATGCTTCTTTGTATTCTTGAAAATCATCCGGTTGAGGATCGAAATCATCTTGAACCAAGGATATATGCAATTTCTCTTTCAATTCTTTGTCTAGTTCGGAAATTGATCCAAAATTGTAGTAATCTTCTTGCTTCGACACACATCTGCTTTATGTCTGGTTTGCCACATTTATAACAAATAATTTTAGTAAATTGCTTTGAGTTAGAATAACGATTTTTTGCGAGATTTACGTGGAGGTTTGTAAAATTACGGAGGAGATGGTTTGGAATTGCGATACCGTCGTCTTGAATACCTTGTCGGTCGTTGGAAAGAACGTCGTTTGAGTTGAGCGGAAGGGGCCTTAATTCCCTGTAATTCCAAAGGCTTCACGAAGGAACCAAGTTCTCGACGCTCACTACCATATTTGGCTTGAAATTTCAATTCTTGACATGCGAGATAATGCTTCTTGTTTAATGAATGCAAAAAGTTGGCCATAAGTTATAATATTGAAATCAATTTGTTCTAAACCCATTTCTTTTTTAAGATTTGTAATAATGCGTTGAGAAAATAAGTTTGGTAAACCAGATAATAAATTTTTCTTTCCAAAATGGAGCATTGCAATGCAGTCGTTTGAGTACATATGTTAAAAACATATCTTTATACCAGCTAAAATCATTAAAGTTGGACATCTTAAATTTGTCAAAAATATTTTTGCGGAAGAAAGTTCTTCTTTTGGGTTTCCCACAAAATGCATGGAAATAGTAATGAGTAAAAAAATCACATGCATCATTTTCTAATGAAATATTACCTTGTTCGTCCTCATGTTCTATAGTATGATCGAGAATGGCTATTTTGTCTTCAAGAGTTAATGAATTGTCCCACCAATATTTTAATTGTCCCTGTGAAACCAGACAACTAAAAAACATTGCTGCGTTTTTTATCGGGGATGTTGTGAACTTTGTATGCAATCTTGGCCATACCCATTTCTTGCAATGTGTTGAGTATTTCATACTCACTTTTGCCATCAATGTTCCAATTTGTAATAGAACTGCCATCATAATGAGCGGTATGAAATTTAGCACGTTCTTCATATTGAATATCCCAGGAGGCGTAGGTCGTGGGTAATAAGTCCTTGTCTCGGCTTTGTTTCCAACGAGGATTTGAATAGTGACGACGAGATTTGAATTGACGAATTTTGTTAACCTCTCGTAGGTTCTAAGAAGGAATCTTCAACTTGATGAATTTTTGAAATAAGTTCGTTTGAAGAGGAAAGACTAGAAAACGAAAGATTAGAAGAGTCATTTGAAGAACTTAATACATCTGGATGTTCTTGATCTATGGTATTAATTTTGGATGAACTAGGAAGATTAGAATTAATTTTTTCCAGTGTTTGAGATATTTTGTGTAATAAAGGAGAGGATGGGATGGGCATAGAAGATGTTGGACGTATAAGTGTTGTTTCTTGAGCTTTAGATAGTATGTTTGGTTGGAAATGAGGAGAGGAATAACTAGCGGGAAATGCGGGACTATTAGGCTTAGAAATTGATTTAATCTCTGTAGATAGAGAATCAACTTGAGTAGCAATAGTATGTAGGATCTGATTGGAAAATCGATCAAAAGCAACTACTAATGAATTTTGAGTACCTTTGATATATTCAATATGAAAGTCAAAAGCAGATAGAATTGCTTGCCAACGAGCAAAAATTTGTTTTGAAACAAGATTTTGAACATCTTTTTGTAAAATTTCTTTTGCAGATTTACAATCAATGCGTAATAAAAATCTTTTGTTGTATAAATCATCTTGAAATTTTGAAATGCATAAAACAATACTTAAAATTTCTTTTTTGTGCAGGTTGAATAATTTTTTTTGCGGTCAGAGCCATAGACCACTATGGTATCTAACTAACTTGTTCATGTGATGAATGATTCAAAGCGTTGTTTCAAAATGCCACCATATCCTACATCTGATGCATCTGTTTCAACTATCATGAATGCAGATGGATGAGGAATGGACATACATGGTAATGTCTTTGCTTTTATTTTTAGCATGCGAACAATTTGAGTATGTGTGTGAGACCATGCAGGAGGATCTTTTTGTAATCTTTGGTATAAAGGAGCACAAATTTGTCGTAAATTTGGAAAAAAGTCAGACAAATAATTAAGACAACCAAGAAATCTTTGTAATTGATTTATATCTTTAATTTCATCTGGAAATTTATCAGCAAACTCAAGAGCACGATGAATAGGTGTAATAGTACCTTTGTAAATATTATGCCCTAAAAATCGTATTTGAGTTTGAAAGAATTTAAGTTTAGGTGCAGAAACAACTAAACCATTTCGTTTGACAACCTGAAGAAATGTTTGTAAATGTTTAAAATGTTGATCAATAGAGTCTGAAAATAATAAGACATCATCAATATAAACAATAATGAATGTCGTATAAGGATTGAAAATATCATTCATAATATGTTGAAATTCAGAAGGAGCATTTTTGAGTCCAAAAGGCATAACGTTCCATTCGTAATGTCCAAAGGGAACTGTGAATGCTGTTTTGTAGCGATCTTGATCTGCAATTTGAATCTGCCAGAATCCTGATTTCATATCGAATTTGGAAAATAATTTTGCCTTATATAGACGTTTGAGTAAATCTTTTTTATTTGGAATGGGATATCGAATCCATTGCAAAACATTGTTGAGTGGTTTGTAATTGATGACGAGCCGAGGAACACCGCGTTCCTTTTTCCAGCTTGATTCATTACATAAAAAGCTGCACAACTCCATGGAGATTTGGAGGGGCGAATTAGTTTCTTTGCAAGTAAATCTTGAATCTCTTTTTTTGCATACTTCAAGTAAATCATGATTCATTTGAATTGGACGTGCTTTTGTAGGAATGTTTTTCTCGGAAAAAATCTTTTTCATAAGGAAGCGAAACAATATGTTGTTTTCGATCCCAAAACGCATTTGGAATATCAGCACAAACTTCTTTTATAAATAAATTTTGAAAATTTAAAATTCTTTGTTGAATTTGAGAAGTTTGCGAGTTGTTCTTCAATTCTTGTATAAGAAAGATCTTCTTTTAAAAAAATTAATTTTATTACGAAATCTTTGAATAGTATTAATTTGTTTGTAAATAGAATTTTCTTGTAACAAAAATAATTCTTTTTGTTTGACGAGATTCAAAAATTTGAAAATAACTGGGTTTCCCATGATTTTGGTACCCAAACCATGTTGATTAACCCAAAAATGGATAAATGCGAGTAAGAAATGGAGTACCCAAAAATGATCTCCGTATTTAAATCACTAACAACAATGAATTGATGTTTGAAGCAATAATGATCGTTGCAAATAGTTTGTTTTGACAAGTTTACCTTTGACTCGTAGAGGCATACCGTTTGCGGTAACTAGAGATTCATATGTTGGAACGTAATACTTAATAGGAATCAATCCATCTTTGATGCAACTTTGATCTGCGCCCACTGTCCGAGCATAGTCATGAACGTTGCTTGAAAAGTCCCAATTGAAATTGTAACATATATGTTCCATTTTTGAAATGTAATTTTGTCAATAATGGAAATAAATTGAGAATCTTTCGGATTAATACCGGCATAGGAATTTCGGCATATGGAAAATCGGAATATGAGAATCAAGAAGAATTTCTTTACCTTTAGATGTTCGCGATTGCAATAAAGCGATTTGCGTATCTAATTCTAAATTCTTGGTTTCTATTGAGAATACACGTTCTTTGAGTTCTTTGACTCGTGCTTTTAATGAGCGAATCTCGTTTGCAATTCTGTTGTGCTATGTTGACGAATTGGAGGATTAAGATTTGGATAGCGATCAAACATTTTTGAAATACTTGAATGGTTCAATGAGTTGAGCGAAGCTGGATTCTTCTCGAAGAATGAGGGTTTTGAGTTTTTCAAGTTGTCTTTTTTTGAGCTTCGGGAGGAAGGTCTTGAATGATATCAAATATGAGTTCTTTTTTGATCTTTGGGTTTGTATTATCCGAAGAATGTTTGATCATATTGATAACTTTGCAAGCACAAGGAGAGGAAATATTATCATCATACATCTGTCTTGTATTCTTGAAAATCATCTCGGTTGAGGATCGAAATCATCTTGAACCAAGGATATATGCAATTTCTCTTTCAATTCTTTGTCTAGTTCGGAAATTGATCCAAAATTGTAGTAATCTTCTTGCTTCGACACACATCCGCTTTATGTCTGGTTTGCCACATTTATAACAAATAATTTTAGTAAATTGCTTTGAGTTAGAATAACGATTTTTTGCGAGATTTACGTGGAGGTTTGTAAAATTACGGAGGAGATGGTTTGGAATTGCGATACTCGTCGTCTTGAATACCTTGTCGGTCGTTGGAAAGAACGTCGTTTGAGTTGAGCGAAGGGGCCTTAATTCCTGTAATTCCAAAGGCTTCACGAAGGAACCAAGTTCTCGACGCTCACTACCATATTTGGCTTGAAATTTCAATTCTTGACATGCGAGATAATGCTTCTTGTTTAATGAATGCAAAAAGTTGGCCATAAGTTATAATATTGAAATCAATTTGTTCTAAACCCATTTCTTTTTTAAGATTTGTAATAATGCGTTGAGAAAATAAGTTTGGTAAACCCGAGTAATAAATTTTTCTTTCCAAAATGGAGCATTGCAATGCAGTCGTTTGAGTACATATGTTAAAAACATATCTTTATACCCGACTAAAATACGTTAAAGTTGGACATCTTAAATTTGTCAAAAATATTTTTTGCGGAAGAAAGTTCTTCTTTTGGGTTTCCCACAAAATGCATGGAAATAGTAATGAGTAAAAAAATCACATGCATCATTTTCTAATGAAATATTACCTTGTTCGTCCTCATGTTCTATAGTATGATCGAGAATGGCTATTTTGTCTTCAAGAGTTAATGAATTGTCCCACCAATATTTTAATTGTCTGTGAAACCAGACAACTAAAAACATTGCTGCGTTTTTTATCGGGGATGTTGTGAACTTTGTATGCAATCTTGGCCATACCCATTTCTTGCAATGTGTTGAGTATTTCATACTCACTTTTGCCATCAATGTTCCAATTTGTAATAGAACTGCCATCATAATGAGCGGTATGAAATTTAGCACGTTCTTCATATTGAATATCCGGAGGCGTAGGTCGTGGGTAATAAGTCCTTGTCTCGGCCTGTTTCCAACGAGGATTTGAATAGTGACGACGAGATTTGAATTGACGAATTTTGTTAACCTCTGTAGGTTCTAAGAAGGAATCTTCAACTTGATGAATTTTTGAAATAAGTTCGTTTGAAGAGGAAAGACTAGAAAACGAAATATTAGAAGAGTCATTTGAAGAACTTAATACATCTGGATGTTCTTGATCTATGGTATTAATTTTGGATGAACTAGGAAGATTAGAATTAATTTTTTCCAGTGTTTGAGATATTTTGTGTAATAAAGGAGAGGATGGGATGGGCATAGAAGATGTTGGACGTATAAGTGTTGTTTCTTGAGCTTTAGATAGTATGTTTGGTTGGAAATGAGGAGAGGAATAACTAGCAGGAAATCTGGGACTATTAGGCTTAGAAATTGATTTAATCTCTGTAGATAGAGAATCAACTTGAGTAGCAATAGTATGTAGGATCTGATTGGAAAATCGATCAAAAGCAACTACTAATGAATTTTGAGTACCTTTGATATATTCAATATCAAAGTCAAAAGCAGATAGAATTGCTTGCCAACGAGCAAAAATTTGTTTTGAAACAAGATTTTGAACATCTTTTTGTAAAATTTCTTTTGCGATTTACAATCAATGCGTAATAAAAAATCTTTTGTTGTATAAATCATCTTGAAATTTTGAAATGCATAAAACAATACTTAAAATTTCTTTTTTGACGAGTTGAATAATTTTTTTTGCGGTCAGAGCCATAGACCACTATGGTATCTAACTAACTTGTTCATGTGATGAATGATTCAAAGCGTTGTTTCAAAATGCCACCATATCCTACATCCGATGCATCTGTTTCAACTATCATGAATGCGAGATGGATGAGGAATGGACATACATGGTAATGTCTTTGCTTTTATTTTTAGCATGCGAACAATTTGAGTATGTGTGTGAGACCATGCAGGAGGATCTTTTTGTAATCTTTGGTATAAAGGAGCACAAATTTGTCGTAAATTTGGAAAAAAGTCAGACAAATAATTAAGACAACCAAGAAATCTTTGTAATTGATTTATATCTTTAATTTCATCTGGAAATTTATCAGCAAACTCAAGAGCACGATGAATAGGTGTAATAGTACCTTTGTAAATATTATGCCCTAAAAATCGTATTTGAGTTTGAAAGAATTTAAGTTTAGGTGCAGAAACAACTAAACCATTTCGTTTGACAACTTTGAAGAAATGTTTGTAAATGTTTAAAATGTTGATCAATAGAAGTCCGAAAATAATAAGACATCATCAATATAAACAATAATGAATGTCGTATAAGGATTGAAAATATCATTCATAATATGTTGAAATTCGGAAGGAGCATTTTTGAGTCCAAAAGGCATAACGTTCCATTCGTAATGTCCAAAGGGAAGCTGTGAATCTTTGTTTTGTAGCGATCTTGATCCGCAATTTGAATCGCGCGAATCCCGATTTCATATCGAATTTGGAAAATAATTTTGCCTTATATAGACGTTTGAGTAAATCTTTTTTATTTGGAATGGGATATCGAATCCATTGCAAAACATTGTTGAGTGGTTTGTAATTGATGACGAGCCGAGGAACACCGCGTTCCTTTTCCAGCTGATTCATTACATAAAAAGTTTGCACAACTCCATGGAGATTTGGAGGGGCGAATTAGTTTCTTTGCAAGTAAATCTTGAATCTCTTTTTTTGCATACTTCAAGTAAATCATGATTCATTTGAATTGGACGTGCTTTTGTAGGAATGTTTTTCTCGGAAAAATCTTTTTCATAAGGAAGCGAAACAATATGTTGTTTTCGATCCCAAAACGCATTTGGAATATCGGCACAAACTTCTTTTATAAATAAATTTTGAAAATTTAAAATTCTTTGTTGAATTTGAGAAGTTTGCGGTTGTTCTTCAATTCTTGTATAAGAAAGATCTTCTTTTAAAAAAATTAATTTTATTACGAAATCTTTGAATAGTATTAATTTGTTTGTAAATAGAATTTTCTTGTAACAAAAATAATTCTTTTTTGTTTGATGAGATTCAAAAATTTGAAAATAAGCTGGGTTTCCCATGATTTTGGTACCCAAACCATGTTGATTAACCCAAAATGGATAAATACGAGTAAGAAATGGAGTACCCAAAAATGATCTCAGTATTTAAATCACTAACAACAATGAATTGATGTTTGAAGCAATAATGATCGTTGCAAATAGTCTGTTTTGACAAGTTTACCTTTGACTCGTAGAGGCATACCGTTTGCGGTAACTAGAGATTCATATGTTGGAGCGTAATACTTAATAGGAATCAATCCATCTTTGATGCAACTTTGATCTGCGCCGCTGTCCAGCATAGCTGTAAACGTTGCTTGAAAAGTCCCAATTGAAATTGTAACATATATGTTCCATTTTTGAAATGTAATTTTGTCAATAATGGAAATAAATTGAGAATCTTTCGGATTAATACCTGGCATAGGAATTTCGGCATATGGAAAATCTGGAATATGAGAATCAAGAAGAATTTCTTTACCTTTAGATGTTCGCGATTGCAATAAAGCGATTTGCGTATCTAATTCTAAATTCTTGGTTTCTATTGAGAATACACGTTCTTTGAGTTCTTTGACCTGTGCTTTTAATGAACGAATCTCTGTTTGCAATTCTGTTGTGCTATGTTGACGAATTGGAGGATTAAGATTTGGATAGCGATCAAACATTTTTGAAATACTGAATGGTTCAATGAGTTGAGCAGAACTGGATTCTTCTCGAAGAATGAGGGTTTTGAGTTTTTCAAGTTGTCTTTTTTGAGCTTCAGGAGGAAGGTCTTGAATGATATCAAATATGAGTTCTTTTTTATCTTTGGCTGTATTATCTGAAGAATGTTTGATCATATTGATAACTTTGCAAGCACAAGGAGAGGAAATATTATCATCATACATCTGTCTTGTATTCTTGAAAATCATCTGGTTGAGGATCGAAATCATCTTGAACCAAGGATATATGCAATTTCTCTTTCAATTCTTTGTCTAAGTTCGGAAATTGATCCAAAATTGTAGTAATCTTCTTGCTTCGACACACATCTGCTTTATGTCCTGGTTTGCCACATTTATAACAAATAATTTTAGTAAATTGCTTTGAGTTAGAATAACGATTTTTGCGAGATTTACGTGGAGGTTTGTAAAATTCTGGAGGAGATGGTTTGGAATTGCGATACCGTCGTCTTGAATACCTTGTCGGTCGTTGGAAAGAACGTCGTTTGAGTTGAGCGAAGGGGGCCTTAATTCCCTGTAATTCCAAAGGCTTCACGAAGGAACCAAGTTCTCGACGCTCACTACCATATTTGGCTTGAAATTTCAATTCTTGACATGCGAGATAATGCTTCTTGTTTAATGAATGCAAAAAGTTGGCCATAAGTTATAATATTGAAATCAATTTGTTCTAAACCCATTTCTTTTTTTAAGATTTGTAATAATGCGTTGAGAAAATAAGTTTGGTAAACCGAGTAATAAATTTTTCTTTCCAAAATGGAGCATTGCAATGCAGTCGTTTGAGTACATATGTTAAAAACATATCTTTATACCCGACTAAAATCAGTTAAAGTTGGACATCTTAAATTTGTCAAAAATATTTTTGCGGGAAGAAAGTTCTTCTTTTGGGTTTCCCACAAAATGCATGGAAATAGTAATGAGTAAAAAAATCACATGCATCATTTTCTAATGAAATATTACCTTGTTCGTCCTCATGTTCTATAGTATGATCGAGAATGGCTATTTTGTCTTCAAGAGTTAATGAATTGTCCCACCAATATTTTAATTGTCTGTGAAACCGAGCAACTAAAAAACATTGCTGCGTTTTTATCGGGGGATGTTGTGAACTTTGTATGCAATCTTGGCCATACCCATTTCTTGCAATGTGTTGAGTATTTCATACTCACTTTTGCCATCAATGTTCCAATTTGTAATAGAACCGCCATCATAATGAGCGGTATGAAATTTAGCACGTTCTTCATATTGAATATCCGGGAGGCGTAGGTCGTGGGTAATAAGTCCTTGTCTCGGCTTTGTTTCCAACGAGGATTTGAATAGTGACGACGAGATTTGAATTGACGAATTTTGTTAACCTCTGTAGGTTCTAAGAAGGAATCTTCAACTTGATGAATTTTTGAAATAAGTTCGTTTGAAGAGGAAAGACTAGAAAACGAAAGATTAGAAGAGTCATTTGAAGAACTTAATACATCCGGATGTTCTTGATCTATGGTATTAATTTTGGATGAACTAGGAAGATTAGAATTAATTTTTTTCCAAAGTGTTTGAGATATTTTTGTGTAATAAAGGAGAGGATGGGATGGGCATAGAAGATGTTGGACGTATAAGTGTTGTTTCTTGAGCTTTAGATAGTATGTTTGGTTGGAAATGAGGAGAGGAATAACTAGCAGGGAAATGCAGGGACTATTAGGCTTAGAAATTGATTTAATCTCTGTAGATAGAGAATCAACTTGAGTAGCAATAGTATGTAGGATCCGATTGGAATAATTGTTCGATGATAAATTTTTCGATATCATCGAGTTGAATAGAATCATCATTGTCTTTTCCCCTTTTAAATGGAGAAGCAATAATTTCACCGAAGGAGTGTCTATACGAAGAGATTGAAGTGGTGGATGAATTTGAGTAATAGTATTACCATCGGATAATTTCCATTTTTTTTGCTAAATTTGTATGAACATTTATATGAGATATTTTGAGAAAATCTTTTTCGTCAAAAACCTTGTTTGATTAAAAAAATATTCTAACCAACGAAAAAAATCAAACGGAGTCTTTAACCTATTAATATCGAAATCCATTCTTGTTTAATTTTTTGTTTGATAAAATGAATCTAATTGGAAAAAACCAATTTCTTTTTTTCATCATTTTCGATTCAAAAAATATCTTGTTCTAAAGACGCAAAATCAATGTTTTTTATCTGATGAATAACATCAATTTCACCTTTCATTTGAGATGCAGTTGGAGATGAAGGAGGAGATTTAGAAACCTCAGGAATAGGAGCAGTATGATGTACATGAATAGGAAGAGGCATCTGAAATGTAGAAAGTGATTACGCAAATGAATACTGCTTGGTTACGGAGAGTGAGAACATGAACCTTGTTCTCGCATAGAATTAAATCTTATGAGGATATTGCCATTTGATTCTTCAATAATTTGAGAAATCTCGGTGCGTTCTATATGAGGAGGTGCTTGAGCATTTTCGATTTGAAATTCTTCGGGGAATTGTAATCTCGTGCCATTTGAGTCGTTTTGGAGTAAACGTTTTTGACTGTTACGCTTCGAAATGGAGAAGGACGAGTCTCATCGCGTGATGTAGGAATCGGTTTGAAACGAGGATTAAGTCGAGAGCTAAGTAATCGATAATATATTCGATACATAACCACGAATTGTTCGGTGAGTTTCTCAAACTCATCACCTTGAAGATGAATATCTAATACTAATGAATTCAGAATCAAAGGATCTGTTAAAGAAACAGAATAATTTGGAGCACAATTGAAATAAATAGGACCATTGCAAATATTAGTTTGAATCATAGCAAGTAATGAGGATTTGTAGCGTTTTAAACGTTTATCGCGTAAAGCTAAATAGATAGGAGCATCAACTCCAAGATGAACTAAAGGTTTCACAGCAACTTGAATTAAACCGTAATGAATATATCGAAAGCCTTTTTCAGAATATTTTTGTAATGAAACTTTTGATAAAAGAAGAATTGTTTGAAATTTTTCTTGAATATTCATCGTCTCTTCATGAGTTTTAACTGAAAAAGCTGTTTTGAAATCAAATGTTCCAACTTTGTAAATAGTTTCAATTCCTCTTTAAACTTTTTGGGTACTCCAAGTTAAACTTTAAAAAAAATAGATCATAATTTGAAACGGATAAAATAAAAAGTGAGACTATCTTCATGTGACGGAAATAACCTCTCTTTACTCGCTTTCTTCTCCTCCCTTCAATCCAAACGGTGCCTTGCCTAAATGGGGGTGTGGGAAATTGGGAATGAAGAGCAGCATAAATAGAGAGCTGGACTCTACTGAGCTATTCCACAGTAGCTTCAAGAAAAAAGGAATGAGGCGGTAGAGAGTTCGGGAATTCTCAAGGGTGGTTGCCCCTCTCTTCTGCCGATGATTTTCACCGATAAACCAATAAATCAACAGCCCTTCCAGCACAACGGAGAATATTATTCTTTTTCTGTGCTCTGTATAACCAACCATTCATTGTTCATTGCTTGTTGTTTCTTCTGTTTCTGGTTAATTACTTGTGGAATATTATAATGAATATGATATTCATTTCATATGGATCTCACTTTGATAGTTGACATCAGATGATATCTGAGAATTCTATTTTTCAAACTTGTGTTCAATGAAGATCTCTGAAATTGATTCCTAATTTTTCTTGTGGGTAAAAATTGCTAGTGACCCTTAAATTAAATTTTGCTTTGAGGCTGTGATGATGATTCTTGGCAATTTTTTCTAGAGCTACTTGGGACATTTGAGATCAATTCGAGTCGTATCTTGGCAGGGCAATCTCAGATGGTATGTGATTTTTGTGGGTTTTGCTTCTCACGGTTTCACCTGCAACTGATGAATTGCAACCATGGCGTCGTCGTCTCCTCTTTTGTCCTCCTGAACACAGATCTGAGCCTCAACATCCTTCTCAACTGTTACTTTCTTTTTTTTTTTTTTTTTCTTGTTTTTTCTGGTTCCTTTCCGATAGATGGGCTTTTCTGCTGGGATTGACCATAATTGCAAGACCAGAGTGTTGACCTAAC
The DNA here is from genome assembly GCA_028651295.1 of Catharanthus roseus. Classification (NCBI taxonomy): domain Eukaryota; kingdom Viridiplantae; phylum Streptophyta; class Magnoliopsida; order Gentianales; family Apocynaceae; genus Catharanthus; species Catharanthus roseus. The sequence goes on along the minus strand of JAPQWS010000153.1, from coordinate 24,487,915 downwards.
AGTAGCTGAACAATATTACTATAAATGAGTCCGAATTTAATGAAACTTAACTCAAAATTTGTTAAATGCTCGGTTTGTGAGCCCGGATTGGGACGCGAATAGCATGGTTTTTTTTTGAGTTGGATCTAGTTAAAATTATTGAGTATTAAAGTGGTCTAAAATTTTTTTTTATCCGACTCTGATCATAATCTGTAATGATAATGCACAACTATTGTGCGTTATCATTTAATCACGATTGCTCCACTATCAGGTTTATGTGGCTAATAACGCATAATGGGTATGCGTTATGATTAGGCAATAACGTATACTCGTTGTGTGTTATCAGCCACGTAATAATTTTTTTAATTATTAATATCTTTTATTTTTTTAAATTTTTTATTTTTTTAATTTATTTTCTTTTTTAATGAACATTTTTTTTTGTTTTTAATCAAAATTTCTTTTGAAAAAATTTATAATTGTATAAATTTTTTTTAGTATTTTGTTTAATGAATTGTTTTTTTTTAAAATGAAAATTTGTTTTGGAAAAACTTATAATTGTATAATTTTTTTAAAAAGACTGTATTTATTATATTTAACTTATTTTGTAATATTTATATCATTTTCTTGGAAAATATAATTACATTTTAACCATTTCATCGCAAGTTATTTGAAAAAGTAATACTAAAGAAACTGTAAAAAATTTAAAGCAATGATGTAGTTATTAGAAGAAATTGAAAGAAAAATTTCATTAATATAAACATGTTTTATTACAACTATTTCAAGAAAATGTCAAACTTATACATTGTTCGGTTCGGGGTTATTACAATTTTTTTCTTATTATGTCCCGGCATACAACATCTACCACATCTTAGGGGAGAGTCCGAATTTCTATAATACATTTTCCCCTGAAATCGCTTGCCCTGTTTCCTACCCCGTTCATTTTTCATGTTTTGAGGATAGAATGTCAAATTAAAAGGAACATCCCTCCAAAAGTTCTCACTCAAGACCGGATGAAAATTCGCTTGGTAAGTTCTTCTGTACGTTTGTCGCGAATATATCTCTAGCACATAATTATTTGTTCTTGACTCATTTTCTCTACACACTGCAAGAACATGAGAACAAGGCAATATATATGTTTGCCATTTTCCGCAACTACAAAATTTATTATTTAGCCGCAATGTATAAACGTTATTGCCCGTACCAGAAACCTAGATTAGAGATCTGACTGTGTATATTCCCTCTTGCGGATTATAAGTTATAACTTCGTGTTCTCTTGATTTCAGTTCAATCTGCAAGAACTTGTCAAAAATTCGAGTTGGAAATGGATGCACACATTTTCTGCCTCTTCACGATGTTGGTGAAAGTACTTAACTAGTTTGTTGAATATTAGTTCAACCAGGGCTTTTAAAGGTAGAACCCTAGCTTTCTTCAACACACTGTTAAGTGCTTCGGAAATGTTGGTTGTCATGATAGTGTGTCTGTGACCGCCATCATGCAACAGTGTCCATTTCTCTACATCAAACTTCATCAAGTAAATGTAAGCATCAACATTTCTTTCTTGAATCTCTTTCATTACACGGTCAAATTTCCATTATTTTGTTTCTGTTCCGACCTGCCACATCAAGATTTTTAGGTTTGTATTTTTAAAAGTCTTGCTGAAATTTGCTCGATTGTGGCGTAAGCAAAACCGGTGAACTGCAAATGGTGGTTGCCACAAAGGTTGACTTTGAATAGCAGAGAAAATACCTTTATGGCGATCAGAAATGAGGCATACGTGGTGATCTTTGACTACGTATTCTCGCAAGTTTTTAAGGAACCAATTCCAACTCTCGGAGGATTCCTTATCAACAATTGCAAAAGCAAGTGTGAACAAGTGATTATTTTCATCCCACGTACTTGCAATTAACAGCACTCCCTTGTATGGTCCCCTTAAGTGTGTTCCATCCACAGAAATCACCGGCCGATAATATGGAAATCTGTCTATACATGGCGAGAAACACCAGAAAACAAATTTGAAAACATAATTAGGGGGACTGCTTGTTCTGTGATTCAAAAATTCGTATACAGTTCCCGGGTTTATATCCTTTACAGCTTGTAAGTATTTAGGTAGAATACTGAAGGTTGTATCTCAACAACCAAAAACCTTCTCGATGGCAAATTTTCGACCATGCCATCCCCGCTTGTAAGTAAGCCAGTTTGAAACATTACCTGCACTTCTTAAATGATGTTCGAAACAGGTATCTCAGGATCGTTGGCAACTAGGTGTAATATAGACATTGATATAAATTTTGAAGACAAGTTTCTGTGTTTGTTTTGTTCAATCTGTACAAGGCATGTGTGCTCCTTGACGAATCTGGTTATTTCCCACCGATTGTACGTGGCTTTCTTTTTTATACGGATGTACCATGTATAGTAATTATCGTCACTGTGATGGTAACATCTTGCGGTCCATGTATCAATCTTACTTTTCAAAACTCGGTACTCACGCCCCACACTGACAGAGTACTTACGAACCGCACTTACTGCCTGCACTTTGTCAACGAATCTCATGCCTAGCTGTATGTCAGTCATGGAGTCGTTCTAATCGAGTAATCGGAAGGTACCAGATTCTATAATGTCATCTATAAGAGAACCCGAGCCCATATCTAGGAATGCTCCGGAATGTGTGTAGTCATACCTAGCATTGCTAAACCATTGGCTGCTCTCCCATTGTTGCACTATGTTTTCGATGACCGGGTTGACAGGATTTTCAGGATTCAGGGAAGGATGGAACTCTCCTTCTTCTGGGTCATTGTCATCATCCGATTCAGATTGACTAGAAACGGCATCATCTCCGTCTGACCCATCATCCTCATCGTCATCATTGTTTACGGTACTGTACAACATAGACGGTTCATCATAAACCATCTGTATTACGACCGTAATATGTTCGGGCAAAGTTGTTGTGTTTCTGTCGTGTGTACTTGGAATATTTTGTTTTCGATAGGCTCGAATTCAACAAGAATTTGAATTCCTTCCTTCGATAGGTCGGCCGGAATAGTCCATAAATACCGCATTTCTTCATCATTGTTCATGCTATATAAATTAAAGTAAAACATATGATGCACCTCGTAGTACGAAGGCACCCTCATCGTCATTCGAACATTCCAGAGATTGGGATCCATATCTCGATATTTCAAAATTTTTTTTACGAGTTACGCTTGTGAAATAATTCGGTTCATTGGCAATGTCCAACTTTTTCGAATTGTTCCTGTAAAATGGGACCGTATGCATCCCTTGCAATTTCAGAATCCCAAAATAGTTGTACTCTAACAGGGTTGATTGCTTCCATTTCAAAATTATTTAACTGTAAGAGGTTCGGGAATTGAAAAAGAATGGTTGGAATGTTAAGGGAGGTAAGTTTGATATGGTTTATGTGTTTAGTAGATGTAGAGAAGGATGAATGAATGTATCTATTTATAAGGATACAATGGTTTAGGGAAAAGTAGCTGAGAGACAACCGCACACCAAGTAGTCTCTCAATAAGATCTATCAAGTACTGTTTCGGGTTTACACTCCAGCTAGGGCCGGTAACGGCCATACCATCTATCCCTAAACCCCACAGTGTCTGTACATCCTGCAGTGTTATTAACACTTCACCACACGTCAGGTGAAATGTGAGTCTCCGGTCTCCACCGCTATACCAATGATGTAATAAGTGCGTGGTCCAACCTAATGTAACCACACCTAAAGACTCCCCCCAACTCGGTTCTATCAATAATCTCAACCAATCTACGGGGAGCCGTACTGTAGCACTGGAATAGGTTGCACCCAAAACGCCTACACTGAAGGTCAGTATAACACGTCTCGTGATCCCCACTCTATATCAAACCGGATCTGTGCTCATGCTGTCTGGATAAGCCATCAGGGACAATGGGCCCTGGATGCACGTGTCCTGGCACTTCTTCCATCTACATTAATTATATTTTCAGATAGTGTCAATATCGAATAAATGTTTAAAATATTCAGATTTTCATTTTTTTAAGGGTTTGTTGTTAAAAAGTTTACAGTTTCATTTTTTATTGTCTAAAATATTAAGATTTTAATGCAAGAGAGATTATTGTTACAACATTGACAATTTCATGGTTTAATGTTTCAAAAATCAATTTTAAGAGTTTCTAAAGTTTTTATAATGTACCCTGTAGAATCTTAATATTATTATTTTAGTTGTTTAAGATTTACTGTTAAAAAGTTTATAGTTTTATGGTTTATTGTTTGATGTAAATTTTTGGATTTTGATAATAGATTTTTACGTTTTCTTGTATTTAAAGTTTAGAATTTTTAAGTATTTTAAGGTTACTTATAGTATATTTTATAGGTAAGCATTTTACTACTTCATAAATTCACTATTACGGTTTTACAGTTTAAATAAAAGTATTAATAACTAAACTATAAATTTCCAAGTACTGGTTCCCATATTTTCTACTCGAAAATTTATACGTAATATTCCAAATAATTATCTAAGTAATTAAGAAATTTTCAAATAATCATAAAGTAAGGTAAAAAATTCAACCCTAATTGTCCAAATATATAAATTCATGAAAATAATTCATTACACTAACATCACTTTTTAAATGCAAAAAACAATTATAAACATAAAATTATCAAATTTGTGCCAAAAGTTTTCATAACAACAATTTAAAACATAAACCCTAAACCCCACTTTCATAAGAAATGAATGTAAAATTTTGGATTTTAATAATAGATTTTTAAGTTTTGTATTATTTAAATTTTAGAAATTTTAATTTTTTTCAAGGTTACTTATTGTATATTTTATAAGTAAGTATTTTACTACTTCGTAAATTCACTCTAACGGTTTTAGAGTTTAAATCAAAGTATTAATTCCTAAACTATTAATTTCCAAGTATCAGTTCTACTGTTAAAAAAAATAAAAATTAAAAATACCGAATTACAGGTTCCCATATTTTCTAACATGCAAATTAATTATCTAAATAATTAAAAAAATTTTCTAATAATCATAAAGTAAGAAATTAAACCTAATTATCCAAATAAATTCATGAAAAAAATCCTAAACCCTAATATCACTTTTTAAATGCAAAAAACAATTACGTACATAAAATTATCAAATTTGTACAAATTTATTAATAGCTACAATTTTAAACATAAATCCAAACCCCACTTTCACAAATATATATTATAAAATTTTGGATTATAATAATAGATTTTTAAGTTTTGTATTATTTAAAATTTAGAATTTTTAAGTTACAACAAAAAGTTTTCATATTTTCTACTGCTTACAAAAAAAAAAAGGTAAAAAGTGTCGAATTACATGTTCCCATATTTTCTACTCAATAATTTATACGAAATATGCAAAATAATTATCTAAATAATTAAAAAAATTCTAATAATCATAAAGTAAGGTAAGAAATTAAACATAATTATCCAAATAAATTCATGAAATTAATACATCACCCTAATATCACTTTTAAAATTCAAAAACAATATATACATAAAATTATCAAATTTGTACAAATTTATTAATAACAACCATTTTAAACATAAATCCAAAACCCAATTCCACAAAAAATAAATTAATTCAAATTAATAAATAAAATTCATAAAAAGATTAACAAACAACAAATAATGAAATAATTACACTTAATAAATAATACACCAAAAAAAATTTAAATAACTAAAAACTTACCAAAAATTTAAAATGCAGGTTTAGTCTATCGTTTTTCACTCCAAATCTTTAATAACCTTCGTACTCCAAAGAAAGTCTCGCAGCTCATTAAATTTCGAACTAAAATACAAAATTATTAGAAGAAGAGAAATCAAAGTATAATAAAAAATAAAAAAATCAAAAGAAGAAAAAAAAAATTACCGAGCAGCGACGGTGACGGAGGAAAACAGAAAAATTGAACGAGAGGGGCTGGAAAAAAAAAGAGGAAGAAAAATGAGGCAGAAAAAATATAGGAAGAGAAATGAGGTGGAGAGGCTGAAAAAAAAAAAAAGAGGATGAAGAATGAGGGGGAAGAGGCTGAAAAAAATTGAGGAAGAAGCTAAGGAGGAATGAGGCTGAAAAAAATAGAGAGAAGAAGAAATAGGGGAGAAGAAATAAGGAAGAAGAAGAAAAGGGGCAGGGGGCGGCCGCGGCTGAGCGCTAGGGTTTATAACGTGATAACGCACAGTCACTGTGCGTTATCACCTTAATAACGCATAATGGTTGTGTTATCAAGGATGATAACGCACAATCACCGTGCGTTATCGCTACATCAGTGCCAAATCAGCGCCACGTCAGTTTTCTACGCAATTAGCGCGGCTTAGCAAGGCTTAACGCGGCTTATGCCACGTGATTACAGATAACGCACACCCATTGTGCGTTATCTCATGTGATAATGCACAATGAGTGTGCCTTATGGCCTGTCCAGGAAAAAAAACTGGGCATCTTTAGTGTATGATTCTATTTTCTTGGCCCATGTCAAAAAAAAAAAAACCCGAATCGCATATTTAGTAATTTAAATATTATAAAAATTCTATTAAATTGCATATGAAATTTTACAATAATTAATACTCATTTATATTTATTTACTTTAATTGTATTAATTATAATCTTTAATATTCTTTCACGTCCTACTCTTTTCTCCATTCCTTCTTCCTATCCCTAAAAAAGGAAACATTAATATTTTCTATCATATTTCTTTCTATAATATTTTTTTCTCTTATGTTTTATATTTATTCCTTAAAGCTTACCTTTTATTTGGTAAACTTACGATATAAAATATATCAAATTATAAATATTTTACAAGAGATGTTAAAGAAAATTCGAATAAGAAAGAAAGACCATTCTAAATTTTTTCTGGAAAACACTCTTAGTAATATTTATAATTTGGTATATTTTATTAATAAAATTTATCAGATAAAAAATAAAATCTAAGGAGAAAAGATAAACCTTAAAAATATATAAAATAGAAGGAAATATTTTCGAATGGGGAAGAGGAGTAGGAGAGGGTGGGACGAAAGAGAATATTAAAGATTATGATTGGCACAACTAAGATAAATAAATATAGATTATTATTAATTATACAAAATTTGTGTATGTGATTTAATAGGATTTTTGTTATATTTGAATTATAAAAAATAATGCAAAATTATCTATATTAGGGCACACGTTAGACAAATTATATATAGGGTTTGACTCTCTAATCTATATATATGTATATATATGAAAACAAAAAAAAAAATCCTACGTGATTCACTTTCACCATTTGGCATCTACGTGGCCACCTTCTCCTTTTTTTTCTTTCTATTCTATTATAAAAAATAAAAAAAAGGAGATAATAATGAATTTGATATATATAATAATTAAAGAGTTTTAATTTGATAATGAAACTTTATTTGCTGATGATTTGAGAATCTTACACGAAGCAAGTTAATCTAATAAAAAATAACCTAATGAAATAAATTCGAAAACTTTAATTTTCAAAAAATTATTTTGTAGCCGAAAAACTACAATATTTCTTTAAATATATTAAAAAATAAATCTAAAATTTTGATTTTCAAAATTGAGAAAAATAAAGAAAAGGCAAAAATAAATACGAAAATTTTATTTTTTTAAAAAAGAGATAATAATAAAATATTTAAAAATAAATGTGAAAATTTAACTGTCAAAATTGAAAAAAATGTGAAAATAAATTCGAAAATTTAATTAAAAAAAGAGATAATAATGAATTTGATATGGATAATAATTAAAGAGTTTTAATTTGATAATAAAATTTTATTTGCTGATGATTTGAGAATCCAACCAAAAGTTAATTTAATAAAATATATCTGAAAATTTTAATTTCTAAAAAATTTTATTTACAGCTGAAAAAGTACAATATTTTTTTAAATTATTAAAAAACAAATCCAAAAAATTAACTTTTGAGATTCATTAAAAAAAGAAAATGAGAAAAAAAATATAAAAAATTGAATTAAAAAAGATAATATTAATTTTATATAGATAATAATTAAAGAGTTTTAATTTTGATAATGATAATTGAAGAGTTTTAATTTAATAATAAAACACTTTATTTGTTGATGATTTGAGAATCGTAGAAGAAGCAAGTTACTCTAATAAAACATTAATCTAATAAAATAAATTTGAAAATTTTAATTTCTAAACAAATTTAATTTTCAACCAAAAATTACAATAAATTTTATATTAAAAAATAAATTTTAATTTAAAAAATGAGATAATAATGAATAATAATTAAAGAGTTTTAATTCGATAATGATAATTGAAGAGTTTTAATTTAATAATAAAACTTTATTGGTTGATGATTTGTGAATCTTGTAAGAAGCAAGTAATCTAATAAAAAATTGATTTAATACAATAAATTCAAAAACTTTAATTTCCAAAAAAATTTAATTTGCAATCGAAAAAATACAATATGTTTTTAAATATATTAAAAAATTAATTCGAAAAATTAATTTCTAGAATTCAGGAAAAAATGTGAAAATAAATCTGAAAAATTTAATTTTAAAAAAAATATATAATATTGAATTTGATAATAATTAAAGAGTTTAATTTCGTAATGATAATTAAAGAGTTTTAATTTGATAATAAAACTTTATTTTCTAATGATTTGAGAATCCTGCAATAAGCAAGTTAATCTAATAAAATAAATTCAAAAACTTTAATTTTTAAAAAGAATTAATTTGTAGCTGAAAAACTACAAATATTTTTTTAAGTGTATTAAAAAAATAAATCCAAAATATTGACAAGAATATATATATATATATATATAAACAAATAAATAATAACTTGTCATGTGGGACACCTTCTCCTTTTTTTCCATGCGAAAAATGAAAAAATAACATATGAGATAATAATAAATGAAATATATCTAATACTTTCCCTATTTTTTAGGAGTAAAATGTTTTAAAATTTTGAAAAATAATATAATAGATATATTAAATAAATGAAAGGGATTTAATTTTGGTTGACAACTGATGCTATTGTTATTATATGCCCTAGACCAATTGACTTATATTTATGATTTATGAAGCATGTATTTTGAATTATATTTTATGCTCTGGGTCATTAAGTATGTGACTTGATAGTAAAACTCTTATTGCTAATAAAATAATATTCTTGTTTGTCCCTAGTTTTATTACATCTTGTATTATTAAACTAGTGTGAAGTTGATTGATGATCAAGTTTTACTGATCATGAATATGAGATAGAAAATCATTCATAAATACATATTGAGAATATTGTAGTGGATATGACCCAAAGTGAAGAAGAAATATTGCATGGGTTTAAGTCATAAGTATTTCTTTTCAATTTTATATTTGGTGTCCTTTGACCTAATATTTCTAACGCTTCTTGCATGGGGAGAAAATATGTTTTGACATAGTCAAACATCACTTTTAATTAGGTGATTATTATGACTATTGTTTGGGCTATTTTCTTGTCATGACTTGAATTTGGAGATAGTGAAAGGGATTTGTCCCTCTTTTTAGAGAGAAATATCTATGGGCCCCTTGATAAGGAAGATTGGAAATACGCATGGTCATGCTCAAATAAGTATTAATAAGGTGTTATTAATGTTATTTGTCGGAACAGTCTGCTTGGTGATCAAGTAAATGGTTAATTAAGTTTTATAAGGATGACTCGATCCATGCTTTATACTTAATTAGGATATCATTTGACAAAATGACTAAATATTAAAACTGATGCTACGTTATTATTGTTTTTACTTAACTTGGGTAAGCATAATGTCTTGCTAGACACCGCTTATGTTTTGTGAATAAATGTCTAGGACATTTTCCATTTACTGTCAACGTTAAGTGAACCTATAGGGTCACACGCATAGACGATTTTGTGAGCACAATGTCTACGTTCAATGAATCTAGATCGTGTCCATATTCGTTGAATGTATACAAAAGAGGAATCAGATTTCATAGTGTATTTCCTGGTAAGTTAATAAGTAACTAATTTTATTTATCAGATAAATGAAATTAATTACTTAATATTATTCATCCAATCGTTGGATGATTATAGGAATAAACAGACGAGATTAAACTGTCATTAGATGACAATTAAGGTTCTGATATTAACAGCTATAAAAGGTTATGTTAACCTTTTCTCGGTAGCTGTCTTCATCTGATTATAACAAAAAGGCTTTAAACCTAGAACGGCGATAATAGTATATAGCCCTTCTCTCTCCTAAATTCGACGCATTACCAAATAATCAGGATTAGTACTGAACAATTTTCAGAATGCAGAAGGGCTATTATCCCGATCGCTTGCAAAGGAGTTCGTCGCGTGGATACCAGTAGAGGCGAAGCGTAAACAGCAACATCTCCACACCTAATAGCAGAAAATATTGAGGTAGTTTCTATGCAATCGGTTTTTCTAGTATGTGCGGATCTTGTTGGTGGATTTTTGTAGTTTTTATTTTGTTTGTTTTGCCTACGGATTCCAACAGCTATCCCTATTATTTAGGGGTAAGTCATTTTTAAAAATTTTAAAATATTTGGAACCATCTCTGAGATTAATATTTATAATTTGATTTAAATATAATTCTTTTAAAATTGACTTCTCTTCTAATACCGAACTCCCACCACCATTGATATTTTTCAATAGCAAAGCATTCTCAATATGTCTTCTCTATTTATTATATTTTAATCTTCCATTTCGTGAGTGATAATTCTGTGTGTTACACCATCATATATTAAAGTGTGAAAGATGAATAAATTTCAGTTCTTCAGAGTGGTACGAGGAAGGTATTTACAAATTAGAATTCTTTTCCTTCGGGATTCATTTTTTTTCTCTTGGACTATCCTTTTTTTTTTAGATATAATTTCATGAAAAAACTAATATAATTCTTTTTTCTCTTTTTTATGTGTTTTCATTTTGTTAAAAAATTGGATTTTTGTGGCCTGCTATCAATGTAATAATAAGTACTTTTTGTGTATTTTTGGTTAAATATAGTATACCTAATTATGGTTACTAACCTTTTTTCATTTACGAGATTAGCTTTGTTGAATTTTTAAATGCAGATATTGGAGTTGAAACTAATGAATGTATCAAAATATATTTGGATATGTCTTTTTAATGTTAGTTGGCTTTGTTTTTTTTTTTTTTTTTTGAAAAGTATTATCTGAGTTTCTTTTTTAAATGAAACATTATCTGACTTTTACATTTAAGTTTATAGGTTTAAGAAGTCATTTGTGAATTTATTTGTTTCCTTTCGACATGTAATAAGGATGAGATGTATTTGTACATGTCAAGTACTTTTTGTGTATTTCATAATTATACTAATCTATTTTTGTTTTCTTTTCTTATGAGATTATTATTGTTTAATTTTTATGCTGCAAATACTTGAATTGATGCTAATGAGTTTATCAAAATATATTTGGACATTCCTTTTTTAAATATTATTGACTATTAGATTTAACGTTTATGAGTATGATGAGAATTCGTTTATGAATATATTTTTTCTCTTTTAACATCTGATAAAAAATAAATATACTTTTAACTTTTTTTTTTTGGCTAAATGTAAAGTTATCGCTTATGATCTCTATTTAGTGGTAAATTTTTCACTCCAAATAATGTTCAAATGTCAGCAAAAAATTTTCCATTAATGCTAAACTACACTACGATTAAACATATTTTGCATAATAAGTAACTTTTTTTTTTTTATTATATTCAATTCCATTATTAGCAAAAATATGTATTTCGTTGCAAGTTGTTCAAATATGCCATTTCTTTATTTTTCTTTCCAATTAAATAGTAATTTTAATTTTTTTTGCACAAAATAATGATTGTAATCTTGCTATAAGAATTAATTTTCTTTGGAAACCACTTTTTCTAATTTTTCTTAGGAACTCAATACAATTCTATTTTTTTCCCTTTTCATTTATAAACATGTATAAATAAAATTTCTTATTATTTTCTAAAATATGTGTCTTAACGGCTTTTTGTCCATGTTCTTTAAATGAGTTTATTTGAGGTTCAATTTGAATAATTACTCATTAATATTCGTTGACAGTCATGAATTTTAATTTTTTTATTCATATATGTTTCAATGTATTGCTATCTATTTTTCTTTATATTTAAAACATGACTTAAAAAATAGAGCAACAATCTTAGTGAGACTAATTATGTAATTTTCTTCATTTTTATGGGAAATTTTTGTGATGTATAAAATTATACTATGTCGAAGAAATTTTCTATTTTTCTTTTGTGAGAAATATTTTGAAAAGTATAAAATAATTGAAAAAGTAATATAAATATGTACATTTCCAATATATATCACGTTGGCTTTGATGTAGGCCAATTGGATAATTATCTAACATTTGTACTCCATTACATTCTTTTTTAATAGAACATTACAAGTTTTTAGTTTTTTCTTCTTTCTGGTTGGAGGAAGACGAGTTGCTAGACGGGTGGGTCACAAGTCGGAAGGAATATTAGTTACAAATTGTTACATAATTTCTAAGAGTAGGGAAAGAGTTTTGGGGAGAGAGAAATGAGTTTTTTCTTTTTTGGGGAGGGGTGGGGGAGTATGGATATTAGTTACAAATTTTTACTTTATTTTTAAATAGAAAATGAGAAGCATTAATGAATCCTATCCAATTTTTTATTTAGCAAATAAAAGTCTTATTCAAATTTTTTCATATTTTCTTATTCCCTTTTTCTTTAATATTCATTTTTCTATTCTTTTTTATTTACATGAGTTTATTTGAATAAACAAATAACTCATAAGCATATTAATTATGGGCAAGCAAAAAAAGAAAAAGACTAAAGCACTACATATGTGTTTTTGTTCTCCTTCATTGGATTGTTTTTTAAGGAATTTTTTAAAGGTAGGAAAGAGAAGTAGTGACATATGACTCTTCCTAAATTGCTCGGTATGTTTTAGTTGCTCCTTCGTCAGTCTTGCATCCTGAGCATGACCGTGATAATAGACATCTATTGCATGGTTGTACCTCCCATCTTGTACGAATATTAGCCAATTTTCACTCATGGTCATTTGCTCGCCATTTAATTAAAAGGATAACCACACCTTTTAGTTCTATAAGGACTCCATAGTTCTATAAGGATTCCACCTTTCCATGGAAACTTTTCTTCGTCTCATCAACTCTCAGCTTCGTTCTTGATTTCTTCGAGTGACAATCAAATATGTATTCACCTCAAATGTATTATGTTACATTAAAATATAATACAAAACAACTTAATAATTCATCTTAAATAATTAAAAAATTATAAAAAGTATAAAAATAACAATTAAAAAGAAAGACCTGAATTTCTCTCATGTGGGGGAAATTCTCTAAGAAATTTTGCTATCCTAGGCGAAATTGCTCAATACATTTCGCCATTCTTTGAGAATTTCGCCCATCTAGAAGAAACTCAGCTCAGTTCGAAAAAAATTCAATTTTTGATTTTTTTACCTCAAAATCAATATTGATGGGAAAAAATAAATTTTTTCGCACTATCTTTTTTGACTCCCAAATTATTTTTATAATCCCTTAAAAATTGGGTATTTTTTCCTGATTTAATCAAAATTGGGTTGGGCCTAGCTAAATATTTGAATTCAATCCAATAAAATAAACCCAGGAACGAGGCCCAAATAACCAACTATAAATTTTCACTTCAAAAGAAAAAAACCCTCCAACTACAAAAATCTCATTAGTTTAAGACTGAGGCTGCTTTAGGGCGGAGAGGTTGGGAGTTCTTAAGGGCGGTTGCCCTTCTCCGCCGTCTAACTCCGCCGATGATCTCACAAAATTGCTCTTTACTGTTCATCAACCGACCTTGGTAAATTTTGCAAATTAACCCTTCGACAATTTCCTGTCGTCTTTCGTACTCTCTCTCTCTCTCTAAAAAACACGCAATCTCTCTCTCTCTCTCTCTCTCTCTCTCTCTCTCTCTCTCTCTCCCCTTATGGAATGTGAGGCTGTGATGATTTTTATTTTTTAAAATTTTTTTGGGAAATAAATTCAGACTCGAAGCTGGACCATAGCTTGGCGAGGCAGCTCGGATGGTCTTTGGAACGGGAAGGTCTTTTTTCTTCTCATTCTCATATGGCAACTGTTGCTCGCAGCCATGGTGGTTGGCGCTTTTGTCTGATAAAAGGCGAATCTGAGCCTCCTCTTCATTTCATTCGTGGTCTAAAAATTGAACTGTCCTAAAGACGTGTGTAACTCAGGAGAAGACTTTATGAGAGAAAAAAAAGAAAAACTAGTCATATTTAGGGTGTCATAAATAGGGTTTAGTTTTGAGGTTTTGTTTTGACTTGGTAAAAAGGGTGAAAGGATTTGGTTGGTTGGGAGAAGAGACGTGGATTCTAAATTTGATATTTGAATGTTCTTCAATTTTATCCTATTAATTATTTAAAATTCTAAATGGGAGTTGATAAATTCAAGACTGAAAATTTAAATTCAAAGCAAATTTTCTTATAATTCCTTTGTTACCCTCCCTAAATATTCTCTATCCATTCTTTTTCAAATCAAAATTCACACCTCACAATCCCCTTGCAAGCAAACTAAGGCAAATCTTTCTCTTCTCATCGAAACAAAGAAGAAAAAAGAGGCAATGTTTGTTTGAAGGATGCAATAACATCGAATCTTCTTTTCTGAAAGTGGACTGTAATTCACAAATTCCATATTCTTTTGAAGCTCTTCTGGATTATAAATCGGTAGAGAGGAAAAGATCCTTCCTCCAATTGTTATAAGCAAATCAGCCATGGATGGAAGTGCCATTCAAAATAAATAAATTTAGCCCCTTTTGATCAATTTTGCAACAAAACCCGATCTGTTTCCAAACCATAAACTTTTCATATGTTTCTTCTGGGTTTTTGAGGCCCAATTTTTCTTGTTTGTGAGTTTGCTTTTTTCTCTTGAAATTCTTTAACTTTCAAGATCAATTTGCTTCCAGTAATTTAAACTCTTATATTTGTACGCATAATTCAGATTTAAAGGAAAAAAATCAGTTCTGGTTACTGCCTTCCTCTTCCCGTCTTTCTTTCTTTTCGTCGACTAGAACGGAGAGAAGGAGATGAATGAGGCTTCAGTATTTGCTTGCGGGGAAAGAGAGGAATTGTTTCAAGGAAAATTAGGGGATTGGGGTGTGAATTTTGATTTGGAAAGGAAAAGAGGGAATTTATTTTTCAGGGGAAAAGAGGAGGGTGGGAGTGATTTTTTATTTGGAAAATAATAAATAGAGAATATTTAAGGAGGATGATGAAAGAGTTATAATAAAATTAGTCCTGAACTCAAAGTTCAAGCCTTGAATTTATCAATTCCCTTAAAAATTAATAAAAAGATCTTACTTGTAAATACATAGTATTATATTTTTGAAAAAAAGGTTTTTTGCTAAATAAGTAGCGATATTAAAAAACATAAAATAAATTTCACGGATAGTACAAGAGACAAATCTTAAATATCCATAGTAATGGAGAAAATTCTAATCTCAATACACCCGGTTAGGTACATTACATAAAAAAACACACACACACACATCTAATCATCTTCTTGACACCAACAGCGTGACAAAATCAGCATCCATCAACTCTCCTAAAAGAAACAAACCAAAAGATTTTGAGCGTATAAGTTTTGTTGAGTAATGTTTAGCATAGTGATAAAAATTTGATGGAGGGCCCAGATCTGAAATGAGTTTTGAGATCTTTTTGAAAAGGAAGAGAATAACCCCAATCTAAAATATTGGAAAGAAAACATGCTTTTGGAGATTAGATCTAGTTAAGAGATTCCGAAAGAAACAAAAATATTGTTTATGAACAATAAAAAACTGACAAAGATAGGAAATAAAGAAAGGAAAGTTCTCTAATCAAGATTGAAACTTCAACCGAAGAAGAGACCAATATTGGCTAGAGAAGATGGAAAAAACCAGAAGCTACCGTTGTTGTTGTTCTTCGATGAGAGAGAGAGAGAGAGAGAGAGAGAGAGAGAGCTAATGAGTTTTCATTTGAAAAAAAAAATATTACTTCTACCGTTGAATTTCCACACTGAGAGAGAGAGAGAGAGAGAGAGAGAGAGAGAGAGAGAGAGAGAGAGAGAGAGAGAGAGTAAGCTAATAAGTTTTCATTTGAAAAAAAAATTATTACTTCTGCTGTTGAATTTCCACAGTGCTGTTAAAATTCAAATATTCGCTCTTGGTATTAATTCTGTAGTTCCAGAATCAATTGAGCTACCCCATATAAATATTTGTCTCTTTATTTATGAGGAACACATTAGTACTACCTCCGATGAGAATACCCTTTATACCTCCAAGGAGAGAAATAAACAAGAAGTGTGTAATAAATGATATCAAGATTGATAAAGATGGGTAGTGCAATCCAAAGCCGTTGAGCTACGCTTATGTGGTATTTGTCTCTCTATATTTATGAAGAATACATTAATACTACCTCCTGTGAGAATACCCTTTAAACCTATAATAAATAAAGAGAAAAAATATACAAGAAGGGTGTAATAAATGATATTGAGATGAGTAAAGATGAAAAAACTACAATAAATACTCACTCAAAAGTGTAAAAGAACTTATATTTTTACCATCCTCAAACACCCAAAAGGACTTATATATTCGACATGAGATAGTAAAATTTTTCATTGATTGAAAAACCATTAATATTTGTACCATAAGCTAAAAGAATATTTATTGAAACAAAGGGAGTATTAAATTTTAAAAAGAATTATTATAAAAGCAAGTGTAGTGAATACTGTATTAAAGGTTGGGTATATCTAGCGGTATAGATCCTCTGTACCACTATATATAACACCTTCCTTTTATAATATATTTTCTTTTTAGAGTGTATCTTTTTCCCTTAGAGTTTTATCTTTTATTTATTATGTTTTATTAATTAAATACACCAAATTAGAAAGTGGTATACAAAGTGGTATATAAAGTGATCCAGGATTCTTAACCAGTGTCTAACACGTGTCCTTAGGATATGTTAAAAAATAAAAAATTTATCATGTACTTAGTATAAATATTATAAAATCTAAAAGTTTAATAGATATGTTTTGAAGTCTAAATAAACATAGATGCGTCATAAAAAAATTCGAATATTGAACCTTTCAAATATTCGTAATGTGCAAAGTCATCAATCAATATTTGGTGCTTTCATGCTTAACTTGAATTGCAATTTATTTTAAATCGTTCTGTTAATTTTTAATTTTAAGACTTAAATTTTCTTTTAGAAATAATTTTTTATACAACTATGAATTTATCTGTTACAAATTTCAAATAAAAGATACATCTAAAACTCAAAATAATCCACCATTAACTTAGCCTAATTTTACAAAACTATTCACCTATATGGGGTCGATAAACCTAACTCGAAAATCTATATGTATAGCGCGAAAAAATTAAAAAAATCCTCCTCTTCCCTACTCTTTCTCTCTGTACACAATTTCTCTCTACTCTCTCTCTCTCTCTCTCTCTCTCTCTCTCTCTCTCTCTCTCTCTACTTTTAAACTGTAATCTTTAACATTGAACTTGTATTGGGGGGTAGATTTAGATCATTATGAAGAATTTGTAGAAGAAAATATCGAATTTGAAATAAAAAAAGTTAAAAATAATTTTTTTTCGGAGTTGAGGCTCGGATCGCCCGGATTGGCGACCCGAACATGAGCGGGTCGCGCATTCTGGCGATCCTTTCTCAGAATCGATCGCCCATGCGCGACCCGGTCCCAATTGGTTTTTTTTTTAAATGTTAGTTTTTGAATTTTTTGTTTATTACACTTTTTACAATTTTATTTTTAATATGAAATGTGTTAGTATTTTAATTGTTTTGTACTATATCGTACTATATTTCAAATACATGTTCACCTTGATAGATGTTTCCTTTTCCCAGTTCACCAACTCTGCTTTCGAATTAAAGATTCGATCAGTTGCAAATAAATATCCGTGATCCACGTATTCTTCTGGTTCAAAAAATTCTTCAAATGTATTTGGATATACATAGTTCTGTTACGATATAGTAAGAAACAATAAAAAAAATTAACACATTTCATATTAAAAATAAAAGGGGGGTCGATAAACCTAACTCGGTAAAAAAATCATTATTTTCCCTCATCTTTCCTACTTTTTCTTTCTGTACAAAATTTCTCTATTACATCTCTTTACTCTCTCTACTCTAAAACTGTAATATTTAACATTGAACTTGTATTAGAGGTAGATATGGATGATTATGAAGAATTTGCAGAAGAAAATATCAGTTTTGAAGTAAGAAATGTTCAAATTAATTTTTTTTTGCCATTTGGGCTCGGATCGCCGGGGCTGGCAACCCGTTCGTGCGCCGTTTGCCCAATCGAGAGGTCCGTCTTCAGTGACAGTCGCCCAGAAGCGTGAACCGCTCGAGTCAAGACTGCCGGCTCGGGCAGACCCGAGCATAGTATTTTTTTTAAAGATTGTTACTATATGAAATTTATTTTTTTTAATGCTTTTTTCCTTAAATGTTAGTATATGAAATATTTTTTTTGTTTTTTTTAAAATGTTAGTATATGAAATTTTTGTTTATTACACTGTTTTTACAATTTTATTTTTAATATATAATGTGTTCATATATTAAATTTTTTTTCGTACCATATCGTAACAGAACCACGTAGATCCAAATATATTTGAAGAATTTTTTAAACCGGAAGGATATGTGGATCACAAACATTTATTTGCAATTGATCGAATCTTTAATTCGAAATTAGAGTTGGTGAACTGGGCAAAAGAAACAGCTATGAAAGTGAGCACGTATTTGATTGTCACTCGGTATTTAAGTTCAAGTACATTCGATCGCCGACCGTATGTTACACTGGGTTGCGAGCATGGAGGTGCAAATAAACTGAGAACGAAGCCTGAAGTTGACGATGAAGAAGAAGAAGTTTAAGTAAAGAGGCGGGGTCCTTATGGAACTAAAAAGTGTGGTTGTCCCTTCAAATTAAAAGGAGAGCAAATAGCGATGTGTGAAAATTGGCAAGTATTCGTACACGATGAGAGGCATAACCATGCAGTAGGTTTATATACTCATGGTCATGATCAGACAACAAAGCTGACGGAGGAGCAGCTGATACAGATTGAGCAATTTAGGAAGAGTCATGTACCACCCCGTAAAATCTTATAACTTTTCCAGGAACAAAACATAGGTTGTGCTATCAGGTATATTGCATTAACACTAATGCATCCTGGTTTATGTTTAGGGTTTAAATTGAGGTTCTAATAATATGATTTGCATAATTTTTTGTAGTGCCCAGAAAATATATAACGTCGTTGCAAATATTAAGAAAAATAGGATGCAAGGGCAAAACACGGTTGAAGAAGTTCTCTGCCTAAGTGCTAAACAGGGTTACACAATCTTCTATAAAAACCGTGAGGACAATAACGTGCTTAGTGGTATTGTCGCTGCATATCTGACATCAATTGAAATGATGATAGTGTGGCCATATGTACTTATAATGGATATAACATGTAAAACAAACAAGTTGTATTAAATTTGTTATATTAATTGTACATTTATATGTTATTTGCAAATTGACTATTTAAAGTTATTTTATAAATACGGTTTAGGATTAACCCTACATATTTAAGTTAATATTTGATGAATACTTGAATGAAATATGTCATATTTAATCGGTTTTGGTTTAAGTTTACTGGGTTTTATGTTTAGTTTCTAAACAATTTTTTAAAAAAAGTACAATATGCCACTGTTGGAAGTCGTAGGGATGACCTCGACTGGTAAGAATTTCACTGTGGCCATTGCTTTTATGCGAAATAAGCAGGCTACGATTTATAGATGGGTTCTTCAATAGATTAAGAATCTATACTTTTCAAATGCTATGTCAACAGAGAATCAAGAAGATGTTTGTGATCATGAGCCGAAGGTAATTATTACAGACAAGGAATGAGGTTTAATGCTCGTGATCGGCGATGTGTTAGTACATCGTACCATATGCTATGTAGAAAGCACATCAATCAGAACATGTTGGCCAAATTAACCGAGTTGACAAAAGATGAAGAGGTTGCATCACGATTTGTAAATGGGTCATGGAAGAAATTGTTGGATGAAATCGATGACCAGGAATACTTAAGGAAATTAGATGCTCTGAAGATGAAGTGAAAGAGCAGGCCGGATTTCTTACACTATTTGTTCAACAATTGGTTGAATCCCTTTGCTCATAAATTCGTGAGATTTTGGACTAAGAGTCATGTGCATTTTGAGGTGGAGACCACCAACCGGGCTGAGAGTGAACACTCAGTGCTGAAGCTATGGCTTTCAACATGCCATGGTGATTTGGATACTATGTTCCTTAATATTGACTCGCTCATTGAAGGTCAAATAGCAGAAATTAAGGCATCATTAGAGTTTTCCAGGACTAAAGAGAAGTTTAACGCGAAGAGTAATCATATATATTTTTATTGTAAGTAATAAAATCAGTCACTTGGCATTGAAAAAGATATAGTCTGAGATACCGAGAGCTACCGAGATATATGATGATCCTAAAAAAAAGTGCGGGCACTATTTGAGGACGTCATATGGCCTCCCTTGCACTTGCGAGCTGATTACACGGTTCGATCACGTTCTTCCTATATAGTTATCTGATATTGAGGCCTTTTGGAAGACACTAGAAATTGGAGGTCGTCATCCTTCAGCTCGGCAACAGGACATGGATTCTGAGATGCGTTCTCTAACTGACCTCTTGCATTAGATAAGTACAGAACCCATATCCAAAGTTAGAGAGATGTGTCATCTTGCGAAAGGGATATTGAGTCCGGTTTTGCCCGAAGATCTGGGTGTGACATTGACATCACCTCCCAAGGTAGCAGTCAATAAAGGGCGGAAGAAAATGAACTCAATAAAAAGAGACAAGTCACATTGGGAGCACGTGTCAATTGCTCATCGAAAGATACAAAAGACAAGCGGATCTGGTTCTGGTTCTGGCTCTGGATCTGGGTTGTGGTCGGGTTCGGGTTTTGGGTCGGGATCCCCTGAGAGAGGGAGACCGCCACGAGCTCCTAGGGGAAGGGGCAAAAGGCGTGACAGTGGCCGAAGTACTTTATCTTCTGTGATACATGGATCTCCGTGTTCCACATTCCCTTATACAAACATTTTTCCTGCTTTCATTTATCCTTTCATCAATTAGAAGAACGTGAGGTGATGGAAATTATGGTTATCGAGTTGTGGCAGATTTTGTGTTCGGTGATGAACATCTATGGCCAGAGGTTCGTAGACGAATGCTTTATGAATTGGACCATTCAACGAATGTATATCCTGATTTAGTGGATTCGGCGGAACGTATTAATGGGCTCGTTCATAGGAGACAATGGCAGGATGGACCTGTGCCGTACGAGCATTGGTTGGAAACACCTGATTCGCTTTACGTTATAGCAAATGCATTCAATCTATGTGTGATACTAATTGCACAGCTTGATTCTACGACTGTGTTACCTTTGTATTCGTATTCGGATCTTCCAGGAGGTACATTGGTTATTGGTCTCTTGATAGAACAACAACTCTTTATTCAGGTAAGTATCGAATATTAATAGGATTTTTACGTTGTTCTGTATTATATTTTGTTTGGGTTTACGGTTTTTCTGACATTTACATATTTCTCTTTTTTTAACACAGCTACAGATGCATGATGGGTGTCCGATACCTCTTTTACACGTCCAATGGATTTATCTCCGTACTGAACAAGCTAGCAACTGGGCAGATTCTTATCAGGAGAGAATTACAGATTGGAATGCGAGGGTTGCTAGAAATAGAATGTAAATAGGAATTTATTTTTTGATTAAAAAAATTATATGTACGAACTTTTTTAACTTAGTTTTAAAACATATACACGTTAACTTTTTGGGTATATTTCGTGTTTTTTATTAATGTAAACTCGTTTTATGGTTCAATATCTTTATATTTAATGTGTTTTGAGTTTAGGGTGCTTTATATTTTTTCTATTACAATTGAAATAATACTGAATGCATAAAAAAAATTCCATCAGCCAAGTAACAACAACACTACAAAATAAGTTATACACTACAACCAGTCAAGTACATAAAACAACAAACTAACTTTGAATCTAATGATACTTCTTGATCATGTCGGAAGCCCTACCAACCTTCGTAGCATCATCAATATCATCACGGTCCAACTCACGAGATATCATATCTGTTGGACTCCGGAAGCAAAAAACAATAAAATAAAACTTACGGAAATCCACCAACACGATCTGCACATACTAGAAAAACCGATTAGATGGAAACTACCTCAATGTTTTGATTGTTCATTGTGGATGCGCTGCTTTGTACGCTTCCCCTCTACTAGTATCCACGCGACGAACTCCTCTGCAAGCGATCGGGATGCTAGACCCTTCTGTTTTCTGAAAACTGTTCAGAACTGATCCTGACTATCTGGTAATCGGTCGTATTTCGGAGAGAGGAGGCTAGATACTATATCGCCGTTCTAGGGTTTAGGGTTTTGTTTTCTTTAATCAGATAAAGGACGGCCATCAAGAAAAGGTTAACATAACCTTTTATAACTGTCAATATCAAAACCCTAACTGTCATCTAATGACAGTTTAATCTCGTCCGTCTATTCCTATAATCATCCAACGGTTGGATGAGTAATATTAAGTAACTAATTCATTTATTCGATTAAATAAAATTAATTACTTATTAACTTACCAGAAAATACAATATGGAATCTGATTCCCCTTTTGTATACTTTCAACGAATCTGGACACAATCTAGATTCATTGAACGTGGACATTATGCTCACAAGATCGTCTATGCATGTGACCCTGTAGGTTCACTTAACGTTGGCAGTGAATGAAAAATGTCCTAGACATTTATTCACAAAACATAAGCGGCCTCTAGCAAGACATTATGCTTACCCAAGTTAAGTAAATGTAATAATAACCTAGCATCAGATTTAATATTTAGTCCTTTTGTCACACGATATCCTAATTAAGTATAAGGTATAGACCAAGTCATCCTTATAAAACTTAATTAACCATTTACTTGATCACCAGGCAGACTGTTTCAACAAATAATATTAATAACACCTTATTAATACTTATTTGAGCATGGTCATGCATATTTTCCAGTCTTCCTTATCAAGGGGCCCATGGATATCTCTCTCTAAAAAGAGAGGAACAAATCCCTTTCACTATCTCTAATATTCAAGCCATGACAAGAAAATAAGCCAACAAATAGTAATAATGATCACCTAATTAAAAGTGATGTTTGATTATGTCAAAACATATTTTCTCCCCATGCAAGAAACATTAGGTCAAACGACACCAAATATAAAACTGAGAAGAAATACTTATAACTTAAACTCTTGCAATATTTCTTCTTCACTTTGGGTCATGTCCAATACAATATTCTCAATATGTATTTATGAATTGATTTTATATCTCATATTCATGATCAGTAAAACTTGACCATAAATCAATTTCACACTAGTTTACAAGATGTAATAAACTAGGGACAAATAAGAATAGTATTTTATTAGCTATAAGGGTTTTACTATCAAGTCACATACTTGATGACCAAGAGCATAAAATTCAATTAAAAAAAACATACATGCTTCATAAATCATAAATGTGAGTCAATTGGTCTTAGGGCATATACTAACAATATCTAATAGAACATGCGGTGTAATGGGAGCTGCCATTGGCAATTGCACGCCACGGGGGAGCCTGTCCGGATTCTGAATCCTTGGAAGAGTGCGGAAGAGATACCTAATCATGTAATTATCTATGCACCGAGATGGAGGTAGAGCAGGTTTACTGATCCATGTAGACGTAAGCAGATGAGACGATTTGCCTCGAGCCACAATGCCTCTATGAACACATTCTTGACCATGTACACCCTGTTATTTGCTGGCCTGCGGTGCTCCTGAGGACGAACAAGATGAGTTAGAATGCACTGAACCCGCCCAAACTGTCTGACAACCCTATCGGGCATATAGGGCTCAACAGAATCAAAGTATGCAATCATCCCATGGTATGTAGAAACCCATACATCAGTAATCTCATCAGATCTGTTCGGAGTCCACCTGAATTCATCACCAGTCATCATGTCTAAACGAATGTGTAAGTCGATTAATTTGTGCTTCATTTTGGGACCCAACATCGCAAACCTCTGGATGTACGGTTTGCACAACTTCGCTCCCGGTCTCACCGGAGTTGCAAACATAGGAAAATATAGGTATATCCAAGCCTTTAAAAAAAATTAAAAAGAATCAGCAACCCTATCATTAGACAAGAATAAACCCTAAAACATAAACAATAATTAAACAGGATGAAGATTATAGTGATATTACCTCAAGCAGCGACCAATAACCAGACAACTCCTTCGCATCAATACGAGAGGCCTGCCCTAAACTCCGGTACAAGTAGGCAAGTGCAGCAGCACCCCATGCAAATCTACCAATAGAATGAACATTCTTCACGAGCAGCCACAACTTCTCAAGGACATTATTTCTACTCTTGTCGGTGAAGAACGAACTGCCAAGTAAATACATAACGTAACAGACGGCCCTCTGCTCCATAGACAGTCCACTACTAGGTGATTCAGCAACTAACGCCAAGTCCTGACCATTTATGCCGATACTAGAGCCGGAGATATCGATATCGCTCTAGATAACTGCAATCAACTGCTCCCAGGAATAACGATGGTCGACGACATTATCGTAAGAAAATATGCCCAAAATCAACTCAACATCATGCAATGTAACTGTCATCTCCCCCCAGGGTATGTTGGAAACTGTTGGTGTCTGACTACCACCTCTCCACAAAAGCAGATAGCAAGGAGAGTTCAGATGTTGGAACATGCAGGACCTCAAATGTGATAGTCCTGTCTCCCCTGCCAACCGTACAACTGCAGGATCACTAGGGGTCCAATCGGTCAGGGACACATAGTGGGACCTTGACTTCAAAATGCCTCTATCCTCCATTTTAAACAAAGAAAAAAATAATGTAAACACCAGAAATAAAAAATAAACAAAATATTCAAATCTATAATCATAAATAAAAAATATACAAAATATTCAAATTTCAAATTACCTGTCCACGCTATATACTACCAGCGACATGACCACTATACGAAGGGACAAGGACTGGATCTTGTGGACCTCCATCAGCTGGACCTGCCTGCTTCCAACCGTCATTCTTTGCTTTCTTCCTCTGTGTAGGGTTTGTAAGAGGACGCGACTTCTCCGATCTTTTTTGTCGCGACCCAATAATTTTACTCATCACTGATATGAAACTGTCAGTCAACCTTTTCCCCTTACGTAGAGCAGGCCTATGGCCGGACGATGGGGCCGGAGCCACAGGAACAGACTCGTCATCATCACCGTCACCGTCGCCATCATCATCATCATCATCACCATCATCCTCACGCTCATCCTCATTGCCTCACCACTATGCATGTGGAAGGAACCAACCCTGTAGCCTCCTCAGACCCGGATGTACTAGAATCGCTACCCAACCCAACATCAGATGAGGGATTGCCACAATCAGTGGCTCCATATCAGCACCGCTGTAAGATAAGTCCACCGGGATGGACCTAGTAAGCTGCTCGAAGAACTGTGCACCTAACTGCAACCCTGGACCACTGATCTCATTCAATGGAATCTGAGTTTTAGAAAAATACTGTGTCGGATCCAGGACAGGCTTACAGATAGGTAGATGAGGAGCATATGTATATGGATCATATGATGTTTGTGGTGGCTGAGAATATCCATAAGGGTCATAGGGTACGGGGGTGTATGGATGGTGTGATGTGATAGGAGGATGGGTCCTAAAAGGTATAGGTGGTGGCTGGGTGGAAGATCTCGGTGCACCAGGGTCATAATACATACTCGGTCTAATAGGTGCAGAAGTGGACGGTATGTCTGAAGTACTGTGGCGTCCCCTTACACCACGGGATGACGCAGTTACTGCACGACCTTCAACCCGACCGGTCCTGTCCGTCACAGGACCTAAATCATCATCACCCCTACGTGCTCCGGGTCGAACCATTTAAACAAATTACCAAATAACATATATAAACTAAATAAAAGAAATTAACTCATATATAATCATAACTTTAAAAACATAACATAATCATTAATAATAACATCATTGTAAACAAATAAAAAAATAAACCAAATTAAATAACATTAAAATAAACTTAAAATTAAACAAATAAACATCGTGATGATAACTTTAAAAAAATAACATAATATTTTAATTATAATAACATAATCATAAACAAATGTTTAAAAAATAATAATATTTAAATAAATTAAATAACATAATATAAACTCTAAATAGCACAAATTAACATAAACATAATCATAATATTAAAAAAAATATAATCATTAATAATAACATAATAATACACAAATTTTACGTCATAATAAAAACTAAACAAGTTAAATAACATAATATAAACTCTAAATTAAAAAAACAAATTTACAAAAAATAAATAGATAAAACAAATTAAATAACATAAAATAAACTTAAATCAAACAAATAAACATAATCATAATTTTAGAAAAATAACATAATCATTAAAAAAAATCTCGATTGCCCAGAAACCAGAGAACCACGCCGGTTAGAATCGCCTGACCCAGAGATCGGAGATGGGTCAGTTCGCAGGACTAGGCGACCGCTCGCCATTCTGGTTGCTTGAACCGGCCATTTCCGGGCAAAAAAATTCAGTTTAAAAAAATTTCATTTTTTTCCAATCCAACGGATATTTTCAAATTTTAAAACGATATAAATGTAAATAAAAGTGTATAGATCGAAGTACTAACTTTTTTTTTTTTTTTTCAGATTCCAACGGTCGAATCTTCCTAAATCTGAGGTTGAAATTTGTGGATTTAGAGAGAGTTTAGAGGATTTTGTGAAGTTGCTAAAATTTTAGAAGTTAAAATGAATTTTTTTTGATTTTTTTTGCGCTATTCATATAGATTCCCGATTTAGGTTTATCGACCCCCAAATAAAATTGTAAAATCAGTTTAATAAATAAAACTTTTACACACTAACATTAAAAAAAATTAAATAAATAAAAATATTAAAAAATGAATAAAATTACATAATCAGTGTAATAGACAAATATTTCATAAAATAACATTAAAATTTAAAAAAAAATAAAAAAACCGAGTCACCCAGACAGGTGATCCAGACGTAAGCAGGACGCTCATCTGGGCAATCTCTCCTGAGAATGGACTGACTGAATGCGCGATCCGCTCCTGTTCGGGTTGTCGGTCTGGGCGATCCGAGTGTCAGTGGTGAAAAAAAATTATTTCAACTTTTCTTACCTCAAAA
Source organism: Catharanthus roseus (assembly GCA_028651295.1). Taxonomy (NCBI): domain Eukaryota; kingdom Viridiplantae; phylum Streptophyta; class Magnoliopsida; order Gentianales; family Apocynaceae; genus Catharanthus; species Catharanthus roseus. Next base: position 24,460,621 of record JAPQWS010000153.1, on the reverse strand, counting down.
TTGGTATTTTTTCTACAAGTTTAATGTTAAAGATTACAATTTTAGAGTAGAGAAGGAATAGAGAGACATTAGAGAGAAATTGTGTAGAGAGAAATAGTAAGGAAGATGAGGAAAAATAATTATTTTTTTCGCTCTATACATATAGATTCTTGAATTAATTTTATGAACCCCGTAATATATATTATTCAATTGTATATAATCCAATTGAAAATGTTTTTACCCCATAATATATTATTCCCCTGAACCCCATAATATATATATATATATATATTATTCACCTGTATATAATCCAATTGAAAATGTTCCCCCCGCCCACACCCCCACTTCTCCCCCACCCCCCCTCGAAAAAAAAATCCCAATCAAATCGAATCCCCCGCCACCCATCTCTGTCGTTTGTAACAGACCCCACCATCCCACTCTCCATTGCTTCAAAGGTACCAAAATCTTGAATAGTTGCGCCTAGCATGCTTAGGATAGGACAAAATGCAGTCATCAATGAAGCACTACTTTTTCTTTTCTTTTCTGGAAAATGAAGCACTATATATATATATATATATATATCAATCAAGTACTCCCACAGCTTGAAGAAAGAAACATATAGGAGCCTTTGAAATTTGAATGAGGCTCTGCGGACGGATGAGCAGAGAGGTCTGGGAGTTTCCGTGAGTGGTTTTGCCACTCTCTGCATCCACCGTAGCCTATGATTTCCTAATTTCTTTGAGAAAAAAAAAAAAACAAAAACAAAAACCACCCCCTTTCGTTGCCGTGGAAATGAAACTGTTCTTGAAAATGGCTATAATTAATTAATAGCAGCAGAAGCAGTAGTAGTATTTCTTGGACTTTCAGTTCCATGTTTGTTCATAATCCAGAAAACCAAACAACGCCCTTAAGATGATGGATAGAGGCTATGATGATTTCCTTTATTTCAATAGTCAGATCTGGAGCTAGCTTCGTATCTTGGCTGGGCAAAATAATTCTTCCGGGGTTTTTTGCAGCCATGGCGGGCTTTGCCTATTTCTGATGAACGGCACACTCTGAGCCTCCCCTGTTTTCTTCCTTCTTGACCCATTTCGAGATTTCTCCTCTTAATCTCGATCGTTTTTTCAATTAAGGGTTTGGATTTAATATAAGGTTGTTTTGGTGCCATAGTAGGATTGGGGTATAGAATTGGAATTAGAAACACAACTAAGTGTTCTTCGTTATAGTAATTGCCGGATGAGAAACAAAACTAGGGATTCATTTGTATTGGATTTAAACTTTTACTATTGCAGAATGAGAAACAAAACTGGGGATTCAGTTGGATTGGGTTTAAACTTTTATTTTCTTTCATCAATGATGCTAGGTAGATTAAGTATACCCAATCGATGATTTAAGTTATTGAAAATTTCAAATATGACCCTAAATAATTTGGAGGAGAATTTTAATTTTATTGTATTTACTTTCCTAATTTGCATAAGATAGTGCAAAAGTGCTAAAGTAAAAATTCTTAGAGTTAAACTTTTTCTCCAGTATTTGTCTCTCTCCCTAAAAATCTGCCACTTTTTTCTTTGACTTTTTATTTATTTATTTTCTGAATTCCTTTTTCTTTGACGAATTTTTTTAATCATAGTTTAGGTTATTGAAATTATAGTTTAAAGTTTTTATTAAAGTTAAAACTAAATATAGGCTTTAAAATATTATGGGGTCGATAACTCTAACTCGAAAATATGAATGTATAATAAAAAAAATCATTATCTTCCCTACTCTTTCTCTCTCTACACAATTTCTCTCTAACTTCTCTCTACTCCTTCACATTAAACTTGTATTGGAGGTAGATATATATCATTATGAAGAATTTGTAAAAAGAAATATCAATTTAGATGTAAGAAAAGTTGAAATTTTTTTTTTTAAAATTGGGCTCAGATCGCCCGAACGGGCAATCCGAATATAAGCGGATCGCCCACATGGGCGACCAGTACATGTCCGGGTCGCCGGCCCGGGAGACTGGCTCACGTCTGGGCGACCCGAGCCCCTTATTTTTATTATTATTTTTTTTTTAGGAAGAAAGAATGTTTATAGGTATTTGGAAAACTTGAAACATGAATAACTCTGCGATCGGAGGTCTGTTTCGCGTGTATGACCACTCGTTTTGATAGTTTTCGTAAAGATAAACGCAATGGCATCGTCGAAAAAAGTGATCCGGACGCGTTTTGGGAAAAAAATTTGTGTGCAAAAAGAATTCTAATATTTACCAACTTCAATCATTTGAATTTTTAATTAGAACAAAAAGAAGACTGCTCTTTTGTTTAATTTTCAAATTGGTGTCGTAATTTTTTAGTTAATAAGAGAGAAAGTATTAGAAAAGTACAAAAACGTAAATTAAAACAAAAATAAGAGGTTTTTGTGGGAACGGATGCTGGAAATTGCCTAAAGCCATTTTCGATGCGTAGATCTCGAAAAAAAACACGAAATGCTCACAAGAATCGCCTCAATTGGAAGTCTGAGCGCACAGTTATATCCCCTCAAAGTTTTTGACTATACGGGACAATTTTTTTGCCCGAAACGCGTGCGGATCGCTTTTTCGACGATGCCGTTGCGGTTATCTTTACGAGAACCATCAAAACGAGTGGTCATACGCATGAAACGGACCTCCGATCGCAGAGTTATTCGTGTTTCAAGTTTTCCAAATACCTACAAAAATTCTTTCTTCCTAAAAAAAAAAAAAAAAGGGGGCTCGGGTTGCCCGGACTTGAGCCAGTAGCCCGGGCCGGCAACCCGAGCCCTGTTTTGAAAAAAAAAAATTATTTCAACTTTTCTTACATTTAAATTGATATTTTCTTCTACAAATTCTTCATAATGATTTATATCTACCTTCAATTCAAGTTCAATATTAAAGATTTTAGTTTTAGAGTGGATAAGGAGTAGTGTGAAGTTAGAGAGAAATTGTATAGAGAGAAAAAGAGTAAGGAAGAGAAGGGAAAATAATGATTTTTTTCGCCCTATACATTCATATTTCTGAGTTAGATTTATCGACTCCCAATATTATTTAGTTCCAATTGGACTCTCCTTTTAAAAAATGTAAGCAATCAATACTTTTTAAATTTTATGATATTTTAACTATATCCCTCCATCTAAAAAGTGTGTTTTAATAACTTAACTATAAATAAACTTATTATTTATTATAAATAAACTTATTATCTATTATTTAGATGAAATAAAGTTATTATCTATCATTTCAAATAATTATGCTCTGCCCTCCTATTTTAACTCAAAATTACAAATATGATTATGATCTAAATTTTAGATGATCATAGGATTATTCTTTGTAAATAAATTTTTATCTATGATTTAGATAAAATAAGCTTATTATCTGTAGTTTCAAATAATTACAATTTGACCATTTTATTTTTAATTCTAAATTTACAAACATTGCTCTTGTCTAAATTCTAGATGATCATAGTATATTATAATAAATAAGTTTATTATCTATTATTTAGATTAAATAAGCTTATTATCTATAGTTTCAAATAAGTACACTTTGACACACTTATTTTAATTATGAATTTATAAACATGTTAATAATCTAAATTTTAGATGTTGATTATTCTTTATAAATAAATTTAGTATGTGTAGTTTCAAATAATAAGGCTTTGCCTTTCTTATTTTAATTCTAAATTTACGAACATGTTCATTATTTAAATTTTAGATGATCATATTATTATTCTTTATAAATAAACGGATATAATCTATTATGTAGATCACATAAGCTTATTATCTATAGTTTGAAATAATTACACTTTAACCATTTTATTTTAATTCTAAATTTACGAATATGGTTATAGTCTAAATTTTAGATGATCATAGGATTATTCTTTATAAATAAACTTATTATCCATTATTTAGCTAAAATAAGGTTATTATATGTTGTTTCAAATCATTACACTTTGACCGTTTTAACTCTAAATTTGTAAATATGGTTATAGTCTGAATTTTAGATGATCATAGGATTATCTTTTATAAATAAGCTTATTATATATTATTTAAATGAAATCAGCTTATTATCTACAGTTTCAAATAATTAAACTTAACCCTCTTATTTTAATTCTAAATTTACAAACATGGTTATAGTCTAAATTTAGATGATAATATATAGAATTATTCTTCATAAATAAGTTTATCATCTACTGTAGTTTCAAATAATTACACTTTGAGTCTCTTATTTTAATTCTAAATTTACAAATATAGTTATAGTATAAATTTAGATGATCAAAGGATTATTCTTTATAAATGAGCTTATTATCTCTATTATTTAGATGAATGAGCTTACTATATGTAGTTTCAGAAAATTACACTTTTGATCCTTTTATTGTAATTCCAAATTTATTAAGCTAATTTCAATATCTAATTCACCGAGGTCTCATTTGATAAAACTTAAAATTAATTAATAATTGATAATTGATAATTATATATATAAGTGTTATAATTTTACAAACAATATATATTTTCAATTTTTAGGGTTTAGAATTAAGTAAGAAATTTTCACTTAAAATTTATAACTACAATTAAATACATCTTAAATAATTAAGTGATTTATAAATGTTGTTATCAAACCCACTTAATATATTAAATACATAAAAATTATTCGTTATCAAATACATTTAATTTAATAAATTTTCATCTAATTCATTTTAAGAATAAATTAATTTATCAAACAAAATCTAACTTATATAATTATTTCACTAACTTGTATATATGTCACGTGTATAATTGTTGATTGATCATTGGTTTGCTAGCTAATTAGTTACCTACTATACTTAGACTAGCTTAGGAGGTTTCCTGTTAACATTGATTAATATTCCTAATTGGGATGTAATTACGGGAATTGTACATATCTTGGACGGTTCGTCCATCGTAGAGACAGAAGAGAAGGAATAAAAGTTTTCCTCAATTCTCCAATTATTCGTTGATATTTTTACACTTTTTATATATATATATATATATATAATTTCGTTGTCTTCTTCCCCTCCTCAGCAAATCAGATGACTGGAACTTCTTTTTTGTCAATCATAATAAGCAACTTTTGCTTCTTAAACATAATCAGTTTCAGTTGTAGATTTAGAAATTTCAACTATTTATCCGCATGTTAGCTCTTCTTTATTTTCACATTCAAGCTGTAGATTCCACCGTCTGAATTTGAAATGAAAATGAAAAAAATTGATACTTTTTCTTTCAATTTTTGTTAAAGGTAAATTTAACGTGAGAGAAGGAGGGAAGTAAGCATCGAGTCCAATAAAAAAAAAAAAGATTTTGAAAATAAAATCTAATCCAAATGCACCTCACTTTACTAGATATTCTTCCTTTTTTCTTTTTTGTCCATTGAATAGGCCTAGGCTCTTCGAACGGGAGGCGATTAATCACCTCGGTTAAATTCATTTTGGTAAAATGACACAAAATTGTGTGTGAAGATTACTTAATTTCCCTTTTACAAATTTGGCATGCCGACCTTTGAATTTTGAACAAAGGTATTGAGTACGGCGTCGATTCTTCAGAATTGTGTCGGTTTTTTATTGCAAATTACATCAAAATCGTCATCTGTCTACTCCAGTGCATTAACTCACCTCTTTCACATTGCCACACCATTCATTATCTTCTTTTTCATTTTCTCTTAGTAAAGTAAAGTTAGTTGAGAGTTTATTTATAACACTAAGCTAATGAGCTTGCCAGTATAAAGATTGGGCTTACTGTGCCTAGAGACCTTACATTTGACTATTCTTCTCACACTTATTTTCCTTAACTTATACAGTAAAATAAAGTTATTTCAGAGTTGCCAAGTGTTTTCTAACTTCTTGCTCGCCATGCTCTTGTATGCTTAAAAATATTGGCCATGATGGTTGACTCCAACAATAGTCACAAATGGTATCTTGTATATGTTAACAAGATACGATGAGTCAATACAGACCACATCATTGAACTCTTCATAAGCTATTTTAGTTTGAAGGTCCATCCAAAAAAACACTATCTAGCCTACTTTCATCATCTATGCGAATCAAATGGAAGAAATCACTATTCTTTTGATGCATTCAAATGAACATTCTATTTATGCAATCAACATCTCCAGCTCTAATGTTCAACCTCCTCACCTTCTGGACATAGTTCCTATAATCTCTAGGTAGACATCCTAATTTGTCCGGTCCTCTAACTTGTACCTCCAAAATTCTCATACTCTTGTTGGGTCTCAGTCTAGCGGTGTCATGCATTTCCAGTTTCCTCTTCATATTAGAATTTAGACTTTTATAAACAAGCATACACATGGACATAGACGTGTGTAATTTGTGATTGTGTTGTTCTACAGCCTTTGAGACTTGCCACATTCAATTATTTCTCAAAATTACACAAATACGAGCAGGTCGTTCTATCCTCTTTGATTGCTTGTAAGTGCTAGCTTTTCTATATCTATCACAGTTGATAGTTTAATATTTTCTGAAAGGGCCGGTTCATTTCGAACCAAATTTTTTAGTAACGCTAAAACCCTTACTTTTTTCATACGCCTAATATGAATAAAAAAATTCGTCAATGTTGTTGAAGTATTTACCTATGCTTATATGGTGTACTTGCTCTGTTTCTCGGCCTCTTGGTTGTTGGAGTTTTTCAGCATCGTCTCTTCCTTCATACTCTACAAAATAAGTGAAATACATCAAGTCTTCCTCTCATTCCCTTAGCTTGCCTTCCTCACTTCTACTATCATTCAACATCAGCTCGCCTCCTGATTCGGAAATGTGGTATTCCTCCATTATAATTCGTTCTCAAATTGGAATTGAGTATTCGATGGGAGAATATCGGAATACGATTTGTTTTTGGAAGTTATGATTTGTAAACAACAACACAAAATTAACCATTAATATTAGATAGGCTACCCTCTAGCCATATTCAAAGAAACATTTACTGGGTTTGTATTTACAACAGTAGTTGTGATGTGTTACCTTCATATCTTCTGACACGTATATCCTGATCTGGCTAGGTGCATAGTGACCATCACGAGCTTGCCAGTACATAACCAATCTTCACTTTTTTATTTAGTAGTTTAGAAGCAAAACAAAAGTGAGAGACCAGCCGGAGGAAGGTGAGTATGACCACGACCTGGAACCCAATCTATATCTTCCTCATTTGCCGCGCCCTGGTTCATATGGTCGAAGCCCATGTTCTCTCGCTGCTTGCCCTCGAAGCTGTATAGCAAAAAATAATCAGAGGTGTCCTCTAATCACCATGATGAGGCTGGTCACTCCTAATCTGTTATGCGTTATTATAGCTCGCATTTTGATCGTTGTGTTTGAAGTGGAGTTGGCATTTTTATTTTTGCATCTTTAACGAGCTAAAATATGCGCAGATTTTGAATGGATGACGTAAAGCTAGCTCGATAGCTCGCCAAGAATTTCTTTTGGAGACTGAGAAGTTCATACATTAAAAATACAAGACACACATAGTAAAAGAAACGATAACCATTACTATTACAAAGGATCCCCTCCCGTGTTCATGGAAAGAACACAACCTCGCCTATTATTAAGAACAACGTATTCGTCTTGAAAGAAAGTGTTGTCGGGTAGACCCCAGTTGATGTAAGCTAACACAGTGTTCGCATCATCGACGACGAGGTTGCAGTACAATATTTGTGGCCACTGTCTCACTTCGAAAAAGTAGAAACAGAAGAAATGTAGATGCTGTGTGTGGAAGTACCTGGAGTAGATGTATTTGTAATGCGTTTTTTCGGTAGTAAAGGTGTGAACAATTTTGTAGTATAGGTCGTAGTAAAGACTGTAGGGGCTTTGCTCTTCAAACAAGGTAAGGTAGATGCACAACATGGTACAGAACGTCATAAAGTTTACATTTTTTTTGTGACAATACCGGACAACACAACCCAGAAGCCCAATAATAGAAGTCACAGTACTGCCAGTCTAGTTGTCATAAGGGTAATGGCGGATAATGACACGTAACTCCATGTGCAAGATTTTAAGAAAGGGAGCACGAGCAGCATCAGGAAGTTGAGTCATAGTAAAATAGGTTCGAAGATTATGATAATAAAGATGCGTTTTATAGCAATAAAGATGCAACGGTTTGAAAACATTTACTGTGCTAGGCAGGTGCATAGTGGGATTATTTACTATTGTGTGTTAATGGAGCTTGCACATTGACCGTCAGGAGCTCTTGATTTGTCCGTTGCGCATTATTTTTATTTTGACCATTGCACCTTAACCGAGCTAGGTGAGTATCCTAGGTATTTCACACTCATTTATGTAAGGGCTAGCTGGAGAGATTGCAAGTAAATAGAATTTTGCCTAAAGACCTTTTGCTGACAAGTTGGTCGAAAAGTTTTTGCCCACTTCTTCATCGCAAAGTTTTTGTTCAGTTCTTGATATTTTTTGTGTTAGTATTCCTAAGTAATGAGTGGAACTTGATGATTGGAAAAAAATAAAATACAGAGGACATAGTTACATAGCAAAAAACTAAAATATCCGATACATAGTCTTCACGGATAGAGCACATAACCTGGATGAACAAGCATGAAGCCGCCGAAGGGCTTTGTGGTGTCCATTAAACCCCAACTTCGATAATATACCCCTGTTATCGCATCATTAGCGATCACGTTGCATTATATGTCATGTTCCCATTGCTTTGACTCAGGAAAGTAGAAGCAGAAGAAATATAGACATTATGGTTGGGAGTACATGAAGTATACTCTACGTTGATGCCAATCTTCAAGCAACATGGAGTGGATGACATGGAAGTAACGCTAGTAGTAAAAAATGTAGGGGCCTTCATATTCAAACAAGGTCAGGTAGACACACAACATGGTGCACAACGTCACAAAGTTGATATTTGTTTCGTGATAATATTGGAAGACATACCCAAACTGCACCACAATGGAAGTCACATTGCTACCATTATAGTAAAAATCTGTTTTATGACGGATGAACCCACTCAACTCTCTATGTAACCTTTTAATAATGGGATCATCTGCATGAGGAAGTTTAGCCATAGTAAGAAAGGTTTAAAGATGGTGATGAAAATGCCATAAGCCTTTACTTTTTAAATAGAATAAAAGTCTGAGTAATTAGGAGTACAACTAATCCTAATCGCTGTACTTACTACAGTAGTTGTGATGCGATAACTTTCAAACTTCTGACACATATATATGACTAGTCATGTAGTGAGCTATTTACTGTGTTAACGTTTCGAATGAGCTCGCCAATTGATTGATGTGTGTATATTCGTACGAAGTCAACGATCAATATTTGAGCTTGCCTTTTCACGAGTTGCCTGTTATCGAGCTCGTCTATTTAGCTATTTATATTAATCGAACTCGCCTTTATTCTATTCCTTTCCATATAGTATCTATAGGTAATTGAATAGGTGATTCGAGCTCGGCTCGGCTGCTTCAATGAATTAGATAAAAAAAATCATAAACAGAAATATATTTTTTTTAAAAGTAACATAACAGAGGTGTATTATTACATATTCAACCAAAGTCTTCAAATAATGTGCCCGCAAGATACCATAGAGGCTTCGAGTTCACCCCATCTGCAATAATCTAGCATAGTCGTCACATATCGGTGAAAAAGTTTCAAGAGAGGTTGTGGTTCCACTGCAACACTTCTTTAAAGAAGAAGCAAAAGAATCCAGATGACCTGGCTTGAAGTTCATGAAGTATATTGAGCAGAAAGCAAAACAGCCAATCTGCCAAGGGTTGGCACACAAGGTAAAGATGGAAGGGGACTTCATCTTCATCAATGTGAGGTAGATGCGCAACATCGTGTAGAATGCCATAAAGTTAACTCTGGTTTCATGATAGTAATAGATGGCAACGCCCAGACGCACGACAAAGGATGTGACGTGCTTAACTGTGTAATTTGGGTAATGGCAGATAATCTCCCATAACTGTGTATGCAGACAATTGCGAAATGGGGCACGTGCAAAGTAAGGAACATGCGCGATAGTAAGAGAAGTTGAATTACTCACTATTTATGTATCAAGTATTTTATAATTAACATCCAACTATGAAATGGCGAGCCCAAATAATCTGGCAACAGAGGAACGCGCAAAAGCCAATGGCAAAAAAAAGCAATGGTTAAAAGTCTAGGCGAATTTTCCTCAAGTCAGGCAACGGTAAAAAATTTAAATATGAAGCTAATTGACACACAACGGTTCAATACAGAAGGGGTTCATCTAGTATTGGTTAGAAGTTAGAAAAGCATCGCATCACATCTACTGCAGTAATCGAAGCATCGCATCTTAATTCACAACCCTCGACTTGTGGGCATTTGACGAGCTATTAAAAAGGCAGTGAAGATAATTGTGCTGCAGATGCTTAAGAATCACAACAAATGTAAGAGAAATGTAGAGCATTATGAAACGACGTATTTAATGAGCGGTAGTTTTGATTAAAATCTACCCCAGCTACATTGCATTAACTGCAGTAAATATGATGTGTTGTTTCACTTGAGTAATTTCTGATTGGTATATCAACAAACCTCGTCAATTTTTCTTTCTTATATGTCCAAATATAAATATAATAACTATATTCCACGTACTCTTGAACTCGGTCTTTACGTCGGGACATAGTGCTTGTGGTCATAAGTTGGTAATTTTTTAAGTTTATGTTCAGCCCATAAAGCGTAAACATTTGGAAGTGAAATTTTCAATTCCTTCATAATTGAACAAAAAACGTTGCAATTCTTACTTTCTTTTGATGATCTCACGATGGTGAAAATGGAATATAAATTCCTAGTCATCGTTCGTAAATTGGGGAGCTCGTTCCAAACGTATCAGAAGTTTAAAGTAGTGCCATTGCATCACAATTACCGCAAAGTAGAAATACATCACATTATATTTACAAGATACGGTAAAACTAGATTGGTTTTAATTCAAGGGACTCTATAAAGGCATACTTCCCAATCTTCTTCCTATCACATTACACCCTATGGGTGAATTACCTTGTGGTGTTCTTCTTACACTCAGTACGTTACAGTGCTGAGAGTTGTTAGCTTTGATCCATGAAGGCAAAGATGCTAGTGATCTCACCCATATTGTTGTGTATTTGAGCTTTGCCAGATAGTATTCTCACGGGAAGAATGTTAGCTTTATGACCTTATGCAACACGTCCAAAACCCTGTCACAGTGGCAAATGGTGATGTACACAGTGCTATTTACTGGCTGGTTTTCAAGCAACAACAACTAAACTTTTTCCTTTCATGCTTCCTTCAGGCTAATAAATGAATGTATAATCAAGTACAATACATTGTTGCTGTACCTGATGAAACTACGAGACTCATTTACCGTAGTTGTGGTATAAAAGAAATCCCTAGTCCTGCGGGTGATATAGATTATCAGATGATCCCAAATTGTTGGTTTCATTTAGCACTGTCAAACGGGCCAAACTGGACCGGACCGGACCGGCCCGCGTCCAGCCCGCACCTAAACGGTCTGGTCCGGTCCGGGCCTATTTTTGACGGGCCTAAATTAAGAAAACCCATAACCGCCCGTAGCCAGCCCGCAGGTAAACGGGCCAGCCCGCGGGCTTTGCTCTTTTTTTTTTTTTTTTGGCTAATTTTCTGATTTTTTTAAAATCTTGCCTGTTAACTATAATAATAATATACATTAATCCTAAACCTAATCAATAAAAATAGAGAAAAACCATAAGTAACAATAATCATCCAACAAAACAAATTAATAATTATTTAACAAAAAGTCAATACGAAAAATTATACACCAACTTCTTCTTCTTCATCATTTCATCTTGAGGACTCATCTTCAACTTGATTACATCCTCTCCTCATCATCTTTACCTATAAAATGCAAAACATAGATTATATAGTAAATAAAAAAATTAATAAATAATATTCATAAATTAAATGAAGAAAAAGTTGTACTTACTGTCTAAATATCATTTCATTGATATCAAAGCAAACTTTTACATGACGTGAAATGCTAGATGTTCCATATTTTCCTCCTGCAATATACACCTTCCCACAACGAACACATTCAACCCTAGGTTCTCCATCTTCACCAACAATATCAAGCCTTCCCGGTATGAATCCATACATTTGACTTATAGGATTTTTTCGCTTTCTTTAAAGATTGTGCAGCATTTGATTGATCACATTTATCACTAATATCATCAACAACATTTTTATCCATCTTCTGCAATGGATAAAATATCAAATATCAAAGAAAGAGCCGACTGAGCCAGAGGAAGAGCTAACTGCATGAAAGAGGAATCAATTTCAAACTTGAAATTTTTAAAACTTTAAACATTTCTTATTGCAAAAAGTTAGATAACAAAGATATAACACAAAAAGGTCTAAGTTCACAGTCAAGAACAATGTAGCTGAATATGAAGCATTATTGGCCGGACTTCATATGGTCCAGAGTTTGAAAATAACTCAACTCATTGTCAAGGGAGATTCACAAATAGTATTTGGGCAAGTAACGGGTTCTTTTGATGCTGGGGAAGAACATATGCAGAAATATCTGGCTTTGACGAAGTAGATCACCAAAACATCTACACTTATGTTTAGAAAAGTTATCAAGGAAACAGAACACAAAGGCTGACTACTTGTCGAAAATTGCAGCCAGAGAGGAATTAGACGGAGTGTGGATAAAACTGTTGAAAGAGTATTGAAGAAGTGTCATGACAATGTAACCTAAAAGAAACCGGGTCGACACCAGGATTTCTATTACAAGATGCAATAATTTTGCATTATTCTAGCTTCGAGATCGCATTACTTATCAAAGCATGATAATAACAGTCACATAAGTGATTTCAGAGTCTAATAGTGTTCAGAAGCCATTAACCACAAGAAATAAATTCCTTCATAAAGAAAACTTTAAGTATATGACCTAGAACATATTGGTAAGAGTAGAAAAATATCTTGCTCAGATATCTACACTTTAATCATTATCTTATAAACATCAGCTTATAAACATCTACACTTTAATCATTATCTTATAAGTATATTTATAATGTAACAAGTATAAAAAAATACAAAAATAATTACCATATGACAAGTAAAAAAATACAAAAATAATTACTATATGACAAGTAAAAAAAATAAAAAGAACAATTAATTTGTAAGTTACAAACTTTTAGAGAATAAACCAATAGAAATTTGAAAATATTTCAAAACTAAATAAAATTTTCAGTTTTAAATCCACTCTCTCTGTTAAACAATTTCAGAAGTCCAAAAAATTCTTATAAACAAACTCTATCAATACGCTCTAAAATAAATAAAGAATTGGTTCCCTGTACTGTACAGATATTTTTAAAAAAGAAGGAAGAAGCAGAATCCACCAACACATTTCCCCGCAATCTTACAAAATCATCCAAAATTAAGCAATAATTTACAGGGATTTAATCCAGATGAACAGAAGAAAGTTCTAGCTCCAATAATATCGATCCTCCATTCCAAGTTCCCCAACCCACACTCTCACGGAACCGAAGGGGACTTTAGTGGGATCAAGCAAAGACCCTCCATTTTCCCCCTCTTTTTTTTAGGCTTCAATTCAGATAATTTACAAGAAAAAGATACTGCCGCACAAAATAAATTTACTACTACATAAGCTTTCCATTTTTTCATAAATTAATTGTAAAGATAAACAAGAGACTTGAAATGTTAACCTGCGGGAGGTGAGAGGTGGCGGCGAGAGGTGAGAGCTGCGGGAGGCGGCGGTGAGAGGTGGCGGGAGGCGGCGGCGAGAATGAGAGAGGGGACGGGAGGCTGGGAGGCTGAGAGTGAGAGAGCAGCGGCGAGAGTGAGAGAGGGGACGGAAGGCTAGGAGGCTGAGAGTGAGAGAGGGGAGGGAGAGGCAGTAGGTTTAGAAACAAAATAATTTAACAAACAAACACCTTATTTTCATTTAAGTCCCTAAGAAAATAAATAACTTTAATTAGGTCCTAAAATAATTCATGTAATAATAGCTTCAACAAACGGGCCAGCCCGCGGACCGGACCGAACCGGCCCGTGAAAACCCGCATAAAAAACGGTCCGGTCCGGTCCGGTCCGGGCTCATTTTGTACGGGCCTAAATTTTAAAAACCATAACCGCCCGTAACGCGGGCTGTCCGGGCCAGCCCGCGGGCTTGCGCCCGTTTTGACAGTGCTAGTTTCATTCTTACCCAGTTCTGATTTAATTACATTATTTTATTTAAAAGCAATATGTTTGATTGTCCCTCATTCTATAATACATCCCTATGTTTTTTAATTCCTTATGAATTTATTTCTAATTCAATAATAATTTCTCAAGCATAAAACTAATTTTCGACTTAAAGAGAAATGAATAATAATCCAATAGTTTATAGTAATGAAGAATTCGTATAAAGACTAACGTGAGCTTGAAAATAATGTGACGGTATGATAGGTGAGCTGTATTTGGATTGTTTTTTCGTCTACAGTTAATGTTCGAGTTGTATGACTGTTTTCCCTCCGGCCGGGTTAACCTTCTATGTCTATTCACTGTTGAGTTCACTATTTACTACGACAATTTTGAATACAACATCAACAATTTCAAATAATGATCCATACAAAGCTGAGCTAACGGATAATACGCAACAAGAAGCATGCCATCTCCCCTAACAAATTATTATTGTAATAGGCGAGTTTGAGTTACTCATACGTGAAATGAGAGCGAGCTAATAAAAGGATTATCGACGATTGATTGAATGACCATTCAGAAATATTAGTAAAGTGATGCATCGCATCATTTATTATGGCGCTTGTTTTATAAACACATAATTCATTTGGAAGTATCTCTATAAACTATCTTTCTAAATCTTTTGCAAAAACTAAACTCTTCAATAGCAACCTCTAATAATACCAGACTTCACCACACTAATATATATATATATATATATATATATCCAAACTTGCCCTTAAAAAGACTACTTTGAGGCCTACATTTTTCAAGATATACTTGGAGGCCGTCCCCAATATCTTATCCAGCCATATCAACCCAAAAGAAAACAAAATGCATACTATTTATCAGGGGCTGCATCTGATAAACTTTTACTGTCACCACTCCACTCTGAAGGGGGTCTCCTATCCGATAACTAAAATTTTTAAAAGAACAAAATATTTCTTCGGGCCACCTACCCATTCCCCTAGGAGTTAAGAGTTGCTTCATGTGCTTTGAGCACTCTTTTCAGAATCGCCAACCTCCTCTCCTTCTCGGTTCGATACTTCCTCAATATAACTCTGGTTTTCTGATACACATATTTGTCCAGATACAGGAGTGGAGGATGGTGCAATCAAAAACCCTACAGAATAGCTTTATCACCTCTTAGGGAACAATCACGTCCCTTATGGTTTCCACCAGTTAGCCTCCCACATTGTCGACCTTATGAATCACCTTATGCAGATCCAACTCTATAGCCACAGCCCCTCCCCTTAGGCTTAGATATACTTTTAACATCGTCATGAATTTTTCAGAAGAATATGTATCATAGCTATTGATCACCAGCATTAGCGGGACCCAAATATACTCTTGTCCATCGTGAAAGTGGGAGTGGCAATAGGACAGTTCTGGGGCGTTCTTCAGAACATATATAGACAGAGGAGGACAAAACACCGGTTCTTCCTCTACCGCTGGCTTGTTAATGGCTGTCATTTCACAGAATTACAATCTCTTCCTTTCTTTCTTTCTCTCTCTTATCACAGGGGATAGTTTTTGCTTATTCTGAATAGGAACTCTATCCAACACCTCCTTATATAGAGGTTCACTTGCACTTCTTGGTATGCTAGGCATACGCCTCTTTTGGTAACAATCGTCATAACTGTTATTTGGGAACTCAAACATTAAAAATTACAATCAGTAAAGAAATCGTCACTTCGTTAATATAAAATCTCGACCGTGTCGCTTTTAAATAAAAAATGATATGGTAAATCACATACTTTTTCTTTTTTTTTTTTTTTTGTTAACATAAAATCCCAATCGTGTCATATTGGAGTAATATTTAAGAAGATCGAGGTGGTGCAAGTTATGTTCCAACCTTGCCAAGGTGATCCCGGTTTAACAATACGAATGATTTAAACATCGATGATGACTAAGAGGCGAATTAAAATGCAACACTTAATTAGGCCAGCTCGATTTACAATTCACAATGCAACAGTGAAAGAGAAAAATACTGGTAATGCCGAATAATTTCATCTAACTCCATACGCAACCATCTATATAAGGGGGCACAAGCAGTATCTGGAAGTTGAGCTATAATAAGAAAATGTTAAAAGATTTGATGTAAATGCTCAATTTTTTAAGTCCCCAAAATGCTCTTTGAAATATTCTGAGTAATTACTATCACAACCAATCCCAATCGTTGCATTTACTAGGTAATTGTTACGGCATGCTTTCACACTATTTATGACCTCGCGGTTTTCCATTGCACGTTATTATAGCTCGCCGTTTGACCGTCTCCTTTAATAGTATTAATCGAGCTATGTAATATATTGTTACATTGTTATTGATCTTGTAAACTTGCAAAATTCTTTACACTTATGATGCCAGCTCGCCAAGATCACATTGGATGAAGGCTGTAAATTAATATGCGACGCTTTGATTAAAACGAGCCATAACCCCCGCATTTACTACAGCAAATGCGACGCACTGGATTTCTACTTTCTGACACCAACAGTTGCATTTACCACTGTAAATATGGTGAGATAGTTTTCTAACTTCTGTTCCCTACGTCATGTGCTCATCTACTTAATTATAAATAGCAAGTTGTTCATTAAAAATCAACTTAAGCTTGGTCGCCTTTTTACGAGTTCCTTATTATTCAGATCGTCTCTCTAGCTATTTCTATTGACCGAACTCTTCTATTCCAATAGTATTCATAGATAATTGAATAGAAGATTAACTTCATGAAATGGAACCTATGCATATTGGAATGATGAAACAGAAGATGTTTGCCTTGAAATTTCAAATTCATATAATATTCATAGTAATACATATTACGAGCATCCAATGCTCTAAAGGTTACGAAAACTTGATCGTGGGTCGCCTTCATCGGGGTTAGAGCAGAGGACACCATAGCATCTATTAAAACATCTGTCGCATAAAAAAACATATATTACATATTCTTATAGTATTCATACTCATATTATAATTAGAGGGCACCAGACACTTAGAATCCCATGAAAAGCGCGAAGTCCTTGGGGACATAACACGACTGCCATTATTACCTGATTTGTCCCGTTTACCGTAATTTCGAAATTATATGCGCATTTTGTGCATCCAATGCTCTAATAGTAATGAAAAATTCATCGTCGGTCCATTCGGATGCCTTGGAGAAGTAAAAATGAAAGAAGTCTAGGTGTCAAGGCTTGAACTTCATGTAGCAAATGGAGCGATATATCTTACTATCTACACTTGCAGTAGGTGGGTGACACAGAAGAACCGCACATAGTAAAGAGTGTAGGCCGTTAGCTTCAAACGATTTTAGATAAGTGCGCAAAAGGGTGGAGAAGGTCATAAAGCTAGCCTTCTCTCTGTGACAGTACTAAGCAGCAAGGCCCAAACGCACCAGTATAAAAGTTACTTTAATACCGTTATAGTTACGATTTGGGTAATAGATGATCACCCTGCCTAACTCTCTTTGCAACCGGCTAAGCATGGGAGTACGAGCACAATGTAGAAATTTATCCATATGAAAAAATTATCACGTGAAGAAAGGGTAAATTTGATAATAAATGTTCCTTCTTTGCATTCAATACAACGATAAAGATGCAGATTACATTTGAAAAGCCAAAACTTAATGCAACGTTGCTTCCAATAAAACTGATCATTTAATGCAGTAATGATAATGATGAGGTAGGTTTCTTCCCTTTGAAGTTTTGCCGTTGCGTGCAAATCGAGTTAGTCTTTTTCATTTTAGTTGTTTGGTGAGCTCGCCTTCTTTTTGCTGTTACACAACGTAGCTCGTGTTTTTAACATTTCTTGTTGATCGACCTAAGAAACTAAAACGTCATGTCTATTTAATTTGCTAACCGCTGAAACCAAAACGAGCTATGAAACTCATTCGCTTTGTAATTTAGCTCATCATCTTAAAAATGTCTTTACATTAATAATAAACTGACCTAAGAAATGCGAGCTCGGCAAGTGTCCACAGGTCGAAGGCTGTGAATTAAGATGCGACGCTTCGATTGCTGTAGTAAATGTGATGCAATGCTTTTCTAACTTGACTGTTTCGTGTTACTTGATCGATACGAGAAGTGAAATGTATTAATTGAGATTGCCAACTTCAAAAAGTCTTTTGTAACTTATAATGCGAATTCCATTTTTCCTCAAAAAAAAAAAAAAAAGCACTTATAATGCAACATTTCGCATGTAACAAAACCCAACCACTGTTTTTACTCCAGTAAATGGGACTAACCCTAAACCCCATAAACAATTATAAATTGCAAGTTGTTTCAGGGAAAATTATAAATTCTGCAATTTCTAAAGAGTGAGCATTAAATAAAGAATCCTACAACCATGGCTTTCTCTTCATCATCAAGCAAAGAAAAATTCGTCCTCTAGGGCAGCAACAATATTACATTCAAGGTAGATGAGGTAGTGGCTAATCAATTTGTCACGATCAGAATATGATCAAGGATAATTTAGCCAGCAGAGGCCCTATTCTCCTTACTAAAGTCCTTGGCAACATACTTGTGAAGGTTCTTGAGTATTGCAAGCGTGTGGTTACTCAACCACCCGCCAGTGAGAATAACGTCGATCTAAAGGCCTTTGTTTCTGTACTGGTTAATAACTACGAGGAAACCCTGTTTGAACTGTTGGTTGCTGCGAACAACCTCGACAAAAAGGGCCTTTTGTCCCTTGCTTGTGAAGATGTTTTGGATATGATTAATTGTAAGGATTTGGAGCACATCCACAAGATTTTTCCCCAGAAGAGGAAGAAAAGATGCGAAGGGAGAATCCATGAACTTTCAACTAAGTAGTTTTTGTTTGTTGACGTTCTTTGTTTGTCAGTGAAGAACCGTTTATGTTTTTGTAAAAAGTTGCTGTGTTTGTTAGTCACTATAAAAGATGTAATTTTTAGTTTATTATTGTTTCCCCATTGGTTAGTAATTTACTCTTTCACTAACCTGTTGCTCGTGCCCCCTTGCATAGATGGTTGCGTATGGATTTAGGTGAAATTATTCGGCATTACCTGGTGTTTTCCTCTTTCACCGTTGTATTGTGAATTGTAAATCGAGCTTGCCTATTTACCCGTTACATTTTAATTTAGGTCACCTCTTAGTCGTCATCGATGTTTAATTCATTTGTGTACTTAAACAGGGATAATCTTGGTGAGGTTGGAACGTAACTTGCACCATCTCGACCTTCTTAAATATTACCCTAATATGACACCGTTGGGATTTTTTGTTATCGAAAAAAAGAAAAAAAGATTTGATTTATCATATCATGTTTGATTTAAAAGCAACACGGTTGAGATTTTATGTTAATGAAGCGACACTTCTTTACCGATTGTAATTTTTAAGATTCTTGATATATTCAAAACATCATACACGGTTGGGATTTTATGTTAATGAAGTGACGCTTCTTTACATATTGTAATTATTAAGATTCTTGATAGACTACTAGTTAGGATCTTCTAATTAGGGAATCAATTGTATATATTTCTCTATTTAACACGATGATTTTTATATGCCTTGAACCAAGTATCACATTTTTATTTCTTCCCAACTTTCTTCCCATCACATTACGAGAAAAAAATCATAACTATGGCTCAATTACCTTGTAGTGTTCGTCATACACTCAGTGCTTTGCTGCGCAGAGAGTTGGGAGATTCATCCGTTAATACAAATGTAGTGGTAATCTCATCCGTATTGTGGTTCATCTTAGTTTTTTGCTGGGCATTATTGTAACTGAATAAATGTTAGCTTTACGATCTTGTACAATGCATTCACAATCTACCTCAACTTGTTTGAAGGCCCTTATGTTCTTTACTACGAGCATTAGTATAGTGTCCAAAACCTTGTCACAGAGGCAAATGGTGATGTTCACAGAGCCACCTACCGTATTGTTTTCAAGCCATCTTGACTATTCTTCTTCCGTTCTCACTTCCCTCAGGCAAAACAATGGATATATGATCATGGACACTACATTCTCACAACACATGACGAAGGTACTTCGCTCGTTTACCTTAGCTGGGCTATGCCCGAACTCGATAGCCCTACTGGGAATTTGGGTTATCAGGTGGTCCCATTCTTAGATTGAACCTTATATGGCATAGATTTAATTATTGCAATATGCACTTGTAACTTCCAATCCTAGTTTTGATGTTTATTTTTTAAGTCGTTGTACTTTTAACTTCTAATCCTTATCTTTTTCATTTCATTATGCGAGCTCGAAAATCATTAAAAAAAAAAAAAAACTATATCAACGTGTAACTCGCTAATGTAAACTCGCTAACATGAATTATACTTTTCATAGATCCATTAACACGGAACCAAAAATACAAGCAAAAAGATACAAGAAAAAAAATCAAAATCCAGTTATCATTTGGAGAATTATGCCATAAACAAAGGCTAAAATACCAATAACTAACTTAAAACCTATGTTCTTCAAAAGCTAAATTCCTTGCCAACCATTATTACCTCGCTTCCTTTTCTTGAACTCTACTTTTCATAGATCGATCTAGGGTCTGTCAATCGGCGAGCCAATTTATTTATTTATTTTTGTTTCTTTGGTCAGATAGAGAAATTTGAGTTGAGTGTGTTATCTGGCTCAACATTTGAGTCTTTTTATAGGCAAAAATGGGGCTGACCTTCCCACCACCATCTTTCTCTTTCTCTCTCTCTCTCTCTCTCTCTCTCTCTCTCTCTTTATCTATCTGCATCAGATGCGACAGGCATCCTACTTTCTGGGCTGTCAAACGGCTATAGCTGTGTCAGTACATCCCTTAGCTTTCACTTCAAGTTTAACATTCGATCTTTTTTAGTTCTCTTTTTTGCTTCATCTATTCTCTAGGACATATATTCATAACTGAACGAGCTCTAAAATACGATTCGTATATAAGTTACATAAAAGACTAATATCATGAGATATAGCAAAAGAAACAAAACAAAAAAGACTAGTACCATTTGATGTCCAAAAAAATAAAAATGAAAACATTGCATGCTGAGCTGAGCCTGGAGCAAGCTAGTCATATGCCAAACAAGTTTACTCACTGGTAGGAGGGTCGAATGTTTGTGAATTATGCTCGAACAATATTTGGGAGGGATTAAGGAATCTGCTTGCTCACCCACATTGGATGAAGTGTGCATGATTATAGTATCGCCTAAGACATCACATGCTTGTTTTATGAGCTCTACCCATCCAGCAATATCGTCTTCATATATTTCTTGAGGTGCTTCTTTATCATCAATCAAACGGTATTTCCCAATGCATATTTTGTCAAACTTAATCTTGTACAGCTGTGTCTCCTGAGCAACACGGGCACATATCTGTAAGCTCTCTTACACTAGATGAACTCTGCTCCAATGATGCTTCGGCTGCTTTCAATTCCTTAACAAGATCGACTATTCGAGCTTTAATATTGCTCATCCAATGACCCTGCTTGGAAATATTATCCAGCTCATTTTCACGTTCTGCCTTGATGTCGTGTAAAGCACTTTTGCAATTCCATTAGCTGCTCTATCACGACATTTATCTTACCATGTTTCTTATTGGCAACCTCCAAAGTCTTAAGACTTTCGCAACCTTAAAATATCAAAAAGCCAACTTTTGTTTAATGCGGTCGAATAGCGATCGGAGGTCTTGAGACAGATATTCACTGGGTATGCTCTCGAGCGCATTAACCGCATCCAAAAGCTCCTACTGTTCCTCTACAGTATTTGGAAAATGTGAGGATAAAAGTATTTTTTCAATGCATCGAGAATTTCATGGGGTGTTATCACTGCTTCCTTGGTCGGTTGAGACTTGGTTTCCATGTATTTGAGATAATATGTAATATCTCTACTGGTTTGGATAGAATGGGATACTGGAACTTCAATCTGGGAATCTCCTACATTTGTTGGAGGACTTGGAATCTCTGCTGGTGTTCCAGTTGTCTTGGGTTTCCTCTATTTTTCAAGCAAGACGTCAGTGATAAACCAGATAAGAAAGGCAGCTATAAACATTAAGGCAAATAATATCGAAACTGGCTGGCAAAAGAAGCATCTTCAAGATTAGCTGCTTTCCTTTTAGATCACTTCTCGGTAACTCTCTAGGTTGGTGTAGCTTCAAGAACTAAAAAAATTTAGGAAAGTAGCTACACCAATATAAAGGGGATGTTAGGAAAGTCTAAAGAAAGGATTTCTCACCCAAAATTTCCATGGTAGCCGCAGAGGGTCGTCTTCTTGACATCTCCATCGTGTGTGGGGAAGATGATCTTTCTCACTTGATTCCTCTGCTGGTTCTGATTGCACCGCTACCAGAATGCTGCTAGAGAGAGCAATTTTAAGAACTACAGTCTAAGAAGCACTGAAGCACCTAGAGGAGATAATTTTCTATCGCCCTTATATTTATCTGTAACATTTGGGCAAGGGTGGAACTCAACAAATCTAAACTCCTCAAATCCTTTGTTTAATCTGCTTCACCTTTGCAATTAATTTCTTCCCTGAAAATATCTCATCTTGTTTATATGCCTCGGTCTTCATGGTGGAGGCAGGGACGTCCTGTATGAGTCCCAATTGGCGAGCAAAGTAGTACGGGTTGTATGGCTCGTATGAGGCTTGGCAGAACTAGCATTCGACCTAGTCCAATTCAAGATATCTCTGGAAACCAGATACTGTGCCGAGGTATTGCTTACCTATGTGTAATGGCAGTTTCTGTTAAATGATTTTAATTTTACCCAATCCAGTTTGACATCCCATTTTGAATAAGGAGCCAACAAAAAGTGAGGTCGCATTTGATTTGTATAGATATATTGGAGGATAACTAGGCGAGAATCTTGTTTCTTCTTAGGAAACACGAATTAACCTCCAGTAGAGAAGATAGTCTTTGTACCTAGCTCTATCCTCGGGTTTAATTCGATTTATGCCATACTGTGGGATAAGAGCCACATTTGAATAATCCACATGGGTCCTTTAACATTTCTCGTTTTCAAAACTAATTTCATATCTTTGTAAATCTGAAACAATGACTTGTACATCATCGAAAGGATCAAAGAAGGAAGACCACCCAGTTTCCCCTCTCATAATCTTTTCTACGAAGTAATAATACTCAAGAACGACTTTTAAGGATGTGGTGCTAACTATATATTCACTCACCCATGCTAGAAGGAAAGCTTTTTATTCCTCTTCGGTTACCACGGCCAATCTTTTATTCGATAGTTAAATTTTTCGATGACAACTTTGTTTCGAAATCAGTAAAAATTAGGTTGTCACAAATTTCAAGAGGACTGATATGAAGGTTGAACATGACTGACCAGTCATAAATTGTTGGTGAGATCATGCCATAAAGGAATATAAACTCATTGATCGTCGGGGCCCAAAAAGGCAAAACAATACTAAGCAACGTACGGTCCATCTTAGGTATATACTCGATAACGGCTATAATGTCGTAAATTCCCCATCAAGAGTCATCGAATTACTCCATTACCCTCCACAACTATTGGATGTATGGTGAATTAGATTTCGGCTAGCTACGTAATGTGAAACTCAAAAGATCTAATTTCCATATGGGGTCGTGTAAGAGCAGTTTGGAACCAGGTAATTCTCCATCGGTAGTATATTCGACATCGCCTTCACTATCAGGTTAGGACCCAACTTACCGGGGATTACTAATCCGTCACCAGTGTAGATTGGGATCCGAGTATCAATATGGGCTGAGGTCGATAAAGAAGCCATGGATGATCGATATTGGTGACGATAGATTGTTGTAAGTACGGACAGAATTTAACCTTGAGTCATGTCAGGTGAAATATGATCTTAACCCTAGGGTTTCAAATTAAGTCCTTATTCAGGAAGGAGAATTGTAATTGATGACTTTTCCCCCTTTTTTTTTTGGTTTCTTTAAATTTATTTTATTAATCCCAATATCAGGATTCATCATACATAATGGTCAAACTATGAGACTTTCACCTTGCCCGATAATAGAGAACGGTAAACTTAATCTCAAAAATTGTATTCTTTTCTGAACACTCATTAAAATTTAGCTCGTCAAGTTATTAGATGATCTACAATACTAAAACTATATACTCGCAAGGTCCTACAATAAACCTCTGATCTATAATAGACCTCTGATATGTCATTCTAATAAGACATGTTTTATTCAAGAACCGATGGAGAAGAGAGCTGAGCTCGCCATGTGTATTTGATTAACAACTGAAATTGAATAGCTAACCATGAACCTAAACGAGCTCGCCTTTACTATTTATTGTTCATCATGAACGGTCAACAACGAGCTTGAACCCAGCTTTGACCGAGCGTCTAGCGAATGGCTCACGAAAGACTTAACTCATTTACCCCTACTGGTCTACTAAAAAATTTATGTATAAATAGTGAAGGCTCATTCTGATTCTGTTCATCTTTCAAACTCATCCTTTAAATATTATTTGAAACTTTCTTCTTGTAGCTCATTTACTAGATGCTGCCCGTCATTGTTGCTTAGACTGTTGCTAACCGAGTTTAGCAGAATTATGCGAGAAGTTCTAAATTATCATATTGGTAGTAATGTTACCTTTATTGTGGTGTGTCTGGGCTTCATCATCCAATATTATATCCGAAGAAATGTCAACTTTATGATGTTCTGCACAACGTTGCACGTCTACCTAACCTTGTTTGAAAATGAAGTGTCCTACGTTCTTTACTACGAGTGGTTTTTCCATGTGAGCGATCCGGTAATGATGCCGGATGGAGCGATGTATTGCACCCTTTACACGCTATATTTTCATGTACAACACCTGAGTTACTTCCATTTTTACTTCACTTTATTCGAATGGAATCATGATTGGTCTATCATCCACGTATCAGTTCAGAATGAACATATCGCATAGTTTTACTGTTCCTGCGATGAAGGGGACACCTCTCTGCACAACACCGATTTTTTAATACTCCTGGAGGATTACGTTGTATGGGTGATATATAGAGGCTAAACATTTATCATATTGGCTTTTCAGTTTTTAACGTTCTCTTTTATGTGCTTGTGAGTTTTCGCGTACGATCTGTAATTGAAATATGTAGTGAATGTTATATTTGTTTTATCGAGCAATGTGGATGTTACTTTGACTAAGAAATAGGAAAGAGATATTCACTAACAAAGAAACAACATCAACAAACAAAAAACCAAAGAAAAAACAAAAACAAAAACAAAAACAAAAACAAAAACAAAAACAATACTTCGTTGAAAGCTCATAGATTAGCGCTTCGCATCCTTTCCTCTTCTTCTGGCAAAAATTCCGGTGTGATGTTGAAAAGCCTGCGGATGTGGGCTGGATCCTTGCACTTAATCAAATACAAAAATTCTTCATAAGCAAGGGACAAAAGTCCTTTTATGGCGAGGTAGTCCGCAGTAACCAATAGTCCAAACAGGGTCTGCTCATTGTCATTCACCAGTTCTGAAACAAAGGCCTTGAGTTCGGCGTCATTCTTACCGGAGGGTGGTTGAGTTGCCACACGCTTACAGTACTCGATGATCTTAGCAAGTATGTCACCAAAAATATTAGGGATGACAAAAGGATCAGTGCTGGTTAACTTGTCCTCGATCAAGTATTCAATCGTCACAGATTGCTTGGCCACTGTCTCGTCTACCTCGAATATTTTGCTGTCGATGCTCTAGAGGATGACTTTGACAGTGCTTGATGATGAAGAGAAAACCATGGCTATAGGATTGTGGATTAAATGGATACTCTTGAGAAACTACAGAAGTTAAAATTTACCCAAAACAATACGAATTTATAATTAATTAGATGAGCAAGCGATGGTACAAAAGTGTGTCATGGAACCACATTTATTGTAGTAAATGCAGCGGTTGGGTCAGAAATTAAATAGCCATCAGATCACATTTACTACAAAAAATGCAGTGATCGGGGTCAAAAGGTTAAAAACCATTGCGTCACATTTACTGTAGTGTTGTAATCGAAGCATCGTACTTTAATCCACAACCTTCAACTTGTGTACTCTTGGTGAGTTGGCATCATAAATGTAAAGAATTTTGTAGGTTTATGAGATAAGTAGCAATGTAACAATAGATTTCACAACTAGATTAATACTATTAAAGGAGATGGTCAAACAACAAGCTATAATAATGTGCAATAGAAAACGGCGAGCTCGTAAACAGTGTGAAAGCATGTGCGTAACAATCACTATAGTAAATGCAGCGGTTGGGATTGGTTGTGATAGTAATTACTGAGAATATTTCAAAGAGCATTTTGGTGACTTAAAAAATTGAGCATTTTCATCAAATCTTTGAACATTTTTATTTTATTTTATCATTGCTTAACTTCTTCATGCTGCTCATGCCCCCTTATGTCGAAGTTTGCATATGGGTTAGGTGTAATTATCTGGCATTACCCCGATTACTATCAGAATTGTAGTAATGTGAATACAATTGTCGTGTCTTGGATTTGCAGTCCGGTATTGTCACCAAAGAAATGTAAACTTTCTGATGTTGTGCACTTTGTTGCACATCTATCTTACTTTGTTTGACTATGAAGGCCTCTACGCTCTGTACTACTAGCTGTACTACAATATCGGCCACCCTGTGATGATCAGCCAAGCGCATTTCTGAGGGATCTACTTCATGTACTTCAACCTACAGCGTTTGTATTTCTTCCTCTTCTACTTTTCGAAAGCAAGACGGTGGAGACAGAGCCTATTGTGTAATCTCCACATCGATGATGTGGCCACTCTCTTTCATGATGCCCACTTGGTTCATGTTGTTATCACCTGGCAGTTTTGATATGTAAGCTGGATTAATTAGAACATCATGATCTCCGGCAGTTTGTCATTTTTTATATGTAAGAAACTCAAGTGTAATCTATTTTTAATATTAGTATCAGTCATCTGTATTTGTTTTATACTTATCACTCACTATAACTCCATTAATCTTTTAAGAGAACCAACTCAGCAAAAGTGATCAAGAATTGAGACAAACTCATGCTATATTAATATGTGTGTTAATTGGCAAGCTGAATTAACTAGAGTTAGTCAATCGGCCAGCCTGATCAATACGGTAATAAAGTAAATATTTCAAAAGTGTGATAATGAAAATTGCCAGCTCATTTAAATTGCAACAGTGAAAACTAGATCAATATTAACACATGTCAACCGATTTACGAGCTGGATTACTATGCGTTAGAAATTTGGTAGCCATCGAATCACAATTATTGCAGTAAATGCAGCGGTTGGGATTACTCTAACTCTTCATCCTTATTAATTCCTAAGAAGCTTTTAACCTTTCTTACTTACTATGGCTGAACCTTCTTATGCAGTTCGAGCTCCCTTGCTAACAGGGTTGCGCAGAGAGTTAATTGGGTTCATTACCATAAACCAACACCACATTACCGTATTGTAACTGTCATTATGGTGTGTCTTGGCTATATAGTTCAGTATTGTTACCAAAGAAATGTCAAATTTATGCGATTTGCATGGTGGCCTTGGTTCGCTGGCCCCCAATCGGTGAATCTTACTTTTCCGCCACTGTTGGAATGTTAGCTCATTAGCCTTTGAAGTCTGGATAAGAGTATTCTCGGTGACTTTGGGTGGAACATGCTTTTCCACTGCCGTGGAATCTTGCTTGGTCACTATGGACGTTGTTTGGTGGGCCATGGATTCAGAGGTTTTCTATACTAGAATTGAGAATTCCTACTCCACGACTGCAGAAGACATGATCATCCTTATGTCAGGCTTCACGTACTTCTTTGTTGAGTGATTCCCAATCATCATAAATTCCTATCATTACTTCGGCCATTTGTTTTTCAGTCGCATATTTTCGATTTTCTCAGCTCCTCAATACGATCCCTCACTTTGTCGGTCTTCCTAGCAACTTGGGAAGCTTTATCTTTAACTTATGTAAATGAGCTCTGCTATTCTCGGTTGATGATTCAACAATTTTCAACTCTTTCTAAAGCCTCATGATTTCGTCTCTAATCTCCTTTGTTCGATGGTTTGTCTTTCAATATTTCCTTATCCACTACGTGTTTGTTCTTGATGTCATTGAATGAATCTACCAGATTATTGCACGTCTTTGTCACTTTATCGGTATTCCGAATTTCTTTGGCATCTTATCCAGAACACTTTGAAAGGTGTGGTAACTGTAAATCATCTGGGAGAGTTTCTGTATAATTTTTTAGCATATCTGTCGGTGTTCTGCAGTCACAAATTCACTTATTACAAGCAGCAAATCCTTAACTGCATCACCAACTTTTCTTGTTCTGCTTCGGTAGTTGGAAAGTCCCTAGACCAAAAATATTTATTGAACCCATCTAGATGTTTGGGCAGTTAAACAATATTTTCTAATATCTCATCTGCTCGAACCATCCTTAAATTCTCCATGTACTAGAAAGGATGATCAACAGCTATGAAGGTTGGAATCGAAACGGGTTCCAGAACATCAACCTGGGAAACTCGTACTGTAGTTTAAGAAGATGTATTGTCGAGAGTTTCAACATTAGTTGGCGAAGGTGTTACTTTTTTTGCGTGCAAAGAGTTCTCATGAGAAAATTTCGTATTCTTTGGTTTCTTCTTCTTAACGAGCAAAACATCAGTAATACACCTTAGAAAAAATAGGTAGCTACAGAGATTAAGGAAGAAAAATAATATCGAAAATTTTTGTGCAGAAGTATCTTCCCGATTAGACATGTTCTGTTTAGTTTGTTTCGCCCTAGCCTTTTTCAATGCTAGTGTATCATCTTCATTTTGAAGAATATCTTAAAGAACAAAAGAAACATATATAAATAGCTATACCGAGATAAAAGGGTGTGTTAGGAAAATGTAATGAAAATATTTATCACCAGTAATGGGTTTCACATTTTGTTTCCTTAAACTTAGGATCCGTCTGGATGATTCCAATTGTACGACCATAGTCAACTCCTCTTCCGCCTCTCCTTGCTTCTCTTTCTCTTGTTGGAAAGGTCTCTTAGCCCTTGACTCGGCATCTTTAGTAGAAAGTATAAAGTACCTGGAGGAAATCCTTTCTCACCATCTGAAATAGTGTTCTGTAGTGGATGCTGAGGGGGTACTCAATAAAGTTAAAATTTTTTTAGTGTCTTAGTATTCTTCCACACCTTTTGTTCTAGGAGTTCGATTCTAGAGATCTCCTCCCGAGAGTCTAACTTGCCCAGAACTAGATTGCCGGGGATATCCTGTGTTAGTCCAGACTACCGAACAAAGAATTGCAAGTTATATGGTTTGCATGAGGGCTTGAAAAAATGTACAGACGACCTAGTCCCGTTCAAGATATCTCATGAAACCACAAGCTGGGCCTAGGCAACGCCATCTTTTACGACATTGTACCTAACTGAAGATTTGTCATTAACTACTCAGGTCCGTAGTTTATTTCAACATATGTAGTGGTCGATATGGCATACTGTAGAGAGTTTTGAAGATATCCAAATGGCTCGAATTAGAATACTTGGATACTTCTTGAAGAATAAAGCATGGAAGACGATCTTCAAATTTTAGTGCCACATCGTACGAAATAAGGTCTATGCCAAACTCATAGAGGTATTGGTACAACCACAGTTGAATGATCTAGATGGGGCCTCTTAAGTTATACCCATTCAAGTGTGATTTCAAATCTTTGTAAATCTCAAACAATGACCGATACATCATCAAAATTATCAAAGAAGCCAGACCACCAGTCTGCCCGTTCATTATCTTGTGTACGTAGCAATAATACTCAAGAACTGCTTATGTCGAGGTTGAGCAAGCTATGTACTCGCTTATCTACCCTATCAGCAAAGCCTTGTGCTCAATTTCATTTACTTTAGTTCCCTCCCCCCTCTTGTTCTCATTGATGAATTTAGTTAGTTCTCTTGCGTTAAAATCTGAAAGGGTCAGGGATTTGGGTGGGGTTGAAGACTGAACATTACAGACAGGTTATAAACAATGGGCGAGATGATACCAAATAGGAAGATCAATGCATTAACCTTAGTATTCTAGAAAGGAATTACGCCACCGAGCATTGATCTGTCCTTGTTGGGACACTCCTTCGTAGTGAGAATAAGGAAGATAAATGCATTAACCTTAGTATTCTAGAAAGGAATTACGCCACCGAGCATTGATCTGTCCTTGTTGGGACACTCCTTCGTAGTGAGAATAAGGTCGTAAATTCCCCAATCACACCACATTTGACCGAATGTTTTCTCAATCATGTCCATCCACATTCCGTGTTCTACATTCCGCTGTGGCCAGCGACGAAATTTCATAGGGAAAACTTCCAAACTCAAACCGGGGTTGAACAGAAGCAGATCGGACGCATCCCAATTAGCGTCCTCGGCGTAAACACTTGTGGGACCCAACTTAGCTCTATTCCCTTCGGTGTAGATTAATTTCTTCACATCAATCTGTTCATCGGTTGAAGCTACTCGAGACAAAGAGGCCATGGGTGGTTGTTGTTTAACCTAGGTTTGCGAGTGGTTTATCGCAAGTTTTATTGTAAAGGGTCTTTTAAAGTTCAAACCCTAGGGTCTCTTTCTATATGCATTTTGCGGAGACTTGGTTTTATTTTAAATTTAACTTTACTATGAAAACGTGGATTAATCGAGGTCGAATTACAAGTCATGGTAAAATTGACTTTTGACCATTCATGATGAACAGTAACCAATAAAGGCGAGCTTATTTGGGTTCATGGTTGGCTATTCAATTTTGGTTATTAATCAAATACACATGGCGAGCTCAGCGCTCTTCTTCATTGGTTCGAATAAAAAATGTCTTATTAGAATGACATATCGGAGGTCTATTATTACATATTCAACCAAATCCTTTGAATGATCTGCCCTTTTGATACCATAGAGGTGTCAATTTCACCCCATCCACAATAAGCCAGCGTAGTCGCCACATTATCGGCGAACAAGCTGCAGGAGAGGTTGTGGTTCCACTACCCTGCTTCTTTAAAGAAGAATCGAAAGAATTCATGACAACGTGGCAGATAATCTGGGTAACTGGGTAATCTGGGTAATGGCAGATAATCTCCTCTAATTGTATATGCAACCAATATCGAAATAGGCACGTGCGGCCTTTGGAAGGCTAAACGTATTAAGAGAAGTTCAATTGCTCTGCGTATACGTATGGAGTCTCTTATAAGTATGGATCATTTTCAACAATGAGCTCCATTAACATGTAATGATAAAATCGCGAGCCCAAACAACTTAGCTCAGAGGAACGACCCAGGATCAAGGCGATCCACGATCAAGTTTTCATAACCGTTAGAGCAGTGGATGAATATTATATGAATATGAAATTTCAAGGCAAACAAGAAATACGCATAGGTTCCATTTCATGATGTTAATCTTCTATTCAATTATTTATGAATACTTATTGGTACAGAAGGAACACGAGTTCAGTCAATAGAAATAGCTAGGGAGACGATCTGATTAATAAATAACTTGTAAAAAGGCGACTAAGCTTAAGTTTATATGAACATGAAATACTATGTGAAAATGAAATTTCATAAAGGTTTACTATTTTATCATTTCCATATGCATCTATTCCATTCATGAACTTAATCACCTATTCAATTGTATATGAGTACTAAATGGAATTGAATGAAGGCGACTTGGAATCACCTATTCAATTGCATATGAATGCTAAATGGAACGGAATAAAGGCGAGGTCGATTAACAAAAAGAGCCAAGACGGCGTAGTTACTGAGCTGTATGGCTATTTACTATCTCATTCTTCTATCATATAAAAGCAACGCGGAACGTTCTTGTTAATTTCCATAAAGAGGGTCTCAATATACATATAACAAAAAGCAAGCCATCTCCACAAATAAATAATTGTAATATGTGAGATCGGTTTACTCATATGGAAAAAAAGAGCGAGCTAATAAAAGGTTTATTGGCCACGTAAGCGTCTACTGATCAGAAATCAGTATAGTGAAACATCACATGATACTTACTGCACTTAATGCACTATGGTTGGGATTGTTTATAATCGAAAAGACTGGTCATTTATTACGATGTTTCATTTTACTTTGCATGTTCATCATGAAAACAAATAATGAACCCTCGTTTCGGCTTCTCTTCTAGATAATGAGGCTTCGGGGCTTCTGGAATCTTCTCTTCTTTTTATAAATACATAATGCATCTGGAACTCTCTTAATAAACTATCTTTCTGAATCCTCTGCAAAACTACTCTCCCCAATGGCTGACTCTCAGAATACTAGACTTTACTACACTAACAGCTGGGATGAAAACGTACCCCTTAAGTGGTTAGCTGATATTCTCCTTACTAATACTAACCTCTGCATTTGTGATGTACAAGAACGCGATGGTGTAAAATACATTCACGTTGATCTTGCAAAGTTGATAAGGTTCTACAGGGCCTTTTCTTTTGACCACTCTACTTCACATCTGAAGGTTTCTTTCAAATGTATGAACGAGATTATGGGGGTTGAAGTGGAAATTATGAGTTGAAGTAGCATAAAGGCATTTGTGTGGTCACTATGTCACAACCAGCACTACGGAACATGTTCCATATCAAATTTTTTATTTATTTCAACTGGAAATTTGGTGATCTTTGCATCTTGTTCTCCGAGCTTTGATATTTCTAATAGAAAGTATCTCCGAGAAGAGCTTGAGAAAATCAAGATAAAGAGGTTCCAGTTGAAGAGAAAGGCTGCAGAATAAGAAACTGAGCTTGACATTGCGAGAATTTTTTGTCTTTGCTTTCTAGCTTTTATCCTTTTCTGGGAATAAGATAAGGCTGTTCTCTTTTCTTTTTGTTTATCAGGTTAGATGTATGAACAAAAATTTCAATCTATTATCTTTTTGTTTGATTAAAAGGGTAATTTTAGCTCGAGCTGAACATAAAAGTAAACAAAATCTCAAAAACCAATAATACAACCGTCAATCGAACCACCGTCACTGTGATATACGCCTATGAATTGGAAATTTGTTCTGGAAAAGCCAGTGATCTTTGCACTAGGAAGTTATCCGAGATAAAACCTACGAGCAGCCGAAGTGTCATCCTTGGTGTGACATATATCTCGAAAAGTTTTAATTTTTTTTTTCAGTTCTAGCATACAAGAGATGGCACCGGGGGTGTAAATTCTTCGAGATGATGATGCTAGGCGATCTCGATTTACATACATCAGAAAACAAGCATTCTTCTCGAAAAAATTAATGTTATAGGCATAGGACCAAATATATTAAGACATAGGGAACTCCAATACCAAACTTAAGGCAGAAATTAAAACAAAACTACAGTACCAAAATTCTAACATTCGGAATTCAAAATAGAATTCCGTCTTGTACTATCTAACAGTGCCGCCTTCATCTTACGGTTCCTTCCTTCATCTTCAACCACCATGTCTAGGTAGTAGAAGTTTGAAAAGTTGGGAGAGCACAACAGGGTCTCCTCTCTTTTTGTTTGTCGAGTTAAATGTATAAATGTAGATTTCACTTTTGTATCTTAACGTTTTATGATTTTCTACAAAAAATTTTTGTATGTTTTTGTTTGATTGAAAGGGAAAATGAAAATTTCACTTCCATAGTTTACACTTTATAAGCTGAACTTAAAACATAAAAATTGAAAAGTAATGACGCCCAACACTATGTCCTAAGGTAGAAGGTGAGCTCGACAGTATGGGGAACGTTATCTTTGTTTTTATCTTTGGGTATATAAGAAAGGAAACTTGGTGAGATCGTCTTAAGAGTGTGGACACTCATGCAGAACTTGGCGAGCATGTAGTTTTAGTTCTATAAACCAGCTAACAAGTAACTTGACCAGGTAAATGTTTAATAAATGTTCAAAAAAGCATGCAATTGTAATAGGTGAGCTCCTCAAACATAAAGCAACATAAGATAGCCATCTCTCCAATCGAAGATTGTTAATATGAAAGATCACATCATGTTTTACTACATTTAATGCAATTCGGTTAGATTTTAATCGAATCTACCGCTCATTAATTGCGGCGTTTCATATTACTATGCATTTACCTTTCGTAAACTGTCATTCTGAAGACTTTAGAAAACTATTATCTTCATTTCCTTGTTAACCTCAACCCTAGGTAGAATTCTCTCTATGCTGCAACATCTTCAAGCGGTTGTTGAAGGTGGACAAAAGACCAAGGTATGATAATCGAAATTGGTCTAGTTTGGATTATAATCCTCTGTCGAATATCTTCAGAGGTCTCATCATTTCGGACAAGATGCACTTCAAATCTGTTTTTAATCCTTGCTGCAATTTAGCAAAGGTTGAAATATCTTCTTTGTTGAGAGCTTCGGTGGCAAAATTACCACTTCTGTTGTTGCCCAGAGATGACTATGACCCTGAAGAAGTGGAGGAGGGAAGCACTAAAGTTGATTCTGTGGTTAGGATTGATAAAAAAGATCCATTAATGTCGATGAGGAAAATTCAAAACGAATAGTTGGATCATATCGGGGCAGATAGCGTCCAATGCGTCTATTTAATTTGGTTTTATTATCCCTGTTTAATCCACTAATTGATATCCAAATTCATCTACCTTCTACTATCAATGTATCGGAAACATTTGTGAGAAGGGAGTCATAACGGGCCTTGATGATCTCATAAGCAGAAGCAACTACCTAGTTCTAGTTAAGTATATACTTAGTGGGAAATTGGCTTTTGCCTAGAATGGAGACTGAGAATGGACTTTTCTTGGAGAAGAAAAATACTGTGATTTCATTACCTGCAGGGTGTGCATATGCTCCATCTTAGCATTGTCTAAGAAAAGACAATTTGAACTCGGGAATTTCGGCAATTCTATCCCAAAGAAAACCCTCTTTCCTAGAGATACCAGAATGTGAAGAGCCGAACAAAGTCCAGCAGTTCTATATTTTGGAGTCTGATCAAAGTCTACTATTTGTGGTGATACAGTTTAAACTTTTTTCCAAAGGGGAAGATCTCTTGAACCCACCACCATGGAGTTCGAACATTGTCCACTTTTATCAAACAAAAATGTTTTATGTTTATAAATTGGATGCTGATTCTGAAAGATGGGCTCGGTGGAAAGTTTAGGCAATGTGGCTCTATTTGTAGATGAAAATGAATTAGTTTCTTTTAGTATTGCAGATGATGGTGTTGAGAAGGGGGAGGATTGAAGAGGAATTTCATATATTTTTCTGATGATTTTTGGAAAAAATGGGCTTGTGAATATGATGAGTGCTACTGTAATAGAGATAAGCACAACTTTTTGGAAATTTTCATTTGGAAGATGAAAGTATTAAAAAGATTTATCCTTTCGTAACATCGTAATGTTATGACATAGAGATTGAGCTTGGCAGTGTTGGGAATGTTGTATTTGTTTTTTTGTTGGCAAATACAACTCATCTCTTTATTATGCAGCTTGGCTTGACTTTCACTGAGGAAAGCAAAGAAGTCAGCTTTCTCTTTTAACCTAAGATCTCTTCTCTTCTTGTTTGTCGGTTTAATATATGAATTAAAATTTCACTCCCGTATCTTGGCGCGTTATGAACTATTGTTTCATTGAACTATTTGGCATCTTTTTCTTTGATAGACAGGTTAATTGAAAATTTCACTTCTGAATCTTTACACTTTATGAGCTGAATGTAAAACTTACAACTGCCCACTTATGACCACAAGCACTATGTCCCGACGTATTGATTAATGTAGTAAATATTGAAAATTTCACTTACATATCTTTAAGCTTTATTAGCTGAACATAAACTTAAAAATTTTCAAAGTTATAACCACAAGTACTATGTCCTAACGTGAAGACTGAGTTCGAGAGTGCGTGGAATGAAGTCTTTGTATTTAAATTTGGACATCTAAGAAAAAAAACTGGGCAAGGTCTCCATATAAGTAGCGAGACTTATGTTAAATGTATGAATGTCGATTTCAATTTGCATCTTAATGCTGTATGAATTTTTTTTCAGTATCTTTAATTGTACTCTTTAATTATCATTACTCTTCTTTTTTTTTGGTACTATTTGGTATATTTTTGTTTGATTGAAAATGTAATTGAAAATTTTACTTCCTTATCTTTACGTTTTATGAGCGGAACTTAAAATAT
Organism: Catharanthus roseus; assembly: GCA_028651295.1. Classification (NCBI taxonomy): domain Eukaryota; kingdom Viridiplantae; phylum Streptophyta; class Magnoliopsida; order Gentianales; family Apocynaceae; genus Catharanthus; species Catharanthus roseus. The sequence goes on along the minus strand of JAPQWS010000153.1, from coordinate 24,424,454 downwards.
AAGAAATTGCCAAGTAATGACGCCCAACACTATGTCCTAGCATAGAGGCCGAGCTCAGCAAAGTGGGGAATATTATCTTTGTTTTTATATTTTGGCATGTAAGAAAAGAAACTTGGAGAACATGTAGTTTTAGTACTGTAGACCAGCAATAAGTAACTTGACAAGGTAATTTTTAATAAACTGTCAAAAAATTATTGTTGTAATTGGAGAGCTCCCCAAACATAAAGCAACATAAGCAAGCCATCTTCCCAAACCAATAAATGTAATAGAAGAGGTCGATCAAGTCATCTATTGATCTACTAATTGAAAATTAATAAAGTGAAACATCACATCAATATTCACTGCATTTAATGCAATGTGGTTAGGGTAATTTTAATCGAAACTACCGCTTATTAATTATGCTGTTTCGTAATTCTATGCACTTCTGAAGCATTTACAAGACTATTATCTTCATTGCCTTTTAACAACTCGCCAACTGTCCACACGTCGAAGGTTGTGAATTAAGATGCGACACTTTGATTATTGTAGTAAATGTGAAGAGCTGAACGAAGCCTAGCACTTCCATATTTTGGGGTGTGAAGAAAGTCTACTAATTGTAGTGAGATGGACATAAATCTTTCACGAAGTGGAAGGATATTTTTTTCATACACTATAACTCACTACCGGACAAAAAAGTTTTATCGTGCATAAGTTGGATTCTAATTCTGAAACATGGTTCCTGCAGAAAGAGTAGGCAATGTGACTCTGTTGTTAGAGTAGGCAATGTTATCATTTTGTTGTACATCAAATGATACTAGTCCTTTTTGTTTTGTTTCTTTTGCTAAATATCTCATGATATTAGTCTCTTATATAATTTATACATGAATCTTATTTTAGAGCTCGTTTAGTTATAAATATGTATCATATAGAATCGATGAAACAAAAAAGAGAACTAAAATCGATCGAATGTTAAACTTGAAGTGACGGCTAAGTGATGTATTGACACGGCTACAACCGTTTGCACTAGCCGAAAAGTGGGATGGCTATCGCATCTGATGGAGAGAGAGAGAGAGAGAGAGAGAGAGAGAGAGAGAGAGAGAGAGAGAGAGAGAGAGAGAGAGAGAGAGAGAGATGGTGGTGGGAAAAGTCAGTCCCATTTTCGCCTATAAAGAGACTCAAATGTTGAGTCAGATAACACACACTTAACTCAAATTTCTCTATCTTCTCTACTCGCTCTAAAAATGGTACGCGAATCATCGGCAGTGTCCCCTTACCGTCGGCAAGAAATCGCCGGTCTCAGAGGCTCACTAGCGGGTCTCCATCTTCACCCATAACTGCTTCGCCAGACACCTTGCGAAGGATGTACCGGGAGTCGAGGGACAAGTACCTCCAAACAAAGAACGAGCTAAGGGTTGTGCTTGAAAGGTTGGTCCATGAATACGAATTAGACATCATTGAGAAGCTCCTCCTCAAGGAGCTTGAGATGGACTCATCACTCAACCTTTTAAATGACATAGACAAAAAAGTTAGGGAGATCCCCAACAAGTGGAAGAGGACTGTTTCGCCGGTTGTATATTAGATAAGCTCGAGCAACTCTGTTGGGAGCCCTTGAACAAATGGAAGAGGGTTTACTTTTGAGAAGATCATATTGAACTGTCTGTTGTGAATGTCGAATAGTACCTAGTTTGTTATGTTTTCTTCTTTTTTTTTTCTCGTTTTCATGTGATTTTCGTTTATCTTAAAAAAGGATATTCGATCCATGTTTAAATACTACTCGGCTGTATTCTTGTGCTTCTGTATTTCTTGGTGTTGAAATACTTTCCTTTTTGGCTCGAAAAACTCAGATAAGTGATTGGATCATATTCTCATGTTTTTCTCAAGCAAACCACATTAATTACCATAACACTCAAAGCATTCAAGTGTAAAAATACAAAAATGTATATCACTTGTAAATTAGGGTCAATTTAGCCTTTACTATTCAGTTTAAGGTTTTATAAATCTAATTTAGGTCCCTCAAATATATTTTACATCACACTAGAATGTTAATTTCAGTGAATAGTTTCTTTTTTAACAATTATAAATTAGATATTTAGTGCGAAGTTAAAAAAAAGTTGTTATTCAATACGCGGAAACCCTAAAATGTTTATTTAGTTTTTTATTTTTTTGTCAATAGTTTGTTTATAAATAGATATTTAGTTCCAAGACAGCCCATAAAATATTTTTATTCATTAAATTTTACATCAAAAATAAAAATTAAGCCTTTTTGCTCGCAATTCTTTTAAGAAGTGGATATTTAGTGTGAGTTAACCTGCTAAAATGTTTTTCCACTTAAATTTTAAATCCAACTAAAAGTTAGGATTTTCCCCTATTTTTCTTGGTTTACAACTCATTATAAAGTAGATAATTTTTGCCAATTTAACCCCCTAAAATGTTTTTTTTGGGTTAAACTCTATATCCAACTAAAAATTTATGCTTTACGGCAACAATTTTTTTTCTTTTTTGTTTTCAATTCACTTATAATGTAGGTATTCATTTTAGGGTTTTGTTAATGAAATTTAGGTCGATTTAATCAACTCAGATGCAATATTTTTCCCTCAAATATATTTTATATCACACTAGAATGTTAATTTCAGTGAATAGGTTTTTTTTTACAGATAATTTATAAATTAGATATTTAGTGTAGAGTTAACCCCAAAATTGTTATTCGATACGCAAAACCCCTAAAATGTTTATTTAGTTTTTTTGTTAACAATTTATTTATAAATAGATATTTAGTTCCAAGAAAAACCATAAAATGTTTTTATTCATTAAATTTTACATCAAAATAAAAATTTAACTTTTTTTTTTTTGTTTACAATTCATTTAAGTGGATATTTAGGGTAAGTTAACCTCCTAAAATGTTTTTCCACTTAAATTTTACATACAACTATAAGTTAGGCTTTTTTTCCCATTTTTTTATTTACAACTCATTTATAAAGTAGATATTTATTGCCAATTTAAAAACCTAAAATGTTTTTTTCTGTTAAATTCTACATCCAAGTAAAAACTATGCTTTACGGTAACGATTTTTTTTCAATTCACTCAGAATGTAGGTATTCATTTTAGGGGTTTATTTACGAAATTTAGGCCGATTTAATCAACTCAGATGTAATATTTGTCCCTAAAATATATTTTACATCATACTAGAATGTTAATTTTCAGTGAAAACGTTTTTTTTTGGCAATTAATTTATAAATTGGATATTTATTGTAAAGTTAACCCCAAAATTGTTATTCGATACGCGAAAATGCTAAAAATGTTTATTTATTTTTTTTATTGTTTTTTGTTAACAGTTTATCTATAAATAGATATTTAGCTCCAAGACAACCCATAAAATGTTTTTATCCATTAAAATTTACATCAAAATAAAAATTAAGCTTTTTTGTTTACAATTCATTTAAGAAGTGGATATTTAGTGTAAGTTCCTCCTAAAATGTTTTTCCACTTAAATTTTACATCCAACTAAAAGTTAGGCTTTCCCCCCATTTTTTACAACTCATTTATAAAGTAGATATTTATTACCAATTTAAGCCATTAACATGTTTCTTTCCGTTAAATTCTACATCCAACTAAAAATATGCTTTACGACAACTTTTTTTTTTTATTCACTTATAATGTAGGTATTCATTTTAGGGTTTAGTTAATGAAATTTAGGCCGATTTTTTCAACTCCGATGTAATATGTTTTCCCTCAAATATATTTTACATCACACTAGAATGTTAATTTCAATGAATAGTTTTTTTAAAAATTAATTTATAATTGAGATATTTTGTCAAAGATCACCACTAAATTTTTTTTTCTATTAAATTTTATCTCCTCGTAAAAAAATGATACGGTAATTAAGTTTGAATTTATTTGTTTAACTGTTTCGGAATATATAGATATTTAGTGCCAAGACAACCTCTAATGTTTTTTCCTCATTAAATTTTACATTCAACTAAATGTTAATCTTTTTTGTTTACGATTCATTTATGAATTAGATATTTAGTTTCAAGTTAATGTCATATTGATTTTTAAAGTAGATATTAAGTGTCAAATTATATATCCAACTAAAAACTATGCTTTTTTTTTTTTTTTTGTTTACAATACATTGATAATGTATGTAGTGTTAGGTTAACCCGTTGTTTCTGTTTTCTTAATTAAATATTACATCTAAACAAAAAATTTATAATTCATTTGAAAAGAAGATATTTATGCAAAATTAACCACAAAAAGTTAAACTTGTTCTGCATTTAACTTTTACATTCCACTCAAAACTCTAAATAAAATTATCAAAATTTTATCGTTTATTTTTGTGTTAATCTTTCAGTTATAAAGCTGACATATTGCTATTAATTTTAATTTTTATGAAGAGATTACAAATTTCATAAGTGTTTACAATCCATGATTTAAGGTGATATACAATCTATGATTATCATATTTGATCTGGTTCAAGGAAAAAACAAGAAGACGAAAGGATTAGGGTTTTCAAATGAAACGGCGACTCTAACACACGTGATCATATAGAGACTGACTTGATTTGAAGTTCATTAAATGAAGGAATATGGTACACACCACACAGGCATAGATGTCGATTTGTATTTGCTCTCCTCAAACATCAAGTCATATCTTCTCTCTGCAAAAGTTTTGGCTTGCCAACTTCCTTCTACCTTCCCATCTTTATAGTTGAGGTGAGATACCTAAGTCCTCACACTAAAACTTCTTGCCTGAGTTTGAGGATTTTCATCATTCCTTATTTCCTATGACCTTTCGAGTAGAGATACACTGAAAGCAGTCTGGGAATGTCTAGAACCGAACACGAACTTATACCAATGCAAGTTCTTCAACCAAACCCCCTTCCTGCCTCCCCATTCACCATTAGAAGCCTATATGAGGGTGAGAGGCATGAAAACATTATGCTCAGGCAAGAACTCGACGCTCTTAGGCTTAAGAGTAGCAATCTGGTTGAAAGAATGGTAAGGGATAGAGGTGCGAGGATCACCAAGACCATGACCCTCACGGATCCCCTCCTAAGACGCTTCTTCAAGATGGTACTGGAAATCAAGGAAAAGATTGCACATGAGGATATGGGAGAGGCAGAGACGGAGGTTGCTCACATGGAGGGTGTACCTCCGGAGATTGTTAGGGCAGAGATATCTCACAAGGAGGAAGCTCTCGCAGAGGGTATTCGACAGGCAGAAACTTCAAGAAAGATGAACCATATTGTGAGCGAAAACTCCTCTGAGTCATCAGGGAGCTCTAACTAGTGCTCCTCTGCTACTGCTGCTTTTGCTCCTTCAGAATCGATGTTGACATCCCCCTTACCTTAGTTTATGTTTGAGTTGTTTATGTTTTCCTTTTCTGTTTATACTCATATTATTTTGGGTTCTTTTTTTGGGTTCATATTTTTACTGAAACATTAATTGGATATTAATAGAATTTTATTGTTTATATATTTTTCTCTAAGTTATTTTGTATATGTGCACTATGATCTTTCCTCGCTTTTATTCAGTTTCCAAGAGAATAAAGAAAAAAATTAAAAAACATTTAATGGTTCACATCATCCGTTTGTAAAATAATAGCTCGAGCAAACAAAAATGAGGTTGATTGCTTGAATTAAGTTACATTGTAACTGTATTAACTCTAAAATAACTTTACTTTATTGAAACAAAAAAAGGAAGGAGAAGAAAAAGATCTTTAAGTTCAGTGGGAACAAATGAGTTAAAGTTCACAAGAAATTGGTGAGCTGTTAATTTTAGTCTTAATAACACAGAAGAGCTGCTAATGGAAACAAATATTCAGCTGAGATATAGGGAGATTCTGTGGAAAGTGACAAGGTCGTATGGCGAGCTCGTAAGCCTAATCTTAACACTCGCAATATAACAGCCAGTGAATGGTTATGAATAATGACTCATAAAAAAAGATAAAGAACATGACAAAACACTTGGCGACCAAGAAGTTAGCAAAAAACTTGGCGACCAAGAATTAAGAAAAGTAACTGACAAGGCCGACGAGCGAGACCATGTAATACTAGTTGGTTATGTTCGCTTTTTCCTATGCAAGAAGCTATTTTGTGCTCTGGTTTTAATATTAATAGTCATTTTTAATTTTTCATACTGTTTTACGAATCATGAAGTTGACAACTAATATAACACCAAGTCATTGTTTATGAATACTAACTCGTTAAAAATGATAAAGAAGATGATAAAAAACTTGTCGATCAAAAAGTAAGCAAAAACTTGGCAACCAAGAAGTGGGCAAACAAATCGGCAACAAAATAAGTGAGAAAAACAAGTCGACCAAAATGTCTTCTGTAAAAACTATATTTACTCGCCAGCTCTTAAAAAAGTGAGTGGGAACATACCCTTCACACTATTGACTCCTCCTCAATCTGCAACCCTATATGATGAGGATGCATATATGCTTGTCTAATCAATAGGGAAGAGTGAAAAAATTAATTTTTTTTTTTTGGAGGGAAAGATTTCGGAGGGAAATATTTTGGTGAAATTAGGAGGGAAATACTAATTAGAAGTATTTTTTTCACAAATTAAAACTAATAATTAACATTATAATATATCATATTAATGACTTGAAAACACATTATCATAATTATACCAAGTGTGTTATTAATGAAAACAACTAGTATAGTTATAATAAAATTTATAAATTACTTAAGTCCTTGAAATTATAGTACTAGAAGTGAAATATATAGAAAATAGTAGAAATTAGAATTTTTTTACGAATATCAAAACCATTCGGTAATTGATTTCTTCAAATCGGAAGAACATATATCGGTCAGTTATCGAATGGTTTCGGTATTCATAACAAGGATATTTAAGTCCTTAAAATTTTAGTGCTAGAAGTACAAATATGTAGAAGATAGTAAAACTTCAGTTTCTAGACAAAAAACAAATTATTTTATGAATACTATAATCATATTACTATATAAAATGTCTTAAAATAACAAGTTCATACAAAAATAAAAAATAAGTGATTTGATAAAATTTAGAAATTATTTAAGTCTTTGAAATTATAGTGTTGGAAGTGCAATATAAATAAAAAATAGAAATTCAATTTCTCTATGAAAAAATGAGTAATTTTGTAAGTACATAAAGGACGGCTAGATTGCAGGAAGAAGAGTGACTGGCAAATTTTTTAAAATTTATTTTTCCCTTTTTTATTGAATTTTTATCGGAGTTAAGAAGCACAGAAATTTGAAGGGATAAGAGAGAGAGAGAGAGAGAGAGAGAGAGAGAGAGAGAGAGAGAGAGAGTGTAAGGGTAGAGAGAGAAAGATGACAGCCAATCAGTGAAGAATTTCGAGAAAGAAAGAGGTGTGGGGCAAGTGGTACATTGGACTTGGTCAAATGACTTAAAATAATAAGTTCACTAAAAAAATAAGTTATTTGATAAAATTTAGAAATTATGTAAGTCTTTAGAATTATAGTGCTAGAAATATATATAGAAAATAGCGAAATTCTAATTTCTAGACGAAAAACAAGTTATTTTATGAAAACCATAATCATATTACTATATCAAATGATTGAAAATAATAAGTTCTTTATGAAAAAATTAAGTTATTTGATAAAATATATAAATTATTCAAGTCCTTACAATTAAAGTTCTAGAACTGCAATACATAGAAAATATTAGAAAACCTAATTTATAGAACAAAAAAAGTTATTTTGTAAATACTATAATAAAATTACTATATTAAATGAATAAAAATAATAAGTTCATTAAGAAAATTAAGTTATTTGATAAAATTTAGAAATTATTTAAATCCTTCAAATTATGTGCTGAAAAAGTGCAATATATAGAAAATGGTAGAAATTCTAGTTTCTGGAAGAAAAACAAGTTATTTTGTGAAAAAATATAATCACATTATTAAATCAAATGACTTAAAATAATAAGTTCTTTGAAACAAAAATAAGTTATTTGATAAAATTTAGAAATGATTTAAGTCCTTGGAATTACAGTGCTAGAAGTGCAATACATAGAAAATAGACAGAGTCCTAGTTTCTAGACCAAAAACAAGTTATTTCGAGAATAATATAATCATATTATTATATCAAATGATTGAAAATGATAAGTTCTTTAAAAAAAAGTAAGTTATTTAATAAAGTATAGAAATTATTCAAGTCATTGTGCTAGAAGTGCAATATATAGAAAATAGTAGAAATTCTAGTTTCTAGATGAAAAAACAAGTTGTTTTGTGAATAATATAATCATATTATTATATCAAATGATTGAAAATAATACGTTCTTTATGAAAAAGTATGTTATTTGAAAAAATATAGAAATTATTCAAGTCATTGAAATTATAGTGCTAGAAGTGCAATATATAGAAAATAGTAGAAATTCTAGTTTCTAGAGGAAAAACAAGTTATTTTGTGAATAATAATCATATTATTATATAAAATTATTGAAAATAATAAGTTCTTTAAAAAAAGTATGTTATTTGAAAAAATATAGAAATTATTCAAGCCATTAAAATTATAGTGCTAGAAGTACAATACATAGAAAATAGTAGAAATTCTAGCATCTAGACGAAAAACAATTTATTTTGTGAATAATATAATTATATTACTATATCAAATGACTTAAAATAATAAATTCTTTAAAACAAATGTAAGTTATTTTAAAAATTTTAGAAATGATTTAAGTCATTGAAATTATAGTGCTAGAAGTGTAATATATAAAAAATAGTAGAAATTCTAGTTTCTAGACAAAAACAAGTTATTTTGTTAATAATATAATCATATTATTTTATCAAAGATTGAAAGTAATAAGTTCTTTTAAACAAAATTTAGTTATTTGATAAAATATAGAAATTATTCAAGTCATTGAAATTATAGTGCTAGAAGTTTAATATATAGAAAATAGAAGAAATTCTAATTTCTAGACTAAAAACTAGTTATTTTGTCGATAATATGATCATATTATTATATCAAATGATTGAAAGTAATAATTTCTTTAAAATAAAAGTAGTTCTTTGATAAAATATAGAAATTATTCAAGTCACTATATTATATTGCTGGAAGTGCAATGTATAGAAAATAATAGAAATTCTAATTTCTAGACGAAATAAGTTATTTTGTGAATAATATGATCATATTAATATATCAAATGATTGAAAATAATAAGTTCTTTAAAACAAAAGCAACTTATTTGATAAAATATAGAGATTATTCAAGTCATTGAAATTATAGTGCTAGAAGTACAATATATAGAAAATAGTATCTAGTTTCTAGATGACAACAAGTTATTTTGTGAATAATATAATCATATTATTATATAAAATGATTTCAAATAATAAGTTCTTTATGAAAAAGGTAAGCTATTTGATAAAAAATAGAAATTATTTAAGTTGTTGAAATTATAATGATAAAAGTGCAATCTATAGAAAATAATAGAATTTCTAGTTTCTAGACGAAAAACAAGTTATTTTATGAATAATATAACCATATTATTTGAATAATACATCATATCATCGTTTATTTCACTTTAAAAAATAATATTATGATTGTATTTACCATGTCATTAATAAAATTAATTTATGGTAATGTGTATAATAACTCACTTAATATATATGATGATCATAATAACTCATTTAATATATATATGTATATATATATTATATAGTATTATTTTAATATAAATAAATGAAAATATGATGTATTATTTTCTTAATAACTCATTTAGTGTATATCATATATAAACATTAATAATAATTAATTTTATTCATGACACGGTAATGACAATCATAATACTATGTTGTAAATGTGAAATGAAAGATTATACGTGTATTATGTTAATAATTAGTAACCTCATTATGAATTAAAGCATATCATGTTCAGAATCAGTCAAACACTATAAAATATCAAATTAACTGAAATAAAACATTATATGATATATATATATATATGTTCATGTGTATGTACAAGGATTAGGAAAGCTTGTATCATGACGCTTTATTTTAATTTTCGGACCATCTATCATTAAGGCTTAGGCCCATGGTCTACTGGTGGAAGAATAAGTTATCGTACATGATATATCCTGGAACCATCTTTCCTATGTTACAGGTGTGAGGTTAAGGCCTGAACCATCTGTCGATCATTGAACTGAGAAGAGGTCAGCTAAGAGATTTTTAGCTTGAGCACTTAGGTTGACTATAGAAATTCTTACCTTGTGCATTAGCAGTAGCTCCATGCTATAACTCTTTTGGTCCCTAAGGAACAATAGATATTATATAAAATATAGAGGGATCTTTCTTTCTTAGCTGTGTTTTTGTAAGTGTCAACCCCAACATGCCTTCCAATTTAGAAAGCATATATATATATACATCTCATTACGAATTAAAGCATATTGTGTTCAGTATCAATCAAACGTTATGAAATATCAAATTAACTGAAATAAAATATTATATGATATTATATATAAATGTATATATATTATATCCAGTTATTATAAATAATATTGATCATATTATTATTTTAATTTATTTATAATGTAGGATTGTGATTAGGTTTATCATCTTTTTTATTTTTACTTGAGTAATTAAATAAACCTTAATCCTAAATTATAGTAACAAAAAACCTGAACTGTGGTTAACTTAAACCTAAACTATAGTAATCCAACTTGTACTGCATTAAATCAGCTTCATTAACTCTATGACCTTATGATTTCATAGCACCCACCCCAACTCTACTTTGCTCCCATTAACACTACTTTGTTCTTGGATGAATACTCTATCAACTCCATCAAAGAAAAAGAGAAATTGCCATGATCAAAGACTCCCAAAGCTCATCCTCATCTGTAATAAATTTTGCATCTACTCACAATCCCTTCCTCCCTGAAATGTTGGAGTGGGTTTCCAACTCCAATATTGGCTTCAAAGACAATTAAGACCAGAGGAAAAATGTTCATCGAATGTGACAATTTCAAGTGCATAAACTGTTCAATTTATGTCCTTTACCTTAATTATAACTATAGAAATGTAACTCAATTATTTGTAATCTCCTTTCTCATAGAGATCTGAGAGATCATGTGGGTCTTTCAAGTGGCTAGATGAGGTTTGCACAATTGTTGATAATAAGCCTTCAAATATGGTTCATAATCAACTTAAGCTTGTTCAAATGGAGGGAGAAATTGCTAAAATTAAGGCTGATCACAAAAGAGTAAAGAATGATACTGAAGACATTATCAAACAGATGGATTTCCATCTAGATTTCTGCTTGTAGAACATTGGACACCACTAACAAGAAAAGGGGATGATATTGATTTCTGTCTGTTTATTATTTCTCTTCATCATATTGTTTAAAATACTTGGTGTTCATGATGGTAATGTATTTTCAGATTTTTATTCAGTCATCCGTACTTTGAATTCTGATTTTTATTCCTTAAACTGCTGATTTTCTTTGCCTGAAACCCTTGTCGGGCAGAAGTAATATGCATGGAAAGAGTAATAGACATAGAATGTTACCTCGGTGACCCACTCGATTTGGAGTTAGTTAGCCAAATATACAAAAGAAAATTTGGGAAGGCGAGATATAAGGAAACTTATCCACAAGGAAAAGAGCTATATAAGGCCAGCTCAGCCAGAGGGAAAACAACCATACTACTTAGTCACACAGTTAGGCAAGCTCGGTCCCCAAAAGTTAATGTTCAGATCCAAGTTACGGAAACAAGCATGGTATTGATAATGTAACAAGTATAAGTGCGTAACTCAATATAATTACATCTCGGCGAGACGGAAAAGAGGTATACAACATAGACATTGGTTTTGCGTGGAAAAATAGTCATAAACCTAGGGCAGCTCGGCCAGATGGAAAAGAGTAGCCATACAAGTAGGTCGGTTAGCTAGGTCCCCACATGTTAATATTCATATCCAAGTTACAGAAAAGTAAGCATGGTATTGATAATGTAACAAGTATAAGTGCGTTTTTTTCCTTGAAATATAACAACTATAAGTACGTAACACCATATAAGGATATTCGTTTTGCGCAAAAAAAAGAGTCATACAACTAGGCAACTTCAGTGCCCAGACGTAAATGTTCACATCCAAGTTACAGAACGCAAACATGGTATTATTAATGTAACAAGTGACAATTTATAATTCCAGAAAAAACAAGTGATGGCTTATAATTTAGTGACTCCATTTTATCATAGCTTTGCCAGAGTGAAAAGAGACATACAATTCGGACATTCATTTTGGGTGAAAAAATAGTCATACAGCTCGGCCACCTCAGTACCGGTTTACAATTTATTAACTCTGCTATCAAATGTATCCATTCAATGAACTAAATAAGCCTACTAAATATTAGTTTGTAAAATATTGTTACAATATGAGTTATGAATTTAGTACAACTCATAGTCCTAAACTTAAATCAATAGTCACTTCATTTTCCTCTTCGAATGCCAGTTGCGTCTTTAGAGTATTACGAGAAGGAACTCGAACTTGAGCTTCAATGTTAGAAATCTGATACAAACATATAACACAGCTCAAGTCAGCTTGTGATAGCAACGAATCTGAAAGAAAGCATTTCCAATTATCAAATATACCTGCTCGCCACCTCTTCTGGTGCGCTTAGAATTCCTGCTAGAATTCATTATCCTATCTTCTTGTCGCTCAGCATTAGTATCCATAGCAGGAGCTCGCCTCCTAGTATTTCTGTGGACAACAACTTCATTATTAGACCTTAAGCGATTTTCCCGAGGTCTTTCCCGAGAGATGACTACCCGAGGATCTCGAATTTCCCTTTCCTCCCTACCCCAAAGGACTGCCACTCACCTACCACTATTGTCCTTGCAATCAAGTGCATTCCAATTCAATAACTCCTCTACGGTGCTTTTAATAGCCTGCCTTAGTCTCACTAGTCTCCCAGGGGTTGATATTGCGAAGTCTAAAGTTTCATTAAAAGCTTTCTTGACATCTTTGATCTTCTCAAACTCATCAATCATGTGGGGATATGCTTCATCGAAGAAAATCCTCGAGTGCCTACGGTGTACATCTTTCCTCCATATTTGAAGTACATATCTTTCCAGAAATCTGTTCATTCTCTTAATTGAAGCAACCTTTCATATGTAAGTACACAACAACCCACTGCACTCAAACAATCTACAATTGCACTTCAAAATACATTCTTCCTCCCTATACAAAATGGTGTACACAAACTCCTTCACAAATAAGTTATTCTTTAAAGCAGTCTCTAATATCCTGAACTTCTCAAACTCTTCTTCGACCAGATTCTCTTCCTCAAATCCAATCTCCTCACTATAATCTCCGACCAATTGACTACAGTACGACATCTTAATTTTCACCTAAAATTTTTGGAACAACTCGTAGAGTATGCATCTCAGAACTGCTTCTCCCGACAAAGAAGGTGATCGCTCTAAACAAGATGTTGCTCGATTTGTAATCAACATATACTTCTTTCTCCACCTTATGCCTGATTGCAATCTCATATTGCTCTACAAAGTGTTTAAGAGTGCTAATTGGATGAAGATATCCATCAAAAAAGGCGTGCATACTTTCACTTCTCTGAGTTGACAACATCCCTACCCAAAACAGGTGATTCAAGTACACAGGAACCCAATATTCTCTCTCGTTGTATAGCTTAATCAACCACTGATTTGTTTCAAGTTCATACATAGCAACAAATTGATTCCAGTTAGTCTCAAACATTGATTTCGTCACTCCTTTTTTGACTTGCAAAACTACTCCATTAAACCCTTAAATTTATCCGAAAGCTTGCACATTATATGCCAAATACAGTACCGCCAAACTGTTGTTGGCATAACTTCCTTAACTGCATTCCCCATGTTCTCACATTGATTGATCAGAAGTACAGCAGGCGCTTGACCCCCCATTGCTACAAGCTAGATATTGAAAAACCAAATATATGTCTCTGTGCTCTCGTAAGATAGGAGTGGTGAACTAAACAGGGTGGATAGGCCATGATGGTTGACTCCAACAATAGTTACAAATGGCATCTTGTATCTATTAACAAGATACATTGAGTCAACAGAGACCACATCATTGAGCCTTCCTAAGCTAAATTACTTCAAGGGTGCACCCAAAAACACTATCTAGCCTACCTTCATTATCCATGCAAATCAAATGGAAGAAATCACTATTCTTTTGATGCATTCTAATGAACATTTTATTTATGCAATTAGCATCTCCAGCTCCAATGTTTAACCTCCTCACCTTCTGGACATAGTTCCTGAAATCTCTAGGTAGACATCCTAATTGGTCTAGTCCTCCAGCTTGTACCTCCAAAATTCTCACACTCTTTCTGGGACTTAGTCAAGCCATGTCGTGCATTTCCAGTTTCCTCTTCATATTAGAATTTAGACTTCTGTAAGCAAGCATAAACCTGGAAATAGATGGGTGTAATTCATGATTATGTTGTTCCACAACCTTTGGGACTTTCCACATTCCATTATCTCTCAAAATTACACAAATACACAACTAATAGTTTGACATTTTCTAAAAGCACCAGTTCTTTTTGAACCAGATTTTTAGTAACACTAAAATCCTTACTTTTTGCATATACCTGATATGAATAAAAAAACTCGTCCATATTGTTGAAGTATCTACTTATGCTTATAGCGAGTACTTGCTCTATTTCTCGGCCTCTTGGTTCTTGGAGTTCATCAGTATCATCGTTTCCTTCATACTCTGCAAAATAAGTGGAATACGCCAAGTCTTCCTCTCATTCCCTTAGCTCGTCTTCCTCGCCGCTACCATCATTCAACATCAGTTCGCCTCCTGATTCTGAAATGTGAGTTCCCTCTATTATATTTCATTCTCAAGTTGGAACTGAGTATTTGATGAGAGATATCGGAATCTAATTTGTTTTTAAAAGTTATGATTCACAAAATCGTCGGTATTCTTCATTCCTTTCACACTATTATTTTAGAAAAAAAAAAAATCAATGTTCTCTTACATGATGTGACAGAACGAAAGAAGAGAGAGAAAGCGAGCTGACTTCCCACTGAAATCGGCTCACTTCTCTCCCATTTATGTGAGGGTAGTATGAATCTCCTTAGGCTTGAATGAGATCCAATTTGCTCCCAAGAATCAAGTCTCTACAAGAGGCTCCTTTAAACACAAGTGATGAGAAACTTGGTACTCCAAAAACAAAATGTAGCAAAATTTGAACAAGGAAAAACAAAGAAAAACAAAGAAACCTTCCTATCTTTGAGGGAGAATCAACAAGGCCTAAGAAAACCTCACCTACTCTCCACACAATCAAGAAGGAATTAATTTTCCAAGCAATACCGACTATAGAAGTTGGCACCTCAAGGAAGTAATAGGATTTGGAATTAGACAAAGAAATCTTAAATTTAATTCAAGAATTGATTAACTAGATTATACAATGGAAAAGATTTCCATAATTTACAATGGAAGTGGAAGAACTCTCCCAAGAACCCTAAGTTCAACTCTCTCTATTTCATTTCATGTCTACCTTCTCAAAATGGCAGCAATATTATAGGGGTCCAAATCATTAACTCCCAACCCTAATGGCTAACCTTGATTAAGATAAGTTGATGGGCACTTAGGCCAGTTAACTTCAAGTCTAAATAACTTTAACAATAAAAAATGATGGGTGAAAGGAGTTAAAATCCTTCAAGATCTTAAGCTTTCCGAGACCTACCGGCAACGGTAGCCTCGACCTACATTGACGGTAGGTCAAATTCTCAAAAAATCTTAGGCCAGAACCCTACCAGAAACCGTAGAGTGGACCTAACATCGGTGGTTGGTCTTATACCATTTTCCTTGGCTTTTTTTAAAAGTTTTTTTTTTATAGCTTCAAACTCTTCCAAACTCGTTTCTTTGCATTTCCTCTTCTATTTTCCTTGCCCTCGACCTAGTAACCGGTCCTTGGAAGCTCTCCATGTTCTTGTGCTTATCCTGGGTCATACTAGCTGCCCCTCCTTTGAAGGATTCGTCCTTGAATCCGTACCTTCAAATAACCATAAGAGGAGGGCAACATTAGAAATGATATTAATCAAGAGAGGAATACTATGAACAATTTCAAGAGGAACTTGGTAAGTAAAAGTAAATCATCATTTAGAACACAAGGAAAACAAGCTTTACAACTCTTCCTTAAAAGGTTTATGAAATGCAAAAGTGGCATAGATAAAGAAGTTCAAGGACGAATTATCCACGGAATAAACATAAAAATGCCACCGAAGCGTAACAAGACTTCTTTCAAAAAGAACACAATTAAAATCAAAGAGATCTTGTAGTTCAAGCCCTTCATCAAATGTTTCCAAAACTTCTTTGGAATGACAATAAAAATCAAAGCGTAAATGTTGGAAATATTTTACAAATGAAAGAAAATAAAACCAAATATTCAAATCTTCCTTGAAGGGTCCATGACGCTCATGATAAGTATGCATCAAGAAGTTCGAAATATGTTTACTCAAGGAAAATGTAGAAACAAACCACAATAGTTTTACATGATTTCTTTCAAGAGAGGCACAAAGATGTACAAGGAAATCATGTAGATGCTTCCATGCAATAACATCAATTCTAAAAACTTATTTAAATGGAAAATGATAGTAGAAACTTTGATCTTGAAAGGATTGAAAAGTTAAGAACAAGAAGTTAGAGAAGTTTCAAAATTCTAAACAATGAAAGTTTCTTCAAGAATTTGAGAATAGAGAATTAAGAAACAACTTCTACAGAACACACTTGTAAAGAATGTTTCAAAGCAAGCTTTAAAACCACAATCCTTAAATGGAATACGAAATTGAAACTTTCATCCTTTTCGAATCCTAAAACCTAGCCATGAATTCCCATCGTATAACTCTTTATCTCTTTAAAAAGGAACGAGTTCAAACTTTCATTTTCTAAGTCTTTTAAGAGAGATTCATGGATAAAAACATAATGAAGCCTCATCCAATCAAAATTCTTCTCAAAATTCCACGAACTTTTCAGTTCACAAAGACTTAAAAAACCAAAAGAAAGTTCAAGGATGTTATCCACATAAAGGCCAAGAGTGAAATTGAAAATAATTAAGTTATCCATGAGGATTTTGACATGAAATCCACAAATTCATCAAAGAACATATAAAATTGATTATTTTCAAATCCCAAGACTTTCCAAATTTCTCTTCACATACAAATTTCTTCAAGAACTCTTTGAAGGGTAAGTGATATAACAAGGTACCACTAGATTCATGTTTCATAGAAATAACAAATGAGTTCTTATTTGGAACTAACAATCCATCTAGAAAAACATCTTTCCAAAGAATTTCAATGAAAGATTTAAAATGACAGATGTTCCTCAACAAAATTCTTCAAAAGTAGTTCCACAAAATCTCTTCTCAAGATGGTTTTTACAAAAAATCCATGACAAACTCTAAGTACTCCAAAACCATCTTTTTCTTGTTTTAAAAAATTAACAAAACCATAGGCTCCTTGAAATGCAAAGGGTAGAATTGAAAACCAAGAATATTTTCAATCAAGAAGGCTTTCAAAACATCCAATCCAATTAGGAACTTGTGGTCATCACAAGGATTTTCAAGCTGAACCTTCACATTCAAGAAATGGTTTTTGAAAGGACTAATTCTTTTAAGGGCAACCACAAAAATTTCAAAGGAGCATATCATATAAGAATAAGTTTTAACAATTCTCCTTATAGACTTATCAAGAAGATCTTGAATCAAAGAACACAAATACCCTTCAACTTTCTTAACACGAAATTTTCCAACAAATGAATCAAGAAAGTTAGGAATCATGCCCCACATAGGTGTCCAAGAAGGAAACGAATTAACAACCAAAGAAATAATATCAAGAATATCATGCCAACACTTAAGATCAAAATAAGAATGTTCAAGTTTAGCATCTCTAGTCAACAATTGATTCCGAAAAAATTCATGAAAAGATAAACAATTAGACAATTGAACTTTAATAAGACATAGATCACAAGTTCGAAAGATGGCACATAAAGCTCCCACTATGATCTCGTGGATAGCATAAGCATTTAAGAATAAATTCAACTCCTTAAAATAAAATTCAAGGAAAGTAGGAGATGAGTTTGTAAGAAAGCTTATTGAAGAGTTCGCATGGCTTAGAAGCACTCCTTTTCCACCACTTTTTCTTTGGTCTTCTATTCCAAGCACAAAAAAAGCTTCATTAGATTCCAAAAATTCACAAATATTGGTGTCACTCATTTTAAAACAAGAACCCAGTGGTTTTCAAACTCCTTCAACAACAAGAACTCCTTATAATGCACATGAAAGAATTTGAAACCAAAAGTTCTTTCAAATAAAGTTTTAAATGATATCTCCATAAAGAGAAATTTAAGCCCATGCCACAAATGCTCAAATAATCCCTTCACAACCAATAAAGGTTTGTCCACAAGAATTTGCTCAACAAGATTCTTCACATAAGTGTCAAGAGAAGTCAACACATATTGAAAATGTTCAACTATTTCCTCTTGAAAGTTAACACAATGATCACCAAATAAAGAAAACAAGGAACCATCAAACTCATAAGAATTGTTTCAAGAGAACCGAAAGTATGATTGTTACAAACCCCTAAAGAATTACAATTATTCCATGGATCAACATCGTGTGAAATAGAACTAAGAATAGCATGAAACAAATCTTTAACCACTAAGAAGTAAGTTATATCTAGATTGATAACTTGATATGACACATCAACAAATAAGGAATAATCCCTTTGTTCCATGACATCACCAAAGAGCAACCTATTTACCTCATAGTAATAATAAGAAATGTAATGAGAATAGAAGATAGAACATGTATGATTAAGCTCAAGAAAATATTTCTTTTCAAGTGACGTTCCATTGAGTTAAAGAAAATGAAATGATCTCCATTTTCTAAGAAACATGTGAGAACAACTTAATTTCCTTAAAATAAATCTCAAAGCACAAGTAAGAATTAGAAGGAAAGAAACTTATTGTTTTGATGGAGTTGTAGCCAAGTCTTCCTTCTTGATTCTTGCTTGGTCTTCCAAAATTCTGCACAAAAGGAAATTCATTAACAAGAGAAGATTTAGTTTGGTTAGCAACGAAATTGATTTCCTCACTCTTTTCAAATAAATTCAACTCTTCTTTTGGATTCTCTCGTTTTTCTTCGCTCATTTCTTTTGTTCTCTCATTTTCCTCAAGATCATTCTCTTCTTCTTTAGAGCTCTCATCTTTTCACACTTCTTATCTAAACAAGAAATGGTAACACAGAAACTTGATTTATCAACTAATCTCTCTTTTTCTCCCACACTATCTTTTCTTTCAATCTCAATGCTCTCCTCTTCTTCAAAGCTCATGTCACCCATAGAACGACCAAAATCTTCTTTAGAGATTTCTTCTTCAACATGCACTTCCACACTTCCTTCAATCTCGATTTTAGCTTGTGGAAGTTTAATGCCTCTCGAAGATTATTCAACTTGACGCTTTCTTGATTTGCTCTCCTTTTAGCATCTCATGGCACCTTCTCCCATTGGATCCTCCTTCGTATTTTTCCTCCATATAAACATAGTCACTTTTATTGCACAAAGGTTCACACAATTCACCAATGGATGTTTCTACTTCTTCATACTTAAGAATCTCAAATTTATCCCTTAAAGTACACTTCAATGATTCCCAAGTTATGGTTAGTTTTCTCCTATTTCTCCACCTATGTTCACGGATATATTTCCACCAAGATAGGACCGATGAAATAAAAGACTCCATGACTAGTTGAACTTTGTCTTCTCCAAATACTTCATAGGCATAGAACAACGCTTCAACTCTTCCTTCCCAATCTAGGTATTCTTGCGGATGAAATACTCCAAGCAAAAGGGGTAGCTTCAATTAATTATAATTAAGAGGTCACACATTTGGTTTCTCAACATACTTACTACTTTCATAAGTATTTCTCCTACAACTATAGCCACAGTAGTTATAATTAACATTGTATCCTTCAAATCTCCCATAATTTCTTCATCCTCCATACATTCTAAAACATTTAAAATCTGCAAAACAAATGTTAGAACAAGAAATAGTGTACCTCACCACTCCTTTAGTGTCTCCACTCTTGAAGATGTTCACTCAACACTCGTGTTTATCACTCACTCTCTATGGCTTTTGTGAAAATAATCTCACTCTCTTGCCTCTTACTATTCCTCACCGACTAGAGTTACTTAGTGATTTCTAAAACTTCAAAGTTATAAGAAAATCCCCAAAGCAAATAAAGCAAGCAATTCTCAATAGATAACAAAACGAAGTCAAAGAAGAATTTTATCGAACACGTAGAGTGCGAAGAGTGGCAATGATAAATTCAAGAGTACGAGTCAAAGAATGAAATCCAATTCCCAAAAAGATACAGGCAGACACTTAACAATATTTTCAAGTGAAGTTGCAAGTTCAAAACAAAGACAATTGAAAGCTCAATTCAAAGAATTCATGAGTGCTAGGCAAAATTCCAGAAAAAGTGTAGCAGGACATTCCATCACAAAAATCTCAATAAGTCAGTGATGATAGCTCCAAATCAAGTCAAACCAATTTAGAAAGATGCATTACTCGAAGAGGATAAATTTAAGTACAAATTTCGTTCACTTTGAGAGAGCATAACATAAGATATAGATAGTTTAATCCACATGTTCTCAACAGTCGCGATTTCTGGACAGTTTGCAAATTTGCATTCAATTGACCCACCAAATCAAATCCAAATCAAGTCAAATTTGTTTCTAAAACATCACAACTCAACAAGGTCCATACCCGATACTTTCATGCAATTTTAACCTCATATAATATGCTTTCATCTAAACTTTTCACATGTAATTTTCTGTCCGAAAATTCGAGGTTACTTTGCCTTTTTCACACACTATCAATTGGCTTTTATATAAATGAAATTCAACAATAAAAAACACATAAACACCACCTCAATGAGAGCTTTTCTCTAATACCGAACGGTATGAATCTCCTTAGGCTTGAATGAGATCCAATTTGCTCCCAAGAATCAATTCTCTACAAGAGGCTCCTTTAAACACAAGTGATGAGAAACTTGGTACTCCAAAAACAAAATGTAGCAAAATTTGAACAAGGAAAAACAAAGAAAAACAAAGAAACCTTCCTATCTTTGAGGGAGAATCAACAAGGCTTAAGAAAACCTCACCTACTCTCCACACAATCAAGAAGGAATTAATTTTCCAAGCAACACCAACTATAGCAGTTGGCACCTCAAGGAAGTAATAGGATTTGGAATTAGACAGAGAACTCTTGAATTTAATTCAAGAATTGATTAACTAGATTATACAATGGAAAAGATTTCCATAATTTACAATGGAAGTGGAAAAACTCTCCCAAGAACCCTAAGTTCAACTCTCTCTATTTCATTTCATATCTAACTTCTCAAAATGGCTGCAATAATACATATATATATAGGGGTCCAAATCATTAACTCCCAACCCTAATGGCTAACCTTGATTAAGATAAGTTGATTGTCACTTAGACCAGTTAACTTCAAGTCTAAATAACTTTAACAATAAAAAATGATGGGTGAAAGGAGTTAAAATCCTTCAAGATCTTCAGCTTCCCGAGACCTGCTGGTGACGGTAACGGTAGGTCAGATTCTCAAACAATCTTTGGCCAGAACCCTACTGACAACCGTAGAGTGGACTTACCGTTGGCGGTGGGTCGTGGACCATTTTCCTTAGCTTTTTATAGCTTCAAACTCTTCCATACTTGTTTCTTTGCATTTCCTCTTCTCTCTTCCTTGCCCTTGACCTTGTAATCGGTCCTTGGAAGCTCTCCATGTTCTCGTGCTTATCCTGGGTCGTACCAGAGGGCAAATTGTCTTTTTGACGATTAATTTCTTCCTTAAAGAAATTAATCGCCTCGAATTCGAGGAGACAATCTTTACCGATGTCCATAAAGCTATGTTGCTGGTTTAGGAATTTAAGTTTTCTCCACAAATCTTTTGCTTTCTGCTCTTTTTTGTCTACAAACTACTTTACTGCTTATTAGAATTGAAGCACAAGAGAAACAACCAATTTTATATTTTAGAAAAATTTAACAAAGGATCAGAAGTTTAAGTGACAAAGGAATGGAGCAGCAAGTATCTTTGATTTTTGGAAAGGTAAAAATTTACGAAGTAAAAGAAAGAAAGGAGAGAGAGAGAGAGAGAGAGAGAGAGAGAGAGAGAGAGAGAGAGAGAGAGAGAGAATTAGGAAAAACGAAAAAGGAAAAGATAAATGTTGAATTATTGTTAGGATGGAGTAGACCTATCCACGGTTTCAGTTATTTGGTTCTGATTCTATTTCTGAACGGTTCAGGTTTCACAGTTAAGGTATTTACAGTCCTTTAAACTTTACGGTTTTAAAATGGTTTCAGTTTCTCAGTTTAACGAGTTTTCCGGTAAGATTTCATGGGTCTGGCATATTTTGTAAAACTCCAAAATTAGATTAAAAAATATATTTTTAGACATGTAAATTATAAATTCGAAATCGAAATTATGAAATTAGAATCACTAAATCGAGGAATCAAAATTGCGAAAAATACAAAACCTCAAATGAGTTGGCTATGTGTCTCCTTGGAGGACTTAGGAATCTAAGCCCACATGAAACCACAATGGGGAAATTGAAAAACCTGAATCCTAAACTATGAAAATCAGAATACTATAGTTGTGAAATTGGAATTGTCAATCGCCAAGCCGAAACCGTGAAATCGAAAATTGGAACCATGAAATTGAGAAAACCAAAATAAAGAAACCACAAACCAAAACCGTGAAATCGAAAAAAAAATCGCGAAACCGTAAGAAGCGAAATTATAAAATCATGAAATTAGAATCATAAAACTGCCAAACTAAAACCGTGAATCGAAACACTTAAAAACCGCAAAACCGTGAAACCATAGTTATAAAATAATGAAATTAGAATCGTTAAACTAGAACTGTGAAGTCAAATAATCAGAACCGTGAAATCAGAAAAATATAAATAAAGAAAAGCCGCCAAACTGAAACTGTGAAATCAGAAAACAAAACTGTCGAACCATGAAAACTGAAATTGTAAAATAATGAAATTAGAACTCTAAACCCACCAGAGTAGAACCATGAAATAGAATAATCGAAATTGTGAAATAGGAAATCTAGAATAAAGAAATTGCCAAATTGAAAACCAAAATCACCAAATCAGAACCATGAAATCGGGAGAATCGGAAAAAAGAAACTGATAAATCAAAATCGTGAAATCGGAAAGCCAAAATCACCAAACCGTGATTTGAAATGATAAAATCATGAAATTAGAACTGTAAAACTGCCAAACCTATACCGTGAAATCGAATAATCTGAACTGTGAAATGGGAATAACTAGAATAAAGAAACCGCCAATCCAACCGTGAAATCAAAAAACAAAACTTGCAAAACCGGAATAGTAAAATTGAATATTCGGAATCGTGAAATCGGAAAAACTAAAAAACCGCTAAACCGGAATCATGAATCGAAAAAATAGAACCGCCAAATTGTGAAAACCAGAATTATAAAATTATGAGTTAGAACCGTAAAACTACTAAACCGGAATCGTGAAATAGAATAATAAGAACTATGAATTTGAAATACCTAGAGTAAAGAAATAGCCAAACAGACCGTGAAATTGAAAATCCAAAACTGCAAAATTGGAACAGTGAAATTGAATAATCTGAACCGTGAAATCGAAAAAACTGAATTGCTAAACCAGAACCGTCAAATTGAAAAAACAAAATTGCCAAAAACATTAAAACCAGAATTATAAAAGCATGAAATTAGAACAATGAAAACACCAAACCGGAACCGTTTGATTAATCGGAACTGTGAAATCAGAATTAAAAAACCGCCAAAATTGAAACATTGAATTCGAAAAACTGAAATCTCCAAAATGTGAAAACCAGAATTATAAAATCATGAAATTATAACTGTAAAACTGCCAAATCAAAGTCGTGAAATTGAAAATCCAAAACTGCAAAACTGTCAAAATTGGAATTACAAAATCATGAAATCAGAACCATAAACCGGCAAACAGGGACCATGAATTCGAATATAGGAATCGTAAAATTGTCATAAACTCATATTAAAAGTTTTAATTAACATATATGAGGTGTAAGATTAAATTTTAATGTTTAAATAAATTTGACCGTTAAAAATATAAATTTGTATTTTATTGATTTATTTTTAATTGGAATCTTTAGAATTGACAGTTTTAGTTCCAGTTACAATTTCAAGTAGGAACCGTATTAACCTTGAAAACTGTAACCACCGATTCAGTTTGACAGCTCCAATTTGGCCAGGTATAGGATGGAGGAAACAAAATCATCAGAATCATAAATTATTGATTTTATTTAGAAACATTTACATTTAAATTTAAATTCCATATTAAAATTTAGTAAAGAGTATTTATATCATGTAATATTTCATTTTGTAATGAATTTACTAGTTAACCTTATTGATTCGGCTCAAGTTGAGCCGTCTAACATCACTTTTCTTTTATTTTTTACCCCACTTTATTTTGCATATCATGAATAAAAATCCTTTTTATTTTCATTCTTAAATTTTGAAAACCCTTAGAGGGGGTGAATAAGGTTTTTGGATAATTAAAAATTTTTTGTACAATTATAAATAGAACCTCTAATTTTGTTTGAAGAAGAATTTAATAACTCTTTTTAATAAAATTCCTAGCCAAACAAAATCTCTTTTATGGACAAGAATTAAGCAATAAGCATAAAGATAATGTGAAAACCACAAAAGAGAGACAAAGGATTTATAGTGGTTCACTCTCTCAATAGAGCTACATCCACTACCTTGAGACTTAACTCAAGGATTTCACAAATTCTCTAAAACACAAGTTTTTACAAAAAACCACAATGAGGATCACCCTTCAAGGGTTTTACACACAAACCTCAAAGATCACAAAACAATACAATATATCAAAGGATCACCCAAAAGGGTTATTCACAAAACCTTTGATCACAGTTATGAACGAAATAGTAGATATGGAACAATATTACCAAAGAAGATTGATAAGATAAGATACAACTTTTTGCACTTTGCTTCTACAAGCTTCCTTTCCTCCTGCTTTGAAAGATGATCAATAATGAAGCTCCAAGGAGTCTTTTTCTTTTAGTTTTAGTAAGATAAAGAAGGCTTAAATTGTGCTCTTTAATGATAAAAAAAATTGTTTCTTAGATGTCACCTAACTACTTAAAAAATATGGTTGATCATCAACCCTTTTATATGTGAAGGTGAAAAAACTAGCCGCTACTGTCAGCAGTAACGGTCATTTTTTTTACAGTAAAGGTAAAAACTGGATGACCGGTTTTAAAATAGGACGTCTGATTTTCTTGATGAACATAATCGGATGACCATTTTTCAAAATAGGAAGATCGATTTTTAAAATGCTTGAAAAATCGGATGACCGATTTTTATTTTGAAACCTTAAAATTCGGACATCCGAAGTAGAAAATCGGATGATTGGTTTTCATTTTGAAACCTGAAAATTTGGACATCTAATTCTCTAAGAAGTAGAAAATCGGATGACCGGTTTTCAGTTTGAAACCTTAAAATTCGGAGTCCGATTTTCTAAGAAGTAGAAAATCAGATGACCGGTTTTTAGACATAGAACAAAAATTAGATAACCGATTTTCCTGTAAAACATAGATTTTTCTTGACATTTAAACATGTATTCTTGATATGACTTTAAGGAAGTGTAATACTTTTTAAGTCATCAAAGCTTTATCAAGAGCACTTTGTTTTTCAAGGATAATTTTGTCAAAAATATTTCTTTTAAAGAGCTAACATAATTGATCAAGAATCAAGGAAACAAGTTAGGTAGTTTTACATAAATACCTTATATGATAGCCCTAACTATTCTTCTTGTCTTCAAGGTTTTCAACTTGATCACTTTATCTTCATAAAATCTTATAGTCTTGAGTGATCTTTTGCTTCTTTGTAGTCTTGAGTGATCTTTTGCTTCTTTGTAGCTTACCCTTGAGACTTCTCTTGTGTATCTTTTGTTCTTTTATATAAAGCTATTTCTAATTATCACAAAGCGCAAGTTAATCATAATCAAAACATTACAAATATGCCCTTAGGGGTTGCAAATTTAATTCAAGTGGACCCTTAAGAGATCTTTTAGTCAATTCCTTTTAGAGAAATGGTTTTAGAAAATTAATTTATGGATCAAGGTTGATCCGCAAGATTGGGAATTAATAAGTTCATGCTGTGTAAAATTCACTAAATTAGCCCTTTGATAAGTAGGGTGAAGTCAGCATTATTCTTCCTTCTTGCTTGCATTATACAAAAAACTATGTAGATTAATAAATTAAATTATTCACCTTTTTTATTTTTATCATTCTAGTAATTCTTGAATTCTTTTAAGGATTAATAGTAAAATACCCTCTTCAAGTGAAGGGATACAAGCACTTTTCCCCTATAGTTAATAAATAGATAATTTACCCCTAATAGTTAATTCATATCTGTGAAATGTTTACATCTGTATGTAAAGTTATGATACTACACATAAACTATTTGAATATCTTATTAATAAATGTGAACTATTCATTAAAAAAAAGGCAAAACAAACATTCTGAAACAGCCACACATATTAATCCGTTTGAAGTAAGAAAAATCCTAAGAAATCTGCTACAATTCAAGATAATTCAGGATTGAGATCCAAAACTATTTATTAGAAGAAGAGACATATAGATTACCCAAACCACTAACCAAGACAGGAAATTACCCATTAGAAATAGGACTAAGATGATCAGATTAGCACCCAGAGGAGTTGGTCAGATTGGCACTAAGCTGGTCTGAGGAGTATTTTAACTCAATGTTTGTATTGCCAAGTATAAGAGTAGAGGGAAGAGTGGAGGGTCATTGGAAGCTGCCAAAAGTTGGTGTGTTTGTTGTAATTGTGGATGGCACATTGAAGGGAGAAAAGACAGGGATGAGAGTATTAATCTGAGATGAGGAGGGGGTTTTGTGGCTGCAACTGTAGAAAATTTGGCAATAATGGATCTCTGAAAAATACTCTTCCCCAAAGAACCTGCACTCAGAAAAGAAAAGATAACTGGAGAGCGGCTTTACCCCGTTTCACCTCCGAGCTTAAGTCGGGCTGAAATTTTTACACAAGCACTTACCAAGGAATAAAGAACCAATGAGAAAGTTAAGGATTTGACCTCTCACCATCTGGGATACATCTCTTTCTATACATAGGTGATTGTCTTCTCGTGGTTTTAGGAAAGATCTCTTGATGCCTCTAGGAGTCCTTGTCCTTATAGAATACAAGCAAGACGAGGATTCTTTCCAAATAAGTCACGTGTCTAATTGACCCGACGGATGGACCAAAGTGTAAAAGGATATTCTCTAGACGAGTTGAGCCTAAATGAGGTAGCTAACTGGACTGACCCCATCATAAGCTCCCAAAAGAATCCATAAATGGTTTGTGGTTCTTTTGATTTCAAATTATCACCATCATTTAGGGTGAAACACAACTTGAAGTTTCCCGAGGAAATACTTGATTGAAATCGATTCAGATACTATTATTTCACCCATCATATAAGAAGTCTTAATTTCCCATTTTGATTCGCAAATAAAATGGTTTCTTATCCTTTTCGATCTTCCTTCCCCTTCAGCAAATCTACTTCTTTTTTCAGTGAATCTACTATCTTGCATGATGTCGACCTTTGGAGTTACCTCTTCTAAATCACTATCAGAGAGGGGTTCTAAAGCAAGTGCCTCTGAACAAGGTAGTTTTCCTAATCTTGAATCCATAAATCTTGGTTTGGGTTGTTGGTTGTACGCCATTGGGGATTGTTCTATTCTATTTCCCAATGTAAATGAAGCTGAATCTGTGAACTATATGAACAAACACTATCAAGCTTCAGGGATACTTCATTCTTACAATCCCATAGATGAAGAACACGTTTGTGAACCGACGACTGTCAGCCATCTAACGGGTTTGTCAAGACCCTCAAAATTAACCTGAATTCCTATCCGACCAAATAAATTTGTAGTGTTAGTGGGAACAGGTCGAATCTCAAGAGAACTAATAATTTAATTCTTAACTTAAGAAAAAGTAGTAAAATGGGGAAATTTTCTTGTGAAAAAAATAATAAATTACTCGAGAATAACACAATACAATGAAAAAATCTAATTTGAGGGGTCACCTCTATTCGCCTAAATTATTGATCATCGGCTAAAATAGTAATCTTACTTGTTCAAGCATTCTACCTTAGATTTATTCGGATAGCCGTAATAAATCTTATAGTTTCCTAAATTCATTGATTGAACCAAACATTCAATCAATACTTACCATAATTAAACTGGGGATGATAGCATTCCGTATTAAATTGTGATAGCGATAAACATAGTGAAAATATAGTTGAACCAAAAACTCAAATAATCCATATAGCTACAATTATTTAGTTTTATCTTGTTGATTTCCATATTTAGGCTAATTGTGAATATCCAAATGTCTCATTAATATACATAATCATCCTAAGTACTACTTAGTGCCAAAAGTTCTTGACAATTACGTATCAAGAACTAACGGTAGCAGTAGAAAGAAAATGTTCAATTAATTTGTCAGACAAATCAAACATCCACTTTCATAAAAAAAAAGCAATAAATCAACGAGTACTTGGATTAAAAGTAAGAAAATAAATATAAGCTCATAGCTTTACAAAAATTGTAGCTGAAATAAATCCTTAAATCAGAATAAGAAAACTTAGTCACTCACGGTAATAAACATAACTTTGAAATAATATTAGCTAACTAATCTAATGGAAGACTTCTTTCTTTTTCTTCTCTTTTCTTCCCCCCTTTTCTTCTATTCCTCCCACATATTTATAGTGGTTTTTTCCTAACAAAATTTCAATTAACTTGATTTCCTCCCTCTCTTAGCAACTTAAAATAAAATAAAATATACCTAGAAAATTAACTTATTCCAAACTCCCAAAAATCAGATAAAAAAAAAACTACAGTGTCTGCTTTGATTTTCTGTCTACTAGAGTAGATGAATTGACTTGGTCTTCCACAATTACTTTGGTAAAATCCATCAAGTAAATGTCTTTTTCATAATCTTTTGCAATAAGGTCTCTTTCTCTAAAGATATTCCAAAATAGTCCCTTGTAAGCTCAAATAAGTCAAATCTCCAGAATTTATTCCTAGCAAAAATTATTAGTAAAATTCATTAATTTCTTTAAAAAATAAAGCAAAACTATAATAAAAGTAGACTTTTATTACTCTATCAAATTCCCCCACACCAAAACCATTACTTCCCACAAGTATGTATTAATTCAAAATTTTCAACTATTTTCTCATTCATCACTTTCCCTTCTCCTAATTCACCCACAAAACAACTCCAAGTCGAGACACATTAGAAAGCTTAAATCAAAATAGCAATCATGAGAACAAGTGCTGATAACCAAAAAAAAATTTTAAGACAGAACAATTAAGCACCTCATAATCCCAACAACCTCTTCAACTAAAGATGCAATAAGATTCAATACGCTGTCATATGCTTCACTCTAATCACTCAAAAGTATTTAGGGAATAAGCTCTCAAATCCAAGACATAGCATTTCATTACCATAAGTTTGCTCATATATCAAATCTCCACCACTAAAGTGTTAATTCAAACAAAAATCAAAGGGTCTTTATTTTGGGTTGTAACTTGGTCAAGACAAAGGTAGGGAAAGGTCATATAAAGTGTCTAAAGCAAGCAAAATATGAAAAGGTACTTAGAAATAGAAGTGGAGAAAGAAAGAAATAAAATACAGAGGAAGAAATCATCTTGATCCTTCACATTAATCATTTTATTGCCATTCATAGAAGGTTTGCCTTTTATTCTTCCAAACTTGGCTTTTTCTCTTTAAGATTTCTTTAAAGATTTTTTTTCTTTTTTTTTTTGAAGATTTATTTATACATTTATGCCAAACCATCTAACACAATGACCATAAACTCACAATCTGTACAGAAGAGAAGACTCTGTATATACACTTGAGCATTTCTTCACAGTTGCTTGCATGGGCTTAAAAGAGAAAATGTTAAACAAATGGAAAAGGCTTAAAAGGTGTACTATAATTAGGTGTAAAGCAAAGAAAATTTCTAACTCAAAAAGGTTTAACTAAGGGTTATTATAAGTAAATAATGGTCTTTTAAGATGGCTAATGAACAAGGTTAAATCCTAAGTTGTCCTTCTCATTTTCGTGCTTGAATCCATAAATTGCAGTTTTGAAATGCATAGCAAAGCAAGTTCTAGAATAAACATACTACGCTAGATAAACACACAACAAAGAAATTAGAGCAAAATTTAAGAGTTGCTCTTTAGCTCTCAGAAATCTCACAAGTGTTTTTTTTGTATCAAATCTTACACATCATCATTTGATTCAATCATTAAGACCCACAAAGTACTCAAAAAGTTTAAAAAAACTTACCACATTTTGTCTCTTCATGCTATTCCATTTTTCACCAAATAATGCACACCAATTTGAAAATCATTTTAGGGCAAATATCAAGAAATTCAAGAAATTTCAAAGAAAACAAGTTGGCACATTTCGAAAAAAAATATTAAAGAGAGAGAAAAAAATTAAATAAAATAGCAGCAAATAAAATCTAGGAAAACAGTTGTAATTTCCAGAAAAAATAAAATAAAAAAAAAGAAAAAAACTCCATTAAAAAAAATCAGCACAAAAACCAACAAGTGCTACATAGAACACTTCTCCCCCATACTTAATTCCTACATTATCCTCAATGTAGCAGAACATGCTTACATAAAAAGAAAGAAACAGTAAAAAATAAATAAATAGATAAATAAGCACAACTTCCTTGAAATGCAAACAAGAAAACTTGGAAGAATTTAGGAAATAGGGTAAATAGAGAATTAATCTGCATGACTTTTAGAAAAATGACTCTTAAGTGTGGCTGCAACTGCTTCAATCCATGCTTTAATAAATAAATAAATAAATAAATTAATAAACAAAAATTAGGCATTAATAAATAAAATAAAAAAAATTGGGTTGCCTCCTATTAGTGCAATTTTTGATGTCGTTATGCTCGATTTCTTCCCACAATCAGGCAAATAAAACGGAATTTGCAAATCAATATCCTCAACATGAGAAATACAAAAATCCTCTTGAAACAACGTATCATCCAACCTTAGACTCCAATCCTTCTTTCCTGGGTTGACTATGTGATGCCCCCAACCCTGCCACTAGGTCAACTGCGGCTGAGTAGGGCATCTGCGTGCCTCTCGGCACTAACTTATAAGTTCCACACTAAAACAAAACCCCAGAACAATACTAACAGGTATACACAAAGTATGCGGAATACTTAAGTAAATTAAATATTACTGGTGCGCTCAAACACAGGATAAAAGAAAATTTCTCATTTCCGTTTTATAATAAACACAAAAGTAATTTTACATCAACCACTTACATAGACATAAAAAGAAACTCTACAGACGATTCGAGTCTAAAAAGATAAAACATAATTCTATGCCCTTCCGGGGAGATTTGATCCAAAAACTCCTGGCCTAAAACTTTTGTGGCTCACGGAACCCCTGACCGTTCCAAGCTAATCTGAGAAGAAAATATGACATGGAAAATGTGAGCGCGAACGCTCAGTGAGTCCACGTGTGTGTGTGCGGTAGTGTTTTCTTTAAAATCATGATGATGCCGTTTTACAAAACAATTCATGCAATGTTATAAGAAAAATATCTTTTACTATTTTAACAAAACCGATGCTTGAACCTACATGAGGGTTTCGAGCGCAGCTGGGAAGTCTGAGCGAATCAAGACACATCAGCGCAGCTCTATGCCCAATTTTAAAAGAACATGTAATGTAACAGTGGGGCTCCACAGACAAAGTCCGGATCCCCAAAATGAGGCCATCGGAACTAAGTTCTGGCATCTCGTAGTCAAATACCAGCCAAACAACATACGAGCGCTCGATTACAAACAACCGCACTCCCAACTTATAAACCTTAATAATAAAACCTCAATAAGATAATAAAATTTATTTCTATTCCTAAATATCCCCAAAATACTACTAAGTGCCAAAATCACTATATCCAACCATATATATCAAAACTCTATTTTTATCACATTCTTAATTTTAAAGTCATGCTAGGTGCTTACGGGGTAGGGCGTTACAAACTATCTTCTCTAAAACGTATTTTACCTCTTGATTGGAAATTTCTGCTTATCCATTTGTTTGTGGGTGATATGTTGTGGACACACGATGGTTTACCCCACACTTCTTCATCAAGGCTTCAACGTTTTTGTTGCAAAAATGCTTTTCAATTGAAATAATTGCTCATCAGGAAAAACTTCAGAAATAGGCTGTGAATTTTCTTCTCTCACCAACCTACTCATGTGATCTGCTATTGGATTTTCTACTCCCCTTCGATATTTAATCTCTACATCAAACTCTTGAAATAGTAGGATCCATCTAATTAGCCTTGGTTTGGACTCCTTCTTTGCAAGAAAATACTTTAAAAAGCTGCATGATCAGAAAACACAATTACTTTAGAACCTAACAAATATGATTTAAACTTATCTAGAGCAAAAACAATTGCTAGAAGCTCCTTTTCTGTGGTTGTGTAATTTCACTGCGCCAGAATTCAATGTTCTTGAGGCATAATTTATGACATGATTTTTTCTTCTGATCCTTTGGCCAAGAACTGCTCCTATAGCATAGTTGCTTGTATCGCACATTATTTCAAATGGTAAGTTCCAGTCTGGTGGTTGGATGATTAGTGCAACAGTCACCAGCCCCTTGAGTTTATCCAATGCTGCTTTACATGCTTCTCCAAATTCAAAGATGGCATCCATCTGGAGCAATTTGGATAGTGGCAATGTGATCTTTGAAAAATCTTTAATGAACCTGTGATAAAAGCCTGCATGTCCAAAAAAAAACACGTACTCCCCTAACATTTGTAGGGTATGGTAAGCTTACAATCACATCAACCTTTGCTTTTTTGTCCACTTCAATGCCCCTAGAAGAAATTACATGCCCTAGTATAATGCCTTCTTTGACCATAAAAAGACATTTTTCATAGTTCAAAACCAAATTAGTTTCTATGCATCTTTTTAAGATTTTAGTCAAATGAACTAAGCATTTGTCAAATGAATCACCATACACAGTAACCATGAACACTTCAATGCACTTCTCAATGTTATCAATACTTAACATACACCTTTAAAGTATACCTGGGGCATTGCATAAGCCAAAAGACATTGTTCTATAGGCAAATGTTCCGAATGGATAGGTGAAGGTTGTTTTTTCTTGATGCTCTTGTGCTATAAGAATCTGATAATAACCTGAAAATCCATCAAGAAAACAAAAGTAAGCTTTACCAACTAATCTTTCTAATATTTGATCAGTAAATGGTAAAGGAAAATGGTCCTTTCTCTTTGCTATGTTTACCTTTCGAAAATCAATCACCATACACCATCCATTTTGCATTCTCATTTGTACCAACTCATTATTCTGATTTCTGATTACTGTGATTCCAGTTTTCTTTGGTACAACATGAATTGGACTCACCTACTTCCTATCAGAAAAAAGGATATATTATCCCCTCATCTAATAGTTTGAGAATTTCCTTTATTACCACTTCTTTAAGGGCAGGATTGAGCTTCCTCTGTGATTCTCTAACAGGTTTGACATCATCTTCCAAGAGAATTCGGTGCATACAGAGTGAAGGGAAAATACCCTTAATATCAGCTAACGTCTAACCAATTGTTTTTCTATGCTCTTTGAGGACATCGATTAACCTTCTTTCTTGATCATCAGTCAAACCTCTTGCAATTATCACTAGCAATGTCTCCCCATCACCTAGATAAATACATTTAAGATGATTTGGCAAAGACTTTAACTCTAATATGGGGGCCTGCAAAACAGAAGGTAACAATTTCATGTGAGTCAAAGGTACTTCTGCAAATGAATTTGTTGACTTCAAATGGGAATTCAATATTGGTTCTAAACCTTCACAATCCTCAACAAAGTCATTATTCACATCTAATTGTGAACTCCATTCAAACTCATTGGCATTCTCTTCCCCTTCAAAACAATCCTGCACAACTGATAAAAAATTTCAACGGAAAAAACTGAATGAGACTCATCAGGATACTTCATTGCTTTGTAAATATCAAAAGTAACAATTTCACCATCAAATTCCACAGTAAGAGTACCCTTATCCACATCAATTTTTGTCTTTGTCGTTTTCAAGAAGGACCTTCCTAATATAAGTGGAGCTGAGTTTGTAATGTTATCTCCTTTCATTTTTAAGATGTGAAAATCAGCAGGAAATATCATTTCACCAATTTGCACCAAGACATCCTCCTTCTGGGTTAACCAAAGAACAATCGATTAATTGGACTATCACTCTAGTTTCTTTCAATGGACCCATATGCAAAGCACAAAAAAGTGAGTATGGCATAACATTGATAGATGCTCCTAACTCTAGCATGGCACACTCAAATTTCCTGTTACCAATGGTGCAAGGAATTGTAAACATACCTGGATTCGAGCATTTTTTTGGGCAAAATTCTTTTTATTAGAGGATACACATTTTTTCCATAATTATTTTCTCATCACATCGTTTCTTTTATAATTGCACAAACTTTTCAAAAATCTTGCATATTTTGGAATTTACCTAATAGCATCTAGCAACGGAATGTTTATCTCCACCTTTTTAAATGTCTCAAAGACCTCATTCTCATACTCCTCTTTCTTTGATTTTTCTAGCCTGTATGCAAAAGGTGGAACAATTACATTAGTAGTGGTAGATGAAGTTTCATTAGATTTTACCTTCAGTGAATTTTCAGCTACTTCATCTTCTTCCTCTATGGCCTTCTTTTCTACCACCTTTGTAGGAGAGGATAAGCTTGATGTTAGGTCTTTACCACTTCTTAGTGTTACTGCATTCATATTCTCTTTTGGATTAATTACTGTTTGTGAAGGTAATTTTCCAGAGTTCTGAGCCTCCAACTTGCTAACATAAGTGGCAAGTGGGCTAATTTGGTTCCCAAGATTCTGTAAGCTCACTCTTGTTTCTTGTCAAAATTATTGAGTGTTAGTTGCTAAAGCCTTGACAATTTCATCTAGAGACATACCTGAGCTCGAGGGTTGTGATGAAGGTGGTGGTGGCCCGTTATAAGCTTGTGGGTGGATATCTTTATTGTCCACTATGATTCCCATAGCTGAAATTGGAATGATCCCTCCATCCAGGATTGTAATTGTTGGAGTTTGGATCGTAGTTCCGTTGAGATTGTCCTAGAAATCCTATTACAACATTAACATGTTGAGTGGTATCTTTTTTCCATGTAGGGCCAATATCCGTAGGATACCCAGAATTTGTACATATTCTATAAATCTTAGCTACTTGTAACTGTCCTACAGCCAATTGACGAACTAAAGAAGTTAAATCTGAAATTATATTTTCAAGAGTAAAGCTAGTTACCTCATTGACTTGCTAGATGCCCCCATCCACTCTAACCCCAAACTGCTGAGAATTTTCTGCCATGTTTGATATTAGCAGCTTAGGCTGCTTCCGGTGTTTTGTTCACTAAGGCCCCTCCACTAGCTGCATCTATCATATTCCTATCCATCGGTGAAAGACCTTTTTAATAATATTGAATCAAGAGTTGATATGATATTTGATGATGGGGGCAACTAGAACAAAGTTTCTTGAATCTCTCCCAATACTCATAAAGTGTCTTCCACTCTTTTGCCTTATCCCACATATTTCTTTGCATATGTTGGCAGCTCGTGATGCAGGAAAATACTTTTCCAAAAATAGTTTTTTCATCTTGTTCTATATTTGAATTGATCCCGATGGAAGGTAGTACAACCAATTCTTTGCCCTATCTCCTAAAGTAAAAGGAAATGCCCTTAACTTTATGTTCTCCTCTGTCATCCCTTACGGTTTCATACTAGAGCAGACTACATGGAACTCTTAGATGTTTGTGAGGATCTTCTCTGGCAATACCACGAAAAATTGGGAGTAAGTGAATTAAACCGGACTTTAGTTCAAAATCTACCTCAAGAGCTGGATATGTTATGCAGAGAGACTGTTGATTTAAATTTGGTGCAGCTAGCTCTTTCAAGTTCTTTCTCCCATATTCCTCTTTTCTTGAAAAATAAAATTATTAGAAATTTTCGAATTAGGTCTAAATTCACTCGAGGGGGCAAATTTCTCTTCCTTTGCCTAGTTCCTTTTCTTAAATGACGAGCTATCTTCTCAATCTCAGGAATAAAATACAGTTCACCTTGTAGAGAACGACGGATCGTAAAATAAGAAAAGAAGTAAGCACAATAGTGATAAAATTCCAGCAATAGTTGTAGGAAGATAATAAAAAATAAATAAATGCAACAGATAAGGTTTAATTTGGCACAATGAATCATGAAATTTTACCAAATTTTAAAACGAAACTTTTATAAATAGAACTAGAAAAAAAATGTACTAATGAACAACTAAAACAGGTACCAAATTGTTGGAGCAGTGATTGAGGAATTGAAAAGGAGTTGATGAAATTAGAAATGGTAGCAGAAAAACATATCAGGAAAAAATATATCAATAACCAATGCAATCCTATCATTATCAAGCAAATAAAAACAAGCATGATCGACTCAGTATCTAGACACAAGTGAAACTAACTCCCAAAATAAGAAGTTATTACCTCCAATAAAAGATAATTTCTCAAACAATTAATAACTAGCATGGAGATCAAAGGAGCACCATAAATAGGGATAATCGCAGAAATAATTAAATAACGGTAAGTAACACCAAAGCAAATGCTATCAAATGAAGAATTCAGTAATAAACGAACCAGAAAAGGAAAAAACTGAAATAAAAAAATCACTGAAGAAGAAATTTCTAATCGGGCAGGGCCTGCATTTTACTGTTGCAATGTCCAGAACGAAGGATCGTGTTGAGCGGTGATCGGCAAAATCGTCGAGCTTCTTCTACTGCTCGTCAGAACAAAGAAAAATAAATCCATCGCACCTGAAACCCCTTCAATTCCATCTCTCAATTAACAGAATCATGAGGCTTGTGACTATAAAGTGGGTTTTTATACTCTTTTGAATTGTAGAATGGATGATAATGGTTCCTTGGTTTTTCAAGAGACAGTGGAAATTTGGAAAAATAGAGACAGAACGGAGAAGAGCAGGCGGTTCAACTTCTGTGATTTTCCCTATGAGAGAAGAAGAGAAAGTCAAATTAAGAATTAGGATAAACAAATGGGTTTTTTTTAAGCTAACTTATCTTTTTAATAAAACAAAATGGGTTGTCACAAAAATGTCATCAACTAATGTTCTTTTCTTTTCCTTTAATTAAAACATTAACTTAAACAAAAGTTTTTTCCTTTAAACGTGATCAAATCCTTTATTTTTTTTTTAATGAGAGATGTGATCAAATCTCAAACTGTATAAAATAAAGTCTATTGCTCAATATAATAACTTAAAGTGAATAACTTAAAAATAGCTCCCCGGCAACGGTGCCAAAATTTTGACGGGTTTGTTGAGACCCTCAAAATTAATCTGAATTCACGTCAGACCAAATAAATTTGTGTATTAGTGGGAACCAGGTCAAATCCCATGGGAACTAATAATTTAATTCTTAACTTAAGAAGAAGTAGTAAAATGGGGGAAATTTTCTTGTGAAGAAAATAATAAATTACTCGAGAATAAATTACTAATTTAAGGGGTCACCTCTATTCAACTAAAGTATTGATCATCGGCTAAAATGGTAATCTTACTTGTTCAAGCATTCTATCTTAGATTTATTCAAATAGCCGTAATAAATCTTATAATTTCCTAAATTCATTGATTAAACCAAGCATTCAATCAATACTTACCACAATTCAACTGGGGATGATAGCATTTCATATTAAATTGTGATAGCAATAAACATAGTGAAAATGTAGTTGAACCAAAAACTCAAATAATCTAGATAACTACAGTTATTTAGTTTGGTCTTGTTG
Organism: Catharanthus roseus; assembly: GCA_028651295.1. Classification (NCBI taxonomy): domain Eukaryota; kingdom Viridiplantae; phylum Streptophyta; class Magnoliopsida; order Gentianales; family Apocynaceae; genus Catharanthus; species Catharanthus roseus. Next base: position 24,386,478 of record JAPQWS010000153.1, on the reverse strand, counting down.
ATTTCCATATTTAGAATAATTATGTATATCCAAATGTCTCACTAATATACATGATAATCCAAACTGCTACTTAGTGCCAAGAGTTCTAGACAATTATAGATCAAGAACTAATGGTAGTAGTAGAAAGAAGATGTTTAATTAATTTTTCAGACAAATCAAACATCCACTTTCATAAGAAAAGAAAGCCAATAAATCAGCAGGTACTTGAATTAAAAGTAATAAAATGAATATAAGCTCATAGCTTCACAAAAATTGAAGTTGAAATAAATTCTTAAATTAGAATAAGAAAACTTTGTTACTCACGGTGATAAACATAACTTTGAAATAATTTGAGCTAACTAATCTAATGGAAGACTTCTTTCTTCTTCTTCTCTTTTCTCCCTAGTTTTTCTTCAATTCCTCCCACCTATTTATAGTGGTTTTTTCCTAACAAAATTTCAATTGAGGAAATCAAATCACTTGATTTCTTCCCCCTCTGAGCAACTTAAAATAAAATAAAATATACCTAGAAAGTTAACTTATTCAAAACTCCCAAAAATCAGATAAAAAAAATACAATGTCTTCTTTGGCTTTCTGTCTACTCTAGTAGATGAATTAGCTTGGTCTTCCACAATTACTTTGGTAAAATCCATCAAATAAATGTCTTTTTCATAATCTTCTACAATAAGGTCTCTTTCTCTAAAGATATTCCAAAATAGCCCCTTGTAAGCTCAAATTAGCCAAATCTCCACAATTTATTCCTAGCAAAAAATTAGTAGTAAAATTTATTAATTTCTTTAAATAATAAAGCAAAACTATAACAAAACACTATAATAAAAGTAGACTTTTACTACTCCATGAACATCCTTCTGAGATTCGTTATGGGCAGCTTAGGGCCATAAGGAGGGAATTTATGATCCTTGATGAATTCCAAATTAGGGCGCCCAATGCTGAGGAAAGGGCACATCTATCCCCAAATGGGTGGATGGCAGTTTATTGGGATCAACTAAAAGCTGGGCTAAGATTTCCCTTGCACAATATGTTCCTGGAAGTAACCAGTTACTGGAGAATAGATGTGGGGCAAATAGCTCCCAACGGAGTTAAGATTATTGTTGCCTTTATTCTGATGTGTAAGTCTTTCAGGATGCCTACCAGTTCTCTAGGTTTTTTTAGATAAACTAGTTCGAGATGGTTCTGGGTGTCGCACTTTTCAGAGGAAGAGTGGTGCTATTGAGCTTGTAAGAAAGATGCCTCAGCCCATCCATAGGTGGAAGAAACAGTGGGTTTATATTACCAGACATGGTCCTAAAAGACCGTAGAATAGGATGAGAAAAAAATCCAATCTTCCTGTTAATTCCAAGCACCTGTTAATAGAAGATTGTGTGAAAACTATTCAAGGGTATGGTTTTGGGATGTTGCTTAGAGAGGCGAGCTGGGGTGAAGGTTTGATGAAGGCAATTGGGTTTTATAGTTAGGAAGGGTGCAATCTTTATGAATTAAGTTAGTATTAAGATATTATATTCGCTAGGTGGTAGCTGTAGGTATGATTAGCAGCCTACTATAGGCTGCAGTGATGTGTATTGATATTTTTTACTTTCTAATTTGTGGCAAGGAAGCTGCTATTGCTGAACATTGTGGAAGCATCTGTGAAGTTGAAGGTTCAACTCCCGAGAGTTGACCTGGGTAAAGATGGTAAGACTTTTTTTAACATCCTTGTTTTTCTGTGTTCATTTTTTGAGTTATTTGTTTGTTTCTAGTAGGCAATCAACCGTCTGTTGCTTCGTTGGTGTAGAGGCAAGAGGAGCAAATGAAGAAGAAAATGGGCGTATCAGGTGAGGGTGCTATGACAACAGAGGAGTCGGATTCGGTTGTTCAGGATTCAAGCCTTTAAGGAAATGGAAGAAGGATAGGTCAGGGAAGAAGAAGACCAATGTCCTTTTGGTTCTGGAAACACCGGTTGATCCCGATAGTGAGGATCCAGGAGCTCTTGTTGGTGAAAGTGATGAAGAGAGCTCTTTAGTACCCGAGGACATGGAGGAGGAACTTTTGGAAGGTTGTCTCGTAGATTTCTCGACCTGGTCAGTTCATTATAAAATAAAAAGGTCTAGTTGGGGTAAAAGGATTGACTATGGGAAAGGCCTCTTCTGACCTGTTTTGGACCGAAACAACCCTTGAAATGACTCTGGAAGATATGATGGTGTCGTTTTTTAATAAACAGTGTATGGGTGTGTTTAGTGTATGACGCATTGGTATGATTTTGCAAAAGAAACTATTTGTGATGTGTTTGTTTACTGTATGCAGAGTGTGAATATTTTAAATTGGCCTGCACAACAAATGATGCACAACTTCGAGGTTGAAAGGCGAAATGTGGAAAAGTATAAAAATAGACTTGGAGAGATCTATCAGGAACGATTGGTCGCTATTGATCATGTAAAAAGTTAGAGAAGGAAGGAAGTGTCTGATTTGGAGGCGACTAATATGGCTTTAATGGAGATCAACAAATGGTTGACTGATGAATGTACTGTGAAGGATGGTGAGTTCCGGAGTTTGAAGGAATCCTTTATTTGTAACCAGCAAGATTTGGATAGGTGTAAAGAGGCATTGATGCAGAAGGAGCAGGAGGTAGGAGAGATGGCTGTGGAATTGGCTGAGCTTGTGGACAGCGAGGGCAATTTATGCCCGAATCTGAGGGATGGCATTGTAAAAGTTTTTGGTGAGTCTTTAGCTGGTGCTAAATGTTTTTACTCACTTACCATGCCTATGGTAAGTTGTGCACTTACGGAGCTTGTTGATGCTATCCGTGCCGACAATCCCGGCGTGATGATGTCGTCTGTTGTGGACATGTATTACAATAAGGAAGCTAAGTGTCCTAGATTGCAGCGGGATGAAGTGATCGGTCTATGTCGGGTTCGGGTGATGAGTTATCAAACAGGGGTGATGAGGGGGTTGAATCTCCTCCTATGACTAAAGTCCCTCGGGAGCATGGCTAATCGGTATAATATACTTTTGATATTGTGACTGTGCTAAATCCGAAAGAAGCTATTGTGCCAGGGGATGAGGGTCTTATAGGTAACCGGTTGACAGTGACTAACCCAATATGCAATGTGCTCTTGGTTTTGAAGGGTCAGTTGGTGGGTTGGGGCTTAGGTTGTCAGGAGGTGATCAGGCTTCTAACACTGGTTTGCTCGCTGGTACAAATATTGTGCTTCTATCCAAGCTCTTTGGTATAGTTGTTAGATCGAGGGAGAGGTCGTGAAGCGCTACCCGTTTGGATGGTTCTTCGCCTATTGCATGGAGTGATTAAGTAAGAAGTTATTCGGGTTGATGTGAATCGGTTAGACATGCAAGAATATCAAGGGGTTGTGATAAGAGCCAAGGCAAAACAACTAAAGAGTCACAAGGATCAAATTGAGCAAGAGAAGTTTCAAGGCTTAAATTTTGATGTCTAAGACTTTAAGGGGCTTAAATTTTGATGTCCAAGACTTTATGGGGCAATACCCTAAAGTTTCGAATAAGTTAGAAATTGAAAATTTACCTTGGTAGATGATGGGAAGCCCTTTTGCTCAAGCTGAAAAATTGACTCCTATTTTTGGCAATGGGTTGACTAGTGCTCTAGAATAGTCCAAATGCAATTAAAACACCTCTATTGTCTTATCAAGTGTATGTATAGGTTATATCTATCATTTGGGCTGAAAATATGAGAGGGAAAAATTCCTATTTTCTTCTCAAGTCTCTGTAAATATGTAGTCTTCCATTTTGAAGAAGCTAATCAAGAAATTTTTCAAGACAAAGGTTCTTCTCTTAGTATTCTTAGTTCTTAGCTTATTTTTTCTATCTTCTTCAAGGGTGAACTTCCTTGAAAGAAAAATCACTTTGAAGACTTGTGGAAAGTTCCAAGAGATTCAAGGTTGATCATCAAAATTCCTTCATACTAGTTACTGCACTCTTGTATAAAACTAGTCTTGAGGTCTTCTTCTTGTTTCATTGAGGTCTAAGGTTCAAAATACCTTAGGTTGATTGAACTTTGAAGAAAAGATTTTTTTTAAAAACTTCTTGAGGTCTTGGATTTAATAAATCTAAGATTGCTAGAAGTTTAACATTTTCAAGTCCTTTCAAAGCGACTTTCTCTCTTCTACTTGTTACACTTTTTTGTTTGTTCTCTCCCTCACTTCTTGGACGAAATTTTATGCTCTTGAAGATCATTTAACATCATTTGGTATTAGAGCCACCTTTAAGTAAGTATTTTTGAGATATCTTACATACAAAGAAAAAAAAAAAAAAAAGAGAGAGAAAAGAGAAGAGATTGCTGGAAAATAGCAACACAAAAATAGAGTGCTTGAAAGACCTAGAATATGACTAGAATTTTGCAATATTTTTACATGGAGTTATATTACATTGACTTGGGAAACAAACTAAACAAGTATCATCTAATTTGGACTTCATTTGGTATCTCAAAATAGTCAAAACTTGAAGGTGCACCTGGCTTTTCCGCAGACAAAAAGTGCTGAAATGATCTGAGCATATCTTCTGTTTTACTAGCCCTTTTCCTTTCATTCTTGAACCTAAACTCAATCATTTTGAGTGAGGATTCTTTCTAGGCAAACCTCATTTAATTTATACTTGTGGTCAAATACCAGTTTTCAAAACAAGCTGAGTATGTCATCTACTATGCTTGTTGGAAACTTTTGTCGTGTATTCTTTTGAGTTCTTGAAGTATCCTAGCTTTGTGTTTGTATTTGTGGTCGAATTTCTTTCCTTTTTCAGTACTTATTTCTTCATTTGGTCAATCTACCATTATTGACTCAAATTCTCTTGGAAATGTTGTTGGACTTCCTTAAAATGAATGGATGACTCAATATCATTTTCCTTGCTTCTCATATTTCTCAACTAGTTTTGTTTGTGATTTTTTTTATTTTAGTTATGTTAAACTTGAGTAGAGGTGTTAAATCTTTGTTAAGAGCTCATAGAGCTCTTTGAGACTTGAACCTTAGAAAAAGGCAAGAGTTGTAAGAATATCCTCAGAACAAGCCAAAGAAAGTTTTGTGTGGTAAACGCTATCATGATGTCAACCCAAGCTCAAGCACCAACCCCTTTTGGAGAAGAGTCTAGCAACTCCCAACATGATGACCCTTTGAGGCTCATAATGCAAGAGTTACAATCTCTAAGAGATAAGATGAGGGACATTAGAAGGGATGTCAGTAATCTCTCTAATCAACAAAGGGAGGTTAGTCATCATGGTTGTCTCAATGCTACTACCCCAAGGAACAATGGCCCATTCAATTACTTTAGGACAACCGAGTTTCACCAACCTCCACATTTTGATGAAGAACTTCATCCACCTCCTTACGGTGGTAGAGGAGGCGGTTTTGGAGGAAGAGGCATGCCTAGACACTTTGAAGAAGTTCAAAGACCACAAGCTAGGCATGGAGAGCCATTATATGATCATCATAAACATGTTCTATTTGTTGCCAATCGTGGAAGAGACCAAGGTGACCAAACCTTGAATTGAATGAAGTGGAAGCTCCCTAGTTTTAAGGGTGAGAATGACCCTAACATTTTCTTAGATTTTGAGAGGCAAATAGAAAACATGTTTATGTTGAAAAATTGTAATGAGTTCTTAAAAGCTAGACTTTTAATAGCCGAATTTTCCGGCTATGCTTTATATTGGTGGGAAAGGATACTAAATAAAAGAGTTAGAAGTGGTAGACCACCGGTTGATACTTGGAGAAAGTTAAAAGCTTTGATGGTAGAAAGATTTGTGCCTGAGCACTACTATAGAGAGCTTCATTATAAGCTCATGACTTTAGAACAAGGTGCAAAAAGTGTAGAAGAGTATAGACAAGATTTTGAGTTCTACATCTTGAGGTTGAACTTGGAAGAAGACAAGGATGCTTCAATGGTTAGGTTCCTTAGTGGTCTTAATAGGGAGATAGCCAACCAACTTGAGTTGTATCCATAAACAACTTATGAAGACATGTTCCACCTTGCCAAAAAAAGATCGAATCACAAAGGAAAAGAAGTGGGATGATGCGATCCTCATTTCCCAACCAAAGACAAGTTACAACAATAAAACCACCTATTTCCAACTTCAAGCTATGGCCAAAAAAGGAGGAGGCTCCTAGAAGTACTTTCTAACCTCCAACCAAACCAAAGATGGAAGAGAGAGGTACAATCATTTCTAACCCTCCAAAGTGCTTTAAATGTAATGGCATAGGACACTATGCAAGTAGTTGTCCAACAAAGAGAGCTTTGATCTTTAGGGAGGATTTGAATGGTTGAATTAAGAAGGAGGAGGATAAAAGTGGCGAATGTGTTGAGGGTGAAGAAAATGGTGAGGATGATGAACATGTTGATTTGAATCCTTTAGAAAGTGATAACGATGTCTTGAGCTTAGTTACCATAAGAGCACTAAGTGCTCAAGCTTTTGATAATAACATGATTGAACAAAGAGAAAACATCTTCCATTCTAAATGTAAAGTTGAGGGAAGGATTGCCAACCTTATCATTGATGGTGGTAGTTGTGTAAATGTGGCTAGTGCTTATCTTGTTGAGAAGTTGAAACTACCTACTACAAAACATGATAAACCCTACAAACTCCATTGGCTAAATGATAGTGGAGAAATTAAAGTGTTGAGACAATTTGTGGTACCAATAGAAATTGGAGCTTACAAAGATGAGATATTATGTGATGTGGTGCCCATGCAAGTATGCCATCTCCTCTTGGGAAGACCTTGGCAATTTGATAGAAAGTCCCTCCACAATGGGGAGAAAAATACTTATTCTTTTGTGAAGGATGGAAGAACATTGACTATGAATCCTCTTACACCTAAATAAGTGAGAGATTAACAAAAAAAGATGAGGGAGAAAGAGAGGGCCGAAAGTGATCTCAAAAGAAAAAAGTCGAGAAGGGAAAGAGAGTTGAGGAAAAAGAAAAGAGTGAAAAAAAAAATGATGAAAAACAAGAGTGAAAAGACAAAGAGTGACCAAAAAAAGGGAGTAGGATGAAAGAAAAGAATTGCTTCTTTGCAAAACCTAGTGAGGTGATTGGAGCAATGGAAAGAAAAGAAGTGGTGTTGCTCTTGTATTGTAGGGAATCTTTTACTTCATCTAAAGAACACTCACCCTTTTTTTCAAGTGAAATTTTGCAGGTTATTGAAGATTACAAAGACGTATTTCCCAATGAGATGCCCGGAGGTCTTCCACCAATTAGAGGAATCGAACACCAAATCAATTTTGTTCCCGGGGCAGTCCTGCCAAATCGACCGGCCTATAGGAGTCTACCAACAGAGGCTAAGGTGCTAAAAAGGAAAGTTGATGATCTAATTTCAAAAGGGTATGTGAGTGAGTCCATGAGTCCTTGTGCAGTTCCGGTTTTACTTGTTCCAAACAAAGATGGTATATGGAGAATGTATATAGATTGTAGAGCCATATACAACATTACTATTAAGTATAGGCATCCCATAACTAGACTTCATGATTTACTTGATGAGTTGCATGGTTCTAATCTTTTCTTTAAAATTGACTTGAAATCCAGATACCATCAAATTAGAATGAGAGAAGGGGATGAGTGGAAAACCGCTTTTAAGACTAACTTTGGTTTGTATGAATGGATGGTTATGCCCTTTGGATTAACTAATGCTCCTAGTACATTTATAAGATTAATGAATAATGTGTTGAGGAATTTTATTGGGAAATTTGTTGTTGTATACTTTGATGACATTTGGTCTATAGCAAGACATATGAAATTCATGTTCAACATCTTAGGGAAGTACTAAATGTCCTAATAATTGAAAAACTTTTTGCTAACCTTGACAAATGTGAGTTTTGTTTGGAGAGAGTTACATTCCTATGTTATGTGGTGAGCTCACAAGGGCTTCAAGTAGATGAAGTTAAGCTCCAAGCAATTAAGGAATGACCAACACCAAGAAACTCATCGGAAGTGAGGAGTTTCCATGGCCTAGCAAGTTTCTATAAGTGGTTCATAAAAAATTTCAGTACACTTGCTAGCCCTTTGCCCGATGTGATCAAGAAAACTGAAGGATTTAAGTGGGAAACAAAGCAAGAACAAGAATTTCAATTGTTGAAGGAAAAGTTGTCTAGTACACCCCTTTTGTCACTACCAAACTTTGAGAAAACTTTTGAGGTGGAGTGTGATGCATTCGGTATTGGTATAGGTGGTGTACTTATGCAAGATGGAAAGCCATTGACCTATTTTAGTGAAAAACTTAATGGGAGGAACTTTATGCTTTAATAAGAACATTAAAGCATTGACAACACTACCTATGGCCAAAGGAGTTTGTTGTGCACATCGATCATGAGGCTTTGAAGTTTCTCAAGGGCCAACATTTACTCAATAAGGGAGATGCAAGATGGATGGAGTTCATTGAAACATTTCCATATGTCATCCGTTACAAGAAAGCTAAGGAGAATATGGTGGCCGATGCTCTATCTAGAAGGTCTCCTCTCTTATCCACCCTTCAAACAAAAATTTGGGTTTCGAAATGCTTAAAGAAATGTATTCTAGTAATCATGACTTTAAGGAAATTTTTGAGAAATTCTTGTTAGCACCTTTTGGAAAATATTTTTTGCATGAAGGATTTCTTTATTGTGAAGGTAGATTGTGCATACCATCTTGTTCTACTAGAATTATACTTGTCAAAGAAAGCATATTGTGGGGGTTTAATGGGACATTTTGGTGTCACTAAAACCTATGAAATTTTTCATGAACATTTATTTGGCCACATTTAAAAAGAGATGTAGAAATATTTGTAGGAAGTTGTATTGAATGCAAGAAAGCTAAATCTAGAACTCTTCCACATGGACTTTACACACCATTAGAAGTTCCTAAAGAACCTTGGTTTGATATTTCTATGGATTTTATTCTTGGTTTACCTAGGACCTTTAGAGGTATGGATTCTATTTTTGTTGTTGTGGACAGGTTCTCTAAAATGGCAAACTTTATTCCTTGTAAGAAATTCGATGATGCTAGTCATGTAGCTAGCTTGTTCTTTACTTGGATAGTTAGATTCCATGGAATTTCCAAGGTTTATTATGTTGGAAAAGGATACTAAATTCTTGAACCATTTTTGGAGAGTTCTTTGGAAGAAACTTGGCACTAACTTGCTTTATTCTAAGCTTGCCATCCACAAGTGGATGGACAAACCGAAGTAGTAAATAGAACAATTGGCCAACTTCTAAGGGCTATTTTGAAGAAGAACTTGCGGCAATGGGAGGAGTGTTTGCCACACATTGAATTTGCCTATAATAGGGCACCTCACTCTACTACTTCTCATTCTCCATTTCAAGTTGTTTATGGTTTTAACCCTCTAACACCCTTTGATTTGGTTCCTTTTCCTATAGATCAAGCATTAAGCAAGGATGCAAGCAAGAACGCTGATTTTGTGAAAGAAATTCAAGCAAATGTGCATGAAGCCATTGTCAACTCCAATAAAAAGCTTGTCGAGAAAAGAAATGTGGGAAGAAGAAAAGTGGAATTCAAACCCAGTGATTGGGTTTGGGTGCATTTTGGAAAAGAAAGATTTCCGCAACAAAAAAAGTCTAAGCTTGATGATAGGGGAGATGTGCCATTTCAAATCCTTGAGAAAATTAATGACAATGCCTATAAAGTTGATCTTCCGGGACATTATAATGTTAGTGCCTCTTTTAATATTTCCGATCTCTCTTTATTTGATATAGGTGATGGAGATTCGAGGATGAATCCTTCTCAAGAGGGAGAGGATGATGTGAACTGGTTAGGCATGCAAGAACATCAAGGAGTTGTGACAAGAGCCAAGGCAAAACAATTAAAGCGTCAAAAGGATCAAATTGAGCAAGAAAAGTTTCAAGGCTTAAATTTTGATGTCCAAGACTCTTAAATTTTGATTTCCAAGACTTTATGGAGCAATATACTAAAGTTTTGAATAAGTTAGAAATTGAAAATTCACCTTGGTAGATGGTTGGAATCCCTTTTGCCCAAGATGAAAAATTGCCTCCTATTTTTGGCTATGTGTTGACTAGTGCTCTAGAGTAGACCAAATGCAATTAAAACATCTCTATTGTCTTATCAAGTGTATGTATAGGCTATATCTATCATTTGGGCTAAAAATATGAGAGTAAAAAATTCCTATTTTCTCCCTCAAGTCTCTATAAATATATAGTCTTCCATTTTGAAGAAGCTAATCAAGAAATTTTTCAAGGCAAAGGTTCTTCTATTAGTATTCTTAGTTCTTAGCTTATTTTTTCTATCTTCTTCAAGGGTGAATTTCCTTAAAAAAAAAATCACTTTGAAGACTTGTTGAAAGTTCCAAGAGCTTCAAGGTTGATCATCAAAATTCCTTCATACTAGTTACTACATTGTTGTAGAAAATTGGTCTTGAGGTCTTCTTCTTGTTTCATTGAGGTCTAACGTTCAAAATAACTTAGATTGCTTGAACTTTGAAGAAAAGATTTTGTTTAAACCTTCTTGAGGTCTTGGATTTAATATATCCAAGGTTGCTAGAAGTTTAATATTTTCAAGTCCTTTCAAAGGCACTTTCTCTTTTCTACTTGTTACAGTTGTTTTGTTTGTTCTTTCCCTCGTTTATTGGATGAAATTTTATGCTCTTGAAGATCATTCCACATCACGGGTGTTTTCCTGTTTGTATCATTTGTTGTCTTTTGTTTAGGGTGAAGCCTCAGCCATCCAGATGTTGAACTTTGTAATAGTTCTTTAGGCCTTTTTGTAATGTACCAGTTAGGACTCTTTCTACTCCCATATCATTTATAATGCATTTTATTGTTTTCGTCCTCTTGTTGCTAACTCTGATGAATTTAACTGTGGTAACTTTTGAAAGGGTGCGAAAGAAGGATAAGTTGTTACTTTTCCTCTTTCGAATCATTCATGTGGAGATTGTTCTGTTTCTTCCATGTGGAGAAATTTTATTAGTTCTCCTTTGGATTTCCAAGAATAAAAAATGATAAAAATAAATATATTTACAGCTGTGAAGGGATAATTGTATAAGGGGCAGGCCCCTCGCCGAGTGGGGGCGATATTTTGCTCTGTGGTCCCTGTTCGTCGAGGTCGAGAAGTTTTGATATAGGCCTATCGGGTTAGCCTTCCGATAGGCTATAATATGACAATGGTTCCCTGCTTTTGTTTTCAAGCAGGTTTCTTTTTTTTTTTTTTTTTCGTAATATAAGTTTGGTTGTTTTGGCCTTATATATATATATATATATATATGAATTTTCCTTTTTGTAGATTTTTTGCTATTTCACTTTTGGATTCTGTTGTCCAGACTTGTGACTTGAAATATGCTTCGAGTAATCAGCTGTGATGTTGCAAAAAAATTAATCTTGTATTTGACATTTGCTATGTTCTTATACAAAGAATTTCCTTAACTTTAGGTTGTTCACGTTCCTGCTAGGATTTTTCCCTCGAAATCTTGTAGCTTGTAGCTCCCGTTTCCATTATCTTTTATTATCTGGCATGGTCCTTCCCAAGTAGGGTCCAGTTTCCTGTTGGGATCCACTCTATTCACTTTCTTTTTTTTAGGGACTAAGTCTCCTTCTTTGATCGTTGATGTTTTGACCCTGGCATTATATAACAGGCTGCTTGTCTCTTATAATGGGAGTCCCGTTTTGTGGCTTGCTCCCTTAATTCATCAATGAGAGCCAGGTTTTAATACATAAGCTGATTATTATTATCTTCGTTGTATGTGGTATATCTGAGGGATTTGATACTGATTTCTACTGAAATTATTGCAGCAACCCCGAAACATAGATTAAAGAAGGTTTTTCCTGTAGATCTTCTTGGTGTTGTTCTATATGACCTTAAGACGTTATGTAATTCGTCTACCCATTTTCCTTTTAGCTGGTCTATCCTTTTCTTTAATCTTTTCAAAATTGTGCGATTTGTGACTTCTGTAGCCCCGATTGCTTGAGGGTATCCCACAGAGGTAAACCTTTGTTCTAAGCCAAGCTCATCGCAAAACTCTCAAAATTCGTTGGAGTCGAATTGTTTCCCGTTGTCTGAGACTAAAATCTTCGGGATTCCAAATATGCTAATAATATCTTCATAGAAAAAAATCCTTTTACTTTTCTTGTTGTTATTGTTGCTAGGGCCTTCACTTCGATCCATCGCGTGAAATGATCTATCGCGACTATCAGGTGATTCTTTCCCCCTGTAGCCTTGGGAAATGATCCCAATAGATCTATTCCTCTTTGTGCAAAGGGTATCAGGGTACCAAAAGTATGGTATTCTGACATTGGTATCTGGTGTTCGTTGGCGTGTATTTTGTATTTGGTGCATGCCTTTACCAACTTCATCAAGTCTATTTCGTTGTTGGCCAATAATGCCCGTATCACGATGTCTTTGTCACCAAAGCTCTTGAGCCGATACAGGAGCCAAAATGCCTTCATGTATCTCCCTTAGTACGTAATTGCTGTCTTCTTCATTTACGCAGTTAAGCAAGGGCCAGTTTTCCATTGTTCTGTATAATTGGTTATCAATAGGTACGTATCGAGCAAAAGTTGTTCCTATCTTTTGGACTTGTATTTAGTCGTCGGGGAGTTTTTCATTAAAAAAAATTTCCTGGATGGGTGTTGTCCAATCTTCAATTGTCTCGACTACATAAATGTCTGTTCTAATGTTTTTTTCTGATAAGGATTCTATCCAAGTTCCTTCAATCGGTTCTGCAGCACTTAACTTTCATAGCATGTCTGCCTTTGTGTTTCTCTCTTGGAACCTTTTCAAAGATGCATGGACGGACTTGGATGCTAATTGTCGTACACGAGTGAGATACTGTTTCATATTTTCTTCCTTAGCTTCGAATATACTTGTTACTTGCCCAATGTGTACTTATGAATCGTTGCGAACTAGTAAATGTGTTAGTTTCAAACTTATGGCAGTGCTTAATCCTACTAAAGAGCTTCATATTCTGCTTCGTTGTTGCTTACTGGGAACAGAAATTTCATAGTATCTATGTACTGATTCCCTTATGATCTTCTAGTATAAATGCCGCACCTTTGGTATGTTCTCTGGTGGATCCATCGATGTTGAGTATCCAAGTATCGGGGTGTTTACCCGAATCTTGGGTCTCTTTTTTCTCTGTGTTTTATGGGAATGAACATTCGACTAAGTAGTTAGCTAACACTTGTCCTTGTATTGCTTTCCTTGGGGAGTAATTAATATGATATTCGCTTAGTTCTACTGCCCATTTGGAGGTCCGTCCCGATATGTCTAGTTTGTGCAAGACGTATCTTAACGATGTATTTATTAATACTGTTATCGCATGTGCTTGAAAGTAAGGTTTTAGCTTTCTTGTAGTTATGATTAAACAAAGTAAGTGCTTCTAGGGAGCTATAGCATTCCTCTGGACTGTGTAATATGCGACTTACATAATAAATAGGTTTCATGTTTTTACTGCATAGGGAACATAAAACGAAGCTAATAACTTTTGGAGTGACTGCTAAGTACAAGTAAGTCTTTTCTCCTATTACCAGGGTAACAAGAAGGGGAGGGGAAGATAAATATTGCTTCAACTTCTAAAAAGCGAAAAATGCTATTTCAGTTCATTCGAATTTAGAAGGATGCCTTAGAATTTGGTAAAATAGAAGGCCCATTTCCCTAGTCCGTGCGAGGAACCGACCTAAAGATGCCATTTTTCCCGCAAGACTCGATACCTCCCTCACCGTTTTTGGTTCGGGCGTTTCTTGAATGCATTTAATCTTCGCTGGAATCACTTCTATTCCTCTCTGGAAATCCATGTATCCCAAGCATTTTCCCGAGGATATGTCAAGGTGCATTTTTTTGAATTGAGCTTCACGCGTATTTTGCAGTGTCTGTCAAAAACTTCTCTTAAATCAACTGTCGCCGTGCTTTTTTTTTTTTTTTACTTGATGATTATGTCATTGATATATCTTCTATTGTTTTCCCGATAAGTCCATTTAAGTCTTTGTTCATGGATTCTTGGAACTCAGCCCCTGTATTTTTTAATCCAAAAGGCATACGTGGGTAGCAATAGATACCGTCATCAGCGACGAAAGCAGTTTTTGGAATATCCTATTCCGCCATCGAGATTTGATGATAGCATTTAAAAAAGATAAAAACTTATGTCCCGCCATAGAGTTGACCAATTAATCAGTCCTTGGAAGCGGGAAGGTGTTTTGGGGATCGCTTTGTTCAGATTAGTGAAATCTATACAAACTCGCCATGCTCCTCCCTTTTGACACAACAACTAGATTGGACAAGCATTTGGAGAAATCAGTAGGTTTTATTATTCCTGCGTCTAATAAATCCTTCACTTCTTTTCTGATTAACTCTTGCCTTTGTTTTGGGAATGTTCTTTTCTTTTGGAAAACCAACTTTATTCTTGCAGAGATTCCCAATATATGCTCTGCGAATTCTTTGGGAATTACCCCAAGGTCATTAGAAGACCATTTAAAAATTTCCTTATTTTCAATAAGTAGTTCAGCTAACTTCTTTCGAAGGTCTAAAGGTAAGCCCCATCCAATCCTTACCATCTATTCTGGCTTAAACTTATTCAAGACAAACAGTTCATGTTCTCGTTCTTGTTCTAGCATGGGCAGCTAATTATCCTCTATGAATTCTTCTTCTCTTTTGACTTTTTGCACTATGGCAAAATAACATTCTTTAGCTGCCTTTTGATCACTTATATCGTGTAAGTCTCATCGCCTATCAGGATTCTTGAAATTGATTTAGGGCGAATCTTCCTATTATGCAATTGTACGATGAAGGTGCAGAAACAAGAAGGAATTCGACCATGTGTCCTGTGTCTTTTACCGATACTGGTAGTGTAACTTTTCCTTCTTATTTAACGGTTTGTCTACTGAACCTTACCAATGGGGCCGCATACAGGATAACCTTGTCACAGAGAATTCCTATATGCTTGAAAGTCTCTTTGAAGAGGACATTTACGGGGCTTCTCGTGTCTACCAGGATTTGCTTAACCAGGCATTGATCAATGGTCATGCTAACAACCAAGGGTTCATCGTCATGACTATCTTTGGTCTGGTTTTTTTACGATGGTAGGCCAACGTCTTGTATAACGTTAATGATTTTTAGTTTTCCGAGGATGAAGGATCGGACTTTGCATTTTTTTTGTCGCTGTGTGAAGGTTTTTTGTTGTTGCCAGAGTTGGTCAACCTTTTTGCCAAGGCGTTATCAGTAAATTCTTTTGATTTTCCATTATGTATGGCATGTTCTATTGCTTTCTTCAATTCATTGCATTGTTCTGTCATGTCTGCGGTCCTTTTGGAACTGACAAAATCTAGATATATTTCTTTTTTTCGGAGGAGAAAACATTTTTGCCAATTTATCCAAGCTGCCCAGTGACTCATCCTACTACAGGACCTCTGTCCGAGGAATTCTTAGTGGTGTATAATCATATCGGGGAACTTCGAGCTTTTCGGCCCTAGCCGGTCGTATACTGCAAGTTTTAACCGGTGATCAAGGCTCCTGGGTCTCTTCGTGTTTTGTACTTCTTTGACTTTATTGTCTGTATCTCTATTTCTACGGACATAATCATCTACATGAATGAATTGTTTTATCCTCTTTAGTAGATCAGAGTGGTTGGTTCCTGCTCAGGTAGCTTTTGAGCAAAGGCCTGGTTGGTTAAGCCGTGCCAATACCTTTGTATGAATTCTTTTTGGGATAGTTCGGCGATTTCTTAGGCTGCTTTGTTGAACCTAGTCGTGAAATTATGCACAGTTTTATTTTGGCGTTGTCGGACGCTTAGTAAGAAATCGGATGTTGATTAGAAGATAGATTGGCAAAGAAAGTTTTGAAAAACCTTCTCCCCCTAGATCCCGAAAACTACTGATGCTTCTTGGTGATAGATGTGCATACCAAACTAAAGTATTTCCTTTAAGAGAATTGGGGAACATGTGACAACAGGTACTATTAGAGGCATATACGTACATCTGAGAAATATACTTCATAATGTCTTACTTTGGATCACTGGTACCATCATAAGTGCTTAGCTTTAGATGAGAAAAATCACTTGGGATCTTTATGGAAGCATATTTCTTGCACAATAGATTGTGCTACAAAAAGTCCCAATCGCTGGAATCAACTGTCGAAGAAAAGGTCATCTGGGCAAGAGTTTTATTGACCAAATCGTGGATAGATGCCTACGGAGGAGAAGTTTCGTCCCTGAAAGCGAAGCTTGATGGGAAAGACGGAGTAGGGAAGGTTGAAGGGATGTATATCGGTGGTTTTTGTATAAATGAAGTAGGAGACGTCTGTATAGGTGGTTGTGGTACTGACGCGCCAGCTTGGAATGCTAGCATGGTCTGCAAAGAGGTCAATAAGGCTTGTACCTGAGGTAGTTGGTCTGAGTTTAGAGTGTTCGCTGGATAACCAACGTTTTACAGGAGGAAAGAGGGCAATCCGATGTTCAACGTCTATGAAAAAGGCGTAGGGGCAGGCGATGTGGCCGTAGGTTGCCGTGGTGCAGGATCGTGAGGAACGTCGTTCGATGGTGAAGAATCAGATACCATTGATAACATAAGGTTCGTAAAAACTGATGAGAAAGACAACACGATGGGTGCCAAATAATGGATCTTTGAAAAATACTCTTCACCAAAGAACCTACACTCAAAAGAGAAAAGTTGATCGAAGAGGGGCTTTACCCCCGTTTCATCTCTAATGATTAAGTCGGCCGAAGTTTTACACAGGAGATTAGCAAAGAATAAAGAAACAATGAGATAGTTAAGGATCTAACCTCTCATCGTCTGGGATACATCTCTTTTAATACAAAGGTGATTGTTTTCTCGTGGTTTTAGGAAAGGTCTCCTGACTTACTCCCATAGAATACGAGATTCGTTCCAAATAAGTCACTTGTCTAAATGACCCAAGGGATGGACCAAAGTGTAAAAGGATATTGGGCCGAATGAGTTAAGACCAAATGAGGTAGCCAACTGGACTGACCCCATCAGGCAAATCTTACTGAAGCTGCTCATGCCGAAGTTCTTGATGTGTGGAAGGGTATTGAGTTTGCTAAAGAGTTAAGCTTCTTTAACATTAAAGTGGAATTTGATTGTGCCCCAATTGTAAGGACGATTAAGGAGGGGAAGAGGAATCTTTCGCAATTGTGACATATTGTAAGCACGGTTCAAGAGGAATTCAAGGAAAATTCCATTGGAAGATAGCTTATATTGGTAGGAAACTCAATGTTCTTGCTCACCGCTTAGCACAATACGCTTGTTTTGCTAATGATAGCTTAATATGGATGGAAGAAACAGTGAATTTTGTATCTACAACTATTATGTCTGACTTTAAAGACATTTAATAATACTCATGAATTTCTTTTCAGAAAAAAAAAAAAAGAAAAGCAATAGGACTACACCCTGAAGAAGAAGAAGAAGAAGAAGAAGTATGAGTTAAATAATTTGGATTCTTCTATTGTTCATCATGGTACTTCTGGCTATTAACTCCCTTTTTTTAACTGTAATATTGTAAAAACAATGCATTGTTTAATGAATTTGTTCTCAATATATCTTCTCATTAAAAACAAATTTCAATATCTTTTTACTCTTCTAACCTCGGTTAGGAACTTGTAGAAATAATGATGAGGGGAAAATTTTAAAAGGTATTTTAATTCAGACCAAAAAAAAAAAATTTCAAACTTTCTTAAAGAATGTTATGTTCAAAATGTAACGTCTAATAAAAAAGGGAGGAGTAACAATTACTCTCTCCTCCCCTCTCTTTTCAAATTTCACTATCCATCTCCTACTCATTTCCCTAATTATCCGATATTATTTTGAGGAATTATCTGATTCTTTTTCTTTTTCTCTACAATTAAAAAAAATTTCTTTTTTGAGTAGTAGTTAACATACATCAAATCATTTAAATTTGTTGTCTAGAATATCCTTTTACTTTTATAAATAGGGGTGGTCAGACATGTGCCTATATGAAACACGTTAATATAGATAAACTCATACTATATTTAATAAAAAAATATAACAAAAATCTCATTAAATAAGCTATGAAAAATTTGCACTAATTAATAATCATCTATATTGATTTACTTTAATTTTCCAAATCAAAATCTTTAATATTTTCTATACCCCTACCTCTACCCCTTCCCGCTCCACTTCCCCCTTCCCCCCCCCCCCCCCTCCAAAAAAAAAAAAAGGTATTTAAGATTGTCTTTAATATTCCTTTTACAATATATTTTTTCCTAGGCCTCTTTAGGACTGGAATTCTTTTTACATACTTTAGTCAGTTTGAGGGTTGTTATATATGTCTAGAAATAAAAAGATGGGAAAAAGAATGAAGTAACAGTCCATCATCTGCTGGCAAGAAAAGTTGTAATTTAGGGGATTCACCTTCAAAGATTTCCCTTAATTATCTACTGTCTCTCTTATGTTTTTATGTATGTGTGTAGATAAACATGTTTCATAGTTTATTTGTACAACTTCTATCTTAGAGGTGTGTGGACTTCTCTGGTTCAAAAATTTGTTCTTCAATTAGATAGATGGAGAAAGAAAGCTGGGGGGAAGGACTTGAACAACGCAAGAGAAGTATTATCTTAGTAGTCAAGTGATACAGGTCAAACACAATCTTTTTGTCAAAGTCTAAGAACGTGTTTAAGTTGATTACAGTGTATGATATCAGGTAACTACTTCTAAAAAATCAAAGAATAGTGCACTCGAAGTTGACCTGGATATTGAACACAATGCAAGGCCTGCTGCTCCAGTAATCATAGAAGAGATTACAACATATTTACGAGAATAAATACAAAAAAAAGAATTCTTGAGGTGAATTCTCTTCTCTCAATGGATAGTATGTCTACAGGAATCAATATATATTTTTAAAGAAGTTCCACTTGTTCTTTGGTATGTAGCAAAAGTTATTTTTAACATTTCTTAACTTGAGGTGTAATTATTAGTAGAAACTTCGTATAGAGAGTTACTAGAATATAAAAGTTGAAATATTGCCGAATGAAGGTATTGTGAAGAAAGATTATACTTATTGTCAAGACTGGTTAGTTTAAGTTAAAGTGTATTTTCTAATTCTAAAAAATGTTACTTCCTAACATGCTATATAATATTCTGATTTATTATGTCACTTTTATAGTGAGACAAATTCTCCATGATGATGCAAAATTCATAGACAATTAATGAGTAAAAGGTTAGTTATTATTACATTCTTAATTAAGTATTATATTTGATGAAGTTAAATTTCAGACCATATGTTGACTTTCTTATAAAGCTGAAATTTGGCATTAACTAGACCTTGTATCAAATATGGTCCATATGTTCTCTTTATTTTCTACCTTCTTTTTAGGTATAGGAACACTGAGAAATCATTCCTTCTTTAGAAGAGATTAATTTGTTTAGCTACTTGGGGAGATAGGTAGATATTTTAACATCTCCCTACATATCCCTGAAATATTTAGAAGGAAAATAATGATATATACATACAAATATATATTTATATATATTTGTATATATATTTGCTTAGTGTCGCTTTGGTGTTCTTTCTTCAGCATTCTATTAATATTTAGCATGTGGTACATCATTCCTTTTAAGTAGATAAAGTATTTCTCTTTGGTCTTGTTAATATACTCTTATGATCAAGTATTTCTATAATATAAGTTTTGTAAATAGTGATTCTTATATAACTAATGACTGAACTTTATTCAGTACATGAAGGTTGTACGATAGAAATACTCCTAAAAATGCTTGTCACACTAGTGGCATTCCCAAACTTCTATTCTAACTTAGATTAGTGAATTTAAAATATGAAGAATTTAGAAGTGTTAAATATTTGAAGTGGCTTAATTAGCTTCAAATATGACAGGATTGCATTGGCTAGCAAGCCCAAGGTAAAATGAACTTGATGCAAGAGCGATTCCTTTAAACATATAGGTGCATCCTTGTACAGATGGGCACTGGAATTTATTTTTATCATGAGTACGGCAGTTGAAGTTCTTAGCAGGGGAGAAAAGTCAATGCTCCTAATATTGCAAGGAATGACATTACGAGTGATTTTTTCTTTGGGAATCGGGTCTTGTTTGAAAGGATCATCCGCGTGCTACTTGGTTGCGATAGTTTGATGTTGTTCAAATCCAAGTCATAGTCAAAGAGACTTTTTCCCCTGACAAGGTGTTTGCATATGATATATTTGAATAGGTCAGTTCTTACAATTTGTGAATCCAAAAACAAGAATTGCCTGGAAGGTAAAATTTGCATACCTTCCTGCCTTGTGTTGTCATTCTTTTGTATCGAGTGCGGCGACTTTCTACACCTTATCCCCTGCTGATCTTGCATAAATCTTCCAGAGGGATCAGAAGATGTTCAAGCAAAAGCAGAGAGATCTTATGGATCAATTATGACGGAGAGATTAACAGGAAGCAAAGATGGACGAGGAGATTCATTCTTTTCAAGTAGGTGCTCTTTTCAAGGACGGAACTACCCTCACTAATTTTGTTTTTTTTCAAAAATTTTAAGGTTTTTACATTCAAGCCTCTCTAATTTTTTTTTTTAAATTTAGTCCCCCTCAAAACTTAGGTGCTGATTAAAAAAAAAAAAAAAAACACCTGAAAACCCTCGCATCGGTAGCAAAAACCGAAAAAAAGAAAAAAATCTTGAGTTTCTGTCTTCTCTCTCTCTTCGATTCCCTCCTCCGCAGACAGTTTGCTCCTCCTTCCTCGGTCTGAGCTCCGCGGCGTGCGGCGCAAGACAGCGGGTGGTGACAACGGCAATGGCGACCTCGGCGATGGCGGACAACAAGTTGCAGCAGCCAGCAGGCAGACAGCTTCCCTGTTCTTCAAACTTTGAAGAAGAAAAAAGTATGTTTTCTAGATTAATCTATGTAGAAATATTTTTTTTTTTTATTTTGGTTAATAGATTTTTGACAGCTAAAATTTTCTCTTTTATTTTGGTAGTGAAAAAATTTTTAGGGTATTTTTGGTAAAAATATGATTATTATGTAATTTATGTTCTAATTAATTATTATGTTATAAATGAAATGTGTTGAATTGTGAATTTAAAATATTTGAATATTATATAGGATTTTACTATGGAGAAATATTTTGGAAAGTGGAAGAAGGATCTTAAACCGGTTGAAGAAAAATCATCTAATAAAGGAAATGTTAATAATGAACATCATGGGAAAATGCCTCGGGTAGGGGTAGAGTTCTCTGATAAGTTTGAGCTTAAAGCACAACTTGATACATGTATCTCTTACATGAGATCAAGTGAGGGGGCAGCTTTCTCTGGCCTTACTAACATTGGGGATCTCGCAAAGAAGATGGTTGAGACAAATACTCACAAGTTTTTTTACTTTACTTTATCAACTAATTGAGTTGGTTTTAGTCTTGCCTGTTGTTTCAGTGATCGTTGAAGGATCGTTTTCTACTATGAAAATGATTAAGAATAATTTACGCAATAGGATGGGAGATGAGTTTCTCAATGACAGTTTGGTTTGTTATGTGGAGCAAGAGAATTTTATGAGTATTGAAAATGAAGACATCTTGCAGCGGTTTCAAAATATACAAACTCGAATAATAAAATTGTCATCTTAATCATTCCGTTTTCATTCTTAAAGTATTTGTATGAATGTTATTTGTTTTCATATTAATATTCTAATTATTCTAAATTAATTACAGGCCATATTGGATTTTGTCTTCTGATCGTGCTTATCTGTTATCTCAAGATTCTGATCAAGATTCTCAACTTTGATAGAGGTATTTATCCCGTGAGGGATGGGTAATCATTTCTCGTGAGTGATGGGTGATCACTCCTCATTAGTAATGAGCGATTACCTATTTTTTGCTATTTTATTTGTAAATTTAGAATTGTAATGCTTATCACGTAAGTGATAGGTGATCAATCCTCATTGGTAATGGGCGATTACCTATTCTTTTGCTATATTATATCTAAATTTGAAATTGTTAGAATGTCTTTTGTACGTGGAATGCATGTATTTTATAAACGAAATTTTGATAAAATTTTTATTGCTCTCCAGCCCCCAACTTTTTTGTTCTGGTTCGTCCTGGCTCTTATGGTTATATCATCATAACCTAGTTAAACTACTCTTTTCAATCCGCTTGGTTTAGCAAACTATGTTTTGAAATTGAAAGCCTATGTCTTTCTTTAGTTACTCAGTAGTGAATCATTCTCGTCCTTTTCTGGAAAGTAATTTGCTTCTCTACTGCTGCTGTGGTGGTGGTTATATAATTATTGCAGCTTTAAGGTTGGTTTTGAGAAATTATGCAACATTTTTTATCTTCCCGTTAAGCCTTTTGTTGCGTGTTTCCTCCCTTTCTCTGGTTATGGATAGATTTGCTTCGATTTTTCTGGTTAGACAATAGTAATATGCTAAAATCCAATCCTTTCATAGGAGGTTGTTTTCGACATAGTCGTTCCAGACATCCTTTCATCACAAACGTAAGTATCATTTTTTACTTGTTTCTGATTATTAAGAAAAACAGTAGAAATGTTGTTAATACTAAGATAAAGAGCAATTTTGTTCTGCATAGAGTTAAAGGACACCTCCTCTCTGTTCTGAATAACAAAATGCGGAAAGAAATTGGCATTTCTAAATGTTCTGTATTGTTAGTACTTGGCATCTTTCTTTTTCAGAAACTACTGGAGAGATCCCGATACTGCTCTCTTCATATTGAAACACTTGTACCGAGATCTACCTAAGGACCCAGACTCCTTCTGCCATGAATCTCAAGGAGGAGGAAGCAGCTCAAAAGATGAGAATAGCTCGACAGAATGGTGTGAACAGAGAGAGGAGGATCTCCCACTCACATTTGCTGATAGAATCTTCGTAAACCGGCTCACTGGTAAGGTGGAATATTTATACAGAGCCAAGGCCTTTGCTAGCTTCCTGCATGATAGAGCTCAAACTTTAATATCAGAGGGTATCATGCATGGAGGGGATCGGCCATATTCCTTATTTGAAGGCATTCGAGGAATGGCTTATCTGTTTCTGGACATGACTGAACCTTTTGATGCTAGGTTTCCAGCATATGAACTCTAGTTCTGTATATGCATAAAATGGACTGATGTATGTACATTTCTCTTGCGTTTGAAAAAATAAAATGACTGGTAATTATTCGTTGATGCTATGCTTTGGTCAGTGCCATCTTGGTTTCAGTGAAATTGATTGATACTTGTTTCTTTGTAAGATTTGGTATTCTTTGTTCACTATATTTTTTTTTGCTTTTGCCAATTTTCACTTGGTAATGGGAAATATATTTCTTTCTCTTGCAAACCTACACTTAAATTGTTTTACATTATGAATTAGATTTAGTTTCGACTTTGTAAATTTCATTTGCTATATATATAACCAATAAATGTATTAAATATGTTTGCTTATCATTAATGGTATATGAATTCTTCATAATTTAAAAAAAAAATTATAAAGAAATAGTGGGCTTTAAGTACCTGCAAATAATTTTTTTTAAACATTTAATTATTAGCAAAGATTAATAACTGCCGCAAAATAATTTTATAAAAGACAACCAAATATTTTAGCAGAGGTTTATTTTTAAAAGAGAAATTATCGATATGAGGTTAAAAATCGCGGCAAAATAGGGACAAAAACAGTGTGCATGGTGGTTATTGGAAAACTACCGCAATCATTTAACGGCTCTCTGATTTGAGACGATTTTGAAAATTGCCACAAAACCATTTAGTGAGGGTTCAAAACTGATGCAAAACAAAAAAATAACCCTCGTAATTTTTCCATTTTTTTGTGGTGAATGTATTTGGGTTATGACTTATTTAAATTCATTTGGATATGTAATTGGTTTGGAAGACATTATTAATATAAATATTTTGAAAACTTGAGAGGAATTATACGATCATTAGAAGTTGACTGTTATACAATTTTAGATGAACTATAAAATTACCAAAAATTGGTTATTATAAAAAACACCGTTTTTTTTTTGTTGTACTTGTGGGTACATGTTTTATATTTATCAGTAGTGATAAAGAAAATATTCTGAAAAACCTTGGGGAGGAGGGGTGAATAAGGTTTTTGGCTAATTATCGAAAAACCTTTGTTAATTAAAGGGTAAACCTCCAATTTTGTTTGAAAGAGAATTCTAAAACTCTTTTAATAAAATTCTAAATCAAACAAAAATTTGTGGTTGAGACAAATAAGTAATAAGCTTAAAAAGAAAAAAGCACAAGGATTTATAGTGGTTCACTCCCTCAAAGAGTTACATCCACTACCTTGAGTTAACACCTAAGGATTTTCCAAATCCACTATAAACACAAAATTACACCAACTACAAATATGAGGATCACCCTACAAGGGTTTTGCACACAACCTCAATTCACAACACAATGTAAATAAAAGGATTACCCAAGGGGTTTTTCAACACAAACCTTTGATATCAATAAGAGAGAAAGATAGGTTTAAGAACAATGTTACCAATTTGAGCTTGAGAAATAATAGGTACAACTCAATGAAATGTTTCTACAAGCTCCTCCTTTCTTCTTCTTTGATGATGATCAATAATGAAGCTCAAGAAGATTTTTGTTTGGGATTAAAAGTGTTTGCAATAAATGTACTTTTTGAAGCTCTTTAAAAGTTTTATATAATCTCAATGAATATTTCACCAAACTTTTTTATTTTATGGCTGATCAAAAAGTCTATATATAAAAAAGTGACCGTTGCACTCTGTGTAACGCTAATAATTTTTTTACAGTAAATGTGAAAATCGGACGACCGGTTCCTGAATTCGGACGACTGGTTCTTAAACAGAAAGATTCGGACTTGTCCAGCAAGAAATCGGACTGCCGATTTTTTAAGTGTAGAAAAAATCGGACGACCGGTTCCTAACAGAAAGATTCGGACTTGTCCAGCTAGAAATCGGATTGCCAATTTTTTAAGTGTGGAAAAAATCGGATGACCGGTTCTTGAACAGAAAGATTCAGACTTGTCCATCTAAAAAACTGACTGTCGATTTTTTTTTATTTAGAAAAAAATCGGATGATTGGTTCTAAAACCGGATGACCGAATTTTTTATTTTTACAGCCAAGTTTTTAAGACAAAAGCTTTCTTCATTGTTTCAAAAGCATGTATTCTTGATAATCATTTTAGAGATAAGAAGAACCTTTCAAAAGCATCAAAACTTCAATCAAGAATACTTAGATTTTAACAAAAGTTTATATTGAAAAAATCGTAAAAGGAGCTTCATATATGATCAATAACCAAAGAGTAACATTAGGGAGTTTTACAAAGAAATACCTTATTACACTCTAACATAGACAAGGTCTTCAATGTCTTCAATGTCTCCAATGATTTGATCTTGGAATGGCTTGGTCTTTTCTCCTTCATTTTGCCCTCATCAACAAGATCTTTTGCTTTTAGAGAGTGTAGACTTGAGACTTCAAAAGTGCTTCTTTTGTTCTATGAAAGGTTAGCTAAAATACTCACACAAGCATATGTTAATCATAATCAAAATCATAAGTAATAATGCCCTTAGGGCTAACAATCTCCCCCTTTTTGATTATGACAAACACATATGCAAGAAGAATAAAAGAGCAAGAGTAAAAGTATGGTGATGCTTCGAAAGGATCAATAATAAGAACAAAGCACAACAATCACCATAAAAGAGAGATAACTCCCCCTAAACACATGCTTTATATTAAATATGGCAAAAGAATATCACAAGATCAAACTAAGCCAAAAAGCCCATAGCACCACACGGCATAAGCATCAACATATAACAACATAAGCATCAAAAAAGAATATAACAACATATTACAAAGATTTCTCCCCCTTACATCTTGCACTATTTTCTCCCCCTTTTGTCATAAATCAAAAAAGGATTTTAGGAGAGAAATTTCAAGGGATTATAGAAGAGGTAGCAATATGACTTTCAACATTAGATTATCATCATGAAGTCCATAACAAGAGAGGCCAAAAAACAAAAAAAGAGCAACAAAAGGATCACTTAGCACAACAAAAGTAAATTAAGATAGAATATAGCAAGTTAAAAAACATATCATTAAGAGAAGGAAACCACAAGGAGTTTGAAAGGAGTTATAGACAAAACAAGGGAAAAGAGAAGGTTTTATAAAAGAAATCTCAATCATCTCTATCTCCTCCTCCTTGCTCGAGTTTCTTAACCCGTTCTTGTGTGTTGGTCATTTTTTGATCCAATGCATCAAGCCTTTCTTGAATGTTGGAGACTTTCCCATCCAAAACCTCAAAGCGACCGTCAAATGCATCAAACCGAGTATTAATTGACGTTTGTAGAGAGGCTATCATATCAATTAGATGACTCATGCTCCCCGAAGATGAGCCTTCCTCTGTTCTTTCTTGTCACTTCTTTTGCCTTGTTTCTCTTCTTTGGACTTCAACCTCCGTTTCTTCGTCACTGTCCTCTTCTTCCATATCCATATCCTCTTGATCTTCATCATCATCTTCCTCATCATCGTCATCATCATCTTGTCCACCTCGGATGAATGTCCCATCTTCATCTTTCTCAAACCCCATTCTTTTGAAGGTTTGTTGAGTGTAGATCTTGCCATGTCCAATGTGATCACCAATGCCAACCAAATTGATCACAAAGTGTTGGAGGATTTTTGTGATAAAGCAACCATAAGGCAAGCATTTTGTTGAGGAGGATTGTGTAGCTAGCATATGTTCTATAGCCATATATCTAAAATTCATCATCCTATGTTCATGCAAGGCTAGCATCACAAATGTGTGCATGTTGGTGATAGATGATTTATGCCCAACATTTGGAATAATGATGTTAGAGATCATGTGATGGAGCAATCTCCCATAAGCATCAAGCTTGTTAACATTCCTATCATCATGTCTTTTTAAAACCTCTCCCCTAGTGAAAATTGCCTCAAACTGTCTTTCATTGTATAAGTTAGGATCAAAGCATTTTTTATTCTTGGTGTAAAATCTTATACCATCTTGAGGAGTATCCAAAATTTCATTTAACAGTCTATCATCAAATGCAATATCCCTTCCCCCAATTCTAGTCAAAATCCATTGGTGTGGGACATTATCCACTCTTTCAATTCTTCCCTTGTGGAGATTTACATAAAACTCATATATCATATCCACATAATAGAGTTCATTCACAATTAGCAGAGGTATCCAACCAATTATTTCAAAAAGATGAGGAATAGCCTCCATACCTTGCATATCATGTAAGTCCATCCGATGACCCGGAGCAATTTTCCGTCGATTTCTAGTCCATTCTTCAAACCTGGCAGCCTCCTTCACTGAAATAAACCTCTCTGAAGCCTTAGCTGCAGAAACCCCAGTTCCAGAAGGTACCCTCTTTCCCTTTCCTTTCCCTCTACTAGTGCCTCATTCTTCAGGATTTTGGCCTTGACCAACTTGAGCATTCTTTGTTTTAACCATTTTGGAGAATTTCTTGGGTAGGGTTTTAGAGGAGAGGAAGAGTTTGAGATTGGTAGATTGTAGTAAACAAAACAGAGAGAAAAATAGCTTCTTTGCTGTGTTGAGAGATGAATTTGAAGAAAAAGAAGAAGAAGATTGAAAATCGGAACAAGAAATCGGATGGGTCTTGTGAGGGAGGGGGTTTTCGGTCGAGAGAGTGAGAGAGAGTTGAGAGAAAAGTGTGAAATGTTGGAGAAAATTCTAATTTTAAAGCACAAACCCGAACTTTTTTTTAGAACTCGGTCGACCGGTATTTTGGTGATTTGAAGAAATCGGAAGTCCGAATTTTTGTGCAGGTATCCGGTTTTATCGTCCGAATATCTCTGAAATTTTTTGAAGGGAAAATTCTAAGTCCGGTTTTAAAACCGGACGTCCTATTTTTAAAAGAGGCGTCCGAATTTTTGAAAAATTTCAGCAAGACAAGAGAAACAGAAATAGGGAAAAACAAATAATACAAGCAACACACATTACTCATTAAATTTTCCGATACCAAGTAATTTTCTTAAATAGCAAAAGCGATCTTCCGAAAGAGGTTTTGTAAAAATATCGGCAATTTGATCTTCTGTGCAAATATATTCTAAAAATACATCACTTTTAGCAACATGATCTCTAATAAAGTGATGTTTGATTTCAATATGTTTTGTTTTTTAATGTTGCACAGGGTTTACGGAAATGTTTATGGCACTAATGTTATCACACATAATAGGTATGCACTTAAAAGAAACACCAAAATCAATTAATGTATGTTTCATCCAAAGTACCTGAGCACAGCAACAATCGGCTGCGATGTATTCCACTTAGGCGGTTGATAGGGACACGCACGATTGTTTCTTGCTGTACCAAGATACTAAGCATCCTCCCAAGAATTGGCAATTTCCACTTGTACTCTTCCTTTCTACCTTACATCCGGCATAGTGCGCATCGGTGTAGGCAATAAGATCAAAACAAGATTGTTTAGAGTACCACAAGCCATAATCATATGATGAAATTAAGTATCTCAAAATACGTTTTACAGCTATTAAATGAGATTCCTTGGGGCAAGCTTGGAATCTACCACACAAACATACGGCAAACATAATATCCGGCCTACTAGCCGTTAAATAAAGTAAACTATCGATCATACCTCTATATGTCTTTTCATCAACAGTTTTACCTTTTTCGTCTTTGTCAAGCTTCAATGACGAGCTCATAGGAGTGCCAATACCTTTTGCATTGCTCATCCCAAATCTCTTGAGAAGTTCCTTGGTGTACGTCTCTTGATTGATGAAGATTCCTTCTTTCGTTTGCTTGATTTGTAGGCCGAGAAAGTATGTAAATTCTCCCATCATGCTCATTTCAAATTCTTTTTGCATAAGTGAGGCAAATTCTTCACATAAAGAGACATTAGTAGCACCAAAAATAATGTCATCAACATATATTTGGACAATAAAAAGATCATTGTTACAAGAGGTTTTTGTAAAAAGAGTAGTGTCCACCACACCCCTTGAAAAGTTATTTGAAAGAAGAAAACCACTTAACTTTTCATACCAAGCCCTTGTAGCTTGTTTTAAACCATAGAGTGCTTTTGAGAGTTTGTAAACATAATTTGGAAATTTTTCATGCACAAAACCGGGAGGTTGTTCAACATAAACTTCCTCCTCAATATCACCATTTAGGAAAGTGCTCTTAACATCCATTTGAAAAAGCTTGAATCCTTTAAAACAAGCAAAAGCTAAAAGCATCCTAATAGATTCAAGTCTAGTAACCGGAGCAAAGGTTTCGTCAAAATCTATGCCCTCTTCTTGATTAAATCCTTGGGCAACAAGTCTAGATTTGTTTCTAATGACTTCTCCGGATTCATTTAGTTTATTTCGAAAAACCCATTTTGTCCCAATAGTGGGGTGATTACGTGGTCTAGGGACTAAAGTCCAAACTTTGTTTCTTTCAAATTGATTTAACTCCTCTTGCATAGCAATAATCCAAAACTCATCGCATAGAGCATCATCAATAAACTTAGGTTCAATTTGTGATAATAGGGAAAAGTTGTCAATAAAATACCTTCTTGTTCTTACCCCTTGAGATACATCACCAATAATTTCATCCTTGGAGTGTCCCTTTGGATATATCACATCTTGAGGAAGATTTTGAGTTTCTTAATCGTTTCCTTGTTTTTCCTCAATCTCTTCTTCCTCCATAGCATGCTCTTCCATTGCTTGAGTGTGATAGAGTCGATTTTTAATACAAATAAACACCTTAAGTTTTAATTATTAGCCTTTGAAAATATTTTATTTATTTATTAGTCATAATTATTATATTTAATTTATTTTATTTATCTTTGTGCAGATTTCTAAAAAAGAATGGAAAATAAAGATTCCATATTAAATTTGGTAAAGGGAAGCTGCAGTATTTGAATCCTTTAAGGATTATGATTAAAACTTTAGCAGAATCCTTTAAGGATTAGAACTTTAGTATTTGAATCCTTTAAGGATTAGGATTTTGCTTCTCTTTTGTCTATATATAGAAAAAAACAGCAGCAGAAAAAAAGACAGCAGGAGCAGAAAAATTTCTGCAGCAGAAATTCCAGGAGATTCCAGAAGAAGCAGAAATCCAGCAGCTGAAGTAATTTCCAGCAATAGCAGAATTTTTCAGCAATAGAAAAATTCCAGCAATAGCAGAAAAATTCCAGCAAGCTTCTAATTAAAAGAAAGCCATGATCTACATCAAGAAATTGGTTCCTTCTTTCCCTTTAGCCATGAACTAAATTTATTTTTAGAATCTTGATGAAACCCTAGCCATGTGACTTTGGTTTATTTTATTTTTGGGAGATTTATTCTATTATTTATGTGATTGCATATCTTGGGATGT
Organism: Catharanthus roseus; assembly: GCA_028651295.1. NCBI lineage: Eukaryota > Viridiplantae > Streptophyta > Magnoliopsida > Gentianales > Apocynaceae > Catharanthus > Catharanthus roseus. The sequence continues at coordinate 24,356,258 of JAPQWS010000153.1, read as the reverse complement.
TATTGGTTTGATGCAATTAATTTTTTGTGATTGTTCTTGTAGAATAATTATTTGGGTTAATTGATATTTTTATCCATGCTTAATTCTTGTAGTCTTGAGTATGAGAGATATGTAATTTTTGCAAGTATATTGTGGGTTTTAGAATTGAATAGTTCATGCTAATTTTAGATGATTTATGTCATAGGAATGAATAAGTCATGCTAATGGTTGGATGGATTATGTCATGTATTTAAACACGATATATTTCTTTAGTGAATCGAAGCGTGTAGCCTAGATCACCACATAAATGTTTAATCTTTTCTCCTAAATAGAATTAAATTATTGTTATATAGATTAGTGGTGGATTCAAGGTTCTAAATCATCTTCTTTGGTTAAGCTCCTGTTATCTTTAATTTAATTATTTTATTCGTTAGTTTTAATTATTTTAGTAATAATTCTTAGATAACAAAATTTGATTCTTCTTTTTATAAAATTAATTTAGGAAGATAATAATTTTAGTAGTTAAGCCTTTCTCTGTGGTTCGATACCCTAATACTTTCATATTACTTTGATTTTGTGCACTTGCAAGTATTGAGTTTAAAACTTTGTTATAAAAATCCCGATCAAGTTTTTGGCGCCGTTGCCGGGGAGAGGTTAAATTAATTGCTTTTGTTATTGCCTCCTAAATTTGCTAGTATTTTTTTATTCTACTTTTATTCTTGAAAAAAAAATATAAAACTTTTTTTTTTTTGTTTGTCTTCAACGTTTTTTTTATTATTATTTTTTATTTTATTATTTGATAGTTTATTCATCATTATTATTTGTGGTAATTTTTTTTTTATTTTTTTGAATTTGTTTATTAATGCATGGTCGTCGTTCGCTCTCTGTTGATTTGAAAGAATTTGATCCTGAGATAGAGCGTACACTTAAGGCACTTAGAGCACAAGGAAAAATTATTAACACTTGTGAGGTTAAAATGGCTGAAAATCCACGAGCATTAAGGGAGTATTTTACTCCTGACACTTATAATTCACCAATAGGTAATAGACTACCTGAAATTGAGGCTAATCACTCTGAAATCAAAGCTTCTACTATTCAAATGTTACCATCTTTTTATGGCCTTGATTCTGAAAATCCTTATAAGCATATTGATGAGTTTTTAGAAATTTGCTCTACTTTTAAGTTACCTAATGTTACTGATGATGCTATTAGATTGCGTCATTTTCCTTTCTCTTTGAAAGATAAGGCTAAACATTCGTTACACACACGTGAAAGAATAGGTACATGGGCTGAGATGTCTAGGGAATTTTTGAAAAAATATCTTCCTATGGGTAAACTTACAAGATTAAGGAGAGAGATCACTACTTTTTCCCAACAAAATAATGAACAATTTCATGAGAGTTGGGAGCGATTTAAAGAACTTCTTCGTAGTTGCCCTCACCATGAAGTCCCTAAATGCCAGCAAATACAAAGCTTTTATTCAGGATTAGATGAGAGAAATCGCCAAATGGTTGATTCCTCTTGTGGTGGTACCTTTCTTCATAAAACTGCAGATGAGGCATGGGATTTATTTGAAAATTTGAGTGATAATTCACAACAACACGCCACCTCCTCACGAGTAGGCACATCTAGGCAAATAGGAAATAGAGGAATGTATGAAGTTACTCAAAATGTTGATCTTTCTTCAAAAGTTGATGCTTTATCTAAAAAATTTGATCAATTATTAGCTTTGAATACATTGCCTACTAATTCTACTAATATGCAAAGTGTTTGTGCAATTTGCTCTAGTCCTTCTCATGTTATCTATGACTGTCCTAGTACTTCACTATTTCCAGAATTTGTGTAGGAACAAGTCAATGCAGCCCAAGGATTTCACAGACAGAATGACCCATATTCAAACACGTACAATCCAGGCAGGAGAAATGGAGGCAACAAGGAGGGGAAGTTCAATTAAGTCAACAACAATATCAACAGAACAGACAATCTGGTATGACTAATCCCCCTGGTTTTCAATCTCAAAGGTATGTACCTCCTCATCCTCCTCAAAGTGGAAACTCTATTTTTGAAGAAAAAGTATTATCTGCTTTGAAAGGTTTAGAATCTATGACACAAATTCTAGATTCACACACCCAATCTATTGCTAAGTTAGAAACTCAAATAGGGCAACTAGCTAATGCAATAAGTAGAAGAGATGAGGGTAAGCTTCCTAGTCATCCAATAGAGAATCCTAGAGCTAATTACCATGAGCAAGCTAAAGCTGTAATTACTATTAGAAATGGGAAGTTGGTAGATAATAAAGTAGGGGAACCTATTAAAGATAGTGAGTCAAATAATAATGAAACCAAGGGAATTTCTATGACTAAAATTGAAAGGAAGATAGAGAAGGAACTAGCTTCTTCCTCTAATTTTAAGACTCTAGAATCATCTCCTACGACTTCATATAAACCAAAGGTTCCTTATCCACAAGCTTTATTGCCACCCCCACATCTTAGAAAGGATAATAAAAGGGAAGATATTTTAGAAACTCTCAAACAAGTTAAAATTAATTTTCCACTTTTAGAGGTTATTAAGCAAGTCCCATCCTATGCAAAATTTCTTAAAGACATGTGTACTTTTAAAAGAAAATCTAAAACCAGTGTTTCTAAGAAAATCTTCCTAACTGAACAGGTGAGCTCTGTTTTGCAATATAACACTCCACCTAAATATAAAGATCCTGGTGTCCCTACTATCTCATGTCTTATTGGTAATCATAAAATAGATAGGGAACTCTTAGATTTAGGTTCTAGTGTTAATTTGATTCCATACTCTGTTTATGAAGAGTTAGGATTAGGAGAATTGTAACCAGCTGATATGACCTTACAATTAGCTGATAGGTCTATAAAGGTACCTAGGGGAAGGATAGATAATGTTCTAGTTCAAATTGATAAAGGTGTCTTCCCTGTAGACTTTGTAGTCCTAGATATAGAACCTAGTAGATCTTCTCAAAATCATATCCCCATTATTCTAGGTCGTCCCTTCTTGGCTACTGCTGACGTCACTATTAATTGTAGAACTGGGGTTATGGATGTCTCTGTAATGAATATGAGGGTTAGATTAAATATTTTTAAAACTTCTTCACAACCTTCTATAGAAGATAATTCTGATTGCTATTTGGTAGATGTAAATGATGAATTAATTGAAGAAACTCTACCTTTAATGTGTTCAAAAGATTATACTTTTATTGAGAAAGAAAACCTTATCTGCATGGAAAATGTTAATTCTAATCTTGCCTGCATTGCTCCACCTGAAAACTCTTCTTTGATTGTGAATCATGAGCTTAATATGAGAGAAATAGATCCTGGCTGAATGCAAAAGAATTAGGGAGTCTGGCTGAAGACTTTAAAATTAGCGCTTTTGGGAGGCAACCCAAATTTTATTTTATTTATTTTATTTTTATATTTTTATTCTATTTTATTTTTATTTATTTATTTATTTATTTTTTATCCCACTTGATTGGTAGAAAGGTATGAAATGTTTGTTTTGTAGGATAATAAAACAACTTATCATTATTATGGAGATTACAGAGATTGTTTACTACTCTTGCAGACATGCATTAATACTGCCTCTTCTACCAGGTTGTATTGTTCTTTTCTTTGTCTCTTCTCTACTCTTGGTACTCTTATCACATTGTGGACAATGTTGGGTCTAGGTGTGGGGGAGAAGATGTTTTTATTCTGATATCTACTATTTTTTTTGGTATTTTTTTTTCTCGTATTTCTTGTTCAATTATTTTTTTTTAAATTTTTTTAATTTTATTTATTTTTCAACCTTATTTTAAAAAAAAATCAAAAATATGATTTCACATAAAGAATAATTCTTTTTGAGTTCCTTTAAAAATGTCTTAAATAAGTTGAGAAAAGTACTTATTTTCTTGTTTTTAAGTAGGGTGACGGACTTATGTTCTATATTTGTTATAACTTTAGCATGACTTACACTTGAGCACATGGGTCATTGTTAGTATTTAATAAATCCTTTACATTATTTTTGAGTTACATAAAGTTGATGAATCTCTTCCCTACATTCTATAACTTACTTGAGTACCTCTTGAGGCGAAATAGAAAGGTTTTCTCGATTTGACTCAGAGACGCTGGTCATAGGCCTTCTTTGAATCGTTTGTGCCTTTCAAGCTTACCAAATTTCATAAATTTTTACCTTCGTACCCTTTTGAGCCTAAATGTTATATCTTTCTTTAAACCACTTAAATATTAACCCTTAATCTTGTAGAGAGTTTAATGCAAACTTCTAACTAGTGCTTCAATGATGGGTTGTTGTTTGTGTGTTTTGGAAAAAGAAGTTATCTTGACAAAAGGGAGAAAAAATATATATATATATGACTTGTGGTGTTGAAAAAAAATGTATTGAGATGAAAAAAATAAGGAAAAAGACAAAGAAATAAAAGTCGATACATGATTACAAGTCATAAGGTGCAAAAGAAAAAATTCAAGAGGCCCGAATTTATAAATGTAAGAAAAAGAATGGCCTTAAATGATAAAATTTTGAGCAAAAGAAGATGGTAGTTGGTGAATGTATTACCGAAAAAAGAAAAAAAAAGGAGCAAAAACAAAGTTAGAAAGTTTGTCGAAATTTTAAAGTATCCATCTTCTTTGTAAGCTCTCTTTTCTTTGATTTTGAATTCCTTACCTTCGCTTGATAACCAATGCCTTAACCTTACATTACAAACTTTAAAGTCCTACCTGATCTGAGTTGAGTTGAGAATCCTTGATTAGTGGAGAGAAGGTACGAAGAGTGAGCCTATGGAATGAACTCTTGCTGAGATTTGTTCTCTATATGTAATTTGAAAGTTTTATTTAGTATTTATTTTATACTCTCTTATGACTACGATTACACCTTACACAAGTTTTGCATTAGTTATGGGAGATAATTGAATATTTGTTTGTTTACTAAAGTTTAAAAATAACAAGAAGAGTGCTTGTCTTGATAAGCTTGAGATCTTGATAAATGGTACTTAATTGGGATTATTATATATCTTTTAAAAAGTTTATTGTTTATTTGACTTTGTGGGTATGTCGTCTGCAAACCCTCACGAGACCGTCCACTAAGGATAACTTAGGAGTTTAAAGGGCTTGTTGCACATGCTAAGTGCAATCGTGAGTCCTACGAAAGTGGCTAGTTAGTTTTTCTTTTTATTCTTTATTTTTGCTTGAGGACTAGCAAAACTTAGGTGTGGGGGAGTTGATAGAGTCGATTTTTAATACAAATAAACACCTTAAGTTTTAATTATTAGCCTTTGAAAATATTTTATTTATTTATTAGTCATAATTATTATATTTAATTTATTTTATTTATCTTTGTGCAGATTTCTAAAAAAGAATGGAAAATAAAGATTCCATATTAAATTTGGTAAAGGGAAGCTGCAGTATTTGAATCCTTTAAGGATTATGATTAAAACTTTAGCAGAATCCTTTAAGGATTAGAACTTTAGTATTTGAATCCTTTAAGGATTAGGATTTTGCTTCTCTTTTGTATATATATAGAAAAAAACAGCAGCAGAAAAAAAAGACAGCAGGAGCAGAAAAATTTCTGCAGCAAAAATTCCAGGAGATTCCAAAAGAAGCAGAAATCCAGCAGCTGAAGTAATTTCCAGCAATAGCAGAATTTTTCAGCAATAGAAAAATTCCAGCAATAGCAGAAAAATTCCAGCAAGCTTCTAATTAAAAGAAAGCCATGATCTACTCCAAGAAATTGGTTCATTCTTTCCCTTTAGCCATGAACTAAATTTATTTTTAGAATCTTGATGAAACCCTAGCCATGTGACTTTGGTTTATTTTATTTTTGGGAGATTTATTCTATTATTTATGTGATTGCATATCTTGGGATGTTATTGGTTTGATGCAATTAATTTTTTGTGATTGTTCTTGTAGAATAATTATTTGGGTTAATTGATATTTTTATCCATGCTTAATTCTTGTAGTCTTGAGTATGAGAGATATGTAATTTTTGCAAGTATATTGTGGGTTTTAGAATTGAATAGTTTATGCTAATTTTAGATGATTTATGTCATAGGAATGAATAAGTCATGCTAATGGTTGGATGGATTATGTCATGTATTTAAACACAATATATTTCTTTAGTGAATCGAAGCGTGTAGCCTAGATCACCACATAAATGTTTAATCTTTTCTCCTAAATAGAATTAAATTATTGTTATATAGGTTAGTGGTGGATTCAAGGTTCTAAATCATCTTCTTTGGTTAAGCTCCTGTTATCTTTAATTTAATTATTTTATTCGTTAGTTTTAATTATTTTAGTAATAATTCTTAGATAACAAAATTTGATTCTTCTTTTTATAAAATTAATTTAGGAAGATAATAATTTTAGTAGTTAAGCCTTTCTCTGTGGTTCGATACCCTAATACTTTCATATTACTTTGATCTTGTGCACTTGCAAGTATTGGGTTTAAAACTTTGTTATAAAAATCCCGATCAGAGTGTATAGTGGTTGGTTACTAAGAGTGTTATCTACGTCATTATTATCAACTTTCTTGTCAAAAATGTTAGTTTCATCAAAATTAACATGAATAGACTCTTCAACACATAAGGTTCTTTTGTTGAAAATTCTAAAAGCCTTTTTGTTTGAAGAATAAACAAGAAAAATTCCCTCATCCGATTTTCGATCAAACTTCCCAAGATTGTCCTTGGTGTTTAAAATAAAGCATTTGCATCCAAAAACTTTAAAATAACCAATTGAGGGGGTTTTATTAAAAATGAGTTCAAAGGGAGTTTTCTTTAAAGAAGGTCTCAAGATAACACGATTCATAACGTAGCATGCAGTGTTACCGGCCTCGGCCCAAAAGTATTTAGGAAGAGAGTTTTCACAAAGCATTGATCTTGCCATTTCTTGTAAAGTGCGATTTTTCCTCTCCACAACACCATTTTGTTGTGGGGTTTTAGCGGCCGAAAAATTGTGTTATGCAAAAATCATCACAAAGTTTTGTAAAATCTTGATTGTTAAATTCTCTCCCATTATCACTTCTCATAGCGATCAATTTACAATCAAGGGAGGTTTGAACTCTTTTGAAAAGTTTAACAAACTCATGAAAAGCTTCATCTTTTTGACTTAAAAACAAAGTCCAAGTAAATCTAGAGAAATCATCCACAATAACAAAAGCATACCTCTTACTATCGAGACTAGTGGTCCTCATTGGTCCAAATAAGTCCACGTGAAAAAGTTCCAAAGGTTTTGAAGTTGAAATCATGTTCTTTTATTTAAAAGATGTCTTAATGTGTTTTCTAAATTGGCAAGCATCACAAAGTTTAGTTTTCTCAAAGTGAGATTTTGGTAGGCCTCTAACAAGTTCTTTTGAAGATAGTTGGTTCAATAAATCCATACTAACGTGACCAAGTCTTTTATGCCACAAAAATGTATCATCATCATGAACCGAGAAAAGGAAAAGAAGACTGGCGGCAGCAGCAGGATTCAAACTTGCGCTGCCAGGCTAATATGTATTTAATCTCCCCTCCCTAACCACTCGGCCAGATCTCTATATATATATAAAATCTTCCATCTAATATAATATATATTATTATTTTATTAATACGGGTATACGGGTCTGGGCATCACCATACCCTACCCAGACCCATATAGCAGTATAAATACGGGCACGGGTACGGGTCCGCGGGTATAAAATTTAAACCTTACCCGCTAAAAACGGGTACAGACCCGCGCGGGTACGAGTAAGACCCGCCCCATTTATAGCCCTAAGCATAATGTCTTGCTAGAGGCCACTTATGTTTTGTGAATAAATGTCTAGGACATTTTTCATTCACTGCCAACATTAAGTGAACCTACAGGGTCACACGCATAGACGATCTTGTGAGCATAATGTCCACGTTCAATGAATCTAGATTGTGTCCAGATTCGTTGAACGTATACAAAAGGGGAATTAGATTCCATATTGTATTTTCTGGTAAGTTAATAAGTAATTAATTTTATTTAATCAAATAAATGAAATTAATTACTTAATATTACTCATCCAACCGTTGGATGATTATAGGAATAGACGGACGAGATTAAACTGTCATGAGATGATAGTTAGGGTTTTGATATTGACAGCTATAAAAGGTTATGTTAACCTTTTCTTGGTGGCCGTCCTTTATCTGATTAAAGAAAAACAAAACCTTAAACCCTAGAACGGCGATATAGTATCTAGCCTCCTCTCTCTGAAATACGACCGATTACCAAATAGTCAGGATTAGTTCTGAACAGTTTTCAGAACACAGAAGGTGAAAAAGTTCCAAAGGTTTTGAAATTGAAATCATGTTCTTTGATTTAAAAGATGTCTTAATTTGTTTTCTAAATTGGCAAGCATCACAAAGTTTAGTTTTCTCAAAGTGAGATTTTGGTAGGCCTCTAACAAGTTCTTTTGAAGATAGTTGGTTCAATAAATCCATACTAACGTGACCAAGTCTTTTATGCCACAAAAATGTATCATCATCATGAACCGAGAAAAGGAAAAGAAGACTGGCGGCAGCAGCAGGATTCAAACCTGCACTGCCAGGCTAATATGTATTTAATCTCCCCTCCCTAACCACTCGGCCAGATCTCTATATATATTTAAAATCTTCCATCTAATATAATATATATTATTATTTTATTAATACGGGTATACGGGTCTGGGCATCACCATACCCTACCCAGACCCATATAGCAGTATAAATACGGGCACGGGTACGGGTCCGCGGGCATAAAATTTAAACCTTACCCGCTAAAAACGGGTACAGACCCGCGCGGGTACGAGTAAGACCCGCCCCATTTATAGCCCTAAGCATAATGTCTTGCTAGAGGCCACTTATGTTTTGTGAATAAATGTCTAGGACATTTTTCATTCACTGCCAACATTAAGTGAACCTACAGGGTCACACGCATAGACGATCTTGTGAGCATAATGTCCACGTTCAATGAATCTAGATTGTGTCCAGATTCGTTGAACGTATACAAAAGGGGAATTAGATTCCATATTGTATTTTCTGGTAAGTTAATAAGTAATTAATTTTATTTAATCAAATAAATGAAATTAATTACTTAATATTACTCATCCAACCGTTGGATGATTATAGGAATAGACGGACGAGATTAAACTGTCATTAGATGATAGTTAGGGTTTTGATATTGACAGCTATAAAAGGTTATGTTAACCTTTTCTTGGTGGCCGTCCTTTATCTGATTAAAGAAAAACAAAACCTTAAACCCTAGAACGGCGATATAGTATCTAGCCTCCTCTCTCTGAAATACGACCGATTACCAAATAGTCAGGATCAGTTCTGAACAGTTTTCAGAACACAGAAGGAGCTAGCATCCGATCGCTTGCAGAAGAGTTCGTCGCGTGGATACCAGTAGAGGGCGAAGCGTACAAAGCAACGCCTCCACAATGAACAATCAAAACATTGAGGTAATTTCTATCCAATCGGTTTTTCTAGTATGTGCAGATCCTGTTGGTGTATTTCCGTAGTTTTATTTTACTTTGTTTTTGCCTACGGATTCCAATAGAAGTACTTAATTTACTATATTTTCTATATGTTAGTTTTATCATTTTCGGAGTTTTTAATATGTAAAAGTACATATTTTAGCTAAATACCTCTTATTTTTTTCTTAGGTACCTTTTGGAAGTAGAAACGATGAAAAGGAAACGAAAACGACAAAATTGAAGCCATCGATAGAAATTTAGCACCTACCACGGGAGGTAGGCTGACCTACCGCCATTGGTAGGTGCAAGGCTCGCAGACATTGGCAACACAAAGACCTACCGGAGACGCTAGGCCTCGCCCTACCGTCGGCGGTAGGTAGTGCTTGCAAGGAATTCAAGTCGGATTCGAACTCGATTTTCTTGATTTCGTCTCCAATTTTTATTTGGTTTTCTTGTACTTTTCACCCCTATATAAGGAGGTTTAGTTGCAGCTATGAGAACAAGTTATAGACATAATTAAGTTAGATTAGATTAGTTTAGATTAGGAGCAGATTAATTAGGTTAGATTAGCCATACACTCTTTATATTTCTAGCTTTTATATTTTCTTTAGTTTATAGAAATTCAATATTTTTGCAAGATTTATTTTCTTGGATTCAAGAATTGGAGGTTTTGATTCAAGGTTTTGATCTTCGACTTGGTGACTTGAGAGACGATCTTAGAAGACGTTCGGGATTCAAATGCAGCTTCAAGACTTAATCCTAAGCTTTCTTTTCCTTTTCTTGTTATTGAATTCTTTTATTATTTTGCGGTTTTCTTAATATGAATAGTGAGTAGTTTTTATTGTTTGGTTTGGGGTTGACTAATTATTGATTATGAAATTCTTGGTTTAATTTCTTGATTTCGATGTTTGTTTTAATTTAAGTTGTTCTCCAATTGTGTTTGTTTGCAATTTAAATGTCTCAAGATTAGATTATTCGCAAGGTTGTTTGGAATTTAAAAAGGAAGAACAATCTAGGGCAACCAATTGGGGATTAATTGGGGTAGTTAACTATAGATACGATATTGCACTTTTAGGTCTTTTTAATCACCTAAGTTTATTGCACTCATAATTTCTTAGGAAGAAAAGAGATTTTCCTCTGAGGGTAAATGAGTAGGGTAGCTTTCGTCCTAGAGATAGAGATTGCCCGATTTGAGTGATGACCCAACTTAATTAATTCAACATCATTTTTTATTAAAGTTTTTCCAATTTAATTAGTAACAATGATCAGGGGGATTCCACCAACCAAAACTCTTGTCTTTATAATTCTTTTTAAAATCATTTTTATTTGTTTTCTCTTAATTGAGTTACTTGTTTTTATTTTACTTTTTCAATGACATCATCTTTCTTTTTCGGCTAGACATTAGAAACACGATTAGTACTTGAACCTTCGTCCCTCCCTGAGAGATTTGACACTCAATTTGAAACTCATCTCTACTCTTTTAGGTCCACTTGTCTTGCAGTGTAGTAATTAGGATCACATCCTATTTTATTTCTTTGATTTTCCACATATCACCAAGCCTTAACCCTAGCTAAACAATTGATTAATGGCTTAAAATACTCATTCAACCCTTGATTAAAAGCTGGAAAATAAGTTAAAATAATAAAATCCTGCCTACAAATTACAAAGGCTATTTTCCATCAGAACCTTACTGACGATGGTATGGTGAGACCAACTGTCAGCAGTAGGGCATGGTCTTCAAAATGCTGGGCTGGCAAAAGCCTATCGGCAGCGGTAGGGCAAGGCTACTGTCAGAGGTAGGGTGCTCCTCTTGAAGGACTTAGCCATTTTTCACCTCCAATTATTTCCCTTTAAGGATCCTTGCTAATTGAACACATTGAGAACAACTTGGAAGCCTTTTCTTGACCTTCAAACCCTTCAAGCTTGCTCCTCAAAGCTTCCTCCATGTAAGCAACCATGCCATTATCTTCATGACTCTTCAGTTTCTTCCTTTAAGCCCTAGTGAGTGGTCCAAGCTTCACTTCCATAGGTGCTTAACTCTTCCGATTCACATCACCATAGTTATTCTTCAATCTAACTTTCTTTTAAGCACAAGTTTTCCTTGCTTCCTTGTGCCTTGAAAAAGGGGATGACACATTTTTTTTTGGCACATTGGCAATGTTGTTGGAAAACTTCTCTTCATAAAGAAAGTACTTCATGCTCTCTTGAGATTCATAGGTTTCCTTTCCATAGTACCGAGCTTCTTGCTCATATGGATACCTATACCCATGTCCATCATCCATGTAGGAATACCTAAAACCTTCATATCTCTCATTACCTTCTTGAAAGTCTCTTCCTATACCTTTATTTCTATTCCAACAACTTTGTCCAACTTTGTAGTAAGAATCCTCTTCAAGATATGCTTGCTATCCATGATTTTCATGGAATCTATCCATCGCATGCTCATATTCCCTCTATTCTAACCTCCTCCTAACGTTTCCAAGGTGCCTTTCCACACTACTAAGTTGAGATTGAAAGGACCTCGTGGTTTCCTTCAAATCTTGCTAAATTCATTTATTAGTACTACTATTAAAGTACCTGGTATCATTTTCTTGTCGATACATCACTTAATAGATAAGTTAACACCTGCAAAACAAGGTTAGTGTAGGAAAAATATGGACCTTGCCGCTACCTTAATGTTTCACTCAAGATGATTGTCACACTCACCCCTCGCGTATCACTCCCACTCTTCAACTTTTGTAATAAGAATCTCACCCTCTTGCATTTTTCTATTCCTCACCTTCTAAGGATTTCTTGTGCAGTTTCTATGTCTTCAAATTCACCAAAGTAAAGCACCAAGAAAGTATAAACAAGAATCCTAAAAAATGTGAAGTTAAAAACTAAGAGGCATTTTTACAAATACTTAAGTGCATATCATCTTCAATTTCAAGGGTAAGAGTTAATGAAAATATCTTCACAAAGAAAACAGTAAAGAAACCCTCCAATCAACAAAGGAACGATTCAAAACAAATTCAAACACAATTAAAAGCACAATTCAAATAAGATCTCATGAGTACAAGAAAATTCCAGAAAACAAGGGGTCACTGCCATGCTTCACCATTTTCACAATAACTGAATCAATACTCAACCAAATGGGTTAGAATTTGTTGGATCATCTTCCTAACTCATCAAACTTTCAAGCGCAATAAATTGTACTAAAATCGGACTTCATTTGATATGCTGTTCATAACAATCTTTAAACGTTAACATTTCTGTCCAAAGCGGTTTTTCCAGATTGCATATAGCTTCATTTTTCTTTGCATTTTTCTTTTCTAATCAATTATTCAACAAACAAAAGCAGTAAATTTCACCTCAAATAAAGTAACTCTGTACCACATGATATGAACTCATTTGGAGATATGGATGAGCTCAATTTCTCCCAAGAATCCCTCCCTTTGGTATTGAGGATTTTGTAAAAAAGACCCCCCTTCAAACAACATGTTAGAAGACGAGAACCGTGAACACTAATTACTATTACAACTAATATTTAAGATAAAAATAGATTAACCTATCTATTACAAAAATCAGAATAAATCCGAGATAGTAAATAAGAAATGTAAGATCTTCAAGAAGAAGTAAATAATTAGTTAAAGGGAAGAACTCGAGAAGAACAAACTAGACCTCACAATCCAATAGAATTCTCTAAGAATATCCCTAAAGCCATTGTTCCCACAAGAATCAGTCAAGTAGATTAGCCGATGAGATTCAAATAGAAATGATAACACTAGAGAAGAAGTAGCAATAAGGGAGGTAGAAAAGCTCTCAAGGATGAGAGAAGCGGTCAAAAGAATGAGAGAAGAGAGGAGGAGGTAGGATATTAGGGTTTAGAGAATACGATGAATTTATAGTGGTCCCAGAGAGAGAGAGAGAGAGAGAGAGAGAGAGAGAGAGAGAGAGAGAGAGAGGGATCTCGCTAGTGGGCAGAGGAGAAGACCGAGAGACACGGTCAAAATAGAGGGAAAGGGACGATGAGAAATTAAAAGAGGGATAATAAAGAGTTCTGCCAGTTTGAGGGCCACCAAAGGTCGGTTCAAATTTGACCCGACCCGACATCCCAAAATAAACTAAACCCAAAGGAAAGTGAGGTCCATGGTCCAGTAATCATCATTTGGAACAAAAATAAGCGGCCCAAATATTATGGACATTTATCCAAAAAACTCCATCTTGCACACAATACAAGAGAAATATTAGCCAGTATCAATATGGAGCAAATCCCTGCAAGGAGAAAACTTGTCACCAGTAATATTTTTTTTCCAAAATCAGAAGGATTTTCTTTTATGTTTTTTTTCTTTATGTCTATTATGCCATTGGTAACCATTTCTCTAATAAAGTGATATTTTACATCTATATGCTTTGTGCGATCATGATAAACAGGATTTTCGCACACATGTAGACAACTTTGATTATTGGTAAAAATAGTGGCTTTTGAATATAGAAGATTTAATTCGGATAAGAGTGTTTGAATCCAATGTCCTTCTTTTATTGCTTTAATTGCAGCAATGTATTCAGCTTCTATGGTTGATAAAGCAACCACAGACTGCAATTGAGATTTGCAAGAAACAAAGTTTCCAGCACTTGTTAAGAAATAAGTAGTTGGGGAATTTCGAAAATCTTTGTCGCACCAGCAAAATCAGAATCTACATATCCTATTAGTTCAAAAGATTTTGACATATTTTGAAAGTGTAAACCTTTATCAATAGTACTATTAAGATACCTTAAAAGCCATTTTAAAGTAGTCAAATGATCCTTTCCAAGATTGGACATAAAATGACTAAGAAGACTTATAGAGAAATCAATGTCAGGTCTTGTAGAAATTATGGAATAAATGACTGACCCAATTGCCATTCTCTAAGGAATATTAGCCATTTCTTTCCTTTCAAAATCAGTTTTTGGACAAGTATCAGAAGATAACTGAAAATGACTTGCTAAAGGAGCACAGACAGGTTTGCAAGAGTCCATGGAAAACTTTGAAACAATTTTGTTTAAAAAGGGTTTTCGAGAAATAGTGAAAGAGTGATTTTCTTGATTTCTCAAAATGTTCATTCCCAAAATTCTAGGTCCAGTACCTAAATCTTTCATGTCAAATTCTGTTTTTAAAAGGGTTTTTAGTTTGATTAGTTTATCTTTCTATTTACATGCGATTAACATATCATCAACATAAAGTAAGAGATATACAACATCATCAACAGAATCACTACAATAATAGAAACAATTATCATAACAATTCCTTTTAAAACCAGATTTTTGTATGAAGGTATCAAACCTTATATACCATTGTCTCAGGGACGGTTTGAGTCCATAAATAGACTTTTGAGTAACGAGGTATAATTCTCTTTGCCTTTAACCTCAAAACCAGGAGTTTGTTTCACATAAATTGTTTCATCAAGATCTCTTTGCAAGAAAGCAATTTTAACATCAAGTTGTTCTAACTCAATATTATAGAAAGCATCAATAGTAAGCATTATCCTTTTTCTCTTATATTTGACAATAGGAGAAAATATTCCCTTGAAATCAATGCCTTCCTTTTGAGAGAAACTTTTTGCAACTAACCTACCTTTGAATCTAGACAGTTCATTTTCAAAATCAGATTCCTTAATTTTGAAAATCCATTTGCAGTCAATTAATTTCTGCTTTGGTTTAGAAAATAAAATCAAAGTTTTGTTTTATGCAAAGACAAAATTTCATCATTCATAGCATGCATCCACAGTTTAGAGTTAGGACTCCTAAGAACCTCATCAAAACACATAGGTTCTTTTTCTTCAATAAAAGATATAGCAGCTAAAGCATAAGAAAAACAATAAGAATAGTCATATCTAATAGTTTTCCTAAGGATCTTTTTAGTCCTATCCCTAACTAACTGATAGTCATTTAAAGCTTCAGATTGGGCTTCAACACTATCATCATCATTGTCAGAATTTTCTTACTCAGGCCCAATACTATTTTCAGATATTTGATCTGAACTTACCTATTAAGTCTCAGGTTCTGGGTTAGAAACAATCCTAGGGGTGTCCTCCACCACGTGTTTGACTTCCCTAACTAAGGGTTGATAAGTAGTAATGGTGGGAATAGTTTCATCTAAAAGACAAGGTAAGTTGGATCCGTTAAAAATTACATCCTGACTAATTACTACCCTCACCCATGGTTCATTTCTAAGGCAGGATTTTTACCCTTTAACATCATTAGGACAGCTAAGAAAGACAACCTTTTTAGACCTAGGGTCAAGTTTACCTTCCCTTTGGTGAGCAAAAGTGGCACAACCAAAGACTCTAAGATGAGACAAGGTTGGTGGTGAACCAGACCATATCTCCATTGGAGTTTTAAAATTTGTTGCAGTTGATGGGGATTGATTAATTAAATAAACATATGTGTTAACAGCTTCGCCCCAAAATGGTTTAGGTATACCGGAAGACAACATGAGATGTCTCACTTTATCCATACTTGTCCCATTCATCCTCTCAGCAACGCCATTTTGCTGAGGATTATAACTAACAGTTTTATGTCTAGTTATTCTATATTTAGCACATAAATCATCAAAGATTTTGTTACAAAACTCAAGACCATTGTCGATCCTTGATGTGTGCTTATTTATCCATATTTCTATATGTTATTTTCGTTGTTTCCCAATGTTTTTAATGTGTAAAAATACCTATTTTGGACTAATACCCTTTATTCCTCTCTTAGGTGCCTTCCGGAAGAGAAAATGATCAAAGGAAATGAAAATAAATGAAAATGGAGCCAACAGCATCAACAATGAAGACCTACCGCCTAAGGTAAGCTAACGGTAGGTCTGAGGATCACTATTGCAGCCAAGGCAGAGACTTATCGGTGACAATAGGCTACCCCAACCATTGACAGTAGGTCCCCGATGTCAAAAAGAAACTTGTAGGCAGAACCCTACTGCAAACGGTAGGGCTCGACCTATCTTGGGTGGTAGGTCCCGCTAGACGGGTAGTTCATCCGATTAAAATTCTATTTTCTTATAATTTTTCATCTATTTCAGAGGTGACTTTGCAATTAAAGTGGAAAGCAGTAATTAGGATAGATAGTAGATAATTAGGGATAGATCTAGGTTAGTTAATTCTTCAATCCTTCATTTGATTAGTTTATTAGTTATTCGATTTTCTTCAATTTAATTCTTGGAGTTCAAGATTTGAAGACCTAATTCAAAGATTTTGAGCTTTAAGTGGGAGACTATAGAGACCAGCTTGGGAGACGTTCGAGATTTCAATTTCAGCTTCAAATTTACTCCTAAGCCTTCTTTCCTTTACTTTGTTATTGAATTAATGATTAATTTCAGTTTTTAGACAATGAATAGTGAGTAGTTTTTATTGTTTGGATAAGGGTTGAATCTTAGTTCCTAATTATGAAATTCTTGGTTTAATTTCGTGATTTCAGTGTTTGTTTTGATAAAGTTGTTCTCCAATTATATTTGTTCGAAATTTAATTATCGCGAGGTTAGATTAATCACAAGATTGTGCGGAATTGAAAAAGGAAGAACGATCTAGGGTAACCAATTGGGGGTTAGTTGGGTCAATTGACTAGAGATACGATTTTGCACTTTTACGTCCTTTAAATCATCTACTTTTACTGTGCTCATAATTTGTTAGGGAGAAAAGAAATTTTCCTCTAAGGGTTAGTTAGTAAGGTGTCATTCACCTAGAGATGGGGATTTCTCGATTTGTAGTGATCTCCCAACCTAATTAATTCAACATCATTTTCATTGAAGTTTTCCAATTGAATTAGTTACAAGGATTAGGGATAATCCACCATCCAAACTCTTGTTTTATCAAGTTTTTAAATCTTAATTTTTATTACTTTCTTACATTAGTTGTTAATTCGTTTTCATCTTTTTAATTTTATTATTTTCTAAAACTAACTTTTCTTTGGAGTAAACAATAGAGACGTGATTAGTACTTAAGACTTTACCGTCCTCGAGAGATTCGACACTCGGGTATAACTTGTTTACTACAGTGATAGGTCCACTTTCCTGTTGCTTAGTCTAGTAGTGCATCCCATTTTATATAATACATAAAGTTTTTGGTGCCTGCTGTCTTTGGTACACTTCACGATGTTTCTTACTGTGGAAGGACAGAAGCCTACACGGACGGTAGGCTAGACCTACTGCCGGCAGTAAGTTCCCCTAGCAGCTGCTTTTTGAATTTCTTTTTCCAAAGGCCAGCATGGGTTGTTTGCTCAAGAAACCATAGGATAACCTCCCTAAACACTTCTTACACTCTCTTCTTCTATCTTTTTAATTCTTTATTTGTGTTTATTTAGTTTTTCCTTGCTTTATTTTCGTTTGGGGATGGCTTCCCGATATTCTTTATTGTTTTATATATGCGGGATTGCTTCCCATGTATGTGTTTTATTCATTTATGATGTCCCTCTGACCCTAACATTAAGGACAATGTGATTTTAAGTTTGGGGGTATTTATGTTTTATTTTCCTTTTCTTTCTTTCCCTTTTAACTTTTAGTCTATTATTTTAAAATTCCCAAAAAAATTAGAAAATTTAAAATTTCTAAAAACTTTTCTTTTTTTTATTCTTAGAAAATCCAAAAATATTTCGTTTGGCCACTTTTAGTAGAATAAAAATACATAATGACGAAATTCTTTATATTTTTCAAAAAAAAAACGAGTGACTTAATCATTTTGAAAACCATATTTACTAATTTTCTTACATGATCAATGGTCTTCATGCACTTGTGAATGTTGTTTAAGTAATAGAAGCCTAGGAATCTTGGGTAATTAGCATAATGATAATCAATTTTTGGGTCTTTGCCTACAATTTCATATTTTTCTTTCCTTAAAAGCAAAGATTTCTAGTCTAGGATGGTCCAAAAATGATGGTCTTAGGCCTTCTTTGTACCGTTTGTGCCTTTTTTGCCTTATCCTATATGTAATCCCTAATTCTCCTTTTGTGCCTTCATGCTAAGGGTTTAACTCCCTTCTTTACTTTGTTCTTTTAAGCTCACTATGTAATGTTGGAATCCATAGGCAAAAACAAAGTAAAATAAAACTACGGAAATCCACCAACAGGATCTGCACATACTAGAAAAACTGATTGGATAGAAATTACCTCAATGTTTTGATTGTTCGTTATGGAGGCGCTGCTTTGTACGCTTCGCCCTCTACTGGTATCCACGCGACAAACTCCTCTGCAAGCGATCGGGATGCTAGCCCCTTCTGTGTTCTGAAAACTGTTCAGAACTGATCCTGACTATCTGGTAATCGGTCGTATTTCAGAGAGAGGAGGCTAGATACTATATCGCTGTTCTAGGGCTTAGGGTTTTTTTTTCTTTTATCAGATAAAGGACGGCCACCAAAAAAGGTTAACTTAACCTTTTATAGCTGTCAGTTTCAAAACCCTAACTGTCATCTAATGACAGTTTAATCTCTTCCGTCTATTCCTATAATCATCCAACGGTTGGATGAGTAATATTAAGTAATTAATTTCATTTATTCGATTAAATAAAATTAATTACTTATTAACTTACCAAAAAAAATACAATATGGAATCTAACCCCTTTTGTACACGTTCAACGAATCTGGACACAATCTAGATTCATTGAACGTGGACATTATGCTCACAAGATCGTCTATGCGTGTGACCCTGTAGGTTCACTTAACGTTGGCAGTGAATGAAAAATGTCCTAGACATTTATTCACAAAACATAAGCGGCCTCTAGCAAGACATTATGCTTACCCAAGTTAAGTAAATGTAATAATACCCTAGCATCAGATCTAATATTTAGTCCTTTTGTCACACGATATCCTAATTAAGTATAAGGCATGGATCAAGTCATCCTTATAAAACTTAATTAACCATTTACTTGATCACCAGGCAGACTGTTCCAACAAATAATATTAATAACACCTTATTAATACTTATTTGAGCATGGCCATGCATATTTTCCATTCTTCCTTATCAAGGGGCCCATGGATATCTCTCTCTAAAAAGAGAGGGACAAATCCCTTTCACTATCTCCAATATTCAAGCCATGACGAGAAAATAAGCCAACCAATAGTCATAATGATTACCTAATCAAAAGTGATGTTTGACTATGTCAAAACATATTTTCTCCCCATACAAGAAACATTAGAAACATTAGGTCAAAGGACACCAAATATAAAACTGAGAAGAAATACTTATAACTTAAACCTATGCAATATTTCTTCTTCACTTTGGGTCATATCCAATATAATATTCTCAATATGTATTTATGAATTGATTTTATATCTCATATTCATGATCAGTAAAACTTGACCATCAATCAACTTCACACTAGTTTACAAGATGTTTTAAACTAGGGACAAATAAGAATGTATTTTATTAGCTATAAGGGTTTTACTATCAAGTCACATACTTGATGACCAAGAGCATAAAATACAATTCAAAAAAATACATGCTTCATAAATCATAAATGTGAGTCAATTGGTATTAGGGCATATACTAACAATCTCTCACTTGCCCTACCACCAATTTGACATGACTCTCAAACCCATTGACCTAGTATTACTCTCATGCTTAAGTTGTGGGAGTGGCTTTGTCAATGGATCTGCGACATTGTCATTGGTGTCCACTTTGCAAATTTTAACATCTCCACGCTCAATAATTTCTCGAATGAGATGGAAACGCCTGAGAATATGTTTGGATCGTTGATAAGATCTAGGTTCCTTAGCTTGTGCAATGGCTCCTGTATTATCACAATATAGGTCCACTGGGTTCACAATGCTAGGAATTACACCTAGTTCTGTGATGAACTTTCTGATCCAAACTGCCTCTTTGGTTGCATCAGAAGCAGCCACATATTCAGCCTCTGTAGTAGAATCGGCCACGGTATCTTGTTTTGAACTCTTCCAGCTCACAGCACCTCCATTCAAACAAAACACAAATCCAGATTGCGGTCTAAAATCATCTACATCAGTCTGAAAGCTAGCATCCGTGTAACCATTTACAACAAGCTCTCCTTCCTGACCTCCGTAGATAAAAAACATCTCTTTAGTCCTTCTTAAGTACTTGTGAATGTTTTTTACTGCAGTCCAATGCGGTTCACCAGGATTTAACTGGAATCTGCTAGTCATGCTTAATGCATACGAGACATCTGGGCGAGTGCATAACATGGCGTACATGATAGATCCAATTGAGGAAGCGTAAGGAATCTTACTCATGCGTTCTGTATTGTCCCTTGTGATAATTGAGTTAGAGAGAGAAGAGATTCTTCTCTAATCAATTAGGGGAATAGTGGTTTTTCACCTAGAGATAGAGTACATCCTAATTCATGAGCAAGACCTGATCAATGATTCAATTGTTTTTCCAAAGTTTTCAATGAATTAGCTAAAGAATTCTAGGGAGATTCCACTGTATAAACACTTCTATCTAAAACTTGATTTCAATTACTTTTAGATTATGTTTAAAGTATCTTACTTTCGTTAGTTAAAAAGTTCTTTTCAATTATTTTATTTTGATTAGACCTTAGAGAGATGGTCATTGTTATAGCTTCTCTGTTCCCTAAGTTCGACAACCCTGGAGGTTCTCTAATACTACATTGATAGGTTCCCTTACCTGTTATATGTTTATTTTAGAGTAGTCCAGTTTTAAACATAAAGTTTATTGGAGCCATTTCCGGGGAATGGTAACTTTAAGAACTCTGCTAATCTATTGCTTAATCACTTTTAGTTTCTTTTTTTATTTTTTTTATTTTTGTTCTTTTTTGTTCTTGCATTATTAGTATTTGGCTATTTCTTAGAAGTTTTATTTTTTTCTATTCTTGGATTGATTTGTACTGTTTCAGGTTTTATTGAATTAGTTTATGTCTCGTACCAACTGGGGTGAATTAGTTCCATACGATCAAAAAATCGAGTGTACGTTGTGGAATGCCCACAAAGCCCTTCAATTCGAAACAGCGGGAAATGAGATCATTCTAGTGGATAAATGGGAGGAAAGCAACAAGATCCACCACATATCTTTCCTATTAATCCATATCCACTAATGGTAGAAAGGACCATGGTGGACTATGCTTGACCATCCATCACTGGGGCGTAGTTGAGCATAGATAGACCGCCAGCGCTAGCTAATAATTTTGAAATCAAGCCAAATGTAATACAAATGGTGCAGAACAATGTCCAATTCAACAGGCTCTAGGAAGAAGATCCAAATGTGCACATCGCCAACTTTTTCGAGGTGTGTGACACATTTAGAATCAATGGAGTCTCGGACGATGCCATTCATCTTCGCCTTTTCCCATTTTCTCTTAGGAAAAACGCAAAATATTGGCTGAAATCATTCCCTTCCAAATCGATCACATCTTGGGATTCTTTAGCAGAGAAGTTCTTGGGAACATTTCCCTCCTGGTCGTACTGCTAAGTTAAGAAACGAAATATTATCGGTTAACAAATTGATGGGGAAAGTTTATATGAACTCTTGGACGCGATGGAAGGAATTGCTTAGAAATATCCTCATCACGGCCTCGACTTAGGGATTCAGATATAGGCGTTCTGTAATAGAGTTTATTTTGGGGCCAAACAATTAATTGATGCTTCTGCTGGTGGATCCATAGACAACAAGACTCCTCAACAACTGTACGATCTGATAAAGTAGATAATAATGAATAGCTACACTTGGGGAGGATAGAGAGCAAAACCTAAGTCTGCTAGGGTCCATAGTCTCGATGCAATTTCTGCTATGGTGGCCAGACTAGAGGGAATGATTAAGCAGAATATGGGAAATATGAATCAAACACCTTCAAATATGAATCCTCAACAAATCATGTTTTGTGACTTTTGTAATAGAGGGCATTTGAACCATGAGTGCCCTAGTATGGGTACTCCAATGGAGCAAGTGGATTTCATTCAAGGGAATCGGCATGGGAATAGCCCCTATTCTAACACTTACGATCCTGGTTGGAGGAATCGCCCCAAGTTTTCATAGGGTAATCAAGGTCAACAACGTATACAACAACCTCCAGGATTTCAGAATAGAAGTCCTACTCAGCCTTGGTATATGAAGAGCTCCCTCAAAATCCTCTACCAGTAAAAGACTAATTTAAAGATTTGATGGTCAAATTCTTGAATGCAACAGATGCCAAAATCAACAGTATAGAAGCTGCTCAAAGAAATCAGGAGGCATCTATTCGCAATCTAAAGAAGCAATTGGCTAAATTAGTATCAGAAAGAACTCTTGGAACTCTCTCGAGCAATACTGAAGTGAATCTGAGAGAACATGTCAATGCTATCTCGGGGAGATTTGATAAGGATTTCCCAAGGAAAAGAAGGTGATGGTTGTCGAAGAGAAGAATTATGATGAAAGGGCTACAAAAGAGCCAAAAAAGAAGCCGATTGTTGAAGTTTATTAGTAAAAAGTTCCTTATCTAGAGGCTCTTTTTTATGACCGAAGAAAAGACGAGATGAGGAAGTCTGTAGAGATTTTCAAACAATTAAACATTAACTTACCTCTCTGTGGTTTGCTTTTGCAAGTGCCCAAGTCTGCAAAGTACTTGAAAAAGATGCTTTCGAGAAAAAAAGGTTGGAAAAGCATCTACATTCACATTGGGGAAAGAATTCTTGCAATATTGGTCAACAAGGAAAAGCTGCCATAGAAATTGAATGACCTAAGGAGTTTTTCTTTCCCTTGTATGATTGGTATTTTTTCTATAGATAGAGCTTTAGCCGACCTAGGAGCTAGCATAAAAGTTATTTCCTATAACATATGTAAAAAGCTAGGCCTAGGGGAACCAAAACCCATAGGATGACCATAAGTTTGGCTGATAAAAGTATTAGACATCCTAAAGGGGTAATAAAAGATGTTTTTGTAAAGGTCAAGGACCTTGTCTTTCCCTTTGATTTCGTTATTCTTGATATGCAAGAGGATGTAGATTTTCCTTTGAAGTCCATTTTTATAAACTTCTAGAGCTTTAATAGATATGGACAAAGGGAAATTGGGCTTGAGTGTTGGAGAGAATGAAGTAGTTTTTAAATTTCCTATTAATTCCACTCCCTCTTTGCATTGTAATGACGCTTTGTTCTATATAGATCATACTAATCTTGAAGTGTCCTCCTCGCAGGACAACAATTCGCCAACCCCCAAAGCTTCTAAGGAATTAAAGGAGGTGGAAAAGTTAATATCTCTTCATTTGACAAAGAAGAGCTTGAAAAAGTGGGTGCAAAAAAGGCGAAAGAAACGAGAAAAATCTAAATTGAAGTGGGATTTTAAAGATCCGGGAGCTGCTTTCGGCACCTGAAAGGGAGTATTGCTTACTTTTGTTGTAATATGTTGTATCATTAGTGCATTCTTGAGTTTGTTTTTTCAATTTTGAGTTTTGCGTGCTTCATTTTTCCTTTTTTGGTACTTGATTTTGTCAGTGTGTTTCTCTTATGTTTTATTAGTTTTTATGTTTTATTTAAGTTTTATTGTGAAATTGGGAGTTTACTGTGCACGAGGAAAACAGCACAAAAAGTGAAGAAAAAGGAGAAAAAATCAATTTTTTAAGGTCCGGCCGGACCATATTTGGGCGCTGCAATGGGATTCCAAAATGTTACCAGCGACGATAGGTAGAGGCTACCGTCGCACGGTATGCGTTTTGAAAAATTAAAAAAAAAATTCTAAATCCCTTATTTCCCTATTCCTCTTCAACAATTCTCTTCTTCTCGTTCCTTCTCTTTCTCTTCAACGCCTTTAGCTACCACTGAGCAACCTCTCCACCACAACCTGCAAAACACCTGCCCACAATCCCTAAATTTCCCCTGTTTCTCTCTGTTTCTTCTCTTATTTTCTCCTCCCTTTGCTTCTCTCATGCTACTTCTCTGCTCTATAGCCACTGTACCACCCACGCCGTCCACCTCCTCGAAGCACCTCCCAGAAACACCACCATACGTTGTTCTCCTCCGCCGGTGCAGGCAAAAAATTCTCCACCTCTCACTCTGTTTTTCTTCCACCTTTAACCCCCTCCCTCTCTCAACTGTAATTCCAGTCACCATGACTCCCTCCTCTAGCCTTCTTCCTCTCCTTCCTCTTTTTCTTTTTATTCCTACGTTCAACACTGCGGTAGCAACCACTAACCACCGTTGTTCTTCTTTGTTCTCCTTAACAGCTGCAACTTCCAGCCACCATCTAATCACCACTGCCATTCTTTTGTTTCCCTTTCTCCATTTCTTTCTCTCTTCCCCCTCCCTCTGTTAATTTTTCTCTTCTTCTTTCTGTTGGTCACCGTCACAATGCCACCGCTCCACCATTACAACGTCTCTCTATTTCTCTTTGGAATCACCACACAATCGAGGCACTCAACCGTTTTTGCAGTTACAACCCATACTTGGCAATCAATTTTTCCAGTACCGACCATCGTCATACAGAGTCTAAGTTTTCTATTTATTTGTTCACAATATTTGTGGTTTTGTTCTTTTACTTAGTTCTTCAATCTCTTAGAGTTGGTTATTTACACTTGTTTTCACTTGCTGTTCAGTACTCTTGTGATAAATATTGCTAAGTTATTTGCTGTTGACGTTTAATTATTGTCTAAAGTTGATAAATATTGTGGAGCATTTATTTTAATTTTCTAGAGTACTCAGTCAACACACACGGGATACTCACATTTTGCACACACGGGCGACGTTTTGTATTTTTCTGTTTGATTGAGAATTTTATAGTCTTTTGTCGTTATTTTTTTGGTTTACGTACTTTTTTTTTTTTTTTTTGAGATTAAAAGTCACTAGTCGTAGTTTTTCGTTGTTTGGGTAGTCTAGAGTAATTGTTTAAGCTAATTTTTTGCTACTCTAGACTGTTACATTTGTTTTTAGTCTCATGTCTTGTTGGTTAATTTTTTCTTTGTCGCCATTTTGTGTTTTGGTCCACTTTGTCTGTTCGTTTTGAGCGGTGGGGTTGGAATATTTTTGAGTAGGTAGCAATTCTTTTTTTTGGTGTCTTCCTTCTTTTCTCTTGCTTCCTCTGTGTTCGTGCTTGTTATTTGCTTTGAGAGTATTGTGGTGAGCTATTCTTATTTTCTTCCTTAGAATCAAGCCTCCCAAAAATTCTGCAACCTCTAATAAGAGAAGTAGGGCAACTGCCGATCCATCGAATTCTAAACCTATTCCTATAGAATATCCGATGAGATAAATAGGATGTGGTACAATGCCAAGCTTAGAAATAGACTTGTGGCTGAATACATATACATGCTCTTTTAGAAAGTCAAGTAGGTGTTTTAGAGCACTTTAGGGCTATGGGGTGGGACTCGTTAGAGCACTTTACAATTATTACCCTGATCTCGTTAGGGAGATCTACGCCAATATATTCTTTAAATCTGACCTGTATAAAAATGACGTCACCACTAACATAAAAGATGTTAGGATTCACCTTAATCGAGAAATTCTCGCACAAATTTTAAGTATACATGATGAGGGACACTCGGTTTTTTATGAGCTTGCTTCCACTAGTATTTTTGCGACACAACATGGGTCTATTCCGAGGCATTAGCTAGGTTTGGTGTCCAGGTATAAATGGTAGGTAAGAAGGTTGTTAAATCTAATGGGTTAGAGGGAACTTGGAAGGTCGCCTCATTTCTCATAGGCACAAATATTACACCTCGATCTCCCAATAAAACTAATGGTTTAAGGATGATTGATATTTATATTATGGCTAAGATGAGGAGTCGTTCTCCCTTTTTTCTCTCCTCTTTACTCATCCTCTTTCTACGTGACGTAGCTTGTACCCCTATGCCTGAAAGGGTTATTGGTTTTCCCTTACTTTTATCTCGTATTGTTCACCACTTTCATGTTGATTTTTCAGGTGAATTATGAGAAACCACTGCTGCTTTGGATGTAATCAAGGAGGCCACCATAAAATGAAGCCATTACTGGTAGGAGGAAAATGAAAAGAGGTGGCGCCCGACGGTTCAACAATGGGTGATGAGCAGGCCTAGGCAACGGAAGAACAAGATGCGGAGAATGACGAGGAGGACAATTTCTGGACCGGCCGTGATTTACCGGTTGCCGCCTCCAAATCCGGCAAGAGGAGATCCCTACATCCACCAAGAAAATACTCAGAACCGACTTTAAAATGTGGAGGAGATGATGTAGTGCCAGCATTAGATGCTTAGCTACCTTTATCGGCGTTTCTCCTCGGATGCAGGATCGAGTGATGGTGATGCTGCGCCATGAGGGAGTTCTCTGTTTTTATTTTGACTTTTGTCTTTGTTTTTAGTTTATTTATTTTCTTTTATTCTATTTAGTTTTTGGGATTTCTTCCCTTATTATATTGTCTTTGTTTATTTCTTTATCTTTTTATGTCTTGTTTATCTTTTCATTAAGATTGCTTCCCATGTGTGCTTGCACTTTTAGTTTTTGGGATTGCTTCCCGTGTATGCTTGTTTTCTTTGTGGGATTGCTTCCTGTGCATGTGTTTCTATTTTATTTAATTTCTCTTTTATTTTTATATTTCTTTTACTTGGTTTTGGCCCCCACATTGAGGACAATGTGTTTTAAAGTCTGGAGGATGTTTCGTTTATATTTTTTTTAAGTTGTTGAACTTTTGTTATAGATAAAAACCCAAAAACATTAGAAATCTTGAAAACAATTCCAACAAACTATTATTTTTTTATTCTTAAGGTTTTTAGTTTCTTTTGATGGTTTTATTTGAGCTAAAAATTCAAAAAAAATTAAATATTCTCAAAAAATCCAAAAGTATTTTAG
This sequence comes from Catharanthus roseus, assembly GCA_028651295.1. NCBI lineage: Eukaryota > Viridiplantae > Streptophyta > Magnoliopsida > Gentianales > Apocynaceae > Catharanthus > Catharanthus roseus. The sequence continues at coordinate 24,329,100 of JAPQWS010000153.1, read as the reverse complement.
TTCTTGTTTTCCCTTTATTTAAAACTTTGAAAAACCTAAAAATATTTTTGTTTTACTTGATAGTTTACACTTTTACTTTTCGTAAAATCAAAAATCCAAAAAGAATTTTTTCAAACTCACCATTCGAGAATTTGTAGAACTTTTACTTTTATCACATGAAACTTTAATGAGTGTTCTCGGTTAGCTTATGTGATATCAAGCACTTGTATGAACTTTTTATGATTTAATGGTTTATTTGCACATACGATTTTCTTGTTATTGGATAAATGCTTTGTGAATTCTAGGATATTAGCTCAATAATTGTATATATGCATGCCTTGAGATTTACGCTGTCACGCCTTGAGGTAAAGTTGTGTCTAATTTAGGTTGACCTGGAAATGATGGTGTTAGGTCTTTTTTGACCCACTTGATTCTTTCTTGCCTACCCTTTCAATGTTAAATCCCTCTTACCCTTTTTTTAGCCTAAATTGCATAAGGGTTTTAATCCTTCTTTTCTTTGTTTTTAAACTCACACCATATTTTAAACCTTCAATTGCGAAAGCTAATGAATTCTTGTATCTTTAATTCGCTTTTGAGTGAGGTACATAGATAAGTGTAGGGGAGAAAGTGGAGATGAGTATTCTATGTAAAGGGGTATTTTGGGAAAATTTGTGAGAAAAAATCAAATGAGGGGTTTGAAGTGAATTGAAAATTCTATGTGCTGGTCGAAGCTTGTGTTTCATAATCTCATTTTATTGAAAAAGAAAGAAATTGAGGAAGAAAAAAAATGAGAAAAAGAAGATGAAAAAAAAGAAAGAAAGAGAGAAAAAAAGAAAAAAAAAAAGTAAATGGTTGAAATATCTTTGTATGAGTTTCTCTCCTGAAAAACATAGTTATACACTTCTTCTTTTTACCATAGAACTTCCTCATACTTCATTTGGGATTGAGAATAGCTGAAGTGTTAGGTGGGATTGTATATTGTTGGAGACAGTGATTCAAAGAAGAGGTAAAGTGTTCCGGGAGTAAAGGGTAAAGAGAGAGTGAAAAGCGACTTTAAGGTTTTAGATAAGACATCGATGTTATTTTCCTTTCGATTGCATTAAGCTCTCTTCTCTTTGCTTTTTGTTTTTCCTTCCCCCTTTTGTTTGGTATCCTTTTATGTCTCTAGCTTGATATGACAAGCTTGAAAGTCCTACCTCATTCGGGGATGACTTTAGTTGGACCAACTAGCTAATAGGTAGTGGAAAGTTTAGTTTAAGTGCATTGTTGTTGAAGTGAATTATTTTGTTAATTTCCTTTCATTCTCTTTGCATTTGTTGAAACTTAACGTAAGTAGTCATATATGTACACATACTGTTGGTTCATAATTGTTTACATGAGATGCTTGGTGGATCATTTAAGCTTTGTAACTTGTGCTTGGATGAGTTTTATGTGATTCTTGTGAATTTTGAACTTGTTTAATTCTGGTGATGTCATTTTTCTTAAGTGTTTAAAAAGTCTATTTTTACTTTACTTGTTTTTGTGTTTTTGATTTTTAGTTGGAAAGTTGTGTTCGGTCCTTGCATCTTTGGGTTGTTACTTTAGTTTGTGTTGCTTGAGGGCAAGCAACGTTTAGTTGTGAATTTATATTTCCATTTTATACATATTTTTACAGTGCTTAATCTTCGGTTTTTGAAGTATTTCATTAGTAAAATGCTATATTTATCCTCCATTTCTTCTCTTTTGTTTATGGGTATGTCCTAGATGAGTTAGAAGAAAGAATCAAGTGAAACAGGAGCCTACAGAGCAAAAACGGACAAAAAAGAAAGGATACACACAAAATCCAGCAAGCGGGGAGACTCAGCCACCTCATCGTCTTCACCTAAGCAACCTAGAAGGCAAGACTCGACCAGTCGCGCAGTAGCGGCTAATTATGTAATTTTTTGCATCTTTCTAGATAGTCTTTCTTTATAATTTCAATCAATCTTCGTCTAGGATTTCTTGGGGTTAATCCAAATTAAAGAGGGAGACTTGATCAACAATTCAATTATTTTTCCAAAGTTTTCAATGAATTAGCTAAAGGAGTCTAGCAGGATTCCACCGTTTAAACACTTCTATCTAAAACTTGATTTCAATTACTTTTAGATTATTTTAAAAGTATTTTACTTTCATTAGTTAAAAAAATTCTTTTCAATTATTTTATTTTGATTAAACCTTATAGAGACAGTCATTATTATAGCTTCTCCGTTTTCTAAGTTCGACGACCAAGGAGGTTCTCTAGTACTACATTGATAGGTTCGCTTGCCTGTTATATGTTAATTTTAGATTAGTCAGGTTTTAAACATTAGTCTCAGATATTTTACTTCGAAACCACTTCAATATTTAAAAGTCCTAGACGAACATGGGCTTCTTATTGAGATAAATGGGTAAAACTGCTTCATAAAGTTGTCAAGGTACTATTTTTTCTATAGGTTTTTCATTTTCTTTTTTATTTTTGACAAGACATGAATTTTTCCCTAAAAATTATAATTTCGCTGGGATAGTTCCACTGAATGACGATCAAGACGTTATTTTTTTAGAAAGTAAAATGAGAAAGAAATTTTGGTTTTCTTTTGCTTAATTTATTAAAAGCTTGATCTTTTTGGTTATTGTCTAACAGAAATATCTTGCTTTGGGGCGGGCACTATGTCATTGGATTGACACTAGTGAAAGGAGAAGAGGAAAATGATGACTATATATGTATATATATATACATACATACATACACATAAACACACACAAATACATATATTGAAAAACCAAGACGGAACTTGGCGGGCGTCCCCCAGTATTATTAATTTAAAATGAATCTGTACAAAGGGCAGTACGTAAAACTTAAACTAAAAAATGAAGAAGATAGAAAAAACCATTAACATCTGAAGCAAAAAGACAATCAACAAACCAGAACTAAGCACAACTAAACAGTCTTTCGCAAATAACGCATTCCTTCACTATCAAGAATACAAGCTCCCTGAATTTGATGAGGCAGTTGATAAAGAGAGTGAAAACTAACCTCCCTTCGTAAGTCACAACCAAAGTTGGCTAGAGCATCAACAACCTTATTGCCTTCCCTATAAACATGAAGAATCTGGGCATGCAGGTGATGAAGTAAGTGTAAAATTTCCTACATCAAACGATGTAAATCCCAAGGAGTTTGAACTTTGCCAGTGAGAATTTGAACAAGCAACATGGAGTCACTTTGTACTTGAATGTCTGAGAAACTAAGAACCTTACCAGTTTGATACCATAGAGAATACTTTTAGCTTCTACCAAACTATTTTTTTACCGCTGTAAGGCCAGTAAAATGGCAAAACTTATATGGAACTCCCTAGTAGAAGAGTGTAGAGCCCCTCCAGCTGCACAAGGCCCAAGATTGTGCAGTAATCTAGCCATCTTATTATACCATACCTGGCATGAACCTGAGGCAATGTGCGAGTAATATGAAGCAATGAAAACCTTTGGCCCACCCCAATTCATGTAAAAGCCTATAGAAAGTCTGCAAAGTAGTACCAATAGGTGAAGAAATACCATCAAAGAAAAAGTGGCACCTTGCAAGCTAGAGATACCAAAACATTAATATAGGAAAAAACTTATTTATAAACAATCTCTTATCCTGCGCACAAAGCCACCAAAAAGTAACATATTCCTTAGCAAACCAGAAAGAACCACATCGAACGTTTGAAAACCCCTATGCATTGCAAAAGCCCTCCATAACTCTTGTGCAAAAAAAACAAGACCAGAAAATATGATTTGTATCATCCGTCCCATTTCTGCAATGACATTGGGATGCTAGATGAAAACCCTATTTTTTTCTAATACTATCCACTGCCAAAAACTCATTAAGAAGATTCCACATAAAGATAGAATACTTTATGGGAATAACAGGATCCCAAAGTAAATCATAATAAGCAGACTTAATAGAAAAGCATCCCGAAAGCTCCAACATCCACATATGAATGTTTGTACCTGCAGAAAAACAAGGAGAAACTGTTAAAATATCATTAATACAGTATGTCAGAACAAGGGATCTCAGAAGCAGGTCATTCCAAGAATCTTGGATGGTAACTTCCCTTATAGAGAGATTGTTGTCATAAGAATCTCCAATGGCATGACGTTTAAGCTTCCCTATATAGGTCCAGTTCTCCCACCAGAAAGACAAATTCTCAAACCGAAAACAGACACCAGTATATGGCTCAACTTCCTACAAGACCTTTAGCATGCGAATCCAAGTATATGAATCATAAACTCTGACAGGATAGGATTAGCAAGAATTTGAATAGGGTCACCATATTTGGCTATCATGAAATGGGTCCAAATAGAAATTTTAGTACGAAAATTCCACCAAAGTTTCCTAGAAAAAGCCAAGGAAGGATGATGCAGAAAAATAATCCCCAGGCCATTGGCCGAGGTGGGTCAACATACCTTCTGCCAGGACATCCAATGTCGTCTATTCAAGCTCTCTTGGAGCCCCAAAAAGTTGGCAAAGGGTCTTTCAATCCATGAGATGACCTGTTTTGGGAGTCCAAAGTAGCCAAAACATACATGGGAATAGACTGAAGCACATGAGTAATGAGAGTTAGAAGGCCCCCCATCGAGAGAAGTTTACTTTACCAACCCTGAATACGAGACTCTATCTTATCAATAAGATTATGAAAAAGAGAGACAGTTTTCCTTCCCGAGTAAATAGGACATCCCAGATAGGCAAATGGAAAATTCTGCATTCAAAACGATGTCTTTTTTAGCACACGAAAGGTTATTTTTAAGATTTCCAAAGACAGAATAGTTCCAATCTTTAAGAGAAGTTTTCAAAGCTTTAAGTTTAGAAGCTAAAATATAGAGACGTGACCTGGAGAAAGTTTGCTGGCAAGAATCATGCACCGCATCTAAAAAGGAATGATGACTAGTCCATGCACTTGAAAGCTAAAATTGGAGCCTCTAGGGCCACTTAAAAATTTAGCAGAAATAAGCAGGGGGAATGGTCAAAGAGAGTTTGATGAAGGTGTTCGGTGGAAGTGGAACCAAAGAAGGCATTCCAAGTTGGGTTAACAAGAACACGGTCAAGACATTTTAAAATAGTACAGAGAGAAGGCCGACACAAAGTGTAAATACTACCAATATAAGGCAAATCACAGGGGCCACAATCAGAAATTATTTCAACAAATTCTTAGGAAAGTAAAACGGGAGGAGATGTGCCTAAACATTTTTCAGGACTAAAAACAACACTAAAATCACCACCTACCATCCAAGGACAAGAGATGTTAACAGACGGAGATCTCAAACCAGACCATAGACTTCGCCTATTAACATAATTACACTTAGCATAGACGAAAGTACAACAAATAGAATCCAAATTAGGGAGGATAACCGAGACATGAAGAAGCTTCTCGATATCCATAATACACGAGCAAATAAAAGAGTGCCTCCAAATAGGAGCCAGATTTTACCATTAACATTACAAAAGAAATTAAAACCAATTTGCCTGGCAATCTCCAGGTGTTTAGAATACTCAATTAGGGGTTCAAGGATACAGAGATAAGAAATACGATGATTATTTGCAAGCTTCCTAACCCTATCAACAGAAGCTTGGTTAATGCCACGAATATTCCAAATTCATAATATAAACAACACTAAAAGAATAACATTAGGAACCATCTATAGGCAAGCAAACAAGGCAAATAGTAGGAAAACTCTAAAGATAAGCAAAGAATTAGAATAACCCAAGAGCCTAGTTTTTGTTCCTGGTTGATTTTTGGCATTTATCATTTCAATTTGTGACTTTTGAGGAGGTTGCTCCTGAATTAAACCTACAGTAAGCTTGGAAGAAATTCTGTCCATCAACAACTTATGAAAATCCCTTAAGGAAGTAAATTCCCTCTCTTCATCTTGCACAAGACTAACAGTTATATTAGAATCAAAGTCGTATCTCTTGTACTTTAAATGAGTGAGAGTAGCTTTGCCATGCTGCAACAAGTCATCTGAAACACCAGGTAGCCTGCGAGAGGTTTTTGAAGCAACCAGATGATCTTGCCCCTACATAGTTTTAAATTTTTGTTAAGTATCAGCAATAACAGGTAAAATGCATTTGGTTGAGGTGGCATAATGTAGAACCAAATATGCACTAAAAGCAGCAGAGGTTCTTTTAGGTGGCCTGAATATGAATCAGTGTCAGCTTATGTAACATCTACAAGCATCTTTGAATTAGATGAAGCTTTGGCGCTGGCAGAGATAGAGCCTTGCTGTAGCCCTGTTGGACCTAGAAAGGGACCTTCAATGAGAGGAACAACAACAAAATTATGGTATGGCATTTTCTTATTCTCAGCTGAATGAGAGACAAGAACTACCAAATCTTCAATTGATTCAGGGACAATATGAATTCGTATGGAAGGTGAAGACTATGAAAGCATAGCTGCTGGAGCCGAAATGTTTTTATCCTTAGGTGCCCAAGTAACCACCTTATTTCCCTAGAGAAAGCTGGAGTATCATGTTGCTTGTGCTCATTTCCTGCTGCAATAGGATCAACACCATCCTTCTCCGGATACCTTACCAAGAGCATCTTCTTACAGTTTGAAGAATCATGCCCTACCTTCTTACAACGAGAGTAGTAAGGAGGCAAATCTTCATACAAAGTAGAATGCCAAAAGCCTTTGCCAACCCCAGTTCCAATCCATATTCTGGCTGGTAATTCTTTCAACAAATCCATCTCAACAAAACTTCGAGCAACACTAGCCCTACTTAGATTAGTTGTGGGTTCATCAATCTTTATAGGTTTTCCAACTAAATTTGCTATTGAAAAAAAAGAGGCTTTGTTAAAGAGATGGATGGGAAAACCTTCAAAACCAATCCAAGCTCGAATCACTGAAGGTTCAGCACTCAATTAGAAGTCAACGGACCATTTGAACACCCTCATTGGATATCTCTGTAATGATCTAGAGCCCTTTAACCATAGGAGCATATAATCTTCCTCTAAGTTGAAGCAGATTATCACATGTCTTACAAGAGCCCTTTAACCATAGGAGCATATAATCTTCCTCTAAGTTGAAACAGATCATCACATGTCTAGAGACCATCCAATTATGAAGTATCCTTTGAAGCCTACGGCGTAGCATACCCTATGGAGATTATCCATTAACGGCCTGCCGTATAAGAACTTCCCAATTAGACATAAATTGAAGGGGTAGGAGGGGAATCGATTTCCTTTGTGTCAAAGAATGCTGCCGTTCTGCCTTTCAATTGAGAATGTGGCTTCACCTTTGATTGAAATTCAATCGGAGTGGATGATTGAACAAATAAATCTGTGAAGGACTTCCTATTCCATACTCCACCAATAGCTTCCGACAGTGGCATTGCCATGACGGCAAAGGAGCGTAGACTGTAACGGCTAGGAATAGGAACGCTGTGGATTACAATCATCCGAAAAAAGGAAAGAAAAAAAGAAAGAAAGTGAGAGGAGAATCAATTAAGAAAAAGATTAGAAGAGGAGGAATCTTCCTGGCGAAGGTTGATTTTGGCAACAGTAGAGAGAGAACAGAGCATCTCAGCTTCAATACATATATAGATATATATCATCTATACATATGTATATATAACATATATTATATATAATAAATATACATATATATGTATATATATACATATATATGTATATATATTTATATGCATATATATACATATATACATATACATACATACGTTATATATGTATATATATACACACAAACACACATATATATACATATATATATATATATTTATATGTGTATGTGTATATATATACATATATAAATATATATTATGGAGATTACTTTGTTCGATTGCATAGAGAGAAATTCGAGTGTTTTTGTAGGTCAGTTTTTTGGAAAAAAGTTTTAATTTTTTGAATAAACTTGAAATAAATGCTAAGGGCAGCTTAAGTATGTGTAGAGAAAGATGTGTTCTGTTTTAGTGATCGATGATCTTGTGTAATGGAGTAGACTCTATGGCGATCATTGAGAACAGTAAGGGAAATTACATTGCATAAGGGATTATTTTTTTAGTTTCTTGAGTTCTTCCATAGCTATGGAAGCTTAAGCTTCTACAAATTTTTTTTTTAGAAAACTCTGATGACGGTATAGTTGTTTAGTTATCTATGAAATTTACTTGTATCTTACGGAATATTGCTTTGACTTTCAAAACTTCAAGCGAAACCATTACATTGCTTTGCCAACATGACTTTGTTACCGCCTGTGTTGCCTGCTTTTAGTGTGTTCTTTTTCTTCTTGATCTTCTGTTTCCTTGCTTATATGTTTATGTACTTTCTCTCTGTGGTTTTGATGTTCTTTTGTCTCTTTGTTTTAATGCTTTTTCCCTTCTTTGTTTTTATCTTCTCTGGTGATTAGGTTAATGTGGTGGGTTTTATGGTGAGGATGGGGGACATGTGTCCTCTATGTTTCCAATTTTGCTATGGGCTTGGTTGATTATTAGGTTAATAAGAAGTATTCTATAAAGACGGTCTCAAGGCGGATGATAAGATGGGGCATGCTAAGCTTAGCCTTCAACCATTAGTTGCAGCTACCAGATTGAGGCAAATCCTCAATGTTGCTATTGAATGGATGACATTAAGGAAGGTTATATTGGAGAATGACAATTGTTTGGCTGTTGAGAACTCCATCAATTGGGTGAATGGTGAAGTGACACATGACTTGTGGTTGAGGCTTTCTAATGTGGAATTAGAGAAATAGAATCAAAAAAATATCGCTGAGGTAGAGGGACTTACTGATGAGGTAAGTCATGTATCTGAGAAAAATGATGTTTTATGAAATTGTTTTATGTTTTTATCATTAGATAATTTATCTCATAACAAAGGTATTGAGAAATCAATTTGGCCACTGAACTCAAGTTCATGTGTTAATTTGGAAAATGGGCATGTAGTGCATGTTTCATTTTTATCTCATTGTAAGAGACATGTACGTTTACTGAGGTTACTTTTTGATATATTTGATTCCTAATTCTTCATCTATCCTCCTATCTGAGTTGTCTTTAGTTTGTGAAAAATGAATATGTTGGATGTGAATTTGAGCTAAATAGGATAATTCATAGTAAAGATTTGATTTTTTGGATTTTAATATATTTTATGTATATGGGTTTTGATTTAATTTGTTGTATGTATTTGAGGGTATGCATATTGTGGTCGTTTACTGGTTGTTGGGTATGAGGTCTTATGAAAGATTGACAGTTTTCATTTAGTCTGTTTTTTATTTCATTTTTGTCTTATGTCATGTGTTGTTTATCAGAAAGCTCTTTTTTTTTACTGGGCCTAGTTATATTTTTAACTTCCTAACCGCTTCAGAACAATTTTATTGGTTTTAGTGCATCCTTGTTCATGTGTTTAACTTATGTTTGATTTATTTAAATTTGTTAAATAAAGTAAGATTAAACTATACTTTTATCTGTCATTTCATTGATATCTTGATGGTTTTCAGATCAAGTGGGAAAAGTTTCTTTCAACATGCCAAAGCCATTGGACTATATGACAGCATAACCGAAAATGTTAAGAAGTCTCAATATGCTGTGAGAGGTGAGCTATATCTTGGGGTTTCTGACCTTCAGATGGAAGTAAAAAAAAGGTACTCCTAAAGTTTTTTCATACAATTTTATTGTTCTAGATTTGAGGATGATCATCTAATTGAATAAGAATGATCATCTAATTGATAAAAGCCAAACTAAAGGATAATTTTTTGCATCTAAGATAAATTAATATAAGGAATTAATATAACAACAAATTAGAGAGATGAGGAGCACATCACACCTCTTAATCCAATCTTTAATCCAAAGTGCGATTTGATTTTGTAAATTTTGTACCAGATTTCTTGTATTATAAGCCAAGCTTCTTATGTTGTAAAAAATTGTGAATATAAAAAAAAGTTAAGGTAACAAATATGTGAAGGTGGTGCGATTTAAATATAAATAATATGCATAATACAATTAAATAGATGACAAAGATGTGATGATGCTGTGATTTGAATATTAATATAAATCGAACACAATTATCCCAGTAACATGTAAAAAGTCCAAACTACTAAAAGCAAATACTAAACTGAAAAATAAGATAAGCTCATCCTCACTCCATATTGTCCTCACTTAGAGTTTTTGGATCACTTTCTTATTCATCCATGCATGTCTTGCCTTTCATTTACTCCAAAATCATTTCCATTACCTACATCTAGATCCTCCTCCATTATAGAGGATACTTCATCATTAAATTGAAGATTATAATGATGCAATTCTTTTTGTAAACTCAAAATTTCTTCCACAAGAGGTGGGGTAGAGGACGAGGGAGGACAAGTCGATGGCTAAGATGTGGTGTCATCTGTCGGTGGGAAAGGAGGGAACAGAGTGGGTACTGAATCCAGCAGCACACCACACTGAGAGGCGAACGAGATCATGAAGCCGGCAAACTTGTCATGTGTCTGCTGTATGTATCCCCACAACCTCTTCTCCCTCTCGATTTAGGAGTTGTGGGTAGCCGCAGAAGATACAAACGGAACCAATAACGAGCTACTACTGCCTCCCTATTACTCGGTGATAACTACAGATTGTGAGCCAAAACCGTACATATGGCCTTTGTTGCTACCACCGCTAGCCTCGAACATCAACTGCACATCAGTCGGCATGAGTGAGCCAGTCTCAATATAAAGGCTCTCCGCTTTCGCCTTTAGCTCCTGATATTTCACCTACAAGAAAGACATTAATAAGTGATTGTTAAGCAAAATACAAAGAGTAATAAATGATAATATAATATTAAACTAAATCTATTAGATAACCTTACGCGAAAATCGTTGGATCACGTGTCAATCCACTGTCCCTTTTGCTAATGTAGTAGGACGTACAACTCTGATTGTGTAAATGCCTCGCATATTTTCCCCTGCTACAAAAAATATGGTTGTAAGTTTAAAAAAATATAATAATTAAATATGAAAATAATGTAGTTGACTTACCCACTCAATGAATGACTAGACCACCCGGTTTTTTTGCCAGGCCCCTGGCCATTACACGCCTGCAGACAATTCTTCTGTGCCGCCTCCCGCTTCTTCTTGTAAGCATCTGAGTTCCATATATTACATAGACTCGTATACTATGCAGTAGTTATCCAGTCGGGTTGATACCCGTCCACTCGAACCTCGTACATCAAGTCCTTATAACGTGATGGGACCCGTTTCTTCCAAGCATCTCATATGGCATGCTCATGCATCAGGTCCCATGATAAATTTTCTGCAACAACACATACTTTGTTGATGAATAAAGCTTATATATTTAAAACTTTCTGTAATTACAATTATTTAAACACTTACCCCGAGCTTTATATACCACATATTCTTTATTTTGTCTAGGATTTTCCCAAAACTTGCATGAGCCTCAACAAAATGTGCCTCAATGATTTCCGTAATCAACTTAGCACAGTCCGATTGCTTGTTGAAGTTGTGCAATGTTCCAAAAATAATAGAAAAGGTAAAGGCTCTTCTCCTATTTTACGAATCTACAAAACTCTTTACTGAGCGAGACTCCATCCCAAGATAGGTAGAGTAGGCAAGAACTTGCTCGGCATGCTTCAAGCTATAATTTCTAGACTTGAAGTGGCTATGCTTTCTTCTTTCTACTAATTTTTAAGTATTAAGATTTGGAAAAAAGGCAAAAGGAAGAAAGAAAGGGAACCCTTAGTGATCGTGAGATAGTGGCTCTGTTCCAAACACGAACAAGAGAAGAGAGCGAAGTAGGAACTATAAGATTCAATTCAATCTAACAAGCAATCAAAATCTTTAGTTGGATCGCTACCATGTGGGGGGGTTCCATACAATACAAAACACCCATGTTATTTGCTGTAGGCCCGGGAGCTCAAAAATGATCCCGGTATATATAGAAAGCTCGGGCGAGCCACTAGGAGGGTAAGCCTTTCCCACGTGTCAAGTTGAATAATAAGTGTAGCGGAGGCAGCAGAGTCGTGAATAGGAAAATAAGTAGTAGCTAAGAATATGTCTTACGCGGTTACTCCGATTAAACCACGGGGAAGGGAAGGTGCGAAGCCAAGAAGCCTACAGGCTCTCAAGATATGTGCTTCCGCCCTGCCTTTCGATCGATACACAGTTCTTTTCCATTTTCTTCCAATAGTTCGACCTATCCAGAAAAATTGTCGGCCTTTACTTCGGCTTTCAATCCTAAGACCTGTGGTCTTTTCGTCCCCCTCAAAAGAGGCCTAACTTTACAGGATAAAACGGCGCATCGTCTTAGTCGGGTCCCTCTTCCTTTTACTTGAAATGCTTGACTCTTACCATAACCATGGTATTTAAAAAACAGCTTCATCCCTTCTTTATCCTATTTTCATGTCTAAATGGTGGTTTAGGAGTGCCAGAGAACTTGGTCCACCGGAAGCTCGTAGCTATGGTGAGGCCGAAGAGGCGCTATACAAAGAATACAAATCAAAAAACTTGAAACAACATCCATCAATGATGGTTCATTAATGCACTCCATTATTCAAGAAGAGAGAGTGTGTCTTTCCTCTGGAATCGTCATTTTTCCTAAGAAGAAGAACACAACGTTAAAGGTTCACGTTGAGTTGAGGTTAAGGGGCGATGGAAGCTTGTTAACACGAATCCTAACACATTTGGTCGAGGCATGCCTTTAAATCCTTATCTTCGAGGAACCCTGGCTCATTTTCTTAGGGAGAAACTGAGAGCAAAGGACCTCAGAGCAAAAGACACAACTTCTCTTTATATATGTATATTAATCATGTCGGGAGCCAACGAGTTCAGTCGAACAAGGTAAGGAGACTAAGGGCAGGATCAAGCGAAAAAGAAGTGAACACGAAGCTGAGGTTCTAAAAGATCTCGACCGATAGGGAGAGGAAGGTAGAAGGAAGTAACGGGCCCCTTTAGAAGATAGGGGAAGTGACATTTAATTCACCAAATCTAATCAAATTGCAAAAAACAAAACTTAACAGTTTGCGAAACAACTCGTGGCGTTTAAGTTTTGAAAAAAGTTTGACAGATTTTCCCCTCTAAAATTAACAATTCTTAGGCACAGAAAACTACCACATAGAGCAATTCAATATGTAACAATGTTTTTAAGAGTCCGAGCTCCCCCATAAAGTTTGAATACAACAATTTCATAAGCAATACTAATATATAAAAAACAATTCCATAAAGATAACAGTTTAAGGACAATAATTCCATACTCATAAAGGAACGTCTAACATCCCCTCATGGCATAAATAATCTATTTGAACCCTTATTTGTCTACAAGTTATATAATGATCTTTTTTTGCTACGACATGTACCTATCTGTCAGGGGTCGGTAAGATAGGAATGCGAGAGTCAACAACACTCTGCGTAATTGGCGTTGGTGACGTGCTGATGATGAAGCGGCAGGCCTCAATGACATCTTCACAGTAGATGAAGAAGAAGGAGTAGAAATGGGCGTTGGATTAGAGTATGGCAGCTACGGAAATGGAGTCAAGGTCGCTAGAGGTGTAGACGTTGCAGCCGGATAAGCAAATGTCCCCAGAGGAATAAAAGCTACAGCTGGAGGAGTAGACGTCTCTGGCTGAGCCCTCTTCTTCTTACTCCCACGTACCATCTGTCATATGAAAGAGAAAAAAATTTAGAAAGTTACTTAAAAATGAAGTTATTTAAAGTTACATAACGGTAAATTAAGACTGCCTGATGATAATTAATAATTGAATTTAATTAAAGAGCTAATTAAGACTTACATATTAACAAAATGAATGAATGAATGATGAAAATAATGTTCACTCCAAATCCACTAAAAGAATGAAGAAAAAGAGCTAACTTTTCTTCGTAATCAATAAAGATCAAGCAACAAAGTTCCTTTTGCAACAAGTTCACATCACTATAACTCCACAAATTTGTAAAAAGAATGCATTACTTAGTATCATAGGGAGATCCATTGTTGCCCAATTATTTCTATTTTAGCTATGCAACCCCAAGAAAAGTATTAGCTATGCAACCCCAAGAAAAGTATCTTGTTGCTGAAATTACTATACTGATAATTAATTATTTGAGCTTTATTGATATAAAATTAGAATGAAGGGTTACAAAGAAAATCTTGCAATTCGATTATGATAATATGACCATTATGACAACTATAACAAGAAGAACATATTTTTTCCTCCCTTTAGAATGAAGATAAGGAAGAATCTAGAAATGGGTAGGTAAGAAATGTCTTAATATTATTATTTTTGCATGTAAAGAAAAAGAATGTTGATAAATTCCAAAGCTTAAGATAGTGATAAAATACTTTCCATTTTTTGTAAAATACAAGGAGGCTAATTAATTAAATTAAAGTTAATGCAAGTTATTTGTCAAGCTAGTTTGTCAAGTATAGATTGGGTGCGGTGTCGTCGGTATTTAGTGATTTATCAAATTAGTTTTACTTGTAAGAAAGTTTTAAAAATGAAAGAGAAACTCCATAAACACTCTTCAATTATTACGGATTTGAACAACCAAATGTATTATAGTTCATAGTTTCAATCCAAATGCACCTTTACTCATTTGCTAAACATGTTTCTTACTTGTATATACATATATATATATATATATATATATTTTAACTAACAAAATTTCTAAACTAAACATCAATCCAAGTACAGCCTAGTCCAACTTTTAATGTTATCGACTGCTTCTTATCTAGTCGTTAACTTCGATCGGAAAAGCTCTGTTTTCTATCAAAATCAAAATCTCCAAACAAAACTATGTTCATGAGACCAAAATAGTACAATGAATGCCAACATATTTCATCCATAGAGAAAAGGATCACATTTCAACAATTCGAATGAAATTGCAATAGAAGGGGATCATCATTCGAAGTTCTAATAGTGCCGACCAACTCCATTGGACAATAGTCTTTGTTTAATCACAAGATTAAAAGAATCTATATTATATCAATTTTTTATACTACAAATATAAGTCCTTCAAATGTTCCATAACTTACCAAGAAAGCATTAGCTCTTATATGCTATGAGTTTGAAATTTGGAAAGCTAATTAATTCCAAATAAAGCAATCTAAAATCATATACAAATCACAAGATTATAAAACAAAATTAAGGACAAATTAAGACTTACTTATAAAGTTATCATAAAGTATGTGTGGACAATCATATACAAATCACAAGTTGTCAAATTATAAAGTTATCATAAGTATGTGTGGATAATCATATACAAATCACAAGTTGTCAAATTGGATCAGTAAGTGATAAAAATTTTAATATAAGTGAAATATACGTTCTTTGTTGTATTTTACAGATTTTGTATGAAACGGGAAAAATTAAAATTGTTTATTGACTGATTACCTACCGAATAATCAGTCGGTGATTTGTTGAAATGAACTTATCGACCGATTTTGTCATATTCGGTCAGTAACTTTATCTAGTTATAGATAGATTACCTATTAGTTGGTAATCGGTCGCTATTTAGATTAAGTTACCAAGCGATGAATGTCGGTTGGTAATTTTAGGCGCTAAACCTCTATTTTCTGGTAATTTAAGTTGCTTAACCTCTATTTTTTTTTTTGTGTAGAAAATAGTATTATAATAATAGTTTGATATAAAATTAGAGTTTTTTCCTTTTTGGTAAAACATAATTTTAGAGTTTGAAGACCCTTTCTATTACTCTCAATGAGAGAGAGAGAGAGAGAGAGAGAGAGAGAGAGAGAGAGAGAGAGAGAGAGAGAGAGAGAGAAAGAGAGAGTCTAATGAATTGATAAGCTAAGCTAGCTTTTCCCAAATATAGTGTGCCTTTATTTATGTGTAAAAGCAAAAACCACGAACATAAGTCTTTCATAGTATATGAATTCTATAATCTCAACTACTTAAAAAAAAGTATACAATATAAATAACTTGTACTGAGAAAATAGAACAACAAATTAACTGCAAACATTTTTTCTGAAATTTTTAATTGCAAACATTTTTTTTTCTGAAACATTTAACTCACACAAAAACATGAGTAATCTTATAATTAATATTGAACTTTAATAAATACAGAAAATATAATCACCAATTTGGAATAATTTATACATAATTTGCATTTTCAGTTTAAAGTTAGATCAACACAACTCAATAATATATATATATATAGCAACCTTTTGAAAAGAAAATTCGACTCAAATGTAACTGAAAGATAGGAAAAACAAAAAAAGATAGTAATACACCCAAAATGAATTTCAATCAAAACTCACCCAAATTTCCATTCAAAATTTACCTAAAAAAGAGTAATACATCTAATTGAAAATGAAAGCAAGACTTTTTGTACACATGCCCCTAAAAATAAAAAATAAAAAAATACCTATCGATAGTGGCATAGGAGGACCGCAGTGGAGCAGCGGGGACTGAAGTTATGGCTATCAAAGAGTAGCGAGGAGATTAGAGAAGGGAGAGAAGAAGAAGAAGAAGAAGAAGAAGAAGAAGAAGAAGAAGAAGAAAAAGAAGAAGAGAAGAGATGAGGGGAAAAAAAAAAGATAAAATAACTTACAGTGAGGAGGAGCTAACGTTAGTGGTCGTCGATAATGTGTTGCCGTTGGTGGGAAGGAGCCGCGCGGAGGGGTGAGGGAAATTGAAGGGGAGGGGGAAAGGGTTTTCTGGAGAGGGAAATTGAAGGGGAAGGGAAAAGGGTTTCCTGAGAGAGGGAAATTGAAATTATTCGGGGAAGTAGAGAGGGGTGCCTGTTTTATGTAAATATCCCAATAGTTACCGACCGACTTGCGAATAAATACTCGGTCGGTAACTACATATTAAATAATCATTTTTTTAGAAATATAATTTTACCGACTAATTTTCCACTGACCGTCGATCGGTAACATAAGTTTTGTAGATAACCGACTAATTCGGTTGATAACTTCAACTTAGTTATTGATCGATTAATTTCAGTCAGTAAATAGATTGGTATCTTCAAAATTTTTTGATTGACATGAATCGGTTGGTAATTTTGTTCCGTAAACCGATCATTTCTGGTAGTGATTTTACCCACTTTAATTCATATTTATCATTTTAATTTTACCTTCTTTAATTCATATTATTCCCATTCCTTTCTTTTTCTCTTCTTATTATGGAGGGTAATATAAATATTTTGCATTATTTTCTTAATCTTATTCACATACAAAGTTCAAAAGTATTTATATTCTTGACCAAAGGAAGTACCAATATTTTATGCTTATGAGAAAGTAATAGTAATCCATGTTAGATTTTGGGGTTAGTTATAAAACTGCCCTATACTTTTAGTCAATTATTAATTGAGTATCTAAACTTTATTTGAAGAGAAACATAGTCCATGTTTCTTTAGAAAAGAAAAAAAGAAAAAAACATATTCTATGTTAGATTTTTATTTTCTTTTTAGTTGTGCCATTCTTTTAAAAAGATAGTATATATAAAATAAAATAAAATAAAAATTATATCGATGCATATTATGGATGGAGATTTCATGAAGGTTTCTCCCACGCAAATTAATCAAGAGATCTTAGTTTTAAAATCGCAATCTTCTTTTTCTATCAAATAACTTGGACTTTATCACATCTACAGGTTTTTTATTTTTTTTAAGAATATCATATCTAAGATTAATAGTTACCATCAATTGGGTACCCTTTCATTTAATTTGGACAATTTGATACCCAAATTAAATTACAAGGATATTTTTAGGATTAACTTTAGATTTTGGTTGAAGAGAAATATAATCCATGCTCCTTTAGAAAAGAAAAAAGAAAACATAATGAATTCTATTTTCAATTTTATATTTTCTTTTTAGTTCTTGCTGTTCTTTTAAAAGATAACATTTATAAATAAAATAATTAAATAAAATCAAACCAAACCAAACTCCCTGTTGATCGAGTGCCCTTATCAAACAATAAAATTTGTCACATAATCAAGGACAAAAAGATAGCAGCAATTGATTTTGAAGATTTACCAAAACGCACAATAAAAAAAATATCCACTGATATTATTCTTTAAGATAAAATGAAATAACAAAATGAAAAATATAAAAGAATGAAATGAAAACATAACTAAATTTATTCAATATATAAACTAAAAGATCTTATGCATTCTTCATGTTCGCTTTAGTCTTTTTAAGTAATGAAATAGTTGCTTCATACTCTTTCCTTGTGAATTCGAATTTTTTTTTTAGCCACAGTGCAAGTTCTTTGCAAGTCTTTATAGTCCATTTGCTGGCTTTATAAATGACACTATCTTTTTTTTCTTCAAATATTTCTTCAGTATTTTTAAGACATCTTGGTAACGTTCTTCTCTAAGTTTATCGCATTTCTCTATCAGGTCTCGAATCATAACATTCAACTCCTTTGGAGACATTCTCTCAACACATTTGCATTTCAAATTTTCTATAATTTAGTAGTTATTGTAATAGTAAATTAAAAAAAAAACATTATAATATAGTTATTGTAATAGTAAATAGCAGAATGTTATTATGAATGGTAATAGTAAATAGAAAATTTACTCGCAGAAGATGATGCTGAAGAATATGGTGATACTGAGGAAGATGATGAATATGATAAAGATTCCATTGATACGGAGGTATGAAGGAGAAGAATAGTAATTGATTGAGAAGCAGAAAGTAGGGACGGTAATTTTAACGTAAGGTTGTAGGAGGAGAACGATATTAGATCACTACAAAAATGGAAACAATTACAGACGACAAAAATCATCGGTATAGCATCAGTATGATCCTGTTACCGACAACATAATGATGAAAATGTAACTGTCGGATAATTTTCGCCGATAAAAATAGCTATCGATGGCTCGTCATCAGTAAGCACGGTTTTTGACCGACTTATAGATGGATTTTTTGTTTCTGTTATTTATTTTCTTACCGATCAACTCGTCTCATCGATAACAAACGCCAACGGCTTTACCAGCGATTTTCCTATCATCGGTAACACTTACTGACAGACTTAGCAATGACAGTAGTTGCAGTCGGTAAGCTCCACCGATAGAAACTACTGACGATTTTTTGGTCGGTACTAAGATTAAAAAAATTTTAAAAAATATTTTGTGGTGGATCCTTCGATAATACCTTTTTTTATATTGTTTAAAAATGGAACCGAAACTGCCTAAAATGCAAAAAATCTAAAAACAGCAATATAAATTATTCATACACTAAATGTAAAACATCCATCAAAGATAAAAAAGAAACCATAAACGAAATATATAATCCATAAACCAATTATAAACATCCATGAAACGTAAGAAACATAAACATCCATCAAATTGAAAAAATATAAACATCCATCAAAGTGTATATATAATGACAGGCCTATATAGCATCTCTAAAGGATGGGAGAGCATCTTCTATGTGGTTGGGTAAAGGAGAGGTGGGTTCGAGAGCTTGAATAGAAGGAGGTGGGTCGGCACCTCGGAGGTCCTTGCTGCTGCTGCTGTAGTCGATGAAAATGTGGAAGGATCAACACTCATCGCAGCTCTGACAAGGGGCATCATCAGTGGGAATGGAATGTATGCCAGGTCGTTATGCTCTAGTAGCTGTGTCATGTGCTCATAAAAAACAGCAGATACTATGGAAACAACATCCTCTACCCTACGCATAAGCCTTTGCTCGTGATCCAAGCAACACGGCGCCAATGCAGCTACGGCTCGGTTGCTCTCGGTTATAAAATGAGTTGCCTCCAAACTAGCTTCATACAAACGGTTGTGGCCCATCCCACTAGTTATAATGGCCATCAGCTGGAGATCATCGGGCATAGCAGTACTTGACGCTTCAACATCCTTCTCGGCCTTCTTCCGGATCTCGTGAAATTTCTCCTGCAATTTAAAATGTTAGTTGAATTAGACTTTTTGTTATAAAACATTATATAAACTTAAGTTATAATCGATACTAAACTTATCCAGAACTCTACCGGGTAGAAATCTACGTACTCCCCCTTCTGATGTTTGTGAAGCTCATCCAAGTACTTACTCCGAAAGAACCTATTAGTCAAATCTTTTTACTGCAAAACAAAAACAAAAAGATTAACATTCTTTTCTAAGTTAGTTTAATTAATAAGAGAAATTTAATATCAAATAAACTTCTTACCCATTTCACAATCGTCTTTGTGAATTAGATGGAACCGCCCATGTGCTTCTTGGCTCCCCATTCTCCCTTTCCCTGAGTCCGGTTCTTCTTATTCCGCTCGTACTGGGCTTTATACGTTGGGTTATTCTAATGATTCCATATCTTGGCCCAATAGCTCTCATCAATCCACGACGGCCTCTTGTTCTTTCCCTGACCATCGTCCAAGAAATCCCTTAATCATTCTTTCGCCTTTGACTGCCATGCATACGATCTTTATCTTCGTCATATAGTAGGCCGGATCCCATACACGTCGTCTTTGAATATTTAGAAGATTAGAAATCATAAGGCATATTTTAATGATCATAAGGAAAATTAGAAATCATAAGGCATATTTTAATGATCATAAGGCAAATTATAAACCTTAAGGCATTTTTTCATGATCATAAGGCAAATTTTAATTATCATAAGGCAAATTTTAATTATCATAAGGCATATTTTAATGATTATAAGACAAATTTTAATGATTATAAGG
Source organism: Catharanthus roseus (assembly GCA_028651295.1). Lineage (NCBI taxonomy): Eukaryota > Viridiplantae > Streptophyta > Magnoliopsida > Gentianales > Apocynaceae > Catharanthus > Catharanthus roseus. Next base: position 24,308,517 of record JAPQWS010000153.1, on the reverse strand, counting down.
CATATTAAAAATCCTAAGGCACATTTTCATGATCATAAGGCAAACTTAGAAATCATAAGACATAATTTCATGATTAAAACAAATAAATTTCCTAAACTAACTCCAATAAAAAATTTAATGATTCCTTTATAAAAATTAGATTTTGTATGATTCATTTACTTAAAACTCTCACCATCATATATCTCGGACAGCCTGAGGGAGCTCAGACCAAGTTTGGTAAGGCCCATTGAACCGCTCCTGGAAGACAAATGAGATGTGGCTGGCGGCTCTCGAAAAGGGTTGTAGTCTTTAACACAAAACTTTTATTAGTATTTATATCAGAATATAAATATTTTTGTATATATATAAATACTTAATGGTTTATATGAAAATATAATAACTCTCGAGAATTTCCGGGTGGAGGCCTCCAGCCAGAGGAAGCATATCTGGAGCACAAGGACCCATATCAAGAGTCGGAAGATTCATCTCCGGAGCCACAAGAGCAGATGACTGTGAGGTAGTAGGTGGGCCCTACATTATCGGTGGAGTAGGTGATGGAGTTAGTTGACTAGTGGACGGCAGATGAAGAGGACTGTCATGCTAGCAGGTGGCGGTGGGGCCTGCGTCATCGGTGGAGTGGGTGTCCCCGTCGACTGTGTACCTATCGACTGCGTGCCCGTCAAGGGGCTAGCATCTAACTGTCTCTTCCATCCTCAAGGCATCGTACCTGCGATAGAAGGAACGTGAATGAATTAGTTAAAATTATTATAAACAAATAAGTGTAATAAACGTATAAGTGTAATAAACATATATAAGTGTAATCATATTATGTAAACCAAAGTACAGGATACAATATTCTATGTGTCAGAATTCTCATCGTTTTATCGATAGAATCATCGGTTGGATCATCGTCGGCATCTCCATCGGAATCTTCATCAGGATCATTGTCGACATCTTTGTCTGAATCTTTATCGAAATCCCATTCGATCTTAGTTTCATCATTTTGTAATTCCTCGAAATATCTTTCGATGTCGATGTCTAACTCTTTTGAAGAACGAGAATCATGCACTAGCATCCCCATGCCTTCAATCATCGCATCTACTGTCGAACCCTCACCAATATCCATATTCTCTTAGAACGCATCATCTTGGAAATGGAAGATCTATTACTCGTAGTTGAGATTCCGTTACACTAAGCCAGTTTGTCCTCGTTCTTTTAGAGCCTGGATATGGAAGAAATGAAACTTGGTCTGCTTTATGAGCTAATATGAAAGGATCATATCTTCCATATCACCGATCTTTTTGCAACTCAACAATAAGCGAAGGTAGCTCTTGGGTCCCTGCCGACGCTGGGTTACAAAAGCATGGGAAGCGAGTTATATTGAGGATGAATCCGTATTCCTTGATTTGAAGAATCAAACCAATCACAATGAAACAAGACCACCCTTTGGATTGGTGTTCCAGTTAGCTCAACCTCAATTATTTCTCTTAAAACACTGTAATAATTCGGTTTTACACAAATACTGTTATTACAAGTTTCTCCCTCCTCACCCCTATCTTTTATGTGAAACTAAAACTCATTGACAATGTTATCGGTCTATATCTTCACTTTTTTATTAGGACCCCAAGATAGATTCTTTAGGAGTTCACTACACAGTTTGGTGGGATCGTGCATCTGTATAAACAAAAATACTTTTGTTAATTAAATTTGTTAATAAATTTGCAATTTAAATTTGAATAAGTTCATAAAGATAACTTACTTTATTCGAAACCACTTCACGAATCCCTCGCTTACTTTTTCTTGAATTTCCTTCTTTGTTATATTCAACTTGATATTTCGCAATTTCAATTCGTATTTCCTGCATTTATTAAATATAAAGCTTTAAACATATATATATATATATATTAAACATGTTTTAAGTGAAGAACATAAGTTGACTTACTGAAGGTAAGGTTTCACTTCCTCGCAATTAAGGAGGATATAATTTTGCATTGCTTTGAATTCTCGTTTTTCCAAGTATATGTTTTTCATTTGACCTAACTTTCTTCCTTGTTGATTACATACTGATAGAACCTTACCCACATGAAGAGGATTCCCGGCATCATTGTTTCGTCTATCTCTTTTATAGAGTGTGGGTGCACTTTCTTCGAAGTAGTAATTGAAGAATATCGCGGCCTCCTCAATTAAGTAAGGGTTGCATAATGATCCCTCAGCTCTTGCCTTATTTTTTATCATCTTCTTTATATGGTGCAAGTACTTAATGTGAATTCAAAGTATAAATGAATGAGTTATATAATTTAATTAATCTAATAACTTAATTGAATTATAAATGAATGGTTACATAGCTTACCTCTCGAATGGGTACATCTACCTGTATTGGATAGGACCGCATACCCTCGTCTCAAACGACAAATGAATCTTCAATGCTCTATGACATAAAAAAAAACTCGAATGGAAGATGCGTTCTGACTTGCATATCAAAATGGGAATGCTTTCTTCTAATTCATGCATATGTGACAGACTTATTTTTGGCGTGCACAAGTCTCGGTAGAATAGACTCAATTCGACTAATCAACTCCACACCTTCCCAGAAGGAGCTCTCTAAAGGCGATGGGCATCAGTTTTTCCATGAACACATGATAATCATGGCTTTTCATGCCAGTCATCTTCATTTCTTTATAAATTAACACACCTGGCCAAGTCAGATGCATATTCGTCTAGCAGTTGTAACTCTTTAACCCAATCAAACACCATTTTCTTTTGTTCTTTAGTCAAGGTGTAACACATTGTTGGCTTCAAAAAATTACGCCCGCCCCTCTCTTTCATCAACAAGTTCGGTCGGTTGCAATACAAATGTAGGTCTTGTCTAGCCTTGATATTATCCTTAATTTCCATTTTACATCCATGACAGTATTAAATACATTATCAAACACATTCTTCTCGTTGTGTATCACGTCAATGTTATGACGGACTAAGAGGGTATGGAAATAAGGAAGATCCTAAAATATACTTCTTCTTGTCCAATTATGATCCTTTCCCCTACCATCTTCCTTGCCTAATTCTTTTCTTGTTTTGGTGATTTTTGGAAAGTCCTGGACCCTTTCCTATATATGTTCTCCTGAAAGTCGTAGTGGAGGTGACGAGTATTCCTCACATTTACCCCACTTGAAAGATCTCGAATCTCATCTGAATTGATGATCCGGTGGCAAGAAACATCGATGGCAATTCAATCAAGATTATTTTTTACCATTTTACAAATGAAAGGACTGTGTCTGTTCCATACAATATGAACAAGCCAACGTCCTCGCTGTAATCCAAATGCTCAACATACCATATGCTAAAAAGTCACTAACCATCCAAAAAAGTGAAGACCATATTTGGAAATTATGTTTCTTCTATATGTCATAAATAAGGGTCTAATATTCCACAACTGATTTAATTCTTCTATCAATGGTTGGAAATAAACATCTAATTTATGTTTCGGATTTTTTGAACTTGGGATGAGAACCGTCAAGAATGTTACCTCCTTTTTCATACACATCTAAGGCGGAAAGTTATACAGTGTTACCATTACTGGCCATAAAGAGTATGTCTTTCTCGCCATTCCAAAAGGTGAAACCCCATCTGTACAAAGGCCATGTCTCATGTTCCTCGATTCTACTAAAAAATAAGAGTAAATCCTATCAAAATGCTTCCAAGCTTCACCATCTCTAGGATAACTCATCACATTCGGCTCCTATGAGCTTTCAACATGCCACCTCATGTGCTCAATAGTTCTTTTTGATACATACAATCTTTGTATTCTAGGAGTTAACAGAAAGTAAAACATTGTCTTCACCGATTTCGTCTGCTCCAGTTCCTTTTCTTCCCTCTTTTCTTCCTACATATCTTAACCGGTGACTATTGCAAAACTTACATTCCGTTCTCTCAGAATCCTCCTTCCAATCAAGCATACAACCATTGGAATAAATATTAATCCTTTGTACGGGCAATCCTAAGACGATATCAATTCCTACGTCGCGTACCATTCTTTGACCATATGATTGCCCGGCAGTAAATGCCTCTTTATGAATGCACAAATATCATTGTACAACTTTTAAGTCTATTGGTTCTTAAACTTAATGTACAACTCAGCAGTCGCAAATAACACTGAATGTCTATCATCCCCATCAACCAATGGTGTCTCCATCGCTTTTAACATGTTAAAAAACTTTTTCGTCTTAGGATTAGGTGGTTCTTTGGGATTGTATTCTTCCTGAGGCAAAATGTTCAGACCGACTGCATCAAATATCATCTCATGATTTTAGTCGTTTTCAGTCGGCAATGACCGTAAACTTTCTACTCAAACATGAGAACAGAGTGAATCAGCACGTTCTGTCAGAATACATTCCTCATCATGTTGCTAGAGGTTTTCACCATGAGCTGTCCAATTATGATAACAAGGCACAAAACCCCACTGCAGAAGACGTTCCCTCACAACTTTGGAATGTATAATCTTCTTATTTTTACACTTTGAACACGAACATCTCGATGAATTTTTACTTCCATTCTTAGATTCAAGACACTGACGAGTAAAATAATCTATCCTGTTAATGAATTGACTTGTAAGACCTTTAACCTTGGGCTCTCTTTCTATATACATCCAATTATGATTTGGTATATCTTCCATAGCTCCTAAGAATGATTAGGAGAATGAATTGTTAGTTCCATAACTCCTAAGTTGCAATTATGAAGTTCAAAACTTTAGACGTACTTTACAATCAAAACTTAAGAAGCAAGCATAATAACTTAAGGCATTATGTTAATTGTTATTTAAGTTTGTGATTTAAGAAACAAGGATTATAAAGTCTTATAATTTCATCATTTATTATTAAGTCATTCATTAAAAATATAAGTTATTTATAAGATTAGAAAACTTTTGGCAGAGTTTTCCATGTATTATGGACATTTTCCAGGCACACAGGCCATACAAACAAACGCCAATACAGTTTCACACAAATTTAAAGAATTATAGCTCCCCCCCCCATAAAACTATATATACACCTAAAGAGTAAGGGCTCCCTTGTAAAATTATATATACAACCTAAAAATCAGGGCTCCCTAATAAAACATACTTTAAAGAGTCAGGGTTCCCCCATAAACTTGAAAGGGTCAGGGCTCTCCCGCAAAACACAAAATTAAACTAATTAAACACATACCTCTATCGTGTGTATGATGCAGTGTATGTCACCAAAATCTTCAAGAAAAAACTATACGAAACAAAAGAGAATAATATTAAATTTAAAACTGAAACTTAAACTACTTAAGCTAAAGTCATAATTGAAAAGTATAAAATTTAACGACTTAAATTACTTAAACTTAAATCTACACTTATTTACAATCTTTGTCGATTCTTTGAATGAAAACCCCAATTGAATAGTAAGAAGACAAAATGCACATTATTCATTGTTCCAATTGAATAGAGATCAAATGACGATGAAGGAACTAATTTGTTACCAACATTTTTTGTTACAAGTTTCATAGCTACAAGTTTTTTTTCACGTTTTAAATCACTAAAAAATAAAAATTATGAGAATTAACTTGATTCAGAATTAATTAGTTTAAAAATACGAGCTAAGAGTGTTAATATAAGAGAAAATATATTTTATCATTCCCTTGTTCAAATATGAATGATAAGATACAATCTAAATTCCATGCATAAAAATCAATAATAAGAGAACCGTTCTTTTGCAAAATGAGTAGTACAACAAAATTCAATTATTAAAAACAAAAAGGAAATGAGCATTAAATAACATCATCAATATGGAATTTGACTATCACATATTAATACTTATACCCTTACTTCTTTATTTCTTATTTTGTTCCTGAAGAAAACAATGGTATGAAGGACAAATTTAATTTCAGGGTGGTGTTACATCAATGGGCCCTTTCTTGGAGAAATTTTTCCCAGTGGTATACTGAAGAACAAAGACAAAAGACCAAGCTGAACTTAATAGCAACCATAGCAAATATGATGATCAATAAAATATAATTAATTAGACAACGGCTTTTTTCTATTTTCTTACTGCCACATAAAGCTAAAAGATAAGTAAAGAATTCCACTTAATTTAACAACCAAATTTCAGCAGCAAAAAACACCCAAATTTCTTGTTCAATTGAAAAAACAACAAAGAACAAGAAAAATTCATTTGTACGGGAACAGAAAGAGAAAAAGAAAAAAAGTAAGAGAATTTTCTACAATCTAATTAAACACTCAAAACACATTCAAAGCAAATTCAATTGGAAGTTCTTTAGTTTCAAGAACACAAATCCCAGAAAAAAAATTACCTACGTAGTCCCTCTTTACTCTGGCAATGGTGGCGGCAGGAGCTTTTGCAATGTGCGTCGGCGGGTTCGGTTTGCTTGAGGTTGTGAGAAATAGAGAGAAAGAAGAAAAGAAGAAGAAGGTAGAAGATGGGTCTTAAATCTTAAACGAGAGAGAGAGAGAGAGCTCACCTGAGGTCGTCGTCGACGGTGGTGGTATTGCCTGAGATCGTCGACAGGCGGTGGTGGAGTTCGTCATTGAGATGGTGGGAGAGATGGGAGGGTAATTCTCGGCATTTGATTTTGAGAACAATTAGGATTTGGGAAAGAAGGGGAAATGGTATCTCGATTTTGATACATCTATGGCCTTGTTATTGACGGGCTTCCGATGGACAAACCTGTTGTTAGCAATTTTAAAATGTTTCCAACGGGCTTGTCATCGTTAACATTGTTAAGTCTATAGGCAATTTATTTAGTTACCGATGAAACGTATCTGTGTCAAACCTGTCGGTAATAGATATAACCGATGGTCTTTCCGTCGGTAACAAGCCGTCATTTTTTTACGCCCAATTTTTTTCCATTTTTCTGGCTTCAATTCTTAAAATCCCACAACCTACGCATCATCGTCGGTGTGCGTCAGTATATACCAACGCTTTTGATTGCCATCATTATATATTGTTGATAAATTGGTCTTTTTTAGTAGTACGACTGAATATTTATAGTAGAAAGATTATAAGTAATTGACAAATTATCTTTATTAGAATCTAAGTAGAAATCATATTCTTATATTTTCTTCTTAATAATGAACATGTATCACAAAACAAAATCTAAAGAAGATATATCAGTAATAGTAATCAAGCGTATTACTGATACATCATGTCTTTTTAAATTTTTTTAACGTGTATAACAAAAAAGAATCTAAAGAAGATGATATATCAGTAAAAGTAATAATCAAGTGTATTAGTGATATCTCATTTTTTTTCATTGTTTTTTGGTTTCAGTAATACTAATAAACATGTATCACTAATATATCAAATAAACCCAGGATATAAATATAAGTAATATAAAACTTTTAAATATAAGTAATATAAAACTTTTAGAGAAGAAAATAAGAAGCTTACTTGAAAATAGGATTGGAGATAATTTCTTGAAAGATAATTTCTTGAAATTGAATTTGAGATAGGATACAAGAGATGATAGGAGAAGGAAGGCTAAAAGGTTTTTCGTCTAAAGCTTGTGTAAATTTTTGCCTGTCTCCCTATGAGTTATGATACGCTATTTATAGAATTAAAGAATGAATTTACATTTGAATTTCAATATGCATTTCATTTGAATTTGAATTTCATTTGCATTTGTTTTGGCAGGTACTTGAGTAGATGCTGCAATAATGGAGAGGAATAATGGTGTCTCGTAGTGGAGTGTGGGTCCCTCCACGTGGTCATGATGCAACTTTTGACTTCTTTTTGAAAGTGGGAATAATGTTGTCTTGGAGTGGAGTGTGGGTCCCTCCACTTTGTGTTGTCTGCCATCATGAGGAGAGATGGTCATTATTACACCGAGAAATATAATTATCTATACATAATGATTATAGTTTACATAAATGTTATAGTAGACATAATTTCTATACATAATTAGAGTAGACATAATTATTTTTACATAATCATGAGCAGAAAATGTCAAAATTCAAATCGGAGTGGGAACGACGGGACCACTTTGCCGGGAACACCCTTGCCAACGGGCTTACCAACGGACTTACGAGCTGACCAACACCTTACCAACACTCAGAGGTGGAAATGTTCATTTTCGTCTCATTTTCGTCAGTTTTTTTTTTTTTTTTAAGGAAATCAAATATCAAATGGATCTTGGGCACATGGCCCTCCGAAGGGATCTGTAGAGGAATCTTGTGAAGAAGTAGGGCTTTGACTGGCTTGTTTTTTCATTTGTTGTTGAAATGCTTTGAAGCGAAGAAATTCTTGGAATTGTTGAGCGTCATCATCATCTTCAGCTGTGATTTTTGAAATAGACGATTCTTGTTTGAGTGGTGAAGGAATGGCAGGAGCAGTGGGTTGAACAGAGCTGGGTGAATGTGTTGCTCCTTTGGAAAGCGATTGAATACTGCGTTGAAGTAAGTGTCGTTGTTGAATGAATTGAAGGACTGCTTCTTGAGAGCAAAGTTCTACTTGAATAACTCGGTCCACCATTTGATTTTAAATTCCCTAATAAGGGACATTGGATAATCTTTTGAATAAATTTGATCAATCTTATAACTCCAGCAGAGTATCCAAGGGACTCGGAGTTCTGCATAGAATTGAAGTGGAATAGCATATGACGGTCCAGTCATCTTTTTAATCCATGTTTGAAATCCTAATTTTGGAATGGGAGGTAATATGTCTGGTGGACTACCAAAATTAAGCCACCATTCATAAAACCAAATAGGAAAGTCTTTTGAGCAATTTTGATGAAATATAAAGAACCATGAATGGTCAAAGGGTCGTTTGAAGAAAGTGCGATACCAAGCCATTCTATAGTCTTGGTACGTATAATCCTTTGGAATGAAATTTACGGAAAATTGTTTTGTAGTCCAGATGGATGCCCATTCGGTAGATTTGATGACCTTTTTAATAATACACTTTGAATAGGCAATTTTCTGAGGATTTTGTCTGTCAGGAGTATGAGAAATGTCAACTGAATTTGAGTCCACCAAAATGAGTTCATAAAATGTTTGAGTCTTTTGAGGATCATCGGGTAGCCATTGGCATCCCAAAGGAAGGATTCTTTGGAGCAAATTTTGGAGGGCTTTGAATTCAGGAATTTCAGAGAAAGAGGTAATTAATACGTTTTCTACTACTGGTTTGGTAAAATATTGAGTGGATGCAGAGGATGCATTTTGAGTGGATGTAGTGGGAACGGTTGGAGATTTCTGTAGTTTGAATGAAGGTGTTTCAGCGGCCATTGAATATGTAAGGGGAGGAAAATCTTTGAGGGCTTGAAATCTGTTGGGCGTTTGAATGGGAGAGGCGGAATGAATAGTGGTCTTCATTTCATAATCCTTTGAACTTTGAATTTGTAATCTTTGAGTTTTTTCTCGCTCCTTGAGCTTACTCATTGTAACTAGCTGTAAGAAATTCTCTAGTTAGAAAATCAGGTAAAGAATTGTTTGTACCTTTGATATATTCAATATCAAAATCAAAAGCTGATAGAATTGCTCGCCAGCGAGCAAAAATTTGTTTTGAAACAAGGTTTTGAACATCCTGTTGTAAAATTTCTTTGGCGGATTTGCAATCAATTCGTAAAAGAAATTTTTTATTGAATAAATCATCTTGAAATTTGGAAATACATAAAACTATAGATAAAATTTCTTTTTTGACAGTTGAATAATTTTTTTGTGGTCCGAGCCAAAGACCACTATGATATCTAACGAGATGCTCATGAGATGAATGTCCTAATTTTTGTTTTAATATGCCTCCATATCCTATATTGGATGCATCTTTTTCGACGATTATGAATGCAGATGGATGTGGAATAGACATACAGGGCAACGTTTTGGCTTTTTCTTTTAACATTCGAACAATTTGAGTATGTTTGGAAGTCCATGCAGGAGGATTCTTTTGTAAACGTTGATAAAGAGGTGCACAAATTTGTCGAAGATGTGGAAAGAAATCAGAAATATAATTGAGACATCCTAGGAATCTTTGTAATTGAGTTTTGTCTTTGATTTCATTGGGAAATTTGTGAGCAAATTCTAAAACTCTATTGATAGGTGTAATAGTGCCTTTGTAAAGGGTATGACCTAAAAAACGAATTTGAGTTTGGAATAACTTAATCTTAGTAGCAGAGACTACTAAACCACTCTTTTTGAGCAAATTCTAAAACTCTATTGATAGGTGCAATAGTGCCTTTGTAAATGGTATGACCTAAAAAACGAATTTGAGTTTGGAATAACTTAATCTTAGTAGCAGAGACTACTAAACCACTCTTTTTGATAATATTAAGGAAAGTATGCAAATGTTTGAAATGCTGATCTATTGATTGTGAAAATAATAAAACATCATCAATATAAACTATAATGAATGCAGTATAAGGAGTGAAGATTTCATTCATGATGTTTTGAAATTCTGAAGGAGCATTTTTTAAACAAAATGGCATGACATTCCATTCATAACGACCGAATGGAACTGTGAATGCTGTCTTATAACGGTCTTGTTCGGCGATTTGAATTTACCAAATCCCGGATTTCATGTCGAATTTTGAAAAAATCTTGGCATCATATAATCGTTTTAATAAATCTTGTTTGTTAGGAATAGGATATCGAATCCATTGTAATACGTCATTGAGTGGTTTGTAATTAATGACTAACCTTGGAACACCACGTTCTTTTTCTGCCTGTTTCATGACATAAAAGGCAGCACAACTCCATGGGGACTTGGAAGGCCGAATTAATTTCTTGTACAACAAGTCTTGAATTTCCTTCTTGCAAATTTCTAACATTTCGGAATTCATTTGAATGGGACTTTCCTTTGTAGGAATTTTCTTTTCGGAAAAATCTTTTTCATATGGTAATGAAACAATATGTTTTTTTCTATTCCAGAATGCATTTGGAATATCAGAACATACTTCATTTTTAATTAAATTCTCCAGATCGAGAATTCGTTGTTGAAGAGCAGGGCGTTGTAATTGTTCCTCAATTCTTGCATAAGAAAGGTCTTCTTTTAAAAATTGGATTTTGTTCTGTATTCTTTGAATGGTATTTACCTGTTTGTAAATCGAATTTTCTTGTAATAAAAATAATTCTTTTTGCTTGACAGGGTTTAAAAATTTGAAAAGAACCGTGTTACCCAGAATTTTTGTTCCTAAACCATGTTGATTTACCCAAAAAGGATAAATTTGAGAAAGAAAAGGAGTACCTAATATAATATCGGTGTTTAAATCTTCTACGACAATGAATTGGTGTTTGAAACAGTAAGTATCATTGCAAATGGCAGTTTTGATGAGTTTACCTTTGACGTGCAAGGGCATCCCATTAGCGGTGACAAGGGATTCGTTTGTAGGGACGTAATACTTTGTAGGAATCAATCCATCACGGATGCAGCTTTGATCAGCACCACTATCCAACATGGCCGTGAATGTAGATTTGAAATCACCAATGGAAATTGTAACATATATATTCCATTTTTGAAATGTAATTTTATCAATTATTGAAATAAATTTAGAATCACCAGGATTAGTATTTGGAATAAGAATTTCTGCTGGAGTAAATACTGGAGGAGATGAATCAGTAATAACTTCTTTTCCTTTGGAATTGCGGGACTGTAATAAGGCAATATGCGTATCTAATTCGAGATTTTTAGTTTCTACTGAAAAGACTCTCTCTTTTAACTCTTTTACCTGAGCCTTTAAGGAATGAATTTCGGTTTGCAATTCTTTGGTACTATGTTGTCGAAGTTGAGGGTTCATATGTGGATAACGTTCAAACATTTTGGAAATACTGAATGGTTCTACTAACCTGGCAGAACTGGATTCTTCCCGGAGAATTAATGCTTTGAGTTTTTCAAGTTGCTTTTTCTGTGCTTCGGGAGAAAGGTTTTGAATGATATCGAAAATTAATTCCTTCTGGTCTTTGGTGGTATTGTCTGAATGTCTGATCATATTAATAACTTTGCAGGCACAAGGGGAAGATAGATTACCTTCATCTGTACTGCTAGAATCTTGGAAATCTTCAGGATGGGAATCAATGTCGGAATCGCCTTGAACCAAAGATATACATAATTTTTCTTTGAGCTCTTTGTCTAATTCAGGAAATTGGTCGAGAATTTCATTAATCTTCATTTTGCTACGGCAGACATTAGCCTTATGGCCTGGTTTTCCACATTTGAAACAAGTAATCTGTTTGTAACCATTTTACTTTGGGTTTTTATAAAAATCTGGATTTGAGTGTTTTGATCGTCGAGAATATCGATACTTTCTTGAATATCTGGGTGGTCGTTGGAAAGAATGCTTTTTGTGTTGAGCAGAGGGAGCCTTAATGCCTTTGATACAAAATGCTTCACAAAATGAACCTAACTCACGACGTTCACTACCATATTTTGCTTGAAATTTCAATTCTTGACATACCAAAATAAACCCAGGATATAAATATAAGTAATATAAAACTTTTAAATATAAGTAATATAAAACTTTTCAAAATAAACCCAGGATATAAATATAAGTAATATAAAACTTTTAAATATAAGTAATATAAAACTTTTAGAGAAGAAAATAAGAAGCTTACTTGAAAATAGGATTAGAGATAATTTCTTGAAAGATAATTTCTTGAAATTGAATTTGAGATAGGATACAAGAGATGATAGGAGAAGGAAGGCTAAAAGGTTTTTCGTCTAAAGCTTGTGTAAATTTTTGCCTGTCTCCCTATGAGTTATGATACGCTATTTATAGAATTAAAGAATGAATTTACATTTGAATTTCAATATGCATTTCATTTGAATTTGAATTTCATTTGCATTTGTTTTGGCAGGTACTTGAGTAGATGCTGCAATAATGGAGAGGAATAATGGTGTCTCGTAGTGGAGTGTGGGTCCCTCCACGTGGTCATGATGCAACTTTTGACTTCTTTTTGAAAGTGGGAATAATGTTGTCTTGGAGTGGAGTGTGGGTCCCTCCACTTTGTGCTGTCGGCCATCATGAGGAGAGATGGTCATTATTACACCGAGAAATATAATTATCTATGCATAATGATTATAGTTTACATAAATGTTATAGTAGACATAATTTCTATACATAATTAGAGTAGACATAATTATTTTTACATAATCATGAGCAGAAAATGTCAAAATTCAAATCGGAGTGGGAACGACGGGACCACTTTGCCGGGAACACCCTTGCCAACGGGCTTACCAACGGACTTACGAGCTGACCAACACCTTACCAACACTCAGAGGTGGAAATGTTCATTTTTGTCTCATTTTCGTCAGTTTTTTTTTTTTTTTTTTAAGGAAATCAAATATCAAATGGATCTTGGGCACATGGCCCTCCGAAGGGATCTGTAGAGGAATCTTGTGAAGAAGTAGGGCTTTGACTGGCTTGTTTTTTCATTTGTTGTTGAAATGCTTTGAAATTGTTGAGCGCCATCATCATCTTCAGCTGTGATTTTTGAAATAGACGATTCTTGTTTGAGTGGTGAAGGAATGGCAGGAGCAGTGGGTTGAACAGAGCTGGGTGAATGTGTTGCTCCTTTGGAAAGCGATTGAATACTGCGTTGAAGTAAGTGTCGTTGTTGAATGAATTGAAGGACTGCTTCTTGAGAGCAAAGTTCTACTGAATAACCGGTCCACCATTTGATTTTAAATTCCCTAATAAGGGACATTGGATAATCTTTTGAATAAATTTGATCAATCTTATAACTCCAGCAGAGTATCCAAGGGACTCGGAGTTCTGCATAGAATTGAAGTGGAATAGCATATGACGGTCCAGTCATCTTTTTAATCCATGTTTGAAATCCTAATTTTGGAATGGGAGGTAATATGTCTGGTGGACTACCAAAATTAAGCCACCATTCATAAAACCAAATAGGAAAGTCTTTTGAGCAATTTTGATGAAATATAAAGAACCATGAATGGTCAAAGGGTCGTTTGAAGAAAGTGCGATACCAAGCCATTCTATAGTCTTGGTACGTATAACCCTTTGGAATGAAATTTACGGAAAATTGTTTTGTAGTCCAGATGGATGCCCATTCGGTAGATTTGATGACCTTTTTAATAATACACTTTGAATAGGCAATTTTTCCCGAGGATTTTGTCTGTCAGGAGTATGAGAAATGTCAACTGAATTTGAGTCCACCAAAATGAGTTCATAAAATGTTTGAGTCTTTTGAGGATCATCGGGTAGCCATTGGCATCCCAAAGGAAGGATTCTTTGGAGCAAATTTTGGAGGGCTTTGAATTCAGGAATTTCAGAGAAAGAGGTAATTAATACGTTTTCTACTACTGGTTTGGTAAAATATTGAGTGGATGCGAGAGGATGCATTTTGAGTGGATGTAGTGGGAACGGTTGGAGATTTCGTAGTTTGAATGAAGGTGTTTCAGCGGCCATTGAATATGTAAGGGGAGGAAAATCTTTGAGGGCTTGAAATCGTTGGGCGTTTGAATGGGAGAGGCGGAATGAATAGTGGTCTTCATTTCATAATCCTTTGAACTTTGAATTTGTAATCTTTGAGTTTTTTTCTCGCTCCTTCGACTTACTCATTGTAACTAGCTGTAAGAAATTCTCTAGTTAGAAAATCAGGTAAAGAATTGTTTGTACCTTTGATATATTCAATATCAAAATCAAAAGCTGATAGAATTGCTCGCCAGCGAGCAAAAATTTGTTTTGAAACAAGGTTTTGAACATCCTGTTGTAAAATTTCTTTGGCGGATTTGCAATCAATTCGTAAAAGAAATTTTTTATTGAATAAATCATCTTGAAATTTGGAAATACATAAAACTATAGATAAAATTTCTTTTTTGACAGTTGAATAATTTTTTTGTGGTCCGAGCCAAAGACCACTATGATATCTAACGAGATGCTCATGAGATGAATGTCCTAATTTTTTGTTTTAATATGCCTCCATATCCTATATTGGATGCATCTTTTTCGACGATTATGAATGCAGATGGATGTGGAATAGACATACAGGGCAACGTTTTGGCTTTTTCTTTTAACATTCGAACAATTTGAGTATGTTTGGAAGTCCATGCAGGAGGATTCTTTTGTAAACGTTGATAAAGAGGTGCACAAATTTGTCGAAGATGTGGAAAGAAATCAGAAATATAATTGAGACATCCTAGGAATCTTTGTAATTGAGTTTTGTCTTTGATTTCATTGGGAAATTTGTGAGCAAATTCTAAAACTCTATTGATAGGTGTAATAGTGCCTTTGTAAAGGGTATGACCTAAAAAACGAATTTGAGTTTGGAATAACTTAATCTTAGTAGCAGAGACTACTAAACCACTCTTTTTGAGCAAATTCTAAAACTCTATTGATAGGTGTAATAGTGCCTTTGTAAATGGTATGACCTAAAAAACGAATTTGAGTTTGGAATAACTTAATCTTAGTAGCAGAGACTACTAAACCACTCTTTTTGATAATATTAAGGAAAGTATGCAAATGTTTGAAATGCTGATCTATTGATTGTGAAAATAATAAAACATCATCAATATAAACTATAATGAATGCAGTATAAGGAGTGAAGATTTCATTCATGATGTTTTGAAATTCTGAAGGAGCATTTTTTAAACAAAATGGCATGACATTCCATTCATAACGACCGAATGGAACTGTGAATGCTGTCTTATAACGGTCTTGTTCGGCGATTTGAATTTACCAAATCCCGGATTTCATGTCGAATTTTGAAAAAATCTTGGCATCATATAATCGTTTTAATAAATCTTGTTTGTTAGGAATAGGATATCGAATCCATTGTAATACGTCATTGAGTGGTTTGTAATTAATGACTAACCTTGGAACACCACGTTCTTTTTCTGCCTGTTTCATGACATAAAAGGCAGCACAACTCCATGGGGACTTGGAAGGCCGAATTAATTTCTTGTACAACAAGTCTTGAATTTCCTTCTTGCAAATTTCTAACATTTCGGAATTCATTTGAATGGGTCTTGCCTTTATAGGAATTTTCTTTTCGGAAAAATCTTTTTCATATGGTAATGAAACAATATGTTTTTTTCTATTCCAGAATGCATTTGGAATATCAGAACATACTTCCTTTTTAATTAAATTCTCCAGATCGAGAATTCGTTGTTGAAGAGCAGGGCGTTGTAATTGTTCCTCAATTCTTGCATAAGAAAGGTCTTCTTTTAAAAATTGGATTTTGTTCTGTATTCTTTGAATGGTATTTACCTGTTTGTAAATCAAATTTTCTTGGAATAAAAATAATTCTTTTTGCTTGACAGGGTTTAAAAATTTGAAAAGAACCGTGTTACCCAGAATTTTTGTTCCTAAACCATGTTGATTTACCCAAAAAGGATAAATTTGAGTAAGAAAAGGAGTACCTAATATAATATCGGTGTTTAAATCTTCTACGACAATGAATTGGTGTTTGAAACAGTAAGTATCATTGCAAATGGCAGTTTTGATGAGTTTACCTTTGACGTGCAAGGGCATCCCATTAGCGGTGACAAGGGATTCGTTTGTAGGGACGTAATACTTTGTAGGAATCAATCCATCACGGATGCAGCTTTGATCAGCACCACTATCCAACATGGCCGTGAATGTAGATTTGAAATCACCAATGGAAATTGTAACATATATATTCCATTTTTGAAATGTAATTTTATCAATTATTGAAATAAATTTAGAATCATCAGGATTAGTATTTGGAATAGGAATTTCTGCTAGAGTAAATCCTGGAGGAGATGAATCAGTAATAACTTCTTTTCCTTTGGAATTGCGGGACTGTAATAAGGCAATATGCGTATCTAATTCGAGATTTTTAGTTTCTACTGAAAAGACTCTCTCTTTTAACTCTTTTACCTGAGCCTTTAAGGAATGAATTTCGGTTTGCAATTCTTTGGTACTATGTTGTCGAAGTTGAGGGTTCATATGTGGATAACGTTCAAACATTTTGGAAATACTGAATGGTTCTACTAACCTGGCAGAACTGGATTCTTCCCGGAGAATTAATGCTTTGAGTTTTTCAAGTTGCTTTTTCTGTGCTTCGGGAGGAAGGTCTTGAATGATATCGAAAATTAATTCCTTCTGGTCTTTGGTGGTATTGTCTGAATGTCTGATCATATTAATAACTTTGCAGGCACAAGGGGAAGATAGATTTCCTTCATCTGTACTGCTGGAATCTTGGAAATCTTCAGGATGGGAATCAATGTCGGAATCGCCTTGAACCAAAGATATACATAATTTTTCTTTGAGCTCTTTGTCTAATTCAGGAAATTGGTCGAGAATTTCATTAATCTTCGTTTTGCTACGGCAGACATTAGCCTTATGGCCTGGTTTTCCACATTTGAAACAAGTAATCTGTTTGTAACTATTTTTCTTTGGGTTTTTATAAAAATCTGGATTTGAGTGTTTTGATCGTCGAGAATATCGATACTTTCTTGAATATCTGGGTGGTCGTTGGAAAGAATGCTTTTTGTGTTGAGCAGAGGGAGCCTTAATGCCTTTGATACCAAATGTTTCACAAAATGAACCTAACTCACGACGTTCACTACCATATTTTCCTTGAAATTTCAATTCTTGACATGCAGATAAAGCTTCTTGTTTGATGAATGCAAAAAGTTGACCATAAGTCATTAAATTGAAATCAATTTGATCTAATCCCATTTCTTTTTGAAGATGATTAATGATACGTTGAGAAAATAAGTTTGGTAATCCTGTTACAAATTTTTCTTTCCAAAACGGGGCATTGCAATCAGGTCTTTTGAGTACATATGTTAAAAACATATCTTTGTACCATCTAAAATCTGTTAAAGTAGGACATCTTAAATTTGTTAAAAATACTTTTGAAGAAGATAATTCTTCTTTCGGATTTCCCACAAATTGCATTGCAATAGTAACGAGTAGAAAATCACATGAATCATGTTGTAATGAAATATTACCTTGATCATCTTCTGTTTCGATGGTATGATTGATAATGGCCATCTTTTCATCAATGGTTAATGAATTATCCCACCAATACTTTAACTGTCCTGTGAATCCCGCAATTAAAAACATTGCTGCATATTGTTCAGGAATATTTTTTACCTTATAAGCAATCTTTGCCATACCCATTTCTTGTAATGTATTGAGAATCTCATATTCACTCTTTCCATCAATATTCCAATTAGTAATTGAATTGCCATCATAATGGGCGGTATGAAACTTGGCTCGTTCCTCATATTGAATATCAGGAGGAGTTGGTCGTGGATAATAATTCCTTGTTTCGGAATTTTTCCATTTAGCAGTTGAAAATCGATTGAATTTGTGACGACGAATTTTATTAATGTTATTGTGTGCTATCTCATGAGGTTCTAAAAATGAATCTTCTACCTGATGAATCTTTTGAAGCAGTTCATGTTCTGAAGAAAGACTATTATGGCTTGAACTTGTGGAATCATCATCTTGTAATTCTTGATCTATAGTATTGATCAAATCACATATTTTTATTTGATTATTTTTTGTATCCTATATTTTTTTATTTTTGCATGAAAAAAAAAATTACATCCATTTGACGCTGATTAGACACCAAGCGGCATGTCATTATGATTTTTCTTTCATATATATATATATATTTGTATATAGATTACATTTTATCCCATCTAATGAATAGATGACTTAGGTTAGGTGTATTCGGATTACTTTTTCATGAGAGATTTTTTAACTCAAACGTGAAATACATTTGGATTACATTTTTTAAAATATCTTTTTTCCTTTCATATTATAAGGTTAGATTGTCATATTTGAAATTTCATATTATTAGGTGATTTTCCTGTATAAACTTTTTTTTAAAGAATACCCTTGTTCAATATGCATCACTATTTAGTAATTCCCAAAATCTAAACTTATTCACATTTAATAAAAGCTTGAAATATGGAGAGAGGAGAGAGAAGATAAAAATCTTCAAAAATGTAGTTTATGAAATTAATACAAGAACACTATAGGCATTTACTCTACAAAACACACTGATTTCAAATTTTCTTAATATGTGGGAAATAACAAATAACTTT
The DNA here is from genome assembly GCA_028651295.1 of Catharanthus roseus. Taxonomy (NCBI): domain Eukaryota; kingdom Viridiplantae; phylum Streptophyta; class Magnoliopsida; order Gentianales; family Apocynaceae; genus Catharanthus; species Catharanthus roseus. The sequence continues at coordinate 24,289,531 of JAPQWS010000153.1, read as the reverse complement.
AATACGAAAAGGAGGTAGCATCACTTTTCTAAAATATCTTAAATGCACATTCCCTCTAAATTCACAATTCAAAATTCAAATTATATTCTTCGTAAAGCAAGAATTTATTGGAATAAAAGGTAATTCAAATACATTCTTAGTCACCATCTATCTAATCCTAAATAAACATAGGATGACCTAACTTCTTATCCCTCCCTCCAAATTTGTGTCTTTATCCCTATAAATAAGGCACTTAGAGTTGTCAATATGAGTCTATGCCAAAGTACTATATGAAGTATCTATTTGCATCCAACATACAAGTATTTTTGTCTACCTATTGTATAAACTTAAAGGTATCTCTGGACCTAAAAATCCACCAATATATTTTCTTTCATAAATCTTTGATTGATGAGGAATTCTCCAAAAAGAAAATCATAAACTCATATACTCGATATGGTTTTGTAACCCAAAACAAAATTCATTATAACTGGTATTTATACCATCTTCTAGTGATTGTATGTACTTTATGTGAAATATTGTCAACAACCTACTAACTTTGATACTATATATTTAATTTTTCTTGTGATGTCTTCAAGAATCACTGTACTTAAATCGATTTAAAAATCAAATATTCATATTTGATAGATAATTTTTCCCGAAATATGAAAATTTACAAACTCAAAATTAGTGAAATTCATCATGAAAATAGAGATTCATATGATAGGGAGAACTTAATTTAAAGAATCTCTTGACAAGATGTCTATAGCATGATAAAGACTTTTAAAATTTTTTCTAGTACAACTTCAAATAGCACTTAGTAGAAACTCGTTCTAATAACATCCATATTCCGCCGAGATAATATATATGTATAGAATTTGATAAACAATTCTATATCATTCACTGAAGTGAATGAAATTAGATCTTATAATTTATTTATTAAAGTGATCATTTGAGGGCGTGGTTATGTTAAAAATAATCTCTACATTTAAATTGATGAATGACTCATCAATTCTAAATATATATATATATATATATATTCACCTGAAGTGAATTTTGAAAAGAGAAAAAGAAAATTTATGACTTATACTTCATGGGAATATTATTGATTTAAAATGAATAAGTATTTGTCAAAAACATGTAGTACGTTTGACATTCTATATTATTAATTAGCATCGATTAAAAAATACAAAGTATTTTTTTACTTATCTTGAAATTATGCTACTGACAGTAATAATGTCATAATTGATGATTCACAATAATATGTGACATACAAATGCAACCAATTTCGTTGATAGAAGAGATTATTTGACATTTTAATTGATGATAGAAATTAAAAATAAATTGAACCACTATTTTAGTATTTTCTATCACATTGTAAATTCTTACAAATCTTAATTTGCAAGTTTATATTATGTGTTATTTAAATTGCGTTATATCATTAGCTTTTATTAGACTCACGAATGATAAATGGGGCTCGTGCTACATCTATATTATTTCATTGAATATGTTTTAAAAACTGGAAATGGTTGTCAAGTTCTAAAAGAACTAGTTAATTTTAAGCTCCAGAAGAGAACTCTAGAAGAGTTATGATTACCCAAAGTATTTTTAGTAGGTATTTCGTATGAAATATACTACATCGACCAAAGAATTATTAAAATTTTATTTTAATTTGATAATATTCTTCAAAAGAAAGATGATCTCAACATAGTGAATGAAATAAGTATATATGTATTGTATTTTTGTTCTAGCTGAACAAATTTGTATTATAAAAAAACTATCATTTTCCTTCTATATCTCATCCAAGATGTATTGAATTGAGATATATTTTAAGTAATTAAAATTTTATTGATTCAAATAGTTAGTTTACATATTTAAATAAATATTCCATTGACGTGACCGGTTGGACCATTCCAAGTCACTAAAATACAAAAGCTTATTAATTTAGAATTCTTAGAAAAATTATGGGACCGAACATTTTCCTAAATGAATTCTCATATGCTACTTATTTTAAGGCAAAATAATTGTATGAATGATACCCGTATTATTTAGGTTGAATGTGTTAAGACAAATACAAAAAAATATTAGTCAATGCAATGATAAAATAGTCATGTATATATTATTATATGCCACTTTTTTGTTGCATCTCTTTGATTATGAGCTCATATTTAATATTCTCCTACAAATACAATTTATCCTAATAATATTGGCAGCATTATATGAACATCCTGAAGAATACATACCTTAAAATAATTGAAGTAAACTCTTAATACCACTCTTCGTATTTTTTTGCCAACAAAATATATAAGTTATCCTTTTTATAATTGGATTTCTGGTTTTTCCATATCCAGATTAAATATTATTATATGTATTTCCTTGTTCCACCATCAGAAAAAAATAGGACATTAAGAGATGTTAAAAGAAAAATGTTAGGAACAAATCTCAAGGGAAGATTTTCATTTTTGATATTTTTTTAATATACCTAACAAAAAGAGGAGATGATATAAAAATAAAACTAGATCAATATAATATTACTTTGTATCTCATACTCTTGATCCTCTTAGAAGAATATTTTGCATTTGAAGTTAAAAAAAAAAAAAATCAGTTATGTACTCAGGCAATTCACTAACCAACATTAATCATAATAGTGCTCTTACTTGATGTCTATGAAACAAAAACTACCACTACAAATAAATTTGAGGCACAACTAAAATAGTCGTGCATAAGCCAGATCCAATAAATTGTATTCCTCATATATTTAAGTACCATATAATTAAGATGGCCTCATATAGTAAAACGAGGAGAAAAAAATCCCAGCAGAATCTTTCTAAACATGACATGTATTATTGCTGGAAGAAATTCAATTACTGAAGTTGTGATTATGAGATCTTAATATGTCATATATTGATTATAAATTATTATGGAACCGCAAATCGTTCAAGACATCGATGATATTTATGTACATATTACTGTGAATATAAATGGAGATTTAAAATAAAAGTCTAAAGAATAGAAATTCAAGATTCAAGACTTAACTTTCAAGATAATAGTATACTATTCGCATAAGAAACATAAAATATCCACAATTATAAGTAAATACACATGATGTGTATACATATACTCCAAGTGGAGTGATAGGCTTGAAGTGTAATCTTATAAGGATAAATATGAATATCTATGTAAATATAACGTAAACTATGAGATGTAAAACATATGACTTTTAGTTTAAGGTTTTTCATAGAAGTCTGGCCCCAGAACGAAGAACAAAATTTTCTAGTGGTGGATGTAAATATATTTTGATTTGATCAGGTAAAATAGTTAGTATGTATATGAATTCCTAGAAAACTCGAGATGTCTGCAGCTTAGAATAATTATTCTTAAAGAATATAATATCATTTTCTTAGTGACAATTTTGAAAGAATGATATTGTAATATTAAAAATGGCCATCTATGTGTACAAACCTACATGCGATTTGTTTATCCTTGCCACATGATTTTTTCCACTTATTAATATAAAATATCCTAATTACATGATTTACTAATTATTTCTTTGATAAATTAGTCTTTCTCATATCAAGACATTATAATCATGAGAAACATGATCACTATCAAATTTTGACCTATATGGCATTAGTGAACCAAAAGTGTTTCTATTTTGTTGAGAATTGTAAATTAGCTACCTAATATTTATATAAATTCTATATAAGTTAACCAGAATGTTATAGTTATATATTTTTCATTTTGGAAAATGTCTATTGAAAATAAAATGCAAGCACTATAATTGAAGTTCTAATCACGCTTGAAGCGGGCTCCCCCCTTAATTTATAAAGAAACACCCTCGAAGGAATTAATGATCATGATGGTGCTTTTGGAGAATTTATTAGAGCAAGTAATTACTAAAAGTAAATATTGTGTCAAAGGTTTCAGAAAGGTCAATTTTTTTTCTTGATGCATCAAACAAAATATCTAGAAGACATTTTACATGGGAAAGGCATATCATTAAATATGTAAATAATCGTTCAGATATTTAAGAATTGATAAAATTTCTTTATATCTATAAGAAAATATATTGGTGAAGTTTTGGGTCCAGAAGTACCTTTAAATTTATACAATAGGTACACTAAAGTACTTGCAAGTAGATACTTCATGTAGTTACTTTTCAAAATTTGATAATTTTAGAATGGTAATATCTTTGTACTCATGAATTTCCTTAAAATAATTTATGTTTGACCATAAGAAAGTCTCACTCCAGTTGAGATACATTTTATAAAGTAATAATTATTGAGATCCACACATATTATATTGTATAAAATTTTATAGTCTAGAGAGTTTTATGACATCCACTTTTATATTTTATTAAAGTTTTAATTTATGTGGTTGACTAGGTACATGTGGCATCAAAATCCAATATAGTCGAATGAATTTAAGAGATTCCTGTAATTTTTTTTTTTGTGAAGTTTAAGGATATATTGAAAGAAATATAGGGCAAATAGATTTTACTATATTTTCTTCTTAAGAATAGTGAAATTAATAGGCAACGATTTTAATCAAATATTATATCTAAAAGATTTATTCACTAAGACATAACTGACTATATATTTGAGGATTAAAATCTGGATTTTACCAGTTTAATGATGTAAAAAATAGAAGGAGAAAAATATAAAGAATTGTGTACTCTTATTTCCTTCACCAGAAGGCTTTTCCCACTTATTTCCTTCACCAGAAGTTTTTTCCCACTAAATTTTTTATCTAATAAAGTTTTTAACGAGGCATGTTCTTTATATAATAAATATCCAAGAACGATTGTTATGAACTTACATTTATAACTATGAATGTCCATATTAATCTACATAATTAGATAATTTCATTTTATCCAAGCTAATAGATAGGTGATTTAGTCATCATCTATCTAATCCTAGATAAAGATCGAATGACCTATCTTCTTAACTCCTCCCTCTAAATGTGAGCCCTTAGCTCTATAAATAGTGCACATAAGGTCTTGTAAAAATTAGTAGTAGAATATTATTAAAATGTAAAGTTTCTTTCTTCTCTTATGTTCTTTGCTATTAAGTTATTATATATTAGTTCTTTTTCCAATATTTACTTTTACTTCGTTACGGTAATATTTATAACATTTAAAAAGAATTTAGAATTATTTTTTTAATTCAAAATGCATCCTCTTTTTTCTTTTTTTTTAAGGGATCCTCAATGTTTTTTTAAAATGCTTTTTTTTCTTTTTTTGACTAATACTAAAAAGTATCTTGAATATAAAGGGGGAGTATGGAATATGAACTTTTAGTTTGGAGGTCCAAGTTTCCATTCAAACAAAGCCTTACATGTAGAAATTAGAGATAAATAAGTACTTATAATTTTAATTTCGCCTACTTTAGATTAGTAACGGAATAATTGAGAATTCACTTAACTTGAAATCTAAAATTGAGCAGAGTCAACACATTTATAACCGGTCAAATGGCTCAAAAGGACTAAAAAGTTAGCATGTAAATTTGTTGAGGACCAGAAAAGAAAAAATTAATTGTTAGGGAGCAAAACCCAACAAACAAAAATATGTTGGGGACTGAAAATAACATTTTCTCTACTTTTTGTTTTTAACCGACTCACGAAATTTTGTTCAAAATATCAAGGCTTGAACAATGCGATACATTGAGTATCGCAGAATCATATCATGCTAGAGCTCAAACCTATAAAAAAGACTGTTAATCGGGCAACTAATAAGACCCAGTAATAGTCCAACTATGTACTATAATTTGATATTTCTCCAACTAACAAACTAATTAGACCATAATAAAGACAAGCATGTATACAAAAAGAGTGGACAAGAAGACGTTCAACCCAACCCAAAACAAGCACATTGGGCAAATCCAAAAAACACTCTATACCATACTGCCCCAAACAAAGGCAGCAACCATACCTCCCAAAGGTCTTACCAAAGCAGCCCAACACCCTACCCCACACAACAACAACCTCTAGGGAATCAATTAGCAACATACTCCACTGCTGCCACAACCCCAGCGAGAGTCTCCAGCATAAACAAGCGGCACTAGATGGGGGCTGGGTGGACTCGAGCCCCTTCGAAAATGGAATTTTTACACTCAAGCACCCCCAGAATTTTTTTTTTCATATAGTCCCAAAACTTAGACTGTTGACTTCTCCATAAAAAAATAAAAGAAATAAAAAAAACCTAAAAACACAGTCGCAGAAGCAGAAGAAAATGGAAAGAAAAAAAACTCCCTCCCTCTCTCACTCTCTTCTCTAGTTCTCTCTCTCTCTCTCTCTCTCTCTCTTCAACTCTCTGTCTTCCTCCTCCTCCTCCCTCCCTCTCGACTCTCTCGCCCCTCCCTTCCTCTTCTCGGCGGCAACTAGCGACGCACTGCGGCAACGGCGATAGTCGACAGATAGAGACAGACCGGCGACGGGCGACAGTGACACGAGCTGCTGCAGCTGCTCTGCTCCTTCCTGCTGCTGCTGTGCTATTCTTCAAACTCTGAAGAAAAAGTAAGCTTTTTAACTAATCTATGTTGAAACATTTTTTATTTTAAATATTTTTTTATAACATTTTCTACTGCTGCTGTGTTGTTCAAAATTTCTACGGTTTTTTGGTAAAAATATTATTGTTATGTAATTTATGTTCTAATTATTATTATGTCATAAGTGAAAGGTGTTGAATTTAATTTAAAATACTTTATTATTATATGGGATTTTACTATGGACAAATATTTTGAAAAGTGGAAGAAGGGTTCTAAACCAGTTGAAGAAATATCATATAATAAAGGAAATGTTAATAATAAAGATCGTCAAAAAAAGCCTCGAGTAGGGATAGAGTTTTCGGATTGTGAAATTATTGGTGATCCAAGATTGAGTAAATCAATTGATAGTCATCCTTATGAAATTAGAGATAAATTAAGGAGACGGCATGTGGCTAAAGGCCCAATTCAACCATGTGATCATAAATTTAAGCAAACTGATTTTGGTGAAATTAGGAGATCGTTTCAAAAGATATGGTTTAAACATCTTACTTGGTTAGTATACAGTGTACATAAAGATGTAGTATTTTGTTTCTGTTGTTATTTGTTTTCTAAAGGTCAAAATCACAAACATGATGATGATATGTTTACAGAAGTTGGTTTTAAAAATTGGAAACATGCTAAAGAAAAATTTAGAATAAAATTGTCATCTTAATCATTCCCTTCACATGTAAAACTCTATTTTAGATCATTTTTCAATAGTGATTTATTTTTCATTGTAAAAGTATTTGTATGAGTGTTATTTGTTTTTATATTAATCTTCTAATCGTTCTAAATTAATTGCAGCACATATTGGATTTCGTCTTCTGATCGTGCTCGATCGGTTATGTCAAGATTTTTATCAAGATTCTCAGTTTTGATAGAGGTATTTATCCAGTGAGTGATGGGTAATCATTCCTCGTAAGTGATGGGTGATCACTCCTCATTGGTAATGGACGATTACTTACGTTTTTGCTATTTTATTTGTAAATTTAGAATTGTAATTCTTATCCCGTGAGTGATGGGTAATCATTCCTTGTGAGTGATGGGTGATCAATCCTCATTGGTAATAGGTGATTACCTATTTTTTTGTTATTTTATTTGTAAATTTTGAATTGTTTGAATAATTTTGTACTTGAAATGCAAATATTTTTTATAGACAAAATTCTAGCTAAATTTTTATTGTTCTTCAACTCCGAACTTTTTTTCCTGATTCTACCATTGCGTAAACCTACAAACCTAACCCACTATGAAACTCCAACTGAACCCCTCAACGCCGCCAATCGTTGGAGTGATGAAGCTGCTACCAAATGGCTATCATAGATCGCCACAAAGTCGGCAGGAGAAATCTTCACTACAATGAGCCAGTCAACTGCAGAGGAGCTTGCCGGCACTACGATCAGTACATGAAACCCCTAATTCCAGCACCAAGAGTTTCGACAGGAAAGTCGTTTCGATCCAATCTGCGGTCGCGAACTAGCTTTGAGACCTTGGTATGTCTTTGGAACAAGACTTAAGCTAAATCTCGCAACAACAGACTTCTAGGCGAACTTTTCAAAGGCTTTTTTCTGTAAAGACGGGCTAGAGTAAACGCCAAGCGCTGGAGACTAGCCCCCCGGGCCCGGGGCAGTCTTGTTCTAAGTCTAGGTCCCATTGAGGTAAACTCATCGGTGCTTCAAAACCTAGCTGACTAACTGCCATCCCTAAGCTCTTTGGCCTCGCACTCAATCAACATGGTACAAACTTCTGCAGCGGAGTCGGCTTAAGTATAGGTTCCAGCCAACAATATATTTATACCTACGTTTACAAAACGAAAGAAATAGATTAAGGGAAACGAAGTGGATCGGGGAATCAATTCGATTTACAATAGTGAATTTCGCCACGGAAAAAAAACACACTCCACCTTAACAGAATCCGCTGCTGAGGTATGGAGCCACCTTCTTCGCGCGTCTTCTTGTGCTAAACTACCCCGTACTCACGCTCTTTCAGGTGCTCCCGGCTTTGGAGCAGGCAGTTCTAGAGAACTGGAAGAAAAGTGCTCCTTAGCCGACTTCCAACCTAAGCAGAATGTTGAACCGGTCCGACTTCAATTCGGACACCGGTTAGGACGACGATTCTTCCTTATTGAGGAATATTACAGTCTTTACGAGAATGAGGTTTGGGAAAAGGAAAGGGAAGTGATTAAACAAAAGCCTACAAAGCAATTCCAATGTTCAGAGCTAGAGAAAGACTAAGGTCCGCCCGCCAGCAACTTTCGGTCAATCGGAAGCTCAAGAAGACCAACCCGCATATGACATAAGTATAAACATCAGGGAGCTAGTAGTTATTTATATTTATGCCCTTCGCTTTGCGTAGATTTTTGCCCTATCACTAGTGGTTACTCCAGTACATGAAGCCCCTAATTCCAGCACCAAATGACTTATGGTCTAATCCTTACACCAAAACACTCGATTTGTGGAAGCTGCATAGTGCCGTACATCGATAAGCATGAACAATCGCACTGGGGAACACCGCAGCCAAACAACACTCAAGAAATCCAAGTCAACAGCGGGTAAAAACCAAGTCTACCAACCCCCAGCTACCCCACCAACTAACACCACTTAACGATTCTAAAGCCAAACAACTATGAAAATAGAAAATTTGAAATACTCATACTATAACAAAGGGATACGACATTATGTTATGTATATTCTCCCCACCCGCCGACGAGGAGAAAAGCTGTACTCAGCGAGAAAAGATATTTTTTTCAGCAAACATATTACCTTAAGGTTATTTCTTTTTTATATGGGCTCTTATATATATTTTTTTAAATTTTAATTTAATCTTGACAAATTCAATATAAAATTCTTACGAATTTTTATGTTAAATTATTTATATATTTATTATTGAGAAAATTTTTAAAATATTTAACAAATAATATTTACATAAATCTTAAAATACTCAAAATTATTTTATTATATCCACTACATAAAAAATTGTAATAGAAACTTATACGTCATCACTAAACACTTCATAATTTGATACAGAAGTGTATACATATTACAGTGTTTCTTAGATATTTAAATCCAACTCAGCAGTAGCTAATTATTGATGGATCTCTCATGCAACATCAAATTATTAAAATAGGATCCTTATGCTCCCAAACATGGTCAGCTACTACTCGCAAAGTAATAATTCTTTCAAGGATAAAACATTGTGATTGATTTTGTTAGCATCATCCACAATTATCCATTCTCTTGGCTTTGGAAGATCTCAAAATTTATAAAGAAAATATACTTATTCTGGTAAAATAAAATATTGAATTTTTTTAAGAAAATAATATTTACTTTCTAATAAAACTATTAAGGATTAAGATTAATTATATTATGGTTAGGATTATTATTATTATGTTTATTTAGGATTATTATTCATATAAATCTTATACCATGCATATTTAGTTTCTTAGTTGTACATGGAATTAGTTTCTTAGTTACAATTTATTTAGGATTTGTCACAAGTATTAACAAGTATATAATGTAACTTATTTACAATAATAAAACAGAAAACATTTTATTGTTTTTCCTACTGGAAACTTTCATGGTATCAGAGTCAATTGTCTAAAAACTCTCATAATAAGTAACGACAATACTGGCAATGTTGACAATGACATGGTAGAAGAAAGCCATATTCATAGAATAAAGAAAGATGCCCACTATGTGGCACTTTCAGATGGGCCTGGACTGATCATAACGACAGTTCAGTTAAAAGAAAATGAAAAAAGACAATAATTATGCAGAATGGGCAAAAGTAATGCGCCTGGTCTTGAGGTCAAAAAAGAAATTGGGTTTTATCAACGGAATAATTCTCATACCGGAAAACGATCCAAACAAAGAAGAAGAATAGTGGGAGATCAACACTCTCGTAAATTCTTGGATTCTCAATGCTATTGAGCCCTCTCTTCGATCTTCTATAAATTACTCTGGGAGAGCTAATGAATTATAGATAGATTTAAATGAAAGATCTTTGTTGGAAACGGGCCAAGAACATACAAGTTGAAGGCGGCACTAGCAAATTGTAAACAATGAGGATATTCGATAAACGTATATTATTCACGTTTGAAAAAGTTATGGAATGAATTAGACAATTACTCTCAATTCCCATCCACCACAGATACAGAAAACTTGACTGCTATCATCAATGAAAGAGAGGAAGAAAAGGTTCTTCAAATTTTAATGTGACTAAATAGTGAAATTTACGGCACTGCTCGCTCCCATCTGATACAACAAGAACCCATGCCAAAGGTGCAAATAGTTCTTGCTCAAATTTGTGAAGAATAGTAGCATCGTAACCTAGCACGAGTAGTGGACCACGCCAACGACGGCGCCACCCTTGCCGTTGCCGGAACGGAATGATCGTCATTCTTTTCCTCAAAACTTTACTATACACATTGCAGAAAAACTGACCATGACATTGCAGCTTGCTTCCACTTGGTAGGGTACCTAGAGTGGTGGCCCAGGAGCTCAACACATAGTGCCGGCGGCCGCGGAACTCTACCTATTCGCAACAGTAGAGGGACGGCAGTTACAGGTGGATGGCGCGACAGATCTCATCCCCTTCTGGCCGAGCTATAGGCACCGCGAGACAGCAACAGCAGGCGCCAGGAGGAAGAATGGCTGATGCTTGGGCCAATACTGCGACCGTCCGACGCACGGCGGCAGTCGACGGCAGCATCAGCTTGGGTTCGGCAAAAGCTTTCAGTAGAGCATAAAGTTCCAGCAAAGCATATGGTTCCAACAGCAACTTTCCAAATTTATCAAGTGACCAATGGTCAAAATTTTTTACCATTATAAATAACACATATACCACTCAATCCGAAAAATTATCTGGTATGAAAAATTTATGGATTTTGGATTCAAGATATTCTCATCATATGACTAGTAGAAAAGAGTTTTTGAGCAATTTAAATAACATCTACCCATATACTATTTGTCTGCCTAATGATGCTAAGACAATTACTCTGCAAGAAGGAATGGTCTCCTTAAATCCTAGACTCAAACTCCTCAATGTGTTTTTAATTCCTGAACTTAAATGCAACTTAATTTCCTTGTCTCAATTGGCCCGAGACTCTGGTGTGTTTTATCACCCTTTTTGATAATTTTGTGTTATACAGGACCGTATCTCGATGAGATCGATTGTAGTGGGTGAGTAGAAGAATGTGATTTTCTTCTACAAACTTATGCAGTTGTCAGCATTGTATGTTTTTTCTAGCACTGTTCTTGATTCCAGTATATTATAGCATATAAGGTTGGGACATCTTTCGGATTTTGTTGTGAATAATTTTTTGGAATTTTTAAGAACTTTAGAACTAAAACTGCTCCTTGCAATATTTGTCTACATACTAAATAGACTCGTGAATGTTTTCATTTAAGTAGCAATAAAGCATATGGAATGTTTTATTTAATTCATTGTGATTTATGGGGAACATATAAAATATCTACTATAGGCGCCTCATATTTTCTTACCATACTGGATGATTACTCTAGGGCTATTTGGATATATTTAATTTTTGAGAAAAATGAAGTTGCATCTATTCTAAAAGATTACTGTGCCATGATCAAAACTCAATTTCACAAAACCGTCAAAATAGTCCGGAGTGACAATGGCATGAAATTTACATGTTTAAAGTCGTATTTTTCAATCCATGGCATCCTGCATCAAACCACTATCGCTGGCACCCCATAACAAAATGGTAGGGTTGAACGCAAGCACCAATATTTTGAATGTCGCTCAGGCTTTGCGTTTTCAAGCTAATTTACCCATAAAATTTTGGGGAGAATGTGTTCTGACAGCCGAATATCTTATCAATCGCACACCCTCTTCATTGTTACATGTTAAAACTCCTTATGAGTTGCTATATGGGAAAAAGCCATCATATTCTCACATTAAAAGTTTTGGGTGTTTAGCTTATGTCCATGATCATGATCTACCTAAAGATAAATTCAAAGCCCGAAGTAGAATGTGTATCTTCCTTAGGTATCCCTTTAACAAGAAATATTGGCGATTTTATGACTTGAAATGGGATAAGTTCATCTTGTCCAGAGATGTAATATTTGATGAGCTCAAATTTCCCTACAAAGAAAAATTAGACACCCCATAATGTATTGCGGATTTTGCAATCTTATAATTTTGGAAAACAAATTTTGGACTTATCAAAAAGGGGGAGTGATTTTTTTTTAAGACAGCACATTTCAGCCCAGTAACCCAGTCTACCCAATCGACGCAGCCTAGATGCATTCCAAACCGATAGCCCAGTCACACACAAGCAACCGTGGGCCAACAACATCTGGCCCAGCTCCTCGCGCAGCCCAGCTGCCTAGTCAGTCCGCCCAGTCGCTTTTATTCCAGCAGCTCATCTGGTCCAACATGATGGCGAGGCCCAGCACGATCAGCTCGCTGTAACAGCCTCCAGACCAACAGATTGCACAGCCCATCTCGATAGGCCTTGCCCAAAAGCATCTGCATCCATTCCGAATAATACCGCGGGCCGCACCAATTTCTCTGTCCAGCTGCCTCCAGTCCTGCGGCAGTAGACCCAGCCACTACAAACGAAACCATTAGCCCAGCAGCCCACAGAAATACTTAGTATAAGAAAAAGTACTCACATTAAAAAGGTTCCTGCTCGACTCTAAGATTTTGACTGCAATGCAATATGGAAGTCTTATATATCTTATTCCTCTTCTGCTCTCTCACCCTCTTCACCTCTCAAGTACGTCCCTTTATCCTATAACATACTTTATGGATTATAATAAATTTTCTTCTTCACACTGTAATTTTTATCATCTGTGACCACAGAATCAGAGCCCACCACCTACTCTGAGGCAGTTTCTAATCCTAAATAGCATGCCGCCATGCGATAAGAAATTGATGCACTATAAAAGAATGGTACGTGGTCTTAACATCCTTGCCTCCTATAAATGTGCTCTTGGGAGTAAATGGGTCTTTCGTATTAAATATAAGGCAGATGGAACCATCGAGCGATATAAAGCTCACTTGGTGATTTTGGGCAATACACAAACAGCAGGTATTGATTTTACGGGCACCTTTACTCATGTTGCTAAAATAGTCACAGTTCGTACTTTACTCTCTGTTGCTACTGCTCGAAACTGACCCATATATCAAATGGATGTCTATAATGCTTTCCTTAATGAAGATTTACAGGAAGAAGTTTATATGCGGCCCTCGTTTGTTTTTTGCCCATCCTTCTATGGACAGGTTTGTCTTCTGAAGAAGTCTTTGTATGGTTTTCGCCAAGCTCCGAGGTGTTGTTCTCCTAACTTACTACCGCCCTTCGTAAGTGTGGTTTTTCTCAATCCTATATGGACTACTCTCTCTTCACATATTCTAGGAATAATGCTTTCTTATGTGTTGTTATCTATGTGAACGATTTGTTACTTACTGGAAATTCCCTATCTTCTAGTAATACATTTAAAGCCTCCTTGAATGCGTACTTTCATGTGAAGGACTTTGGTCTCCTAAAGTATTTTTTATGAATTGAAATTGCAAGAAATCCTTCGAGTTTCTTTTGTGTCAACGCAATACACTTTGAAGATTCTTTTTGAAACGGGCCTGCTCGGTGCTAAATCGGTCTCTACACCAGTCGAACCAAATCATCCGTTGGCTAAGGCATCCAGTCCTTATTTTGATAAACCCGACCGCTATCGAAGACTCATTGGGAAATTGATATATCTTACTCTTACACGCCCTGAACTTGCCAATGTGTTAACATCCTTGCTCAGTTTATGCATGCCCCTTGGCTGGCCCATTGGGATGTTGTTCTTCGGCCGGTTCGATATCTGAAGGGTAGTTTTGGACGTGGCATTTTTCCTCAATCTAAATCTCCACTTTCACTAACTGCATATTGTGACTCTAATGGGGCTACCTGCCCAATTACTCGGCGTTCTGTTACCGGCTACTTTATTTCACTCGATGGTTCTCCTATTTCTTGAAAATAAAGAAATAACATACTATTTTTCGCTCTTCTGCCGAAGTTGAATATTACTCCATGGTGATGACTTTATGTGAATTAAAGTGGCTATCCAGCATGCTTCGTGATCTTCATGTGCCTGTCACTCGCCCCATTCCGTTACATTGTGATAATCAAGCTGCTCTTCATATTGCAGCAAATCATGTTTTTCATGAGCGTACTAAACATATTGAAGTTGATAAGAAAATGTATTATGTAATTGCTCAATTATTTGAATTTTAATTTGTTTATCATTATTCTTGGCCTTAGGTTTAGGGTTTAGGAGATAAGATCAAATAATATATAAATTAATAACTATTACTAAGTAATATTAGTGATGAATAATAATAGTATGAAGGAAATAGTATAAATGAAATAACAGATCCTAATAATAATAAATAATAAAATAATAGTAGATGTTAAAGTAAATGTTCAAATATATGATAAACAGCTATTAATGAGTTTGAATAAATAATAGATGGTTCTACCTAGCGGCCGTACAGGAGATGATGATCTTGGTCCTGTCACGGACAGGACAGTCAAGTTGAGGGATGCACTATCACAGCTTCGTCTAGAGGTTTGAGGGGGCGACATACTACATCCGACCTCCCGTCTACCCCTAACCCCCTTCCTGCTGGTTTATTATGATACAGCTGCACCCGAGTTTTCTACCCAACCACTGCCTGTACCTATTAGATCTTGGCCTCCCCTCCCATCACATCTGTCTCACACTCCTGTACCATCTGAGCCATATGGATCTGCACATCCACCTTCACATCCTCCCCCCCTTCCAGACATAGTGTATGATCCCTACGTACATGCTCCCACTATACAACCTCACATACCATACAGATCTGCAGCCTAAGAGCCTCTAAAGGAGTTTAGTGGTCAGCCGAGGTAGATAGGGTAAATTTTTTTTATCAAATCGTGGACGCCGCCCCTCAGGATTCTTCATCCAGTACATATGACCATACTGCTACAGCTTATAGTGTTTCATCTTCTGAGCCCTACATAGGGAGGCATTCTACAGATAGGGGCTTTGAGAGTGATAGGTGTTTAGGCGAGAAGCATGATAGGGCCCGATCCCTATATATTGAGAGTGAAGCAGATGAGAAACTTAATGATGATGGTGATGGTAATGATGATGATCAAGATGATGGTGAGGATGCTGGAGATGAGGAGCAGCCCGTGCCTGTGTCACCTGCTAGCGGATCCGACGGGCGGCCTCGTCACGGGAAAGGAAAATGGTTGACCGTAGATTTATATCGGTCATGAGTAAGATTTTTAACAAAAGACCCAACGTGGCTCGTGAAGTTCCGGCTCTAACTCAGAGGAGGAAGAAAGTGAAGGCTTCAGATTGGGAGCAGACAGGCCCAGAAGAGGGAGGTCCTGTTGACCCGGAGCTCATCCCATCATACGGAGGTCATGTTGTAAGTCCGATATAGCGTGGACAAGTACATATCTTTATCCTATAGTTACATGTTATTATTAATTCATTTTTATGTAAATTCTCAAATATTTATATTTTTGTATAAATAGTTTATTTGATTTATCTCCAAATGCAAAATTTATTTCTTTTATCTTCAGGATCGTGGTTTATTGAAGTGTCAATCGCGCTACATGGCACTCACCCGATGGGACCTTACCAATGCACAGGTTCGTTCCTTGGCTTCCGGGATAGGTCTTATGCATTTGCGATCGTGCATATTCCAGCACCCCAATACTGCATTGTTATCAGCCTTTGTTGAGAGGTGGCAGCCGGACACGAACAGCTTCCACATATCATGGGGTGAGATGACCATTACATTACATGACGTGGAGCTGATACTCGAGGTTCTTGCATATGGTCGGGCCGTGGATTCGAGTTTATTATGGAATTAGTTGGTACGGATCGTCCAGGGTGATTTGGATTTGGCCTTCACTACTGGAGGGATAAATGCATCAGAGCTTCACGGTATAGCCATTAGCTCCCGGAGTACATTGTCATACAGTGACAGAGTTGCCTGCTACATACAGTATTTGCTGGGTTGCTCACTGTTCACTGATAAGAGTGGCAACATAGTTCCTTCCAGACTTTGGCCACTGGTGAAGGATGTGACGTCTGCTGGGAAGTTCGCATAGGGTGCTACCACGCTTGTGTATCTGTATAGGAATCTGGGGCAGACGTCACGTGTTGATGCAAAGGAGCTCGCTAGATACTAGTTACTACTGGAGGTATGTGTTTTAAATATAATGTGTTTTATGTTATGTTTATATTTTTCATATTTATTGCATTAGGGTTTATATTATTTATATTTATATTTTATATATTATGTGTTTATTTTATGTAAATATTTTTCATATTTATGTTTTAGGGTTTTATTTTTTATATTTATATTTTATATTTATATTTTAGGGTTATCTTATATTTTATATGTAATGTTTTTTATTTTCATATTTTTCATATTTATGTTTTTGACATGGATATACATGTACTTTCCCATGTTTGCACCTACAGTTAGACCATAAACTCAAGCCTGCAAGCCCTACATCAGCAGTATCTCATGTTGGGTTATAAGAATGAACATAAACTGTTAGACATTCGTCTGCGGCTGGATATGATGACAGCTGATGAAGTTATATGGACACCGTACAAGATGCAGGAGATTCAGGACTGTTGGGCATCCACGTGGCACGGATTCATTGCATACTTTGACTGCGTCGAGCCGTACATGCCTGACAAGGTTGTGAAACAGTTCGGGTTTAGGCAATGTATTCCCGCACACCCAATCCAATCTCAAGAAGCATGCAGCCAAGCAAACAATAGGATGTACGTGGTGAGGAACTTATTTGTAGAGGCACTGTGGCTCGAGGCACCTTCACATTTATTGACAGAGTCATGGACTAGTATTACAGCCATTCCACCCAGTTCCTGTACGGAGGATTACATGGACTGGTTCCTCTCCAGCAGTCATCCGAGGATACAGAATCCCTCGAATATTCTACGTGGATTTCACTTACCGGTAGATTCGCTGATAACAGCCAAAGCTCTTTTAGATTTGGTTACAAGTGAGGCTTCTCGAGAGGACATCGGGAAAGAAAAGAGACTTGATAGGGTTTTGGATTTACTAAGGAGGTATCGCCTCGCTCCTTAGTTTAATGTTATGTATTTGGATACTTTGTTTTATATTTTATGCGTTTATTTTTAATTTTTATATTTTCTCATGTTTATTATTTTAATTTTTTCATTGGGTTAAATAATGCATATTATATAATAATGTAACAAATTTACATTAAAAAATAATTTAAAATGAAAGTAATTAATATATTAATAATAGTAAACATCACTTAAAAAAATAAGGCAATAAATGTACAATTTATAATTAACTAGTTAATAACAACATGAGTAGAACTCTGAGCTAGATACATTTCACGGTTTCTTGTAACTCAATCTACAATCCGATTATGATAAGGTTCTGTCCATCCACTGACTCGTACATCTCGATGATATTGCTATTAGACCTGCATTGGAGGCAAAGGACATCCATCTTGCAATTGTAACTACATAACATAAAAGAAAAAGTAAATAAGAAGCTCTGTAAATCAATAAAACTTAAATAATAATAATAATAAAATATTATCAAGTGCCACCAAAATACCTGTATGAAATTATCTTGTTCCGATATGAATCCGATGAATAGCGTTCCAGCAGTACAATCTATATTAGAATAAAGAGAAAGGATGGTGGTCCACCCTAACTGTGCAATTAAAAGCACACAGAAATTGAATGTGTTAGCAATGACATAAAGATGATCAGGAGTATCCATCCAATGCTCATAAGGTGCCAAACCCTCTTCCCAATTCATCTTCTTTATCAGCTTGTAAACACGTTCTAATAATCCGAACAATTGCACATACATATTCATGTGATGGTGCAAATCATAAGACATTCTTCTACGAATTTTAGGTCATTGGTTTTCATCCCCGAACAGAAAATTGGCTACAACCCTAAATCCATAATTGCCATCACCTACCACATTCTTCCAATGTTGAATGAACTCATACATGAACCCGAGAAATGCATTGTTGAACGGGAATAGTGTTAATGGGGAATCCTGATTTACAATAGAAGATAAACTAGACCTCCCTCTGTTACGTTCTCTACCCCTAACCTGCCGGAACGGGGCAGCCTACCTCTTCCACGTGGACCAGGACCAGACCCTGAGCCTGAACCGCTTCCCAAACCAGACCCTGAACCGCTTGAATTTCCTATCTTCCTATGTGCGATGGATACGTGTTCACAGTAAGACTGATCCCTTTTGGTTGAATTCGTCTTACGTCATCCCTTCGAGACTGCGGTTTTGAGAGGGGAGGGGTTGTCAACGGAGGGCAAGGATCTTCAGGCAACACCGGACATATAACACCTTTGATGAGATGACGCACTTCCCGGACCTTCGAAATTGGATCCTTACTAATTTCCTCTAACATTAAGGTGAGATCACGCATCTCGAAATCCATGTCTCTCTCATTTACAGTCGGATATCAACACCAATTTTTAGCTTTCTCCAAAAAATATAAACATCTTCCTCATGGATCGGAAGTAAATATTGGTACCAACCAACCAGTTCACATGCACATGGTAAACCGTGCGACTTCCTTAAATAATGCAAGCACTTATTTTCCGAATTTTCAACCATCTCGCTTGCTTTCTTTATATCCAGCCATATCTTCTTCAAATCCAAATGACTGATTTTATTACTTATATTCGTCAATATGGCATTACTCTTCGCGGCATACTTCTCTTAAGTTTAGAAATTTCCAATGAGGTTTTTATTTTGGCAATTTGACCTTCGATGAGAGAGTCGATATTAAGAATACGGTGTTCAAATCACCATGACATGTTGAGAGCCATAGCTTCAACACCGAATATTCGCTCTCAGCACGGTTTGTTTTCTCAACCCCAAAATGTAGCACTTGAGATGTCCAAACCCTACAAAATTTATGCGCAGATGGATTTAACCATGTGCTGAACAGGTAATGTAGAAAGTCCGGCCTACTTTGCCACCTAGTCTTCAACACTTCCAACTTTCTCCGGTGTTCCGCCTCATCAATTTCATTTATTAATTTGTGCCACGAGCTATTCACGAAACGTTGTGCCACCTCGTCGTCTTTAACCATCTCCGTCAACTTTGCCAACACATTCTGATCGATATGTCTTCTACATAACATATGATATGAATTTCTAAACACATCATCAATCACCAGCATAAGTCCGCTTTCCCTGTCAGTAAGAATTATAATTGGCTCACTGTCATTAAAAATTGTACTGTGCCCAATTGACATAGCATATGTAACATATAAGTACTTTATTTGTTGAAGAACCCATATGTATGTCGTACCCTGTTCATTGAACATAAAAACTGTTGTCACTATGAAATTCTTTGCAGTCGGAGTCATTCCTACACTTCTAATAGTGGCATATTGTACCTTAATTAAAAAATAAAGGGAAAAATTAATGATTAACATGACAACTGTTTTAAACGAATTTCAAAATATTTTTTACTATTTATTAAAAAAATTGATAAAAAGCAATATGCATTTAAATTAATAAAGAGATTTAATAATACAATGATCCACTAGAGTACTTACTTGTTCGTTTTATATGTGATATCCATTATCAGTACATATGGCTACGTTCTAATCATTACAATTGATGTTGGATGTGCAACGACAATATCACTAAGTATGTTACTCTTCTCACAGTTTCTATAGAAGATCGTATAACCCTGTTGTGCACTTAGGCAGAGAACTTCATCTACCATGTTTCTTCCCTGCATTCGGTTCTTTTTAATCTTCGCAACAACATTGCAAATTTTCTATGCACTACATATATCATAAAATTCTTCTTATTAACGGAAGAAAAATAAATCTAAAAATTTTAATAAAGTATTAAAAATAATTCACTTCTAACATACCTAACTGCACAATCAACGTTTTGTTCTCGAAAAAATAGTAGGATATTACAAGGCAGCACATGACTCTTCCTGAACTGCTCAGTCTGTTGCAACTTCTCCTCCGTAAGTCTGTAGCTTGAGCATTAATTGTAATTGTAAACAGCTATTTTATGATTGTGCCTCCCGTTGTGTACGAACAATTGCCAATTTTTTCGCTTGTTGCTATTTGCTCTCCCTTTAGTTTAAATGGGTACCCACATTTTTTTGTCCCATAATGTCTTCACATTTTTATTGGAATTTCTTCTTCCTTATCATTAATTATTAGCTTCGTTTTTTTAAACTGCACCTCCGTGCTCGCAAGCCAATATGACATAGGTCGACAGTCAACTGTTCTTGATCTCTGATGCCGATTGATGATTAAATATTTCTTGGCTTTCATCGTCTCAATTTGTTTTGCCCAATCGACCAACTCATCTTTCGAGCTAAAAATTTGGTTTGTTGTGAACAAATGTCCAAGATCAATATATTCTTCCGGTTAAAAAATTCTTCAAACGTATTTGAATTTTCATCACCATATTAATGTAAAATAAAATTATTAACAATAAAAAAAATAAAAAAGAAATTCATAAACAAAAAAAAATATTCCGGAACACTTTCGCCCAAGGGAGTGAAAACGCTAAGAAAATTTTGCCTATCTGGGCCAAAACGCCGTTGACATTTCGCCCAAATGGGCAAAATTTACCATGTATTTTCGCCCATCTAGGCGAAAGTGACCCAGAAACTAAAAAAAAAAAAAAAAATTCAATCGATTTTCCTACTTCATACGGAATTCATATTTTCTTCTAATTTCGTTTTAGTATTCAAAGTTAGAGTTTTTTTAAGAGAGGTTAAAGAGAAAGTTTGTAAAGAGAGAAAAGTTTACGTTTAAAATGCATTATTTTCAAGTTATTTTTATAAATTTACAAATTATCTTCATCGACCCCAAATTGAAAGAGGACCAAAGAATTAGAACAGAGAAAGTAAGCTTTTTTTAATTTAAAATATTACAATCTTTTGAAATTTACAATTCTAGTGAAATTTTAAATGTTATAAAATTAATTCAACTTACATATTATATATATATAATATTTTGTGTATCAATTTATGATGAGAAACACATATCAAACATATTTTTAATAACTAATCATCGTTTTTATGCACTAAGGCCTTCCACCAGAACCTCTGGCATGTAAGGTGTTTAATGTTTAACAAAAGATTTTCTTAATTGTATATTTTTGGATTATTTATAATAAACATTAAAAAATTGTATATTTTGAGGGACCAAATTAAAATTTAGTCCCACAAATAAATGTTTTTTCTTCCAACACTGAAAAAAAACAATATTCAGGGAGAAAAACAAACAAAAGGAAAAAAGAAACGAAAAAAATAAAAACAAAGAGGGAGGAAAACAAAAAAGCGAGTTTTTGTTGAGGCTCAGATCTGTTTAGCATCAGTCATTGAGAGTGACTTCGCCATGGCTGCAAACCAGCGGTTGCATATGAAACTGTGAATTTCACAAACCATCCGGGTTTGCCCCGCCAAGATACGGGTCGAATCTTCTCAAATGCCCGATATAAGCTCAGAAAGAATGGAGAGAAATATCATCCTAGCCTCTTCTTGCAACATCAATGGAGCATATATATGTATATATATGATAATATGAACACCGAGGAAGTAATTTCCCAGAAAAAAGAAAAAAAGAAAAAACACAGAGGGAGTAATTATATCGAAGTCCTCAATTGAGACAACACTATATTTTCAGGGACTAAATTGAAATTTACCGATGCTATTTCAGCAAAGGGTACATAATATAATTAACCCAGAAAGATTGACGCCGGAACCCACAAGGTCCGACCAGAACGTCATCGTCCTCCTCCCACTTCACCACCGCCTTCCGAAATCAGCAGCAGAAGGAGAAGAGGGCATCAATCGATCTATAGAAGCAGAAATCATGGCTTTCTCTGCATCTGAAGAGGGCTGTTTTTCATTTCGAAATCATCGGCGAGCAAAGAGGGGTAACCACCCTTAAAGAAATCCCATACCCTCTGCTCCCTCTTTCTATTGTTGTTTCTGAGCTTAACGGACTTTAGTTGGATTCAGCCCTTAATTTATTGGCCCCGTCGGTGAGTCGGGTGAGTTTCCCTGCTTTCAGAAAGATGGGGTCCCAAACAGGACCTTACTATTTTTTTTTTTCTTTTTTCTTATCAAACCAAACAGGACCTTGCTGAATGGGCCGGTGGTATTTGGACTGAATTGTCTAGAATATATTTGGATTTGGACTAAATTGAGAATTATCTTTGTTTTCAATTCAAAATGTGTTCCTAGATGTTCGCTTAAAATCATAAAATGCCTTTTTTCTTTTTTGGGTTTGTTCATTTTTTTATTTAATTATATCGTCTCATATTGGATTGGATTTTATTCCCAAAAAAGCTGATCTGGCATGCTCAAAATAAAAAAAATGGGTTAGGTGATAATTTGTTTTAAGTTCTACTTTTATTTGGAGGGTTAATTCTATTTTAATGCCTTTTGTTCGACAATTTGATAATTTAATACCACTTATTTGTTGATTTTTATTTTAGTATATTTTTGTTTAATAATTTGACAATTTAATACCTCTTGTTTGTTAATTGACCATTAAGTGAACAAATTAGAATTCCGGACTACCATCAGATATGATTTTTTACTGTTTGTAGAAATTTAAACATGAAAATCCATCTCTTTTTTGACAATTTAGTACAACTTGCTTGTTGATTGCTAATTAAATGACCAAACTAATTTAATATTGTAGGTCTACTGTTAGGTGTGATTTTTTTTACCGTATGAAAATTCCTCCATTTTCTTCATTTTGTTAAGGGAAAAAATGTAAATTAAAGTTTAAATGTTTAGAAATAGTAAAAAATTACACTTGACAGTGATTTGGAATTCTGATTTGTTCACTTAATTGTTAATCAACAAAAAAGAGGTACTAAATCATCAAATGTCAAAACAAAAAGGTACTGAACTAGAAATCAACAAACAAATGGAGCTAAATTGTTAAATGAACAAATAAAATGGTGCTAAACTAGAATTAACCCTTATTTGGACAAGAAAGTCTTTTTCTAATTTTCTTCTTCATTGTCACATAAAAAAGATCAATGTTCTAGTGCGTGATAATAGGTTTTAGATTTCGGTGTTGTTACAATTTATTTGGTAGTCGACTATTATGTATTTAAGACGACTAGTATATATGTTAGTCGACTAGCAAATTAATTTATTCGCTTAGTAATTATGCAAAAATTATAACAAAAGGTTCATACTTTTAAATAATATTTGATCAAAATACACAAAAATTATGTTAATTCAGAATTCAACAACAAAATTCTTTCTTACCCCCCCCACCCCCCCCAATACATAAAAGAAACTATGAAACATAACAAGAACTCATACATAAGCTGAAAATAACAATTACAAGCAAAATTAACTTAATTTCTTTAACAGCTTCGATAGTCAGACCAAAACAAGTTTTTGCAACATAGAAAACAATCGAAATTGAAGATGGAGGACAACTTTTTTTTTCTTTCGGACAAGACCCATGCCACTATTTTTTAAAAATTTTTTTGTTCCCAAGATTCGTACAAGACGTGAGGGCTCAAGGGAGAATATATCTTATTCAAGTAGAATTCTTAAAAACCATGAACTTATATTGGGCTAGGAATAAAAACCAATCTAAGCTGAGCCTAATCACCATGCTATTTCACTTTAAATAATCATATTTTGAATAAAAAAACATGAACTGAAAAATTATTTCAAATTTTACCCAATCATTTTATAATAAACTATAATTATAAATTTATGTATAGAATAAACTGGTTTTACATAGAATGTTAGGATATTATTTTGCAATAAATCATAACTCACACAAACAATTTTGGTCACTTTTGTTTAACTTGACCATTGACCGATGGCCTTGGAGGTAAAGCACTCATCATCTTCTGTACTATTTTCTATGACATTTCTTGTAATATTTCTTTTTATAACATATTTTTTCCTTAGAGTTTATCTTTTGTTTGATACATTTTATTAATAAAATATATCAAATTAAAATTATTACAGAAAATATTACAAGATATATTATAAATGATCCAACAATACAACAAAAAAGCAGCTAAGGTGACATAGCTATTATGGCATTTAAAAAAGAATGCCTTAATATAACTTTTCCCTACATCATTTTATATGCCTTAAAAGACCACTTATCATGACATTTATAAATGTCTAGGAAATAACATAAATGCCTTTAAAACTTCTTGGGTCTAAAATGTGAAACCCAAAACCTTGCTAAATTAATAAAGGGTCTTAAAACACAGTTTCGTAGAGGATTAAATCACAGAACTTTCAGAAGGTGGAAAACCCTCAAGTCTCTTCACGTCATCTCCTTCTCCAGTCGCAGTCCGTCACTAACTTCCTCCGCGCCTCCGACCGGCTTCCTCTGTTCTCTGGCCAGATTCCTTTCTCTTCTCCGGTGGGCAGAGTAATTTGCCGTCTATTCGACCCATTCCCAAGCTATCCAAACAAACCTTTAGCGTAGAAGTTTTCTTTATTCCTAAATTCATCTATTTGTCCTACTTTTGTCTTGCACTGCCGTCTTCTCATTCTTTGCCAACACTAAGGCATTAGAGAAATCCCTCCTAATTCTCTCTATCTTCATATTGTGCTTGAAATTTTTTTTAAGCTTCAAAAGGGGATTCTAAGGGCTTTTCTAAGTCGATTTTTTGTGGGTCTCTCGAAAATTTTTGTGCGTTCCCTCTTTCCCTATATTTTAGTCGAGTTAATATAGAGGTAACACTTAATCAAATGGATGATTGAGTTGGTGAATCTTAAGTCTTTTAAACCGAGAGAAAACGACAGAGCTCCGACTGCTAGAGAAGGAAAAACTAGTAATTGGAACCAAGGATGCCAATGGCAAAGATGAATAGCATGGCACAGTTAGGGTTTCTAGCACTGCAATCATCGAAACTATGCCGTAAACAACTATTATTGGGTCAAAAAAATATATCTACTTTTTTGAACCAGCATTCATTTTTTGGAGTAATTTTGTTTTGTTTATACTAGGGGGTGGCAAAGGGTGGGTTGGACGGGTTTTGGGTGGATTTTAAATGGACATATAGTTAATTGACAAATTGTGCATCCATGTCCAAAGGAATAATGGACTTAAATGACAATGGGCATAAATTGACCACCTTTGAGCACCTTAAATATTAATTTTATAGGGTCCATTGAGCATGCTAAATGGGTAATTAATGGACACCCTATTAACCATCAAAATTTATTAACAAATGAGTTTGTTTAAACCCATAAACCATATTGTTAATTTTTGGAATGGATATAAATTAAACGTATACTCATTAATTTCGGTCTTATGGACTGCTCTGCGTGGGTGGATATCAATTTGAACTGTAATTTTTTTTAATAAATATTGGGTTGCCGTGGATTAAAGTGGGATGTAAATTTCTCTTTGGTGCATATGTATCAAAAAGTTTTGTAGTATATTACGAAATTTCTACTGCTACTCATAGTAATAGGCTAGAATGGTGACATGTGTAATATTAGAAAGTCAACCTGGTTATGGTAACAGGTTGTATAGGTTTCTACTAGTGAAACCAATCAAATTTTGCCATGTGGCTTCAAATTTTCTCATGCATACGATCCATTGACGACGAATTTACTGCAGAAAAAATGTAAGGAGGAAGGTAGGTAAAATAAGATTAAATGCTTCTAACTGTTAAATTGGTTGAACATCACATCAAGTTAATGTAGTTGCACAAATATAGTTTCTCAAATTGTGTTCAAATGAGCAAAGAAACCGCATAATTAAAGAGAAAATTCATTTGAAACCCTTGTATTTTCCGGCGTAACAGGAAAATATGGATTTTAAAAATTAGAAGCAAGTGTGAAGAAAGCAGCAAGGAAGTTGGGGGAACGGTATACAATAGAATACGAAGGTGATTGGGTGTGAAGAACGATCGTTTTAAGTTGCCATTTTGAAGATTTGAAGGACAAGGCATTCTGACAAGTGCACTAACTGTGAAAAAAAATGAAGAATTATAGAAAGTGCATATTTCAATTTAACATTCTTTTTAAATAAGCATATGAAATTTTCTATAAAAAATGTAATATATGTACAATGTAAATGTTAAAAGTAAAAAAAAAATAAAAGATAATAAAATGTGTGTGTTGATTAAACTATATGTTTTTTTAGTTGAATTTGTGAAGAAAAGAAAAAATAATATGTTTATTTGCGGAAAACATACAATCTAAAAAAACACTAGTGAAATATGTAAAGCAACAGAAAGAATTTAAGTAGTAGATGTTTTAAAAAATAACACACATCTTATTTAACATAGGGTAATTTTGAAATACATATATAGAGGAACTATATTGTGTGTTTTACAAAGTAAAACGGAATAGTTCAAAAACTACACACGTTTCACTTTAAAAAGAACAAACATTGAAACTTTTTTCTCTCGCATAAATTTGTTATGCATAGAATTATAAGGTGCAATTGATTAATGTTTTCTTTTTATGCAAATAAATAACTGAGTAATTAGACATGGAATTTGTATCTGTTAATTGCTTGATTAGGTAAGTGATGTGTTAAAATCGGTATATTTAAAACTAATTCAACAGGCAAGTGTACCTATCACTGTAGTAACAGAGATACACCCGGATTTTCAAACTCAGAGAACAGATAAGCTCAACTACTAACCATCTTAACTAATGCCTAGTCCAACAAATTAATCTTTGAGAAATTATTTTGAAGACTACTAAAAAAAATAAATGAAAGCAACAGTTTAAAATGTATAAAAGTTAGGAAAATAGTTTGAATGATGGAATCCCCTAACTTTTGTCAACTATTTCAATTGGAAAACTCATAAAATGATGTTTGAAAACTAACGTTGAGTTATCACACAAAAATCAGGCAATCCCTATCTTTAGGTGAAGACTACTCTACTCACTAACCTTTAGAGGAGAATCTCTTCTCTCTCTAACAGATTATGAATGCAATTATACTTAGGTGATCTAATAACCTAAAAGTACAATGAATATCTCTATTCAATTGCCAACTTTTATTATTCAATTAGTTGCCCTAGATTGGTCTTTCTTTTTAATTCCAACCAACCTTGCGAAATAACCGATTTTGCATAAATCAATTATCATAAAGACATAATCGAATAACAACCAAAAAAACAAAACAAACATCAATTTCATAAAACTCAATCAAAATTTATATCATTCAAAAGTTAGGGTTCAACCCTCAATTCAAACAATGAAACTTAGCTACTAAACATCCTAACAATACTCAAATCAATAATGTAATTCATAATTAACAAGAGAAAAGAAGGCTTAGGCTAAAGAAGGTTTGAATCCACGGTACGAAAGCACCCGAGCTCGTCTCTCGATTCACTAGATGAAGCCCAAAATTACTCCCTAAAATCTCTTCAATCTTCCTCCAAGAGCTTCAATTTGATGTTAGTTATTGGAAAACTACCTAATTGAAGATGAATTGAGAGGGTTTTTGTTACCAATGTTTACCCCTAATTCCTCCTCTCTAAACCTAAAACTGTTCTCTCTTGAAAAAGAGGAAAAATTACATAAATAAGTGCTGAAAATGCATTAACTGCGCAATTGTGTGGACCTACCGCATCCGGTAGGTTGAGCCCTACTGTCCGCGGTAGTGTTATGTCCATGGCTCGCTTGAATGCTCGGGACCTACCACGTCCGGTAAGACCGCCTAATGTCTGTGGTAGGCTTCTATTGGATTTCTTCGTTTGCTTCCGATAACTACCACGTGCGGTAGGTTGTCCTACTATTGGTGGTAGGTCTTCTTCATTAGTGCTGGCAGCTTTAGTGCTCTCCATTTTTGCTCCTTTTTTGCTTTTATTATCCGTCTTCTTCATCGGAAAGCACCTAAGATAAGATTGGAAGTGAATAGTGTAAATTATATATTTTATGCATTAAAAACATTATAAAATGACGAAAATAATATA
Organism: Catharanthus roseus; assembly: GCA_028651295.1. Classification (NCBI taxonomy): domain Eukaryota; kingdom Viridiplantae; phylum Streptophyta; class Magnoliopsida; order Gentianales; family Apocynaceae; genus Catharanthus; species Catharanthus roseus. Next base: position 24,261,033 of record JAPQWS010000153.1, on the reverse strand, counting down.
TACATGTGGTACTAAATGGCACATATCAAATACCCCCATACTTATGTGTTGCTTGCTCTCAGGCAATACAAGACTAGGCAAAAACTGGAAAATGTAATAAGAGAAGTGCATAAAGTTTTATTCATTAAAAACAACACACATAAGGGAAAGACAAATGACCAAAGATGCACAAGACTCTATGAAAAAAAAAAGATAAAAAGCAAAACAAAAATAAACGAGGAAAAACATTACTGCAATAGGGGTTATAATTACTCAACCGCATAAAGACTTTTCAAAGAAAGAATCACAAGAATCGACAATACCACTGCTATTTTACTAATATCTTATTGATCAATAGTGTGTGTGTGTGTGTGTGTGTGAAATCGCTCATGTTGCCTTTCAAAGAACACAAGGAATATTAGGTTATTAACATAGTGAAAAACTTTATTGGAAAATGCACAACACAACTCAGATTCCTCAAAACCTTTCCACTCTAAAATTTATTCTAAGTCATTCCCAGATTAGGTAGGACTTTTCATCTTGTAATGTTAGGCTTGGGACATAAAGGGTTTCAAACGAGGGAAAGGAAAAACAAAAGTAATTGAGATAGAGCTAATGCAACCGAACGGAAAGATATAAAAAATTATGAACACTTTCTGGCTGCTTTTCACTCATTGTAATCTACCTTTGAACATCTTATTTCATTCAAATAAAGCATAATCTATCTAACAGTTCTCTATTTCTTATGAACCATATATTTTTCAAGTATAAGAGGGAGAGCAGCTCGAGATTTTTTTAGAGATATTCAAATACTCATATTTTTTTTTTTGTTTTTTTTTCAAAGCAAACATCACTTAGCTTTCTCTCTTTCAACTGCTGCATATATCTTGCTTACACATATTTCCCAAAATACCCTTTTTATATAAAAGTCCTATTCTTTACACAAATACCCTCACACTTATCTATTTTCCCCACTCAAAATGGCTAAAAAGTACTCAATCATTAGCTTAAGGAATTGAGGTTTTATATAGTGTGAGTTTAAAAGGAAAAGAATGGAAGGGACTAAAATCCTTGGCATGAAGGCGCAAAAGGGGTTTGATTTTATATAAAGGATAGGCAAGAAAGGCACTAACGGTATAATGAAGGCTTGTGACCATCATTTCCCGGATCAACCTGGACTAACCTTATTACTTCAAAGCAAAGAGAAACGTAAGAGTAAAGGCAAAGACTCAAAAAGGTATTCACTATGCTAATCGCCTAAGATTCCAAAGCTTCTATTACTAACCGATACTTATAAGTGTAAGAATAAAAAGCAAGTCGGTTTTCAAGTCGATCAAGTTAAATGCCTTCAAAACACTATGGTTTTGTAATCAAGACTCCCACTGAATATGACAATAACAAAAATCTTTTTGGATTTTTCTATGCATATGAAGACGGCAAAAGGGAAAAGATGGAAATTTTTTGGGTTTTTCAAATTATCTAATTGTTTTTATTTTTAAAATATGGAAACGAGAAACTCGACTCCAGGGATTGTACAAAAACTAAATTTAAACACACATCAACAACAAAAAGAAATAGTCAAAAGACAAAAATATCCCCACACTTAAAATCACATTGTCCTCACTGTGGGGGCAAGAAAAGTGTAAACAATTAAACCACATACATGGGAAGCTGTCCCGCAAATATAAGGCATATAAGCATATTGGGAAGCAATCCCCACGAATAGTCAAAATAGAAAAGGAAACAAATAACATTAAAGAAAACATAAACAAAATATAAAAAAAAGAAAATAAGGAAAACGTGAAAACACAAAAAGAAAAGAAAAAAATAGAGAAGAAGACACTCCCTCATTGCAGACCAAAGTCCGCGCCGTTGCCTCCACTGCTGCCTTGATCAGGTAGGAATCGACTACACAGTCGGGCATCACCTCCTGGCGGTCTATGGATGCCCTATGGTGTGCCAACTCGTCTGTATAACGGCAGGCAGACTCCACTATCTCCATCAGTTGGGACCCATGGATGTCTTGTGTGAGGCGGAGCTACCTGAAAGCAGCCTGTATCTCAGCCTGAAAAGTGTCCATAGGGACTGTGGGAGGTGCATCCTCGGCCGAGAGGTCATACGACTCGTCATCCTCACTCTCATTATCGGCGAGTTGGGAGGACGACGCTCTAATACTAGTTTTTATGGTTTTCTTGATCTTTCAAAAATCGAAAATATTGTGTTCTCCCAGCTGATCCTCCTCGTCGCCGCCCGGCCCGCGTTAGAAGGGAAGAAGATTAGCAAAGTGAGAAAAGACAGAGGGAGGGGGGCATCTTATTCTCTTCGCGAGAACTTCCAGATCAGAAAAGCATTCGGAACAGGCTCCGCTTTCGTTGACAGAAACGATCCAATCCATCACCTAGGGGTATCTAAATCTTCTGGGCCTCATCCTAAGCATAACCACAATTGTTAAAAGTGGTGAATTTTTATAATCTGTGACTACCCAGTCGTCACTCTGCGTTCTCCTGTGAATCAACATTGAAAACAACAAAGACACTTGAAAGTATCACAGGGTAACAGAACACACGTGTACAAGTAGTATCACAACGAGTGTTGCATATAGTGTGCATATTGAGGGATGCTACGGAAAGAGAGACTTCTTTTGGAGTTTATCGATCATGTAAAGATCGAGAATCCTAACATCACTTTGCTCACCCCCTTTTTGGACCAAATTGTGGCCAAAGAAATAAGTAAGGATCGGGGTAAGAGTTTTGGAAAACCAACCCATGAAGAATACACCGCCGATTGCTCGGATGTGGGCAGATCTCGAGGCGATCACAAGTCACCTCGTAGTTCCAGTCCGGGTCCTATTTGATGTTTTTTCTATTAGAGTCGAGCGTGATAGTGTTTCCCTCAACCCGAATCCCCAAAACAGAAGCTAGACGCTCTCTATCTAAGACTATCCTTACTCTCTTGATCATTGAAATGATTGTGGAAAGGTCCTTGTCAATTTTATGGAACATATTAGTGTAAAGCTCTCGGACAAGTTCAGGATATTAGTTTCCAGAAATGAGCAGCAGGTATTCCCACCCTAAACCACCAAAAAGAGCACTCAAACTAAGTGTTCTATAAATGGTGCATCAAAGGATTTTTCGACTATTAACTTAAGGTGCTCTCTATCGGCTATCCATTTTTGGGCTACCGTAGAGAGGCACTCCATATAAGGAGGAATAGCAGAGTTGGTGGAGTCAGGTATAGAATCATTAACCTGAGGACTTTTGGAGGTGTTGGTTTGTTTGGAAGAGGAAGCAGTGGACTTTTTGGGTGCCATATAGGAGTTAAACAAAAGACACGAAAAAGGAGGAGTACAAAGGCCACAACACAACACAGATGAACTGCTAAAACAAAGAACACACAAAACAAAAATATATCAAAACTAATGTAGCCCGTGTGTATTCAAATGTCCTATATATCGCCCGTGTGTGATGAAGTGTGACACAATGTAAAAGAACAGAAAAATGAGGAAAATAATGAAGTGAATAGTAATAACGAAAACACAATCAAATCACAAAGCATAAAACAAACTAAAAACAAACACAATTGACAACTACAATTAACTAAACAAAAGTGAAGCAAAGGAATGTAAGAGTTAGCCTTCATTTGTTTGAACAAACAAACCATCGCTGCAAACTAGTGTAACGTACACTCTGCCTCAAACGATGTGCTGTCGGAGTTTTGCCAAAGTTCAGGCGAAAAATCTTTTCTGGAATTTTTCGACTGTTAGGGCAGTTGTTGACGATGGAGGGAGTTCGTCGAAGGTGGAGAGGCTGCCAGTTTGTAGGTGAAAACCGAGAGGGAAAGGGAGAACAGACAGAAGAGAAGAAGAGAAGGAGGGGAAAGAGTTAAGGATTTGAGATAGATTTTGGGTGCAATTATAGGAAACTTGGGGAAATTGAGTTGGAATTGGGTCGACCCGACCCAATTACCTTCACTTTTACTCGAAGTGTGCTTAGAAACCAACCTACCGTGTCCAGTAAGCCGAGGCCTACAGTTCGTGGTAGGCTTCCATTCAGGAAGGAAATTCATGTTTGGACCTACCGCGTGCGGTAGGTTGGACCTATCGTCCGCGGTACGTTTCTGTCCGTCGAAGAAAAATATGCCATGACCTTACCGTCCGCAGTAGGGTTCTGCCTAAACTCCAAATTTTCTTCTTTTTGCGATTTTCAGCCTAATTTCATGCCTGCTAAAGTTGTGGATTCTTTTTACACTCAAAATAAGTATGAAGTAGACATTCATCTCTCCAAAAACACCTTCTAACAACAAAAACAAAAAAATGATTACAAGGGGAATAGGAGAGAAAACCAAAGTGCAAGTGCATGATACAACAAATTTACAAAGAGTTATTGAAATACTCCCTTCGAGGTGCCAAAAGTACATCTCAGATCATGACAATCCGAGTTTTTCTTGACCTCCCCTTCTTAATACGCCGAATGGGTATCCCTTTCTTCAAACTCGCTTTCAATTTAGGGGAAAGAGTCTATCCTATTTTCTTTGATTTCTTCGAGCTATTATCCTGTGATGAGTGGGTTCCTTGCAAAGGCAAAGACACTTCTTGAGTTGCATGATTAATAAAGTATAAAGTGGCTTAGCTTTTAGATGGGGGGTTGGATTCAAAAGAAAATTTAAACGCTATTTCATTCTCCCAAACCCTTAAGAGTAGCTTCCCTTTCTTTATTAAAGCCCTTGAGGCACGCAAAAATGGGAGTCCTCAAATTATAGGGAAGTCAACCGCATCCTCCTTATCGAGGATGACAAAGCCTACCTAGATCAAGACATCTTATACGACCCCCTTAGGATGTCTAACACTTCTATATTCTAGATTAAAGGACATCCTAACTGGCCTTTGTTTTCTTAGGCCTAGTTTCTTACACATAGAATACGACATAACGTTTATATTAGCGCCTAAATCTGCTATTGCTTTATCAATTGGAAAACTACCAATAGTACAAGGAAAAGAAAAACTTCCTTGATCTTCTAACTTCTGTGGTAGTTTGTCCTTATTGATAAGGATAGCTGAACATTCTTCACCCAAGACGTGTGCTGATATATTGTTAAGTTTGCTTTTCTTTGTTTGCATCTCTTTCAAGTATTTAGCATACATGAGTATCTGCAAGAGTAAATCACATAGAGGTAAGTTTATTTTTAATTGTTTAAAAATCTCTATGAATTTCCTCTGTTGTCCTGGCTGGGATCACAAACGAGAGTCGCCAAATATGGAATTTTTGGCTTGTACTCGACAATTGCTAGCTTTTCGTTCTTCTCTTCTTAGCTTGGCTCTAATGCTTTAGATTCAAGAGTGTTGGATGATCTCCTTTCCTTTTCACCACAATTCTTTGGTTCTATGATCATCACCTTTTCTTTTTAAAGAACCTCCTCATCAAATCTTACGAGATAGCATTGACATGCTCTCCCGGGTTCACTTCAGTATTGCTCGGTAGAGTTCTTAGAGTCCTTTCTAATACTAATTTGACTAGTTGCCCAATCTGTTTCTCCAAATCTTGAATTGAGTACTCTTGGTTGTGTTAGGTATTCTCTATAGTGCTCATTCTTGTATATGTGGTTATCATGAACTTGACTATGAACTCTTCCAAATTAGCTTTTGCTGGTAGAGGATTCTGAGGATTCTGCAGGTATCATAGGGAAGTTGCTAAGTAGGACCTCTATTCTGGAATCCTGATAGTTGTTGTGGCCTTTGTTATCCTTGTCCTCTCCAAGAAAATTTGGGGTGGTTTCTCCAACCTAGATTATAAGTATTTGCATAGGGGTTGTTACCCTACCGGTTCCCTTGCACAAAATCTACTTGCTCCATAGGACCTCCCATGCTAGGGTATTCATGATTGGGATGGCCTCCACTACAAAAATCGCAGAACATGACCAATTGAGTATTTTTACTTGAAGGTATAGCAGTCAAGTTCCCTATCTTCTGCTCTATCAAGGCTGCCAATCTAGCTTCCATAGCAATGATAGCGTCTACATTGTGTACTCCAACAGGTTTTTGCTTGGATCTCTGTTCCCTCCAGGTATAGCTATTCATAGCTATTTGCTCAATGAGATCATATACTTGTTGGGGAGTCTTGTGATCTATAGAACCACCAACACAGGCATCAATAAGCTATCTTGCCCCAAATGAGACTCTATTATAGAAGGACTGTATTTGGATCCCCAAGTTTAAGCCATGGTAGGGACATTTTCTGAGTAGCTTCTTCCATCTTTCCCAAGCCTCGTATAGGCTTTCTCCGTCTATCTGCTGGAACGACAAGATCTCGTTCTGAAGCTTGGTTGTATGACCAGGAGGAAAGTACCTCCCTAGAAACTTCTTGGCTAGTGAATCCCATGATGTAATCGAGTTTGAAGGTAAATACTTTAACCACGATTTCGCCTTCCCCATCAGAGAGAATGGGAAAAGACGATGTCTATGGCATCTTCGAAGACTCCATTTTTTTTAATGTATCACCTCCAAGAAATTTTGCGCATTTCGGATCTTCCTTAGGGATTCTATCGAACTGTTCATTGTTCTGCAACATTTTTTGGATCATGTTCGGCTTGATCTCAAAGTTGTTTACTTCTACACGTGGTTTGGCTATGCTTGATTGTGTCCCAGCAATGGACGGTCTGGCATGGTCTGCTATTGTCCATTATGCCATTTGTGGTGGTGGATGTGGTACAAATAACGAATTTATGAAAGGTGGATCTTCTTGATCTCTTCTATCTTATCGACAATAATGATGGCATTGTTGTTCACCGTCTCAAATTGCAGAGCACAGCTGGCACTTCCCAATGAATGCTTGGGCGCTGGATCAAATGGAACTAATTCAACCTTTTTTTTTTTTGGGCATAAACTAGCTACCTAAAACCTGAAACAGACAAACTCCAGTTAAGTCCCACAAACGACAAAGCACAATTTGAGATATAAGCCAAAAATAAACCAATAAGTGCAAGAATAATGAACAATCCAAAACAAAAACAAAAAGACAAGAAAAATAAAATGACTAAAGCACAAGAAAAATGATTTTCTTTAAGTTGGTATTCTACGGCAATGGCGCCAACTAATATGTTAAAACTGGTGTATCTAAAACTAATGCAACAAGCAAGTGTACATATCACTGTAGTAACAGAGATACATCTAAGTTGTCAAACTCAAGGAACAGATAAGCTAAAGTACTAACCGTCTTAACTAACATCTAGTCTAATAAATTGATCTTTTAGAAATTATTTTGAAAATTACTAAAAACAAATAAATGAAAGTAACGGTTTAAAAGTATAAAATTTAGGAAAATAGTTGGAATGATGGAATCCTCCTAATTTTTGTCAACTATTTCAATTGGAAAACTCATAAAACAATGTTTGAAAACTAGGTGAAGGCCACTCTACTCACTAACATTTAGAGGAGAATCTCTTCTCTCTCTAACCGATTATTAATGCTATTATACTTAGGTAATCTAATAACGTAAAAGTGTAACGAATATCTCCATTCAATTGCCAACTTTTATTATTCAATTAGTTTCCCTAGATTGGTCTTCCTTTTTTAATTCCAACCAACCTTGCGAAATAACCGATTCTACGCAAATCAATTATCATAAGGACATAATCGAATAACAACCAAAAGCAAAATGAACATCAATTTCATGAAATTCAATCAAAATTCATATGATTCAAAAGTTTTGATCAATCCCCAATTCAAACAATAGAAAATTAGCTACTAAACATCCTAATGATACTCAAATCAACAATAGAATTCATAATTAACAAGAAAAAGGAAGGCTTAGGCTGAAGAAGGTTTAAATCTACGGTTCTGAAAGCCACCCGAACTCCGTAAAATTTCTACAAACTGCCTGCAAGAGCTTCAATTTGATGTTAATTACTGAGAAACTACCTAATTGAAGATGAGTTGAGAGGGTATTTGTTGCCATTGTTCATCCCTAATTCATCTTCTCTAAACCTAAAATTGTTCCCTCCTGAAAAAGAGGGAAAAAAAATTACATAAACAAGTGCTAAAAATGTATTAACTGCGCAACTGTAGGGACCTACCGCATCCGGTAAGTCGAGCCTTATCGTCCGTGGTAGGGTTCTGTCCATGGCTCGCTTGAACACTTGAGACTTACTGCGTCTGATAGGTCTAGGCTACCGTCTGCAGTAGTTTTCTTTTGGATTTCTTCTTTTGCCTTAGATACCTACTACGTGCTATAGGTTGTTCTACTGTAGGCGGTAGGTCTTCTTCATTAGTTTTGGTAACTTTTGCTCTCTCTGTTTTTGCCCATTTTCACTTTTATTCTCTTTCTTCTTCATCAGGAAGCACTTAAGATAAGAATAGAAGTAAATAGTGTGAATTATATATTTTATACATTTAAAACATTGTAAAACAACGAAAACAATATATATATATATAAATGTAGTACAAAATGGAATATATCAATAAGGAATTGAAGTGGAAGGGAAAAAGGTGTAATGGAAGATTGGTGTAGATATGAGAATTTGAACAACATACATTCAAGTGGTTTGGTGGGAAAAGCTGTAACTGAAATGGGAACCTGAATGGTGGTGAGAGAAACAATAATAGTGCAGAGGTAAAGGAGGACTGTGACTTTGAAAATGCTGAAGAAATAAATGGAGGCCAAGTTGACGACTTGTTCATGGAAGAAGTGTTCAAAATGACATTTGAAATTGAGAAAGTACTTGAGTCCTTTTATAGCGTATATAGTAGGTGTGCGAGATTCAAAATCTGTAGATCTGATCGGAAGTTAAATGATGATGGAAGTATGATATACATAAAATGGGCATGTCATAGGGAAGGATCTAGAGATAAGAGGTGATTTGATAAAGAGCAAAGGAGGAAGGAACATAAAATGGTTACTTGAGTTAAGTGTAAAGATGTTTAAGGATAAAGTATGATGAAAAGACAAAGTTGTATATGGTAATGGAATTTTTGAAAGAACACAATCATCAAATGGCCACCCAGAGGGAAGTGAGAAGTGAGATTTCTAAGAGCACATTGGAATGTCCCAGATGCAGATGTTCACCATGCTCATGCAATGCATGGATTGGGGATTAGGACTAAAGAGAAGTGAGATTTCTAAGAGCAGATTGGAATGTCCCGGATGCAGATGTTCACCATGCTCCTGTAATGCACGGACTGGGTATTAGGACTAGCCATGAAATGAAGATGTTCGTGCTACAAGCAGGTGGTTATGAAAATGTTCCATTCACCCGACAAGATTTGTACTATAAATTTGCATGTGGAAAGAAGGAAAGAGATTGTTGATGGCAATGGCGATGCAGAGTGTGCCCTTGGTTACTTGTCCGCGAAATAGGATGCGGACCCAATGTTCTTCTACAAGTATGTTGTGGATGAGGAGAACAAATTAGTGAGACTATTCATGGCTAATTCATAGTATAGGGCTGATTATGGTAATTTTGGTGATGTATTAGTGTTGATACTACATACTGGACCAATGCTTACAGGAAGCCATTAGTAGTATTCATTGGGGTGAACAACCATTTCATGAGTTGTGTATCTACTTGTGCTTTGTTGTTAGATGAATCAGAAGAGACTTATAAGTGGTGTTGCAAACTTTTTTAGAAGAATTGTGCAACAAAAACCATGATACGTGGTAACTGATAGTGATGCAGCTATGAGGAACACCATAAAGGACATTTTTCCATTAGCTAGGCACCGTTTGCATAGTTGGCACTTGATTTGTAATGCTTTAAGTAATGTGAAGCACAAGGAATTCAGAGGAGGTTTTTAGAGATGCATGACTAAGAAAACGGCAACCAATGAATTTTTAGGTTGAATGGAGTCAGGTAGTGATGGAATACGGATTACAGAGACATGCTTGGGTGCAGAAAGTGTACAGGAGCAGAGCTAGATGGGCAGAGGCATATCTGAGGGGAAATTCTTCACAAGGATAAGAGATACTCAGAGATGCGAGAAAATGAATTCATTCTTGAATGCTTATTTGAAAACAAAAATGGGATTGCATGAATTTGTTAAGAAATCCAACACCTCCTTGGAAGCATTGAGAAAAGAAGATGCAAAGGCAATATCAACTATGGAAAACACTTTGATGGTACCTACCACATAATTTGCGGCTTTGGAAATGAATACGGCAAATGTTTACACTCGAAAGTTAGAGTCTAAGATTATACCATGCTCTTATTTATTTCGAATTATGATACTAAAACATATGGCAAAGATTCCGGAAGCATGCATATACAAGTGGTGGACACGGGCAATGGACATTGCTAGGAAATCAAGTTTGTGTTCATTGATTTCATTAGAATTGTCTCAGCGTGCTAGGTTCGACATGTTGTCCCGTATGTGTCAACCTCTTTGTTATTATGCTTCTCATGATCAAGAAGCATCCAAACAATTAATGGAAACATCCAACGTAAGACAAAACACATGTAACAATTATGGATATCAAATTAGTAATAACAAAGCTGGTCCTTTAATGAAAAATGGAAACATTAGACCTCAGAGAGTTGAGGATACAGAAGTTAATAGAGCAAAGGGTGGCCGATCTGTTGAAAAATTAAAGAAGAAGAAAACACTGAAAATTTAGTTCATGTGGGTGAGTAATTACGATAATAAAATTATTTTGAAAGATTATATATGTATTAAAGAAAATGAGTGCGAAATAGACTACACAATTTAATTACGATATTTTATAGGGCTACTGATAGACACATTAAGATCACATGCCCCTGCTACTTGAACAAGGACGTAAGGGAAGAAACCATTCATAGTGGTGGTGCACAAGAAGATTAGAACAATGAGCTACAATTTGGTGAAGATGTAAGTGGAATTATGGAGCAGCAGAAGATCGGAACAATGAAATGCAGTTTGATTTGAATGAATTTCCTTCGAAAATGTTCAAGAATAATATTAATAATTCTAAAAATGACTATAACTATAACTATTACTATTACTATGACTATAACTATGAACATATGCAAAAAAAAAAAAAAAAAAAAAAATAGGGAGATGTAACATTAATAAATATTATTGTATTTAAATTATTGATTAACGAGTGTAATTTGAACCTGCAGTAGAACCTTTGTGAAAATCTCCATGGAATATGAGTAGAAATGGGCTTACTTATTACAAAAAATCCAAGCAGTGCAATGGCAATATTCTTGTTGCGTTAATGATTTTTGATGTGTTAATGGGTAGCCCAGAATATGGTGGCCCTTTTGAGTTTGCAGTTGGGCCTGTTAATTATGTTAATTACTTTAAGAAATGTGAGTTATTTAAAATTACACAAGAAACAAGTATCACCACAAATGTGTTAATAACTTAAACACCCGTGAGATACAATTAACAGGTGAGGTTTAAAAAAGATACAACAATACTTACCAAATACACATATGTTAATTGCTGTAATTTTGAATAGTTGTTGTAATTTAAAGCTAGATTTGTGAAATTTTATTGAATATGAAATGGAATAAGCTTACTTTGGAAAAAAATCAAGAAGACTAATGGCATTAATGTAGTTAGGCTAATGAAATGGTCATCTAGAATATGGTAATAGTTTGAGTTTGTGGTTAGGCCTGATAATTATGAAAAAGTGAGTGATTTAGAATTAAATATTGAACTAAATTCACCACAACATTTCCCATAACTTATACATAAGTCACACATGAACTAAATCACAACGTTATAGAGTATAATGTAAACATTTTTTTCCTCCATGCACTACATAACAAACAGGGAATGCTCAATGAACATTTTAGAAATAAATAAAACTATTTATTAGTTATGCTTATTTTGACATTGTTTTCTTTCAGACAACGGACACACTGTGGATGTATTGATGAATTCTCATTATCTGTTCACCATTCATCTATGCATTCGATAATTCACCTCTCAGTCATGTTACCATTCATCCTCGTATCACTCTATACACATTTCACAATCAAGTATCAATCATAATATTCTGGGATTCAAGCAGAATCTAATTTAACTAATTCTCATATATTATGAAATGATTTAACAAAGGCAAAGTTACCTTGTAATAAATTCCCACTAAATAACTCGGCCTCCTGAACTACCTCCTGCACTTCCTCATTAAAGCCAATTCCCAACTAGCCCTCATTCTCATCATTAACATGCATTCCATGAGTCCCCAACTTATTTGCAATCCTATTTCTAATTATAAACATACCCCTTCCTGCTTCAGTTATGAAATGACGAAAAATGCAACTAGGAACGAATGTGAAAACATGAATAAATTGGATTCATTTATGTGCCTATACTTACAATTCTAGAGAAAAGTGGATTCACAAATTGTTGTATCATCATTAACTGCATAGTACTGTGGCATTCCCATTGTGGATGATAGAAAGGTGGTGGTTTATGGTTACCATTGCCATCGTAAATAACACATGATTCAAAGTTCCTAAATTCTCGATTGATCAAAGGACCCATAAGTCGATTTTGAACGAAATCACTGTAACTAGTAAACTCAATATGTTTAGGGATAAACTTCTCACAATCTAAGCCATTCATATGCTCATCAGCTGTTTCCTCATTTAAAAGCTCAACATAGAGCATTGCATTCGGTGGAAGAGATGGAATAACCTACCTACCATCCCCAAATACCTGCCGAAATACCCTCTCCAGAAGGTAAAAAAGCTTCCAAGAGGACCATCTAACAGAAGCCTCTTTGAATTTAGTTTCTTAGTTATAGCAATTTCGGGTGGTAGCTCCATAGAATCTCATGGCCTCCAATTAACCTTAATTTTCAAGATTAACATATTCATCAAGAGGAGAAATGCATTTTTATTAATCAGCATGATATTAACAACATTCAAGAATTCGTTAAGTCATTAATAATCAAATATTTAGAGGAGAAATGTATAATAACAAATGAAGAATGTCAGTTACAACAATTTTTGGTGGTACCTACTAAGATTCCCATGGCCATAAACTTAATGAACAAATTCCAAGAGTAGATATTATCAGTAATGACCATGAAATAAACAACATACACAACAATTGATTATAATCATTAATAATCAAATATTCAGAGGACAAATGCATATTAGCAAATCAAGAATCTCACTTAAATCAATTTTGGGTGGTAGCGCCATAGAATCCCTTGTCCTCCAATTAACCTTAATTTTAAAGATGAACATATTCATCAATTTAATGAACAAATTCCAAGAGTAAATATTATCAGTAATGACGATGAACTTAACAACATTACATGAATTCCTTAGAATTATTAATAATCAAATATTTAGTGGAAAAATGCATAATAGCAAATCAAGATCCGATGAGAGTGGTAGACAAATACTTGTATATCATTTCATGGAATAGTAATAACCTGGTCATCACCAATACTGTCTAATGCTTCTTTAGTTGGAAAATGTAGATGCCATGGTGCGGCCTTTTTGGTTTTTTGATCTCCATCTCCGCATCATCGGATATGTATCCACCTCATCATCTTCTAGTTTGTATGCATTAATATCTAGGACCTCGTAAGCCCATACCTAATGTAAAAAAAATTGAGCTTTATTATTAAGGTTAATAATGGCTTTATTAACCAAAGACAGTGACTTATATAACATTTTACCTCCTAAACGAAACTGTATCCTCCAATGCTCTTAGGTTTTATTCTAGATATTACACACATGTATTGTAATATATAACAATATCAGCTTCCCAGTTAAATTCTCCAATGCAATTAGCGTTCTCTAATATTGGAAGACACCATATATGTATTATATCTCTGGTAATACTAAAAATTGTCCTTCTTATAAAATACAACATGAAATTCCTCACCATTTGTGCAACGCCAACCTTATCAGTACTGTCTATCTTAGTATTTTCAAGTCGGTTGTAAATATCTTGCAACTTAGCCGCCCTTCCTTCGACAAATTTGGAATCCATCTGATAGAGTATTAAAAGTCAACTTTTATTATTGTGTTTTGGTTATAGTTTTTGCTTTATTATTTAAAGAAATTAATGCATTTTACTACTATTTTTGCTAGGAATAACTTGTGGAGATTTGACTTATTTGAGCTTACAATAAGCTATTTTGGGATATGTTTAGAGAAAGATACCTTATCGCAGAAGATTATGAAAAAGACATTTACTTGATAGATTTTACCAAAGTAATTGTGGAAGACCAAGTCAATTCATCTACTCTAGTAGACAAAAAGTCAAAGCAGACATTGTAGTTTTTTTTAATCTAATTTTTGGGATTTTTTAATAAGTTAACTTTCTAGGTGTATTTTATTTTATTTTAAGGTGTTAAGAAGGGGAGGAAATCAAGTGATTTGATTTCCTCAATTGAAGTTTTGTCAGGAAAAAACCACTATAAATAGGTGGGAGGAATAGAAGAAAAAGGAGGAAGAAAAGAGAAGAAGAAGAAAGAAGTCTTTCATTAGATCAGTTAGCTCAGATTATTTCAAAGTTATGTTTATCACCGTGAGTGACTAAGTTTTCTTATTCTGATTTAAGGATTTATTTCAACTACAATTTTTGTGAGGCTATGAGCGTATATTTATTTTCTTACTTTTAATTCAAGTACTTGTTGATTTATTGCTTTTTTTTTTTTTTTTATAATGAAAGTTGATGTTTGATTTGTTTGACAAATTAATTAAACATTTTCTTCTACCGCTACCATTAGTTCTTGATCCGTAATTGTCAAGAGCTCTTGGCACTAAGTAGCACTTAGGATGATTATTTATATTAGTGAGACATTTAGAGATGCATAATTAGCCTAAATATGGAATCAACAAGACAAAACTAAATAATTGTAGCTATGTAGATTATTTGAGTTTTTGGTTCAACTACATTTTCACTATGTTTATTGCCATCATAATTTAATATGGAATGCTATCATCCCCAGTTGAATTGTGGTAAGTATTGATTGAATGCTTGGTTTAATCAATGAATTTAGGAAAATATAAGATTTCTTACAGCTATCAGAATAAATCTAAGGTAGAATTCTTGAACAAGTAAGATTACTATTTTAGCCGATGATCAATAATTTAGTTGAATAGAGGTGACCCATTAAATCAGAGTTTTTCATAATATTGTGTTATTCTCGAGTAATTTATTATTTTCTTCACAAGAAAATTTCCCCATTTTACTACTTTTTCTTAAGTTAAGAATTAAATTATCAGTTCTCCGTCTAGGACTTTTTTACTTCATTCATTACTTCATTATTCTTAGTATTAACTTGCAAAATAAACCCACCATTTCACAAAAGGATCCCATATGATAAGTAACACCCAGACAAGTTTAAGGCGCAACCCTATATTTCCTTTCCCTAAACTGCTTAAATACCCTTCATTAATTGACAGAAGGATAGGAGATAGTGAGTTGAGTGAGATCTTAAGGGTCACTAAAGCGATAGAACTTGGTTTATTCTGAAATTCAGAGCAGTAGCAGAGAGAACGTCTAAAAAAAAAAAAAAGGCATGTCACCTACCGTCAAGGTTCACTAACGATTAGACCAGTAGAAGGAACTGGTGTAAGGACTTTGATTATCTTCGTAAGAAACATATCTTCACATTAACTGAATATCGAAATTGATCATTATTTGTTAAATGCTAAAAAGCTATGTATTTTTTTAACATTTTAAATCGATGACAAAATGAGCACGGAATAAACTGTATATGGTGTATATTGGACAGAATCTAGTGTTCTTTTGAGTAAAAGTTGTTGTTTCTTGTACAAATTCTTCTTAATTGTGGCAAAGGTGGTGTCTTTTGTAGACCAAATTATATTACATTAGAACGATCTATACATTGTTTGTTTCCAGTTCAAAAGGTGGTATTTTTTATTTAAAATGAGCGTCATATTTGTTCTAAGTTTTCATAATATAGATGCTAAATTAATTCCAAATATTTGTCTTTTTAGATGGTTGGTGCATGTGAATTAGTGAAACTTTCAAAACAATGTTCTCCCAAATTATTTCATTGTTCACGCGAGTGTTTTCGCAAATTCTTTATGTAATTTTTGTATAAATTTTATTTGTTTTCGTGGTAATTGTAGATTAAATGGAGAAAATTATGGATAAAATTCATGTAAATTATACACTCGGATTTGGCCATTGTTTTCACGGTAACTGTTTTGACATTTCAATATTTGATTTTTGAAATAAAGTAATTTACATTTATGAACTAATTGTTGTTGTTTGATTATTCATTCTATTGAAACAATTTATTCTTTAACATGTAACTTATAGGAACTCTCTATTCTAGGTTACCATAGAACCCATTGTACCCCCAACAAAATTAACATTATACAACCATAGAGGGGATCAACATTGTGTCACGATTCAAAGACGCAACGACAAATTTTTCTTCGGAGTGTGACGGCAAACGTTCTGTGAGTTCAATAATGGTGAGGTTATGGATTGTTTAGTATTCTAGCCACAATTTAGAAAAAATCACTACATGGTACGGTTTTTCCATTATTGGACATATGTGGAGAACGACTGCCAGAGTATGTTTTCAATGACCCAACAGGCTCACCCATTCAAATTGAAGAAGAAGGTCCTTAGTAGGAATAAGTTTTAGTCATATAATGTCATGAATTTGGATATTAATATTTTTGGGGTGATGACAGATGTAAAAAAATCCATATTTCCTTTAAGTATATTGAAGTTATCTTCAAAAAACTTTAAGTAATATTTTTTTTAAAAAACTCCAATTAATAATATTAATGTAACGTAGAATAAATTTTTAGAAGGAATAAACACGATCCCTTTAAAAGTGCTTAGATATGATGTGAACCAGTTAGACATGCAAGAACATCAAGAAGTTGTGACAAGAGCTAAGACAAAACAATTAAAGAGTCACAAGGATCAAATTGAGCAAGAGAAGTTTCAAGACTTAAATTTTGATGTCCAAGACCTTATGGGGCTTAAATTTTAATGTCGAAGACTTTATGGGGCTTAAATTTTGTAGTCCAAGAATTTATGGGGTAATATCCTAAAGTTTTGAATAAGTTAGAAATTGAAAATTCAACTTGGTAGATGGCTGGAATGCCCAAGATAGAAAATTGCCTCCTATTTTTGGCAATGTGTTGACTAGTGCTCTGGAATAGTCCAAACGCAATTAAAACACCTCTATTGTCTTATCAAGTGTATGTATAGGTTATATCTATTCTTTTGGCTGAAAATATGAGAGGGAAAATTCCCTATTTTCTCCCTCAAGTCTCTATAAATATGTAGTCTTCCATTTTGAAGAAGCTAACTCAAGAAATTTTTCAAGACAAAAGTTCTTCTTAGTATTCTTAGTTCTTAGCTTAGTTTTTCTATCTTCTTCAAGGGTGAATTTCCTTGAAAGAAAAATCACTTTGAAGACTTGTTGAAAGTTCCAAGAGCTTCAAGATTGATCATCAAAATTCCTTCATACTAGTTACTACACTCTTGTAGAAAACTAGTCTTAAGGTCTTCTTCTTGTTTTATTAAGGTATAAGGTTCAAAATGCCTTAGGTTGCTTGAACTTTGAAGAAAATATTTTGTTTAAAACTTTTTGAGGTCTTGGATTTAATATATCTAATGTTGCTAGAAGTTTAACATTTTCAAGTCCTTTCAAAGACACTTTCTCTCTTCTACTTGTTACACTTGTTTTGTTTGTTCTCTCCCTCACTTCTTGGATGAAAATTTATGCTCTTGAAGATCATTCCACATCATTTGGTATCAGATCAACCTTCAAGTAAGTGTTTTTGAGATATCTTACATACCACAAAAAAAAAAAAAGAAGGCAAAAAAAAAAAAAAAGAGAAAAGAGACAAGTAGCTGGAAAATGGCAACATAAAAATAGAGTGCTTGAACGACCTGGAATATGACTAGAAATTTGCAATTTTTTTTACATGGAGTTATACTATATTAAACTGGGAAACAAATGAAACAAGTGTCATCTAATTTGGACTTCATTTGATATCTCAAAATAGTCAAAAACTTGAAGGTGGACCTGGCTTTTCTGCTGACATAAAGTATTGAAATGATCTGAGCATATCTTCTCTTTCTCTAATTCTTGAGCCTAAACTCAAGAATTTTGAGTGAGGATTCTTTCTAGGCAAACCTCATTCAATTTAGTCTTGTGGTTCAATACCAGTTTTCAAAACAAGCCAAGTATGTCATCTACTCTGCTTGCTGGAAACTTTTGTTGTGTATTCTTTTTTGTTCTTGAATTATCCTAGCCTTGTGTTTGTATTTGTGGTCGAATTTCTTTCCTTTTTCAGTATTTATTTCTTCATTTGTTCAATCTACCATTATTGACTCAAATACTCTTGGAAATGTTGTTGAACTTCCTTAAAATGAATGGATGACTCAATATCATTTTCCTTGCTTCTCATATTTCTCAACTAGTTTATATTTGTGAATTTTTTTTTTATTTTGGTTGTTTTAAACTTGAGTAGAGGTGTTAAATCTTTGTTAAGAACTCATAGAACTCTTTGAGACTTGAACCTTAGAAAAAGGCAAGAGTTGTGAGATATCCTCAAAAAAAAGCCAAAGAGAGTGAAATAAGAGAGTTTTGTGAGGTAGACGCTATCAAGATGTCAACCCAAGCTCAAGCACCAACTCTTTTTGGAGAAGAGTCTAACAACTCCCAACATGATGGCCCTTTGAGGCTCATAATGCAAGAGTTACAATTTCTAAGAGATGAGATGAGGGATATTAGAAGGGATGTCACTAATCTCTCTAATCAACAAAGGGAGGTTAGTCCTCATGTTAGTCTCAATGCTACTACCCCAAGGAGCAATGGTCCATTCAATTGCTCTAGGACAACCGAGTTCCACCAACCTCCACATTTTGATGAAGAACTTCATCCACCTCTTTACGGTGGTAGAAGAGGCAGTTTTTGGAGGAAGAGGCATGCCTAGACACTTTGAAGAAGTTCCAAGACCACAAGCTAGGCATGGAGAGACATTATATGATGATCATAACATGTTCCATTTTTTGCCAACCGTGGAAGAGATCAAGGTGACCCAAACCTTGGACCGAATGAAGTGGAAGCTCCCTAGTTTTAAAGGTGAGAATGACCCTAACATTTTCTTAGATTGGGAGAGGCAAGTAGAAAACATGCTTATGTTGAAAAATTGTAATGAGTTCTTAAAAGCTAGACTTGTAATAGTCGAATTTTCCGGATATGCTTTACATTGGTGGGAATGGGTAGTAAACCAAAGAGTTAGAAGTAGTAGACCACCGGTTGATACTTGGAAAGAGTTAAAAGCTTTGATGAGAGAAAGATTTGTGCCCGAGCACTACTATAGAGAGCTTCATTATAAGCTCATGACTTTAAAACAAGGTACAAAAAGTGTAGAAGAGTATATACAAGAACTTGAGCTCTACATCTTGAGGTTGAACTTGGAAGAAGACAAGGATGCTTCAATGGCTAGGTTCCTTAGTGGTCTCAATAGGGAGATAGCCAACCAACTTGAGTTGTATCCACATACAACTTATGAAGATATGTGCCACCTTGCCAACAAGATCGAATCCCAAAGGAAAAGAAGTGGGATGATGCAATCCTCATTTCCTAACCAAAGATAAGTTGCAACAACAAAACCACCTACTTCCAACTTCAAGCCATGGCCAAAAACAAGAGGAGGCTCCTAGAGGTACTTTCCAACCTCCAACCAAACCAAAGATGGAAGAGAGAGGTAAAATCATTTCTAACCCTCCAAAGTGCTTTAAATGTAATGGTGTAGGACACTATGCAAGTAGTTGTCCGACAAAGAGAGCTTTGATCTTTAGGGAGGATTTGAATGGTTGGATTAAGAAGGAGGAGGATGAAAGTAGCGAACGTGTTGAGGGTAAAGAAAATGGTGAGGATGATGAACATGTTGATTTGAACCATTTAGAAAGTGATGACGATGTCTTGAGCTTAGTTACCATAAGAGCACTAAGTGCTCAATCTTTTCATGATAACATGATTGAAGAAAGAGAAAACATCTTCCATTTTAAATGTAAAGTTGAGGGAAGGATTGCCAATCTTATCATTGATAGTGGTAGTTGTGTAAAGGTGGCTAGTGCTTATCTTGTTGAGAAGTTGAAACTACCTACTACAAAACATGATAAACCCTACAAACTCCATTGGCTAAATGATAGTGGAGAAATTAAAGTATTGAGACAAGTTGTGGTACCAATGGAAATGGGAGCTTACAAAGATGAGATGCTATGTGATGTGGTGCCCATGCAAGCATGCCATCTCCTCTTGGGAAGACCTTGGCAATTTGATAGAAAGTCCCTCCACAATGGGGAGAAGAATACTTATTCTTTTGTGAAGGATGGAAGAACATTCACTATGAATCCTCTTACACCTCAACAAGTGAGAGATGAACAAAAAAAGATGAGGGACAAAGAGAGGGCCGAAAGTGAGCTCAAAAGAAAAAAAATTGGGGAGGGAAAGAGAGTTGAGGAAAAAGAAAAGAGTGAAGAAAGAGTGATGAAAAACAAGAGTGAAAAGAAAAAGAGTGACAAAAAAAAAGAGAGTGAGATGAAAGAAAAGAATTGTTTCTTTGCAAAACCTAGTGAGGTGATTGAAGCAATTGAAAGAAAAGAAGTGGTATTGCTCTTGTATTGTAGGGAATCTTTTACTTCATCTAAAGAACACTCGCCCTCTTTTTTCAAATGAAATTTTGCAGGTTATTGAAGATTACAAAGATGTATTTCCTGATGAGATGCCTAGAGGTCTTCCACCAATTAGAGGAATCGAACACCAAATCGATTTTGTCCCCCGGGGCGGTCTTGCCAAACTGACCGGCCTATAGGAGTCCACCGGAAGAGACTAAGGAGCTAAAAAAGCAAGTTGAGGATCTAATTTCAAAAGGGTATGTGCGTGAGTCCATGAGTCCTTGTGCGGTTCCGGTTTTGTTTGTTCCAAAAAAAGATGGTACATGGAGAATGTGTATAGATTGTAGAGCCATAAACAACATTAGTATTAAGTATAGGCATCCATCCCTAGACTTGATGATTTACTTGATGAATTGCATGGTTCTAATCTTTTTTCTAAAATTGACTTGAAATCTCAATACCATCAAATTAGGATGAGAGAAGGGGATGAGTGGAAAATCTCTTTTAAGACTAACTTTGGTTTGTATGAATGGATGGTAATACCCTTTGGATTAACTAATGCTCCTAGTATATTTATGAGATTAATGAATCATGTGTTGAGGAATTTTTTTTGGAAATTTGTTGTTGTATACTTTGATGACATTTTGGTCTATAGCAAGACATATGAAATGCATGTTCAACATCTTAGGGAAGTACTAAATGTCTTGAGAATTGAAAAACTTTTTGCTAACCTTAACAAATGTGAGTTTTGTTTGGAGAAATTTATATTTCTAGGTTATGTGGTAAGCTCACAAGGACTTCAAGTAGATGAAGGTAAGGTCCAAGCAATTAAGGAATGGCCAACAACAAGAAACGTATCGGAAGTGAGGAGTTTCCATGGTGGTTCATAAAAAATTTCAGCACACTTGCTAGCCCTTTGACCAATGTGATCAAGAAAACCGAAGGATTTGATTGGGAAACAAAGCAAGAACAAGCATTTCAGTTCTTGAAGGAAAAGTTGAGGTGGAGTGTGATGCATCCGGCATTGGTATAGGTGGTGTACTTATGCAAGATGGAAAGCCCTTGGTCTATTTTAGTGAAAAACTTAATGGGGCAGCCATGAGGTACTCAACTTATGACAAGGAACTTTATGCTTTAATAAGAACATTAAAGCATTGGCAACACTATCTATGGCCAAAGGAGTTTGTTGTGCACACCGATCATGAGGCTTTGAAGTTTCTCAAGGGCCAACATAAACTCAATAAGAGACATGCAAGATGGATGGACTTCATTGAAACATTTCCATATGTTATCTGTTACAAGAAAGGTAAGGAGAATGTGGTGGCTGATACTCTATCTAGAAGGTATACTCTCTTATCCACCCTTCAAACAAAAATTTTGGGTTTTGAAATGCTTAAAGAAATGTATTCTAGTGATCATGACTTTAAGGAAATTTTTTAGAAATGCTTGTTGGCACCTTTTGGAAAATGTTTTTTGCATGAAGGATTTCTTTATTGTGAAGGTAGATTGTGCATACCATCTTGTTCTACTAGAATTCTACTTGTCAAAGAAGCACATTGTGGGGATTTAATGGGACATTTTGGTGTCACTAAAATCTATGAAATTCTTCATGAACATTTTTTTTGGCCACATTTAAAAAGAGATGTAGAAAGATTTGTAAGAAGTTGTATTAAATGAAAGAAAGCTAAATCTAGAACTCTTCCACATGGACTTTACACACCATTAGAAGTTCCTAAAGAACCTTGGGTTCATATTGAAAAACCTTAGAGGGGAGTGAATAAGATTTTTGGCTAATTTTCAAAAATATTTTGTGTAATTAAAAGATAAACCTCCAATTTTGTTTGAGAAGGAATACTAAAACTCTTTTTACTAAAAATCCAAATCAAACAAAAACTTACAGTTATGACAATCAAGTAAAAAGCGTAGAATAAAGATACACAACAATTTATAGTGGTTCACTCTCTCAAAAAGCTACATCCACTACCTTGAGTCAACACTCAAGGATTTACCAAATCCACTATAATCACAATACATAACAAACACTAGTTTGAGGATCACCTACCAAGGGTTTTGCAAACAACCTTAATCCATAACACAATTACAATCAAAGGATAACCCAAGGAGTTTTTTAACACAAACCTTTGATATCAACAGAAACACATTTACGATCAAAGGATAACCCAAGGGGTTTTCAACACAAACCTTAGAAAAAGAGATGAGTAAGGAACAATGTTACCAAATGAGCTTGAGAATGGAAGATACAACACAATTGGATGATCTACAAACTCCTCTTTTTTCTTCTTTGAAGGATGATCAACAATGAAGCTCCAAGAAGAATTTTTCTCTTTTGTTTTTCTTGAGAGATGAAAGATGTTTGAAGAATAAACTTTAAAGCTCTTTAAATGTTCTTAAAATGATCTAAATAAAATTTTCAACAGCCCCATTGTTTTCACTGCATATCAAATTTTCAATATATATAGGAAAGAGAAAAAACAGCCGTTACTGTCTGTGTAACGGTAACTTTTTTGCAATAAAAGACTAAAACCGAACGATCGGTTGAAAGGAAAATCGGATGAGCCCTTTTTAAAATAGGATGACCAGTTTTGAAATAGAAAGATTTGAACGCATACTACATAAATCGTATGATCCCTATTAAAAATCGAATGACCAGTTTTGAAAATCGGATGACCCTTTTTTGAGAGGGATTTAAAAGACAGTTTTTCTTAAACCAAAAGAACTTTCCTTCACATTTCAAAAAACTTCAAAACATGTATTCTTGATATACTTTTAGAGATAAGAAAACTTTCAAAGGCATAAAAAACTCTATCAAGAATACTTAGATTTTTCAAGAATAGTTTATAAAAAGAAATTCATCCAAGGAGCTTCACATTTGATCAACAATAAAAAAATGAGAGTTTGGGAGTTTTACAAAATACCTTAGCATATCCCTAACTAAGACACAAGTCTTCAAGGTCTTCAATAGCTTGATCTTTTCTCTTTCATTTTGCCTTGATCACCAAGATCTTTTGTTTCTAAGAGTGTATCCTTGAGACTTCAAATATGCTTCTTTTGTTCTATTGAAACTAAGCTTAATATTTCATCACACAAACATATGTTAATCATAATAAAAAACATATACAATAATGCCCTTAGGGCTAACAATCTCCCCCTTTTTTATTATGACAAATACATATGCAAGAAGAACAAAAGAGCAAGTATAAAAGTATGGTGATGCTTCAAGGAAATCATCAATAGGAGCAAAGCATACCAAACACCATAAGAGAGACCCTATGAATTTGAAAACATGCCAAGGATTTGAAAGATAATTTAGAAAAATGAGCTCCCTTTAAAGGCATGCTTCACAACAAGAATGGCATCAAACAATCATCAAGGTAACTCCAAGCCATATTACCCATAAGATATGTGGCCAACAAAAAGAAAGCATGAAACTTGAAAGCAACAATAAGCATCTTGCAACACATAGCAAGATCTCCCTTTTTGATAAGTAAGCGAAAGCATACCATAATCTAAGCACATTAGGCACATATGCTTGCAACTATTTCTCCTCCTTAGTTCTTGCACATATTTCTCCCACTTTTGTCATAATTCAAAAGATACTTAGGAGAGTTTTTAAGGGATCACAGAAAAGGAAACTACAATTGGATTGTCAACATTAAGGTAATCTCATGAATTCTATAAAAAACATGGCATCAAGATAACATAATACCAATTACAAAACCGCTTAATTTCTCATACCAAGCTCTTGGAGATTGTTTTAAACCATAGAGTGCTTTTGAAAGTTTGTAAACATAATTTGGAAAATTTTCATGCACAGAACCGAGAGGTTGTTCAACATAAACTTCCTCCTCAATATCACCATTTAGAAAAGCACTCTTAACATCCATTTGCAAAAGCTTGAATACTTTTAAAAAAAGTAAAAACTAAAAAGCATCCTAATGGATTCAAGTCTAGCAACCGGAGCAAAATTTTCATCAAAATCTATGCCCTCTTCTTGATTGAATCCTTGGGCAACAAGTCTAGCTTTGTTTCTAATAACTTCTCCAGAATCATTTAGTTTATTTCGAAAAATCCATTTTATGCCGATGGTGGGATGATCACGTGGTCTAGGGACTAAAGTCCAAACTTTGTTTCTTTCAAATTTATTTAATTCCTCTAGCATAGCAATAATCCAAAACTCATCACAGAAAGCATCATCAATAAACTTAGGCTTAATTTGAGATAATAGGACAAAGTTGTTAATAAAGTACCTTCTTGTTCTTACCCCTTGTGATACATCACCGATGATTTCATCCTTAGAGTGTCCCTTTGAATATATCACAACTTGACGAGGACTTTGAGCTTCTTGATCATTTTCTTGTTTTACTTCAATCTCTTCTTCCTCCATAAGCATGTTCTTCCAATGCTTGAGTGTACAAAAGTTGGTAGCTTAAAGAGTTATCTATGCCATCATTTCTCTTTTCAAAAATGTTAGTTTCATCAAAGTTTACATGAATGGACTCTTCAACACATAAAGTTCTTTTGTTGAAAATTCTATAAGCTTTCTTGTTTGAAGAGTAACCAAGAAAAATTCCCTCGACGGATTTTCTATCAAACTTCCCAAGCTTGTCCTTGGTGTTTAAAATAAAGCATTTGCATCTTAAACTTTGAAGTAGCCAATTGATGGGGTTTTGTTGAAAATGAGTTCAAAAAGAGCTTTCTTTTAAAAAATGGGTCTCAAGAGAACGCGATTCATAATGTAGCATGCGGTGTTTACGGCCTCGGCCCAAAATATTTAGGAAGGGAGTTTTCACAAAGCATTAATCTTGTCATTTCTTGTAAAGTACGATTTTTCCTTTCCACAACACCATTTTGTTGTGAGGTTTTAGTGGCCGAAAAATTGTGTTATGCCAAAATCATCACAAAGTTTTGTAAAATCTTGGTTGTTAAATTTTCTCCCATTATCACTTCTCATAGGGATCAATTTACAATCAAGGGAGGTTTGAACCTTTTTGAAAAGTTTGACAAATTCTTGAAATTCCTCATCCTTTTTGGCTTAAGAATAAAATCCAAGTAAATCTTGAGAAATCACCCACTATAACAAAAGCATACCTCTTACCACCAAGACTAGTGATCCTCATTAGTCCAAATAAATTCATGTGAATGAGTTCTAAAGGTTTTGAAGTAGAAATCATTTTCTTTGGTTTAAAAGAGTTCTTAATTTTTTCCAAATTGATCAAGCATCACAAAGTTTAGTTTTCTCAAAGTGAAGTTTTGGTAAGCCTCTAACAAGATCTTTTGAAGAAAGTTGGTTCAATGAATCCATACTAATATGACCAAGCCTTCTATGCCAAAAAAAAATGCATCATCATCATGAACCAAGAGCCACTTTAAGTTTTGGGAAATAAGATCTTCAAGATGAAAGACATAGACTTTTCCAACTCTGTTAGCAACAAAAATAGTTTTATTTTCATGCTTATCAATGATAGAAGAAGAATCACTTTCAAAAGCAACATTTTTCCCATTATCACAAAATTGAATAATACTAAGCAAATTGAATTTTAAACCATCAATTAAAAGAACATCCTTAATAAAAGAAGAAGAATTGTTACCAATGTTGCCTATACCAATGATTCTTTCCAAAAGTAACAAAGCCACCTTCGATTTCTCTTAGCTCATTCATGAGGGATGCATATCTGGTCATGTGTCTTAAGCATCCACTATCTAAGTACCACTTGAAGCTTGAATTATGTTCCTACAATAGGAGAAGTAGAAAAGAATTTTGGTACTCATGTCTTTTTGGGTCCATAAATGTTAGTAGTTTTTATTCTCCAAATAGTTTTAACTCTCATTTCAACTTTTCTTTTTACAAAATACCTAATGGCCTTATGACCAATCTTACCACAATAAGTACAACAAAAATGGGAGAAGGATGAAGAAGCTTTAACAAAATATTTTTGTTTAGAAGAGGTATTGATGTGATTATATCCATTCCACTTTTGTCAAAAGGTGATCTTTGAGAACAAAGAAGCTTTTTCAAAATTTTCTTTTCCGTTTGTAAACTTTTAAATACATAAGGTGAGATCACTCACCTTTTTCTTCAAATCATCATAATCTAGCATGCATTTTTCAAGAGAGAAAAACTTTTTTCACAAAGATCTTTGTTTTCTAAAATTAGTTTTTGAAATTCTAGTTTTGAGGAGTCACTTTCCTTTTTCACAACTTCAAGAGATTCAAGGAGAGTTTTGTTTTCACAAATAAGTTTTGAGTTTTCGTTTGATAGGTTGTCAATCTTGTTCTTTAACTCGTTTTTTTTTTAATCTTTTCCAATTATTGATACATTTCAATAAGTAAAGAATTAAGATCATCATTATCATCATCAACATGATTAGATAGATTTTGGGGTGAAGATTGTACCTCATTTTCTATTGCCATGAAGCATAGGTTGGTTTTTTCTTCTCCTTCACTTTCGCTTGAATCTTGATCCCAAGCACCTATTAGTCCCTTCACTTTCTTCTTTTTCTTTAATGCCTCAAGTTTTGCTTCCAATGCTCCTTTCTCTTTTTTCAATAGCTTTGGAACAATCGGCTATAAGATGGTCGGTGCTATTGCATTCAAAGCACCTAGCCTTGAAGAGTGATAAACTTTGTCCTCCTCTCTTGAATGGAGGATTCTTTCCTCTTTTGTTGAAGTCTTTCTTGTAAAATCTTTTAAATTTCATCATTACCAAGCCATGTCCTCAATCTCATCTTCATTGTTTGACGAGCATGTATGATCATCCTCATTCACTTTGAGTGCTTATGCTTTTCTTCCTTTGTCTTCATCTTCTATTTCATCTAATCTTTTTATTTTCATCTCATAGGTGAGGAGAGATCCTATGAGTTCTTCAATAGGAAGTTGTCTTAAATCTTTTGATTCCTCAATGGCAAGAGTTTTCGGTTTCCATGCCTTTGGGAGTGCATCAAGAATCTTTCTATTTACTTCTCCCCTTGTGTACTCTTTCCCATACGCCTATAGGCCATTTGTGATGTTGGTGAACCTTGTGAATATGTCACTAATGATTTCATATTGTTTCATCATGAATAGCTCATAATCTCTCACCAACATAGCCAACTTTGACTCCTTCACTTGATTGGTTCCTTCGTGAGTTACTTCAAGTTACTTTCATATTTCATGAGCCGAGTCGCATCCGCTCACTCTATTGTATTCATTAGAATCCAAGGTACAACTTAATATGTTCATAGCTTGAAAGTTTAGAGTCATCTTCCTTGAGTCAAGCTCATCATGTTCTTTAACCTTCTTGACTATTCCATCATTTTTAGGAACATAAGGTCCTTTCCATACAATGTTCCAAATATTAAAGTTAATAGAGCAAACATATATTTTGATTCTAGATTTTCAAAAAGTATAATTTGTTCCATTGAAAAGAGGAGATCTATTTGTAGAAGAGCCTTCTACATAAGGTAGGTTTGAAATACTAGCCATATTGAAAAGGATCTTTTTCTTCTTAGAATGTTAAGTCTTAAAAATAAGACCTGCTCTGATACCAATTGAAAAACCTTAGAGGGGGGGTGAATAAGGTTTTTGGCTAATTTTCAAAAAATATTTTATGTAATTAAAAGATAAACCTTCAATTTTGTTTGAGAAGGAATACTAAAACTCTTTTGAATAAAAAAATCCAAATCAAACAAAAAACTTATAGTTATGACAATTAAGTAAAAAGCATAGAATAAAATGCACAACAATTTATAGTGGTTCACTCTCTCAAAGAGCTACATTTACTACCTTGAGTCAACACCCAAGGATTTACCAAATCCACTATAATCATATATAACAAACACAAGTTTGAGGATCACCCACCAAGGGTTTTGCAAACAATCTCAATCCACAACACAATTACAATCAAAGGATAACCCAAGGAGTTTTGTCAACACAAACCTTTGATATCAACGAAAACACATTTACAATCAAAGGATAACCCAAGGGGTTTTCAACACAAACCTTTGATATCAATAGAAAAAAGAGATGAGTAAGAATCAATGTTACCAAATGAGCTTCAGAATGGAAGATACAACACAATTGGATGATCTACAAGCTCCTCTTTTTTCTTCTTTGAAGGATGATCAACAATGAAACTCCAAGAAGAATTTTTCTCTTTTGTTTTTCTTGAGAGATAACAGATGTTTGAAGAATAAACTTTAAAGCTCTTTAAATGTTCTTAAAATGATCTCAATAAATTTTTCAACAGCCTCATTTTTTTCACAGCAGATCAAATTTTCAATATATATATATAGGAAAGAGAAAAAATAACCGTTACTGTCTATGCAACGGTAACTTTTTTGCAATAAAAGATTAAAACTGGACGACTGGTTTTCAAAAACGGACGTCCGATTTTCTTGTAAAAGGAAAATCGGATGAGCCCTTTTTAAAATAGGACGACCGGTTTTGAAATAGAAAGATTCGGATGCATCCTATAAAAATCGGATGATCTTTCTTGAAAATCGGACGACTGATTTTAAAAATCGGATGACCGGTTTTGAGAATCGGATGGCCGATTTTGAAAATCGGATTACCGCTTTTGAAAATTGGATGACCCTTTTCTGAGAAGGATTTAAAAGCTAGTTTTCCTTAAACAAAAAGAACTTTCCTTCACATTTCAAAACACTTCAAAACATGTATTCTTGATACACTTTTAGAGATAAGAAAACTTTCGAAGGCATCAAAAACTCTATCAAGAATACTTAGATTTTTCAAGAATAGTTTATAAAAAGAAATTCATCCAAGGAGCTTCACATTTGATCAACAATGAAAAAATGAGAGTTAGGTAGTATTACAAAATACCTTAGCATATCCCTAACTAAGACACAAGTTTTCAAGGTCTTCAATGGCTTGATCTTCTCTTTCATTTTGTCTTGATCACCAAGATCTTTTGCTTCTAAGAGTGTATCTTGAGACTTCAACTATGCTTCTTTTGTTCTATTGAAACTAAGCTTAATATTTCATCACACAAACATATATTAATCATAATAAAAAACATATGCAATAATGCCCTTAGGGCTAACGAGATATTTCTACGGATTTTATTCTTGGTTTACCTAGGACCTCTA
The DNA here is from genome assembly GCA_028651295.1 of Catharanthus roseus. Taxonomy (NCBI): domain Eukaryota; kingdom Viridiplantae; phylum Streptophyta; class Magnoliopsida; order Gentianales; family Apocynaceae; genus Catharanthus; species Catharanthus roseus. Next base: position 24,231,372 of record JAPQWS010000153.1, on the reverse strand, counting down.
GAGGTATGGATTCTATTTTTGTTGTTGTGGGTAGGTTCTCTATAATGGCACACTTTATTCCTTGTAGAAAATTCGATGATGCTAGTCATGTAGCTAGCTTGTTCTTTATTTGGATAGTTAGATTCCATGGAATTCCAAGGTCTATTGTATCGGGTAGGGATACCAAATTCTTGAGCCATTTTGGAGTGTTCTTTGGAAGAAACTTGGTACTAACTTCCTTTATTCTACCGCTTGCCATCCACAAATGGATGGGCAAATTGAAGTGGTAAATAGAACAATTGGCCAACTTCTAAAGGCTATTTTGAAGAAGAACTTGCGACAATGGGAGGAGTGTTTGTCACACATTGAATTTGCCTATAATAGGGCACCTCACTCTACTACTTCTTACTCTCCATTTCAAGTTGTTTATGGTTTTAACCCTCTAACTCTCTTTGGTGCCTATAGATCAAGCATTAAGCAAGGATGCCAGCAAGAAGGCTGATTTTGTGAAAGCATATTCATGCAAAGGTCTATGAATCCATTGTCAACTCCAACAAAAAGCTTGTAGAGAAAAGAAATGTGGGAAGAAGAAAAGTGGTATTCAAACCCGGTGATTGGGTTTGGGTGCATTTTAGAAAGGAAATATTTTCCCATCAAAGAAAGTCTAAGCTTGATGACAGGGGGAGATGGGCCATTTCAAATCCTTGAGGAAATTAATGACAATGCCTATAAAGTTGATCTTCCAGGGACATTATAATGTTAGTGCCACTTTAATGTATCCGATCTCTCTTTATTTGATATAGGCGATGGAGATTTGAGGACAAATCCTTTTCGGGAGGGGGGGAGGATGATGTGAACCGGTTAGACATGCAAGAGCATCAAGGAGTTGTGACAAGAGCCAAGGCAAAACAATTAAAGAGTCACAAGGATCAAATTGAGCAAGAGAAGTCTCAAGGCTTAAATTTGGATGTCCAAGACCTTATGGGGCTTAAATTTTAATGTCGAAGACTTTATGGGGCTTAAATTTTGATGTCCAAGACTTTATGGGGCAATATTTTGAATAAGTTAGAAATTGAAAATTTACCTTGGTAGATGGTTGGAAGCCCTTTTGCCTAAGTTGCAAATATTGCCTCCCTGTTTTTGGCAATATGTTGACTAGTGCTCTAGAATAATCCAAATGCAATTAAAACACATCTATTGTCTTATCAAGTACATGTACAGAGTTATATCTATCCTTTTGGCTGAAAAATATGAGAGGGAAAAATTTCTGTTTTCTCCCTCAAGTCTCTATCAATATGTAGTTTTCCATTTTGAAGAAGCTAATCAAGAAATTTTTTCAAGACAAAAGTTCTTCTCTTAGTATTCTTAGTTCTTAACTTAGTTTTTCTACCTTCTTCAAGGGTGAACTTCCTTGAAAGAAAAATCACTTTGAAGACTTGTTGAAAATTCCAAAAGCTTCAAGGTTGATCATCAAAATTCCTTTATACTAGTTACTACACTCTTGTAGAAAGCTAGTATTGAGGTCTTCTTCTTGTTTTATTGAGGTCTAAGGTTCAAAATACCTTAGGTTTCTTGAACTTTGAAGAAAAGATTTTGTTTAAACCTTCTTGAGGTCTTGGATTTAATATATCCAAGGTTGCTAGAAGTTTAACATTTTCAAGTCTTTTCAAAGGCACTTTCTCTCTTCTACTTGTTAAACTTGTTTTGTTTGTTCTCTCCTCACTTCTTGGACGAAATTTTATGCTCTTGAAGATCATTCCACATCAAGATACATAGTATATTTAATGTTATTAAAATTAAGGAAAAAAAATATTCGTTAGTGAATTCGATTAATTGTATGTGTATTTATTTATCAAATAGTAAATACAATTTTTAATGGTTATTACTTTTCTATTATTTATCAAGTTATTAAAAATAATTTAATTTATATGTGGTGTATTAGTTATTAAGTTTTAGTTAGATGGTTACATTGATTGTAAACTGTATAATGAAATTGTAAGCATTACAAAAAGGAATCGACAACAATTCAAATACAATTTTACTCCAATTTGAAAGCTTTAATAGAACTGATTCATTAAAGATTTAATTGTAATTGTTGCTGCTGATTTATTTTGTTTAAATAATGGGAATTTTTTGTTAAAATTACATTATTTTCAACAATGTGACAAGGAAAAAACACAGAGGAAGTATTATTTAAGATATTTAATAATGAGGGACATATTTGAAAGGATTTATTACACAAAATACATCCTCAAGTGGGTAAACTGGTTACAATATCCAACTTTAGTGACTGGATTTGTGAATTAATTAACACTTATTAAAAATGAATATGGTATTCCAACACACGTGATCTTTCCTATTTACACAAAAATGAAATCAGTGCTAATACACAATATATATAAATGATGTGACGTTTATTTTCCCTATATGGGTTGTGACATTTCCCATTTCCCCTATCCCTATAAATATAACACGCTTCTTCTGTATATCCTCCAATCGAACTTGGTACAAAAAAAAAGAGAAGAGGACTCGATACATAATAGAGAGGAACAACTTAAGATCATAATTTTTCTTTCACATTAGGGGTAAAATATCACCCTTTACATTCCTTGTATAACTATGATAAATGATTGTTATGTTTAAAATATCAATTTTTTTGGTTGAGAAATTAATTGGGATGTGGAGTAACAAGTTTTCCTCTGCTTCTAGTTTATTTTTCTACTAACCCTAAGCCACTTGTTAGTTTATTTTTGTTAAATAAATTCGAAATTAACCCCCCAACCCCCACTCTACCCTCCATAGATCTAATTTAAATTCTTTCTTATCATGATTATTTTTTTGTTTGGATAAATCCCCTTAGATAGTTTATTTAAGTTTTTGACAGTACTATAAACACAATAATTAATTATTGTATTCTATATTTATGTAAGAAATTGAAGATGAATGAAAAATTACAAAATATAGTGTCATTAGTGCCAAAGATTGTCTAAGTTGGCTGGTAAAAAAAATAGATGTGTTTTGTCCCTTTGAATATTTGTAAGTTTTGAAGGAGAAGCTCATTTCGTTATTCGACTATATTTGTAAAGTATATGAAAATATATTACATGAAATATATGCTTTATAGGCTATATAATTTGTTTTCTTAGATTATGTGTTCATTCATCTTATGATGAAACGTTGTGTTCCGGGTGAAACAGAGTTTGTGTGAACTACATGAAAGACTCGTGTTTTTAAAAAATAGATATTCTATTAATTGAAGATACATTTACGTGCGGTGTTAAACGGTTAGAATACAATTCATGAGGTGTATCTACATAGAAAATGAGATCACTATTAGGTGGGTAATTTTGAATGGTTACAAGTTACTCTTCTATTTTAAGGGCACCAAATTTCCCGTAAATTGAACACTAAAAAGTTACCATGGGATTTTCACTACAGAGATTACAAACTGTCTATGTGGTGCACCGGCAGTTTAACTTTCTAGATGCAACTACCTTATTCAACTACAAATGCGATATATGGGATGGGTCTCAAGAGAACGCGATTCATAATGTAGCATGCGGTGTTTACGGCCTCGGCCCAAAATATTTAGGAAGGGAGTTTTCACAAAGCATTAATCTTGTCATTTCTTGTAAAGTACGATTTTTCCTTTCCACAACACCATTTTGTTGTGAGGTTTTAGTGGCCGAAAAAATTGTGTTATGCCAAAATCATCACAAAGTTTTGTAAAATCTTGGTTGTTAAATTTTCTCCCATTATCACTTCTCATAGGGATCAATTTACAATCAAGGGAGGTTTGAACCTTTTTGAAAAGTTTGACAAATTCTTGAAATTCCTCATCCTTTTTGGCTTAAGAATAAAATCCAAGTAAATCTTGAGAAATCACCCACTATAACAAAAAGCATACCTCTTACCACCAAGACTAGTGATCCTCATTAGTCCAAATAAATTCATGTGAATGAGTTCTAAAGGTTTTGAAGTAGAAATCATTTTCTTTGGTTTAAAAGAGTTCTTAATTTTTTTCCAAATTGATCAAGCATCACAAAGTTTAGTTTTCTCAAAGTGAAGTTTTGGTAAGCCTCTAACAAGATCTTTTGAAGAAAGTTGGTTCAATGAATCCATACTAATATGACCAAGCCTTCTATGCCAAAAAAAAATGCATCATCATCATGAACCAAGAGCCACTTTAAGTTTTGGGAAATAAGATCTTCAAGATGAAAGACATAGACTTTTCCAACTCGTTAGCAACAAAAATAGTTTTATTTTCATGCTTATCAATGATAGAAGAAGAATCACTTTCAAAAGCAACATTTTTCCCATTATCACAAAATTGAATAATACTAAGCAAATTGAATTTTAAACCATCAATTAAAAGAACATCCTTAATAAAAGAAGAAGAATTGTTACCAATGTTGCCTATACCAATGATTCTTTCCAAAAGTAACAAAGCCACCTTCGATTTCTCTTAGCTCATTCATGAGGGATGCATATCTGGTCATGTGTCTTAAGCATCCACTATCTAAGTACCACTTGAAGCTTGAATTATGTTCCTACAATAGGAGAAGTAGAAAAGAATTTTGGTACTCATGTCTTTTTGGGTCCATAAATGTTAGTAGTTTTTATTCTCCAAATAGTTTTAACTCTCATTTCAACTTTTCTTTTTACAAAATACCTAATGGCCTTATGACCAATCTTACCACAATAAGTACAACAAAAATGGGAGAAGGATGAAGAAGCTTTAACAAAATATTTTTGTTTAGAAGAGGTATTGATGTGATTATATCCATTCCACTTTTGTCAAAAGGTGATCTTTGAGAACAAAGAAGCTTTTCAAAATTTTCTTTTCCGTTTGTAAACTTTTAAATACATAAGGTGAGATCACTCACCTTTTTCTTCAAATCATCATAATCTAGCATGCATTTTTCAAGAGAGAAAACTTTTTCACAAAGATCTTTGTTTTCTAAAATTAGTTTTTGAAATTCTAGTTTTGAGGAGTCACTTTCCTTTTTCACAACTTCAAGAGATTCAAGGAGAGTTTTGTTTTCACAAATAAGTTTTGAGTTTTCGTTTGATAGGTTGTCAATCTTGTTCTTTAACTCGTTTTTTTTTTAATCTTTTCCAATTATTGATACATTTCAATAAGTAAAGAATTAAGATCATCATTATCATCATCAACATGATTAGATAGATTTTGGGGTGAAGATTGTACCTCATTTTCTATTGCCATGAAGCATAGGTTGGTTTTTTTCTTCTCCTTCACTTTCGCTTGAATCTTGATCCCAAGCACCTATTAGTCCCTTCACTTTCTTCTTTTTTCTTTAATGCCTCAAGTTTTGCTTCCAATGCTCCTTTCTCTTTTTTCAATAGCTTTGGAACAATCGGCTATAAGATGGTCGGTGCTATTGCATTCAAAGCACCTAGCCTTGAAGAGTGATAAACTTTGTCCTCCTCTCTTGAATGGAGGATTCTTTCCTCTTTTGTTGAAGTCTTTCTTGTAAAATCTTTTAAATTTCATCATTACCAAGCCATGTCCTCAATCTCATCTTCATTGTTTGACGAGCATGTATGATCATCCTCATTCACTTTGAGTGCTTATGCTTTTTCTTCCTTTGTCTTCATCTTCTATTTCATCTAATCTTTTTATTTTCATCTCATAGGTGAGGAGAGATCCTATGAGTTCTTCAATAGGAAGTTGTCTTAAATCTTTTGATTCCTCAATGGCAAGAGTTTTCGGTTTCCATGCCTTTGGGAGTGCATCAAGAATCTTTCTATTTACTTCTCCCCTTGTGTACTCTTTCCCCATACGCCTATAGGCCATTTGTGATGTTGGTGAACCTTGTGAATATGTCACTAATGATTTCATATTGTTTCATCATGAATAGCTCATAATCTCTCACCAACATAGCCAACTTTGACTCCTTCACTTGATTGGTTCCTTCGTGAGTTACTTCAAGTTACTTTCATATTTCATGAGCCGAGTCGCATCCGCTCACTCTATTGTATTCATTAGAATCCAAGGTACAACTTAATATGTTCATAGCTTGAAAGTTTAGAGTCATCTTCCTTGAGTCAAGCTCATCATGTTCTTTAACCTTCTTGACTATTCCATCATTTTTAGGAACATAAGGTCCTTTCCATACAATGTTCCAAATATTAAAGTTAATAGAGCAAACATATATTTTGATTCTAGATTTTCAAAAAGTATAATTTGTTCCATTGAAAAGAGGAGATCTATTTGTAGAAGAGCCTTCTACATAAGGTAGGTTTGAAATACTAGCCATATTGAAAAGGATCTTTTGCTTCTTAGAATGTTAAGTCTTAAAAATAAGACCTGCTCTGATACCAATTGAAAAACCTTAGAGGGGGGTGAATAAGGTTTTTGGCTAATTTTCAAAAATATTTTATGTAATTAAAAGATAAACCTTCAATTTTGTTTGAGAAGGAATACTAAAACTCTTTTGAATAAAAATCCAAATCAAACAAAAAACTTATAGTTATGACAATTAAGTAAAAAGCATAGAATAAAATGCACAACAATTTATAGTGGTTCACTCTCTCAAAGAGCTACATTTACTACCTTGAGTCAACACCCAAGGATTTACCAAATCCACTATAATCATATATAACAAACACAAGTTTGAGGATCACCCACCAAGGGTTTTGCAAACAATCTCAATCCACAACACAATTACAATCAAAGGATAACCCAAGGAGTTTTTCAACACAAACCTTTGATATCAACAGAAACACATTTACAATCAAAGGATAACCCAAGGGGTTTTCAACACAAACCTTTGATATCAATAGAAAAAGAGATGAGTAAGAATCAATGTTACCAAATGAGCTTCAGAATGGAAGATACAACACAATTGGATGATCTACAAGCTCCTCTTTTTTCTTCTTTGAAGGATGATCAACAATGAAACTCCAAGAAGAATTTTTTCTCTTTTGTTTTTTCTTGAGAGATAACAGATGTTTGAAGAATAAACTTTAAAGCTCTTTAAATGTTCTTAAAATGATCTCAATAAATTTTTCAACAAATTTCATTTTTTTTCACAGCAGATCAAATTTTCAATATATATATATAGGAAAGAGAAAAAATAACCGTTACTGTCTATGCAACGGTAACTTTTTTGCAATAAAAGATTAAAACTGGACGACTGGTTTTCAAAAACGGACGTCCGATTTTCTTGTAAAAGGAAAATCGGATGAGCCCTTTTTAAAATAGGACGACCGGTTTTGAAATAGAAAGATTCGGATGCATCCTATAAAAATCGGATGATCTTTCTTGAAAATCGGACGATCGATTTTAAAAAATCGGATGACCGGTTTTGAGAATCGGATGGCCGATTTTGAAAATCGGATTACCAGCTTTTGAAAATTGGATGACCCTTTTCCCGAGAAGGATTTAAAAGCTAGTTTTCCTTAAACAAAAAGAACTTTCCTTCACATTTCAAAACACTTCAAAACATGTATTCTTGATACACTTTTAGAGATAAGAAAACTTTCGAAGGCATCAAAAACTCTATCAAGAATACTTAGATTTTTCAAGAATAGTTTATAAAAAGAAATTCATCCAAGGAGCTTCACATTTGATCAACAATGAAAAAATGAGAGTTAGGTAGTATTACAAAATACCTTAGCATATCCCTAACTAAGACACAAGTTTTCAAGGTCTTCAATGGCTTGATCTTCTCTTTCATTTTGTCTTGATCACCAAGATCTTTTGCTTCTAAGAGTGTATCTTGAGACTTCAACTATGCTTCTTTTGTTCTATTGAAACTAAGCTTAATATTTCATCACACAAACATATATTAATCATAATAAAAAACATATGCAATAATGCCCTTAGGGCTAACAGATATTTCTACGGATTTTATTCTTGGTTTACCTAGGACCTCTAGAGGTATGGATTCTATTTTTGTTGTTGTGGGTAGGTTCTCTATAATGGCACACTTTATTCCTTGTAGAAAATTCGATGATGCTAGTCATGTAGCTAGCTTGTTCTTTATTTGGATAGTTAGATTCCATGGAATTCCAAGGTCTATTGTATCGGGTAGGGATACCAAATTCTTGAGCCATTTTGGAGTGTTCTTTGGAAGAAACTTGGTACTAACTTCCTTTATTCTACCGCTTGCCATCCACAAATGGATGGGCAAATTGAAGTGGTAAATAGAACAATTGGCCAACTTCTAAAGGCTATTTTGAAGAAGAACTTGCGACAATGGGAGGAGTGTTTGTCACACATTGAATTTGCCTATAATAGGGCACCTCACTCTACTACTTCTTACTCTCCATTTCAAGTTGTTTATGGTTTTAACCCTCTAACTCTCTTTGGTGCCTATAGATCAAGCATTAAGCAAGGATGCCAGCAAGAAGGCTGATTTTGTGAAAGCATATTCATGCAAAGGTCTATGAATCCATTGTCAACTCCAACAAAAAGCTTGTAGAGAAAAGAAATGTGGGAAGAAGAAAAGTGGTATTCAAACCCGGTGATTGGGTTTGGGTGCATTTTAGAAAGGAAATATTTTCCCATCAAAGAAAGTCTAAGCTTGATGACAGGGGAGATGGGCCATTTCAAATCCTTGAGGAAATTAATGACAATGCCTATAAAGTTGATCTTCCAGGACATTATAATGTTAGTGCCACTTTAATGTATCCGATCTCTCTTTATTTGATATAGGCGATGGAGATTTGAGGACAAATCCTTTTCGGGAGGGGGGGAGGATGATGTGAACCGGTTAGACATGCAAGAGCATCAAGGAGTTGTGACAAGAGCCAAGGCAAAACAATTAAAGAGTCACAAGGATCAAATTGAGCAAGAGAAGTCTCAAGGCTTAAATTTGGATGTCCAAGACCTTATGGGGCTTAAATTTTAATGTCGAAGACTTTATGGGGCTTAAATTTTGATGTCCAAGACTTTATGGGGCAATATTTTGAATAAGTTAGAAATTGAAAATTTACCTTGGTAGATGGTTGGAAGCCCTTTTTGCCTAAGTTGCAAATATTGCCTCCCTGTTTTTGGCAATATGTTGACTAGTGCTCTAGAATAATCCAAATGCAATTAAAACACATCTATTGTCTTATCAAGTACATGTACAGGTTATATCTATCCTTTTGGCTGAAAATATGAGAGGGAAAAATTTCTGTTTTCTCCCTCAAGTCTCTATCAATATGTAGTTTTCCATTTTGAAGAAGCTAATCAAGAAATTTTTCAAGACAAAAGTTCTTCTCTTAGTATTCTTAGTTCTTAACTTAGTTTTTCTACCTTCTTCAAGGGTGAACTTCCTTGAAAGAAAAATCACTTTGAAGACTTGTTGAAAATTCCAAAAGCTTCAAGGTTGATCATCAAAATTCCTTTATACTAGTTACTACACTCTTGTAGAAAGCTAGTATTGAGGTCTTCTTCTTGTTTTATTGAGGTCTAAGGTTCAAAATACCTTAGGTTTCTTGAACTTTGAAGAAAAGATTTTGTTTAAACCTTCTTGAGGTCTTGGATTTAATATATCCAAGGTTGCTAGAAGTTTAACATTTTCAAGTCTTTTCAAAGGCACTTTCTCTCTTCTACTTGTTAAACTTGTTTTGTTTGTTCTCTCCTCACTTCTTGGACGAAATTTTATGCTCTTGAAGATCATTCCACATCAAGATACATAGTATATTTAATGTTATTAAAATTAAGGAAAAAAAATATTCGTTAGTGAATTCGATTAATTGTATGTGTATTTATTTATCAAATAGTAAATACAATTTTTAATGGTTATTACTTTTCTATTATTTATCAAGTTATTAAAAATAATTTAATTTATATGTGGTGTATTAGTTATTAAGTTTTAGTTAGATGGTTACATTGATTGTAAACTCGTATAATGAAATTGTAAGCATTACAAAAAGGAATCGACAACAATTCAAATACAATTTTACTCCAATTTGAAAGCTTTAATAGAACCGATTCATTAAAGATTTAATTGTAATTGTTGCTCGCTGATTTATTTTGTTTAAATAATGGGAATTTTTTTTGTTAAAATTACATTATTTTCAACAATGTGACAAGGAAAAAAACACAGAGGAAGTATTATTTAAGATATTTAATAATGAGGGACATATTTGAAAGGATTTATTACACAAAATACATCCTCAAGTGGGTAAACTGGTTACAATATCCAACTTTAGTGACTGGATTTGTGAATTAATTAACACTTATTAAAAATGAATATGGTATTCCAACACACGTGATCTTTCCTATTTACACAAAAAATGAAATCAGTGCTAATACACAATATATATAAATGATGTGACGTTTCTTTTCCCTATATGGGTTGTGACATTTCCCATTTCCCCTATCCCTATAAATATAACACGCTTCTTCTGTATATCCTCCAATCGAACTTGGTACAAAAAAAAAGAGAAGAGGACCGATACATAATAGAGAGGAACAACTTAAGATCATAATTTTTCTTTCACATTAGGGGTAAAATATCACCCTTTACATTCCTTGTATAACTATGATAAATGATTGTTATGTTTAAAATATCAATTTTTTTGGTTGAGAAATTAATTGGGATGTGGAGTAACAAGTTTTCCTCTGCTTCTAGTTTATTTTTCTACTAACCCTAAGCCACTTGTTAGTTTATTTTTGTTAAATAAATTCGAAATTAACCCCCCAACCCCCACTCTACCCTCCATAGATCTAATTTAAATTCTTTCTTATCATGATTATTTTTTTGTTTGGATAAATCCCCTTAGATAGTTTATTTAAGTTTTTGACAGTACTATAAACACAATAATTAATTATTGTATTCTATATTTATGTAAGAAATTGAAGATGAATGAAAAATTACAAAATATAGTGTCATTAGTGCCAAAGATTGTCTAAGTTGGGTCTGGTAAAAAAAATAGATGTGTTTTGTCCCTTTGAATATTTGTAAGTTTTGAAGGAGAAGCTCATTTCGTTATTCGACTATATTTGTAAAGTATATGAAAATATATTACATGAAATATATGCTTTATAGGCTATATAATTTGTTTTCTTAGATTATGTGTTCATTCATCTTATGATGAAACGTTGTGTTCTGGTGAAACAGAGTTTGTGTGAACTACATGAAAGACTGTGTTTTAAAAATAGATATTCTATTAATTGAAGATACATTTACGTGCAGGTTAAACAGTTAGAATACAATTCATGAGGTGTATCTACATAGAAAATGAGATCACTATTAGGTGGGTAATTTTGAATGGTTACAAGTTACTCTTCTATTTTAAGGGCACCAAATTTCCCGTAAATTGAACACTAAAAAGTTACCATGGGATTTTCACTACAGAGATTACAAACTGTCTATGTGGTGCACCGGCAGTTTAACTTTCTAGATGCAACTACCTTATTCAACTACAAATGCGATATATGGGATGGGTCTCAAGAGAACGCGATTCATAATGTAGCATGCGGTGTTTACGGCCTCGGCCCAAAATATTTAGGAAGGGAGTTTTCACAAAGCATTAATCTTGTCATTTCTTGTAAAGTACGATTTTTCCTTTCCACAACACCATTTTGTTGTGAGGTTTTAGTGGCCGAAAAATTGTGTTATGCCAAAATCATCACAAAGTTTTGTAAAATCTTGGTTGTTAAATTTTCTCCCATTATCACTTCTCATAGGGATCAATTTACAATCAAGGGAGGTTTGAACCTTTTTGAAAAGTTTGACAAATTCTTGAAATTCCTCATCCTTTTTGGCTTAAGAATAAAATCCAAGTAAATCTTGAGAAATCACCCACTATAACAAAAGCATACCTCTTACCACCAAGACTAGTGATCCTCATTAGTCCAAATAAATTCATGTGAATGAGTTCTAAAGGTTTTGAAGTAGAAATCATTTTCTTTGGTTTAAAAGAGTTCTTAATTTTTTTCCAAATTGATCAAGCATCACAAAGTTTAGTTTTCTCAAAGTGAAGTTTTGGTAAGCCTCTAACAAGATCTTTTGAAGAAAGTTGGTTCAATGAATCCATACTAATATGACCAAGCCTTCTATGCCAAAAAAAAATGCATCATCATCATGAACCAAGAGCCACTTTAAGTTTTGGGAAATAAGATCTTCAAGATGAAAGACATAGACTTTTCCAACTCGTTAGCAACAAAAATAGTTTTATTTTCATGCTTATCAATGATAGAAGAAGAATCACTTTCAAAAAGCAACATTTTTCCCATTATCACAAAATTGAATAATACTAAGCAAATTGAATTTTAAACCATCAATTAAAAGAACATCCTTAATAAAAGAAGAAGAATTGTTACCAATGTTGCCTATACCAATGATTCTTTCCAAAAGTAACAAAGCCACCTTCGATTTCTCTTAGCTCATTCATGAGGGATGCATATCTGGTCATGTGTCTTAAGCATCCACTATCTAAGTACCACTTGAAGCTTGAATTATGTTCCTACAATAGGAGAAGTAGAAAAGAATTTTGGTACTCATGTCTTTTTGGGTCCATAAATGTTAGTAGTTTTTATTCTCCAAATAGTTTTAACTCTCATTTCAACTTTTCTTTTTACAAAATACCTAATGGCCTTATGACCAATCTTACCACAATAAGTACAACAAAAATGGGAGAAGGATGAAGAAGCTTTAACAAAATATTTTTGTTTAGAAGAGGTATTGTGGTGATTATATCCATTCCACTTTTGTCAAAAGGTGATCTTTGAGAACAAAGAAGCTTTTCAAAATTTTCTTTTCCGTTTGTAAACTTTTAAATACATAAGGTGAGATCATTCACCTTTTTCTTCAAATCATCATAATCTAGCATGCATTTTTCAAGAGAGAAAACTTTTTCACAAAGATCTTTGTTTTCTAAAATTAGTTTTTGAAATTCTAGTTTTGAGGAGTCACTTTCCTTTTTCACAACTTCAAGAGATTCAAGGAGAGTTTTGTTTTCACAAATAAGTTTTGAGTTTTCGTTTGATAGGTTGTCAATCTTGTTCTTTAACTCGTTTTTTTTTTAATCTTTTCCAATTATTGATACATTTCAATAAGTAAAGAATTAAGATCATCATTATCATCATCAACATGATTAGATAGATTTTGGGGTGAAGATTGTACCTCATTTTCTATTGCCATGAAGCATAGGTTGGTTTTTTCTTCTCCTTCACTTTCGCTTGAATCTTGATCCCAAGCACCTATTAGTCCCTTCACTTTCTTCTTTTTCTTTAATGCCTCAAGTTTTGCTTCCAATGCTCCTTTCTCTTTTTTCAATAGCTTTGGAACAATCGGCTATAAGATGGTCGGTGCTATTGCATTCAAAGCACCTAGCCTTGAAGAGTGATAAACTTTGTCCTCCTCTCTTGAATGGAGGATTCTTTCCTCTTTTGTTGAAGTCTTTCTTGTAAAATCTTTTAAATTTCATCATTACCAAGCCATGTCCTCAATCTCATCTTCATTGTTTGACGAGCATGTATGATCATCCTCATTCACTTTGAGTGCTTATGCTTTTTCTTCCTTTGTCTTCATCTTCTATTTCATCTAATCTTTTTATTTTCATCTCATAGGTGAGGAGAGATCCTATGAGTTCTTCAATAGGAAGTTGTCTTAAATCTTTTGATTCCTCAATGGCAAGAGTTTTCGGTTTCCATGCCTTTGGGAGTGCATCAAGAATCTTTCTATTTACTTCTCCCCTTGTGTACTCTTTCCCATACGCCTATAGGCCATTTGTGATGTTGGTGAACCTTGTGAATATGTCACTAATGATTTCATATTGTTTCATCATGAATAGCTCATAATCTCTCACCAACATAGCCAACTTTGACTCCTTCACTTGATTGGTTCCTTCGTGAGTTACTTCAAGTTACTTTCATATTTCATGAGCCGAGTCGCATCCGCTCACTCTATTGTATTCATTAGAATCCAAGGTACAACTTAATATGTTCATAGCTTGAAAGTTTAGAGTCATCTTCCTTGAGTCAAGCTCATCATGTTCTTTAACCTTCTTGACTATTCCATCATTTTTAGGAACATAAGGTCCTTTCCATACAATGTTCCAAATATTAAAGTTAATAGAGCAAACATATATTTTGATTCTAGATTTTCAAAAAGTATAATTTGTTCCATTGAAAAGAGGAGATCTATTTGTAGAAGAGCCTTCTACATAAGGTAGGTTTGAAATACTAGCCATATTGAAAAGGATCTTTTGCTTCTTAGAATGTTAAGTCTTAAAAATAAGACTCGCTTTCGATACCAATTGAAAAAACCTTAGAGGGGGGGTGAATAAGGTTTTTGGCTAATTTTCAAAAAATATTTTATGTAATTAAAAGATAAACCTTCAATTTTGTTTGAGAAGGAATACTAAAACTCTTTTGAATAAAAAATCCAAATCAAACAAAAAACTTATAGTTATGACAATTAAGTAAAAAGCATAGAATAAAATGCACAACAATTTATAGTGGTTCACTCTCTCAAAGAGCTACATTTACTACCTTGAGTCAACACCCAAGGATTTACCAAATCCACTATAATCATATATAACAAACACAAGTTTGAGGATCACCCACCAAGGGTTTTGCAAACAATCTCAATCCACAACACAATTACAATCAAAGGATAACCCAAGGAGTTTTTCAACACAAACCTTTGATATCAACAGAAACACATTTACAATCAAAGGATAACCCAAGGGGTTTTCAACACAAACCTTTGATATCAATAGAAAAAGAGATGAGTAAGAATCAATGTTACCAAATGAGCTTCAGAATGGAAGATACAACACAATTGGATGATCTACAAGCTCCTCTTTTTTCTTCTTTGAAGGATGATCAACAATGAAACTCCAAGAAGAATTTTTCTCTTTTGTTTTTCTTGAGAGATAACAGATGTTTGAAGAATAAACTTTAAAGCTCTTTAAATGTTCTTAAAATGATCTCAATAAATTTTTCAACAGCCTCATTTTTTTCACAGCAGATCAAATTTTCAATATATATATATAGGAAAGAGAAAAAATAACCGTTACTGTCTATGCAACGGTAACTTTTTTGCAATAAAAGATTAAAACTGGACGACTGGTTTTCAAAAACGGACGTCCGATTTTCTTGTAAAAGGAAAATCGGATGAGCCCTTTTTAAAATAGGACGACCGGTTTTGAAATAGAAAGATTCGGATGCATCCTATAAAAATCGGATGATCTTTCTTGAAAATCGGACGACTGATTTTAAAAATCGGATGACCGGTTTTGAGAATCGGATGGCCGATTTTGAAAATCGGATTACCAGTTTTGAAAATTGGATGACCCTTTTCTGAGAAGGATTTAAAAGCTAGTTTTCCTTAAACAAAAAGAACTTTCCTTCACATTTCAAAACACTTCAAAACATGTATTCTTGATACACTTTTAGAGATAAGAAAACTTTCGAAGGCATCAAAAACTCTATCAAGAATACTTAGATTTTTCAAGAATAGTTTATAAAAAGAAATTCATCCAAGGAGCTTCACATTTGATCAACAATGAAAAAATGAGAGTTAGGTAGTATTACAAAAATACCTTAGCATATCCCTAACTAAGACACAAGTTTTCAAGGTCTTCAATGGCTTGATCTTCTCTTTCATTTTGTCTTGATCACCAAGATCTTTTGCTTCTAAGAGTGTATCTTGAGACTTCAACTATGCTTCTTTTGTTCTATTGAAACTAAGCTTAATATTTCATCACACAAACATATATTAATCATAATAAAAAACATATGCAATAATGCCCTTAGGGCTAACAGATATTTCTACGGATTTTATTCTTGGTTTACCTAGGACCTCTAGAGGTATGGATTCTATTTTTGTTGTTGTGGGTAGGTTCTCTATAATGGCACACTTTATTCCTTGTAGAAAATTCGATGATGCTAGTCATGTAGCTAGCTTGTTCTTTATTTGGATAGTTAGATTCCATGGAATTCCAAGGTCTATTGTATCGGGTAGGGATACCAAATTCTTGAGCCATTTTGGAGTGTTCTTTGGAAGAAACTTGGTACTAACTTCCTTTATTCTACCGCTTGCCATCCACAAATGGATGGGCAAATTGAAGTGGTAAATAGAACAATTGGCCAACTTCTAAAGGCTATTTTGAAGAAGAACTTGCGACAATGGGAGGAGTGTTTGTCACACATTGAATTTGCCTATAATAGGGCACCTCACTCTACTACTTCTTACTCTCCATTTCAAGTTGTTTATGGTTTTAACCCTCTAACTCTCTTTGGTGCCTATAGATCAAGCATTAAGCAAGGATGCCAGCAAGAAGGCTGATTTTGTGAAAGCATATTCATGCAAAGGTCTATGAATCCATTGTCAACTCCAACAAAAAGCTTGTAGAGAAAAGAAATGTGGGAAGAAGAAAAGTGGTATTCAAACCCGGTGATTGGGTTTGGGTGCATTTTAGAAAGGAAATATTTTCCCATCAAAGAAAGTCTAAGCTTGATGACAGGGGAGATGGGCCATTTCAAATCCTTGAGGAAATTAATGACAATGCCTATAAAGTTGATCTTCCAGGACATTATAATGTTAGTGCCACTTTAATGTATCCGATCTCTCTTTATTTGATATAGGCGATGGAGATTTGAGGACAAATCCTTTTCGGGAGGGGGGGAGGATGATGTGAACCGGTTAGACATGCAAGAGCATCAAGGAGTTGTGACAAGAGCCAAGGCAAAACAATTAAAGAGTCACAAGGATCAAATTGAGCAAGAGAAGTCTCAAGGCTTAAATTTGGATGTCCAAGACCTTATGGGGCTTAAATTTTAATGTCGAAGACTTTATGGGGCTTAAATTTTGATGTCCAAGACTTTATGGGGCAATATTTTGAATAAGTTAGAAATTGAAAATTTACCTTGGTAGATGGTTGGAAGCCCTTTTTGCCTAAGTTGCAAATATTGCCTCCCTGTTTTTGGCAATATGTTGACTAGTGCTCTAGAATAATCCAAATGCAATTAAAACACATCTATTGTCTTATCAAGTACATGTACAGGTTATATCTATCCTTTTGGCTGAAAATATGAGAGGGAAAAATTTCTGTTTTCTCCCTCAAGTCTCTATCAATATGTAGTTTTCCATTTTGAAGAAGCTAATCAAGAAATTTTTTCAAGACAAAAGTTCTTCTCTTAGTATTCTTAGTTCTTAACTTAGTTTTTCTACCTTCTTCAAGGGTGAACTTCCTTGAAAGAAAAATCACTTTGAAGACTTGTTGAAAATTCCAAAAGCTTCAAGGTTGATCATCAAAATTCCTTTATACTAGTTACTACACTCTTGTAGAAAGCTAGTATTGAGGTCTTCTTCTTGTTTTATTGAGGTCTAAGGTTCAAAATACCTTAGGTTTCTTGAACTTTGAAGAAAAGATTTTGTTTAAACCTTCTTGAGGTCTTGGATTTAATATATCCAAGGTTGCTAGAAGTTTAACATTTTCAAGTCTTTTCAAAGGCACTTTCTCTCTTCTACTTGTTAAACTTGTTTTGTTTGTTCTCTCCTCACTTCTTGGACGAAATTTTATGCTCTTGAAGATCATTCCACATCAAGATACATAGTATATTTAATGTTATTAAAATTAAGGAAAAAAAATATTCGTTAGTGAATTCGATTAATTGTATGTGTATTTATTTATCAAATAGTAAATACAATTTTTAATGGTTATTACTTTTCTATTATTTATCAAGTTATTAAAAATAATTTAATTTATATGTGGTGTATTAGTTATTAAGTTTTAGTTAGATGGTTACATTGATTGTAAACTGTATAATGAAATTGTAAGCATTACAAAAAGGAATCGACAACAATTCAAATACAATTTTACTCCAATTTGAAAGCTTTAATAGAACTGATTCATTAAAGATTTAATTGTAATTGTTGCTCGCTGATTTATTTTGTTTAAATAATGGGAATTTTTTTTGTTAAAATTACATTATTTTCAACAATGTGACAAGGAAAAAACACAGAGGAAGTATTATTTAAGATATTTAATAATGAGGGACATATTTGAAAGGATTTATTACACAAAATACATCCTCAAGTGGGTAAACTGGTTACAATATCCAACTTTAGTGACTGGATTTGTGAATTAATTAACACTTATTAAAAATGAATATGGTATTCCAACACACGTGATCTTTCCTATTTACACAAAAATGAAATCAGTGCTAATACACAATATATATAAATGATGTGACGTTTCTTTTCCCTATATGGGTTGTGACATTTCCCATTTCCCCTATCCCTATAAATATAACACGCTTCTTCTGTATATCCTCCAATTGAACTTGGTACAAAAAAAAAAAGAGAAGAGGACTGATACATAATAGAGAGGAACAACTTAAGATCATAATTTTTCTTTCACATTAGGGGTAAAATATCACCCTTTACATTCCTTGTATAACTATGATAAATGATTGTTATGTTTAAAATATCAATTTTTTTGGTTGAGAAATTAATTGGGATGTGGAGTAACAAGTTTTCCTCTGCTTCTAGTTTATTTTTCTACTAACCCTAAGCCACTTGTTAGTTTATTTTTGTTAAATAAATTCGAAATTAACCCCCCAACCCCCACTCTACCCTCCATAGATCTAATTTAAATTCTTTCTTATCATGATTATTTTTTTGTTTGGATAAATCCCCTTAGATAGTTTATTTAAGTTTTTTGACAAGTACTATAAACACAATAATTAATTATTGTATTCTATATTTATGTAAGAAATTGAAGATGAATGAAAAATTACAAAATATAGTGTCATTAGTGCCAAAGATTGTCTAAGTTGGCTGGTAAAAAAAATAGATGTGTTTTGTCCCTTTGAATATTTGTAAGTTTTGAAGGAGAAGCTCATTTCGTTATTCGACTATATTTGTAAAGTATATGAAAATATATTACATGAAATATATGCTTTATAGGCTATATAATTTGTTTTCTTAGATTATGTGTTCATTCATCTTATGATGAAACGTTGTGTTCTGGTGAAACAGAGTTTGTGTGAACTACATGAAAGACTGTGTTTTAAAAATAGATATTCTATTAATTGAAGATACATTTACGTGCAGGTTAAACAGTTAGAATACAATTCATGAGGTGTATCTACATAGAAAATGAGATCACTATTAGGTGGGTAATTTTGAATGGTTACAAGTTACTCTTCTATTTTAAGGGCACCAAATTTCCCGTAAATTGAACACTAAAAAGTTACCATGGGATTTTCACTACAGAGATTACAAACCTGTCTATGTGGTGCACCGAGCAGTTTAACTTTCTAGATGCAACTACCTTATTCAACTACAAATGCGATATATGGGATGGGTCTCAAGAGAACGCGATTCATAATGTAGCATGCGGTGTTTACGGCCTCGGCCCAAAAATATTTAGGAAGGGAGTTTTCACAAAGCATTAATCTTGTCATTTCTTGTAAAGTACGATTTTTTCCTTTCCACAACACCATTTTGTTGTGAGGTTTTAGTGGCCGAAAAAATTGTGTTATGCCAAAATCATCACAAAGTTTTGTAAAATCTTGGTTGTTAAATTTTCTCCCATTATCACTTCTCATAGGGATCAATTTACAATCAAGGGAGGTTTGAACCTTTTTGAAAAGTTTGACAAATTCTTGAAATTCCTCATCCTTTTTGGCTTAAGAATAAAATCCAAGTAAATCTTGAGAAATCACCCACTATAACAAAAAGCATACCTCTTACCACCAAGACTAGTGATCCTCATTAGTCCAAATAAATTCATGTGAATGAGTTCTAAAGGTTTTGAAGTAGAAATCATTTTCTTTGGTTTAAAAGAGTTCTTAATTTTTTTCCAAATTGATCAAGCATCACAAAGTTTAGTTTTCTCAAAGTGAAGTTTTGGTAAGCCTCTAACAAGATCTTTTGAAGAAAGTTGGTTCAATGAATCCATACTAATATGACCAAGCCTTCTATGCCAAAAAAAAATGCATCATCATCATGAACCAAGAGCCACTTTAAGTTTTGGGAAATAAGATCTTCAAGATGAAAGACATAGACTTTTCCAACTCGTTAGCAACAAAAATAGTTTTATTTTCATGCTTATCAATGATAGAAGAAGAATCACTTTCAAAAAGCAACATTTTTCCCATTATCACAAAATTGAATAATACTAAGCAAATTGAATTTTAAACCATCAATTAAAAGAACATCCTTAATAAAAGAAGAAGAATTGTTACCAATGTTGCCTATACCAATGATTCTTTCCAAAAGTAACAAAGCCACCTTCGATTTCTCTTAGCTCATTCATGAGGGATGCATATCTGGTCATGTGTCTTAAGCATCCACTATCTAAGTACCACTTGAAGCTTGAATTATGTTCCTACAATAGGAGAAGTAGAAAAGAATTTTGGTACTCATGTCTTTTTGGGTCCATAAATGTTAGTAGTTTTTATTCTCCAAATAGTTTTAACTCTCATTTCAACTTTTCTTTTTACAAAATACCTAATGGCCTTATGACCAATCTTACCACAATAAGTACAACAAAAATGGGAGAAGGATGAAGAAGCTTTAACAAAATATTTTTGTTTAGAAGAGGTATTGTGGTGATTATATCCATTCCACTTTTGTCAAAAGGTGATCTTTGAGAACAAAGAAGCTTTTCAAAAATTTTTCTTTTCCGTTTGTAAACTTTTAAATACATAAGGTGAGATCACTCACCTTTTTCTTCAAATCATCATAATCTAGCATGCATTTTTCAAGAGAGAAAACTTTTTCACAAAGATCTTTGTTTTCTAAAATTAGTTTTTGAAATTCTAGTTTTGAGGAGTCACTTTCCTTTTTCACAACTTCAAGAGATTCAAGGAGAGTTTTGTTTTCACAAATAAGTTTTGAGTTTTCGTTTGATAGGTTGTCAATCTTGTTCTTTAACTCGTTTTTTTTTTAATCTTTTCCAATTATTGATACATTTCAATAAGTAAAGAATTAAGATCATCATTATCATCATCAACATGATTAGATAGATTTTGGGGTGAAGATTGTACCTCATTTTCTATTGCCATGAAGCATAGGTTGGTTTTTTCTTCTCCTTCACTTTCGCTTGAATCTTGATCCCAAGCACCTATTAGTCCCTTCACTTTCTTCTTTTTCTTTAATGCCTCAAGTTTTGCTTCCAATGCTCCTTTCTCTTTTTTCAATAGCTTTGGAACAATCGGCTATAAGATGGTCGGTGCTATTGCATTCAAAGCACCTAGCCTTGAAGAGTGATAAACTTTGTCCTCCTCTCTTGAATGGAGGATTCTTTCCTCTTTTGTTGAAGTCTTTCTTGTAAAATCTTTTAAATTTCATCATTACCAAGCCATGTCCTCAATCTCATCTTCATTGTTTGACGAGCATGTATGATCATCCTCATTCACTTTGAGTGCTTATGCTTTTTCTTCCTTTGTCTTCATCTTCTATTTCATCTAATCTTTTTATTTTCATCTCATAGGTGAGGAGAGATCCTATGAGTTCTTCAATAGGAAGTTGTCTTAAATCTTTTGATTCCTCAATGGCAAGAGTTTTCGGTTTCCATGCCTTTGGGAGTGCATCAAGAATCTTTCTATTTACTTCTCCCCTTGTGTACTCTTTCCCATACGCCTATAGGCCATTTGTGATGTTGGTGAACCTTGTGAATATGTCACTAATGATTTCATATTGTTTCATCATGAATAGCTCATAATCTCTCACCAACATAGCCAACTTTGACTCCTTCACTTGATTGGTTCCTTCGTGAGTTACTTCAAGTTACTTTCATATTTCATGAGCCGAGTCGCATCCGCTCACTCTATTGTATTCATTAGAATCCAAGGTACAACTTAATATGTTCATAGCTTGAAAGTTTAGAGTCATCTTCCTTGAGTCAAGCTCATCATGTTCTTTAACCTTCTTGACTATTCCATCATTTTTAGGAACATAAGGTCCTTTCCATACAATGTTCCAAATATTAAAGTTAATAGAGCAAACATATATTTTGATTCTAGATTTTCAAAAAGTATAATTTGTTCCATTGAAAAGAGGAGATCTATTTGTAGAAGAGCCTTCTACATAAGGTAGGTTTGAAATACTAGCCATATTGAAAAGGATCTTTTGCTTCTTAGAATGTTAAGTCTTAAAAATAAGACTCGCTTTCGATACCAATTGAAAAAACCTTAGAGGGGGGGTGAATAAGGTTTTTGGCTAATTTTCAAAAAATATTTTATGTAATTAAAAGATAAACCTTCAATTTTGTTTGAGAAGGAATACTAAAACTCTTTTGAATAAAAAAATCCAAATCAAACAAAAAACTTATAGTTATGACAATTAAGTAAAAAGCATAGAATAAAATGCACAACAATTTATAGTGGTTCACTCTCTCAAAGAGCTACATTTACTACCTTGAGTCAACACCCAAGGATTTACCAAATCCACTATAATCATATATAACAAACACAAGTTTGAGGATCACCCACCAAGGGTTTTGCAAACAATCTCAATCCACAACACAATTACAATCAAAGGATAACCCAAGGAGTTTTTCAACACAAACCTTTGATATCAACAGAAACACATTTACAATCAAAGGATAACCCAAGGGGTTTTCAACACAAACCTTTGATATCAATAGAAAAAGAGATGAGTAAGAATCAATGTTACCAAATGAGCTTCAGAATGGAAGATACAACACAATTGGATGATCTACAAGCTCCTCTTTTTTCTTCTTTGAAGGATGATCAACAATGAAACTCCAAGAAGAATTTTTCTCTTTTGTTTTTCTTGAGAGATAACAGATGTTTGAAGAATAAACTTTAAAGCTCTTTAAATGTTCTTAAAATGATCTCAATAAATTTTTTCAACAAATCTCATTTTTTTTCACAAAGCAGATCAAATTTTCAATATATATATATAGGAAAGAGAAAAAATAACCGTTACTGTCTATGCAACGGTAACTTTTTTGCAATAAAAGATTAAAACTGGACGACTGGTTTTCAAAAACGGACGTCCGATTTTCTTGTAAAAGGAAAATCGGATGAGCCCTTTTTAAAATAGGACGACCGGTTTTGAAATAGAAAGATTCGGATGCATCCTATAAAAATCGGATGATCTTTCTTGAAAATCGGACGACTGATTTTAAAAAATCGGATGACCGGTTTTGAGAATCGGATGGCCGATTTTGAAAATCGGATTACCAGTTTTGAAAATTGGATGACCCTTTTCTGAGAAGGATTTAAAAGCTAGTTTTCCTTAAACAAAAAGAACTTTCCTTCACATTTCAAAACACTTCAAAACATGTATTCTTGATACACTTTTAGAGATAAGAAAACTTTCGAAGGCATCAAAAACTCTATCAAGAATACTTAGATTTTTCAAGAATAGTTTATAAAAAGAAATTCATCCAAGGAGCTTCACATTTGATCAACAATGAAAAAATGAGAGTTAGGTAGTATTACAAAATACCTTAGCATATCCCTAACTAAGACACAAGTTTTCAAGGTCTTCAATGGCTTGATCTTCTCTTTCATTTTGTCTTGATCACCAAGATCTTTTGCTTCTAAGAGTGTATCTTGAGACTTCAACTATGCTTCTTTTGTTCTATTGAAACTAAGCTTAATATTTCATCACACAAACATATATTAATCATAATAAAAAACATATGCAATAATGCCCTTAGGGCTAACGAGATATTTCTACGGATTTTATTCTTGGTTTACCTAGGACCTCTAGAGGTATGGATTCTATTTTTGTTGTTGTGGGTAGGTTCTCTATAATGGCACACTTTATTCCTTGTAGAAAATTCGATGATGCTAGTCATGTAGCTAGCTTGTTCTTTATTTGGATAGTTAGATTCCATGGAATTCCAAGGTCTATTGTATCGGGTAGGGATACCAAATTCTTGAGCCATTTTGGAGTGTTCTTTGGAAGAAACTTGGTACTAACTTCCTTTATTCTACCGCTTGCCATCCACAAATGGATGGGCAAATTGAAGTGGTAAATAGAACAATTGGCCAACTTCTAAAGGCTATTTTGAAGAAGAACTTGCGACAATGGGAGGAGTGTTTGTCACACATTGAATTTGCCTATAATAGGGCACCTCACTCTACTACTTCTTACTCTCCATTTCAAGTTGTTTATGGTTTTAACCCTCTAACTCTCTTTGGTGCCTATAGATCAAGCATTAAGCAAGGATGCCAGCAAGAAGGCTGATTTTGTGAAAGCATATTCATGCAAAGGTCTATGAATCCATTGTCAACTCCAACAAAAAGCTTGTAGAGAAAAGAAATGTGGGAAGAAGAAAAGTGGTATTCAAACCCGGTGATTGGGTTTGGGTGCATTTTAGAAAGGAAATATTTTCCCATCAAAGAAAGTCTAAGCTTGATGACAGGGGAGATGGGCCATTTCAAATCCTTGAGGAAATTAATGACAATGCCTATAAAGTTGATCTTCCAGGACATTATAATGTTAGTGCCACTTTAATGTATCCGATCTCTCTTTATTTGATATAGGCGATGGAGATTTGAGGACAAATCCTTTTCGGGAGGGGGGGAGGATGATGTGAACCGGTTAGACATGCAAGAGCATCAAGGAGTTGTGACAAGAGCCAAGGCAAAACAATTAAAGAGTCACAAGGATCAAATTGAGCAAGAGAAGTCTCAAGGCTTAAATTTGGATGTCCAAGACCTTATGGGGCTTAAATTTTAATGTCGAAGACTTTATGGGGCTTAAATTTTGATGTCCAAGACTTTATGGGGCAATATTTTGAATAAGTTAGAAATTGAAAATTTACCTTGGTAGATGGTTGGAAGCCCTTTTTGCCTAAGTTGCAAATATTGCCTCCCTGTTTTTGGCAATATGTTGACTAGTGCTCTAGAATAATCCAAATGCAATTAAAACACATCTATTGTCTTATCAAGTACATGTACAGGTTATATCTATCCTTTTGGCTGAAAATATGAGAGGGAAAAATTTCTGTTTTCTCCCTCAAGTCTCTATCAATATGTAGTTTTCCATTTTGAAGAAGCTAATCAAGAAATTTTTTCAAGACAAAAGTTCTTCTCTTAGTATTCTTAGTTCTTAACTTAGTTTTTCTACCTTCTTCAAGGGTGAACTTCCTTGAAAGAAAAATCACTTTGAAGACTTGTTGAAAATTCCAAAAGCTTCAAGGTTGATCATCAAAATTCCTTTATACTAGTTACTACACTCTTGTAGAAAGCTAGTATTGAGGTCTTCTTCTTGTTTTATTGAGGTCTAAGGTTCAAAATACCTTAGGTTTCTTGAACTTTGAAGAAAAGATTTTGTTTAAACCTTCTTGAGGTCTTGGATTTAATATATCCAAGGTTGCTAGAAGTTTAACATTTTCAAGTCTTTTCAAAGGCACTTTCTCTCTTCTACTTGTTAAACTTGTTTTGTTTGTTCTCTCCTCACTTCTTGGACGAAATTTTATGCTCTTGAAGATCATTCCACATCAAGATACATAGTATATTTAATGTTATTAAAATTAAGGAAAAAAAATATTCGTTAGTGAATTCGATTAATTGTATGTGTATTTATTTATCAAATAGTAAATACAATTTTTAATGGTTATTACTTTTCTATTATTTATCAAGTTATTAAAAATAATTTAATTTATATGTGGTGTATTAGTTATTAAGTTTTAGTTAGATGGTTACATTGATTGTAAATCTGTATAATGAAATTGTAAGCATTACAAAAAGGAATCGACAACAATTCAAATACAATTTTACTCCAATTTGAAAGCTTTAATAGAACCGATTCATTAAAGATTTAATTGTAATTGTTGCTCGCTGATTTATTTTGTTTAAATAATGGGAATTTTTTTTGTTAAAATTACATTATTTTCAACAATGTGACAAGGAAAAAAACACAGAGGAAGTATTATTTAAGATATTTAATAATGAGGGACATATTTGAAAGGATTTATTACACAAAATACATCCTCAAGTGGGTAAACTGGTTACAATATCCAACTTTAGTGACTGGATTTGTGAATTAATTAACACTTATTAAAAATGAATATGGTATTCCAACACACGTGATCTTTCCTATTTACACAAAAAATGAAATCGGTGCTAATACACAATATATATAAATGATGTGACGTTTCTTTTCCCTATATGGGTTGTGACATTTCCCATTTCCCCTATCCCTATAAATATAACACGCTTCTTCTGTATATCCTCCAATCGAACTTGGTACAAAAAAAAAAAGAGAAGAGGACTGATACATAATAGAGAGGAACAACTTAAGATCATAATTTTTCTTTCACATTAGGGGTAAAATATCACCCTTTACATTCCTTGTATAACTATGATAAATGATTGTTATGTTTAAAATATCAATTTTTTTGGTTGAGAAATTAATTGGGATGTGGAGTAACAAGTTTTCCTCTGCTTCTAGTTTATTTTTCTACTAACCCTAAGCCACTTGTTAGTTTATTTTTGTTAAATAAATTCGAAATTAACCCCCCAACCCCCACTCTACCCTCCATAGATCTAATTTAAATTCTTTCTTATCATGATTATTTTTTTGTTTGGATAAATCCCCTTAGATAGTTTATTTAAGTTTTTGACAGTACTATAAACACAATAATTAATTATTGTATTCTATATTTATGTAAGAAATTGAAGATGAATGAAAAATTACAAAATATAGTGTCATTAGTGCCAAAGATTGTCTAAGTTGGCTGGTAAAAAAAATAGATGTGTTTTGTCCCTTTGAATATTTGTAAGTTTTGAAGGAGAAGCTCATTTCGTTATTCGACTATATTTGTAAAGTATATGAAAATATATTACATGAAATATATGCTTTATAGGCTATATAATTTGTTTTCTTAGATTATGTGTTCATTCATCTTATGATGAAACGTTGTGTTCTGGTGAAACAGAGTTTGTGTGAACTACATGAAAGACTCGTGTTTTAAAAAATAGATATTCTATTAATTGAAGATACATTTACGTGCGGGTTAAACAGTTAGAATACAATTCATGAGGTGTATCTACATAGAAAATGAGATCACTATTAGGTGGGTAATTTTGAATGGTTACAAGTTACTCTTCTATTTTAAGGGCACCAAATTTCCCGTAAATTGAACACTAAAAAGTTACCATGGGATTTTCACTACAGAGATTACAAACTGTCTATGTGGTGCACCGGCAGTTTAACTTTCTAGATGCAACTACCTTATTCAACTACAAATGCGATATATGGGATGGGTCTCAAGAGAACGCGATTCATAATGTAGCATGCGGTGTTTACGGCCTCGGCCCAAAATATTTAGGAAGGGAGTTTTCACAAAGCATTAATCTTGTCATTTCTTGTAAAGTACGATTTTTCCTTTCCACAACACCATTTTGTTGTGAGGTTTTAGTGGCCGAAAAATTGTGTTATGCCAAAATCATCACAAAGTTTTGTAAAATCTTGGTTGTTAAATTTTCTCCCATTATCACTTCTCATAGGGATCAATTTACAATCAAGGGAGGTTTGAACCTTTTTGAAAAGTTTGACAAATTCTTGAAATTCCTCATCCTTTTTGGCTTAAGAATAAAATCCAAGTAAATCTTGAGAAATCACCCACTATAACAAAAAGCATACCTCTTACCACCAAGACTAGTGATCCTCATTAGTCCAAATAAATTCATGTGAATGAGTTCTAAAGGTTTTGAAGTAGAAATCATTTTCTTTGGTTTAAAAGAGTTCTTAATTTTTTTCCAAATTGATCAAGCATCACAAAGTTTAGTTTTCTCAAAGTGAAGTTTTGGTAAGCCTCTAACAAGATCTTTTGAAGAAAGTTGGTTCAATGAATCCATACTAATATGACCAAGCCTTCTATGCCAAAAAAAAATGCATCATCATCATGAACCAAGAGCCACTTTAAGTTTTGGGAAATAAGATCTTCAAGATGAAAGACATAGACTTTTCCAACTCGTTAGCAACAAAAATAGTTTTATTTTCATGCTTATCAATGATAGAAGAAGAATCACTTTCAAAAAGCAACATTTTTCCCATTATCACAAAATTGAATAATACTAAGCAAATTGAATTTTAAACCATCAATTAAAAGAACATCCTTAATAAAAGAAGAAGAATTGTTACCAATGTTGCCTATACCAATGATTCTTTCCAAAAGTAACAAAGCCACCTTCGATTTCTCTTAGCTCATTCATGAGGGATGCATATCTGGTCATGTGTCTTAAGCATCCACTATCTAAGTACCACTTGAAGCTTGAATTATGTTCCTACAATAGGAGAAGTAGAAAAGAATTTTGGTACTCATGTCTTTTTGGGTCCATAAATGTTAGTAGTTTTTATTCTCCAAATAGTTTTAACTCTCATTTCAACTTTTCTTTTTACAAAATACCTAATGGCCTTATGACCAATCTTACCACAATAAGTACAACAAAAATGGGAGAAGGATGAAGAAGCTTTAACAAAATATTTTTGTTTAGAAGAGGTATTGATGTGATTATATCCATTCCACTTTTGTCAAAAGGTGATCTTTGAGAACAAAGAAGCTTTTCAAAATTTTCTTTTCCGTTTGTAAACTTTTAAATACATAAGGTGAGATCACTCACCTTTTTCTTCAAATCATCATAATCTAGCATGCATTTTTCAAGAGAGAAAACTTTTTCACAAAGATCTTTGTTTTCTAAAATTAGTTTTTGAAATTCTAGTTTTGAGGAGTCACTTTCCTTTTTCACAACTTCAAGAGATTCAAGGAGAGTTTTGTTTTCACAAATAAGTTTTGAGTTTTCGTTTGATAGGTTGTCAATCTTGTTCTTTAACTCGTTTTTTTTTAATCTTTTCCAATTATTGATACATTTCAATAAGTAAAGAATTAAGATCATCATTATCATCATCAACATGATTAGATAGATTTTGGGGGTGAAGATTGTACCTCATTTTCTATTGCCATGAAGCATAGGTTGGTTTTTTCTTCTCCTTCACTTTCGCTTGAATCTTGATCCCAAGCACCTATTAGTCCCTTCACTTTCTTCTTTTTCTTTAATGCCTCAAGTTTTGCTTCCAATGCTCCTTTCTCTTTTTTCAATAGCTTTGGAACAATCGGCTATAAGATGGTCGGTGCTATTGCATTCAAAGCACCTAGCCTTGAAGAGTGATAAACTTTGTCCTCCTCTCTTGAATGGAGGATTCTTTCCTCTTTTGTTGAAGTCTTTCTTGTAAAATCTTTTAAATTTCATCATTACCAAGCCATGTCCTCAATCTCATCTTCATTGTTTGACGAGCATGTATGATCATCCTCATTCACTTTGAGTGCTTATGCTTTTTCTTCCTTTGTCTTCATCTTCTATTTCATCTAATCTTTTTATTTTCATCTCATAGGTGAGGAGAGATCCTATGAGTTCTTCAATAGGAAGTTGTCTTAAATCTTTTGATTCCTCAATGGCAAGAGTTTTCGGTTTCCATGCCTTTGGGAGTGCATCAAGAATCTTTCTATTTACTTCTCCCCTTGTGTACTCTTTCCCATACGCCTATAGGCCATTTGTGATGTTGGTGAACCTTGTGAATATGTCACTAATGATTTCATATTGTTTCATCATGAATAGCTCATAATCTCTCACCAACATAGCCAACTTTGACTCCTTCACTTGATTGGTTCCTTCGTGAGTTACTTCAAGTTACTTTCATATTTCATGAGCCGAGTCGCATCCGCTCACTCTATTGTATTCATTAGAATCCAAGGTACAACTTAATATGTTCATAGCTTGAAAGTTTAGAGTCATCTTCCTTGAGTCAAGCTCATCATGTTCTTTAACCTTCTTGACTATTCCATCATTTTTAGGAACATAAGGTCCTTTCCATACAATGTTCCAAATATTAAAGTTAATAGAGCAAACATATATTTTGATTCTAGATTTTCAAAAAGTATAATTTGTTCCATTGAAAAGAGGAGATCTATTTGTAGAAGAGCCTTCTACATAAGGTAGGTTTGAAATACTAGCCATATTGAAAAGGATCTTTTGCTTCTTAGAATGTTAAGTCTTAAAAATAAGACCTGCTCTGATACCAATTGAAAAACCTTAGAGGGGGGTGAATAAGGTTTTTGGCTAATTTTCAAAAATATTTTATGTAATTAAAAGATAAACCTTCAATTTTGTTTGAGAAGGAATACTAAAACTCTTTTGAATAAAAATCCAAATCAAACAAAAACTTATAGTTATGACAATTAAGTAAAAAGCATAGAATAAAATGCACAACAATTTATAGTGGTTCACTCTCTCAAAGAGCTACATTTACTACCTTGAGTCAACACCCAAGGATTTACCAAATCCACTATAATCATATATAACAAACACAAGTTTGAGGATCACCCACCAAGGGTTTTGCAAACAATCTCAATCCACAACACAATTACAATCAAAGGATAACCCAAGGAGTTTTTCAACACAAACCTTTGATATCAACAGAAACACATTTACAATCAAAGGATAACCCAAGGGGTTTTCAACACAAACCTTTGATATCAATAGAAAAAGAGATGAGTAAGAATCAATGTTACCAAATGAGCTTCAGAATGGAAGATACAACACAATTGGATGATCTACAAGCTCCTCTTTTTTCTTCTTTGAAGGATGATCAACAATGAAACTCCAAGAAGAATTTTTCTCTTTTGTTTTTCTTGAGAGATAACAGATGTTTGAAGAATAAACTTTAAAGCTCTTTAAATGTTCTTAAAATGATCTCAATAAATTTTTCAACAGCCTCATTTTTTTCACAGCAGATCAAATTTTCAATATATATATAGGAAAGAGAAAAAATAACCGTTACTGTCTATGCAACGGTAACTTTTTTGCAATAAAAGATTAAAACTGGACGACTGGTTTTCAAAAACGGACGTCCGATTTTCTTGTAAAAGGAAAATCGGATGAGCCCTTTTTAAAATAGGACGACCGGTTTTGAAATAGAAAGATTCGGATGCATCCTATAAAAATCGGATGATCTTTCTTGAAAATCGGACGACTGATTTTAAAAATCGGATGACCGGTTTTGAGAATCGGATGGCCGATTTTGAAAATCGGATTACCAGTTTTGAAAATTGGATGACCCTTTTCTGAGAAGGATTTAAAAGCTAGTTTTCCTTAAACAAAAAGAACTTTCCTTCACATTTCAAAACACTTCAAAACATGTATTCTTGATACACTTTTAGAGATAAGAAAACTTTCGAAGGCATCAAAAACTCTATCAAGAATACTTAGATTTTTCAAGAATAGTTTATAAAAAGAAATTCATCCAAGGAGCTTCACATTTGATCAACAATGAAAAAATGAGAGTTAGGTAGTATTACAAAATACCTTAGCATATCCCTAACTAAGACACAAGTTTTCAAGGTCTTCAATGGCTTGATCTTCTCTTTCATTTTGTCTTGATCACCAAGATCTTTTGCTTCTAAGAGTGTATCTTGAGACTTCAACTATGCTTCTTTTGTTCTATTGAAACTAAGCTTAATATTTCATCACACAAACATATATTAATCATAATAAAAAACATATGCAATAATGCCCTTAGGGCTAACAGATATTTCTACGGATTTTATTCTTGGTTTACCTAGGACCTCTAGAGGTATGGATTCTATTTTTGTTGTTGTGGGTAGGTTCTCTATAATGGCACACTTTATTCCTTGTAGAAAATTCGATGATGCTAGTCATGTAGCTAGCTTGTTCTTTATTTGGATAGTTAGATTCCATGGAATTCCAAGGTCTATTGTATCGGGTAGGGATACCAAATTCTTGAGCCATTTTGGAGTGTTCTTTGGAAGAAACTTGGTACTAACTTCCTTTATTCTACCGCTTGCCATCCACAAATGGATGGGCAAATTGAAGTGGTAAATAGAACAATTGGCCAACTTCTAAAGGCTATTTTGAAGAAGAACTTGCGACAATGGGAGGAGTGTTTGTCACACATTGAATTTGCCTATAATAGGGCACCTCACTCTACTACTTCTTACTCTCCATTTCAAGTTGTTTATGGTTTTAACCCTCTAACTCTCTTTGGTGCCTATAGATCAAGCATTAAGCAAGGATGCCAGCAAGAAGGCTGATTTTGTGAAAGCATATTCATGCAAAGGTCTATGAATCCATTGTCAACTCCAACAAAAAGCTTGTAGAGAAAAGAAATGTGGGAAGAAGAAAAGTGGTATTCAAACCCGGTGATTGGGTTTGGGTGCATTTTAGAAAGGAAATATTTTCCCATCAAAGAAAGTCTAAGCTTGATGACAGGGGAGATGGGCCATTTCAAATCCTTGAGGAAATTAATGACAATGCCTATAAAGTTGATCTTCCAGGACATTATAATGTTAGTGCCACTTTAATGTATCCGATCTCTCTTTATTTGATATAGGCGATGGAGATTTGAGGACAAATCCTTTTCGGGAGGGGGGAGGATGATGTGAACCGGTTAGACATGCAAGAGCATCAAGGAGTTGTGACAAGAGCCAAGGCAAAACAATTAAAGAGTCACAAGGATCAAATTGAGCAAGAGAAGTCTCAAGGCTTAAATTTGGATGTCCAAGACCTTATGGGGCTTAAATTTTAATGTCGAAGACTTTATGGGGCTTAAATTTTGATGTCCAAGACTTTATGGGGCAATATTTTGAATAAGTTAGAAATTGAAAATTTACCTTGGTAGATGGTTGGAAGCCCTTTTTGCCTAAGTTGCAAATATTGCCTCCTGTTTTTGGCAATATGTTGACTAGTGCTCTAGAATAATCCAAATGCAATTAAAACACATCTATTGTCTTATCAAGTACATGTACAGGTTATATCTATCCTTTTGGCTGAAAATATGAGAGGGAAAAATTTCTGTTTTCTCCCTCAAGTCTCTATCAATATGTAGTTTTCCATTTTGAAGAAGCTAATCAAGAAATTTTTCAAGACAAAAGTTCTTCTCTTAGTATTCTTAGTTCTTAACTTAGTTTTTCTACCTTCTTCAAGGGTGAACTTCCTTGAAAGAAAAATCACTTTGAAGACTTGTTGAAAATTCCAAAAGCTTCAAGGTTGATCATCAAAATTCCTTTATACTAGTTACTACACTCTTGTAGAAAGCTAGTATTGAGGTCTTCTTCTTGTTTTATTGAGGTCTAAGGTTCAAAATACCTTAGGTTTCTTGAACTTTGAAGAAAAGATTTTGTTTAAACCTTCTTGAGGTCTTGGATTTAATATATCCAAGGTTGCTAGAAGTTTAACATTTTCAAGTCTTTTCAAAGGCACTTTCTCTCTTCTACTTGTTAAACTTGTTTTGTTTGTTCTCTCCTCACTTCTTGGACGAAATTTTATGCTCTTGAAGATCATTCCACATCAAGATACATAGTATATTTAATGTTATTAAAATTAAGGAAAAAAAATATTCGTTAGTGAATTCGATTAATTGTATGTGTATTTATTTATCAAATAGTAAATACAATTTTTAATGGTTATTACTTTTCTATTATTTATCAAGTTATTAAAAATAATTTAATTTATATGTGGTGTATTAGTTATTAAGTTTTAGTTAGATGGTTACATTGATTGTAAACTGTATAATGAAATTGTAAGCATTACAAAAAGGAATCGACAACAATTCAAATACAATTTTACTCCAATTTGAAAGCTTTAATAGAACTGATTCATTAAAGATTTAATTGTAATTGTTGCTGCTGATTTATTTTGTTTAAATAATGGGAATTTTTTTGTTAAAATTACATTATTTTCAACAATGTGACAAGGAAAAAACACAGAGGAAGTATTATTTAAGATATTTAATAATGAGGGACATATTTGAAAGGATTTATTACACAAAATACATCCTCAAGTGGGTAAACTGGTTACAATATCCAACTTTAGTGACTGGATTTGTGAATTAATTAACACTTATTAAAAATGAATATGGTATTCCAACACACGTGATCTTTCCTATTTACACAAAAATGAAATCAGTGCTAATACACAATATATATAAATGATGTGACGTTTCTTTTCCCTATATGGGTTGTGACATTTCCCATTTCCCCTATCCCTATAAATATAACACGCTTCTTCTGTATATCCTCCAATTGAACTTGGTACAAAAAAAAAAAGAGAAGAGGACTGATACATAATAGAGAGGAACAACTTAAGATCATAATTTTTCTTTCACATTAGGGGTAAAATATCACCCTTTACATTCCTTGTATAACTATGATAAATGATTGTTATGTTTAAAATATCAATTTTTTTGGTTGAGAAATTAATTGGGATGTGGAGTAACAAGTTTTCCTCTGCTTCTAGTTTATTTTTCTACTAACCCTAAGCCACTTGTTAGTTTATTTTTGTTAAATAAATTCGAAATTAACCCCCCAACCCCCACTCTACCCTCCATAGATCTAATTTAAATTCTTTCTTATCATGATTATTTTTTTGTTTGGATAAATCCCCTTTAGATAGTTTATTTAAGTTTTTTG
The DNA here is from genome assembly GCA_028651295.1 of Catharanthus roseus. Lineage (NCBI taxonomy): Eukaryota > Viridiplantae > Streptophyta > Magnoliopsida > Gentianales > Apocynaceae > Catharanthus > Catharanthus roseus. Next base: position 24,196,998 of record JAPQWS010000153.1, on the reverse strand, counting down.
ACAAGTACTATAAACACAATAATTAATTATTGTATTCTATATTTATGTAAGAAATTGAAGATGAATGAAAAATTACAAAATATAGTGTCATTAGTGCCAAAGATTGTCTAAGTTGGCTGGTAAAAAAAATAGATGTGTTTTGTCCCTTTGAATATTTGTAAGTTTTGAAGGAGAAGCTCATTTCGTTATTCGACTATATTTGTAAAGTATATGAAAATATATTACATGAAATATATGCTTTATAGGCTATATAATTTGTTTTCTTAGATTATGTGTTCATTCATCTTATGATGAAACGTTGTGTTCTGGGTGAAACAGAGTTTGTGTGAACTACATGAAAGACTCGTGTTTTAAAAAATAGATATTCTATTAATTGAAGATACATTTACGTGCGGGGTTAAACAGTTAGAATACAATTCATGAGGTGTATCTACATAGAAAATGAGATCACTATTAGGTGGGTAATTTTGAATGGTTACAAGTTACTCTTCTATTTTAAGGGCACCAAATTTCCCGTAAATTGAACACTAAAAAGTTACCATGGGATTTTCACTACAGAGATTACAAACTGTCTATGTGGTGCACCGGCAGTTTAACTTTCTAGATGCAACTACCTTATTCAACTACAAATGCGATATATGGGATGGGTCTCAAGAGAACGCGATTCATAATGTAGCATGCGGTGTTTACGGCCTCGGCCCAAAATATTTAGGAAGGGAGTTTTCACAAAGCATTAATCTTGTCATTTCTTGTAAAGTACGATTTTTTCCTTTCCACAACACCATTTTGTTGTGAGGTTTTAGTGGCCGAAAAATTGTGTTATGCCAAAATCATCACAAAGTTTTGTAAAATCTTTGTTGTTAAATTTTCTCCCATTATCACTTCTCATAGGGATCAATTTACAATCAAGGGAGGTTTGAACCTTTTTGAAAAGTTTGACAAATTCTTGAAATTCCTCATCCTTTTTGGCTTAAGAATAAAATCCAAGTAAATCTTGAGAAATCACCCACTATAACAAAAGCATACCTCTTACCACCAAGACTAGTGATCCTCATTAGTCCAAATAAATTCATGTGAATGAGTTCTAAAGGTTTTGAAGTAGAAATCATTTTCTTTGGTTTAAAAGAGTTCTTAATTTTTTTCCAAATTGATCAAGCATCACAAAGTTTAGTTTTCTCAAAGTGAAGTTTTGGTAAGCCTCTAACAAGATCTTTTGAAGAAAGTTGGTTCAATGAATCCATACTAATATGACCAAGCCTTCTATGCCAAAAAAAAATGCATCATCATCATGAACCAAGAGCCACTTTAAGTTTTGGGAAATAAGATCTTCAAGATGAAAGACATAGACTTTTCCAACTCTGTTAGCAACAAAAATAGTTTTATTTTCATGCTTATCAATGATAGAAGAAGAATCACTTTCAAAAGCAACATTTTTCCCATTATCACAAAATTGAATAATACTAAGCAAATTGAATTTTAAACCATCAATTAAAAGAACATCCTTAATAAAAGAAGAAGAATTGTTACCAATGTTGCCTATACCAATGATTCTTTCCAAAAGTAACAAAGCCACCTTCGATTTCTCTTAGCTCATTCATGAGGGATGCATATCTGGTCATGTGTCTTAAGCATCCACTATCTAAGTACCACTTGAAGCTTGAATTATGTTCCTACAATAGGAGAAGTAGAAAAGAATTTTGGTACTCATGTCTTTTTGGGTCCATAAATGTTAGTAGTTTTTATTCTCCAAATAGTTTTAACTCTCATTTCAACTTTTCTTTTTACAAAATACCTAATGGCCTTATGACCAATCTTACCACAATAAGTACAACAAAAATGGGAGAAGGATGAAGAAGCTTTAACAAAATATTTTTGTTTAGAAGAGGTATTGATGTGATTATATCCATTCCACTTTTGTCAAAAGGTGATCTTTGAGAACAAAGAAGCTTTTCAAAATTTTTCTTTTCCGTTTGTAAACTTTTAAATACATAAGGTGAGATCACTCACCTTTTTTCTTCAAATCATCATAATCTAGCATGCATTTTTCAAGAGAGAAAACTTTTTCACAAAGATCTTTGTTTTCTAAAATTAGTTTTTGAAATTCTAGTTTTGAGGAGTCACTTTCCTTTTTCACAACTTCAAGAGATTCAAGGAGAGTTTTGTTTTCACAAATAAGTTTTGAGTTTTCGTTTGATAGGTTGTCAATCTTGTTCTTTAACTCGTTTTTTTTTAATCTTTTCCAATTATTGATACATTTCAATAAGTAAAGAATTAAGATCATCATTATCATCATCAACATGATTAGATAGATTTTGGGGGTGAAGATTGTACCTCATTTTCTATTGCCATGAAGCATAGGTTGGTTTTTTCTTCTCCTTCACTTTCGCTTGAATCTTGATCCCAAGCACCTATTAGTCCCTTCACTTTCTTCTTTTTCTTTAATGCCTCAAGTTTTGCTTCCAATGCTCCTTTCTCTTTTTTCAATAGCTTTGGAACAATCGGCTATAAGATGGTCGGTGCTATTGCATTCAAAGCACCTAGCCTTGAAGAGTGATAAACTTTGTCCTCCTCTCTTGAATGGAGGATTCTTTCCTCTTTTGTTGAAGTCTTTCTTGTAAAATCTTTTAAATTTCATCATTACCAAGCCATGTCCTCAATCTCATCTTCATTGTTTGACGAGCATGTATGATCATCCTCATTCACTTTGAGTGCTTATGCTTTTTCTTCCTTTGTCTTCATCTTCTATTTCATCTAATCTTTTTTATTTTCATCTCATAGGTGAGGAGAGATCCTATGAGTTCTTCAATAGGAAGTTGTCTTAAATCTTTTGATTCCTCAATGGCAAGAGTTTTCGGTTTCCATGCCTTTGGGAGTGCATCAAGAATCTTTCTATTTACTTCTCCCCTTGTGTACTCTTTCCCATACGCCTATAGGCCATTTGTGATGTTGGTGAACCTTGTGAATATGTCACTAATGATTTCATATTGTTTCATCATGAATAGCTCATAATCTCTCACCAACATAGCCAACTTTGACTCCTTCACTTGATTGGTTCCTTCGTGAGTTACTTCAAGTTACTTTCATATTTCATGAGCCGAGTCGCATCCGCTCACTCTATTGTATTCATTAGAATCCAAGGTACAACTTAATATGTTCATAGCTTGAAAGTTTAGAGTCATCTTCCTTGAGTCAAGCTCATCATGTTCTTTAACCTTCTTGACTATTCCATCATTTTTAGGAACATAAGGTCCTTTCCATACAATGTTCCAAATATTAAAGTTAATAGAGCAAACATATATTTTGATTCTAGATTTTCAAAAAGTATAATTTGTTCCATTGAAAAGAGGAGATCTATTTGTAGAAGAGCCTTCTACATAAGGTAGGTTTGAAATACTAGCCATATTGAAAAGGATCTTTTGCTTCTTAGAATGTTAAGTCTTAAAAATAAGACCTGCTCTGATACCAATTGAAAAACCTTAGAGGGGGGTGAATAAGGTTTTTGGCTAATTTTCAAAAATATTTTATGTAATTAAAAGATAAACCTTCAATTTTGTTTGAGAAGGAATACTAAAACTCTTTTGAATAAAAATCCAAATCAAACAAAAACTTATAGTTATGACAATTAAGTAAAAAGCATAGAATAAAATGCACAACAATTTATAGTGGTTCACTCTCTCAAAGAGCTACATTTACTACCTTGAGTCAACACCCAAGGATTTACCAAATCCACTATAATCATATATAACAAACACAAGTTTGAGGATCACCCACCAAGGGTTTTGCAAACAATCTCAATCCACAACACAATTACAATCAAAGGATAACCCAAGGAGTTTTTCAACACAAACCTTTGATATCAACAGAAACACATTTACAATCAAAGGATAACCCAAGGGGTTTTCAACACAAACCTTTGATATCAATAGAAAAAGAGATGAGTAAGAATCAATGTTACCAAATGAGCTTCAGAATGGAAGATACAACACAATTGGATGATCTACAAGCTCCTCTTTTTTCTTCTTTGAAGGATGATCAACAATGAAACTCCAAGAAGAATTTTTCTCTTTTGTTTTTCTTGAGAGATAACAGATGTTTGAAGAATAAACTTTAAAGCTCTTTAAATGTTCTTAAAATGATCTCAATAAATTTTTCAACAGCCTCATTTTTTTCACAGCAGATCAAATTTTCAATATATATATAGGAAAGAGAAAAAATAACCGTTACTGTCTATGCAACGGTAACTTTTTTGCAATAAAAGATTAAAACTGGACGACTGGTTTTCAAAAAGCGGACGTCCGATTTTTCTTGTAAAAGGAAAATCGGATGAGCCCTTTTTAAAATAGGGACGACCGGTTTTGAAATAGAAAGATTCGGATGCATCCTATAAAAATCGGATGATCTTTCTTGAAAATCGGACGATCGATTTTAAAAAATCGGATGACCGGTTTTGAGAATCGGATGGCCGATTTTGAAAATCGGATTACCAGTTTTGAAAATTGGATGACCCTTTTCTGAGAAGGATTTAAAAGCTAGTTTTCCTTAAACAAAAAGAACTTTCCTTCACATTTCAAAACACTTCAAAACATGTATTCTTGATACACTTTTAGAGATAAGAAAACTTTCGAAGGCATCAAAAACTCTATCAAGAATACGTAGATTTTTCAAGAATAGTTTATAAAAAGAAATTCATCCAAGGAGCTTCACATTTGATCAACAATGAAAAAAATGAGAGTTAGGTAGTATTACAAAATACCTTAGCATATCCCTAACTAAGACACAAGTTTTCAAGGTCTTCAATGGCTTGATCTTCTCTTTCATTTTGTCTTGATCACCAAGATCTTTTGCTTCTAAGAGTGTATCTTGAGACTTCAACTATGCTTCTTTTGTTCTATTGAAACTAAGCTTAATATTTCATCACACAAACATATATTAATCATAATAAAAAACATATGCAATAATGCCCTTAGGGCTAACAGATATTTCTACGGATTTTATTCTTGGTTTACCTAGGACCTCTAGAGGTATGGATTCTATTTTTGTTGTTGTGGGTAGGTTCTCTATAATGGCACACTTTATTCCTTGTAGAAAATTCGACGATGCTAGTCATGTAGCTAGCTTGTTCTTTATTTGGATAGTTAGATTCCATGGAATTCCAAGGTCTATTGTATCGGGTAGGGATACCAAATTCTTGAGCCATTTTGGAGTGTTCTTTGGAAGAAACTTGGTACTAACTTCCTTTATTCTACCGCTTGCCATCCACAAATGGATGGGCAAATTGAAGTGGTAAATAGAACAATTGGCCAACTTCTAAAGGCTATTTTGAAGAAGAACTTGCGACAATGGGAGGAGTGTTTGTCACACATTGAATTTGCCTATAATAGGGCACCTCACTCTACTACTTCTTACTCTCCATTTCAAGTTGTTTATGGTTTTAACCCTCTAACTCTCTTTGGTGCCTATAGATCAAGCATTAAGCAAGGATGCCAGCAAGAAGGCTGATTTTGTGAAAGCATATTCATGCAAAGGTCTATGAATCCATTGTCAACTCCAACAAAAAGCTTGTAGAGAAAAGAAATGTGGGAAGAAGAAAAGTGGTATTCAAACCCGGTGATTGGGTTTGGGTGCATTTTAGAAAGGAAATATTTTCCCATCAAAGAAAGTCTAAGCTTGATGACAGGGGAGATGGGCCATTTCAAATCCTTGAGGAAATTAATGACAATGCCTATAAAGTTGATCTTCCAGGACATTATAATGTTAGTGCCACTTTAATGTATCCGATCTCTCTTTATTTGATATAGGCGATGGAGATTTGAGGACAAATCCTTTTCAGGAGGGGGAGGATGATGTGAACCGGTTAGACATGCAAGAGCATCAAGGAGTTGTGACAAGAGCCAAGGCAAAACAATTAAAGAGTCACAAGGATCAAATTGAGCAAGAGAAGTCTCAAGGCTTAAATTTGGATGTCCAAGACCTTATGGGGCTTAAATTTTAATGTCGAAGACTTTATGGGGCTTAAATTTTGATGTCCAAGACTTTATGGGGCAATATTTTGAATAAGTTAGAAATTGAAAATTTACCTTGGTAGATGGTTGGAAGCCCTTTTGCCTAAGTTGCAAATATTGCCTCCTGTTTTTGGCAATATGTTGACTAGTGCTCTAGAATAATCCAAATGCAATTAAAACACATCTATTGTCTTATCAAGTACATGTACAGGTTATATCTATCCTTTTGGCTGAAAATATGAGAGGGAAAAATTTCTGTTTTCTCCCTCAAGTCTCTATCAATATGTAGTTTTCCATTTTGAAGAAGCTAATCAAGAAATTTTTCAAGACAAAAGTTCTTCTCTTAGTATTCTTAGTTCTTAACTTAGTTTTTCTACCTTCTTCAAGGGTGAACTTCCTTGAAAGAAAAATCACTTTGAAGACTTGTTGAAAATTCCAAAAGCTTCAAGGTTGATCATCAAAATTCCTTTATACTAGTTACTACACTCTTGTAGAAAGCTAGTATTGAGGTCTTCTTCTTGTTTTATTGAGGTCTAAGGTTCAAAATACCTTAGGTTTCTTGAACTTTGAAGAAAAGATTTTGTTTAAACCTTCTTGAGGTCTTGGATTTAATATATCCAAGGTTGCTAGAAGTTTAACATTTTCAAGTCTTTTCAAAGGCACTTTCTCTCTTCTACTTGTTAAACTTGTTTTGTTTGTTCTCTCCTCACTTCTTGGACGAAATTTTATGCTCTTGAAGATCATTCCACATCAAGATACATAGTATATTTAATGTTATTAAAATTAAGGAAAAAAAATATTCGTTAGTGAATTCGATTAATTGTATGTGTATTTATTTATCAAATAGTAAATACAATTTTTAATGGTTATTACTTTTCTATTATTTATCAAGTTATTAAAAATAATTTAATTTATATGTGGTGTATTAGTTATTAAGTTTTAGTTAGATGGTTACATTGATTGTAAAGCTGTATAATGAAATTGTAAGCATTACAAAAAGGAATCGACAACAATTCAAATACAATTTTACTCCAATTTGAAAGCTTTAATAGAACTGATTCATTAAAGATTTAATTGTAATTGTTGCTGCTGATTTATTTTGATTAAATAATGGGAATTTTTTGTTAAAATTACATTATTTTCAACAATGTGACAAGGAAAAAACACAGAGGAAGTATTATTTAAGATATTTAATAATGAGGGACATATTTGAAAGGATTTATTACACAAAATACATCCTCAAGTGGGTAAAGCTGGTTACAATATCCAACTTTAGTGACTTTGGATTTGTGAATTAATTAACACTTATTAAAAAATGAATATGGTATTCCAACACACGTGATCTTTCCTATTTACACAAAAAATGAAATCGGTGCTAATACACAATATATATAAATGATGTGACGTTTATTTTCCCTATATGGGTTGTGACATTTCCCATTTCCCCTATCCCTATAAATATAACACGCTTCTTCTGTATATCCTCCAATTGAACTTGGTACAAAAAAAAAAAGAGAAGAGGACTGATACATAATAGAGAGGAACAACTTAAGATCATAATTTTTCTTTCACATTAGGGGTAAAATATCACCCTTTACATTCCTTGTATAACTATGATAAATGATTGTTATGTTTAAAATATCAATTTTTTTGGTTGAGAAATTAATTGGGATGTGGAGTAACAAGTTTTCCTCTGCTTCTAGTTTATTTTTCTACTAACCCTAAGCCACTTGTTAGTTTATTTTTGTTAAATAAATTCGAAATTAACCCCCCCAACCCCCCACTCTACCCTCCATAGATCTAATTTAAATTCTTTCTTATCATGATTATTTTTTTTGTTTGGATAAATCCCCTTAGATAGTTTATTTAAGTTTTTTGACAAGTACTATAAACACAATAATTAATTATTATATTCTATATTTATGTAAGAAATTGAAGATGAATGAAAAATTACAAAATATAGTGTCATTAGTGCCAAAGATTGTCTAAGTTGGCTGGTAAAAAAAATAGATGTGTTTTGTCCCTTTGAATATTTGTAAGTTTTGAAGGAGAAGCTCATTTCGTTATTCGACTATATTTGTAAAGTATATGAAAATATATTACATGAAATATATGCTTTATAGGCTATATAATTTGTTTTCTTAGATTATGTGTTCATTCATCTTATGATGAAACGTTGTGTTCTGGTGAAACAGAGTTTGTGTGAACTACATGAAAGACTGTGTTTTAAAAATAGATATTCTATTAATTGAAGATACATTTACGTGCAGGTTAAACAGATAGAATACAATTCATGAGGTGTATCTACATAGAAAATGAGATCACTATTAGGTGGGTAATTTTGAATGGTTACAAGTTACTCTTCTATTTTAAGGGCACCAAATTTCCCGTAAATTGAACACTAAAAAGTTACCATGGGATTTTCACTACAGAGATTACAAACTGTCTATGTGGTGCACCGGCAGTTTAACTTTCCAGATGCAACTACCTTATTCAACTACAAATGCGATATATGGGATGTGAACAATGAAATGAGTAATGATAAGTTATTCTTTTTCGGTTCGAGATTGATAGATTTTTGCCAGGAAAATGAGGCCGAGATAAAGGAGTATCTTGTATTTGAAACACACTTAAAATAACCATTCCCTTGTGGTTAGAATTTTCGATGGCCATCTCTTGTAGAAACACTACAGGGAGTTCCAATTCAGATCATTAATCTTCACCAAGTGCACAAAGCGTTAAAAACATTGAAACTGATGATGAGGATTCAAATAGCTATGATATCTAAAAGACTTTGTAATATTTGTAATGTTTATTTATTTTATACAAGTTTTACCTTATTGCTTAGGGTTATTTTTATATTTTTACTGGTGGTTTTTTTTTAATATTGACATTCTATTATAGTTATTTCTAATTAATAAATGCATTGGGGGTAAGATAGCTTAAAGGATCTATGAACATGATAAATGCTTCCCAAAACAAATATTACTACATCTGGTCAGAAATATAAGAAATTTAGCCATATTGAGGATGGTCAAGAATTCTGTGAACACGTTTTGGTGATTGTCAATTAACCTCACATTTGATGTCATTTTCACTTTGGTACCATTGATGTTATTTTCACTTTAGTTTAGTATCACTTAGGTACCAACGGTAACAGTGTGAATTTTTTCAAGAAAATGTCAACTTTCCCTAAGTATTCAAGAACCATTTAAAATATTGAATTACTTTCATTAAAGTACCCTAATATTTGGGACACTTTAAGTATATCCAAGTTAATTTGGTATCAATTATTACTATCAATGAATTTCTGCAACTTAATTTACAACAAATTAATGGTTTTAAACTACAGGAAATTAAATTAGATAGATTTATCAATGCTAATTCTGCAATTTAATTTAACAAATTTATAAACTGCAAAAAGATTTTGTGAAAATATATGAAATGAAGAGCTAAAGTAACGATAATTAACCTATAACTTAATAAAAGTTTTCAACTAATTTTAACTACAAAAAGCTACAATTCATTAGAGAAATTTTGATTTCTTAGTTTGAAAAATCTGAAATTGAACTAAAAGTTAATTAAGTTTAGAAACTAAACAAAAATATTGAATTAAGTTTTAGATAGTTTGAATTATTTATTTTTTACAAAAAATATATAATCTAAGCATTCTATTTTATAAAGTTAGGAAATTCTCTTTTGTAATCAAAATGACAATTTTAAAAAAAAATGCATTCTTATAAAACTATCGTGTATAATTATGGGTATTTTGTTCATAAAATTTATTTTTGTTGTGTAATCTAACATATCATATTGAATTGTTAAAAAATAACGTTAGGAAACTAAATTCAAAATAACATTAAATGTGAGGGTAGTTTAACGTGATTAACCTTTTTAATTTATAGAATATTTAATTGGGAAATGTAATAAATTTTCAAATTTAAACCAATTTCCAAGATGGTGGATTTTAAAAGGTGCGGCATTTAATATATTTGTAACTTTCAATATCAGTGACCTTTCCCTTTTCCCTTAAAACCCTAACATAAAAGAATACAAAAGGAAGAACATTTCTGACCGAAGAACAACATCTCCGTCGATATGAGATATTTTTATAGATAGGGGTAAGCAATGAATCTAATCTTCCTATTCCTACAATTACTCAATATATAATTCATTGGTATAAATATCTATTCTTTTTATTGGGAATAGTAATCTACTTCAAAGGAATAACTTATTTACTCATTTGATTATGAACTGTTTTGATTGTTTGTTAATTATTCGTGTACAAATTTGTATTATTCTTTCTCTTATGACAATTCGTCCTGGCTTTAGTTTATGTAAATTTTTCATCTTCTTAGGAGGACCAAGTTTCCACCAAAACACATACCAAACCCCCCTCCTCCCCTCCCCCCAGAGTGCTATTCGATGAAGAAAACAGACTTTAGGAAAGTGGTTTATAGAACATCCATCGGACCAGATTTGTCATAAAATTTGGACCCCCCCTCCCCCTCCACCCTCCTATGCAATCCCCACATCACTAACTTTTGAAGGTTGAATATTTGTTATAGTTCAATAAACTGGGTCGTTGATTTGTTTAAGAAGATATTGGATAACCAGTATGTGTTAATTATACTTAATCATGTGGTTTGATATATATATATATATAAATATGTATTTTAATATCATAGTATGACATGATGTGTTTAATCATATAATATGTTTTAATTAATTTTCCTTGTGTGTAATGAGAACAATAGTAAAAACCAGTGCCCTTTGTTTCTTGACTGTAGATATATTATTTCCTTATCAGAATCTACATGTCATCATTTGATAAACAATGAATAGTGTTATTTGTTCTTTGTTCCTTAGCATAATCTACATGTCATTATTTGACAATATGATTATTTGATAATATGTAGGTTATATGGATTCAAGACCATCATTAAACGTATCTACAAAGAACCCGAGATTGTCAGAAGGCTGGTAAAATTAAACATTTTCAAGTGAAATTGTACTTAATAGGACTAGTGTACTATCAATTCATGGTAATGATATTATGTACATGCCACTGCAGAGCATACCTCCTGTGTATGTGGTTCACATAAGGTTTATTTTTTCAGATATAATGATGTTATACAACTACCCTGGCGAACGATGGGGTGTGAATATTGAAAGGGATGATGATATGTTTTACTTTTTTGGTGATGGATGGTGTGCATTCTGTGATGATAATGGAGTTGAAATAACAATGTCTTATATTAGAACCACACATGAACAAGCATTTCTTTGGAGTTAAAATTTTCTACTCAAGTCTCTTGCAAAAATGCGTCATTATGTTTCTAATTCAAGATCAGCCTGATTCTTCGAGTACATCAAGCATGAACAGCATCAACCAAAACCATGGTGTGAGAACTTTCTTATTAATTCTTTTCACATTTCCTATGCTTCATAGAGACTTTTCCTATCAGCCTGTTGGAATGAAAGGATTTAATTCCATAATTTGCAGTACAACCCAGAGTAAAGTATCTTGCAAGAAACTTCTCTAGCTAAGTTTCGCAATTAGTGATGGATCCTAGAGGTAGAGACTTGAACCACAACTTCATTTTATCCCTTAAGAAGAGTGGGAATATCACATGAAAATCAGGCAATACCTATCCCTAGGTGAAGGCCACTCTACTCACTAACCTTTAGATGAGAATCTCTTCTCCCTCTAGCCGATTATGATAGAATTATATTTGGAATTTCAGACAGAACTCTACCGTGGACGGTAAGGATCGACCTACTGTCGCGGTAGGTCACGACTACAGTTCAGATAATGCATGTTCTACTATTTTTACATAATTTTTCCCTCTTTTGGGACATTCTTCAGTTTAGGTTTAGAGAACAAGCATTAGAGGCGAAACTTGGCAATAAAACCCCTTCCTACTCTTCTTGAATTAGATAGTTTTTCATAAATTAACAATACATTGAAGCTTTTGTGGGAAGGTTGAAGAAGTTTTACGGAAGGAATATCTCTATTCAATTGCCAACTTTTCCTATCCAATCAGCTGCCCTAGATTGATTGTCCTTTTTGAATTCCATCTAATATTCCGAAATAATCGATTCCGCGTAAATCAGTTTTCATAAAAATATAATTGAACAACAGTCCAACATAAAACAAATATGAATTGTGCAACATCCAAAAAATATCCATCAACAGTTAGGGTTTAACCCTCATACAAACAGTAAAAATCTAGCCACTAAACATCCTAACAGAAATCGAATCAATAATAGACCAAATTGGAATTTATCTTTTCCAAAACTTATGTGATTTTACATGAGAATTTCTTTTGGTTTTTCATAAAAGGAGATGTAAAAAGGTTTATTGACAATTGCTTAGAATGCAAAAGAGCTAACTCTACATCTTTGCCATATGAACATTATATTTCTTTGAATATGCCTAGAGAACCTTGTGTAGACATATCTATGGAGTTTATATTTGGACTACTTAGGTCTCAAAGGCATGGATTCTATATTTGTTGTGGCTTATGTTGATGATAGCTTGAATGATAGCAAAAGCTTTGAAGATCATTGGTTACATTTTCAACAAGTTTTGCTTGTTTTGAGGAAGAAGAAACTATATGCTAGCCTTTGGAATTTTGAGTTTTGTGTAGAATATGGTACTTTTCTAGGTTATATAGTGAGCTTTTAAGGTTTCCAAGTGGGTGAAAATAAGATGCACATAATCCCAGATTGGCTTATTTCAAAGTCTGCCTTTGAGAAGGGAAGCTTCCATGGTTTCACACGGTTTTATAAAAAGTTCATCAAAGACCTTAGCAACATTGCTAGTCTTTTGGTGGATGTACCCAAGAAGATGATCACTTGGTAAATTTTTTTATATCTCATTAAGTTTGCTTCCTATCAAGTTCATCATTTTCCTACTCTTTACTCTTCTTTAAAGGTTGATTATGATTTCAAACTTCTAATGTCTTTTTACATGCTTTCTTTATCTATAGATCATACCTTAAGCTTGGAAAGAAAGATTAAAACGGAGTTGGTTAAGTTTATCTATTTCACGAATCATGAGGCTAACGACGTTAACTACAAGAAATTTGGAATACAATTAGTCTTTGATTCCGGAGGTTGGGTTAGGATCCCTTGGATTCACCTGATGTTCTTCCTAACACACACCTATGCTTGATGCCCATGTTGAAGCGCCTTTGCACATTCTTAAATGCTTCAGTGCTTCTTTACTTACTTTTCTGGTTAAATCTTGTTCGGTGCTACCTTCAATGTTTTGATATGTCTTTGTTTGATGTAGGTAAAGATTCGAGGATGAATATTTTCAAATGAGGGACGGATGATGTGAATCCGGAAAGCCAAGAAACTAAAGATTTATTGCATGGATCATTCACTAGTGCAAGGTCAAAGAAGATCAAAGATAATGATGGAAATATGGGTAGTGGTATGGTTGTTTATGCTTGGTTGTTTACATGGAAGAAGCTTTGAAGAATAAGCTTGAAGGTTTTGAAGATCAAGGGAAGGCTTCCAAGTTGCTCTTAATTTGTACAACAAGAAAGGATCACTCAAGGGAGCAAATTGGATGTGAAAATAGCTGAGTGTTGGAGAAGAGCACACCTACAGCCGATGGTAGCCTTGCCCCTACTGTCGTCGGTAGGCCTTTAGACCGAAATGGGTTTGGAAGCCAATACCTTACCGCATCCAGTAGGTTCCACCCTTCCGTTACCAGTAGGGCTCGGATGGAAAATATACTTTGTAATCTTTACGCGGGATTTTATTGTTTGACCTTATTTTCCAGCTTTAATTCAAGGGCTTAATGGGTATTTTGAAGCCATTAATCACTAGATGGGTTAGGTTTAGACCTTAGCCTATAAAGCTCATTGTAACTAACTTTGATGAATTTTTCTGAAATTTGAGAGAGAAATCTCCAATTGTCTCTAGAGTTCTTCACCCTTCTTAGTTAGCTTGCTAAGGTTTAATGTCCTTAGTTTTATGAACAATCGTTTGCCTTAGATTGTGAATCTATGGAATCAATTGATCATCCAATTCCTTTTTTTAATTGAGTCTTAGAGTTCTTGTCCTAGGTCTTCTAGTTTGTGTAGTTGAGGTTTTGAGGCCATAGATTCCTCAAGGTTCTTTCTATCAAATTCGGAATGAGTTTTGCCTCTCAATATTGGGTTTATGAGGCTTAGATCCTCATAGGTTTTCTATTGGAGTGTTGCAACTATAAAATCCTTCTTCATCAAAAGGAAGTGATCTTGGGAAGGTGTTGAATAAAATGTATAATCAATTGAAGATTCACATCAGGTTGTAGAAGATGGTAGTGGTGGAAGAAAAAGAAAAGAGGAAAAGAGAAGAAAGAAGGATGATGAACTGCGGGGAAGATGAAGGGCAACTGGCCGGTGGTAGTAGTGGAAAACGCTTGAGTGAGAAGCAATCAGTGTTGGTGGTGAGAGCCAAGAGAGAGAGAGAGAGAGAGAGAGAGAGAGAGAGAGAGAGAGAGAGTGGTGAAAAGAGTGAGAGACATGAATGAGAAGGAAAGAGGAGAAGAGGAAGAAAAATTAGGGAGTTAGAGAGTGATGTTAGGTGAAACAATTGCAAGAATTTTTGGTTAATGGCTGGAATTGATTAGAATTTTGGCTGACCCGACCCGTTTATCTGCTAAATGACCCGACCCGGAGCTATAAACGGAACCTACTGTATGCGGTAAGTCGAGGCCTACCGTACTTAGGCTTCTATTTGTGTAGAAATTTTGCGTTTGGACTTATTGCTCCGCGGTAGGTTTCTATTCCAAGAAATAAGCACCATGACCCTACCATCTGAGGTAGGGTTCTGCCTGAACTCCAAATTTCTTCATTTTATGATTTTTCAGCCCTGTTTCATGCCTGATAAAGTCGTGCATTTTTTATAAGCTCAAAATTAGTATATAACAGGCATTCATCTCTCTAAAATACCCTGCAATAATACAAACAAAAAAAAGATTAAAGCTGAAAAGGAGAAAAACCCAAAATGCTAGTGTACAATTACATAATACTACATTCAAAAGAGGACTAAGCTCACTCATTTTGGACAACAAGGGAATCTTTTTGAAGGGTTCCCACTTCCTCTCCAAAGTACAAAGTACAATTTTAAACGTTGCCCATTTACCTTAAATATACCTTGTGTGGGGTGTGTTATCTGGACTGTACCGTAAGGAAACACTTTACTTACTCTAAACATTCATGACCACCGAGACTTGAGCTTCCTAGGAAATAGACGAAGAAGAAGTTGTATAGGAGATGGAATCCCCTACTTAAACTCCTTCTTGATCAAGTGCTTATAATGCCACTTCTTTGTCTTTTCCTTATACATGCTTGAGTTCTCGTATGCTTGCAATTGCCATTCGTCAAGCTCATTGAGTTGGAGTAGCTGTTGTTTACCTACACGAACATAATCGAAGTTAACTAATTGAATCGCCCAATAAGTTTTATGCTCAACTTCAACAGGTAAATGACAAGACTTCTACAGAAAAAGCGCAACGGAATAAAACCTATGTGGGTCTTGTAAGCTGTTCTATATGCCCAAAGAGCATCATCTAACTTAATGCTCCAATCCTTTCAGGTAACAATTTCATCAAGGATATGCTTGATTCCCCTATTCACTACTACTTTGCCACTAGTTTGAGAGTGATAGGGAGTAGCTAGCTTATGAGTTACTCACAATCCCTTGAACACTTTCTCAAAATATTAGTTACAAAAATGAATACCCCTATCACTTATAATAGCTCTAGGAATTCCAAAGCGAGAAAACAATTGTTTTAAAAACTTAACTACAACTCTAGCATCATTTATAGGTAAGGCTTGAGCCTCAACCCACCTAGACACGTACTCAACAGTGACCAAGATATACTATTTACCACAAGAATTAAGGAAAGGACCCATAAATTCTATACCCCAACAGTCAAACACCTCATAAACTTGAAAAGTAGACATAGGCCTGGCATTGTGGTTAGAGATATTACCTGTTCGCTGGCAACTATCGTATTCTATAATGTATCTCTTGGCATCTTTAAACAAAGTTGGCCAACAAAAGCCCAAATCGAGTACTTTTTTAGCAATACCATTTACTTGATAATGTCCACCGACGTGACCCATATAACAATGGCGCATGATATCTTCTGTTTTAGGGTATTCCATGCATCATTGGATGATTTGATCGCCATATTGATGGAAAAGGTGCAGGTCTTCCCAAAAATAGTAATTGAGGTTGGAAAAGAACTTCTTTTATTGTGTGTTAATGGCAGGCACAGCATTATCAACCAAATAATTAGCTATATCGGCATACCAAGGTGAGTTATCAGTAATAACTTTACAAAAATGAAGTTGTTCATCAGGGAATGTGTCGTCAATTTGCTCCTCATCCAGTGGTTCCAAGCTAGGATTCTCAAATCAAGAGAGGTGATTGATGTGTGTTTAAAAATAAAATGGGATGTGATCCTAATTACTACAATGCAAGGTAAGTGGACCTAAAAAAGTAGAGATGATTTTCAACCCGAGTGTCGAATCTCTCAAGGATGGACGAAGGTTCAAGTACTAATCTTGTTTCTTATGTCTAGTCGGAAAAGATAATAATGCCATTGATGAAAAAGAATTAAAAACTGAAAACAAGTAAAAAGAAAGCAATTAAAAATGATTTTTAAAAGAATCATAAAGACAAAAGTTTGGGTTGGTGGTATCCCCATAATCCTTGTTACTAACTCAATTGGAAAAACTTCAATGAAAACAATGTTGAATTAATTAAGTTGAGTCATCACTCAAATCGGAAAATCCCTAGCTCTAGGCAAAAGACACCCTATTCACTAATCCTTAGAGGAAAATCTCTTTTCTTCTTAACAAATTATGAGTGCAATAAACTTAGGTGATTTAAAAAGAACTAAAAGTGCAAAATCATATCTCTAGTCAATTGCACCAATTAACCCCCAATTGGTTGCCTTAGATTGTTCTTCCTTTTTCAATTCCAGACAACCTTGCGAATAATCTAATCTCGCGACAATTAAATTACAAACAAACGCAATTGGAGAACAACTTAATCAAGAATTAGGATTCAACCCTAATCCAAACATGAAAAACTACTCACTAGTCATTATAATAAAATTTGAAATTAATAATAAAATTCGATAACAAGAAAAGTAAAAGAAAGCTTAAGATTGAATTCTTGAAGCCTGCAATTGAAGTTTCGAATGTCTTCTAAGATCGTCTCTCGAGTCACCAAGTTGAAGATCGAAATCTTGAATCAAAGTCTTCAATTCTTGAATCCAAGAAAGTAAATCTTGCACAAATCTTGAAATTCTATAACTAAAGAAAATATAAAAGTTGGAAATTTAAAGAGTGTTTAACCTAATTAATCTACTCCGAATCTAAAATCTAATCTAACCTAAATCTAACTATTCTAATCTATGCTAATCTATGTTGAACCCTATTCTAATTGTCTAAAAAGTATTGTTACAATGGCTGCATAAAAAGCCTTTTATATAGAGGTAAAAATACAAGAAAACCAAGCTAGATTTGGAGTAGAAATTAGGAAAATCGAGTTGGAGTAGAATTCCAACCGCCTTTGCCAGCACTACCTATCACTGACGGTAGGGTAGAGCCTATCGTCCGTAGTAGGTCACTATTTCCTTGGCCCTTCAGTTCTCGGTACCTACCAATGAGGGTAGTGCAACCTGCCATGCGCAGTAGGTGATGATTGTCTTTGCCCACGGCTTCGTTTTCGTCATTTTTGTCTCATTTTTGCTTCCTTTCATTGTTTTCACTCCTAGAGGACACCTAACACAAGAATAAGAGATATTTAGCTAAAATATATACTTTTACATATTAAAGACACTGAAAACAAGGAGACAAATATATATAAAATATAGACAATTATGCACTTATCAGTGATCGGCCGCCAGATTTTCAGCTCCCTTTTTATCCTTGATTTCCAAATCAAATTCCTACAACAAAATCACTCATCTAATCAGTCTAGGCTTAACATCATTCTTATAAAGAAGGTATTTCATAGTAGAATGATTAGTGAAAACTATGCCTATAGAAAGAATTAAATAAGGGCAAAATTTATCAAACACAAAAACTATTGCAAGCAACTCCTTTTCCATTGTTGTGTAATTTGTCTGTGTGTCTGTTTTAGTCTTGCTCGCATAGTGTATCAGTTGGAAGAACTTACCCTTCCTTTGGCCCAAAATAGCACCTATGACATAGTTAATAGCATCACACATTAGTTTAAAAGGGAGTGACCAATCTGGAGAGACTAAAATAGGAGAATTTGTTAGCTTTTCCTTAAGCAAAGTAAAAGAAGACAAGCAGTTATTATCAAAATTAAAAGGAACATCTTTCTCAAGCAAAGCAATAAGAGGTTTAGTAATCTTTGAAAAATCTTTTCTAAATCTCATATAAAACCCCGCATACCTTAAGAAACTCCTCACCACCTTCACAGAAGAAGGGGGAGGTAACTTTTCAATCATATCTATCTTAGTCCTATCAACCTCAATGCCATTTTTAGAAACCTTATGGCCAGAACTATCCCTTCTTGGACCATAAAATGGCACTTTTTTCCAGTTTAAAACAAGGTGAGTTTCCTCATATCTTTTCAAAACTCTTTCAAGATTAGACAGGCCAGCATCAAAAGAATCCCCAAAATAGAAAAATCATCCATAAAAACTTCCATAATATCCCCCACCAACCCCTCAAAAATGGCAATCATGCAACACGAAAATGTAGCAGGAGCATTACAAATCAAAAGGCATACGCCTATATGCAAATGTACTGAATGGACATGTGAAGATGGTCTCTTCTGGCCTTTTGGAGCAATGGGAACCTTAAAGTAGCTTGAAAACCCATCTAGGAACAAATAGAAAGAGTGGCCCGCTAGTCGCTCAAGCATCTGATTGATGAATGAGAGGAAAATGGTCTTTTCTTGTCGCCTCATTTAAACGTCTGTTGTTAATACAATCCATCCGATGATTACCTGTGTCTGGATTAGCTCATTCTTCTTGTTCGGAACCACTGTCATATCACCTTTCTTTGATACCACTTGTACTGGACTTACCCAGATGCTGTCTCATATCAGATATATGATCCCAGCATTTAGGAGTTTGATCACCTATTTCTTCTCCACTTCTTTCATATTCGGATTCAACCGCCTTTGAGGTTGAATCACAGGCTTAGAATCCTCCTCAAGTAAAATTTTGTGAGTGCAGAAGGATGTACTTATTCCTTGAATATCTGCCATCTTCCATGTAATAGCCTTCTCGTATTTTTACAAAGTCCAAAGCAAGGTCACTTTTGGGGCTGGCTTTGCTCAGAAGAAATGATGATCGGGAGTTTTGAATTTTCCTTAGAAAAGGTACACTACAAGTGATCTTAGCTCCAACTTTGGAGGTTCTTCAAGTGAGGACTTAAGAAAAGCCTGGGGGCGCCTTTAAGTTCTCTTTTACAACGGTTTTCTTCGCTACTGCTAGTTCATCAAGTTTATCCACCAATGCTCAAACCAATCTACCTTGTCATGGCCATCCTGTTGTAAAGCTATCAAAAGGGAATCTTCTTAAATAAATTCCTGCACATGAATGGAAATGTAAGGATCAATAATATCTATCATAAGACAAGTATCATCATGATCCAAAGATCTACGCACATCATCAGGAATTTTTAGATTAACCTTCTTATCCATTAACCTAAGGGTCAACTTCTCTTCCCCTACATCAATTAGAGCCTTAGCAGTGTCGAGGAAGGGATGACCAACAATAAGAGAGACTTCAATGTCTTCATTCATATCTATATCTACAAAATCAACAGGGAAAACAAAATCCTCTACTTGAACTAAAATATCCTCAATAATACCCCTAGCATATTAATAGACCTATTTGCGGAGTTGAATGCTCATCCTAGTAGGTTTTTATTCTCCCACTCCCAAATTCTTAAAGAAATCAAAAGGTATTAAATTGATACTAGCACCTAAATTAGCTAAAGCCCTAGAAACAGTTACACTACCTAAAGTATAAGGAATAGTAAAAACCTGGATCCTTTAGTTTTTCTGGAAACTTCTCCTTGGGATTGAGAGTAGTTGAACACTCCATGTTCATCATCACAGAAGAGACGTCTTCCAACCTATTCTTTCCATAAGTAGCCTTCTTCAGGAACTTTACATATTTAGGCATCTGCATCAAAACATCAACCAAAGGCAAGTTATTATATAATTGTTTAAAATTTCCAAAAACTTACCATATTGTTCATTTTTCTTCGCCTTTAACACTCTCTAAGGGAATGGGATGGGAGGCATATATGGTAGAGGAGACGATTTCTGCCGTTCTGATTTGCTTTGCTGAACCTCATCTTCTTTAGTGGAAGTAGACTCTTCTTGTGCTCGAACATTTTCCTTCTCTTCAGCCACAACCATAAGAGGTGTCTCCACTAGTTCTTTTCCACTCCTCAAGGTGACCACCTTCGTATGCTCTCTTAGGTTCTTCTCGGTATTGATAGGTAAAGTGCGAAGGGGCCTTTCAAAGATCATCTTTGCTAACTACCCAATTTTATTCTCCAAATTATATACGGAGGCTTCTTGATTCCGTTGGGAAGCTTCCATGCTTTGCATTCTAGCATCTGCCAAAGTTATACACTTAGAAATAAGATCCTCCAAATTAGATTTGGAGGTGGTTGAGGGTTTGCCAGTGAATCATTATAAGATAGAGGTTGAGTGGGACCTCTACGCTGGAATCCTGGAGGTTGTTGTTGTCTCTATTTTCCTTGCCCTCCCCAAGAAAAGTTTTGGTGATTCCTCCACCCCAGATTATAAGTGTTGGAGTAGAGGTTATTCCACTGCTTGTTCTCTTGGATAAAGTCCACTTGCTCCATAGGAGTACCCATGCTTGGGCACTCATGATTTGGATGCCCTCTACTGCAGAAGTCACAGAACATGACTTGTTGAGAATTTCATATCAGGAGGTGTAACACTCATGTTCCGCATATTTTGCTCTATTATTGCTGCCAATCTCACTTCCATGGCAATATAGCATCCAGATTGTGTATTCCAGTAGGCTTGGGCTTAGATCTCTGTCCTTCCCAAGTATAGCTTTTCATAACTATTTGTTCAATAAGATCATACACATGTTGACGAGTCTCATGATCTGTGGATCCACCAATAGAAGCATCAATGAGCTATCTCACCCCAAAAGATACTCCATTATAAAATGAATGAATCTGGATACCCAAATCTAGACCATGATGTGGGCACTTCCTGAGCAGCTCCTTCCATCTCTCCCAAGTCTCATATAATCTTTATCCATCTATCTGTTAGAACGACAAGATCTTGTTCCAAAGCTTAGCAGTGCGATCAGGAGGAAAGTACCCTCCTAGATACTTCTCAACTAAAGAATCCCACGATGTAATTGAGCCCGAAGGTATGACTTCAACAAATGGTAAAAGGCAAAGTCTGATGGCATTCTATGAAACTCCATTTATCTTGTATGTGTCGCACACCTCCAGCATTGGCAATTTGCTCATTGGGGTCTTCCATTGAGTGTCCATCAAACTGTACATCATTCTACACCATTCGGATCACGTTTGGCTTGACCTTAAAATTGTTTGCTTGCACAGGTGGTCTAGCATGCTTGACTATGTCTCGGTAGTGGATGGCTAGGCGTAGTCCACCATTGGTGATGGTAGAGGTGGTACCAAATGAGGATTTATCAAATGTGGATCTTGTTGGCCCTCTTCTGTCTTATCGATGGCAATGATATTCGCCGTCTCCAATCAAAGAACGTGACGGGCACTCCGCAGCGAACGCTCATGCTCTAGATCGAATAGTACTAATCCACCCAGTTGAATTTGAGGTATAAACTAGTTATCCAAAACCTAAAATAGACAACCCCAGTCAAGTTCCACAAATAATAAAGCATAATTCTCAAGTATAAGCCAAAAATAAACCAATAAATGGAAGAATAATAAATAATCCAAAACAAAAACAAAAAGACAAGAAAAATAAAATGGCTAAAGCACAAGAAAAACGATTTTCTTTAAGTTGTCGTTCCCTGGCAACAATGCCAAAAACTTGATGTCTAAAAAATGGGGTATAACTAAAATTACGCAACAAGAAAGTGTACCTATCAGCGCAGTAACAGAGATACACTAGGGTTGACGGACTCAGGGAATAGATAAGCTCAATTACAAACTGTTTTACCTAATATCTAATCTAACAAAATTAATCTTTGACAAAATATTTAAAAACTACTAAGAAAACAATTGAATGGAAGAAAAGTTTAAAAGGTAGAAATTTGAGAAAAAGAGTTTGAATGATTGAATTCCCCTAACTTTTGTCAACTATTTCAATTTGAAAAATCATAAAATGATGTTTTAAAAACCAAGGTTGAGTTATCAAACGAAAAGCAGTCTCTATCTATAGGTGAAGGCCGCTCTACTCACTAACCTTTCGAGGAGAATCTCTTCTCTCTAACAGATTACGAATGCAATTAGATTAGGTGATCTAATAACCTAAAAGTGCAACGAATATCTCTATTCAATTGCCAACTTTTATTATCCAATTAATTGCCCTAGATTGGTTTTGCTTTTTCAGTGCCAACCAATCCTGCAAAATAATTTATTCTGTGCAAATCAATTATCATAAAAACATAAGTTAACAAAGAAACCAACATAAAACAAACATCAATTTTATAACTTCCAATAAAAAATCACATCATTCAAAAGTTTGGGTTCAAACCACATCCAAACAATGAAAATCTAGCCACTAAACATCCAAACAGAAAAATCGAATTAACAATAGTATTCATAAGTAACAAGAGAAAAGAAAGCTTAGGATGAAGAAGTTTCGAGTCCACAGTTCTAAAAGTCACCTGAGCTCATCTCTCAATTTGCTTGATAAAATCCAAAAGTGCTCCGTAAAGCATCTTCAATCTTCCCCCTAAAGCTTCAATTTAATGTTAATGGATGAAAAACTATCTAACTAAATAAGAATTGGAATGGGTTTTATTCCCAAGTTTCGCCCTCAATGCTTCTTCTCTAAACCTAAACTGAAGAATGTCCCAAAAAAAGGGGGAAGTTATATAAATATAGCAAAAAAAACACTTTATTTGCACTGTAGTGGGGACCTACCGCGTGCAATATGTAGAGCCCTATCGTCAGCTGTAGGGTTCTATCCAAAATTGCTCTTTGAATGCTCAAGACCTGCCACCTGTAGTAGGTCTAGCCTACCATCTAGGGTAGGATTTTGTTTCTCTTCTTCTTTTTGTACTCCAGGCCTACCGTGTACGGTAGGTTGACCTACCGTCAACAATAGGTCATCTTTCTTGGTGCCGACAGTTTCCGTTCTCTCCGTTTTCACTCCATTTTAACTTGTATTCTCCATCTTTTTCATCAAGAAGCACCTGAGATAAAAGTAAAGGGAAATGGTGTGAATTATACATCTTATATATTAAAACATTGTAAAAACGGTGAAAATAACATATAAAAGCAATGACAATATGGCACATATCACCACTCTCGAGGTGTCCTTGAAGATGTTTTAGTAAAGGTAGACAAGTTCATATTTATTGCATATTTTGGTGTCTCAGATAGGGAAGAAGACATTGAAGCCCCTCTAATCTTAGGTAGACCCTTCTTAGCTACTGGTGGAACTCTGATTAATGTTCAACAAGGTAAAATAATTTTCAGATTTCATAATGATCAAGTTACTTTTAATGCGTATAAAGCTATTAGATTGCCTAGTGATTGTTGCACTTACATGATCGAACTTATTGATACTGTGGGATTATTAAATGGATAAGACTTTTACTTCCACTAACTCTGATGATATTTTCCAGTCGTATTTACAGAGTGCAGGTACATTGGAGGAAGAATTAATAGCAATTCATGAATATGCCGTATCTTTAAATTTGAACATTTCATATCCTCTTTCTAGAAGAACTTCAAATAGAAGTTCATATTTCTTGCATATTTTGTTGTCTTAGATATGGAAGAAGGCATTAAAGTCCCTCTAATCTTAGATAGAGTACCATTCTTAGCTACTGGTAGAACTCTGATTAATGTTCAACAAGGTAAAATAATTTTGAGATTTCATGATGATTAAGTTGCTTTTAATGTGTTTAAAGCTATTAGATTGCCTAGTGAAAATGACTCTTGCATGTTCGAACTCATTGATATTGTGGGATCTTTCATGGCTAAGACTTTTAGTTCCACTAACTCTGATGATGTTTTCTAGTCGTCTCTAGATAGTGCAAGTACATTGGAGGAAGAATCAGTAGAAGTTCTTGAATTTGGCGTATCTTTAAATGCGAACATTTCACATCCTCTTTCTAAAGTCCTCATTATGAAGAGTTGGACAAAAGTGTCACAAGAGCATCCTCAATTGAGAAGTATCGGACTCTTGAACATAAACCACTTCTTTCTTGCCTTAAGTATTATCTTTTAGAGGATATTAAAGAAGCTCTCTCGAACGCCAATGGCATTTCAGAGTTAATGGACAAAGACTTAAGTGCTATTTCGGTGAAAGAGTATCTGACTACCATAAAGAACAACATTCATGATCTAGATTGATCAAGACATCGAATGTCTAGCTATACGATGTAAAAGAAGCGCTTCTTGGGAGTCAATCCATATTTTCTAATAATTTTTGTTCCTTTCATATGCTTTAGTTAATTTATTTTTCTTCATTCAAATCTATGTTTCGTTGTTATGATTTCATGTTTTCTTTTGTAGGTTAAAAAACTGAAGAGTGTTACTTTGAAAACTAAAGGAAATGAGCACCTGGATTCAAAGCACAGTGCCCGCTCGGCATTGAGATGTCGTCCTTTCCAAAAGAGTATCGGTTCCCAAGT
The DNA here is from genome assembly GCA_028651295.1 of Catharanthus roseus. NCBI lineage: Eukaryota > Viridiplantae > Streptophyta > Magnoliopsida > Gentianales > Apocynaceae > Catharanthus > Catharanthus roseus. The sequence continues at coordinate 24,172,137 of JAPQWS010000153.1, read as the reverse complement.
TTAAAGCATTATGGCCGCTCGGTATTCTAACATTGTTTTCTCCTTGAAGCTTGTGGGCACCCGAATTCAAAGGATAGCGAGTGCCCAATGTGCGATGACATCGATTTCCAAAAGCTTTCGAGGACCAGTACCAAAGCTTACTAGGCGCACAGATCTCCTCTTAAAGAAAATAGTTTTTTATTAAAAAAATTTAATTAGGAAATCAGTTTTTTCTCGTTTCTTCAAAAAAAAAAAAATCTCTTTTCCTTCTCCGCTACTTGGCTAACTTATTGCTTTCTATTTCTCTTCTACAACCTCTTACTAATTGTTGGAGACTCATTCCACTTTACTTACATGAAAATGTGGGAGCACATAAATTTTGAGGAGAGTAGTAGTGGCGGCAATGCCTTTCTCTGATGTCGTATTTTTAGGGGAGTCTTTGTTTCTTCTCGTCTTTTCAATTCCTCACTTTTTAGTATTTTTTTCTATTTTTAATGTTCCTTTTCGTCATTGCTTCTTCAGGGCCTTTCTTTCACATTCGTTTGAAACATTAAGGACAATGTTAGGATTGTGTGTGGGAGAGCATATACTTTGTTTGCCTCTTTGTTTTTGTTTGTGTCTTATGTGAGCTTCGTTTAATATTTGGATCTCATTGTCCCTTTTTCTTTAATGGTCGAGAGTTATGATTTGAGTCGTTGATTTGTTTGCAAGGTGAATTGTGAATCATAATCATTGCATAGAACCAAAATAACCAAAATCTCGTAATACATAGCTAATGATTGTCTTGCATTTTCGTTGTTTTATGGTTTAATTTACCTTGAATGAATATCACACTCTAGAACTTACTTGAATTCATCTCAAGGTGAAATTAAGAGATAGTATGTTTTGGCTTAGAGATGATGGTCATAAGGCTTCGTTGATCCGATTGAGTCTTTCGAGCCAACCACATATGTTTTATCCCTAGTACCCTATTTGAGCCTTCATGGAGTTATTGTGAATCTCTCTTTCTTTCTTTGATAAACCTTATATTTTTACAAACCCTATATTATCTTTGAGAGCTAATTGATTTTTTTCATTTTTAGGTTTAATGAGAAGGGTTGCGAGTATTTTGGTTTTTCATGAAATTGTCTATTGGAAATTATTAGTGAAAGGTTCAAAAGGGAAGGAAAGGTTTTTCCCAAAGAAAAAAATTTGAGAAAACAAGAAAAAGTGTGAATTAAAGCAATCTTTGAAAAAAAATCAAAAGAAAAAAAAGAAGAGTAAAGTTAGAAAAAGGCTTTTTTGCCCTCAGAAAATAGAGGGTCAAGCTAATTTGTAAGTGTAATGAGAATTAGTTTGAGTGGGTTTGAATGACAAGGGGTAGTGAGAATATGGAAGTAAAGCTTTTGAACAGTGCAATGATTCACATTTTCCTTAGCTCTCATCCATTTGCTTTGCATCCCTATCCTTCATTTGACAACCCGTGTAACCTAGCCTAACTTTACAAGTGCAAAAGCCTACATAATCTAAATTGAGTAAGGATGTCTATATTAGTGGAGAGATCTTATAAAAGTGAGCCTACTTAGTGTGAGTTTTTGTGAACTTTTTTTTTAATCCTAGCTCTTGGAATAATGTGGAGACATTTTGATATGAACTTTTTTGTACAAGGATCAATATCCTTCAATTAAGCTTCCCAAGGATCTTTGCCTTTATTCACAAAAATGCAAGGATGCTCAAGAGAAATCCTATCAACACTAAGTGCCAAAAGATACAATTTAGTTTCCTTGAGAAAGTGATCGAAACATACATAAGAAGTAGCATCAAAGAAGCTTATTGTTTTGTATATGTTGTTGTCCAAGCTCCCTTCATTCTCCAAGTTTTGTGTCAAAAAATTTATGCACACATGATGAATCACTAAAAAGAATAGAGTTGGTGAGGTTAGTAAAAATACTCACTACTTCACTCTTGTCAAGTGCAACTACCTCTTTTTGGGCTCTATTTCTCTTTTATACTCTCACTTTTCTCAAGCTCACACCTTTTCTTTTGAAAACTCAAAATGTTCACTGACTTTTGAAAGGATAGAGGTGGAATCAAAGATACATGATCTCTCAACTAATCTCTCTTTTTCTTCCACTCTTTCTTTTTCTTTAAACTCATTACACTCTTCTTTTTCAATGCTCTTGCCCTTCATGTTATTACAAGAATCCTCATTAGATATCTCCTTCTCAATATGTGTTTCAAGACACTCTTCAATTTCAAGTTTAGCATGTGGAAGCTCTTTGACCTTTGGAGCTTCTTCAACAATTGATGGTGTCAAAGCTTCCACCTTTGCAACTCCTTGAGATGGCATAGAAAGTTGTGTATCCTCACATCCTTTTAGCTACCATGAAGCTCTTTCCTTTTTTCTCATGCTCAAGCATTCTTACCCTTTCTTTGAACTTATTTTGGTTTTTATGAACTTGGTGAAGTGCCAAAGAATTAATAGTGAATCTCCTAGCATCCTTAGTAAAGTGGAAAGTATTCTTGTCCTCATTGTACATAGCCTTCCTATAATGTACCAAGGACTTCCAAACAACAAATGACCAACTTGCATGAGTGCTACATCACATAACACATCATCTTTATAATATCCCATAGAAAAAGACACCCACACTTGCTTGGTAACTTTGATTTCAACATTATCACTTGACCAATGGCGTAAGTAAGGACTAGAATGTTCAACAAGAGGCAAATTCAACTTTTAAACAAGGTAAGTACTAGCAATGTTAACACAACTAACTTCATTAACTACAAGATTAGCAAGTTTCTCTTGCACTTTGCATTTAGTATGGGCAACATCATTTTGATTTTCCCTTCCATAGAAATTTTTATCAATCAAGCTCTCATGGTAAACTCTTCTACCATAACCATGACCTCTAAAGTCATAACAATCGTGAGATCCTTTATAACAACCATAAGGACCGTGCTCAACATATTTAGCATTAACTCTTTCATAACCCCATAATCCTCATAAAAAGTATGCCTATAAGATTTAGCATAAGAAGAGAAGTTAGTAACTCCTTTATATATTTTAGGAGTGAAGTTTCCATAACCATTATGTCCTCTAGAAATGAAGTTTCCATGTCCATGTTTGCTTTCACCATAAGCATTGACTCCATTGCTACCACCATGATAGAAATTATGCATATCCCTTGCAAGGTTGGATTGATAATCCTCTTGTTTTTCTCATAGTTTCAATCCCTTGTCATGATAAATTAGACCAAGTATACTCCATTTACATATGGTTTAGACCTGCACAAAAAGGTTAGAAACAAAACAAAGGACCTCCCATCACTCTCTTAGTGTTTACTCTCTTTAGATGATCACTCATTTCACTCTTGCACTCTTCCTGGCTTTTATAAAAATGAGCCCACCGTCTTACCTTTTTTTTCAAACTATCAACTCACAAGAGTTCTTTAAGCCTTCAAACTTCTTCTGCCACAACCACCAAAGGTAATCAACAAAAGATAGACTTCAATTAAATACTTATTTGAGGTATTAAAAGAAGTTCAAAGAGAAATTTCAACAAAAACTTAGTGTGCTAGGGTTTTAAATACTATCTAAGAGCAATTAGAGCCAACAATATCAATTGATCACCACAAAGAATGGACAAACATGGAAAGAAGCAATTAGAGTTCCAAAACGATGAATCAAAACAAAGTGAAGCTGCACAAAGAAGAAAAAGTACTAAATAAATTTTTTCCAAAAAACAGAGGTCACTTACACTCTGGCACAAAAATGGAAATGACTCCGCAAGTATAGATCCAAATAGAGTCAAACAAATTTAGATAGATTCCTTACTCAAAGAGGATGAGTTCAAGCACAAATTACAATTGGATTAGATCCGTATATCCCAAGATCTGATGATGTAATTTCTCATTTTTTTGCAACCGAGATCTCAAAATACCTTTCAGTTTTCAATTGACTTGAACACGTAAATGAACTCCAAATTGAGTCAAATCAATTAAGATAGAAGCACAACTCAATGAGGATTTGGCACAAATTTTGTCCAAATTGAACCAGTATAACATATGATATGATCAAATATTACCATTACTGTTAAACGATTCCCAATTCTAGACAGATAGAACATTTTGATCTAATTGATCTATCAAATCAACTCCAAATTGAGTAAAATTTACTCCAAAAAATCCTCAACCTCATAGGAGTTTAGATCCAGAACAAATTTTACTTATACAATCATGTTTATCTTTATTTTTCAACCAATTTTCTTGACATTATTTTTCTATCCAAGATTTTGCATGATCTTAATGTATTTTCCATAAATTATCATATACTTTTCTTCATTTTTTTTTTTTTTGACAAAATAAACATAAAATTGAGCTTACTTTGAAGATAGCTCTGATACCAAATGATATGAACTTTTCTATACAAGGATCACAACCCTTCAATTAAGCTTCCTAGGGATCTTTGCCTTCCTTAGGACTTGAAAGTTCGCCATCCTCAAGCAACCTCTGGCCAATCTATAGACCTCTTAAATTCATGATGAATATTCTTTCCTTCATAAGCTAATTCAACAATGGGATTGTTTACCCATCACCAAATTAGACTCTTATGAAGAAGACCATGCTCTATGACAGTTACAAAGATGTAAATATCAAAGAGTAGGATTTGTGATAAATTGATTAAACCCTTGGATCTTTCCAATCTAAGTGCTCCAAGTAAAATCAATCTAAGGAATGATCAAACCCTAGATGAAGTATAGGAGAAAATCTCAAAATCTAAGAACCCTAAGGATAAACTCACCAATTTCATGTATCATTCAATTTAGATATAAAAGGAGGCATAATAGGATATTTATAGATAAATCCTAACTCTTCTTACTAAACCTAATGAGAGTTTAAATAGCTAACTATCTGATATGAATCGGGAAGACCAAGAAGCTAATGAGTTCATTCATGGACCAATCACTATAGCAAGGGCAAAGAAGATCAAGGCATATAATGAAAGTTTTGCTAAAGGAATGGTGCATACATTGAGGAAACCATGAAAAGCGGATTAAAGAACAAGAATGGAGGCTTTCAAGATGAAGGAAAACCTTCCAAGTTGCTCATAATCTATACCATAAGCAACGTTTATTCAATGGAGCAAGTTGGAGGTGAAAAAGACCAAGTAAAGTGAAGCATAGGACCACCGCTAATAGTAGGCCCTGTCCCTACCGTCCATAGAAAGCTTCTAGACTGATTGGTTGGTCGGTTGAAGACCTACTGCGTGCGGTAGGGTATTCCCTACCATCTTCGGTAAGTGCCAGGATTTTTGAATAATTTGTTGTTTTAGACGGTTTTCAAGGTTTAAGCTCCATTTTCTATTGTTAATTAATATTCTAATTGGTCTTTTAGAGTCTCAAGTTAATAGTTAATGTAGGTCTAAGTCCTAACACTCTAAATATACATTTATAACCTACACTGTAAATAAGTTGAATATTGATGAAATTGAGAGTTTTCTATATTGGTTTCTAGGGTTCTTCAACCCATTTAGTTAGCTTCTAAGGGTTTTCTTCCTTAGTTTGTGAGCAATTGATTACTTAGATTGATAAATCTATGGAAGTCAATCATTTCAAATTCCCTCTTTGATTGATTCTAGGAGTTCTAGTTTCTAGAATTGATTAAATCTAGGTCTTCTAATTTGTGTACTAAGGGGTTTTATGGCCAGAGTTTCCCTAAGGTTCTCGCTATCAAGTTGGGAAAGAGTTCCTCGTCCCAATATTGGGTTTATGTTTCTTAGTTCCTCATAGGTTCTCTTATGGAGTATTGGAATTAAAAAATCTTCAATAGAAGTTCTTTATCAAAGAGGATCTTGGGAAGGTGTTGGATAAAATTTACAATCAAATTGGGGATTTACATCTGAAAAGTGTTTTGATATCTCAGTTGCAGAAAATGTGTGAATTAATCTTAGCATATCTTGTGTTATATTGATTCGATGCGATTAACATTTGTGCTTAAAATCATCCTTGTCGAGTGAGGAATCTTTCTAAATTATTTCACTCAATTTGGATTAGTATTTGTAGAGTTATAGCTATTTTGGTAACAGGGTGTCATCATCTCTTGTTTTCTGAAAAAAAAAAAAAATTCTTAGTACTCTTTGTTTCTTTGTTTAGCTTAGCTTGTTTTAAATTGCTTTGAATTTGACTTCTAATTGTTTTCTTGTGTGTTTCTACTCTTTGTTGGTGATCAATTAAATTTTTTGTCTCTTTTTCGTAGATTAATTCTTTGAAACTCCTTATATCTCATGTGTTTGAATCATTACTTCTTTGAATACTTGTATCCAACTAAGTGCATTGATTGTTTTACTTGCGTGGATTGTTACTCTTGGTTGATTTGATTAAGAAGTTTGAAGAATCTATAGAGGCTTGAGAGAAGAGTGTTTGGAAAAAGGCAAGAGGGTGAGCCTTTTGTGATAAAGGCCAATAAGAGAGTTAAACACGAGAGAACTGAGTGATCTTTAAAAGAGGGCGAGGGGGAAAGCACTTAGGGAGTGATTGTAAGGTCTTTTCGTTTTGTATTTTTTGTTTTATTTGTAGGTTTACAATGTCAAAGGATGGTCATTTACCTACTCAATCTCATCAAGAAGGCACTAATGGTCCTACAAGGATAAACTTAAATGAAACCTTATAATATATGCAACAATCTATTGAGGGTTTGGCGGCTTATGACAATGTACCTCATTATGAATACTATGACATGCCAGTTCAAAATTCCTACTCATTTTGTAAAAGTGGATACCAAGAAAGGCAATCCACTAGAGCTGGAGGAGGGGTTCTAGGAGCAAGAGGATGTAATAGACCAGAAGAAGTTCCAAGATATGAAGCATGGGAAGATAACTTGTTTGAAGATTATGGAGAGAATCCTAATGTTAGCCAAGCATACTTTGGTGGCTATTATGGTGGACAACAAGGGGATAAAGCCTTAGATAAGATCAAGTGGAAAGTACCTAGCTTCAAGGGGGAAAGTGATCCAAATGTGTTCCTTGATTGGGAACGTCAAGTGGGGAACCTATTCATGGTGAGAAATCACTACAAGAATTTTCTAATGACAATCCTAACTATCACCGTAGATATATATTGTGACATTAACGTTTTTCTGACATTTATTGATGTCACCTATAGTGATGTCACAATAAACTAACATTTATTGGTGTCACAATCTTTATGTCAATAAATATCCATTTGGTGATGTATACCTAAATTACTTATGTAAAGGTCACGAAAAATTTTTTTATGTCAAGAAAAATATGCGACGATCTAAAATTTTAAAATAATTTATGACATACAGATGGTACTTCACATGTATACTCTTGACATATGCAGACTCATAATAGCTGTATATAACGACATTTCAAAATGCTTAATACAACAAACCTATGATTTCATTTGTAAGTGACAGGTTTTATTTATATTGCGGCATTGTAAGTGTCAAGAAGCTTCGTTTTCCTGACACTCATTAATATTTTGAGTAATGCTGATTACACTGCTTTTTGTCATTAAACTGATTTTTTACAACACTACATATAGTCACTAATCCTCCATTTCCCACATATGTTCATCTTGTAATTATACATTTATATGACAAAAGAAGTGTCCTTTAAAGTGGTTCAATTGACAATTATAAATGTTAGCAACAATAATATATGTAAATTACTATCTGAACAGTACAAAAAAATCTCTATAACACAAGACATCAATATGTAACAAAGTTTAATCCATTGCTAAAATTCATAAATAAATATTCTTTCTTCAAGAACAAATTCATAATATTACAAATATTCAAATGCTAATACTACTTTAAATACCCAAAATATTTGTCTATATAAGTCTAAATTTGAACAAAATACATGAAATAAATGTGAGAATTAGCTCTTCTGAAAATTACTAGCATAGAAATCTGTAGCGCCCTCGGTAAAACTGGAATAAAGTTGAGCCAAAACAATAAATGCATCACATGTTTTCATCATGTACCACCTACATTAAAAAAATATTATTTCGAGAATAGAAAATCAAACATTTTTGTACCATTAAATACTTAGCATTTGTACCAGTTTTCTTGGCAAAGCAAAGCAAACTCCAACTGCATCACAAATAATTTGCAAAATAGAGAAACGTCTAATCAAATATTCTTCTCTGACAATTGCAGCTTGTACGTTGACCAAAATAAAATTAAGCCCTAATTTATGACTTCCCACTAGCTTAGTTAGATTTGAGCTCACTAAATATCCTGTGGCAATAGTTTTAGTAGATCTTCAAAACTCCTCAAAGATACATGAGAACCAACTTGATTCAAAAAACAAAGTGAGGGAGTACAAGGAGAAGGGGCATATAGAACAAAGATTCATGGAAAAGAATATATATATATATATGGGATAAAGCAACAAGAGAGAAGAATTAATAAAGTACATCAAAAAATATTCATGGAAAGAACTATATATTTATGGATTTTAACTCATGGTATGAAGATGAGAAAGTACAGCTCATTTCACCAAAATAGTCAAATTTAGAAAAAAAAATAGAGCTTTGAATTTCGGACATTAGTAAATTCAAGATCATTTTGTCATCATTGCAAGTTACAAATAGAAGATACTCATAGCCTATTATTGTGTACTGAATCACATACAAAGTTCTAAGATTGAGATCATACTCCTAAAAAAAAAAAAAATTGCTTATTAAGCTTCAATTTCACATGAATATAAACAGTAACCAATACAAATTAATCCAAGTACAAAAAATGAAACATTATGCTGAAAAGCCCAAGGATACCAAAAACAACCCTAACTTAGAGAAAACAGATTACTCTAGCCTATTATTGAGTATTGAAGTCACATACCCAAGTTCTAAGACAAAGATCACACTCCCAACAAAAATGATTGCTTATTAACCTTCCATTTCACATGAATGTAGAACAGGAACCAATACAAATTAATCCAAGCACCAAAAATAAAAATATTATGCTGAAAAACCCAAGGACACCAGAAAACAAGAATAACTTAGAGAAAACATAAATAATAAGCTACATAGTAGTTACTCTAACCTATTATTGTATACTAAAGTCACATACCCAATTTATAAGACTATGATCACACTCCAAACAAAAAAATGATTGCTTATTAACCTTCCATTCAACATGGATATAAACAAGAACCAATAAAAAGTAATCCAAGCACCAAAAATAAAACATTATGCTGAAAAAGCCAAGGATACCAAAAAACACAAATCACTTACAGAAAATGCTTCAGTCTTTGTATAAACTTGTTCATCTACTTTAAAGTATTGCATTCTATAATTTTCTATGTCATGTGAATTTTGTCAAAGACTATCATTTATGTCAAAGTTGACAAAGCTGTCAGCTTGTATAACCCACTGAAAGAAATGAGAAATACTAGAAAGAAGGCACTCTGAAAGAGAGTGGAAATGGAGATCTATTTCACCAAACTTCTTTAAGTATTTTATCTAAAACAAGAATAGCTTCTTGAACTTGTAAATAAAAAGTAATATTGTAAAAAGAACACAAAAAAGCTCATCACTCCCAAAGAATATTCAAAAGACCAAAGAAAGCGCTAATTTCAACCACAGAAAAACATTCAGCCAGAAACAATCCACAGAAAAACAACAAAGAATTACTAGCATGAAAACCATAATGTTGAATAAAAAAAAAGCAAGATAAAGGTTATGTGAAAATGATACAAGGAAGAGATATCATATCCTTGAAGACCTTTGTTGGATATTTTGAGCTGACTGAGTAGATGTTATTCCAAAATGATGAGTTGCTCAACTTGGAACATGACTAGCTGAAGAAGAAAGAACTAAAATGGGTAAACCATTAGTTAATTGGGTAACTATGGTACTAAACTCCTTAAGACGATTTCTTGATCTCATTTATACGTTGTTGCTCCTTAAATTTCTCGTTCATCACTTCTAGTTCTTTGCAGGGTTCATGCATTATGCAATAATATGAACTTTTCCTTGGTAATTCATTGCCTTCACTTATTCCTTCATTCGATGAGAACCCGTACTTGCACATAATTAATACTTGTCCAAACACATTATTTGGACGAAAACTATAAACTTCACCTGGAGGCATTTGACTGGTGTTTTCAGTCAACTCATCCTTCAAGCATTAGGTACATTATTTAAGTATTGTAGTTGACATTAAAGAATAAAAATATTAACAAAAAGTTACGGTAATGAAGGTATTAGAATTTACCAAAGCATTAGCAACCATGCTTCAAGAAGGTTCACCATTTTTCCCTGTAAAGATTCTCCTGAATAATTTGACACGAGTAGGAAGACGTCCAAGCTCTATAGTGTAATATGATAGAGTACATAATTAAAGTCTAAATAGTATTTTGTCATAATTTGTTTTAAAATAACATTAAATTTTACCATTTCTTTACAAAGTCAACTATGAGATTTCTTTCCTATACAATGATTCATCTTGTTAGAATCTCTAGCTCGCTTATTCTTTTCACTTTTATCCTGAAATATTTAGCTAGTGTTCACAAAAATGTTATTGCAAATTTTTTGTATTGTGAATAGTACTATTGAATTTTATTACCTTTGATTTATCTGAATCCCAAAAATGAATAAGTGAATTCCATTGCTCCTCCACAAGATGCTCATCTGTAACAGCTAGTTAATCTAGATCAAGCCGCCCTGGATTTATTATTTTTTTCTTTAAATCTGACTTGAAATTTCTCCATTTCTTGCCCATAGATTAGAGTACCCATTCCTCAGTGCCAGAAGGGATGTCAAAGATACTTTGTTATAAAAGAAACAATTAATTAAATATGTTTGGATAAATTTCTTTTCTATTAGAGAATGTAGACGTTATAGTTTTATGTTGTTACATGAACCCGATTTAACAGCTCCTTTTTGTCATCCTTAGGTACCAAACACCAATCAGTAATGTCAATAGGAAGATCCTTTCCAATTCTAACTACAGTTCCTAAAAACTCAACAAATTCAGTTACAGTTTCCCCAACCGGTTCCCTAATCTCATCAAACCCAACCTTTATACGGGGAGATTCCTTGACCTTCCTCAAAGATTTGTCTTCATTATGGGACCTCTAGTATTCCTTGGAATTGGATCAAGACCATCGTGTTCCTCATTTATCTTGTCAAGAACTGTCAAGAACTATTGAAGTTAGGAACAAATAGAGATGTAAGCAATAGATTTAAAAGAACAATTAGAAACTAATAATATTACCATTATCGTTGTTGGGATGAGTGAACTCATTGTAATCTTCATTCGATGGCTCTTCTAAGTGTTCTTCTCCAATACTCTCTTCCTCCAAATGAATCTCCTCATTTAGTGGACTCTCAACTTCTTGTCGATGAGCCCTCCGAGTTTTAGGAGCCATACCTAAAACATTAAGGATAAGTACATTAACACATTGTCCAATCAAAATATTTAGATTGATTCAAATATTGTATTAGAAAAAGTAACCCATTTGATTGATAATAATATTTAAAGAAACAGTAGTAAGGTGATTAAACAAATTAGAAGAAAATAAACTTTAGCGTACAAGTAGAATACGACAATTTTCATTGAGCTAGTAGTGTTAACCTTACCATAAAAAAACCATGAAACCATAACATTTATTACAAAAATGTGAATATTATGTCAAAAATGAGAAATGTCAAGTTCAACTCCTTCCATCCCAACTCAAACCCAACTACAATCATCATTTGTAGCATGTGATTGAAGGCTACACATCTCACTTTGTAAGTATAAATCCACATCAACTACTTTATCTATTTTATAAGTCGATCTAGGATTTGTGGGGATAACAACATGCCAACTATTGTCATCTGGATCCTCAACATAAAACACTTCTGATGCTTGAGATGCAAGAATGAATAGCTCATTATGTGGTTGAAGTCCTGAAAAGTGGCTACAATAAATCCATCTTCATCTTGTACTAATCTTTTGCCTTTGGAGACCCATTCATAGTCAAACAATACAACTCTTCAATCATCTCTATAAACTAACTCTATAACTCTTTTCAATATCCCATAATAATCTAAATCACCTAGCACCAGATTTTGGTCTCTTGTACCTACAAAACTTGAGGTCATTGCATGCATGGAAACTCCACTATTTTGTGTCTTTCCCTGAAGCTCCACTTCTCTAACATGAAAACGAAATCCATTTACAACATACTTCTTATATTCTAAACCCATAAAATTTAATCCTCAAGTCCTTCCTTAATGATTCAACAACTGAAAGTTCCATTTCAGTCACCTAGAGGATCATATACACATAATTGAGCTAGATACTTGCAAAATACATATATTAATCACATATAATGAATTTACATGTTCCTTAAACCATGAAGCAAAAGTCTCGATATGCATGTGCTCAATTATGCATCTCATATCATGAGAACGTTCATGTTCGACCAATTGAAATACTTGTTGTATTAGCATGATATTAGTTAATGCTTTAATCAATTAAGCGGCAAAACCAATTAAACATAATAGTGGACTTATGCAATGAAAGGACTAAGCACATCACAATTGAACAGTATATTGGTGTACTTTCACAAGTTTATCATCATCAAATTTCGTTGGAACTACAGCTACTAAAGGTCGGCCAGACACCAAGAACACATCTAATCAAACATTGACTTCACTATTATCAACGTCCTCATTTCTTCCAATTCGGTTAAATTTTGTTTCAACATAATCCGCTAAGTACAATGAGCAAAATGACAAGCATTGATCTGCCACATATCCTTGTGCAATACATCTTTCTAGTCAACTTCTATTTCGAACATATGATTTTAGTGTGCCTAAATACTTATATTTTATAATTTGAAAAGGTAAGAAAAACAGAAATGATACTTGCAAGTGTAGGAAGGTGCCAAGTGCAATGTTAAATACACCATTACATCAAAAAAAAGAGAGGGGAAACACCTTTACAGACTGGCATAATATGAAAACTATGTCATTTTTTAGCGAAAATACATCATGGGGATAAATCTCCTTGGAATACAACAATAAAAAATACCGACTTAATCTTATTAGGGGAGATCGAATAGATTTAAGTAAAGTTTCCCTTAAATAAATTGACATCAATTGTTGCATCAGAATACGATGATCATGACTTTTCAGACCAAAAATCCTTGGGGTTTTAGTTGCACTCAATGTGAAAGATTGGAAGAATAGCCATCTAGAAACTTCACTTTCTTCAACACTTTGCAAAAGTTATATTTCTCTTTCTTGTTCATTGTAAATGAAGCTGGTGGTAAATATAGTTTACCATTGGGCCTTTCAATTGGATGTAGGTCCCTCCTAATACCCATTTCTACCTAATCATGTCTAGACTTAATATTGTCTTTTGATTTTTCTCCATCCAATAATGTTCTAATAACATTCTCACATGCATTTTTCTCAACATGCATTGGATCAAGATTGTGACGTATGACATTAAATTCCCAATATGGCAACTCGAAAAAGATACTTTTCTTTTTCCAATTAAAAGGGAGCTTCTCATTGTCATTAATAAGCTTTCCAAATTTTATGGAGACATTTCTCAACTCATCAAACACATGAGTACCAATAATTTCAGGAGGAGGTCTACCATTCTCCATTTTACCATCAAAAGATCGAGCATCTTTACTGAATGAATGCTCAGGATCAAGCCATTTTCGATGTCCCATGTACCGATGTTTGCCACCATTTTTTAACCACATTAAATGAGTGTACTTCTGACAAATGGGAATACAAGTTCTCCTTTAGTACTCCATTCTGACAAAGTAGCATAACCAAGAAAGTCACTAATGGTCCACATTAAAGTTGCATGCATCTTGAATTTTTCCTTTTTAGAAACACCATATGTTTACAAACTAACATCCCGTAACTCTTTCAATTCAGCAATCAAATGCTGCAAATAGACATCAATATTATTCTCATGAGCTGAAGGGCCTGGAATTTACAAAGACAATAGGATATTTGGTCGTATCATGCACATCCCTAGTGGTAAATTATATGGCATTAATACAACAGGCCAAGTAATATGGGATACACTCATATTCTTGAACGGATTAAACCAATCAGATGCTAGACCCAATCTAACATTATGAGGATCTTTACTAAACTCAAGATATCGATGATCAAAAGATTTCCAAGCAGGAGAATCGACTGGGTGTCTCATGCAACCATCTTTTGTGAAACACTCATATCAGCAGCAGTCTTAGATGACATGAACAGCCACTGTAGTCTATGCTTCAACACCAAGTGCCACACTACCTTAAACGAAATCTTCCTTGTCTCTCCTGTTTAATCCTTCTCAAAAGGTTGCCACCTCAGATGGTTAGAAGTCTTACACTCCTTCCAACTTTTCTTATTCCCTCCAATAAATAAGACAATAATTTGGACAAGCATCTATCTTCTCATATTAAAGGCCAAAATGCTTCATCAACTTATTAGCTTCATAAAATTTTTTAGGTAAGTTAGAAAATGCTTTAGGGAATGCATCATGCATTAGATCAAAAAGCATGTTGAAGGATTTATCACTCCATTTTCAACTACATTTGATGTGAAAAGCAAACAAATTATGAAAGAAAGTTTTGATAATTTTTTACATCCGGGGGAAAGATCTTCTTGGGAATTATCTATAAGTCTAGAAATTTTTGGCTTCTTTGTTAGGAAGTTCATCTCCATCAATTGCCATATCACACCCATCATTATCTACTATTAGGACATTCAATGCATCACGGAGTAACCCATCCATGTCATCTAACCCTCCTACGTCATAAACATTGCTAGAAACGCTATTATTAGTACTATTGTTCATGGCTGATGTTGACAGACCAGTATAAGTATACTCGCCATGTGCGACCCAATGTGTACATCCCTCCTTAATAAAACCCTTAACAATTAAATTTTCACTTGCCTTCTCCCTAGAAACCATAACCCCATTTTTGCAATTCTTGCACATGCATGAAATTCTCCCATTTTAAGATGTCTTTGAAAAGGCAATATTTAAGAAGTATTCAAGCCCTTCTTCATATGCCCTAGTATTCTTCGGTAAATTCATCCATTGTCTATCCATTTGTTGAATAAAAAAGTAGAAACTAGAAAAAACTAAACATAAAGTACCACCAATGGGTAAAAATTACGGGAAAATCCATATATGGTTACATGAATAGATAAATTACTTTCATGTTTATATGAATGATAATTCACTCACTCCTAATTGGTTCTCCGAGCTCCAAGTTAGGCACATGACTTCTCTTTAATTTTGTATCTTTGAAGAATTAAAATTTAAATACTTCATTATATATTTTTTATAAATTTGATTTAAAAGTTAATAAATCTAAGTTGGGACAACGAGAATCATTCTAAAATTAAAATTCTTATTTTTTTGTTTATTTTAAGATTTTTTAAAGTAAAATATAAAAAATGATATTTTAGAAAATCCGATCTTAGATTTGGTTTAATTTTATTTGGAAAAAAATAAAAAACTAATGCACATAAGTATATAAAAAAATCAATTAATAGCAAAATAATATGAAACTATTAAAATAAAAAATAGTCACAAATATTATAATACTTTAATGAAACTAACTCATTATTTTAAATGATTCTTGAATTAATATTTAATTATAGATAGGAGCAATAATGACTTTTTTCCACAAAAAGTTAACACCATTACCGTTGACGTTAATCAATGGTACTAAATTTTTAAAAAATATAACGTTAGGATATTAAAGTGAAAACACTAAATGTAAGGGTACTTTAATGTAATTAACCGTTAATTAATTCTATATTAATTGATTGGTATTAAACAACAAAGAAATGATGTGACATGTTTTCTCTCATCTCGTGTATAATGTGAATTTTTCTTCTTTTTTACATGTATTTGTTGAAGTATTTTCTCCGTATCTTGCAAATGGCCATTCCATAGGCGTCATAAAAATGGTGACATTTTAATTAAGTATTGACATCCACATTGTTACAGTGTACCTCATGCATGATTTTGAGGTACCATTGAACCATATATGAAATTGCATAATTAATGATGAAACACCTACAAATGTCTTACAAACTTTTATTGAGAACATATTGCTGATTTGGAAACCATTTTCTATTATAAATAAATATCTTGGGAGAATTTGTAAAGAGGTAGAGAGGCAAAAATTGAGCACATGGTCTTTACAAGTTCTATGAAAGAATATTTTGGAAAATATTGTGATTACCTTAAGTGATGTTAGAAGGAAAAATTTATATTATTAAGATATATTGGCTTATATCTTTTGATAATAATGATTTCCACTGTCACAGTTTCACACAGTTAGTTAAGTATATTTCCATACTTGGACTTATTTATATAGTTAGGAATTTAATTTCTTCTTCTTTTATTTGAAGTTTAATTTCCTTTGTCATTATCTTCAACGTGATAATTAGTTGTGTATTGATGAGTGACTAGAATCAGTTAGTGGTCAAATTTCCAGAGGAATTTGGATCTAGTTTCTATTATTTAATAGTTGTATAGTGTATATACAACTATATACTAGACGTTCTTGTGGTATACTAAATGTGTTGTCATGAGTACAATTTTTAAATCATTGCATTTGTAGTAACATGTTGCTAACTCAATCATACATTCTCTAATTAGTTTTTCTTGTCTCAATGTACTTCTTGAAGAATGATTGAGATGCAAACAATTTATAAACTATTCAAGCTGATTCCTATTTATGAGAAGGGTGTTAAGATACTATTTTCCGCAGGGCAGTTCTCTTGAAGATATTAGACGTCACTTATTAGTCTTATAGTATTTGAGACTATGGAGTAATGGTGGCTAAAATTTGAATAGTAGAATACTTTGCACATTTTTCTGCGTATTTATATTTGAACAAATTATTGATGTAGTTAATATAATAGTTTACTATTGAGATCACTACATTTGTCTATTTAATGAATATGGTTGGTTTGTTTTTTCTATCATAGCTTTGGATTTTCTTCAAAGATACAAGAAGTGAAGCCACATATCTAACCTGGAGCTCAGAGAACTAATTAGGGTTGGGTGATCCACCCAACTAAAAAACACATTTATAAGGAAAATAATGCAAATAACTAAACGTGTAAATATATCATGTTCCATAATAAATCCCCGAAATTCAAACTTTATAAATCACGCAACAGTTTCTTTCATAAAATTTTCAGCTATAATGATTGCATTCTGTCAAGAATATGTAAGAATGCCTTACCTCAAATTTTTAAATTTAACTTCTCAATATCTCCATAACATCACGAGTTATTAATTCACACCTTAAAATGAAATTGTTCTCCTAAAGCATCTACAATAGGAAACAACATTGGTCAACTTGCTTAACAATATATAAGACTAATAATCTGTTAACTATTTTTGGTGCATTAAAAGGGGAAGTTGATGCAACCTTTATGTTCTACACAAAATAAAATCTTATTTAATTTGTTTTGCCCAACTACTTAAAGAACTAAGTCCAGTGAATGGCTGAATAGGAAAAAAACAGAAAAGGAAGAGACCTCCAAACTTCAGAATACATGTAAAAAGAAATCATTTTATATTTAATTTTTTTTTAGGATAATATCTATTTAATTTATTAAAATCATTGCTATATACTGTGGATCTTATTTTCAAAAGGTTAAGGACAAAACCATATACAGATGATGAAATAAAGGTACACTTATGTTCTTTATAGCCTATCTAAATTCCAGTTTATTGTTTCTTAAACAAATTATGGTTGTAGTTTGTTTTAGAGGGAGCTTGAAGTTGAGAATTCAGGGGGTTAAGGAAAAGAAACTGTGACATCCCTTTTCTTAGTTGGAGTAATCTAAAGAATATATTGTCAACTTTACATTATTTCAGAAGTGGCACATCGTTTTTCGCACGGCTCTAACCTGAACTGATATATTATATACCTGTTTATTTGCAGAAGATGCAAAAGCAAAGTTCAAAGAACTTATGATGTCTTATGAGGCTATTAAGAAGGAAAGAAAGAACAACCAGAAGCCATGAAAAACAATATACATAAGTGTACATTTTCTGCACCCTCATACTCTCCCAGTTTCCTCACATTTTGTAAGAATATTAGTTATAACTCAATGCAGTTTTTGGGTAAGGGATTTGTTAGCGATGGGTTTTTTATCTATCTGCTCAATTAATCTGAAAATTAAGGCAAATCATATTATAGAAAAAACCTGCAAATATTCTCCATAAATAACTTTAATTAGGTGGCGGAATTGGAGATTACTGCAGAGATCTCAAGCTTGGAAAAAATTACAGCCACATTAAAACCCCCTTTTCCACAGTCAACTTAAAACCCATTTAAGTTCTTGAAATAGAAATCAAAACAAGAAAAAGAAAGAAGAAGATTGATTAAAGTTTTGTACCTTAGAAGAACCACTGCACGACTTCAACTAGAGATCTCTCAACTGTCTACTGCTGGTGGGTCTTCAGCAAGTGTGGTAGAGGATGGAGAACGGCAGTGCAAACCAACGGTATAGACGGCACGGACAGAGCGGAGTGTGGAGACAGCGGAGCGGAACAGAGCAGAGCAGAGAGACAGTAGAAGCAAAGACACCTCGGTGAAACTGTGAAATATACGATTTTTACCAAGGGGTTGAGAGAGAGAGAGATAGTAAAATAAGCTCATTCAGGAGAATTAGAAAAAAGAAACTTCAACTAAAACTATGTCGTTTAGACTTCGTTTAACACAAAATGATGTAGCTTTAATCCTTTAATTTTGGCGCAATTTCACCAAATTTTTGGCGGAATTTTTTTGTCTCTTTCGATTTGGTAAAAAACTTTAGAGTAAATATTTTTTTTTCTTGAATATTCAGAGTATATAACTGACCCAAAATAAATGTCACATTACCTCTAGTATGACATATATTTTTATTTATAAAAATTTGTTTATTTAATTAATTCTAGAAAAAGCCATATGTGAGAAAAAATAATATTTATTGACATCGAATATTAAATGTTAGGAAAAGTATGTTAGGAAATTCATATTTTCTTGTAGTGAATTATATGACATTGTCAAGTTTAAGCTAGTTATTACCGAATTTTCGGGTTAGGCACTTTATCGGTGGGAAAGGATCGTTACTCAAAAGATTAGAAATGGAAGGCAATCGGTTGAAACTTGGAGCGAATTGAAGACCATAATGAAGGAAAGATTTGTGCCGGAACATTATTATAAGAGCTTCACTACAAGTTGATGACTCTTAGGCAAGGTAGCAAAAATTTTGAGGATTATAAACAAGAGATGGAGTTATACACTTTGAGGTTGAGCTTGGAGGAGGATAAAGGTGCCTATATTGCCAGATTTCTAAGTGTCTCAATAGGAACATTGCTAATCAACTAGACTTATACCCTTATACCACTTATGAAGACATGTCTCAGTTGGCAATAAGATTGAAAATCAAAGGAAGAAGAGTGGTTTCTCTAAAGCTACTCTTCCTTTTTCAAGAAATGTGGTGCCTAAGCCTCAAACCTCTACCTACAAGGGTTGGCCAAAGAAAGATGAAACACCTAAAGCGGTTTCCAAAGATAATCCTAAGCCTAAGGTGGAGAGAAAGATATAGCCATTAATTGTCCTACCAAGAGGACTTTGGTCTTTTGTGAACATTTGAATGGTTGGATTGAAAAGGATGAAGATGATTTCCAAGAGGAAATTGTTGAAAAGAAAGAAGAAAGTAGTGATGAACTTCAAGGAATTACTTCTTTCGAAGCCGACGAAGAAGACATGAGTTTGGTGACTATTAGAGCTTTTGTCTACTTAACTCTTGAAGAGGAATCTAGCATTCAAAGGGAGAACATCTTTCACATTAAATGCTTAGTGGGAGATAAAATTTCTAACCTTATTATGGATAGTGGTAGTTGCACAAAATTTCTAACCTTATTATGGATAGTGGTAGTTGCACTAATGTAGCTAGTACATATCATGTTAAATATTTGAACTTACCTCTCCTCAAGCATCCTAAACCTTGTAAGCTTCATTGGTTAAATGATACTGGAGAAGTTAAGGTTAACAAACAAGTGCTAGTTTCTATTACTAAGGGGTCATATAGTGATAAAACTCTTTGTGGTGTGGCTCCTATGCAAGCAAGGAATTTGTGGTTGTGACGCCCTTGGGAATATGATAGAAAAGCTATTCATGATGGTATGAAAAATACCTATACTTTTGAAAAGGATGGCAAGAAGTTCATGTTGAATCCTTTGACTCCTAATCAAGCCTTTGAATAACAAAAGAAAATGAGAGAAAAAGAAAAACTTGAGAGTAAGAAAAAGAGAAAGTGTATTGAAGAGGGAAAAAGAATTTAGGACAAAGACGTGAGTGTGGAAAAACCAAGAGAGGAAAAATTAAATAAAGACAAGAAAATGAGTGATCCAAAGAGTGATAATTGCAAGAGAGAAAAAGAGATGTTTCTATGCAAAAGAGAGTGAGGTCATAGAAGCCATTGAAAAAGAAGAGTTGGTTTTACTTCTTTATTGGAAAGGTACATTTATTTCTACTAATGACCACTTGTCTTCCATGTCTAATGCTATAGTAAATGTCATTGAAGAATTCAATGATGTCTTCTCCGAAGAGGTGCTCGGTGGACTTCCTCCTTTGAGAGGAATTGAACATCAAATTAATTTGGTGCCCAGTGCAGTGTTACCAAGTAGACTGGCTTATAGAAGTCCTCCTGAAGAAACCAAGGAACTGAGAAGACAAGTTGAGGAATTTCTCTCCAAAGGTTATATAAGAGAAAGCTTGAGCCTTTGTGTCGTTCTCATTTTATTAGTTCCTAAGAAAGATGGTACTTGGAGCATGTGTGTAGATTTTAGAGCCATTAACAATATTACCATCAAATATAGGCATCACATTCTTAGATTAGATGATTTGCTTGATGAGTTGAATGGTTCTCAAATATTTTCAAAGATTGATTTAAAGTTGGGTTACCATCAAATTAGAATGAAGGAAGGGAATGAGTGGAAAACGGCTTTCAAAACAAATTTTGGCCTTTAGGAATGGTTAGTCACGTTTTTTGGTTTAAATAATGCACCTAGCACATTCATGAGACTCATGCATCATGTTTGGAGGAATTTCATTGGTAAATTTTTTGTAGTCTTTTTTATGACATCTTGATCTATAGCAAAACTTATGAAGATCATTTGCATCATCTTAAGTAAGTTTTGTTCATTTTGAGAAGTGAAAAATTATATGCTAAACTTGGAAATTTTGACTTTTGTTCGAAAAATGTTACTTTCCTAGGTTATGTGGTGAGTTCTAAAGGTCTTCAAGTTGATAAAGACAAGGTGAAAGCAATTAAGGATTGGCCTATTCCCAAGAGTACATCCAAAATAAGAAGCTTCCATAGTCTAGCGGGTTTTTATAGGAGATTCATCGAGGACTTTAGCACCATTGCTAGTCTCTTGACAAATGTAGTTAAGAAGATGAACGGCTTCAAATGGGAGGAGAAACAAGATAAAGCATTCAAGTTGTTAAAGGAAATGTTGAGTACTACACCTCTACTTGCACTATCTAACTTTGAAAATATATTTGAGATAGAATGCGATCTCTCGGGGTTGGAATTGGAGGAGTCTTTATGCAAGAAAAGCGGCCTTTTGCTTATTTTAGTGAAAATTTGGCCCGTACAGCATTGAATTATGGTACTTATGACAAGGAGCTCTATGCACTAGTGAGGACATTGAAACATTGGCAACACTATTCGGGGCCTAAAGAATTAGTATTGCACACCTACCATGAGTCTTAAAGGGCAAAAAAGCTTAACAAGAGGCTTGCAAGATGGATGGAGTATACTGAGACATTTCCATATGTCATCCGGTATAAGAAAGGTAAAGAAAACATTGTGGCCGATGCTTTGTCTAGAATGTACACTCTTATCTCTACTTTGCAAGCTCAAATACTTGGCTTTGAGATGCTTAAGGAATTGCATGATGGTGATCAAGATTATAAAGACATATTTGATGATTTCTTGTTTGTGCCTAATGATAAGTATCTCATAATGATGGTTTTCTTTATCATGAGGGGAAATTGCGTATTCCTTCTTGTTCTACTAGGTTGGTGTTGGTAAAAGAAGCTCATTGTGGTGATTAATGGGATATTTTAGCATTGCTAAAACTTATGATTTATTACAATAGCACTTATTTTGGCCTCACGTGAGAAAAGATGTGGGAAAGTTCATTGGTCATTGCTTAGAGTGTAAAAGAGCTAAGTCTTACTTCCTTGTCACATAGTCTTTATACTCCTCTAAATTTGTCTAAGTACCTTGGGTAGACATCTCTATGGATTTTATTCTTTGATTACCTAGGTTACCTAAGGGCATTGATTTTATCTTTGTTGTAGTAGATCGGTTTTCTAAAAATGGCTCATTTCATTCCTTGTTAAAAAATCGATGATGCTAATCATGTTGCGGATTTATTCTTTACTTGAGTAGTATGATTCTATGGTATTCCTAGACTATTGTTTCGGATCGTGACACCAAGTTTCTTAGTCATTTTTAGCGTGTTTTGTGGAGGAAACTTGGAACGAACTTGTTGTATTCTATAGCTTGCCATCCACAAGTCGATGGCCAAACTGACCATTGGACAACTTCTTAGGGTTATCCTTAGGAAGAACTTTTGCCAATGGGAAGATCGTTTACCTCACATTGAGTCTACTTAGAATAAAGCTGGTAATTTTACTACTTCTTACTCTCCTTTTGAAGTTGTTTATAGTTTCACTCATCTAACCTCATTTGATTTGGTGCCATTATCATGCTTTGAGCTTGGATGGAAAGAGTAAAGTGGAGTTTTTCAAGTCTAATCCATTCCAAAGTACATGAAGCTATTGAAGCCAACAAGAAGAAGCTATTTGCTAAAAGAAATGTTGGAAGAAAACGAGTAGTCTTTGAGCCCGGAGATTGGGTTTGTGTTCACCTTTGAAAAGAACGATTTCCTTCTCAACGAAAGTCTAAGCTTGATGCCCGTGGCGATGGTCCTTTTCAAGTTCTTGAGTGCATTAGTAACAATGCTTATAAAATTGATCTTCCAGGTAAATATAAGTTAGTGTTGCCTTCAATGTTCTTATTTATCTTTGTTTGATGTAGGTGAAGATTCGAGGACGAATCTTTTTAGAGCAGCGGATGATATGACCCGGGAAGACAAAGAAGCTAATGAGTTGATTTATAGAGCAATCACTAGAGCAAGGGCAAAGAATATGAAGGAATATTTGGCTAAAATAATGGTTACATTCATTGAGGAAACCATGAAGAACGGATTAAAGAACAAGAATGGAGGCTTTGAAAATGAAGGAAAACCTTCCACGTTGCTCATAATCTATACCATAAGCAAGGATTATTCAATGGAGCAAGTTAAAGATGAAAAAGACCAAGTAAAGTGAAGTGTAGGACCTACCACTGATGGTAGGCCCTGTATTGATGGTAGGCTTCCAGATGAATTGGCTTGTTGGTTGAAGACCTACCGTGTGCGGTAGGGTATGCCCTACCGTCGCTGGGAAGTGCAGAGATGTTTGAATAATGCGTTTTTTTTTACGATTTTCAAGGTTTAAACTCTATTTTCAACTATCAATTGACGTTCGAATTGGTCTTTTAGAGTCTTAAGTCAATAGTCAATGTAGGTTTAAGCCCTGACACTATAAATATACATTTATAGCCTACATTGTAAACAAGTTGAATATTGATGAAATTAAGAGTTTTCTTTATTGGTTTCTAGGGTTCTTCAACCTATCTTAGTTAGCTTCTAAGGGTTTGCGTCCTTAGTTTGTGAGAAATTGATTACTTAGATTGATGAATCTATGGAAGTCAATTGATCATTAATTCCTTCTATGATTGATTCTAGGAGTTCTATTTTCTAGAATTGATTAAATCTAGGTCTTCTAATTTGTGTAGTTTGGGTTTTAAGGCCACAGTTTCCACAATGTTCTTGCTATTAAGTTGGAAAAGAGTTCCTCCTCTCACTATTGGGTTTATGTGGCTTAGTTCCTCAAACGTTCTCTTATAGAGTATTAGAAATACAAAAATCTTCAATAGAACTTCTTTATCAAGAAAGTGATCTTGGGAAGGTGTTGGATTCAAATTTGCAATCAAATTGGGGATTCACATCACTATCCTTTTTATATAGTTAATTACAAACTTGAAAATAAAGAAATGAAGAATTAATCCAAAAATAACTAAAGTTGACTAAACATTGAAAATCCTTCTTTAAACCCGACGTCTATTGGTGACGGTAGGGTGGGAACCTACCGTCGATGGTAGGCTTTGCTCTTACTCCCTCCATTGCTTTTTTGTCGTCTACGATGCCTGAGAGCTTCTATTTTGCTTCCGTTGACCTTCTTATTATTTTAATGTGTCTTGGAAGTTTGTATACTGTTCCAAGCCTTTCAATTAAATCCGGAATTCCTCAATTGAAGGTCCATCCATGCTTTCTTCAATTTTTAATTACTCCTATGCAAATTGTTGAACAATCCTTTGTCGATTCTTATTACATTTGTTAGTTTCTAGAGACTTGGATACTCACACAACGCACTTGCGTTCTTGCTTTGATTATGGTTTATAGCTTTTCTTTATTGCCTCATGATTCGCTTTTGACTGTTTGTGTAAATGTGAACTTGATAATCCTTGGGAAGACCATTTGTCTTGCGTTTTAAAGTAGGGGCAAGTTTTCAATTGAGTTTGATTGTCTTCTTTGTATTGTTCTTGTATGTGAGTTCTATTGTTTCATTCACTACTAGAAAACAGTTTTTATCGACTAATATTACCGACAAAAATAATCTGTCAGAAACTTTTGACAAATACTGACCGTATACCACCTAAGAAGAATGGCTAGTAACTAAGTTGCGGTTACCAACTGAATCGTTCGGCTTCCTACTGAAATTACATTACCAATCCAATTTCGGTGGGTAATCAGTTACCATATTTATCTATTGTATTTAAAAAAATTCAGTAATTAAGTAGTTACCGATCGATTGTTCGATCAGTAATCATTCGTTGAAAGTGTATTCCAAAAAATTAATTAAAAAGTTATCGACCGAATATCGGTCAGTAAGAAGTAGGTGAACATGAGGAAAATTTCAGATTAGGTTTTTCCCCCTCATTCTTTCATTCTCCTCACATTTCCCTCCCATGCCCTCCCGTCACTCCTGCCCCCTATTGTACCATTGCCCTCCTTCCTCTTCCTCACATCGTCCGTTGGCCTGAAGCCGTCATCGGTGCACTATCGTTGCTACCGCACGTCACCGCCGCACGCTGTCCGTGAAAGTATGCTTTTCTTCCACCTCTAATATATTCTTCTCCTTTTCTCATTTCCTCCTCTAATCTCTTTTTCTCTTGTTCTACTTTATTATAAGCACTCTTCTTGGTCTTATTTCCCTCTAACGGCGCTCCTCTCTCCTCTTTTGTTGTTGATTAATTCCGTTACCGGTACAAAAGATATTCCGGTACTATTTTTTTTTTATTTTTTGTGCTAATTGAGTTTACTTTTTTTAAAATTCATTTTGATGTAGACTTATGATTTGTCAAACAAAAATTCAAATATTACAAAATTAAACAAAATTTCTTAAATCAAACTCTTGTTAATTCAACATAAAGGGGAAGGTAACTATTTCTGTGAAGTTAGCAAGAAATTAAGAGTGCATTTGAGATTTATTTAGTTTTTTAAATAGAATTTCATCATATACAAATTAAGAGTTTAAATACTATTTTTTAATTTTATAATACCTTTTTTTTTGTAATTTCAATTTAGTTTTCTAGTAGCTTTAATTTGAATTGTCATTGTTAGAAAATTGTCCTTGTTTTGGTAATTTCAATTTATAGAAAATACTTGAAATTGAGTTGTCATTTTAAGTATTATATACCTGATCACTACGTTTTTCAAAAGAAAGAAAAAGACCTTGTATTCTTATTTTCATATGTTGTAATGGGATTTTGTTATGTGCTATCCTTCATATTTTTATGCTTTCACTTGATATATTTTCTTTGGTTTCATAGACCAATTAATTTGTTATGATATGTATAGTTGTTTCTTTCTACTTTGATATTTCTTTCTCAGTGAAAGATTAAATACTTGTGAGAAATTCCAAAAAACTAGGCCAAAGATTGATATGTATAGGCTACTTTTGCATCGTTTGTGAAATAAGAGCTAAAACGGAATTTATTAGAGAAATCATTAATACTCATTCTAGGAAAAGGAGAAAACTTCTAAAAAATGTGATAAGCAAGCTAATGGAAATTATTTTATCGGAGAAAATGTTAAACATATTTTTGTCGCTTTGTTCAACAATAATTAATTTAAATGATCCCTTTTAGTTTTATTTTACTTAAATAATAATGATTTGATTCTTTGTTTCTGGCACATTTTCAAGACTTAGTGTAGTTTAGTACTTTCGATAGAGGTATGTAATATTCAAGTACATATTTTTCTTTGTCATTATTATGGAAAAGACCAGACTCTTAAATATATAATTATATGTTTGATTATAAATTATTTGTTGTCTTTATGGGGGGAGCCCGGACTCTTAAAAGAATAGATATTTTTTTATATTATAGGGGAGCTCGAAATCTTTAAAATACAATTATTTGATGTTTTTATGAGGGAGCCCGAACTCTTAAGCTTAATAATTATTACATTTGTTTGTTTTTTTGTTTAGTTGGTGTCTTGTGTGGCTATTGCGCCTAGGATTTGTTCATTTTACTGGGGAAACTCTGTCAAAATCACATTTAACCATAATACTCCAATAATTATAGAATTCTTCGAACTTTTAATCTAAAAGTTTGAACGTAAAACTATTAAACCCTTGTTTAAACTCTTAATATATTTCATAAATCACATTTAAAAACTTTAAACGTAAGCTTAATGAGTAATGAGTTCTAATATTTAGACTCTTTATCTATGAGTGTCATACTTATGAACTCTTATATTAAAATAAACGTGTTTTGTTTTGTGAATTTGTGGAGGAAGATCGTAGTTGGATGTATCGAAGAATTGTGCCTAGAGTTATGGGGATTAATTGTGAGTTTCAACTCGATGTGAAGCATTTTGTTGATTGGTGTCTTAATTACGATCTTGGTACACCTAACGAGTTATATTGCCTGTGTACAAAGTGCAAGAATAAAAGGTATCTAGGTGGAGATGATGTGAAGTTGCATATTTATAAATCAAGGTTTTTACCTGATTATTTTAATTTGATTGCACATGGAGAACCGTTGTAGGGTTATCAACCAAATTTTGGGAAAGGTAGCGTTACAAGAAATGTTAAAATCAACACTTACTGTGAGGGCATTTTTGACGCGGTTGGTCTGAATTTTGAACCCGATGCATTATACTGCAATTATGAGGAGGTGCCTAGTCCTGAGGCTCAACGATTTTTTTGACATGATGAAATCTGTTGACACACTTTTTTATGAAGGGTGTACAAAGTATTCACAGTTGTCTACGATGGCAAGGTTATTGAACATTAAGTCAGAGATAGTGGGTCAATTTGTGTTCTAACGAGTTTTGGATAATATTATTTAATAGTTTTAGTTACATGTCATTGTTTACATGTTATTTTTAAATTGTTTAACAATCAAGTATAATTCTCTTTATTTTAGGCGAAATTTCAAGAATTGAAGGGAAATGCAGAATGCCTCCATGTAGAAACTGGCACACCAATTCCCAATGTTGACACCTTGATGTTCGAGGCTGCTGGGGGCAGCAACAAAGATTACGTCTACAATTTCAACTCACAATTTGCAGCTATCACTAATAGGTGTCAAGGAGGCAGCAACTCATCATTAATGCTTTATGTTTCTTCTATTGCTGCCCACGACTACAACATTGAGAGAGATAAGAAGTGGATGGGATATATGCAGCACGCTTAGGACACCTTCAACAGCTTCATACACAATTTCACATCGAAGGTTGGTGTTTAGCTAGATTCAGTTCCTACACTATTTTCCCCGATGGATTCTGCCCCATATAACATTGCCCCAGTTGACCCTCAGCCTTTCACTGGTCATCCCTTATCTTCTAACACACCTTCACCTCAACCTCTACCTGCGTAGTACATTATTATATTATATTACATTTTTGTTATGGATTTGATAGTTATATATGTTACATATTTGAGAGTTATGTTATTATAATTGTCTAAATGTATCGGTTGGCTAAAATTGGTCGGCTACTTTCTCTAACCAAATTTTTCTTCGGTCGAATATTCGATCAGTAACTATATTTTATGAAATTAAAAAAAAAATTTGAAAAGAACTTACCAACAAAAATATAGTAATTATCAACTGATAATCAGTCGGTTAAAAAGGGCCATTTTTTGTAGTGATTGCTTGAGGATAAGCAATAGTTCAAGTGTAGGGGAGTTTGATAAGTGCGATATATACTCATGTTTTGGTCTTGATTTCACATTTAAATTAGTTGATTTTGAGTATAAATTGTGGGTTTAAAAGGGAAATTCACTCATTTTCCACTTTTTGTATGTTAGGATCAAATAAGGAGTTTAAAGTGCTCAAAAGATGAAGAAAAAGTTGAATCCTAACTCAAATCGGAAAGGAAATTGAAGACAACTCGAATTCCTTATTTGAAGATACCGAGTGCCCAGTACTCAAGCCTACTGTGCAGCATGAGACAAAATAACGATTTGCGCGAACAGAAATTACCGGTCACCCAGTACGCAAGGAACCCGTGCACTCGACACTTGCTAGAATTTTGGAAAGTTCTTTTAGCTCATGTGTGGACCTTCTTTTATTTTTAAGTTAGAGAGAATTAGAACTAGGGTTTAGACAAGCTTTCGCTAGCCTCCTCTTTAGTTCTTTAACTCTTAATCCTTGCAAAGGATTCAGAACAAGTTTTGAAGATTTTTCATCGAATATTGAAATTTCAATTCAACCGTGATATTTTCTATCTCTTTAATCTTCTTTAACAACTTGTTTACTTTAGTTATAATTATGTTCTAATTCTTTCAATCAAAGGCAATGATATGTTCAAGAGTACCCTTTATGTGATTTATCTATTGATTTATTTGTATATCAGTTAACAATGGATGCTTTGTTATTGTTTTTATTGTTTTTGATTGTCTGATCACCAATTGAATGAACTAATTTAGTTTGGAGATTTGAATAGATATCTAGGTCTAATGATTAAAATAACAAAGTCATAAATTGTATGCAAAAAGGAATATATTTGTGTGGTTTGTGCAATGACGTGTTGTATGGAAACTACTATAGAATTATACCACCAAATAGGTAAGTGTACCTATCATAGGAGCACTAGAAGAGTTCTCGGGCTTTCGAACTCTAGGGACAGTCAAGCGATGATACTAACTGCGTCTCTAATGTTTAATCAGTCAAAAAGGTATGGAATCATTTTTAAATTAAGAAAACGATAAAACACTTTGAATAAAAAGTTAATGATATTCTGAAATCAAGTTTTTCTTTTTTCCTGAAGGAAGGGATTTGTGTGATATATATTCACTTGAGAAAGAAGTTATATTTACAATTGAAGAGTCTGGAGCATCTCCCCAGCTCTTTTCAGAATGACCTGCACTAAGCCATCAACTTCTAATCTAACATCATCACCAGAATTAATTACATTGTTGTTAGCATTTTCAAAAACTATCTTGTTCCTTCTTTTCCAAATTGGCAAAAACTGCCTCCCTAACAATATACTTCCCACTCTCCTTGCTGAATATTTATCCCCCAATCATTAGTCAAATTTCCCAAGACCCAACATTCATATTCAGTACGGCAGTGGAAATCCTGCCAAACGTTTGTCTGTACAAGTTGTTTCCAAGCCTGCAACGCTATTGCACATTCCTTTAAGGTGTGCATAACAGTTTCGTCAGCTTTCTCGCATAATAGGCACACTCTGGTACTGCTCACTTGAGAATTAAACAAAAAGTCTCAAGTTCGTAATCTTCCTTGAGCTACAAACAACAAAAATAGGGACGTCCACATAGGCCCCTTTAGGACCAGATATGCTTCAAAAC
Organism: Catharanthus roseus; assembly: GCA_028651295.1. Classification (NCBI taxonomy): domain Eukaryota; kingdom Viridiplantae; phylum Streptophyta; class Magnoliopsida; order Gentianales; family Apocynaceae; genus Catharanthus; species Catharanthus roseus. Next base: position 24,142,158 of record JAPQWS010000153.1, on the reverse strand, counting down.
TCCACAAAAATTACAAAACTTCCTATAAACTTCCTGTGACTTGAACTCCCCCTTCATTGAAGAGCCCCAGCTTGGTTTATGTGCTCTGTCTGAATTTGGTGGCACCACCACGTGTGCTAGTTTCTGCTATGCAGCCGGTGTTAGCCATTGCCTCAATTCCCCCCATTTCCAATCCACCGTCCTCTGGACCCAATACTCAGAAACAGTTTTCTGCTGCAAATCTCTTGGAACAGCAGTGGTTGCAAATCTCTAGGATCAAGTTGATGAAGAATGTTTGATGAACTGAAATCAAGTTGATGAAGAACGTTTGAACAGTGGAATCCTCCTAAGTATGTCAACTTCCATTTAGGAGATCATAGAAAAGAATGTTGAAAAGTGTTGGTTGAGTCTCACTTTTAAGCTGGGAAAATCCTTATCTGTAGTCAAAGTTCATCCTTTTCAACTAATCATTAGAAAAGAATCTCTTCTCTCCCTAGCCGATTATAAATGCCTTATAATTAGGAGTGAATTAAATATCTAAAAGCCACAATTAGTATCTGTAGTCAATTAAAAACTTTGCTTTGTTAATTGCCCTACATTAATCTTCCTTTCTCAATTCTAATTAATCTTGAGAAGTAAACGATTCCTCGAAAATCAAATAGACAAAAGCACAATTAAACAACAATTAATTAACAAACAACATTTGTTTCATACAAAACCCAATTGGGAAAGTAGCATTTAACACTTAAGATTCATTCCATTCAAACAATTGAAAATGTAGCCACTACTCATTGTTCTGAAACATAAATCCATACAGAAATTCATGAAAAATACAAAGTTTAGAGAGCTTAGGAATGTAATGGGTGACTTTACAGGAATACCGTCGTGCTCGTCTCCCAATTTGCCCGAAGAATTCGAAATCGCTTCCAATAATTATCTTCATTTACTTCTTCAATCAACCAATTTGAGAACTAATCTATGAAATCAACTAAGAGAGATTTCGGGAAGAAATTGAGACAAGTTTTTCACCCAAACTAAACTCTCTCAAGCCCTAGAAGAAGAATACCCGAAAATAACATTTAAAACTACAAAAAAGACGTTCAAACAGAGTCTTACTAGGCTCTACTGCCTAGACAGTAGGGTATCCTAACACCTGCAGTAGGGTTCTACCCATACTTGTAAAATTTTCTAAAGACCTAATGCCTGGACGGTAGGGTATCCTAACGCCGCGGTAGGGTTTTGTTTGGAGGGTGATTTTTGCCAAGAGCCTTCTGCTTACGGCAGGCTTCTGCCCGAGGTGTGCCGAAGTTCCATCTTCACCGTTTTCGCTCCTTCTTCTCCCACGTTAGCTTATATTCATCAAAAACTCCTTAGGGAAGCAGTTAAATCAATAGAAAAGAGAAATGGAGTAAATTATCCTATTTTTCCCTAAATAAGGTTAATTATATTTTCCTCATTGAGGTTTGTCCAAATTACAATTTCATCCCTCTATTTTATGTAAATTACAAATGCATCATTATTGTTTATATTTTTATAACTTATCAGTCCTACTATGAATTGCAATGGAAAACTTTTATCAAAAACAATAATTATGTAGTAAAAAGTTTAAAATCTTCTTAAAATATTAATTTGCAAGTTTACTTCTAATTTATTATCATATATTAAGACAACATATCCTTCATTATGGAAATTGGACCAATTAAATTTTTTTAAGAAAAGGTACATATTTTTTTTATATATGATAATAAACAAGCAGTAAACTTGCAAAATGATATTGTAGGAAGATCTTAAACTTTTTATCGCATAATAATTACTTTCTGATAAAAAATTTTCATTAAAATTAGTAGTAGGGATTAATAATTTATGAAAATATAAACGGTAAAGATATATTTGTAATTTATACAAAATAGAGGAATTATATTATAGTTTGAAAAAAACTCAAGAGGGAAAATGTAATTAACCCAAAAAAGTTCTAGACCTTTTTTACCAAACCCTTTAACTTCAATGTTTTTTTTTTTACTTAACCCATAAAAAAATATGATTTGAACCTAAAGCATAGTCCCATCACTCTCATATTTGAACCTAAAGCATAGTCCCATCATTCAAAATTAGCTAATACATCCGCTAATACACTCTATAGTATATTTCCTTTAATAATAACTTTCTCTTAGGATTTACCTTTTAGATTTAAAGTTTATATTTTTATTATATAAGATTTATATTAATAAAATCACTATAAAACGTATGTACTAATTTACTAGACGATCCCGACCAATATTCCCATAAACAACACTTTTAATTCCCAATAAAAAAAAACACTTTTACCCATTAATTACTACTTTACCATAAATGTTTATATATTTTAGGGATGGCCACGGGGTCTGACCCGCAAGTGTGGTTCGGGTTGGACTGGGCTACGGCTCACGGCCAGCACTTCGGGTTAGCAGTAGGTCAACCGAGTCCAGACCGGACCGGGTAGCAGATCAGTTTTATCCAACCTAGCTCGAATCGCCTAATAGAATATGTATAGGCAAACCAGTCCGGGTTTTTTTTTTTTTTAACTTAAGATAAAAAAAAACTTGAATATTAAGTAAATAGGTTGCATAAATGATAAAATTAACTTAAAGAACTTACATGAAAGTAAGTTAGATAATATAATACTTACTTACTAATACATGAAAATAAAGGATAACATAAGATTTTTTGTATTAAGTTAGAAATGTTAAGATTTATTAAGTTAGAAAGCTTAAGATTTTTTTATTTTAGAAAACTTGAGATTTTTTTTAAGTTTAGAAAACTTAGATTTTTTTTATAAGTTTATACTATTTGAATTATTTTTTTATTAATTTTATTTAAACTTAATGTTTTTTTTACTGAGTGCAGAAAAACTTAAATGAATTGTTTTAGGGGTTCAGTAAATTTAAAGTATTTATTTTAGGTTTGAAAACTTAAAGTATTTGTATTAAGTTAAAAATTTTAAGAATTAAAAAATATATATATTAGAAAAAGCCACCTTGAAGTGGTGGGGGGTTTGTCATGGACCCCTACCAGTTTTATTAATAATAAAATAAAAACTATATAGGAGGGGTACTTATGGCCTAAACCTCCCAAAAGAAATTACAATTTAAAAGTCCTATCTATTTGACCGAGTTTGACTAGATTCGCCATCTCTTTCATCTTCTTCATTCGATCTTTCGGGAGTTACTAGATCTACATACGACTCATTAATATTGAACCCAACAATCTTGTCTTCTTAAACTTACCAATCAACTAGACACATAAGAACCTCTAATGTGTTATGGGACATCCGACTCCTAAATTCGTCGATTGTACGACGACTGTTGGAGAAGGCACTTTCAGAAGCCACAGTAGAGACAGGAGCTGTTTGGATATCTCGACCGATCCTAGATAAGAAAGGATGTTGTGCCGAATTTTTCTTCCACCATCCAGGTATATCGTATATAGACAACTCGGAAAGAGTTCTTCTCGTAGATGATGAACTTGGGGTGGCACAGAGATCATATACATTCATCATGTATCCAAATCTTCCTTGACTTGAAGATGAAGAAAATGGAATCCCTCTATATTGTGATGGTCCTTGACTTGAGCTTCCTGTTTCACTTTCTCTTGAATAGAGATCGTATAAGTTTTTCAAAGTTTGAGATGTTTTCTCTTTTATTCTATTGGCATTTCTTTGGAAATTAAAAAGTGAATCAAAGCAAGTATCCAAACATGAATAAAAAAAAATAAATCAAAGTTTCAAACCCCTCACGTTTAAAACGAGGTCTAAAATCAAAGCAACACAATATATGATAGGAAAATTTTCATAATACTTTTTTTAAAAAATTCCATATCAACATTATAGGACAATACATGGCATGTGGTCAAAATTCTCTAAAAACACTTGCAACTTTTATCATTGTGGGTTGATGCATATGATGAGTAGTGGGGTAGTATTGTCCATATAAAAGTTCAGTTGCTTGTTCAAAATTTTTTAAAATAGAACAAATAACTACAGCTTAATCAAAAATACTTTCCTCAATTGTTGGTCCATGATTTGCAAGTGTAAATTCAATGAGTTTTGTTTATAAGGAAAAACAAGTTTGTAACATATCTAAAGTTGAGTTCCATCTTGTAGTAATATCTATATCAAAACATCTATAAGATACTTTATATTCTCTACAAAATGATTTAAAATGTTGTCGTCTAAGACCGGAAGATCTAACAAACTTTATAATGTCTCTAATCATATTTGTAACATGTTCAACATATGAATAACCGTCTTGTATTCACAAATTCTAAATATGACATGCACATCTAATATGAAATAACTGTCCATCTAAAATTGGTCTAGAATTATTTTTCAACATTGAAATTGAAGAATCATTATTTGAATCGTTATCAAAAGAAATGGTAAAAATTCTATTATCAATTCTATAATCACGACATGTTTGAATAATATTTCGTGCTATATTTGTACCAGTAAGTGGGAATTCAAAATTTTTAAAACCAATGATTTTTTTGTTTAAATGCCAATTTTCATCGACCCAATGATATGTAATCCACAAAAAATATTCAGAAGTAAAGGTTGTCCAAGAATCACAAGTAAGGGAAAATTTACTAGGGATAGATTCAAAAATAGCAAGGGAGTTTTTTTTCTTCCTAAAAACTCTTAAGAATTTCCCTCCTAAGTGAAGTTCTATAAAATCCCTTATAAGCCGGTTGAAGTGTTGTTTATACAAATTTTGAAGATGAATGATCAGAAGGTCATAAAGGAAGTCTACCAATTGACACCTACCTAACTATTTCTCTTCTTACTAACTCACTATCATAATTAAAAGGTGCAATTGGATTTCCGAAAGCACTAGCCAAACCCGAAAATTGTGTTTGTGTAGTTAAATCTGCATAATGAGAAGGATCTCTATGTCTTTTAAGTGAACTGGTGTCATCATTCTTCTTATGTGTGGATTCCTTTTTACAAATTTTTCATCTAGTTTTATTATTAGGGTATTTATCAAAAATATTCCAAACCAAAGGCCTTTTTCTACCAATACTAATACAAAATGCGGTATCGAAAGTAGGAGGCATCTCATTTTCTTTATTATGTATATTTTGTTCATTTTCATTATCAAAGTATACGGTGTGGGAAGAAGCATGTCTTGAAGATGAATCCATAATAATAATTAATAATAAAGTGAGCAACTTTAATAACTAAATAAATCAAGTAAACAAATAATTATTTAAAACTAAATAAAGAAATTCTAATTAATAAAGTAAATAAATAAGTATTGAAAAATTAAATAAATATATTATAGTAAATAAAGTAAATAAATAATCATTTAAAACTAATAAAGTTTCAAAATATAATAAATAAATAAATTAACGTAAACTAAGGTAAAGAAAGCAAACTATCAATGATGAAGCCTGCGGGATGTCCGAAAAAGATTTGAAGAAGCTTTGATTTTTGTTGGTTTCTTCGATTCCTTCCTTCCCCCGAATTATAAACAATTATCTAAAAAAAATTGCAAGTGATTTTGATTCTTGAAAAGTAAGTAAAGAAGAGTTTAAGAAAGATATGAGAGAATTAAGGAGAAGGTAGAAGAGAGAATGAGTGATTTTTTGTATGAGAAATGAATTGGTTTAGAAGGGTATTTATAGTTTTTAAAAAAATGGTCATTAAAAAAAATTGGACCGTTGGGTCTCAACGGTCAGATGAACTGGACCGTTAGATCTCACAGGTCAAACCATCTGAACCGTTAAGATCAAATAGTCAGATCATCTAGACCGTTGATCTGCGACGGTTGCAAAGTAGGGATAAAAAACCCCAACAATTGAATTTCTTTTTTTGTTTTTTTGCAGTTGGCCCACAGTCCGTGTCCTGGGCTGGCGGACTGGGCTGGTCTGGGCCAATTTGCCAATTGATTTGGAATTTTTATCGGGTCGGGTCAATTTCAAGATAAATATGTGCCAGTCCTAGTCTGGGTCGCGAATCACAAAATCATAATACAGCGGATCGGTCCTATTGGACCACACACTTGTGGCAGGTTGTACCTGGGTTGGATCCGAGTTGTAACAGGGCCGGGCTAAGCGGGTTTTCCAGGCCAACCCAGCCCGTGACCATCCTAATATATTTATTTTGTTTTTATGAAAAATAAAATAAAAGTTCTTATCAAAAAGAAAAAAAGAAAGCGCTATAGACTATATATAAATTACTGGTGAAGAAAGAAAAGCAGTGGAGCCTTTGAAATTTTAAAGAGGCCGTGTGTGGATGGAGGAGGTTTTCGGGAGTTTCCATGGGTGGTTTTGCCCCTCTCTTCATCCACCATGGCCTGTGATTTTCAATTTCTCTTCAAAAACAAAACCGCCCATTCTTCTGCTGCTGGTTAAAGTACTACTACTACGTTCATCTGCTGCTGCTTCTTTTCTGCTGTGGTTCGCAACAACCTCTGCAAAGAACCAAACAGGACCTTTTCAAATGAGGCTGTGAAGATTTCCTAATTATAATTTCAATAATCAGGGTTTGAGCTAGTCTTCGTATCTTGGCTGGGCAAAACCCAAATTACAACTGGTGTTTGCAGCCATGGCAGGCTTTGCCTTCCTCTGATTAATGGCAGATCTGAGCCTCCTTCTTTCTATGAAACCCTTTTTTTTCCTTTCTTTTCTTGGTCTTTCCCTGCAGATTTTTCCTCCTTTAGTTTTTATGGTTAGATCTAATGAAATCAGTGGTTTTTAATTCGATCGAGGGAAGATGTTGAGGACGGAAAATTCTTCAAAATCTTCAAATCCATTTTCAACTCTGGGATAGAAGGGTGAATTCGGGGATAATTGGTTAGAAAACAAGAGGTAAAAATGAAAGAGTTGAAGAAAAGAGAACGGAAGAAGAGAGTGAAAAATCCAAATTGCAGCAATTTGGACGGAACCTGTGTGTAAGGTTACGGGTTCGGTTTTAATTCCATGTTAATTTTTTTTTTGTATAAAAACGACTTGAAATATATTTTATAAAAGAATTGAATTAACCAACGTACGTTTTTAGGTTTGATTTGAGCAAAAATCTGATGGACTTATAAAAACAATTTAATTTAACGCATAATATATTTGAATCGATTTTAATTTGAAAAAAATATACTTCTTTTGTTTAAAGTGAAGGAGAAGGAATCTGATTGGAGAGGAAATTTTTTTTAAAAAAATTAGGATTAACAGCAAAATATCCCTCAAGAGTTAAATTTACAAATACTTTAGCCTCTATTGTTAATTATTAAATAAACAAGCAGTTTATTTCTACTGATTAATTCATGTATATTAAATGCTTACATCAAATTATATTTATATGTGAAATTATCATACTATCCCTGAACTATTTGAATTTTATTAACAAATTGGACATATTTGAACTTTCGATAATTCTAACATATTATAATTAGGGCTGTAAAAGGGACGGGTTTTGTCCATATCTGCACAGGTCTATACCCGTTTTTAGCGAATAAGGTTTAAATTTTATATCCGCAGACCAGTACCCGTACCCATATTTATTATGTTATATGGGTCTGGGTAGGGTATGATAATACCCAAATCCGTATATCCATACATATGGATTAATAAAATAATAATATATATTATATATATTATATTAGATGGAGGGCAATGAATGTGCTTAGTGAGGTTTGTCCGAATGGTTAAGGAAGCAAACTTGAAGTCTTGCATGGCTTATTTGTTCAGGTTTGAATTTTGCTCTTGTAAACCTTTTCTCTTTTTTTCTCCTTTTCACTCATTTTTCCTTTTTTCTCATTTTCAGTTATTTTCTCTTTTTTTTCTTCTATTTAGTCCTAAATAGAGTCTCTTTAGTTGATGGATTTGGCCAACTAACCTCTTTCAAATTATTTATTTATTTATTTTCAACTTTACTTCAATATCATTTCACAAATATTTTATTTTTACTAAATATAAAAATATATTATTTAATCCCGTATAAAAGTAATTTATGATAGAAATTTTTGTCTTATTTTTTATTTTATAGAACTACTAAAAATATAGATCATGACAAAAACGACAATCTTTTTCTTTGTTTTTCTTTGTCGTTCTCTATCTTATATGTTACTATTTGACTTATCTATTAGGCGACACCGTATTATTACATATACTCTTTGCTTAGAGATTGTCCAGGATTTACATTAGAGACTGATTTAATATAGTTAAAGGGGTCTATATCCCTATTCATTTTTGTATATGTTAAATGATTCTATTTGTTGAAAGAAATATTGAGGAGATTATGTTAATAATGTTAAAATTTTTATTTTAGAATTATACATTGTTTTATATATTTTTGTTTAACAGGGAAAAAAATAGAAAAATATCATACGGGTATGGGTTGTATAGTCGGGTTTGGGTCCAGAAATTTTATGCCTAGAGGGTATGGGTCCGGGTCTAGGTCCAAATTTCACTATACGGGTATGGGTCTGAGTCTGAGGGTACTCTAAGAGTTTGGACCCATTTACAGTCCTAATTATAATAAAGAAAAGTAAAAAGAAAAAAAGTTTTGTGACAAGCTAGTAACTAGTTGATAGAATCAATCTAAGGGCTGGGTTCGAAATTTGAACTATATTCTCTCCTCTAATATATAAAAAAATATATTTAAGAAAAACGAAAAGCAAATAGGAAAGTTTTTAGGCATAAAAAAATACCTAAATAACCGGCAATTTGCAAATGAAAATTTCAAATAAAGAAAATACTTCCTTAAAATAGCGAAATTGGAACTATTAGTCCATAAACTAATTGTTTTAATCTTAACTTAACCCATAATTTTTGTTTCCTTTTTTTAATTTTCAAATATTTATTTTCAAAAGATTTTAGTCCTTGTCACTAATTTCATAACATAATCTGACAATTAAAAATAAATGAGTCTCATTTTATTCATAAGTAAAGTTAAAAAAATACATTTTACTTACTTAACTCAACCATCATTCTATTTAGCAGTGTCAAACGGGCCAAATCGGACCGGACCGGACCGGCCCGCGTCCAGCCCGCACCTAAACGGTCCGGTCCGGTCCGGGCCTATTTTTGACGGGCCTAAATTACCTAAACCCATATCCGCCCTGTAGCCGACCCGCGGGTAAACGGGCCCAGCCCGCGAGCTTTGCTCTGCTAATTTTTCCGATTTTTTTTTAAAATCTTACCTATTAACTATAATAATAATATACATTAATCCTAAACCTAATCAATCAAAATAGAGAAAAACCAACATAAAAAAATTAATAAGTAACAATAATCATCCAACAAAACAAATTAATAATTATTTAACAAAAAAGTCAATACGAAAAATTATACACCAACTTCTTCTTCTTCATCATTTCATCTTGAGGACTCATCTTCAACTTGATTACATCCTCTCCTCATCATCTTTACCTATAAAATGCAAAACATAGATTATATAGTAAATAAAAAAAATTAATAAATAATATTCATAAATTAAATGAAGAAAAAAGTTGTACTTACTCTCTAAATATCATTTCATTGATATGAAAGCAAACTTTACATGACGTGAAATGCTAGATGTTCCATATTTTCCTCCCTGCAATATACACCGTCCCCACAACGAACACATTCAACCCTAGGTTCTCCATCTTCACCAACAATATCAAGCCTTCCGGTATGAATCCATACATTTGACTTATAGGATTTTTTTCGCTTTCTTTAAAAATTGTGGAGCATTTGATTGATCACATTTATCACTAATATCATCAACAACATTTTTTATCCATCTTACGCAATGGATAAAATGTTTATAATTCATGATTTGAAGCACTTACTAACTAATCGATGAATGATGATAAAGATTATAAACAGGAAGCACTTAAAGATTATAATGATAAAGATTCCAAAAACCCGATAGTGCTTACAGAGTTGAACATTATAGGCCTAATGAATTGTTAAGCAATTGATTCATCATCACCAACATTTTTATCCATTTTCTGCAGTATTTCAATGCACAAACACATTCACATAGCGAACACTACACAAACACAATCACATAAACATTACAAAGATTGAGGCATTGTGAGGCAAGAAATAATGGAGAAAGCGAGAGGACATGGTTTATGCGGAGTTTAAGATTCCGTGTATTCTTAAAAGAGCGTGATGTATGAAAAGAGGTGGATAAGAAGGTTATCAGGTTTCTTAAGATGGTAAATGAGGCACAAGTAGATAAATTCTGAGGAAGAAGATTTCAATTGAAAACCTTCATGAAACAGCCCGTTTTGATAGTGATATTTGCCATAGAAGTTAGAACCCAGCAATAATCCAAACGACACACCCCTGGGTAGAACACAAACAACACTAACACACAAATCGGCTACAAGCCAACAATTTACAAGGAACCGGCAAGGTTCTTAACTAAAACAACCAAGAAACAATAAAATTGCCCACACAAGCAAGGGACACAGCCCAAGTGCAACAAAGAAAAGCAATGTACCTTGTAATGTAACCCGTAAAGAAGCTTCGGGTATAGGTACTGTAGCACCGCAAGTTTGAAAATCCAAAATTCTGCCCAAACTAACTTGTACAAATGGAAGGAAAGGACTTGTACGTCCAGCAGCGCCTTGCTACACAATGCACAAACACATTCACATAGCGAACACTACACAAACACAATCACATAAACATTACAAAGATTGAGATTATGGTGTCAATGGAAAATGGTGTCCTGTAGCATTTGTTTTTTCACCGTAAACTTTTTAAATTTCTTCTCAGGAATCAATCAATGGAAAACAATATTTATATTTAATCATAATAGCATCACAAGAAAACACAACGTTTATCAGACTAGCTTTCCATTTTCCCATTCTAAAGTAAAAGGATGATAAAGATTATATCCAGGAAGAGGAACAAGGCCAGCTTCAATGCTACTAACATCATCTTCCAATTCCCTATATTGCTTAATAACATCAAGCACAATTTTAACAACCCCATATCATTAGGCTTTTCCTTTTGTTCATAAATAAAGTGTTCACTATTTTAACAGATTTATACGTATATGAAAACATGTTCAGTTATATCATACATTCAGATTAATTCTTATTCGAGTTGGGTACAATTTATGAGAATAGTAAAACTTTCGCACAAGGTATAACTACATTTTCAGAATTCGAATTCGAGACTTTTAATTAATTTAATTAAGTTAGGAGAAACTCTATATTGTTATAATTTGTTCAATCAACTTGGCCTCTATTATTACAGCTTGACCAAGAATCAAGTTATTTTTTCTGGCCTTTAAAGGGGAAGTTTAAAAACAGAAGAATCAATTCCTATAACAAATTACTTATAGAATTTGTTCTGCAGCCTTGTATGGGGATGAAATGGTGTCAATGTCTTGAAAGTACAATTACACAATTTTTTTTTTATTTTTAATAAGTGGTTGCATTGAACATTTAAAATAAATTATATAAATGAATAAGAGACAAATCTCAATATTCCATCGCCCACTTCATTAAATCAACCCCAAATTAGGAAAAAATTTATGGGTTTTGGAGAAAAATTTACAAGGTTTTGATATTAGGCATAGTTTTTGAAGATTATTAGATGAAACAGAGGAAGAGACAGAACAAGATAAGGTTTTGGGGTTTTTTTTTTTACAATGACAATTTGAGGGTTAAATCAACAACCATTTGAAAGGAATCAGAATACCCTTTTTTTGCCCTGAGGAATCTAAAAAAGACCCACTTTCTCAAAATCAAAGGAAAAAAATGCAGGGAAATTCACCATTAAAACAAAAGGGGTTCAATTAGAGAAAATTAAAACTATATTCTTCGAGATTCAAACTAAAGAAATATCCGAACCCATCAAAATCCTCAAAAAATTGAAAGAAACAAAAGGGATTAAATATCTACTACTAAAAATCTAAGAAATTATACAAAGAAATTAATGGATTTGAGGAGTTCACTTTCTTCTTGTTTTACTCGCAATTTCTTGTGCTATTTCAAGCTAGACTAGTTTTATCGGAGAGGAAAACTTACATTGTTCCCAAAATAAATTGCGGAGGCGGCGGCGAGAGGCGCGGCGAGAGGTGGCGGGAGGCAGCGGCGAGAGGTGGCGAGAGCTGCGGGAGGCGAGAGACAGAGAGAGCCGAGAGCTGCGGCCCGGGAGGCAGAGAGACGAGAGAGCCGAGAGATGCGGCCGCCGGCCGGGAGGCGAGAGAGACGGAGAGAGCCGAGAGGAGAGGAGAGGCTGCGGGAGTGAGAGAGGGGAGGAAGACAGATCGTCGTAGGTAGGGTTTTCATCATTCAATTGTTAATTATTTTCATTTAGGTCCCTAACAAAATAAAGAACTTTAATTAGGTTCTAAAATAATTCATGTAATAATATCTTTCAACAAACGGGCGGCCAGCTGGGACCGGGACCGGACCGGCCCGTGAAAGCCCGCATAAAAAACGGTCCGGTCCGGTCCGAGCTCGTTTTTGGCGGGCCTAAATTTTGAAAACCAAAACCGCCCATAACGCGGGCGGTCCGGGCCGGCCCGCGGGCCTAAGCCCGTTTTGACAGTGCTAATTCTATTAAACAAAACAATGGAGTCTAATTGAAAATTTGAAATACTCTTAGAATTTATTTGAAATTTTCTATAAACTTGGAGGAAAAACAAGTTTAGACCCGAAAAATAATTGAGGTATTCAATTAAATAAATTTTCTTTGAATTTTTAGGAAAATTCTCTAAATTCGAAGGAAATTTTTATATATTTTGAGAAATTTTCACATGAATTTTAAGAATATTTTAAGTATTCATTTATATCGTATTGTTTTGTTTAATGGAGTGATGATGAGCTGATTTAGTGAAATGTCTTTTTTAATCTTTCTTATGAGTTAGGTGAGACTCACATGTTTTTTATTACCAGAGTCTGCCAGGGAAGTGATAACCAGTAAACAGGTTAAGACTACAAAAATAATTCAAAATTAATCTTGTCAATTTCTCAATACAGAAATTCATAGCTACTCTGTGTGAAATTTGAAGGAAGCTATCCAGAGAGGAGCCTTTGAAATTTGAAGGATTGCGTGGATGAGGAAGGTTTTCAGGAGGTTCCAGGTGTGGTTTTGCCCCTAACTTGAGGCTTCCTAATTTCTCTACAAACCAAAACCCTGCCTTCGGCTGCTGCTGGTGGTAAAATACTACTATTTCATCTGCTACTGCTTCTTTCTGTTGTACACAACAATCTGAGACGAATCAAACAAAACATTTCAAAGCCTGTAAAAATCTCCTAATTATAATTTTAATAGTCAAGGGTTTGAGCTAGTTTTGTATCCTGGCTGGGCAAAACCCACTGAAGTTCTGATATTTGTTGCCATGGCGGGCTTTGCCTCCCTCTGATTAATGGAAGATCTGAGCCTCCTCCTTTATGTGAACATTCTTTATTTGTTGAAAGAGGAGTTGTTGAATCCTTAGATCGCCGACGACGTTCGTAGAGCTCTATTTTTCGCACATCGTGGGCGGTCAACAGATCGATCTTTCGTCCCACCTCTTCTTTAATATTTTTAATGGCTGATCCTATATTTTTTTTTCTTTTTGGTTTAATGAAGTTTCTTGATTGATTGTCAATCTATTATTAGTTTCGTTTCATAATATGATTATTTTTTATTTTACATATATTAAGAAAAATCTTAAATCATTATAAAATATTTTAGAATAAAATACCTCTAGTACTCTTGTAATAATTTAATAAATTCTATTTTTAAAGTTTTACCTTCACTCTCTAATGCATTAATTAAATATGAATATTCTTGAAAAAAAATTTTATAAAAAGAGATCACCTTATATATAAGAGTCTAAATATGACAAGTTAACCTTTTAATATGAAATGAGGTAATATTTTGTTAAGGACAAAAAGGTAAATTCCACAATTACCTTAATGTTCCTCAATTTATTTAAGTGTTAACTAACCGACTTTAGGTAAGTTTTCCTATTTATTAATAATGGGAGCAAAGTGTTGTACCCTTTACTGAAGAGCAATATTTTGCTATTAACCCAAAAATGCTAGCACCTTTTGAAAGATGATTTTATAATATTAAAAATAAAAGTAGATAAATTTAGTCTCAAAATCATTCATTTAGCCTTAATTAGATTTTAGTTCTCAATCATTCATATTTGTAAGAAGATTGGAAGACTTGATTCGGAGGCAATTTCGAGATTTCTTCAGGCAATTCGAGAGACGAGCTCGGGAATTCACTAGAATTGTGGAGTCTTCGATTCTTCTCCTAAGCTCTCTAAACTCTTTCAATTATATTAGTTTTTCTATGAATTTTGCTTTTTAGAAATATGTTTAGCGTATAATTTTCTTTTGTGGTTGAATGTAGATAAACCCTAGAATACTTGGTTATTGTTTTTAATGAATTTCCAGTTTTAATTGTTGATTCTTGTTTAGTTGTTATTCAATTGTTGTGATTACTTATTGGTTTCCACGAGATTGGTACTTTCGCAAAGTTATTTGGAATTGAGAAAGGAAGACAACCTAGAGTTTTAATTGGATAATAGGAATTGGTAATTTAGTAGAGCTACTAATTATGGTCCTTAGTTCATTAACTATTCACTCCTAATTTATAATTCGTTCATAATCAAATTAGGGAGAGAAGGGATTCCTGTCTAAACGGTTAAGTGAATAGGAGGGTTTTAGCCTAAAGAAAGGGATTATCCAATGTTTGAGTGAGATCCAACCAACGATGACATGATCCGGGATGACCAGAAGCTAAGAAATTGATTCAAGGCTCAATCACTAGAGTATGAGTAAGAAATATCAAGAAATATGATTATGGCTTGGCTAAAGGCATTATTGTATTCATTGAAGAAACCATGAAGAATGGATTAAAGAGCAAGAATAAAGGCATTGAAGATGAAGGAAAACCTCCCAAGTAGCTCATGATTCATACCATAAGCAAAGAGTATTCAATGAAACAAGTTGGAGGTGCAAAGGTTCAAGAAGAGTGAAGAACAAGACCTACTGCAGGCGATAGATTATGTACCTACTGTCCATCGTAGGTTTCTGTCCAAAATGGCCTTGGTGTGCTGAAGACCTACCGCGTGTGGTAGGGTAACCTACCATCGACAGTAGGGTACTACTTTTATGTAATGCGATGTTTTAGGCGGGAATTGCTATTTTAATTTACTTCACACCTTTTAATTAAGTCCCTAATGAGTCTTGGGTTGACCCAAGACAATATTTATATTAGGGTTTAGCACAAACTCTATAAATACCTCTCTATAGCCTAATTGTTAGACTAATTGATATTTTATGAAAATTGATGAGTTTATCTCTAGGGTTCTTAAGTTTTGAGGCTTTCTCCTTGAACTTCATCTGGGATTTGATCATTCCTTTAATTGATTTTATTTGAATACTTGGATTAGGTTGATTCAAGGTTCATAATTTGATCATAATTCCTAATTATATGATAATCACACACTTGTGATTTGTCTAGAGTTTAGGTGTTCTTCAATTGATCTAATTGGGAAGGGGGTATCAAGTACCATTGTTTGGTTAGCAATTGAGAAAAAGTTCCTCTTCATATACGTTTGTTCATAGTTTGGGCTGAATTATAGGTGAGTGTTGTTGAAGAAGATCAAGTCCTATTGAAGGCAAGGTCCTGGGGAGATTGATATGAAGATTTGAATTCCATTGAAGATCCTAAATCATATCATTTTGGTATCAGAGCAACCTTCGAAGTAAGCTCTAATTTGTGTTTGATTGTTTCAAAATTCATTAAAAAAAGTATATGATGATCTATTGAAAAATACATGAAGGCCATACAATTCTCGGGCAGAAAAGTTGATGCCAGAAGATTGGCTTGATCTGAAGACATACTGAGTTTTTTTATGCAGCATTTGATATAGATCTCAACTATTAAGAGTTATTGATCAATTACAATTTTTGGTTTAACTCAATTTGGACTTAATTTGATAGATCAAATTGATAAAACGTTCAATCCGTTTAGAAACAGAAATTGTTTGGAAAGTGTGGATTAATCTGTTCATAGCTTGTGTTATACTCATCCAATTAAAACCAATTTGGAGTTGGAGTTGTATTTTGGGAGTTATCTTGATTTTTGTAATAGGGTATTAGTGATCTGTGTTTTCTGGAAATCTTTGTTTTAGTACTTTTACTTCTTTGTTTAGCTTAACTTTGTTTTGTTTCATTGTTATTGGATTCTAATTGCTTTCTTTCAGTTTTTATTCTTCTTTGCATGATAAAATTTATTTCGATTGTATCTAATTGCTCTTGGATTGTTTTTGAAACTCTTGCATAATAAGTGTTTGATTAAATTTCTATTTGAACTTATTTAATTCCTCAACTAGATGTTTAATTAGAATTTGTCTTTGGTTGATTGCGTTTGGTGATTGTGGCGGAGGAATTTTGAAGACTCAAAGAACTCTTGTGAGGTAAAAGTTTGGGAAAAAAAAAAAAAGGCAAGAGGGTGAGCTTATCGTTATAAAGACTATAAGAGAGCCAAACAATAAGGAATAGAGTGATCATTAAAAGAGAGCATACACCTAGGGAGTGATTGTGAGGTCCTATTTCTTGTTTCTTTTGTTTAAATTGCAAGTTTCATCATGTCTACGAATTTTCAATTACCAACTCCTCACAATAAAGGAACTAGTGAACCTCCTCATTCCAACGTACATCCAATGAGGGTCATCATGCAAGAGCTTCAATCTATGAGAAGAGAATAGGAGATATGCTAAGGGACATAACTAATCTATCTATAGAGCAAAGAGGCCAAAGCCACATTGAAGGGCATGTCAATTCTCATTCTCAAAGGGGGTTTTGGAAGCTAGAATCATCATGGTTCATTTGGAACACCGGTTCAAAGCACTCATCAATTCTCTGATGATGGTAGACACACCACTCCTAGAGGTGGAAGAAGAGGAGGTCTAGGAGGAAGGGGTTACAATAGAACATAAGAAGAGGTTCCAAGATATGTAGCATAGTATGAAGATAAGTTGTTTGATGACTATGGAGAGAATCCTAATGTTATCCAAGTATACTTTGGTGGTTATTATAGTGGACAATAAGGGGATAGAGCCTTAGACAAGATCAAGTAGAGGGTTCCTAGCTTCAAGGGGGAAAGTGATCCAAATGTGTTCCTTGATTAGGAACGTCAAGTGGAAAACCTTTTGATGGTGAGAAATTATAGGACAATATCAAGGCTAAGTTAGCCATTGCCGAATTTTCTAGTTATGCATTTCATTGGTGGGAAAGAATTGTCACTCAAAGGGTTAGAAATAGAAGGCAACCATTTGAAACTTAGGACAAATTAAAGACTCTCATGAGAGAAAGATTTGTACCAAAACATTATTATAAGGAGCTTCACTACAAATTGACAACTCTTAGGCAAGGTACCAAAAGTATTGAGGAGTATAGGCAAGAGATGGAGTTATACACTTTGAGGTTGAGTTTGGAGGAGGACAAGGATGCTTCTATTGCTAAGTAGTCTCAATGGGGACACTGCTAATCAATTAGAATTGTACCCTTACGCCACTTATGAAGATATGTGCCATTTGGCAACCAAGATTGAGACTCAAAGGAAGAGAAGTGTTTTCTCTGAAAGTACTCTTCCTTCTTCAAGAATTTTATGTCTAAGCCTCAAGCATCTACTTTCAAAGGTTTTCCAAAGAAGGACGAAACACCTAAGATGGCTTTCAAAGATAATCCTAAGCATAAGGTGGAAGCGAAAGGTAGATTGATCACTAATCCAACTAGGTGCTTTAAATTCAATGGTTTGGGACATATAGCTATCAATTTTCCTACCAAGAGGACTTTGATCTTTCGTGAAGACTTGAATTGTTGGATTAAGAAAGATGATGCAGAAAGTCTTGAGAAAATTGTTGATTATGGGAATAGCCATGAAGATGGAACCATTGGGGATGCTTTCTAGATGTTGTGGAAGATGTTTTGAGTTTGGTGACTATAAGGTCTTTGACTACTCAAATTATTGATGATGACTCAAGCATTCAAAGGGAGAATATCTTTCATGTCAAATGCAAGGTGGAAAGTAGACTTGGTAACCTCATCACAGATAGTTGTAGTTACACTAATGTAGCTAGTACCTAGCTTGTGGAGAAATTGAATTTGTTTACCTTTAAACATCCTAATCCTTACAAGTTACGTTGGTTGAATAATAGTGGGGAATTTAGAGTGTGGAGACATATGAAAGTGCCTATTGCTATAGGAACATACAATGATGAAGTGGTATGTAATGTAGTGCCTATGTATGCTTGCCATTTATTATTGGGTAGTCCTTTGAAATTTGATAGGAAAGCCAAAGGTTGAAAAATCTTATACCATTCTCTTACATCTCAACAAGTTAGAGAAGAACAAAAGAAAATGAGAGAAAAGGAAAGAACTGAGAATGAACAAAAGAGAAATATCATTGAAGAAGAAAAAAGAGTTGAGGAAAAAGAAATGAGTGTTGAAAAGACAAAAGAGATTAAAGTGAAGAGTGATAAGAAAATGAGTGATCAAAAGAAAGAGAGTTTTACAAAAGTAAAGAGATGTTTCTATGCAAAAGAGAGTGAGATCATAGAAGCTATTGAAAAAGAAGAGTTGGTGTTATCTTATATTGCAAGGAAGCATTTGCTTCTACTAATTATAATTTATCTTCTTTGCCTACTGCTATTTTGAAGGTGATTGAAGAATTCAAAGATGTCTTTCTCGATTAGATACCCGATGGACTCCCTCTTTTACGTGGCATTAAACATCAAATTGATTGTGCCTTGTGCGGTGTTACCAAATAGGCTGGCTTATAGGAGCACTCCCGAAGAGACCAAGGAGTTGAGAGACCAGTGGAAGAATTTCTCTCTAAAGGTTATGTAAGAGAAAGTTCAAGTCCTTGTGTCGTTCTTGTTTTATTAGTTCCTAAAGAAGATAGTACATGACGCATGTGAGTAGATTGTAGAGCCATTAACAATATCACCATCAAATATAGGCATCGTATCCCTAGGGTAGATGACTTGCTTGATGAGTTGCATGGTCTCAAATATCTTCAAAGATAGATTTAAAATCGAGATATCATCAAATTTGCATGAAAGAATGGGATGAACTAATTTTGGTCTTTATGAGTGGTTGGTCATGCCTTTTGGTTTAACTAATGCTCTTAGCACATTCATCAGACTCATTCATCGTGTTTTGAGGGATTTCATTGGAAAATTTGTTGTGGTTTATTTTGATGACATCTTGATCTATAGCAAAACTTATGAAGATCATTTGCATCATCTTAAACAAGTTTCATTTGTTTTTAGAAGTGAAAAATTATATGCTAACCTTGGAAAATGTGAGTTTTGTTTGGAAAATGTTACTTTCCTAAGTTATGTGGTAAGTTCTCGCGGTCTCCAAGTGGATGAAGACAAGGTGAAAGCAATCAATAATTGGCCTAGTCCCAAAAGTGCATCCCAAGTGAGAAGCTTCCGTAGTCTAGCAAGCTTTTATAGAAGATTTACCAAGGACTTTAGTACCATTAATAGTCCCTTGATGGATATAATCAAGAAGATGACCGGATTATAATGGGAGGAAAAAGAAGAAAAGGCTTTTAAATTGTTGAAAGAAAGGTTAAGTAGTGCTCCTCTATTAGCACACCAAACTTTGAGAAAATGTTTGAAATAGAGTGTGACGCCTAGGGGGTTGGCATTGGAGGAGTTTTGACACAAGATAAGAGGCCTTTGGCTTATTTTAGTGAAAAGTTGACTGGAAAAGCAACATTGAATTATGCTACTTATGACAAGGAGCTCTACACTTCATGAGAACAAAGTATTGACAACATTATTTATGGCCTAAAGAGTTTGTAATCTATATCGACCATGAATCATTGAATTTTCTCAAAGGACAACAAAAACTCAACAAGAGACATACATGGATGGAATTCATAGAGACATTTCCATACATCATTCGATACAAAAAAGGTTTAAAAAATGTTGTAGTCAATGCTTTGTCAAGAAGGTACACTCTAATTTCTATTTTACAAGCTCAAATACTTGGTTTTGAGATGCTTAAAGAGTTATATACTGGGATAATGACTTTAAGGACATATTTGATGCTTGTTTGATTGTGCGTAGTGAAAAGTACCTTCCACATGATGGTTTCTATAGCATGAAGGTAAATTGTGCATTTCTTCTTGTTCCTTTAGATTATTGCTAGTTAAGGAAGCTCATTTTGGTGGTTTGATGGGTCATTTTGGTATTTCAAAAACTTATAACATTTTGCATGAAAATTTCTTTTGGCCCGCATGAAAAGAGATGTAGAGAGGTCTATTGACAATTTTTTAGATTGTAAAAGGGCTAAAGCTACATCTTTGCCACATTGACTTTATACTTCTTTGAGTGTGCCTAGAGAACCTTGTGGAGAAATCTCTATATATTTTATTCTTGGACTACCTAGATCCCTTAAAGGCATGGATTCTATATTTGTTATGGTAGATCAGTTTTCTAAATTGGCTCATTTCATACCTTGTAAGAAAACCGATGATGCTAGCCATGTTGCGGATTTGTTCTTCACTTGGGTGGTATAATTCTATGGTTTTACCCAGAACTATTTATTTTGGATCATGACACTAAGTTCCTTTGTCCTTTTTGGCATGTTTTGTGATAGAAACTTGGAACTAACTTATTGTATTATGCTTCTTGCCACCCACAAACCGATGTACAAATGAATGCGGTAAGTAGAACCATTGGTCGAGTTCTTAGGGGCATCCTTAAGAAGAATTTACGCGAATTGGAAGCTTGTTTATCTCATATTGCATTTGCTTACAATAGAGCCTAACACTCTACTACTGCTTACTCTCCTTTTGAGGTTGTTTATGGTTTCAATCCTCTAACTCCATTTGACTTGGTGCCTTTACCTATAGATATGCTTTGAACTTGGATGGAAAGAAGAAATCAGAGTTTGTCAAGTCTATCCATCCTAAAGTCCATGAAGCTATTGAAGCCAACAGTAAGAAGCTCGTAGCTAAAAGAAGTGTTGGAAGGAAACGAGCAGTCTTTGAACCCAGAGATTGGGTTTGGATTCATCTTATGAAAGAACATTTCTTTCTCAACAAAAGTCTAGCTTGATGCCCATAGCGATGGCCCTTCTTAGTTCTTGAGAGCATTAGTGACAATGCTTATAAAATTGATCTTTTGGGTGAATATAATGTTAGCACCTTTAGTATTTCTAACTTATTTTTGTTTGATGTAGGTGAAGATTCAAGGACGAATCTTTTCAAAAGAGGGGCAGATGATATGAATTGGGATGACCAAGATGCTAAGGAATTTATTCAAGGCCCAATCGCTAGAGCAAGGGCAAGAAAGATCAAGGAATAACGATGATGGCATGGTTAAAGGAATGGTTGCCTTTATTGAAGAAACAATGAAGAATGAATTAAGAAGAGAGAATGAACGTATTGTAAGTGAAGGAAAACCTCCCAAGTTGGCTTATGATTCATCCTATAAGCAAAGAGTATTCAATGGAGCAAGTTAGAGGTGAAAAAGTCCAAGAAGAGTGAAGAACATGACCTACCATAGGCAATAGGCCTTTTACCTACCGTCCATGCTAGGTTTCTGTCCAAACAGATTTGCTGTGCTAAAGACCTACCACGTGTGGTAGGGTACCCTACCATCGATGGTATGATACTGATTTTATGTAATGCGATGTTTTCGGTAAGAATTGCTATTTTAATTGACCTTACAACTTTTAAATAAGTCCCTAATATTTTTTGGGTTGACCCAGACCATGTTCTGATTAGGGTTTAGCCTAAACTCTATAAATACCTCTATATAGACTAATCATTAGACTAGTTGATGTTTTATGAGCATTGATGAGTTTATCTCAAGGGTTTTTAATTTTTGAGACTTTCTCCTTGAACTTCATCTGGGGTTTGATCATTCCTTAGATTGATTTTATTTGAATACTTGGATTGGGTTGATCCAAGGGTTCTTAATTTGATCACAATTCCTAATACTATGATAATCATACACCTGTGATTTTGTATAGAGTTTAAGTCTTGTTTAATTGATCTAATAGGGTAGGGAGTATCAAGTCCCTTTGTTTGATTATCAATTGAGGAAAATATCCTCTTCATAAACATTTGTTCATAGTTTGGATTAAATTATAGGTAGGTGTTCTTGAAGAAGATCAAGTCTTATTGAAGGCAAGATTCTAGGGAGATTGATATGAAGATTTGAATTCTATTGAAGATCCTCAATCATATCAAAAGAGTTTTAATAATTAATTAGAATGATTTTCTTAATAAAACTAACTAAATGTTGTAGGAGGTTTCTATCATTTAAATACCCTTTTTCCAAGTTTGATTTACAACCCTTTAATTGTTTTCTTAGGTGCTAATCTAGTTTATTATTGTTTTCTTTATTTTCAAAAATCTTTCAAATCTTTTTATTTAATTAAACAGTAGAGGCGAAGTTAGTACTAGTACTTGGCCATCTCGTGAATTCGACAATATAGGCACTTTCCTTGCCATATTACAATGATAGACATGCTTGCCTAAAAGTGGAATTTTAATAGGATACTAACCACACATCAAGTTTTTGGCGCCGTTTCCAGGGACGGTAATATTACGAACGTTATTTATTTACTGATTTAATTATTTTTTGTGTTTTATTTGTTTTTACTTGTTTTTATTCCTCTTTGGATTGTGACATTTGTTTGGATTCTTTGCTCTTCTTCTTCTTCTTCTTCTTCTTCTTCTTTCCATTTTACATTCTTTCGACTAGTTTATGCCTCGTTACTAACAGGGTGAATTGGTTGAGTACAGTGCGGTAATCGAGAAAACGCTGTGAAAAGTCCGTTGCACTATCAATTTCAATACGGCGGATAAAATGACATTAGTAGTTGTAGACAAAATGAAGGAGGAGGACCCAAGGGATCCACCACCTCCAATGTGGAACGTACGATGGCGGATTATGCCCGACCGTCCATTATTGGGTGGCCGAGCATTGCAAGACCAATGGTGAACACCAACAATTTCAAGATTAACCCCAACATAATATAAATGGTTCAAAATCATGTTCAGTTTAATGGGCTACCCGACGAAGATCCCAACACACACATCACCAATTTTTTGGAGATGTGTGATATTTTCAAGATTAATGGAGCATCGGAGGATGCAATTAAACTTCACAACTCAACTTTGGTTTTTCAAACATTGTTTTATGATTTTTCCAATTGAAATAGTTGACAAAAATTATTAGTAGCTGCTAGCTCATCAAATAACTTTGTTGCCTCTCTTAAAGATTTGGATAAAATAGACCCTCTTGTTGCTGCATTAATTGTACTCTTCAAGTGAGGGAGCAAACCATTATAGAAACTAGAAATTTGCAACCATTTTGGAACACCATGATGAGGACATTTATCCAACAAGTTTTTGTAACGCTCCCAAGCCTAAAATAATGATTCCCCATCAAACTGAACAAATGAAGTAATATCATTCCTTAGCTTAACTGTCTTGGCTGGAAGAAAATATCAAACTAAAAATATTGTGCCAAAATCAGTCCAAATTGTGATACTTCCTGATGAAAGTGACTTCAACCAATCCTTAGTTCTATCCCATAGAAAAAACGGGAAGAGTCTTAGTCTTATTGCGTCCATAGTCACTCTTTTGAATTTGAAGGTGTCACACAAATCAAAAAAATTCTATATATGGGCATTGGGATCTTCACTTTCTAGTCCTCCAAATTAGACTGAGTGTTGAATCATCTTGATAATAGGAGGCTTGATCTCAAAGTTATTTGCATTGATTATCGGCCTTCTTATGCTCCTCTTATCCTTCAAATCTGATTTTGTATAATATCTCAAAGGACAATCATCGATAGCCACCAGTTCTGCATCTTCAGAATCAGTATCTGACATAGCTTTCTTTTTCCTAAGTGCAATCTCCTTTATGTTCTTTCTCCAGGTTCTCTTGATCTCATGATCAAAAGGTAAAAGCACAGGATATACACTAGTTTCAAATGCTTAGTAAAACGAAAAAACAAATGGCTAAATGAAAATAGAAATTATTCAATTCAATATCAACAAAGCAATTCCCTGGAAACAGCATTGAAAACTTAATACGTGCAAAATTAACTAGCAAGAATACTAGGTCGTAGTCAAGTAATAAAGTGATTAGTAAAATATCGTTCACACAGAGAATTGTGATTGATTACCGAATTCGTCTAATCCAACTTTATCTAGTCAACAATAATGGATGAGTTTGTAATTGTAATTAATTTGAAAAGAAATAAAATTTGCAAATCGCTCTAAACAAAGCTCTAGATACGATTTTAAAGATAACTAACATATGAGTTCATCAATTTCACCTTTATGTTCATTATCAATTAATCCATCTTATATACTGCAATGACCAACAAGTGTTCTCAAATGTTTAATATCTCTCTCTAATGTCTATTAAACATATTCACTTAGGCATATCCCTATATTCCAATATGAAGTTTAACATAAAAGAACGCATTAAGAACCAAAACTCACTTGCTGCACAAATCACACAGATATATTCCTATTCTGCATGCCATTTATGCCTTTGTTATTTTAATCTTTAAGCTAAGATATCTCTGCGAATCTTCCAACTTAATTAGTTCATTCAATTTGTGATGAAACAATTGAAAGCATTAAAACCAATGAGAAAGAATCAATTGTTAACCAATATACAAGTAGAATTAATACATAAATCATATAAAGGCTACTATTAACTACATCATGGTCTTAGATTCAAAGAAGTATAACATAACTAAACTAAAGTAAAGAAGTAGTTAAAGAAGACTAAAGCGTTCGAAAACATCACGGTTGATTGAAGTTTCAATATTCGATGAGAAAACTTCAAAAACTTGTTCTGAATCCTTTGCAAGAGTTAAGAGTTGAAGAACTAAATAGGAGGTTAGCCAAAGCTTGTCTAACCCTTAGTTCTAATTCTTTCTAACTTCAAAGTATCAGAAATTACTAAAAGAAATAATAATAATAAGATCCACACAAGTTCTAAAAGGAAATTTTTAAAATTCTGGCAAGTGTAGGGCGCCAGGTTCCTTGCGTATTGCGTGCCTTGTAGCTTTTGTTCGCAAATTGTTGTTTTGCCTCATGCTGGCACTCAGTAGGCCTGAGCAGTGGGCGCCCGTTATCTTCAAATAAGGAATCCGAGTTATCTTCAATTTCTTCTCCAATTTCAGTTAGGATTCTATTTTTTCTTCATCTTTTGAGCACTTTAAACTTTTCTTTAATCCTAACACACAAGAAGTTGGGAAAAATGAATTTCCTTTAAAACCCACAATTTATACTCAAAATCAACTAATTTAAATATGAAATGAATACCAAAACATGAGTATAAATCACACTTATCAAAAAGTTGTCTTATTTTCAAGACCCTTAATCTTTACGCATAAGTCCAAAAGGACTTATATTTCTAATCGGAGGTAGTATCTATTATACCCTCAACAAAGAAGGAGAGAGAAAAAGAGGGAGGGAGATAATAAATGAATTAATGAAGGTAGAATTAAAAAGTAGATAGTAAATACTTATAATTTTGACCATCCAACTTATGCCTAAAAGGACTTATATTGCCGACTAGAGACAGCGTAATTTGTCTTTCATCCCTTTCATAAATGGAAAATGGTGGTTGGATCAACTTGATCGAAATAATTTTCGATCAAGAATTAAATTACTCCCTTCGTTTGTTATCAACTGTCATATATTGAACATTCCACTGCTTAAGAAAATACAAAATTTTAGATTTTTTTTTCTTGTGTAGATTAAAATACATTTCAACTGTTAAAAGAGGTTGAAATTTATTTTTAACAAAGGTATGATTAAATGAGAAAAAACTCATTAAATATTGTAGTAATTTTTCACGATGTGACAAGTAAAACAAAAATAGAAAAATCGATAGAATATGACAAGTAAAAAAATAGGAAAATTGATAGAGTGTGACGAGTAAAAAAATAATAATAAATACTATTTACAATTATTAAAGTAACGTTAATAAGTTAAAGATATATCTGAACTTCTATTCTTTCGGTTCTCTCAATTTCACATAGAAAAATGTTTAAAATTGAAACATTGCAATAATAAGGGAATGTCAAAATCTCTCCCCCAAGTAAATGTTTCTCTTTCCCAGATGGTGCATGATAGTATGACTTTTTAGTAGTTTTGCAAAGCTAGCTTTACTAAATAGTAATGCATCTGACTTTGGATGCTTCTACAGTCTAGACTCCTATCTTGTTTGGAAATGCCAGAGAGATGAGGAAAAACAAAAAAAGTTGGCAACCAATTGTTTCTTTGGGCAGTTTTCGGCGCATGCGGTACACGAGACCAGATTGTTTTTCCCCTTTTACAAAGCTTTTCTTTTTTCCTTTTCTTTGTACAAAGTCTCAAGACCAATATCCAAACCGGCTCGCTGAACTTCGTAGGTAAGGATACGGCAATTTTTTCTTCTATGAAATCTGTCACAGGTAAGGATACGGCAATTTTTTCATGCGACCATGATGATGGTTAAGTCCAACCCCATTTATTTCACTTGTAAGTTTCTAGCAATCTTACCCTTGAAATGACTTATTTAAAGAAATTTTATCTCTACTCTAGACAATTTTTCAGTAATGGTAACCTAGAAGTGAATTTAGTTTGTAAAATCTGAAAATTTTCGGTTATATTACGACTATATGATGCAAATGTGTCAAAATTGAACGCACAGGTTTGTCTTCATGTCCGATGAAGGCAACGAGTGAGAGAGAGTTGATGAATGTGAAGAAGGGCAATAACATCGACAATAACACAATAGTTACTAGAGCAATAAAGCTCGATGGTGAGCATCAAAATGGAGGGATAGACTCAAAGAACGATACGGTGTGCATCCGTGATACTGTCAAGAAGAATCCCGAACAGAAGCAGTCAGGAAAAAGCATCGGGCGGAAAGATATATGTACCCGAGAATATTTTATCGTCTATTTTTTCTCGTAAATGACTATGATATCCATTTTTTCAAATATATATAGTATAGTTTCGATCAAGTTTTTGAGGTTCGCCATATATACTTTAAGTCCATGGCTTTCTCAATATAAATCCATAATCATTATATAAGATGAATTTCTCCAATAAAAGATAAAGGTGATACACAAAAAATAATTTTAAATCCCACATGATTGTATAATTTCGCGAGCGGTAGGACATTGCCCTACACAATTGTATAATACGTCATTTGGTAATAATAATTCTTTGATCCATAAGTATTTCCTTTTTTTTTAAGCACATATGCTGCAACTATGAGATCCATTATCTTCAAGTTACTAGCGGTATGACATTGCAAGACATGATTGTATACTTTCAAGTCCAACCATTTATGTTAATATGTCCATTGGTAGTTTTTTTATCCACAAAATTTTCCTTTACTAAGAAAATGACATTGCAACACTTGGTTTAAGGTACTTTGTCAACAAGTGTTATATTATCTTTTTAATAAGATATATATAAACAAGTGCCTCATAAAATAACACCAAACCTGTATAATATTATGAAAAGTTCATAAGTGCCTTAATATTTTAGATAAAATTATTTTTAAGTATTCTGAATAAAAAAATTTCCATATTTTTCATTCTTGATTCTAATTCTAGTGAATCCGTTAGAACAGAGGATATTTCTCACTTTGTTCTCCAAATATACAACCAGAAAGCAATTTCTTCTTCCATTAGTGAAGGCTCTTCAAGTATTAGAAGGTTGATATATAATAACAGGATAAATCCAAGGCATCTTAGATTCATGACTCAGAATCGGTTTCAACATTACGGTAGGTTTTCAGGAAACACATTTAAATTTTAAAAAATTTCGTTGCTTATGGGTTGTTTCAGAATGGGTTTTTGCACATGGGTTTTCAATTCTATATGGATTTTAATGTGTGTCTCGTTCTATTCTCTATTTTCAATGATTAGTTTTGGGATTTTTTTTTATAAAAAAATATGTATTTGAAATGGATTTTGTAATATTCTTAGATGGTGGATTAAAAATTTCTCAGTTTTGATGGTTGAATCATTGATTTGCAAATGAAATTCCTTACAATTTCTCTTCAGAGGTTCTTACAATTTCTTGAAGTCTTTGATTTGGGTTGGTTTTCCTTACTTGAACAGATCTGTTATTATTATTATTATCATTATTATTATTATTATTATTATTATTATTATTATTATTATTTTTATTTGTGGAATTGAAGAGAGTTGGAGCTGTTTTGTGCTCCTCATTTCTTTGTTTTTTTTGAAAATGTACTGTATCTGATTTGTTTTTTGTCATTTAGGAAAAGATTTTATTCTATTCAAATAATATATAGAAATAAATAATATATAGAAGATGTGTGTTGAAAAATGATAAATGAATACTTGTTTCAAAAGTACTTTTTTTAAATAATTAACTATATATTTTTTCTCTTCAAAGAAAAACAATATGTTAATTTTCAGTGAATATGGGGATCTGTATATTAAATAAACGAGAGAGAAAAAATTGATTACAAAAAATTAGAACGTCACAAATTCTTTTTTATATTTGGTTGTAACCATGCTAATAATCTATTATTCCATGACATCTTCCATTCATGTATTTTATACAAAATTTCCTCATCAATATATGCACCTAAAGGAATCTGTTAAGCTAACACTTTCTTATTATTCTATAATCAAATTGAATCTATGGCTTCTCTGCACATATATATATATATATATATATTCACTCAATATCAAGGCTATGACTGCCAATTAAACATATCCACTTAATCTTCTGGTGCACTTTACCCCATAAAAGGGTTCTAATGTTATCTTTTTATCAAATAGCACAAAATTTCTCCAACCCACCCACAATCCATTGTAGCAGTCCCCTCTCTGTAATGGAACGTGCCTATTATATTACCAAAATATGAATAAATTAAAAACAAGTAAATATATGTTAAAGATTTTCATTATCATTCGTTATCTCTTAAAAAGTTTTGCCACCAACTCGCTCCATCTTGTGCCACCTAGACTACCTCACTCTTTATCCATTTTTTTCCTACAATTCCTCTTTTCTTTCATTTTCCTTATCACCTCCTCACTTTCCCCATAATACATATACACGTATATTTGATGCATGAAGCAATCTTTTGCATCTCATACTTTTCCAATCTATATGATTTCTTTACGGTAAGTAACGTTGTTTTCTTTTCCTTGGAACCAAATGAAAGATGTAAATTATAGTGACTCATCGGTTTTGTAAATTGGAGGCCAGACACTAGTGTGCACAAGGAACCATCTTCACATTGGAGAGGTTGAAATTCCCACACTGCCGCTACCAACATTCGAACCTTGGACCTTGGTACCAACTCTGCAACTCTAGAATCAACTGAGCTACGTCCATGCGAGCTTGTTAGTTTATGATATTTTCTATAGCTATTTTCTTTATTTCTTTCTCCTCTGAAGGTATAATTTCTCTCCAATTCTCATCTCGAATCTAAGGTGAATCATTAGGATTTATTCTATTTTTAGGATCAATTTTTAATTTTTAACGGGAGTGTGTTGGATAGCTGTCTAAATTTGAGATCATCAAGGTTTATGTGATTTTGGTGTTCTTATAATCATTATATTCATTAATTTCACTTTAGATTTGTTGGCCATTTGGGCCTTATTTGCCCACATTTTTCATTTTTTCAGTTCATTGCTCCATATGATGATTATGGACTAGACACACTAAAAGGAAATGGGTTGAAATTTATTGGGCTAAGATGTCGAGCCGGACCGGGCCAACCCAGCCTGCCAATGGTGACTTGGGTTACTATATATATTCTCTTTCTATTTTGGAGGTTGCACTAATTAGAAGGACAGCCTCTCCCTTTCCATTTTCTCCACTTCTCCATTTCTGCCTTCTTCTCCTTCCTCATTGCCAATCGATTGCTGTTGCCCCCTCTCAAGGATCTCTCCGCCGCCGACGCCGCGAGTCGGCTTCACCGCCTGACTACTGTCCATGTGGCTGTGTTGAAGAGAGAGAGAGAGAGAGAGAGAGAGAGAGAGAGAGAGAGAGAGAGAGAGAGAGAAACCATTCCCGTTGTGAGCTCGGTCCGACTGAGGGACCCCGCTTCTGGCTGCTCTCTGTCTTGAGCTCGCCGCAGCTCCCCGTGGCTCGCCATCGTCCTCACCCCGAGCTCGCCGCAACTGCCCGAACTTCCGCTGCCGCTCTTGCCACTACTACTGGTTGGAGCCGATCTAGCTAGCCACAGTTCACATAGCTCACTACTGTCGCCATTGCTGCTTTCCCCTCTACTCCTGCTGTTGTTCCTGCTGCTACTCTTGCCGCCGCGGCTCAGGTAAGCTTCTTTAAGCTCTTTTCTTTCTTTTCTTTTGCTCATGGTTTCGTTGCAGTTTCCAGCGAGCTTCCAGTGTGTTGCTGCCGGAGAAGAAGAAGAAGAAAGAGGCCATTGTCAGACGAGAAGAAGAAAGGAGGACCAGATTGCAATTTGTAATAGTTTAGGATCTTTCTGTTATTTTTTGTTTTTATGGACTGTATTTAGTAAATAGGAAAGTTGTGTAATAGTAAATAAGTGTGTGGATCTATAGATCTGCACAATAAGGTTTTATTAATAGTTCAAATTATTATCTATAAACTCTATAAAAAGATTATCATATTTTCATATTCTTTTAAATGACATAAACGGACTAATTTTTTAATAATATTTATTTTAGACTTGTTTGCTTGTAATTCATTGAATATCTTCATATGGATAAGAGTTGGATGAATTTACCTCGAATTAGCAAAGGCGATAGGAAAGGGTTGCAAGAGTTTTTTAATTTTGCAATTTCTATGACCGTGCTGATAATAGTACAATATTATGCTCCTGCAAAATATGTAAAAATGGAATGAGCTTGGGAAGGGAAGATGTAGAAGTTCATTTGAGATGTGAGGTACTTATAAGTGATTA
Organism: Catharanthus roseus; assembly: GCA_028651295.1. Classification (NCBI taxonomy): domain Eukaryota; kingdom Viridiplantae; phylum Streptophyta; class Magnoliopsida; order Gentianales; family Apocynaceae; genus Catharanthus; species Catharanthus roseus. Next base: position 24,111,261 of record JAPQWS010000153.1, on the reverse strand, counting down.
TACCAAATGGATAGCACATGATGAATCTTCTTTCTATAGAGCTTCAACCACAAGATCAAATACCAATTGTAGTCAATCAAGCTCTATTAACAGTGTGCAAGATCTACTTAATGATGCATTTGGCATGCTAAATTATGAAGATGGTGTCATGGGTAACATCACTTTCTTGGGGGTTGAAAAACCAAATTCAGAAGCTGAAAAATTCTATAAGTTACTGTTGGCCATTTGGGCCTTATTTGCCCACATTTTCTACTTTTCCGCCCATTGCTCCCAATGATAATTATGGACTTGGCTCACTAAAAGGAATGGGTTTAAATTTATTGGGCTAAGATATCCGGTCAGGCCGGGCCAACTCGGCCCGCCCAAGGTGACTTGTGCTATTTATACACTCTTTCTATTTTTTAGGCTGCCCTAATTTAGAAGGACAGCCTCCCTTCCGTTTTCTCTCTTCCTCTTCACCAAGACTTCTTCTTCTTCTTAACTTCACCGCCGCTGCTCCCTATATAGGACGCCTCCGCCGCCGACATCGCAAATCAGCCTTGCCACCTGACTGTACGTCCGTGCTGCTGTTTTGAGGAGAGAGAAAGAGTTGAAGGAGAAAGTAGAGAGGTGAGAGAGAGTGAGATAGATAGAGAAAGAGATAGAGAGAGAGAGAGAGAGAGAGAGAGAGAGAGAGAGAGAGAGAGAGAGAGAGAAAACCCATTCCATTGTGAGCTTCGTCCTGCTGAGGGACCACCGGATCGGTCACTTTTGGTGCCGTTTATGTTGTCGCTGTTGCAGCTGTTCTCAAACCTCCGTCCACCACTGTTGTTAGCTGCTCAGTATCGGAGCTTGCTGCAGTTTCCTGAAGCTTCGCTGCAGCCTGTGTTGCTGCTGCTGGGTTGGAGCCGATCGAGTTCGTTGCGGCTCCCCCTACTGCTCCTGCTGCTGCTCTCGCCGATACTGCTCCCGTCGCTGCTCAACGCCGTTGGCCTCCTCTCCAAGATCAGGTAAGCTCACTAGCTTATTTCTTTTCTTTTCTATTAATTGTTTCTACTGCAGTTCCTATAAGTCACCGGCGCTGCCTCCCGGAGAAGGAGAAGAAGAAAGGAGCCATTTCGGCTGAAGAAGGACCCGATTGCAATTTTGTAATAGTTTAGGGCGTTTTTGTTATTTCTTCTTTTTTAGGGCTGTAATAGTAAATAGGAAAGTTGTGTAGTAGTAAATAGGTCGTGGATCTATAGATCCGCACAACAGTGGTATTAGAGCCCGGAAACAACTTCAACTTTTCGGTGCTCTTGTAGACCGTAGCTGGACCTCTCGGGTAATTCCCGATTTCAACATTCCAGATTCATAGAGTCCGTGGATCTAGCTCAGGGAAGCATCCTCTAAACCTTCTCTGTTTATTTCGGTTTTTGGTGATCTTTACTGTTATTTTTTGCCTACTTGGTTAGACGTGTTGTTTTATGTTAGATATGCTTATTTACTTTAAATCTGCTATTTTTATTGTCTCGGATCTGCTATTTTTGTGAATATAGTTTATTTTTTGAAAAATCTAAAACCCAAGCCTGACTTGAGTCCATAGAGACTTTAAGTAGCTGTGTCTTGGTGATTTTTCTGAAACTGATTACAAATTGCTGTTATTATTCGTGATTGTTGGTTTCTGTGTTATCTGTGTTGGAAGGCTATTGCTCAGTCCTTACCTGTTTATTTCTCTGTCTCGATTATTTTTGTGCTACTGAGGCTGTTTCTGTTGTGAGATTCTTGCATTTCACTTATTTTTATTACGTCGTTTTTCAAAGAAAAATTCGGGCATTTTATTTGTGTGACAAGCTTCTTTCTTAAATCTTTTATTTTTCTAGCCATTGATTACTCTTATTTGCCATTTTAATCAAGTCTGTTCAAAAAATTGAAACCGACAAGTTTGATGGCAAATCTGATTTCGTAATATGGCGGTGAAAAATGAAAGCAATTTTAGTCCAAAATAAAATCGTACCCGCAGTTTGTAGCCCTGAAAAGTATCCGGAATCTTGGAAGGGTGAAGTGCTTTCTGAAAAACTTGGTGATACTCACAGTTGTCTCACATTGCATTTAATCGATAATGTTTTACGAGAAATAGAGGAAAAGGACAACGCTTTTGAAATTTGGACAAAACTCGAAAAAATGTAATTGGGAAAATCCTTATCAAATAAGATTTATTTAAAAGAACACCTTTTCGGTTTTAAAATGAACGGGTCGAAATCACTTTCAGAAAACATTGATGATTTAAACAAAATCGTTTTGGAACTTCAAAACGTTGGAAAGAAGATCTCCAATGAAGACGTTGCTGTTATTTTATTAAACTCCTTGCCTGAGTTTTTTAATGATGTTAAATTTTCTATCAAGTATCGCAAAGATGATTTGACTTTTTCTGATGTGAAAAACGCTTTAAAATCAAAAGACCTTGATTTGAGACAAGAAAACAAATCTAACGGAGAGAACCTTTACGTGAGAGGGAGGGTTGACCGAAGAGAATCTTTTAGTCACCGTTCTAAAAGTAAAGGGAGGTCGAAATCACGAGACAAGAAAGTGAAGTGTTTTTACTGCGGCAAGGAAGGTCATATGAAAAACAAGTGTTTTAAGAGGATCAAAAATGAAAAACAACGTAAACAAGGTAAAGGGAGTGTAAAAATGAAAAAACCTACGATTTTGAATCAGATGGTAATTCCATGTATTCTGAGGTTTTGTGTGTATCCCCTTCCCCTTCTTCTGTTTCTAATAATCGGATTCTTGATTCTGGCTGCACTTTTCACATGACACCAAACAAGCATTGGGTGTTAGATTTTAAACACCTTGAGCATAGAAAAGTTTTCATGGGAAATAACCAAGTTTGTGACATCAAGGGTATTGGAAATGTTTTCATTAAAATGTATGATGCATGACCAGAAAATTGACTGAGGTGAGGTATGTGTCCGACCTTCGTCAGAATCCAATCTCCCTCAGTGTTTTTTATTCAAACGGTTATTCTTACAAATCTAAAAATGGTATTATGAGAGTTTGCAAAGGAGCACTGGTTATGCTAAAAGGTTTTAAAAAGGATGGTTTATACCATTTGATTGGAAAAACTGTTTGCAAAGCATCTGCATTGGTTTCAAAATCTGTTCCTGAAAAGACTTTGTTGTGGCACCGTCGGATTGGCCACATCAGTTAAAAGGGACTATATTGCCTTCACAAGCAAAATCTTTTGTGTGTTGACAAAATCAATTCATTGGATTTTTTAACCATTGTGTTCTAGGAAAACAACATAAAATCAATTTTTTAGTTGGCACAAACAAGTCCACTTCTGTCCTTGATTATGTGCATTGTGATTTGTGGGGACATGAAAAGGTTCCAACCTATGGTGGCAATGTTTATTTCTTATCTGTTGTTGATGATTTTTCTAGGCATGTGTGGGTATTTCTTTTAAAATCAAAAAATCAAATTTTTGAAAAGTTTTCTGAGTGGAAATGCCTTGCCGAAAATCAAACCGGAAACAAACTAAAGACAATTAGGATGGATAATGGTCTTGAGTTTTGTAACAAAAAGTTTGCTGATTTATGTGCACTGCATGGCATTTTGCATCATAGGACTGTTAGACACAACCCTCATCAAAATGGTGTTCCTGAAAGGATGAACTGTACAATTATGGATAAGGTTAGGTGCCTTATGGTGTCCTCAGGTATCCCAAAACCCTTTTGGGGAGAAGCTGTAAGTGCAGCTGTCTACATCATCAATAGATCCCCTTCAACAGCCATAAACTTCAAAATTCCTTTAGAGTTATGGTCCGGAGAACCACCAAACCTGTCCAACCTTTGAGTGTTTGGATGTGCTGCATTTGCACATCAAAAGGAGAGTACGTTAGACCCTAGGTCTAGAATGGGAGTGTTTATAGGCTATCCTAATGGGGTGAAGGGATACAAAGTTTGGCTCAAAGGTGAGCCGGGAGTGAGGGTCATCGTGAATAGGAATGTTATCTTTAACGAGCTTGATATATCTTGTCTAAAGTATAAAACCGATCCCGATAGTTCTACCGATGTTCCCACGGATGGGAATGTTCCCGTGGAGGTGGAGGACACCTCCAAACCTTCACAAGTTCACACACTTGAACCCGAAACCAGTGGAGAGTCGGATACACCGGCTAGTCAACCCAAAATCAACACGCTTGAATTTGAAAATTCAGATGATGATGAGGATCATCTAGAGGCATAAGCACAAGCCCTTATGGACTACCAGCTGTCTAGGGATAGGGCTAGAAGAGTGTCGAGAGAACCCGTTCGATACGGTTATTCATACATTGTCTCGTATGCCTTTGTTGTTGCATCCTACGTGGAAGAGAAAGAACCGCTGTGTTTTTCTGGTGTGTTAAAGAGCCCTAATTGCTCTTTATGGTTGCATGCTATGGATGAGGAAATGTCCTCTCTTCACAGAAACAAAACCTGGATTCTTGTTCCAAAACCCTCAAAACAAAAATTGATTGATTGCAAATGGATTTTCAAAATCAAAGAGCCTGAGTCAGCCAATGAACCCCCAAGGTTTAAGGCCAGGATGGTTGCAAAAGGTTTTTCACAAGTTGAGGGCATTGTGAATATTGTTGAGTAACAGAAACTTAGAAATCTTGGGATATTAGCATTATGATAATAATTTTTGAACTTTACTTGTAATTTCAAGATTTGTTTATCTTTAAAAGCAAAGAAGTCTAGTCTAGGATGGTCCCAAAGATAATGGTCTTAGGCCTTTTTTAAACCAATTCAGCCTTTCTTATCTCTTATCCTCTATGAAATTAATCCCTGGTTCCCTTTTTGTGCCTTCATACTAAGGGTTACACTCCCTTTTCTTTGTTCTTCTAACCTCACTATATAGAAACTCAATTCATGGAGCTAATGGTTAGTATAGACTTTTGGCTATTTTGAGTGAACCTCGATTCCTGAGCTAATGGTTAGTATACACTTTTGGCTGTTTTGGGTGAAAGAAACGAATAGGTGTGGGGGAAAAGTGGTAAAGAAAGAAAAGCCCTAATGTATATAGAGAAAGAGTATTTTCATGTATTCGGTAATTTTGGCTTGAAAAGAGAGAAAGAAAGAAAAATATTGATGCTTAAAAAGAACAATTGAAAAAAGATAAAAGCTAAAAAGATGAAAAAAATGGCCTGAAAAAGAAGAAAAAATATATTTGCCTTATTTTATAGAAAAATCTTGGAAAATTCAAGCATCATCTCTCTCTAAATTACTTTACTTATTACTGAAAATCTTGAGAAAAATATGTTGGGTTGGTTATCAAAGAAGAATGAAGTAAGTTGTACAAAGATGAGCGAGAAAAGTAACAACAGCGGCTGAAAAGTGTTCCTTTTATTTCATTATCTTATCCTTTCGGTTGCGTTAGCTCTATCTCGTTTGTTTTTGTCTCTTTTTACCTTTATTTGTAACCTACTTATGTCCCTAGCCTAACATTACAAGCTATAAAGTCCTACTTAATCCGAGAATGACCTAAAATAGACTTTTAATGTAACTAAATGAGAGAAAAGGTATGAATTGTGTGCATTGTTTTAGAGAATATTTCATTATGCTAATCACTTAAAATTCCTATTTTTCTGTGAAATATGGCATGAGCAAAATCACACTTACACACCGTTGATTGGTAATGATTTTTGTGGTTTATAGTTAACTTAGTAATTTCGTTGTCTGTCTATTTTTTATGTATCTTTTGGAGTTGGATGTTTATGTACTCTATTGAAGTGGTATTTTCTTTTATTTTTCTAAGTTTAAATTTGTTTTTTTTTTTTTTTGTTGCTTTTAAAGCTTGTTTTGGAGTATAAATGCTTGAAATCTTTTTGAGTTAAATATTTTATTTGGCTTATATCGTTTTCGTTTTGAGCATAGAAAGTCTTTATATCGTTCATTTTACCCGTTTAGTTTATGTTGCTTGAGGGCAAACAACAGATAAGTGTGGGGGTATGTGATAAGTGCATAATTATTTAAATTTCTATAAGTTAATTTCATCATTTTTCGGTGTTTTTAATATGTAAAAGTATATATTTTTGCTAAATACCTCTTATTATTGTCTAGGTACTCTCCGGAAGTAGAAACAATTAAAAAGAAACGAAAACGGAGCGAAAACGACGAAAACAAAATACGTCATCAAAAGGGCAGCACCTACCTTGCATGGTAGGTAACCTACCATCGACGGTAGTTGCCGAGGATGGCAGGGCAAGTGTAACCCAAGACCTACCATGGATGGTAGACCCTACCGTCGGCGGTAAGTAGTGCTGGCAAGGGTGGTTCCAATCTTTTTTAAACTCGGTTTTCTTGATTTCTACTCAAAATCTAGCTTGGATTTCTTGTATTTTTACATTTATATGTAGGGCTTTTATGCAGCTATTGTAAGGGGGAACCAAGATGCAATTTAGAATAGCTTAGAATAGATTAGATTCATAGTTTTTAGGTTAGATTTTAGATTAGGTGTACATTAATTAGGTTAGAATGGTTAAACACTCTTTAAAATTCCAGCTTTTATATTTTCTTCAGTTATAGAATTTAAAGTTTTATGCAAGATTTAGTTTCTTGTATTTAAGAATTGAAGATTTGATTCAATATTTCGATCTTCTACTTGGTGACTCGAAAGACGATCTTGGAAGACGTTTGGGATTCAACTTCAGCTTCAAGACTAAAATCCTAAGCTTTTTTTTTTTTCTTTTCTTGTCATTGAACTTTTTAATTAATTTTCTATTTTATTATAATGAATAGTGAGTAGTTTTTCTTGTTTGGATTTTGGTTTGAACCCTAATTCTTGATTATGAAGTTCTTAGTTGATTTCGACGTTTGCTTTAATTTAAGTTGTCTTCCAATTGCATTTGTTTGTGATTTAATTGTCGCGAGATTAGATTATTCGCAATGTTGTTTGGATTGAAAAAGGAAGAACTATCTAGGGCAACCAATTGGAGGTTAATTGGGGCAATTGACTAGAAATACGATATTGCACGTTTAGGTCTTTTAAATCATCTAAGTTTATTGTACTCATAATTTGTTAGGGAGAAAAGAGATTTTCCTCCAAGGGTTAAGGGAGTAGGTGGCTTTCGCCTGGAGATAGGGATTGCCCGTTTTTAGTGATGACCCAATTTAATTTATTAAAACATCGTTTTCATTTAAGTCTTTTCCAATTGAGCTTGTTACAAGGATTAGGGGATTCCACCAAACTCTTGTATTTATTAATATTTTAAGAATTATTTTTATCATTGATTTCTTTTAGTTGCTTTTATTGTTTATAAGTTTTTAATCAACGACATCTTTCTTTTTCCAACTAAACATTAGAAACACGATTAATACTTGAACCTTCATCAGTCTCTGAGAGATTCGGCACTCTAGTTGAAACACATATCTACTGTGTTAGGTCCCCTTGCCTTTCATCGTAGTAATTAAGATCACATCCCATTTTATTATTTTGTTTTTACAACACATCAATTCCCCTCGCTTAGATCATTTGCCTCGCTTAATTAAGTTGGATGGACCAAAAACTTCATGTCCTTGGCATGGCCCTCGCCCCTTTAGATTCGAACTATACTGGATGCAAGATGAGAGTTCAACGGAGTTGATACGTGAAACGTGGGGTCCTGTGCATGAGAAGGGTGATGATATTATGAGTGCATAACAAAGAAGTTTGAGAGGGCACATGGGTATTTTGAAGAAATGGAAAAAGAAATACTTTGGTGATTTGGAGGCAAATATTTCAGATGTGGAGCATAAATTGAAAGATTTGAGTACTGTGGGGGATAATGGCAAAGCCATGGAGGCACTACAACAGTAGTTGGAAGTTTTTTTGTTGAAGTTGGATATTTATTGGAGAACGCAGTCGAAATCCAATTGGCTCACTAGTGGGGATCGCAACACCGAATATTTCCATCACCGCACGAGTCAAAGAAAGGCTAGGAATTTTATTTCTTCTATGGAGGATGAATCAAGCAGGGTCCTTGAAAATTTGTGGGATATTGAGAATCATGTTGTGGACTTCTATGAAATCTCTTTACATCAAAGCATAATATGATTAATCATAATACTTTTTTTCAGGATGTGCCTAATCCTTCTTTTTCTCCCAAGGCTTATCATTTTCTTATGCGGCATTTCACTGTGGAGGATGTCAGAGATGCTCTGAAAGGTATCTTTCATACTAAATCTCCTGATCCTAATGCTTTTCATGTATTTCTTACTAAAATTTCTGGGAGATTGGGCTTTGATGTATTGAAACTGGTGTTGAGTCTTCGTAATGGCTTTACGATATTAGCTCTATCAATGAGACCTGTTTGTTATTGATGCCTAAGATTAAAAATGCTAAGAATATTAAAGAATATTGGCCTATTAGTTTATGCAATGTTTTTTATAAACTTATCTGAGACATTGACTAATAGGTTGAGTTCAATCCTCTCTTATATTATTTTGGAGTCACAGAGTGCTTTTGTGAAGGGTCGTTTGACAATTGATAATACTGTTCTAGCTATTAGGATTTTCATAATATGAAAGAGGTTAATCCTTTTATAAGTAATTCTTGCATGGCTGTGAAACTGGATATGATAAAAGCTTATGATAAGGTTGAATGGGATTTCCTGGAAGGGATGATGAAGATAATGGGTGTTCCGGCCTATTGGAGTTCTTCGATTATGAAATGTGTATCTTTTCAGGTCCTCTTAAATGGTATTCCTTCTTGATCTTTTACTCCCTCAAGGATTTGGCAAGGTGATCCTCTGATTCTGTATTTTATTTGTTATTTATTCTACAGATTTTTTGGGCCTTATCAAACAGGGGATTAATGATTAGCTATGGAAGGGGTTCCTTTTGGCCGAGATAACTTGTCTCTAACTCATCTATGTTTTTTCGATGATAGCTTATTATTTCGGGAAGCATTTATTTATGGATTTGAGGTGTTGAGGTCGGTTCTGATGGACTATGAATGAGTTCTGGTTAGAAAGTGAACTTGAGTAAATCACCTGTTCACTTTTATAGTGATGTTGGGGAAGGAGATCATGCTCTGTTGGCAAAGAGTTTAGGCATGCCACTTTCAAATGGGAAAGAAAAATACCTCGGCCTGTTGCACCTGATTGTGAGGTCCAAAAAGGATACCTTTGCATTTCAATGGGACAGAGTGTCTAAAAAAACGAGAGAATTGAAGGAAAAGTTTTTGTCTCAAGGAGGAAAAGAAGTTCTCATTAAAGTTGTGCTGCAATCCATTCCAAACTATGTGATGTCAACTTTCTTTATTACCAAAATCCCTTTGTGATGAGATTTCTTCTCTTATTGGGATTAGTCTTTCTAGCCTTAGGTTGTGGAGATAGATGTACATGTATTTTGGGACTGCAGCCGTTGGGATTAGTCTTTTTGCATAGAGGAGGCATATTCACTCTTGGGTTGATTTTGTTGCAAGGACTGAGAGCAAGATGGTCTAAAGTTGGAGGATATTTCCATGATTCTATGGGGTTTGTAGAGATCAAGATTAGCATATCTGTTGCACAGAATTTCCAAGCCTGTGGCGAAAATGGTGTAAGGTATTTGTTCCTTCTGGGAGCCATTTTTGGAGGCCAATGGAGCTTTGCAGAAATGATACAGCAAGGAGGTCCAGAGGAATAAGTCTTGGGGAAAGCCAACTATGAACACCTAATCTATTTTGATGTATGGATCATATCGACATAGAGGGTGGCACTACAGCAGTTTTAAGGGACTGGAATGACAGTGTATTACCAGCTGTGAGCCATTGTTAAGATTGTTGGGTGCAGAACATGAGAAGGCTCATGCAACATTACTGGGCTTGGATCTTGCATCTAGGTTGGAGCTCAAGCTTTTACTCTTGAAATGGACTGCAATATCCTCTGTGATAGATTGCAGCAGGTTTCAAATGACTTTCCCCGTTGGGTAGTTATGTGGAGACTTTTACAAACCATGTATCTTCTATCTTGTGCCTGGGTCTCTTTGTGATTGTGAGATATCAAAATAGGGTATTTCATGCTCTTGCAGCTTATGCTTCTCATCTAGCTAGTCTCATCTTCTGGTTTGGGGAATTTTCTCATGTTATTGATGTGTCTTAAAATGGGGTATGACTAAAATGAATGCAATAGGAAAGTGTACCTATCACTATAGCATTAGATATACACCCGAGTTGTCGAACTCAGGGAATGGAAAAGCTCAAATAGTCACCGGTTTACCTAATGTCTAGTCTAATAAAATTTATTCCCTCTTCAAGAAGTGAAACTGGATTCAAATCTTTTGAACTCTCGGCCGATTCAGCAGGAGCCATTCTTTCAACTCAAGCCAGCACTCTCGGACTGAGTTATTTGGAAAAACTACTAAAAGCAATTAAATGGAAGCAACAATTAAAATGTATGAAATTTTAAGAAAATAATTTGAATGAAGGAATTTTCCTAACTTTGTCAGCTATTTCAATTGAAATCTCATAAAACAATGTTTGAAAATGAATGTTGGGTTATCACACGAAAGTTGGGCAATCCCTATCTCTAGATGAAGGCCACACTACTCACTTAACTTTAGAGGAGAATCTCTTTTCTCCCTAACCGATTATGAATGAAATAATACTTAGATGATCTAATAACCTAAAAGTACAATGAATATCTCTGCTTTATTGCCAACTCGTATCATTTAATTAGTTGCCCTAGATTGGTCTTCCTTTTTCAATGCCAACCAATCTTGCGAAATAATCGATTCCGCGTAGATCAATTATCAAGAAAACATAATAAAAAAACAACCAACAAATAAACAAACATAATTTCATGAAATTCAATCAAAACTCATCTTATCCAAAAGCTAAGGTTCAACCCAATTCAAACAATGAAAAATTAGCTAGTAAACATCCTAATAATATTCAATTCAACAATAGAATTCATAATTAACAAAAGTAAAGAAAGCTTAGGCTGAAAAATGGTCGAATCGACGGTTACGAATGCCACCCTAGCTCGTTTCTCGATTTGCTTGATGAAACCCAAAATCGCTCAATGTAATCTCTTCAATCTTCCTCCAAGAGCTTTAATTGAATGTTAATTATGGAGAATCTACCTAATTGAAGAGGAATTAGAGGGTTTTTCTTGCCAAAGTCCTCCCCTAATTCCTGCTCTCTAACCTAGAAACTGTTCTCACTTGAAAAAGGTGGAAAAACTGATATAAATACACACAAAAATGCATTAACAGTGTTGCTGACGAGACATACCGCATCCGGTAGGTCGAGCCCTACCATCTATGGTAGGGTTCTATTTTAGAAATTGTTTGAAGACTCGAGACCTACCATCTGGTAGGTTTATACTACCATTCGTGGTAGCCTTCCACTTGGAAATTCTTTTAGGTGCTGGACCTACCGCGTGCGGTAGGTTGTCTTACTGTCGGGAGAAAGTCTCCTTCCCTGGTGCCATCAGCTTCTGTTTTCTTCGTTTCCGCTCTTATTCTTCGTCTTCTTAAGAGAAGCACCTAAGATAAGAATAGAGGTAAATTGTGTAAATTATATATTTTATATATTAAAAACATTATAAAATGATGAAAATAATATAAGTAAACATAGTACAATATGGCACATATCAGTTATAATTACTGTTAATACAAATTTGGAGGTTAATGTAAGATGTCTGTTTTTCCTAAAAAAGAATAGGCCTATGCAATAGAGTGTCAATCGGGCTTACTACATGGGGGTCAGGTCAGTCTGATATATATATATATATATATAGTGAGCTTGAGCCCGAGCTCGAGCTTAACCTTTTTGGAATCGGGCCGAGTTCGGGCTCATTAATAATGGGTCCAAGCTCAGCCCGTTTAGACTTGAGCTGGCCTGTTTTAATTCTTTTAAAGTGTTAAGTTGAGAACTAGGTGAAAGAAAATGAGATAAATTCTTATTTTACAAAATTATTTAAAATTTTCAAACAATATTTATTACTTATATTATTTCATTGTAAGTCTTTTTTAAAAATTAATATCTGAAATATTAATCTTATATTGGTACATATTAACATGAAAACCGGTATTTAGTATAAGAGGATATGAAAGAGAAATAGATTAGTCATTTTGGTATGATCAAAGTAGCACAATAGAAGTATGGTGGACTCATGACACACAAGATCGTAAGTTATAAAGTTTTAAGGACAAAACTTTTTGTAAAGAGGGTAGTATGTAATACTCAGTCCTAAAACTGAAAAAAAAAATTAATTAGTGGATGAAGTGGTTTATATGGATTAAATATGGACGAACCTAGTGCAATTAAGATAAATTCATTAATATATCAATAACTAAAGAAACCCTACCATCGTTTCTTTATCTACTATTTTTGGAGAAACACCCGATGGTTCAAAGCTGTCTGACCACAAGAGAGAGAGAGAGAGAGAGAGAGAGAGAGAGAGAGAGAGAGAGAGAGAGAGAGAGAGAGAGAGAGAGAGTTTTGAAGAATTCTAAATAGGGCAACCAAAAAGATTTAGTGATTGACTATTTGCATTTACTTGAAGTTGTTGCAATTCGAGATAAGTGGAGAACGAACCCTAACTCTTAATTTAATTATTTCTAAATTATGATCTCTAAATATGTTTTAATTGATTATAAAATTGGATAATGTAAAATAATATAGTTATTTATCCGGTCATTGTATTTGGATCAAAATCATTTTCCTAATTTAATATTGATGATAATTTTTTTATTAAACTATGAAACTTAACTATAAGGACCTTAAAGTGCGTGTGTTTCAAGTGATAATTTTAATTATGAAAGTTAAGTTACTAACCAAATAACTAAATTTATCCTAAATAGATTCATAAAAAATTCGAAGTTAATTTAACAAGATAATATAACAGCTATATATAAATAGTTATTTTACGAATTATGCCCATCAACAAATATAGGCATAAGTGATAATAAATCATTCATCTAATGTATTTACAACTAAACTTTAATACAATACCTAAAATTTAATGTACTAAGTATACTATACATTCGATTCAAATTCACCTAGGCCTAAGCTTAGCTCAAAATTAATTCGGGCAAAAAAAAGTAGCCTTAGCCCGATTCGGTCTTAAAATTTTCGGGTTGTACTCGGGCCAATCCCACCCTATTGACAATCCTACTACTCAATCCTTTATGTACTCTACAATCACACTTCTACTTCCTCAAATTTCCTCGTTATTTTTTATGATTTGATATTTTCTTTTACCAAAACAAACAAAATAACAGTCATGTTTCACTACAAAAAAAAAAAAAAAAGGCAAATAGCGACTGCCATATCCGCCACAAGGCCGTTGCTATTAGTCAGATTGTGATTGGTACGGTCGCTAAACCATGGTCGCAAACTGAAGTTGTGCCACCGATATCGGTTGCAAACATGTCCTTGTAACCGCCTTTGCGATACTTTCAAGTTAAGGAAGTTTGCAACTGGCGTGCGACCGGTCACTTCGGTCGCAAAGTTATGGCGCCAAAATGGCATTCCCACCAACATTTGCGACTACACAACAATCGCAAATTGGTTGCAAAATTTGTGTTTAAGAAGAGATGTTTGTGACTGCCTATCGGTCACTAGGCGGTTGCAATTTTTATTATTTTTATAATATTTTTTAAAATACAGAAAACACCTTAAAAATCCACAAAAACTCAAACAAGCAATAATATATAACTATAAAAATCCTACCACATTCACATACAGAAATAGTAATGTACAATAGTCATAATAAAGAACAATATACGAACAAACATACGAGTACAACAATGAATGTAAAATAAAAGTATCTAAATATGAGGAGCATCATCACCGTCCTCCTGGCCATCTTTCTCGTCCTCCTGTGCATAAAGTATCTAAATAGAGGCGGTTGGAGATTGATAGGTGGAATTAGGGCTGTAAACGGGGCGGGTCTTACCCGTACCCGCACGGGTCTGTACCCGTTTTTAGCGGGTAAGGTTTAAAATTTATACCCGCGGACCCGTACCCGTACCCGTATTTATACTGCTATATGGGTCCGGGTAAGGTATGGTGATGCCCAGACCCGTATACCCGTATTAATAAAATAATAATATATTTTATATATTATATTATATTAATATATAATTTATAATTTTTTTAACATATTATTTTACTCTTATCTTTAACCCTAACCTACTACCTCTACCTACCAACCAACTACACTCACATCACATCACACTCACACTAATCCAAATGCTTTGATTAATGTATTTTATTGAACTAGAACTTTTATTTTTATTCGATTAATGTACTATGACGATTTTGTGCATATTTGAACTTTTAATTATGTGAATTAAAGATGTTAAATGATTTTATTTGTTGAAAGAAATGTTAAGGAGATTATGTTAATCATGTTAAAATTTTTTATTTTTTGAATTATACATTGTTTTACATATTTTTGTTTAACAGGGAAATAAAATAGAAAAATGTCATACGGGTACGGGTATACCCGTACCCTACCCTGGACCCTGAAGGGTCGGGTCTGGGTCCAGAATTTTATACCCTGGAGGGTATGGGTCCGGGTCTGGGTCCAAGTTTCACTATAAGGGTACGGGTCCGGGTCTGGGGGTACCCTGAGGGTCTGGACCCGTTTACAGCCCTAGGTGGAATGTCCTCAAGTTGATAGCCTAAATCGAAAAACTGTCAGGCGGCCCACTCACTGATGATATATGCTCTGTACGCAATCTTCTCCTCCCACTCTTGGCTTGTCTCTTGCATATTCTCAGAGATAATGTGGCTAGTGACCTCCATAATCTACGACTGGATATCGTCCCAATGGAGAGGTCAGGGTCCAGTTACACCTCGGGCCTTAACCCTCATACGAGCTGACTCAACGGTCCCGAACCCAACCCATCTGCGTACCTCTTCTTCATCCCCATATCGACCTTAAGCATCCAGTCCAAGAACACTCCTCCTCCTTCTTCTTCTTCAGCTCCATATACTTTTACTGAGAATTAAGAAAACATGTTAAATTGATATTTGTTAAGTAAACGACAAGTATATTTATGATATTAATAATAATTGAAACAAAATACTTACCCCAAACTCAGTGGAGCATTCATTGACGAATTGGCCAGATATCTCGTAGTCGTCTGACGTGAGTGGAGTTTTTGTAAACCTTATCTTTCAAATAAACATCACCAAGCTTTTTTTGCTGCAACATTATATAAAGTTAATTAAAAATGTTATGAATCATAAAGAAAACATGAAATACGAAAATATGTTAATTCTTATTACCTCATGAGCTTTCCACTTAATAAACGATTGAAAACCATCTGTTTGCTTCCCAAGACCTCGGTCGCCTCGTTCTTTTTTCATGTTCCTTTGTGTTGTCTTTTTCTTCTCTTTATACTCAGACTTTCCCAACCACTCATCCAAGCTTCGTATATGGGAACTGGTATAAAAAATTGCCTCCGAGGGGCAGTGCAAACTCGATACAATATGTCCCTATACCGTCTAACTCCGGTCCGCTCAAACCCTTTTCGAGCAAACTCATTGAGGGCTGGGTTCCACTAGAAATATCGTTGCACATTCACACGCAAGTTATATGACAATACAAAAATGAAAATGTTAGAATTATAAATGTCTAAAAAAATTTTTCTTACCAAGAATTCCTCAAACCACATATCCCAAACGCGTTGCGGGATCGTAATCCAACTTTCATATGGCTCGTCACTACGAGACTATACAATGTAGGTCCATCTAACTGATGCGGCTAATTACTCCTTAAAATAAAAACTTAAAGTAATTAAAGTTATATTAAACTTAAAGTTAAAGTTATGAAAGTTTTACGAAAGTTATAGTTAAAGTTTGGAAAGTTTTAAAAGTTACTTACGCTCTGGGAATAGGATACAAGTATTGGTGACGATCTACCTCGAGTGGATATGGACGTGACAGGTCGGCCTGTGAAGTGGACGGTTATGATGTGTCGGCATGTAAAGTGGCCGCATGTTAAGTGTTGGCCTCAGACTAAGAGGCTGAAGGCTAATGAGCTTGTGTCCGTGACTAAGATGCCGAAAGCCGACCAACTTATATCGAAGGGCGGACTGGAGGAGGGGTGAGAAGGGGTTGTGTCGTGGGTACAAGGGGCGGCGATGGCTGCACCTCATTCTTCGCATCAAGGTGGCGGATGGCGTCGGTATAAAAACATCTCCGGTCGGAGCAGGGGTCGCTTCAGCATCTCCGGGACCCTGCTAATTTGATGTCTAGGCCCTCTTGGAATAGTCAAGTACATCCTTCTTACCCACACCATATATGCAATTACAAAGAATTGTAAAAAGTTACCAATGCATTCCAAAACTTTAACTTTAATAAGTTTTAACTTTAACAAACGTAACTTTAATATGACTAAACTTTAAATTTAAAAATTTTAACTTTCATAACTTTAACTTTAATAATTTTCACTATTTTCATAAAATTAGTAATGAAATGAATGCAATTACATACACAAATATAACTATGAATCGGAATCGTCTTCTTCTTCATTGAATTCAATATCTTTTTCACTATCTTCATCTTCAGACTCCCGTTCTACCTCATTGTTCACAAAATCATCACTATTTGTATTTTCTTCAGGTTCTCCAAGAATGTCTACTTCATCGATCGTGCCTGTCTCATGAGCAAGAGTTCTCATATCTTCAATTCGGTGATCTACAATTGAAGTCTTAGCAATGTCCACATTCTCTTGAAATGCAACGTCAACTACAGGCACATGAAAAACACAAGCCTTGATTTCATTACTGCCCACTAATCACTCATTTGTCCTTTTGTACTGGGGTGTGTGATGTAAGACACTTGTTTGCTTGATGAGTAAAAACAAATAAATCGTACCTGTCGTACTGTATTTTAGAATGAAACTCAACAATTTTATATTGTGAATGCTTCTTTAAATGTTTAATTGAAGAATCAAACCAATCACACATAAAAAGTGTAGTCATTTGAGTAGGCGTACACAGAAACTCAACCACGATTACATCCGTTACCCATATAGTCTCTCTTAACGCGTACACCGCAATTACAAATGGACTTTCCATTGTCACGATCTTTTGTATTAAATCTAAACCATTGAGGATGTAACTACTGTAAGTTTTGGCTACTATCCATATTATGAGGTTTGTGCATCTAATCAAATTAAAGTCTTCCTGTTAGAACAATTTCCTAAAATTATGGTTTTGGCTGTGTAAATTATTTAACTCACTTCATCTCTAAACTAGTTGGAGAATCTATTGGCAATCTACTTTTGTAAATCGTTTTCCGTTATATTTGGATTGCAAGATTTTATTTCTGATGAGTACTTCCTTCAAATCAGAACTTACGGTAAGAGGAATTCCATCATATTTAATTTAATTTACAAACAAACACAAATTTTTTTTACCTTAATCGACATAAGGCTCAACCTCCTCACAATTAATTAAGATGTGATTTGTTATCGTCTTCATATCTTTCTCGTCCTAGAAATTCTTCTTAGCCTTACCAAATGCCTTCTCGGTACATTGTATACAGAAAGGACCGAACCTTTTTCATGAGGCTGCTCACCATTATTGTCGCATCCAATGGATGTATTTCCAATTTCAAGGTCCGACTCGAAGTAGTAATTGAAGAAAGTTGCAGACTACTCAATTAAGTACGTACTACATATTGAACCTTCTACGTGAAACTTGTTCAAGATCATCTTCTTTAGATGGTGCGAATACCTAAAACGAACATTTATCTTTCGGTAAATAGTATTATATTTCAGAAAGAAATGATTAAAAATAAGTTTTCGGTTTTTAACTCTCAAATGGATACATCCACATATACTGAAATGGACCACAAAATCTAGCTTCATAGGGTAAATGAACAATCAAGTGCTCCATAACATCGAAGAACCCGGGAGGAAAAAACCTTTCTAGCTTGCACATGAAAATTGGGATGCTCTGTTCCAATTGACGCATGTGTCTCTCACTTATCTTCAGGGCACATAAGTTGCAGTAAAAAAGTCTAGGTTCAGCTAAAACACTCCAGAACTTTTGCAGAAAGATCTCTCTAAAGCCAATCAGCATTAATCACTCCATAAACACATGCAGTCATGACTCTTCATCCCGAACATCTTTAGTTCTTTTAAATCCACACACTTTCCCAAGTTAGAGGCATACTCATACGGTAATTTTAACTTCTTTACCCACTCATTAACACATTTTCGTTGCTCATTTGTTAGAGTGTAACATGCCTTCGATTTTGAACAACTACCCGGAGCTCCTCCTTTACTGATTTTCAAATCCGATCAATTGCATTATCGGCCAGCATCTTCTCTGGCCTTGAGATTATCCTCTGCCCTCCCTTTGAAGTCCATCACAGTATTGAACACATTATAAAAAAACATTCTTCTCATTGTGCATTACGTCAATATTGTGACAAACTAGAAATCTGCTCTTTGTTCAATTGTGGTATTCACCTCTACTTTCTCCTTTATTGAGTTCTTCTCCATTTTCTGTAATTTTTGGAAAGTCTTTGACCCTTTCCCACAACTGATCTTCTTCCCCCTTTCCTTTCTTAAAATACCCGTATATCTTCTAAATGGATGACCTGGTGATAAGAAGCATTGATGACAGTCAAACTATGATTGTTTTCCCCCACTCGCTAGTTTGAACGATTGTGTTTCTTCCACACAATACGGATATGGGAGTTCCCTTACAGTACTCCAACCACTCAACATTCTGTGCGCCTGGAAGTCACTCACTATCCAAAGAAGGGCTGCCCTCAAGTTGAAGTTCTATCTCTTGGAGATGTCATAAGTATGAGCTCTCACCTCCCATAAGTAAAAATTTATCTCTTCTTGTAGGCCTTTTTGGGCCAATTTTCACACATTTTTATTTTTCTTTTCAGCCTATTTTATTGCTCTATGATGAGATGGACTGGGTCTCACACTAAAGTGGATTGAGTTTAATTTTTGACCCAAGATGCCGGGCGGGTCGGGCTGAACCCGGCCCATCCTTGGTGACTTGGATGCTTCTATAAATACTCTTTCTCACCACTAGTTGCCCTAATCTTGGTGAGCAGCCTCTTCCCTTTCTTTTTTCTCTTTTTCTTCTCTACAGCTTCTTCTTATGTTTGCTTCTTGTTCTTTGTGACTTTTCTTCTTGCTACTGCCTCTTGTCTACTTTGTATGAATGTGTGCTTGGTTAGCTTGAGAAGGAGAGATCCAAGAGTGAAAGTTTAAATCTTCTTGTGTGTGAAAGGCTAGTCCAAAGTTCTAAAGGACTCTCTGTTAATTTAAAAATTAACCTAGAAACCGGATGACCGATTCCTAAGTGATAAACCATTTCAGTCATCCGCTTTCTTGGAAAATCCCATTTTATAACTAAAACCGGTCGTTCGATTTTGAGTGGGTCGTGTGATTCTTTCATCCGGTTTCAATGGAGCCTTTATTTTGGCAAAAATTGGTCGACCGATTTTTGCCTGCTCGTCCGATTTGGTGATCCGATTTTCTCGGTGTTCACTCTCTAGTTTTCTGTAATAGATTAGATCTCCTTTTTGTTTTATTCTTCCCTTGGTTTGTAATAGTAAATAGGGCTTTGGTCACCACATCCATTTTGTAACACTTCTATTAGCTGTTGCAAATAGACATGCAATTTTCTTTTCGGATTTTGATGATCCAGAATGATAATTGACAAGAACATAACTTCTTTTTTCATGCACATCCAAAGAGGTAAGTTATAAGGAGTCAAAATCACTGGCAAAGAAGAGTATACTTTCTCGAACATTCCAAATAGAGATAAACCATTTGCATACAAATCAAGTCTTACATTCCTCAATTCAACAGTGAAATCAGAATGCATCCTATCAAAGTGCTTCCATGCTTTCCCATCCCTCGAATGACTCATCACATCCCCTTGCTGCTCGCTTTCTGAATATGACCTCATGTGCTAGGCTATTTTTTTTATACATACAACCTTTGCAACCTAGGAGTTATGGGGAAGTAATACATCCTCTTGTAAGGCACCTCCTTTTTTTTTTTATCCTTGGTTTTCTTCTTCTTCTTCTTATATTGTTCATAAAAGCAAAACTTACACTCCCTTCTACTAGAGTCTTCCTTCCAATAAAGCATGCTATCGTTGAGACATACATCAATCTTCTGTACAAGCAATCCCAAACCATCTACTAACTTCTTTATTTGGTACCAATCACTCATCGCAATATTGTTTGGTTGAGTATACGCTTCACTTATCGTGTAACTTGTTCAAATAACTTTTGAGTCTAGTGGTTCTCAGTCTTAATACTCAACAACTCCCCATTCGTAGATAACTTTGAATCAGTTTTACACTCTTCCCACAATGGTGTCTCTAAAGCTTTTAATATATCATAAAACTTTTGTGCCTCTAGATTAGGTGCTTCTTCATAAGTATAGTTTGCGAATTCGAGATCAAAGCTCGGTCAGATAGCATCAAATATTATCTCACAAATCATACTACTTTCTTCAACACTTGTTTAAGTTGTTTCCCTTCCACTTCTCATGTGCGTTCCCACATTTAATCCTCAAAAAGCTTCTCCATGACATGTCCAATTATGATAATCATGCTTAAAACTGTAGTTAAAAAGTAGCAATTTCATTTCTTCCATGGTGGTTAACTTTCTATTTTTCCACTTCACACACGGGCACCTTATGTCATCTACCGTGGCATAATTTGTTAAAAGATACCAGTCTGTAATCCGATGTACCCTATCCATAAATTCACTACTAAGTCCTCTAACTCCGGGCACACATCTCATATACATCCAACTTCTACCTATCTCCATAACTTTTATACATTCAAAGGAATAGAAGGTTAAGATTGATCTTATTCGTAACAAGAAAATTATGAAGAAAATTAAACTTTAAGAAGAAGAAAAATAAGTAATTATATATAATACAAGAAGAAGAAGAAGAAGAAGAAGAGGAAGAAGAAGCCACACTTTACTTCTAAAAGTAAACTCCTTATGTTTAAGTTTTACTTCTATAAGAAGAAGACGCTTTTGATAGATCGAAAATGAAGTAATATTTGGAAATAAATGAAAACAATATATAGGAATAAAAACTCCTACTATTTGTTTAAGTTAACTTCTAAAGGATAAGTCAGTTTTGATATATTGGAAATGAAAAAGTAATAGAAGTACAATCGCTTCTATTATTTTGAGAAAAGTTCACTTCTAAAAGAAGAACTAATAGAATTTGTTTCAAACTATTATCTAAGATTTTAAAAAATTTTAACAGAGTCTCCTTTGTAAAATGGATATTTTCCAAGCACAACAGCCACTCAAAACGCAACACTCAAACAATAATTTAAAGAGTGTGGGATCCACCATAAACAATTTAAATTATAGAGCCCAGGCTCCCCCATAAACAATTTAAATTAAAGAGTCAGGGTTCTCTCATAAACAATTCAAATTCAATCATAAACTAGAACCTTCAAAAAAACAAAAGACTTTGATATCTTTTGACATTTAAAATTTAATTATTATTATTATTATTATTATAGTAAAATCTAAATAGAAAATTTTTAGATAAGACAATAATTTGTGTAATCGTACGAGTTTCCTTAAAAGAAAAAAAATCTCTTACCGAAAATAATGCCAGTCGTCAGAGACAATACTCGGAGGCACTGAAGAAATTCTCAAAAAAGAAAGACCCATAAAAAATTGGAGAAACATATAAAGGTTATATTGTATGCCCAGTAGAAAACAAAGAGAAGGAAAGTTATAAATATAAAACGATATCATACACAAAATTACTCTTTTTTATTTTTCCTTTTCTCTTTCCATTTTACTTATACAAGAGAATAAAAGTGTTCATATGACAAAACCAAAAAGCAAAAAGAAGTCTGTTTAATCACATCATATGTAATCTATGTAGTTCTAAACAAGTTGAACACTAGCATGATTGGAGGGAAATAAACAATCACATCCTATTGCAAAAATGAGGAGGTGGGGGAAAAAGACTAAGATAAGAGCATGAGGCCGGGAGGGAAAAATAATTTTTTGTCAATCAACTTGATAAAAATAGAAAATAATAATAATAAAAATTTGAAAAAAAAAGAAAAAAGGAAAAGAAGATTAGAGAAAAGGATGAATACAACAAAGACGCACACCACAACATCATGACATATTTTATCTCCAAGAAAACAAAAATCAGCAGGAAACACTCATGAGCAGTAGACATGTTTTTTAGGAATAATGTCAGGCTAGCCAAGGTTTTAACCAATAAATAAGTTTCCAGTGATAACATCTCCAGCATTGAATGGTTTCCAAAATCAAGTTTATAATATATCCAGGAAAAAATAATTTTGGAGAGAGAGAGAGAGAGAGAGAGAGAGAGTGAGTGAGAGAGAGAGAGAGAGTACCTTGGATTTGCAGCAGCAATCGGCACTCCAGTAGCAGTAGGAGCAAAGAAGACAACAGAGGAGATAGAGGAGAAGAGAGGATGAGGAGGTGGTGGTAGCAGCAGCGATCACCGGCAGGTCGTCTGCATTGGTTGCTGGTCGCAGGGGCTTGTCGCCGGCTAATCAAAGAGATGGTGCTTGCTCGCAAGTAGAAGAGGGAAATATGAGGGAAAATTTTGAATGGAGGGAAATGAGAGAAGGGGCCGCATTGACATAATTTAAGGTCATGTTACGACCTCTAGGCGACATGTGGTCGCAATGCTACAATATTTGCAACCGGCAAAGTTCAGTCGCTAAATCTAAGAATACTATGACTGGTCTCAACATCTGTTGTGAACGTGGTTGCTAAACCTGCAACAGCCATGTGTGGTCGCAAATCAGTCACTAGGATTGCAACCGAAGGTGTCGGTCACAAAACTCAATCACTAGTTTCGACTTTTCTTGTAGTGTTTCTTTTAGTGGGTAATAAATAAGGGGATTGATAAAATTAGCGCAGGAATATAGAAGTTTAGCGTGAAAATTTTCAAATTTTAAATTTTATTTTCTCTCCATTCTCTCTAAAAAATCGATGATTTTGAAGATTTTGGAAACAGTAGGAAGATACACGTGAGAGATTTGAAGATTATACGCAAGAAAACATCGATTTAGAGATAAAAGTACTTCAAATTAAAAAATAAAAAAAAAAACATTGATTTTTTCTCACTTGGACGAAACTTTTGATGAATTTTGTCCAGTTGGGAGAAACTCACCTAAAGTTTCGCTCAAGTGGGCGAAAATCAACCAAAGTTCATATTTGTGCTCCCAAATCATCCAAAGTTCATAAGTTCATCTTCTTCTTTTTAACATATATCCAAACGATTCATTATCAATATCTACTTTCTTTGACAAACAATTCATTATCAATTTTGGGCTTGGGTTTAGAGTTAGAGTTTAGGGTTTATAGTTTATAAAGATTCAATAATATAAGACAAATATCATTAATTTCTAATAATATTTTACAATATCTAATTTCTTTAAATAATAAAATTTTACTTAATTTATTTTTTAAATAACTCATTAATAATATCTAATTTTGTTAACAAACAATTCATTATCAATTTAGGGTTTAGGGTTTATTATTTACAAAGATTCAATGATATAGAGCAAAAATATCATTAATTTCTAATAATATGTAACAATACCTAATTTCTTTAAGTACTAATTTCTTTAATTAATAAAATGTACTTTATTTATTTTTCAGACGATTCATTACTAATATCTAATTTCTTTAACAAATTAATTATCAATTTCGGGTATAGGGTTTAGGTATTAGAAATTCATGATATTTGTGATACATCGTTGAATCTTTAATTGTAAATTATAAACTAAAAAACCTAAACCCTAAATTCATAATGAATTATTTTTCAAACAAATTATATATTATTAATGAATCGTTTAAAAATAAGCTAGAGTAAATTTTTATTACTTAAAGAAATTAGATATGGTTAGATATTATAAAAATTAATGATATTTTTGTGTTATATTGTTGAATCTTTGTAAACCATACATTAACCCTAAACTATAAATTGATAATAAATTATTTGTGAAAGAAAAAAAATATTTTTAATGAATCGTATAAAAATAAATTAATTAAATTTTTATCACTTAATGAAATTAGTTATTGTTAGATTTTACTAGAAGTTAATGATATTTCTGCTATATCATTAAATTTTCTTAAACCATGACTCTAGACCCTAAATTGAATGAATTTTTATTAAAAAATTGATATTGTTAATTAAGCATTTAAAAAATAAATTAATTAACTTTTTATTATTTAAAGTAATTAGATATGGTTAGATACTGTTGGAAAATTAATGATATTAGTGCTACATCATTGAACCCTAAACTTTAAACCCCTAAACCCTCATGTGGCAACGATGTAGTGAAAAGATTATATGATTTAACAAAAATATCATGAATTTTGGATGAAGAAATTATGATTATATTAGATGATTTGGAGTTTTGTTAAAAGTAAAACTTTATAAAAAAAATAAAATTAAAAAAAAAAAAAGATGAACTTTGGCCTATTTTTGGCCACTTGAGCGAACCTCAAAGAGTTTTGCCTAGTTCGATGAAATTCATCAAAAGTTTCGCATAAGTGGGCGAAAATTAATGTTTTTTTTCGATTATTTCAATTTATAGTGTTTTTATCTCTAAATCGATGTTTTCTTGCGTATAATCTTCAAAATCACTCATGTGTATCTTCCTACAGTTTTCAAAATCTTGGAGAGAGTTTGAAGGTAGGGAGAGAAAATGAAATTTAAAATTTTTTTCACGCAGAACTTTTCTATTCCCACGTTAATTTTATCGATTCCCATAAATAATCCTTTTTATTTTAATATAAGAGGTGCCACTTGGTGTAAATTACATCATAATGAGAATAAATCATTTAAACATAACCTAAATTAGGGAAGACGACAACCTTGTTAAAAAAGATGATAATTCCTGTATCTAAGAAGAGTCGAACCCCCAACCTTCCAATTGAGAGGCCTCACATCTTGTGATTAGGACAAAGCCTCACGGGATCCCCATAAATAATCCTATGAACACGTTTGAGTAATTTTTTCCGTTTTTTTAAATGTAAAGACTCTATATAAGCTAAATATAGTACATGTATTAAATTTTTATCTATTTATACATGACATGAATTATATTTTGCTAGGCTTCAAAAGTATAGATCATGTATAAATTATTTAAGGCTTAATTTAAAAAACATACCCAAAGTCTAGGGTCATTGTTAATTAGATGTTCCAAACTTTAATTGGGAAAATTGAGTACCAAATCAAGTTTTTGTTTAAATTGAGTTACTTAATTTTATAAAATCAAAGGGATTATTTAACAAGTTTGACTCTAATATTAAAAAATAAGTAAAATTGATCATATTTTTAAAGTTGCCAAGTGAGGTTTAGGATGGAAAATTGATTTGGGTACTTGACTATCAAAACTAAAGCACAGAATACCTAATTGACACTAACCCTAATTTTTGGGTATATTTTTTAAATTAATCCATTATTTAATCATTTGCTATACAAATATACATTTTTTCTTTATAATATAATTATTATTTCATGAATTGGATTTGTTTTACCCAAAAAATCTATAATATTATAAAAAGAATTATATAAACAAGCCATCTTAATTTCTAGAATAATTAGAAGACTATGATACTAGTTAGAATATGATCGTTAAGGAGATTATGTGTGTCTTTTTCTTAAACAATTGAAAAGATGTTTTAAAAAGAATTCTCTTAAAAAAGTTAACAACATTTTTACTTTAACAACATCAATAAAAAGTGGTGTTCTCAAAAAAAAAAAAAAAAATGTAACAATAATAAAGAGTAGTTTTGGAAAGCAAATGCCGGGTAGACTTTTTAAGATAATTTCTTTAACTTCTTTTAAAAATAGATATAATAACTAACAAAGAAAAATTTCAAACCAATTTGTAGTTTAAAATGAGTTAAAACATCAACTTTGAGCAATGGAGTAATGTCTTTATATATTAAATTCTAATTTTTGGGTTCATAAATCTAACTCTGAAATATATACGTATAGCGTGAAAAAATTTAAAAATCTTCATTTTTCACTATAAACTTTCTCTCTCTTCAACAAATCCTCTCACTTATCTCTAAAATTTCAAATTTCAACTTCATATTTAGGAAAATCCGACCGTTGTAACTCGAAAAAAAGGTTAGTACTTTGATCTATACTCATTTAATTACATTTTTATCGGTTGAAAATTTAAAAGTAACCATATGATTGAAAAAAAAAATGTTTTTGCATAAAACTTTTTCTGGTTGGAAATGCTCTGGTCGCCTAGACCGGTGACCGGAAATGCAACGGTTCGTCCGGTCCAGCGACCGAGATGGTCATTTGACCGCGCGGTCCAGCGATTGCACTGGTAACCGGTCGTCCGGTCCAGCGATCCACTTCGTTCGCGATCGCAGGTTCACGTGACTACCCAGTTTTTTTTAGTTTTTTATTTTTTATTTTTTTAGTTTTTTAGTTTTTTATTTTTTATTTTTTTAGTTTTTTATTTTTTTATTTTTTTAATTTTTAATTTTAATTTTAATTTTTTATTTTTTATTTTCAATTATTTTTATTTTTTATTTATTTTTATTTATTTTGTTTATTTTTTTATTATTTTTATTTTTTATTTTTATTACATTTGTTTATGCTTATGTTATTTTTTTAAAGTTATGATTTCGTTTTTGTGTATTTGTTTAATTTAGAGTTTATATTATGTTATTTAATTTGTTTAATTTTTTTTATTTTTTTAGAATTTATCATTATGTTGTTATAATTAATGATGATGTTAATTTTTTTTAAAATTATGATTACGTTTATGTTTATTTATTTAATTTGGAGTTTATGGTATGTTATTTAATTTGTTTAATTTTTTTAGGATTTATTTATGATTATGTTATTATAATTAATGATTATGTGATTTTTTAAAAATTATTATTACATTTATGTTTATCTGTTTAATTTAGAGGTTATATTATGTTCGGCATAATTTGTTTATGTTTATTAGGGTGCTTGTGAATTTGACTGATTGTATAATTTTGTTTATTTAGAGTTTAGGGTTTAGAGTTTATATGAATAATACGACTTTATAAACAAATTTCATAACCAAATTGCATAAATAAGAGTTTATGTAATTTGGGTTTATGGTTTTATATTGAAAGATTTTATGTGTTTAGGGTTAACACAATCTAATAAAAAAGTGTGAAGTATTCAAATGGGGTAATAAATATAATTATAATAAATTTAGCTTAATGCACGGCTTTAACTTAATAATATAAAGATGAAGAAAAATGCATTACTTGTATCGTATAAAAATATGATGAATTAGACAAATATGATGTAATGTCATTGAGGAAAATATTTGATAATTTGTTTCGATGGTTCAACCCGAAGCACGTGGGAGTGATGATGATTTAGGTCCTGTCACAGACAGGACCGGTCAGGTTGAAAGTCGTACAGTGACTGTGTCATCATCCTGTGGTTTGAGAGGACGCCACAGTACTTCAGACATATAGTTCACTTCTGCACCTATTGGATCGGGTAGTATTATGACCTTGGTGCGCCGGGGTCTTCCATCCAGCCACCCCCTATAATATTTAAGACCTATCATCTTACCACATCACACCATCCGTACACCCCCGTACCCTATGACCCTTATTGATATTCTCAGCTACCACAAACATCATATGATCCATATGCACATGCTCCTTCTCTGTCTATCTGTATGCCTAGCCTGGATTCGACAGAGTATTTTTCTAAAACTCAGATTCCATTAAATGAGGTCAGTGGTCCAGGGTTGCAGCTTGCTGGGTCCATCCCGGTGGACTCATCTTACAGCGGTGCTGACTATGGAGCCACTGATTGTGGCAATCCCTCATCTGATGCTAGGTTGGGTAAGGATTCTGGTACATCCCGGTCTGAGGAGGCTGTGAGGGTTGGTTCCCTTCGCATTCATTGCAGTGAGGACGATGAGGATGAGCGTGAGGATGATGGTGGACATGATGATGATGATGGCAACGGTGACGGTGATGATGACAAGCCTGTTCCTGTGGCTCAAGTCTCATCGTCCAGCCATAGGCCTGTTCCGGGTAAAGGGAAAGGGTTGACTAGTAGTTTCATGTCAGTGATGAGTAAGATTGATGGGTCGCGACAAAAAAGACCCGAGAAGTCGCGTCCTCCTACAAACCCTACGCAGAGGAAGAAAGCAAAGAATGACGGTTGAGAGCAAACAGGTCTAGCTGATAGAGGTCCACAGGATCCAGTCCTTGTCCCTTCGTATAGTGGTCATGTCGCTGGTAGTATATGGCGTGGATAGGTAATGTGAATATTTTGTATACTTTTTATTTCTGATTATAGATTTGAATATTTTGTTTATTTTTTACTTCTGGTGTTTACTTTTTTTTTTGGGGGTTTAAAATGAATTATAGAGGCATTTTGAAGTCGAGGTCCCGCTACGTGTCCCTGACAGGCTGGACCCCTAGTGATCCTGCAGTTGTACAATTGGCAGGGGAGACAAGACTATCACATTTGAGGTCCTGCATATTCCAGCATCCGAACTCCTCCTTGCTATCTGCTTTTGTAGAGAGGTGGCAGCCAGACACCAGCAGTTTCCACATGCCTTGGTGAGAGATGACAGTTACATTGCATGATGTTAAGTTGATTATGGGCGTATCTTCTTACAGTAACGTCGTCGACCATCATTATTCCCGGGAGCAGTTGATTGCAGTTATCTAGAGCGATCTCGATATCTCCGACTACAGTATCGGCACAAATGGTTAGGACTTCGCGTTAGTTGTTGAATCACCTGGTAGTGGATTGTTTAGAGAGTAGAGGGCCGCCTGTTACGTTCTGGGATCTCGTGGGAGAGGGAGATCGCCACAAACACTTAGGGGAAGGGGCAGAGGGCGCAACCGTTGCTGAAGTAGTTTATCTTCTGTGATACATGCATCTCCGTGTTCCACAGTCCCTTATACAAACACTTTCCCTGATTTCATTTATCCTTTCATCAACAATTGGAAGAACATGATTGGTGATGGAAATTGTGGTTATTGGGTTATGGCAGATTTTATGTTCGATGATGAACATCAATGGCCAGAGGTTCGTAGACAAATGCTTTATGAATTACAGCATTCGACGAATGTGTATCCTAATTTAGTAGGTTCAGAAGAATGTGTTAATGGGCTCGTTCATAGGATACAGTGGCAGGATAGACCTGCACCATAAGAGTGTTGGTTGGAAATACCTGATTCACTTTACGTCATTGCAAATTCATTAAATCTGTGTGTGATACTAATTTCACAGCTTGGTTCTACGACTGTCATATTCAGATCTTCCAGGAGGTACATTAGTTATTGGTCTCTTGCAGAAAAACAACACTTTATTTAGGTTCAATGCCAAGTGACTGATTTTATTACTTACAATGAAAAATATCTAATTACTCTTCGCGTTAAACTTCTCTTTAGTCCTGGAAAACTCTAATGATGCCTTAATGTCTGCTATTTGACCTTCAATAAGCGAGTCAATATTAAGGAACACAGTATCGAAATCACCATGGCATGTTGAAAGCCATAGCTTCAGCACTGAGTGTTCACTCTCAGCCCGGTTGGTGGTCCGCACTCCAAAATGCATATGACTCTTAGTCCAACATCTCACGAATTTATGAGAAAAGGGATTCAACCAATTGTTGAACAAATAGTGTAGAAGTCCGGCCTGCTCTTCCACTTCGTCTTCAGAGCATTCAACTTCCTTAAGCATCTGACTTTTTTTTTTTTACCTGTTTCATTAGTTCCATTCCTTCGGATTCCATCGGGCTGACTCTTAGTACCTGCATACCCAAAAGGGGGCACTCGTTCTCTATCGCCACTGCTGGATGAAAAGGTGCCCCACCGGTTGTTTATGGCTTCTTCAGAATCGAAGACACTCGAACGAAGCTAGAGCTGTGCTCATGGCTGTATAGAACTCTGGTGTTTTTCTTAGTATGTGTTCTTTGCCGCGGCGATGGAATCTGGGACGGAGGACTTGTAGTTCCGTACCTAGACAACAAAATACCCGAACGTCGCCACAGGTTGGAAGATGCTCCTCAGATACGAGTTATAATTAGGTAGTTGGCTTCTGGTCCACCGAAAGTCGGTAACCTCGTATTCAATCTCGATGGGTACCAATCTCGATGAAATTTCATTCCCGTATTCAATTTCCCCTGGGATCACTAAACTCACTTTCATTTAAACTGCGAGAATAACTAACTAAGCCGTGCCATAAAGGGTCTCGCTCCAATCCTCTCTCTTAGGGTCGAGCTACAAATTTGCCCAGCTCTATCTCGGCCGGCATCCTGCTCTCGAGGGGGTGGTGTCCAAGCCGTTCGATAAGTGAAATGCTTTAAGTAGGTCTGATCCCCTTCGTATGGCATAAGAGCTCTCGGGATTTTTTGTCCATCTCCCCCAGCCTTTATTCTGCATCGAGGAGCAGGTATAAGAGTCGTCCAGCTCCCTAACCTAATGCGGCACCAAATATAGGCCAGAAGCATGAGCCGTCTAAAGAAATGCGTTCCTTATCTAAATCTAAAGAGAAGAGTCTTCCATCGACTTGACTGACATCATAATAAAATGTCAGGTCAGTCACATGACTCATCCTATTAGTCGAGCAAATTATGGTATAAGATAGAATAGAATCTGGTTCGAGGAGCTTACCGAAGATAGAGCAGAAGCTATCGCCCCCTCCTGTCGCAATGGTGTGGGGCGTCAAAAGTTGTTCCCCCCTGCGGGGACTATTTTTGACTTGGTCTTCTGATTCGTAACGTCTTGTTTTCTTATTTTTTGCCTATAATCCGCCTTAATCAATGTCTTTTCCCCCTGTCATCATTCAAAACTCAGAATGGTTACTCCACTTCTGGCAGCACCTTATATCATCCGAAATGCCCCCCCTTCAGAAGGAAGGGAACCAGTGTCTTGGAAACCTAGTTTGAAAGGAACCTCCTATAAGCGCTTGACTTCCTCTAATAGGGGTGGGGTCGGGTATGTTTAACCTGCTGAAGAAACTTATTCAATGGTCACCCTTCTCCTTTCCGGGTCTGGATTTATCGCGTCGTCGTGCAGAATCGGAAGGAGAACTTTAGGCATTGGTCACAAGCAAGGCTTGAAGGGTCTTTGGAATCGAGCTCGCCCATATCTCTAAAGGGGCATAAGCGAGATGAGCAGTGTGAAAAAGCCTTTTTAGAACTCTCACCTTGATGTGATGGGTTGAAGTGCACAGCCATGCAGGCTATAAAGGCAGGATGAAATAGCTTAACATAACCCCATGCCTGCTTTTCACCACTCGGTTCCTAATCTATGGATTAACTTCTTTACCAACCCGCGAAGAGTTGTGAGGCTGGACCAGGTAAAGGGGGTTCCCTTCCTTTGGAAGGAGGCGAATATGCACCCAGTCAGCGTATAGCAAATGAAAAAGGCGTGGAGGGGCAACTCTTCCAAGAGAAATAGGACCGAACCAGGGCTAAGTTCATAAAGCTTGAACGATCCCAGTGTGACCGCTGTGAACCCTCGGAGGTGTACTAATCAATGAACCCCTGAACCGACGATCTGTTGAAAGAAATCGAGACTGAAAACCTCAAGCCTAAACCTTACTTCACCGAGAATACCAGCTTTCTTTTCTTATAATTTTTCGGGCATCGGTCGGTCCTAGAAACGGCGGCAGTGGCAAAAGCAGCCGATATTGAAAGTAATAGCAAAACATTTCCAGATGGCTTGGGGGGAACTAACAAGCTCAGCGGAGCGCCTTATATCGTCTGAAATGCCCTGAAAAGGGGGTGTTACTTTGGCTCGAATTCCACTTTGGAAAGAGAGAACTGCACTTTGCCTATTTCTCTTTCGGACCCTAGGACCCCCTCCCCCCCCCCCCTCCCTTGGTTCATTAGAAAGACAGCTTCAAAGCCTCTACACTACCGACTCCTACAGGAATTGCGTTATCAGAGCTAAGCCTGTTTGAGCGCAATACAGTGGTGTTGGTTCCGATTCGACAAAGGTAGAAAGCTCAGGCTCAACTCCTCGCTTTACGTTAGCGGGTTTTTCTGACCAACTCTCATGGCTTTAGGAGGGGGAATACAAATGTCGGTATCGAAGAAGAAAGTTGGGTTAATCAAGACCAGAGAGACATCTTCCATTCATATCGACTTGGGTTTTTCCGCACCATATTTGGAGTGGTAGCAAACTCTTCGAGAAAAAGAGATTTATGGCTATTACTGCGTCAGAAAGACAAGCTTTGGCTCGACGTTGCCCCTTCAGTTTCTTCACTGAAGACAGGAGCATCAACTCCGTTCCTGTAGGCTTTTGAGGAGCGAGTTCCGTCGTTGACCCTATCTATGTTTCTATGATGGCGAAACCGGGAAATAAATACTGATAGCCAGGAGGGCACTCCTTGCTCGCGGAGCGGCATACCGAAAAAAGAAGTCCTTCTATTGGATTCGAAGTTGGTCCTGATGAGATGGTAGAGGGCTGCCTGCACCCAAAAGCCCCCTTTACGATTCATAAACTTAAACCTTACTAAAAAACGCCGAGTTAGGACAGTAGCGATTCGGAAGGCTGTCTTTCGGGATTCGAGGAAAGTGATCTCCTGCGCTTATGGTAAGAACCCTATTTTAAGAAAAAATCACATATGGTGGATTCACAATCCACTGCCTTGATCCACTTAGGTCGGTCCATTGCCAACGTCTGTCCTTCTTCAGCAAACCCTTTTCCGCTGGAACAAGGAGAAGCCGGGGAAGGGGCTCGATCGGAGGTCAAAGACTGTGGTCCGGCGGAAAACTTTTTTTCAAACAAAAATAACAAAGACGAAAAGATCGAAGACACTCGACCGATAGGGAGAGGGACGAAGTTTCTTGGCGGCATCTGTCGACTGCACAGCGGATGAGGCCTTTTTTGGCCGGAAGTTCCTACTCATCGATTTCATCCAATAATTTCTTCCATGACCCATTTATAAATCGTGATGCAACCTCTGCATCTTTTGTCAACTCAGTTAATTTGGCCAACACGTTCTAATTGATGTGTCTTCTACATAGCATATGGTACGTTGTACTGAACACATCACCGATCACAGGCATTAAACTGCATTCCATGTCTGTAATAATTACCTTCGGCTCATGATCACAAACATCTTCTTGATTCTTTGTTGACATAGTATTTGAAAAGTATAGATGCTTAATCTGTTGAAGAACCCATCTATAAGTCGTAGCCTGCTCATTTTGCATAAAAACAGTGGCCACAGTGAAATTCGTATCAGTCAGGGTAATCCTTACGACTTCCAATAGTGGCATATTGTACTTTTTTTAAAAAAACACATAAAGCAGATAACTTGTTTAGAAACTAAACATAACAGCCAGTAAACTTAAACCAAAACCGATTAAATATGACATATGTCATTCAAGTGTTCATCAAATATTAACTTAAATGTGCAGTTTAATCCTAAACTGTATTTATAATATAACTTTAAACAGTCAATTTGCAAATAACACTTAAATGTACAATTAATATAACAAATTTAATACAACTTACTTGTTTGTTTTATATGTCGTATCTATTATAAGTACATATGGCCACATTCTTATCATTTCAATTGATGTTGGGTGTGCAACGACAATGCCACTGAGCACGTTGCTACCCTCACGGTTTCTATAGAAGGCCGTGTAACCCTGTTTAGCACTTAGGCAGAGAACTTCTTCAACCATGTTTCGCCCTAACATCCTATTCTTCTTAATCTTCGCTGTGACGTTATATATTTTCTGGGCACTACAAAAAATCATGCAAATCATATTATTAGAACCTCAATTTAAACCCTAAACATAAAACCAGGATGCATTAGAGTTAATGCAACATACCTGACAGCACAACTTACGTTTTGTTCCCGGAAAAATCATAAGATATTACAGGGTGGCACATGACTCTTACTAAATTGCTCAGTCTGTATCAGCTGCTCCTCCATCAGTTTTGTTGCCTGAGCGTGACCATGAGTATGTACACCTATTGTATAGTTATGCCTACCATCGTGTACGAATACTTGCGATTTTCACACATCGCCATTTGCTCGCCTTTTAATTTGAAGGGATAACCACACTTTTTAGTCCCGTAAGGACCCCGCCATTTTACTTGACCTTCTTCTTCTTCATTGTCAATTATGGACTTCGTTCTCGGTAAATTTGCACCTCCACGCTACCCAATGTAATATATGGTCCGCGGTCGGATATCCTTGAACTTAAATACTGAGTGACAATCAAATACGTGTTCACTTTCATAGCTATTTCTTTTGCCCAGTTCACCAACTCTGCTTTCGAATTAAAGACTCGATCAGTTGCAAATAAATGTTTGTGATCCACGTATTCTTCCGGTTCCAAAAATTCTTCAAATGTATTTGGATCTACGTTGTTCTATTACGATATAGTACGAAAAAATTAAAATATGAACACATTATATATTAAAAATAAAATTGTAAAAACTGTGTAATGAACAAAAATTTCATATACTAACATTTTAAAAAAACAAAAAAATATTTCATATACTAATATTTAAGGGGGAAAAAAGCAATAAAAAATCACAAATTTCATATAGTAACATTCTTAAAAAAAAGAAAAAAAAAATCCTAGGCTCGGGTTGCCCAGGCTGGCGGTCTGAACCTGAGCTGTTTGTGCCTTTAGGTGACCATCACTGAAGACAAACCGCTCGGTTGGGCGAACAACGCACGTCCGGGTCACCAGCCCCGGCGATCCGAGCCCTAGTGGCGGAAAAAATTGATTTGAACTTTTCTTACCTCAAAATGGATATTTTCTTTTACAAATTCTTCGTAATCATCTATATCTACCTCCAATACCATTTCAATATTAAAGATTACAGTTTTAGAGTAGAGAGAGTAAAGAAAAGTAACAGAGAAATTTTGTACAGAGAGAAAAAGTAAGAGGAGGAAAAATAATGAATTTTTTTACGATATTCATATAGATTCCAGAGTTAAGTTTATCAACCCCTCTTTTAAAACAAATGTTAACCGTATTACGTGCCCGTTTGTAAGAATAACTAGAAATGGGATATATATAGTCTTAAATTATTTTTATTTTTTTATTTATAGTTATAAATTTTAATTTTATTTTTTCAACCTTGAGCTATTTTTAATATTATAAATTTGTAACAATTTAACGATTTCATGGTAACATTTAGTATATTTTTTGTACATTTTTATAATCTAACTTAAAAGATTTAGTTTTTTTAGCATTCGATTGGATCAATGAATCAAAACACGTTGAATTTTATCATAAAATATTTAGATTGATATACTTGCAATATCGAAAATATTTCACGCCTATAAAAAAAATAAAATAAAATTTATGACTACAAACAGAAAAGTAAATATAGTTTAAATTCATATATAACCTATTTCTCTTAGAATAACTATCACTTTATTATGTTAATAATAATAAAGTATGAATTGGATACATGAACTATTGTGGCAAGTTAGTAGTTTGATGATGGAAGTATCTTTGTCATGTTAGCGGTCATGGTCACGTTTTCATTAACAGATGTAGAATAATAAGAAATTAGTTGGACACATAACATTTTAACACAATTATGACTAGCTTAATTTTATTTGATAGTTTAACTATGATTAACTAAATGAATTTTAGTTAATATATTTCATAGTACTTCTTGCCATTATAGTAATTTAATTTGGTTTAATTATAAGTTGAATGGTTGATTTATTTCCAGACGAAAAAACTTCTTCACTTTTTCATTTAAGATCTCATTCATCTACTCTCACAAATAAACTACATTTTATTAAAAATCAAATAAAAAACATACTACTGTTTTTTCAAAGTTAAAATCTAACCAATCCAAGTTATCAATACCCAATACCCATATACTAACAGAAAATGTAGTTAGAAATAGAATTCATCTTAACCCTCCATCTTTTTTCTTTTTTTTTCACAGATGAGTGTTGAAGTTAGCCCCCACTAATTTATCTTATTTTGAAGAACTTATTATGATAATGAATTTTCATGTTAATGTTTCATCCCACTCTTATATCTTTATCAAAGGACTCATGATATTAATTAGTTCTACAAATTTTTTTTTTGTATTACCTTTTTCTTTTTTAGACAGAGTTATATTCATTTCTTTTGTCAATTTCATGAAAAATACATTTTGGTAATGTATTTTTCAAAATTCTTACTCAAAGAGTGCAATTTGCCGTAAACATTTGCGAAGAACTAAAACAACATGTTGCAAGAATGTGATAGTCTTTTGGCAAATATTAGAATATATTTTTATTTATTTTTTAAATTTTTTATTTCTTCTTACTTTTCAGAAAGCATTTTATATTTTTATTGTATTTTTACATATAACTTTGTAACGATGGCTTTTAACATCTACATAAATATTTATATTTCATATTTTAAATTTTTAATTCATTTTTTTTTTCAAACTCTTATTTTCTACTTTTAAAAGGCATAAGAAAAATAAGTCCATTTAAATTATTTTAGCAATTAAAATTAACACAATATTTTCATAATTGAGTAAACTTCTTGCACTAAAGAAAATGTATATTCAACAAGTTGTTCTTTTATGACTTTCATTTTTTTTTTTTTTGTCCTTTAATAAAGAGCTCATTACAATAATTAGTTCTTTGTTTATTTTTCTAAATTCGTGTTATACTTTTTAGGTTCCATCTAACCTATGCTCCTGTGACACACATTAATATGGATAGAACATACCATATATGAATGAAATATAGTATATATCATAACCAAATCTTATAAAATTTCAAAACCTAATAGAAATTTTTGAACCCCCTAAGGAAACTTATATTTTAAATTGAAAAGTTAATCCCAAGCCTATGTGTCCTTGACCAAAGACTATCATAGCAACGATGGATGTTAAGGGAGCTATTGTAGGGAAACATCTCCTTCAAAGTCGATTCTTCGAAGTTCACAATGGAAGCAGTCAGTGCAGGAGGTCAATCGATAAAGCGAGTGCGGGTATTTCATTGTATAGGTACTCCACGTGAGTTTTGTTCTCCGCTCCGAGAAAAGCTACCCATATTAACGAATGAAAGAAGCTCAGCGCACCCTAACTGACTTTACTATCCTAGACTAGCCTTATAAGCCTCCCGATGAAGGAAAAGCAGACTATTAACATATGTATCAGGAAAAAACTTTAGATATACTCTATTTTTATTTTAATATTTTTAATATAACTTTATAATAATGTTACAATGCCTTTAGAAATTTATATTGAATACTTTATTTTATATTTGGAACAAGAAAAAAAGAAATATCCTCTATTAAAAAAATTGCATGGGCGTAGCAACTGGTTATGGAACTGCAGAGTTGGTGCCAATAGTCGAACCAGCAATGTGGGAATTTCAAACTCTTTAATGTGAGGGTGGCTCCTTATGCGCACCAGGTCCTAGGACTGAATGCAAGATCGTTAAGTCACCATGATTTACATCCCCACTTGGACGTCGTGCAATCTAGTGGGAACCCTGAGGACGAAAAATTTTACTTTTTTTGGTACCAAAAAATAAAGAAAAAAGAATGAGAGAAATAAATAAAGAAATAGGAAGATAAATTTTTTAAAAAAAAAAGTATAATGAGACAAAATATAATTCCTAAAAAATACTTACTACCTTCGTTTCAAATATAAGGTTGAAGTTGTTTTTCACACAAATTAAGAAAACATGAAATCAATGTGTTTTTATAATGAAATGCATATAATACCCCTTTATTAGTTTTAGTAAACTCCATCTTTCAAGATTTTATTTCTCTCTCCTCTCTACTCTCTACTCTCTCCATATTTCAAGGCTTTATCAAATGTGAATGATCTTAAGTTTTGAGAATTACTAGGTACTGATGTATTAAATGAGTAGGAGTATTCTTGAAAAAAAAAAAGATTTATAAAAGGAACTTTACCTTACATTATAAAACTCCAAATATGGCAATTTAACCTTATAGTATGAAACGAAAATAATATTATGAAACGAAGGAGTATAACACTAAGCTAATCCTTAACTAAATCTAACAATTACCTTTTGGGTTAATTCCAAAAGAGTATCCTTTTAGTTAGGGTGTTTTGACCAATTAGTTACCATAACTTTTAAAGGAAAATTTCTCAAAAATGTCCCTATATTATTTATTTAAATCTTATTTTAACCCTAAACTCATTCTTTTATCTTTTTTACCCATGAATTAAAATCATAAGCCAAAAAGTAGTGTGCCACCACTAAAGGCGGTGCTATCACTCTAAAGAGCTCACATATTGGTCACATTGGTAAATGTAAAGGGACACTTTTTGACACATGATCATAGTTCAAGGCAAAAAAGTAACAAAAATTAAGTTCAAGGGTAGAATACGTTAAGTAAATAGTATAGCAACATTTTAGGGGAATTGACAGTCTTGAATTGATATTTTTCCCCTCCAAATCGTCCCATGTGACTGGCACGTGAGCTTATTAGGGTGACTCCACCTATTTTGTGATAGTGGGCCTATTTTTGTCATACGATTTTAGCTCTAGAGTAGAAAAAGTGCAAAAAATGAGTTCAGGAGTAGAATGAGACTTAGGTAAGCAGTATAGGGGAAATTTTGGGGATTTTCCCTCTCGCAAATTGTCAATTAAATGACAAATTTGAGTAAAAAAACAAAAAATGAGTTTAGGGGTAAAATGCAACTTAAGTAAATAGTATAACTACATTTTAAAGGAATTTCCCTTTAAGTAATTAAAAGATTAAATTACTTTTTAATAGTTTTCTTTTTCAACTGATACAATTTTAGTTTACTAATTTAAATAATTTTGATAATAAAAATCATAATAACTTACATTAAAAAGTTAATAGAAACACAAACACTTATTATTGTGCTTATTGTTTCTTATAATACTATAAATACTAGTTGCGACCTGTCATTCAAGCACGGCTGGATATTTATAGTTAAAAATATAATGATTATCTTATTTATTTAAAACGGTTACGGGATATGAGATTATTTTTTATGTAACTTCTATCTTTTTAGTTGTCCTAGTTCCTCAAAAATTTTCACTCTGTGCCCTGGAGAAAAAGTTTAGAAATGTTTTGGTTGTAACAACTAATGACTAATTTAATGCTAAAAGATAACATTTGACTTGAAAAAAAAATAAAAAACTAAAGGGAAAATAGCTATTTTTACCTGTCACAAATTAAAATATTTCTACTTTTATACAAAAAATTTTATTTAGTTTTTATTTCTGGCAATTATTTTCACCAAAATTCATATTTCAAGATATTAAAATATTCAAAGGTTTTCTCAAACCCAATAAGTATGTGGTTATATTCAAACTTAACCTTAAAACCCACATAAACACAACTTAGAATGCACTTACTCAAATCCAGCTACAACTACTTTTAGTATATATGAGTTTGTCTAATGTGTGCCCCTATGGCACATGTTAATATAGATAAAATTTTCTATTATATAAATAAATCATAACATATATAAGAAATCTTATAAAATCAAAAAATCTAATAAAAATTATTGAACTCTAAAGAAACTTCTATAGTAAATTGGAGAGTTAATCCACATTAATATGTGTCATAGTTGCACACAAAAGACAAACCTTACATGTATACATATATAGCACTGTCAAACGGGCCGGACCGGACCGGACCGAATCGTATCAAGCCCGCATCTAAACGGTCCGGTCCGGTCCGGGCTCGTTTTTGGCGGGTCAAATTTATAAGAACCCATATCCGTCTGCACCAAGCCCGCGGGCCTGACCAAAAAAAAAATTATTCTTCAAATTTAGTCCTCTAATTATAGAATATTTATATTGAAACACCTAAATACCAAAAAAACTTAAATATTGGTCTAAAATTCAAATATTACAAACCTAAATAAACTATAAACTTATAAACATACATAATAATATTAGAAATAAACAAGATAACAAGTAATTCCCAACACATAAACCGAAATAATTTGTACCAAATAATTCCCAAAACAAAAACCAAAATACACAAGATAACAACAAACAATCTCCAACAAGAATAAGTACATAATAATTACCCAACAATCATACAAGAATAAACATTTCATAGTATTTATTCTTCAACATCATCTTCGTCATCTTCATCTTCAGAAACATTCAACAAATTTGAATCCACTTTAGAGGACAATGATTCATTTAACATCGATTCAATTGTTTCTTCATCATTACCCTGTAAAAAATACAAAGTAAATAAAATATTAGTAAATAATAATTATAAATTAATTATAAATGAAGAAAATTTTTACTTACTCTCGATCTCGGGAGGAATGAAACCATGGAACCGATTACGTGCACATATTAAACCTTGTACATGTCGGGGAAGAAGACAACTCCTATACTTGTTAAGAACTCGAGCACCAATATCGAATGCAGATTACGAAGCCACGGTAGTAATTGGAATGCTCAAAATATCGAAGCCATTAAAGCCAATTCGGAAACCTATATGCATTATCTTTCCAAAATGTCAAAACGTCTAATCTTGCAAAATGGCTCCATTCATAATGTGGTTCCTCCAAGTAAATCTCCAATTGAGATTTCCCACTAGTTTTAACAACTTTCCTAGAAAGTGACATAAAATCCTAAGAAAACAAGTACAAATAAAATAGTAAAAAATTAAGTGGCATATGTTTAGGAGATAATATTTAAAGTAGAAAGCATTTGTTTTAAAAAATAAGAAACTTACAAAAATATCATCGGTATCTCCACTTCTTTGTGAGCTAGCTTGAGCTTGTGATTGTGAGAAAGTACTTGATGTTTTTGAATATTGTGAAAACAACATATGAAAATGTTTTTTGAGAAGATCCATCTTTTCAGAAACAGTACTTGGATCAAGCGCTTCATAACATGCCTCCACCACTCTCAATTTCACTCTAGGATCAAAAACTGCCCCAATTGCAAGAATGACACTGTAGTCCTTCCAATACTTATCAAACTTAATCTTCATCCGCAAGACCATGTCTTTTATGATATCATCAGAATGATCCATATACTTTACCAACATGGTTTCAATTTTCCAAACTTGCTCAAAATACAAGTTAGAAGTTGGATAAGAAGAACCCAGGAGATCAACTTAGTCATTTCATAAAAAGGACGGAGAAAATCACACATCTTTTTGAGCCCTTGACCAATCTTCTTGTGAAGGACAAGACTTGTAATTCCTATCACTTAAAAGCAAGACTAGAAAATGCAAGTCGATATTTTAAAGCACCTTCAAGCATTATAAAAGTAGAATTCCATCGGGTAGAAACATCCAATCTCAAATGAACCCTCATTTCTAATCCCACTTGTGTAATACATTCTTCAAAAACTTTCATTCTACCCTCTGAGCCCTTAACATACTTGATACTTTCTCTAATCTTAGACAAAGCCTCACTAGCTACTTTTAGACCTTCTTGCACAATCAAATTCAATATATGTCTTTGAGCAACGAATATGGAAAAAATTCACCATTGCACAACAAACTATTTTGCAAACAAAGTTGTTCACGCAAAATATCTTGCATATTATCATTAGAAGAGGCATTATCCAAGGTTATAGAAAATATTTTCTTATCAATCCCCCACTCTTTTAACAAATCATAAACTTTTCTAGACAATTCAACCCCTGAATGTGGGGGTGGAAAATCAGAAAAGCAAGTATGCAACTATTCATTTTCCATATAGCATCAACAAAGTGAGCAGTCAAACAAATATAACCTTCGGATGTGCAAGCAGTCCAAACATCGGAAGTGAGACATATACGACTAGGAACATCGGCTAAAGTTTGTTTCAAGCAAATTTTCTTATTTGTATAAACTTTCCACACATCAGATGCAGCTGTATTCCTTGAGATGTGTTTCACATCGAGATTGAGATAGGTGAAAATATCTCTAATCCCTTCGTACTCAACAAATGAGAAAGGAAGGTCATGCTTTATGATTGCCAAAGCTATTTTTTCACGAAGAACCTTTGAGAAATTTTTCTTTTTCTTGCCTTCCCAGTAGTATTGTCTATAATCATATCACCCACATCCCGAAATTTAGCCCTTAAAGGAAGACACTTATCTATATGACGCTTAAGAGTAGATGTCCCATGTGTACTCCCCCCTGCAATATACACTTTCTTACAACCAAGACACTCGGCCCTCGGCTTACCATCTTTCTCACCTATACTCCTAGCATATGTCCATACATCTGAACTTTTACATTTTTGGACCTTTTTTGAAGACTGAGATTGTTCAGCAATTGATTCACCATCACCAACAATTTTATCCATTTTCTGCAGTATTTCAATGCACAAACACATTCACATAGCGAACACTACACAAACACAATCACATAAACATTACAAAGATTGAGATCTCCCATTATTAATGTTAGTAACAAATTGCAAGAGAAATACCAGAAAATTAAAGCTTTATTGATCCTAATTTGTTTAAAAGTGATAGTGATAGGAATATTACATACAATGTCTATGATAATTTGATTTTGCTACAAATTTCAATATACTCTCCTTTTCCCTCGGTTGTGATCAACTTACTTTAAGTGCTTCCTTTCCATACAGAATTGTTGACAAGAGAAATCGAGTTGGAATAACTTAAGAAATTCATACATATCTCTATTATATAGACATTTCAAATGACAGGGATATGAAAATTAATATAACTGATTATCTTGAGCCATTTAACAGCTGACTCTTTTTGCAATTGGCTAATTATCTTACTGAATCTTTATAATTTTTAACTTGGCAAAGCATGGTGTTGTTTTGGTTTGCCACGCTGAATTCTGTTTGTACAGTGGATCATCATTGTAAATATCTTACTGGTTTTATATACTAGTTAGTATCCATTTCTTGTTTTTTCACCGTAAACTTTTTTTTTTTTTTTAAATTTCTTCTCAGGAATCAATCAATGGAAAACAATATTTATATTTAATCATAATAGCATCACAAGAAACACAACAGGCAAAGAAAAAATGGAGGTAACTAAATTAGGAGTTCACTTTCTTCTTGTTTTAGTGCAATTTCTTGTGCTATTTCAAGCTAGACTAGTTTTATCAGAGAGGAAAACTTACATTGTTCCCAAAATAAATTGCGGGAGGCGGCGGCGAGAGGCAGCGGCGAGAGGTGGCGGGAGGCGGCGGGGAGAGATGAGAGCTGCGGGAGGCGGCGGCGAGAGGCAGCGGCGAGAGCTGCGGGAGGCAGAGAGACAGAGAGAGCCGAGAGCTGCGGCCGGGAGGCAGAGAGACAGAGAGAGCCGAGAGATGCGGCCGCCGGCCGGGAGGCAGAGAGATAGAGAGAGCCGAGAGGAAAGCTGCGGGAGTGAGAGAGGGGAGGAAGACAGCAAGTGGTGCTGCAGTGTAGGGTTTTCAATTGGTAATGTAATAACATTATTTTCATTTAAGTCCCTAAGAAAATAAAGAACTTTAATTAGGTCCTAAAATAATTCATGTAATAATAGCTTCAACAAACGGGCCAGCCCGCAGACCGGACCGGACCGGCCCGTGAAAGCCCGCATAAAAAACGGTCCGGTCCGGTCCGGGCTCATTTTGTACGGGCCTAAATTTTGAAAACCATAACCGCCCATAACGCGGGCGGTCCGGGCCGGCCTGCGAGCTTGAGCCCGTTTTGACAGTGCTATACATATACATATATACATATAGATATATAAATACACACATATAGGTACACGTGTATATACATATATATAAACCTATATATAATCTTATATCTTGAAGTAATTTAAATATGGTAAAATCTAAAAAATTCAAAATCTTGATAAGTCAATTGGAAATTTTTTAAACCATTTAATACATTAAATAATAAAAAGACTAATTAGAATTAAAAAAAATATTTTGAGATTAGTATCTTCTCAAAAAATCTAAAAGATATGCTTAGCCCCATTTCCAAATAATTTGAATTTTAAGCTGAGGACAATATTTTTTATGTATTACTAAACTATTGACCTATTGGCATTACTAAGAATAACTATATCGGATATCTACATGCTTTATTAAAGACTAATACTCTTTGAAATATGAAATGACCTAAATATATGAATATACAATATGGAACTTTTAAAAGGATTCGTTCATAAAATAATTTTTTTGGAAAAAATATATTAAGATAATATTGTACAAATGTAGTCGAGATAGTTTTGTTAGTCCTAAGGGCATTATTGTATATGATTT
Source organism: Catharanthus roseus (assembly GCA_028651295.1). Lineage (NCBI taxonomy): Eukaryota > Viridiplantae > Streptophyta > Magnoliopsida > Gentianales > Apocynaceae > Catharanthus > Catharanthus roseus. Next base: position 24,067,126 of record JAPQWS010000153.1, on the reverse strand, counting down.
TGATTATGATTAACATATATTTGTGTGATGATTTATTAAGCTTAGTTTTAATAGAACAAAAGAAGCATATTTGAAGTCTCAAGGCTAAACTCTTAGAAATAAAGATCTTGGTGATCAAGGCAAAATGAAGGAGAAAAAATCAAGCCATTGAAGACCTTGAAGATTTGTGTCATAGTTAGGGATGTGCTAAGGTATTTTTGTAAAACTCCCTAATTCTTATCTTTGTTTGTTGATCAAGTGTGAAGCTCCTTGGATGAATTTCTTTTTATAAACCATTCTTGAAAAATCCAAGTATTCTTGATAGAGCTTTTGATGCATTGAAAGTTTTCTTATCTCTAAAAGAGTATCAAGAATACATGTTTTTTTAAATAGGAAGGAAAGCTCTTTTGTTGTTAAAACTGGCTGTAAAATCTCTCGAAAACCAGTCATCCGATTTTTCAAAAGGAAAAGAAAAATCGGACGTCCTATTTTAAAACCAATCGTCCGATTTTTGTAAGATGTTGTCCGATTCTTTCTGTTTCAAAACCAGTCTTCCCATTTTAAACAGAGTTCATCCAATTTTCATCCGTTTTCTAAAACCGGTCGTCCGTTTTTAGTCTTTTACTGCAAAAATGTTAACATTACACAGACAATAACGACTACTTTTTCTCTTTCCTATATATATGAATTCTTGATCAGTAGTAAAGAAATTTTTTGGTTGGTGAAATATTTATTGAAATCATTTAAGAACTTTTAAAGAGCTTCAAAATACATTCCTTCAAATACTTTTATCACACAAAAACATCTTCTTGAGCTTCATTGTTGATCTTCATCAAAGAAGTAAAGAGGAGCTTGTACAAGAATTCAATTGAGTTGTATCTTTCCTTCTCAAGTTCACTTGGAAACATTGTTCTTTACTCATCTCTCTTCTATTAATATCAAAAGTTTGTGTTGAAAAATTCCTTGGGTTATCCTTTGATTGCATTTGTGTTGGTGATTGGGGTTGCTTGCAAAACCCTTGGTAGGTGATCCTCAAAATTGTGGTCGTTGTATACTTTGTCAATAGTGGATTTGAAAAATCGTTGGGTGTTGACTCAAGGTAGTGGATGTAGCTCTTTGAGAGAGTGAACGACTATAAATTATTGTGCTTCCTCTTTCTATGCTTTTAGCTTGATTGTCAAAACTATAAGATTTTGTTTGGTTTGGAATTTTATTAAAAAGAGTTTTAGAATTCTTCCTCAAACAAAATTGAAGGTTTATCTTTTATTTACACAAGTCATTTTTTTTTAAAAAAAAAACTAAAAACCTTATTTACCCCTCTAAAATTTTTCAAGTTTTTGTTAATAACAAATGTAATGGAGATAGTGATGATGGAGAGAATATTTCATCAAGTTATAAGCATGAGAATCATATCATTTAATTTATGTAGTCCTCTTATATTTAGTTATTAAAGTATTGGAGTTTGATTTTATGATAGATAACCTCGAATTTTTTAGAGATTTTGGTCATATTTTTAGATAAAAGGTAGAAGTGATATTCAAAAGTCACTTACATTTTCTTTTCTATTTATTAAATTATATACTTTATTAATATATAAGAATTTTAAGAACCAATGCAATTTTTTTAAGAAATTAAAAAATCCAATAACTTGAATTAGACATTGGTAGTCAATGATTATCTAGTTTTTCTATTCCATAAATGCAAACAACAATGTAATATGATTTCTTTATGACCATCTAGATTTATAGACAAAAGGAAAAACAGAATTGATATTAGCTTCCCAATAAAAGAAAAAAAACAAAAAACTTTTTAATAGAATGGAAATATTTGAACATCTTCACCCCCAAGTTTGGTTTATCGAGTACACTTCTTAAGTCTCGAAGATTTTTTTCAACTCTTTCTCGGCTGCATCATATACCTTCTTGTGAGGAGCTTTATCTCAGCCTTTTCATTCAGAGCAACCACTACCAGAACATAAGGTATTACTGACTAAAATTTATTAACTGTCTCATAGTCGGTCGATAACTTTAAAAAGTACTAATAGATTAGTGACCGAAAAACGTATGTCGTACTGTGACGGATTTATAGATCGACTTTTTAATTTACGGACCGAAGTTTAATTTAGCGACGATAAATTTGTCAGTAATCAGTCGTTGACTGTGATTACTTTTTTAAAAATAATTGATAAGTTACCGACTACTATTTTCGATCGTCGATCGATCGGTAACTTAAGTTTTATTTTTTACAAAATAATTACACAGTTACCAACAGATTATTCGGTTGGTAACTCAGTCGGTAAAAGCAGAATTTTCTAGTTTCGATGAACCCTTTCTCTTTTTCCCCTTTCATTACTTCCTACTTCCCCAAAACCTATCCCCCCTAAACGCGACCCACACCCTTCTCCATAGCTCCTCCGACAACCTCCAGGAGATACCACCGCTGCTGTCACCGTCAGTCGAAAAGAGGCATTTCTCTCTCTCTCTCTCTCTCTCTCTCTCTCTCTCTCTCTCTCTCTCTCTCTGTTGTTTTTCTCTTCTTCTTTTCTCTTCCCCTTCTTCTTCTCCTCAATCTTTCTCACTCCCAGCTGTATAGGTTTTTTGCCATCACCGAAATTCCGCTCAGTCGTGTCTCCGCGCTGTTCACCGGAAATTGAGGTATTATTTGGTTCTTTTTTTTTTTATAATTTGATCTTGAATTGGGCTATTTTTATGCAAATGACAACAAATAAATTTTGAATCCACAACTTCTAGATGATGCCTCTAAGTAGACATTTTGACGCATAATATAATTCAGTACTCACTAATTTGAATCTTTACCATCTATATATCAAAAGAAATATATGAGAATAATTCAGCAGGTAAGATGGGTGATAGTATTTGGTAACAATGTATGGTGTTATTTACTCTTAATCATAGAAAAGAAAATTTGTTCTCGTTTTCATATCATGTATATTTGGTGGAGTCCTTCGTTCATTCTATTCTCATTCACAAGCCTTCAGTTTTATATTTGATTTTGCATACATAGATACTGAAGGAACTTCCGCTTAGAATCAATACAGTGTGACCTTAGCTAATTTAAGTAATCGTGGAAAACTACATTGTCAACCTTATGATAATCGATGAAAACGAATCAAATTCTTGATCTTTTTTCCTTCTTTTAACTTGTACTTGCTTCTCTGGTTTTCATGGTTGCATTAGCCACAAACTGTTGGTAATTGGAACTTTCTATATAATTGGATTAGCTAAGTCTAGACTCAATTCCTTTATTGTGTATTACTTTCTTACATTTCTCGTGTCTTTAACCAACTAAACTTAGAATGAGTATGACTCTCCAAATGATTTCTGAACATCTTTCAGAACTACATAATTAACTTTTGGATGTTCTACTAATTCGTCCATTTTGTCTTGCTCTTGCAATCTTTTATTTGACCTTAGAGCATGTGAAATTTTTTGCTTTGAAAGATATATTATTCTTTTTTTGAGGATGCAAATACTATGGAAGCGATACATTCCAGTTCTCAAGATGCAGTTTATATCAATGCTTCTTCATTGCATAATTTGATGAATTTGTAGCTTCATGGATTGGAAGATGAGAACAATAGCAAATGAACATGAATGCCTAGAAATGTTGTTATTTTTTCTATTAGTTTTTTCTGGTCATGTAATTTTCTATTCTAAAAATTTGTTATTAGTCTTGGACTCCTAAATTTTTTTGATTGATAAGAATATTAACATGAGATTGCTTGATATATTTTTTTTTTTTTTGGTGTATTTTTCAAGACTTAGAGCATCTTCATTTACCGATTGACATATAGAGGTATGTATTATGTAACATTTTAAACCTTTTTCGTTATTATGAGGGAGCCCGAACTCTTAAATATATAATTTTCATTTTATGATGAATGAATTGTTGTCTTTATGGGGGAGCCTAGACTCTTAAAACTTTGTTAGATTTGTTATCTGTTTGTGTTGTTGGTGTCTTTATGAAGGAGCCTAGACTCTTAAACTGTTGATTGTTTGTCTTTATGGGAGAACCCGGACTCTTAAACTTTGTTAGATTTCTTTTTGTTCGTGTGGTTGTTGTCTGGTGCGATTATTGTGTCTAGGAATTGTTCATTTTATAAGGGAAACTCTGTCAAAATTTCTGTAACATTTAAATTTTAAAGTCTTTGCTCTTAAACTATTAGGGCTAGTTTGTGAGTTAAAAACAGGAGAGAAAATAAGGGAACTGGGAAGAAATTATTTAAAATTTGGTGTTTTTGGGAGTTTTAGAAGGGGAGAAAGGAAGAGATGAGGAGTGATATTCCATCAACTCAAATGCCAATTTTGTTTTTCTCCACTTATGGAGAGAAACGAACTTTTGTCAAAGGATATATTTCTCTCCCCTTCTCCCCAAATTCCAAAATAAGAAAAACATATCTCCTACCTTTTCTATCCAAAACTCACAAATAACATTTGGAATAAATCATCTCACTTCTTTTCTCTTCTCTTCTCTTCTCTTCTAACTTAATACTTCTCTTCTTTTCTTTTCTCTCCTAAACTCTCAAACTAGCCCTTAAGTTTGGTTAATTAGTTTTCGAAAGTTTTGGGAAACATATTTGATATATGTTTGTATAATACTGAAATGATTATAGAATTCTTTAATCATGCATAATCTGTATAAGTTTAAATGTAAAATTCTTAATAAAACTCTTAAATTCTTAATCTCTAAGACATTTGGATTTATTTCTAATAGAGAAATGACTATAGAATTCATTAACCTCTTAATCTATAAGTTTAAATATAAAACTCTTAAAATCTTAATCTCTAATGATTTGTAATACTCAAATGATTAGAGAAGTCTTTAAACTCTTAGACATAAAACTTAAATGTAAGACTTAATGAAGAATGAGTTCTAATTTTGGACTCTTCATCTGTAAGTGTCGTATTTATAAAGTTTTATATTAAAATGTGTGTTTTGTTTTGTGAAGTTATGGAGGAGGATCGTAGTGGGATGTATAAAAGAACTGTGCCTAGAGTTATGGGGATTAGTAGTGAGTTTCAACTATGTGTGAAGCAGTTTGTGAATTAGTGTCTGAATTACGGTCTTGGTATAGCTAACGAGTTATGGTGTCCGTGTGAGAAGTGCAAGAACTTAAAGTATCTTAAAGAGGATGATGTGAAGTTGTATCTTTATAAATCAGGGTTTTTACCTAATTATCATAATTGGACTGCACATGGGAAATCGTCAGTGGGTTACCGACCGATTGTTGGGGAAGGTAATGTTACAAGAAATGTTGAAAGCAACACTTACCATGAGTGAATTTTTTATGCTGCTAGTCCAGATTTTGAACCCAACGCAACATACTACAATTATGAGGAGGCACCTAATCTTGAAGCTCAACGGTTTATGACATGCTGAAACTATTGATACACCATTGTATGAAGGGCGTACAAAGTATACACAGTTGTCCGTGATAGCGAGGTTTTTACAAATAAAGTTAGATAACATGTCTGAAAAGTGCTTTGCTTAAATAGCACAATTTTTGAAGGATGTACTCCCCGAAGGAAATAAGGTATTGGATGATTGGTACCAGACGAAAAAATTAATGTGTGGTTTGAATATGTCGGTGCAAAAGATTGATGTATATGTAAATGGATGTATATTGTATTGGAAAGAGGATGCCCAAACACATCAATGCAAGTTTTGTAGCCATGATCGTTACATGTGAAGAAAGAAAAATAAGAATAAGAAGTCCAAAAACATTTTGTACATGAAAAATGTATTATTTTCCGCTAACACTGAGGTTGCAAAGGTTGTATGCTTCTCAAAGAACGGCTGAGCATATGAGATGGCATTCAGAAAGCGTTTCTGAGCCGGGTATGATGAGTCATCCTAGGGATGGAGAAGCTTGGAAGCATTTTGATAGTACTCATCCTGAGTTTGCTTCCGAAACAAGGAATGTAAGACTTAGACTGTGTACTGATGGTTTCTCACCTTTTGGGATGTCTGGAAAGTAATATTCGTCATGGCTAGTGATTGTTATGCCATACAATTTACCTGCTTGGATGTGCTTAAAAACTCCAGTAATGTTCCTGACATGTATTTTTTCGGGCCCTCAGAATAAAAAACATAAGTTAGATGTTTACTTGCAATTGTTGACAGAAGAATTGAACCAATTGTGGTTGCATGGGGTTAACACGTACGATATTTTGAAGAAACAGAAAACTTTAATATGAGGGCTGTCCTTCTATGGACTATTAGTGACTTTCCTGTATATGAAATGTTATCTGGTTGGAGTACTGCTGGCGCATTGGCTTGTCCTTATTGCATGGAAGAAACAAAATCATTTAGACTACAAAATAAAAGAAACCAATCTTGGTTTGATTGTCATTGTTGGTTTCTGCCTTCCAACATCTATTTCAGAGAGATTCGAGGTGTTTTAAGAAGGGTAGAGGAGAAGATCATTCTGAGCCACCACCTTATCTTACAGGAGAGCAGTTGTGGGAAAGGGTTCAAGACATGCTAAAGATTAAAAAAAAAACAGAATTGAGATGGGAAAGGAAGATGGTATAGGAGAATATCATAATTGGACAAGGCGTAGTATCTTTTTGGATCTTCCATATTAGAATACTCTTCTAGTTCGACACAATCTTGACGTCATGCATAATGAGAAGAATTTCTTTGATAATTTTTTAACACAATTATAGATGTGAAAGGAAAGATGAAGGATAACGTGAATTCTATAGAAGATGTTCAAAGATATTGTAATTGGCCCGAACTAAATCTCAAATGTTCTACAAAACCGAAGGCGTGTTACACTTTGACAAAAGAACAAAGGAAGGTTGTACTTGAGTGGGTGAAGGACTTGAAACTACCAGATGGATATGCATCTAACCTGAGCAGATGTGTTGATTTGAACGAGTTGAGAAAGCCTGGAATGGAAATTCATGATTGCCACGTGTTTATGGAGTGATTGATTCTATTGCCATCAAAGAGGTACTTCCGAACAAGGTATGGAGTGCCTTGGTAGAATTGAGTTTGTTTTATAGAGACTTATGTTCTCCTAAATTAAATGTGGCACACAAGCGTGAATTGAGAGTAATATTGTTGTGTTGTTGTGCTAGTTAAAAAGGATTTTTCCTCCGTCGTTCTTCGATGTCATGGAGCATTTTACAGTTCACTTGCCGTATGAGGCTGGGGTATGTGGTCCGGTTCAGTATAGATGGATGTATCCGTTCGAGAGGTACTTGAATCATCTGAAGAAGAAAATTAAAAATAAGGCTAGAGTTGAAGGTTCGATGTGCAATGCTTATTTGGTTGAAGAGGCGGCCATATTTTATAGCTACTACTTTGAACCTCATCTATCAACCAAGGCCAAAGATCCACCAGGAAGTGATGAGGGTAATCAACCAAGGGATGGAGAATCGGGTCTTTCAATTTGCAATGAACAAGGAAGGGCATACGGTAAGACGATAAGATATTTGGATGATTGGGAATATAAGGCAGCAATGAACTACATCCTATTGAACTGTAATGAAATTCAACCATACATCTCGTAAGTTAATCTCATTACTTACTATATAACAATATTTTTACTTACAATTGATAACGCGTGATTAATTATAAGTTGAATACATTAATTACTTGTAAGAAGTACACAACGGAATTGAGGATGCATTTTCCAAGTTTAACGGAAAGTGACGTACAGTCGAGAATTAGTGATGAGTTTTCAATGTGGTTTAGGGAAGAAGTGAGTTGAAAGTTTGATTAATTTTTATATTTTAAGTTTAATAATGTATAAACTAAACAAATATTAATTCTTTTATTCAGATGGAAAAACCCATGAATGGAAGCAACAACGAATGCCTTAAGTGCTTATCATGGGGTCTATCTAAACGTGTGAAATCATGTCATGGATATTTTGTTAACGGATTTAGCTTCCATATACAAGAAGAGGTTCCGATAGTCTTACATATAATTGTAGTGTATGGGTTAAAGGTGATTATCATGGGACTTTAAACGAGATAATTGAGGTTCGATATCTAGGAAGACCAAGTCAATCGGTCGTTCTTTTTAAGTGTGATTGGTTTAATTCACATTTAAATTGAGGTCTCAAGATTCATGATAAATATAAACTTGTGGAGGTGGATATTAAAAAAAAATATGTAGGGGATATGAAAATTAACAAGTGACTTACGTCCCATATGCTACACGTAAACAACAAAAAGTGATTGGTGTGATGTAATGAAATCAAGACCTCGTATCTTGGATGTACTCTAGCAGACGTTCCAATTCAAGAAGACGTTGATATTGCCGAGACTTCAACGATAAATGTTGATGTTCAAGACATTGGAACTCTCATTCACGAGTCGGGCGAGCTAGAATCGGTAGACATTCGCGGGAGGAGAAGTATTATGGATGAAGATGAAAATAATGAAGATGAAGAAGAGGTCGAATGGGAGTCCGATGAAGAAGAGGAAGAGGAAGAGTTTCAACCGGAGTCCGATTCCGAAATTTAGAATGTTTAGTTGGTAATTTTTTTGTTTCTTGTTTGTTTCTTTTTCTCTTAATTTATGTTTAAGTAACTTTATTTCTAAATAACTTGTTTGTTTCTTGTTCTCTTAATTTATGTTTAAGTAACTCTGTTTCTAAATAACTTGTTTGTTTCTTTTGCCGTTATGTAACTTTAAACAACTTTACTTTTAAGTAACTTTCTAAAATTGTTTAATCTTTTATATTACAGATAGTACGTGGGAATAAGAAGAGGGCTCACCCGACAGTGGCTTTTATACATCCAGAACGTCTCCTTCTCTAGCGGCTGCTTCTCCGGTTGAGACGTCTACTCCTCCGGTAGCGGCTTCTACACCTCAGGCGACCTTGGCTCCATTTTTGTAGCTGCCATACTCGAGTACAGCACCCACGTCTACTCCTTTTTCAACTTCATCTGTTGCGGGATGTCATCAAGGTCTACCCCTTCATCATCAGTATGTCCATCGGCACCTGGCCCTTCATCCGCCCCTTTACCTGCCCTTTCATCCCAGGTTGTTGACTCTCGCATCTTATTTTACTATCACTAATAGGTACATGTCGTAGCTAAAATTGAATTCTTGTTGTTTTATGGATTATTGTTTGTTAAACTTGTAACATATGTTTGTTACATATGGAATTATTGTTTGTTAAACTTGGAATATATGTTTGTTAGATATAGAATTGTTGTTTGTTAAACTTGGATATAGAATGAGTGTTATGATTATATTGGAATCATTGTTGTTTGTTAGACTTGGATATGGAGAAGTTCTTATATATTGTTATATAATTAATTTTATTGGAATTGTTGTGTACTTGTTGTTCTCTGTGCCTAGGAATTGTTAATTTTATAAGGAAAATGCTGTTAAATTTTTTTTAAAACTTAAACTTCACTATTTGTTTCTTAAACTCTTTATTTTTTTAAGTAACATTAATTAGATTTAGTTAATTAAATGTACTTGTATTTTTAACATTTGCAGAGCTTCAACAAGCAATCGGACTGTGCAAAAGTGATTATTGAAAAAGTCATGAAGGCACATTTTGTTGAGGCACATCCGAGTTTTGGAAGGTCCCAAACAGAACAAAGAACATGTGGTATACAGAGTTTGGCATAAGTGTTTATATAACGGTAACTACATGAATTTTTAAGTATATATAATCTTATGTTGATTAACAAATTATGTGTTATTGCAGAAGAGGTATCGATGGGACCCAATGCATTAGCGCGCCATTCGAGATGCTTGGAAAAAACAGGCCTCATTACGATACAAGGACTTGATGTACGAGGTGCGAGCAGATGGGTATAGCCCGACTGGATGACTAGAGCACAGTACACGAGTCTTTGTGATGAATGAGGCTCAGAGGCATACAAGAAGAGGCAAAAGGTGGCACAGCAGAACCGGCTTCAGAGGTGTGGTGGCCAAGGGCCCCTGCAAGCACACCAACAGGTCAAGGTATTTCATTGAGGAAGTAAGTCAATTTCGTTTCTGTATTTAATTATTAGCAATTTTTTAAATTTAAAACCATATTTTCTTATAACTTACAGCTTTTTAAATTACCTTTATATTTGAGAACTTATTCATGTTTGCAGCAAGAGAAGATGGATGAGGCCTTCGCACAATCGAACCCATAAATCCTACTGCATCAGCAGAAGGGACAGTAGGTCGATAGATGATCCAACGAGTTTTGGGTAAGGCTCTTTAATAGTTTTAAAGAATTCTTATATTATCATTTATTACTCTATGCTTATGTATATTGCTCAGCAATAACTTGTTAATGTCTTTTTTGTAGGCCAAATATCTAGAGTTGAAAGCGAACGTAGAATGCCTTCATATTGAGAATGGCTCGCCTATTCCGACTGATCAGCAGTTCATGTTCGAGGCTATCGGTGGCAGCAACAAGGGTCATGTCTACGGTTTTGACTCACAGTCTGCAGCTGTTACTGAGGAGCACCAGGGAGGCAGCAGTAGCTCGTCGTCAGTTCCTTCAGTATCTTCAACGGCAGCCACGAGGCTTGTATTGAGAGGGAGAGGAGGTTGTGGGGATACATGCAGTAGGCACAGGACAAGTTCGCGGGCTTCATGACCTCATTTGCCTCTTAGTGTGGAGTGTAGTTGGATTTGTTACCCACTCTCTTCCCTCCTTTTCTGCTGTCGGATGAAGATGCCATATCTCAGTAACAAACCGGTCCTCCCTTCTCCTCTAGCCCACCTCCATCTACCTAGAGTTTATGATATATTTGTTATGTATTCTTGATATATTTGACATTTGATATTATATTATGTATTTTAGACTTTTGTATATATTTTTATTCATATATATATATATGTATTCTAGACTTTTTTAGTTGATTGTATTATAGATGTTTTTGTTGATTTATATTGTTTGTGGCTATTGTTGGTTTTTAATTTCAAGTGAATATTTATAATTATAAATAAATATTTTTATAAAATACAAAGTTACTGTCCGACACTAACCTATTTTTGGTCGGTAAATAATTATTTTTAAAAAAAATTAAATTAAGCTACCGACCGAAATTCGAGCAGTAAATAAAATTACCAACTGAAATTTTCCGTCGGTAACTATAAAGTTTCGATCAGTAGCTTAATATTTAATTTACATTTTTTAAGTACAAAAAATAGAGTTACTGACCGAAGAATCGATTGATAACTTCAAATATTCAGTTGGCAACAGTTATCGACCAATGTTTTATTCTGTTACAACCAATTACCGAACAAAATATAGCGACGGGCCTGATCAGTCGGTAATATGTTGAATTCTTGCAGTGAACCCTTGGCCCCACATAAGTATTTAATAGAACAAATTCACCATCCATTTTTTTTGCTTAATTTACTGAAGATAAAGAATTTTAGAAGCAGAATAGAGAAAAAATTAACAAATTCTCTTTGATAGAAGAATAATTGAGCTCGGCTCTAAACTATATACATTAGTCAAAATATCATTAGTCCTATACAAAATATTTCTAACAAATTTTGAATTGGGGCTTCTCAAAATAATACCTCCACGCTTTGATCCAAGTAATGGTTGATGCTTTTTGATCCAAGTAATGGTTGATGCTTTTTGAATAATACCTTCCACGCTTTGATCCAAGTAACGGTTGATGCTTTTTGAAGAACTCTTTCCATAGATCATAGTCAATGTTAAAGCATAAAATGGAGGACATGAATCTACCATCTCTCAAAAATTGTTGTTTGCCAAATAGAAGAATTTCTTTCAATCCTAAAAACAGTTTTTTTTTGGGTTGGGCCCAGATTTTAGAAATGGGTGCTAAAGTGGCCCTTTTTTTTTTAATTCTGGAACAGGCCATAACGCACAATGGTGCGTTATACCTAATCAAGCGGCTTAAGCCACGCTAATTGCGTTAAAAACTGACGTGGCTCCGATTTGGCGCTGATGTGGTGATAACGCACAGCCATTGTGCATTATCATCCTTGATAATGCACAGACATTATGCATTATTAAGGGTGATAACGCACAGTGACTTTGCGTTATCACGTTATAAAACCTAGTCGCACGAGCCACCCCTTCCTTATTTCCCTTTTCTTCTTCTTCCTTATTTCTTCTCCCTTATTTCTTCTTCCTCTATTTTTTCAGCCTCAATTTTTCTCTCTCTTTCCTCCGCCTCAATTTTTCTGCTTTCTCGCCTTCTTCCTTTCTTTTGCCTTACTTCCTTCTTTTTTATTCCGCCTGAAAAAAAATTTAGCCTCCTCCGCCACCGTCGCTCGGTAAGTTGTTTTCCTCTTCCTTTTATTTTATTACTTCTTATTATACTTTGACTTCTCTTCTTCTAATACTTTTGTATTTTATTTCGAAATTTACAATTAAAAATTAGTTAATATTTGAAGTTCAAGTTTGAATCTGCGAGACTTTCTTTGGAGTATGAAGGTTATTAAAGATTTGGAGTGGAAAACGGTAGACTAGAGCTGCATTTTTAATTTTCGGTAAGTTTTTAGTTATTTAAATTTTTTGGTGTATTATTTATTAAGTTTAATTATTGTGTGTTTGGGTTTGTTATTTGTTGTTTGTTAATTATTTTTATGAATTTTATTTGTTAATTTGAATTAATTCATTTTTTGTGAAAGTGGGGTTTGGATTTATGTTTAAAATTGGTGTTATTAATAAATTTGTACAAATTTGATAATTTTGTGTATATAATTGCTTTTTGCATTTAAAAAGTGATCTTAGGGTGATGTATTATTTTCATGAATTTATTTGGATAATTAGGGTTTAATTTTTTACCTTACTTTATGATTAATTGAAATTTTTTTAATTATTTTGCATATTTCGTATAAATTTTTGAGTAGAAAAGATGGGAATGTGTAATTTGGTATTTTTCTCATATGTTGTTTTTTTTTTTTTTAATGGTAGAACCGATACTTGGAAATTTATAGTTTAATAATTAATACTTTTATTTAAACTCTAAAACCGTAATAGTGAATTTACGAAGTAGTAAAATACTTACTTATAAAATATATTTAATATACTATAAGTAACCTTAAAAAACTTAAAAATTCTAAACTTTAAATAATAGAAAACTTAAAAATCTATTATTAAAACCCAAAATTTTACATCAAACATTAAACTGTAAAACTATTAACTTTTTAACAGTAAACCTGAAAAAGCCAAAATCATAATATTAAAATTCTACAGGGTATATTATAAAAACTTTAAAAACCCTTAAAATTGATTTTGAAACATTAAAAAATAAAACTAGAAACTCTGTAACAGTAAACCCTAATAAACCCCAAGAACCTTAAAATTGATATTTTGAACATTAAACCGTGAAATTGTCAACGTTGTAACAGTAATCCCTCTTGACTTAAAATCTTAATATTTTAAACACTAAATCATAAAACTGTAATCTTTGTAACAGTAAACTCTTAAAAAAACGAACATATGAATATTTTAAACATTAAATCGTAAAACTGTAAACTACGTAACAGTAAACCTTAAAAACTTTAAAATCTTATTTTTTTAAACATTAAACCATAAAACTCTAAATTTTGCTATAGTAAACCCTCAAAATTATATTTGTGAACATTAAACCGTAAAACTATAAACTTTATAACCGTAAGCCGTAATAACACTTAAATCTTAATATTCTTGATAATTAACTATAAATTATAAAACATTAAAAACCCTGAAAACCCTAAAAATACTAAATTTGATATGCTAAAAATCATTCAAACCTAAAACCCTAAAATGAAGTGTACCATAAATAATACACCTTAAAGAGTTTGGAATTAGAATTTATTTAAAAATTTTTACTTTTAACATATATATATATATATTGACAGTATCTCAAACTATAAATAATGTAGATGGAAGAAGTGCCAGCGCGTACATCCAGGGCCCATTATCCCTGATGTTTTATCGAGACAGCACGAGCACCGATCTGGTTTGATCTGGAGTGGGGACCACGAGACGTGTTATACTGATTTTCAGTGTAGGCATTTTGGGCGAAACCTATTCCAGTGCTACAGTACAACTCCCCGTAGGTTGGTGGAGCTTATTGACGGAACTGGGTTGGGAAGAGTCTTTAGATGTGGTTACATTGGGTTGGACCACGCACATATTACCGCATTGGTAGAGTGGTGGAGACCGGAGACTCACATATTTCACCGACATGTGGTGAAGTCTCAATAATACTGCAGGATGTACAGGCACTGTGGGGTTTAGGGATAGACGGTATGGCCATTACCGACCCTAGCTAGAGTGTACACGCCAAACACTACCGGATTGAGCTTATAATTAGTATTTTCTAGTTTTCATTGCCAATTATATGTAAATTAAATTTCTATATAAAGTATTCAATTCATGTTTAAATTATTGATTTATTTGTTTTACGTATCTTAAGCAATTATACGTAAATTAAATTTCTCATTGTACATTTTAACAATAACATTTTTAATTTGGTTTGAAAAAGAAAAAAACTAAAAGCTTAATTTGGTTTGAAAAAGGAAAAAAACTAAAAGCGGGAAAAATTAATATTTTGCATTTTAACAAATCTTTTAATTGGTTTTAAAAACGAAAAAATAAAAACCGGGAAAATGTGTAAAAGAAAAAAAAATTTATTGAAGAAAAAAAAATTTCAGAAGATAACGGAAAAAAATTTTACTGAAAAAAAATTTACTTAAAAAAAAAAGGCACTGAAGATAACGCATAACTGTTGTGCGTTATTTTGAAGATAACGCACCACAGTCGTGCATTATCTTCAAGGATAACGCATGGCTGTTGTGCGTTATCCTTGAAGATGACGCACAACAATTGTGCGTTATCTTCAATTGTCACCTCAATCCACTAGAATAATTCACTCATTCCAGCTCTTCCAAGGACAATAATTCATCCAACTGAGCTCATCCCATGAACCAACTCATCCAAGGACAATAATTCATCTAACCAATTACTTTTCACTCATCCCAGTACAATTCACTCTCTGCCTTCTAAACCATTGAAACATTATAAATACATTCATTCATTCTTCTCTACATCTACAAAACACTTACAGCATATCCAACTTATCTCCCTTAACAATCCATTCATTCTTTTTCAATTCCCAAAGTTCTTAACATCTTCATATTTCATCCTCCCTAAACACTTACAAATAAACCTCATTTTAAAATGGAAGCAATCAACCCTATTAAAGTGATGCTATTTTGGGATTCTGAAATTACAAGGGATGCATACGGTCCCTATTTTACTGGAACAATTCGAAAAAGTTGGACATTGTCAACGAACCGAATAATTTCACATGTCGAACTGGTAAAAAAAATATTAAAATACCGAGATATGGATCCCAATCTCTGCATGTTCGAATGACAATGAGGGTGCCTTCATACTACGAAGTGCATCGTATGTTTTACTTTAATTTATATAGAATGAACACCAATGAGGAAATGCGTTATTTATGGACTATTCCACCCCACCTAGCGAAAGAACGGATTCATATCTTGTTGAATTCGAGCATATCCAGCAACAAAATATTCTAAACACACACGACAGAAATACAACAACTTTGCCAGAACATATTACGGCGGTAACACGAATAGTTTCTGATGAACCATCTATATTGTACAATACCGTCAATAACGATGACGATGAGGTTGACGGATCAGACGGAGATGATGTCGTTTCTAGTCAATCTGAATCGAATGATGACAATGACCCGGAAGAAGGAGAGTTCCAAACTCCCCTGAACCCTGTAAATCCTATCAACCCGATAACCGAAAATATAGTGCAACAATGGGAGAGCAGCCAATGGTTCAATAGTGCTAGGTATGACTACATACATTCTGGAACATTCCTAGATATGGGCTCGAGTTCTCCAATAGATGACCTTGTAGAATCTGGTACCGTCTGATTACTCGATTGGAACGACTCCATGACTGACATATAGTTAGGCATGAGATTCGTTGACAAAGTGTAGGAAATAAGTATGGTTCATAAGTACTCTATCAGTGTGGGACGTGAATACCAAGTTTTGAAAACTAAGTTTGATATATGGACCGCAAGATGTTACCATTATAGTGACGATAATTACTATTCATGGTACATCCGTATAAAAAAGAAAGCCACGCACAATCGGTGGGAAATAACCAGATTCGTAAAAGAACACAGGAATGAACAAAACAAGCACAGAAACTTGTCTTCAAAATTTATATCAATTTCTATATCACACCTAGTTGCCAACGATCCTGAGATACCTGTGTCGAACATCATTCAAGAAGTGTAGGTATTGTTTCAAACGGGCTGTACTTACAAACGGGCATGGTATGCTCGAAAATTTGCCATCGAGAGAGTTTTTGGTAGCTGGGATACAACCTTCAATATTTTACCTAAATACTTACAAGCTATACAGGATTTAAATCCGGGGACTGTATATGAATTTTTGCATCACAGAACAAGCAATCCCCCCTAATTATGTTTTCAAATTTGTTTTCTGGTATTTCTCGCCATGTATAGACGGATTTCCATACTGCTAGCCAGTGATTTCTATGGATGGAACACACTTAAGGGGACCATACAAGGGCGTGCTGTTAATTGCAAGTACGTGGGATGCAAATAATCACTTGTTCACACTTGCTTTTGCAATTGTTGATAAGGAATCCTCCGAGAGTTGGAATTGGTTCCTCAAACTCTTGCGATAATACATTGTCAAATATCGCCACGTATGCCTCATTTCTGATCGCCACAAAGGTATTTTCTCTGCTATTCAAAGTTAACCTTTGTGGCAACCACCATTTGCAGTTCATCGGTTTTGTTTAAGCCATATTCGAGCAAACAAGACCTTCAAGAATACAGAATTAAAAAGCTTGATGTGGCAAGCCGGAACAGAATCCAAACAATGGAAATTTGACCGTGTAATGAAAGAAATTCAAGAAAGAAATGTTGATGCTTACACTTACTTGATGAAGTTGGACCTAGAGAAATGGACACTGTTGAATGATGGTGGTCACAGACACGGTATCATGACAACTAACATTTCTGAAGCACTTAACAATGTGTTGAAGAAAGCTAGGTTCTACCTAAAAGCCCTAGTTGAACTAATATTCAACAAACTAGTTAAGTACTTTCACCAACACTGGGAAGAGGCTGAAAATTATGTGCATCCATTTCCAACTCGAATTTTTGACAAGTTCTTGCGGATTGAAATGAAATCAAGAGAACACAAAGTTACAACTTACAATTCGCGAGAGGGAATATTCATGGTCAAATCTCCAATCCAGGTTTCTGGTAGGGGCAACAACGTCTATATGTTGCGGATAAATAATAAATTCTATAGTTTCGGAAAATGGAAAACATATACATTGCCTTGTTCTCATGTTCTTGCAGTATGTAGAGAAAATGGGTCAAGAACAGATACTTATGTACCGGAGATATATTCGCGACAAATGTACAGAAGAACTTACCAAGCAAATTTTCATCTGGTCTTGAGTGAGAACTTTTGGAGGGATGTTCCTTTTAGTTTAACATTTTATCCTCGAAACATGAAAAATGAATGGGGTAGAAAATAGGGCAAGCGATTTCAGGGGGAAATGGATTATAAAAATCCGGATTCTCCCCCAAGATCTGGCAGATGTCGCATGTCGGGACATAATAGAAAAAATTGTAATAACCCTGGACCGAGCAATGTATAAGTTTGGCATTTTCTTGAAATTGTTGTAATAAAACATGTTTCTATTAATGAAATTTTTCTTTCAATTATTACTTCTTCAAATAACTTGAGATGAAATGGTTAAAAGTTAATATATTTTCCAAGAAAATGATATAAATATTATCATCATAAATACACTTAAAATAAGTTAGATAAAATAAATAAAGTCTTTTTAAAAAATTATTCAATTATAAGTTTTCCCAAAACAATTTTTCATTAAAAAAAAAAACATTCATTAAAAAAAATTTTCATTAAAAAAAATACGTGGTAGATAACGTACAACAAGTGTGCATTATGGCCTAATCATAACGTTCCATCGTTGTGCATTATCAGCCACATAGGCTGATTAGTGAAGAAGGCGTAATTATCTGATAAAGCACAATGGTTGTGAGTTATTAGATAACGCACAACCATTGTGCGTTATTACCTGTTCCAGAATAAAAAAAAATATGGGCTTCTTTAGTACCCATTTCTAAAATCTAGGCTCAACCCAGAAAAAAACTCCTAAAAACTCATGGAAGAATTCTCGCGCAACGGTAGCAAATCCATCAATTTTCTGAGCCTGAAACAAAGCGGTGACACGCAGTGGTGAGAAAAATTAGGGCTTCGGAACACACTAAAATTAATAAATATATATTTCAATTATACATAAATATTGGTGTAAGTACATGATAAAACATCTAATTAAGAAAAAATATGTGATAAAACATCCGAAATACCAATAGAAAAAAATGTAAAATGCATATAGTTCTCTTTGTTTACGTGGTCAAGTAATCCAATGTATATAAAGATGGCAATGGGGCGAGTCTAACTGGGTATCCACTCATCCCAAACCATCTGTACCTGTTTAATTTCGATTTGACTAGGGATCCAAATGAGGATAGGGATGACTTTTGTACCCAAACTTGGGGATGTGTTGGGAGCAGGGATCAGGTTCTCTCCATTCCCACCCGTCCCCTTCCATCTTTACTCATCTCCACCCATCCTCATTATTATATATATAATTTTTTAGTAAAACATTAAACTAAATACAGAAAATAAAATATATATATTCTATTACTCACTCTCAATATCGATTCTAATTCTATTATTACTAATTGAAATTTTGTTATGTTATTTAGGTTTAAAATTGTTGAATTAGCGTATGAATTTTTTTTTATTGTGACACATGGTTTGACTGCAAGGATTATTACTTGTATTATTTTTTAAAGTTTTAATTCATTTGATTTTGTGGCATACGTATTATTATTTTGTATATAATAGAGTTATTGAAACTAATATAGCTAATTCTCAGCTTGGATCCCTGATTCCCTAGTGAATTTGGTGGAGATGGATTGAGAACGGGATTAATTGGAGAAGGTTTAGCCTAAATGTATACCTCTTTGTTGCTACATTGATATAATATATATAATATATATATATATGGGATTTGATAAAGATTAGTATAAGAAAATAGATATTCTTACCTTTTAAATTGGCTTGAAAATTTTAAAAGAATTTGAGATACATCTAACTTATTAGATAAATCTAATCATAAAATTATGTCAGACTTACCTTTCAATTTAATTAAAATTCAACATATATATCATATATTATATATTTTAAATTTTATTAATTATCTATAATATTGTTTTATTTTTTAATATATATCTTACAAATTTAAATTATAAAATAATTAAAATCTAAAATATTATTATAAATCCTTATGTAGTTAATCTTGTAATATCTGTTCTTATCATAATATTAATTTGATTAATTGTTATTTTATAATAATTTTAATGTAGCCCACCTTAAATTGATGAACATAATTATCAATTAAAGTCTAAAGTTTGTTATTCTCCATTCTTATAATGTTAATCTTGCAAAGTATTTATTATTATCAGAACATTAATTTGATTAATATTATTTTATATTAATTTCAATTTAACCTACCTTAAATAGAGGGAGATAGTTACGATGATTAATTATCTCTTATATTAATTTTTTAAGTTTTGTATAGGGAGAAAAAAAGAGAAGGTGCCACGTGACATTCTTATGACACACATTATGTCTTTATTTTAATATATATATATATATAAATAAATAAAAGTATATAAGGAAGTATTTTAGAGAAATGTTTATTATTATTTAATTACTTTAATTTTGAGTGTAATATAAAAATTATATTTTAGGTGAATATATAATAGAAAAAAGTAGAATTATTTCTGTAAATTAATTGTACTAATAAATAATAAATGGAAAAAAGAAAATTCTGCATATTCTTTTTTGAGATAAACCTAATTCGGGAATATGATGTATAGCGCGAAAAAAATCATTATTTTCCCTACTCTTTCTCTCTCTGCACAATTTCTCTCTAACTTCTCTCTACTCCTTCTCCACTTTAAAACTAAAATCTTTAACATTGAACTCGTATTGGAGGTAGATATAGATCATTACGAAGAATTTGTAAAAGAAAATATCAATTTTAGACGTAAAAAAGGTTAAAATTTTTTTTTTTTCAAAACTGAGCTTGGATCGACCGGACGGGCGACCCGAACATGGGCAGATCGCCCAGACGGGCGACCAGCACACATCCGGGTCGCCGGCTCGGGCGATCCGAGATTTTTTTTTTTTTTTTTTAAGAAAGAAAGAATTTTTGTAAGTATTTGGAAAACTTTAAACATGAATAACTTTGCGATCGGATGTCCGTTTCACGCATATGACCACTCGTTTTGATGGTTCTCGTAAAGAGGAACGCAACGGCATCGTCAAAAAAGTGATCCGGACGTATTTCGGGGCAAAAAATTTGCGTGCAAAAAGAATTTCAATATTTACCAACTTCAATCATTTGAATTTTTAATTAGAGCAAAAAGAAGACTGCTCCTAAATTTAATTTTCAAATTGATGGCGTAATTTTTTAGTTAACAAGAGAGAAAGTATTAGAAAATTACAAAAACGTAAATTAAAAGGAAAATAGGAGGTATTTGAGGAAACAGTCAACGGTTTCCAACGCGTAGGTCTAGAAAAAATAACCAAAATGCCCACAAGAATCGCCTCAATCGGACGTCCGAGCACAAAGTTATGCCCTGTCAAAGTTTTCAACTATACAAAAAAAATTTTTTGCCCCGAAACACATCCGGATCACTTTTTCGACGACGCTGTTGCGTTCCTCTTTACGGGAACCATCAAAACGAGTGGTCATACGCGTGAAACAGACATCCGATCGCAAAGTTATTCATGTTTAAAGTTTTCCAAATACTTACAAAAATTCTTTCTTTCTAAACAAAAACCTCGGATCGCCTAGGCTGACGACCCGGATGTGTGCTAGTCGCCCGTCTGGGCGATCCGCCATGTTCGGGTCGCCCGTCCGGGTGATCCGAGCCCAATTTTGAAAAAAAAAATTTAACTTTTTTTTACATCTAAATTTATATTTTCTTCTACAAATTCTTCGTAATGATCTATATCTACCTCTAATACGAGTTTAATGTTAAAGATTTTAGTTTTAGAATGGAGAAGGAGTAGAGAGAAGTTAAAGAGAAATTGTGTAGAGAAAGAAAGAGTAGGAAAAATAATGATTTTTTTCGCATTATATATTCATATTCCCGAATTAAGTTTATCGGCCCCCTTCTTTTTGTGTGAAATTGATATTGCGAGTTAAGTAGAGTTTTAATATAATAGCACAAAAACCATCATTTTTTTTTTTATGAATTTGACTTTTTTTTTCTAAATATTAGATTATCCATTAATAAAAGGTGGATGTTATTATAACTAAAACTGTCTTCAAAACTTTTCTCTAACCAAAGAAAGAGAAAAATTGAAAGATAGAAGGACCTTACAAACTAAATAAAAAAATTACACAAAGTAATAATAACAAATCATATTAAAAAAATATTATAACATGTCAATAAGATAAACTAATATTAAAAATAAAAAAACGGATAAACATTTAATAATTCTTTTCGCAATATTTTAGTCGTAATCTTCGACTCATAACGTTATAAGAAATTCAAATTCATCATTTTCTTTCGAAATCAACCATTTAAAAGTCCATGATCGGAGAGGAGAGATGGGTGACTTCCCTTGTTTCAATTTCATTTGCCATGTAGTTTTATATTTAAACAAAGTATAGAATATACCATTATCACCCCGTCATATTATGGGAAACTATTGTTTTTTTTTAACCTTTTTTTTCAATTTTTTTCAATAATACAACTATTAACTTTAAAATCTCGATACCTAATATTCACCAACCATTATACCTTCCTGCAATTCCCTTAAAAGATAAAAAATTTATAAAAAAAAAATCTTGCAGTTGACTTTAAATATTTTAGACTATTTTTTATCTTATCATTAATCTAATTACTATTCACTTTCTTTCACAAGCTTGTTTCTTCTCAATTTAATTTTTTATTTTTCTATGTAAAGGCATTAAATGAATTTTATCAATCCAATAAAAGATATATATATACTTTATTTTAATACATATATTAATTTTGGATTTTCTTTAATCTGTATAAAATGACCAAAATATTTTATAACATGAACGAAAATAGTATCTTAAGGCTCTATTTGATTTGTTATTTTCTTTTAGTAAAACATATTTTGTTTCCTCTCGTAATTTATAAAAGTTAAATTTATTTTTTTGGTAAAAAAAGTAGAAAATTAAATTAAAAACTAATTAAAAAACAGCAAATCAAAGTAGAGTCTAATGCACCTAATACATCAAATTATTCACTTCACTCCTTTCTTCTTTTTTTTTCAAAGTAATTATTCACTTCACTTCAGTGTGCTTAAAATTACCGATTATCATAGTGCTTTATCGATCTGTGCATCAATGGCATTGGCAGTCCCTTGCATCAATGATGTTGATGAATTTGAAGACAATAGAAAGTGGGTTGTGGTCAGATCCGTCATTTCCTCCAGCTAGGGTCTAGCCAGAACCAAAAGGACAACGATCTTTTTCTCTTGGGGAATTGGATGGTTTTGTTTCCAATGGTAATTTACTGGACCTCTGCCTTTTGCATTACTTAATTTTGAAATGCCGAGTGAATCTAAAAGAGTAAGACGAAAAAAGGTTATTTCTTTTACCAAATTCTCTTCGTAATTTAATATTCTTTAACTTCTTTTTACCTCCAAACTTATATCTTTCACATGATTCTGAAGATTTTCATAATAAAATATTAAATTTAAAATAAAAAAATATTAAAAATTTAATTTTTTTTAATTGATTCGAGTTTCTCTCAGATTGATAAAATTTTCTAATCTGGCAAAATGTTGACAATAATTCCGTCCAAATTGGCAAAATTTTAACCCACTTAAAAGAAATTCATGTTGGTGGCTATTTTTTAAGTTATTTTTATGCTTCTTATAATTTTTTAATTATGTAAGCTGAATTATTAATTTATTTTTGATTTGTGAGAACCCCTCACACTCAGGCTGATCATTTGGATCTGAGCGTGGCATTCTGCAAGATTGGACATCTGCGGGTGGCCCAACATCATGGCTCTGATACCATGTTAGAATTTGGGGTTGTGTCTAACTCACCCCAAAAGGTACCTCAAGAAGGGAGGAATGCTCAAGTCTTTATAAGGAATAATTATTTTCTTTAACTAGCCGATGTGGAATTCTCAACAGTATTATATTTTAATGTAACACACTGACCCAGATCCGAGTATATTGAAGAATTTTAGAACCGGAAAAATAAGAGGATCATGATCATTTATTCGCAATTGATCGATTATTTAATTCGAAATAAAATTGGTGGATTGGGCAAAAGAAGCAGCGATTAAAGTGAATACATATTTGATTGTCACTTGATATTTGGCATCAAGAACTTCCAATCGTTGACCGTATGTTATATTGGCTTGCGAGCATGAAGGTGCAAAGAAATCAAGAAGCCGAGAGTCGATGATGAAGAAGAAGAAGTTCCCAAAAAAAAAAAAAGTGAGGTCCTTATGGAACAAAAAAGTGTGGTTACCCCTTTAAATTAAAAGGCAAGCAAATGGTGAAGAGTGAGACAGACAATTATTCGTACACGATGGGAGGCACAGCCATGCAATAGGTGTCTATCATCACGATTAGACTCAGGCTGCAAGACTGACGAGAGGAATAACTTAAACAAACCGAGCAATTTAGAAAGAGTCATATGCCACCACGTAATATCTTATGATTTTTCCGAGAACAAAATTCGGATTGTGCTTTGAGGTATTTAGCATTAAATTTACGTTATTATAATATTTTAAAATTGTATCTAGGGTTTAATAATATAATTTATATAATTTATATAGTGCACAGACTATATACAATGTCCTTGTCAAGAAAAGGATGCAAGGGCACCACATAGTAGAAAAATGTTTTGTTTAAGTGCTCAATGAGGTTATACGGTCTTTTATAGAAACTGTGATGGTAGCAACGTGCTCAGTGATATTGTTGTTGCACATCCGACATTGATTCAAACAATGAGGACATAACCAAATGTACTGATAATGGATATACCATATAAAACAAAAAAAGTAAATTGTTTTAATATATTTTGTTAAATATAGATGTGAATATTAAATACGTATATATATAGCTTGTTTTAGTTAAATTATTAATATTATTTTAAAGGAGCCGTGATCATTTAATTAATATTTACAATAAATTAATAAAAATTTATGTTGAATTAGTTAATTTTTTTATTAATTTATATTGGGATAATGTTAGTATCTTAGTATAAAATATCTTAATTTATACTTTAACTTATGTTTAATTTATTCTTTTAGGGTTTAGATTTTTTTCCCTATATAAAATTATTTTAAAAATTGTTATTATTTAATTAATATTTAAATGAATCAATCCATATTTATTAATTTATTTTAAGTTTAATAATTTAGGGTTTTATTAAATTTAAATCAATAAACATTTGTGTTGAATTAATATTCATAATTAATATTTATAATAAATTAATAAACATTTATGTTGAATTAGTTATTTTTTATTAATTTATATTAGGGTAATTTAATATCTTAGTATAAAATATCTTAATTTATACTTTAATTTATGTTTAGTTTATTTTTTAGGGTTTAAGGTTTTTTTCATATATAAACTATTTTAAATTTTGTTATTATATAATTAATATTTAAATGAATTAGTTCATATTTATTATTTAGTTTAATTTTAATAATTTAGCGTTTTTATTAAATTTAAATTTATGATATTTTGTTTGTAAGTTAAGAAATTTGTATTTTATTACTTAGGTACAATATGCATTGTTGAAGGCCATCGGGATGACTCTGACTGGTAAGAACTTCACTGTAGCAACGATATTCATTCAAAATGAGCAAGCTACAACGTATATATGGGTTTTTGAACAGATTAAGCACTTATATTTTGCATCAGCGTGTTAGTAGGGAATGAGGAAAATACTAATGCACATGAACTGGTGGTGACTATTACGGATTGGAAAAGTGGTTTAATGCCTATGATTGAGGAGGTGTTCAATAGATCCTATCACTTGTTATATAGAAGGCACATTGATCAGAATGTCTTGGCAAAATTAACTTAGATGATTAAAAATGAAAAGGTTGTATCACAGTTCATAAATGACACATGGCACAAATTGCTCAGTGAAGCCGAGGAGGTAGAGTACTATAAAAGATTGGATAATTTCAAGATGAAGTGGCATAAAAGGCTGGATTTCTTGCATTATTTGTTTCATACTTGGTTGAATCCGCTTGCTCATAAATTTTTC
Organism: Catharanthus roseus; assembly: GCA_028651295.1. NCBI lineage: Eukaryota > Viridiplantae > Streptophyta > Magnoliopsida > Gentianales > Apocynaceae > Catharanthus > Catharanthus roseus. The sequence goes on along the minus strand of JAPQWS010000153.1, from coordinate 24,041,753 downwards.
AGAGTTTGGACAAGTAAAGTATTGCATTTCGTAGTAGAGACCACCAACCGTATGAAGAGTGAACATCAGTTTTGAAGCAGTGGCTTTCAATATGCCATGGTGATTCAGACACAGTATTCCTTGATATTGATCTCGTGATTGAAGGTCAAATTTTTTAGATTAAGAAGTCATTGGAGTATTCTAGCCTTAAAGAAAAGTATATTGCCAAGAGTAATCCGATATGAAAAATATTAGTAATATGTGAGTCATCTGGCAATGAAGAAGATTTGGGTTGAGTTAAAGAGAGTTCCGAAGATCATTAATGATACAAAGAATGCGTGTGGACACTATTTGAGGACACCACACAGACTCCCATGTTCATGCGAGTTGATTGCACGGTACGAATACCTTCTCCGAATTAATTTGCCCGATATTTACTGTTTTTGGATGGTACTAGAAAATTGGGGGCACTTATCCATCTTCTCAAGAGAAGGACATTGATGCTGAGATGTATGATCTTGCCTTTCTGTAAGATCAGATTAGTACATGACACATATCAAAAGTTAGGGAGATGCATCATCTTGCGAAAAAGGTTTTAAGTCCGAATTTGCCCGTAGATCCTAGTATGTCTTTGACATCTGCCCCTGAGGTTATAGTTACCAAAGGACGATGCAAGACTGACTTTGCGAAAAGGGACAAGTCGTATTGGGAGCACGTATCCATTACACATAAAAAGATACAAAAGTCAAGCGGATTCGAATTTGGGTTTGATCAAGATCTGGTTCGAGATTCGGAGGGAGAAGCAGACCGCCACGGGCTTCTAGGGGTGGAGGTAGAGGGCATAATAGTGGACGGAGTTCTTTATCATCACCTAGCTCAGTTATAGATCCATCTACTGGATCAACATTCCCTTACCTTGATATTTTCCCATGTTTCGTTTATCCTTTCATTGAAAACTGGTCGAAGGGGATGAAAATTTTGGATATGGGGTTGTTGCCTACTTTGTGTATGGAGATGAACATCAATGGCCTGAGGTCCATAGGTGAATGACTTTTGAGTTAGAATATAATCCAAACATGTATATTTCACTCTTTGGATCTGTGGAACGATATTATGAACTCATATACAAATGTCAGTGGCTTGAAGGACATACGTCTTCATCACATTTGTTGGATACACCTAATCTCTTTATGTCATTGCGAATGCATTCAATTTGTGTGTGGTCTTAATTACATAGATAGGTTCCATGACTGTATTGCCTTTATACTCACAGATGGATCGGACTGGAAGTATGATCATTTTCAGTCACTTGACAGATTATTAGCATTTTATTGCAGTTAGTGAAACTTTATTTTCGCGTGTTGTTTTTAACTTTCAAAATCTCTATTATTATTATTATTATTCATATTGTGTATTTATTGTGTTTTACAGCTGCACATGCGAGGTAACTATCCATTGCTAGCTTTTTACTTGCAATGGCAATATCACTGTAATGATCGAGTAAGTGACTGGCTTGATCCTTATATAGATAGGATTGCAAATTGGGATACTAGATATGCTAGAGCATATCCAGCAGGAGATCCTATTCACGTTAAGGTTTAGTGATTACTGTAGTTAACTTTATTATTACCTTCCTCTAATTATATTTTGAATCAACATCATATGTATAGCCTTTATTTAAGTAGCATTTTATAATAATATTAGTTACTAGAATTTTTACCAAAAATATTTAAATCATAGTCATCACATGAAAATATTTACATAGAGTAATAAGCATCATAGAAACAACAAGACTTAAATATATAATAATAGCGCTACATAAAAAGTCTGATACCACCCCGAGTACATAATAAAAGAAAGGTCCAAATGTCCGGGAAAAAAAAACATAACATAAACTAATAGAACGTAAAGGCATAAATATGACATCTAATCACTACGAAGACAAAACTCCTGCAGGATACTACATATCTTTCTATACATCCCGTCTGAGTCACTAGTATTGAGATCTATGAAAGGAGCTATCATGTCGAGGAGAACTGACGGTGATGGTCTACCGGTGTTGGGTATTGTATGCCACATAGAAGTCTATCAGGATTCTATATCTTAGAATGAGTGCGATGGATAAACTACAGCATGTAATCATGTGTGCATCGACTCGGGGGTATAGCAGGCACACTGGTCTAAGACTCCCTAAATAGATGTGATCGTGCCTCTAGCCATAGAGCCTCTATAAATATGTTTTTCACGATGTATATCATGTTATTAGCTGGCCTTTGAGCCTCCAATGGTCAAATAGGATGTGCTGGAATGCACTGCTGCCAGTTTGCATGCATTGCCTTCACATCTACACGCGAGGCCTGACAAAGATTTCGATACAAGAACGTCAGTGCTGCCATACCCTATGCCAACCTCCCACATCCTCGAACATTCTTCACAATCGGCCAAAGTTTGACATGCATGATGTTCCTATTCTTATCAGTGAAGAGAAAACTATCATGTATGTAGACAATGTAACATGTAGCCCTCAACTTCGGGGACAGTCCACTTTCGGGATCCTTTGCATACGTATACAAGTTCCTGAGCATTTATACAACCCTCGAAGTGGGTAAAACCTAAATTGCTCTGAACAATCCCGACTGCTGCTCTCAAGAATACTGAACATCCACAACACCACCAAAACCAGGTGTCCCCAATATCAATTCCACATCATATAAAGTAATCATCATCTCTCCGAAAGGCATGTGGAAGGTGTTGGTGTCTGGCTGCCACATCTCAAAAAAAGCAGATAATAGCATTGAATGGGGATGTTGGAACATGCAGGACGTCAAATGGACGAGTTATGTACCCTCTGCCAACTCCCATCTCGTAAACTAGTTGTCTAGCCTATGAGTGAAACAAAGCGCCGCCACGAATTCAATATACCTCGCTCCTGCATATTAAAAAAATATTTGAATATAAATATTAAATAATAAGATTAAAAATAAATGCAAAATTCAGCAATAATAAATGTAAAATTCACCTATCCATGCCATATAGAACCAAAAACATGCCCACTATATGAAGGAATAAGCTCTGAATCCTGTAGACCTCCTTCAACTGGTCCTATCTGCTCCCAATCTGCATGCTTCACCTTTTTCTTCTGTGAAGGCATCATAGGAGGAATGGACTTATCGAGTCTTTTTCGTCGAGACCCGGTAAACTTACTCATCATAGGCCTGAAATTGTTGCTCAAACCTTTACCTCTCCCCGATCCTCTCCTGACTCTGGATGACGATGCAGGGACCACATATATAGGCTCGTCTCCATCACCATCACTCTCTCCTTCAGTGATGTCAACAACATCATCCTCTCCCTCAACCTCAATATCCTGCCAGTTAATATGGAGAGATCCAATATCCTCATGCTACTCAGATCGGACCCTGTCACCCTCTAACCCTATATCACCAGTGTCCCTCCCTAAACAAGGTGAATATGATGGAATATCATAATCAGTAGCGGTATAATCAGCCATGCTATAAGATGAGTCGGTCGGGACTCCTAACAATCTACTCGAAAAAAGCAGCCCCCAACTGCGCCCCTGTACCCCTAACCTCATTTAATGGTGCCTGTAATTTGGTTCTAAACAAAGGTTGATCCTGGCTGTGCATATGGGGATGAATAGAAGAACTAGCTGCATACGGGTTATAAGATGTAGGTGCTAGCTGAGAAGAGGCAAATATATAATACTGTAAAGATATCTATATAATAATAAGATATTGAAGTATGTGGATCATGTGATGGAAGAGGAGGATGAGTCCTAGTCAGTATAGGAGGTGGCTGGGTAGAAGATCCTAATGCACTAGGGTATAATATATCCCAAGTTCAAGTGGGGCCGAAGTACTAGGAAGATCAGAGGTAATATGGCGGCCCCTCACACCACGAGATGAAACAGTGACAGTACGCCCTTAACTCGACCGGTTCTGTTTGCCATAAGACCTAAATCATCATCTCCCCTACGTACTCCGTTCTGAACCATCTAACCAAATTTTCAAACATAATCATAAATATTTAGAATTTTCTATTATTTAAATTATATTTATTAATTATATAATTCATATTATTTTATTATTTATTTTTTAAATAATTGTATTATTTCATTCATATATTTTATTATTTTGCATAACTAATAATAATAGTTATTATGTGAATAGTGTAATTATTTATTATTTAAATTACTATTTAAAAAGGGATGAATCTTATTCTTTAAATTATATTATTCTTTATGTATTATTAATTGTTATTAAATTTAAATCACTATTAACCCTTCTTTAATTTCTATTATTTTATTATTTATTTTTTAAATAATTTTATTATTTCATTTATGTAATTTTATTATTTTTATTAATAATAAGTAGGTATATTATGCGAACAGTGTAATTATTATTTAAATTAGTATTTTAAAAGGGTTGAATCCTATTCCTTAAAAAATTATTTATTATTCTTTATATATTATTTTTTAATTATTATTAAATTTAAATCACTATTAATTATTTAATTTCTATTATTTTATTATATTATTATTTATTTTTTAAATAATTTTATTATTTAATGTATATTATTTTATTATTTTTTATTTTATTAACAATAATAGTTATTATATGAGTAGTGTAATCATTATTTAAATTAATGTTTAAAAAGTTTGGATCCTATTCTTTAAATTATTATCATTATTCTTTATGTATTATTAATTATTATTAATTTAAATCACTATTAAATTATTATTTTTTACATTATTGTTTAAATATCATTATTTAAATTATTATTTCAAAATTATTCATTAATTTTTAAAAATTAATTACTTCATATTTTTGTATTAAATAATATCTATTATACCAATTTATTATTTACTACATAATGCACTTAATTAACATAAACACTAATCTACTGTTACTATTTTTTTTCTAAATCATAAACTTAATAAATAAACTTAATCAACCTAAGCACATAAATTAATTTAAAATATAAACATGAATAATTGTAACACTTATACTAACAAATTAATTAATGAACATTTAAATTTAACTTATTCACGTAAACATAATTCATAATTATATTAAACAAATAATTATAAAATAAATCATTTAAACAATTAATTGCATGTATTATAAATAAAAAAATTAAATAACATACCAAATAAACATAAAATTAAACATTTGTAAATACTAAACTAAATAACATAAACAAAGAAACATAATTTTAAACATTTATAAACACAAAACAAGATAACATAAACAAATATACACAATTTTTTTTTAAAAAAAAGGGAAAAATCGCTCAGGGTGGCGGAATTTCAGGTTGGATTCGCCTAGCCTGGCAGAATTGACCAGAGAATTCCGCTTGCCCTAGCAAAATTTTCTAGACAATTTCGCCAGGTTGGACAAAATTCAATCCAAGTTCAACCAGTTTTTTTTTTTTTTTTATCTGTGTATTTTTTTGAATTTTAAACTGATAAAATTATAAATAAATGAGTATAGATCGATGAACTAACCTTTTTTGGATTTTTAACAATAAGATTTTCATAGATCTGAGATTGGATGTAATGGCTTTAGAGAGAAAGTAGAGAGAAAACTTTTAGAGAGAAAATTTTTGGTGAGAAATGAAATTTTTAAAATTTTTTCACGCTGCTTTTTAGATTTCTGAATTGGCTTTATTATCCTCCCTTTTAAATACACAACTTTTTTAAAACTAAACATCTATCGCAGTAAAGCCTTTAATTTAATCTCTCTAAACAATAAAGATAGACAGATAGAGGGAGAGAGAGTAAACAAGTTCTAGAATCTTTTTCTTCCTCCCTCAAATGTAAAATGTAAAGGGTATTTTTTATTGTGTAGATTTTGTTAAAAATAAATTAATGATTAACTAATAATTTAGGGGATTAAATGAATATTTTTTAACTTTTAGAATAAAATGGTACTAAGATCTAACTTTGGGGGTATTTTAACATTAACCCTTTTTAATATTTATTATTCAAAAACGCTGGCTTGTTTCTGAATTTTCGAAAATTTTGATTATTCCAAATTTGACTTTATACAATCCAACACAAGTTTTTAATAAAAAAAAAAAAAAAAAAAAACTATTCTTACTGTTTTTCAATATATCTCACACCTCCATTTTCCTCTCCTTTTACATCTCAATTATCTCATCAAATACTACCTTTTCTCCTTTTGAGTTTTTAATTTTTTTTTTCCTCCCTCTCCTCTCCTTCGTATATAGAAGATTCTTCACAGTTTTTTTCTTTTCTATTTTTTTTTAGCATTGCTTCAAGTTACTCTGGTTAAAGCAATTAAGATCTCATGACTAAATCATGCCAAACACTCTTTCAAATTACAGATCTAAAGGAACAGAAAAAGGATGAAGAGAAAAAAAATTGAGTGAAGGACGAGCTGAGTTTGGTGTAAGAACAAGATGATAAAGATATGATTCTTATTTTTTATGCTAATTTGTACAATTCCATTGTTAATTTAGTTCATTTAATTGTTTGGAACATTTTTTTGGACCTTTTTTCGCCATGAATCAACAGTAAACGGTGGCACAGCCGAAGCCCCCATTGACGGTAGTGGTTGATTGCTTGGGAAAGGGGAAAGAAGAAAAGAAAAAAATTAGAAGGAACAATATAAAATTAAAACATAAATTGTATTATTTGTCAATTAATAGCAATTTTAATTTCATAGACAAAATAAAAGTAATTTCTTATCACTATGATCATATTACAATTGAAAATGATTTGAAATAATATGTTCTTTAGAAAAAATAAGTTATCTAATCAATTTGAGTAATAATTGAAGTTCTTGAAAATATAGTAGTAGAAGCACAAAATAGAGAAATTCGTAGTAATTTTGATTTCATAGACAAAATACAAGTGATTTTCTTATTACGATGATCATAGTACAATTGAAAGGACTTAAAATAACATGTTCTTTAAGAAAAAGTAAGTTATTTGATCAATTTGAGAAATAATTGAAGTTCTTGAAAATATAGTGCTAGAAGTGTAAATAGAAAAATTACTATCAATTTTGATTTCATAGACAAAGTAAAAGTGATTGTCTTATTATTATGATTATATTACAATTGAAAATGACTTAGAACAATATGTTCTTTAAAAAAAAAGTAGGTTATATGATCAATTTAAGAAATAATTGAAGTTTTTGAAAATATAGTTCTAAAAGTGCAAATAGGGAATTAGCAGCAATTTTGATTTTATAGACAAAATAAAAGTGATTTTCTTATTACTATGATCATATTACAAATTAAAATGCCTTAAAATAATAAGTTCTTTAAAAAATAAGTAAGTTATTTGATCAATTTGGGAAATAATTGAAGTTCTTCAAAATATAGTGCTAGAAGTACAAATAAAGAAATTAGTAGCAATTTTGATTTCATATATACAACATAAGAGATTTTCTTATTACTATGATCATTACAATTGAAAATGACTTAAAAATATATATTATTTATAAAAAAAAAAGTAAATTATCTTATCAGTTTGAGAAATGATATAACCCCAAATGTGCAAGAAACCGTAGAGCTATTGCAAAGTTTGGTCACAAGAGTCATGGCTAAAAGAATGGACGAAGATCACTAAAGAAAGATAGCCATATTTGGAAAGATGATCCAAGACTTGGTTTGGCAAGAAAGAGCGTGTAGAGGAACCAAGACACTCTTATTTTCCAAGTTGCAAGTGGAGGAAGCCAAAGAAACAAGTTTGGAAGACCTTGAAGCTTCAAAAACAAAGAAAGAAGTGAACCCTACAGCAGACGGTAGGGTTCCTCTACCATCCATGGTAGGGCTCTGATGATAAAAGAGAAAAGAGGCATCAGACCAACCGTTGATGGTAGATCCACCCTGCTGTCGCCGGTAGAGTTCTGGAATAAATGTCGCGGATGGTTGACCTATCGTATATCGTCGACGGTAGGTCTTGGGAAGGCTGAGATTTGGGAGTTTTAACTCCCTTGACTATCACTTTGTTCGTTAAGATCTTTTTTACTTGTAATTAAGTGGCTTAAGAGCGCATCAATTTATCTTAAGCTAGTTTAACCGTTAAGGTTTGGAATTAATGATTAGAGATACTATAAATATGTATTTTTTAGCCTTTGGCAAGATAGAATAAAAAATTGAAATATTGAACAAGACTTGAGAGATAGAAACTAGGGTTCTTGGGTTTCTGTTACTTCCTCGTAAATTAGAAAAATTCTGTCCATTGTATAAATGTAGGAAAGTGATTCTTGAATTCAATTCAAGAGTTCTTGTTCTAATTCCCAAATCCTATTCTTCCTTGAGGTGCTAACTCTCTATAGTTAGGGTTGCTTGGAAATTAGGGATTCCTTGTGTGTGGAGAATAGATGGAGTTTCTTTAAACCTTGTTGATTCTTTCTCAAAATAGGAAGGTTTATTTGTTCTTTCTTGTTTAATTTGACTGCAATTTGGTCTTGGGCTATCAAGCTCTTCAATACAAAAGTCTCCAAAGGAAGTCTCTTGAAGGGATTTAAATCTTGGGAGCAATTGAGCCTCATACTAGCCTATGGAGGTTCCTACCATTTGGCATCATAGCAAAGCTCTCTTTGAGGTGAAGATTTATATGTTTTGATTGTTAAATTACAGTTATATAAAAGACAATTGATAGTATGTGAAAAAAGACAAAGTAATCTGGAATTTTTGGACAAAAAATTACGTGTGAAAACTTTCAGATGGATACCAAATGAGGTTAATATTATGTAAATTTGTCCATTTTGAATCCTTGTTGAGTTGTTGGTTCTTTGGAAACAAATTTGACCTGATTTGGATTTGATTTAGTGGGTCAATTGAATGTAAATTTGAACAATGTTCAGAAAAATCGTGATTGTTGAGACATGTGAATTAAACTTTCTATATCTTGTGTTATACTCTCAAAATTGAAACAAATTTGTGCCTAAATTTATCATCTTCTAGTTGTGCATCTTTCTAAACTTTTTTCACTCGATTTGGAGCTATATTCACAGAAGTATTGTGATTTTAGAGACAAAATGTCATCCTACTCTGTTTTCTGAATTACATTTATTACTCTACTTGTCTTTGATTTTGATAGTCAATTGTCTTTGTTTCGAATTTGTAACTTCTTTAGATATATTTCTAAGTGTTTTGCTGATCTCTTTGTGGGAATTGGACTTATTCTTTGACTCATTCTCTTGAATTTGTCTTTGGGACTTTTTGCACCTACGTGTTCGACAAAATGCCTCATTGACTTCATTTTTGTTAGCCCTAAGGGCATTATTGTATATGTTTTTTTATTATGATTAACATATGTTTGTGTGATGAGTATAGCTTAGTCTCTATAGAACAAAAGAAGCATTTTTGGAGTCTCAAGGCTACACTACATAAGAAGTAAAAGATCTTGGCAATTAAAGCATAATGAAGAAGGAGAGATCAAACCACTCCAAAATCAAGGCATTGAAGACTTATGTCTTAGTTAGGGATATACTAAGGTATTTTATAAAACTCCCTAACTCTCATCTTTGTTTGTTGATCAAGTGTGAAGCTCCTTGGATGAATTTCTTTTTATAAACTATTCTTGAAAAATCCAAGTATTTTTGATAGAGTTTTTGAAGCCTTCGAAAGTTTTCTTATCTCTAAATGTGTATCAAGAATACATGTTTTGAAGTGTTTTGAAATGTGAAGGAAAGTTCTTTTTGTTTAAGGAAAACTGGCTTTTAAATCCTTCTAAAAAAAAACTGGTCATCCGATTTTCAAAAAGGGTCATCCGATTTCCAAAACTAGTCATCTGATTTTTAAACAGGTCATCCAATTTTCAAAATCGGACGTCCTATTCTAAAATCGATCGTCCGATTTTTCTAGCTTTAGAAAAAGTCGGTCGTCCGATTTTTAAGAGGGATCATCCGATTTTTGTAGGATGCATATGAATCTTTCTGTTTCAAAAGCGGTCGTCCTATTTCAGAAAAAGACTCATCCGATTTTCTTGTATAAGGAAATCGGACGTCCGTTTTTAGAAACCGATCGTTCTGTTTTCTTTTTTACTGTGAAAAATATTACCGTTACACAGTGCAACTGTTTCTCTCTCCTTCATATATACATATATTGATTTTTGATCAGCTGCAAAAGCAAATGGAAGTTGATTGAAAATTTATTGAGATCATTTTAGAACATTTAAAGAGCTTTAAATGTACATTCTTTCATATATCTTCATCTCATAAAAACAAATAGAAAAAAATCTTCTTGGAGCTTCATTGTTGATCATCTATCAAAGAAGAAGTAAAGAGGAGCTTGTAGAAGTATTCTATTGAGTTGTATCTTCCTCTTCTCAAGCTCATTTGGTAACATTGTTTCCTTACTCTTCTTATTCTTTTATTGTGATCAAAGGTTTGTGGAAAACCCTTTGGGTGATCCTTTGATAAATTTTTTCTATTGTTGTATTGTGTAAACTTTGAGGTTTTTCTGTAAAACCCTTGAAGGGTGATCCTCATTGTGTTGTTGTGTAACCAACCTTGAAGATAATAGATTTGTGAAATCCTTGGGTTGAGTCTCAAGGTAGTGGATGTAGCTCTTTGAGAGAGTGAACCACTATAAATTGTTGTGCATGTTCTTTAAAGTTTAATTCTATGCTCATTGCTTGATTGCCAAAACTATAAGATTTTGTTTGGTGTAGATTCTTATCAAAAAGAGTTTTAGAATTCTTTCACAAACAAATTGGAGGTTTATCTTTCTAATCACATAAAAGATTTTTTAAAATTAGCCAAAAACCTTATTCACCCCCCCCCCCCTCCCCCCCCCTAAGGTTTTTCAGTTTTCTTATCCATTTAGAATTTCTTGCTTGATTTGCTTTGGAGAATTTACTCATAACTTGGAAGTTCTAGAAATCACTAAGCAACTCTAGTGGGTGAGGAATAGAAAAAGGCAAGAGGGTGAGATTATTGTTATAAAAGCCATAGAGGGTGAGAGTAAATACGAGAGTTGAGTGCTTTCTTCTTGACTGAAATACTTAGAGAGCGGCGAGGTCCTTTTTGTTTTTCTGTTACTTGTTTTCTATCTTGTAGGTGTCAATATTATAATCATGTATGGGATGAAGAATATGAAGAGAATATGAAGAATACCATGAAGGCTATGATCATGGTGCCCATACTCATGAAGGATATAACTTTGGTGCTTACAGTGGGAATAATTGTGATGAAAGGTGGATGTATTTAAGGAGTATGAATGCCTTTTATTGGAATGGAAGCTATGGAGATGAGTCAACAATTGAAAGAAGGTTAATGGATAGTGTTGACATTGTTGGTAGAGAAATAGATAGAAAGAATGGTGATGAAGACTTGGTCTTAAAACTTGATGGATATGGAAGGACATTGGTGGTCATGAGGAATCTTGATTCTCAAGGCCTTGGAGGAGTGTGCATTCATCAAAGGGAGAGATTGTTCCATACACGATGCAATATTGCCAACAAAGCTTGTCACACTGTTATTGATGGTGAAAGTGGTGCAAACTTAGTTAGTGCCTTCCTTATAAGGAAATTGAGTTTACCCACCATGGAGCATCATAAGCCCTATCGCTTAAGATGGTTAAATAGTCATGAAGAGGTGTGGGTTACTACACAAGTATGGGTATCATTTTCCATTGGAAGATACATGGATGAAATTCTATGTGACATTATTTCAATGCAAGTGAGCCACTTAATATTTGGGCAACCATGGATAGATACAAGGCAAGCTTCCTATGATGGTGTTAAGAAGACATACTCCATTGAAAGGGGTGGTCTTAAGAGTATCCTTAAATCTCTCTCTCCTACTAAAGTGATTAAAGATCTAAAGAAATTGAAAGAGAGAATGCAAAGAGAACAAGAACAACTAAAAGGTGTTGAGATTGTAATTTGTAGAGAGGAAAAAAAGATAAAAACCCATGGTATTTTTAGTAATTTCTTGAACAAAGATAAAAAGAAAGAAACTTCAAAAGACAAAGGAGCAAAAGTAAGAAAGCATGAGAGACCCGTAGAAAAAGTGAGCATTGAAAGAGAAGAAAGAATAGTTGTTGAGAGATTGAGTCTCTTTGAATCCATCTCTATTATTTCAAGAGATAGTGACAGAGATGAGTCCTCAAAAGAAAAAGATAATGATCTTGAGAAAAATGAGAGAACAAAAGAAATGCGTGAACAAAAATGAGAGAATTCAAAGAAGAGTGAGATGTATTTGAAAAGAATGAGGAAATAAATTTCCTTGCTAACCAAACTAACTCTTCTCTTGTTAGTGAATTTCCTTTTGTGCAGAATTTTGGAGAACCAAGAAAGAATCAAGAGGGAAGACTTGGCTACAACTCCATGAAAACAATAAGATTCTCTCCTTCTAATTCCTACTTGTGTTTTGAGATTCATTTTAAGGAAATTAAGATGTTCTTACTTGTTTTCATAGAACATAGAGATCATTTCACTTTCCTTAACTCTCTTGGAACATATCTTGAAAGGAGATACTTCACTGAGTTTAATTCCACATCTTGTGCAATTCCTAGAGGTGATGATTATGATTTCAATATTGCTAATTGTGTTTCTTGTGTGCTAGGGGTTGAGGATAAAAGAAGCATGGAGAAAGAGCTTGGCTTATTCTTGAAGACTTATCAATAAGCCTATCTCTTAACCCTTCTTCTTTATATTGTGAAGTTTCTCTTGAGGAATTAAAGTCTTTGTTGGACTCTTATAATTTTCAAGTGAGCTTAATTGGTGATATGTGTATTATTGCTTCCGAAGGGAGCCTTTTCTTTCTTGTGCCGTCTATGACAAATTGCCTTTCTTCTCATTTCTCTCTTGAGGATCCATTGATGAGTAGTAGTGTTATGTTTGATCCTTCTTGTTATGGCTTTGGTAATTTAAATGATACTTCTCTTTTTGAGCTTAACATTGTTAGCTTTGCGCTTGAATTTGATACGAATTCCCTCCAACATGTTTGCACCATAACATCAATGAGAGGAAGGAGACATACCATGGAGTTAGAAGGCCAAGGCAAAAAAGTTGGAGGAAAACTAATCTTATGCTATAGAGATTTGACAATGAGTTTTTCTTCATACCTATTTCTCTTTACCTTCTGTTTTCCTTCAAAGAGTTAAAATTGTTCTTAGAATTGAATGCCTTCTATGTGATTTTAGTTGGGAAGTGTATGGTTAATCTTTTCACTTGTGAGCTAGTTCTTGATATTAATCATACGCTTAAGTATTCTTCTCATGTGCTTTTCTTGAAAAATAACTTTTGGTTAGTATTGCTAGAATTAAACCATCTTATCATGACCTTGAGTTGTTACATGATAATCTCTTCTTTGATGGACTTATTGCTAATGTCTTAACTTCTTTTGCATCTATGTGGAGTAAGATTTGTATCTTCCTTCGAACTTTTGTTGAAAATGATTATGATGAGAAAGTTTGTTGTTTCTTTTGGACCTTATGTGGTGATTTCATGCTAAGTTTAAAGGAGAGTTTGTTGAGAATTATGATTATGAATCATCTTTCCTTTATGCTTCTAAGAAAAATTTTGATGGATTTATTCCTTCTATTAAACTATTGTACCTTGTAAGTTATAAATTTGAATTTTCTCATGAAGAACAAAAGGTTTTAATTGTTGAAAATTTTTTGAAAACTTTGTTGTTTGGAAATATTCATGAAATTCAATTCTACCATTTTCATTTCAAGGAATTTATGTGGTTACTAAACTTTAGAAAGAAAATGAAGGGTAGTTTAAATGTGTTTAAAGTCTATCTTTGTGATCTTGTGAAAACTACCTTTGGAAATGGTGTTTTTGAACAAAACTTGAAGAATCTTGTTGAGAAACATCTTGTCTATTTTGTTGCCTTTATTAACTTTCTCTTCAAAGATGAAACTTTAAATGATTCAATTGTTTAAAACACAAAGTCTTGGGTCAAGATTGAGAATCAATCTCTTGGTGCTACCTTGCTTTATTCTCTAACCTTCAAGGAGTTTTTGGATGAGTTGATTTTCAATAGAGAATTGAAACTTCTTCAAGTTTTGATGTTAAACCAATAGTATTCTTTGTTGAATAGTTTCTTGAAGCTCTTTTGGAAGAATTTGCATCAAAACTTCTTATGTTACCATCTTCTTTTCAAAAAAATCTTTTGGAAACATGATTTAGCAAAAGAACAAGTTAGCACTTCTAAAGATTTTTATGGGAGTTATTGGTGGATTAGAAGTATTAGTCTTGAATTTCATTATTTAGAGCTTTTGATCAAACAATTGAGAAAATGTTTTGAAGATTCTTTGAAATAGAAAAGAGAAAGGATTTGGTGTTTTCACTTGCAATTTGAAGAGTTATTTTGAAATTTTGGTGTTGCAAATGAAGTATAAAATGATGTTAAACCTTTCAATACCAATTTTTTAGTTCCAAAAGAACTTTCTAGCTAACAATGTTTGTGATCTTGAGAGTCTTTTGGTTAAAAGGTCTTGGATTCGTTAATATATTTCTAGAATTTATCAAAAATTCATAAAGGAACTTTGAAAAGTGTTGAGAATCTAACTTTATATTACCATCATTCTTTTAAAGAGACCATATTTCAAACTCTTGATCTTCTTGATTTACTTTTTGAAATGGAAAAGGACAAAAGCTTTTATTATCATCTTTCTTTTAAAGATGTTAACTTTGACCTTTTCTTTGATTTACAAGAATTCAATAATTTCAATTGTGCTTCTTTTTGGAGAATTATTTTAAGTTTTGAGTAGCTCTTGAATAGTCCTTTTTGGACTTTCTTAGCTTTGAACTTCTTTGTTTACACTTTTTTTTCTTATCATAGACCATTTAAGGAAATATTTTACTTATGGATTTCTTATGGTGTTGAGATATTAGTCGACAAACTTGATGCTTTATTTGCTTATTCTCTTCTAAGTCTTGAGTGCTTAGGTAGCTTTCATAGTATTGTTCCTTTTAATGCCTCCATTTCCAATGTTGCCTGCCTCTTGTGGATATTTGAAGGCAATGGATTCGAGGACGAATCCTTTTAAAGGAGGGGCGGATGGTATGACTCGGGATGTGCAATAAATCGTAGAGCTAATGTAAGATGGTCACAAGAGCTATGGCTAGAAGAATAGAGGGGGAGCACCAAGGAAAGATAGCCATATTTGAAAAGATTATCCAAGACCTGGTTTGGCAAGTGATAGAAGCACAAGAAAGAGCTAGTAGAGAAACCAAGACACTCTTATTTTCCAAGTTGCAAGTGGAGGAAGCTAAAGAGACAAGTTTGGAAGATCTTGAAGCTTCAAAGACAAAGAAAGAAGAAGTGAACCCTACCGCAGACAGTAGGGTACTCCTACCATCCACGGTAGGGCTCTGATGATAGAAGAGAAAAGAAGCATCAGACCTACCAACCTACCGTTGCCAGTAGAGTTCTGGAATAAATGTTGGTAGATGGCTGACCTACCATGTACAGTAAGGCGAGGCCTACCTTCGATGGTAGGTCTCGGAAGGCTGAGATTTGGGAGTTTTAACTCCCTTGACCCATCATTTTGTTTGTTTAGTTCTTTTTTGACTTGTAATTAAATAGCCTAAGAGACCATCAACTTATCTTAAGCTAGTTTAACTATTAGGGTTTGGAACTAATGATTAGGGACACTGTAAATATGTATGTTTCAGCTTTTGGCAAGATAGAATGAAGAATTGAAGTATTAAATGAGACTTGAGAGATAGAACCTAGGGTTCTTGGATTTCTCTTACTTCCTTGTAAGTTAGGAAAATTATTTCCATTATATAAATGTAGGCAAGTGATTCTTGAATCCAATTCAGGAGTTCTTGTTCCAATTCCCAAATCATATTCTTCCTTGAAGTGCTAACTCTCTATAGTTACTGTTGCTTAGAAATTAGGTATTCCTTGTGTGTGGAGAATAGGTGAGGTTTCTTTAAACCTTGTTGATTCTCCCTCAAAATAGGAAGGGTTTATTTGTTCTTTCTTGTTTAATTTGACGGCAATTTGTTCTTGGGCTATCAAGCTCTTCAATGCAAAAGTCTCCAAAGGAAGCCTCTTGAAGAGAGTTGAATCTTGGGAGAAATTAAGCCTCATACTAGCCTAAGGAGGTTCATACCAAGAAATAACTAAAGTTCTTGAAAATAGAGTTGTAGAAGTGCAAAATAGAGACATTAGTAGTAATTTTTATTTCATAGACAAAAAAGAAGTAATTTTCTTATTACTATGATAATATTACCAGTGAAAATGACTTAAAATAGTATATTCTTGAAGAAAACATAAGTTATCTAATAAATTTGAGAAATAATTGAAGTTCTTGAAAATATAGGGCTAAAAGTGTAAATAGAGAAATTAGTAGCATTTTTTATTTCATAGAAAAAGTAAAAGTGATTTTCTTATTACTGTGATCCTATTACAATTGAAAATGACTTAAAATAATATGCTCTTTAGAAAAAGTAAGTTATTTAATCAATTTGAGAAATAATTGAAGTTTTTGAAAATATAATGCTAGAAGTGCAAATAGAGAAATTAGTAGCAATTTTGATTTCATAGACAAAATAAAAGTGATTTACTTATTATTATAATCATATTACAATTGAAAATGACATATTATAGTTGAAAATGACTTAAAATAATATATTCTTTAAGAAGAAGTAAGTTATCTTACAATTTGAGAAATAATTAAGTTCTTGAAAATATAGCGCAAGAAGAGAAAAATAGAAAATTATTAATAATTTTGATTTCATAGATAAAATAAAAGTGATTTTCTTATTACTATGATCATATTACAATTGAAAACGACTTAAAATAATATGTTCTTTAAAAAAAAACGTAAATTATTTAATCAATTTGAGAAATAATTGAAGTTATTGAAAATATAATGCTGGAAGCGCAAATAGAGAAATTAGTAGCAATTTTGATTTCATAGGCAAAATAAAAGTGATTTTTCTTATTATTATGATCATAGTACAATTTAAAATGATTTGAAATAATATGTTCAAATAAAAAAAATGTAAGTTATCTGACCAATTTTAGAAATAACTGAAGTTCTTGAAAATATAGTGCTAAGTACAAATAGATAAATTAGTAGCAATTTTGATTTCATAGACAAAATAAAAATTATTTTCTTATTATTATGAGCATATTACAATTGAAAATTACTTAAAATAATATGTTCTCTTATAAATGTAAGTTATCTGATCAATTCGAAAAATAATTTAAGTTCCTAAAAATATAGTGCTAGAGGTGCAAAAAGAAAAAATATTAACTATTTTAATTTCATAGACAAAATAAAAGTGATTTTCTTAGTATCATGATCATATTATAATAGAAAATGATTTAAAATAATATGTTCTTTAAATAATAAGTAAGTTATTTTACCAATTCGAGATGTAATTGAAGTTTTTGAAAGTATAGTACTAGTTGTGCAAATAGAGAAATTAGTAGCAATTTTGATTTCATAGACAAAATAAAAGTAATTTTCTTATTACTTTGATCATATGTTATTTTTAAAATGTAGCAATTCATTGAAATGACTTAAAATAAGATGTCTTTTTGGAAAAATAATTATGTTATTTGACCAATTTGAGAAATAATTGAAATTCTTGAAAATATAGTGCTGAAAGTGCAAATGGAGAAATTAGTTGCAATTTAGATTTCATAAACAAAATAAAAGTGATTTTATTTATACTATGATCATATTATCATTGAAAATGATTTAAAATAATATGTTCTTTAAAAAAATAAGTAAGTTATTTGACCAATTTGAGAAATAATTGAAGTGCTTGAAAATATGAACTTTAAAAATGCGAACAATTTTGCTTTTTGACTTTAATATTAGAGAAATTTTGTTTTTAAGTATTCCGTTAATTTTATAAAACTAAGTAGCTCAATTTACATAAAATTTGATTTGAGTACTCAATTGTCGAAATGAAAGGATACGGTACCTAATTCACAATAACCCCAAACTTTAAGTATATTTTTTAATTAACCCAACTATAAATTATATTAGTCTTATTTACAACGCAAACCTAACCAAAAAAATTTGTAACTAGTGACATAAATTTGTATTCTTGATAACTCGCATTAAAATTTTAAAATATTGTAAGTAAAAAAATTAAGTCATGCAATAAGAATTAAAATATTAAAAAAAAAAAGTAGAAAGTTCTTTATATAGATACACCAAAATAACACAATTCATATTTTAAAAAATAATTGAATATTTATCTAAATGATTAGAATTAATATTATAATGTCTAAGTAAAATATAAATAAATAAATTAATAAAAGATTATTTCCTCAAACAAAATGTAAAAAAAAAAAAAAAAGAAAGGAAGAGAAAGAGAAAAGGAGAAAATTGACAAAGAGAAATGAGAAGGATATAATATAGTGAGATTTTGAAGAGATGGAGAGAAAATAATTTAATATATAAAAATGTTGAGAAGAGAGATACTAGTAGACAAATTCTCCATTTTACCATAAGAACTCTGTGAATGGAGGGAATTTGAAAATTTTTCCTCCACTTAGTAAGTGGGTGTTGTGGTAAACTTAAAAGGCATTAATTCTTTGAGCCTCAACTAATTGGATAAACATTGATCTTCACAGGTGAATTGATTTTAATTTTATTCTATTTCTTGTCCGAACTTACATTGGATGTACTAAAATAAAAATTCTCATAGTAAATTTTTTTTCTTCCCCATGTATTTGTCTCTCCCTCTCTCTCATCCTTAAAATCGGTCCCTTTTCCTTTGACTTTTATTTTTGGCTAAATTTCTTTTTCTTTCCCTGATTATTTCTAACGATAGTTTAGGTTATTGAAACTATAGTTTAGATTCTTTTATAAAGGTTAAAAATAAATACACTCTCTAAAAAATATGACTTAGTTGTAACCACACCAATTTTTATTTAAAGAAAACAACCAATACCCTTTTATGTTTTACAATCTATTGACTATATCCCTCCATCTAAAAAGTGATAGTTTTTTTTATAACTATAAATAAGCTTATTATATATTATTTAGATAAAATAAACTTATTATCTATAGTTTCAAATAATTACACTTTGACCTTCTTATTTTTAATTCTAAATATACAAAAATTGTTGTTTTCTAAATTTTAGATGATCATAAGATTATTCTTTGGTTATTATCTATTATTTAAAAGAAATAAGTTTATTATCTATAGTTTTAAGTATTTAGACTTTGACCCTTTTATTTTAATTCTAAATTTACTAACATGACAATATTATAAATTTTAGATGATTATATGATTATTCTTTATAAATAAGTTTATTATCTATTATTTAGATGAAATAGACTTATTATCAATATTTTCAAATAATTACGCTTTGGTCATCTTATTTTAATTATAAAAATTTATAAACATGGGTATAGTCTAAATTTTACAGGATCATATGATTATTCTTTATAAATAAGCTTATTATCTATTATTTAGATGAAATAAGCTTATTATATTGTAGTTTCAAATAATTATACTTTGACCCTCTTATTTTAATTCTAAATTTATAAATATGGTTATAGTCTAAATTTTAGAGGATTATAGGATTATTCTTTATAAATAAGCTTATCATCTATTATTTAGATGAAATAAGCTTATTATATATAGTTTCAAATAATTACACTTTGACCCTCTTATGTTAATTATGAATTTACAAACACGGTTATAATCTAATTTTATATGATCATAGGATTATTCTTATAAATAAGCTTATTATTTATTATTAGATGAAAAGAAAATGATTAGTAAGCCCCTAAAGTATTTCTGCTTCTCCGTTTATCCCCAAAATGTTTTTAATAACTTTTTTTTTTCCCTTGTAAAATTTACGCGTTGTTCTTACCCACAAGTGGCGATGTTCAGGGGTAATTTTGTCAAATAAAATCAATTCCTTCATATCCATATGTTTTGGGATTAAAAAATGAATATTAAACAAATTTAAGACCAAAACAAAATTATCCCTTTCGCTCTCTTGCTCCTTCTTCCTCTTTTCTCTCTCTCTCTCTCTCTCTCTCCCCTCCACCACTGCTATCCACCACCATTGGCAGCCGCCGCTGCTGCCAGCCAAACGGAAATGGCTGATTTTTAAAATGCTGAGAGGTTTTATTTAATGTAATTGATGGGCTTTCGATTTTGCTAATTTGGTTATTTTTGATTTGTGATTGTAGAATATCCAAAAAGAATTATACTAGAGTTACTAATTCTTCCTCTTCTTCTTCTGTAAGACCAAAACCTTCAATTGCTCATCCTATTGTTGACTCTCACAAAGCTGAAGCAATTAACGATTTTATTGAGTTTATTAATTTCTTTTCTTCCTTGCCCAAATCAAATCTACTACCCATTAATAGAAAATCAAACTTTACAGCCTTCAAATTAGTTATGGGATGGGATGGGATGGGATGATGTCTTTTTGTTTAAGTTGTCAGTATAATTACTCTTTTGATAACTCACAGTCAGTGTTGTTAAAGGAAAAGAAGTGGAGTACTTATAAGTCTGTACATATGTAATTGTTTAGTGCTAGGATTTTGTTTCCTATTAATTAGCTGCTAAGAATCCTTCTTGGATTTAGCAAGAACTTGTAAAGATTTTTACGAATTTTTTTACTGTGTATATATTAGCCATTTTTCGGCTATGTAAAGCAGCTTTGGAAGAAATAACACAATTTTCTTGTATTATCAATTTTCTTACTGTACATAATTTTTTAATTGAAGGAAGGGAAAGGAAAACAACAAACTCATGGAGTTATGATAGAGGGGGACAAAATCATAAATTATTATCCTTCTTAAAAAGTATTTAAAATTTAATTTAAATTCCATCTGAAAGTAAATCAAAGGGTATTTATGTTAAGTAATATTTTATTTTTATCATGAATTTACTTAATTAACCCCATGATTCGGCTCAAATTGAGCCACCTAACATCACTCTTTCCTTAAATAGATATGTCAGTCTCTAAAATTACGCTAATTACATATTTGTTCCT
The DNA here is from genome assembly GCA_028651295.1 of Catharanthus roseus. Taxonomy (NCBI): domain Eukaryota; kingdom Viridiplantae; phylum Streptophyta; class Magnoliopsida; order Gentianales; family Apocynaceae; genus Catharanthus; species Catharanthus roseus. The sequence continues at coordinate 24,020,817 of JAPQWS010000153.1, read as the reverse complement.
AGTTTTTTTCTAATTATTTTTGTTTTTAAAGAATATATATTACAAAAATAGTCTCTTTAAACCCGTAAAATGTGGACCACTCTAGTACAATTATATTTTTTCAGGATAATTTTTTTGCTATGTATATATATATATATATGTATGTATTAAGGATCATAATAATTAAAAAACATACAAGATTAACTGATGATGTTCATCTAATTTTGGAGACTAAAATAGTCACTTATTTTTATTTTCTTTCGTAAAAGAATTTGGTCTTCCTTTGTAAACGAAGTTGATTAAACTAAATTGATGAGAAAAACTCAAAATATAGAGTAATTATTGTTATAAAATAAATAATGTTGTGGTTGTACATAAGATATAAGAATATCTGAGATAAATATTATTTTCGGAAGACATAGATGTTTTGAAGTTATAGATATTCTGAACATATAGATATTATGAAGATAGATATCTTGAAGAAATAGAATCTAATTAAGAAATAATGATAGAGTTTTAATCTTATCTTAGATATGATTAGATATGATATATATTCCCTATTTCATCTCTATCTCTTGTATCCCTTAAGCACTATAAATAGGATCCTTGGCCTTCAATTATAAACATAAAATCAATAAAAGTTCTCTAATTTTCTCTCTAATCTTCTTTGTTTTTTTTCTTCTCTATATATTCTTCTTATAATTCTTTATATTTATCTTTATATTACTTCTTTTTATACTTTATATTTTATATCTATCATTCTATTGTGTAGACAATGTTCACAAGTTAAATAACACGTTATCAATACGAGACTCTACTATGAGTCATGCCTTTTTCGATCAAGCAATTCTGTAGCAGTCTGTCGTGTCAGCGAAAGGCAGAGAGAGGTACTTCTTTACTAATATCTTGATTATAAAACTTGATCTTTTAGCTAATGATATTTTTAGGAAAAAAATTTATACTTTTGTTTTGTAATTATTTATGTAAATCCATCTGGATATATATAGTGGGTCTGGAAGATACTGTTAAATAAATATATTTGGATTCAAGTGTCTTGAAGACAAAACCTACAGCATCAAAGCTACCTGCATTATGAACCACCAGAAGTTGGTTGGTTGTTATACAATTTTAGATCAACTACGCAACCACCAAAAGTTGGTTATTATACAAACACTGGTTGTGTTTTATTGTACTTGTGGTGATGGATAAAATATTCTACCCTTATCTATCTCAAATATGCTCCAACAATAGTAATATAAAAAAAAGATGATTTGAATATTTTATTAAATTAGTCTCACATCTTTTATAGACTAAACAGAAATTGAGTTATTGATGAAAGTGGTACTGGCCGACTAATTGATTTTATGTCATTCCCTGAAGTGAATGCATTAAACTTGTAATTTATTTATAAAATATATTTTGTCGTGATCACGACTATGGTATAATATAAATATTACTTATAGTTATCACAATGACTCAATATAAACTCTCAATATATGGATTTTACCAGAAATGAAAATTAGTGAGAAAAGGAAAGAGCTAGTTATCAATGCGAATACTTTCGCACCTGAAATACGTCTTTTAAATTGTTGTTAAGCGTCGTCTAAGAAGGGATATGGAAATGTTTTTTAACTTCTAAAATTATGCTACTGATATTAGTGATTCTATTAATAATGACATCGAAATGGCACATGTAAATTATGCCGAATTATTCAAATAAATATCCAGACGATTTTTCCTTGACATATATTATGGTTGTTAGATTTTTTTAAAGTAGTAGATTATTTTATTTGTATTCCTTATATTTAATGTTTATTATTATTTTATATTGTATAATGGTGACATGAAATATCTCTAATTAAAAATTGTGCGTGAGGATATGTATTGAATAAATGTCCAAATGTATACATAGTAGTACAAAGTTTCAGAAGAACTGATTGTTTAAAATTCCAGAGGAGTTAGCTAGTTAAAAGACTCTAGAAGGGTTAGTGTATCTTTACATAAAATGTCAAATTTATAATACGTTCTTCTTGACAAAGCCGTAGAATATTATTTTTAGTCTCAATGATATTTTTCATCATCTTCAGACAATGTAAAAGAAATATGCATTACTATTATTGTTCTATAAAACAAATACTACCATTTATTTGTATTGCACCAAATAAAAAAATTTGAGAAACAATTGTTCCATACTCCAGAAGTTTATTGAGTTATACAATTTAATATTGGCATGACCAGTTTGACCATCTCAGATCATTATAATACGAATAGTATTTATGAATTCATATGAACCAGAAGTTTCAAAATTTGATGAATTCTATGTGCAACTTATTTTAAAAACAAATTATGTATAAATATCACTAGTACTATTTTAAGGTGAATGTGCCACTTTGGGACGATTGCAAAATTAATAATTGATGCATCAATAAGATAGTAGTGTGAATATTATTGACTCGTAATCTAAAATTTACGATATCTTATTGTGCTCATACTTCAAATTTTCCCAAAGGCGCAATTTGTCTTAATTATACTGGTTATGATATATCTATTAATATTAGTGTTGAACATTCTGTAGAACATGTTCATACATTAAATGGTCCTGTAGACTATAAATGCATCAATATGAGTTATTATAAATGTAGTAGCACTCGCTTCATATTTTTGCCAATAAATTTGTGATACCCCGTACCCCTCTGCTAGGTCAACTGCGGCGGAGTAAGGTATCTGCGTGCCTCTCGACACTGAACTTACAAAGATACAAGCCTAAGGTACAACCGGGAGGAGCCGTAATGAGTATTTCTACATTAAATAATGTGAGAAGAAAGCAATGTTTGAATATAACTTTATAACAAAAGCTTCTCAAACTTATACATCGATTTAAGGCCGCTAAGGCCATAGTCTACATAATCAAAATCTTTTGATTAGAGATGGAAGACTTCAAATATGCCGGCTTGAATGGCTCATCATGGCTCCTCTAACCTGAGCTAGTTACCAAGTCATCTGAAAATGGGGGGAGAAACATTTAGAAAACATGAGCGACGGATGCTCAGTGAGTTCACGTATACATGTGCTATTCATGAGCTTCTTGTACGGGGAAAAGTATATATATATTTATAAAATGGTTTATCATCCCAACAAAGTAAGTGTTTTCAAAACTTTTGTGCAAAATATAAATTTTCTAAAGGGTTCGGGCGTAGCCGGGAAGTCTGAGCGAATCAAGACACATCAGCACTGCCACGACACCTGAAATTTTAAGGGGAAAAAAAACATGCATGCACCATGATAGGCTCAACGGACATAGTTGGGGTCCTCGAACAAATTCCGGCATCCCGTAGTCAATACCAACCTGAACTCCAAACACACTGTACGAACGTTTGATTTTTCAACCTCACACAACATATACATAAACAAGTAACGAGCCCTGGTGTACTTACCAGGCAGTCCTGTGCTACCCTAGCCGGTGGGCCCCTCCTGACCCAACCTGTTAGGAAATAGCCACTACTGCAGAGCATGATACGGAGTCAAATGCAATACCGCCTTGGGCCTAACCCTCCAACGATACTACGCCATCTGTCAACTGGATCCAGATCAAGAGTAACACTACCAAGCATGTCGTTCGGAAGAGGCCCTCGTACAAGGGACTAGCCACGCACAGTGCAAGTCCTTTAAACATGTTGATGAAAAATGTATACCAAGCCCCTTTTTGCCGGATTAGGGTTTTAATTTACTTTATAAAATTATAGGCCATCTATCGGCCACATGAAACTCTTCATATATCGAAAAATCCCTATCCGCTGGGCAAAACTCGTAGTCATGCAGATGTGACTTTAGAATGTAAGTTTTGAAATACATTACCGTGTATAAAATAGGTTATGCCAATATGCGTGTAAAAAATTATAATAAATATTTATCGAAAGGGAATCATTAATACTTCCAAGATTTAAAGTAAGAATAAAATCGTAGAGAAATATTCTTTAAACCTAACTAGTAAACATTTTTCGAAATCATACTTTAAGAATATTTAAAGTAAAAGTATTATGAAAATATTCTCTTAACTTAAGAAAACCTTCTTAAGAATATCTAGAAAATATGTAAAGTATTATTTTCAAAAAGAAATAATAAATATGTTAAAGATAATTTTAAATCTCAAACCCTATAGAAATATTTAAAATATTTAAAATATTATTTCCCAAGGATAATAACTATTTTAAGAATAACTTTTCCAAATAAATAATATCTCTCAAAATCCTTTTAAGGAAACTTAAAGTATTTATATATATTAAAAAAAATTATTCTCATGAAGAAATAATAAATATGTTAAAAAAAATAAATAATAAATAATCTCCAAAAATAATTTTAAAACTCAAAACTTCGAAAATATGTAAAAGTATTCTTTCTAAAAGGAAATAATAAATATTTTAAAAATAATTTCTCAAGATAATCTTGAAACTCAAAAACTTCTAAAAGAATTAAAAATATTATTTCTTAAAAAAAATAGTAATATTTTGAAAATAATTTCTCCAAGTTATTTTAAAACTTAAAACCTTAAGAGAATTTAAAATATTTAAATATATTATTTCTCAAAAAGAAATAACACTTATTTTGAAAATATTTTCTTCAAAATAATTTTAAAACTCAAAATTCAAAATAAAAGGATTGTTAAAAGAAATGTTTCTACTAAAAGCAATTAATAAGAATATGGCACTAACCTTTAAAATATATATATGCCATCAACGAATATTTCAAATATAAATACGTTAATTACTTATCACATTTTAGCATAACCCGCAATATAACACCGATAATTATTTTACGCATTTTGTCAAGATTCGATAACAAAGTAAAATGCTTTATAAGAACAATATTAAAATTTCTTTTAACAGAAAAGGTATCGGTGAACTCACCTGGCGTCGCGATATAATTTAAACCTACAAATAATAATTCCAAACTTAATTAAATAATACTATATAAAGAAATATACCTTAACCACAAAATGTTCCTAAGGTCCACCTAAAATTTATTCCAAAAGAATTCTAGGAAAAAATAAAAAAATAAATAAATAATAATGATAATAATAACTCCAAAATATATTCATACTAATTTCTACATTTTTCTATTATCCCGAAAGAATTTATATATAAAAAATAATAATAATATATATATAAAGAAAGACAGAAATTACAAAACAATCCAAAAAAAAATAATAATAAGTAAACAAAAGGGGGAAAAAAACACTCACCTAGAGACTTGCAGAAAGAAGAGCAAAAAATTATGGGGAAAAGAAAGAAAGAAAAAAAAAAGAAAAGAAAAGAGGAAAAAGAAAACTGTGTTTGACCGAGAGGGGGAGAGAGAGAGAGAGGAAAGAGAGAAGCTGATGTTGAGCAGGAGAGAGAAAGAGTGGAGAAAGGCTGCAAATTTCTTTTTTCCAGCCAAAACCTCCTATTATAGCCACCCTCGTATGGCTTCTAGTGTGCATGCATGGGACACATGGCAATGGCCAGCCATGTGTCACCCATTTCCTAACCTACTTGTCATCCCCCCTCCATGTGGCTGCCCAATTCCCTTCCACATGTCCTACCTAGCAATGTCATTACCTCCTATCCAAGTAAATAGTCTTTCTACTTTAAAAAACTTACACGTTGGCCCCAAATCTTAAAAATGACTAAAAATTTATCCTAAACTTAAATTTTCATTTCTACTTAGCGTTAAACCCAAATAATTCTAAAACATGTCCGAAAAGTTTTTCCCCGGAAAAATTCTTCCCTTAATTTTTCTGAAATTACTAAATGACCCCAAAACTTACTATTCTTTATAAACTAACCTTGAAACTTTTATTCGAACTTACTGCGACCTAAACTAACTTTGAGGTACATGTCGGGATGTTACAAAATTATTATATATAATCCTCTTTGTTATTGGTTCATGATCAGAATCCAAGTATTGTTATCTACGAATTAAATGTGCGCTATTCATTTTTATTACTCCACCGAAAAATAGATAGACTTATATTTTTTGGGAAAAGAATATCAAAAGAGATATTCATAATTTTTTAATTTTTAATATCTCAATATTAAGAAGAGAAAACATGTCGTGAGGCGAAAATATAAATTACTTATGTTTCATCTTGATATTTATATGAGATTTAAACCAGAAGTTCAAAGAATATGGCCAAACATGTTTTCTGACCAACATCCGAATAAGAATGTTCCTAATATATTAGATGTCCCTAAATGACAATATACCACAATTAATGATTTGAGACACAAAAGAAATGTTGTAGATAAGTCGATTCCATTAATATGAGCTCCTCGCATATGAAATGAGCAAATGTTTAGATAGTCATATTATAAAGTTGAGGAAGTAAAATTCCAGAAGAATTTTCCAAACATGACCAATATATATTTCTGTAAGAAATTCAGATACCTGAGAAATAGTGATATTATGAGATCTCAACATAATAGATCATGATTGAGAATGATTGGAATCACAAAATTACACATGTTAGAATGATGTTTTTGAAATCTGCAGACTCAAAATAATATAAAGTTTTCATAAAAAGTATGAAAATTAGTCCAGACAATTAATAAGTACATATGAAGTGTACATAACTCCTAGAAGGAATTATACACCTGAAGTTTAATCCCAGAAAGATAGTTATGAATATTTATTTATAATATGTGAACTATGAAATGAGTATTGATCTAAAATTCTTCGTAAAAGCCTAGAATTACTTGAAAATATTTCTGGTGGAGAATATAATTAGCTTTCATAATAGCGCCCAAGAAAATTGATATACATTTATCTAAGCTATCATTTTATAACATACTTATATGAAGTCTTTGATGGACTTAATATACCTGAAGCATATAAGTAAATTATTCTAGAAGAAAGTAATGTAACTAAGTCATAGTGAATCATCATTGAAAATGATGATGAGAAGATCAAGTATGTCCATGTATGAGGAAACATTTATTATCTTGGTTAATTATATTTGACAATTGCCATATATAATATTTTGTCAGAAGATTATTGTGAAATTTGTTGATTAATACTTTGATGAACTAGTGTACCCCATATTAGAGGGAAAATGTTAGAAATACTAGAAGAATGATATCATATGAGTATTTGACCCACAAGAATAAGTGAACTAGAAGTTCACAAGATTTGGACATTTGCAAATAATTGTGAATAAAGTATTTTATATACTTTTGCCAAATTTATAAGAGTTTCTAATATATACTCTTATTTGGGTAGATATCCCAGAAGGACCACAAATTTTATAAGTTTGAATAACGCTCAAAGTATGATATACTTCTTGATTATAAAGATATATATTCTCTAAATGAAGAGGATTACACGAGCAAATGTTATTCCAGAAGAATAAACAAAGACAAGTATGATGATCAAGAGTACTGAAATCAAGCTTTTGTCTTGATTCATAAATTGAACATTCTGAAAATGTTATGCATAACATGGCACATCATTACTATTCTGATGTGAATAGGATAGTCAATCACCTATGAAAGTAAAGCTTGGACCAATCATTACAGCTCAAAGGAAGAAAATCAAGATGCTTGAAGATGATGGTATAGTTGCTTATATGGAAGAAGCTTTGAAGTGCGAGATAAAAGGGTTTGAGGGTCAAGAGAAGGATTCCTCAAAATGTCCTTAATTTGTTCAATTAGCAAGGATTAGTCAATTGAACAAATTGGAGTTGAAAATTGGGTAAATCTTTGAAGAGGACACCCTACCGTCGATGGTAGGCATGCCCCTACTGTTGCCGGTAGGCTTCTGCTGGCACTTCCTTTGGAGCATGACACCTACCATGCACAGTAGATCTTACCCTACCTCACCAGTAGGGTTCAGGTGGGAACTTGTTTATGCGTCCTTTTAGGTGGAATTTTTTAATTCAAATTGTTTTTTCAGCATTTAATCAAGGGGTTTATGGGTAATTCAAGTCATTAATCACTTGTTTAGTTAGGGTTAGGGATGAATTTTTCTGAAATTGTTGAGAGAGAATTCTCTTTTTCTCTAGGGTTCTTCACCCTTGCTTAGTTAAGTTGCTAAGGGTTAAAGTCCTTAGTTGTGAACAATTGATTGCCTTAGGTTGATGAATCTATGGAATTCAATTGATCATCTTAATTCCTTCATTGATTGAGTCTTAGAGTTCTTGTTCTTTGATTCAATTAATTCTAGGTCTTCTAGATTGTGTAGTTGGGGTTTTGAGGCCATAGTTTCTTGAAGGTTCTTCCTATCAATTTATGAAAGAGTTTTGCCTCTCAATGTTGTGTTTATGAGGCTTAGATCCTCATAGGTTTTCCATTATAGTGATGAAATTACAAAATCCTCAATAGAGGCTCTTCGTCAAAGGAGGTGATCTTGGGAAGGTGTTAAATCAAATCTAATGCAATTGAAGATTCACATCAAAGTGCTATCAGAGAAACCTCCAATTGAAGGTCAATTTGATTTTATAATTGTTTAAAATTTGCTGAAATCAAAGAAAAAGAAGACGTACTTAATGATCTATGAAAAAATACATAAAGATCGTGCAATTGTAGTACAGAAAAAATTATAGAAAAATTGTTCAGAGAATCAATTGAAAAATTGGTTGAATTATGTGCGAATTTGTTGTTTATTTGTAATGGAGATGTTCTTCTTTGAGTTAGTTTTCATTTAAGATAAGTTTTTCTCAATTTTGAGTTCAATTGTTTACTTAATTTAATTGAATTGTGAAATGTGTTTCGGATTCGCGACTGTAGAAAAAGTGTTGTTAATCTGAGCATTTCTTGTGTTATACTGCTTCAATTCGTAAGAAATTTGTTTAAAATTCTTCCTCTTCGAGCGTTAAATCTTCTTGAGTTGGTTTCATCTGATTTGGATTTGTATTTTTTGAGTTATCGTCATTTTAGTGACAGGGTGTCATCATCCCCTATTTCATGGAAATTTTTTTTAGTACTCCTATGTTCTTTGTTTAGCCTAATTGTTTTGAATTGCTTTGTTTTTTACTTCTAATTGTTTCCTTGTGTGCTTGTAATATTTTACTTTTGATCAATGATATTTTTTGGCTATTTTTCCATACATGACTTTCTTTGAAACTCTTACACCTCAAGTGTTTGATACTTTGCCTCTTTGAACACTTATCCAACTAAGTGCATTGATTGTTGGCTTGCTTGTGGTTGATGCTCTTGGTTTGAGTTGGCTAAGAAGTTGAAGGATCTTATAGAGACTTGAGTGTTGAGTGATTAGAAAAGGCAAGAGGGTGAGCTTGTCTTGATAAAAGCCAATAAGAATGTAAACACGAGTGACTTGAGTGATCATCAACGAGTGTAAACACTAAGGGAGTATTGAGAGGTCCTCTATTTTGTTTCCTTGTTTAATTTGCAGGTTTAATAATTTATACGGATGGTCATTTACCTACTCAATCTCATCAAGAAGAAACTAGTGATCCTACAATGATGAATCTAAATGAGATTTTGAGGTCTATGCAACAATCAATTGAAGGATTGGCTAGACAATTCCAAAGTGTTGCTAAAGATGTTGAAGAGCTTAAGAAGGGCAAGAGTCGTGCCATAATGGAGCAAAGAGTTGGAGATAACCTTGATGGTTTCAATTCATCTCACCATCAAAGACCTCTTGATAATGTTTCTAATTATGGATACCATAACATGCCGGGTTCAAAATTCTCATCCATTTTATGAAGGTGGATAACAAGGAAGACCACAAGCTAGAGGTGGTAGAAGAGGAGGTCTAGGAAGAAGAGGATACCATAGACCACAAGAATAATTTCCAAGACACGAAGCATGGCATGAAAATAATTTGTATGAAGATTATGGAGATAATCCTAAAGTTGGCCAAGCATACCATGGTGGCTACTATAGTAATCAACAAGGGGATAAAGCTCTAGACAAAATCAAGTGAAAGGTGTCTAGCTTCAAGTGTGAGAGTGATCCAAAATGTGTTCCTTGATTGGGAAAGACAAGTAGAGAACCTATTCATGGTGAGAAGCTATAGTGACATTGTCAAGGTAAAATTAGTCATTGTTGAATTTTCGGGTTATGCACTTCATTGGTGGGAAAGGAGTGTCAATCAAAGGTTGAGAAATGGAAGACAACCGGTAGAAACTTGGTAGAGTTGAAGACTCTCGTGAAAGAAAGATTTGTACCGAAACATTACTATAGGGAGCTCCACTACAAGTTGATGACTCTTAAGCAAGACAACAAAAGTATTGAAGAATATAGGCAAGAAATAGAGTAGTACACCTTGAGATTGAGCTTGGAGAAGGACAAGGATGCTTCAATTGCTAGATTTCTAAGTGGTCTCAATAGGGATATTGCTAATCAATTAGAGTTATATCCTTACACCACTTATGAAGACATGTGCCATTTGGCTACCAAGATTGAGAATCAAAGGAAGATGATTGGTTTCTCTAAAACTAATCTTCCTTCTTCAAGAAGTGTGGTGCCTAAACCTCAAGCATCAATCTACAAGAGTTGGCCAAAGAAAGAAGATACACCTAAGGTGGCTTTCAAAAATCATTCTAAGCTTAAGGTGAAGAGAAAAGAAAATTGATCACTAATCCAACAAGGTGCTTCAAATGCAATGGAGTGGGGAATATTGCTATAAATTGTCATACCAAGAGAATTTTGGTTTTTAGTGAAGACTTAAACGTTTGGATTGAGAAGAGTGATGATGGTTGCTAAGAGGGTAGTTTTGACAAAGAAAAAAGTAGCGAAGACCAAGATATTGCTTCTTTTGAAGCCGATGATGAGGGTATGAGCTTGGTGACTATTAGAGCTTTATCTACCCAAGTCTATGAGGAGGAGACTAGCATTCAAAGTAAAAACATCTTTCACACTAAATGCTTAGTGTGAGGTAAGGTGGCTAACCTTATTATTGATAGTGGTAGTTGCACTAATGTGGCTAGCACTTATCTTGTTGAAAAGTTGAACTTACCTCTTATCAAGCATCCTAAGCCTTATAAGCTTCATTGGTTGAATGATAATAGAGAAGTGAAAGTGAACAAACAAGTGCTAGTGTCTATTGTTAAGGGGTCATATAATAATTATATTCTTTATGACGTGGCTCTTATGCAAGCGGGCATTTGTTGTTGGGATGTCCTTGGCAATATGATAGAAAGACTATTCATGATAGTGTGAAGAACACCTACACTTTTGAAAAGGATGGGGAAAAGTTCATGTTGAATCCCTTGACTCCTAGTTAAGTCTTTGTAGAACAAAAGAAAATGAGATAAAAAAAGAGACTAGAGAGTGAGAAAAAGAACAAGAGTATTGAAGAAGGAAAAAAATTGAGGGAAAAGAATTGAGTATAGAAAATTCTAGAGAGGAAAAATTGAAGAGAGACAAGAAAAAGAGTGATAGTTGTAAGGGAGAGAAAAGATGATTCTATGCAAAAGAGAGTGAGATCATAGAGGCTATTGAAAAAGAAGAGTTGGTTTTACTTCTCTATTGCAAGGGAACATTTGTTTCTACTAAAGGTCATCTGTCTTCTTTGTCCAATGCTATAGTAAAGGTTATTGAGGAATTCAATGATGTCTTTCCCAAAGAGAAGCCCGGTGGACTTCCTTCCTTGAGAGAGATTGAGCATCAAATTAATTTGGTACCTGAAGTAGAGTTGCCAAATAGACCGGTTTATAGAAGTCCTCCCAAAGAGACCAAGGAGCTAAGAAGACAAGTTGAGGAATTGCTCTCTAAAGGATATGTAAGAGAAAGTTTAAGCCTTTGTGCCATTCCCGTTTTATTAGTTCCAAAGAAATATGGTGCATGGCGTATGTGTGTTGATTGTACAGCCATTAACAATATTACTATCAAGTATAGGCATCACGTTCCTAGATTAGATGATTTGCTTAATGAGTTGTATGGTTCTCAAATATTTTCAAAGATTGATTTAAAATCGGGTTACCATCGAAATAGAGTGAGGGAAGGGGATGAGTGGAAAACAATTTTCAAAGCTAATTTTGGTCTTTATGAGTGGCTAGTTATGTCTTTTGGTTTAACTAATACTCCTAGTATATTCATGAGACTTATGAATCATTTGTTGAGGAATTTTATTAGTAAATTTGTTGTTGTCTATTTTGATGATATTTTGATCTATACCAAAACTTATGAAGATCATTTGCATCATCTTAAACAAGTTTTGTTAGTTTTGAGAAGTGAAAAGTTATATGCTAACCTTGGAAAATGTGAGTTTTGTTTGAAAAAAGTGAATTCCTAGGATATGTAGTAAGTTCATCTTCATGTGGACCAAGACAAGGTGAAGGAAATCAAAGAATGGCCTACTCCCAAAAATGCATCCGAAGTGAGGAGCTTTCATGGTTTGGAAAGCTTCTATAGGAGGTTCATCAAGGATTTTAGCAACATTGCTAGTCCTTTGACGGATATTATAAAGAAGATGAATGGATTCAAATGGGAGGAGAGCCAAGAGAAAGCATTCAAGCAACTAAATGAGAGGTTGAGTAGTGCACCTCTACTTGCACTACCTAACTTTGAGAAGATATTTGAGATAGAATGTGATGCCTTGGGTGTTGGCATTAGTGGAGTATTGATGCAAGACAAAAAGACCTTTGGCATACTTTAGTGAAAAGTTGACTGGTGCAGCATTGAATTATGAAACATATGATAAGGAGCTCAATGCACTTGTGAGGACATTGAAACATTGGCAACATTATTTGTGGCCTAGGGAGTTCTTGGTGCATACCGATCATGAGTACTAGAAATTTCTTAAAGGACAACAAAAGTTGAAAAAGAGACACGCAAGATGGATGGAGTTCCTTAAGACATTTCCATACATTATTCGTTTTAATAAAGGTAAAGAAAACATTACAGTCGATGCATTGTCAAGAAGGTATACTCTTATCTCTACTTTACAAGTTCAAAGTCTTGGTTTTGAGATGCTTAAAGAATTATATGCTAGTGATAAAGATTTTAAGGATATCTTTGGGACTTGCTTGCTTGTGCCTAGAGATAAGTGCCTTATACATGATGGTTTTCTTTATTATGAAGGAAAATTGTGCATTCTCTCTTGTTCTACTAGATTGTTGTTGGTGAAAGAGGCTCATTGTGGTGCCTTAATGGGACATTTTGGCATCACTAAAACTTATGATATCTTGCATGAACAATTCTTTTGCCTCACATGAGAAAAGATATTGAAAAGTTTTGGATTGTAAAAGTCTAAATCTACTTCCTTTGCCTAATTGTATTTATACTCCTTTAGATAGGCCTAAAGTTCCTTGGGTTAATATTTCTGTGGACTTTATTATTGGTTTGCCTAAATCACCTAAAGGAATGGATTCTATCTTTGTTGTAGTAGATAGGTTTTCTAAAATGGCTCATTTCATACCTTGCGAGAAAACAGATTATGCCAGCCATGTAGCAAACTTATTCTTTAATTGGGTGGTGCGATTCCATGGAATCCTTAAAACTATTGTCTGGGATCGTGACACCAAATTCCTTAGTCATTTTTTGCGTGTTTTACGTAGGAAACTTGGTGCTAACTTGTTGTATTCTACAGCTAGCCATCAACAAACCGATGGTTAAACAGAGGTAGTCAATAGGACCATTAGGCAATTTCTTAGGGCCATCCTTAAGAAGAATTTGCGCCAATAGGAGGATGTCCTTCCTCACTTTGAGTTTGTTTACGATAGGGCTAAACATTCTATTATTTCCTTTTCTCCTTTTGAGGTTGTTTATGGCTTTAATCCTTTGACTCCATTTGATTTAGTTCCTTTGCCTATAGATTATGTTGTGAGCTTGGATGGAAACCGGAAGGCGGAGCTTGTCAAGTCCATTCATGCCAAGGTGCATGATGCCATTGAGACCAAGAATAAGAAATTGGGTACTACACGAAATGTTGGAAGTAAACGTGTTGTGTTTGAATCTAGTGATTGGGTTTGGGTTCATCTTAGGAAGGAACATTTTTCTTCTCAATGCAAGAACAAGCTTGATGCTCGTGGCGATGGACCTTTCCAAGTTCTAGAGCGTCTCAATGATAATGCCTATAGAATTGATCTTTCGAGTTATTACAATGTTAGCGCCACCTTTAATGTTTCTAATTTGTCTTCTTTTGATGTAGGTGAAGATTCGAGGACGTATCTTTCCAAAGGTAGGGCAGATGATGTGAATCGGATGAGTCAATCACCTATGGAAGTGAAGCTTGGACCAATCATTAGAGCTCAAAAGAAGAAACTCAAGATGCTTGAAGATGATGGCATGGTTAAAGTGCAAGATTGAAGGGTTTGAGGGTCAAGAGAAGGATTCCAGATTGTTCTTAATTTTTTCAATTAGCAAGGATTAATCAAAGGAACAAATTGGAGTTGAAAATTGGCTAAGTCTTTGAAAAGGATACCCTATCGCCGATGGTATACCTGCCCCTACCGTCGCCATTAGGCTTCTGCTAGCACTTTTTTTAGAGCATGATACCTACCGCACAAAGTAGGTCTTACCCTACCGTCGCTGGCAGGGTTCAGGTGAGAACTTGCTATACTTCCTTTTGGGAAGGATTTTGTAATTCAAGTTGTTTTTTTAAATTTTAATCTAGGGGTTTATGGGCAATTCAAGTCATTAATCACTTATTTAGTTAGGCTAAGGCTCGCCTATAAGTACCCTATTATAAACACTTGTAACTAACTATTGATGAATTTTGCTGAAATTGTTGAGAGAGAATTCTCTTTTATCTCTAGGGTTCTTCACTCTTGCTTAGTTAACTTGCTAGGGGTTAAAGTCCTTAGATTGATGAATCTAAGGTTAAATTCCTTAGGTTGATGATCTATGGAATTCAATTAATCATCGTAATTCCTTTCATTAATTGAGTCTTAGAATTCTTGTTCTTTGATTCAATTAATCCTAGGTCTTCTAGATTGTATAGTTGGGGTTCTGAGGCCTTCCTTTCCTCAAGGCTCTTCCTATCAATTTAAGAAAAAGTTTTGCCTCTCACTGTTGGGTTTATGAGGCTTAGATCCTCATAGGCTTTCCATTGGAGTGTTGAAACTACAAAATCCTCAATAGAGGTTCTTCATCAAATGAGGTGATCTTGGGAATGTGTTGAATCAAATCTACATACAATTGAATATTCACATTATATTCCAACTCATTGAGTCATTAGATATCGATAAAGATTTTTTGTAAAAGGATATTGAAGAGCCAATTGATCCTAAAGCACCATGATTGTGCAAATTACTACATAATTATACTTTTTTCATACAAGTATATAGCTATTATGGTTCTTCTCTAACTAATAACTTAGAAATATATATTGAACTTATTGTTTGATATCTCCTTCAAATGATTATATTAAATTTAAAAAAATAATCCAACTCCTATAGAGATGGATATATAAGATATTAATTATTTACATGATCCACACAAATCATGTCATACATTGACATATACTATGATCGTGTATATAAAGATATATAGCAGCCAATTTTTTAGCTTGTATTGGAAAAATAATTAATTATGATGGCTAGCTAAAATGTGCATGATTAAGATGAACAATTATTATATTCAAGATTTATATATCCTCTTAGATGAAATTCCAATTATATTGTTGGAGATGATTATAAAGTTTTAGAACAAAAGGAGATAAGACAAATATATCTATTCATGAGCTTCAGAAGAGATACAGCAATGAGGTGCAAATAAGTTCGATGACTGAAATTTGGAAGATTTATCCACTAAGACATTACCAATAACAACACTTGAGATCATCTCTAAATACGAATGTTTAGAAATCTCAAACGATTATCTTCAGGGGAAGTAATGTTTAACATAGAGAATAGTGTACTATTTTTCCTTCAATAGTGTTCCTTCCCACTGGGTTTTTATCTAGTAAGATTTTAATAAGGTATATTTTTTATGTAATGGACATCCAAGGGAAGTGTTATGAATTAAATAATATTTGTAGTTGTCCATATGATATTAGAATATTTAATATAAAGTCTATCTTCTAAAGAGATAGATATTCTGAAGATATAGACATCCTAAAGATATAAATATTCTAATGAAGATAGATATTTTGAAGAAATATAATCTATTTGAAAGATAATGATAGAGTTTTAATTTTATCTTAGATATGATTAGATATGATATCTATCCTCCTATTCTATCTCTATCTCTTGTATCTCTAAGCAATATGAATAGCGCCCTTGGTCTGCACTTGTAAACATACTTCAAAGAGAAATTAATAAAAGTTACTTTTCTCTCTACTCTTCTTTATTTTCTTTTCTTCTTATAATTCTTTATATTTCTCTTTATACGATTTCTCTTTATATTTTATATTTTATATCGATCATTTTATTGTGTCGACAATACTACACCAACAAATTTCACTTTTAAGATAACATTTTAATTCAGCACCATTTAATAAATAATTAAATGATACTTCCTCCGATTTCTTAGTTGTGCATACAAGAAATCACAAATGTCAAAAATATGTAGAAATTCAAATAATTCTTTTATAGGTCAAAATGTCAATTCACATTATTAATACATGACAATTTTCATAAACAAAGTAAAAAATTCAAAAGAACAGTTTTTTTCCTTAAAGAAAAAAATATCTTAACATTCCTTAAAATTAAAAGTTTCAGTATGTAGTCGGCGGGCGGCGGCCCACACCATCTGCATTTTTTGCAAATGTAGATTTAAAACTAGCTACGGGTGGAATTCATGCCAGTGATCCCATTTAAAATATATTCGTAAAATTTTTTTGTCAAGAAAATGTTTGTAATAGAATTATATTCGGTTTGCTGAGGCAATTGGATATGCAAATATATTACAACTAAAAATATCATAGATGGGATTAAAGTTTTAGTGCAATATGATGTGATTGAAAACTTAAGTTATTATTTATTTAGCACAAATAAATTGTCTTAATAATTCCGTTTCAGACTAAAAAAATTTGTCTTAATAATTCAAAGAGAAATTGACTATAAATAATTTTGAACTACTTTGATTTTTCCTTTTATTGTCAACAAATTTTAGTTTATTTTTTCATAAATATAAACTATTTTTGACATTACACTTATAACAATTTAATAATTTTAACATATAAATTACCAATGATATACCAATTGAATGATAAAGAATAATTAAACCCTTCAAGTTATTTTTTAAATTATAAAAATGTACAAAAATACACCAAATTTTACCCTAAAATTATTAAATTATTATAAACTTTCAACGTTAAAAATAATTCATAAGTAAGAGGACATAAAATAAAAAATTAGTAAAATGAATAATAGTATCTTTTGCCCGTTACCTTTTTTTAAAAACAAAAACCATCCATCATTTCATAAAAAAGACATACATATATAAAATACAAATGATCAGATACACTTTGCTCATTATCATAACTAAAAACGGAAAAGTAAAAATTAATTTAAAGCTATATATTATAATTTTTTTATCAGGAAAAGCTATATATATATAGTCAATTTCTGTATTTCAAAAGTCTGTTTGCTTTTTAATCATAAAGATTAGCAAGTCCCTTTTGCTTCATCTTTGTTATCCGGTTTGTTGCCTTGTCTTCCTTCTTTAAAAAACTTCCTACTCTACTCCTTTGTTGTGGCTTACAACCTTGTGGAGGATTATGTTTTGTGTTTATGCAGTTGGCCAATTGAAGCTTGCTAGTTTGCCATCCTTCTCTGCCGATGACTCTGTATAGGGGGCGTACCCTGCTCTCCACCTAGCTTTCTCCAAATCTGAAAAACATAAATCAAAAGTTATGAGTTGTAGTAGTTTGGAGCTTTGACTTTCTTTTTTTTTTAAATAAAAGAAAGGCTATGACATTTATTTTTTTCTTGATTTTCGTAGGAGCATATTTCAATTGATATAGCCATTTAAAAGTATTTATTTACAAATTGGATGGAGAGCATGCTTGATCTATAGTCATTTATATTAAAGGTGCATCCATATGCTAAATGAACCTTGAGGAACATGATCAAAGAATATGTAACACAAAAATAAAACACGGAATAATTATCAAAATTCATAGCCGCGGATGGTTCTCTTTGCAGATTTTTGATAATAGAAGAGAGAAAGAATGCTAATCCAAGAATCAGACAAACTAACCAACTGTAATAAATCAAGGAAAAGAGCATGGATTCATCATATAAAAGGATGAAATATTTCTGTTTCTTTTCCTCCTCTTGCTTCTTGGCTCGCTCTTCCTCTCCTCCTGTATTTCATCCACTCTTGAAAATTTTAAGAACAAAATAAAACATTCTTCTTCCTGAAAAATTTAAGAACAAAATCGAACATCTCAAAGAAGGGGGGAAATGATTTTTATTGCAATTCACATATGAGTCTCTTAAAATCAAACAGCGACAACTGCTTAACTCATAGGAGGTAAGGAAATTCAATTTTTGTGGAAGAATCTTTTGGTGCTTTTTCATTTGCAACTTCTAAACCAATATTCAAGGGGAAAAGAGAAAAGCTTGCCCATTACAAGTTAAAGGTATTATAACACAATTAACCAGTGTCTTTGTTACAGTCAGAACATCATTCTTGCATGTCCAAACAAAAGTGTCTTTAAATTAAATTAAATTAACAAAAAAAAAAAAAAAAGCAAAGTGTCCTTAACGACATCCCTACACACACAATTCAAATTAAACGGAAATTTTTTTCACATTTTACTTTAAAAGCAATTAGAATAAGAAAAAGAACTACAACAAATCAATCCAGCTTCAAGTCGATCACAAAAGAAAAGTGCAGCAGACCTTAACAGAAGCCTCAAGCTCAAGATAATTTCGGTTGTTCCAAGAAAATTTTTTTGGCTTTCAAGCAAAGCTGTTTGAATTTGGACTTCCATAACTAAAAGTATTTTCCCGGTTTACCTCTAACTTCAAGAGCCAAATGATTCATATTTCTTCTCTCCCAATTCTTTTAATTCACAAAATAAAATAAAAAAAACCCACAACTGTGAAAGAAACAAAGAAAGCAAAGTAAAATCGACTAAATAACACTTGAAAATTGATAATTTCCATGAAGAAAGTGGAGAAAAAATAGAGGTAAAAAAAGCAAAACACCTAGGCAACAGTTAAATAAAGACAAACAAAAAATAAGTAAAATTTCACAGTTTCTCTTTTATGTCTTTACCTTTTCTGTGAAACAAAAATATTTCACCAAATAAAAAAACATATAGAACTCGAAGTTTGTAAAACTTTGATGATCCCGTGACTTTGTTTTAATATTTAACAAATCAGAAAAAATAAAAGAAGAAAGCATGCAAAGGAAGTAGAAAAACTCAAAAGATTACAGACATTCTCTTCCTACTTGAATTAAGCTCTACATAGTCTTTCTTCCTCTGAGTGCTTTCTCTTTCCTTTACAGTGGAAGCCATTTCCTTAAGGATTTTGCTTCTGTTTGAAAGTTCTAGAACTACAAATGCTTACAAGTTTTCCTTTGAAAAAACGTGAAATGCACAAAGGAAACTATAGAGAATGGAAAAAAGAAAAGGAGCAAAAAATCTTCAAGTTTTGTTCGTTTGAGGAGAGGAGAACATTATCAGCACTTAAGACACAAAACATAGTAGAATAATAGAAGAATAAATAGTACAGGAAGTAAAAATATTCCAAATTTCTCTTGTTACCCGGAATGTAGACCTTCTTATTCCTTCTTCTCTCTCCCACATCTGTGCAACACAATCTTTTTTTTTTTGCTGCTTGAAACC
This sequence comes from Catharanthus roseus, assembly GCA_028651295.1. Taxonomy (NCBI): domain Eukaryota; kingdom Viridiplantae; phylum Streptophyta; class Magnoliopsida; order Gentianales; family Apocynaceae; genus Catharanthus; species Catharanthus roseus. Next base: position 24,001,155 of record JAPQWS010000153.1, on the reverse strand, counting down.
TATAGTAGAACTACCAATTCCTACTGTGCTAATACAATTCAGCAACATAAGAAAAATCGAACTTTATCAGTATAAAATCATAAATAGGTTGACAAAAAATTAACAAAACCTTAAGTCCAAAACACATAGATAAAGAATAGGGATTGGTACAAAAAACAATGACACAAACAAACAGCAAAAGACTTGGGCAATGGTTCAATAAAGACAAACAAAAACACTCCCCATTTGTGTGCTTACCTTTACTGAATAGCAAAGACTTTACATGCATAGCATAAAAAAAATAAATAAAGGTAAATCTCAGATCTTCTTCTGAACTGCAATCTGGCAAGAGAAAAGTAATCGTGAGCGCCAGTTTCAAATATTAAGCTAATGTTTGTAAATATGTGAAACATACAGTTGAATAAAACTTAGACCACATACACTAAAGCAGTCCTTATTCACATATATAAAAGCAAGACAATCACACACAATGAAGCTCCTACCTTCTTCCGTTATCACAATGCATAAGCTCACGAAACTTTTCAGTCTTTCCAAATTTCTAACTTTTTCCAGCTTTTTTCCCCAAACAATACACATTTCAAAAAAATGAAGATAAACACTTTTTTTTCAAATAAAAATGTCAAGAATGCAGCTTTCAAGAAGACCAAATAGACATGAAGATGTAAATGGCAAACCTATAGTGCAGCAAACTTGGAGGCATGCAAGGCTCTGGAATTCACAAATTACTAAAAGAAAAGAAAAGAAAAAGCTTCTAAATTTTTCCTTCTTTGCATACCTCAGAATCTGATGCAGAATAGATAGCCCACTTCCAAGGACATTCCGACGAAATGCTATTATTTTAGGTGCACCTAAGCACTCTCCAATTTGATAGCCTGCACACTTATTTCCTTCAAACAACTAAAATTTGATGAAAGAAGGAAAAACCCCAAAGTCAAGACCAAAGTTAATAAGAGCTTAATCTAGGCGCACAGCATTCCTTTAGGATAGAATCCTTTGCCATCAGCTAACATTTGCGCCTAAACAGTATGTTTACAACACCAAAGATTAGCCAGCAATAGCTTTTCAAAGAAATTCGATTTATTAGTCAAATTCAACAAAAACTCGTATAAAACTGAAAACAATGTGATCAAAACCAATGAAACAATTCTATTCTAAATGAAGAAACTCCCAGATCTTCTGGCACTAACCAAGTTTGAGTTGAACATAAGAAGGGGATTACTTTTTACTGAAACGGACCCACAAAGCTAAATTCTCAGTTAACTAAACACAGGAGCTGAAATCTTAAACCAAGTCAATTTGAACAATCGAAGAAAAAAGAAGTAGGGCTACATGTTTAAGGATCTGACAGAAGAAGAAACATAGATAGATAGAGAGAAATGGCTACTTAGAAAAAGAAATACCATGGAGGCTGGAGCAACTTCATTTTCGGGCTTCTGTCTTCCTCCTTCTCCCGTTCTTTCTTTTCCCGGAACAAATCAAGAAGAAAATCATACCTCTCACAAAGAATAAAAACCTGAGAAAACCACCTCAAAACTACTTCTCACAGAGAGAAAGGATCAGCATTTCCCAAAATTTCTCAGCTCCATCTTCCTCCTTCTCCAGATTCTTCTATTCCCGATTAAATCGATCGAGAGAGAGAGAGAGAGAGAGAGAGAGAGAGAGAGAGAGAGAGAGAGTGATCGACGCGCAAAAGACACGAGAGAAGGCCCCCAGTCAGTCAGGAAGAAAGAAGCATGGGGTCAATAAATACAATTCTAAAATATATAAAAATAACTCAAAAATAATTTATTTTAAATCTTTTACTTTTTTTCTCTGCAAATTTTCTCTTATCTCTTTAAAAAAACACCAATTTTGAATATTAAACCTAAATTAGAAGAATATATGAATCCCTTTGACGATTGTTTGCAAGAAAATGTTGATTTTGAGATAAGAAAATCGATTAAATTTTTTTTTCAGTTTTAGGAGCACTTTCGCCTAGATGGGCGAAAAAACAGGCAACTTTCGTCCATCTCTGCGAAACTTCAGTAATATTTTTGCTCAAACTGGCGAAAGTTTCTTTATTTTTTCGCCCATCTAGGCGAAAGTGCTTCGAAATTTTTTTTAATTTTTTTTTTTGGATTTAGGATTTTCTTTTTTTTTTTTTTTGGTATTGCTAATATTTTTTTGTTGACATTAACAGGGTAATAAAGATTCAAATACGTTTGAAGAATTTTTAGAACCAGAAGAATATATTGATCATGGAAATTTATTCACAACAGACCGAATTTTTAATTCGAAAGCTGAGTTGGTCGACTAGGCAAAACAAACTGCGATGAAAGCCAACACATATTTGACCATCAATCGGTATTAGAAATCAAGAACATCTGATCATCGACCGTATGTTACATTGGCTTGCAAGCGCGGAAGTACAGTTAGAAAAAAATACGAAACCAATAATTGACGATGAAGAAGAATAAGTTCCAATCAAAAGGCATGGACCTTAAGGGACAAAAAAATATGGGTGTCCATTTAAATTAAAGGGAGAGCAAATGGCAACAAGTGAGAATTGACAATTGTTCGTATACAACGGGAGGCACAACCATAAAATAGCTGTTTACAATCACGGTCATGCTCAAGCTGCAAAACTTACGGAGGAGCAGTTCAGGAAGAGTCATGTGCTGCCTCCTAATATCCTACGATTCTCCCAGGAACAAAACGTTGGTTGTGCAATTAGGTATGTTAGAAGAGAATTATTTTTAATAGTTTATTAAAATATTTTAGATTTAATTTGCTTCCATTAATAATATATATGTAGTGCACAGAAAATATACAATGTTGTTGCGAAGATTAAGAAGAACGGGATGCAGGGACGAAACACAGTAGAGGAAGTTCTTTGCTTAAGTGCACAACGGAGTTACACGGTCTTCTATAGAAACCGTGAGGAAAGCAACGTACTTAGTGATATTATCGTTGCACACCCAACACCAATTGCAATGATTAGAACGTGGTCATATGTACTAATAATGGATACCATGTATAAAACGAACAAGTAAGTTCTCTAGTGGATCATTGTATTATTAAATCTCTTTATTAATTTAAATGTATATTGCTTTTTAATCATTTTTTTTAAATAGTTAAAAATATTTTAAAGTTCCTTTAAAACAGTTGCCATGGTAATCATAAATTTTCCTCTTTATTTTTTAATTAAGGTACAATATGCCACTATTGGAAGCTGTAGGGGTGAATCTGACCGAAAAAAACTTCACAGTGGTAACCGCTTTTATATTTAATGAACAGGCTACGACATACAGATGAGTTATTCAACAAATCAAGCACTTATATGTTTTATTTGCTATGTCAACCGGGAACGGTTCAATTCTTAATGATGGTGAGCCAATCGTGATTATTACTGATAGGGAAAGTGAACTTATGCTTGTGATTGATGATGTGTTCAGAAATTCATATCATATGTTATGTAGAAGACACATCAATCAGAATGTGTTGGCAAAGTTAACATAAATGGTTAAAGACGAAGAGGTTACACAATGGTTCGTGAATGGCTCCTGGCACAAATTAATAAATGAAATTGATGAGGTAGAATACCGTAAAAAATTAGAAGTGTTGAAGATGAGGTGGCAAAGAAGGCTAGACTTTTTACATTACCTATACAACACATGATTGAATCTGTTGGCCCATAAATTTTGCAGAGTTTGGACATCTGAAGGGTTGCATTTTGGGTTGAGATAACGAACCGTGCTGAGAGCGAACATTCGGTGCTGAAGTTGTGGCTGTCAACTTGTCATGGAGATTTGGACACCGTTTTTCTTAATATTGACTCTGTCATCGAGAGTCAAATAGCTGAGATAAAAAGCTCATTGGAGATTTCTAAACTAAAAGAAAAGTATGAGGCGAAGGGTAATCCCATATTGAAGAATGTAAGTAATCACATCAGTCATTTGGCTTTGAAGAAGATATGGCTTGAGATAAAGAAAGCTGGCGAGATAAGTAATGATCCGGAGAGTAAGTGCGGACATTACTTAAGGAAATCTCACCGATTACCTTGTGCATGTGAGCTATTTGCACGGTACCAACATATGTTTTATCTGCAGTCTAAAGATGTTTATATTTTTTGGAGAAAACTAGAAGTAGGGATTAACATTCCATCTGTCCATGAGAGAGATATGGATTCCGAGATGTGTGATCTCACTTGCCTGTTGGAGGAAATAAGTACGGGTCCAATATCGAAAGTCAGGGAAGTGCACCGTCTCGTGAAATGTGTTATAAGTCCAGTGTTGCCTGATGATCCATGTGCTCCATTGACTACCCCCCTCCCCCCTGAGACGGCAGTCACGAAGGGACGACGGAAGACAAATACAACAAAAATGGATAAGTCATATTGGGAACATGTGTCCATCGCACATAGGAAGATAGGAAAGTCAAGTGGTTCAGGGTCTGGTTTGGGAAGCGTTTCCGGTTCAGGGTCTGGTCCTAGTCCACATGAAAGAGGTAGACTTCTCCGTTCCAGTAGGGGTAGGGGCAGAGGACGAAACGGTTTATCTTCTGCTGTAAATCCGAATGCCCCTTTAACGCCATTCCCGTTCAGTAATGCATTTCCCGAGTTCGTGTATGAGTTCATTCAAAACTAGAAGAAAGTGGTAGGTGATGGTAATTATGGGTTTAGAGTAGTAGCCAATTTTCTATTCGAGGATGAAAACCAATGGCCTGAAATTCGTAAAAGAATGCCTTATGATTTGCACCATCATATGAATATGTATATGTCATTGTTCGGATCAGTGGAACATGTGGATGAGCTGATAAAGAAAACCTGCTAGGAAGAGGGTTCGGCGCCTTATAGGCATTTGTTGGATACTCCTGATCATCTTTATATTATTGCCAACACATTTAATTTCTGCGTGGTTTTAATTGCATGTTTAGGGTTAACCGCCGTCCTTCCTCTTCATTCTAATATGGATGGCACTGCTGGAACGCTATGTATCGGATTCATATGGGACCAACAGCATTTCATACAGGTTACTTGGTGGCAATTGAAATATTTTATTATTATTGTTTTGGTGATTGATTTTCAGAGCTTTTTATTTACTTTTTCTTTTATGTTCTGTAGTTACAGATGTGAGATAGATGCCCGTTACCTCCCAAGCAGGTCTAATGGCAATATCATCAGATATACGAGTTAGTAGGTGGGCAGAACCTTATTATGAACGGATTGCAGAGTGGGTTAGGAGATCATATACAGAGTATCCAACACAGGATCCTACTCATGTTGTTATTCCCTAGTCACTTATACGTTGTACGTTTAGAAATTATTTTTTTTATGTGATGTCTGATATTATTATTATAGTAAGTTTTCATTTTTAAACATCATATGCATCATTTAATCCAATAAAAAAATAATAAATATAAGAAAACCAACTGATAATAAATAACATGAAAATATAGGGAACGCAGAAAATATAAAACAAAGTGTCTAGCTACATAACATGATACTAACTAGCACGGTAATGCCTCATAAGTAAATCAAAAACCCTATCAAATTTCTCTTCCTTCCCGGCATCCTCTCGCCTAGCCTCACGTGTAATCAAATCTAAAAGAGCTTGAGGTGGCATCAGGTGATCAACTGATACATGAAATCCACGGGGAATATTCAAGGGATTCTATATTCTTGGGTGACTGGAAGGGAGGAACCACCGCATGTAATCATCCGTACATGCACTGGGTGGAATAGTCGGAACACTGGTCCAGGTCTTTGTCAATAAATACGATGGTGCCTCGAACCACAGTGCCTCCACAAATAAGTTCCTCACCACGTACATCTTGTTGTTTGCGAGTCTGCGTGCCTCCATAGGTCGGATAGGGTGTGCAGGAATACATTGCCTAAACTCGAACTGTCTCACAACCCTATCAGGCATTACGCCTCAACGCAGTCGAAGTATGCATTGAAGTTGTGCCATGTGGATACCCAGCAATCCCGAATCTCCTGAAGTCTGTACGAAGTCAACCTAACCTCATCAACTGACATCATATCCAGCCGCAGGAGAATGTCCAGCAGTTTATGTTTAGTTTTATAACTCAACATGGGATACTGCTAGATGTAGGGCTTGCAAGATTGAGTGTCCGGTCTAAAAAAATATGCAAACATCGGAAAGTACATGTATATCCATGCCTAATAAACAAATAAATACTTATATAAATATTAATGTAAATATTAAGGGGTGCAATATAAATCATAATCCCCCTAACTTCCTCACCGAACCACTAAACTCATTTAAAGGCTCCTGAGCTGAAGATCTATACGGTATATGAGGACGTACAGTAGGAGCATGTAGGTAGGGATCATACACTGCGGGTGGGGGGTGTGAAGGTGGATGTACAGATCCATATGCCTCATATGGTACAGGAGTGTGAGACAGGTGTGATGGGAGGGGAGGTCGAGATCTAAAAGGTACAGGCGGTGGTTGGGTAGAAGACCCGAGTGCACCTGTATCATAATGAAAACCAGCAGGAAGAGGGGTAGAGGTAGACAGGAGGTCGGATGTACTATGTCGCCCCCTCACACCTCTAGACGAAGCAGTGATAGTGCAACCCTGAACTCGACCCGTCCTGTCCGTGAGAGGATCAAGATCATCATCTCCTCTACGGTCGCTTGGTCGAACCATCTATTATTTATTCAGAAACATTAATAAATATTTTTATAAATTAGAACATTTAATTTTTCTTATATTATTATTTTATTATTTATTCTTATCAGAATCTATTATTTCATTTCTACTATTTTATTTTATTTCGTACTATTTACTAATATTTCATTTCTACTATTATTTTTTCGTACTATAATTATTTTATTTTATTTCATCACTAATATTACGTAGTAATAGTTATTAATTTATACATTATTTCATCTTAGCTAGACCCTAAAACCTAAGGCCAAGAACAACGATCTATTCAAATTAACCTTCAAATTGTTGAGCAATCACATAACATGTTTTCATACTAAACACATAAATATAAGAAAACAATTTCAAACTAGTTACATATATTCTACATATACAAAATTAAATAACATTTATTATTAGTTTATTATTTATTCTTAACTGGATTTATTATTTCATATATGTTTTTTTAAACCCTTTCTCAAATTAATAATTTAACTAATAGTTATTAATTTATTATTAATTCTTATTAAAACCCTAAACCCTGAACTATATCCAAATGATGCATGAAGATTAAGGTTCACTAAAACTTAATTCATAATCATATTAATAATAAATATTATAACATAAAATATTTTAAACAACTAATAAAATTTATTCTACATATAGAAAATGAAATAAGAACTCAAATAAACATAAAATTAAATTCAAGAAACACTTCTTAAATAATTATGAACAAAAAAGTAAAATAAATAAACAAATATTAAAAAAAATTAAACTGCAGGTCACTTTCGCCCAGGCCGGCGGAAAGTATGTTGCATTTTCGCTCAGCCTGGTGAAAGTTCACGTGGAAGACCGCTCCGGCTAGCGAAAATGTCCAGTGACTTTCGCTTGACCGGGCGAAAATCACTAGGACTTTCGCTGGCCTGCGTGAAAGTGATCATTTTCGGCATAAAAAAGTTTAATCTAAAATTGTGATTTTTTTCGAATTCAAAGCCGATAAAATTGTAAATAAATGAGTATAGGTCGAAGAACTAACCTTTTTTTTTAATTTGGATGGTTGGATCTTCCAAGATCTGAGATTGAAGTGAAGAGTCCTAGAAAGAGTTAAGAGAATTTTTTTTAGAGGGAAAATTTTCAGGAAAAAATGAAATTTTTTGAATTTTTTCGAGTTATCCTTACAGATTTTCGAGTTGCGTTTATTGATGATCATTGTGCGTTATTTTTGTGTTGCATCACTTGGGCTTCTGAATGCAATAATGCGATCTTTTAGTCTCACTCCTCTGATTTTTGTGTGCTTTTGATTGATTTGATGTTTGCTTTTTGAGTAGTGGATATGTGTAAGATTTTTGTGGTTGAAAATTTTTTTGATTTATTATTTTTTTTTAAGAAAAAACCCAAGCAAAACTAACTACGGATCAGAAAGGAAAAACTAACCCCTTTTTTCAGATGTCTCTAGAGATAAAGAAAAAGTAATCTTTTCTTTTCGGGAGTCCCTTCACCTATTCATTGGATATAGAATAAAGGGATAATAAATTAACTCAGTAATTTAAACGTTCAGTGCGAACATAATTCATTTTTTACTTTCACTTTCTCTCTCTACCTCTCTTTGTCTTTATCTTCTCTTTAGAAAAATATCTTCAATTTTTCACTTCAAAAATCATAAGAAAGTACATGATGAATATCAAGCTACCACGCGTCCGACACCTGCAAGACTAGCAGAAGCTGTCAAGGAACCGATGGAGATCTACTCTCCAAAGGCACTCTAATGCTTAAGTTTGTCTTAGGATCATTAATTAATAAGATTAAATAGGTTAAATTGCATTGATTACTTGATATTGCATAAACTATTAATGAGAGAGAGAGAGAGAGAGAGAGAGAGAGAGAGAGAGAGAGAGAGAGAGAGAGAGAGAGAGAGAGAGAGAGACCTTTTATATAGGGCCACTTGTCTGCTATTAAATGCTCTTATTAGATGTGGGATTGTCTACTGTTGACCTAATTTCCTGAGACGTGGGTCGGGGCTCGCAACCCAACCTGGCCATGTCTTCTGTTCTGAGGCCCCTTTGTTCTTTTTTCCTTTGGGCTTGGTGTGTTCTAGACCATTGGCGAGGCCCATTATTTTGTGATCCTTGGTTCAAAATCCAGCGTTTGTCCCTTTTTAACAGGGCCCGTTGGTCCTTCTAAGGTTGCATCGTTTCACTTTCCAACGGTTACTTGTCACATCATCTGGGGGCGAGTACACTGCCTCACTTCTTCTATATAGATATTAATCACGGTACTTTCTATTTTTTCACAACTTGATATTCCTTCTTTCCTTACTTCTTACAGCCTAGTTCTTTCTTCTCACTCCTTCTTTGTTTATGTGCGACCTAGATATCCCCAGTTTCCTTGTGGCGTCATCTAGCAACCCAGGTTCATCCCAAGCTAACCCTGGTTCTTCCGATCTGGGTGCTAACATAGGAATCGTTACTATCTCTTCTTGCACCACGGGTTTTAAATATTCTCTTTCTACCGTCCATACTGTGTTTCCTCCTCCTACCGCTTCCTAGGTCTTTGGTCACAGTATTATCCCTAAACCTCGATTCGCTAAATTCCCTAGTCGGGATGCCACAGATGATATTGAACCTAAAGCTTTTGAGATTTCTAATTCCATTACTCCTAAATACTTTTTCGAGTTTAGAATGCTTTACCACATTCCACAGGATAATGAGTTGATTCTCCTTGATCGCCATGAGCGGGCTACTACCCCCTCCCTCCGGGTACTTCACGATGTACGAGGAGCACCTAAAGTCGAGTATCCCGCTTCCTCTTTCCCTTTTTATCATCAACATCCTCCATTATTGGAATCTGACCCTCGCCCAGATCCACCCTCTATTTTCCCGATCCTTAATCGATTTCATAATTATCTACGGGTGCACTTGGCATCCCGACTATCGCAACTATTTTCTGGTGCCACTATAAAGTTCGTGCTACCTAGACCAATTCGGGATGGTTCACCTGTGCAGCTAAACCCAATATGGGCCTGTTCGTCAAACCCACATCTATTACATCTTGGAAGGATAGGTTTTTCTTTATCCTTGCTCCCAACATTCCTTTTAAGTGTACTTGGACTACCCTAGGACTCTCCCTAATATGGAGGTGAAAATAACTTTTGAATTGCGTACTTTCTATGTTGTACTAGACCAATATCCCCTCGGCCACCAGATTCGGGAGAACTGGTCCCACCCTTTGTTGGAGCATTGCGGGTTTTAGGGGGCTCCCACTAATAGAGAAGCTCTACATCAGTCCCTATAAACATCTTGTTTATTTTGATTATTAGTCGCTGGGTCACCGAATCGTTTAATAATTCATGACTCTCTCAACGCAGGCGAAGAATTCATATGCTACATGCTTAGCGCTACTCTTGCCTGGTCAGAGCGAAAAAATTTCACACGATCGAGCGAAATTCATGCAAAATTCATGTTTTTCCATTCTAAGTGTGTTTTATCTCGAAATCAATATTTTCTTGTGTATAATTTTTCAAAACCACTCATATATACCTCCCTACGAACTTTAAAGTGAATAATTCAAAAAATTTTGTTAGAGAGAAATTAGAGAAGAGACAGAGAAAATAGAGGGAAAAAATAAATTATTTCTCACGCTGTACTTTTAAATTCCGGAGTTCGTTTTATTAATACCCTAGAGTAATTTAAGAAGCAGATTTTTTAGCCCATATTGCATGGCTTGCAATTTTGCGGATGGACCGCGGGCACATCTACATCCATTGTTTTAAAAATTATACATTGTACTCCCTCGTTTCAAAATAAGTATCTTTGCAGAAAAAAGATTTTGTTTTATAATAAGTATCTTTTTTACGATTCTTAATAAGCATTTATTATACTTTTTCCAATTTATCCTCCTCCCTCTCCTTATTTATTTCTCTCATCTCTCTTCCTTTATATTTCTCTCTTTATATTTATCAGGGATATATTAGTAAAATATTTTATTAATTTCAAAACCTTTAATATATGTGTCAATAGCTAAAAGAACTCTTATTTTGAAACGGCGCGAGTATATTTTATACAAGTTACAAGTTACTTTGTACTACCTCCAGTTGAGAATATAAGTCATTTTAAGCCTAAATTAGATTATCAAAATTATAAGTCTTTTTACAAATCTCAATGTCTATTTATTGTCTATTTTCCAATTCTAACTCTTAGTTCATTTATTATCTCACTTCCTCTACTTCTCTCTCCTTACTTATTACAGGTACAATATATATTTTACCTCAAAAGTTACATTGATTTCTTAATCCTTAATTAGTGTTCACGCAAGTCCAAAATGATTTATATTCTTATCCAAAGGTAGTATTTGATACTTATTAACACTATTATACTTATTAGTACTCCCTTCGGACAAGATAATAAGTATTTTTTGACTTGTACACACAGATTAAGGTTTAAGAAAACAACGTAACTTTTGAGGTAAGATATATATTACACCTTTAATAAATAGGGAAAGAGAAAGAGAGAGGAGAGAGATAAGATTTATAATAGAAAATAAATATACACATTGAAATGTATAAAAAAAATTTATAATTTTGATCATCCAACTTAATTCTAAAAAGACTTATATTCCCGATTGGAGGGAGTATCTAGTATTTACTATTTACTACCCCCAGTCGGAAATATAAGGGGTTTTACAACTTTCAATAAGCATTTATTAAGTTTTTTCCATCTTTTTATTTATTTATTTTCCTCCCACTATCTATCTCTTTCATCATTTATGAAGGATAGAAAGAGTATTGTAGTTAAAAAATTGTATTATTTTCAAGACTCTTAATATGTGTGCAAAGGTTTAAGACCCCTTATATTTATGACCGGAAGTAGTTTACCTCCGATCAAGAATATAAGCTCTTTTGGACTTTGCACAAGAATTAAGAATGAAGAAAATAATGCAATTTTTAAGGTCAGGTTTCCATTTTACCTTCAATAAATAAGGAGAGAGAAAGAGAAGAAGGGAGATAATAATAAATAAATTAAATAGGGTAAAATTAAAAATTAGACAATAAATACACATTGAAATATGTAAAAGTGATTTATAATTTTGACTAGAGGTAATAGCATTTTCAAGTTAAAACTCTAAGGAGTATCTAATCTCTATATTACTTTTAAGTAGGTTAGTATTTTAATGAAGGGTTGATTCCAAAAAGTACCTCTAATTTGAGAAATTGTTAATTAAGAGATGTTCTTTTTTAGTTGTCAATTAAGGGTTAATTTAAGATAAATTTATAATTATTAGAACTCATGATTTAATTTCATATCAAGTTCATCCCAATTTCTCTAAATCTTTTTAAATTTCTTAATTTATTTCAGCTTCCAACTTTTTCAACTTTCTTCATTATATGTCACACTAACTCACCTCATATATTTTTATATTATTTTATTTTTATGAATTATAAAATATCTATATAATTTCTTCTTTCTGTGTATTAACTAAAGATTCTGGTATAAAAATATAAAAAAGTAATATTTTAGTAATAAAAGAAAATCTTATGATGTTATTTAATAAAATGTACTAAATTATAATAAAAATATAATTAAGGTATTAAAATAAAAAATACACCAAACGTAAAGAGGTAAGGATACGTGAAGGCTAAACTTGCCAATTTCCTTTCAATACTCTTCCTAACTGACTCAATAGCATCCTTATCGTAGGTGCATAATAATTTACAGATTATTGTTTTAGATTAGTTCCAGAACTATTCATTAAATTATGAATTAGTATCACTTTAATCTAAAAGTTAGAAAATATAAATTTACTCTAAAATTAAAAATAAAATACCTTCATGAAATTAGGATATTACTATTTTAGTCCATAATGTTAATCAATAGCTATTTTATCCCAATTAATTTATAATTTAATCTAACTATTATATTATCCCTAAACTCAAGCATCTTTTATCCTTTTATATTATTTAACTTTTGATAATAGTATTATTTTTTTGTTAAAAATAAGTAAAACATTACTACTTTACTCCATGATGTTAATTAATAATTATTTTATTTTAATTAATTTACTTCCTCCTTTCCATAAAGATGGTTATATTTCAATTTTCACAAACATGAAGTCAATTAGTTAGATTAGTAAATTTTGTCTTGATTTTTTTTATACCCTTCCTTTATATTAAATGTATTTGACTTTTATCTTAAAACTTGTATAAAGTTATTAGAATAATGTGTGTTTTATTAAAATTTATTAGAAATTGCAAATTTTATTAATTAAAATGTAGAAGAATAAAGGGTAGATAAGGCAATTAGCATGTTCACCAGCATATTAAATGAAAATGAGATTATCATTTGCGACGAAAGAAAAAAAATTTTTGGACCATCTTTATTGGACGGAGAGAATATACTTAATTTAACTAGATTATTAAATTTGAAGCAATAATCGTTTCCATAATTGTAAAAGTTTAAACTTTCACCGTATCATAGTGAAAAAATAATATAGTGAAAAAATAATATAGATGAGTGATTTTGGCTTTTCACTTTTCAGGGAAAACATTATGTGACTACGGCGAAGGCGTTGACACTAATGGTAGTTAAGATGAGTGATGTTGGCTGTTTACTTTTCAAGGAAAACATTAATTCTTTATGGTGTAATGATAATTTTTAAATTTTTGTGAATATTTTGAGAATAATTACTGTGTGAAGATTTTAATTTTTTACTTTTAGAAAATAATATATTTAATATTTTTTATTAAATAAAAAAAATTAAAAGATCAAATGATCATGAATTTAAAAATAATAAAAATTACATTAAAATATAAATTAATATTATAATTTTTTATTAAATTTCACTACATTATTTAAAATAAAATAACTATTTTTTAACATTACGAGTTAGAGTAATAATATCCTAACTATTTTTGTTTTTAACTTTGGATTAAATACATATTTTTCTAACTTTTTATAGACCGAAGTAATCCTAACTAACCGAAGGGAGGTATTTTGGAATTAATCCTACTATTATTTTCTTTCACCACATTTTGACAGTTCGAAAAATGAATAATATTTAGTCTTGAAAGAAAATTTTGATAATTCTTCCACAGTTTTCAAAATTGATCGAAAAAGGGGTGCATGCAAGATGTAATTAATTTAGCCGAAGAAAATGAGGCTCAGATCTGTTAGGACAAGAGGAAAGTGGAAACCGCCATGGCTGCAACCTCAGTTGCAGGTCTAGAAATAATTCCAAATTAAATTTCCTAAAAATTGCCATCCGGGTTGCCCAGCCAAGATACGGCCCATTTTTTCCTCAATTGTCCGTAACCAAATCAATTAATTGCTCAGAGAAAATTATCATCACAGCCTCAAATAAATCAATTATTGAAGATTGAAGAGCGTCAGAGGTCGTAGGTTCCAAATCCTGGAAAAACAGATGAAGAGTGTTTAATCATAAGAAGAAGCAGAAAGACAACACAACAGAAACCATTGGCAATTATTTCTCTTTCAGAGTTCACACAAACACATAACCAACCACAGAGCCTAAGAGAGGCGTTTGTGAAATTGTTGTTGTTTGGCAAAGAACAAAAGAAGGGTTGTTGGTTTTTTTTTTCGTTTTGAAGAAATCATTGGTCGAGCAGAGAGGGCAACCACCCTCAACAAAATCCCAATTCTCTGCAAGGCCTCATTTCTTTCTCTGTTTGTTTTTCTCTGAGCATGCATTTTGGTGGAGATGATTGTATTTGTGGTTAACTAGGCAAAGCCACTTTATAGACAATCCAAAAGGGTGGGTCTGGTCTGGTTCTAGTTTACTGGGCCATTTATGGTGTTTTCTTATTTCTGTGCTCTTTTGACCAACTATTTTGTCACTTTGTGTCTGGTCTTTTTTTTTTTTTTGAAAAAAGAAAGCATTATAAGAGAGAACATTCTCCCCTATCTTGATTTTAAAATAAATAAATAAAAGATAAAAGATATTGAATTATGGAACTTAACTTTTTTTTTATAATATATTTTTTTTTTTAAAAATTATCTTTTATTTATTAAATTTTATTATTAAAATATACTAAATAAAAAACTAAGACATACGCAAAATAATTCAGGAGATTCAAGCACAACTACGAATTCTCTAATTTGAGTTATATGTATCTTAAAATTCTGAGATGTAAATCATTAAATAAAATACTATCAAAATTCAATTTTATAATTATATTTTATATTAAGGCTTGAACAGGTGAAATAATTTGCTAATTTAACCTTTCTGGGATACTCACAAAGTCTACCTGTTTCACTCGAAGACAAGTTTGCAGTTGTTTTAGAAAAAGTTAATATTATTAGTGTTTTTTAACTTTTTGATATCGTATTGGTTTTGTTTTAAAAATAATGGATATTTTTTTAGCGTTCATAAAACAGGTATGTCTCAAAGTAAAATTTAAATAAATAAATAATTTATTTTTAATTTGAAAAGAAAAAATATCCAAATTGAGCTGAATAAACCTTTTCTTATTACATTATTTTTTAAAAATTAAATTCTAACTCATCTTAATTCTTTTAATAATAAGGTAAAAGATTGATTTGAAAGGTCTTTTAATTTACGTAATAATAACCTTTAAAATTCTACAAATTTTTAAAAAATTGAGAAGTATGAGAAGATTTATCACTTTGAGTAATTTGATAATTATGAGCATGAAAAAAATAAGTATCTATTAAAATATGAAAATAAAAATTATTTATAAATAATTACAGTAAATTTCTCAATTAGAGAAAGTATGTTTTTTAAAGTTTGTGATAAGATAGTAAATTTTCTAGAAAAAAAATAATAAATGGTAAATTATTCTAATAAACAAGTCTCAAAGACGAAAAAAATCTACTTAGAAACAATTCAAGTACACTAGATCTTAACGTATGGATACTTGTATTGGATTTGTGAACCAAAAATGATCCTCTTTCCAATTTTTTCTTTTGTACATAAATCTTTAATTCCTTTCTCACAATATTATTTTTGTTTTTCCCATGATAAATATAGAGATGGCAATGGGCAGGGTAGTGTGGGGATCCTCTTTCCTACTCCACACCTCGTATCCTCTTTCTCAACTTCGTCCCTATTCCTATTTATTCTCGCGTTTAGGGAATAAAAATTTATCCTTATTCACAGTAGCTGAAAGCTTCGTAGAAATAAAAGGAATTCAAAATCTCATTTAAATTCCATCTAAAGTTGAGAGTGGTGGATCAAAGCAGAGTTTGGCCCTCGTTCGCACTATTCCTCCTATTAAGATATTGTTAAGTGCGGTCAAAACTACTCTCAGGATGGATGGAGTTCCAGGCAAAACAACTCAGTCGAGCCTGAATTCTTGCACTAGCCGGTTGACGTCCTCCCCGGATGCCTTTAAAGGGAAAAAGCAACCATTCGAGAGGTTCCCAAGAAGCATTTACAATTTCTCCTAATTAATTCTCAATTTCAATCCATCTTCGTATGTGAAAATGAAATTTAGCTACATTTCTGACTCACCCAAATGGTGAATTAGGGAACAAGCTGGAAATCATACAAAATTTTTCGATTAGTCTATTTAACATATAACAAAATAATATATAGTTTGAATGTGTTGTATGTGTTTGTGTATATATATATTCTTAATCAATCGTTTAAAAACTTTTATTAGAACTATTAATAATAGTCAAATGATTAATTTAGTCATTTTTTTAAACTAGACAACACAATTATTTCCTTAATTTTTGTACCATTTTCTAAAGTGACAATAATATAAAATGAAGTTAGTATATAATTCGAGCTCTTTAAATGATCATTTAAACTATTTTGTTTAGGAAAATATATCAGACCTCTCATTAGACTGTTGGAGGTTTGGAATTGCTGGGCTTCAGTTTTCAGCTTAGGGATGGTAATGGTACGATTTTTTCTTATTTTGATAGGTGATTATACGATCGAATATGCGACCAATAGTAATTCTATTAGGGTTTGATATTTATTAAAGTCGACCGATACCGAAATCAACAGGAATTGGTAAAAGAATTTTATCGACGGAAAAAATTGATACCAATTGTAATAAATTTTTATATTTAATATGTTTTAAAACTCATGTGCTTTCTTTTATATTGTCATTTTTTAATGGTTATTTATTGTATTCTCATTTAGATTTTTGATGTTTAAACAATGAGACGTAATTTCTAACATTTTTAGTTTTTTTTGGTATTTTTGAAGCTTAATTTAGTTTTTAAAAATAAAAAATTTTAATTTTTTAATCAATAATCTATTACCGATTACTAAATAATTTCGATATTGATACGAAGCAAATTTACAAACGAAATTGATAATAGATCAAATATGTAACGCCCTACCCCATAGGCAACTAGAATGACTTTAAAATTACGGGTATTACGAAAGCAGAGTTTGGATATGATATAGTGAAGTATAGTGTTTTGACAATTAGTAGTATTTTGGGGATACTTAGGAATAAGAATAAAATTTTATTACATTGAAGTTTTATTATTAAGGTTTTATAAGTGCCTTTAAGTGAATTTTGTCAAAAAAAAAAAAAATTTAACCATTAAGTATTGCCGCCACCTCAACGGCACAGCCGTCACCACCACCATTTTTCCTTTTCTTTTCTTTCTTTTTTTTTCAGCCCTTAACCACCATTATGCTTGTATATATATATATATATATAATGGGTTTTCTTTTTTTTCCTTAGTTTCTCAGCATCTATACATATTATAGATTAGGAGTTTTGCTTTTCCTCAAATTTGAGGCAACCATGACCATTAAGGTTAGTATATATTATTTAAATATAGCATAAGTACATACTATTATATCTATATTATATTTATTTTAGTTATATTATATTTATTTTATTTTGGTAGTTATACTTTATACTAGTTATACTTTATGCTATTATATTTTTATTTTATTTTGTTAGTTATATTATATTTATAAATATATAGTATAAGCATATATATAGTTTAGGTTGATTTATTTTAGGATTTAAATATTTTAAATGGATTTTTAGTATATGATATATAATTAATTATGGTTTCTTGGGAGAGAGTGTATATATATATATATTTAGGGGTATAGGATTTTCAATCTTTTTTAAAGAATTATTATAAATATATAACATGATATAGGAATATATATACTTCCTAAGTTTATTTCGTAGGATTTCGATATCAATTAGATAATAGGGCTATTTGATTAGTACTTGGGTATTAAGTATTTTCATATTATCATTTTGTAGGATCGTAGCATCAGATCTGTATCGAGGTGGTCTACAAACTCCATTTTATTATATTATTTTAAATATTACAAGACGTATAAATATGTTTTTTCCGTACCATTACAAAATATTGCTATTTTTGGAATGATATCTCTCAGCGTGTTTTTGGAGATGTTCTCCACAATGTGTTACGTGTTTCCTAGAAAAATGCATAGGAGCGGTGCTCCATATAGGTGTTTCTTTTAAAACAGACTATTACGGTGGTGCATAAAAAGTTTGTTGTACGCAGGTTTTTCGGAAATATTTATATGTTGGAAAATGTTTTAGCTTGAAAGCTTACGTATTTTGACATGCATGAATATAGATCTGGCATTGGCATAATTGCAAAATTTGCATAAGCATGTGATCACTGGCGGATGAGGATTTTTACTACTCTGTAATGTTTATGACTTGAATCTGTTCCAGCGGCCAGGCAAATGGCCCTTTGGTTTGTAAATACATATGAAAACCTCATTCCAACCAGGGTTAAAGTTTGTTGAAAATCAAGTGAACGGACGCGTTAGCGGATTGCACTGTACGTGGCTAGTCACCCGTACTAGGGCCTCTTCCGATGACTTGGACGGGTTTTTTGACTCTGAGGGTGGATCCACTTGAAGAGGGGATTAGTACCTTGAGGGCGTGGCCCAACCAGTATTTACTTGGACATCGCATCATGCTCTACGGTGGGACGGTAGCCTAAGGGAGAGTCAGGAGGGGCTCGATATTGAGGTTGGCCCTAGGGCAGATCTGGTAGGTGCCCCAAGAGTCTGTAGCCTGTTTTGACCAGTGATATGGGAGTGCGGTTATTTGTAATCGAGCGCTCGTATGGTGTTTGGCTGGTATTGACTACGAGATGCCGGAACTTACTTCCGATGGCCTCGTTATGGGGATCCGGACTGTGTCCGTGGAGCCCCACTGTTGCATTACATGTTCTTTTACATTTGGGGCGTAGAAGCTGCGCTGATGTGTCTTGATTCACTCAGACTTCCCAGCTGCACTCGAAACCCTCATGTAGGTTCAAGCATCAGTTTTGTTAAAATAATAAAAGAAGATGTTCTCATATAACATTGCGTGAACTGTTTTGTGAAACTGCATCATCATTGTTTTAAAGAAATCACTACAGCGCACACACACACGTGGACTCACTGAGCGTCCGCTCATATTTTTCCATATCATATTTTCTTCTCATATTAACTCAGGACGGTTAGAGATACAATAAACCGCTGAAGTTTTAGGCTTGAAATTTTGGTTCAAGTCTCTCCGGAAGGACATATGTTTTTGTGTCGCTTTCTTGTACTCGAGCCGTTTGTAAAGTATTTATATCTTTGTATCAGAATTACCATAAGATAAGAAGTTTTCTTGAACCCTATATTTTGAGCGCCTTTTTAGTGTTAAGATTGTTTAGTTTTCCACTGCATATTATATATTTCTAAGTGTTGCCCGGAGGGTTATACTCTTGTTTTAAGACATATAGTTTAGTGCCGAAAGGCACGCAGATATCCTACTCAGCCATAGTTGACCTAGTGGCCGGGTTGGGGGTATCACAAAATAATTGATAACTATTAAGCAATCGGTTACGACGAGACATTCCTATAATCCATATCTATTCCAAATTTAATTATATTTTTCTCAAAGAGTGAAGACCATAATAGCGAGACTGGAACTTGATCGTAAGGCCTTCTCTATCCGGGTACCTAACTCAATCCGAAAGTCCTCTCCTTTAGACCCTCACTTCTTACATTAAGGTAATGAATTTCCGTAGTCCCTCTTGGGATTCTGAGGCAATCCCGACTAGCTTTGCGAATGGATATCTGGATCCAGGCTCTGTACCAGCCAAGTCATCGACCACTGTGGTACCTGAACGGAAAGCTAAATGCTCATTTGCAGGACACATCAGGAAAAACTGCTTGAATGCTTTTCCTAAGGGCATCTAGGTCTATTTCTGCCAGCGGGAGTTCTCTTGCAGCTCATAATCTACTTCCATACCCTTCTCCTTGGAATCTACTTTCAGTTCCATACGGGTCAAGGTCGGATCGGACAGGCTACGTGAAAAGCTTAGGGCTAGGGCACTAAGGTAGATTGCTTCTTACTCAGACAATTTCTTTATTTAATTAATGGGTTGGATAGATTTTTTTCCGGGAGGAAGACTTTGAATAGGCTTTTTTCCAATTTCTAGAGCTATTGAGTTCCGGTCGGTTTGAGTGCTCTTGGATGGGGTTCTCTGATATCCAGACGAAGGCTTAGGGGTTTCCAATTCTAAGCTAAGCTACTGCCATGGCTTGAGTCTCTTCCCTTTTGCATATGGCATCGCCACTCCCTTTGGCAGCATTCACTAATTCGGAACTTAATTTGAAAGCCATATTTCGACCCGGACGCTTTCGGGATGCCGCTAATAACCAACGAATGGCAAGTGCTAAAACTTATTTTTTTGGTAAAAAAATTTCCAAATGTTTCTCTAGAACGATCAATATTTGTTTTACATCTTCTATGTGAAAATGTTCCATTTTCATAAGATCTTCTTGACCGTTATTCAAAAGGTTCAATAATGTATATATATTGGACCTTTTGAGGCAATTGTAGATCCTGTGAGTCAATTCTGATTGGTCAATAAAAATCGATTTGAATACTATTTCTTTTTTATGAGTTTAGCCAATTTCAAATAAAAATCGATTTGAATTTGAATGCTATTTCTTTTTTCTTTTTTATGAGTTTAGCCAATTTCTCGTGAAAGGGATAAGGAGTTGGTCCTTCGCCTTTTTACTCGTTCGAATTGCACCAATAACCCAACTTGATAGGCCCGCCCAGACCAGGAAATGCTCATCGGCGAATTCAGGGTGAATTTCCAATACTTTTTGGAGGGTTGTTTGTTGCCAATGTTGTAGAGACGGACCGGAGATCTTGTTGCCCCCGTCGGTTTCTGCATTTCAATGTGGGGTGTGCATTTGGATTGGATTTTCTTTGGAGAATTCTTGTTTAGAGATCAGCAACGAACAACGATTTCGTGGCTACAGCCATGAAATTGGCAGACCATTTATCTCTCGTCGGGGTTTCAAATGCTGTTTCTTTTTCTCGAATTCTCATTTGCATAAGAAGCTTTAGGGCTAGTTTGGAGTTTAGAAGAGGAAAGAAGAGAAACAGAATTTCTAAGTTCTGGAATTCCTTTTTTGGCTCTCTGTGAATCAGAACCCAGAACCATCCTAGTACACTTTGATGCTGTGATGATATCTTCTATTAAAAAGTCAGATCTTGATCTAAACCAGTATCTTGGCAGGGCAAAAATCTCTGGGTTTTTGCAGCCATGGCGGTTTAGCCCTTTTTCCTCTGATGAATGGCAGATCTCTGAGCTTTTGCTGTGTACTTCTACTGCTTAGGGCAGTGTATATATTATGAAACGGAGGGAGTATTATTTAAGAACAAAATCATATCACTCAGGATCGTCTACCCCACCTACAATAGCCCTTAAATGGACTAAGCTCAGAAAGAAGAATAAGGAAGCAGAGAGTATGGGATTTCTCTGAGGGTTGTTGCCCATCTCTGTCTTCCAATGATTTCTGCAATTAACCAAAAACCCAACAGCCCTTTTACCAGTTTTCTTCTGGGATCAAACAAAGATAGATTGCAGACATAGATATCTGTCTCTATGTGTGTGTGTATGTGTTCTATATGCAGAGAAAGTGAAAATCTTTTTCTTGTCCAATGACTGTGTTCTTTTCACAGAGGCAAGAAAATGCTGGTGAATTTGCCTTTCGGGAGGGGTGCTTTGTGTTAGATTATAATGAGGCGATGATGATATTTTCTAGTATCATTCTTTCTGAGCTATGAACCGGAAAATGGAGAGAACAATCTTGCCCGCATCTTGGCTGGGCGAACCCCGATGTTATGCGGTTAATGGGGATTTTTTCCCTACCATTTCCACATGCAACCAGTGTTTGCAGCCATGGCGGTTGCAGCTGTATTCTCTCTAACCGGCTGATCTGATTTGAGCCTTACGTACATTTTACTTTGGGAAAATGACTTTGTATGCCCCATAAAATATTTTGCTTTACCTTTGGTTAGAAATTTAAGTACTTTTGGTTGGAAATACAAGTCCTTCTGGGGTGGGAGCACGGATGGTTGAACAATATGTAAGTCCTTTTTGTGCTTTCTAATATACTTCCTTGGTCTTTCTTCTTTGTGACATTTCACCATTATCTACAATTATCTGTGTTCCATAAAGAAAACAGAATACAACCCTCCTTAATGACAAAAACTACATATAAATTCATGTATCCTTTTACAGGGAAAGGTTTCTTAGACGTGACAAGTAAAGAAAATGGAGGAGTTATTAGGTACTATCTTGTTTCTGGTGATTTGTTTGTGAATGAAGTAAGACCAATGTTGTATTTATGAGCCTTCTTTGACCATTTTGCAGAATCTCCAGAAGATTTAGAGAATGAGGCTCCGGAAATGGAGGTTTCTAAGGGTGGTTGCCCCTCCCGGTGCTGGTGATTTCAATCTAAATATCAACAACCCTTTTGTTTACATATATATATATATATATAAATGTATACATATGTATATATATGTTCACGTTCTTCTTCATCATCATCATGATGCATCAAATCCTCAGTTAAACACAGTTGCTGTATTTATTAACCCCCATATCTATCATGAATCCATGTTCTCGTGACATTAGAGGCTATGATGATTTAACACGCTGGAGTTGAGTAAGGCATGGAGGCCTACCTCACACTGTATCTTGGCAGGGTAAATCAGATGGTTTATGAGAAGTGATTGAGGGGTTCCTCTCCTTCCTCCTCTCATCCATCTATTGGTTTTGCAGCCATGGCGGTGTTTGTCTCTTTGTGCCTGATAACAGATCTGAGCCTTATTAACAAATGCAGAAGTTTCTCCCATTTTCTTCGAAACCATTACTAGTAACCATGATGTGAATTGTGCATCACCATAATGGAGCTTCATGATGAATTCATAGGGAAAGATCAGGATTTGAGAACATTATGGGGATTTTACTGGTTTTCAGCCATGGTCTGATCCAAAATATTGTTTCATTAAATAGGAAAATTTGTGTTTCAATCATCTTTTTTCCAAAGAAATTGATTTCTTGCATTTACCTCTATAGAATGTAATCTGCATCTGCTTCTGCATTTTCCATTCTGATGATCTTCATATTTGTGCTTCATTGTTGATTATTTTATTTGTATTGGCGTTTTCTGACTCTTGTTTGCTACTGGAATTGATATCAAAATTGTAATCTCGGAGGATTAGGGGTTTAAATGAATAACTTGTTGTGTATAGATGAAATCGAAGGTTGATAGTTAGCAGATAAATTACTTGTTCTCCCAGAAAAGGAAAGAATTTCTGACAAATCTTTTTTCGGGACAAATGTTTAGCATCCCTCAAAAAAGGGTTCAATTTACTTGCTGCATTTGTTCTGAATCTTCATTCTTGTCCTTCCTGTATTTGGCTTTTGTTTTATCTCAATCTCTTTTTCATTTTTGGCATTCATACTTGTGATTGATGTCAATCTTTCGGAAAATTCTGCTACGACTTGGTCCATAAGTGAGGTTATAAACTTCCTAATTTGTATTAAGCCACCCACTCTTGTTAATATCTTGATATTCTTATTGTCTCTATATGTGGGGACTGGCTTAGATACAAGACAAGGAGTGATATAACTTAATACAAGTCAAGCAGTCTATATACTCATATTTTATGGACCGGGTTCGTTATATAATTTTCCCAATATTTTATGGACCCTTTTTTTTAAAAAAAAAAAATTATCAACCTTGTATTAGTGTATTTAGAAGAGAGAACATTGAAACCGATTTTTGTGGTTTATGTGTTTGATCTATAACTTTTACCTCTCTGGGAATTTCCATGTATATATTGATGTCGCTACACTCTGTCTCTTGTCGTAATTTCTTGTGAGCATCTCTGATAGTTCCCCACTTGATCAAATATGAAGTACTGGGATTAAAAAGGCTGGCACTACCAATCATCTACTTACCATTGATGTTTTGGGTCATGTTTTATCCTTTGGCCATGCAAGAAACCATGTCAAGAAGCCATGATCAAATGCAAGAAGAAACCGTGGCTGCAACAGCCAAATCTGCCATCCGTTTGCCCGTGCCAAGATATATGGCTTATGTTTCTCAAGGAAAATTATCACTGAAAGCAGTTTGTGAGTCCTGGAGGCAGGGAGATCTGTAAAACAAAAGATTCACTTGTTTCTTTCAAGCAGTAGAGCTTTTTGGGTTGGGTCTGTGGTTATCCGGATCCTCACTTCAGTTTGTATTTTACTAACTTTTTTGAGAAATTGGCTATATATGTGCCTTATATTATTTTTGTTTTCGTTTATAGATATAAGATGTTGTTTAATCTTGCAAGGATAGTAATTTAAAGATGGATTAACAGTACATCTTTTACACGAACATTTAATTTTTGGTAAAATAAGTATATCTGTCCATTTTGATCATTAATTATTTCTTTTGACCTCATTCAAAAAATTAAAATATTCAACCCTCTCACTTAAAATATTTTGGACAATAAAAAGAAACATAAAAAAATTTTACGATCAAAATAAAATATTAAACAACTTTTTCCTCTTCCTTCTCTTACCTGTCTTTCTTCTTCCTCCTCTTATTCTATAAACTTCCACCACCCTTCTTCTCTTTCTTCTTTATACCACTACCATTACCTCCCCTCTTTCTTCTTCCTCCTCTTCCCTTCCATCACTGTAAACCACATGTTTATAAGACATAACGATCTCCTTTATGACATGTCTACAACCCTTCTTCTCCACATGTTTATAATCCTCCTCATCATCTTCATTGCTATCAGAATCAGTAGCATCTGGATCATTATAACTAATTCTTTCCTTCAGGATCAACTGTTCTTTCCTAATATTTTTAACGATAAATCTCCCCGACCCAAATCCCCCCCTCCCACCCCCCCAAAAAAAAACTCTAAAACCAAATCAGAATTAGCCCAAAATTTTTTTAGGGTTTGGAAATCTTGATCAATTGTCAGTCACAACAAGAGACATCCAACAATGAAAAGAAGCAGCAATTTATATGAAACGTATTAGGAACGGGAATCGCGAACCACCACTTTATATTACAACCCAATCGAAGATAATAAAATAATAACCTATCTATTACAAATTAAACGGATAAATTACAAGATCTCCTAAAGGTTATAAATAAAATAGTGAAAGAAGGGAAGAACATAAATAATAGATTGGTGAAAAATCACCTTCAGAGAATTGGTCCTCAACACACCCAAGGGCACTCTCCAAATAATCTGTGAAAGAAATTACTAGAGCTTCAATAGTTCTCAAGAATTTGTCAAGCCAAACTAGCCGATGAAATTCAGAAATGAAGAACATCGGAGAAGTTAAAGCAATAGTGGCAGAAGAAGCACAAGAGGCGATCAAAAGAGAAAAGGGAGGAAGAGAGGAAAGATTATAAATTAAGGTAGAGGAGATAAAGAATATATATATATATATATATAGCGGTCCAACCTAGAGAGAGAGACCAACAGTTAAACAGGGGAAGGAACTGAGGGGGCTCGGTCAAACAAAAGAAGAGGAAGGGACCAAGGAGTCAAGGATGAGTAAAATGAGGGAGTTGGGGGTGGGTGAGGGTCACCAAAGGCCCAAGCCCAATAGGTATTGTTGAAGACCAGACCCATTTTCATCATTGGATACGAATTAGAGAAGCCCAAATATTGTGGGCATAGTCCAACAAACTCCACCTTGCACACAATATTAAAACAGTAAATTATTAACGAGTATAAATATGGAGCAAATCTCTGCAAAGAGAAAACTTGTCAGTAGTAATAGATTAACTTGTTAGTAGTAACATATTTTGTTCCAAAATTAGCAGGATTCTCTTTTATGTTTATATTCTTTATATCGATTATGCCATTAGTGACTTTTTCTCTAATAAAGTGATATTTAATATCAATATGTTTAGTGAGATCATGATAAACAGGATTCTTGCACAAGTGTAGATAGCTTTGATTGTTGGTAAAAATGGTAGCTTTTGGTTGCAAAAGATTTAATTCGGATAAAAGTCGTTGAATCCAAATTCCTTCTTTAATTGCTTCAGTTGCAGCAATATATTCAGCTTCTGTGGTTGATAAAGCAACTACAGGTTGTAACTGAGATTCTCAAGAAACACAATTTCCAGCAATTGTAAGGAAATAAGTGGTTCTGAATTTTTGAAAATCTTTGTCATCAACAAAGTCAGAATCTACATATCCTATTGGTTCAAAGGATTTTGACCATCTTTGAAAATTTAATCCTCTATGAATTGTATCGTTAAGATATCTCAAAAGCCATTTTAAAGCAGTCCAATGATCCTTTCCAGGATTGGATATAAAACCACTAAGAAGACTTACAGAGAAAGCAACATCAGCGAGTGTAGAAATCATTGAATACATGACTGGTCCAACCATTCTATAAGGAATATTAGCCATTTCATTTTTTCAAAATCAGTTTCTGGACAGTTTTTAGAAGATAACTGAAAATGACTTGCTAAAAGAGTGCAAACTGGTTTGCAAGAGTCCATAGAGAATTTTGAAACAATTTTCTTTAAGAAAGGTTTTTGAGAAATAGTTAAAGAGTGATTTTCTCGATTTTTCAAAATGTTCATTCCTAAAATTCTAGATGCAGTACCTAGTTCTTTCATATCAAATTCTGTTTTAAAACGAGTTTTTAGTTTTATTAGTTTGTCTTTCTGTTTGCATACAATTAACATATCATCAACATAAAGTAAGAGATACACAACATCATCAACAAAATTTTCAAAGTAATACAAACAATTATGATAGCAACTTCTTTTTAAATTAGATTTTTGTATAAAGGTATCAAACTTTATATATCATTGTCTCGGGGACTGTTTAAGTCCATGAAGAGATTTTTTGAGTAAACAAGCATAATTCTCTTTGCCTTTAACCTCAAAACCAGGAGGTTATTTCATAATAAAATTGTTTTATCAGGATCATCATGCAAGAAAACAGTTTTAACATCAAGTTGACCTAACTCAAGATAAAAAAAAGCAACAATAGAAAGCATGATCCTAATTGTCTTATATTTGACAAAGGGAGAAAATATTTCATTGAAGTCAATGCCTCTTTTTGAGAAAAACTTTTTGCAACTAACCTAACTTTGAATCTAGGTAGTTCATTTTCAGAATCTGATTCTTTAATTTTGAAAGTCCATTTGCAGTCAATTAATTTATGCTTTAGTTTAGGAACTAAAATCCATGTTTGTTTTTATGCAGAGTTGAGATTTCATCATTCATAGCATGCATCTACAATTTAGAATTAGGACTCCTAAGAGCTTCATCAAAACACATATATTCTTTTTCTTCAATAAAAGATGCAACAGCTAAATCATAAGAAACACAATAAGAATAACCATGTCTAATAGTTTTTATAGAGATTCTTCTAGACCTATCTCTAACTGACTGGTAGTCATTTAAACCCTGAGATTGGGCTTCAAAAGTATCATCATCATTGTCAGAATTTTCTGACTCAGGCCCAATACCGTTTTCGGATATTTGATCTGAACTTACCTGTTCATTCTCAAGTTCTGGGTTAGAAATAATCCTAGGGGTGTCCTCTACCTCGTTCGGGACTTCCCTAACTAAGGGTTGGTCAGTAATAATAGTGGAACAGTTTTATCTTTAAGACAAGGTATGTCAGATTCATTAAAAACTACGTCCCGACTAATTACTACTCTCACCCCTGGTTCATTTCTAAGCCAGATTTTGTACCTGATGGGAACAACTCATCATCTTTTGATATTTGGGGACCAACACAACCAACCCAAAATAAAGTGAAGCCCATTCGTTTTATTAGGACAAACTAAGTTCATGATATAAGCCCATGTTACTTACATAGGTTTTTCAGTACTAAGGGAAAAAGACAATTTTACCCTTTAGTTACATTTACCTTTGACAAAGATAATTATTCATCAAAGGGAAATCTTTCCCTACAAATAGAGGTATGGTGATATCTTACGATCATCTAGAAAAATACACTATTACTCTGCCAATTTGGAAACTGATTCAGGCATCGCAGGAGAAATAGGAGAACAACCCCACCTTGTTTGCCATCTTGAGTTATTTTACAGGTTTACTTGGAGGAGAGTGGATTTCAGAACTCAGCAATTGGCGTCTACCGTGTTGTTTCCTAGTAATCTTCTTTTTGATACCTATCGTCGATGTTATGGCTACTGATCCTAAAAGTAGAAGTGACGCTCCCCCACTGATCCCCCCTCCTTCTCTTACTTCTTCACTGCAAACTATCATGACGTTGCCTTTTCCTTTTCCCATACCTAATGCGCAAATACTAGGGACATCTGTTTCTTATGCTTCACTTTTTGGTACTAGCACAACTAGTCCCACTCTGCAACCAGAGCATATTTTGCAGTTACAAACTCTTCTTTCTTCTTTACAGACTATATTAGCTCAGTAATCTGTTTCTACTGTACCAGCGATAAATACGTCTATCTCTCGTCCGCAATTTACTGTGGTGCAGTTTCCATCGCCGTCTTTCCCTTCCAGTATGGCCTTGAGAGATATTCCCTCTCACAGAGGATCCCCAGTTACTCAAACTCAGACAATACATGATCTAGACAGTCAAACTCTTGCTCAAATGGTTCCCTTTTCCAAACCGAAGATAGTAGTTGGGATTTTTTACACAACCCTTTGGTGGAATCTTATGCTTGTGCCCTTGTACCTAGTCAGTTCTCTCATATTAAATTGGAGAATTATGATGGATCCTCGGACGCAACTCAACATATGATGAGATTCACCTCTCATATGTGTTAATGCTTCAAATAATACTTGTTGTCGGATATTTCCCAGTTCTTTAAAGGGCAGAGCTCTAGCGTGGTACGCTCATCTACCACCTCGAAACATCTCTAGCTTTAAGGATTTGGGAGATAAATTCATACAAAATTCTTACCTCAATCTATCTTCCAGCCTACTTCTGATTTCCTTCTTAGTGTTAGGCAAAGACCGACAAAATTAGTTCGGGATTACACTGTCCGATTCAATCAAGCTACATAGGAAATTCCCAATTTTTTTGAACGGGAGTACATTCAGGGATATCGGCATAGATTGACTAACCCCGCCTTTTCCAAAAAGTTGGCTAAGAAGAGCCCACTAGTGTCACCAGCTTGTTATCTAAAATACAAAAGTTTTTTCACGCAGATGATTATGTTCAACGGAAACTAGAATTGGACAATGAGGTTAAAGAATATCAACTCCCAAAAAAGTTTAAGCAAATCAAAATGAAGACTAAGCCTAAGATTTTGGATAGGTTAGGACTCGGAAGCTCGACAATCCCTATTTTGATATACCCCGTTACAACTTCCTCTATCCGAAATATTGAATCAGATTGAATCTTTAGGGATTTTGTATCGGTCAGCTAGATATTATCCCTACCGGATAAAAGAAACAAAGCTACATGTTGCCGATTTCACAAGGACCACAGTCATGATACTGAACAATGTAACAAGCTGAAGAAAGCCATTGAAAGTGCTATCAAATGGGGAGATTTGAAGGAATTTTTTGACAATGCTTTTGCAAAAAGAGTGTCAGGTACCGATATTTCAAAAAAACCTTGGCTAGATGATAAAGAACAGCTAAAAAATGATACTTCTTCCTCCAAGTTGAAAATTATTAATGTCATTTAGGATGTTAAACCTTCTGCTTCAAGGAAACAAGCAACGGATGGTCACAATGATGATCCATTGGTCATTACAATGACTGTAGATCAATGCTTAGTTAAAATGATTCTCGTTGACACTAGAAGTTCTGTTAATGTCCTTTTTTTGAACACCTTCGTGCAAATGGATATTCCTTGGAGCCGAATCCTATCATATGAAGCACCAATAGTGGGATTTACAGGAAAAACAATCAAATCCGGGGAAAAAATCACTCTACCAGTATCCATTGGTGATACTGCCCATATGGTGGAATTTTTAATTGTCTCCTCTCCTTCTCTCTACAATTGTATTTTTTGACATCCTGCTTTGAATTAATTGCAAGCCAAAGTGTCCACATGTGATTTATCCTTGGAGATTCCTAACTGGGAAGAAGTACATTTAGTTTATGGAGATCAGAAAGCTGCCCAGGAATGTCACATTGCTACAGTTAAAGAGGTTGAACATATGGAACAAGGATTTGGAGAAAACACGAAGATACCAAAGCTTGAACCTGAAGGAGAATTTGAACTGTTTGTTCTTGATGCACAATATCTCGATCGAACTGTTAAAATTGGTTGAACATTGCCAGTGTCATTACGCATGTAGTTAACTGAGTTGTTGGTGCAATATAAGGATATTTTGCATGGTCCTTCACGGGTATGGGGATAGTTCCTCGCTCTATTGTTGAGCACAAGCTGGGAATTCCTTCAGGAACAAAACTTAACTTTTCAGAAAAAAAGAGTGTTTGCCAAAGTTAGGCAGGAGGTCATTAGGAAAGAGGTACAGGAATTGCTTGCGGCTAGGATCATTAAGCCGATAGATTTCCCGGAATGTTTATCTAATCCATTGGTTGTGGCCGAACCAGGAGGACCTTGGTGTGTATGCATTGATTTTACAGACTTAAACAAAGTTATTCCCAAAAATCCATATCCTCTCCCCCGAATTGACCAACTTATTGACTATATTGCTTGCCATGAATTATTATCTTGCCTTGATGCTTATAAAGGTTATCACCAAATTCCAATGGCGGAAGAAGACATGCCAAAAACCGATTTTGTAACTGATGATGGTATTTTTTGTTATACTTGAAGCCTTACGGGTTAAAGAATGCTGGAGCCAATTTTTAAGAAGGCATGAACAAAGCATTTGAAGGACTTATCGGGTTATTGTGGAAGTTTATGTTGATGACATTATTGTCAAATCTAAGAAAAAGAGTCTGCCCCCGATGATTTGCATCAGGTGTTTGGACGAGTTCAAAAGATTGGGATAAAACTTAATCCCAAGAAATGTGCTTTTGGAGTGTTATCGGGCAAATGTTTAGAATATCTAGTTTCAGAAAGAGGAATATAGGTTAACCTAAAAAAAATTCAAGTCATTCAAGAAATGTCTGAACCAAGGAAAGTGAAGGAAGTGCTGCATTTGGCAGGACGAATGGCATCATTAGGGCGTTTCTTAGCACGAGCTGGAGGAATAGTATTACCCTTTTATCAATATTAAGGTATCCTTCCAAGTTTGAATAAACTGTAAAGGCTAGTGAAACTTTCCAAAAGCTCAAAGCATACCTTTCATCTCCAACCTTGTTGGTTATCCCGGTACCTAATGAAGTCTTGTATTTATACTTAGCAATCACTCCCAAAGTGGTTAGCTCAGCCTTACGTTCAAAACGTAATAGTAATATGAAATAAATTTATTACGTGAGTCATGTTTTGAATTGTCCGTAAGAGAGATATAGTTCTCTGGAAAAACATATTTTGTGTTTGGTTATTACGGCTCAAAAATTAAAACCATATTTTCAAGCACACACTATTAATGTTTTTAACCAACACTCCATTTCGACATATTCTACACAAACTACATTTTTCAGAACGCACATCTAAATGGGTATTGGAATTAAGTGAATACCAAATTGACTTTTCCTCCTGAAAGACCATCTAAGGTCAAGCTCTAGCAGATTTCATTGTTGAATGTTCCTTTTCTAATGCTCCAGTTGTCTGTAAATTTTCAAAAGATGATATGAGGACAACTTGGATTTTGAATGTTGATGAATCCACAGGAGAAAAACATCGAGGTGCTAGATTCATTTTGGAAGACCCTGATAAGCATCGGTATGCTTTTGCAATGAAGTTTTCTTTTCCCATTACCAATAATAAAGTCGAATATGAAGCGTTGCTCCGGGGTTTGCGGATGGCTAGCAGTCTCAAGATATCTCATCTTTGTGTTCAGAGTGACTCTCAAGTGATTATCGGGCAAGTTACATGTGTTTTTGAAGCTAAAGAAGAAAATATGAAAAAGTACTTGGCATGTGTACAACAATTAATAACAGGTTTTTTCAAAAGTTTCGTTTGAAAAGATTTCTCGAGAGGAAAATGTACGAGCTGATATGTGGTCCAAGCTCAGTGCTGGAGAATCTATGGAAGGCACATGGATGGAATCTCTTCGGAAGAAAAGTATTGACCAAGAAATTTGCAGCATGGAAGTTGACACTGACTGGACACAACCAATCAAAGATTTCATATTGCAAGAAAACTTCTAGATGATACCATACAGGCCAGGAAAATACGCACTACATCGGCAAAATATGTCCTGATTGATAATCATTTGTGCCGTACCATGGGCAGTTAGCCACTTTTAAAATGTGTTCGCCCCGCAAATGGACAATATGTGCTTCGGGAAATTCATGAGGGTATATGCGAATCACACATTGGGACCAAGGCGCTTGTGGACAAGGCTTTAAGATATGTTTATTATTGGTCAACTATGAAAGAAGATTCCATTAATCTTGTGAAAACTTGCACAAAATGTCAAATCCACGCCAATGAGTATCATATCCCGATGTCTAAATATCACACCTTTGGCACCCTGATTCCTTTTGCTCAATGGAGGTATAGATCTTCTTGATCCCTTCCTGAAAGCTCTCGCTGGTAAGAACTACCTGATAGTGGCCATCGATCATTTTACCCTATGGATAGAAGTTAGAGCATTAGCCACTATCACAACGAAAAAAGTTAAGAGTTTTTGTATGAAGATATCAGTTGTAGACTTGGGATTCCCAAAATCCTGATTTCTAACAATGGAAAACAATTTGACTCCAAAGATTTTGAGATTTTTTGGAAGAATTGGGTATTGAACAACGGTTTATGTTTGTGAGTTATCCCCGAACAAACGGGGCAACGAAAGTCACAAATAAAACCATTTTGAAAGGTCTAAAAACCCCGATTGGCCAGTCTGAAAGGCGAAGAATTGCCAAGTGTTTTGTGGTCCTATAGAACAACTCCACAAACTGCAATGGGAGAAAATCCTTTCAATCTATGCTTCTGAGTGGATGTCGTTATCCCTGCTAAAATTGGCCACAAATCCTTAAAACTCATTGCTTTTGACGAAAATTCTAATGATAGAATGATGTATGAGTAACTTACACTTATCGATGAAATTCGAGACCAGGCTACTAAATGAGATGCTTATTACAAAAAACAAGTGGCTCGATATTATAATTCAAAAGTAAAGCTTTCCACAATTAAAGAAGGTGATTTTGTTCTTCGGAAGAATGAAATTAGCCGAGTAGATCCTAACAGAAACAGTCCATATGGGGTTATTCAGAACAACGGGAACGGGAGTTACAAGTTACAAGATTGTGAGGGAAAGATTTTAGCCAAAGCATGGAATAATGCCAATCTTAAGAAATTTTTCCATAAGTACTGTAGTTACTCATTTCATTAATAAATTTTACACTTGTCTTCTTACTTTCTTCATACCTTCGTGAAGATATTTTTGGCAAAAATTGATTTGCAAACAAAAAAAAAAAAAGGAAGGAAAGAGAAAGTACACATCCATTATATTGCTAATAACTCGATTATATTATATATTAAAAAACAAAATACAGGGAAACAACCTTAATACATTTTTCTATCTATCGGGAGGCCATCCCCGATAGACTTATCACACTTTTCCTGTTCCCCCATGGAAGATACAGGATCCTTCTACATCTTTGTTCCTACTCGGCGGGGGACCTGCCTTTCTCATTTTCTTTTAAATTTTTTAATTGCCCTCCTTACATCAGGGTAACTCTTTTTCGGAGATCATCTCCTCATACTTTCTCTTGCTTTCCAAACTTTCTTTCTTGAAGGTCTCAAAGTCATTGCACAACTTTAAGATCTTGTAATGAGAAAAGTTCGGGGAACAATAGTGTAGATCCTTGAGGTATCTGAGAAAGTGTGTCACAACTTGAGGAGGAGCTGACACATCTTTAACTTTGGTGATATACCGGCCTTCTTGAATATTGATGTGATAACACACCTCATGAACTTCCAGCTCTATACCTATCGATTCTCCTTGAAAGGACAGGTAAGTCTTTACCATCATACAAAACTTTTCAAAATTAAAGTTTTCGTGTTCTTTTAGCACGCGCACTAAAGGCACATTCAAAAATTCTTTTCCATGATGGAAATGAGTTGGACATATTTGAAGTTCTGGAAAAATTTCCTTAAAGAACACTCCTACAGGTGGGTTGAATGGTAGTTCTTTCCCCGTCTCTGCTTGTACGAGAGGTGCCATGATTTTCACTTCACTTATGCAATTTTACCTTATTAACAAAGGAAATCCTGTGAATAGCATTTCTCAGTTCTTCATTCCTTTTTATAATGATAATTTGGCTATATGAAAGATCTCCAAGTCTCTTCAATTCGCTCAATAATAACTCACCTTGAAAATCCAACCGTCTTCATTTAATGTTTTATACATGGACAGTTTCTGAAAACATTTTGGAAAAGACGTAACATATG
This sequence comes from Catharanthus roseus, assembly GCA_028651295.1. Taxonomy (NCBI): domain Eukaryota; kingdom Viridiplantae; phylum Streptophyta; class Magnoliopsida; order Gentianales; family Apocynaceae; genus Catharanthus; species Catharanthus roseus. The sequence continues at coordinate 23,966,763 of JAPQWS010000153.1, read as the reverse complement.
TCTCTTTTCTTTCTCTCATTTTATCTAATGACTATTCATTTCAGACTTCTTAAAATTGGGCTCCTATACTGGCCCCACATTCTTTTCAATATATTTTTGTGAATCTGATTTAGACAAGCCCTACACAAACATAACACCCGATCATGGGCAACTAAAATAAAACAATTACATTACTGAAGTTGGCTGAGGCTTCATACTTCATGTACCATACCCTATTATCTATTATATGTGATCACATTAGAGGCACAACCTCTCAGTTTACATTTTTTCCCTTTCTGTTAGGGGACACGTTCTTTTTCCTACCATCAAGGTATGTTACTTCTTCCCAGATGTGGATTCCTTTTTCTTTATTCGGGAATTCTTCGACGCCACATTAATTCTTTTGTCATGCTCTGGCGGTATTTCTGTTCTTATAACACTTTCTTCTCTTGATACTACTTAAACAATATGTTCATTATTTTTCAACATATTTCCATCAGAGGCAAGTTGTTGATTTTTAGTACCTGATTGACTTGGAACCATCTCTAAGAATTGCGCATCCTTTAAGTCATGGAAGGAGTATTAGGCAAGCTAGTATTTACAGTTTCATCCATTGTACTCCCCTCTTGATCTTGTTCGGGTAGTTCAGATTGCTCTGTTTCAGTGATCGGGGAGTTAGCTGACGATATAGAATCTTCTATTTCTGCTGTTGGGATATCTTTTTGTTTTGAAGATTCACCATACTCCACAGCAAGTCTTTCTATTTCTAGTCTTTGCTGTTTATCCCATGAAAATTCTGGGCAGGTGGCACCTTCTTTATAATACGTTTTTACCACTTTTGGGAATACCACATCTTCGTTAATATCATAAATTTTATCCATCAATTCTGTCACCGCAGTCGTTAGCTTTGGTACAACCAATTTCATAAACTAATTTTGCCCTTAAGAAGATTCACAAAATTCCCCTATAATTTTTCCTTTCGTTTGGGGTTGAATCTTTCCATCACTCGTTAAGACTTGTGACAATTTCTCTTTCAAATTTGTCACTTCTTGATCATACCTCTTAATGGATTTTCCTTGAGTTTCACATTCCAATCGATCTTGATGCCTCAAATCATTCAATTTTTTCAACTCCCCTTCTTAGATAGAAATTGTCTTTTTGCACAACACATTTTCTGCCTTTAAATCCATTACATTCTTTTCCGATTATTTTATTCTTTCTTCCAATTGTCCCTTCCCAATTAGACTCTTCTATAGTTCTCTCCATAATTTCTTGTTTTTCTTGCAATTCCCGATGGGCAGCATGTAACTTGGCATATCGTCGAGCTGCTTCATTCACTATGTTCATGTTTTTTCATAGCCAAACTTGTATCATATTTTTATTTATTCATAATAATATTTATAACATTATTTTCACACATAGGTACATATATTTTTCACCTGGAAGGAGCTCATTGCAAATCCATCCATCAGTTCATCCCATGTCCAATTTGCAACGGCACCTATTCCTAATAGAGCTAAACTCGATTCTCCCCTTCTTCCTTTCGGGAGACTTCGTTGCCTTTTCATTTCCACACCCGAACTTGGGAACAGTAATTCACAACTTTCTAGAGGCTCTGTGCTTGTCTTCTCTTTTACATGCGGCTTTGAATTTCTTTCTTCTTGTAGGATTGCTTCAGAAATTAATGGTAATTCTTTTTTCACTATTGTATCGGGATTAACACGGAATGTACCTATGTCTTCTTCTTCTTTTCCCTATAACCCTTTCTTTTTCTCTTTCTTATATTAGTGGCATCCAGCAGATCTGCAGCATTGGAGCCACTCACAAGCATAATCTCTTTGTCTTTCCTACTTATCGCATCAACTACTGTTTTGCTTCTTTCCTCTCATTGATTATCAACTGGTTCTTTTACAAAACATATCTACAATAACATATTTTCAGTATACAACACTTTTTCATACAATATATATACATTTTCTATTACCTTCTTCAGCTGCATCTTCCATTGGAGGTGCTATTTTTAGCTTATTGCCGAATCCATCAAGCTTGGCAACAAGGCCACCCCTATATAAATATAAATATCTTCGTCACACCTCACAATATGCATTTCTGTATACAAACATATTTATTCATATAACCCCTGTGTTATAGCACTAACTTAATCGATGTAAATCCACATCTTCTTTAGCATAAAATTCTGCTGCTTCCATCAATTCTTCATCCCAGTTTCCTTCTCTTAATATCATTCCAAATGAATAATCAACTAGTCTTTTTCTGTATTCCTCAGCAAAAGCATGATTTTTTGCCTCCTCACTTTGGGAGCATCCTTCGACGGTTCCATTGGATATCTGAAGAATCTTGCTCATTTGTCATAAAGAATAACCCACTTTTCCATCCGTGAATAGACAATGGAAATTTCCTTATAGATTTCTCTGGTACACTTTTCTTTTGAAAAAGTATACCAACCAGGGCCTTCTTTTAGTGGTTTAATATCAAACATCTTCCTAAATACTTCTAAATTTGTTGGAAGTCTAAATTCTTACAGATCATGATAAAAGTTGCCATTTGCCGAATCCTATTCGGTGCAATATGCCCAATTTCTATTTCCCAATAATCCATAGTCTCTATAAACAATGGGTGTACCGGGAATCCTAATCCTTCTTTCAATTGTTCCTGGTAGATTGTGAAATATCCTCGAGGGGGCATATGGGCTTTGTTATCTCCAGTGGCTGATACTAATTCATAATGGGGCGAGATCTTGAAGGTTTTGCGAATATTTATTAAATAGGCAATACGAATATTTGAAGGGTATAACGTAGCTCCCGGGTCACAAATGTCGGCACCATCGACATCGTCGTATTGAATAGGAGGTTCCAAGGCTTTGTAATGTTTCTTAATCAAAGTATTTACTTGGATGGAATCGACAAGAGGATATAAAATTTTATAATCTCCACTTGAATATTTACACCCACCAAGAACATAATTAGATTTAGGGTGTATTTTCGAAACACGCAGTTCAGAGGAACTACTTGCATAAGAAGTTTTAAATTTCGGAGGTTTTTGGAAAATAGACTTAGGGTTCTTGGAAGATATTCCTCTTGAATTCGACATTTTGCAAAGTAATTAGAAATCTGCAAGAGAAAGAGATGAAATTAATCAATGACAAAAGTAAGTTTTGATAGTTGGAGAGGGCGGTTGTACTTGAATCGACACCAAAAGGGTTGTTTCTTGAGAAGCTAAATGAGATTTTCACTAACAAGTGATTCACTAATTGAAAATAATCATAAACCATTTATGATTCTTTTCAGATGGCTTATAATAGGAACAACCTATTGGCTTTTGATATTTGGGGACCAACACAACTGGCCCAAAATAAAGTGAAGCCCATTCGTTTTATTAGGACAAACCAAGTCCATGATATAAGCCAATGTTACTTATATAGATTTTTCAGTACTAAGGGAAAAAGACAATTTTACCCTTAGTTACATTTGCCTTTGACAAAGACAATTATTCATCTAAGGGAAATCCTTCCCTATAAGTAGAGGTTGGGTGATATCTTACGATTGTCTAGAAAAATACACCGTTACTCTACTAATTTAGAAACTGACTTAGGCATCGGTGGTGAAATAGGGGAACAACCTCGCCTTATTTGCCATCTTGAGTTATTTTGCAGGTTTACTTGGAGGAGGGTGGATTTTAGAACTCATTAGTACCTTTTAACACCATTGGTATAGCTAAGAAAGACACCCTTTTTAGACCTAGGGTCAAGTTTACCTTCCTGTTGGTGAGAAAAAGCGGCACAACCAAAGACTCTAAGATGAGAGAAAGTTGGTGGTGAACCAGACCATATCTCTATTAGAGTTTTAAAAGTTGTGGGAGTCGAAAGGGCTCCAAATGGTTTAGGTATACTGGAAGACAACATGAGACATCTAACTTTATCCATAATTGTCATGTTCATCCTTTCTGCAACACCATTTTGCTGAGAATTATACCTAACAGTTTTATGTCTTGTTATACCATATTTAGCACATAAATCATCAAAGTTTTTATTGCAAAATTCAAGAACGTTGTCAGTTCTTAAGAAATTTAATTTCCTACTAGGTTGGTTTTCAACCAACATTTCCATTCATTAAATTTTTCAAAAGTTTGATCTTTAGTTTTTAGTGAGAAAAACTGAACATGTCTTGAAAAATCATACACAATAGACATAAAATAAAAATTTCCACCATATGTGGGTACCTTTTCAGGACCCCACAAATCACAGTACACATAATTCAAAATAGCAGTAGATTTGTGTGTGCTAATACAAAAACTAAATTTATATTATTTTCCTAAAACATAGTGATTACAAAAATCAAGTGAATGAAATTTACATCCATCAAGAAGATTTTGTTTACTAAGATATTGTAAACCTTTTTCACTTATGTAACCGATCCGTTTATGCCATAACATGTTATCATGATTAGACACTAAAGCAGCAGGTTCAAAAATAATTTCACCAATTAAAGAGTAAAGACCGGATTTCTTAACTCCTTTAATGACAATTAAAGAACCTTTGCAAATAGATAAATGATCGTTTCTTCATTTGTATGTGTAGCCAACGTCATCGAGAGTGCCAAGAGAAATGAGGTTTCTCCTAAGACTTGGAACATACCTAACATCGGAAAGTATTCTAATAACACCATCAAACATTTTAATAGAAACAGATCATATCCCTTTAATTGGACAGAACTTATTATTTCCCATGAAAACTTTACCAATTTCTATAGGTTTTAAATCTGAAAACCAATTCTTGTTAACACATGTGATAAGAACAATCGAATTCAAGGATCCTATCATCAGATACAGTAGAAGAATGAGAAACACACAAACTTCTGAATACATAGAGCTGCCATTGTTATCAGACTCTAGAAGTTTGTTTCTACTCGCGGTATCTTTTGAATTTTCTCTTTTTCCATTTTTCTCATCATGAATTCTTTTTAAAACATTTACTTTTCACATGTCCTTTTTTACAGTAAAAATATTTTACTTTACTTTTGGCTCTATCTTTTGGTTCTCTAGATTTAGACCTAATCCTACTTTTAAGCCTATCTTCATGACGAAAGAATTCCTTTTTTTGGTGTCTACCCCTAACATAAAGGTTTTTATCATTTATTTTATTATCTTTCTTGAGGTCTAGATTTTTTGTTCTAAGATCAGATTTCATATCAGAAAAAACAAGCTTTTGATGACCATATTTAACTACAGTTTTGACATCAGCAAAAGACTTGTCAATGAATTTAAAAGAATAATAGCAATATTTTCTTCAGAAATATCATCACCCCCATCTTGCAAATCTTGCACACTTTTATTTAAGTCATCTAAGTTATCTTTAAGAGATTTTGAAGGTGACACTTTAAAACTGAATAACTGCTCTTTTAAATAAATTTTGTTTGAAATAGAATATTTCAAAAACATATATTCAAGTTTAAGCCATATATCTCTAGCAGTATTTAAATCTCTAATTTCTCTTATGACGCTGTCTTGTAATTGTAAAACAATTGCGCTTTTGCAGAGTTAAGTTTTCTTTTAAAATTTTATCCTTCTATGATTTATTATAATCCTCGGGTTTCAAAATAGCTGGTAAAAGTTTCAAATATGGCAGCAGGCCAAAAATTAAAGTGCTTAAAAAACAACAGAATAATAGCACAAAAATTACAGATAAGTGTCGGAAGTAGACCAACAGAACAATAAAATAATAATCAGAAATTTCCAAATAAGAGGTGGCAAGCTGACCAACGGAACAAAATGACATAAATTATAAAAAAATTGTGAGTCGACCAACAAAAAAAATACAGAAGAATGAAATATAAGCAGAATAATAAAACTATAGAAAATAAAACAATAAAATAATAACAAATATAGTAGTCTGAAACAGAACAACACAGAAAAGAATTTCGGACGAAAACAAAACAAAAAAACAGTAACAGGCGAAAAAAAAAAAAAAAGAAAGCCGAACAGAAGAAAAAATTACAGAAATAAAAACGATAAAAGTTGTAGTACAAAAATCGTTTTTAAATCAGAAAACACCGAGGCACCCAGATACAGAGAATCTCAATAGGATTCTTGCTAGGCTCGAGTTTTGATATTTGAAGTCAAGTGGCCAAAAAATCACAAGATAAAAAAATATATGTTGACAGAAGAATAAAAGATGAGATCTTAAAAAACTTAACTTGATGCAGAATTCACGGTTCTCACTGGAGTTCAAAGATCTGAACTCAACAGATCGATAGAGCAAATACCAAAAGCACTAATCCCATTGTTAGGAACAAGAACCGCGAACCACCACTTCATATTATAACTCAATTGAAGATAATAAAATAACCTACCCATTACAAATTAAACAAATAAATTTACAAGATCTCCTAAAGGTTATAAATAAAACAGTGAAAGAAGGAAAGAACATAAATAATAGATTGATAAAAAATCACTTCAAAGAATCGATCCTCAGCACACCCAAAGGGCACCCTCCAAATAATCTCTCAAAGAAATTACTAGAGCTTCAATAGTTCTCAAGAATCTGTCAAGCCAAAATAGCCGACGAAATTCAGAAATGGAGAACACCGAAGAAGCTAAAACAATAGTGGCAGAAGAAGCACAAGAGGTGGCCAAAAGAGAGAAGGGAGGAAGAGAGGAAAGATTAAATTAGGGTAAAGGAGATAAATAATATATATAGTGGTCCAACCTAGAGAGAGAGAGAGAGAGAGAGAGAGAGAGAGAGAGAGAGACCAACAGTTAAAGGGGGAAGGAATCGAGGGGGCTCGGTCATACAAAAGAACAGGAAAGGACCAATGAGTCAAGGAGTTCAATGAGGAAGTAATAGAGGGAGTTAGGTGATGAGTAAGGGTCAGCAAAGGTGGGTCAAATATTTTGCCCACCTGGCATCCCAACAAGCAAAGGCCCAAGCCCAATAGGTAATGTTGAAGACAATACCCATTTTCATCATTGGGTTCAAGTTAGAGAAGCCCAAATATTATTGGCACAGTCCAACAAAACGCCCCCCAAAAATTCGACTTCTAGAACAAGTCCTGCATATGAATCCACCCTCTTAAACCCTTATCACAAAAAATCAAGTAAATCGAAACATCTATGGGGTTTGTATACAAAAAATCTAAAAGATTTAGCATTAAACAACATATGCAAATGAAGATGAAAGTAGACATTGAAACGATCATAAAGAACAAATCTTTCTGGTCTTTGGTCTTAAATGCATGGAAGAAAACATGGGAATCTTCTTTTGCCTTCGAGAAAGATGAGGAAACAATGGCAACAAGGGAGAAGGAAGGAGAAAAAAGAAAGAGGGGAAGGGTGGTGGTGGTGGAGGTTTACAGTGGGAGGAGAAGAAAGAAGAAAGACGGGTAAGAGAAGGAAGAGGAAGAAGAAGATGTTTAATATTTAATTTTGATCTTAAATTTTTTACTTTTCTATTTAGCCCCAAGATTATCTAAGTAAGAGGTTGGATTTTTTTTTTGGGACGAAAATACCATTGTATTAACAGTCAAAAGAAATGGTTAACGACCAAAATAGACAGATGTACATATTCAACCAAGAATAAAATATTCATGTATCAAAAAGAAACAAATTAATGTTTATGCATCTAATCCACTTTTGAAAAATATTGAAGGGGAAAACGTACTATTAAGCCTTTAAAGAATCTATGATGGAGTTTCATGTATTTTGAAATATCAACATAACGATAAAAAAATAATTAAATATTTTCAGTCAGATTAAAAAAAATGTGTAAAAAATACAACGGATTATTCTGTTTCTCAGTGAAAAAAATTGGTTTTATTTCGTTCGAAAATTTCCATTTCCGATCGAAAATTTCGACTATGTTCAATTCGATTCTAATCATTTTTAAATTTATTTTAAAAAAAATTTCAAAAGACAAGAAATAATGTATTTCTCTCATTGCATGTTATTGATAAGTTCATTTGACATTGTAAAACAATAAAGTAAGAGAAAAAAAACGGAAATTTTGGTACTCTATTGATTTCAAAAATTGTTTCGTGACATGTTCTCTGATTTTGGTCCTTCTCTATCATTGATGCAATGTTGTTTTTCTTTTTTTTTCTGTATGTCTATATTATCATGTAGACATGTTTAGTTGAGGATGGTCAAACTTAGGGTTAGAGAAAAAGTATCGTGAATTTTAGAGAGAGTGTTATGAATTTTATAGAGAAAGTATCATGAATCTTAGAAAGAGAAAGTATTATGAATTTTAAGGAGAGAAAGTGTCCCAATTTTAAAGAGAGAAAGTGTCGTGAGTTTTAATGAGAGAATCATAGTGAAAAAAAGTGTCGTGAATCTTAGTGAGAGAAAGTGTCGTGAATTTTAAAGAGAGAAAATGTCGTGAATTTTAAAGAGAGTGAATTTTAGTCCTTAGTTTCACTATTTTGGTTTTTTTGATTTTTTTATTTTTAAAATCGAATTATATTAATTAAATAAATCAAATAATTGTGAAAAACCTTAGGGGGAGGGGAGGAGGGGGTTGGGTTGGGGAGAGGGGGTGAATAAGATTTTTAGCTAATTTAAAAACCTTCTTCAATTAAAAAATTTGAATCTTCGATTTTATTTGAAGAAGAATTTAATAGCTCTTTTTGATAAATTACTAACTAAACAAAATCTCTTTTATAAGCAAGGATCAAATATAAACATAGAGAATGAGCAAAACATAAAAGAGAGACAAAGGATTTATAGTGGTTCACTCTCTCAATAGAGCTACATCCACTACCTTGAGACTTAACTCAAGGATTTCACAAATTCACTAGTCGCAAGTTTTTACACAATACCACAATGAGGATCACCCTTCAGGGGTTTTGCATACAAACCTCAAAGTTTACAAAACAATACAAGATAACAAAATATCAAAGGATCACCCAAAAAGTTTCTTACAAAACCTTTGATCACAATTTAACATGAAAGAGTAGAGATGGAACAATATTATCAAAGAAGCTTGATATGAAAATTATACAACTTTGTGCAATACTTCAACAAGCTTCTTTTACTTTTTGAAAAATGATCAATAAATGCAGCTCCAAGGAGTTTTTCCTTTTTGTTTTAATATGATAAAGAAGGTTGAAAATGTGCTCTTAAAAGTGTTCTTAAAAGTTCTTTAACTACTGCTCATTTATTGCTGATCAATAGCCATTTTATATGTGAAGGTAAAAACCAGCTGTTACTGTCAGCAGCATCGGTCCTTTTTTTACAATAAAAATACAAACCGGACGACTGATTTTAGAAAGTGGATGTCTGATTTTCTTGAAGAACAAAAAATCGGATGACCGATTTTCTTGAAGAGTAAAAAATAGGAAGACCGATTTTATTCAAGCTTAAGGAAAATTCGAACGTCCGATTTTAAAATCGGATAACCGATTTTTTTTGTGTGAGTCCAAAAATAGGACGTTCAATTTTCTATAAGGTAAAAAATTGGATGAACGATTTTTACTTCAACAAAAATCGGATGACTGATTTTTATACTCAGAAAATTTCGGACAACCGATTTTCTCGTAAAACACAGATTTTCCTTCACTTTCAAAATATGTATTCTCGAAGTAACAACTTTAAAAACATGTAACACTTTTAAATCATCAAATCTTTATCAAGAGCACTTAGTTTCTTTGAAGGATAATTTCAAAAAATATTTCTTCTAAGGAGCTAACATGATTGATCAAAAATCAAAGAAACAAGTCAGGGAGTTTTACATAAATACCTTATAAAGTTATCTCTAACCATTCTTCTTGTCTTCAAGGTCTTTAATTTGATCACTTCATCTTCATAAAGCCTTGTAGTCTTAAGTGATCTTTTGCTTCTTTGTAGATTACCCTTGAGACTCCTTTTGTGCATCTTTTGTTCTTTTTATAAAACTATTTCTATTATCATAAAAGACAACTTAATCATAATCAAAACATTACAAATATGCCCTTAGGGATTACAATCTCCCCCATGTTGATTATGACAAACCAAGATGCAAGATGATGACTATAAAGAACAAAAGGACATGGTTAAGCCAAGAGAATGCTTCAAAAGATCAACATTAAGAACTAAGCATAAAAAGAAAACTCCCCCTTTTATTTTGAAAACAAGCCAAGGTTTGAAAATAGTTAAAAAACTTAAAGCTCCCCCTTAAGGCATGCTTCACAACAAATATGGCACCAAAATATCATCAATAAAACTCAAGGCCATATAAGCAACAAGACATAATGCATAAAGCTTTATAACTTAAAGCATGTTGCCAACACAAAGTGTCAAATACATCCAGGCAACACAAATTCATTAAGACAATATCACCAGAACAATATGCATCTTATATTTCTCCCCCTTAATGCATCAACATATTGCCACCAACATAAAGCATCAACATGCCACTATCATACCAACATAATGCCATTATCATACCAACCAACATAAAGCATCTTATATTTTTCTCCCCTTTTTGTCATAACTCAAAAACCATAAGGACTATAAGGGATCATTGAAAAAGAACAATAGAACTCTCATCATTAAGATATCATCATGGAGTTCCAAAATAAGCAAAGAAGACAAAAGTTTCAAAAACAAGACTTGATAAGCAATAGTCAATAAGTTCAAAAATAGTCAATAACCAAAAAGAAACAAAAGCTATGAAACGTAAGAAGTTAAATCATAAGAACAACCAACTGCTATATATTCCACTTCGACGTTTGATAAGGACATGCATGATTGCTTCTTGTTGTACCAAGACTGTAAGCATCCTCCCAAGAATTGACAACTTCTACTAGTACTCTTTCTTTCTACCTTACATCCGGCATAATCCGCATCGGTGTAAGCAATAAGATCAAAACACGATTATTTAGATTACCATAATCCATAATCATAAGAGGATATTAAATATCTTAAAATACACTTAACAACTATTAAATGAGATTCCTTGGGGCAAGCTTGGAATCTAGCACACAAACAAACAGCAAACATAATATCCGGCCTACTAGCCGTTAAATAAAGCAAGCTTCTCATCATACCTTTATAACCTTTTTCATCTAGATTTTTACCTTTTTTGTCCTTGTCGAGTTTCAATGATGAGCTCATTGGAGCTCCTATTCCTTTTGTATTGCTCATCCCAAACCTTTTGAGAAGTTCCTTTGTGTACTTCTCTTGATTGATGAAGATGCCTTCATTGGTTTGTTTAATTTGAAGTCCAAAATAGGTAAATTCTCCCATCATACTCATTTCAAACTCCCTTTGCATTAGTGAGGCAAACTCTTCACACAAACAAACATTAGTGGCTCCAAAAGAATATCATCCACATAAATTTGGACAAGTAGAAGATTATTGCTACAAGAGGTTTTGTAAAAAAGGTTGTGCCTACCACACCTCTTGAAAAATCGTTTGAAAGGAGAAATCCACTTAATTTTTCAAACCAAGCTCTTGGAGCTTGTTTTAAACCATATAGTGCTTTTAAAAGTTTATAAACATAGTTTGGAAATTTTTTGTTACCCTAAGAGCATTATTGACATATGATTTTTTATTATGATTAACATATGTTTGTGTGATGATTATTAAGCTTAGTTTTTATAGAAAAAAAGAAGCATCTTTGGAGTCTCAAAGCTACACCACATAGAAGTAAAAGATCTTGGTGATCAAGGCGTAATGAAGAAGCAAAGATCAAGCCATTGAAGACCTTGAAGACTTATGCTTTTGTTAGGGTGTGATTAAGGTACATTTGTAAAAGACCCTAACCTTGTTTCTTTGTGTTATAATCACAGTTTATAGATCATACATCTTTCAAAGTCTTTTTGGAGCATGATCTTCAAAATTGGTTTGATGTTGAAGCTAAGTGTTTTAAAAAAATTGTTCTATGTCACAAAGCTTTTTCATCAACATATTTTTAAGTATTTGAGAGCATCAGTTTTCTAAAATTGACTATCCGATTTTTTGTCTTTAAAAGACAAAAATCGAACATTTGTTCTGTAATTTCGGACTTCCGGTTTTTTACCTTTTGAAGAAGTAAAAAAACAGACTTCCGTTTTTTGAAACGGTCGTCCGGTTTCTTTGAGAAAAAGGAATTTCGGATGTTTAGTTTGAATTTCGGTCGTCCAATTTTTATAAAATGTGACCGTTATAGAGTAACAGCTAGTTCTCTGCTCTCACATTTCTCTGCTATATAAAAAGATCCATTCCTTATTCTTTATGACAACTAACAGAGAGAATTTTTCAAAGAATAAAGATATTAAAAGTTTAAGAATATTCTTTGATAAAAAAGTGCTCTAACTTTTGAGCTAACATATATATATATATATATATCTTTATCAAAGTCTTTTTGAGCTGTGATCATCATTTGAAAAGGAAGGAAAGGAAACTTGTAGATTCTCATTGTTGTAATCATCTACATTTTGTCTAGCTTCTTTGGTAACCTTGTTCCAAACTCTTCTCTACTCTTTTTATTGATATCAAAGGTTCGTGTTGAAAAACCCCTTGGGTTATCCTTTGATTGTAATTGTGTTGTGGATTGAGATTGCTTGCAAAACCCTTGATGGGTGATCCTCATACTTGTTATTGTTGTAAACTTTGATTATAGTAGATTTGGTAAATCCTTGGGTGTTGACTCAAGGTAGTGGATATAGCTCTTTGAGAGAGTGAACCACTATAAATTATTGTGCCTCTTTATTCTTTAAAGTTTGATTCTATGCTTATTGTTTAATTGTTATTAACTATAAGATTTTGTTTGGTTTGGAATTTTACTAAAAAGGGAGTTTTAGAATTCTTTCTCAAACAAAATTGGAGGTTTAAATTTTAATCACACCAAAGATTTTCTAAAATTAGCCAAAAACTTTATTCACCCCTAACGTTTTTCAATTGGTTTTAGAGCGGGGATTCTCTTAAAAAAAAGGACTAATATCCTTGAAACAAAAGATCTTTCAATTACTATGGCTAATGTTTCTAATTTACCCTATGTAGAAGGCTCTTCTATAAATAGACCTCCTCTTTTCAATGAAACAAATTATACATTTTTGAAATCAAGAATTAAAATATATATTTGTTCTATTCACTTTTACCTTCGGAGTATTGTAGAGAAAGGACCTTTTGTCCCTCAAAAAGATGGAAGAATCAAGAAGGTAGAAGAGTTTGATGAATTCGAGTCAAAAAGGATGCCTTTAAACTATCAAGCTATGGACATCCTAAGTTGTGCATTGGAAGTGGATGTGACTCGGCCTATGACGTGTGGAAACTATTCGAAGTCACTCATGCAGGAACCAACCAAAGAATCAAAGTTGGCTTTGTTAGTAAGGGATTATGAACTCTTTATGATGAAGCAAAATGAAAGTATTAGTGAAATGTTCACTAGATTCACAAAAATCACAAATGGACTCAAGGCTTATGGAAAGGAATACTGAAGAGGAGAAGCAAATAGAAAAGTTCTAGATGCACTCTCTAAGGCATGGCAACCAATATGTCTTGCCATAGAGGAATCAAAGGATTTAAGCACTCTCCCAATTGAAGAACTCATAGGCTCTCTTCTCACCTATGAAATAAAAGTAAAAAAGTTGAATGAAATGGAAGAAGGAGAAAAAGAAAGAAGAAGTATAGTTCTCAAAGTTAATAAGGAAGAACAAGCTAATTCTTCCAACGATGAGGATGATCATGATGATGATGAAGACATGGCCTTAGTTATTAGAAAATTCAAAAGATTCTATAAGAGAAGCTTTAACAAAAAGGGAAAGAAACCTCCATTTGAGAAAGGAGGACAAAACTCTTCATTGTCCAAGGCAAGGTGCTTTGAATATAATAGCATGGAACACCTTGTAGCCGATTGTCCAAAGGCTATTGAAAAGGAAAAAATGAGTATCGGAAGTGAAGCTTGAAGCCTTAAAGAAAAAGAAGAAACACAAGGGACTAATTGGTGCATTGAATCAAGATTTAAGTGGAAGTGAAGGTGATGAAAAGGAAAACATGTGCTTTATGACAATGGAGAATGAGGCAATCTTCACCCTCTAACTCTTCTAGTTTCATTGATGATAATTATGATGATGATCCTAGTTATATGCTCATTGAAATATATGATGAGTTCAAAAAGGTTTCTAAAAGAAACAAAGATTTGAAAAACATGACTCAAGTTTTGCTAGATGAGAATTCATAACTTATTTGTGAAAATAAATCTCTTCTTGAATCTTTAGAAGTCTTGAAGAATGAAAGAGAGTGTACAAGCAATAATTTACAAAAACTTGTTTTAGAAAACAAGAACCTATGTAAAAAGGTTTCCTCTTGAAAAATGCTTGATTGATTATGAAATTTTAAAGAAAAAGGTGAAGGATCTCACTTTGTGCATTGAAAGATTTACGCAAGGAAACGAAAATTTTGAAAACTTCTTGATTCACAAAGATCTCCTTATGATAAAAATGGCATTGGATACAACCACTCTAATGCTTCTTCAAAGCAAACATATTTTGTTAAAAAGCTTCTTCATCCTTCTTCCATCTTTGTTGTACTTATTATGGTAAGAGTGGTCATAAGGCCACTAGGTGTTTTGTAAAAAAAAAGTTGAAATGGGAGTTAAAACTATTTGGAGAATAAAAACTAATAACATTTATGGACCCAAGAGAATATGGGTACCAAAAGTCATCTCTTCTTCTCCTATTGTAGGAACATAAATCAAGCTCCAAGTGGTAATTAGATAGTGGATGCTCAAGACACATGACGGAAATGCATCCCTCATGAATGAGCTAAGAGAAACTGAATATGGCTTTTTTACTTTTGGTGATAAGAAGAAAGGAAAGGTCATCGGTATAGGTAACATTGGATATGGTTCATCTTCTTTAATTAAGGAAGTGCTTCGAATTGATGGTTTGAAGTTTAATTTACTTAGTATTAGTCAATTGTGTAATAATGGGTGCAAAGTTGTTTTTGAAAGTGACTCTTCTTCTATCATAAACAAGCTTGAGAACAAAACTATTTTTGTTGCAAAAAGAGTTAGTAACGTCTATGTTTTTAAACCTTGAAGATTTTATCTCACAAAAACTAAAATGTCCCTCGGTTCATAATGATGATGTATTCTTATGGCATAGAAGGCTTGGCCATGTTAGTATGGATTTGTTAAATCAATTCTCTTCTAAAGAACTTGTTAGAGGCTTGCCAAAACTTACTTTTGAGAAAACCAAACTTTGTGATGCTTGCCAATTTGGAAAACAAGTAAAATCTTCTTTAAGTCAAAGAAAACTATTTCAACTTCAAAACCTTTAGAACTCATTCACGTGGATTTGTTTGGACACTAGCCTTGGTAAGAGGTATGTCTTTATTACTGTGGATCATTTTTCTAGATTTACTTTGACTTTGTTTTTAAGCCAAAAGGATGAAGCCTTTCATGAATTTTTAAACTATTCAAAAGAGTCCAAACCTCCCTTGATTGCAAATTGATTTCCATAAGAAGTGATAATGGGAGAGAATTTAACAACCAATATTTTATAAACTTTGTGATGATTTTGGTATTTTACACAATTTTGCAGCCGCCAAAACTCCACAACAAAATGGAGTTGTGGAAAGGAAAAATCGAACATTACAAGAAATGGCAAGGTCAATGCTTTGTGAAAACTCTTTACCTATATATTTTTGGGCTGAAGCCGTAAACACCGGTTGTTACGTAATGAATCGTGCTCTCTTGAGACCTCTTTTAAAGAAAACTACTTTTGAACTTATTTTCAACAAAACTCCCTCCATTGGCTACTTCAAAGTTTTGGATGCAAATACTTTATCTTAAACACCAAGGATAATCTTGGAAAATTTGATAAAAAAAATCCAATGAGGGCATTTTTTTTGGATACTCTTCAAACAACAAAGCCTATAGAGTTTATAACAAAAGAACTTTATGTGTTGAAGAGTCCATTCATGTAAACTTTGATAATCTAACATTTTTTAAAAGAAAAATGATGATGACATAGATAACTTTTTGAGCTATGAACCAATACACACTCAAGCTTTGGAGATCATACTAAAGAGGAAGAGGAGATTGAGGAGATGCTAGAAGAGGATCAACAAACTCAATACATTCTTCAAGATATGATATATCCCAAAGGGCACTCAAAGGATAAAATCATTGGTGATGTATCATAAGGGGTAAGAACAGGAAGGCACTTCATAGATAAATTTGCATTATTATCTCAAATAGAACCTAAAGTTATTGATGATGCCTTGTGTGATGAGTTTTGGATCATTGCTATGCAAAAGGAATTAAAGCAATTTGAAAGAAACAAAGTTTGGACTTTAGTCTCTAGATCTCATGATTACCCCACCATTGGCACAAAATGGGTTTTAGAAGTAAACTAAATGAATCCAGAGAAGTTATGAGAAAAAAAGCTAGACTTGTAGCCTAGGATTCAATCAAGAAGAGGGCAATGATTTTGATGAAACCTTTGCTTCAGTTGCTAAACTTGAATACATAAGGATGCTTTGTTCAACATAAACTTGCTTGTTTTAAAGGATTCAATCTTTTTCAAATGGATGTTAAAAGTGCTTTTCGAAATGGTGTCATTGAGGAGGAAGTTTATGTTGAAAAACCTCCCAGTTTTATACACGAAAAGTTTCCTAACCATGCTTATAAACTTTCCAAAACTTTATATGGTTTAAAACAAGCTCCAAGATCTTGGTATAAAAAATTAAGTGGCTTTCTTCTTTCAAACAAATTTTCAAGAGGTGTGGTGGACACAATCCTTTTTACAAAAACCTCTTCAAACAATGATCTATTGCTTGTCCAAATATATGTTGATGACATTATTTTTTGTTCTACTAATGTTTGCTTATGTGAAGAATTTGCTGCCTTAATGCAAAATAATTCGCAATAAGTATGATGGGAGAGTTAACTTACTTTCTCGGAATCCAAATCAAGTAGTGAAGGCATCTTCATCAATCAAGAAAAATACACAAAAGAACTCCTTAAAAGATTTGGGATGAAAGACGCAAAAGGTATTGGCACTCCTATGAGCTCATCACTAAAGCTTGACAAGGATGACAAAGGTAAAAAGGGTGATGAAAAAAGGTATAGAGGTATGATTGGTAGCTTGCTTTACGTAATGGCTAGTAGGCCAAATATTATGTTTGCAGTATGTTTATGTGCTAGATTCCAAGCTTGCCCCAAAAAATCCCATTTAATAGTTGTTAAATGCATTTTGAGATATTTAATTTCATCTTATGACTATGGCTTATGGTACTCTAATCTTGTTTTGATCTTATTATCTACACTGATGCAGATTATGCCGGATGTAAGGTAGAAAGAAAGAGTGCAAGTGGAAATTGTCAATTCTTGGGAGGATGCTTAGTATCTTGGTACAACAAGTAACAATCATGCGTATCCTTATCGACCGCCGAAGCAGAATTTATTGCAGCGGATTGTTGTTGTGCACAGGTACTTTGGATGAAACACACTTTGATTGATTTTGGTTTTTCCTTTAAAAACATACCTATTTTGTATGATAATACTAGTGCTATAAATCTTTCCATAAACCCTGTGCAACATTAAAAAACAAAACATATTGAAATTAAACATCACTTTATTAGAGATCATGTTGCAAAAAGGAGATGTTTATTTAAACTATATTTGCACAGAAGATCAAATTGCTGACATCTTTACAAAACCCCTTTTTGAAGCTTTTGTTATTTGACAAAATTGCTTGGTATTGGTAAATTCCATGACTAATGTGTGTTCTTTGAGTTTTTAGATTTCTCTTCTTTATTTTTAGCCTAGAAAATTTGTCTACAAAATCGGATGGTCATTTCAAAAACCGAATGTCCGGTTTCATAAAAGGATTCAAAAATTTTGTTCACAAAAAATGTCAAGACATTCGGACGCCTCCGATAAAAATCGGATGCCCGATTTCTTGATTTTAAGAAAACTGGACGACCATTTTCAAAACTCGGTTGACCGATTTTTTTTAAAATCTCCGGTTCTGCGTTTTTTAAAACCAGCAAATCCTCTTTTTTTCATTTCATTCTTACAACTCTCTCTCACTCTCTCTTCCGAAAACTCTCTCTCTAACAAAGCCCGACCGTTTTCAAAGTCTAATTCTCACTTTTCTTCTCAAATCTTTCAAGTTACTCTCCTTCTCAATTAAGAAAACCGTCCAGTTTTCTTTCTCTCTCTAATCTCTCTATCCAAAACCTTCAAATTCAAAGACCTTCAAACCCTAAGTTCAAAATCCTCCAAAATAGTGAAAGTAAAGAATGCAAATAGAGGAAGAGGTGGTAGAGGTAGAAATATTGAAGAAAGAGAAAGTAGCAGAGGAAGAGCAGGAAAAGGAAAAAGGGTGCCATCTGGAGTTAGGGCTCCAGACATATTCATCTCTATGAAGGAAGCAGCAAATTTCGAAGAATGGACAAGGAAGAGAAGAAAAATTGCTCCTGGTCACAGAGTAGACTTAAATGACATGGAGGGTATGGAAATTATTCCAAATCTCTTTAATAATATTGGTTGGGTATCTTTGCACACTATCACTGAATTGTTTTACCCTAAAATGATCTATGGGTTTTATGCAAATCTTCATAAAGGTAGAGTTGAGAGAGTTGGCAACATACCTCACCAATGGGTACTTTCTAGGGTTGGTGGAAGGGACATTGCTTTTGATGATATATTGTTGAACAATATATTAGAAACTCCTCAAGATGGTATAAGATTTTACACAAAGAATAAGAAGTGTTATGATGCTAATCTATATAGTGAAAGATGATTTGAGGAGATATTTACTAAGGGAGAGGTACTTAAAAGGCATGATGATAGAAATGTAAACAAGCTTGATGCCTATGGTAGATTACTCCATCATATGATCTCAAACATCATCATCCCCAATGTTGGACATAAGTCATCCATCATGAATATGCATTCATTTGTCATGCTAGCACTTCATGAGCATAGGAGAATGAATTTTGGCTTTATGGCCATAGAGCATATGCTAGCCACATAATCATCATCCACCAAACGTTCGTCATATGGTTGCTTCCTTACGAAGATCTTTCAATATTTTGTACCCAACTTGGTTGGAGTTTGTAATCACTTTGGACCTGGAAAAATATATAACAAGCATACATTCAAGAGGATGGGATTTGAAAGAAATGAGGAAGGGATATTAGTTAGAGGTGGACAAGATGAAAGTGATGAAGACAATGAAGATGGTGAAGAAGATGAGGAACAAGAAGAAATGAATATGGAGGAAGATGAAAGTGAAGAAGAACCAGAAAAGACTCGTAGAAGGGAAATGAGGCGAAAGAAGAGACAAGAAAGAACAGAAGAAGGACAATCATCAGTGGACATGGCTCAACTCATGGTTAGGATTATTACAATGCAATCATAACTAAATAGCCAACTCTACGATATAGATAGAAAGCTCCACAACCAACTTGATGACATCGATGATAAGATTGTAGATATTCAACCCCTAGTTATGAGATTGGAGCAAGGAGGAAGAGATGAAGATGATTGAGGATATTCTCTTAAAACTTCTTATCTTTCCTTTGTTTTCTTTGTTTTTTTTTATCAAACTTGATTATGGTCTTCTTGTGATATTTCTTTGATCATGTTTGTTTATTTGGAACTCATGTTTTGATATATGCTATTTTATAATTTCCAAATTGGTATTATTTCTTTGGTCTTTGTTCTTTTGCTTTATGAACCTTATGCTTTGATAATATGTTATGTTTTTTTTGTATCAATCTTTTTATATATTATCTTGATAATGTTTTTTCATGGACTTAATGATGATACTTTAATGTTGAAAGTCCAATTGTAGTTCCCTTTTCTATGATCCCTTAAAAACTCTTCTAAGTGTCTTTTTGATTTATGACAAAAGGGGGAGAAATATATGTAAGAAGTAAGGGGGAGAAAATGTTGTTAAGTGCAAAATATGTGGTTATATGTTGTTGATTATATGATTATGGCAAGCTAATGTGATTATATTATGATATGCTTTTGTTTGCTTGTCAAAGAGGGAGAATTTGTTATGAGTTGCAAGATGTTCTTGCTTTTGATTATATGGTTGAAGATATATTGTTGATGGCATTATGCTCTTCTCTTGTTGCCATCTTTTTGTTGCCTTTGATAATATTAAAGTTTCATGTTTCCTTTTGATTGGCAACATATCATGTTACCTATATGGCTTACGTTTTTTAAGTTCTATCTTTTATGCCATACTTGTTGGTTATAGCATGTCCATAAGGTTAGCTTTATGTTCTAAACCCTTGGCATGTTTTCAAAATTATAGGGCGAGTTATCTCTCCCTTATGGCTTTGCTCTTATTGATGATTTCTTTGAAGCAACACCATATTTTTTATACTTGTTCTTTTGTTTTTTTGGTTATCTTCTTGCATATGTATTTGTTATAATAAAAAAAAAAAAAGGGTGATTGTTAACCCTAAGGGCATTATTGCATATAATTTTTTATTATGATTAACATATGTTTGTATGATGATTATTAAGCTTATTTTCTATATAACAAAGAAGCATCTTTGAAGTCTCAAGGCTTCACTACATAGAAGAAAAAGATCTTTGTGCTCAAGGCATAATAAAAAAGAAAAGATCAAGCCATTGAAAACCTTGAAGACTTATGTTTTTATTAGGGTGTGATTAAGATAGATTTGTAAAAGACCCTAATCTTGTTTCTTTGTATTATGATCACAGTTTATAGCTCACACATCTTTTAAAGTCTTTTTTTTTTTTTTTTTTTTGAGCATGATCTTCAAAATTGGTTTGATATTGAAAATAAGTGTTTTAAAAAAATTGTTCTATGTCACGAAGCTTTTTCATCAACATATTTTTTAAGTATTTGAGAGCATCCGTTTTCTAAAATTAACTATCCGATTTTGTCTTTAAAAGATACAAAACGGACGTCCGTTCTGTAATTTCAGACGTCCAGTTTTTTACCTTTTGAAGAAGTGAAAAAACAAACTTCCGTTTACGGTCGTCTAGTTTCTTTAAGAAAAAAGGAATTTCAGACGTCTGGTTTTGAATTTTGGTCATCCGATTTTTATAAAATGTGACCGTTACAGAGTAAAGGCTAGTTCTCTACTCTCACATTTCTTTGCTATATAAAAAGGTTTCATTCCTTATTCTTTATGACAATTAACATAGAGAATTTTTCAAAGAATAAAGATCAGATCATTAAAAGTTTAAGAAAATTATTTGAACAAAAAGTGCTCCAACTTTTGAGCTAATATATATATATATATATATATCTTTATCAAAAATCTTTTTGAGCTGTGATCATCATTCAAAAAGGAAGGAAAGGAAGCTTGTAGATTCTCATTGTTGTAATAATAATCTACATTTTGTCCAGCTCCTTTGGTAACCTTGTTCCAAACTCTTCTCTACTCTTTCTATTGATATCAAAGGTTCATATTGAAAAACCCCTTGGCTTATCCTTTGATTGTAATTGTATCGTGGATTGAGGTTGCTTACAAAACCCTTGGTGGGTGATTCTCATATTTGTTATTGTTGTAGACTTTGATTATAGTAGACTTGGTAAATCCTCATACTTGGTAAATTCATGGTAGTGGATGTAGCTCTTTGAGAGAGTGAACCACTATAAATTGTTGTGCCTCTTTATTCTTTAAAGTTTGATTCTATACTTATTGTTTAATTGTTATAAACTATAAGATTTTGTTTGGTTTGGAATTTTATTGAAAAAAGGAGTTTTAGAATTCTTTCTCAAACAAAATTGAAGGTTTAACTTTTAATCACACAATTTGCTAAAATTAGCCAAAAACCTTATTCACCCCTCTCTCTAAGGTTTTTTCATTTTTCATGTATAAAATCGGGAGGTTGTTCAACATAAACTTCCTCCTCAATATCACCATTTAAAAATGCCATTTTAACATCCATTTGAAAAGGCCTGAATCCTTTAAAACAAGCAAAAGCTAAAAGCATTCTTATGGATTCAAATCTAGCAATTGGAGAAAATGTTTTATCAAAATCTATGCCCTCTTCTTGATTAAATTCTTGGGCAATAAGTTTAGCTTTGTTTCTTATAACTTCGAAGTCATTTAGTTTGTTTCTAAAAATCCATTTTGTACCAATAGTGGGTTGATCACGAGGTCTTGGAACCAAAGCCCAAACTTTGTTTCTTTCAATTGATTAAGTTCCTCTTGCATTGCAATAATCCAAAACTCATCTCACAAAGCATCATCTATAAACTTAGGTTCAATTTGAGATAACAAAGCAAAGTTGTCAATAAAATACCTCCTTGTTCTTACCTCTTGTGATACATCACCAATGATTTCATCTTTAGAGTGTCTCTCTGGATATATCACATCTTGAGGAAGATTTTGAACTTCTTGATCATTCTCTTGTTTCTCCTCAATCTCTTCTTCCTCCTTTGCATGTTCTTCCATAGCTTGAGTATGCAATGGTTGGTTGCTCAAGGAATTATCTATGTCATCATCATCTTTCTTTTCAAAAATGTTAGATTCATCAAAGTTTACATGAATTGATTCTTCAACACA
This sequence comes from Catharanthus roseus, assembly GCA_028651295.1. NCBI lineage: Eukaryota > Viridiplantae > Streptophyta > Magnoliopsida > Gentianales > Apocynaceae > Catharanthus > Catharanthus roseus. The sequence goes on along the minus strand of JAPQWS010000153.1, from coordinate 23,944,293 downwards.
TAAAGTTCTTTTGTTGTAAATCCTATAAGCTTTCTTGTCGAAGAGTAACCAAGAAAATTTTCCTCATCGGATTTTCTATCAAACTTACCAAGATTGTCCTTAGTGTTTAAGATAAAGCATTTACATTCAAAAACTTTGAAATAGCCAATTGAGGGAGTTTTGTTTAAAATAAGTTCAAAAGGAGTTTTCTTTGAGAAAGGTCTTAAGAGAACATGATTCATTATTTAGTAAGCGGTGTTAACATCCTCATACCAAATATATTTTGGTAGGGAGTTTTCACAAAGCATTGATCTTAGAATTTCTTGTAAACTACAGTTTTTCATTTCCACAACACCATTTTGTTGTGGGGTTTTAGCGACCGAAAAGTTGTGTGTAATATCAAAATCATCATATAGTTTTGTTAAATCTTAATTGTTAAATTCTCTCACATTATTACTTCTCATAGAGATCAATTTACAATCAAGGGAGGTTTGTACTCTTTCAAAAAGTTTGAAAAATTCTTGAAATGCCTCATCTTTTTGGCTTAAAAACAATGTCCAAGTGAATCTTGAAAAATCATTCACCATAACAAAAGCATACCTCTTACTACCAAGTCTAGTGGTCCTCATTGGTCCAACTAAATTCATGTGAATGAGTTCTAAAGGTTTTGAAGTAGAAATCATAACTTTGGTTTAAAAGAGGTCTTAACTTGTTTTCCAAATTGGCAAGCATCACAAAATTTAGTTTTCTCAAAATGTAATTTTGGTAATCCTCTAACAAGCTCTTTTGAAGAAAGATGGTTTAGTAATCCATGCTAACATGCCAAGGCTTATATGCCACAAAAATGCATCATTATCATGAACCAAGAGATACTTCAAATTTTGAGAAATAAGATCTTCAAGATGGAAAACATAGACATTTCCAACTCTTTTTGCAACAAAAATTGCCATACTTATCAATGATAAAAGAAGAATCACTTTCAAAGATAACTTTGCAATCATTATCACATAATTGACTAATACTAAGCAAGCTGAACTTTAATCTGTCAATTAAGAGAACTTGCTTAATTAAAGAAGAAGAACGGTTACCAATGGTACCTATACCAATGATATTTTCTTTCTTCTTATCTCCAAAGTGACGAAGCCACTTTCGGTTCCTTAAACTACTCATAAGAGATGTGTTGCCGGTCATGTATCTTGACTTGATTTGTGTTCCTACAATGGAAGAAGTAGAGATGACTTTCGGTACCCATATCCTTTTGGATCCATAAATCTTAGTTGCTTTTTCTTTTACTTTCCAAATGCTTTTTACTCCCAATTTAATCTTTCTCTTTATAAAACATTTTGTGACCTTATGACCATTTTTTTTACAATATGTACAACGAAGATGTGAGAAGGATGAAGAAGCTTTTACAAAGCGTGTTTAGTTTGTTTTTCAACTCCTTGTTTCTTTTGGAAATCTTTTATAGTTCATCATACATTTCAATAAGCATAGAATTAGGATCATCATCATCATCATCAACAAAATTAGAAAAGTTAGAAGGTGAAGATTGTACCTCACTTTCTAATGCCATGAAGTGCATGTTGGCCTTTTCTTGTTCTTCACTCTCACTTGAATCTTGATCCCAAGCTCTTATTAGGCCTTTACCTTTTTTTTTTTTTTCCTTTATTACCTCAAGCTTTGCCTCTAATGCTCCTTTTTCATTTTCTATGGCTTTTGGGCAATTGACTACAAGATGATCGGTGCTATTGCATTCAAAGCACTAGCATTTAAAAGTGAGGAACTTTGTCCTCCTTTCTTGAATAGAGGTTTCTTCCCCCTTTTGTGAAACCTTTCTTGTAAAACTTTTTGAATTTTCGAACCACCAAAGTCATATCCACATCTTCATCATTTTCATCATCATTGTTAGATGAACTTATTTGCTCTTTCTCATTTACTTTGAGTACCACACCTTTTCTTCCTTTGTCTTCTTCTTTCATTTTATTTGATCTCTTTATCTTCATCTCATAGGTAAGAAGGGGTCTTATGAGCTCTTCAATGGGAAGTCTCAAATATTTTTATTCTTCTATGACAAGAGTTTTTTGTTGCCATGCCTCTGAAAGTCCCTTGTATATTCTTTTCCATATGCCTTTAGCCATTTGTGATGTTGGTGAATCTTGTAAACATGTCACTAATGCTCTTCATCAGGAATAATTCATAATCTCTCACCAACATGGCCAATTTTGATTCTTTTACTTGATTTGTGTCTTCATGAGTGACTTCTAACCATTTTCACATTTTCATAAGCCGAATTGCATTTGAAAATTTAGAGTCATCTTTCTTGAGTTAATTCGTCGAATTCTTCAACCCTCTTGACTCTTCCATCAGGAATAATTCATAATCTCTCACCAACATGGCCAATTTTGATTCTTTTACTTGATTTGTGTCTTCATGAGTGACTTCTAACTATTTTCACATTTCATAAGCCGAATTGCATTTGAAAATTTAGAGTCATCTTTCTTGAGTTAATTCGTCGAATTCTTCAACCCTCTTGACTCTTCCATCCTTTTGGAGAACAAAAGTCCTGTTTTTACAATACTTGAAAGATCAAAATTAATAGAGTAAATACAAATTTTAATCCTTAACTTCCAAAATATATAATTAATGCCATTAAAAGAGGAGGTCTATTTGTAGAAGAGCCTCTCATAAGATAAAGACCCGCTCTGATACCAATTTTAAAAGCGACCTCTCCTATGCTTGTAATTTTGTTGGAGTTTAGTATAGTTCAACTTTTACAATGAGATTGGTTCAGGTGGCGAGAGCTGAAGTTTTCCAGTTGAATTAAAAGGTTGAAGGTTTGACTTCGATATAATGCAGAAGTTTATATTTTAACAAAAAATAAGACTGAATGATTTTTCCCTCCAAGCTGTTAAAAATATAACAGAATCAAATAATAGTGAGTGACAGAGACACAGTACGAGCTCTTTATTTGGAAAGTAAAATGCATATAATTTTATGGGAAGAAGAAGATTACAAATTTACAATCACAAACTGAATGCTGCAGAAAACTCCCACAAATATACTCTACATCATCAGGTATAGCATAGCGTCCTTCTACTTCTACATGATGGAACTAAAAGTTGTCTGACACACAATTTCAATAAACTCCAGAGGCCTGATTTAGCAAAAAAGCCTTTTGTATTGATAATGTGATGATTTTCAGATACTTCCTTCACTCAGCAGCAGTTTCAAACCTGTGCTAGAGATTCCACAGTAAATGATCTCTTCTTGTCACAAGTGAGAAGGAAGTGAGTGAATTACCAGAAAGTGTGAAACTTTCGAACATCTTGAGCTTCTCCAGAGGAAGTAACCTTAAATTTTATGTTGTACTCTCTATCTTCAAAGAATAGAGGAAGGAACGAATTAACTTCATGGTAGATGTTGAGAGCAAGGCTTAGGAATTTTCTGTTTTACTCTGCAGCAGCGGCAGCTCCAATGGTTTTCAATTGAATGATCAAATACATAATAAAATAATGAAAGCAATGCCTAAAATAAAATGGGGATATCTTTCGCATTTTAGAACAACCTAAGTCAAGAAATTTCTATTGTGTGAATAAGTTGAAATTCGTTCATCCTCAACTACAATGAAATTACATCTCAAGGGAGCTCCAGTTAAATCCATCTATCTAAGTTACTAACCTCCTGTTCTTGCCTCCAAGAATACTGATATATGGCAAAATTACAAACTCAATACCCGTGGATATGTCTACAAAACAAACATTACATCAAATACAAAAATTGACAAGCCTTAACTTTCATTATCATAATTACTCCATCGATCTTTAAGAATGTTGATCTTTAGTTGATGCAATCACTAATGAACAAGAGTTGTAGGAATCAAATGGTTACAAAGAGATACACAGATACACACGAAAGCAATCAAAATCATTCTCTTGTCATTAAGAAAACAAGTAAAAATGAATAAAGCAGCCAAATTGGGAGAAAAAAATGAGAGCATCACTCTTCAGTGAGTCAAACATTAGGAAATTCCAGCTCCTAGAGACCACTAGGGTAGCAATAACAATGGCCTAGGATAAGGTCTTCTAAACTCAGTAGAATTATAAGATTTTCCTACAAAGAGAAACAAATATTGAACTCTCACATATATCACTTCCTGCAACAAACTGGGCAAATACAGTACCAGAAAAAAAATTATGGACAAAAACATACAGGCTAACAAACAATCAAATTCAGCACTTTGTTAAGAACAAAAAATTCAAATATAGCAAGAAATTTACACAAGGAAAAAATGAAGTAAGCCAATACTAAAAGGCAAGTATGGTAATACTCAACTGAGAAGATTCCTCTTCATAAATCTATCAACAAAAATTGCATATAATGATATAAATTCCAAGTAGGGAGTTGACAACTAAAAGTATATTGCACAAAATATGTTGAGGCTCTCACAAATTAAACCAATTTGTTCCAAAATAAAGATGAGTTGCTATATTTCTTCATTTGTTCTTTTTTCCATCAAGCCGAACCAAGGATATGCATTTCTACTTTGATTAACAAAGCAATTCATCACAATCTTCATTCCAGATCCAGAATTGCATGTGGATTCAAGAAATTGGGGAGAAGAAATGAGGCTCAGATCTGTAAAACCAGGCAATGAGCAAGTCAAGACCGCCATGGCTGCAACACCTGTTGCATATGTTAGGGAAAACCCAGATAAGGAATTTCCCAGTTTTGCCATCAGGGTCGCCCCGCCAAGATACAGCTCGCATTATCTCAATGCCCTAAATCAATTTGATCAGAGAAAATAATCATCACAGCCTAATAGTTTTTTTTTTTTTTTTCTTTGAGGAAAATGTAGTATGATGAACAAAAACAAGTATCTAATATTTCTGAAACGGAGGAAGTAGTAGTAATTAACAACAATTTCTCTGGCATTCAAACAGTAATCTAGCAAAACCGTAGCTCAGATGGATGAAAGATGCCAAGAAAAAGAAGAGGGTTGTTGGTTTTTGAGAAGTAGAAGAAATCATTAGCGGAGCAGAGAAGGGCAACCACCCTCAAGAAATTCCCATATTTCTCTGCAAACGCCTCATTCCTTTCGTTTCTTTTCTCTGATCAAATGATTATATGCTTCTTCTTCTTTCTCTGGCTGTTTAGGATTCATCGTCTGTTTTATATAGGGTTAATTCAAAATAAGTACGTACATGAAAATGTATATGCCGTTATAATATATGTGGCCTTGTAAATCGGATTCTTACCCCTGACCCATTCGGTACTGCATTGATAAGTCGCTGAAAATTTACGCCGGCTTTGGACCAAAAAATAAATAAATAATATTCAAGACAAAATTACATTGAAATTCCGTCTCAAACTAACAAATTCTTCAAATTACTTCAGTTTTCTTGTTCCATACTTCAATTCTACATTAAAAGTTGAATTTTTATCAAAAAATATTTCAACAAAGTAGATCATTGTGTTTTTTGTTTGATATACTTGTTATTTGATGAATTATTGAGTTTTTTATGCCTGATTTATGTATTTTGTACTTTGAAATTGAAATTTTTGTGTAAATAAAGGCTTTACTTGTTCAATTTTCATATATTTTTTGACATTATTTCACAATAATCATGTTTTTGTATAAAAAGTTATTTTATGGTACGTTTTTTGTGATTTGTGTGATACAAAATAGACGCAAATAGTTTAGAAATTAGACACACCCAACTGTAAAATTAGGCACACAAGTGTACAAAAATAGGCACATTACTGTGTACTATTTCTCATGTTAAGTATTATATTTAGCCTTATATATGCAGCAATTGTACACCTTACACATAAAATTAGGCACAAACGTTTGTCACAAGGGAACAAATGCATAATATAATTCAACATGTGTGTTGATATATAGTGTAGGCACAAATTGTTTAAAAAATAAGCACAATCAACTTTAGAATTAGGTACACCAGTATACAAAATTAGGCATGTTATCTTCAATGGACCATTTTGTATGTTTGATGTCATATTCACTATTTTGCATATTTGATGCAACAATTGTACTACTGCATAAAAAAATGAGCACAAATGATTGTAAAAAATGACACAAATGCATAAAGTAATTTAACTTGAATCTAATGTAATGTAGGCACAAATAGTTTACAAAATAGACATACACAACTATAAAATTAAGCACAAATTGTTATCAAAATGGCACAAATGCATAAAGTCATTCAACCTGAGACTGATATAATGTAGGCCAAATAGTTTAAAAGTATGCATATTCAACTGTAGAATTAGGCACACAAGTGTACAAGAGCATGCACACCTACCTTCAATGCATCATTTTCCATGTTTGGTGTCATATTCACCCTTGGAAATGCTGCAAATGTACCCTGTATATAAAAATTACACAAAATATTGGTAATTCAACATTTAGTATCATTCATGTTAGACCAAAAAAAGTTTTAAAATGTAGGCATACATATCTATAGAATTGGCACACTAATTTATAAAACTGGGCACACTGTTATAAAAGTAGGCACACTTAGTTATAAAAATAGTCCACCATCTGCATTTAACCACTAAAATTCAAAAATACATAATAAAATTAATATAAGTTTAAAACACATAACAATAAAACATACTAGAATTTCAATATTCAACTTGATATACATTGTTTGATGTAAATGCATCAAACAATATAAACAAAAGCAGAAAAATTTTAAAAATGTAGGCACACATAGTTAATAAAATAGGTACACTCTATTATAAAAGTAGGCATACTATGCATTTAACCACTGAACTTAAAAAATATGTAATAAAATCAGTACTCAGCTCATATATAAAAGTAGGCGCACTCAATTGCAAAAGTATGCACATGTAATTAAAAAAATGGGCACATTTGGTTATAAAAATAGGCACACCAACTATTAAATGTCAAATACATAACAAAATAAATAAAACAATCTACAACTAAAATAAAATTAACACAAGGTTGAAAGCACAATAAACATTACATTACAACCAATAAAAAAGTCTAAACATACCATAATCTCAATATTTCACTTATATATAAAAGTTGACTGCATAATTAAAAAAATAGGCACATTTTGTTATAAAATATGAACACTAACTACTGAAGTTCAAATATATAATACAAATAAAATGAAACGATCTTCAACTAGATTAAAATTAAAATAAGTTTGAAAGCATAACGAACATTACATTAAAACCAACAAAAAAAAGTCAGAAAACAGAAACAAAATAAAAATTTGAAAATTTCACTGATTATAAAACATAGGCACACTTAGTTAAGAAACTAGGCACACTCAGTTAACAAATTAGGTACACCTAGTTATAAAATTAGGCACATATATGTACAACAGCACAACATCTCTAAAATAACAACCAAACTGGAAAAAAAAAAACAATATTACGTGAAATTCCTTTATCCAGTGTCTTACATGTAAATCTTCTTTAACAGATTTCAAAATCATCGAATCAACATCTATACACGTAGAAGGATTGAAACATCACAATTTAAATCTTCCACATCAGCACACGACACAATATTGGTTTCTTCATAATTCTCTATTGAAATACAAAAATTGCAGATGATTAACGATGATCAATTGAAGGAAAATCATAGGAAAAACAAAAATATCTAGTGAATAGATGAGGCTGCCCAGCAGAGATTCGTGAGAGCAGCAGGGATTGCAAAAGTAAGGAGAGAAAAATTCGACTTCTTCCAAACACTGAGGCGCATGGATTTGTCAAAATTTAGATAGTAAAAAATATTAGTAAGGAGTGATGGCACTTCTTATGACACAATGATTGAGAGAGATATTGAAATATTGAAAGGTGTAATAACAACATTTTACTTAAAATATTATAATTTTTAATGTGATAAGTAAAAAAACATAAAAATTTCAAAGTGAAAAAAAAAAAAAAAAAGAGTTCAATATAGGTCGTACAAAAGTAATTAAGAATATCTCCAACCCCCTTCCAAAATTAAAACATGTAATAAAATTGTTTAAGCACACACCATTCCTAATGGAATAGTGCTATACCTCAAGTACGAACGATACACACCATTCCCACCAATAAAGTAATGCTATACCTATAGCACTCACATTGAACGGAATATAAGTGTCAGTGAAGGTGATACCGATAAGGAGAGAAGAGGTACATTTTTCTTGGTTTTTTTCACTTTTAGCCCTCTTTTTAGCATTTATTGTTCCAATATTGGAATATTTGTGCAAACCTAGAAAGAAGAAAATTTACAATTTCCAAGATAATGGAAGGCATGAGCTAAATCTTTGCATTGATGATTTCCCACACTATATGAGTCCATAACATTGACAGTTTCTCCTCCTTACGTAAAGAGACAGTAATTCTTACTGTTATTGCAGCAAATAGAGCCTTTGTGTGGTAAATTCCCAAAATTATTCAAGTCAGTTCTTCATAAACACAAAAAGAGAGCACAAAATTTATAAGGTTAAAGACCCTTGTTACATTACAACCAGGAACAAAATCCTGCAACCTGAAACAACAACACAAGCTTTTCTGCCAAGGATAAGGTGGAAAAACAAGACTCAAAAACAGATGCCAGTTCCTCCATTGCCAAACTCGATGGACTACCTCTCTAATTAGCAACTCCTAGTTATTAGGCTTAGCATGACCCTTCCGCCAATCAGCCAAGTTAGCATGTATCAAAAAATCAACCAGAGTTGAGCAACCAAAGAACTCCAGCTGATACCCGGAGGGAACACGGCATTTCCAAAGAGGTTTGAGCCCAGCTGCTATTATGAAAACAATGCAAATGATCTTCAGTCAAGAGCACCACATTTGCCCTGTAACTCAACTTTGTAGATATTAGGCCAGATATGATACTTATACAAGCATCTTCAAACCGCAAATGATAAATAAATTTCAGACTTACCATGAATTTACCATTAGCACTCCAACATGAAACTTAATGCCCATGTCAAGAGACTCGAGACAATGTGCTTAGACATTTCAAAACATTACCCTGCTGTGCATACTAATCGTTTATAGCAAATCCAAATCCAACTTCTCTTTACCACAGGTTATATGAGCAGGAAAATAGAAATTAAAGCTAAATTACTGATATAAAGGGCTAAAAATTGCAGCTCAATAATTTGGAAAAATAAAAGACCAGATCACATTCGAATAAACATATAAGAATGATTTCAAAAGTTATTTTTAGAAAGATTCAGAATCAAATACAAAGATGTCTATAACACTAGTAGAAAAAAATAAGGAAAGGAAACGACAAGGACATTTGAATAAATGATTTCACAACTAATTCCAGCAGCTGAAAGAACATATTTTCCCCTAAAAGCTTTATGTCCTCAAAGAACAAAAGCCAAATGAAAACATTTGGCAAAAAACTGAAATGAAACAATTTCTGAGGTACATACATGACTCTGAATCATTTACCTGGCTAGTGCAACATAATATGAAATGAGCAGAGGTAGACAGCAGAATAAATATCCATTGTTATAATTAACGATGAAAGCACCCCTGATTATACATACAGTAGCCTATATTATTACTTTATAGAGCTTTTTTTATTATGTCAATGTCATAATGGTTTTCAACTATATAAACCTCTATTCTTCAGATTATTATTGTAATCCACGAGCACTTATCATAGATCGCATATAATTAGAGAAATACATAGGAGGTTCTAGTGTTCATGCCAAATCATAAAAAATAAAATTAAAAAAATAGACAACTGACTCCCACAATGCCCGAATAATTCCCCAAAACAAGCAAAAACTTCATAAACACTATATCACTCCAAGCCAATATCATAGATCATTGAAAGACAAAAGTGAACCTAAAATAATTACCCTTCAAATACACATACTAGTGCTCTGACTATCAACTCATTTTACAAAAAGTTCTCTCATGCGCCATGACAAGTAGACATTGCTCGGTTCACATTCTGGATTGGTTGAAGTGGTTTCTATAGACTTCAGAAGAGTCATATATGAAGAAGCCTTGTAAACCATTTCCACTTGTCCATTTGCAAATACTCAATTCACAAAAACAAATGAACAACAATCGGCAACAAACTGAAATGAAACCATTTCTAAGGTACATGAATTTGAATTCAAGATTATATCCCAAAGCATTTAGCTCATTTGTGCAACATAATGTGAAATGGGCAAAGGTAGATCAGCAGAATAAATATCCATTGTTAATTAATGAAAGCACCCCTGATTATACAGTATCATTTTACTTTAGAGAGTTTTTTTTATTATGTCAATGTCAATATCATTTTTAACAATATAAACCTCTACTCTTCAGATTATTGTAGTAATCACAAACTCTTATCATAGATCACACACATATAACTAGATAAATACAGAGAGGTTCTTTGTTCAAGCCAAATAATTATTATTTAAAAAAAAATTATGACTCACAATGCCCAAATGATTCCCCAAAACAAGCAAAACCTAGACACTATATCACTCCAAGCCAATATTGTAGATCATTGAAAGGCAACAGTGAGCCTGAGTGACTACCTTTCTATTACACATACTCATGCTCTGACTATCGACTCGTTTACAGAAGTTCTCTTTTGCGCCATAAGAAGTAGAAATCGCAAGGTGGCCAACCTAGAGAAGTTACAAAACTAGTAGGTACTTGGCTCTCTCCATGGGTATCTGATTATTAAAATGCAAGAGTTATAAACCACAAATTATGGGCAGGGGGTTGCAAATTCTAGTCCCTATCTTGTGAAAGTGAATGCTCCTATTCCCAATTAAATAGATACACATTCACCGGTAAAATACTCTCCGAATGTATGGAGGAACTTACAGAGTGAGTGCGACATGACTGAAAACACTTGAATGATCACTCCCACTGACACTATAATTAGTACCCAATTATTTGAAACACTATCATAAGTATTCAAATGAACGTAATCAAAGCACTGAGATGGCTCAGATCATAGTAGACCAGGCAAGAGAATGTGATACTGCCACGGCTGCAACACCAGTTGCATGTGAGAAGGGATCTAACTGAGGCTGAACCCAGCAATGACACCATCCGGGTTGCCCCGCAAAGATACAGATCGAATTACTCACTGCTCAACCCATTCGCATTGAGAGAACTTTCCCAGTGAAAGAGGGTTTATTAGAATGATTTGTGACATCATAGGGGACACCCACCTTAAAGAATTCTTCCTTCTTTTTGGGTAATATCTTACAGAATTCCATTCTCTTTCTTGTTTTTGGTGAACTGAAGTTCAAAGGACCTGCTAGGTTCACATTTTGGATTGGTAGAAGTGGTTTCTACAGACTTCAGAAGAGTCTTATATGAAGCCCTGTAAACCATTTCTCCATTGACCATTTGCAAACCTCAATTCACAAAAGTAAATAAAGGATGATAGCTTTCATATTTGCTACAGATACATAATTCAAGTTAACATATCCAACAAAGAGCAAAAAAAGGTCAGATATGTATTACTAATCAGGCATGATAATTTGACACCACCATGGCCACAGTACTGGTAGCATCTAAGGGAGGGATACAGATGAGTCCTTCCCCACACAAGAATGCCATCCAGTTGCCCTGCCAAGTCACAGTTAAAATTTCTCAAATACCCAATCATTTGCTCTGAGAATAGCCTTCCCTTGATTAGTAAAAAAGAGAGACAAACGGCAGGCTTTCAAGAAAGATACAGAAAGATTAACAGTCAAGAAGCATAGTTTTCCAGTGAAAGCAAGGCTGTTGGTTCATAAGATGATTGCTAGGCAATCATCGGCCAGAACAGAGAGGGGAGACCACCCTTAAGAAACTCCGACCTCCCTGAAGCCTCATTCTTTGAGTTGAGCTTCAACAGACTATTAAATGCAGCAGATATAGCTTACCTAGTGGATCAAAAGGTGCAAGAATTTTAAATAAGTATATACAGAGAACTACTTCCAAGATGGACCTCTGAAAACAAAGTGCACCAAAAATTTGCAGACCACAACCAATAGCAGCAAGCAAAGAGCAACCGTTCTGTGGACTTCTACTTTGCGACGTATAGACAATAATCAAACACAAGTAGAGCAGAAATTAACACAGACAAGAAGAGACACATAAGATCAATAAGAAGGGAATAAGGCTCAGACTTCTATTCAACCAGGCATTGACATTTCCACGATGCATGGATGCAAAAATTAACAGTGGCCTGAACAGGCAGAGTGCAACGTCATTTGACAAACGTTAACAACCTCTTCTCGGCTCTAGTGTTAATTTCGCCACAAACTTATGGCATCCTGGTGCATCCTGGTCTTAGGCTTGTAGCCCCCCATTAAGCGTTGGGCAAAACAATTCAATGGCCACGTTTGCAATAAAAATAAATTAAGAGACGGAAGAACAAGCAGAGCACATTGCAGAATTAAGAGGAAGAAACAAGCTCTAGTTGTGAAATAAATAAAAGTATATAAGTATCATAAAGAATCTTACTCCTTCACGGCCTAAAGCTTCCTTCCTCAAGGAACCTCACGACCTCACCACATCCATTGCCTCATATCTGCAATATAACGGTTCTCTTGCCAAATTTCACTACCAATCAACAGTCTCTACTGTCTAACAGAGCGCATCAACCACAACAGGAAAGAAGACTGACAATCAAATTGTAGAGATCTAGATAATGAGATAACGCAATTGTTTGAGTTTGATAGGAGTAATCCAACTAATAGTCTAGAACATTGATATTCCCTTATGTTATTTGGAAATTGGCATTTTCATTTCCCTAGATTCTATGTGGAGACACATAAGATCAATAAGAAGGCTCAGATTTCTATCCAACTAGGCATTAAGATTCCGACACCGCCATGAATGCAAATCACCAGTTGCATGCTAAGGCAGAGGGGTCAAAGCCATCAAGCAAATACAAGACCCTCTTTCCTTAATGCCATCTAGGATGCCTCTCCAAGGTACGGGTCGGATTTTACCATCAATGCCAAGTTTATTCTCCCAGAAATGTCATCACCGCCTATAATTGCACAAAAACATCACAAGCAGCAATGAAGAAAGGGGCCTATTCTCAATTGCATTAGAAAAAGCTTTTCCATAGTTTTCTAACATAGAAGGCGTCATTAACAACCAAACCACTACATGAACCAAACGCAGCCATTTTCTTGTATTTTTTCCTTTTTCTTTTTTCTTAAGGGCTGTTAACTTTGTGTAGTTTGAATAACAAATCATTGGCTAAACAGAGAGGGGCAACCGCCCTTAGAGAAATCCCATTACTCTGTCGCCTCATTCTTGGGGGAGCTGATCTTTTCACAAGAATAAACAAATAAACTCCAATCCAAGTACGACCTGACCTTTTTTTAAGATCTTTAGCTGAATCTCCTACATGGTTGCCCACCCAGTTGCATGCAAGAGCAAGAAGGAGCTCACCAGTACTCTTCTAATTTCTGTGAGTTGCCATCCTGGTTGCCCAACCAAGATTCCGGTCTTACGGACCTCTTTGACGATTACAATCTTAAAGAGAGGACTATAATCACAGCCTGTCGGTAAAGCAGAATATCCAATCAGATTAAACAATAACGAGCAAGGCAGAAGAAAGATTGGGTTCTTTTCTTTGCCAAATATTTCCCAGAATGATCATTTCCTTTGTTTTTCCACAAAAAGGGCGGTTGGTTATGGTATCGCCGAAAATCATCGACATACAGAGAGGAGCAACCGCCCTTTAAGAAATTCCCATCTCCCTGCAGCCTCATTCTCTGAGTTTGCTAACTATTTGCCATTCTGGTCGCCATCAGAACTAACGGTTGCGACCAATGTCATCCCTTCCAAAGGTTGGGAGCTCGAAGAAGGGGTTTTGACCTATTTGGCCCGGAGCTCCGCAAATTATCCGGTTTTGGAGGTTTTCCAGAAATGGCCGGAATGCAATTAGTTCCAGAAGAAGAACGCATTTCATATCAATTCAAAGTTTTTCACCTGAATTGAAGGCCGAATCGTAGGCACCACGAGCGACGCGGCTCAGGTTTTTATTTATTTATTTGTTTAAGTAAGAAACATTCCCTTTGCCGAAAATCAAAGAGATGGCTCAGATCTTCAGCTGAATCAAGCCACAGAGAGAGAGAAGGATTCCGCCATGGCTGCAAAACCCAAGAGAAAAAGAAGCCTATCAGAACTCCTCATCCCCGAATAGCCATCCGGGTTGCCCTACCAAGATACGGTCCTATGATCTCTCTACCCGATTACAAACTCAAAGAAAGGATTATCATCACAGCCTGTTTGATCCAACCAGATAATATTGAAACGAGAAGCAAAGGAGGAAAAAGATTGGATTTTCAGCCAAACAGCAGCACAGGTCCGCATTCGCCATTAAACCCCTTCTCCACGATTCGAACTCAAACTCAGACCTCTCACCTAGCATACCATGTGGAGGTGAAGGGGGCCATCGGATCACACACCTCTAGTCAATTTTTCCATATTTTCTTTTTTCCCCAGAAAGGGTTGTTGGTTCGTTATCACAGGAAATCATTGACGTACAGAGAGGGGCAACAACCCTTTAAGAAATTCCCAACCCCCCTGCAGTCTCATTCTGAGTTTGCTAAATTTAAATCATTCTAGGTCGCCGTTGGCAGTAACCATTGCGACCAAAGTTCATCCCCTTCCCTTGGTTGGGAATTTAGGAGAGAAGAGAAAAGAAAGGAATCTAAAGTTAAGGAGAGAAAAGAGAAGAAAACCTTCTGATTAAGGGAGGAAAAAACCAAGAACCTAAGAACACGGCGGAATTTGTGAAAAATTTCATGTCCCGGCTCAAACGAAAACGATTTTTTTTTTTTTTTCTGAAACAAACAAGGGTAAGATGACTTAGTACATGTTATATGATCAATAAATAAGAATAATATGATCTTTGGTACCAAGAATAATATGATCTTTTAGAAATTTATAGCTATTCGTTTGGGTGTTTTGGAAGAAAATGAGAGTTTTTTTGGGTATAATTCAGAAACATCCCATCTAAATTTAGGAATTAATATCATTTTAGCTTATATATTAAAAAATATATTTCGTTCAAAATTAATGATAAAATACCTTACGAAGCTAAGACATTCTGACAGTACCACTGCAATTCATTTCATGGTTTATTTTACTTAATAATTGAGTAGAGTTTAATAAAAGATAATTTTATTATTTAGTATAAGTTAATCTAATCACTCTATTGTTCCTAAATTAATAAATTTTTCAATTGTTTGAATTTTTAAATTTAATAAAATATTATTTCTTTCAAAAGTAATATAGAATAATTAAAAAATCCGACATATAGTTATCTCTACGGTAATCGTAAACATTTAAAAATTATCATCACACAATAGTATAGTTAATATTTGTCCCATCACTCTCATCTTCATTACAATTATTTTTAGTTATCATCATCACTATAGTCACCATCGATACAATAACAAATGAATGTGTTAACATGATTATTGTTTTTTTATTATGATATGCAGATAGTTTTTATACTTTAATGATTGTCTGAATGAATATTGTTTCGAGTTTTTATTTTTTATTTTTTAGAAGAAATAATATAGTTATCAAAAGTTAAAAATTTTAAAAGGTTAGAAGATTAATAAGTTTATGGGAAATATAGTAGTTAGATTTAATTATAGGTTAATGCTATAATCTTTCAGTAAGCTTTACTTAATTATTTGGGAGTAAATGACTATTTTTACATCATGGACTAAAGTGATAGTGTCATAAATTTATGGAGGTATTTTATCTTTAACTTTGGACTAAATGTGTGTTTTTCTAACTTATGAAGTAAAGTGGTATTAACCCCTACCTTTAAGAAGTGTTTTGAAATTAATTCTTTTTTAATGGAGAACTTGGTAAAATTGGTACCATTCAATTTATGTTAACTAAACTCTAACTAAAATAAGAAAAGTGACTTTTAGTATTAACTTTTGAGTTTATATCATAGAGAACCTTAAACTCTAAAAGGTAAGTTTAAGAGAAAAGTTACTACTAAAGAAATATACTAGAGAGTGTATCAGAAAATATATTAGACGATCTTGAGTGTATGATTTATATGAATAGAACTTATAGGAGAAGAGTACTAGAGTGTACTAAAGGATATATTAGAAGAAACATTAGACGATTCGACCATAATTTGTGAGATATATATTTGCCTTTCGTGAGGTGAAAGTGAAACCCGTAATAAAAAAATAGAAATTATTTTAAAATGGGTTACGCTTCTATAATGACAATAAGATGGTAAATGCCATGGTGGCAATACCTAATCTGGCCGTTGATTTAAAACAACTATAAATTTGAGCCTTTGATTAGACCATTGTAAAATAAGTTCTTTTTCCTTTACGACCGGTGGATTGGTTTCTTTGAAATCAAAAGTTCGGACTTCTCCTTTTGGAGGAGAAGGAAAGTGTAATATTTAGGGTTGTAAACGGGTCTAAACGGGTATGGTACTTCCTGTATCAGACCCAGGCCCTTTTAATAAAATATGGACCCAGACCCAACCCCAAATCTATCGGGTATAGACCTAGATCCTACCCTCCAGGGTCTCAGGTAAGGTTTGGATATACCCCTATCTGTCTTCCATTTTTCTATTTTTTTCTGTTAAATAAAAGTATATATAAACAATTTATAACCCTAAAATAAAATTATAACTTGATTACTGTAGTTCTCTAACATCTATTTCAATAAATACAATCCTTAAACATCTGTAAAATTAAAAAAAAATATTTTAGTTCAAATGATTAAAAGTTCAAGTACACTCAAAATCCTCACAAATACATTAATCTAATAAAAACAAAACTCCTAACTCAATACAATATAAATTATGTAGTCATAAAAAAAATATAAAAATAATATAATATATTATTATTTTTTTATATCGGATATATGGGTAAACAGATTTAGGTATCATAATATCCTGCCCAGACCCATCTACTAGAGATTATACGAGTACGGGTCTAGGTCTATGGGCATAAATTTTGAACCTTACTAGCTATAAACGAGTACAGGCCTGCTCGAATACGAGTAAGACCCTCTCCGTTTGTAGCCTTAGTAACACCCAAGAGCAAATTGCAAAAAGCCCCTTAGCATCTAAGATTCCCCATCATCACCTCATCCTTTCCTAACACCACTAATCCCTTTCCCCTCCCTCTCCCTCTCCCAATTCTCCAATTCCCCTCCTCTTTCACTAAATCGCCCATCTCTCCTATATATATACACACATATATATGGTTATCGCTAATTCAAATTTTCTTCTTTTCCTTTGGCTTCTAGTGATATTACGTAAGTTTCTTTCTTTTAATTTTCTTTTCTTCCTTGTTCAAAAAAAATTAATTTCTTCCTTCTTAATATATTATTTAGTTAAAAATGATTTAGATTTTGTATTTAGGTTGTTAAGGTATAATTTTTAGGATCTAATGTAATGTAAGATACTATTTAGTTAATGTTAAGAAATATCAAGGAAGGTTTCGAAACTCATAAATTGAGCTAGTTCAGAATTTATCTTTGTTTTGAGGAAAGTGGAGAATATACCTTTAACTTTGTAAGTGTTTATTAATTATGAAATTTTTGACTATATTTTAATTGAATATAATAATTGGATTGGACAAGTGATGTGTTTTGTTAAATTGGTATTTGAATGAGCTTTTGTATGAAAGTAATGAACATTTCATATTTGTTTTGGGCATTGGGCTTCTGACTGTCTCTAGATTAATCATAGGGATATATCCCACTTATATTTGAACTCCTTGGGCAAGTTAAACCCACATAACATATTGAATCTAAAAGAATCTTTTATAGAATCTAAGATAATCTAGGAGAATCACATATTGATGTGATATCTCCAACACCTTCCCTCAAGTTGGAACGTGCAAAATTGCATGTCCAACTTGACACAAATTTTCAATTTTTTGAACATATAAATTACACATCTAACTTGCTACAGTTTTTTTAAATCTTTTTTTCATCGATAACAAAAGTCTTCCACCACCCGTCGCTGTAGTCTTTACCATCACGCGTTGTCACTATGGTTTTTGTCATCAATGTTGTCGCTGTGGTTATTCCATCAGTCACAGTCATTGTAATCTTCTTCCATCAGTCGCAATGATTTATATACTTCAGTCAATAAAAATATACCATGAACATTATTTCTGAAACTGGTCTCTCCGAGGCTAAATCTACCTCTACTCCGATGAGCAAAATCATTTATTGGCCAAGGATAAGGGCTCGCTCTTTCCTTCCCCGAATCAATACCGTCTTTTAATTGGTCGTTTGATTTATCTCACTATCACTTGGTCTGAACTGGCCTTTTTTGTGCATATTCTGGTACAATTGATGCCACAACCACACCACCGGCATTGGGATGCCATTTTCTGTGTTGTTTGATACTTGAAATCTTATTTCGGCCAAAGCATTTTTCTCAGTTCTTCTAGTTTTCTCCAGTTGACTGCTTACTGTGATGCAGAATGGGTAGTTACTTTTAGCCATGTAAATTGATGGAACTAAACATCGTCTGGTAGATGCCATTAACCTTGTAAGAAAAAGAACAGTTAGAGACTGATAGGGACTAGTTTCCCATGGGCACTCCGATGTCTAAGTCAGTGCGATGTTTAAGTAGAGGAGAGAAAAGGAAGTAAAGGCAATGGTAGCTGAGATTTAGATAAAGTATTCATGAGGTGAGAGGTAACCTTTTTATAGAGAAGTTTTGGATGGGACTTTGTCCTTCTTGTCTGAGGTGCTTGTGCCGCGTCGTTTATTTGGGCCAACCTTAGTAGTTTCATTTAAGCCCAACTGCATTGTTGGATAAGGTGACTTAAATATTATGCCCTTGGGCCTTAGCCATGACATTGGGCCAATCGATGGGGCTGTCTCTCATCATCTTTCCTTCCTTTAAAAAGGTGCGTGACTGACACTACACGTCTTTTGCTTATGACTTACCGCTTTAGATTCTTAGGGATGCCTCCGTCTTCTCATTCCGTTTCTCATGCCTCTTAAATTCGTGGTGGTAGGTAATATCATTTTCCTTGCTTTTTGGGTTGTCGGCTCTTCCTCATTTAATTTTTCCCTTGTGTCTTCTTGTTGTTCTGTGGTTTCCAGTGGTTATATCCCATATCACAGAGATGGCTTCCTCTAGTAGTTTTAACTCTGGCCGTGTTGAGGGGACAGAAGTTCCTACTGCTCCTTCAGATAATATCCAAGTTTCTTCTTGTTCTTCTGGTTTGAGGTATAGGCTTCCGGTTGAAGTTATTTCTCCCCTTTTGATGATCACTGGGTCTCTAACGACCATCTTCTTCCTAAGATGATAGCGGCCGTGTTTGGTAAACGCTCTGATTCCAAAATCTTTGAAGGTCAAGCCACCAGTTGTGGTAGTACAGTTATGGACGTTGCTTTAGCAGGTATTTGTGAGAAATACTTGATTCCTGATTAGTATGTCCTTCTTCGCCCTGGCCCCGGTGCGAGGACGTCTTCTCCTCTCCCCGGGTGCTATTTTATCTACGAGGAACACCTAAATCCGGGGCGTACTTTCCTCCACACTCGTTAATTGTAGAAGTGTTAAGGTTTTATAACCTCCCTTTAAGTCAAGTGCATCCGTTGTTTTACACAACACTTTGTGAGTTTTATTATCATTTTTAAAGCATTAGGGGTTCCTACCAATTGCGACTTATTTCGGTGGTATCACGGGGTCCGTCATGGTAAGGGCAGGTGGTATACTTATATGCTGAACAAACCCTTGGTGCTTTCGAAACCTTCAAAAATAAAGGATTGGAAAAACAGGTTTTTCTTTATACGGGACCAACATTCCGTCTTAAAATCATCTTGGATTGCCTGCAAGCGGTTACCTAGTCTACTCCTGAAGCTGGATGTTGAATTGTCGCATTACGAGAAAACTATTGATCGTTATCCCATACAGCTTCGGATTAGGAAAAGTTGGTCGAGCTCGCTGCTAGATAGCTGTGTCTTTTATGGTGGGGAGTTCGATAGAGCCGTTCTATGTTAGTACTAGTAGAATTTTGGTTTGTGTTTTCTGCAATCTGTTTTCTTCTCCTCCTCGACTCTTATTGTCAGAGGCTTCATATTTTTCCAGTAAAGAATATATGTTCTATCTTGTCGCTGCCACCTTAGCATCTGGAACAGGATGTGCTTCGAAACCGTCTATATTGACATAATCAAGGGCGGCCGTTGGTGTCGATACTAGAGGTATGAGATGCTGGAAAGAGTCTTCCAGTTCCGGGGCACATAAAATTCCAACCTCGGGAATTTCTCCATCTCGTTTGAAGAGGAAGCACGCAGATGTCGCTAGGCCTGGTGTTTTGATAAATTTTCTTCTCCTTTCTCGTTATATGTCTGCTCTTTATTGTATATTTTATCTAAGTATCGGTTTTCCAATCCCATATAAGCCCATGAGGGGGTTGCGAGAATAGTTTGTTCAAGCGAGTTTAGAGTCGGATGACATTCATAATTTATTAGGGGATGATCCTTCTGCACAGATAGGAGAAGAGATTGAAGATGAAGGTGGCATGTCGCCTATCGAGGAGGGCCAGCAGTTGCACATGGTCCCTGATTCCGAGCGTACTCCCTCACAGGTGTCTGCGACTCTGCAAACTGCTCACCCCACTCTACAGAAGATATTTCTACACCATGGAAGGGTAACTTATCCTGGATGCCGCAACGTACCCATGGGTTCAATGATAAATATTTCCTGGTGTGTCGCATTGATAAGGTTAAGCTGTCAAACTTCCCTTTAAAGATGGCCCCATACTGAAAGTTGATGACCCATTTTTTGATAAGTACCCCGTTCCTGAATTGGATATGGGTAATGAAGAAATTTTATTTCGTCCTACTTGGAACCTGAATGTAAATGATCGTTCCATCGGCCCGCATTATCTTCTCTGAAAGGCTCAATCATCTTGTGTTACCCCAGGACAAAATCTTTGGTGCGCAAGTATCTTCCAAAAGATTAATGACATTTTCTGGCAATGCTGATGCAAGTGAGTATCGGCTCCTTTGTCTCTTCTTCTTTTTCTTTATTTTTTTATTTTGTTGTATGTTTACTTATTGCCCGCACGTTTTGTTTAGCTTTCTCAACAGTACCTTTGTTTTATAGACTATGATATTTAGTCGTGAGCTACTTTTTCATTCACAAGCGGCAATCTTGGGTGCGTCCGCTATCACCGATGAAAAAATAAAGAGACTGGAGGAGGAAGTCCATAAGTTGAAACTGCAAGGGGGAGAAATTATGAATATAAAAAATGCTATGATGCAGGAGCGAGACGCAAGCCAGAAGCATGTCTATGAGCTTCAAGTCGAGTTGAAAGGGTTGAAATCAGATTTTGTGGCTTTCGGCGATCAATTTCAATTGTCTGAATCTAACTGCGATGCGAAGGAATGTGAGTTAGTAGATATTGCAGAAAGATGTCTTCCCTAGAGGTAGCAATTGACGAGAAGGAAAAAGACCTTTAAAAAGCATTGCTTGATTCTGCGGATGCGGAGCATTTACTCGGGCTCGTGATGGGCAAGGATGGCCGACTAAACCCGTAGGTGGTTAGGGGTATTTGTGAGAGGTTTATCCAGACTACGCATATGAGGGACCTATTCTATCAGTAGATGATGGTAGTGGTTCAAAAGGTCATGCAGGACCTTGTGGTGGATGTTCAAAAGGCCGTACCCGGGTACCAAGTAGATCCAAATACCACCCAAGTTATCCAAGCTCCTGCCTTCATACTGACATCCACGGCTGAGTGACCAAGAGGCGATAGACAACTATGATAGTGAGATTCTGTTTGTCGTTTCTGGGCAGTAACAGAGGTTTTTTTTCTTGTTGGAAGATTTCTTTGTCTGTGAGGCAGTGGCTTACCCTTCAAAGACCCCTGGTGCTTCTACATTTGCTGCTTTGTCGCCGTCTATCATATTGGAAGACCCCTCCGATGACGACACGGTTTTGCTAGACAAGCTCTTGCAGAATGACACTTTGCAGGCATAGACGATAGTAACTGTCCGTTTGAACAATTTTGTTGTTTTGTTTGCCAAATGAGGAATAATTTTTATAATGATAACAAGACTATTTTCATGAGTCACTCTTTGTATTAATGAGTATGTTTGTTTTGCACGCACATGTATGTGTGTTGTGTGGGCGAAGAGAGATACCACATATAAGGCTAGCCAAGTAGATGTACCAGTCCCCTTATTCCAGGATGCCTGAACTGGGGCTACCCCTTAAGAAGAGATGAAGTTGTCTCTTTGTTTTTTGGGTGTGTCGAGATGGCCTGACGGGTAGCGACACCGTTTCGGCGCGTGCTCGTTAGTCCCTGTTCTCAATAGGTTTTTTTACTGTCGTGTAATAATGCGGACTACTGTCTTCTAGGAGACATTTACAAGAGTCAAGTGTGAGTGACGTTCCAAGCCACTCCTAACTATATGAGCATCCTCCATTTCATTTGTAAAGAAGCCTTATTAATGTACTATTTGTGTTCTTCAAGGCGTAATGATGAGGTTAACATTATAAGTGGGTACTCGAAAGGTTTTTTCCATCATTCTTCTCTCTGTAAATACCCAAAGAATTCTTTTCTTCCCTGCAAAATTTATATCCTGAAATTTTTATTGCAAAACTTACCTTCAAACATGGTTTCTCCTCCATTTTCCTACGGTGCTCTGGGGCCCTGGCGATTGGTTTATGTCGCAGTTTGGGTCGTTGCCTGATCGTTAGGTCCCTAATGAATGGTCAGCCCGAAGAGTAATAGTCAAGTTTGGCCGTGTATTTGAGACGTGCGACTGTGGGGTCAAAACTTAGGTTGGTTCATTGAAGTTTTGAGGATTTGTTTGAGAGCCATGGAAGGCCCGCTGGAACTATTTTATTCTCCCAAGTTTTGGATCAATTTTCCTCGTGTTATTTTGGGTGAGCTAGCGGTGGTGAATTATCACTTTTATATGCCATTTGCTCATATGCGCGTATTCCGGCTCTTTTTTCATCCGACACAAGCGTTTCCTCACGAAGTTGACTACCATCTGGTGGCCCTGACACTGAGACTGGTATGCGATACCGAGGGTTTGGTATAGTGTATTCCACCCTACAATTTGATGGCTTTATGGCGTTGCCCGCTTTCCTTATGGATATAAATGAGCTTGAACAGTCTTCCAATGAGTAAAACGGGATATGAGAGAGAAAATAGTTAGGGGGGGAGGGTATTAGAAGTCTGCTGGTCTTGATATAATAGGGTTACGGAGATAGTACCAATCCCCGTTAACGAGTATCGGTAGCTCTTAAGTTTATATTATATATTATATATCTCTCTTTTTTTAATGTAATCAACGTCTTTCCTTCTTTTTAATGAATGAATTATTTGGAACGACTCTTGTTTGTCTATTTCTTCTTTTCCTTTTATTTTTTGTGAGACCTGTCAATAAGAAAAACTTTATTGATGGTTTTAGGGATAGTATTTCTTAAGATGTACGTCGTTCCAAGTTTTGGCCAACTGCGTTCCTTCCGCATCTTGAAGAACACATGTCCCGTTTCCGTGATCCTTGACGACTTTGTACGGCTTCCCAAAAAGCATCTAACTTTCTTGAGGGTTCTTGTCTACTAACTTCATGTTTGCAAAGAACTAAATCTCCAACCTTTATTCCTGAGGGCTGCAATCACGAGTTATAGTATCTAGCGACAGCTCATTTAAAATGCACATCCTTCCGGGCAGCGCTGGTGTGCAAACCTTCAATAACCAGCAGGTTTTCTCGTAGAAATAGGTCATTTTTTGCTTAGTGTAAAAATGATTGTGACGTGCATTGGGAGAACCAATCTCTGCTGGGATGACAGCCTCAAGTCCGAAGTAGAGACTAAATGGCAATTCTCCGGTTTCTTTTCTCGGGATTGTTCTGTAAGACCAAAGAATGCTAGCTAACTCCTCAACCCAATCTGCCTTTGCACCAGTTAATCGCTTTTTTAAGCCTTGTAGTATTTTCCTGTTAGAAACCTCAGCAAGCTCGTTTTTCTGCGGGTACGTGACAGACGTGAACCTCTACTCTATCCCCAATTGTTTGCAAAACTTCTTAAATGACCCTGCGTCGAATTGCCTGCCATTATCTGTGATAAGGATCTTCGGTGTAACAAATCTACAAATAATGTCTTCCCAGAAAAAAATCTTGGACTTGCTTTGAAGTAATGGAGCTTAATGGTTTTGCTTCGATCCAACAAGTGAAATAGTCGACTGCGACGACTAAGTATTCCTTCTCTCTGGGGGCTTTCTGGAAAGGTCCCAAGAGATCCATTCCCTATTGAGTAAAAGGGATCGGCGATGTAATGGAATAATATTCGTTTTACGGGACGTGGTGATCGTTGGAGTGAATCTAACATTGGTGACAGGCTTGTACCATCTCTTTGGAATCTTCTCTAATCATTGGCCAAAATTAGTCATAGCGAATGACTTTCCATACTAAAGCATTGGTCCCAATATGCGAACCGTAAATTCTCCCGTGTACTTCCCTAAAGAGATAATTACCCCCTTCACGGGTAATATATTTTAACAGGGGCCAATCGCCCATCGTCCTGTACAGTTGTTCCCCGTAAATCACGTAACGTGCCGCTGTTGTTTTAATTTTTTCCTGCTTGGTCAACATCTGACAGCAACGAGCCGGTCAATATATAACTCTTGATTGGGATCATCCAATTATCTTCTACGGTGATACAAAGCAAGTCCGTGCTTTTGTCAATGCTTTTATTTTTAAGGGCTCTAGCCACATCCGGGGGATATGATCCCCCGATAAGGCTTTTGGACAACTCATCGGCTTTTTAGTTGTGTCTCCGACTTATCTTCTGAAAATTTGTTCTTTCGAATTGTGAAAAGAGTTTCTTCGTGATCTCTGAGTATCTTTTCATATTTTCTTCCTTTGCATCAAATATTCTCGTGACGTACCGTGACGATTTAGGAATCTCCATGTATGATCAGCTGTTCTACATTTATGGCTAAAGCCACGCGGATGCCCATAAGGAGCGCTTTATATTCTGATTCGTCGTTGTTGACTTTGAAATTATATTTGAGGGCATATGCGAACTCAATCCCGTTAGGAATTTTGAGTATGAACCCTACTCCCTGGTGCTCCTCTTCGGTGAAACCATCTACGTAGAGGTGCCATACGGAGTTGGTGTTCGACTATCCTCGTATTTCCTTTCCTGCTACAACACCAAATGAGGTGGTTTCAACGATAAAGTCAGCTAGTGCTTATGCTTGTACTTTTTGTCTTGATTGGAAATCAACGTGATACTCGCTTAATTCAAATACCCACTTTGTCATTCATTCTGTTAAATTTTCTTTGTGAAAATTTTGTCTCAAGGGAGCATTGGTAAGTACCGTTACGAGGTGTGCTTGAAAATATGGTTGAAGTTTTTGAGCTGTCATTACTAGGCAGAAGATATTCTTTTCAAGTAATGTGTAACGGGTTTCTGGTACTGTTAGTATGTGGTTCACATAGTAAACTGGTAACATTCTTTCATTACACAAAGAGCATATTACAGCGCTTACAACCGTTTCATTGGCAGCTAAACACATAAATAGTGTTTCTCCCTCTTTTGGGGCTACTAGTATAGGGGGACAGCTAAGAGCCACTTTTACTGCGGTGAAGGCTTTTTCATAGCTATCTGTCCATTTGAAGGGGCCAATTTCTTTCAAGAGTTTGTACAGGGGCAGGCTTTCTTCGCCCATTTTGGATAGGAACCTGCTGAGATTTGCAACGCACCCGAATAGTCTTGTATGTCTTTCACGCTCTTTGGAGTTTTCATCTCCTGAATGGCTTTTATCTTTGCCGGGTCCGCTTCTATCCCTCTTTCCGAAAGGATAAAAAAGAGGCATTGTCTGCAGGGTTCGCTAGACACATTTCTTGGGATTTAACTTCATCCCCACAACTCAAATTTTTTGGAATGTTTAAGTCATGTCAATCGGGAGTCTGTGATTTTTCTGGATCTGATAATAAGATCATCAATGTAGACTTCCATATTTTGGTTTATTTGTTTACCAAAAAGCTTATTCACTATCTGATAGAACTCAACGCTAGCATTTTTTAGTCCAAAAGGCATCTAGGTATAGCAAAAGATAGCATCGTCAGTGACAAACGCGGATTTTTCCATATCCTCAACAGCAATCTGGATCTAGTGATATCCCTTGTAAGCGTCGAGGAAACAAAGAATAGCATGTCCGGCCACGGTATCTGCCACTTGGTCCATAATATATAGCCGTGGCACCGGGAACAGTTTCTTTGGTATGGCTTTGTTCAAATCTGTATAGTCGATGCATATTTTCCATTCACCACTATTTTTAGGGATGACTATGGGGTTTGCCAACTAGTTTGGGTAATCCACTCGATGATGCCTGCCTTCAGTAATTCCTGAACGTTTTCCCGAATTACGAGTTGTCGCTTTCTTGCGAACGTTCATTTCCGTTAGACCACTAGTGGCGCATCTGCTGGAATGCCCAAGTGATGTTCTGCAATGTTGCGGGGCGTAACTCCCATTTCGTATGGGTCCCATGCGAATATATTAGTATATTCAAACAGAATATAACATAATTCCTAGAAGATAATGGTTGGTAATGTAACGTCGACTTTAATTTTTCTTTCTGGGTGTTTGTCACTGATACTTAGTAGTTCAAAGTCTCCCTGAGGTTGGACTTCTTCTCCTGTTGAGTGGTTGAGGGAATGTTGGAGAGCTGAGGTCTCAGCTTCTTTTTTTTCCACAATGAGACATTCTCAACCAATTTGTTGATCACCCTTAATGGTGTATCGGGAATTATTTATGCATACCTCTACAGTTGCAAAATATATAGAAATGGTGGCTCGTAATACGTTTAATGCTGGACGGCCTAAGATCCCATTGTAGGAGGATGGTGCATCAACAATTAAGAATTCGACGAGACGGGTACGCCCTCCTATGACCAGCGGTAGGGTTATGTTTCCGATTGAACTAATGCTCCTCCTTGTAAACCCAATGAATGGTGTTGTTTTTTGTTTGATGTTTTTGTGGGAGATATCCATTTGATCGAAAGCGTCCTTGAACAAAATGTTTGCAGACTAATGACGTATACAATACTTGAATTCTCGATGTAGATGCTACATAGTTGGTTCTCATCCTTCAAAGACTACGAGTGTAATAAGAGCATCCGTCGACAAAAGGATCACCCTAAGATGATCATTTCATGGCTATTGAGAACGAATTAAATCAGATGGTTCTATAGATATCAACTAGAACACGCTTAACGGTACAACAACTAATATTTAGTGTAACCACAAGTGGAGCATTGTCCTCTCCCAACCTTTTCCTCTTGCATAGTTGTCGTCCACTATTAGTGGAAATGACATTGATGACTTTCTGGTCTCGCATATCTGTGTGTTGGGTGGTCTTTTAAGGGCGATGGTCTCAATCTACTTTTCTCCGATTTACCTGTCTACAATCTGCTCGCTGGGCGATGAAGTTTTTCAATAGTCCTTGTCGAATAGCGTTTTCGATCTCTTCGCATAGCTCAATGCATTATTTTGTGTCTTGCCCGTGGTCCCTGTGGAACTCGCAATATTTCGTATTGTTTCGCTGCTCTGGCGGGGAAGTCATCTTAGCTGGTGGCCTTAAGATGCCCAATGATTCCAGAAGCTGCAGAATTTCAGTTCGTGACTTTTTTAGAGGTATGAAAGTGTCGTTTTTGCCAAAAGTGTTGCGTGGGAATTTTTGTAGATCTCAATGATACGGATAAGACTACCGTTCCTTGACAGGTTGGCGATTAGTGCTATGAAGGCAATATGGCTTTCGTCATTTTCCTTGCATAAAGATGTTATCATGCTGCTCACGCTTGCTCTGGACGCTGATCTCTCCCTTGATTAATTCAAGGACCGTATCGAGTAAGTTATCAACAATGAGCAGGTTCTTCGTGGCTAGTTCTTTAGTTAGGGAGAGTGATTGAATACTATGCTTGTAAGCTTGGATATGTTCGCAGTCACTAAGGTCAGGAACTTTCACAGCCTCCTTGTTGAAACAGTCTTTGTACGCACAGATAGACTCAAACTGTTGTTGTTTAACTGTAAAGAGGTGGTTCGATGTCGGGATGATTTCTCTTTTCGGCAAAATAATGCCGAAAATTTTTGGCCTAATTCTTGAAAGCTAGAAATCGATCGCGGGGATAGTGATGCGAGCTAGCAAAGAGCTGTATCATGAAGTGAACTTGGGAATAGACGATATAACTCAACATCATTCGACACGTTATGAATCATCATTAAAGCAAGAAAATGTTGCGAATGTTTATCGAGATTTGTAGTGCCATTGTGTTGCTCAAAGCGCAATGTGTTGAATTTCTCTGAGATAGGTATTTGTTGGTAATCTGCTGGAGGCTATGTAGTACCAACTGTTATTTTAGGAGTGAACGTGGGTATGGATGTCGTTCATAGCGGGTTTGTATTATTGCCGAGGTAGATGCTGTAGCTGCAATGACGGGGGTCCCCGTGATTTGGTTGACTGTCTTTTATCCCCAGGAGGGTCATAAGGTAAGACTTTTGTTGAAGGGTGAATGGGACGTCAGTTGCGGGGGGTGGTTCTGGTGTGTTAACAGGCTGCTGATGCGTGGACATAGACGCATGCAGGCGGGGACGGGTGTACTTTCATTATCCATAAAATGAAGCTGTTGTGGACCATGAAAGACAGGTTCATTCATATATGGTGGGCGCCAATTAATGGAACCAAATATCGGCTATTAGATGCCCTTACTCCTGCAAAAAAGGAACAGTCAGTGACCGATGGGGACTAGTAATCCACAGGCATTCCAATGCCTAAGTCAGTGAGATGTTTAAGGAGAGGAGAGAAAAGGGAGTAAAGGCAGTGGTAGCTGAGATTTAGATCAAGCATTAATGAGGTGAGAGGTAACCTTTTTATAGACATTTTGGATGGGCCTTTGTCCTTCTTATTTGAGTTGTTTGGGCCGCATCGTTTATTTGGCCAACCTTAGTGGTTTCCTTTAGGCTCAACTGCATTGTTGGATAAAGTGACTTAAATATTGTGTCCGTGAGCCTTAGCCGTGACATTGAATTAATTGATGGGGCTTCGTCCCATTATAAAACAAGGACAGAGAAATACTATTCTTCTTCTACAAAACCTTCTCTTCTTTGTTTCTTTACAATACTGAACTCTCACATGTATCACTTTTAGCAACAACCAGGCAAATACAGTACCAGAAAAAAATTATCGTAAAAAACATATAGTCTCACAATCAAATTCAGCACTTTGTTAAGAAACAAAAATTCCTATATTGCAAGAAAATACAAAAGAAACAATGAAGTAAGCCCAAACCAAAAGGTAAGTAAGGTAATACTACTCAATTGAGAAGATTCCTCTTCATAAATCTATTAACTCGGGTCCTTCCTTTCTATTCCTTGGTAAGGGGACTGTGGGAGCGTGGGTGCCGGTATCTGTTTTTGACTGATAGAAAGCATCTCTGTCCCTCCTGACCGAACTTGGCAAAAAAATCACAATAGAAAAATCTTGCCAGGAAAGTAGCGTCGGAGACATCTTTATCTGAGGAGGAGGCTAAAATTGCATAACATAAACATCACATTCTTGTAACTTTTTTTTTTTTTTATAGAAAAATGTAGTAGTATGAACCAAAGAACAAGTATCTAATATTTCTAAAATAGAGGAATAAGTAGTAATTGACAGCAATTTCTTTGGCATTCAACAGAAAGAGGGTTGTTGGTTGGTTACTTAATATCTATAATTAATTATTGGAAATATATTTTGGATGGAATAATTTGGTTACAATAATTGTAATTGAAATATGTAATATATATATATATATAGTAGTAATTAAAATGTTGAATATAATGTAAATGTAAATATAATAATTTTCAAAGAAAATATAAATATAATAAATGAATCTTAATCTTTCGCCAACTAATAAGCACATAACTAATTTTTTTTAATAATATCCTCCGAATATTACTGTCACAAGATACCTTAAATAACACGTACTTATTTTTTTTAATAATATATATTTTTTGGAAATAACATCTCAGGTGTTTTGTTATGTTTGATCGGTTTTTTAAAAAAAGTTATTAAAGTAGTCACAATTTTTTTTAACCGATTTTGACCATAAACGCACACATTGTATGCGTTATCATTAAAGATAGCGCACATGTTGTGTGCGTTATCACAAACATAAGATTTTGCTCCTAATAATCTGATGCGGCAGATAACGCACATAGGATGTGCGTTATTTTGTTTGATAACGCATCTCTATATGCGTTATCTGCCACATCATTTTTTCAAAACATTTTTTTTTTTGCAAAACTTATAATTATTTTTTTTTAAAAAGGACAAAGTATTCTTTTATTTATATCATTTAATGTATGATAATAATTATAACCATTTTAAGAAGGAAAATTTTTATAAAAAAAGTACGAAGAAGTAATTTAAAGTATTTTTATATTTTTGTTACTTGCTGTAAATTTTACTATAATAATTTATAATCCCTTTAAGTAAAAGAATATATATAAAAAAGTACCTAGAATAAATTCAAAGAATAATTATCATTAATAGAAACTCTAAAATATTACAACACTTTAAAAAAAAGAAACTTATACATTGCTTGAATTGAGGTTGAAAAACCTTAGAGGAAGGTAAATAAGGTTTTTGGCTAATTTTAAAAAAATCTTTTGGGTAAATAAAAGATAAACCTTCAATTTCGTTTGAGAAAGAATTCTAAAACTCTTTTTAATAAAATTTCAAACCAAACAAAATCTTATAGTTTTGACAATTAAGCTAAAAGCATAGAAAGAGGAAGCACAAGAATTTATAGTGGTTCACTCTCTCAAAGAGCTACATCCACTACCTTGAGTCAAGACCCAATGATTTTTTAAATCCACTATTGACAAATTATACAACAATCATAATTTTGATGATCACCCACCAAGAGTTTTGCAAGCAACCTCAATCACCAACACAAATACAATCAAAGTATAACCCAAGGGATTTTTCAACACAAACATTTGATATTAATAAAAGAGAGATGAGTAAAGAACGATGTTACCAAGTGAGCTTGAGAAGGAACAATACAACTCAATTGAATACTTCTACAAGTTCCTCTTTACTTCTTCTTTGATGAAAATCAATAATGAAGCTCAAGAAGATGTTTTTGTGAGATAAAAGGTGTTTGAAGGAATGTGCTTTAAAACACTTTAAAGGTTCTTAAATGATCTCAATAAATATTTCACCGACCAAAAAAACTTCTTTACTGTTGATCAAGAATTCATATATACAGGAAAGAGAAAAAGTAGTCGTTACTGTCTGTGTAACGGTAACATTTTTGCAGTAAAAGACTAAAAATAGACGACTGGTTTTAGAAAATGGACGTCCGATTTTCTTGTAACAGGAAAATCGGATGAGCCCTTTTTAAAATAGAAAGACCGATTATGAAACAGAAAGAATCGGACGAAACCCTACAAAAATCGGATGACTGATTTTTCTAAAGCTAGAAAAATCGGGCAACCGGTTTTAAAATTAGGACGTCCGATTTTTCTTTTCCTTTTGAAAAATCGGATGATCAGTTTTTAGAGATTTTACATCTATTTTTAACAACAAAAGAGCTTTCCTTCCTATTTCAAAAACATGTATTCTTGATACTCTTTTAGAGATAAGAAAACTTTCAAAGGCATAAAAAACTCTATCAAGAATACTTGGATTTTTCAAGAATGGTTTATAAAAAAAAATTCATCCAAGGAGCTTCACACTTAATCAACAAATAAAGATGAGAGTTAGGGAGTTTTACAAAAATACCTTAGCACATCCCTAACTAAGACACAAGTCTTCAAGGTCTTCAATAGCTTGATCTTTTCTCCTTCATTTTGCCTTGATCACCAGGATGTTTTGCTTCTAAGAGTGTAGCCTTGAGACTTCAAATATGCTTCTTTTGTTCTAGTGAAACTAAGCTTAATATATCATCACACAAACACATGTTAATTATAATCAAAATTATATGCAATAATGCCCTTAGGGCTAACAATCTCCCCCTTTTTGATTATGACAAATACATATGCAAGAAAAATAAAACAGCAAGTATAAAAACATGGTGATGCTTCAAGGAAATCATCAATAGGAGCAAAGCATACCAAACACCATAAGAGAGAGATAACTCCCCCCTATGAATTGGAAAACATGCCAAGGGTTTGAAAGATAGTTTTTTGAAATATAAGCTCCCCCTAAAAACATGCTTCACAACAAATATGGCATCAATCAATCATCAAGGTAATCATAGCCAAAAAGACATGATGCATCAGGCCTTACGCAACTTAAAAGAAGCATAAGCATTAACATAAGTATCAACAACATAGACGTCAACAATATACCAACAATTTTCATATTACATTTTCTCCCCCTTACTTCTTGCACATATTTCTCCCTCTTTTGGCATAAATTAAAAAGACATTGAGGAGATTTTATAAGGGATCATTGAAATGGTAACTACACTTGGACTTTCAACATTAAAGTATCATCATGAAGTCCAAAAAAAAGCATCAAGATAACACAATACCAATATGAAGAATAAAGCATAGCATATATCAAGTCATAAGAAGAACAACAAAGCATGGCATCAAAGAATAAAAAAAAATCACAAGAGAGCCATAATTAAGTTTGATAAAGAACCAAAGAAAACAATGAAAAGGGAATGAGTTTTTAAAAAGGAAAGGGAAGGAGTTTTTCTAAGAAAATATCCTCAATCATTTTCATCTTCATTGCTATCTTTTCCTCCTCGCTCCAATCTCATATTTCGGTTTTGAATGTCTACAATCTTGTCATCGAGGTCATCAAGTCGGTTTTGGATCTTTCCATCAATATCATCAAGTCGGCCATAAGTTGAGATTACAATGCAGTAATCCTTGCCATGAGATGACCCATATCTACCAAGATGAACCTTCTTCCATCTTTTCTTGTCTCCTCTTTCGCCTTGTTTCCTTTATAAATCTTTCTTCTTCAGTCTCTGATGCACTCTCTTCTTCACCAACATTCATTTCCTCTCGTTCTTCATCATCATCATCCTCTTCATCACTTTCTTCTTGACCACCTCTTACTAATAGCCCTTCATTGTTTTTCTCAAAACCCATTCTTGTGAAGGTATGCCGGTTATATATCTTTCCGGGTCCAATGTGGTCACCGACTCCAACCAAGTGGATCACAAAATATTGAAATATCTTTGTTAGAAAGAAACCACACGGCAAGCACTTGGTGGATGAGGATTGTGTAGCTAACGTGTGTTCTTTGGCCACAAAACCAAAGTTCATTCTTTTATGTTCATGAAGTGCTAACATGAAAGAAGAGTGTGTATTGGTGATTGAAGATTTATGTCCAACATTAGGAATGATGATGTTAGATATCATGTGATGAAGCAATCTCCCATAGGCATCAAGTTTGTTTATGTTCCTATCGTCATGCCTTTTTAGAACTTCTCCTCTAGTGAAAGTATCCTCAAAATGTCTTTCACTATATAAGTTAGGATCAAAGCACTTTTTATTCTTAGTATAAAACCTAATGCCATCTTGAGGAATATCTAGAATGGTATTCAACAACTTATCATCGAATGCAATATCTCTTCCTCCAATCCTAGACTCCACCCATTTGAAAGTTGCGTTGTCTACTCTTTCAATTCTACCCTTATGAAGATTGGCATAAAATTCATAAATCATTTCAGGGTAGAATAACTCATTGATAATAATCAAAGGTAGCCAGCCAATCAAATCAAAGAGAGTTGGTATAGCTTCCATATCTTGCATATTATCCATGTCCACTCTGTGTCTAAGAGCAATTTTTCTTCGATTCCTTGTCCATTCTTCAAAATTTGCAGCCTCCTTCACAGAGATGAACCTATCTGGAGCCCTAACTCCATATGGTACTCTTTTTCCCTTTCCTCTTCCTATATTACTGCCTCCTTCAGTATTTACTTCCCTTTCAATATTGGCATGCTTCGTTTTCACCATTTTTGCAGGAACTTCAACTTCGGGTTTGAGATAGAGATTGGGTTTCAAGATAGAGAAGATTTGAGAGAAAAAAGAGAAATGAACGGTGTGTTTGCTGTTAATGAGAGAAAATTGAAAAGATTGAGACGAAGAGGGAGAATCGGACGTTGAAATCAGTCGAGTTTTGTGTGATAGAGGGGTTTTAGACGAGAGAGTTTTGAGAAATGAGTGAAAAAATTAGAAAACTGGTTTTAAAATAGTAGAACTCGACGGTTTTTAGAAAATCGGTCGATCGAATTCTAAAATCGATTGTCTGGTTTTTATGATAGCAAGAAATCAGGCGTCTGATTTTTATCAAGGTCGTCCGAATATCTCGATAACTTTTTGTTAAAAAAAACTTTGAGCCGATTTTGAAACCGAACGTCCGGTTTTTTGAAGAGGCGTCTGATTTTTTTTTTGAAAAAAAATTCTGCAAGGATAAAGAATTAGAGGAATTCTGAAAGACTCAAACGACACATATTAGTCAGTAAATCTACCAATACCAAGTAATTTTCTCAAATAACAAAAATGATCTTCAGAGAGGGGTTTAGTAAAAAGAACAACAATTTGATCCTCTATGCAAATATATTCTAAAAATACGTCACCTTTAGTAACATGGTCTCTAATAAAGTGATGTTTGATTTTAATATGTTTTGCTTTTGAATGTTGCACAGGGTTTATGGAGAGATTTATAGCACTAGTATTATCACACACAATAGGTATGTTTTTAAAGAAAAAACCAAAATCAATTAAAGTGTGTTTCATCCAAAGTACCTGTGCACAACAACAACAACCGGCTGCTATATATTCCACTT
Source organism: Catharanthus roseus (assembly GCA_028651295.1). Taxonomy (NCBI): domain Eukaryota; kingdom Viridiplantae; phylum Streptophyta; class Magnoliopsida; order Gentianales; family Apocynaceae; genus Catharanthus; species Catharanthus roseus. Next base: position 23,909,494 of record JAPQWS010000153.1, on the reverse strand, counting down.
CGGCGGTTGATAAAGATACGCATGATTGTTTCTTGTTGTACCAAGATACTAAGAATCCTCCCAAGAATTGGCAATTTCCACTTGTACTCTTCTTTTCTACCTTACATTCGGCATAATCCGCATCGCTGTAGGCAATAAGATCAAAACAAGATTGTTTAAAGTACCACAAGCCATAATCATGTGATGAAATTAATACCTCAAAATACGTTTTACAGCTATTAAATGGGATTCTTTGGGGCAAGCTTGGAATCTAGCACACAAACATACTAAAAACACAATATCCGGCCTACTAGCCGTTAAGTAAAGCAAACTACCAATCGTACCTCTATACCTCTTCTCATCAACTTTCTTGCCTTTGTCAAGTTTCAATGATGAGCTCGAGTGCCAATACCTTTTGCATCGCTCATCCCGAATCTCTTGAGAAGTTCCTTGGTGTACTTCTCTTGGTTGATAAAGATGCCTTCTTTTTTTGCTTGATTTGTAGTACAAGGAAGTAGGTCAATTTTCCCATCATGCTCATTTCAAACTCATTTTGCATAAGGGAGGAAAATTCTTTACACAAAGAAACATTAGTAGCGCCAAAAATAATATCATCTACATAAATTTGGACAAGAAGAAGATCATTGTTACAAGAAGTTTTTGTAAAAAGAGTAGTGTCCACCACACCCCTTGAAAAATTGTTTGAAAGAAGAAAACCACTTAATTTCTCATACCAAGATCTTGGAGCTTGTTTTAAACCATAGAGTGCTTTTGAAAGTTTATAAACATAATAGGAAAATTTTCATGCACAAAACCGGGAGGTTGTTCAACATAAACTTCCTCCTCAATATCACCATTTAGAAAAGCACTCTTAACATCCATTTGAAAAAGCTTGAATCCTTTAAAACAAGCAAAAGCTAAAAGCATGCTAATGGATTCAAGTCTAGCAACCGGAGCAAAAGTTTCATCAAAATCTATGTCCTCTTCTTGATTGAATCCTTGGGTGACAAGTCTAGCTTTGTTTCTAATAACTTCTCCAGATTTATTTAGTTTATTTCGAAAAACCCATTTTGTGCCAATGGTGGGGTGATCACGAGGTCTTGGAACTAAAGTCCAAACTTTGTTTCTTTCAAATTGATTTAATTCCTCTTGCATAGCAATAATCCAAAACTCATCACACAAAGCATCATCAATAAACTTAGGCTCAATTTGAGATAATAGGGTAAAGTTGTCAATGAAGTACTTTCTTGTTCTTACCCCTTGTCATACATCACCAATGATTTCATCCTTGGAGTGTCCCTTTGGATATATCACATCGTGAGAAAGACTTTGAGCTTCGTGATCATTTTCTTATTTTTCCTCAATCTCTTCTTCCTCCATAGCATTTTCTTCCATTGTTTGAGTGTATAATGGTTGGTAGCTTAAAGGGTTATCTACGTCATCATCATTTCTCTTTTAAAAAATGTTAGTTTCATCAAAGTTTACATGAATGGACTCTTTAACACATAAATTTCTGTTATTGAAAATTCTATAAGCTTTCTTGTTTGAAGAGTAACCAAGAAAAATTCCCTCATCGAATTTTCTACCAAACTTCCCAAGATTGTCTTTGGTGTTTAAAATAAAGCATTTGCATCTACAAACTTTAAAATAGCCAATGGAGGGGGTTTTGTTAAAAATGAGTTCAAAAGGAGTTTTCTTTAAAAAAGGTCTCAAGAGAACACGATTTATAACGTAGCATGCGGTGTTAATGGTCTCGGCCCAAAAATATTTAGGACGGGAGTTTTCACAAGGCATTGATCTTACCATTTCTTGTAAAGTACGATTTTTCCTTTCCACAACACCATTTTGTTGTGGGGTTTTAGCGGACGAAAAATTGTGTTATGCAGAAATCATCACAAAGTTTTGTAAACTCTTGGTTGTTAAATTCTCTCCCAGTATCACTTCCCATAGAGATTAATTTGCAATCAAGGGAGGTTTGAACCTTTTTGAAGAGTTTTACAAATTCTTGAAATGCCTCATCTTTTTGGCTAAAAAACAAAGTCCATGTAAATCTTGAGAAGTCATCCACTATGACAAAAGCATACCTCTTACCACCAAGACTAGTGGTCCTCATAGGTCCAAATAAATCCATGTGAATGAGTTCTAAAGATTTTGAAGTTGAAATCAATTTTTTTGGTTTAAAAGAGGTCTTAATTTGTTTTCCAAATTGGCAAGCATCACAAAGTTTAGTTTTCTCAAAATGAAGTTTTGGTAAACCTCTAACAAGTTCTTTTGGAGAAAGTTGGATTAATAAGTCTATACTAACATGACCAACCCTTCTATGCCATAAGAATGCATCATCATCATCATGAACTGAGAGACATTTTAGTTTTTGTGAGATAAGATCTTCAAGATAAAAGACATAGAAATTACCAACCCTTTTTGCAACAAAAATAGTTTTGTTCTCAAACTTGTTTATGATAGAAGAAGAGTCACTTTCAAAAATAACTTTGGATCCATTATCACACAATTGGCTAATACTAAGTAAATTCAACTTCAAACCATCAATTAAAAACACTTCCTTAATTAAAGAAGATGAACCATATCCAATGTTACCTATATCGATGATCTTTCCTTTCTTCTTATCACCAAAAGTGACAAAGCCACCTTCGGTTTCTCTTAGCTCATTCATGAGGGATGGATTTCCGGTCATGTGTCTTGAGCATCCACTATCTAAGTACCACTTGGAGCTTGATTTATGTTCTCATCCTCCATTTCCATGAAGCACATGTTTACCTTTTCATCACCTTCACTTTCACTTGTATCTTGATCCCATGCACCAATAAGTCTCTTACCTTTCTTCTTTTTCTTTAAGGCTTCAAGCTTGGCTTCCAATGCTCCTTTTCTTTTTTCAATAGCCTTTGTACAATCGGCTACAAGGTGTTCTATGCTATTGCATTCAAAGCATCTTGCTTTGATAATGAAGAGTTTTGTCCTCCTTTCTTAAATGGAGGTTTCTTTCCCTTTTTATTAAAGTCTTTCTTATAGAATCTTTTGAATTTTCTCATAACCAAGGCTATGTCTTCATCGCCATCATGATCATCCTCATCGTTGGAAGGACTAGCTTGTTCTTCTTCATTTACTTTGAGAGCTATACTTCTTTTTCCCTTTTCTTATTCTTCTATCTCATTCAACCTTTTTACTTTTAATTCATAGGTGAGAGCCTATGAGTTCTTCAATTGGAAGAGTTCTTAAATCCTTTGATTCCTCTATGGTAAGACATTTTGGTTGCCATGCCTTAGGGAGTGCATCAAGAACTTTTCTATTTGCTTCTCCTCTTGAGTATTCCTTTCCATAAGCCTTGAGTCCTCTTGAATATTTCACTAATACTTTCATTTTGCTTCATCACAAAGAGTTTATAGTCTCTTACTAACAAAGCCAACTTTGATTCTTTGACTTGGTTGCTTCCTTCATGAGTGACTTCCAATAGTTTCCACATGTTATGGGCCGAGTCACATCCACTTACTCGATTGTATTCATTAACATCCAATGCACAACTTAGGATGTTCATGGCTTGGTAGTTTAAAGTCATCCTTCTTGAATCATATTCATCAAACTCTTCTACTTTCTTGATTCTTCCATCCTTTTGAGGGATAAAATATCCTTTCTCTACAATACTCCAAAGATCAAAGTTAATAGAACAAATATATATTTTGATTCTAGATTTCCAAAAACTATAATTTGTACCATTGAAAAGAGGAGGTCTATTTGTAGAAGAGCCTTCTACATATGGTAAACTAGAAACATTAGCCATGGTAAAAGAAAGATCTTTTGCTTCAAGGATGTTAGTCCTTTTTTAGAGAAGCTCCGCTTTGATACCAATTGAAAAAACCTTAAAGGAGGGTGAATAAGGTTTTTGGCTAATTTTTAGAAAATCTTTTGTGTAAATAACATGTAAACCTTCAATTTTGTTTGAGAAAGAATTCTACAACTCTTTAATAAAATTCCAAACCAAACAAAATCTTATAGTTTTGACAATCAAGCTAAAAGCATAGAAAGAGGAAGCACAAGAATTTATATTAGTTTACTCTCTGAAAGAGCTACATCCACTACCTTGAGTCAACATCCAAGGATTTTGCAAATTCACTATTGACAAAGTATACAACAATCATAATTTTGAGGATCACCCACCAAGAGTTTTGCAAGCAACCTAATCACCAACACAAATACAATCAAAGGATAACCCAAGGGGTTTTTCAACACAAACCTTTGATATTAATAAAAGAGAGATGAGTAAAGAATAATGTTACCAATTGAGCTTGAGAAGGAAAGATACAACTCAATTGAATACTTCTACAAGTTCCTTTCTACTTCTTCTTTGATGAAGATCAACAATGAAGCTCAAGAAGATGTTTTTGTGAGATAAAAGGTGTTTGAAGGAGTGTACTTTAAAACTCTTTAAAGGTTCTTAAATGATCTCAATAAATATTTCACCAACCAAAAAAACTTCTTTACTGCTGATCAAGAATTCATATATAGGAAAGAGAAAAAGTAGCTGTTATTGTCTGTGTAACTGTAACATTTTTGCAGTAAAAGACTAAAAGCGGATGACCGGTTTTAGAGAACGGACGTCTGATTTTCTTGTAACAGGAAAATTGGATGAGTCCTTTTTAGAATAGGAGACCGGTTTTGAAACAGAAAGAATCGGTTTTAAAATAGGACGTTTGATTTTTCTTTTCCTTTTGAAAAATAGGATGACCGGTTTTTGAGAGATTTTATAGCCAATTTTAAAAACAAAAGAGCTTTCCTTCTTATTTCAAAAACATGTATTCTTGATACTCTTTTAGAGATAAGAAAACTTTCAAAGGCATCAAAAACTCTATCAAGAATAATTGAGTTTTCAAGAATGGTGTATAAAAAGAAATTCATCCAAAAAGCTTCAGACTTGATCAACAAACAAAGATGAGAGTTAGGAAGTTTTACAAAAATACCTTAGCATATCCCTAACTAAGACATAAGTTTTTAAGGTCTTCAATGGCTTGATCTTTTCTCCTTCATTTTGCCTTGATCCCCAAAATCTTTTGTTTCTAAGAGTGTAGCTTTGAGACTTCAAATATGCTTCTTTTGTTCCATTGAAACAAAGCTTAATATATCATCACACAAACATATGTTAATCATAATCAAAATCATATACAATAATGCCCTTAGGGCTAACAGGGGTTATTACAATTTTTTCTATTATGTCCAGGCATTCGGTATCTACTACATCTTGGGGGAGAATCCAGATTTTGATAATCTATTTCCCCTTGAAGCCTTGTACTCTATTTTCGGCCCCGTTGATTGTTCATATTTAGAAGATAGAATGTTAAATTGTAATGAGCATCTCTCCACAAGTCCTCATGCCCAACCGAATAAAAATTAGATTGATATGTTTGTCTGTAAATTTCTCATGAATATATGTCCAGCACGTAAGCATCTATTCTTGTACCATTATCTTTACAGACTACAAGAACATGAGAACAAGGCAATATATATTCTTGCCATTTGCCATAACTACATGATTTTTCATTCATTTTTAAAATGTAAACCTTGTTTCTGCTGCCATCAAGACGTATCAGAGATTTAACCATGTAAATACCAGCTCGTGGGTTATACTGTGTAACTATGTGGTCTCTTGATTTCAATTCAATCCAAAGAAACTTGTCAAAAACTCTTGTTGGAAATGGATGCATATAGTTTTGGGTCTCCTGACCGTGCTGGTTGATGTACTTAACAAGTTTGAAGAATATTAATTCAACTAGGGCTTTTAAAGATAAGATCCTAACTTTTTTCAAGACTCTATTAAGTACTTCTAAAATGTTGGTTGTCATCACTCCGTGCTTGTGCCCACCATTATGCAGGAGTGTCTATTTCTCTAGGGGTATCTTGGCTAAATAAATGTAAGCTTCTACATTTCTTTTTTGAATTCCGTTCATGACACGTTCAAATTTCCATTACTTAGCTTCAGTCTCAGTCTGCCACATTAAACTTTTTAATTCACTATTCTTAAAGGTCTTGGTGAAATTTGCCTGAATGTGGCGTAAACAAAACCTATGCACCGGAAATGGAGGTTGCCACAATGCTTAATTTTGCATAGTAGATAAAATCCCTTTGTGGTGATCGGACATTAAATAAACGTGTCGATCCTTAACAACATTTTCCCATAGAAGTTTGAGGAACCAATTTCAATTTTCGGACGACTCTTTATCAACAAGTGCAAATATAAGAGGGAACAAATGGTTATTCGCATCCCATATGCTTGCAGTTAATAGTACGCCCTTATATGGTCCCCAAAGATGAGTGTCATTCACAGAAATCACCGGCAATTTTGAAATCCATTTATACAAGGCTCGAAACACCAAAAAAAGAAATTTGAAAACATTGTCCGTGGGAAATCTATGAGTAGCATGCTCTTTTGCCCAATAAGTGTAATCATTACCTCTGAACTGTAGTCGATGTAGATCCAGACAAGTATCACTGGTAGCAGTATATGCTGGTCACGGCCAAACTATCGCATCATGCGGCCTAGAAGATGATACTCCACTATCTCGTAACATATCAGTGGCATCTTTGCCCGCCACAAGTCAAAAGGCACCAGAAAACGCTCAGGATCCGGTAGCCGGACAAATTGTAAAAACAAATTTAAAAACCCTAAATAATAATCATATCATTAAATATATAAAAAAGTAAAAAATATAATTTAAAGTCGTACTTGATCTGATGGTATAAAATTTAACTGATCTCTATAAGTAAGCAAGACATATGTAAGAAGTTGGCTGAGATCAAATGACTTCCACCACATAGCACCAAGTGGAGTACGAGGGTCTTGTTCCACATGCCTATCTAACTGAGGACGCAGAACAGGAATACGCAACCATACCCAAATATGAAGTAGTACAAGGGCTTCCCTTATCCATCGTGCACCCCCTAAAGCTACCCTACATAAGCATCTATATAAAAACCATGATACATAACTGCCCCAATTATAAGTATGGATAGCATCAAAATCCTCTAACAGATTGATGTATCGTATGTGAATCAAGCTGCCCGATATATCATGGAGTATATGACCTCCAAGAAGTAAGAAAATAAACCTCCGGGCACGCATGATAAGAGCATCATCAATCTCTGATTCTGTGAACTCTCTCAAGATCCAAGCCTCTAAAGGTTCCTTCTTAACCTTATATTCGGAAAAGTGAGTAAGAGACAACCGAATACCAATAAATCTCTCAATCATATCAATCTAATACTGCTTATAATGTACACTCCAACTAGGACTTGTACCAGGCAATCCTTCTATCTGTAAACCCCATAAGACATGCACATCTTGTAAAGTGACTGTCACCTCACTGCAAGTCATGTGGAATGTGTGGGTCTCAGCCCTTCATCGCTCATGAAAAACCTTAGAGGGTGGGTGAATAAGGTTTTTGACTAATTGAAAAACTTTTGTACGATTAAAATATAGAACCTCCGATTTTGTTTGAAGAAAAATTTAATAACTCATTTTAATAAAATTCCTAACCAAATAAAATCTCTTTTATGAAGAATGATCAAACAATAAACATAGAGGTAACAAGCAAATCACAAAAAGAGAGACAAAGAATTTATTGTGGTTCACTCTCTCAATAGAGCTACAGCCACTACCTTGAGACTTAACTCAAGAATTTCACAAATTCCACTAGTCACAAGTCTTTACAAAATACCACAATGAGGATCAGCCTTCAAGGGTTTTGCACATAAACCTCAAAGATCACAAAACAATACAAGATAATCAAAATATCAAAAGATCACCCAAAGGGTTTTCACAAAACCTTTGATCACAATATAAGATGAGAGAGTACAGATGGAACAATATTACCAAAGAAGCTTGAAATGAATAGAATACAACTCTGTGAACTGATTCTACAAGCTTCCTTTCTTCCTCTTTGAAGAATGATCAAACAATATAGCTCCAAGAAGTTTTTCTTTTGAATTTTATAGAAGATAGAAAACGTACTCTTTAATACTCTTAAATGTGTTCAATAGAACTTCTTCAACAACTCCTTATTTATGGCTGATCAATAGCCCTTTTATATGTGAAGGTAAAAAACTAGTCGTTACTGTCAACAGCAACGGTCATTTTTTGACAGTAAAAACAGAAACTAGACATCCAGTTTCTAAAATAGGTCGTCCGATTTTTTTGGTAACAAAAAATAGGATGACCGATTTTTGTAAATGACAAAACTAGGATGACCGATTTCTTTAAAAGGATTAAGAAATTCGAACGTCCGATTTTATGTGTTTTCAAAAATAATTTGGACGACCGTTTTTAAGAATTCGATGACCTATTTTTCTGTTTTTCAGACTTTGTGAAATGTTTGTAAAACACAGATGTTTCTTCACTTTCAAAATATGTATTCTTGATACAAAAGCTTATAAAACATGTAACAAATTTAAATCCTCAAAGCTTTATCAAAAACACTTAGTACTAAGGAGCTAACATAAATTATCAAAAATCAAAGAAACAAGTTAGGGAGTTTTACATAAATACCTTATTAAGCTATCCCTAACTATTCTTCTAGTCTTCAAAGTCTTTTACTTGATCACTTATCTTCGACAAGTCTTGTAATCTTGAATTATCTTTTGCTTCTTTGTACATTATCCTTCAGACTCCTTTTGTGTATCTTTTATTCTTCTTACAAAACTACTTCTATTATCACAAAGAACAAGTTAATTATAATTAAAATACTTTAAACAAATATGCCCTTAGGGCTTAGGTTTTAGGGTCAATGCTAGGGTTTTAGGGCTAAGGTTTCAAGGTTAAGGTTGGGGTTTTAGGATTTAGGGTTTAGGGTTTCAAGGTTTAGGGTTTAGAGTTTAATTTTTATCATTACAAATTGTTTTCTTTTAATTACATACTTTAAGGTTTAGAATTTTTTAGATTCGAATTTCTAGGTTTAAGGTTTATAGTTTTAGATAAGGTTTTTTGGGTTTACAGTCTCAAGATTAGGGTTTAGGGTTTAATTTTTATCATTACAAATTATTTTTTTTAAATTATAAATTGTTTTTTTTTTTTTTTTTTTGTATAGAATTTTTTGGATTAGGATTTCTCGATTTAAGGTTTATAGTTTTAGAGAAGGTTATATTCTCTTTTATTTCAAACAAAAAAATTGAAACAAACAGTTTTCTTGGAATATACATTTATAAGAAATTAACAGAACAATATAAATGCTCATAAATGTTCAACAAAAATAAACAATTAAGGTTTAAGGTTTAAAAAAACAAAATAAATTATAGAACCCATATCATCTTAATAGCAAAATTGTAAGCAAAATTATTAAAAACACATTTCATCAAATCACATTTTTAATATAAACATACAACTAGTTTAATAAAATGGTCAAATATGCACAAATCTGACAAGAACAACAAGCACTAAAAATAATTATAAAACCTACCAATAGAAAAATAATTTACAAGAAATTGATGAAATAACCCAGATAAAATTCAGAAAAAATATTCACAATCACAATAAACAACAATTTTCATATAGACACGATAAATCAATACCGAATGCAAAAAGATTAAAAACATTTAAAAGAGTAAAACTTAACAATAGGAAATTTACCAAAGTTCGGAATAAATTGAACTCAAATATTGAGTTTTTGATGAGCTAGCTTCCTTTTTGTCGTTCTTCGTACTCTACGTTCCTTCGTACTCCACGGTACACTTTGAACATAGCAGCAGTGGCGAAAAAGCAAGGCAGCTGCGGAAGGAAGAAGAGGAGGGAGGAAGGAAGGAGAAGAGGAAGAGAATAAGAGAAGGAAGGAATGAGAAGAGCAAGAGAAGAAGAGAAGGAAAGCAAGAAGAAGAAGCAACGGCGGAGAGGGAGGAAAAGTTTTAGGTAGAGTTTTTATTTTTTATTATTATTATTATTTTGGCAGAAGAAGGATGAAGACGGCCATGGTTTTGTTTTAAGTCGTTAAAACATGATAACGTACGTAGCATGTAAATTATATGCGTTATCCTTACTGATAATACATATGCTGGATGCATTATTATCCAGCTCACCCGCCACCCTGTCACATCAACCACTACATCAGTAATGTCGCATAATTTCAAAATTAAATCGATGATTAGCGATAACGCACATGCTATGTGCATTATCTTTAATGATAACGCACATAGCATGTGCGTTATGACCAAACTGAAATTAAAAAAATTAATTGCCACCACTTTAATGACTATTTTCTAAAAAATGACCAAATATAACCAAATATAACCAAATGTTACTTGCACAAAAAGAGAAGATCAAGTAGAGAGTCTGCATCCTGCACAAATACAATGGACATGGCTACAATTTACGAAAAGCATTAGTCATTCCAAAAGCCTTGAACATTACAACTAATAAATGATCTCATTATATTTAAACTTTTATTTAAAAGCTAATAGTAAATCATCTCATTATATTTATACTTTTTATTTAAAAACTAATAAAAGGCATATTTATTAAATTTATATAAATGAACTTCTTAATCCACGATATTATAGAGCAAGTTGACCCATTTAATATTGTTCTTATACCAATAAAGAGAGAAGAGGTGAGGTACATATTTCTTGTTCTTTTCAATTTTAGTATTTATTGTTCCAATATTGGAATATTTGTGCAAACCTAGAAAAAGAAAATTTGCAATTTCCAAGATAATGGAAGGCATGAGCTAAATCTTGGTATTGATGATTTCTCACCCTACATATGTCAGTACATAACATTGATAGCTTCTCCCTATGTTAATAGATAGCCATTCAATGAGAAATATAAATTTCTTTATAAAAAATTAAAATTTTAAAAAATAAGATAATTTTTTAATTACAATATAATTTTTATTCTTTTAAATAAAGAAAGAAAAATAATAAAAATAAATAAATAAAAAAATTCAATAAATTTTTATTAAATAATTAACTTATTAACCGATACCAATTATTAAAATACTTTCGATGCCAAATCGATTCTCAAACGGTAACTTTTTTTCTTATTAATACTAAACCCACACAAAATACTAAAACCACAACAAAGGAGAGAAAATAATAGATTATATGACAGTGTAAAAAGTGATTTAATATATTGAAGTAGAAAAATAACAATTTAAATGTAATTTACAATGGGAAAGCTGCCAAACTTTTGTAAATGGGCATCGTTACTTTTTATTAAAAATTCAAACGTGATGTGCGAAATTGATAAAAGGACAAATAAGTAATTTCATTACTCACTGTTTGAAAATTTTACAAAATTGACCTCATCAACCCATTAGAATCAATTTTTCCCGTCAATAAAATTTTTTTACCAAAACATATTAACTTTAGTATAATTGACTTTAAGAAATGCTAAATCCATTTGAAATTACTATTTGAAATATTTAAAATTATTATCAGTCACATAATTTATCATATAATCGATAGGTTATTCATCGAAATTGAAAAAAAAATTTGTACCGTTATCATCCCTAAAAACCTATATATTTATTACCATCCTCAACAAGTCTAAAACTTACTTCTCCAATCAACCAAGTTAAAATAATATCAAATCAAGCAGAGATTAGCGCAACCAAAGAAGCCAAGCTGACACTGGGAGGAGAAAACGAGGCATTTCCAAAGGGGTTTCCACCGAGCTGCTATCTTGGAAACAATGGAAGTGATCTTCAGTCAAGTCACCCCATCTATCCTGCAACTCGACTTCGTAGATATATTAGAGGCCCGATAATGATACTTGGTTTTACCTACCTGCAACAAGGCAAAAGGGATATAGTATTCTTCCACAAGTGTAAAAGCATCTTTAAATTGTAAATGATAAACAAATTCTGAAGTGTTACCAATTACCACCATCAGTAGTGCAATATGAAACTTGCTGCTTATACCAAGACTAAAGAGAATGCATACTAATTGCCTCGGGAAATACACAGTAGAAAGGTTCTACTGTTCAAGCCAAATCATAAAAAAATAAAACTAAAAAAATAGAAAACTGCCAATAATACCCCAAAACCAGCAAAAACCTTCATAAATACTATATGTCACTCCAAGCCAAAATCATAGATCGTTGAAAGACAATATTGAACCTAAAATTACTACCCTTCTAATACACATACTCGTGCCCTGACTATCAACTCATTTTACAAAAAGTTCTCTCGCGCCATGACGAGTAGACATTGCTTGGTTCACATTCCGGATTGGTTGAAGTGATTTCTATAGACTTCAGAAGAGACATATATGAAGAAGCCTTGTAAACCATTTCCACATTTTGTCCACTTTTCACAAAAATAAATGAAGGATGATATATAGGGTTCATATTTGCTACAGATAAATAATTCAAGTTAACATATCAAACAAACATCAAAGAAAGGTCAGATCTGTATTACTAGATCAGGCATGATAATTTGACACCACCATGGTTACAGCGCTGGCAGCATTTAAGGGAGGGATCCAGATGAGTCCTTCACCACACAAGAATGCCAAACAGTTGCCCTGCCAAGTCGCGGTTTGAATATCCCAAATACCCAATCGTTTGCTCTGAGAATAGCCTTCCCTTGATTAGTAAAAAAGAAAGAGACAAAAGGCAGGCTTTCAAGAAAGATTAACACAGTCATAGACCATAGGAGGGGCAAAATGCAACTTTGCTGAACCACAGGAATAAAATAGAAATCAAGGGCTGTCGGTGCATAAGATGATTGCAAGGCAAATCATTGGCCAGAACAGAGACGGGCAACCACCCTTCAGAAATCCCGACCTCCCTGAAGCCTAATTCTGAGTTGAGAAGACTGGCACTGGGGCTTACATCAACTGACTATTAAATGCAGCAGATATAAGCTTACCTAGTAAATGAAAGATCACAAGAATTTTAAACAAGTATATAAAGTGAAACTACTTCAAAGATGGACCCTCTGGAAACAAGGTGCACCAAAAATTTGCATACCACAACCAGAGCAGCAAGCAAAGAGCAACCATTCTGTGGACTTCTACTTTGTGATGTATAGATAATAATGAAACACAGATGGATCAGAAACTAACACAGACAAGAAGACACAGATAAGATCAATAAGATGGAATAGGGCTCAGATCTCTATTCAAACAGGCATTGACGTCGTCACACCACATGAATACAAATTAACAGTTGCATGAAAGGGCAGAATGTAAAAGCCATTGACAAACATTAACACCCTCTTCTCGGCTCTAGTGTTAATTTCACAACAACCATATGGCATCCTGGTACCATAATGGTCTTAGGCTTGGAGGTCACCATTGAGCGTTGGGCAAAACAATTCAATGGCCGCATTTGCAATAAAAACAAATTAAGGAAGGGTAGACCAAGCAGAGCAGATTGCGGAATTAACAAAGGAAGAAACAAGCTCTAGTTATGAATTAAATAAAAGTAGATAAGTATCATAAAGAATCTTACTCCTTCACAACCTAGAGTCTCCTTCCTTAAGGAACCTCACAACCTCACCGCATCCACTGCCTTATATCTGCAACATAAAGGTATCTGCCAAATTTCACTACCAATCAACAGTCGTTACTGTCCAACAGTGTGCATCAACCGAAAAAGGAAAGAAGACCGACAATCAAATTGTAAAGACCTAGATAATGAGATAATGTAATTGTTTAAGTTTGATAGGAGTAATTCAATAATAGTCTTGAACATTGATACTTCCTTTTAGTAATTTGGAAACTAGCATTTTGATTTCCCTAGATTCTATGTGGAGACAAATAAGATCAATAAGAAGGCTCAGATTTCCATCCAACTAGGCATTAAGGTTCTGACACCGCCATGGATGCAAATAACCAGTGGCATTCTAAGGCAGAGGGGTAAAGCCATCGAACAAATAGCAAGACCCTCTTTCCTTAATGCCATCTGGGATGCCCCTCCAAGGTACGGGTCAGATATTACCATCAATGCCAAGATTATTTCCCCCAGAAATGTCATCACCGCCTATAATTGCACAAAAACATCATCACAAGCAGCAGTGAAGAAAGAAAAGGGTCTATTCTCAATTGCATTAGAAAAAGCTGGTCCATAAGTTTCCAACATGGAAAGCATCATTCACATCCAAACCAGCCCCTGAACAAAAGGTAGCCATATTCTTTTATTTTTTCCTTTTCCCTTTTTCTTAAGAGCTGTTAACTTTGTGTAGTATGAATACTAAATCATTGGCTAAACAGAGAGGGGCAACCACCCTTAGAGAAATCCCATTACTCTGTCGCCTCATTCTTGAGGGAACTGATCTTTTCACAATAACAAACAAGTAAACTCCAATCCAAGTACGAGCTGACCTTTTTTTAAGATCTTTAGCTGAATCAAGCTAGAGAGAGACTCCGACATGGCTGCATACCCAGTCGCATGCAAGAGCAAGAAGAAGCTGACCAGAGCTTTCTAATCTCTGAATTGCCATCTGGGTTGCCCAACAAAGATTCGGTCTTACAGATCTCTCTGCGGATTGCAATCTGAAAGAGAGGAACATCATCACAGCCTGTTGGTAAAGCAAAATATCCAATCAGATAAAGAATTTCTTTTTCAAGTTTAAAACTAATCAATAGAGTTAAGAACATTAAGAGTTTTACTTTTTAAAAAAGAAAAAAACTTGCTGGATCAAATTGATCTAATTGAATTTGATAAAAAAGAGTAAAATTTTTTTGCCCCTATTGATAGTATTTTTCATAATAAATGAAAGTTAAAATGGTAAAATGATCCATTCCCAAAAATTGCTTTTAGCCATTAAAGTCCCTAATGATTTACACACCTCTGAATTAGATACCGGATATAAAGGGCTAAACTTGCAGCTCAATTATTTGGAAAATAAAAGAGCAGTTTTACATCCTCGTTAACATATGCTAACAATTTCGCAAATTATTTTTGGAAAGATTCAGAATCGTATACAAAGTTGTTTATAACACTCATGGAAACAAATAAAGGAAAGGGACGACAAGGACATTGCATAAACGATTTCATAACTTATTCCAGCAGCTGAAAGAACATATTCCTCTGTAAAAGCTGATATCCTCAAAGAATAAAATCCAAATGAAAACATTCGGCAGATAACTGAAATGAAACACTTTAGCTCATTTGTGCAACATAATATGAAATGAGCAGAGGTAGATCAGCAGAATGAATATCCATTGTTAAACCTAATGAAAGCACCCCCGATTATACAGTATCCTATTACTCTAGAGAGCTTTTTTTTTATTATTTTTTCAAATAATGTTAGTGTGGTAATGGTTTTTTTTAACCTATAAAAGCCTGTATTCTTCAGATTATTATTTTAATCTGCGAGCCCCTATCATAGATCACATATAACTAAAGAAACACATAGTAGGCATTCTGTTGTTCAATATCTTAAAAATAAATTAATTAATTAAAAAAAAAACTTTGACACAATGCCCGGATAATTCCCCAATACAAGCAAAAAGCATTATAAACACAATCACTCCAAGCCGATTTCGTAGATATTGCAAGACAACAGTGAGCTGAGGTGACTGCCCTTCTAATACACAACATACTCTTGCTCTGACTATCAACTCGTTTTACAAAAAAGTTCTCTCTTGCACCATGACAAGTAGACATCGAAGGTGGCCAACCTACACGGTTTACCTATTATAAGGTATTTAGCTCGTTCTCCATGGGTATCTGAACATTAGCGTACAAAAGTTATGAGAACCAAATATTATAGGCAGGGGGTTTCAAATTCTAGTCCCTATCTTGCAAAAGCGAATACTCCCATTCCCAATTAACTAGATGCATATTCACCAGTAAAATACTCAAATATTGCATGGAACTTCGAGAGGCAGTGTGAGATGACTGTAAACACTTGAATGATCACTCCCACTCACACTCTAATTAGCAACAAATTACTTGAATACTATCATAAGTATTCAAATGAACCTAGTCAAAGCACTGAAATGGTTCACATCACAGTAGATCAGGAAAGAGAATGTGATACTGCCATGGTTGCAACAACAGCTGAATGTGAGAAAGGATCTAAGCGAGTCCAAACCCAGCCATGGATATAGTCCAGGTTGCCCCACCAAGATACAGATCGGTTACTCGACGCCCAACCCATTAGCTTTGAGAGTAAAATCATCACACACATAGAATTACAAGCATAGCAGAGGGTTAGGAGATCAAATGAACCTTTCCCAGTGAAAGGGACCATCAGTTTGTTACAATGGTTTGTGAAATCATAGGGAATACCCACCTTACAGAATTCTTCCCCCTTTCTTTTGGTAATACCTTACAGAATTCAAATCTCTTTCTTGCCTTTGGTGAACTGAAGTTCAAAGAGCCTGCTAGGCTCACATTCTGGATTGGTAGAAGTGCTTTATAGAGACTTTAGAAGACTCTTATATGAAGTCTTCTAAACCATTTCCACATTTTGTCCATTTGCAAACACTCAATTCACAAAAATAAATGAAGGATGATAGTGTACATATTTGCTAGTAGATATATAATTCAAGTTAACATATCAAAGAAAGCGCAAAGGTAAGATCTGTATTACTAGATCAGGTGTGATAGTGTGACACCACCACAGCTACAGCACTTGTTGCTTTTAAGGGAGAGATCCAGATGAGTCCTTTCCCACAGAAGCATGCCATCCAGTTGCCCTGCCAAGTCATGATTCAAATTTCTCAAATACCCAATCGTTTGCTCAGAAAATAGCCTTCCTTTGATTATTAAAAAACAAAGAGACAAAAGGCACGCTTTCAAAAAAGATACAGAAAGATTAACAGAGTCATAGACCATAGGAGGGCCAAAATGCAACTTTGCTGAACCTCAGGGATAAAACATAGTTTTCCTATGAAACCAAGGGCTGTTGGTTCATAAGATAATTCATAATTGCTAGGCAATCATTAGCCAGAACAGAGAGGGGCAACCACCCTTAAAAAACTCCGACCTCCCTAAAGCCTCATTCCTTGAGTTGAGAAGACTGATGTACTGGGGACCTGGGGTTACTTCAACTGACTATTAAATGGAGCAGATGTAGCTTACCTAGTAGATGAAAGAACATAAGAATTTTAAATAAGTATTTATGGTGAACTACTTCCAAGATGGACCATCTGAAAACAAAGTGCACCAAAAATTTGCATACCACAACCAGAGCAGCAAGCATAGAGCAACCATTCTGTGGACTTCTACTTTGCCATCTATAGACAATAATCAAACACAAGTGGGGCAGAAACCAACACACAGACAAGAAGAGACAGATAAGATGAATAAGAAAGGAATAAGGCTCAGATCTCTATTCACCCAGGCATTGACATTGTGGCGCAGCATTGATGCAAATTGACAGTTGCATGAAAGGGCATAGTGTAAAGCCATTTGACAAACATTAACACCCTCTTCTGGATCTAGGGTTAATGTTACAACAACCATATGGCATCCTGGTACCATCATTGTCTTAGGCTTGGAGGCCACTGTTGAGCGTTGGACAAAACAATTCAATAGCCGCATTTGCAATAAAAATAAATTAAGAGAGGACAAGCAGAGCAGATTGCCGTATTAACAGAGGAAGAAACAAGCTCTAGTTATGAATTACATAAAAGTAGATAAGTATCAGAAAGAATCTTACTCCTTCACGGCCTAAAGCCTCTTTCCTTGAGAAGCCTAAGGACCGCACCACATCCACTGCCTCATATCTGCAATATATAGGTTCTCTTGCCAAATTTCACTACCAATCAACAGTCACTACTGTCTAACAGAACGTGTCAACCACAACAGGAAAGAAGACCAACAATCAGATTGTAAAGATCTAGATAATAAGATAATGTAATTGTTTGAGTTTGATAGAAGTAATTCAATGAATAGTCTTGAATATTGTTATTTCCTTTCGTTAATTTGGAAATTGGCATTTTGGTTTCCCTAGATTCTATGTGGAGACGCATAAGATCAATAAGAATGCTCAGAGTTCTATCCAACTTGGCATTAAGGTTCCAACACTGCCATGGATGCAATCACCAGTGCAGGCTAAGGCAGAGGGGTAAAGCCATCGAACAAATAACAAGACCCTTTTTCCTTCATGCCATCTGGGATGCCCCTCCAAGGTATGGGTCGGATTTTACCATCAACGCCAAGTTTATTTCTCCCAGAAATGTCATCAGCGCCTGCAATTGCACAGAAACATCATTACAAGCAGCAGCAGTGAAGAAAAGGGCCTATTCTCAATTGCATTAGAAAAAGATTGTCCATAAATTTCCAACATAGTACGCGTCATTACCAACCAAACCAGTCCATGAACCAAAGGTAGCAATTTCTTGTATTTTTTCCTTTTTCTTTTTTCCTAAGGGCTGTTAACTTTGTGTCGTATGAATACTAAATCATAGGCTAAGCAGAGGGGCAACCACCCTTAGAGAAATCCCATTACTCTGTCGCCTCATTCTTCAGGGAGCTGATCTAAGTTACTCATTGATCATCATAAGATTTCTCCACAAGGACAAACAAATAAACTCCAATCCATGTACGAGCTCACAAGAAATGGCTAAGATGTTTAGCTGAATCAAGCTAGAGAGAGAATCCGACATGGCTGCATACCCAGTTGCATGCAAGAGCAAAAGAAGCTCACCAGAACTCTTCTAATCTCTGTGAGTTGCCATCCGGGTTACCCAACCAAGGTTCGGTCTTACGGATCTCTCTGCCTATTACTATCTTAAAGAGAGGACTATAATCACAGCCTATTGGTAAAGCAAAATATCCAATTAGATTAAACGATAACAACGAGCAAGGCAGGAGAAAGATTGGGTTTTTTAGCCAAATCTTTCCCGGAATGATCATTTCCTTTGCTTTTGCACAAAAAGGGCAGTTGGTTATGGCATCGCCGAAAATCATTGACATACAGAGAGGACCAACCGCCCTTTAAGAAATTCCCGACTCCCTGCAGCCTCGTTCTCTGAGTTTGCGTGACATTTGCCATTCTGGTCGCCATCGGAATTAACCGTTGCGACCAATTTCAACCCTTCCAAAGATTCGGAGCTCGAAGGAGGGGTTTTTGACCTATTTGGCCCTAAACTCCGCAAATGACCCTGTTTTTTGAGGTTTGGGCAGAAATGGCCGGAATGCAATGTGTTCAAGAAGAAGAAAAAGAAAAAGAAGAACGCATTTTTAATATCAATTCAATGTTTTTCACCAGAATTGAAGGCCGAATTGATGCAGAAGTTGATATTGTTCAGCGCCCGTGAACGAATTGGCTCAGATTATTTATTTATTACTATTTATTTAAGATATATTCCCTTTGCCGAACATCAAAGAGATGGCTCAGATCTTCAGCTGAATCAAACCAGTGTGAGAGAGAGAGAGAGATTCCGCCATGGCTGCAAACCCAATTGCATTCAAGAGAAAAAGAAGCCAATCAGAACTCTTTTCATCTCTGAATAGCCATCCGGGTTGCCCTACCAAGATACGGTCCTATGATCTCTCTACCCGATTACAAACTCCAAAAAAGGATTATCATCACAGCCTGCTTGATCCAATCAGAAAATATTGAAACGAGAAGCAAAAGAGGAAAAAGATTGGTCTTTTAGCCAAATCTTTTCCAAGAATAATTGTTTTCTATGTTGTTTTTTCCCCAGAAAGGGTTGTTAGTTAGGTATCACAGGAAATCATTGGCAAACAGAGAGGGGCAACAACCCTTTAGGAAATTCCCAATCTCCCTGCAGCCTCATTCTGAGTTTGCTAAATTTACAAACCATTTGCCATTCTGGGTCGCCGCCACCAAAGTTCATCCCCTTCCCGAGGTTTGGGTTAAGGCCAAGTTTGGAAGTTTAGGAGAGAATAGAAAAGAAGAGAAAGGAAAAAACAAGGTGGAAATTTATAGCTGTTCACAGAATGGCCGCAAATGAAAGGGAGTTCACCAAAATGTTTGTGAAAAAAAACTTTGGTTAATGCTGGGTTCGACTTTTTTAAATTCGACTCAAAACTCGATAAATATATATAAATTATATTTTTATATATTATTTATAATATTAAATTTTTAATTAAATAAAAATTTTAATTATTATAAACTTTATTAAATAATTTATTCAAATTTTGAGTTATATATCAATATAAATATAAACTGAAAATACAAAATTGTAAATTCAATTAGTAAATTTATATTAATTACTTACTTATAATCTCATAATTCAAATAAAAATTTATGATTAATTTTTTTTAATTGTTGTAGTGGCGAAGCACAATTGAGAAATTCACGTATCACTAATACGGACAACTTCTGGTTTTTCGCTAGACCATAGTCTTTGAACTCCGATCAAGCTACGAACACGAGTAGGTAGGCGGCTAGAGGGGACAGCTGGGCTGCTTTTTAAATAAATCTCCGGCCGCTCAGTACCACAATTGGTGCGAGCTGTAAGGAGTCTCGGTTTCGAGTCAAACTGGAGCGTCATTTCATTCTCATAACGGGAATGAGTACACCACAAGACCAGACAAGTTGCTCCCCTACCCCACACTGCAATGGCAGCATCTATCTTTTAAGTTAAGTCAATATTTTCAATTAATTAATATTATATATTTTTAGGTTTTTTATGGTACCCAAATATTATTTAAAAAATAATCTATTCACATATTTTTTCTAACAATGCGTGTCACAATGAACTATATACTCTATAAAATAAAAACTCTAGAAAATCTCGCGAAAAGCTCATGTTCGATTCAGACTCGAGACGAAACATTAAAAAAATAGGCTCGTTGACGCTCAGCTTGAGCTCAAGTTCGAAAGAAAGTTGATAAATTTGACTCGATTAAATCAAGTTCGGCTCGGCTAAGATCATTTACAACCCTACTTGGGAATAGGAAGGATAAATCGTAAACCCTGAAAATCGAAACTTTTTTTGGGGGGAAGGGGTAAGGACTGAAAATCGAAACTTGAAAGGTGTAAAGTGTGAATTGTTAAGTGCTAAATTCTAAGTGTGAGCATTGATGTGTAATTAATTAATAAATAGTAATTATATATAAAAAGTGTAATAATTTAATAAACGATATACGTATTCAAATTTCAAACTTAAGAATTAATTAAAATTTATAACTACAATTAAGCACATCATAAATAATTAGTGCTTTACAAAAATTATTATCAAACACATTTAAATATTAAGCGCTCAATAATTGCAATTATCAATCCCACTTAATTTAATAATATCTTAATTAATTCATTTTAAGATATAACTTAATTTAACTTATAAGTCCTACTTTTAGGCCTAGATAGACTCTGTTTGGATTGGATTTGGTTCTGAAACTCAATAAATTTTTCCAATTTTTGGACCTGCAAATTCTCTCACAAACAATTACAATTTTTACGAAATTCAAAAAAAATTCTGACAACAAAACTATATCCAAATGCACCCATATTTAGGAGGGAAGAGAAGAGAAGTTGAGAGTAGAGAAAAGAAATTAAAACGGTTTGTTCAAATTTTGTTCTAAATATATATATATATATATATATTATTGTTTGGGAATTAACAGATGAGTGAAATGAAAAAATATAAGGAGTATCTTTACGTAAATTATTTTGGAGAAATTAGTTGTAAATACCATAAAATATTTTATTCTTTTCTTTTTACTATCAAGCATTTTTCAATTTATTTATTATTATAATTATGGTGAATGACGACGAAATTCGATAGTGGTGAGCATACTCCACTTGTGTACACTAAATCTTAATTTGGTTGGGGTGAAACTAGAGAGGAGAGTAGGAGGGGATGTAAATTATGACATAAATGTCATATATACGTCATTTGGTTTGAACGTAAAAGTATAAGGAATGTAAATAAGGAGAGGGGAGCTATCCCCCTCCGCGTCAGCAAATTAGCCCCTTCCGAAACGGGCGGATTGAGGCGTAAATGATGTTAAAAAGTCTATTTTATCCTCTTGCAAATTTATCCTAAAATAAACTCCTATCTCATACATATAACATTCCTAGCTTTATGCAATGTATATCATAGTAAATTATATATAATAAAAACTATTTACTTTCCACTTTTCATCTAACCAAACAAAGGAGAGTAAATGTGATTTACTTCCCTCCCACCTCAACCAAGCCTTAGTTTGGTTCGCCGAGGGGGAAGGACACCATTTACTTTCCACTAGAGGATATATATTCATTTACTTCAAAATTGTTTGGTTGGGTGGGGGAAAAATAAATATGATTTACTTCCCTCTTTTTGGTTGGGTTAAGAAGTGGAAGGTAAATAGTTTTTATTATATATAATTTACTATTATATGCATTGCATAAAATAGAAATGTTATATATATGAGATAGGAGTTTAGTTTATAATAAATTTGTAATTAACTAGTAAAAGGATAACAGCTGGCTTTTTCATTTAAGTCCCAATCCATCCATTTTGGGTGGGGTTAATTTGCTGACGTAGAGGGGGAGAGTTCTCTCTCCTCATTTATATCCTTCCACATTTTACGTTGCAACCAAATGATGTAAATAGGACATTTACGTCATCTCCTTTCACAAATGATTCTTTTGAAATCCAATGCAAAATTTTCAAAATCAAACTCTATCCAAGAGCATTGATATTTAAAATGGAACTACTCTCAAATGAATATATATATATATATATATATAACAGGCAAGTGAACCTATCAATGTAGTACTAGAGAACCTCCCAGGTTGTCGAACTCAAGGAACGGAGAAGCTATAATAATTGATCGTCTCTCTAAGGTTTAATCAAAATAAAATAGTTGGAAAGAATTTTTAAACTAAGTAAAATACTTTAAAAACAAAATAAAAAATAATTGAAATAAAGTTTTAGAAAGAAAGTATTTAAACTGTAGAATCCTAAAAAATCCTTTAGTTAATTCATTCAAAACTTTGAAAAAATAGTAGACTCGTTGATCGGGTCTCACTCGTTAATTAGGGTTAACCCTATCTCTTGGTGAAAACTCACTATTCCCCTAAATGATTAGAAAATAATGAATATCTTCTCTCCCTAACTCAATTATGAATGATTAAACTATAGGAGTGATTGCTAACGATCTAGAAGCTGTAGCAATTATCTCTAATCAACTACTAAATTTATATTGTTCAATTTTAGCCATAGATTGTTCTTTTTTTTTTAATTGCAAACAACCTATGCAAATGCGCTAATTACCAATAAAATTAGCAACACAAACAATATAATTGAACAAAAATCAACTTTCAATTCAACAAATTAATCCATAAAATCCAATAAAAGTAAAGCTAAGGTCATTTAGGGTTCAACCCTATTTAAACACAAAGAAACCTAGCCACTAAAATCATCATAATTATAAAATTCATATAAGAATTTATAATAAACAAGAGTTTAGAAGGCTTTGGAGTTTCAAATGAAGAATCCACGATCCGGAATGTCGCCCGAGCTCCTTTCTTGATTCGCCCCAAGAATTTCGAATTTGCTCCAAAGAAACTCTTCAATCTAACAATTAAAACATAAAATCCTAAACTAATTATTGATGTAAGTCGATTAATGGAAGTTTTAGGAAAGGATTTTCTCTCAAGAATCACCTCTCTCAGCCTCCAAGAAGCCCTAGACAAAGATCGATTAAAAAAACAAAGAAAGACTATTTAAAAAGATGGAAAAATTTTGCATAATCTGCCATTGCTGCCCCACAGGCCTGGTCCGACCAATCTTTCCTTCTTGGCTATTGGATGTCCGGGTTCTCCCCCCTTCCCCCCCTTATTAGATTATGTGCGTATCTTCTCTTTTTCGTCTGTTCTTTCTCCTGTTTCACTTCATTCTTTCTTTTAACTTATCCAGAACATACTTATAAACAAAAGAGAAGAAACATAGGATAAATATGCCATTTTACTAATTAATACTTCAAAAATCAAAGATTAAACACTATAAAAACATGTATAAAATGGACATATCAAGCATCCTATAAAAGGTCAAACTAATATTTTATTTTAATTTTGTATGCCTTAAACATTTTTTAAGTTGTGTGTTACTTTATAATTATAGTGGAGGATGGGGATGCATTTAGGTTAGATTTAAATTTAGAAAAAGGGAAAAAAATTTACTTGATATTTGTAAAAGGAAAGTTAGTTCATGTGCTTAAAAACAAAAGGATTTTGGATTTCAAATCTAATTCAAATGCACTCCAAAAAAAGTCAAATTTTGATCTTTTTTAGTGTGCATGTGAGTAAGGTGACTACGTGTTCACCGGCAACGAATTCCGTGATCCTTTACCATAATTATAACAATACCAAATAAAAAAAATATTTGATGACATAAAGAGTTAAAGGTTTTACATTTGAGGGTATAAAGAGTTAAAATAAAATATTTATGATTTAAGGAGAAAAAAGTAAAATATTTCAAGGTATTTATAACTAATTTCTCATAATCTTTCCATATGAAGGTTAAGTCTAAAAAAGTCTCGAAGTTAGAGAGTTTGGTCAACTAAGGTACTGAACTTTGTTTTTGGACAACTAACCCCAATCTTCTTTTACCTTTAAAAAAATTAATCAAAATAAACCTATAATTCCTAAAATATCCTTGAATGGAAAGAAAAACTTCCGAAATTTTAATTTGAAAGCGACCAAAATTGAAAGTTTGTCAATCAATAACATAATTATTCAATTTCTTGAATAGTTATGATCTTGATTAACAATTCGAACTTATATTCCTAAAGTTTTATCTCAATTAAAGGGTGTTTTAGAAATTATAGCTTATTTCTATTAATTTTGTAAAGGTCAAAGAAGCCTGGGAAATTAGTTATCAAAAAATAAAGCTCAAGACTTTAGTTGACCAAACTCTCTAACTTCAAATTTTTTTTCTTTAACCTTAACCCTTCATATGATGATGAGGTATTAAAATATCCTCCCATACAAAGCAATGAACATTTTGGATATTCTGTTTTACTTGCAAATCTCTACTTTCTTTCCATTTCACCCCACACTAGCTATGTTCCCCGTGCTTGAAGCACGGGCGAATTTTTACAAAACACCCAGTATTTTTTGTGAATTGTTAATTTTGAGTAGTTAAACTTTTAATTTGACAAATAAGTACCCAAAAGGGTTTTGTAAAAAGAAATTAACTGTTGAAAAAATTTAACGGTTAATTTTGACAATCAAGTACCCAAATTAGGGTTCTGTAAAAATAAAAAATAACAGTTTGAACCTTGATTTGTGTACTTGATTTTTAGATTAAAAGTTTTTCAGAAGTTATTTTTCTTTTAAGAAACCCTAAGTTTGGTCCCTATTTGTCAAATTAAAAGTTTAGGTATTGAATTGACAATTCATTAAAGGTACAGGGGTGTTTTTTAAAAATAACCCTAACTCATATAAAATATGAAAACCTAATATAAATTGTTAAACCATAAGAAAACTTATATATTAAATTGGAAAGTTAATCCATAATTAACTTATGCCCCAGAGAGTAGAATATTTTAACGTATCCATAATTGGAAAGTTAGTCACACGGGAGTAGAATATTTTAGTTTTGAAAGTTATAAGAAACATAGAGAGTAAAAAACACTTTATTATTTTAGTTACAGTTTACCTTTTATTAATCTATAATATTTTTCTCAATTTTGATATTTTATTATTTTAGTAAAAATTTACCTTTTATTAATTAATAATATTTTGTTCAATTTTAATCCAATAATTAGGTACTTGTTAGATTTTTTTATTAAAATTTATTTGCTATGGTTCAAGAGTGTAAACAATAATCTTTATACTTTGTGTTTGTTAATTTCTTCATACCCTCCAAAAAAAACAAAGTGTCTCGATGAAATATACCATTTTAAGTTCACTATTTTCATATTAGATCACCAAAGCACCATCACGGTCCCAGTAATCCTTGGTAAAGTTATTACTATCATAGTTCATATATCAATTTTGATTCTAAATTTTATTTACATGTCTAACAATTGCTTTTCCCAATAAAAGATACATATTTAGTTCAAAACAACAATTATTGATTTTTGATGAGTCCCTTCTTGTGTCTAAGGAAAAAAAAAGGTCCTTTCCTCGATTTTTTTTAAGGACCTTGTCGTCAATTTTAGATTATATCTTTTTATTTTGATTATTATTCATATATTTCATACTGAATAGATGTCAGGATGAGTTTTTCTTTTATTAAACGTGTGAAACAGGTTGATGAACCTTGATGAGGTAAAGAAAAAACATCATTAGAAGGCTATGGTAATGTGAGTTTATCTATATCTTTAAGAATTTGAATTTAATGAGAATTGGAAGTTCAAATTAGTTAAAAGAGGATTTTTATGTTTCTAAATCAATCAAAGAAACACATTTATCCCTCATAAAAAGATTTATCAAATTGAAACACGAGATAAATATTTATGAATTATAAAATTATATTAAAATAAAAGTTAGAAATTCTTATATATCTAATGCAATGATGCAATTATAATATTATATATTAAAAAATTGTCCAATAAGTACTTTGTTATAGTTTTGAGAAACACATAATATTCCAAAAAAGGAAAATATTTTTTATTAAAAATTATAAATATTATTTTAAAATAAAGACTAATACTTCTTCTTTCCCATCTTTAAAAAATTCCTTAAAAAAATGATCCAAGAAAGAAGGAGACTAAAAACAAATATGTAGTACATTAGTATTTTTTTCTTTTTTGCTGACCATAATTAATATACTAATGAGTTTATTCAAATAAATTCAATATAAATTAAAAAGAATAGAAAAAAGAATATTAAAGAAAAAGGATATAATAAAAAATGAAAAAAAATTGAATAGGACATTTATTTGCTAAATAAAAATTGGATATAATTTATTAGTGCTTCTCATTTTCTATTTAAAAAATAAAGCAAAAAATTGTAACTAATATCTCTCACTCCCCCACCCTCCCCAAAAAAGAAAAACTCATTTCTGTCTCCCCTAAAACTATTTCCCTACTCTTAGAAATTAGGTAACAATTTGTAACTAATATTCTTTTCCACTTGTGACCCATCCCTTCAGCAGCTCATCTTCCTCCACCCAAAAAGAAGAAAAAACTAAAAAAATATAATGTTCTATTAAAAAATAATGTGATTGGGTACAAAAGTTAGATAATTATCTAATTGACTACATCAAAGCAAAAAGATATATATATATATATATATATTTAGAATGTAAAATATTACTTCTTAAATTATTTTATACTTTTCAAAAACATTTCTCATAAAAGAAAAATAAATAACTTTTTCGACCATTGTGTAGTTTTATACATCACAAACGTTTCCCATAAAAAATGAAGAAAATTACATAATTATTGTTGCTTTATTTTTAAAATTGCATTTTAAATATAAAGAAAAATAGATACCAATAAATTGAAACATATATTAATAAAAAATTAAAATTCATGAATTTCAAAGAATATTAATGAGTCATTATTCAAATTGAACCCCAAGCAAACTCATTTAAAAAACATGGCAATGAAGCCATTAAGACACATATTTTAAAAAATAATAAGAAATTTTATTTATATCAGGTTTATAAATGAAAAGAGAAAAAAATGGAATCGTATTGAGTTCTAAGAAAAATTTGAAAAAAATGATCTCTAAAGAAAATTAATTGTTATAGCAAGATTACAATCATTATTTTGTGCCAAAAAAAAAAAAAAGATTACAATTACTATTAAATTGGAAAGAAAAATAAAGAAATGGCATATTGAACAATTTGTGATGACATACATATTTTTGCTAATAAGGGAATTGAATATAATTATTAAAAAAAAGTTACCTCTTATGCAAAGTCTAAAATTAGGTTCAATCGTAGTGTAGTTTAGCATTCATGAAAAATCGACATTTGGACATTATTTGAAGTG
Source organism: Catharanthus roseus (assembly GCA_028651295.1). NCBI lineage: Eukaryota > Viridiplantae > Streptophyta > Magnoliopsida > Gentianales > Apocynaceae > Catharanthus > Catharanthus roseus. The sequence continues at coordinate 23,881,716 of JAPQWS010000153.1, read as the reverse complement.
ACAAATTTACCTATAAATAGAGATGATGAGGAATAATTGTACCTTTAGCCAAAAATAAAAGTTAAAAATATATTTCTTTTTTATCAGATATTAAAAGGGAAAAAATACATTCATAAACGAATTATCATCATACTTATAAATATTAAATCTAAGAGTCTATAACATTTAAAAGGACATACCTAAATATATTTGGATGAACTCATTAGCTTCAACTCAAGTATCTGCAAAAAAAAAAAATTCAATAATAATAATCTTATAAGAAAAGAAAACAAAAATAGATTAGTGTAGTTAAGAAATAAACAAAAAGTACTTGACCTGTACAAAGACATCTCATCCTCATCCCATATTAAAAGGAAACAAATAAATTCATAAATGACTTCTTAAACCCTAAACTTAAATGTAAAAGTCAATAATGTTTCCTTTAAAAAAGAAAGTCAGATAATACTTTTAAAAAAAGCCAGATAATATTAAAAGGACATACCCAAATATATTATTGATGTATTCATTAGTTTCAACTCCCATATCTGCAACTAAAAGTTCAACAAAGATAATCACAGAAATAAGAAAAAGGTTAATAGCCATAATTATATATACTATAATTTAACCTAAAATACACAAAAAAATACTTGATCATTAAATTGATAGCAGGCTACAAAGATCCAATCTTTTAACAAAATAGAAACACATAAAAAAAGAAAAAGAGAAAGAAAGAAAAAAGAATTATATTAGTTTTTTATGAAACTATATTTAAATACAAAATAAAATGATGATCCAAGAGAAAGAAAAAAAGAATCGCAAAGGAAAAAAATTTTCCATTTGTAAGCACCTTCCTCTTACCACTTTGAAGAACTAAAATTTGTTCATCTTTCACACTTTAATATATGATTGTGTAATACACAAAATTATCACTCACGAAATAGAAGATTAAAAGATGATGAATAGAGAAGCTATATTGAGAATGCTTTGCTGATGAAAAATATCTATAGTGGTGGGAGTTCGGTATCAGTTGTCAAATATCTTAAAATTTTTAAAAATGCCTTACCTATAAATAATAGAGATAGCACAGTTGTCAACCAAAATCAAATCACTTTCATTTATTATTATATCTCTTATATTATTTTTCAAAATTATAGAAATATTTTATCCTTAAATAATAGGGAGAATATTAGAAATATTTCATTTATTATTATCTCATATATTATTATATTATTTTTGCATGAAAAAAATTAGAAGGGTGTACCACGTGGCAAGTTATTATGGCTTTGTTTATATATATATATATATATATAGTGGCGGAACCAAGGCAGAAAAGTTGGGAGGGCTGAGCAACACTTAACATTTCGCCAGAATTTCGTCTATAAAATAGATGCATTCTAAGTACAAAAACATTCAAACAATTCAAAATTTACAAATAAAATAGCAAAAAAATAGGTAATCACCCATCACTCACGAGGAATGATTACCCATCACTCATGGGATAAGTATCACATATTAATGTAAATAAAATAGCAAAAGAATAGGTAACCGCCCATTAACAATTGGAGTGATTACCCATCACTCACGAGGAATGATTACCCATCACTCACAGGATAAATACATCTATCAAAGCTGAAGATATTAATGCAAAAATCGTTGAGAATCTTGAGATAACTGATTGAGCACGATCAAAAGACGACCTCCAATATGAGCTACAATTAATTTAGAACGATTAGAAGATTAATATAAAAATAAATAACACTCACACAAATACTTTTACAATGAGAAAGAAATCACTATTGAAAAATGATCTAAAATAGAGTTTTATATGTGAAGGGAATGATTAACATGGCAATTTTATTATTCGAGTTTGCATATTCTGAAACCGTTGCAAGATGTCTGCATTTTCAATACTCATAAAAATCTCTTGCTCAATATAGCAAACCAAACTGTCATTGAGAAACTCATCTCCCATCCTATTGCGAAATCATTCTTAATCATTTTCATAGCAGAAAAAGATCTTTCAACGGTAGCTGTCGCAACAGGTAAGACTAAGGCCAACTCAATTAGTCGATAAACTAAATTAAAAAATTTGTGAATTTTCGTCTCAACCATCTTCTTTGCACGATCTCCAATGTCAGTAAGGCCAGAGAAAGCTACCCTATCACTTGATCTCATGTAAGAAATATATGTATCAAGTTGTGCTTTAAACTCAAACTTATCACTGATAGAAAAATCATCTGAATATAACTCGAAAAGACGGAGTAACTGTTCTGATTATAATTAACAAATGAATCTCTAGGATCAAGGCATGATATGCACATTGTTGGAACCTGTAGGAAAAACAAACAAAATAATAACTACGAAAATCTACCAACAGGGTCCGGACATACTAGAAAAACCAATTAGATAAAAACTACCTCAATGTTTTCTGCTGTTAGGTGTGGAGGCCCTGTTGTTTACCTTCGCTCTCTATTGGTATCCACACAACAAACTCCTCTGCAAACGATCGGGATGCTAGCCCCTTCTGTGTTCTAAAAATAGTTCAAAATGTATCCTGACTATCTGGTAATACGTAGAATTTTGGAGAGAGAGAGAGAGAGGCTAGATACTATTATCGCCATTCTAGGGTTAAAGGGTTCTATTCTTAATCTGATGAAGACGGCTGCTGAGAAAAGGTTAAAATAACCTTTTATAGCTGTCAATATCAGAACCCTAATTGTCATCTAATGACAGTTTAATCTCGTCCGTCTATTCCTATAATCATCCAAGGGTTGAATAAATATTATTGAATAATTAATTTTATTTATCTGATAAATAAATTTAGTTACTTATTAACTTACCAAATAAATACAATATGGAATATGATTCCCCTTTTGCTTATGTTCAACGAATCTGGACACGTTTTAGATTCATTAAACGTTGACATCGTGCTCACAATATCGTCAATGCGTGTGATCCTGTAGGTTCAATTAACTTTGGCAGTGAATGAAAAATGTCCTAGACATTTAGTCACAAAACATAAGCGGCCTCTAGCAAGACATTATCCTTACCCAAGTTAAATAAAATAAATGATAACCTAACATCAGTTTTTTAATATTTAGTCCTTTTGTCACACGATATCCTAATTAAGTATAAGGCATGGACTGAGTCATCCTTATAAAACTTAATTAACCATTTACTTGATCACCAGGTAGACTGTTCTGATAAATAATATTAATAATACCTTATTACTACTTATTTGAGCATGACCATACATATTTTCCAGTCTTCCTTATCAAGGGGCCCATGGATATCTCTCTCTAGTAAGAGAGGGACAAATCCCTTTCACTATCTCTAATATTCAAGCCATGACAAGAAAATAGCCTAACTAATGGTCATAATAATCACCTAATTAAAAGTGATGTTTGACTATGTCAAAACATATTTTCTCCCCATGCAAGAATCATTAGAAACATTAGGTCAAAGGACACCAAACATAAAACTGAGAGGAAATATTTATGACTTAAACCCATGTAATATTTCTTCTTCACTTTGGGTCATGTCCAATATAATATTCTTAATATGTATTTATGAATTGATTTTATATCTCATATTCATAACCAGTAAAACTTAATCATCAATCGACTTCATACTAGTTTAATACAAGATGTGATAAAACTAGGGACAAACAAGAATAGTATTTTATTAGCAAGAAGGGTTTTACTATCAAGTTAAATATTTGATGACCAAGAGCATAAAATACAATTCCAAATACATGCCTCATAAATAATAAATGTAAGTCAATTGGTCTAGGGCATTTTATAATAATCTTCCATTTGCACTACTACCAATTTGACATGACTCTCAAAGCCATTGACCTAGTATGACTCTCATGCTTAAGTTGTGGGAGTGGCTTTGTCAATGGATCCGCGACATTGTCATTAGTATCTACTTTGCAAATTTTTACATCTACACGCTCAATGATTTCTCGGATGAGATGGAAACACCTGAGAATATGTTTGGATCGTTGATGAGATATAGGTTCCTTAGCTTGTGCAGTGGCCCCTATATTATCACAATATAAGTCCATTGGATTCACAATGCTAGGAATCACACCTAGTTCAGTGATGAACTTTCTGATCCAAACTGCCTCCTCGACTGCATCAAAAGCAGCCACATACTCAACCTCCATAGTAGAATCGGCCACGGTATCTTGCTTGGAACTCTTCCAGCTCACAGCACCTCTATTTAAACAAAACACAAATCCAGATTGCGATCTAAAATCATCTATATCAGTCTGGAAGCTAGCATCTGCATAACTATTTACAACAAGTTCTCCTTCCTGAACTCCGTGGATTAAAAACATCTCTTTAGTCATTCTTAAGTACATAAGAATGCTTTTGACTGCAGTCCAATGTGGTTCACCAGGTTTAGACTGGAATCTGCTAGTCATGCTTAATGCATACGAGACATCTGGGAGAATGCATAACATGGCGTACATAATAGACCTAATTGCGGAAGCGTAAGGGATCTTACTCATGCGTTTTGTATCCTCCCTTGTGGTAGGACTTTGAGACTTACTGAGTTTAACAACCATGTGACATTGGCAAGAATCTCTCTTAGAATCTTGCATAGTGAACCTTTTCAGTACCTTGTCAATATATCGATTCTGACTTAGGCTAATTGGGTATTTAGATCTATCTTGATAGATCCTAATGCCTAGAATATAGGCTGCTTTACCTAAATATTTTATTGAAAAACACCTCCCCAACCAAGTTTTTACACTTTGCAAAGTGGGGATGTCATACCCAATTAACAAGATGTCATCAACATAGAGCACTAAGAAGACTACTGCATTTTCTGTAACCCTTTTGTACACCCAAAGTTCATCTTCATTCTTGATGAAATTGAATTCTGTAATTGCTTCATCAAAACGAAGATTCCAACTTCGAGATGCTTGCTTCAACCCATAAACGGGTCTTTGAAGTTTACACACTTTACTAGAATTCGAAGGATGAATAAAACCTTTAGGTTTTGTCATAAATACTTCCTCCAGTAGATTTCCATTGAAAAAGGTAGTTTTAACATCTATTTGCCATATTTCATAATCATAGTATGGATACGTGAGTCCAACTGAGTGTCCATACTCGGTTCAGAAATAGTCTGCTGTCCTTGAGCTTCTTCAAGATGGATTCTACTCCCATTAACTCTTTTGGAAACGAATTCCCTTTCAAGGAAAATTCCGTTCCGAGCAACAATCATTTTGTTTTCAGATGAAGATAGAAATAGTATTATTTAGTTTCCTTAGGATATCCCACAAACAGACAATTATCTGATTTGGGTGCTAGTTTTTCAGATAATGATCTCTTCACATAAGCATCACATCCCTAAATTTTGAGAAATGCTAAACTAGGTTGTTTCCCGGTCCATATCTCATATGGTGTCTTATGAACAGCTTTAGATGGAACTCTATTTAATATGAATGCAACAGTTTCTAGAGCATAACCCCAAAAAGAAATTGGAAGGTCTGTTTCACTCATCATAGATTGAACCATATCTAATAGAGTTTGATTCCTGCATTCAGATACACCATTCATTGTGGTGTTCCTGGTGGATTTAATTGTGATACTATCCCACAATTTTTAAGATGTTCATCAAACTCTTGGCCTAAGTATTCACCACCTCTATCTGATCGAAGTAATTTGATACTCCTTCCAAGTTGATTTTGAACTTCATTTTGAAATTCCTTAAACTTTTGAAAGGAATCAAATTTATGTTTCATTAGATAGACATAACCATATCTACTGAAATCATCTGTGAATGTAATGAAGTACTAAAAACCTCATTTGGCTTGTGTGTTCATTGGTCCACATTAGGGGTGTAAACAGGTCCAGACTCTCTGGGTCTCCCAGACCCAGACCCATACCCTTATAACAAAACATAGAATTAGACCGAGACCCTCTGGGTATAAAATTTATGGACCTAAACCCAACCCTCCAATGTCTACGGTAGATCCGGGTATACCCGTACCCGTATGACATTATTCTATTTTTTTTCCTGTTAAATAAAAATATATATAAAACAATGTATAACCCTAAAATAAAAATTTTCAATTTCAAGAATTTATTTTTAAACAAAAGAAAAATTCAATCTTGCATATTCTCCTCTAAGTTTATATAAGCAGCTCTATCATAAGCATAACCAGCAGCTTCTGCTGTTTCATAAGTTCTAAGCCAAACTCTCATTCTATTATGTGGAAGTCTTATTTCTGCTACCCATTTTCCCCAATGCCTTTGTCTAACTCCTTTGTATAACTTTTTCTTGGATGGATTAAGAAAACTTGTTGAATTCTTAAAAGGGTTGTTGTTCTTGTTCATACAAGTTCTTGAAATTGAAGGGATTGTTCTGTTTTCTTCACTGAATTTTTATAGCATATCTCTTTGTCTTAGATAAACTGATGAACCTAATGGCTCAAAAACAGAGTTTGAACTGAAATTTGATTGTTGGTACTAAGAAAAGATTGAATCTAAAGTGTTGGAATTGCCTCCATTTAGGATTAGATGAGATAGAGAAAATGCAACACTAACCCCATCTCTAAAAATGGTGTTTTTTTCAATTCATGCCAATTTTTCTTTGTAGTTTTTTATTTTTTTATTTTTTTCACTTGATGATTCTTGAAATAGAGGAAATGAAAGGAGAGAGTAAGAGTGAAGAAGAGTGAGAGAAAATATTGTGTAAATTATGTATTAATAAAAAAATATAAAAATAATATGTAATATATAAATATATATTATTATTTTATTATAACGAGTATACGGGTTTGGGTATCATCATACCCTGCCCAGACCCATTTAATAGAACCTATACGGGTATGGGTACGGGTAGGGGTCCGTGTAGTATAAAATTTTAATCTTACTCGCTATAAACGGGTACAGACCCGCGCGGGTACGGGTATGACCCGCCTCGTTTACACCCCTAGTCCACATACATCGGTATGTATAAGTTCCAATAAATTGGTAGCCCTTTCATTTTGTCCTGTAAAAGGACTTTTAGTCATTTTGTTCAATAAACAAGAATTGCATTTTTCATAAGACTCAAGGCCGAATGAAGATAAAAGTCCATCTTGATAAAGTTTGGATAAACGTTTCTCATTTATGTGGCCCAAACGACAATGCCAGAAGTAAGTTTGATTTAAATCATTATATTTAAATTTCTTTATATTTATGTTATAGATGGGCTTACTAGTGGAAGCATGTAGGTTCAGAATGTAAAGTCCATTACGTAAAGAGGTATCCCCATAGAAAGTACCATTTTTATAAATAGAACTTTTACCATTCTTAGTATTAAAATCAAAACCATCAATATCCAAACAAGAAACTGAAATGATGTTCTTACTCATAGCAAGAACATAATAACCATCTTTAAGTTCAATGATAAGCCCACTAGGCAAAAGTAAATCAATGTCCCTATAGCTACAGTAGCAACTTTTGCTCCATTTGCTACTTGCAGGTCCACCTCTCCTTTTGCCAAAGATCTACTCCTTTTGAGTGCCTGCACATTTACACAAATGTGAGCTCCATATCCACTATCTAATACCCATGAAGTAGGAGTAGACATATTAATTTTTATAACGAAAATACCTAAAGCGGCAGTCCCACTGGTCTTTTGTTTCTTTTCTTCCAAGTAGAGCTTGCAGTTCCTCTTCTAATGATCAGGTTCATTGCAGTGGAAGCAAGTCCCTTTCTTTGGTGGTTTAACCTTGGGCTTGGGCTTCTGCTTGCCTTTATCCTTCTTGGCCATATCCTTTCCCTTTCCATTTCCCTTGTTCTTCTTGAACTGCCCCTTCTGAACCATCAGAACATTAAGAGTAGATTTCCTAATGTTTTTCCAGCTTTCTTGAGCATCCCGTGTAATTCATTTATGGACTTTTCCATATTATGCATATTGAAGTACATGACAAACTGATCATAATCAGAAGTTAAAGAGGCCAAGATCATATCAGTAGCCAAGTCATGACTTACAGGTGCTCCAAGTTTTTCAAGCTGATCAAAATAACCCTTCATCTTAAGGACATGAGTACTAACTGAAGTGTCTGGGGTCATTTTACAACTATTCAATGCCTTAGTAGTAAGATATCTCTCTTGAAGTGCTTGCTCTTGGAACATTTCCTTGAGCTATTTCATCATCTCATAAGCCTCAACTTTGTCGAATTGCTTTTGCAACTCAGATTCCATCGTAGCCAACATGAGACATGTTACATCATTAATGAAAAACTTTAGAGGGGGGAGGGTGAATAAGGTTATTGGCTAATTTTTAAAAAGCTTTTGTAAATTAAAAGATAAACCTCCAATTTTGTTTAAGAAAGAATTCTAAAACTCTTTTTAATAAAATTCCAAACCAAACAAAATCTTGTGGTTAAGACAATTAAGTAAGAAGCTTAGAAAGAAAAGCACAAAGATTACATCCACTACCTTGAGCCAACACCCAAGGATTTTCCAAATCCACTATAAACACAATATACACCAAATACAAATTTGAGGATCACCCTATAAGGGTTTTTACACACAACCTCAATTCATAACACAATGTAAATCAAAGGATTACCCAAGGGGTTTTTCAACACAAACCTTTGATATTAATAAGAGAAAGAGATAAGTTTAAGAACAATGTTACCAATTTGAGCATGAGAAATAGAAGGTACAACTCAATGGAATGTTTCTACAAGCTCCTCCTTTCTTCTTCTTTAAAGATGATCAATAATGAAGCTCAAGGAGATGTTTGTTTGGGATTGAAAGTGTCTGAAATAAATGTGCTTTGAAGCTCTTTAAAAGTCTTAAATGATCTCAATAAATATTTCACCAAACTTGTTACCTTTTGGCTGATAAAAAAAGTCTATATATATTTTCTAAAAAAAGTGACCGTTGCACTCTGTGTAACGGTAATAATTTTTTACAGTAAACAGAAAAATCGGACGACCGGTTCTTAAACAGAGAGATTCGGACTTGTCCTGCAAGAAATCGGACGGCCGATTTTTTCTAAGTGTAGAAAAAATCAGACGACTAGTTCTAAAACCGGATGGCCGCTTTTTGAGATTTTACAGCCAGTTTTTTTTTAAGACAAAAGCTTTCCTTTCTATTTCAAAAACATGTATTCTTAATAGTGATTTTAGAGATAAGAAGAAACTTTCAAAAACATCAAAACCTCAATCAAGAATACTTAGATTTTAAGAAAAGTTTATATTGAGAAAATCGTCAATGGAGCTTCATACATGATCAATAACCAAAGAATAAGATTAGGGAGTTTTACAAAGAAATACCTTAGCACACCCTAACTTAGACAAGGTCTTCAATGTCTTCAATAACTTGATCTTGGAATGGCTTGGTCTTTTCTCCTTCATTTTGCCTTCATCACCAAGATCTTTTGCTTTTTGAGAATGTAGACTTGAGAACTTTAAAAGTGCTTCTTTTGTTCTATGAAAGGTTAGCTAAATACTCACACAAACATATGTTAATCATAATCAAAATCATAAGTAATAATGCCCTTAGGGCTAACAATCTCCCTTTTTTTTATTATAACAAACACATATGCAAGAAGAACAAAAGAGCAAGAGTAAAAGTACGGTGATGCTTCAAAGAGATCAATAATGAGAACAAAGCACAACAACCACCATAAGAGAGAGATAGCTCCCCCTCAAGACATGCTTTATATCAATTATGGCTAAAGAAGATAACAAGTCTAAAGGAAGCCAAATATATAGCACTTCTCAAAGTATAAGAAATACTAAGGCACCAACAAGGCATAAACATGAGAAAGCATCATTAATATATAACAATAAAACATCATCAACATGTAACAATAATTTCTCCCCCTTACATCTTGCACTATTTTCTCCCCCTTTTGTCATAAATCAAAAAAGGATCTCAAGAGAGAAATTTCAAGGGATCATAGAAGAGGTAGCAATTTGAATTTCAACATTAGGTTACAATCATGAAGTCCATAACAAGAGTCAAAGCAACAAAAGATAGCAACAAATGGATCACTTAGCATAACGAAAGTAAATCAGGATACCATTTATCAAGTCAAAAGGCATAACATTAAGAGAAAAATCACAAGGAGTTTGAAAAGAGTCATAGAAAAAACAAGGAAAATAGAGAAGATTTTGTAAAAAAAAAAAGATCTCAATCATCTCTATCTCCTCCTCCTTGCTCGAGTCTCATAACCCGTTCTTGTGTGTCGGTCATTTTGGGATCCAATGCATCAAGCCTTTCTTGAATGTTGGAGACTTTCCCATCCAAAACCTCAAAGCGACCGTCGAATGCATCAAACCGAGTGTTTATTGAAGTTTGTACAGAGGCTATCATTTCCATTAGGTGACTCATGCTCCCCGAAGATGAGCCTTCCTCTGTTCTTTCTTGTCTCTTCTTTTGTCTTGTTTCTCTTCTTTGGATTTCAGCCTCTGTTTCCTCGTCACTTTCCTCTTCTTCCACATTCATACCTTCTTGTTCTTCATCATCATCTTCCTCATCATCGTCATCACCATCCTGTCCACCTCAGATGAATGTCCCATCTTTATTTTTCTCAAACCCCATTCTTTTGAAGGTTTGTTGATTGTAGATCTTGCCATGGCCAATGTGATCACCAATGCCAACCAAATTGATCACAAAGTGTTGGAGGATTTTTGTGATGAAGCAACCATAAGGCAAGCATTTCGTTGAGGAGGATTGTGTAGCTAGCATGTGTTCTATAGCCATATATCCAAAATTCATCCTCCTATGTTCATATAAGGCTAGCATCACAAATGAGTGCATGTTGGTGATAGATGATTTATGCCTAACATTTGGAATAATGATGTTAGAGATCATGTGATGGAGAAATCTCCCATAAGCATCAAGCTTATTAACATTCCTATCATCATGTCTCTTCAAAACTTCTCCCCTAGGGTGAAAATTTCCTCAAACTGCCTTTCACTGTATAGGTTTGGATCAAAACATTTTTTGTTCTTAGTGTAGAATCTTATTTCATCTTGAGGAGTTTCCAAAATTTAATTTAACAATCTATCATCAAATGCAATATCCCTACCCCCAATCCTAGTCAAAACCCATTGGTGAGGAATATTATCCACTCTTTCAATTCTTCCCTTGTGGAGATTTGCATAAAACTCATATATCATTTCCACATAATAGAGTTCATTTACAATCAGCAGTGGTATCCAACCAATTAGTTCGAAAAGATGAGGGATAGCCTCCATACCTTGCATGTCATTTAAGTCCACCCGATGACCCGGAGCAATTTTCCGTCGATTCCTAGTCCATTCTTCAAACCTGGCAGCCTCCTTTATTGAAATAAACCTATCTGGAGCCCTAGCTTCAGGAACCCTAGCTCCAGAAGGTACCCTTTTTCCCTTTCCTTTCCCTCTACTAGTGCTTCCTTCTTCAAGATTTTAGCCTTGACCAACTTGTGCATTCTTGGTTTTTACCATTTTGGAGAAAGACTTGGGTAGGGTTTGAGAGGAGGTGGAGAGTTTGAAATTGAGCAGATTTTAACAAAAAAAAGAGAGAAAAACAGTTTCTTTGCTGTGTTGAGAGATGAATTTGAGGAAAATAAGAAGAGTGAAAATCGGAGCAAGAAATCGGATGGGTCTTGTGAGGGAGGGACTTTTCAGTCGAGAGAGTGAGAGAGAGCTGAGAGAAAAGTGTGCAAAATTGAAGAAAAATATGATTTTAAAAGCACAAATCCGACGTTTTTTAAGGACTCGGTCGACCGTTTTTCAAAGTCGGTCGTCCGGTATTTTGTAATTTTGAAGAAATCGGACGTCCAAGTTTTTTTAAAGTCGTCCGGTTTTGTTGTCCGAATATCTCTTGAATTGTTTTTTAAGAAGAGAAATCCTTGACTCCGGTTTTGAAATCGGACGTCCTGTTTTTAAGAGTGGCGTCCGATTTTGAAAAAATCACAGCAAGAAAAGAAAAAAGTAAGGGAAAAACAGATAATACAAACAACACATTACTCATTAAATTTTGCCAATACCAAGTAATTTTCTTAAATAGAAAAAGCGATCTTCCGAAAGAGGTTTTGTAAAAATATCGGCAATTTGATCTTCTGTGCAAATATATTCTAAAAATACATCACCTTTAGCAACAAGATCTCTAATGAAGTGATGTTTGATTTCAATATGTTTTGTTTTTGAATGTTGCACAGGGTTTATGGAAATGTTTATGGCACTAGTGTTATCACACATAATAGATATGCACTTAAAAGAAACACCAAAATCAATCAATTTATGTTTTATCCAAAGTACCTGTGCACAGCAACAACCGGCTGCGACGTCTTCTGCTTCGGCGGTTGATAGGGATACGCACGATTGTTTCTTGTTGTACCAAGATACTCAGCATCCGCCCAAGAATTGCCAATTTCCACTTGTACTCTTCCTTTCTACCTTACATCAGGCATAGTCCGCATCGGTGTAGGCAATAAGATCAAATCAAGATTGTTTAGCGTACCACAAGCCATAATTATATGATGAAATTAAGTATCTCAAAATACGTTTTACAGCTATTAAATGATATTCCTTAGGCAAGCTTGGAATCTAGCACACAAACATACGACAAACCTGATATTTGACCTACTAGCCGTTAAATAAAGTAAACTACCAATCATACCTCTATATGTCCTTTCATCAATCTTTTTACCTTTTTCATGTTTTTCAAGCTTCAATAATGAGCTCATTGGAGTGCCAATACCTTTTGCATTGCTCATCTCGAATCTCTTGAGAAGTTCGTTGGTGTACTTCTCTTGGTTGATGAAGATTCCTTCTTTCGTTTGCCTGACTTACAGTTCGAGGAAGTATGTCAATTCTCCCATCATGCTCATTTCAAATTCTTTTTGCATAAAGGAGGCGAATTCTTCACATAAAGAGACATTAGTGGCACTAAAAATAATATCATCAACATAAATTTGGACAAGAAGAAGATCATTGTTACAAGAGGTTTTTGTAAAAAGAGTGGTGTCCACCATACCCCTTGAAAAGTTATTTGAAAGAAGAAAACCACTTAACTTTTCATACCAAGATCTTGGAGCTTGTTTTAAACCATAATTTGGAAAGTTTGTAAACATAATTTGGAAATTTTTCATGCCCAAAACCGGGAGGTTGTTCAACATAAACTTCCTCCTCAATATCACCATTTAGAAAGGTCCTCTTAACATCCATTTGAAAAAGCTTGAATCCCTTAAAACAAGCAAAAGCTAAAAGCATCCTAATGGATTCAAGTCTAGCAACCGGAGCAAAGGTTTCATCAAAATCTATGCCCTCTTCTTGATTGAATCCTTGGGCAACAAGTCTAGCTTTGTTTCTAATAACTTCTTCGGATTCATTTAGTTTATTTCGAAAAACCCATTTTGTGCCAATAGTGGGGTGATTAGTGGTCTAGGAACTAAAGTCCAAACTTTGTTTCTTTCAAATTGATTTAACTTCTCTTGCATAGCAATAATCCAAAACTCATCACATAAAGCATTATCAATAAACTTAGGTTCAATTTGTGATAATAGGGCAAAGTTGTTAATAAAATACCTTCTTGTTCTTACCCCTTATGATACATCACCAATAATTTCATACTTGGAGTGTCCCTTCGGATATATCACATCTTGAGGAAGATTTTGAGTTTCTTGATCATTTCCTTGTTTTTCCTCAATCTCTTCTTCCTCCATAGCATGTTCTTCCATTGCTTGAGTGTACAATGGTTGGTTACTAAAAGCGTTATCTACTTTATCATCATCAACTTTCTTGTAAAAAATGTTAGTTTCATCAAAATTAACATGAATAGACTCTTCAACACATAAGGTTCTTTTGTTGAAAATTCTAAAAGCCTTTTTGTTTGAAGAATAACCAAGAAAAATTCCTTCATCAGATTTTTGATCAAACTTCCCAAGATTGTCCTTGGTGTTTAAAATAAAGCATTTACATACAAAAACTTTAAAATAGCCAATTGAGGGGGTTTTGTTAAAAATGAGTTCAAAAGGAGTTTTCTTTAAAGAATGTCTCAAGATAACACGATTCATTACATAGCATGCGGTGTTAACGGCCTTGGCCCAAAAGTATTTAGGAAGGGAGTTTTCACAAAGCATTGATCTTGCCATTTCTTGTAAAGTGCGATTTTTTCTTTCCACAACACCTTTTTTTGTGTGGTTTTAGCGGCCGAAAAGTTGTGTGAAATACCAAAGTCATCACAAAGTTTTGTAAAATCTTGGTTGTTAAATTCTCTCCCATTATCACTTCTTATAGAAATCAATTTGCAATCAAGGGAGTTTTGAACCTTTTTGAAAAGTTTTACAAATTCTTGAAACACATCATCCTTTTGGTTCAGAAACAAAGTCCAAGTAAATCTAGAGTAGTCATCTACTATGACAAAAGCATACCTCTTACCACCAAGACTAGTGGTCCTCATTGGTCCAAATAAGTCCATGTGAACAAGTTCCAAAGGTTTTGAAGTTGAAATCACGTTCTTTGATTTAAAAGAGGTCTTAATTTGTTTTCCGAATTGGCAAGCATCACAAAGTTTAGTTTTCTCAAAGTGAAGTTTTGGTAGGCCTCTAACGAGTTCTTTTGAAGAGAATTGGTTCAATAAATCCATACTAACGTGACCAAGTCTTCTATGCCACAAAAATGCATCATCATTATGAACTGAGAGACACTTTAAGTTTTGAGAAAGAAAATCTTCAAGATGAAAGACATAGACGTTTCCAACTCTTTTAGCAACAAAAATAATTTTGTTTTCATGCTTATCAATGATAGAGGAAGAATCACTTTCAAAAATAACCTTTTTCCCACTATCACATAATTGACTAATACTAAGCAAATTGAATTTTAAACCATCAATTAGAACATCCTTAATAAGAGAGGAAGAATTGTTACCAATATTGCCTATACCAATATTTTTCCTTTGTTCTTATCTCCAAATGTGACAAATCCACTTTCAGTTTCTTTGAGTTCACTCATAAGCGATGAGTCCCCGGTTATGTGCCTTGAACATCCGCTATCCAAGTACCACTTAGATGGCCTTGATTTGTGCTCCTACAAAAAAAGTAGAGATGACTTTTGGTACCCACATCTTTTTGGGTCCATGGATGTTAGTTGGATTTTCTTTAACTTTCCAAATGGCTTTCACTCCCCTTTCAATCTTTTTCTATATAAAACACTTTGTGGATTTATGACCACTCTTTTCACAATAGGTGTAACAAAGGTGTGAGTGAGATGATGAAGCCTTTATAAACCATGTTTGTTTTGAGAAATTATTGGAATGATTATATCCAATACCATTTTTGTCAAAAGGTGATCTTTGAGAGCCAAGAAGTTTTTCAAAGTTTTCTTTCCCTTTTGTGAACTTTTCAACACATATAGTGAGATCACTCACCTTTTTCTTCAAAACATCATAGTCTACCATGCTTTTTTCAAGTGTGTGAACTTTTTCACAAAGTTTCTTGTTTTCTAAAACATGTTTTTGAAAATTATTGTTTGAGCACTCTTTTTCGCTTTTCAAGATTTCTAGAGACTCAAGGAGAGATTTGTTTTCACAAATAAGTTTTGAGTTTTCATCAAAACTCATCAATGAGATTAGATGACTTAGAGGGTGAAGATTGTACCTCATTTTCTAGTGCCATGAAGCATATGTTGGCCTTTTCTTCTCCTTCACTTTCGTTTGAGTCTTGATCCCAAGTTCCTATTAGGCCCTTACCTTTCTTCTTCTTCTTTAATGCCTCAAGCTTAGCTTCTAAAGCTCCATTTTCTTTTTCAATGGCCTTGGGACAATCGGCTACAAGATGATCGGTGCTATTGCATTCAAACACCTAGCCTTGAAGAGTGATGAGCTTTGTCCTCCTTTCTTGAATGGAGGTTTCTTTCCTCTATTATTGAAACCTTTCTTGTAGAATCTTTTAGATTTTCTCATTATCAAGGCTATTTTCTCATCATCATCAATCTCATCTTCATTGTTTGATGAGTATATTTGATCATCCTCATTTTCCTTGAGTGCAATGCTTTTTCTTCCTTTGTCTTCATCTTCCATTTCATTCAACCTTTTTATTTTCATTTCATAGGTGAGTAGTGATCCTATGAGTTCTTCAATAGGAAGTAGTCTCAAATCTTTTGATTTCTTAATAGCAAGTGTTTTTGGTTGCCATGCTTTTGGAAGTGCATCAAGAAGCTTTCTATTCACTTTTCCTCTTGAGTACCCTTTCCCATATGCCTTTAGGCCATTTGTGATGTTGGTGAACCTTGTGAATATGTCACTAATGTTCTCATTTTGTTTCATCATGAATAGCTCATAGTCTCTCACCAACATGGCCAACTTTGACTCCTTTACTTGATTGGTGCCTTCGTGAGTTACTTCAAGTAACTTCCACATTTCATGAGCCGAATTGCATCCGCTCACTCTATTATATTCATTTGCATCCAAGGCACAACTAAGAATATTCATAGCTTGAAAAGTTTAGAGTCATCTTCCTTGAGTTGAACTCATCAAATTCTTCAACCTTCTTGAACTACTCCATCAATTTTGGGAATGTAAGGACCTTTCTCTACAATGCTCCACAAGTCAAAGTTAATAGAACAAATATATATTTTAATTCTAGATTTCCAAAAAGTATAGTTTGTTCCATTGAAAAGAGGAGGTCTATTTGTAGAAGAGTCTTCTACATATGGTAAACTAGAAACATTAGTCATAGCAAGATAAGATCTTTTGCTTCAAGGGTGTTAGTCCTTTTTTGAAGAAGCCCTGCTATGATACCGATTGAAAAACTTTAGGGGGGGAGGTGCATAAGGGGTTTGGCTAATTTTTAAAAAGCTTTTGTAAATTAAAAGATAAACCTCCAATTTTGTTTGAGAAATAATTATAAAACTATTTTTAATAAAATTCCAAACCAAACAAAATCTTGTGGTTAAGACAATTAAGTAAGAAGCTTAGAAAGAAAATTACAAAGATTTATAGTGGTTCACTCTCTCAAAGAGTTACATCCACTATCTTGAGCCAACACCCAAGGATTTTCCAAATCCACTATAAACACAATATACACCAAATACAAATTTGAGGATCACCCTATAAGGGTTTTGCCCACAACCTCAATTCACAACACAATGTAAATCAAAGGATTACCCAAGGGGTTTTTCAACACAAACCTTTGATATCAATAAGAGAAAGAGATAAGTTTAAGAACAATGTTACTAATTTGAGCTTGAGAAATAGAAGGTAAAACTCAATGGAATGTTTCTACAAGCTCCTCCATTCTTCTTCTTTAATGATGATCAATAATGAAGCTCAAGGAGATGTTTGTTTGGGATTGAAAGTGTTTGAAATAAATGTGCTTTGAAGCTCTTTAAAAGTCTTAAATGATCTCAATAAATATTTCACCAAACTTGTTACCTTTTGGCTGATAAAAAAAAGTCTATATATATTTTCTCAAAAAAGTGACTGTTGCACTCTGTGTAACGGTAATAATTTTTTACAGTAAACAGAAAAATCGGATGACCGATTCCTAAAATCAGATGACCAGTTTTTAAACAGAAAGATTCGTACTTGTCCTGCAAGAAATCGGATGGCCGATTTTTGAGATTTTACAGCCAGTTTTTTTTAAGACCAAAGCTTTCCTTTCTATTTCAAAAACATGTATTCTTGATACTCATTTTAGAGATAAGAAGAACCTTTCAAAAGCATCAAAACCTCAATCAAGAATACTTAGATTTTAAGAAAAGTTTATATTGAGAAAATTGTCAATGGAGCTTCATGCATGATCAATAACCAAAGAATAAGATTAGGGAGTTTTTCAAAGAAATACCTTAGCACACCTAACTTAGACAAGGTCTTCAATGTCTTCAATGACTTGATCTTGGAATGGCTTGGTCTTTTCTCCTTCATTTTGCCTTCATCACCAAGATCTTTTGCTTTTTGAGAATGTAGACTTGAGACTTCAAAAGTGCTTCTTTTTTTCTATGAAAGGTTAGCTAAATACTCACACAAACATATGTTAATAATAATCAAAATCATAAGTAATAACACCCTTAGGGCTAACAATTAAAATCATCTCTGTGCTTACTATAAGCATCTTTTTCAACTCTAGGAGCATTGTTAGCTGGTTGATTAGGGATAGGGTTCTCAAGTACATATAGCATTTTTTTCTTGTTTAAGGACAATCCTTAAATTTCGTGCCCAATTAAGAAAGTTAGTCCCACTAAGCTTATTCTTTTCAAGCACGGATCGCAACGAGGTGTTTGAATGGTTTGAGGCCATTATCTACATAGAATTTGCAAAGTAAAATTAAATAAATGAAGCATTAATTTTCCCTGAAATATTCAATATTTGATATAAATCGTGGGTAGAAAATTTTCATTCTATAATAATAATAAATAAGTTTTGGCTTAACACCCATAATTAAGAAAAATGGATTAATGGGATTTACATCTATATGTACTGGCAAAATCCCATATGATGCCCTAGGCTCAAAACCGTTTTGATAGCCTAGTTAAGCCAAACCATTCCAAGCATATGGAAATCACCATTTTCCTTCTTCTCCTACTTAGGTAACCATTTATCTCTTTCTTTGGCAATGAGATAGAATGATGATACAGGCATGGAAAAGTGCTTATGATCATGGGAAGCATTTTACGAATTAATTTTTTTTACATGGTTTTAAAAACCTTCTTCCTTTTATATATTTTATAAAACATATATCCCATAAATAAAAGGAAATAAACTAAACATCACATGCATATTATATATACATAGAATAAAACGTGTCATAGCATGGCCCCAATCCTATATTGACTTCTATGAGCCTCATGGAAGTCAAAGGTCAATCTAGGTAAGTCTTCATCTCCATGAGCTTGCCTCCAATGTCTTGGCCTTCTGATCTTATTACATAAGATAGAAAAACATACATAGGAATAGGAAATTGAATAAACCTATTCTAGTAAGGCTTGATAAAATCACATGAATGGAAACGACGACACGCAGGCCGTATTTAAAAACATTACAACCCATCAACAAAAAAAACCAACCAATCACAAGAGGTAAAGGGCCATGCTATGCACCATGCATCTAAAGATAGAAAGAAACATGCCAAAAGCAACGAGAGGGTTTCCAGGGGCAAAGCCCCCGGAAGAAAACGGTGGTCCCGCTGACCGGTCAGCGGGTGAGGTCAAGAGGAAGCGCCTTTGCGGGGCTTTCAGGGGGCAGCGCCCCCGGAAAGAAACACCATTTTTCCTTTCTAACTCATTGAATGAGTTATTGCCGTCATAAACCCTAAATATCATACCGCTAGACATTATGTTTAACAGTTAAACATTAAATTATATGATTCTACATATTAGTTTAACAATGAAACTGCACAAATTATACCGTGTACGCCAAACAATTCAGCAGTAGTAACATTCTGTTTATTTAATCGCATTAATAAATAAAATAGAATACGATATATGCAAATCCTATAATTCAATTAACTCTGATTACTATACTAATCAAAAACCTTACTATAAGGCTAATTGAAAACAACCAAAATGGTAATAGATAAAATTAGTAAAACTAGTATGTACGAGGCTCTGATACCACTGTTGGAATCCGCAAGAAAAATAAACAAAATAATAACTACGAAAATCCACCAATAGGATCCGCACATACTAGAAAAACCGATTGGATAAAAACTACCTCAATGTTTTCTGCTGTTAGGTGTGGAGGCACTGTTGTTTACGCTTCGCTCTCTACTGGTATCCACGCAACGATCTGCAAGAGATCAGGATGCTAGCCCCTTTTATGTTCTTAAAACTGTTCAGAACGTATCTTGACTATCTGGTAATACGTGGAATTTTGGAGAGAGAGAGAGAGAGAGAGAGAGAGAGAGAGAGAGAGAGAGAGAGAGAGAGGAGAAAGAGAGAGAGAGAGAGAGAGAGAGAGAGAGAGAGACTAGATACTATTATCGCCATTCTAGGGTTAAAGGGTTCTGTTTTTAATCAGATGAAGACGGTTGTTGATAAAAGGTTAACATAACCTTTTATAGCTGTCAATATCAGAACCCTAATTATCATCGAATGATAGTTTAATCTCGTCCGTCTATTCCTATAATCATCCAATGGTTGGATATATATTATTGAATAATTAATTTATTTATCTAATAAATACAAATAGTTACTTATTAACTTACCAAATAAATACAATATGGAATCTGATTCCCCTTTTGCATATGTTCAACGAATCTGGACACGTTCTAGATTCAATGAGCGTGGACATCGTGCTCACAAGATCGTCAATGCGTGTGATCTTGTAGGTTCACTTAACGTTGGCAGTGAATGAAAAATGTCCTAGATATTTATTCACAAAACATAAGCGACCTCTAGCAAGACATTACGCTTACCCAAGTTAAGTAAAAGAAATGATAATCTAACATCAATTTTTTAATATTTAGTCCTTTTGTCACACGATATCCTAATTAAGTATAAGGCATTGACCGAGTCATCCTTATAAAACTTAATTTACCATTTACTTGGTCATCAGGTAGACTGTTCCACTAAATAATATTAATAATACCTTATTAATACTTATTTGAGTATGGCCATACATATTCTCTAGTCTTCCTTATCAAGAGGCCCATGGATATCTCTTTCTAGTAAGAGAGGGACAAATCCCTTTCACTATCTCTAATATTCAAGCCATGACAAGAAAATAGCCCAACCAATAGTCATAATAATTACCTAATTTAAAGTGATGTTTGACTATGTCAAAACATATTTTCTCCCCATGCAAGAATCATTAGAAACATTAGGTCAAAGGACACCAAACATAAAACTGAGAAGAAATATTTATGACTTAAACCCATGTAATATTTCTTCTTCACTTTGGGTCATGCCCAATACAACATTCTTAATATGTATTTATGAATTGATGTTATATCTCATATTCATGATCTGTAAAACTTGATTATAAATCAAGTTCACACTAGTTTAATACAAGATGTGATAAAACTAGAATAGTATTTTATTAGCAAGAAGAGTTTTACTATCAAGTCAAATATTTGAGGACTAGGAGCATAAAATACAATTCCAAATACATGCCTCATAAATAATAAATGTAAGTCAATTTGTCTAGGGCATATTCTAGCACACATAAGTAACTATGGTTTGAGTCCTTTGTTGCTTGCACATTGACAATGTATTTGTTTTTGTTAATAAATTTACCATTAAATGAGCAACGAACACAAATTCAAACTGTAACATTTTCTCAATCAAACCTCGGGCAATGCCTCGACTGTTGGGCTCATCAGTGTCTTCAAATATAGTTTCAAGCACATGTATCACTGTATCCTACATATGCAAAAGCTGAGATATTGTTTTAAAGTGAGAGCCCTAACGAGTATCACCTGGCCGAGCTAAACTTGTTTCCTGATTCTTGCCCTTTCCTATAACAACTTCTCCACTTTCTAGAAGTTTTACAAGATTATCATAGTGCTTTTGCAGAAGAGCATTATTTCTTTTACATGAAGCTCCAACAACATTCACAATCTTAGTAACGTACTCAAAAAAACTATGTATATATATATATATATTTCTTGCCAATATTTCGGATTTATTTTTTAATACATTTAAAAAAATTGTTTATAGTTTTTTGGCTGCAAATTAAATATTTCGGAATTAAAGCTTTCAAATTTATTTTATTAGATTAACTTGCTTCTTGCAGGATTCTCAAATCATCAGCAAATAAAGTTTTATTATTAAATTAAAACTCTTCAATTATCATTACAAAATTAAATTCTTTAATGATCATGTATGTCAAATTCAATATTATTTTTTAAAAATTAAATTTTTTCAATTTATTTTCACATTTTTTTCTGAATTTCGGAAATTAAAGTTTTTGGATTTATTTTATTAAATTAATTATTTTTTATTAGAATAACTTACTTCTTGCAGATTCTTAAATCATCAGCCAATAAAGTTTTATTATCAGATTAAAAACTATTCAATTATCATTATCGAATTAAAATTCTTTAATTATTATATATATCAAATTCATTATTATCTCCTTTCTTTAAATTAAGTTTTTCTCATTTATTTTATTTATATATTAAAAAATTATTGTAATTTTTCAGTTGCAAATTAAATTATTTTAGAAATTAAAGTTTTCAAATTTATTTTATTAGATTAACTTGCTTCTTATAGTATTCTCAAATTATTAGCAAATAAAATGTTTTATTATCAAATTAAAACGCTTCAATTATCATTGTCAAATTAAAACACTTTAATTATTATTTATATCGATTCAATAGTATCTCTTTTTTTAAAATTAAATTTTTTGGATTTATTTTCTCATTTTTTATGAATTTCATAAATTAAATTGTTCAGATTTATTTTTTAATATATTTTAAAAAATATTGTTGCTTTTCAGCTGCAAATTAATTTTTTCAGAAATTAAAGTTTCGGATTAATTTTTTTATAAGATTAATTTGCTTCTTGCTAGATTATCAAATCACCAGCAAATAAAGTTTTCTTATCAAATTAAAACTCTTTAGTTATTATTCATATCAAATTTATTATTATCTCTTCTTTTTAAATTAAAATATTCAGATTTATTTTCACATTTTTTCTCAATTTTGAAAATTTAAAATTTTCACATTTATTTTTTTAATATTTTATTATCATTTCCTTTTCTAAAATTAAATTCTTGGCATTTATTTTTGCATTCTCTTCGTCTTTCTCAATTTTGAATGTTAAATTTTTTTGGACTTATTTTTTAACATATTTAAAAAAATTTTGTAGTTTTTCGGCTGCAATTTAATTTTTTTGGAAATTAAAGTTTTCAAATATATTTTATTAGATTAATTTTTATTATATTAATTTTCTTCTTGAAGGATTCTCATCATTAGCAAATAAAATTTTATTATCAAATTAAAATTCTTCAATTATCATTATCAAATTAAAACTCTGTAATTATTATCTTTTTTTATTTTTTATAATAAAATAGAAAGAAAAAAGAGAAGGTGTTCACGTGGATGCCAAGTGATAAAAGTGTACCACATAAGATTTTATATATATAGATAGATATATAGATGTGTAGGAAAGAATTTAGAGATAAATGAAAGGATTTCTTCCTCCCCTTTCTTTTCCTTTCTTCCCTTAAAAAACTCCCAGGCAACACAACTAAACCTTCCTCTCTTCCTTTCTTTTCTCTTATCTCAAAATCATCCATCCAAACTAGGCCTTAATGAGTTGAGATTCCAATTTCAGACCAAAAAAATAAAAAATAAAATTCTATACTAAAATCTAAAGACAGGAGAGAATATTAAAATATATTATAATACATCTTGATAATATTAAAAAAGAACATTATAATTAATCCTTAATTTTATTCATAAATGAAATGCCTGGTAATATTTGTACAAGTTTTGCTATAACCTGGACTTTAATTTTACAGGGAATTTATATCCATCAACACAATTAATTAAAGATGAGGGTTAGCCTATTCAAATCCCTTGGAAGGCGTATTAAAGCGTTGATCATGGTTTCATATTTAATTAATTGTGTTGATAGATATAGATCCCTTGTAAAAGTAAGGTCCTTCTAACCTGGATTCTTGCATAGATGCTATAACCGGACCAACATTGGTATCAGAGCCATATGGGTATGTGATATGTGTGATTCATAGTTTAACATCAATTTATTAAATTTAAATGAATTTGTTAAGAAAATATAAGAAAACAATTAAAAATAGCCACAAACAAGAAATGGATAGTCCTAATAATTTAGAAGAACTTAATAAGTGGACAGTTCCTAGAATTGAATTAAAAAATGTATATCAGTTAGGAACTTTTGAGAAATTGGGTTTAAAATAGGTTGTTAAAACTACTGAGGAATTAGCCTCATTAGACAATGAAGAAACTGAAATTAAATTATTACATCATCATGATATAAATCGTTATAAAGAATTATATAAATTTATTCATGTTGGATTAGTTCAAATTGCATTCAAGCCTTTAACATTAGAAGGTTTACCAGAAAGTTTTATTGCATGCCTAAGAGATGCTAGGAATTTAAATTGGAAACAATTACTAATAGGTGTCATTCAATCAAGTTTGGCACATGGTCCTGTTTACTTTAATGTTTATCTTAATCTATCATTGTCATTAAGTGATATTAATATACTTGATGCATTGACATTAAATGTTAAAACACATGGATATAACTATGCTTCTGGATCAAAATTAACTTGTATATGTTATAGAATTTATTATAAGCCATTATTTACATTGAATCCTAATTGTAAATTGATGGATAAACAGATTAATGAAACCGTTTTGATTGAAACTAATTTTAATAGATAAAAAATTTCTACTCGAAGAATCATCAAATGGGATGAAATCCCTATGCCTCGGCAATGGAAACTTGAAAGATCTGGTCATATACACTCTAAAACTGAACATAATATTGATCATATTGAACAAACTCCCGAAGGAATTGTTTATATACATATGGATAATATTTCATTAAGATTGGGTAATATCCCAAGATAACTAGATCTTATTCTGACCATTCTTTTATTTCTCCTCTAATAGAAGAAAGGGATAATATTCCCTACAAAGTTTCTACTTCACAAGCAAGTGAACGCGATGAGGATAATCATCATGTAGAAAAATTATTTAAAAACAAAGAAGATGTTGTTAAAGGTGTTTATAACACTAAAGATGCGGAAATAACCGAATCTGAAATGAATTTTTCATTATGAATAAAACTAAAATAGATTTTAGCCCTGAATCTTTGGCTAGGCAAAAAGTTAAAAAAGAATTTTATTTACCAAGATGGGAACCATTTAGAAAGTGGTTTTTCCCTAATTTTACTGATGAATTCATAAGTTATATTTCTGATGAATTTTATAGATTTTTGTCATATCATAATATTTTATTTCCTTTTATTCCGTGGTTTATGTCCAATTATATTGAACCTTATATTTCTGTGTCAGAAATGGATTATAAACTTTTGAATGGTAATATCGTGAAAGGAATATTTCCTCCTCAACAATCATTTTATATGGAAAAAGAAAATAATATAGTAAGCTTTACAGCATTTTCAAAATTGTTTGAAGATGATACATTAACTATTACTGTAAAACAAATAAATAAAATAATAAAACAACAAAATTATACAAATATTTATTTAAATGTTTTAGGAGAACAGATTATATCTCTTCATAAGAAAATTGATATATTAATAAAAAAAATTAGAAAAATATGATACAAATACTTCAGGAAAAATAGAACTTATAGCAACTCCAACACTTCAACCTCCACCTGAAATAAAAAATTATAAATTAAAAACAATGTCAGATCTAGAAATGATAATAGATAATAAATTTAAAGAATTAAAAATTAATACACTAGAAAATGAATTTTCTGAAAGTAGAAGAAAATAATGATTATAAATCAGTTATAAATGATGAAATTAATAAATTAAATAAATTTACAGACAAGCCAACACAAAGAATACATTATTATAATAGACCATCTCCTGTAGATATTCTACATGAAGACTAGGAATATATAGGTAATAATAGCTATAATGGAAAATGTATTTATGAATGGAATTTAGATGGTTATACAGAAAAATAAATTTATAATTTGGCACATAGAATGTTGATGTACAGTACTATAAGTAAAACTATTGGTAATACTGATAGTAATATAGCAAAAATGATATTTGCAGGATTCACTAGACAATTAAAAGGTTGGCGGGATAATTATTTATCTCCACAATATACAGAAGATATTTTTAAAAATATAAAACAAGAAGGAAGTCAAATAACTGAAAATTCAGTTTATACATTAATAGTTACCATATTAGAACATTTTACGGGAAGAATATCTGATAATAGTGAAAATATTCATACTTTATTACAAAATTTAAGATGTAAAACATTATCTGATTTTAGATGGTATAAAGATGCTTTTCTTAATAGAGTAATGGAATTGCCAGAAAGTAATAGTACCCTTTGGAAGTCAAAATTCATAGATGGACTACCTAATTTATTTGTAGATAGAGTAAAGAAAGCTCTTAGGAAAGATAGGATGGCTATTCCCTATAAAAACTATACCTATGAGAATTTAATTGGCACTTGTGTACAAGAGGGTATAGCCATATGTAATGAAATTAAATTGAATCAACAAATTAAAAGACAACGATTAACGGAAAGACAACTAGGCCAATTTTGTAGTCAATTTGAGATAGAAATTCCATCAGAAAGAAAAATAATAAGAAACTATAGAAAAAATGATAAATATTTAAAAAGAAAAAGAGAAAATATTCTCAAGAAAAATTAAATAAAAAATTAAAAAGAAAAACTGATAGATTAGAAAAAAGAAAAGATAAAAGTAATAATGTGTGTTATAGATGTAAGCAAATAGGACATTATGCTAATAAGTATAAAATGAAGAAGAAAATTAATAGTTTAGATATTAGTCAAGAAATAAAAGATTCTTTAGAAAAATTATTTTTAGATTCAGAAGATTATTTTTAGAAAATCCTAATGTTAATATCCTAATTTTAAATCAAATTTAGAAAATATTATCGCCTCATATAATCTATCTAATAAATTTTTTTTATTAGGAATTGGATGTCTAATCCATTTTAATACTTTATTTAGAGGTTTATAATTTATTACCAATCTTGGTATTCCTCTTTCTATTTCACTATGTTTATTAATATAAAAACATGTACATAACCAAGGAGAATTTGACTCTTCAATTAATTCTTTTCTTAATAAAGAAGTTATTTCTTCCTTACATAATTCTAGATATTGTGAATTCATTTGACAAGGTCTTGCCTTTGCTGGTATGTTTCTTTCATCAAAGTTATCTATATATGGAAGACTTACGATATGTTTTTTTCTATTCCAAAAAGCATTTGGATGATCATTACAAATTTCTATTGAAATATTATTTTGGATTTTCTTTATCTTATCTTGTAGTTTAGGATTTTGTAGAGCTTCTTCAATATTAAAAGAGTTTATTTCGAAATTAAGAAAATTAAGATTTCATTAACAAATCTAGTATTTGGTTCAGTTATAAACTGAAAAGATACATGAGTTTTTCTCGTATGTTCCTATAATAGAATTTGTACCAATATGAGTAATAGGGAAAATCTTTTTTATAAAAGGAGTTCCATGTATAACTTGGTTAGTAATATTTTTTGCTAATAAAAAACTTTCAGGAATGCAAACTTTGTTATTAGAAACATATGCTCGTGGTAATTTAAAATTAATCTGTAATTTTTTACCACCCGCATGTCTTAAGCTATGAGTAGTTTTCTCAAAATACTTAGTAAGAATTATTCCTTCTTATATAACACTAATATCTGCACATGTGTCTATTAATGCAGTTAATTCCATTATTTCATTATGATTTATTAATAATGTTATTTTAACGTAAAACTTAAAAGATGTTATTATATCTAAAATAGAGAGAAAATTTTCTTCCCCAATATTATTAATATCATCAACTGTATTTTGTTTTATTAAAGTAGTTTCCCAATTTATTTCTAAGTTAGAAATTCTAATGTCTAAATTTTTATTAAATTGTTTTAACAATTTAATTTCATTTTTAAGATTAATTTCTTCATATAAATCATTTATTGTACTAGGTGATTTTTTAGAATTATTATTCTTTTCTTTCATCATTTTATAAACTTCTGACATTGTATAAGGATTATTATTTACTATTAATTCTAACTCTTCTTTATTATTACTAGTATCATCTATTTGTTCAATTATTTTTTACCTTAATTCTTGGTCTTTTATTGATTTCAAGAATTCTAATATATTATTATTACTTAAAATATTTATATCTGATTCTCTAAATTGAGATATGATTCTATAATTAATCATTCTCATTATTATCCTTATCTGAACTAATTTCCTTTTTGCAAGGAATACAACATGCAGAATTATCAGAATCATTAGAAGTATTATTTATCTGATCTATTTCTGAGTTTGAACTAATATTTTCAGAATCTTCTGAATCTAAAAATAATTTTTTGAAAGAATCTTTTATTTCTTGACTAATATCTAAACTATTAATTTTCTTCTTCATTTTATACTTATTAGCATAATGTCCTATTTGCTTACATCTATAACACAATATTACTTTTATCTTTTCTTTTTTCTAATCTATCAGTTTTTCTTTTTAATTTTTTATTTAATTTTTCTTGAGAATATTTTCTCTTTTTCTTTTTTTAAATATTTATCATCTTTTCTATAGCTTCTTATTATTTTTCTTTCTGATGGAATTTTCATCTCAAATTGACTACAAAATTGGTCTAGTTGTCTTCTTTCCGTTAATCTTTGTCTTTTAATTTGTTGATTCAATTTAATTTCATTACATAGGGCTATACCCTCTTGTACACAAGTGCTAATTAAATTCTCATAGGTATAGTTTTTATAGGGAATAGCCATCCTATCTTTCCTAAGAGCTTTCTTTACTCTATCTGCAAATAAATTAGGTAGTCCATCTATGAATTTTGACTTCCAATGGGTACTATTACTTTCTGGCAATTCCATTACTCTATTAAGAAAAACATCTTTACACCATCTAAAATCAGATAATGTTTTACATCTTAAATTTTGTAATAAAGTACGAATATTTTCACTATTATCAGATATTCTTCCCGTAAAATGTTCTAATATGGTAACTATTAATGTATAAACTGAATTTTTTCAGTAATTTGACTTCCTTCTTGTTTTATATTTTTAAAAATATCTTCTTTATTTTGTGGAGATAAATAATTATCCCACCAATCTTTTAATTGTCCAGTGAATCCTGCAACTATCATTTTTGCTATATTACTATCAGTATTACCAATAATTTACTTATAATACTGTACATCAACATTCTATGTGCCAAATTATAAATTTGTTTTTCTGTATAACCATCTAAATTCCATTCATAAATACATTTTCCATTATAGCTATTATTACATATATGTTCATGTTCTTCATGTAGAATATCTACAAGAGTTGGTCTATTATAATAATGTATTCTTTGTGTTGGCCTGTCTGGAAATTTATTTAATTTATTAATTTCATCATTTATAACTGATTCATAATCTTTATTTTCTTCTAGTTTTTCAGAAAATTCATTTTCTAGTGTATTAATTTTTAATTCTTTAAATTTATTATCTATTATCATTTCTAGATCTCACATTGTTTTAATTTATAATTTTTTATTTCAGGTGGAGGTTTAAGTGTTGGAGTTGCTATAAGTTCTATTTTTTCTGAAGTATTTGTATCATATTTTTCTAATGTTTTTTATTAATATATCAATTTTCTTATGAAGAGATATAATCTGTTCTCCTAGAACATTTAAATAAATATTTGTATAATTTTGTTGTTTTATTATTTTATTTATTTGTTTTACAGTAATAGTTAATGTATCATCTTCAAACAATTTTGAAAATGCCGTAAAGCTTACTATATTATTTTCTTTTTCCATATAAAATGATTGTTGAGGAGGAAATATTCCTTTCACGATATTACCATTCAAAAGTTTATAATCCATTTCTGACACAGAAATATAAGGTTCAATATAATTGGACATAAACCACAGAACAAAAGGAAATAAAATATTATGATATGACAAAAATCTATAAAATTCATCAGAAATATAACTTATGAGTTTATCAGTAAAATTAGGGAAAAACCACTTTCTAAATGGTTCCCATCTTGGTAAATAAAATTCTTTTTTAACTTTTTGCCTGGCCAAAGATCCAGGGCTAAAATCTATTTAAGTTTTATTCATAATGAAAAATTCATTTCAGATTCGGTTATTTCCGCATCTTTAGTGTTATAAACACCTTTAACAACATCTTCTTTGTTTTTAAATAATTTTTCTACATGATGATTATCCTCATCGCGTTCACTTGCTTGTGAAGTAGGAACTTTGTAGGGAATATTATCCCTTTCTTCTATTAGAGGAGAAATAAAAGAATGGTCAGAATAAGATCTAG
This sequence comes from Catharanthus roseus, assembly GCA_028651295.1. Classification (NCBI taxonomy): domain Eukaryota; kingdom Viridiplantae; phylum Streptophyta; class Magnoliopsida; order Gentianales; family Apocynaceae; genus Catharanthus; species Catharanthus roseus. The sequence continues at coordinate 23,851,745 of JAPQWS010000153.1, read as the reverse complement.
TTATCTTGGGATATTACCCAATCTTAATGAAATATTATCCATCTGTATATAAACAATTCCTTCGGGAGTTTGTTCAACATGATCAATATTATGTTCGGTTTTAGAGTGTATATGACCAGATCTTTCAAGTTTCCATTGCTGAGGCATAGGGATTTCATCCCATTTGATGATTCTTCGAGTAGAAATTTTTTATCTATTAAACTTAGTTTCAATCAAAACGGTTTCACTAATCTGTTTATCCATCAATTTACAATTAGGATTCAATGTAAATAATGGCTTATAATAAATTCTATAACATATACAAATTAATTTTGATCCAGAAGCATAGTTATATCCGTGTGTTTTAACATTTAATGTCAATGCATCAAGTATATTAATATTACTTAATGACAATGATAGATTAGGATAAACATTAAAGTAAACCGGACCATGTGCCAAACTTGATTGAATGACACCTATTAGTGATTGTTTCCAATTTAAATTCCTAGCATCTCTTAGGCATGCAATAAAACTTTTTGGTAAACCTTCTAATGTTAAAGGCTTGAATGCAATTTGAACTAATCCAATATGAATAAATTTATATAATTCTTTATAATGATTTATATCATGATGATGTAATACTTTAATTTTAGTTTCTCCATTGTCTAATGAGACTGATTCCTCAGTAGTTTTAACAACCTATTTTAAACCCAATTTCTCAAAAGTTTCTAACTGATATACATTTTTTAATTCAATTCTAGGAACTGTCCACTTATTAAGTTCTTCTAAATTATCAGGACTATCCATTTCTTGTTTATGGCTATTTTTAATTGTTTTCTTATCTTTTCTTAACAAATTCATTTAAATTTAATAAATTGATGTTAAACTATGAATCACACATATCACATATCTATATGGCTCTGATACCAATGTTGGTCCGGTTATAGCATCTATGCAAGAATCCAGGTTAGAAGGACCTTAATTTTATAGGGGATTTATATTCGTCAACACAATTAATTAAAGATGAAACCGGGATCAACGCCTTAATACGCCTTCCTATAGCCACAATTAATTAATCACACATATCTTCATAATATTAAAAAAGAACATTATAAATTAATCCTTAATTTTATTCATAAATGAAATGTCAGGTAATATTTGTACAAGTTTTAATTCATAAAAAAATTGACTGATGTACAATTTTTTTTTACAAACTTTTATTTTATTATAACATATTTACACTTTTATTGGATATTTTCATTATTTAAAATTATTTTTTAAATATTTTTTATTTAAGATTATAAGAAAATTTGAGTTATAAATTATAAAATTTTATTCCATGTGAATATTAAATAATAATGCTTGCTATATTTAGAAAAAGAATCATTATTTTATTTTAATCTTTCTGTGTAGATGATGAAATAAAAAAAAATCCTAAATTTATTCCAGGGGAAAAAAATGGACTCTTTTCCCATTTAGGAATGAGAGAAAATTCACATAAATATATATTAAAAAAAATGTTATTTTACAAAAATATCCTTTTTACTTGGTCCAGATGTGATTAAAATGTTAAGAAATGTTGCCCCATTTAAGGACACAAATTCCATTGTTGGAAAGAAAGTGTCAAGTTTGTATGAGCGTAATTCAATTGAGTTTAGAGCGATAGATTTGGTATAGAAAATTAAAGTTCAAATCCTACAATCTAAAAAACTATTAAATCACCATGATTAACATCTTCCGTCTAAATATTTTGTAATTTGATGAAGACTTTAATAACAAAAGATTTTGCCCTTTTTTATATTGAAGAAGTGCACTTTCAACCCCCTAATTTATTTTTTCTGTTTCAAAATAAAAGCTATCAAGAGTCAAGAGAATAGAACTAATCTCTAATAAATCACTTCTATTGTCTCCAAATCAAATCCTTCCAACCAAACTAAGCCTTAACCTTAGATAGGGGCGAGGGCATTCTTGTTGGTATGCATGACAGCATTATGAAAAAAGCCACAAATTACATTGCATCTCTCGAGGAGATTTTCACCTTGTGAATAGAGCTACTTTTCTAGGATGGCCAGTTCATCGGGTGAATTATTACTTTTAATATATCTTTTAATATATTATTTTATAATATTTTTATTAATATAAATTTTATAAAATAAAAAATAAATTATAAATTCTTAAAAATAAATTATAAAAAAAATATTAGTAAAAATATATATTAAAATATAATAAAGAAAAAGTACTAAAAAATATAATAGAGATTTGAGTACTTTTGTCTCATTGAAGTACATATCATATTTTCAAATAAAGAAAAGAAACAAAACACACAAACATATATACACACATCATTCTATAAAATGTAACAGATAAGCTAAGTTATTATCATAACGAAATGCCTTCCTCTGTTTTGACTTTTTTCTTCCTTTTCTTTTTCTTTTGTTAATGGAAAGGATTTTACTCCCTCAAATATATATTTTTAACTTCTCCCAAACATAAAATCGTTTTTTTGGAGTCTCCCCCTTTTAAGAAAAAGACAGAGTTCTATGATTTTTATGTATACTAAGGTCCATTTTATTGGTGAGAAAGGAAAATTGAGGTAAGAATATGATTATTTGGAATTTAAATTCATGAAATGTAAATTCATACACACTACTTTATTTTGTTTGGGATATACTAAAATGTTAAGAAGGAAAATAACAATAATTCTTTCCAAATATTTAGTTTAATAAAATGCAATGAGCTAATGAATTTATATTTATATCAATTTGGCCAAAATGACCCTAGTACATTTATCTAACCAAAAATTTAATATTACTTTTTAAATTACATATAAATATCTCATATAGATTTGTGTTTGTATAATATCCTTAAGAAGAATTATACAGTTTAAATATATTATTTTTAAGAAAAATTAAAATAAAACTATAAATTCCATACTAAAAAACGCTTTTATTCTTAAATGAAAAATTTTAATTCTATTTATATGTATCAAATCTTCGTTAATTTGATATTCAATTCATCTACCTTTAAAAACAAATACATCTAATTTAATAAAAAATATTTTTCATGTGAGTTGTATATATGTGAATGTGGAGAGAGAGAGAGAGAGAGAGAGAGAGAGAGAGAGAGAGAGAGAGAGAGAGAGAGAGAGAGAGAGAGAGAGAGAGAGAATCCACTTTTATAAATTAATTTAGAGAAGATTTAATATTTTTATGTAATAATATACTATCAAAAAGTTAAAAAAAATATTTTGAGTATGAGAGAAATGAATAAATAAGAATAAAGAAAATGATTGATTATAAATATATAAAAAAAGAAAAAAGTCTTAAAAATCTTTTTTATTCATTTAAAAAAAATATTTTTATTATTATTTTGTTAGAATCTTAAGGAAATGAATCACAATACAACCTTTACTAAAGGATTTACAATCCAGGATTCTCCACTTATTTTTCCACTTTCTAAGAATTTGATTCCTTCCCCAAAACATAAATAATAAACCAAATATTGGAATTTAAAATTTTAGAAACTGATTACTTTCCTTACTTTTCTGTTCAATCAAATAAAGCCTAAAACTCTCTTTATTAATGCGTGCAATTTTGTTATTTATTTTTTATTAGAAGTATATATTTAAAAAAAATATTAAATACTACATTATATTATAACAAGTTAAAAATTTTCAGATACTCCTTTAAAAAATAGAGTAGTTCCTTACACCAAATTGGTTTCATAAAATGATAAAAGTTAATGAGAATCATCAAAATTCATGGGTTGCAAATTTTGTGGAGCAAAATTTTGGATTACGTGATTTGATTTATGATATGTTAGCGATTACAACATTTTTGGAAAATTCTTAGTTTATAGGAATTTTTTGATTCTTCTCTTTGGTAAATTGTTGACTTGAGGGTTTGGAAGCTTCTTCTCAAATCAAAGGGACTTTAAGGATAAATAATGAATTACAGAAATGTTGGAATCCGTAGGCAAAAACAAAGTAAAATAAAACTACGGAAATCCACCAACAGGATCTGCACATACTAAAAAAACCAATTGGATAGAAATTACCTCAATGTTTTTATTGTTCGTTGTGGAGGCGCTGCTTTGTATGCTTCGCCCTCTACTGGTATCCACGCGACGAACTCCTCTGCAAGCGATCGGGATGCTAGCCCCTTCCCGTGTTCAAAACTGCTCGGGACCGATCCCGACTATCTCGGTAATCGGTCGCTTTTTTCGGAGAGAGGAGGCTAGATACTATATCGCCGTTCTAGGGTTTAGGGTTTTGTTTTTCTTTAATGAGATAAAGGACGGCCAACAAGAAAAGGTTAACATAACCTTTTATAGCTGTCAATATCAAAACCCTAACTGTCATCTAATGACAGTTCAATCTCGTCCGTCTATTCCTATAATCATCCAACGGTTAGATGAGTAATATTAAGTAATTAATTTCATTTATTCGATTAAATAAAATTAATTACTTATTAACCTACTAGAAAATACAATATGGAATCCCGATTCCCCTTTTTGTATACGTTCAACGAATCTGGACACAATCTAGATTCATTGAACGTGGACATTATGCTCACAAGATCGTCTATGCGTGTGACCCTGTAGGTTCACTTAACGTTGGCAGTGAAAAAAAATGTCCTAGACATTTATTCACAAAACATAAGCGGCCTCTAGCAAGACATTATGCTTACCCAAGTTAAGTAAATGTAATAATAACCTAGCATCAGATTTAATATTTAGTCCTTTGTCACACGATATCCTAATTAAGTATAAGGCATGGATCAAGTCATCCTTATAAAACTTAATTAACCATTTACTTGATCACCAGGCAGACTGTTCCAACACCTTATTAATACTTATTTGAGCATGGCCATGCATATTTTCCAGTCTTCCTTATCAAGGGGCCCATGGATATCTCTCTCTAAAAGGAGAGGGACAAATCCCTTTCACTATCTCCAATATTCAAGCCATGACGAGAAAATAAGCCAACCAATAATCATAATGATCACCTAATTAAAAGTGATGTTTTGACTATGTCAAAACATATTTTTCTCCCCATGCAAGAAACATTAGAAACATTAGGTCGAAGGACACCAAATATAAAACTGAGAAGAAATACTTATAACTTAAACCCATGCAATATTTCTTCTTCACTTTGGGTCATGTCCAATACAATATTCTCAATATGTATTTATGAATTGATTTTATATCTCATATTCATGATCAGTAAAACTTGACCATCAATCAACTTCACACTAGTTTACAAGATGTAATAAACTAGGGACAAATAAGAATAGTATTTTATTAGCTATAAGGGTTTTACTATCAAGTCACATACTTGATGACCAAGAGCATAAAATACAATTAAAAAATACATGCTTCATAAATCATAAATGTGAGTCAATTGGTCTTAGGGCATATACTAACAAGAAATGCTGGAGCTTTCTTCGATCTTTGGGAGGAAGAAGACGAGTAACAGTGAAGAAAATGTTTGAACTTTGATGAAGACCTTTATTAGAGAGCTTTTGAGAAGGGAACTTTTCACTTGTCTCAATCTTGCGATCTCGAGTGTCTTCTGAATGATCTCTCAATTCTGGAAGACCCTTATTTATGGGAAGAGATGGGGGTTTGGACTGTTTGGCCACCAAGCGACCCATTTTCGGCCCTGTTCCTTATTTGATGAGGTCTAATGAATTTGACCAATTATTTAATGGACTTAGTAAAATGACTTTGGGTTCAATTTAATTGGGTCCAATTACATAAGTTTCATTTTGTTTGGTTTTATATCAAAAGAGTTTGATTATTATTTAAATAATTTAGCCCAAATTAAATAGCCAAAATATCTCTTTCATCAATTTAATTTAAATAATTAAGACTAAAATATTTATTTTATTTAGTCTTTAATAAAATAAATTAATTGGTATTTTCATTGTCTACAAATGCTCCCACTTCACGATTTGGATAAAAGTTATAAGACTAAAAATTTTAAGGTAAGACTTGAAGTATTTAAATGTAATTCTTTAATCAAATTGTCAACATCCTTCATATGGCTTTTTTTTTTTATAATAAAAAAATTGTTTTATAATGTAAACTAATGCTATGAACGTTGATGGCAATTGCTATATTGTTCAAGAACCAAAATACGGAAGTCATTCTCCACTTTTTTTCACTCATTTGGAGCTTGAATTCCAATTAAACCAGGGACGTAGAATTCTTGAAAATTTGAGGAAATTGAATAACGAGGAAATTGAATTATTCTCAAACTAAATTTTACTCCTTATAAAATTTGGAAATTTGAATCATTTTACAAATTTGAAAGTTGAATCTTCATAAAATTTTAAATAGAATATTTACAGGATTATAAAACCGATTAATATCACTCTTTCCTCCATCCCATAAATTCTTCGATAGAATTCCAATCTAAGGGTCTCTTCCTCTCTTGTATTTACAGAGACAAAGTTCTCAGAATTAATTTTTTTTAGCAAAATATTCTCAAACTATTTTCTTGTGCATGCAAGGAATTGTGTAGAAATTTGATTTTTCTATTGTCTTGGCCAAAATTGATGCCAATGATGATTCAAATAATTCACGAGCAGCTCTATGAAATTCTCTTTCTCATCTTTTCAAGACTAACTACTTTATTTTTTGAGGTCAATCATGATGCACTTTTTTTATTCAAAATCTTCTTAAGCTCCATGTTACAATTATTCGTGACAATGCCAATGACCCAATAAAGGTGGTAATAATTTTGACAGTTTATAGAGCAGTTTCTGGCAAGTAGCGAAACCCTTCTCAAAGACATCAACCTCTCATGAAGAATTTATCGACGAAGTTTGACTTCAAAAGAAAACATCTCGAAAAGTATGGATTCATCTTTCTAAAGACTTCAACAACACAGCATGAAGGATTTGTATGCAAGGTCAACTTCAGAAGTACTCCTTCTCCAGAGACAATGATGACTCCTCTAATAAAGGATTCACCACCAAAGACAACAACGACAAGTCCCATGAAGGATTTGTCAACGAGTATCGACTTCAGAAGTACTCATTCTCCAAAGACAACGATGACACGTTCCATGAAGGATTTGCCAACGAACATCAACTTCAGAAGTGCTCATTCTCTAGAGATAATGATGATAAGTCACATGAAGGATTTGCCACTAGAGATAACGACGACACGTCCCATAAGGATTTGCCAATGAAAATCAACTTCAGAAGTACTCCTTTCAGAGACAACAACGACATGTCCCATGAAGGTTTTGCCAATGAGCATCAACTTTAGAAGTCCTCCTTTTCAAGAGACAACAATGATATGTCCTGTGAAGGATTTGCCAACGAGCATCAACTTCAGAAGTACTCATTCTCCCAAGACAAAAGCAACACATCCCATATGAAGGATTTTGCGAACATAAACTTCAGAAGTATTCATTCTCCAAAGATGAAGGAGACACATCCCACATGAAGGATTTTGCGAACAAGCATCAAATTCAAAAGTACTCAATCTCCAAAGACAAAGGCAACATATCCCACGAAGAATTTTGCAAAACAAGCATAAACTTTTGAAGTACTCATTCTCCAAAGACAAAGGCGACACGTCTTATATGAAGGATTTGTGAACGAGCATCAACTTCAAAAGTACTCATTCTCCCAAGACGAAGGGACACGTCTCACATGAAGGATTTTTGAACGAGCATCAACTTTAGAAGTATTCATTTTCCTAAGATAAAGATGACACGTCCTATGAAGGATTTGTGAACGAGTATCAACTTCAAAAGTACTCATTCTCCTAAGACAAAGACAACACGTCCCATGAAAGATTTGTGAACAAACATCAACTTTAGAAGTCCGCAATCTCATAAAGCTTGGATCCTCCTCGACTCAACTCATCGTTCTTTGAATTGCTTCGACAAACTTCTTTCACTCGATCAAAGAACAGTAACAGAGAGGTTCAATGGAGTCAAACATTTGAGTTGCCTAGCAAGTTCCACATAAGAGCATTGAGAGTGTGCGCAAGACACCTCAAGTCGCTATGACAATTTGACGACTACAAAGATCTATAACAAAGTGTAGCATCACTCTTTACCTAGGACCGCAATTTCAACATCTTGAAAGCATCTTCCAAGGCATGATGTACTTTTACAAACAAGCTTTCAATAACCGAATGTCCAATCTGAAAAACATTGACGGCTTGTCAAAACTCAGTCATCATCATGGGAAAGTTGTTCATCTTCTGTAGAACCATTTACCAAAAGGGGCAATAACATCAACTCGGAAATTATCATCAGCAAATGCCTCAATTAATGGTTCACGGAAGCTGTGAATTATGGAGTGTCTCTCTCCAAAGAAAGAACAACTATCGCATCCCAAGTTCACTAAAACCTTTCTGGAATCATTCCACATCATGGAGAATGGACATCGGAAGAAGAGGCTTAGTTATTCCAGTTAAATATTAAGAACACCAGCATACAAAGCACAAACCAAACGAATTTTTTTATTTATTGAAAAGTTATAACTGAATTTAGTTTTTTTTTCAAAGTTGCCTACATATCTTAAGAATCTTAAGCATAAAGTCAAACGTAGTTCAAATTTTGGGAAAATAGATTTTTAGCCGTTCACATTTTTAACTCATGCTGGTTAGGAGTAATTTTGCAGTTTAGGCTCGTGCAGTCAAGAAGCGTCCACTTCATGCATAGTATCGCTTCAAATTGTTGATAGGACCAATCCTTAGACCATCTTCAGCAACTATCTTGTAAGACATTTGAGTAGACCTCTTGGACAACTTAGGGGCCATCCCACTTTGATGTGAATTTTTTGGTTTTGTGTACAATAATGATTGGCCTCTTTATAGCAAGCATTAGATCTCCAACTTGGAAGGAGCGAAGCCAAACCTTTTTGTTGAAAGCCTTAGAGATGCGAGCTTGATAACCTTCCAAACGTTGTTGTGCCTCCAACATTTTCTTGTCAAGTGCTTCTAACTTTTCATGTCTCAAGAGAGCATTTTTTTCCTTTGTCAAGCCTTCTTGAATAGCAATCCTCAAAGAAGGGATTTGTTGCACCAATAGAAGTACTGCTTCAACACCATAAACGAGAGCATATGGAGTGGCTTGGGTTGGCATGCGATAAGTGGTTCTATAAGCCCACATCACTTCTCCAATTGTTCCAGTCTCTTTTAGATTTATCCATGACCTTTTGTAAAAGTTTACATAAGGTTTTGTTAAACGCCTCAGCAAGTCCATTTGCAAGAGCATAATACATGGAAGAATTATGTTGTTTGAACCTAAACTTCTCGCACAATTTGTTCATCAAACTATTGAAGAATGGATTCCTATTATTAGTGATTATGTATCTTGGGACATCATAGTGATAAATAATGTTTGTTTGAATGAAGTCCACAATATTCTCTTTCTTCATATCCTTCAATGCTACAACTTCTGCCCATTTGGAAAAGTAATCCGTAGCTGTTAGGATGTACAAATACCTAATAAATGATTTGGAAAAGACCCAAAAATATCAAGACCCCATGCATCAAAATGTCATGAAGCTACAGTTGGATGCAAAGGTTTAGAAGGATGATGTATATAGTTAGCATGGAATTGACAAGCTTGACATCTTTGCGCATAGTCCATGTAATGTTTCACCATTGTTAGCCAATAATACCCTATCCTCTTGATGCAAAAGTGAAGCTTCAGACCAGATTGATGAGCTCCACAAATAACAAAAGGAGCTTCCTCCATTGCTTGAACAATTTCTTTTCTCCTAAGCATCTTAGGAAAATGCCTTCAAAAGATCACCCAAATAATATCTCTTTATAATATATGAAACGGGCACCTCGATGTCAAACATCAGTTCTTCTTCGTAAATCATTTGCTAGCTTTCTCTCTTTTAGATAATCGATGAATGGCTGATGCAAATCCTCCTTATCAATCTCGAAGACTGACAAAATAGATTTCACATTCTTCATTTTTTTTATCTTCGAACATGGGTGGAACAACCCGTCTTTGACATAATGGAATTTCGATGTGTTGATCCAACAAACTCAAGTTTGTCTAGTGCGCCTATTTTTATTTCTCAAAACATGCAATATTATCATATCACATAACACCCTATGAGGCACCTTGCATATTTATATTATGTGAGCAACTTATGCTTCTTAACTTTGTATACTTTAAGTAATTAGTTGACAACCAATTGAAAATCTCTATATACCTTAAGTTGCAATTGCTTCATGTCCACAACTAATTCTACCCCAAGTATTAGAGCTTGATACTCAGTCATGTTTTTAGAACATCGTTGACTGAGAGTGAAAGTATACGGTAGTATATTACCTTCATGAGTAAGAAATACTACACCAGCTCCAGCCCCTTCACAATGTGAGGCACCATCAAAGAACATTTTCACAAGGAAGGACTTCTATCACCAAGATATCTTCATCAGGTAATTCATAATTCAACTCTCATTTAGTCGGTATAGGATGATTTGCCAAGAAGTTTGCCAACACTTGTCCCTTAACGGCCTTTTGGGTACATAAACAATTTCAAATTGTTGAATTTACAAGTACCATCTCGCTAGATGATCAGACAACACAGGATTTGCATTACATATTTGATGGGATTTGCCTTAGAGATGAGATACACCGTGTGCGCTTGAAAGTAGTGTCTCAGTTTCAGAATAGCAAATATCAAGGTTAGACAAAGTTTCTCTATCGGTCAACTCATTCGGCGTCATTGTCCGACTCAAATGATACAAGGCATTTTCCTTCCATCCTCATTTTCTTAGACGAGTAATGCCCTCACGGAACGTTCCTAAGTAATAATATAGAACATTAGCAGTTTTCCAACAATTAGCGAAGCTAGCACTGGAGGTTTCATAAGATATGATTTGATGCTTTTGAAAGCATTTTTGCAAGCCTCATCCCATTTGAAAGGTATGCCCTTCCTCACTAAGCGGCTAAATGGTTGGCATCGTCCAACAAGGTTTAAGATAAATCTTCTGAGATAGGCTAACTTTCCTTGCAGACTTCTTAGTTCATAAATGTTTCAATACTCAAGCATTTTTAAGATTGCATCAATCTTGGATTGATCAATTTCAATTCTTCTATGACGGACAACAAGGCCGAGAAATTTTCCAAAGGTAACACCAAATGCGCACTTCAAGGGATTCATCTTCAATTGATATTTACGAAGTCCCTCAAAAGTGATATTCAAGTCCTTGAGGTAATCGCCATATTTTTATGACTTGACTACAAGATCATCAACATAACATTCTATAGTTTTATGTAGCATGCCATTGAAGATTTTCTGCATAGCCCTGTGATATTTGTACTTGCATTCTTCAGTCTAAAGGGTATCACTTTGTAGAAGTAAATCCCTTTATGTGTGCAGAATGCAGTCATATCTTCATCTTGCAGTGCCATCTTTATTTGGTTGTAGTGAAACGAACCATCCATAAAAGTCAAGGCCCCATGCCCAGTGGTAGCATCAATCATTAGCTCCGAGATGGGAAGTGAAAAATCACCCTTCGAACATGCGTTGTTTAAATCTCTAAAGTTAACACATATGCGAATTTGGCCATTCTTTCACACAAGAACGATGTTTGCAGTCCACGTGGGATACTTGACTTCACGGATGAATCCAACTTCAATCAACTTGTTGACTTCTGCCTCAATTGATAGAAGCAACTCATGTTAAAACACCTTTGGGTTTGTTTTATTGGCCGCACCCCACTTTCGATAGCTAATTGGTGGACGGCTATATTTGGGTTCAAACCGGGCATTTTTTGTACATCCATGCAAAGATGTCTTTGTATTATATCAAGATATTCATATCAACTTCTTTTTCTTTAGAAGTGAGAAGGGCACTTATATAGATAGGACGGGGATCTTCAATCGTGCTAAGATTAACTTCCTTCAATTCATCAATAGTGGCTTTTATGACCTCTTCAAGTTCTGATGGAGCATCTTTAGCATCTTCTTCAAAAGTTTCTTTTTCCATGATATTGATATGATGTGTTGCAACAACTTCTTCATTTTCAGTTCCATCATATTCTTCATCATTCGTGTGGTTGTGTCTCGTAAAGACGATGGTTCTTCGAAATACTCCACTTCTTATTTCCACATTATGTAGGTGGATGTCCCAGTTTCCCACATTGCAAATGTATCCATTTTCAACAAACCTTGCAACTTCTCTGATCAATAATGCATCTCTTCACCTATGGGTGTGGACCATGATATTTACTGAGGTTGAGATTTGATAGGATGATCCTACACTTTCGTTATCCTCTTCAAGTTGAGGTCTAGCATGTATCTCCGTACGAACCTTAGATTTTGAATCTTCATTGTAAGTCATTCTGACCTATATTTAGGAAGGCGTCTTGATCACACATCTTGCCCCATGAGGATACTACTCTTGCACATTCTTTTTTGATATGGCACTGCCTTTAAGTCATTTAAAGACAAACACGGGGAAAGGCTTTCCTTTTGATCCCAAGGGGTAAAAAATGGACAATCGAGTGTTTACCTTCATTTTATTGTTCAATTTAAGCTTCGAGGTAGCTTTGTCTTCTGCAGTGATGTATTGGGTAGTTGTTCTCTTGATCTTGAGACATATGGGAGATATATTGTACTGAAGTTCAGTAGTATTTCCATTTTCTCAAGGCACTTCTTGGGGCAGTTTACCTAACAAACTCTGACTTTTCGAATTATATCCCGCCTTGGCAAGAAGTCTGTAAGCATTAGGATCGAATCCATCACTTGTACGTGAAGTTGAAAGCTTATCAAAATCCTTTGAAGAAGTATCCATTACTTTAATAGTCTCACTACCCTCCATCTTTGCAACTTCTGTGGGTCGAACAAATATTTTTAAAGGAGCGTCTAAGGCCTTCATAGGTTCAACTTTGGTAAGAGGCATAGTGAGATCCTATTGTTTCGCTAGATCTTCCAGAGGTAACTTCTTATCTTGGTTTGTTATTTGATCGTCAACCTTTTCTTACTTGAAGGATTCTTTGAAGAGCTAGTTTCTTGAATTTTCTCTCTGTTTATGAAGAAATATTGGATGACTCTGTTTTCTTTTTGATGTAGTACTTAGCATCAGTAATGTGAGCTTCAACTTCTATGAAATGCTTATAATCGACAACCACCTTCCTCATAACTCCATTCAGACAATACTTGAAACATTAATAGAGGATAAATAGAAAAACACCATTCTCATGAAGCCATGGCCTTCCCAAAATCATATTGTATGAAGTATCATCATCTATCATATGTAAAAGAGAGATTGAACTCATATCATCCATCATCATGTTCAATCTCAAAGTCCCAATTGCCCTTGGTCCACCTTGGTTGAATCCTTGGATCATCAAACGGCTTTGAGACAGGTACTCAGTAGGAATTCCCAATTCTTTCAACGTCCGCAAGAGTAAGACGTTGACTGTAGATCCACCATCTAACAAGATTCTATTGACCCTATGTTCTTTCACATATCCTGCCATAAATAGTGTCCTATCATAAGGAGTTGCGCCCAAGTAACAAATTGTCGTCCCCAAAAGTGATTTGAGCACAATCTACAGCTTTTTCTTCGGTGCTTTCTCTTTCCAAACAATCATGAATGGTATAGCATGAGGCTACATCTATTTCAACAAAAGGTAGAAATATCCTAAAGTGATAGGGCGCGAGGTTCGTTTTGGACAACCTTCTGATAATATCAGAACGTGCTTGATCTTTTGACCATTCAACTTTAGTGCATTTCTTTTGATTAATTTGCTCCTTGTTAACATAGTTCTTGATTTGATGGATCCTATGCAATTTCTTTTGTGAGTCACAAGGGTCCAGCCTTCATCAACAGTTGAGATAACCTCTTCATTTGTTGAGGGTATTTCAACATGCACTTGACATTCCTTCTTGGAGATGATGGATCTATCAACCCTAACCTTCACAGCATCAACCTCTCCAAACTTGATTTCTCCAACTATTTCCTTTGAGGCAATTGGTTGGATAGAGGCGATGGTTACAAAGATTACATGAGCAACCAATTTAGCTTCTTTAAGAAGAACACGTCTTTCGCGAGCTAGCCACATTACTAGATCCTTAAATACAAAGCACTTCTCAATAGGATGACTAATTATGCGATGATACTTGTAGTAGTTTAGAATCCTTGCGTCCAATCTCGCTTGGTCATTTTGAATATGGAAATTCTATAACATCATTAGCTATAAGTTCATCAAACATTAAAGAGACATCATAATCCAATAAAGGATATTCTTTGGCCTCATTTCTTCCAAGGTCTTTTTCGTTCGCTCTTGAAGAGGATAAAACTTCTTAGTTACTTTCTAGGACTAACGTTTGTGGTCATTGACTCTTTTATCTCACTCTTGGAAGAAGACTTGCTTAGTTTCTTAAAGTTTTGCTTCTCTTTTCCTTTGTTCAAATCTTGCACAGGTGCCTTTCCTCCATATGTAGTTATAATCAACTCCATGTCGTGCGTAAGAGTTGCTAGTTCTTGAAATATTCTAGGCATGATTCCTTTGAGGATGTATTGAATTCCCCAATGTATGCCTTGAATACACATCTCTATAGCAGATGACTCGCTTACACGATCTCTGCAGTTCAAATTCAAATTTCTCCATATGTTGGTGTAGTCGATCACAAGCTCTTTCTTCTATTGGCAGGAATTAGTCAATTCCACTATGTCAACAATTCGACGGGTGCTATAGAAGTGATTTAGAAACTCGTGTTAGAGTTGTCCCCAACTATTAATAGATCCAGGCTACACATCTGTACCAAACGAAACCATTACTTTTCAGAGATCACATGAATTGTTTCACCAGAAGATCTCCATAGGTACCAGCATTATTGCAAGTTTCGACGAAGTGAGCTACATGCTGCTTGGGGTTTCCTTTTCATCAAATTGTTGAAACTTTGGCAGTTGATAACTAGCAGGCATTCTCATGTTATTAATTATTTAGGAATATGGCTTAGCATAATTGTTGATTGACTTGGTTCTCTCCTCATATTTCTCCTTGACAGAAATATGGTTGAAATCTTTCAATAAGTTGAAGGGGATCAAACCATCAGCAGACACGTCAGGATTCACCATCCTACTTTGTAAAGGGTGATGCCTTTGGAGCAGCTAGTGTGTTTTTGGACTTCTTTTGAGAAAATGCCCTTGCTTTACTTCTCATTATCGTCCCAACACTCGAAGCTATGGTGGAAGCAGTGATAGTTTCCTTGGCAACAACAACCTTACAAAGAATTGACTTTGAGTTGTTGTTCTTGGGAGCCATTGGTATTTGATGCTTGAAGTTTGATTGACTTAAGTTTTAAAGAGAAGAGATGAGAGGCAGAAATTGTTTCACTGTGCATGCCAAAATTTGTATGCAGCAAAATCTTAGATCTGAAAATTGAAAAAACATAAATAGCAAACAACGTGATTTGATTTATGATATGGTAACGGTTACAAAATCTCTGGGGAATTCCTAGTCTATAAGAGAATCTTCCGATTATTCTCTTCGGAAAAGTGTCGACTTTAGGGCTTGGAAGCTTCTTCTCAAATCGAAAGGACTTTGAGAATAATGGATTACAGACCTGCTGGAGCTTTCTTTGATCTTTGGGAAGACGAAGGCGAGGACACTGCGAGAAAGTCCTTGAACTTTGAGGAAGACTTTTGTTGGAGAGATTTTGTGAAGAGCTTCTAGAGAAAGAGCTTTTCAGTTACCTCGAGTTTGAGTGTCTTCTAAATAATCTCTCAACCTTAAGGAAGACCCTTATTTATAGGTGTAGATGGGGCTTTGGGCTTCTTGGCCATCAAGCGACCTATCATCGGTGTTGGGTCGATCCAGTTCCTTATTTGATGAAGCCCAAAGAATTGACCCATCATTTAATAGACTTAGTAAAATGACTTTGTGTTCAATTTAATTAGGGTCAATTACTTACGTTTCATTTTATTAGACTTTTATATAAAATGAACTTGGATATTATTTAAACAATTTAGAGCAATTTAGATGGCACAAATACCTCTTTCATCAATTTAATTTAAATAATTAAGACTAAAATATTTATTTTATTTAGTATTTAATTAAATAAAATAATTGATATTTTCATTGTCTACACAAATATGATAAAGAATAAGCTTATGAATTCCTCCGAACTTTCCCTGACCAAAAAAAAAAAAAATCCTCCAAACTTTTAGGTTCTGTTGAATTCTTGCTTAATTCCAAATTACTACCCTTAAGTTGGAGTTTTGACAATCAAAACAATTATCAATTGAGTGACAAAAGCCAAATTAATTCACCGGAAAATGTAAAATGTCTAATTTGCCCAAATAATTTGTTGAAACCCATACTTACCCTTGGGGCAGGGAGAGGGGGTAAGCCATCAACTTGAAGTGAAAAGAGTACACATAAAACAATTTCTCCCCCGCCCCACCCCCTTCCTCTCTCCCTTCCCCCCCACCCCAACGTATTATTTCCCTAACCATCAATGCCATTTCCATCTGAATTTGAGAAAGAAAAAACCCTTAATCTCTCTTCATTTCCCCTCTCATACTTAAAAAAAAATCCTTACTTTCCCACCACCAACCTCCATTTTTATGGAACAAATCTTGCATTCTAGTAAAAAATCTCTAAATATCAAATTCGATGTGAAGATTGCAATAAATAGCCATGTTTTCTAAAAGAAAAATGCAATCATGGTATCGAAATCTTGAAGAGCAATGCAACGACTTAACTTGCCTCACCAAGATTCCATTTGGGCCTTAGATTACCATCGCAGGATCGTCTGGTACATCTTCTAATACACTCTCCAGTACATTTTCTATAATAGAAAGTTTTTCCTTAGGTTGTGTTTGGTTTCTAAAATTGGATTGGAATTAGAATTGAAATTCTATAGATTAGAATTCTATAGAATTCTAAGAATTGTAATTCCAATTCCTTTGTTTGGTAAAAATATAGAATTATTGTACAATTCATTTTCTAGTTCTAATTCCTTTGTTTGGAAGTCCAAAAAAATCATAGAATTAGAATTCAAAATGTAAATATAAATTTACTCAAAATGTATATATGTATAAGAGTGAGAGCATGTGTGTGTGTGTGTGATTTTAGAGAGAGAGAGAGTGTGTGTGTGTGTGTGTGTGTGAATTCTAGAAAGAAAGAGTGTGAATTCTAGAGAGAGAAAGTGAGCGTGAATTATAGAGAAAGAAAGTGTCGTAAATTCTAGAGAGAGAAAGTGTAGTAGTTTAAGAGAGAGAAAGTGTTATGAATTTTAGAGTGAGAAAGTGTCGTGAATTCTAGAGAGAGACACAGAGTACCATGATTTTTAGAGAGAGGAAATGTCGTAATTTTTAGTGAAAGAAAGTGTCACAAGTTTTAGAGAGAGATAGTGTCGTGATTTATAGAAACAGAAAGTGTCATGAATTCTAGTGAGAGAAAATATTGCAAATATTAGATAGAGAAAGTGTCGTGATTTTTAAAGAGAGAAAGTGTCGTGATTTTAGATAAAGTGTCATGAATTCTATAGAGAGAAAGTGACGTGACTTTTAGAGAGAGAATGTGTCGTGAATTTTAGTGAGAGAAGGTGTCATAAGTTTTAGAGAGAGAAAGTGTTACGAATTTTAGATAAAGAAAGTGTCATGATTTTTAGAGAAAGAAAGTGTTGTGATATTTAGAGAGAGAAAGTGTTGTAAATTTTAGAGAGTGTCGTGATTTTTAGAGAGAGAAAGTGTCACAAATTCTAGAGAGGGATAATGTCGTGAATTTTAGAGGGAGAAAGTGTCGTGAACTTTTGTAAGAGAAAGTGTGCGTGAATGTGTAAAAAAATTAAATATAAATTGTATAATTAAAAATGGAAGTGTGATGAACATGAAAAAAAATCTTGTAGAATTGGAATTCTTACTTTTTAATTTGGAATTAGTGGATTTTGTAAAATTAAAATTGAATTTGGAATTCAATTATAATTTCATAATTAATGGCTCAACTAAATAAAAGAATTAGAATAGGAATTTCAATTCTAATTCTAAGGCTCCAATTCTATGGCACCAAACATAGCCTTAGGTTGGTTTGGTTTCTAGAATTGGATTGGAATTAGAATTCAAATTCTATGTGATACCATGTCATTAGGTCAACTGTGGCTGAGTAGAGTATCTGCGTACCTCTCGGCACTGAATTATAAGTTTCAAAACAGAAGCACAACCCTGGGATAACACTCATAAGTATACACACACAGTACGCAGCGGAAAGACTAAGTAAACTGAATACTGACAGGGATCCCAAAACTTAAGGTTAAAGAAATCTTCTTATGATCATACCAATACAAGGATGGAAATACTTTACAAATAGCTTGAACATAAGAAAACAAAACAAGAACACGTCCTTTCGGAGAGACACAAATCGAAAACTCCATGCCTAACTTCAGTTGCTTACTGTACCTCTGATCGTCCTGAGTAAATTAGAGGAGAAAACATGATATTGAAAAATGTGAGTGTGAACGCTCAGTGAGTCAAAGTGTATGTGTGCGTTAGTGGTTTCTTTAAAACAATGGTGATGCAATTTCACAAAAACAGTTCATGCAATGTCATAAGAAAACATTTTTCTTTTGTTGCTTTAATACCACTGATGCTTGAACCTACATGAGGGGTTCGAGGGCAGCTGGGAAGTCCAAGCAAATCAAGACACATCAGCGCAGCCTCTACACCCGAATTCAAAAGAACATGTAATGCAACAGTCAGGCTCCACGGACAAAGTCCGGATCCCATAACATAACGAGGTCATCGGAACCAAGTTCCGGCATCTCGTAGTCAATACCAGCCAAACACCATACGAGCGCTCGATTCCTATAACAACCGCTCTTCCCATATCACTGGTCAAAACAAGCTACAAATTCCTAGGACACCTACCAAGTCTATCCTGGGATCAACCTTAGTTTCAAGCCCCTCTTGGCTCTCCACAAGGCAGCCTTCCCACCGCAAAGCATGATGTTGAGTCCACGTAGACCGATTGGGCCAAATCCTCCACGGTGCTACGCCCCTCTTCAAGGGGATCCACTCTCTCAAGTCTAAAACCGTCCAAGCCATTAGAAGAGGGCCTCGTACGGGGGACTAGCCACGTACAGTGCAATCCTCTAACGCTTCCAAACACCTGATCATAACTAGAACTGTAACCCTAATTGGAATGGGGTTTTCATATGTATTTACAAACTGAAAGGCCACTTGCCCGGCCGTCGGAACAAAATCAGGTCATAAACATTTTAGATTGGCAAAAATCTCCATCCGCCAGTCATCACATGCTTATGCAAATTATGCCAATGTCAGATCTATATTCATGAATGTCAAAACATGTAAGTTTTCAAGGCTAGAGCATTTTCCAGCTTATGCAGATCTATAAATATGCCAAGTCTAGATTCATCCATGCCGAATCATATAACTTTTCAAAACCAACGCATTTCCCAACTCATAAATATTTTCAGAAACCCCACGTACAGACTAGTTCTTTTTCACAACAATAATAATCTGTTTTAACAAGAAAACACCTATGTGGAGCACTGCTCCTATGCATCCCTAATGAACATGTAACACATTGTGTAAAACATCTTCAAAAAAAAAAAAAAAGAAACATGCTAAGTTATATCATTCCAAAAGCAGTAAATATTTTGTGACAGGTTTAGAAAACAAGTACATAGCCCGTAATATTTAAGATGACATACTAAAGCAGGGTTTTTGGACTCGCCAGGATGCAGATCTGGTGCTAAGATCTTACAAATATAGTAAGAGGAAAGTACTTAATATTTAGGTACCAATCAAATAACTCTATTCCCTATATAATATCAAGATCCTACGAAATAAACTTAGAATATATATACATATAATAATTCTTTAAAGATCGAAAATCCTATACCCTTAAGGAAATATACTCTCTTAGGAAACCATAATTAACCATATACTAAAACCTATTTAAAACATTTAAATCCTAAAAAAATTCACAAACTTAAACTATATATATAATCTAACTACTAAATAATAAAAGAAATGAAAACAACTAACCTTGATTTAGAAGATCACTAAGGTTGCCCGAAACCAAACAAAACTAAAAAAACTTATGGTATATATATATATATACACACTCACTAAACTTGGGATTTGAAATATATATATATATATATATATATATATAAGGGAGATGGCTTAGGCAGTTAGTGGCAGAAGGGAAAAAAAGAAAAAGAAAAGGAAACAATGGTGGTTGTGATGGGTGGAAATGGAGACTTGAGGTGGCGGAAGTTTTCTTAGTCATGAAGGTTTTTTCTTTCTTTTTTTTTTTAATTTTATACACTACTTTAAACCCTTATATGGGAATGTCAAATACTTAAATTTCTAAAATACAAGTACTAGGTATTCCAAAACGTTCCCACTTAAAGGTACTTATAAACTCCACTAATAAAAGCCCAATATAATAAAATTTTACTCTCATTCCTAAGTATCTCCAAAATACCACTAAGTGTCGAGAACACTATACTCCACTACATCAGGTCCCAAACTGTACTTTCATAACGCCCTCAATTTTAAAGCCATGCTAGGTGCTTACTGGGTAAGGCGATACATTCTACCCTCCTTAAAAGAAATTCCGTCCTCGAAATTTAATAGTAATATACCGATAAGTTCTGGATATCTCTTTTTCAGGCATTCCTCAGTCTCCCAAGTTACCTCTTTAATTCCATGATGCCTCCATACAACTTTATACCTTGGAATCTGTCTCCCGCGTAACTCTTTTACGCTTTGCTCTACAATCTCAGTTGGTTTTTCTTCGTATGACAAGTCGGCTCGTAACTCCAATTTGTCATTGTTGAGAATATGATTAGGTGTAGGATGGTACTTCTTCAATTGTAATACATGAAACACATCAGGTATACCTATCAGCACACTTGGCCAAGCTAGCCGATATGCTACTTTACCTACCCTATCAATAACTTCAAACGGTTTGATATATCGGGGACTAAACTTTCCTCCCCTCTAATATCTAAGCTTTTCCCGATGAGGTGTAATAAGAAAACTTGATCTCCCACACTAAGCTCTAGATCCCTTCTTTGATTATCGGCATAGCTCTTCTGTCTACTTTTAACTGTCCGAAGCCGCTCTTGAATTATCCTAACTTATTTCTGCATCTCCTCTAACTCTAGCATCAAGTTTGTTTATTTCTAATGGGATCGAACTTTGAGTTCATCCCAGTACAGTGGTGTTCTGTATCTCCTACCATTTCCATTTAAGAATAAGTAGCAGTTGTAGTAATCCTGCTGACTTTTGATGCTCCGCTTTAACCCTTTGATACGTAAGACAAGCTACCTCATACTCCCTAATCTCTCTCTTCATTTCGTTCCACCAAAGTTTTGTTTTAAATCTTTATACATCTTATTCTCTCCAGGGTGCATTGAATACTTACTTCTGTGTACTTCTTCTATTATTTTACACTTAAGCCTAGTTCATTAGAAATGTACAATCGATTAAGAAAGTACAAGCTCCTATTGATTTCTAATGTCTGAAAATCTATCAACTTCTTAGCTTCCACTCAGTTCTTAAACTCTTGGAATCTTATGCCATTCCTTTAGGCGCTTGTAATATCTTGTTGCAAAGTAGATCTTAAGGTGAGACTTGATATCTTTGCCTCCTTTCTACTTAAATCTACCACCACATTAACTTTTCCCATATGTTAGTTAATTTGGTGTCGGTATTCTTCTAGTAGCCCCATCCATCGACATTGCCTTATATTTAAATCTTCTAGGAAAATGAGTACTATAAACTTTGATGATCAATAAAGATCGCATATTTTCCCCATATAAGTGAAGTCATCACTCCCTAGTCGCACTATAGTTACTAACCTCAAATCATGTGCTGGATAATTCTGCTCAGAATCCCTCAATATATTTGAAAAGCAACAACCTATCTATCTTGTATCAAAAACTGCCTCTAGGCCTTCCCTTTATAAGGAAAACTCCTCACTTAAATTAGGTAGTAGCGCAACTCGTGCAGAAGTTAGTCAATGCTTTACTTCTTAGAAACTTCTCTCACACTTCTCCACCATTCAAACTCGATGGCTTTTCTTGTCAGTTTGTGCTTAAAGGTCTAACAATTTAAAAAAAAGATATGATATGAATCTCCAATAATACCCTTTCTTACTTAAGAAGATATGTACCTCTATTGGTATTGTGGGTTGCATTCAATCGGTCACTACTCTACCTTTACTGGGTCGATTAATACTCCTTCCTGAGGAATCATATGCCCTAAGGAAGTCACTTGTTGCCATTCAAAACTTACATTCACTAAACTTGATGTATAATTTATGCTCCTGTAGGGTTTACAACACTCTTCAAAGATATTGTTCATGTACTTCGAGGTTAGGTTAATACACAAGAGTATCACCAATGGAATTCACCACAAACTTATCCAAGTAAGGACAGAAAAATCCTATGCATCAATTCCATAAATGTCGCGAGTGCATTTGTCAATCCAACTGGCATAAGGATAGACTCATAATACCTATATCGTGTGTTGAAAAATGTCATTGGGAATATCTCTTTTTTTTATTCGTACCTGGTATATCTTTTTCTTACATCTAATTTGGAATAGCATCCTACTCCTCGAAGTTATCAAACAACTCTTCAATAAATGGGAGTAGGTACTTGTTTTTAATTGTCACACTAATTTTGTCATCTGTAGTCTACACACATCTTAAGGTCCCACATTTCTTCTTTACAAGCAAAACTGACGCACCCTAAGTAGATATACCTGGATGGATATTTCTTTGTTGCACTAATTCTTATAGTTTCTTTTTCAACTCTCCTAACTCTTTCTGTGTCATCTGATATGGGGTTCGAGAAATTAGTTTAGCATCAGGTACCAATTTTATACCGAACTATATTTCTCGGTCTGAGGGCAACGTCGTTAACGCCTCGGGAAAAAATTTACAAACTCCCTCACTATGGGTACTGTTTCTAATTCTACCTCTTCCTTAGGCTTGTTGAGTAGATATGCTAGGTACCCTTGATATCCTTTCCATAGCAACTTTCTGGCTTGCATGTCAGACAAAGGAGATTCTCCCATTTCGTTTACTTCCCTTGGAATACAAGGATTGGCATACTCGGTCGGCTAAACTTAACCAACTTCCGTCGATAGTCTACTTTAGTGTAATGTTTAGAAAATCAGTCCATCCCAAGCATCATATCATAACCCTTAAATAGAAAGGCAATCAAGTCACCGGAAAAAATTACATTCTCGACATAAATGTCACAATCTAGGTACTCTACCTTAATCATCTTGCTCATGCCTATAGGAGTGCGAGTTATCAACTGATAACGCATAACAACAGAAGATATAGGACTATATTTTATAAACATGCAAATTCCCAACGGAACGCGTAGCTCTAGCATCAATAAGTACTCTTGCTGGTTGAGAAAAGATTTTAATCGTACCTTCAACCACTTCTGCTTCGGTGTCTATGGGCAGTCCATCCAATACGTGGTTCGAATCGGCTCATCCTCTATTTTTTATTCTATCCTAAGTTCGACTTCCCATTCTAGAGGTGAGATCGTCAATTTCGTTTAAAGATATCTAGTAATTCCCCTATCACTGATACAAATTCCAACTTCAACTTCTCGCCAAACTAGTTACACAAGTACGTTAGATATCCTTAGCAATCTTCTATAGTGCGTTTCTAGTATTACTCTTGCGTATACGGTGATTCTCTATCTTTTGATTTTTCCTAACTCTAAGGATTAGAAACATTGACTGATTAAACTTAACTAAGTTTCACCACAATGCATATATTCAAATGTCTAGTCAATCAATCCATTCATACTATCATACCCTATCCCTCAAGTGATTGAAATAATTATTATCCTCTTGCACTTCCCCCGTCATTTCTAAAAGCATCTAATCAATGTTAAATATCTAAACCTTAATTTATAGGTTAAAACTTACATACAGAACACCGGACACTAGAACTGTACATCAACTAAAGAGTGGAACATCCTCTAAATTAATAAAAATAGTTTTTGGTGCACAGGGTAGAGTATACATACAAAATGAGCCATTGTTGTTCCATACATAACATAATTTGTGATCCACACGATCCTAAGTTCTTCCAGGTTATATACAGCCACTAAAGAATCACACTCACAAAACTAGATTTATACTTAACACATATGTACAGTGTAAACTAAAGAATCCTAGCAAAATGCACGTACACCAGCCCAATTTAGGTATATCTTCTTCCTAAAGACCACGGAAAGATCCTAACAACTATATCAATCGTTTCCCCACTCTCATATTAGATTGCCGATCTCTCTCATTAACAAGATGTACTAATATTTCAAATCTTAAGAAACTTAGCTTCTAGTCTACCTACCTTCGTCATCACTTATTGTTCTCCTTATCAAGCTGAACTCATCATTAGCTCCATCCTAATAAGCTCACCTCCATCTTTACATTCACCGATTGGCAGCGTGAAATAATACTTAATAAATATCGAATACAGAACCAAGGACCGGAGAGCTCTTTCTATTGTGACAACAACAATGAAAGTGTCGATTGTACAAGGTGCATGAAGTTCTTTGGTATCACTGAAGTAGGGATGACAGAAATCGATATGGATTACATCTTGTACCTAATAAGAACTTTACACTCACTCTTTTTGCAGTTAATACACTGCAAGTCATCAGAGTTTTCCCCTAATACCTTATGTCCCACAAAATCCCATAATCAAGCTACAAGTCTAAGAATAAGTAACCTCTTTTGATGACTCAAATAGTCTTAGTACTCTCTCCCCTAAACCATCATCAATTCAAAAGTTTAATGTATCTATACGTCCTTTCATTACGGTTATGGCAAAAGATAATAACACGATGAGCAAAACGAAAAAGAAAAGGGAACTTAAAAGTCTTTGAGCAAAATAAAATTATGCCGCTGGCTCCTAGTATGTCTAAGATCTACTAAGTCTAACAACAAATCAAACCTAGGGCTCTAATACCACATGTGATACCCCCAACCCTGCCACTAGGTCAACTGCGGCTGAGTAGAGCATCTGCGTGCCTCTCGGCACTAAATTATAAGTTTCAAAATAGAAGCACAACCCTAAGATAACACTCATAAGTATATACACACAGTACGCAGCGGAAAGACTAAGTAAACTGAATACTGACAGGGCGCCCAAAACTCAAGGTTCAAGAAATCTTCTTATAATCATACAAATACAAAGATGGAAATATTTTGCGAACGGCTCGAGCATAAGAAAACAAAACAAGGACACGTGTCCTTCCGGAGAGACTCAAATAAAAAACTCCATGCCTAACTTCAACGGCTTATTGTACCTCTGACCGTCCTGAGCTAATCTGAGGAGAAAACATAATATGAAAAAACGTGAGCGCGAATGCTCAGTGAGTCCACGTGTGTGTGTGTGTGTGTGCATTAGTGGTTTCTTTAAAACAATGGTGATGCAGTTTCACAAAAACAGTTCATGAAATGTCATAAGAAAATATTTTTCTTTTGTTGCTTTAATACCAATGATGCTTGAACCTACATGAGGGGTTCGAGCACAACTAGGAAGTCTGAGCGAATTAAGACATGTCAGCGCAGTCACTACACCCGAATTCAAAAGAGCATGTAATGCAACAGTCGGGTTCCACGGACAAAGTCCGAATTCCATAACATAACGAGATTATCGGAACCAAGTTCCGGCATCTCGTAGTCAATACCAGCCAAACACCATACGAGCGCTCGATTTCCATAACAACCGCTCTTCCCATATCACTGGTCAAAACAAGTTACAGATTCCTAGGACACTACCAAGTCTACCCTGGGACCAATCTTAGTTTCAAGCCCCTCATGGCTCCCCACAAGGCAGCCTTCCCATCGCAAAGCATGATGTTGTGTCCATGTAGACCGATTGGGCCAAATCCTCCACGGTGCTACGCCCTTCTTCAAGGAGATCCACTCTCCCGAGTCTAAAACCGTCCACGCCATCGGAAGAGGCCCTCGTACAGGGGACTAGCCACGTACAGTGCAATCCTCTAACGCTTCCGAACATATGATCATAACCAGAACTGTAACCCTGATCGGAATGGGGTTTTCATATGTATTTACAAACCAAAAGGCCACTTGCCCAGCCGTCGGAATAGAACCAGGTCATAAACATTTTAGATCGGCAAAAATCTCCATCCGCCAATCATCACATGTTTATGCAAATTATATCAATGTTAGATCTATATTCATGAATGTCAAAATATGTAAGTTTTCAAGGCTAGAGCATTTTCTAGCTTATGCAGATTTATAAATATGCCAGGTCTAGATTCATCCATGCCGAATCATATAACTTTTCAAAACCAACGCATTTCCCAACTCATAAATATTTTCAGAAACCCCGTGTACAGACTAGTTCTTTTTCACAACAATAATAATCTATTTTAACAAGAAAACACCTATTTGGAGTACTGCTCCTATGCATCCCTAATGAACATGTAACATTGTGTAAAACATCTTCAAAAGAAAAAAATGCTAAGTTATATCGCTCCAATAGCAGTAAATATTTTGTGACAGGTTTAGAAAACAAGTTTACATAGCCTGTAATATTTAAGATAACATACTAAAATAGGGTTTGTGGTCTCACCTGGATGCAGATCTGGTGCTAAAATCCTACAAATATAGTAATAGGAAAATGCTTAATATTTAGGTACCAATCAAATAACCCTATTCCCTACACAATATCGAGATCCTACGAAATGAACTTAGAATACATACATATATATACATATAATAATTATTTAAAGATCGAAAATCCTATACTCTTAAGAAAATATACTCTCTTAAGAAACCATATTTAACTATATACTAAAATCTATTTAAAATATTTAAATCCTAAAAAAATTCATAAACTTAAACTATATATATTATCTAACTAACAAGTAATAAAAGAAATGAAAACAACTAACCTTGATTTAGAAGATCACTAAGGCTGCTGAAACCAAACAAAACTAAAAAAAACTTACGGTATATATATATATACTCACTAAACTTGGAATTTGAAATATATATATATATATATATATATAAAAGGGAGATGGCTTAGGCAGTTAGTGGCAGAAGGGAAAAAAAAAAGAAAAAGAAAAGGAAACAATTGTGGTTGTAACGGGTGGAAATGGAGACTTGAGGTGGCAGAAGTTTTCTTAGTCATTAAGGGGTTTTTTTCTTACACTTACTTTAAAATCTTATATGGGAATGTCAAGTACTTAAATTTCTAAAATACAAGTACTAGATATTCAAAAAAATTCCCACTTAAAGGCACTTATAAACCCCATTAATAAAAGTTCAATATAATAAAATTTTACTCTCATTCCTAAGTATCTCCAAAATACCATTAAGTGTCGAAAACACTGTACTCCACTACATCAGGTCCCAAACCCTACTTTCATAATGCCCTCAATTTTAAAGTCATGCTAAGTGCTTACTGGGTAGGGCGTTACATTCTATACAATTAGAATTCTATAGAATTATAATTCCAATTCCTTTGTTTGATAAAACTATAGAATTGTTGCAGAATTCATTTTCTAATTCTAATTCCTTTGTTTGAAAGTCTAAAAAATTTATAGAATTAGAATTCAAAATGTAAATTATATATTTTACTCAAAGTGTAAATATGTATAAGTAAATATGTATAAGAGTGGGGGTGTGTGTATGATTTTTAAAGAGAGAAAGTGAGTCCTGAATTATAGAGAGAGAAAGTTGCATGAATTCTATAGAGAGAAAGTGTTGCAAATTTTTAGAGAGAGAAAGTATTGCAAATTTTTTTAGAGAGAAAGATTTTTATAGAGAGAAAGTGTAATGAATTTTAGAGTGAGAAGTTGTGCATAGCATGTGAAAAAATATGAATATAATAAAATTTGTATAATTAATAATGAAATTGATGAATATGAAAATCTTGTAGTATTGGAACTATAATTCTTAGGTTTTGATATGGAATTGGTGGATTTTGTAGAATTGTAATTCAGTTCTAATTCCATAATTAATGGCTCAACCAAACAAAAGAATTAGAATTCCAATTCTAATTCTAAGCCCTCAATTCTATGGCACAAAACACAACTTTAGGGTTTATCTTTTAGAGTTTAGAATTTATCTTTTATTCTACTACCTCCGGTCAAGAATAAAAATCCTTTTGGACTTTGCACACGAATTAAAGATGAAGAAAACAATGTAATTTTGAAAGTAAAATTTTTTTTTTTTACTCTCAATAAATAAGAAGAAAGAAGGGAGATACATGAATGAATTAAAGACGATAGAGTTGAAAAATAGACAATAAAAAGAATTATATTTCTAACCAAAGATAATATAAGATTTATATTGGCCACATTGTTGCCGCATGTTTTGTTATGAAGGAATTTATTTCTATTTTTCACTATAGTTAGTTGTTCTCTTGTTGCCAGACCCTTTTTTTAATTAAAAAAAGATTATCCCAATGGATATGGGCAATTGTCTTCTCCTTGTTAAAATTACCAATCTTCAAGTTCAAATTTGTACTGATTTACCACAAAAGCAGCTATATATAGTTGATGTTGAGGAGTGGGTGAGCTTTGATTTTGTGTATGGAAGAAAAGAAGGAAATTCAGGGAGTTTAAAGGATTTGTAAAAGAGATTTTGAGATGTTGCTAGGTTTGTATTTGCAAGAGAGAGAGGGGGGGAATGAAAAGAGATTGTTTGGTGTTGGATTCGGATGAAAACATAGGTCACTTTGAAAATTATTTGTGAAGTCCGATCCAGCCCATTTCGACCTGAAATCGGCCCAGACAGGTCATGCTCGGTCTAACCCATACGTAAGCAGTCTATATTGAGCTTTGATTTTGTGAATCGCAACCCAAGTTTGGACCGACCTATATCAAATCCAAAATTGACCCGGCCCAATAAAAATTTGTACTAGTATGCAAACCGACCCCAGACCAATCCAGCCCAGGGTGAGATCCGTGGGCTAGTTGCAAAAGAAAAAAAAACATTTGATCGTTGGGAGTTTTGATCCTATGCTTTGCGGACTGTTGCATATCAACAGTCTAGATTATCTGGCCATTTAAATTCAACAGTTTAGATGGTTTAATCATCAATCACCATTTGACCGTTAAGATCTAACGGTCCAGATCACCTAATTGTTCAGATCCAACGGTCTTTTTTTTTTTTTAACACTATAAATACCCCTCTAAAATAATTCGTTCTTCATACCAAAAATCACTCATTCTCTCTTCTATCTTTTCTTAAGCTCCTTAATCTCTCTAAACTGTATCAACTCTCAAGACAAATGTTTTTTGAGATTTTTCATTTGTTCAAAATTCGGAGGAAGGGAGGAATTGAAGAAAATTGGACAAAAATCAAAGCTTCTTCAATTCTTTTTCGAACTTTCAGCTTCATCATTGATAGTTTGTTTTCTTTACTTTAATTTACGTTAATTTGTTTATTTATTATATTTTGAAACTTTATTAGTTTTAAATAATTATTTATTTACTATAATATATTTATTTAATTTTTAATACTTATTTGTTTAATTTATTTATTAGAATTTCTTTATTTAGTTTTAAATAATTATTTATTTACTTGATTTATTTAGTTATTAAATTTGTTCACTTTATTATTAATTATTAATTATTATGGATTCATCTTCAAGACACGCTTCTTCCCACACTGTAGATTTTGATAATGAAAATGAACAACAAAGTGAAGAAAATGAGATGCCTCCTCCTTTCGGTACCACCACCTAGTGGTAGTAATTGGAATGTTTTTTATAAGATGAATAATAATAAAGTTACCTATAATCTTTGTACAACTGATTTCGCATATAAGAACAATGATGGCATGGGTACACTTAAAAGACATACACAATGTGTTCATCCTTCTTATTTTGTAGATTTAAGTATACAAATACTACTTTTGGCTAGTGCTCCAGAAATGCAATGACAACTTTTAAATATGATAGTGAGTTAAAAAAAGAGAAATAGTAAAGTGGGTGGCAATTGGTAGACTTCCTTTACTATTGCCTTTTAATCATTCATTTGTGAGATCAGTACAAACAAAACTTCAACCGGCTTATAAGGGATTTCCTAGTACTTCACTTAAAAAGGAAAATTCTTAAAACTTTTCAGGAAGAAAAAAACTCCCTTGTTGCAATTTTTGAATATATTCCTAGTAAATTTTCGCTTACTTGTAATTCTTGGACAACCGTTACTTCTGAAGATTTTTTGTATATTACATATTATTATATCGATGAAAATTGACATTTAACCAACAAAATCATTAATTTTAAAAATTTTGAATTCCCCACATACGGGTGCAAATATAGCACGAAGTATCACTCAAACATGTCATAATTAATAGAATCGATAATATAATTTTTTTTCCATTTCTTTTAATAACACTTCAAATAATGATTCTTCAGTTTAAATTTCGAAAAATAATTTGAGACCAATTTTAGATAGAAAGTTATTTCATATTAGATATATATATCATATTTAAATATGTATACAAGAAGGTTATTTACGTATTAAATATATTACAAATACAATTAGAGACGTTATTAAGTTCCTTAGATCTTCCGATCCCGAACGACAACATTTTAAAGCACTTTGTAGAGAACAAAAAGTAACTTATAGAATTTTTTGATACATATGTTACTACAAGAAGGAACTCAACTTTAAATATATTGCAAATTTGTGTTCCTTATAAACAACTTATTAAATTTACATTAGCAAGTAATTGACCACCACTTGATTCAAATGTTTTTTATGAAACTGTAGTTATTTGTTATTTTTTAAAAACTTTTGCACAAACGACTGAACTTGAGTGCAAGTGCACAATATGGAGAGATATTATTTTCTTCAAGTCAAGGAGGAGAATTAGATACATGATGAATATATATGATCTTTATGTCGTCCGAGTACATCATCTGTGAGAACAACTCAAATCGAGTTATCTATATACGAGTTCGCCTCTCGGATTCAACATCGTGCAAATGATTTCAATACACTTGGATGGTGAAAGAACAATTCGGCACAATATTCATTCCTATTTAGAATCATTTTGGATATCCTGACAGCTTCTGTCTTTACTATGGCTTCTGAAAGTGCCTTCTCCAAAGGTCGTCTATAATAGACGAATCTAGGAAGTAGATGTCCCATAACACATTAGAGACTCATATGTGTCTAGCTGATTGGTATGTTCAATAATACAAAATTGTCGAGTTGAATATCGATATGTAGAATGTAGATGTAATTTTTGCATGATATGAAGAAGAAGATAAAAAGACGTCCAATCTAATCAAACTTGGTCAAATAGACAGGACTTTTATATTTAAATAGTAATAATTAGGTCTTAGGATAGTATTAATTTTTTTTAATTATAATAGTTTAAACTTAATCAGATAGTATGATATTACTTTATTAAATTTTAAATTATAATTTCTTTTAGAAAGTTTAAACCCTAAGTCTTCCTCCTAAGTAATTTTTATTTTATTATTAATAAAACTATTGCCCCAACCAACTCAAGGTTCTTTCTCTAATATATATATTTTTTAACTCTCAAATTTTATAAATTTAATAAAAATACTTTAAATTTCTAACCTAAAACAAATACTTTAAGTTTTCTATACTCCTAAAAAAATTAATTTAAGTTTTTTAAACTTAATAAAAACCTTAAGTTTAAATAAAATTAATAAAAATAATTTAAATATTTTAAACTTCTAAAAAAAATCTAAGTTTTCTAAACTTAATAAAAAAAATCTCAAATTTTCTAAAATTTTAAAAAAATCTTAAATTATTTAAATTAATTTTGTCACTTATACAACTTATTTTATTTATATATTATTTACTTACATTCAAATTTTTTTAATCTTAAGTTATTTTAAAAAAATTAAACAGAAAACTCGAACTACTGCCTGAAGTGGCCCCCTTTGACCATCCAAACTAGATCTACCAAACTTGAGCAGTGACCCAAATTGGCCCAAGACCACCGCTAGACCCACAGGCTTGCCTGGAGAGTTGATCCGCGTGCTACAACCTGATACAATCTAGCCCAGATCCACAAGTTCGGCTTATTGACCAATCTTACTCTGAATGTTAGTTTTGAAAAGGTACCGATATTGCAAGCGCGAAAATATAAAAATACGTGCAAAAAATTTAAAAAAAAATTTCCCTCCAAAATTTTCTCTACCCAACTCTCCTCCTCTATAAGATTCAAGAACTTTGAAGTCAAATTTGCTCAAATCCCACATTTGAAACTAAAAAAAAATTAATACATTATTCTCGTTTATTTACAATTTCATCAGTTTAAAATTTTAAAAAACACAACGAATCGAACTTCAGAAAGGTTAGAAAATTTTTTAGAGGAATTTCGTCTCTCAAAATTTTGGCCTAGCCAAAATTATGAGAGAATTTCAACCATTTGAACCAAAATTTCTCAAAAATTTTATAATATCCCTCAAATTTTCAGTCCATTGTGTTTTTTTAATTTTTAAATCAATGCACTTGTAAACAAACAAAGATATAACAATATACTAACTTTTCTTTTTCAAATTTTAATGGTTGAATTTAAACAAATTTGAAATTCTTAAATCTTATAGAGAAGAGAGAATCGGGTAAAGAGAGAAAAATTTGGGTACCCATTTTGAAATATCAAATTGTAAACCTCTAGAAAGGTAAGAAATGGTCAGAAAACAGAAAAGTGGGTCATATGTTTCCGGTAAAATTTTGTCACTCAATTAACCGTTTGTTGAAGATGTGGTAGTTGATTGTCAAAACTCCAAACTTAAGGGTAGCATTTTGGAATTAACTCTTTAATTCTGTGGTAAAAATGCTACAAAAGTGATAATAATCTGAACTACCAATCTAAATTAGTTTATTCCTCAGGAAAAAAAAAAAAAAAGTACTAAAAAACTATGGTCTATAAACCGAATGTAGCGATATTGAGATTTACAGCAGAAATAGGCAAATTCTGCCACGGCTGGAAACTGTTGCATCCTGAGTAAGATAGAAATTGCAGAACAAGAGATTAGCCAAATTAGGCTTAAATGACCTGATGATTACACAAGTATACTCTCTGACCAAAAAAGAAAAGAAATATTGTCTTACTCTTTCAGCTCTTCATTATACTACCATAACCACGGGCATATCATACAAAATGAGGAATAATTCAACACTTTAACACAGCAGGGAATCGGTGGGGTTCCGATGAAGCAATTATCCTAAAACAGTATATATATATATATATACATCCAATCTAATTACTGGCACGCACACACTAATTTTACTAACCAAGTTATCATGAATATTGAAAAGAGAATCACCTGTTCACGAGGGAGTATGCGAGAACCAATACACAAAACTCACCCCAAATAACATGCCATCCGGGTTACCACCATCAAGATATTGGTAAAAATAGACCATCATCGACTGATTTCTTCACCTGTAAGAAATGTTATCACTCGAAGCTTTTACCTTTTCATCTTTTCTTTGTTTTTTCCCTTTCATCTTGCAAATTGCACAAACATTATAACGATAAAGCTTACTGTTCAGGAAATGAAACTATGTCATATACACAGAAAGGATGAGTGCATAAAAATTCCCCAATCTAACAGTGCATAGAAGATCAATCCATAAAGTAAGAGCTGTTTCTTTATTTCCAGAAAACAATGAAGAAATCAAATACTAAAGAGAAAAGGGAGACCAAGCTTTAAGAACTTCCAACTTTATAATACCTCATTCTTTGAGCTAAACATTAGCGGTAACTCTTAGAAGTTAGAACTAGTACTGAAGCTCAGGTCAGAAAAGAAAAAAGAAAACCCATGATATATTGGGTCCTAGAGTTAAAATTACCAGTTTCAGCAGATTTTGCAGGAGAAAAACCAGCAGTTCAAAAACTACCAAAGTTGCTCTTTAATAACAACACAAATACAATTGAACACAACCATGAAAGATATGTTGCACACGCGCACAGAGAGAGAGAGAGAGAGAGAGAGAGAGAGAGAGAGAGAGAGAGAGAGAGAGAGAGAGAGAGAGAGAGAGAGAGAGAGAGAGAGAGGCTCAGATATGTTGTAAAATCATTCAGAAAAGCATCATTCACAGCAAAGGCTAAGCCCAGTTGTATTAAGAGCCATTTGCAAGGCCTAGGTACTGCCCTCAAAGATATAGTGTAATAAGTTCCTCATTGGTCTCAAACCACCCCAAAAGAAAGGGGAACAAAAGGTTCAGAAGCCAATAAAAGGCAACCACCAAAACCAGTAAAAAGGTGCATCCAAACAGAGAAGAGGTTAATTGAGGTGATGATCATAAGCCTATCAACAGGAATATGATCACCACTAACTACAAATATTTGTTTCATTTTTCTTTTTCCTTGGGGAGTGCCCCAGGGCTGTTGTTTCATATATCTTTTCGCCCCCTCATTCAAATCATTAACAAAGAACATGTGGAAGCTGCACAACCACACGGTGCGACTCTCTCACTAACATCAGTGTGATTATTGAGTTCAAAGAAAAATCAGATATGTTGGTGCTAATCTGACTACAAACATGTCCAAGCATAAATTGTCAAATTCCCCAGAAAATGAAAACAAAAAAGACCACTAAAAAATTGAAGCAAATTCTATAGGATTTAGTCATTTTTAAACAGCATTACATATAAAATACCAAAACAAATGCACATGAAAATAAACAAAAATGTAATTCATGGGCTTACCCAATAATTTTGTGGGTGTGAACTAGTCATAAACAAGCACCAGGTTTGTCTCGCCAAGAGACAATCACATTAGGTTTCCTCAAGGCTGTCAAAAATGTCAAAGCAACTTTAGTTTAAACTTTAAAGTCAGTGGGATAACCAAATCTTGCAGAGAGAGGGAGGGAGCTAGAACTGACCAGGCTACGAGGAAAACCATGTCAAAATCATCAGTTGGCTGACCAAGATTATTGTGCAGTGTTCCAAACCTAATTCAGAACAGAATCAATGTCATCCAAACTGACTAGAAATAAAGGAAGGACAGCTAAATGCTGGGGAATTGAGATAACAACAATTATGAACATCGGTACAAGTATAAAACCATTTGCCTTTTTCTTATCCTTTTGGAGAAATGAAGAGCTGTTGCTTTACTTTTCTTTTCTTAATCACCATTTCAGCGAAATCATTGGCATATGAATAGAGAGTGAAGCCAAACCTCCCTTTTGATCATTTGATGAGGGTTGAGTCCAAAGAAAGGGAAAACACTATCATGCACCAGGTCTTTGAAATACAAGCACGAACAACCATACATCTGTCTAACACGTCTAACACGTTCTCACACGTTCTCACAGTTTAACAGAATGTGTTAAACTGGATATACATTATCTTAGAACTGCACAATAAAAGATGCATATGGTCAAACAAATAAACAAAAGAAATTTTATTACAATGAGCCACCTAGAATAGATTTAAAAGGTCATTTTACCAGCTCAAAGGTTGTCTTCTGCTTCAAAAAAACTAGTTGTTCAGATAAAAGATGCTAAGATATAACAAAATTTGGCAATCTCTATCTCTTTCAGTCTCTTGTGAATGTATGGATTAGAAAATCTTAATTCATAAATTTAACAAGAAAGGCACAAAAAGATGAGTAAATTTAAGCTGGTGAACCATATAATTGAAAGTAGACAGGAAAGCTTAATGATGAATTCCCCCTTACTAGGAAGTGCAAGCCTCTCATCGCTTGACATTTCAAAACATGCATGAAGTAAATCTTCCCATCAGTTTCTTTGGCAAGAAGCCTTTCTTTAGCCTTTACTGCAGCTTGATTCTCACCCATGACTCCACCACCCCACATTTTCCAGTTCCTACTTGACTCGCTGAAGGGGTTATTTATTTATTTATTTTTGTTTTTTTGGGGGGGGGGGCAATGGTGGGATCATTTCACTACTCGATGAAAAAGGTACAAGAAAGTACAAGTGTAACTTAAGCAGAGCTATCATAAGCTAAACAAATGACTCACGGAAATTAGGGTGTAAGGTAACACTAACTTTCCTGCATGATATAAAACTCCCCCGTCAGTTATCTGGCAATAACCCTTCTCAAGGTTTTTGTTTGGCTTGAGATTTCAATCCCGTGATTCCACCGCCAGCATTCCTATTCTTGCTTAAATCAATGGTTAGCGTGTAAGGGAAAAAACACATTTTTGTTTGAGTAGATGCTAACATTCATCATATAGATGGGTAAGAAATGTAATAGCAAAGTTTTGCCTGTATAAATGTCAAGGATGAAGAGATCGCTGATGAATAAAACATGTGAATATGAAAGAAAAAGGAGGCTCAGATCAGTATTTCATCAGGCATTGGGTCTGTGACACCGCCATGGCTGCAAATCAACTGTTGAATAGACGGAGGAGGAAGAGAATCAATTCATCCCTCCGAATCTGACCAGTATACCATCAGGATTGCCCTGCCAAGATACGGGTCAGATTAGACTATCAATGCCTGATTTTCTTGCCCAAAGGAAACATCATCACAGCCTTTACTCCTTGTTTATCTATTTCGGGCCCACTTACTCTCTTACGTAAAATTTCCAAACATAAATAAATCCAAATACACCCTTAAGAACAGCATGAGCGAGAACAACAAAAGCAGCATCAACAATGTCTTCAACAACGTTAATAATAATAATAACAATAAAAGGGCTGTTTTTATTGCGAGTCATGAAGAAATCACAGGCTAAACAGAGAGGGTAACCACCCTTTAAAGAACTTCCCTTTCTTTGAAGCTTCATTCATTGAGCTAAAAGTATGGAACCTTATTGATCCAAAAGGCTGAGCAACTTTGATAGATTACAAAGTTACATTCGAACGCTCACAAAAGCAGGCAGAAAGATACATATGCATGTGTATGTATATATATATATATATGTATACATATATATATATATATATAGAGAGAGAGAGAGAGAGGCTCAGATATGTTGTAAAATCAAGCAAAAAGGGTGTACACCGCCATGGCTGCAAGCCCAGCTCCATGAGAGCAGGTTGCCCCGCCAAGATACAGGTACGATTAGCCCCATGCTGATTTGGAACTCAAGAAAACAATTAATGTTACCATCATAGCCTGCAAAGTTCCGAGGGGAAAAGGAGATGGAAGTGGCGACATTGCCGATGACGATCATGAAATGAAAACGAATATTGCTTTTGCTTTGATTTCTTTCCTTATTGAAATCAGGGGCTGTTGTTTGTTTTTCCCCTTTCCAGCGAAATCATCGACAAACACAGAGAAAGGCAACCACCCTCAGAAACTCCCTCTTCCCTCTGCTGCCTCATTCTTGATTCTTGAGTTCCAATAGACAGAAAATTTTCAATTTGGTCCCTCAAAACATAGAATTGTCTCAATCAAGGATCTCAGATTTGACGAGTATTCAGAGAGTCCCTGCAAAATGAAAAATCCGTCTCAATGTGGTCCTCCAGCCAACTTCAGTCCGAGAACTAAACGGTCAGTGGTTCTTGAGCCAAACCATGTAGGGCAAAAATAAAACAGGAGCAACCTTTGAGGGTTAATTTCATGTTCTTCTCACCTTCCTGGAAGAGAAAACCCCAACTGAGACTCGATATCTGAAACAAAACATTTGGTTCTCTCAGCTAAGGTGTAGTGGTGATCATGTCCAATTTTAACTTGTAGGAGAATGTAGTACTCCAAAGAGAATTTGTTAAATCAGTTGAGCTATGATTCCAAGTGGATTTCAGTACCCATACAATAGTATCGCTTGGGGAGCGGGGGATGCAATCATGCAAACAAGAAGAACAGCCAATTCCTATCCTCACATGTAAATTACTTTACCATTTGCAACATGGTGACTCCAAAATTCACCACTCCATTCCACAAACTTTGGTCTTAGACTTCTCAACAAATAAGAGAAGTAAAAGAAATAAAATTATTTAGGGGAAATTAAGTTAAAAGGGAAGTCAATAAAACCTGCTGGTATGCAGGAGAAGACTCCCTAGGAGTGAGTTTGAATTGCAAAAGCCCTCAAAATAAAGAAGAATCTGACACTAACTGGTAATAGAGATCCAAAATTATAGCCGAAAAAATAAATTGCTGGCTTACATGTTTGTGTTGAATAATTTAATGGGTGGAGTCTTTTATTAGGGAAACAACAGAGTCAAAGTATTACAATGGACATACATCATCTGAAAATAGAACATAAAAAAAGATGCATACCTTCAAATGAATAAATAAAAGAAATTGCAATACATAAGGAACCACCTAAAATAGATTTTAAATGGTCATATTCACCAGCTCAAAGGAAATCTGATACATGTCAAACTAGTTATTCAGATGAAAAATGCACAGTTGTAACAACATTTGGAATTTATCTTCAAATCTCATATAAATTCATGGATTGGAAAAGCCAATTCAGAATGAACAAGAGAGGGAGAAAAAGGTGCAACTTGAGCTGGTTACCCAAATAAAGTAGAAAGGAAAGCTTAATGATGAAGACACCCCTTACTAGGAAAGTTCAATCCCCATGCCTTCTTGACATTTCAAAATATGAACGCAGAGAAATCCCCCATCAGCTTCTCTGGCAAGAAGCCTTCCTCTAGGTATTCGTTTGGATTGAGGTTTTGCCCCCCTGATTCCACCACCGTACTTCTATCTATTCCTACTTAACTCGTCAAAGCTAGCATGCAAGGAAAAATCACATTCTTGTACGAGTTCTAGAAAGCTTAAAAGATGCCATCATGTAGGTAAGAAATGTAATAGCAAAGCGTTGCCTGCATAAATATCAAGGATGAAGAGATTCTAAAAAATTAAAAAAATAAAAATAATATCACCATATCGGGTTTGGGCTTAACTCTCAAAAGGGACCTCCATAGGAGGATTGCCCAAGGTATTCAATGTGGGATTCTCAACACGTGAATATGCAAGAAAAAACTGTTCAGGAAAGGAAATAGACTAGAATAACTTTTTATCGTCATTAAAAGTTCTAATGAAAGTTTTTAGATAATTGTTTAATTCCAACAAAATAAGAATATACTCCCTCTATTTTTAAGAAAATAAGAAATTTTTAGATGTTTGTTTTTCTTGTATAGACTACAATGCCCTTAGAACTTTCTATCTCCGCATAATTATTTCTGCAAGGTTCCATGTGAGAAGAGTTAAAAAGAGGTTGGAATTTGTTTTCAATAGGAGGGAGTATTTTCTTAATAAATACTACCGCATAAAAAAGGATGTTACATACGATCCTTGGTGAGAAAAAGGAGGCTCAGATCAGTATTTCATCAGGCATTGGGCCTGTGACACCGCCATGGCTGCAAATCACATGTTGAATAGACTGAGGAAGAGAATTAATTAATCAATTCATCCCTTCAGAACCATCAAGATTGCCCAGCCAAGATACGGATCAGATTAGACCATCCATGCGTGATTTTCATGCTCAAAGGAAGCATCATCATAGCCTTTACTCCTTGTTTATCTATTTTCAACTTTGTGCCCACTTTCTCTTCCCCTCTTAAGCAAAATTTTTCCAAACAGAAATCTAATTCAAATGCACCCTTAATAACAGCATCAGCGAGAACAACAAAGGCACCCTTTTTATAGTCGCTTACGTATAA
The DNA here is from genome assembly GCA_028651295.1 of Catharanthus roseus. Taxonomy (NCBI): domain Eukaryota; kingdom Viridiplantae; phylum Streptophyta; class Magnoliopsida; order Gentianales; family Apocynaceae; genus Catharanthus; species Catharanthus roseus. Next base: position 23,812,174 of record JAPQWS010000153.1, on the reverse strand, counting down.
GAAAGAGCCCTTGTATTTATCAACCCCTAATGCGCAAATTATACCACGCACCCGGGTGAATAATAATAATAATAATAATAATAATAATAATAATAATAATAATAATAATAATAATAATAATAATAATAATAATAATAATAATGACCGTAAAAGGGCTGGTTTTTTTATTTGTTTTTTGTGAGTCATGAAGAAATCACAGGCTAAACAGAGAGGGTAACCACCCTTAAAAGAATTCCCTTTCTCTAAAGCCTCATTCTTTGAGCTAAAGTATGGTAACTTGTGGATCCAAAGTTATATTCGAGCGCTCGCAAACACAGTTCCTAACATCCCATAAAATTGGAACGATACAGAGAAATTAGCATGGCCTCTGTGCTAGGATGACAAGCACAAATTGAGAAGTGGAAAGATATATATATATATATATATATCTAATGCATGTATGTATGTAAAGAGAGAGAAAGAGATAGAGGCTCAGATCTGTTGTAAAATCAAGCAAAAAGGGAAGTACACCGCCATGGCTGCAAGCCCAGCTCCATGAGAACCGAGTTGCCCCGCCAAGATACGGGTACGATTAGCCCCATGCCGATTCGGAACTCAAGAAAACAATTAAACGTTACCATCATAGCCTGCAAAGTTGTGAAGGAGGAAATTGAGGTGCAGACGATGACGACGAGAATCATGAATGGATGAACTGTTGTTTTTGCTTCTTTCTGTTCTTCTTGAAATCAAGGGCTGTTGTTTTTTTTCCCCTTTCCGACGGGAGAAATCATCGGCAAATGCAAAGAGAAGGGCAACAACCCTTGGTAACTTCCTCTTCCCTCTGCTGCCTCATTCTTGATTCTTGAGTTCCAATAAAGGACTTGTACCATTGTTATTGGGTGAACAAATGCAGTTAAATAGAAGAATAGCACTGGCAATTCTTTCCCTTGTTAACAGCGGTTATTTATCATTACGCCCTTGGTTTGGGATAAATCGCCAATTGTCCCTAATGTATTTATGTTTTGCAATTTTAATCCTTATGGGTTTTAATTCTAACCTTTTAACTCATTAATAAAATTTTTAGTTAACAGTTAAGTTCTTAGTTACCTAGCACATGTGTCCAGTTAATAAGTTTAAGTGGTAAAAGCATAGGGGGTTTTCTAAGATTGAAAGGTGGCCACATTTGGCAATACTTTTTAGAAGTTGTCCTTAAATTATTATATTGTGAGACTATTATCTATATTTGACCAACTTGCAGTTTGATCTCGAGTTTTTCTATCAATTTTTCCTTTTCTTTTTTCTTTTTTTCTTTTGGGATGTCATATTTCTTTTATTTTATTAAGAAATCATTCCTTTTTTCTAAACGAAATCATTCTTTTATTTAATTAAAGTAAAATATGATTACATATTATTTTTACTCTCTTCCCCCCCCTCTCTCTATATATAAGAATATTCCATCTATATTTAGAAAGTCAAAATTAAAAAATAATTTATATACGTAAGTATTTAACATTCTTACAGAAAAAAGTAATAAAAATTTAAAATTTAAACTCTCATGAATTTCATTAACTAAAAATAAATTGTCGCTTAGTTAGTGGGTTATGAAAATAAAAATAATTTTATTATTTTACATACATATCATTTTGTATTTTGAATTGTTTCCTTAAAGAATATTAAAAGGTTGAAAACTATATAATAAAAGATTATGTTAAATTATTTAGAAATTCATTTCTTATGTATTAGTAATGTTAGTTAAATTTGAATATTTGTGGTCCAAATTTTATAATGTTACTGTAAATAAAATTTTAAAATGATTATAGAGCATTTTTTAATTGAATTAAGACAATGTATTGTGATGTGCTTTATTTTAAAATTTATAAATATGTTTTTTGAAAAATATTATTTAAAAATGAGGATTGAGGAGCCTATAGAGTAAAATATGGGACTACAAATTGTAGACCAAGACAAATCCAAATTCAAATCCAGATCTAATAATTTTATATACTTTAAAGTTTAAAAAGGCTTGTGTCTAAAAGATATTACTTTTAATTAATTAAATAAATAATAATTTTATTTTTAATTATTGAATCCTTAAAAATATAAATTATTTTTTAATCTTGACTTTTTCTAAATATAGATATAATAAAAATATTCTAAGAATTAATACTTTTCTTCCAATTAAATAAAAGAAGGATTTTATAAAGAAAAGAATAAATGATTTGTTTTAAAATTTGTAAAGAAGAAAAAAATAAAAAGAAGTACGACAACTAAAAAGGGTAAAAAGAAAATAAATAATGGTGAAGGACTAACATAATAATATGATGAAGAGGTGGCTCTGGCAAAAAACGCATATTTGTTTCATAATATGACCACTTTAGACTTCCTTTTTAAACAGGAGTCAGTTTAAGGAAAAACCAAAAAGGATCCTGCTTTGTTGCTATTTGTTTACCATTCTCACAAATCAATGTTAGTTTAGGCAATTTATTTATAAAGATTGCCATTTGAAGAAAATCCCTTAATAATATGATGCAAAAATGGCTTTAGCAAAAAAGGCACATTAATCTCACAATATGACCACTTTAGATTTCCTTTTTAAAAAGGGGATATTTTAAGAAAAAACCCCAAAATGAATCATGCATTGTGGCTATTTGTGTACCATTCTCACAAATTAAGACTAGTTTAGCCCATTTCTTAAAAAAGATGGCTATTTGAAGAAAATTCCCCAATAATATAATACAGAGCTAGCTTTAGCCAAAAAGGCACATTGGTCTCACAATATGATCATTTTAGATTTCCTTTTTAAAAAGCGACCATTTTAAGAAAAAACCCAAAAGGATCATGCATTATTGTTTATCGTTCTCACAAATCAAGGCTAGTTTAGGCCATTTCTTTAAAAATATGGTCATTTGAATAAAATTCCCCACACCTTACTATACCAGGTCAGAATTCTTGGTTCGAACTATATCCCTCTCTTTAAATACATAAAAAAAAAGTCACGTAACATAGAGAATTTGGCCAATAAAAATACAAAGCAAAATACTGGGTAATCTAATAAGGATATTATAGTTCCTTTAATCAAGTTCCCTTCAAATTTCTTTAAAAAATTTACATACTTTTTTTTCCAACAATATATAAAAGGAATAGTTTACTTTCATTAAGTATTATTTAAGGAGATTGTTATTTGAAAGGGGACTAATAAATCACGTGCCATAATATAAAATTTACGTACGAAAAATTGAAATCAAAATTTCCCCTCAAAACCACTTTCTCTCTCTACACACATAATTTCTTCCCTTCTCTCTAAAAATTGTTATAATTATTTGAAGATTTGGAGGCTTTGAAGTGAAATATGGATAGTTTTGAGGATTATTTACACGGTACGATCAATTTTGAGGTAAAAACTACGCAAAAATGAGATAAAAATTAAAAAAAAAACATTCTGACCTGCTTGCGCCGGACGTGGCGCGAGTGGAGGGCACCTCGCGCCAGGCATTGGCGCAACCATTTCAAGGTCGGCGTCAATTCCTGGTGCAAGGTGTCTTCCACTCGCACCAAGTCATGGCGCCAGCAGGTCAGTCGTTTTTCGGATTTTCTTTATTTAAATTATTAATGTTAATTATTTCTAATATATATTTTAGTTTATGATTATGTTAATTTTTAGTTTAACATCATAAATTTGTTTTTAGTTTATGTTAATACATATGTATATGTTATCGTTTAATTTATTTTTAGTTCATAAAATGTTTAATTCTAATTATATAATTGTTTGCTTATGTTAGTTTTTATCATGTTTAAGTTTCTTAGAGATTAAATAATAATTAAATTAATTAATATTGTGAGAAATACAATAATAAATTTTAAAATTGTAATTATTTAAGTTAGGCTTAAGTAATAAAATACTCAAATATATAATTAAAATAACAACTTAAAAAGTTATTAATAATAAAACCGTAAACCCTAAACTTAATAATTGAATAATAAAAAATATGAATAATAATGAATATTTTCATTAAGTTAAAAGTTTGATTAATAAAGTTATAATTATGTTGTCTATGTTTTTTTTTTTTAATAAAATCGTAATATTATTGTATAACAGGAAGATGTAGATCCTGAAATCTTTGAAAATTTTATAGAAACGAAGGGAGAGTATGTGGATCGTAGTTATTTTTTTGAAAAAGATATATTATTTGAGTCGAAAACGGATTTGGTTAAATGGGCTAGAAAAGGAGCGAAAACGGCAAATACAGATCTTATTATTACTCGGTACTTGTCAAAAAGAAGATTTGATCGTTGACCATATGTGATTCTTGGTTGTGAACGTGGGAAGAGAAGCAAAAAGAAAGTAAGGTTGGATGACGGTGACGAAAATGAAGAAGAAGTACCGGTAAAGCGTCAGGGTCCGTACAGAACGAAGAAGTATAATTGTCCATTTCAATTGAAAGGAGAGAAATCGACCATTGAAGATAATTGGAAATCATATGTAAAAGAGGGACGCACAACTATAAGATAGGTGTTTATCCTCATATATGCACTCAGGCGGCGAGGTCGACAGATGACCAGTTAAAGCTCACTGAGGAATTTAGTAGGTGTCAAGTCGCTCCTCGAAATATTATGGCGAGTTTGTTAGAAAAGAATCTAGATTGTGCTGTGAGGTATGTGAGATTAATATGTTTTGTTGTTTGGTTTAATTATTTAGGATTCATATGATCTTATATGAATTGAATTTTGCAATTTATTAACTCACTTTATATGCTTTTTGCAGTAAACAAATTATATATAATGCCCAGACAAAGATGAAGAAGAAGAGGATGGAGGGACGAAACACGGTAGAAGAAGTACTTCATTAATGTAATTAGCGAGGATATAGGTGTTATTGGAGAAACTGCGAAGAAAATAATATCTTAAGAGATATTGTTGCTCGCATCTATTATCTATTCTTATGATGAGGACATGGCCTTTTGTCTTGATTATTGACACGACGTATAAAATGAACAAGTGAGTTTGCACTTCTTTTATTGTTTTAGGGTTAAATTGGTTATGTATTTTAAAAGTGAATACATATTTTAACTTATAAAATGAATTATTTTCTTATCATTAAATTTATATTATATTATATTGTATTACTTAGATATAATATGCTGTTGTTTGAGATTGTTGGGATGACTCCTACGGGAAAGACTTTCACCGAAAGCTAATGCCTTTGTGAGGAATGAGAAAGCTGAAACCTGAAACCTGAGAATGGGTGCTGCAATAGCTGAAGAATTTATATTTCGAATCTCCCAAGCCTGTCGTGATTGTAACTGACAAGGAGTCAGATTTGATGCCAGTTTTCTCTTTAGTTTTCAATACTTCTTACCACATGCTATGCATAAGACATATTGATCAAAATATTGTTGGAAAGTTAACTCCGAAGATTGAAAAGGAGGGAGCAAATTGTTTGTAAATACTATATGACACAGATTAATTAACTCCTCAAATGAGCAGGAGTATAATCAGAGATTGGAAAAATTGAAGACCAAGTGGCAACGAATGTAGTGGTTCTTAGGATACTTGTTTGATGAATGGTTAAATCCATGCGCTCTTAAGTTTGTGAGAGTTTGGATGGGTAAGTTTTTGCATTTCAGGTCGGAGACCATGAATTGGGCCGAGAGCAAACATTCGCTGTTGAAGGCATGGATTGCAACAAGACATGGTGATTTAGACACAGTTTTTCTGAAGATTGATTTTTTGAGTGAGGGATAGATTACTGAGATTAAGACCACCCTTGAATATTCCCAATTGAAGGAGGAAAACGAAAGAGCAATCCAGTAATAGCTCAGTTATATTACAATGTAAGCCATTTGGTACTGAGAATTATTAAAGAATAGATAAAGAGAGCCTCGAAGATCCTGGCTGTTCCAGAGAATCTGTGCGGACACTGGGTTATAACTTCATACATGCTTCCTTGTTTGTGCGAATTACTTAAAAAGTACAAGATGTACATACCACTAAAGTTGGAGGACGTTCACATTTTTTTGAGGTCGCTAGAAATAAATAGGTTATCGGGAATAGGAGGACAACAATCTCACAAGGAGAGTGATCTTTAAAAACGATTGCTAGATTTTATGGGTATTCTCCAAGAGTTCTCTACACGGCCACCGTCCAAGGTTCATATATCTAAAAAATATTTCATTTGAATAATTATTTATTTATATTGTTTTAATAATTAAAATTACTTTGTAATCCCTAAGGGCATATTTGTTTAAATATTTTGATTATTATTAACTTGTGCTTTGTGATAATAGAATTAATTTTGTAAGAAGAACAAAAGAAGCACAAAAGGGGTCTCAAGGATGATGTACAAAGAAGCAAAAGATCATTCAAGATTACAAGACTTATTGAAGATAAGTGGTCAAGTAAAAGATCTTGAAGACGAGAAGAATGGTTAGGAATATCTTTATGAGGTATTTATATAAAACTCCCTAACTTGTTTCTTTGATTTTTGATCATTTATGTTAGTTCCTTAGAAGAAACATTTTTTGAGAAATTATCCTTGAAAAACTAAGTGTTCTTGATAAAGCTTTGAGGATTTAAAGTTGTTACATGTTTAATAAGCTTTTCCATCAAGAATGCATGTTTTGAAGTCTGTGTTTTACAAACATTTCACAAAGTCTAGAAAACAGAAAAATAAGTCATCCAACTCTTAAAAACGGTCGTCCAAATTGTTTTTGAAGACTCATAAAATTGGTCATCCAATTTGGAAATCGAACGTTCGAATTTCTTAAACCTTTTAAAGAAATTAGTCATACTATTTTTGTCCTTTACAAAAATCAGTCATCCTATTTTTTGTTACCAAAAAAATTAGACGACCTCTTTTAAAAATAGGATGTCTAGCTTTTGTTTTCTCTGTCAAAAATATGACCGTTGCTACTGTAACGACTGGTTTTCTACCTTCACTTACAAAAGGACTTTTGATTAGCCATAAATTTGGAGTTGTTGAAGGAGTTCTAAAAAACACATTTAAGAGCATTAAAGACATTTTCAATCGTCCTTGTTTTATTCAAAAGAAAAACTTCTTGGAGCTATATAGTTTGATCAATTTTTCAAAGAGGAAGAAGGGAAGCTTGTAGAAGCACTTCACAAAGTTTTAATCTATTCATCTCAAGCTTTTTTGGTAATATTGTTCCAACTCTACTCTCACATCTTATATTGTGATCAAAGGTTTTGTGAAAACCCTTTGGGTGATCCCTTAATATTTTGATTATCTTGTATTGTTTTGTGATCTTTGAGGTTTATGTGCAAAACCTTTGAGGGAGATCCTCATTATGGTGTTTTATAAAGACTTGTGGCTAGTAGAATTTGTGAAATCCTTGAGTTAAGTCTCAAGGTAGTGGATGTAGTTCTATTGAGAGAGTGAACCACTATAAATCATTTGTCTCTCTTTTTGTGTTTTGCTTGTTATCTCTATGTTTATTATTTGATCCTTCTTTATAAAAGAGATTTTGTTTGGTTGAGGATTTTCTTAAAAAGAGTTATTTAATTCTTCTTCAAACAAAATCGGAGGTTTGTGCAAAAGTTTTTTAAATTATCAAGAAACCTTATTCAACCCCCCTCTAAGGTTTTTCATGCTTAATTTATAATTTAATTTATATTTATTACAGTTTATGGAGCTGCGTCGAGCTGCCCAGAATATCTTACATCCTGTTATCTTGTTAAATCCAGAAGGTTCGATTTTCAGGGCTCCACCCACGGTGATTACCAAAGGGAGATGTAAGACAGACTCTACTAAGAGGGATAAATCACACTGGGGAGCACATACAGATTGTTCATGCAAGAATGAAAAAATCAAGTGAATCTGGATCGAGATAGAGTTTCGAATCATGGCCTGGTATGAGTTCCCGAGAGGCCACCACGGGTGCATGGGGGTCGAGATAGAGGACCCAGTAGGGGACCGAGCTCAGGGGCTATTGTCTTTGTCAGTCCAGGATGCGTCGGGTTCTCATGAGTTCCCGTATACAAGTGCTTTCTATAACTTCGTTTACCTTTGCATTGTAGATTGAAAAAATGTACAAAGAGATTAGGACTACGGATTTAGGGTTTTATCATATTTTTTATTCGGTGATGAAAATCATTGGCCTAAAGTTCGTAGACAAATATGGAATGAGATGCGTGAAAAATGAATATGCATTGGAATTTCTTTGGAGGCAATGAGGGGTTCTGCAAGATTCTTCGCGGTTGTGCACATTGGGATGGTTTCGCATTGTTTGATGGATGTACCTGATCATCTGATCCTTGCGACAAACCCATTCAATTTATGCATTGTCCTAATTCTGAAATAGGATAGTTGCACGTTTTTGCCATTTTATTCGTCGTCGGACCAAGTCAAAGACACTGTTGTCATCATCCTAATTAAATTTGAACTTTTTTATTGTGATTGTTTAGTAACATGTTTATTATTTACTTTTTTGTTCTTCGTTGCAGCTACACATACACATGAAAAATAACTTTCCCTTGCCCCTTGATAAGTGCTTTTTTTCCATATTTTCTACATGTTAATTTCATTGTTTTCGGTATTTTTAATGTGTAAAAGTATATATTTGAGCTAAATATATCTAATTCTTGTCTAGGTACCCTTCGAAAGTAGAAACAATGAAAAGGAAACAAAAACGGACGAAAACAGAGCAAAAACAATGAAAACGGAAGCCGTCGGCAAAGCAGCCGCACCTATCGCAGATGGCAGGGCAACCACCATCGACGGTAGTTGCCGAGAATGGCCAAGCAATATGTAACCCGAGACCTACTCCGGACAGTAGGCCTCACCCTATCATCGGCTGTAGGTAGGCTGGCAAGGGTACAATCTAATCATTTTCAAACTCGATTTTCTTGATTCCTACTCCAACTTTGGCTTGGATATCTTGTACTTTTACCTCTATATATAGGACTTTTATGCAGCCATTGTACCATACAATCTTAGACAATTAGATAGTTTTAGTAAGCAATTACTTTAGGTTAGATTTAGGTTAGATTAGATTTTAGATTAAGTGTAGATTAATTATGTTAGATTAGTTAAACACTCTTTAAATTTCCAGTTTTTATATTTTCTTTAGTCATAGAATTTCAAGTTTTATGGAAGATTTACTTTCTTGGATTCAAGGATTGAAGACTTTAATTCAAGATTTCGATCTTCAACTGGGTGATTCGAGAGACGAGCTTAGAAGACGTTCGGGATTTGATTTCGCCTTCAAGACTTAATCCTAAGCTTTCTTTTACTTTTCTTGTTATTGAATTCTTTTTATTAATTTTCAGTTTTATTTAATATAAATAGTGAGTAGTTTTTCTTGTTTGGATTTGGGGTTGAACCCTAATTCTTGATTATGAAGTTCTTAGTTTGATTTTTTATTTTGATGCTTGTTTTAATTTAAGTTGTCTTCCAATTGCGTTTGTTTGTAATTTAATTGTTGCAAGATTATATTATTCGCAAGGTTGTTTGGAATTGAAAAAGGAAGAAAAATCTAGGGTAACTAATTGGAAATAAATTTGGGCAGTTGATTAGAGATACGATATTGCACTTTTAGGTCTTTTAAGTCACCTAAGTTTATGGCACTCATAATTTGTTAGGGAGAAAAGAGATTTTCCTCTAAGGGTTAGTGAGTAGGGTGGCTTTCGCCTAGAGATATGGATTGCCCAATTTTTGAGTGATGACCCAACTTAATTAATTCAAACATCATTTTCATTATAGTCTTTTCCGATTGAGCTAGTAACAAGGAATATGGGGATTTCAACAAACCAAACTGTTATTTTTGCTAATCTTTTAAAATAATTTTATTATTGCTTTCTCTTAATTACTTTTATTGTTTTTATGTTTTTCTCAATGACAACCTTTTTATTCGGCTAAACATTAGAGACACGAGTAGTACTTGAACCTTCATCTGTCCCTGAGAGATTTGACACTCGGGTTGAGCTCACCTCTACTTTGTTAGGTCCACTTGTCTAGCATTGTAGTGATTAGAATTCCTCATTTATTTTTACACATCAAGTTTTTGGCACCGTTGCTGGGGAACGACAAGTTTAAGGAATATTGTTTATTTAGTGCTTTAGTCACAGTTCTTTTATTTTCCTTTCGTTTTTATCTTTGTCAAATTGTTGGCTTTTGTATCATTCCATTATTTTTAATTTATACTCTTGAATTGTTTTGTATTTTTTGGAGCTAATCTTGTTTTCCGGTTATCATAAATTGTGTGGTTTATGCCCTGAAAGAAAAGGTGTTAGTTAGCACCATTCGATCCCGAGCCCAAACATACATTGCAGAGTGCTCAACGCACTATTCAGTTTGGAATGGTGGGCACTAGTGCAATAACACCCAAAGTTAAGGCGAAAGAAGAACTCGAAGCACCTCCATTCAACAACCCTCTCTTCGAATCAACACCTTCGATAGCAGCAGAACCAATACCGGTACCAGATAGAACAATGGCGGACTATGCTCGACCGTCCATCTTAGGGACGAAATCGAGTATAACAAGGCCAAGGTATAGAGGTGAACAACTTTGAGATTAAACCAAACATAATTCAAATGTTGCAATATCAGGTTCAATTCGACGAACTCATGATGAAGATCCAATGGGCATATAGGTAATTTATTAGAAGCATGTGATACTTTTTAAATTAATGGAGTTTCTAAGGATACAATTCGACCGTCTTTTCCCATTCTTTCTAAGGGGAAAGGCAAAGTCTTAGCTGAATCCTTACCATCGGGTTCCATTATTCCATGGGACTCATTAGCATAAAAGTTTTTAGGAAGGTACTTTCCTCCGGGGCAAACAACGAAATTAAGAAACGAGATTCTCTCGTTTTTACAAATAGATGGAGAAAGCCTCTACGAGGCATGGAAACGATGGAAAGAATTATTAAGAAAGTGTCCCCACCATAGGCTAAATTTGGGGATACAAATTCAAAGTTTTATAATAGAGTTTCTTTTGGTGCTAGACAATTAATAGATGCGTCTACTAAGGGTCAATAGATAATGAAACTTCTAACACGTATATAATTTAATAGAACAAATAGCAATGAACAGTTATACTTGGGGAGGCCAAAGAGGAAAGCTAAAAATGGCTGGGGTACACAATATGTACTCAATATCGATAATGGAAGCACGACTAATGGCGGTTATTAAGCAAAGAATAAGAAACTTGGTCGGTCCATCAACAAGTAAGAATAATCAAACGGTCATGTTTTGTCATTTTTGTACTGGGGGGCATTCCAATCAAGAGTGCCCTATTATGGGAGGACAAGTAGAGCAAGTAGAGTTTGTGCAAGGAAATCGACAAAATAATCCCTACTCAAACACATACAATCCGGAATGGAGAAATCACCCCAATTTCTCATGGGGTGACCAAGGATAACAAAGATAAAATCAACCTCCAGGTTTTCAGAATAGAAGTCCTCCACCGCCTTTACATTATGAAGCAGGTCCACAAAATCATCCTTCACCAAACAATAAAAATTTGGAGGACTTAATGGTAAAGTTTATGAATGCAACAGAAAGTAGAATGAATAACATTGAGGGAGCCCAAAAGAACCAAGAGGTCTTCATTAGGAACTTAGAGAAGCAAATTGGGTCAAAATTGTATCTGAAAGAACTCTGGGAACTCTCCCACTAATACAGAAGTAAATCCATAAGAGCATGTCTATGCTATTTCAACCAATAAGGAGATTCCAAATAAAGAAGGGATTATCATGAAAGAAGAAAGTTCAGCCCTTGTAATCAAAACTGAAACACTATCACAAAAGTTAGAAGATACAGAGAGTTTTTCTTTTCCTTGCATTATTGGTAGTACTATAGAGATAGGGCTTTACCCAACTTAGGCACAAGTATTAATGTTATTTCTTTATCTATGTGTGAGCGTCTAGGTCTGGGTACACCAAAACCTGTTAAAATGTCTATAATTCTAGAAGAGATAAGTGTTAGAAATAAAGGGGTAATAGAGGATGTGTTAATCAAAGTCAACGGTTTAGGCTTTCCCGTTGACTTGTAGTTTTGGATATGAAGGAAGATGTTGATTTCTCTATTATTTTAGGCCACCCTTTCCTTAAGTACGTCTAGGGCATTAATAGATATGGAAAAAGGGAAGTTAATCCTAAGGGTCAAGGAAACGAGATAATTTCTTTGGCAGCAGCCTTGGAACGAATAGACTTTGAGATATCGTTCTTGGAGCCATATGTATTTGATTCTTGAAGTTTGAAGTTGATTGACTTTATCTTTGAAGAGAAGAGATGGGAGGCAGAGATGGTCCCACTGGCATACCAAAATTTGTATGCAGCAAAATCTTAAGTCTTAAAATCAGACGCAAGACAAGTAGCAAACAATGTGATTTGATTTATGATGTGGTAGCGATTACAAAATCTCTAGGGAATTCCGAGTCTGTAGAAGAATCCTCCGATTCTTCTCTTTAGAAAGGTTTTGACTTTAGGGCTTTGAAGCTTCTTCTCAAATCGAGCGGACTTTGAGGATGAATGATAGATCACAGAGCCACTGGAGCTTTTTTTATCTTTGGGAAGAAGAGGGCGAGGAAATGCTTGAACTTTAAAGAAGACCTTTGTTGGAGAGCTTTGGAGAAGAGCTTCTGGAGAGAGCTTTCGGCTTGAGGGTCTTCTGAATGATATCCCAACCTTGGGGAAGACTCTTATTTATAGACAGAGATAGGGTATTGGGTTGCTTGACCACCAAGTGACTCATCCTCGGCGTTAGGTCATCCCACCTCTTTATTTAATAAGGCCCAATTGGATTAGGTCAGCCTAGCTCTTTATTTGATAAGCCTCATTAGATTAACTCATTATTTAATAGATTTAATTTTAAATGACTTTGGGCTCAATTTACTTGGGGCCCAAAAGCATAGGTCTTGCATTTATATAGATTTGTTTAAATTAGATTTGGGCATTATTAAATAATTCCAAATCCAATCCAATTTAGATGGCTCAACTCGAATTATATAATCTTCATAGCCCAAAAGGCCTCTTTTTATTAATTTAATTTAAATAACTATATTATTTAGTCTTGATTAAATAAATTAAAATTTTATTTGTCTACAAAATGAATAGAAATAACAAAGGATTAGAAAAACAAAAATGCCTCAAAGAACAAAAAAAAAAAAAATTAAAATCCCACTAGAAATACACAAAGAAAGAAGAGGATTGAGCGAAGGTTGAAGAAGCAAAAGAATGTAAGGCTTTTGAGAAATTAAACATACGCCTTGTAAACCAGGGCGGTTCTTGTTGTGATTCGGTAACTAACCCGGGCCAAATGGAAATCAGCCCTAGCATTTTTAAATTTCTTTTTGGTTTTCAGATTAAATTTACCTCTAAATTGATATTTTTCAAGCACCATTCATCTAGTACATCCATGCCTTTATCCCTATTTGTTAGTTTGAAATTTAAGTTTTTACGGAGAAAACTCTCTAAGAGAGAGAGAGAGAGAGAGAGAGAGAGAGAGAGAGAGAGAGAGAGAGAGGGAGGGTTAGTGAAGAATAGGGGTGTTGGAGGTTGCAATGTATATAAAGGGCTTGCAAATAACAATTTCCTTTTTTAAGATATCTCAATTGAATGGATAATTATACACTTTATAAATTGCTCACGTGTTATAGCCGTACCTTATATGGTCAGATCTTTCCATATTAAGTACTTAAATGATTGTTGTACCAAAGTTTCATTTGGGATTTAAAAAGTTAGAATTGATTGTTAATTATTAAAGTCAATAAATTTAAATACATTAATGACTAAATTGGTGATTTATCCCCTTTGTTTGATGGTTTAGGCTTGGTTTGTTTGGGGGTTTAGGAGAAAGGTTTAGGAGTGAAATTAAATGACCTAAATACCTAATTAGTATCTCTACTCAATTATCAATCCTTATTGTTTAATTATGCCCTAGGCTAATCTTCCTTTCTCAATTCCAACTAACTTTGTGAATGTACCAATTACCGGTGAAAATTGATATCACAATTAAAGAAATTAGGTTTCATCACCAATTCAAACACACTAAAATTAGCCGCTAAACATATTTTTAAAACATAAACTCATAGACAAATCCATGTAATAGAAAGAGTTTAGGGAGCTTAGGAGAATCGAAGACTCCACGGTTCTAGTGAATGCTCAAGTTTGTCTATTGAGTCGCCCAAAAAAATTCCGAAATTGCCTCCGAATTGGGTCTTCAAGAACTTCTTTACAATACGAGATTATGAATTTAATACCTAAGCTCCCTTTTAATCTAGCTATTGAGAGGTTATATAGGGAAATTTTACACCTAAAATCGACTATTTCATCTCCAAAAAAAAGAGTTGGAGGCCAAATTAAAAAAGGAAAGAAAATAGGAATTCAAAATGAAATCAAAAGTTTTCAATTAAGGCCCTCCTGCACGACTTTCCGGATTCGAAAAGATACTGCCCAAAAATTCCTTATTTGTGTTGTTTTTCATATCAGATAAGTATGTACAATTCTTGAGTCTTTTTTAACCCTTTAATGGATATTTCAGGTCCTAGAGTCTCATATTATTTTTAGATAAATCTATTAGCTTTCTAAAACATCATGAATCATATCGATTGGAGTTGTATATCTCAAGTTATGATCATTTTACCGAACGGTATCAAACTGAAACGTCATGTGAAAAAGCGAATATTTTCACTATACTTTGGATGAACAAATGAACTCCTATGGAGATAAAATTTAGCTTTATGGAAACCCCACGAAGTCCTCTAAAATCTTCAAGAAGGACGTGTCGTCAATTAAGGTAATTACAGAGGTAAAAAACCACCGGAAGTAGCTTTGCTTGGCAATAGACACTATTTTGAGCAGCTTGTTATTTCTTCTCCTTTTTGCTTCGTTTTTACTCCAAAGGCCTTCTTTTTCGCTTTTTTTTCAGCATATAACAATAAAAGAATAAACAGGGTTCTATTGGTCCATTTTATAAGCAATTAAACTAAAAATGCGATGAAAACAACAACGCTAAAAAAGGATAAAAATAGACATATCAAACGTCCTGTAGCACATGATCATACCCAAAATGGTCTGGCAGAATCATTTATTAAGAGATTACAATTAATTGCTATATTTTTTTTTAATGATAAAAAACTCCCAGCATCAGCTTGGGGACATGCAATTTTGCATGCTACAACATTCATGGGTATTCGACCAAGTTATCATAACTTCTCTCCATTGCAGTTAGCTTTTGGTTTTGAACCAAATATATCTCATTTGAGCATTTTTGGTTGTACGTTTATGTTCCGATAGTATCAAATCAAAGAAGTAAAATGGGCCCACGAATAATATTTGATATATATTGGATATGATTCTCCCTCAATAATAAGGTATCTTGAGCATTTGAGATGCACTCACGACTTGTTTGATGATTGTCACTTTGATGAAACTCTTTCTCTAAATTAGGGGAAGAAGATAAACCACGGAGAAAAGAGCTTTTCTGGACGACATCGTTAAATTATCTTGATCTGCGAATCGGCACAAGTGAACTAGAAGTTCAAAAGATCATTCATTTGCAAATAATAGCTAATCAATTGCCAGACGCATTTGCAAATTCAACAAGAGTAACTAAATCGCATATTCTGACTATTGATACTCCTATTTGGGTTTAAGTCACAAATGAGCGAAATGTAATTCCTATAGCAACTGAATCCAAAAAACGCTAGAAGCGTGGCCGACCTATTGGTTCTAAACATAAAAATTCTAGAAAGAAAAGAAGATCATATTGAACAAATTGAGTAAAAGAACCAAGAGATAACTAATGAAAAGAACCTGTTTTTTACTAATGATAAGAATAATATGTAGATTTCCAACAATTATCAGATTGTAAAAATCATTGATGATACATTTCCATACAATGTAGTTGTTGATATTTTCAAGGAAAGTGAGAATCTTGAACCTACATTAGTTGAAGAATGTCGACATAAAAATAATTGGCCGAAATGTAAAAATGCAATTCAATCAAAATTAAACTCACTTACAAAACGTGAAGTTTTGGACCTATTGTTCAAACACCAGAAGGTATAAAACCTATTAGTTACAAGTGGGTATTTGTACGAAAGAGAAAGGAGAACAATGAGGTCGTGAGATATTACTTCTTGTTGATGCCATTACATTCCAATACCTTATAAGTTTGGCATTGCATGGAAAAGTTGATATGCATCTAATGGATGTTGTTACTACTTATCTATATGGAATCTCGAGAATGATATTTATATGAAAGTCCCAGAAGGATTTAATATTGAAAAACCTTAGAGGGGGGCAAATAAGGTTTTTAGCTAATTAAAAACTTGTGTACAATGAAAAAATAGAACCTCCAGTTTTATTTGAAGAAGGATTTAATAAATCTTTTTAATAAAATTTCTAACCAAACAAAATCTCTTTTTTGAACAAGAATCAAACAATAAACATAGAGAAAATGAGCAAAACACAAAAGAGAGGGACAAAGTATTTATAGTTGTTCACTCTCTCAATAGAGCTACATCCACTACTTTGAGACTTAACTCAAGGATTTCACAAATTTCACTAGTCACAAGTTTTTACAAGATACCACAATGAGGATCACCCTTCAAGAGTTTTTGTACACAAAACTCAAATATCACAAAACAATACAAGATAACAAAATATCAAAGGATCATCCAAAGGGTTTTTTACAAAACCTTTAATCACAGTTTAAGATGAGAGGGTAGAGATGGAACAATATTACCAAAGAAGCTTGATAAGAAAGTGATACAACTTTGTGCAATGCTTTTACAAGCTTCCTTTCCTTCTTCTTTGAAAAATGATCAATAAATGCAGCTCTAAGGAGTTTTTCTTTTTAATATGATATAGATTGAATAATGTACTTTTTAATACTCTGAAAAGTGTTCTTAAAAGTTCTTCAACTACTACTCATTTATGGCTGATCAATAGCTCTTTTATATGTGAAGGTAAAAAGCTAGTCGTTATTATCAGTTGCAATGGCCATTTTTTGACAGTAAAAACAGAAATTGGACGATCGGTTTTTAAAAATGGACGTTCGATTTTCTTGAAGAACAGAAAATCGAATGACCGACTTTCTGAAGAATAAAAAATAGGAAACCGATTTTCTTCAAGCTTAAGAAAACTTCTGACGTCCGATTTCTATAAGGTAAAAAAATCGAATCACCAATTTTTACGTAAACAAAAATCAGGTGACTGATTTTATACTTCAAAAATTTCGGACAACTGGTTTTCCTGTGAAACACAGATTTTTCTTCACTTTCAAAATATGTATTCTTGAAGTAACAACTTTAAAACATGTAACACTTTTAAATCATCAAATCTTTATCAAGAGCACTTAGTTTTTTTTAAGGACAATTTCTCAAAAAAATATTGTTACTTCTAAGGAGCTAACATAATCAATTAAAAAAATCAAAGAAACAAGTTAGGGAGTTTTACATAAATACCTTATAAAGCTATCCCTAACCATTTTTTTTGTCTTAAAGGTTTTTAACTTCATCACTTCATCTTCATAAAATCTTGTAGTCTTGAGTGATCTTTTGCTTCTTTGTAGATTACCCTTCAGACTCCTTTTGGGCATCTTTTTTTCTTCTTATAAAACTATTTCTGTTATAAGAATACACACGTTAATCATAATCAAAACATTACAAGTATGTCCTTAGGGCTTACAAATATGCCTATAGTATATTCTGGTTCTCGTGGAGAATATATTCTATTAAATTACAGAAATCGTTATATGGTTTAAAGCAGTCAGGACGCATGTGGTATAACCGTCTTAATAAATGCATGTCCATCTGTCTTTATCAAGTAATCTATATCTGGATTTGTAATACTTGCAATATATGTTGATGATATCAGCCTTAATGGAGCTCTAGAAAAGCTCCAAAAGCAATTAGTTATTTAAAATAGGAATTTGAAATTAAAGATATTAAATAAACCAAGTTTTGCCTTGGTTTACGAATTGAGTATTTGAATTGAATATTTGGAAGATAGAATTTCCATTCATCAATCAACATATACATCAAAGGTTCTAAACAGGTTTTACATGGACATGACACATCCATTGAGTATTCCACTGGTCGTTCGATCACTACATAAAAATCCTTTTCGTTCTTGTGAAAATGATGAAGAACTTCTTGATCCTGAAGTACCATACTTAGAGCAATTGAACCACTTATATATCTTGCTAATAACACTCGTCATGATATAACATTTTATGTTAACTTATTAGCAAGATTTAGTTCTTCTCCTACTCGTTGATATTGAAATGGTGTTAAAAATATCCTTAGATACCTCGAAGGAACAATAGATCTTATATTACTTTATTCAAATAAAACAGCTCAAACTTAATTGACTATGTAGATGCTGGTTATTTTTCTGACTTACACAAACCACGTTCTCAAACAGGCTATATATTTTCATATGGTGATACTACTATACGCTGGAGATCGTCAAAACAATCTATAGCAGCCACTTATTCTAATCATGCTGAAATTATAGCCATTCACAAAGCAATTCAGGAAATGTATTTGGTTGAGATGTATGATACATTACATTTGAGAAAGTTGTGGTTTATCTTCTGGAAAAGAAATTCCAACGCCTCTGTATGAGGATAATACAACTTATATAGCTCAATGAAAATGATGATACATAAATGGAGATAAGATAAAACATATTTCACCAAAGTTTTTCTTTACTCATGAACTCCAGAAGAGAGATGATATTAATGTCCAATAAATCCGATCATAATGATAATCTCGCTAATCTATTCACTAAGATGTTACCTTCGTCAAAATTTGAAAAGTTTGTGAACAAAATTGAATGCATGGGTTAAGAAATTTCAAAGAATTATCTCATCAGGGAGAGTAATGTGACATAAAAAATAGTGTACTCTTTTTCCTTCACTAGAGTTTTTCCCACTGAATTTTTATCTAATAAAGTTTTAATGAAGCATATTATTTATATAATAGGCATTCAAGGGGGAGTGTCATAAATTATATTTTATATTTTTAGATGTTCCTATTAATTAAATAATTGTATTTTATCCCTTAAAAGGTGACTAATGGCTTAATCACCATCTTAGTCATTATCTATCCTAGTTAAAGGATATAACTTTATCTCCTACCTCTTGATCTGTGCCCTAAATTTCTATAAATAGGGCACCAGCTATTGTAAAGTTATATACTAAAGTTAATAAAATTATATAATTTTCTCTCTTCTCTTGTGTTATTACTTTTTGGTTATAAATATTATTTCCTTTGTATTAGTTTCTCTAGAATAGTTTCTACTTTCCTCTAATGAGATAATATTTACAATATTGAGTAAATAATTTATTAGATTCGTTGGAGAAATTTCTCGAGAAGATAAACATAAAGAATTTAAGAGAACTGATAAACCTATATTTCATATATAAAATTCTATATATTTTCTACTTGTTTTTTGTATGAAAAAATATATATGTATTTATTAATTATTAGAGTCAAATTGATTTTAAATTCGTAAATTATTTATTCGGTTCTTTTATATAATTTTTGGAATTTTGAATTTAAAATGAGTTAATATAAATTATTTCTTCTTGATATATTTTTCTGGGTTTTACTACATTTTATTTAATATTATTTTGTAGAAAATTGAAAAATATATTACAAAAGATTTTGCAAGACAAGTGTAATTGAAGAAGATCTGATTACGAATTCAAAATAGAAGACAAGAAAATAAAGGAAAGCAAATTAAGAGATGGAAGAAGTATAATAAGAATATGAGATGATTAAATTTGATACCGGCTTGGGATTTCATGTGATGTAAGAGTCATTAAAGAAGTAAAAAAGAGAAATTTGGAAGATTCTAATAAGACCATTCAATTAGATTTCAAGAAGAACTGGAATTCTCATGCATCTCTCTCGGTCAGAGGAGCCAAGTTAGGCCATGTAAGAAAAGAAGGAAAATAATACTACTATTACATGCATGATTGAGCGCGTAGAATTGGAATCCAATTCTAACTTGAATTGGAGTTATTTATGGAATTGAAATACACTGACCTTGGCTCTTATATATTATCTTTTCTTCTACTAGAAAAAAGCAGCGGAGAGGGGGCCTTTTGGCTTCTCTATTTTGCCGAAGGTACTCCCTCTGTTTTGCTTTGTTGATTTCTGCAAAAGTTTCTAGTGAAAAAAATTATTCAATGCTTTCTTATCTTATTATCTTGAAAATGACTACATTATATACTTGTTTACAAATCCTAAATAAATCATAACTAGAAAACAATTTAGGAAAGTAATATCCTACAAGGTTTATAACTAAACCTTCTAAATAGAAATGTCTATATAAAAATATAGAAAACTTTTAAATAAGGAAACTTTATAAAAATATAGAAAACTCTTAAATAAGGAAACTTCTAAATATTAACATCAATACTCTCCTTCAAGTTGGAGCATGAAAGTCTGTAATGCCCAACTTGCAAGCTAAATCATGAAACTAAGTAGGATGAAGAGATTTAGTGAGAATATCAACAGGCTAGAACTCACTTCGGATATAGGAGGGAAAGATGAAACCAGCTTGGAACGCATCCTGGACAAAATGGCAATCAATTTCAATATGCTTAGTCCATTCGTGAAAGACAGGATTGGCCGCGATGTAAAGGGCGGCCTGATTATCGCAATAGAGCGGAATGGTGCGAGTGACAGGAATATGAAACTCCCTAAGTAAGCGAGGTAATCATTTTAACTCACACAAAGTCATAGCCATAGAGCAATATTCAGCCTCAACAGATAATGACGGCGCCGATGTTGCTTTCACTGTTGCCAAACAAAAACGTACGGCGACGGCGACTTCCCAGCTTTTCTGCACACACTGTCGGCGCAGTGGACATGAAATTAATGGTTGCTTCTTGTTGATAGGGTATGCAGAATGGTGGCACAAGAATAGCTCAACTAGAGCCAGCGAAAGGAGCTCTGCAACTGGACGCAGCAGCCAAGGAGGAGGCGCAAGCTTCGGAGGAATCATCCGCGGTAGGGGGAGCTCAAGCTCCAACTGCGGACGTTGAGCTTCTGTTGCGACTCTCGGAGCTCAACGACCGACGATGGAGGCAGTAGAGAAGGATAGGCGAATGTAGCAACTGAATTTCTTGACGGCAATGCCAACTCATCTGTCATTAATGGCAGCGGTGTTGTTTCTTCAACAAACGACAGCGGCAGCAAGAAATATAGAAAATTTCCAAATTTGAATCCTGAGCAATGGTCAAAATTGTTGACCTTGCTTAACTATCCCAATTCTACACAAACTGATACACTCTCTGGTATGAAAAATTTTTGGATTTTAAATTCAAGTTGTTCTCATCACATGACTGGTAGGAAAAATTTTTTGAAAAATTTAAACCCGGTACATCCATATACAGTTAGACTACCTAATAGTGCTAAAGCACTTGCTCTGCAAGAAGGAATAGTTTATTTAAATCCTAGACTAACACTACTTAGTGTGTTTTTAATTCCTGAGTTTAAGTGCAATTTAATTTCGTTAGCTAAACTGACCCGTGATTCGAAGTGTTTTATCACTATCTCTTATCAGTTTTGTGTACAGGATCGTACATCGATGAGGCTGAGTGGAGTGGGTAAGCAGAGGAATGGGATATACTTCTACAGACCATTGTCGTTGCCAGATTTATTTGCTTTTTCTAACGTTGTTTTTATTCAAGACCATTGTGGCATATCCGATTAGGACACCCTTCGGATTTAGTTACGAAATTTTTTTTGGGACTTTCTAAGAAATCTACAACTCCTACTGCTCCTTGCAATATTTGTTTATGTGCCAAGCAAACACGTGATTGTTTTCCTTTGAGTATCAATAAATCATCTGTCATTTTTTATTTAATTCACTGTGACCTATGGGAGCCTTACAAAACCACTTCCACTGTTGGTGCATCATACTTTCTTACTATACTAGATGACTATTCTAGAGCTATTTAGATTTATTTGATCGCTGAGAAAAGTAATGTTGCTTCTGTTTTAAAAGATTACTTTGCCATGGTTAATACACAGTTTCACAAAATCGTTAAAGCCGTCCATAGTGGTAACGGCACGGAATTTCTTTACCTAAAATCATATTTTTCCATCCATGACAGATGCACCAAACCACCATTGCTGGCACACCTCAACAAAATGGTCGAGTAGAACGCAAGTATCGCCATATTCTCAATGTTGCTTGGGCTTTGCGTTTTCAAGCTAAATTGACCATAAAGTTTTGGGGGAAGTGCGTCTTAACAGCATGATATCTTATCAATCTCACCCCCTTTTCTCTGTTACATGGAAAGACACCGTATGAATTGTTACACAACAAGAAGCCATCTTATTCTCACATTAAAAGTTCCGGGTGTCTAGGTTATGTCCATGATCATGATCTACCCAAAGATAAATTTCATACCCATAGCCGAGTTTGTGTTTTTCTCGGCTATCCCTTTAACAAGAAAGGTTGGCGATTTTATGATTTACAAAATAATAAATTTATTCTGTTCAGAGATGCGATTTTTTATGAGACCAAGTTTCCTTATAAAGACCATTCAAATACTGTAGCAACTACTCCAGATTTTTCTCACTCTTATAATTTTGGGGAACAAATTTTAGGTTATTTGCACCAAGGTACACATAAAAATGATCCAAATTCGCCTGGGCCAGCCCATGCAACCCCCTTCTAAGGAAACTTCTAAATATTAACCTCAATACCAGCCAAGTTGCGGAAGAAAAATTGCAAGAGAAGAGAGGTGCTTTCAATGGTTTTGGAGTTCCACTTTAGCCTAGGCCTATTCTCTAATCTTTAAAATTTTGTTTTCTTGTAATTTTTCTATATCTATAATTTTTATTACGCAAGGTTAAATTTTAGCTTATTAGGGCTTGTTAAGACTTTGTTTAAACGATGTTTTAATTTATTATTTCCCATATTTTTATTTTGTTCATTATTCTTTTATCTCTAAATCATTAATTATTGTTATTTTATTCTTAAAGTTTGTATAGACTTGAGCACTTTATACATGATCACATAATTTTGTGAAGGACAAAGAGGTGAAGTTAATAAATTACGAGCTAAATAACAATAACTCCTAGTAAAGCTGACTAGGGATAAAACCGGTTTCTATTGAGCTGTTTCTAAAAATAAACTGTTACGATGGTTGAACTTAGGGAATTTTACAAATCAGTAATGTAATTTTAATTAATAGAATTCATGTAGGGATATGGTCTTCATTAATTGAGACTAGGAGGTTTATGCCAAGGGATTAGATAAAACCTAAATAAGGGGATTCTACTGTTAATGGATTTAGTCTAATTTAGGGAATGTGTCACATTAAAAAGGAAAATTTAAATTATTAATTGGGATAACAAGTTGGATCAGATTTCTAATCAACTTATTTCTCATAATTTGTTTGGTTTAATTTATTAGTAGTTTCCTTAGTTTAATTTAGTTTTTGAAATCTTTTTCCTTGATCATAAATTAGTTAGGTCTAAATTAAGATAATTAATAATTTTGGTACTTAATTATAATATCTGTGGGATCGACACTTGACTCACCTAAGTACTCAACTGGACACTAGTTCACTTGTTAAGATTTTGTGCATAAGTTTCTTTTGTCACCATTGCTGAGAATTATTAATTAATATCATATAGTTATTAAAAGTCTTGAGATTAGGCTTTTTTTTTTTTTGTGCTTTTCCCTTCTATTTTAATTCCTTTTATTTTTTTGTGTGTTTTTTTATTTTTTATATATTTTTACAAAAAAGAAAAAAATTGTGGTGCTTTTTATAATTCTTAATTGAAATTAGTGTTGAGCAAACTACTCAAGATACTCTTTCTCAATTGAAATACTTAGTCTCAACTCTTTTAGGAATTGGAAGTAATGTTAATTAAAAAATTATGATGATGATTACTTTAATATAATATACCCGTAAAATAATTTCTTCAATCTTAATGTTCAAAATTTTTTTGAAAGGATAGATTAATGCATGTCCTAATTATGTAATGAATAATCCTTATTTGAATACCTACAATCCTAGTTGGGAGTATTATCAAGATTTTTCATGGAATCAAGATTCAAACCTTTAAATGAATTCTAATGTAATACTCCCCCATCCCTTAATTTTCCTCCCACAATTTAGACAAATTCAAACTTGGAAGATATGCTCACTGAGTTTATGGTTGAAACTGGAAATTTTATATCTAGATTTGAAACATATATGACTAATTTTGAAACAAGATTCCAAAAACAAGAGGCTTTCCATAAAAAATCTAGAGGTACAAATAGGACAAAAGTTAATTTCATAAGTAATGAGGTTTAAGAATCTATGGTTAAGAACAATGAAATTAATCTTAAGGAGTGCATAGATATAACTGAAACCAGTGAGAAGGAAATAAATAAAATTGAGATTAATATTATGGGAGAGAGAAAATGTAGCAATAATGAAATTCTAGAGGAGTTGATTAATAATGTTGTGCCTAAGTCTAATCTATCTAGTTAAGTAAAGAACACGGAAATAAAGCTAAAATATTTAATGAAGACATTGATCATAAAACTTATGCTTTATCAAAACTTTGCTAATAAGGAAAAAGAATTACTTGAACATGACCATATTACAAAAAAATTTAAGCCTAATATTTACTTTGATGACCCTCCTTAGAACCTAGAAGTAAAAAGTTCACCTTCAAATCTTAAATATATACGTCTAGAGTTCATAAAATTTTGTCTCAAAGAGTACCATACTTATTGGATGAATCGATAAATGTTACATTAGTAAGGATACTTAGAAAATTTAAAGAGATCATAAAGTTAATGTAATTTAAGGACAAGAGACACCTTGAACTTTATATTTCTCAAAATATTTTACTCTCTAACTTGCAATTGAGATTGTTTCTAGGAAAGTTAAAGTCAAGGTGGTTAGGCCCTTCTAACATATCTCATTGTCTCAAAGTCATTTGGAGGGTCTTATTAAGAGAAGGAATGGAAGCTCCTCAAATCTACTTCAACAAAATGAGCACACCAAGAAAGTCAAGCTCAAGACTTTAACGAGAACTAAAACTTTTTTACTGTCAGAAATTCAAATATTTTTTAGAAGTCTAGGTTTATCCTAAATTTCTTTGTTTTTTTTATTTATTTTCCTTGTCCCAAAAAAATGAAAAATTTGAAAATCCAAAAATAGTTATTTATTTATCCAAAAAAATAAGAAAATTTTTTGAAAAAATATTTTATTTTAAACATCCAAAAAAACATTATTTATTTATTTAAATTTATTTTTATTTCTAAGAAAAAATTTAGCCTTGATTTTATTACTTTTGTGCAAGCTCCAAATTTTCTCACGTAGATTCCTTCGGCTCTTGGTTGCGCTACAAACTTCAGCTAAGTGTCTTTATTTCCTTTGTGCCTATTGTTATAATTAAACATTGAGGACAACGTTTATTCTTAAGTAGGGGTGGAATTAATTCTTAATATGCTTATATTTTTTTATGCCAAACTTAACTAGAGAGCAATTTTTTTAAAAATATTCAAAATCTTTTCGCTCTAATAGCTATTTTTAATATAAATTATGAGATTTTTAATTTTTTTCGGAACAAGGATTCTTTATTTTGATATCTCTATTGATTTTCTATAAGTTTAGTTGAAATAGTTATTTATGTATATAGAGTGAAGTGATTGATGAGTAGGACATTTAATATTTCCTTTGCTAATTTTTTTCTTAGTTATGAAGCTTGAGAATATTAACTTTTTTTTGCATGATCTTGTGAATTGATTGAGTGTTTAGGTTAAGTATGTCATTAATAACACATTTTGTTCGCATTCTTTGCATACTAGAACTTGTTTTTGTACATGCTTGAGGCAAAATAATAAGTTGAATTAGTTGACTTGAAAATGACATAAGGCCTTCTTTAGATCGTTTGATCATTTCAAGCTTATCTTTTTATATAAATTATCTCCCTGGTTCCCCTTTTGAGCCTTAATGATAAAAATAGTTGAAACCACTATTTGCTAATTTTCTTTCTTTTAACCTCGTTTGCCTACCCTTTTCGCCTATAAAATTTTCAATATCCTTACCCTTTCAAGATAGTGAAGTAGTGGGCACACATTTCTTTTGTATGGGTGTATGGTTATTCTATATTATGGTGAAACTAAAAACAAAGTGATGAGGTGAATTAAGGAGACTTGGGACTGAAAATTTCTTTTGAGAGCTTGAAAAAAAAAGGAAAAAAAGAGGAGGTAAAAGAAAAAAAATCATGAAAAAGAGAAAAGAAAGATCAAAATATGAGAGTTGTGGTGTATAATGGATAGAAATAGGTGAAATTGTTATATGTTGATATATTTTACTCCCAAAAGTTATATTGGAAAAAATAAGTGGAGAATTATTGAGAATGATATGGTTGAAAATGATGAAGTGTTTTTATGATGATAGAGATTTGTGAACTAAAGTGCAATATTATTATCTCTATTGTACTTTGTTGGAATCTTCTTCTTTCATTTGATAGCTATTGTTCTTCAGTCTAACGTTACATGCTTTAATGTCCTATTAGTCTCAAGTCGATCGAGTTCGTCTTCATTAGTAGAGAGTCTGTATGCTTACAAGCTTACGTATGTGCTAATTTCTTTCTCATAAAGTAAAGATTGTGCTCATTACTTTCATAATTTTTCTTAAATACTTGGTTGAGACACTCGTTTTGATTCATCCATCTTTTCCACCTCAAGTTTTATGACTAGATTTCATTAACTTTGAAATTATAATTTGTTATAATTTGATTGAACTTTTCTATCAATATTTGTGGATAATTTTTTATACTTGTTTATAGAATTTCATAATTGGTACAAAGATCAAGAAGCTTTTTGTTTGGGCTGTAAATTGTTTTCTTTGCTTGAGGACGATCAAAATTGTAAGTGTGGAATAGTTGACAAACCCATATTTTCAAATGTTAAAGAGAAATTGGCCAAAAATACCCTTATATAATTTACCTTTTGTCACTTGAAGATATTATTTATTTAGTTAGCTTCTTCTGCCCAATAACTTTCTACGAGGGTTGAAAATGCCCTCATACGACGATAATGGGTGATTTTTCGACCAATTTGTGCTATGTGATACTCACATGTCATCTTTAGTAAGATAAAATTGTCTAGTCACTACTCCAAAAGTAACTAACAACTGGAACAGGTTGAAATAACCAGATGTCGGGTTATTTTGATCTATTTCAGTTACTAATTGGTATTTAGATTAGTGGTTGAACAAATTTTCTCTTACTAAAGATGACATGTGAGTATTACAAGAACAAATTGGTCAAAAATCATCTGTTGCTGCCGCATAAAGATATTTTTGGCCCTCGTAAAAAAATTATTGGGAAGAAGGAACTAATAAGATAAATAATATTCTCAAGAGCAAAATCTAAATTATCAAGGACATTTTTTACCAATTTCTCTAAAATAAATTATTAATTCTCATTTGTGGGTTTGAAAAATTAAAAAGAATATTTGTAATAAAAATATAAAAAAATTCTTACCGAAAATATATTGATTAATATTTTTAAAAGTAAAATAGATATCTATAAATTATTTTAAAAAATCTCTTGCATCCATTTTATAGGCTTATAGAATGATCAGAGTCATTCTATCTCAGGCCTTTTATTAGGGATAAGGGAAAAAAAAAAAAAAGTGTCTAAAGTATGATAAATTTTTATATTGGTTAATGAGTCACATAAATTACATACATGAATCAATAATATTAAAATATATAAATTAAAAAATAATACGTCATTTAAAAAATATAATTAATAATTTGGGCAAGGTATGTGTTAATAGATATTTAAATTTTTATTTGTGAAAGTTTAATAATTGACAATAGCTCCATATTTTTTAAATGTTATTTTTTTAAATTAACCCATAGTCAAAAGAGAGAAATCTGGAGTCCACATTTTGTTAGGTTGGTGATGTTCTCACTTCTCATGTAGTGTTTTCCTTTTCTTTCTTTTTTTCTTTTTTTTTTTTTGGGGTAATCATTTGGTGATTATTCATCTCAAATATTGAGAATTCCCATGAAGTGTGTGAATAATTATTTAGAGAAAATAGCCTATCAGCTTGGTATGGTTAAATAAAAAGTGAGTTTATTTAGAGTTAAGTTTATTTCGAGTTCTGTTTTCATTTGAATAAGAAAGTTTTTTTTTTTTAAATTTTCTTTAGCATTATAATGTCAAAAAAATTAAATGATTCAGTACATGTCAGTAGTTTATTGTATCTCGATTGTTGTTACTGACTAATATATATTCTACTCAACTAGTAAATTCATTATTTTTGTATAGTCAATAATCTAAAAGTATGAAGCAAAGTTTTAGGGTATCAAATTATGTATGGTCGCAAAAAAAAATTTACATATCATAAACATTCGTAAATAAAATTTAATGTTCTAGTATACATAAACCCATCCAACATTAAAAATTATGAAACAGAAACTGAAAATATAAATGTCATTAATGATAAATAAAATGAAAATCTTTGAAGTTAAACATAGTCGACCATTAAATTACAAATTTTCTATTTACCATTGGACACAAAAACTAAACCAAATGGAGGACAAATTTTTTTTTCTCTACCTGTTAGGCCAAGACATTGATTGGTAAACTTTTTTTTTTTTGTTCCCAAGGTGTGGACTTGATATGTGGGCTCAATGAAGAATTTATTTGAGTTGCTTAAAAAAAAAAAAAAGAAAGAAAAAACAACTCCAACTAAATTTAAGGCTTTGCTAGGAATAAAATCCTATCCAAGCCGAGCCATTAGTCTCAAACCTATTTACATTTAGCGGGTTCAATTCCTTATCTTTATTTTTAGCATAAGAATTCCTAATATTTTACACTTAATAAACTCAATTTCAAACTTTTATTTTCAACATTAAAAACTTCTAACTTATTTATGCGCATTCTAAAAAATCTCCACCATCACAATATGAAATATGATTATTTTAAAAAAGATAAAATTATCTTTGATAGTGAATAAACTCTTTGAAGTCAAAATGAATACTTCCTTCTTATTCCCTTCTCTTCTTCCTTCCCTTCCCTTATTATTCTTCTTCTTCCTAGCTATTCTCCATCTCTTCATGTGCTGATCATATATGCTTTAATCATTCATACGGTAAGTAATTCAATTATTTTCTAGACTATAAAATTGATAACAAAAATTAAAATTTAATTTTTAGTAATGAGGATGAGAATCTTAACTTTTTCAATATCAAAGTAATTCTTTGTATATACTAGAGTCTAACATTTACTTTACAAAATTATTGAGTCATCATAATTTACACGTTGCACTTAAGCGTTAGAAACTTGAGTAGAACCTCAAGAACTTGGTAATTATTTTGAAGATTCCCCGGTTAATAACAAAGTTTGTCCATGTACTGTTATTATAAAAGTCATATTTGGAGATTCTGTCTGTAAATGAGCTTTTGTCATTTGGAGATTTCAAAATCTCTACAGTCTGAAGCCTTTGACTTGGCTAATGTTTCTTAATAGGTTGTCATAACTCTCAGCCACAAATTATTCTATTCGGGACCAATTCTTTTCAGCCAGAAATTTTTAAAATAATAAAAATCCAATAATATAGTACTTATATTTAGTATACAAATGCCATATTTTTACACCACTAATGCACTTATTAAGTCATTCTAAACTTACTCTTATCCGATTTGATAAACTCAAAGTCACACAAGAATCTGATTGTAATATTCCGATTCTTATTCGAAAGTTTTTTTCCATAATATATATTCGACTTTTAAAAGTTCTAATTAACAAAACTTTATTCATAATGAAATATTGAAGAAATAGCCATTTTGCTCTTTAAATTAAGAAAATTTTGGTTTAAATCCTTTAATATAGTCATATTATACTAATTTTATTAATATAATCTTATGTAATAAAATATAAAACCTTAAGGTTTAAAATAAAAATCTAAGGGAAAAAAAG
Source organism: Catharanthus roseus (assembly GCA_028651295.1). NCBI lineage: Eukaryota > Viridiplantae > Streptophyta > Magnoliopsida > Gentianales > Apocynaceae > Catharanthus > Catharanthus roseus. The sequence continues at coordinate 23,782,253 of JAPQWS010000153.1, read as the reverse complement.
GTTTTTTTTTTTTAACTTTTTCCTTTTAAAAGAATTACTACTAAAAAAAAGTGTATTAGAAAATATGTATTATACAATTTTGAGTGAAAAATTTTTATTATTTGGTTACAAATATTTCCAGCTATTATAGTTTTTGAAAAATGAATATAAATGCTAGAGAAGTTTCTTTTTTAAAAAAAAAATTTACAAGGAAAAACAGAAACGCAACAAAAGTTGTTTCTTAAAGATACTTTAGTTGTATATGTAATTTTTTATTTTTGAGAACTTAATTATTTTTAAAAAATTGTGAGACCGAATAATGAAATTCAGGTACCAAAATGTTAATTTTTCCTAAAAAAATTTCCTGTGTTTTATTTTGGGTAAATATAATTTCTGGGAAATGAATCAGAACCATAGGTTTCTCATTCATCAAATCAATGTGAGCCGTGTATGGATCTTGCCCAGGTTTATTTTTATATATGATAATTCTCGGCAGATGCCTTTTGTTTGTTATAATTCAATTAGTGTAGGGTAGTGTGGGTGGCAGTTGAGCAATTTCATCATCTCCCTTGTCATATTCCCTTATCCCCAATTCCATTTCAAATTAGTGTACCAAATTTCTCGATTATTTTATTAATCCACGTTTGTCAAACTCTTCAGTAGCTGAATTCAAGGATCGATTATGGATCTTGAAGAAAGCAATAATTCTCCATTTAGGCACAGTCGATTATCTATAGACCGAAGAAGCAGCGGCGCAAGTTCATCCAGTAGAAGATGTTCTTCGAGTTTCTCGTATGCGTTTCCTCGTCAATTGAACGGTGATGATGATGGCGATGTTGAAAGCGAATCGGTTTCGGAAGCCGGTGATATAGGAGATCGAGCTCTTAAGGGAAGTAGTAGCAGATCCAGGTTATCGTTCGATCATTGCGGAGAAAGAAGCTGCGTTGTTCCTGTTTCGGATGATCAAAATCCTTCTAATTCATTTCAGTCTCAGGGAATTAGTATTGGTAATAATGATTGTCAGGATGCAACTTTTCAAGCTACAGATGTAAAGAAAGTGAGTTTCACTGTCCATTTTATCATTCTTCTTCTTCTTTAGCTTGTTATAATAAACACAACTTCTCAGTTAAAAGGTGCATAAACAGAACTGGTCCATAAAGTTATTTTACTTATTTTAGTTGTAAAGGGAAAATTGTTATTTTAGTTGTAAAGTTAGAACACCTGGTCCATAAGTTTGTTTTTTTTCCAGTCATTATGGTAATAAAGTGGTAACACAGGGACAGTTTCATTGCAATAGTTGGAAAAGAAGCTGTTGGGACCAAGAGATAAACTTTGGGCTATTTTCTCTATATACACAAATATTTGAGACAATGATAAAAGTTCTTTTTAACTGTTCATTTATTAAGGTTTTAAGTATTCTTTTTTAAAAGTTCATTCTCCAAATTTTTAAAAATTTTCTTTAAAAAATTCTTTTACTAGTAGTAGCTAGGTGCAAAATTAGATTTGGAGTGTATTCAATATACTTCAAAATATATTATAATCTTTTAGATGACTAATCTAATTGAACACCTTTTAAGCTGTTGATTGTGGTATTGGATATGTGCAGGAAGATACAGGAGATTCATGGATATTGAAGTATTTGTCATGTCTGGCTCTTCTTGCTTTATCTGGGATTCTTGGGGTATGTTTACGTGTGCTCTCTCCCAGTGATGTGTTTGATAGATTGGGAGCAGGGACCCATAATATATAAAGGGTCCTCTTTTGTTATAATTCATGATATGTGCTTCTGGTTTTTTTGTTTGCTAAATTCTTCTCTTCTTTTTCATCCATGTAAACTCAGCTACAATGAGATATTTTTTCCTGTTATTCACAGGTAATTTCAAGATTCTATCTCCAGAAACTATTTGGACCGGGAGTAGTTGGAGCTACAAGTGAGAGGAGCTATATGTACCTTGATCTTCCTTCCAATATGGTATTTTTTGGAATTGTACTAAGCAATTTTTTTTTTTGGGTCAAGAGTTGTATTAAAACAAATTTTGTGTGCCTTGTGTTCTGAAGGTTGGTTCATTCTTGATGGGATGGTTGGGAGTTGTTTTCAAAGGAAACATTTCCAAAGTATCAAATAATTTGGCCATCGGGTTGACAACTGGTTTCTTAGGGAGTCTTACTACATTCAGCGGTTGGAATCAAAAGATGCTTGACCTCAGTGTTGAAGGACATTGGAGTTTTGCTATTCTCGGTTTTCTGATAGGTAACTACTAACAAATTCATCTAATAATTGTTTCTGATTACTGGCTTTAAACCAATAAGAAAAGTACTTTCTAAAAACATTATTGTAAAATCAATATAATATTTTCCTTTTTAATAGCATCAAGAGCAAAAGCAATTCTCAAAAACAGGTGTTTTTAATTGTGGCTATTTGCAGGTTTGCTCCTTGCGGCTTCTTCCATTGCTTTTGGCATAGAAACTGCTAAAGGTTTCAAATGGCTATGGAAGAAAAGGGCCAAAACTACCTCCAATATGTCCAACACTTGGAAGCTGGAGAAGTACAAGGGCAACTTAATAGCCACAGTTATTCTTCTTTTGACCCTTGGTGTCATTTGGGGTGTTTGTATCAGTTTGGAGTGGACAGAATTTAAGAATGCTAGTGATAATGCACAGCTGTTGTTGGCTTGTATTGTCGGACCATTTGGAGTTTGGATAAGATGGTATTTAGCTCGTCTTAATGGTCGTGGTTTAGGAGAAAGAGGCATACTAAAATGGGTTCCTTTCGGTACTCTTGCTGCAAACATTCTGGCTGCTTGCTTGATGGCTGCATTGACAACATTGAAGAAAGCGGTAAAAGTTTCTCCTTTTTCTTTCACTTGCTTCTGGAAAATTCACTGGTGTGGTTAATATTTAAATAAATTTGTGACTTAATATAGTCCTAAAAGTTCATATCTTCATTTGTAAAAAGAATCCATAACATATTTTCCCTTGCTTTTCTTCTAATTAATGGACGAAACCAGTGAGGGATTAGGGGTTTTTGACATCCAACCCCCTAATATTTTAAAAATTCCTTTATAAAAGATTCACTATTTTAAAGTTTTCTTCAAATTCGGCACTCAAATAGTTTGAAAATTTTCATTTTATACATTCTCATCCCCCTACAAGAAATTTTCATTTTGGTGGTTGTTTATCTCATTTGATGGTTGTTTTTTTTACAACAGACGAAAACAAACACAAGTAACACAGCGGCAGCAGGCATACAGCTGGGATTTTTGGGCTGCCTAAGTACAGTTTCAACCTTTATTGCGGAGTTTGATGCGATGAGAAGAAGCAAATATCCATGGAGAGCGTATGTATATTCTTCCAGCACAATACTAATTTCTTTTGCATTGGGAACCCTAATATATTCATTGCCTGTCTGGGTAAAGGACCTATGATTAGAAATGGTTTTTTCCTTTTTTGAAAGAAAGTGAAGACAATTAGTACCACGTTATTTAGGTATTAATATTAGATCAATAGCAGCTGAGGCTATTTAGTTTTATTAACCAAATATCATTCTCAACCATGTTTTCCCGTGGAATTGGTCTGAACAACGTATGGGGGGGTAGCCTCACTCTCCATTGAATTTGAGAGGAAGAAACCCACTAGAGCTTCTCAGGAGTATCAAAACACAAAAATGTTTTTCAATAACCAAACCACAAAAGGAAAGAGTATTACAAATATTGCCCATGTTGTTAACACTTTACAGTGTGACAATTAAATAAATAGTACACAAACGAGTAAATTTCAAGAACAATGTGCTATATAAATCATAATAAAAATGGAGACAAAAACATTTTAAGGAACGCAAACTAGTTTAACAGCGTCTTGCATCAAATGCTTGTTTATATACTAGCATAGGATTCCATTTCGATACAGGCTCAAATCTCCAATATTATCCTCCCTGGACTGGAACAAAGAGAAGACCAAGTTGCAAGTCATAAAGAAAGATGCGGAAAAGCATAATAATGAGTGCTTTTAACTGAAAGAGAAGTTTATAAGCGCAGCAGTGTAAATCAATTACCAGCAAAAGAAACGCCCAAATCTGGCTTGTGTAGGTAGGAAGCAGAAGAAGCAGAAATCTAAAGGTCTAGCAAAAATCAATTTTTGAGGAAAACCACTATATCTATAGCTGCTTGTTTAAATATACAAAGGCAGCACCATTACCAAATAAATGCATAAAAGTACTTGTTCATTGGGGTTTGGAAATCTCTCTAAACAGAGTCTGCCTGTCTTACTTTCTAATGCAAACCACAAGCAACACTAGAGGCCAAGTTCATTTATTTCACATTCAAGTGAATTAGCAGAAATAAAGGCTGCTTGTTTAGATGGTTGTATGTTGTTGCTAGATCTCCATTTTGGTAAACGACTACTGAAATTTAACATAGGTAGTAGAAAATATTTCAGAAATGAAAGAAGGCTACTTCTCTTGCTCGGACCCAACTAACTATTTACTAAAACTGAATACTAAAACAAAAGATTTCTTGTTCAATTACTATTTGAAAAGAGCAGAAAGAAACACCAAAAGAGATCTGATTCAGTTATCATAAAAGTAAATAGTAAGAAGAATTCAGCAGAAAGTAAGTAAGCATTTCCAGTGAAGCAGCATACAACCACAACCAGCAAAGAAGGTGTGTACATGGTCCAATTACAGAAACATATAGACTCTACTTGAATAGGAGTTTAATTATAAAATCTTTTTATTTTTTTGATCTCACATCTCTTCTTACAAACAATTTATCTTTTAGAAATTCAAGTTAAAAATACACAGTTTTTACAAATGAGGTTCTTTTCTTTGACTATGATATTGAAGGTGCAAGAGGCTGCAGCAACTGGACTGGACACTCATGCATAGACACAGAGACAAACAGCTGCAAATGAAATGTTTTTTGACTTTTTTTACATAGGCAAATCAGTAGTAAATACAGAGAGGGAAAAACAAACCCCACCAGAGAAATTCATCTGTATCTGCAGTCCCATCCACTGATTTTCGGATTGTAGACAAACTAGTAAAGTAAACCATCATCTCTTCACACAGAAAAGTATAATACAAGAGAGGTTTTCAGTTCAAAAACCTATAGCTTTTACAGCATTTGGATTCTGTTTTATTCAGCTCAGATTTACATACCCTTTAATCCAGCCTATTAGTAAACACACCCCTAGAGAGACAAATTCTAGAAACAGTAAGGCCTCTTTCTAGTTGCCTATTTTAGAACTTCATCTTGCATACCTTGTTCCAACCAAGAAACTCAAATGTCATAATAAATAATTTAAGGAAAAAAAAAAAAAAGGATACTAATATCAAAGCCTCACACAAACTTAACCAAATGCAACCATATTGCTGAACATCAAATCTAAAGTTAAATAACAATATTTTCCCCTCCATAAGGAGGACTCAGGTAGAATTTATAAGATTCCAAAAAGAAGATCAAAGATGAAACTTTCACCATTTTTTTATAAAGATGCATGTTATTAGACTAATCTTGTCCAAGCAACAACTTACCGATTTGTGACAATGACAGAACATTCAAAGGTAAGATTGAACAACAATATGCTGGAAAAGTTTAAAACGTCCCTTAAAGAAGACCTAATAGGTGCAAAACTCAATTGAATGCAATTTTGGGAGATTTAAACCAACACACCCATACCTTCTCAAGAAGGCATCAGTCATTATTATGAACAAAAGGGCTCAGATCTGTGATATTATCAGGCAAAACAAAGAGCGACACCGCCATGGCTGCAACCAATAACCCTATTTGAAAGGGCCATCAATGTTGCCCCGCCAAGATACGGGGTCGGGTAATCTTGATGCCCAACGAACTCGAGAATGAATCTTTTCATCATCACAGCCCGCTCGAAGAGTAGAGATAGATAGATAGATATATATATATATATATATGTAAAACCGCGGTGGTGGTAGTGATCGAGGATGCATTCAAGAATGCATTCTAGATTATAGAGCGTCTGACTGATAAACCATATATAAATAAAGATATATAGATATATAGATCAGAAACAGCTATAATAATAATCAGAAGGGTTGTTGATTTTAGTTTCATATGATGAAATCATCGGCATATACAGAGAAGGTCAACAACCCTTGAAGAAGAATTCCCCCCTCTGATGCCTCATTCTTCCATTCTCGAGTTCAGACAAAGGGTAAAAAGCCCCAGCAGTAACCCTCTAAACTTCTCCAGATTCAGCAAAGTGCTCACTGATATATGGGTCTGATCCGACCAACGGTCAATGGGTTGCACTTGTGCATTGGGGATAACTGGATCAGGATTCTTCAGACCGCGCAAACTTAAGGAAGGCCCAGCCAATTGAAATTATTGAATAATTTCGGTCCAACTAGTCAAAATTATGAGCAAATTTTTTTAAACATATGTTGTTTAGTTTAATAATAATTGGGAATCGGTAAACATATCCCGATAATCTATAAGGATAGCATAAAAAAATTCATTTCTCATTATCAATTTTCTCTCTTTTCAACAAATCTTCTCCCTTCTCTCTAAAAGTTTAGTGATTTTCGCTCGGTCTAATGAAACTTTTGGGGTATTAGCACCAGTTCAAGCGAAAACTTGGGTTCTTTGCACCGGTTCAAGCGAAATTCTCGTCCTTTTTTCGCTAGGCTAGCAAATTTCGTCTGCTTTTTCGCCAGCCTGGATTTTAATATTAATCGTTTATTTAATTTCTTTTAACATTTATATATGTTATTTAGTTTTGTGTTTATGAATGTTTAAAATTATGATTATGTTTATTTGTTTATGTTATGTTATTTAATTTAGTGTTTACATAAATTTGGGTGCATGTTTAATTGACATTTATTTAATACATATAATTAGTTGTTTAAATGGTTTATTTTATAATTATTTGTTTAATATGATTATGATTTATGTTTACGTGAATAATACGACTTTAAATGTGCATTAATTATTTTGTTAGTATAAGTGTTATATTATTAATGTTATATTTTGGGGATAATAAATATAACTCGAAAATCTATTAATCTATAAATTTTAATGAATGACTTTAACCAAATAATAATTTAAACATTGATATTTAAATAATATTGTGAATCATTATTTAAACATTGATATTTAATTATTAATAAATATTGATTCTAAATATAAAAATATATAGAGCGGTTTACCCCTTATTAATAATAATAAATAATAAAGTAATGTAAATGAAATAATAAACTTATTTAAAAAATAATAAGTTAATATAATAACACAAAAGAAATAATACAATAAATTTAAATAATAAAAAAAATAATAATACTTAATTAAAAATTATAATTAAATAAGAAACCTTATTAATAATAATAAATAATAAAGTAATGTAAATGAAATAATAAACTTATTTAAAAAATAATAAGTTAATATAATAACACAAAAGAAATAATACAATAAATTTAAATAATAAAAAATAAAATAATAATACTTAATTAAAAATTATAATTAAATAAGAAAAAGATTATGAATAATAAATACAATATTGATTCAAATTATGAAAATATACAGAGCGGTTTATACTTTATTAACAATAATAAATATAAAGTAATGTAAATGAAATAGTAAGACATGAATTAGGCAAATATATGTTAATTATTTATAAATATGTTTGAGAATTTGTTTAGATGGTTCAGCCCGGAGCACGTAGGGGAGATGATGATCTAGGTCTTGTGACAGAAAGGACCGATCGAGTTCAAAGTTGTACAGTCACTGCTTCATCCTGTGGTGTGAGGGGTCGCCACAGTACATCTGACATCTCGTGTACTCCTGCCCCACTTGGACTTGGGATATATTATGACCCTGGTGCACTGTGTTCTTCCATCCAACCACCCCATATACCCGGTTAAGACTCGTCCTCCATTCTTATCATACCATCCATACACTCCCATACCCTATGAGATATATAGATATTCTCAGCCACCATCTCAGCCTCCACCTACATCATATGACCCATATGTACATGCTTCTTCTGTGCCACCCCATACGTCCGGCCAGGATCCGCCACTGTATAGAAATAAATGTTAGCAATCATTAAATGAGGTTAGTGGTCCAAAGTTGTAGTTAGGTGCTTCTTTTTTCGAGCAGCTTGTCTCAGGAGTCCAGGTCGACTCATCTTACAGCACGGCTGATTATACAGCCACTGATTACGGCATTCCCTCATCTGGGCCTTATCATTTGAGGGATTCTAGTGATATTGGGTCAGAGGGTGACAAGGGTTGGTCTGAGGAGCATGACATGGTTGGATCCCTCAACATGGAGGGGAGGACGAGCACGTTAAGCCTGAGGATGATGATGATGATGATGATGATGGCGACAGTAATGGTGATGAGGACGAGCATGTAGCTGTGGCCCCTGTATCTGTGGCCCCTGCATCATTGACCGGTATTAGGCCAAGTTCAGGAAAAGGAAAATCGTTGACCGACAGTTTCATGTCAGTGATGAGTAAGATCGCTGGGTCTTGATAAAAAAAACCCGAGAAGGCGCGTCCTCCTACGATACCTATGCAGAGGAAGAAAGCGAATAATGCAGGTTGGGAGTAAACAGGACCAGCTGAGGGAGGTCCACAGGATCCAGTGTTTATTCCTTCGTGCGACGGACATATTGCTGGTTCTATATGGCATGGACAGGTAAATTAATGAATTATTTATTGATCTATTCTGCATTTATTTTTAGTATTCCATGATTTAATATTTATATTAATTTATTTTGTTCATATGCAGGAGTGAGGTATATTGAAGTCGCGGTGCGCTTTGTGTCAGTGACGGGTTGGACCCCTAGTGAACCTGAGGTGGAAGATTTGGCCAAAGGGACAGGACTCGTCCATTTGAGATCTTGCATGTTCCAGCAACCCAACACAGCGTTATTATCTGCTTTTGTAGAGAGGTGGCAGCCAAACACCAACAATTTCCACATGCCTTGGGGAGAGATGAGAGTTACTTTACATGATGTCGAGTTGATTCTGGGCGTACTTGCTTACGATAATGTTGTGGATCTACAATATTCTCAGGACCAGCTGGTTGGGATTATTCAGAGTGACTTGGGTATCACCTACTCCGGAGGTGGTATAAATGCTCAGGAGTCGGCACAGGTTGTAAAGGATCCCGATCTTCAACTTTTCTTATAGTTTAGGGTCGCATGCTATATCCAGTATTTACTTGGAAGTTCGCTCTTCGCCGATAAGAGTGGTAACATCATCTCCGCCAAGCTGCGGCCGCTCGTGAAGAATGTTCGGGCCAGTGGGGGGTTTGCATGGGGTACTACGATGCTTACGTACTTGTACCGAAACCTAGGTCAGGCCTCGTGGGTTGATGCGAAGGAGTTGGCTGGGTGTTGGTCAATACTTTAGGTATTATTATTCACTGTCTTCATTTGTTTATTTACTTTGATTATGTCATGGTTTACCATAACTAGTCATTATCATTTATGTGTTTTTTTATGGATCTAATTCATATGATGTTTATGTGTTTATTAGGTATGGATATATATGGATTTTCCTATGTTTGCTCCAGCTGTGAGATCGGGAGTGAAGTCTTGTAAGCTGTATATCTAGCGATTTGCAATGTTGGGATATAAATCTGAGCATAAATTATTAAACATCCGCCTACAATTAGATAGGATGACTATTGATGAGGTACGGTGGACTCCGTACAAGCCTTCTAAGATACAAGACGTTTGGGTTTCTACATGGTATGAGATGCTCGCATATTCCGATTGCATTGAGCCATATATGCCCAACAGAGTTGTCCAACAGTTTTGGTGGCTGCAATATATTCCAGCACATCCCGTTCGACCTTTGGAGCCTCATAGACTAACAAATAATAGGACGTACGTCATGAAGAACACATTTATAGAGGCGTTGTGGCTAGAAGCACCATCACATTTGCTTACGGAGAAATGGACCCGTGTACCTATTGTACCCCCGGCTCATTGCACAGACGATTATCTACCGTGGTTTATCCCACGCACTCATCCCAAGATACAAAATCCTGAAAGACTTCCACGTGGCACACATATACCAACTGGAGCTCCTATATCACCCTCAGTTCTCCTGGACATGATTGCTTATGAGATAGACCGTGATAATACTGAGGGCTCTCCTTATGAAAGGATATGCCAGATGATGAAAAACTATTATCAGCCTCGCGCTTAGATTTATGTTTTTTATTCTATGATTCGGACTTTTTTTTTACGTGTATTATTTTCATGTACTATTTCATTAGTACGTTTACTTTTAGTACGTGATCTTTACGTACAGTTTCTTCGTGTATGGTTTCTTTAGTATATTTATTTATTTTTTTAAGTCAATATAATTATAAACGCTTGCCGAAATAAAGTAAAAAATGGTCAGCTTTTTATAGTAACAGTGAAAAAAGGTCATTCAATTTTAAAATCAGTCGTCCGATTTTTTTGTACAGAGAAAATCGGATGACCCTTTTTAAAATCGGTCATCCAATTTTCTTATACAGAGAAAATCAGACTCTCTTTTTTAAATTTGGTTGTTCGATTTTCTTATACAGAGAAAATCGGACGACCCTTTTTAAAATCAGTCATCCTATTACAAATGCACCTTTTAAAAATCGGACTTAATTTTTCAAGTATAGTTTTTAAAAAATATTTCTACTTAATACAAGATAGAAAAAATACAATTAATGTACAAATAAATAATAAATTTAATTACAAAAACAACTACAAGTTAATCTAAATGGGATTTCCTGGTGGATATGCTCTAGCATATCTCGTGTTCCAATCTGCAATCATGCCGGAATAAGGCTTTGACTAATTGCTGACTCGATCATCACAATGATATTCCCATTGCACGTGTAAAGGGGGCAATGCCATCCATCTCGTATTTGTAGCTGCATAAGACAATAAAAATATAAAATTAATTGCGAGGCCAGGTGATGATAGACTATACAAAATGACATACATAAATAAATGTAAACTAATTGTAATAAAATGTTGTTATTCTATCAGGTGCCCGATAACTAGTGTACCAGTAGTACGGTCTGAAAACGAGTACAAAGGCAATATAGTCTTGTACCCAATCCGTGCAATTAAGACCACACACAAATTGAATACATTCGCAATGACATAAAGAGAATCAGGTGTATCCAACCAATGTTCTGGAGGTGCATGTGTTAGTATATGCCCTAAGATCAATTGACTCACATTTATGATTTATGAAGCATGTATTTTTTGAATTGTATTTTATGCTCTTGGTCATCAAGTATGTGACTTGATAGTAAAACCCTTATAGCTAATAAAGTACTATTCTTATTTGTCCCTGGTTTATTACATCTTGTAAACTAGTGTGAAGTTGATTGATGGTCAAGTTTTACTGATCATGAATATGAGATATAAAATCAATTCATAAATACATATTGATAATATTGTATTGGACATGACCCGAAGTGAAGAAGAAATATTGCATGAGTTTAAGTTATAAGTATTTCTTCTCAGTTTTATATTTGGTGTCCTTCGACCTAATGTTTCTAATGTTTCTTGCATGGGGAAAAAAGATATGTTTTGACATAGTCAAACATCACTTTTAATTAGGTGATCATTATGACTATTGATTGGCTTATTTTCTCGTCATGGCTTGAATATTGGAGATAGTGAAAGGGATTTGTCCCTCTCCTTTTAGAGAGAGATATCCATGGGCCCCTTAATAAGGAAGACTGGAAAATATGCATGGCCATGCTCAAATAAGTATTAATAAAGTGTTATTAATATTATTTGTTGGAACAGTCTGTCTAGTGATCAAGTAAATGGTTAATTAAGTCTTATAAGGATGACTTGATCCATGCCTTATACTTAATTAGGATATCGTGTGACAAAAGGACTAAATATTAAATCTGATGCTAGGTTATTATTACATTTACTTAACTTCGGTAAGCATAATGTCTTGCTAGAGGCCGCTAATGTTTTGTGAATAAATGTCTAGGACATTTTTCATTCACTGCCAACGTTAAGTGAACCTACAAGGTCACACGCATAGACGATCTTGTGAGGATAATGTCCACGTTCAATGAATCTAGATTGTGTCCAAATTCGTTGAACGTATACAAAAAAAAAGGGAATTAGATCCCATATTGTATTTTCTGGTAAGTTAATAAGTAATTAATTTTATTTAATCGAATAAATGAAATTAATTACTTAATATTACTCATCAAACCGTTGGATGATTATAGGAATAGACGGACGAGATTAAACTGTCATTAGATGACAGTTAGGGTTTTGATATTGACAGCTATAAAAGGTTATGTTAACCTTTTCTTGGCGGCCGTCCTTTATTTTTTATTAAAGAAAAACAAAACCTTAAACCCTAGAACGGCGATATAGTATCTAGCCTCCTCTCTCCGAAATACGACCAATTACCAGATAGTCAGGATCAGTTCTGAACAGTTTTCAGAACACAGAAGGGGCTAGCATCCCGATCGCTTGCAGAGGAATTCGTCGCGTGGATACCAGTAGAGGACGAAGCGTACAAAGCAGCGCCTCCACCATGAACAATCAAAACATTGAGGTAATTTCTATCCAATCGGTTTTTCTAGTATGTGCAGATCCTGTTGGTGGATTTCCGTAGTTTTATTTTACTTTGTTTTTGCCTACGGAATCCAACAGCATGTCTATCCTGCCACTGTATCATATGTATGAGCTCATAATACCGTTCCACTGACCCAAACAGTGAAACGTAGATGTTCGCTATATGTTCCAACTTAAAACACGTTCGTCTACAGACATCAGGCCATTGATGCTCATCCCCGAACATAAAGTTCGCCACAACTTTATATCCACAGTTACCATCCACCACTATATTCTTCCAATTCTCAATGAAAGGATACACGAAACTAGGAAAAGCCTCAATGAAAGGGAATGTGGAACTAGTAGATGAATCTATCACAGAACCTGGTGAAGATAAACTACTTCGTCCACTTCTACGCCCTTTACCCCTACCCCTAGAGCCCGTGGCGGTTTGCCTCTCCTACAGGAACTCGAACTAGGTCCCGAATCGGATCCAGATCCGAACTCTGAACCAGAACCGCTTGACTTTTGTATCTTTCTATAAGAGCAATTGACACGTGCTCCTAATACGACTTATCCCTTTTTGTTGAGTTCGTGTTCCGTCGTCCTTTCGTGCCTTTAACATCAGGGGCAGATGTCAATTTCATACCAGGATCTTCAGGCAAAACCGGACTTCATACCCCTTTCGCGAGACGACGCATCTCCCTAACTTTGGATATAAGTCCTGTACTTATCTGATCCAAGGGGGAGGCAAGATCACGCATCTCAGAATCCATGTCCTTCTCCTGCAAATAATGATGGTCACCGCTAATTTCTAGTGTCTTCCAAAAAGTCTCAATATCATCCAACTGGATATGGAGAAAGTGATCGAACCGTGTGATTAACTCGCACGAACATGGGAGGACACTTGATGTCCTCAAATAGTGTCCGTACTTATTTTTCGGATTATCAATAATCTTTGGACCTTTCATTATCTCAACCTATATCTTCTTCAATGCCAACTGACTGATGTTATTACTCACATTCTTCAATATCATACTACTCTTGGCATTAAACTTTTATTATAAGTATTTCTTCTCAGTTTTATATTTGGTGTCCTTCGACCTAATGTTTCTAATGTTTCTTGCATGGGGAAAAAAGATATGTTTTGACATAGTCAAACATCACTTTTAATTAGGTGATCATTATGACTATTGATTGGCTTATTTTCTCGTCATGGCTTGAATATTGGAGATAGTGAAAGGGATTTGTCCCTCTCCTTTTAGAGAGAGATATCCATGGGCCCCTTAATAAGGAAGACTGGAAAATATGCATGGCCATGCTCAAATAAGTATTAATAAAGTGTTATTAATATTATTTGTTGGAACAGTCTGTCTAGTGATCAAGTAAATGGTTAATTAAGTCTTATAAGGATGACTTGATCCATGCCTTATACTTAATTAGGATATCGTGTGACAAAAGGACTAAATATTAAATCTGATGCTAGGTTATTATTACATTTACTTAACTTGGGTAAGCATAATGTCTTGCTAGAGGCCGCTAATGTTTTGTGAATAAATGTCTAGGACATTTTTCATTCACTGCCAACGTTAAGTGAACCTACAAGGTCACACGCATAGACGATCTTGTGAGGATAATGTCCACGTTCAATGAATCTAGATTGTGTCCAAATTCGTTGAACGTATACAAAAAAAAAGGGAATTAGATCCCATATTGTATTTTTTCGGTAAGTTAATAAGTAATTAATTTTATTTAATCGAATAAATGAAATTAATTACTTAATATTACTCATCAAACCGTTGGATGATTATAGGAATAGACGGGACGAGATTAAACTGTCATTAGATGACGATTAGGGGTTTTGATATTGACGACTATAAAAGGTTATGTTAACCTTTTCTTGGCGGCCAGTCCTTTATTTTTTTATTAAAGAAAAACAAAACCTTAAACCCTAGAACGGCGATATAGTATCTAGCCTCCTCTCTCCGAAATACGACCAATTACCGGATAGTCGGGATCGGTTCCGAGCAGCTGAGAACACGGAAGGGGCTAGCATCCCGATCGCTTGCGAGAGAATTCGTCGCGTGGATACCAGTAGAGGACGAAGCGTACAAAGCAGCGCCTCCACCATGAACAATCAAAACATTGAGGTAATTTCTATCCAATCGGTTTTTCTAGTATGTGCAGATCCTGTTGGTGGATTTCCGTAGTTTTATTTTACTTTGTTTTTGCCTACGGAATCCAACAGCATGTCTATCCTGCCACTGTATCATATGTATGAGCTCATAATACCGTTCCACTGACCCAAACAGTGAAACGTAGATGTTCGCTATATGTTCCAACTTAAAACACGTTCGTCTACAGACATCAGGCCATTGATGCTCATCCCCGAACATAAAGTTCGCCACAACTTTATATCCACAGTTACCATCCACCACTATATTCTTCCAATTCTCAATGAAAGGATACACGAAACTAGGAAAAGCCTCAATGAAAGGGAATGTGGAACTAGTAGATGAATCTATCACAGAACCTGGTGAAGATAAACTACTTCGTCCACTTCTACGCCCTTTACCCCTACCCCTAGAGCCCGTGGCGGTTTGCCTCTCCTACAGGAACTCGAACTAGGTCCCGAATCGGATCCAGATCCGAACTCTGAACCAGAACCGCTTGACTTTTGTATCTTTCTATAAGAGCAATTGACACGTGCTCCTAATACGACTTATCCCTTTTTGTTGAGTTCGTGTTCCGTCGTCCTTTCGTGCCTTTAACATCAGGGGCAGATGTCAATTTCATACCAGGATCTTCAGGCAAAACCGGACTTCATACCCCTTTCGCGAGACGACGCATCTCCCTAACTTTGGATATAAGTCCTGTACTTATCTGATCCAAGGGGGAGGCAAGATCACGCATCTCAGAATCCATGTCCTTCTCCTGCAAATAATGATGGTCACCGCTAATTTCTAGTGTCTTCCAAAAAGTCTCAATATCATCCAACTGGATATGGAGAAAGTGATCGAACCGTGTGATTAACTCGCACGAACATGGGAGGACACTTGATGTCCTCAAATAGTGTCCGTACTTATTTTTCGGATTATCAATAATCTTTGGACCTTTCATTATCTCAACCTATATCTTCTTCAATGCCAACTGACTGATGTTATTACTCACATTCTTCAATATCATACTACTCTTGGCATTAAACTTTTATTTAAGCCTAGAATATTCTAATGAGCTCTTAATGTCAGCAATTTGACCTTCAATGAGCGAGTCAATATTAAGGAACACAGTGTCCAAATCACCATGACATGTTGAAAGCCATAGCTTCAGGACTGAATATTCACTCTCAGCATGGTTGGTGATCTCTTCCCCAAAATGCAGTAATTGACTCATCCAAACTCTGACGAATTTATGAGCTAGGGGATTCAATCAAGTATTAAACAAATAATGTAAGAAGTCCGGCCTATTATGCCACTTCGTCTTCAAAATATCAATTTTTTTTAAGTACTCCGCCTCATTGGTTTCATTCAGCAATTTGTGCCATGAGCCATTTACGAACTGTGATGTGACCTCTTCATCTTTTATCATCTCGGTTAATTTTGCCAATACGTTTTGATCGATGTGCCTCTACATAGCATATTGTATGCTCTACTAAACACCTCTTCGATCAAAGGCATTAAACCGCTTTCCCAGTCCGTAATAATAACGTACAGTTCATGTGCATTACCATCTTGCTCATTCCCTGTTGACATAGTAGATGAAAAGTATAGGTGCTTAATCTGTTGAAGAACTCATCTATATATCGTAGCTTGCTCATTCCACATGAACGCAGTTGCTACAGTGAAGTTCTTACCGGTCAGAGTCATCCCTACAGCCTCCAACAATGGCATATTGTACCTTTTTTAAAATAAATAGGACAAATAAGATATTTAGAAACTGTACATAATGCCTCTAAACCCTAAACCCTGTACACAATAAAATAATTAAAGTTAAAGGAAAACCAATTAAACATGGCCTAATTCATCTAAATACTCATCAAATATTAATCAAACAATTTTACGTATGAAAAAACACACTCTTCCTAAAAAAAACTAATCTGAACATAAATTAAAATAAAATTTAGGTACTTTATATTAACATATTAAAATTACCCAAAAGTTAATTAATAAACAAAAAATTAACTTTCTATCACTAACTCATCATTAATACACTATCAATTAATTAAATGATCATAATTCCTTCAACATAATCCTATTAATATCATAACTTAAACAATCAATATACAATTAATATCCAAATCTACACTTAACAGAATGTATATAAACAACTTACTTGTTTGTTTTATAAGTCGTATCCATTATTAGTACATATGGTGATGTTCTCATCATTTGAATTGATGTCGGGTGTGCAACAACAATATCATTAAGTACGTGGTTGTCCTCACAGCTTCTATAGAAGTCTGTGTAACCACGTTGAGCACTTAAGCAAAGAACTTCTTCTACCGTATTTCGCCCCTGCATCCTATTCTTCTTCAACTTGGAAACCATGTTGTATATTTTCTGTGCACTACATAAATCATAAAAATCATATTATTATACCCTAAACACAAATTTAAAATATTATAATAACTTATTAAAGGTATTGCGACATACCTCACGGCGTAACCCACATTTTGCTCTCGGAAAAATCGTAAGATATTACGTAGTGGCACATGACTCTTCCTAAATAGCTCGGTCTGTATCAGCTGCTCCTTCGTTAGTCTTGCAGCCTGAGCGTGACTATGATTATAGACACCTATTGCATGGTTTTGCCTCCCATCATGTACGAATAATTGCCAATTTTCACTCATGGCTATTTGTTCGCCTTTCAATTTAAAGGGGCAACCACACTTTTTAGTCCCATAAGGACCCCGCCTTTTTATGGGAACTTCTTCTTCATCGTCAACTCTCGGCTTCGTTCTTGATTTATTTGTACCTCCATGCTCGCAACCCAAAGTAACGTACAATTGACGGTCGGATTTTTTTATCTCAAATACCGAGTGACAATCAAATATGTGTTTACTTTCATCTCCGTTTCTTTTTCCTGATCCACCAACTCTATTTTCGAATTAAAAATGCGATCTGTTGTGAATAAATATCCTTGATCCACGTATTCTTTTGGTTCCAAAAATTCTTCAAATGTATTCAGATCTACATCATAGATCTACATCATCCTGTTACCATAAAACATTATACAAAATAAATTAATAACACATGTTATATTAATTAAAAAAATATAAAAAGCATAAAAATAACATTTAATATTTAAAAAAAACGGCTACATTGTGTTCACCCAGATGGGCGAAATTCTCCAACGAGTTTCATCCATTCAAGCGAAATTGTTGACAAAATTTCGCAAATTTGTGAAACTCGTTGGAGAATTTCTCCCATCTGGGCAAAACTTGGTCCAGTCAAGACTTCCTCAAAGTATGTAAAGTATTGTTTTTCAAACAGAAATAATAAATATTTTAGAGATAATTTTAAATCTCAAAATCCTTTTTTTAAAAATATTTAAGATGTTCTTTAAAAAAAGAAATAATAAACATTTTAAAGAAAATAATTTCTTCAAAGTAATTTTAATACTCAAGACTTCCAAGAAAATTTAAAATATTTAAAAATATTATTTCCAAAAAGAAATAATAAATATTTTGAAAATAATCTCTCAGAATAGTTTTAAAATTCAAACCTTTAAGAGAATTTAAAATATATATAAGAAATGTTATTCCCAAAAAGAAATAGAAAACAAGTTCTAAAAATAAGTTTAAAACTCAAAAGCCAAAATAAAAGGTTTGTAGAAATATTTCAAGTAAAAGCATCATAAAAAATATGTCACTAACTTAAAACATATTATAGTGCCATAAAAGAATGTTTAAAACATAAATATTTTAATAACTTTCACATTTTTAGCATAACCCGTAATATACCACCAGTAAATATTTTCTGTATCTTGTTAAGAACCAACGACAGAGAAATATGCTTTGAAAGAAAAATAATTAAATCACTTTAAAAAGAAAAAGGTTAGTGAACTCACCTTAAGTGGCGGAGTGAGTTTCAATATCAATAGGTTGATTGTTTCACTCCTGTATCTTCCAAAAGGAAAAAAGATCTCTGAGAGTTGTTTCCTGAATCCGAAAGAGAGTACTTGGGTTCTCCCAATAACTAAAAAGTGTAGCATCCCTGAATCTAACTAAAGAATATCATTCCAAACTTAATCAAATAGCTCTATAAAAATATAACCATAACCCCATGATGACCCTAGCGTATACCTAAATTTATTTTAAACCCAAAGGAATTCTAAAAAAAATCTCCAAAATAATTTCATAATAATTCCTTAAAAATCATGGGTTCTAAAAATAAATCTATAATTATTAAATCTTAATATTATTTATCTTAGAAAATATAACCTAATAATAAAATAAAATAAAACTACAAAAAGAACAAAACAAAAATAAAAGAAAAGAAAAATGATTTACCTTGAGAGAGAGAGAGAGAGAGAGAGAGAGAGAGAGAGAGAGAGAGAGAGAGAGAGAGAGAGAGAGAGAGAGAGAGAGAGAGAGCACCAAGAGAAGAGGAGAGGAGAAATTGAGGGAGAAAGATAAAAGAGAGGAGAAATTGGGGGGAAAAGATGTGGGAATTTCAGCCACCTTTGGCCTTTATATATAGCCAACTATGCATGGTAGTGTCTTATATGGTCAAGACATATGGCACTCACTTGCCATGTGTCCACAATTTACTATCTCACTTGACACCACTAATTCTTATAATTACTCTAAAGTCCTCTAAATTTTTAGACTTTGTACGTTGTCCCAAAACCTTAAAATTGACTTAAAATTAATATTAAACTTAAAATCTCAATCTCCAACTTAAAGCGTTAAACACTAATAATTCTAAAATATGCCCAAAAAGTTTTCCAACGAAATATTCTTTCTTAAATTTTCTAAAAATTATCAAATGACCCTAAAACTTTTTATTCATTATAAAATAACTCCAAAACTTTTGTTTGAGCTTACGAGGCTTGTGTTAACTTTGAGGTCCTTAGACGGGATGTTACAGAGAATAATTTTTAGAGAGAAAAAAAGTTGGAGGGAAATGATTTTTTTTGAAAATTTTCACGCGTATCTTTTAGATCTTTGTGGGTACTTCATCGGCCCCCAAACCCAAACCAATAGTTGCGTCATTGGCTTTTTAGTTAATGCCAAAACACCCCCTTAAAATTAGGAGGTAAGACCATTTTAGTCTAAAAGTTAAAGGACATCTACTTAACTCCCTAAATTGCTAGTCAATTGGTAGGTGGTTTTTGACAATATGTATGATACAAAAAATACCCTTAAATATCCTTGACCAAATATTTATAAAACTTAATCTTAAATTAATGCTAGCATGTACATATTATAAGAAAAATCAATAGAATTAATAAAGATATGTTTTACATGAAAAAAATAAAGATATGCAAGTTTTTATTTCAATTTTCAACAACTCATTTCTTCAATTATTCATGTTTAAAATCAATAAAATCAAGCAAAATATTCCAATGCATGCTCTCTCCAAAAATTTAGTAAGAAACAAAACACTGAAATTGATGAACCACATATTATGACATTAAATTGGTGAATATTTTGTTGGGAAAACAATAAAAAAAGATGATCAATTGCTAATTTGAATAAACAAGAAAAATTAAAGCATTTATACTTAAACCATTACGAAAAATCATAAATAAATATATTGCATAGTATGAATTAAATGTACACTTTACCTTATCAAAATATATTGTAAAAATATCTATAAATTTTAATGTTGTCGATTCCTCTAGATGTATATTTACAAAAAACAATTGAAGGGATTAATTTTGTTTTTCTAAATTGGACTCTTTTCCTTTCCTTCCTCCATTGAGGGTATTTTTTTGTAGTGTATATTTTCTAAAAATCATTATACCATTGACTAATAATTTAGGGGGTTAAGCGGACTTTTTTAACTTTTGGATTAAAATTATCCTAACTCTTAACTTCAAGGAGGTGTTTTAGCTTTAACCCTTTTTTTTTCCTCACTATAACCTAAGTTATGAAAATATTGCCTAATGAATTTTAGCATCTTCTCTTGCCACTCTGATAAGGTCCCACATACTAAGCATATAAATTTTGATAAAAAAAATAAAATTCTTTTTAAAATAAAGGAAAGTTAAATAATGTTCAACAATTTAGACAAAGAACTCATCTCTTTCGAATTTTATTATAGTCAATGATATATGTGATTTTTTTGTATAAATAAACACCTTAAGTTAATTATTAGTCCTTGAGAATAACATTTATATAGTTACTAAATATTTATATAGTTATTAAATTATTTTGACTTGATTTATTTATTTTTCTTTTCATAGATTTAAAACTAAAAGAAAGAGAAATAAGATAAAGGAAGAAAGAGATGCTAAGTGGTCAAGATCATGCAAAGAAGGTCAATGGGTTGAGATTAAAGAACAAAACAAATTCTTTTTGTGGCTCATTTGGTAGACATATAAATGGGGGGCAATAAATGCAACTCGAGAATCTATAAGGATAATTCGAAAAATTTTAAAAAATTCATTTTCCTTTCTCTCACTTTCTCTCTCTATATACTTTCTCTCTAACCTCTCTCTAGGATCACAAACTTCAATCTCAGATCTTGTAAGATCCGACTGTCCAAATTGAAAAAAAAGGTTAGTTCTTCAATCCATTCTCTTTTATTTACAATGTTAATGTTTTAGATCGTTAAAATATCTGTTAAAAAAGAAAAAAATTGAAATTTTTAAAAAAAAATATTTCTGCCCGAAAAAGGGCACTTCCGTCCGTTATCAGCGAAAGTGCCGGAGTTCTTTCGGTGTCGGTGACCGGAAGTTCTCCAGCACTTTCACCGGCGACATGCGAAAGTGCATTTTTTAAATTTTTTTTACTATTTTTTTTAAAATTTTTAATTTTTTTTAAATTTTTAAAATTTTTAAAATTTTTTAAAATTTTTTAAATGTTTTTGATTTTTTTAAATTTTTAAAATTTTTTTAAAATTTTTTTTTAAATATTTGAATGTTTTAATTTTTTGTTCATAGTATATTTGATATTTAATTAATTTTGTAAATATAATTTTGTATATGTAGAATGTTTGTGACTAATTGTTTAACATATTTTATGTGATAATTTTTAATTGTTAATGTGATTATGGATTTGTGAACATTATGAAATGAAAAAAATAATGGAAATGAAATAGGATAAAAATCGATAAAGTGATACGGGCTAAAGTAATAATAAATATATCTGATAATGTTATATAATTTTGTCCACTTAGAGTAATGTAACTAGCTTAAAATTGTTTGCTTTATGATTATGGGTTTAATAAGAAAATGTGTAATGTAATTGCTAAACTGTTTATATTTTAATTTGAAATCATTGTTATGTTATTCTTGGCCTTAGTTTTAGGATATAATTCTAAGATTGTATAATTTATAAATTAATAACTATACTAAAGAAGAATATTAGTGATGAATAATAATTGAACGAAAGAAATAGTAGCCCGTGAAATAATAGATACAGATAATTCTTAAGATAAAATAAGAATCGATAAAGTGAACAATAAAGTAATAATAAATATCTCTGATAATGTTATTTAATTCTGTCCACTTAGAGTAATGTAACTAGCTTAAGATTGTTTGCTTATGATTATGTGTTTAATAAGAAAATGTGTCATGTAATTGCTAAACTGTTTGTATTTTAATTTGAAATCATTGTTATGTTATTCTTGGGATGAAATAATCGATAAAGTAAATAATGAAATATATGATGAACAAGTATTAACGCGTTTGAATAACTAATAGATGGTTCGATCTAGCGGCCATAGAGGAAATGCTGATCTTGGTCCTGTCACGAATAGGACAGGTCGAGTTGAGAGGCACCCTGTGACAGCTTCGTCTAGAGGTGTGAGGGGGCGACATAGTACTTCTGACATCCCTGTTACTCCTACCCCTCTTGTACCTGGTTTCCATCATGGTACAAGTGAAGCCGGGTCTTCTACCCAACCACTTGTTGTACATTTTAGATCTCGACCTTCTCTTCATCCCCATCAGTCACACACATCTGTGCCCTATGAGCCATATAGATCTGCACATCCACCTGCACACCACACAAACACAGTATATGATCCATACCTACAGGCTCCTACCATTGTGCGACCTCGCATACTGTATCTATCTGCCTTCCAGGAGCCTATATCGTATGATGGGTCTCAGGCGAGGCAGATAGGGGTTGAGTTTTTTTATCAGATGCTTGGAACCGCCCGTCAGGATTCTTCTTGCAGCACACACGGGTATTCTCATGCTGAGTATGGTGTTTCATCTTCTGATCATTATGTACCTGGGCCTGCAGATAGGGTTCCTGAGAGTGATAGGGTTTTTGGGGAGGAGCAAGAAAGAGTCCGATCCCTTCACATTCAGGGAGAATCAGATGAGAGAGGTGACGATGATGGTGGTGATGGTGATGGTGGTGATGGTGACGGTGGTGATGATGATCACGATGACAGTGATGATGATGGAGATGAAGAGAAGCCTGTATATGTTGCACTTGTGGCACCAGCTATTGGCTCAGATGGGCGTCCTCGTTACGGGAAAGGGAAGGGTTTGACCGGCAGCCTTATGTCGGTGATGAGTAAGTTTGCAGGGTCTCGTAACAAAAGACCCGACGTAGTTCGTGATGTTCCGGCACCGACGCAGAAGAGGAAGAAAGTGAAGCCTTCCGATTGGGAGTAGACAGAGGCAACAGAGGGAGGTCCTGTT
Organism: Catharanthus roseus; assembly: GCA_028651295.1. Classification (NCBI taxonomy): domain Eukaryota; kingdom Viridiplantae; phylum Streptophyta; class Magnoliopsida; order Gentianales; family Apocynaceae; genus Catharanthus; species Catharanthus roseus. Next base: position 23,758,878 of record JAPQWS010000153.1, on the reverse strand, counting down.
GACCCGAAGCTCATCCCATCATACGGTGGACATGTGGCGGGTCAGATATGGCGTGGACAGGTATTTATCTTTATGTTAAATTGACATGTTATTATTGTTATTAGTCTTTATAATGTCAAATATTATTCATTATGATAAATAGAAAAAATAATAATGAAATAAATATATTATTATATATTTGTATAAATTTATCTATTTTATTTTCAGGATCGTGATTTATTAAAGTGCCGATCTCGTTATATGGCGCTCACTAGTTGGGAGCTTACCGATTCGCAGGCTAGGCCTCTGGCGTCTGGGTCCGGTCTGACGCACCTACGATCGTGCATGTTTCAGCACGCCAATGCTGCATTGTTGTCAGCATTTGTTGAGAGGTGGTAGCCCGACACGAACAGCTTCCACATGCCCTGGGGTGAGATGACTGTTACACTGCACGATGTTGAGCTTATTCTTGGGGTGCCTGCTTATGGTGCGGTAATGGATCACAGATTATCAAGGGATCAGTTAATACGGGCTGTTCAGCAGGATCTGGGTTTAGGTCTAACTGGGGGTTTAGGGTTTAATACACTGGAGCTCCACGCCGTTGCTACTAGCAGACAGACCTCACAGTCACATCAGGTCAGAGCTACATATTACCTACAGTACATTTTGGGTAGCTCACTCTTCAGTGACAAGAGTGGCAACATTGTACCCACGAGACTGTGGCCACTTTTGTGGGATGTGAGTCGTGTTGGGAGGTTCGCATGGGGTGCTACCTCTCTTGCATTTCTATACCAGAATCTGGGTCAAGTTTCCAGGATTGATGCGAAGAAGCATGCAGGTTGCTAGTCACTATTGGAGGTATGTGTTTTATAATTAACGTTAATGATGTCATTCTTTATATTTAAACGGTTTAGTGTTTAGGGTTTATTTATTTAATATTTCATTTTTTATATTTTTATTGAATTTATTTCTTATATTTTAGGCGTTGATATATTTGTATTTTCCCATGTTCGCTCCCCCGTTTAGACATTCTCCCGAAGGATGCAAGCCCTACATGCAGATGTTTCCGCAGATCGGTTATAAGAGTGAGAGTAAACTGCTGGATATTCGCTTGAGGCTGGATATGACAGCTAATGAGGTTCGGTGGATGCCGTACAGGACTCAGGATGTTCGTGATTGTTGGGTGTCAACATAGCACAGTTTCATTGCATATTTTAACTGCGTGGAGCCGAACATGCCTGACCGGGTTCTGAGACAGTTCGATTTTAGATACTGTATTCCCGCCTACCCCATCCAGCCTCAGGAGGCACACCGACTGTCGAACAATAGGATGTATGTCTTGAGGAACACTTTCGTGGAGGCACTCTGGCTCGAGGCACCTTCGCACTTACTGACAAAGACTAGGACTAGTGTCCCAGCCATTCTAGCCAGTTCATGTACCGATGATTATTTGGACTGGTACCTCCTCCGCACTCACCCGAGGATTCAGAATCCCGGGAATATTCCTAATGGCTACAATATCCCGGTAGCTCCTGCCATGCCACCACAGACACTCTTAGATATGATTGCACGTAAGTGTCACAGACAGGATATTTCAGGTGATGAGTTTCGACATAGGGTTCGAGATTTACTAAGGGTTCATTACAAAGCTCTTTAGTACATCTTTATGTATTCGAATACTTATTTATTATATTGTGTATTTGTTATTTATTTCTGTTGGTTGTGTATTACTGAGTTTTTGTCATATTCATTATATTTATTCCCTCATGCACGCATGGACTGGTTTATTATTGCATATTAATATAATTAGTACATGAAAGGTGTAAATAAAAAAAATTCCGAATGACAAATTTATGAAATATTATTAACACTTTTAAAAAATAAACTACGTTATAAATTACAAGTTGCAACATTATTACATAAAATGTCTCTGTGGCGAATACATTTCATTGTATCTCGTAACCCAATCTGCCATCCGATTGCGATATGGGGCCGTCCATCCACTAACTTGCATATCTCGATGATATTCCCATTGCACATGTAATGGGGGCAAAGGGCATCCATCTACCAACTGTAACTGGAAAAAAATTACTAATACATACAATTAATAAAATATCAGTCTGTAATAATTCAATTAATATTAATAATAATAAAAAGTTATGAATAATAAATACCTGTATAAAATGCTGCAATTCCTCTATGAGTCCGACGAATATCGTTCCCGAAGGCCCATCCATATTAGAAACAAGAGGCAAGATAGTGGTTGACTGTGACCGTGCAAGAAATACAACGCATAGGTTGAATGTGTTAGTAATGACATAAAGGTGATCAGGTGTATTCATCCAGTACTCCCGTGGCGCCGAACTCTCTTCCCATTTTGTCTGCATTATCAACTCTGTCACACGTTCAACTGAGCCGAACAATTGCTTATATACCCGGATATGGTGCCGTAAATCATATATCATTCTTCTACGAATTTCAACCTAATGATTTTCGTCTCCGAACAAGAAATTTGATACAACCCTGAAACCACAATTACCATCTCCGACAACGTTCTTCCAGTTTTGTATAAATTGATACGTAAACCCAGGAAATGCATTTTTGAAAGGGAATGGCACTGGCGGTGAATCGGGACTTACAGCGGTTGATAAACTCGACCTACCACTGCTACATCCTCTGCCCCTACTCCTACCGCTACGAGGCGGCCTACCTTTTCCATGAGGACTAGGATTAGACCCTGAACCTGAACCGTTACCAGACTCAGAACCTGAACCGCTGGACTTTCCTATCTTCCTATGGGCGACGGAGACGTATTCCCAGTGAGACTTATCCCTTTTGGTGGAATTCGTCTTCCGTCGTCCCTTCATGACTGCGGTCTCTGGAGGGGTTGACAACGGCTGAAAAGGATCATCAGGTAACACCGGATGTATAACACCTTTGATGAGTCGCCTAATTTCCCGGACATTAGAAATTGGACCAGTACTAATTTCCTGTAATTGTGAAGTGAGATCACACATTTCTGATTCCATATCTCTATGGTGTTCTTCAGGAATATCAAAACCAATTTCTATTTTTTTCCAGAACATGACAACATCTCCCTCTTGGATTGGCATTAAATGTTGGCACCGAGTAACAAGTTCACATATACAAGGTAGACTGTGCGACTTCCTTAAATAATGCAGACAATTATGCCCGGTTCTTCTACCATTTGACGTGCATTCTTTAACTCATCCATTATCTTCTTCAATCCCAAATGACTAATTTTATTACATAAATTCTTCAGGATGGGATTGCTCTTGGCGCCATATTTCTCTTTAAGTCTTGAAATTTCCAAAGAGTATTTAATTTCTGCGACTTGAGCTTGAATGAGAGAGTCGATATTCAAAAATACGGTGTCCAAATCACCGTGATACGTTGATAGCCACATCTTCAACACTGAACGTTCACTCTCAGCACGGTTCGTTGTCTCCACCCCAAAATGCAACACTTGAGAGGTCCAAACCCTGCAAAATTTATGTGCAAATGAATTCAACCATGTGCTGAACAGGTAATGTAGAAAGTCGGGCCTGGTTCGCCGCCTAGTTTTTAACACTTCCAACTTTCTTTGATATTCCACCTCATCAAGTCCATTAATTAATTTCCTCCAAAAGCCATTCACGAACCGTTGAGCCACCTCTTAATCTTTCACCATCTCAGCCAACTTTGCCAACACATTCTGATCGATGTGTCTTCTACATAACATATGATAAGAATTGCTAAACACATCATCGATCACCGGCATTAGTCCACTTTCCCTATCCGTAAGAACAACTATAGACTCTCCTTCATTGATAGCCGAACCCTGACTATTCAACATAGCAGATGTAAAATGTAAGTGTTTGATTTGTTGAAGAACCTATCTGTATGTCGTTGCCTGTTCGTTGCACATAAAAGCTGTTGCCACTGTGAAGTTCTTGCCTGTTGGAGTCATCCCTACACATTCTAATAGTGGCATGTTGTACCTTAAAAAGTAAGCGATAGTTTTAATTATTAACATTCACTGATCATTTTTCACGGACTTAAAAATATTATTAACTATTTACTAAAAACAAATTTTAAATGTTTGTGCGAATAAAATTAATAAAGATATTTAATAATACAATTAATCTACTATAGTACTTACTTGTTCGTTTTGTACGTTGTATCCATTATCAGCACATATGGCCAAGTTCTAATAATTGCAATCGATGTCAGGTGTGCAGCGACAATATCACTGAGTACATTATTGTCCTCACCATTTCTATAGAAAACGGTGTAGCCCCTTTCCGCACTTAAGTGGAGAACTTCCTCTACCGTATTTCTTCCTTACATCCGGTCCCTCTTAATCTTGGCAACAACATTGTAAATTTTCTGGGAACTACATACATCAAAATTTTATATTTATTAATGGAATAAAAACAACTCTAACAACGTCTTGTTCTCGGAAAAATCATAATATATTGCGCGGTGGAACATGACTCTTCCTGAACTGCTCGGTCTGTTGCAACTGCTCCTCCGTAAGTCTTGCAGACTGAGCATGACTGTGACTGTAAATAGCTATTTTGTGGTTGTGCCTCCCGTTGTGTACGAATAATTGCCGATTTTCACTTGTTGCCATTTGCTCTCCTTTTAGCTTAAATGGACAACCACATTTTTTCGTCCAATACGGTCCATGCTTTTTTTTTCGGTATTTTTCTTCCTCATTGTTGACTATTGGTTTTTTATATTTTCTTACTGAACCTCAGCGTTCGCAAGCCAATGTGACATCCGGTCGACGGTCAAATGTTCTTGCTCTCTGATACCGAGTTATGATTAAAAATGTCTTCGCATTCATTGCAATCTGTTTTGCCCACTCCGCCAAATCATCTTTCAAACTAAATATTCGGTCCGTTGTAAATAAATGTCCAAGATCGATATATACTTCCGGATCTAGAAATTCTTCAAAGGTACTTGGATCTTCATCACTCTGTTAATGTATAATGAAAAGTTAATATTACAAAAGGAAAAACCTAAAAAAACAAAAAACACAAAAAAAAATATTTTTTTTCATATTATCGGGCACACTTTCGCATAGATTGAGCCTGTCCTCACAGTGACTTTTGCTCAATCTGGGCGAAAGTGTGCCCGAAAATGTGAAAAAAAAAATCTCGATTTCTTACCTTAAAACCAATATTTTCTTTCAGGGATTCTTCAAAATGATCCATTCTACATATACAAAATTAATTAAATAATCAAATATACTATTATGAACAAAAAATTATAAATTAAATAATCAAATATACTTTATTGATTCTTATTTTATCTTATAAATTATCGGTATCTATTATTTCACGGACTACTATTTCTTTCGTTCAATTATTATTCATCACTAATTATTCTTCTTTAGTAATAGTTATTAATTTGTAAATTATACAATCTTAGAATTATATCCTAAAACTAAGGCCAAGAATAACAATGATTTCAAATTAAAATACAAATAGTTTAGCAATTACATTACACATTTTCTTATTAAACCCATAATCATAAAACAAACAACTTTAAGCTAGTTACATTACTCTAAGTTGACAAAATTAAATAACATTACGAAAGATATTTATTATTACTTTATTGTTCACTTTATTGATTTTTATCCTATTTCATTTCGTTATTTTTTTCATTTCATAATGTTCACAAATCCATAACATATTAACAATTACAAATTATCATATAAAATATGTTAAACAACTAGTCACACACATTCTACATATATAAAATTAATTAAATAATCAAATATACTATTGTGAACAAAAAAAATTTTAAAAAAATTAGAAAAATGCACTTTCGCATGTCGCCGGGGAAAGCGCCGGAGAACTTTTGGTCACCGACGCCGAAAGAACTCCGGCACTTTCGCCGGTAACGGACGAAAATGTTTAAAAAATTTTTTTGGCACTTTCGCACGTCGCCGGCGAAAGTGCCGGAGAACTTTCGATCACCGGCGCCGAAAGAACTCCGGCACTTTCTCCGGTAACGGACGAAAGTGCCATTTTTGGGCAGAATGTCTTTTTTAAAAATTCGATTTTTTCCTTTTTTAACTGATATTTCAACGATCTAAAAAGGTAACATTGTAAATAAAAGAGAATGGATTGAAGAACTAACCTTTTTTTTTCAATTTGGACGGTCGGATCTTCCAAGATCTGAGATTGAAGTTTATAATCCTAGAGAGAGGTTAGAGAGAAAGTGTGTAGAGAGAGAAAGTGAGAGGAAGGAAAATGAATTTTTTGAAATTTTTCGAGTTATCCTTGTAGATTCCCGAGTTGCCTTTATCGGCCCCCATAAATAAAGAGAAAACAAAGGGATTACGGAATATTTGGGTCATCTCTAAAATACTAAAGGAAAAGTCCCTTTTATAGCCGGTGTTCAAAATGGAATTGGAGAATGATTTTTTTCCTTCTTGAATTTTTGAATTTGAATTCAATTAGACAAGGGATTTGAGGATTCACCTTGGAAAATTAGGAAAGCTATCCACCTTTTCTCATCTTCTTTAAATAGCGGTTGGAGGTCTTTCATGGTGAGAGAGAGAGAGAGAGAGAGAGAGAGAGAGAGAGAGAGAGAGAGAGAGAGAGAGAGAGAGAGAGAGAGAGAGAGAGAGAGAGAGAGAGAGCCACGGTAACAATTGAAGAAGAAGAAGTCTTCTTTTCTCTCAAGAATTTGGTTATTTCTCTTCCTTTAATGATAAACTAATTTTCTTTTTAAATTTTGATGAAATCCTAGTCATGTCATTTTGATTTATTTTATTTTGAGAGATTTATTATATTATTTACGTAATTACATATTTTGGGATGTTTCTTGGTTTGATGCAATTAATTCTTTGTGATTGTTCTTGTAGAATAATTATTTGAGTCAATTGATACTTTTATCAATGCTTAATTCTTGTAGTTTTAAGTATGAGAGATATATGATTTTCGCAAATATATTGTGGGTTTTAGAATTGAATAATTCATGCTAATTTTAGATGATTTATGTCATAAAATTGAATGAGTTATACTAATGGTTAGATGGATTATGTCATGCATTTAAATACAATATATTTCTTTAGTGAATCGAAGCTTGTAGTCTAGATCATCACATAAAGGTCTAATATTTTCTCCTAAATAAAATTAAAAATCGTTGTTATATAGGTCAGTGGTAGATTTAAGGTTTTAAATCATCATTGTTGGTTAAGCTCTTGTTATTTTTAATATAGTTAATTTTATTTAATAGTTTTAATTAATTTAGGATTAATATTTTAGATAGCAAAAATCAATTCCTTTTATAAAATTAATTTAGAAATGTAACGCCCCCTAGTAAGCGTCTAGCATGACTCTAAAAATTGCAGACGATATTAAAGTAGGGTTTGACACTTGACCTAGTGGAGTATAGTGTTTTCGACACTTAGTGGTATTTTGGAGACACTTAGAAATGAGAGTAAAATTTTATTATGTTGAGGTTTTTTTAGTGGGGTGTATAAGTGCCTTTAAGTGGGAATGCTTTTAGAATACCTAGTATGTGTATTTTGAAAATTTAAGTACTTAACATTCTTATATAAGATTTCAAAAAAAAAAAAAAACACTCACGGTACACGTGTCTCCACCACCAAATTTTCCCCAATTTCTATTTTTTTTCTTTTTTCCCCTTAACCACCTCAATCCCATGTATATATATATAGCATATCTTCCTTTCTTTTTTTTTTTTTTTTTTTATTTGTTTGGCAACAAGAACATGTGGAAGTAGCCATGGTAATAAATTAATGTTAGTTATTTGTGTTTTAAGAGCTTTTCTTTTTCTTTTTTTATAATTATTATTATTTTATCTTGTTTTTATTTTCGTTAGAATATATATAGTTTAGGTTATTGATTTATTTTAGGACTTAAATATTTCTTAAATGGATTTTTAGTATATAGTATATAGTTAATTATGGTTTCTTGGGAAAAAATATATATATTTTTTAAGAATATAGGATTTTCGATCTTTTAAAAGAATTATTACAAGTATACATATATCGCTATATAGGTATATATATATATATATATATACAACCTAATTTTATTTTGTAGGATTTCGATATTATTTAGGGAATAGGACTATTTGATTGGTACCCAGGTATTAAATATTTTCGTATTATTATTTTGTAGGATCCTAGTACCAGATCTGCATCCAGGTGAGTCCACAAACTCCATTTTATTATGTTATTTCAAGTATTACAAGACGTATAAGTATGTTTTGTTTTTTCCGAACCATTACAAAATATTGCTATTTTTGGAATGATATCTCTCAGCGTGTTTTTGGAAATGTTCTCCACAACGTGTTACGTGTTTCCTAGAAAAAAAATGCATAGGAGTGGTGCTCTATATAGGTGTTTCTTTTAAAACAGACTATTAGGGTGGTGCATAAGAAGTTTGTTGTACGCAGGTTTTTCAGAAATATTTAAATGTTGGAAAATGTTCTAGCTTGAAAGGTTACGTATTTTGACATGTATGAATATAGATTTGGCATTGACATAATTATGAAATTTGCATGAGCATGTGGTGACAGGGGGATGGGAATTTTCGCTAAAAATATTTATGATCTGATTCTGTTCTGACGGTCGGACAAATGGCCTTTCTGTTTACAAATACATATGAGTAAAATCCCATTCTGACCAAGGTCTCAATTTTGGTTACGATCTTGTGTTCGGAAGCGTCAGAGGATTGCACTGTACGTGGCTAGTCCCCAGTACGAGGGCCTCTTCCGATGGCGTGGACGATTCAGACTCGGGAGGATCCACTTGAAGAGGGGCGTAAACCACTGAGGGTGTGGCCCAATCGGTCTATGTGGCACTGCATCATGCTCTGTGATGGGGTTCGACTGCCTAGTAGAGAGTCAGGAGGGGCTCGATACCGAGGTTGGTCCTAGGGCAGACCCGGTAGGTGCCCCAGGAGTCTGTAACCTGTTTTGACTAGTGATACGGGAGTGCGGTTATTTGGTAATTGAGCGCTCGTATGGTATTTGGTTGGTATTGACTACGAGATGCCGGAACTTGGTTCCAATGGCCTCGTTTTGGGGATCCGGACTTTGTCCGTGGAGCCCACTGTTGCATTACATGTTCTTTTAAATTCTGGGAGTAGAAGCTACGCTGCTGTGTTTTGATTCGCTCAGACTTCCCAGCTGCGCTCGAAACCCTCATGTAGGTTCAATCATCAGTTTTGTTAAAACATTAAAAGAGAATGTTTTCTTATAATATTACATGAACTTCTTTGTAAAACTGCATCATAACTGTTTTAAAGAAATCACTACAGCGCATACACACACGTGGACTCACTGAGCATTCGCGCTCACGTTTTTCCATATCATGTTTTCTTCTCAGATTAACTCAGGACGGTCATAGATACAATAAATTGCTGAAGTTTTAGGCATGAAATTTTGGTTTGAGTCTCTCCGGAAGGACATGTTTTTGTGTTGCTCTCTTGTATTCGAGCCATTTGTAAAGTATTTCTATCTTTATATCGGAATTACCATAAGATAAGAAGTTTTCTTGAACCTTATATTTTGAGCTCCTTTTTAGTGTTCATGTTTAGTTTTCCGCTGCATATTGTATATATATACTTCTAAGTGTTGCGAGGGGGTTATGCTCTTATTTTTAGACTTGTAGTTTAGTGTCGAGAGGCACGCAGATATCCTACTCAGCCGCAGTTGACCTAGTGGCAGAGTTGGGGATATCACAAGAAAGATAATAATTTAGTGGTGAAGCCTTTCTTTGTGGTTCGACACTCTTTACTCGCCATTTACATTAATCTTGTGCGCTTGCAAGTATTGGGTTTAAAACTTTGTTAGAAAAACCTCGACCAGTCAATGAGTAATATATATACATATATTATTTTGATAAGAACTAATATATTTGGACACAAGAATACGAAATTTTTTTATTTCTTTCAATCAAATTTTTTTCTACTAGGTATAAACAGAGATGGGGCTATTTTGGATAAGGTTATTTGAAATGTTGCACAATAATATGTTTAGATAATATTGTTACACAACACTATTAGAACAATAGTGTATGTGAGTTCGAAAAAATTGTAACACAATATTGTTAGAATAATTGTGTAACCGAATCCAAAGAATTGTAACACGATACTGTCAGAATAGTTGTGTGGCTGAATCCAAAGAATTGTAACACAATACTGTTAGAATAATATCATACTGTATACGTGATATAATGATATTAACAGTAATATAGAAAATAAGAAAGGAAATAGACACTGAACCCCAATCTTGAATTACTTCATTTCCTTAAAACATATTTGTCCCCTCGCGGTATAGTGCTAGAGGTTTTGTTGAACGTCTGTCTCTCAGGATAAAACAGAACATGCAATTTACTTTGCACCGTAGCAATTTTACCGGCGAACTTTGACCAAGAGAAACCAGATGAACACTATGAAAACTATGCTGGAACGAAGAAATGCAAAAGTAAATTTTGGGAGAGAAGGAATTCTTAGTGTGCTCAAAAGCTGATAGAATATCTAGTATTTATAGGCTGCCAAGAACTCATCGTGTTCAACAAATGAAACCAAAATTCCAACATTAAAACAAAAATAAAAGGGAGAATACAAACCTTTTAATTTCACTTATAAATGCATTAAAACAAATTTAAAAGGATGTTACAAAGCCTTTATAAATTCATTGTAAATGTGACAGTTTTCTAAAATTACTGAATTCTGGATTGTTACAACATTAGTATGTTAAAACAGTGACATAGGTCTGACTAGGTCCCCATTTCCAGTCTAGCATTCGTGTCTACAGGTCATGCCCACACACAAGCCAGACTTTCAGGTGTGTGATTTGCACCTCCCCCTAGGTGCGCAAATAAGGTAAGGGCTTGTCTTAGCAATTTATTCCTTAAGTAGCAATTCTACATACAAAATGCTTCCCCTTTTTGTGCCTCTCCTATGTAGGATTCAAATCACTCACTCAATTCCATTAATTATTTCCAACAATCCCCCATATGAATGAAAAATTATTTTGACTCGATTTTTATGTTCATCTACTAACTCTTACATAGGGAAAGTAGGTGTTACCCTTTGAACTTCCTCCTTGTAAAATATGTTTGTTTTACTAATTGTCGAGTAGATGTGATGTCCTTAACTTGTCCTGCTTTATTGTGTAAAAAACCCACATATGTTACACACAAATCATTCTATTTGTTCTATTCTCATGATTTTGTTCATTTCAGCTATGAACACATCCTAGTACTGCAAGAGTTTCTAAATAATTGAGCATGAATAATTCTCCTTTGAAGTGACCCCACTCCTCTCGATTTCTTCAAATCAAAGTAATAATAATTATTTTAATAATAATCATTAAAGTAATATGTGATAACCTTAATCGTTACATCACTGTTGCATGACAAGAACTAGTTGAGGTTACCCCCATAGTGACCACACTATGGTTTACAATTAGGTTGTCCCTTTGAATCTAGATGGAATCTCCAGTCAACTAGGTTGGGTTTTCCTTCATAAAACTTTTATACTTTACAGGCTTTAATCCCATTCCTTTTGTCAATTTCTCAACTGCCTCTCTATTTAACCCTTTGGTTAGCGGATCCGCAATAGTATCTTTTGACTTTACGTAGTCTACTGAGATAATTCTTAACGAGAATAGTTGTCTAATAGTATGGTGTCTACAATGAATATGTCTAGACTTACCATTATACATGGCACTTTGTGTTCTACCAATCGCTAATTGGCTATCACAATGAATACATATAGGAGGCACATGTTTTTCCTACTTTGGAATATCCTCCAAAAAATGACGTACCCATTCGCCCTCTTCTCCACATTTATCTAAAGTGATGAATTCAGATTCCATCATAGATCTGGCAATTATAGTTGCTTTGAGGATTCCATCTAATGTAAACACATATTTGCTCATAGATTTGGAATTCTTTATATCAAATATCCAATTAGCATCTGTGTAGTCTTCTAGCACAACTGCATATCTGGTATAGTGCAGTTCATATTTATGAGTATATTGAGGTATCTTAACACTCTAACTATCAATGTCCAATGCTTTGAACTTGAATTACATGTATATCCACTCAATTTACTTACTATATAAGCAAAATCTGATCTAGTGCAACTTATTAGATATATTAAACTTCCAATAATCCTTAAGTATTCTACTTTAGATATACCCTCTCCACGATTTTTGGATAAGCAGAGACTATTATGTAATCGTTTTCTCACAATTCTTGAATCATTCTTGTTAAATTTTTCAAGAATTTTGTCTACATAATGAGTCTGGCTTAAGACTAGACAATCTACTTTTAATACCTAAAATCACATCAGCAAGTCTTATATCTTTTATGTCAAATTTTAACTTCAACATGTTCTTAGTAGTTTTAACAACTTTGTCATTACTACCAACAATGAGTATGTCATCTACATATAGATATAAAATAACGTATTCCTTTCCTGTCGCTTTGATATAGACACATTTGTCACACTCATTTTAAAGCCACTATAAATCATTGCATGGACAAACTTCTCGTGTCACTTCTTTGGTGCTTGTTTCAAACCATATAATGATTTCACCAGCTTAAAGACTTTCTTTTCAGTATCTAGGGCTTTAAAACTCTAGAGTTGTTCCATATAGATTTCTTCATCTAAATCCCCATTTAAGAAAGTTGATTTAACATCCATTTGATATATATCCAAATTTCTCAAGATTGTGATAGCAAATATCATCCTTATAGAATTTATTCTCTTCACAAGAGAGTAGGTATTAAAGTAATCTAAGCCTTCTTTTTTCCTATATCCTTTGATTACAAGCCTGACCTTGTACTTATCAATGGAACTATCAGGTTTCATTTTCCTTTTAAAAATCCAGTTGGATTCTAAAGGTTTACATTCATGTGGGAGATCTACTAATTCCCAAGTATGATAATGCAAAATAGAATCAATCTCACTCTTTATGGCTTCTTTCCATAAAAGTTCTTCTGAAGAACTCATAGCTTCAGTATATGTCAGTAGTCTTTCTCCAGCAATTTACAAAATCATCACCAAACGATTTTTCTACTCTTGCTCCTTTGTTGCGTCTAGGTTCAACTCTTGAACCACAACAGGATTTTAAATTTCGTCATTAGTTCGTTTTGACGAACTAGATCTATCATTAGACTTACAATGAAATACATTTTAAAAGAAATATGCATTTCTTGATTTCATAACAGTGTTCTTATTTATATCCGAAATTTTTGAATCATGTACAAGAAACTGATATGCAGTACTATTATGTGCATAGCCTATAAAGATACAATCCACTATTTTAGAACCTATATTTATTTCCTTTGGTTTTGGTACTGTCACTTTTGCAAGACATCCCCACACTCGCAAGTATTTATAAGATGTTATCTTACTACTCCATAACTCATATGGAGTTTTATCTTGTTTTTGGAGGGTCACCTTATTTAAAAGGTAATTACTTCACAAGATATCTTTACCTCACATGTTCGATGATAACCTTGAACTTATCAACATCGCATCATCATTTCTTTTAAAGTGCGATTCTTGCGTTCAACAACTCCATAAATTGAGGAGAATATGGCATAGTCACTTCATGGACAATTCTATGCCGTGCACAAAAGTCAACAATTGACGCCTCATACTCATCACCTCTATTACTTCTCTTTTAATCTTTTTGTCAAGTTGATTCTCAACTAATTCAGTTTTATAAAACCCACATATTTACTTTTAGCAAATACACAAAGTACATAAAATATTTATTACACAAAACAATATGAATAAATATTTATTACTTTCTTATGTTTGAATGTCTGTCTCCCAAGATAAAACGGGAATGTGAAATTTGCTTTGCACTGAAGTAATTTCACCGGCGAACTTTGAACAAGAGAAACCAGATGAATACCATGAAAACTATGTCAGAAGGGAGAAATACAAAAAAAAAAAATATATATATATATATATGGAGAGAGAAGGAATTCTTCGTGTGCTGAAAAGCTGTTGGAATATCTAATATTTATAGGCTACCGAGAATTCATTGTGTTCAACAAATGAAACTGAAAATAAAAGAGATGTTACAAACCTTTTAAAAACCAAGTCGCTCCCACGCCAAACTCTTCAGGTATGTGATTTGCACTCTTCTGGACGTGCGCACACAAGGCAAGGGCTTGTCTTAGCAATTTACCCTTTAAGGAGCATTTTTACAAATAAAGTCCTTCCTATTTTTATGCCTCTCCTGTGTAGATTCAAATCACTTACTTTTAAAGATGTGAACCTTGATAAACTAATTTCTCATTCATACCGCTTCAATTCTATTAATATTTCCAACATGAGATACATACTCTTTTGTTATTATGTACTCCCGAACTTTTTCCATGTTCTATCTTGAGGTAAAATTCATATTAATCTCTACATTTAATTCATTTTAGTTTCTTATATTTATTAAATATGTATTTTAAATTTAAACATTCTCCAAAATTACAAGTTTAACGGATTGTTCCAAGGTCAGTGTTACGTCTAAGAGCTTGTTTTTCTCACAAATATCAAGGCTAAATGAATTTATTTGTCAATTAGAAATTAGATTTAGCCATTGAGTATATATATGATCATCAAACAAGAGACAAAAAAACATTTTTGCCCATTAGGGTTTTATAGTTTTATCAAGAAAAAAACATATTATGTTTTAATTTGCACTCTCTCAATCAATCCCCATTTCCTTTTTGGAAGAACTGAAGTTTGTAGTATATCTTTTTGTGGCTCCATTAATTAATTTATGAACTTAAGGTTGTAATATCCTCAAAGAAATTGGAGGCGTAAAATTAAAATACTAAAATTGAGATGCCAAAAATACTATATATATATATATATCTTGAAGATAATGGGATCCCATATATATGAACTTGGAAATAAAAGGAAGTACAAGCCTACTTATTTATTTAGTATTTTGGAGATCCTTTTGTGGGCATTCTTGATTTTTATATTAGCTAGCCTAGCCCCCCCTCATTAATTATTAGCAAGGCATGAGTTGAGACAAGTATTAGCACATTCATTTACTTGATCTTCATTGGCATTTTTGAGGTTCATGCACTTGCTAGATATATCACTACATGATCCATCTATTTCTTGTTTATCATGATCTGCAACATCACAATAAAAATGATATTATTAGTCATCATGGTGATATAAAAAAATAAAAAAAAAAATAGAAATTTCGTTTTTAGTAAAAGCTTAAGTGAATTTTTGGATGAGTCCCTTCAAACTTTATTATTTAAATATTTAGCACATAAGCCTTAATGAATGTTTGTATTCATCACATTTTGTTATTAAATTTTCAACAATTATTAACAGAAGTACTTAATTGACACATTTTTGTCAGTTATAAAGATTAAATTGACACACTTATATAATTTGAATACTAAATTAAAAAATATATCTAGATTTAGGGACCAAATTGAAATTAACCCATTTGTCAAAATATATATTTATATATTATATATATATATATATATAGAGAGAGAGAGAGAGAGAGAGAGAGAGAGAGAGAGAGAGAGAGAGAGAGAGAGAGAGAGAGAGAGAGAGAGAGAGAGAGAGAGATGGATGGTTTACTTACGTCTGGCATGAAGAAGATTGCTGATGCAGTTGGAACACTTGATGTTGCAATCTTCAATATTGTTAGATTTAGGAAGTTCCTCCTCCTTCCCCATAAAGCATTGTATACCACAGTTTGATTCACATGACTCTGAATAAGTTTCATGATCCCAATGTTGTTGTTGTTGTTTCTGGCACCCTTCTCTACAATTGTCCAAGCAATATGGATATGAATGCCCCCCATTGCCATTGCCATTGCCATTGCCATCTACTGCAGTGCAGCCAGCAAATGCAAGAATTCCATTATTAGTTACAGCATAATAACACCAAAACTTGTTATCCCTCAAAGCCCAAACCAAAATTCTATTTCAATTTCAAATTCCATTATTAATTACAGCATATTATTTAAAGAATATTCAAACAAAACTCTTTTTCTTACCTCTAAACAGCTATAACAAATTTTTTGAGGGACCAATCTTCATAAGTTTTATCATAAAAAAGAAGATGCCCAAATAGCTCAAGAAGCTCCGCCATTGCGTTAAATTATTATTTTTATATTTAATATCTTGATTTTAATTGACTTCAAAACTAAAAAAGAAAATTGATATGATATATGAATTTTTA
The DNA here is from genome assembly GCA_028651295.1 of Catharanthus roseus. Lineage (NCBI taxonomy): Eukaryota > Viridiplantae > Streptophyta > Magnoliopsida > Gentianales > Apocynaceae > Catharanthus > Catharanthus roseus. The sequence continues at coordinate 23,742,661 of JAPQWS010000153.1, read as the reverse complement.
CAAATTTATGCACTGTACAAAAAAAAAAAAATTGAAAAATTCAGAAAAAAATTATAATAAATTTGAGAAGGGCAATGGCCTGAATAAATAAATAAATATATATATATATATATGGTAGGCCACTGAAAAAATACCATGATTTGGCAGACGAGTGCAGTGAGCTTCACAATTTTCGTAACATGTGAAAATAGTGTCTTCTCCTCGTCCGTGGCAATATTTTCTAATACAGCTATGAATGCAAGTTTCATGAGACTGAGCCTGAACCTGAGCAGTGATGAGAAGAGCACCTAAGAAACTGATCATCATCACCATCACCATCACAATGCATTGTTTTCCTTCCATATTGATTCAACTCTAATTTGTATATATTCTTTCAGATTCTTCAATTAATTGTATTTTATTATGTATGATTGTAGCTAGAATTTATAGATAAAACAATATGTATGTTAATGTGATTTTGAAGTCATCATTTCGAATTGGTTCACTTCATTCAATCACATAAACTGCGTTTTTAGCAGCTATCATGTACTTTGAATGAAACTGCACAAACAAACTTGCCATGCGGTACAAGTATGTTTGTTTTCATATATTATATTGGAAAACACATTCTGCCTTCTTCCATTAATGAATTCAAAAAGATTATATTATAGGGACACGGACAGAAAATGATCATCGCTAGCTTTCAACTTTTAAACCTTCTTCACAAAAACTCTATTTTTTATTTTTTTCATATACCTAAAATTATTATTCTTTTAAAATTATTTTTTCATCTCACCACAAATTAAAAACAACAGTTTTAGTACTATATGAGAAACATGTAATATTTGTTATCCTTTTACAAGTTTAAACTTGTTCTAATACATTATTCTCCAAAATGAAACAAAAAACAAAACAAGCAAATTTTATAAATCTTTTTTTAAAAATAATTGGGGGGTGGAATCTGATGGATAATGAGAAAATGCCAACACTACAAAAAATAAAAAATAAAAATAAACAACAATCAATAAATCGATCACAAATTGCTCGTGAATCTATAATTCGTGAACGAATTTCATTAAAAGGATCAGTCGTAGATCTTTGATCATGACCAATCGATCAATTCGTGATCGTGAATCTATGATTCGTGAATGAATTTCATCAAAAAGATCAGTCGTAGATCTTTGATCATGATCAACAGATCAATTCGCGATCAAGTATGTGACCGATGATTGTGGCGTCAAAAAAGTTTGCATTCAACATATCAGTAAAAAATTATGTGACCAATGGTTGTGGCGTCAAAAAGTTTGCACTCAACATATCAGTAAAAAACCACTTTAAAATCCGTTACAAATTTTAATTTTTTTTTCTTTTTGACCACTAGTTTTTTGCCTTATTAGTTGTGAATTAGTTAACTTTTTTAAATATTAAAATTAAACATTTATAATTCATCCTAAAAATTAAAAAAAATTCACAATATATACTAAATTATTCACTATCCACTAAAATTACTAAAATATACAACAAATATAAAAAATACACCAATGAACGTATCAAAATATATAAAATATCTAAATAAACGCACGAAAATAATAAATGTGTCTTGACATAAATAATAAAAACCTAACTAGATGGAGATCACACTTTATAGGGACTTTTTTCTTAAAAACCCCCTTTTTTAGCTCAATTTTTTTTAATTTATCCCTGATTTGGTCATAACGCACAATAGTTGACCTCATAAGAAATAACATAGAAGAATTACCAATAGACCACAATTGGATCTTATTCAACAAGTGCATGAAATTTTATTTAATAATAACATACTTATGCATTCCAATATTTACCAATAATAACATACTTACGCATTTCAATATTTACCAACTTCAATCATTTGAATTTTTAATTAGAACAAAAAGAAGACTGCTCCCCTGTTTAATTTTCAAATTGGCGGCATAATTTTTTAATTAATAAGAGAGAAAGTTTTAAAAAATTACAAAAACGTAAATTAAAACAAAAATATGAGATTTTTGTGAAAACGGTCGGTGGGAAACCGCTAAGGCCATTTCCATTGCGTAGATCTCAAAAAAAAAATACCCGAAATGCCCACAAGAATCGTCTCAATCGGACGTCCGAGCGCAAAGTTATGCCCCGTCAAAGTTTTCAACTATACGAAATATTTTTTTTGTCCCGAAACGCGCCTGGATCACTTTTTCGACGATGCCGTTGCGTTCCTCTTTATGAGAACCATCAAAACTAGTAGTTATACGCGTGAAACGGACATCCGATCGCAGAGTTATTCATGTTTAAAGTTTTCCAAATACCTACAAAAATTATTTCTTCCTAATCAACATAAACAAGATAGCGCACAATCAAGCACAAACAAGCTTATATAATTATTTTCATTTCTGTATGTTTTTATGAATTGCATTACCAAGGGTCAACTTGAATTGTTTTTTAAAATGGAAAATCTTTCATTTTTCTATTTTAAAACTTACATCTTATCTCACCACCAATTTACTTTCACAAACTTAAATAAAAACTAATAATAAATAAATACATTTATCAAATTAAAAACCAATCTAAATTGATTGTCTTATTTAAGGAATACAGCAAAAAAAGAGTATAATTGTACTACTTGGAGCATTGATATTTCAGCCGTTAAAACACTACTTTGCAACCTACAAAAGATCCTATAGATGGCGATTCAATAAACCTTGAGAAATCAATCATTTACAAACAGCATTTCTCCCCCAAAAAAAATAAAATAAAATAAAATTACAAACAGCATCTAAAGATCTCCAATTGAGTACAAAAACACAATTCACTTTATCTATCCGAGCCTAATAGGATACCACAACTACAACGAAATTCTTAAACTCTCTTAATTGAAATATAGATAGACTAAATTAACCTTAATTGAAAATATGAATTTATTTAGACTATACTTCTTATACATTGGAGAGAAGATGTCACATGTGATATGAACCATTGGCTTGGGAAAGAGTAAACATTAAAGATTGGTTTCATAGAACACTCTCTTAATTTAGATAACACTTAAAAGATCATCATCTAATACACTCACAAGTACACTTACAGTAATAGTAATTTTTTCCTTTGGATAGTTACTACAAAAGGAGCGAAGGAACGTGAATGGATTGTCTAGATAGATAATTAGAAATCTAAGAAGACTGTTCAAATGAGGGTTAAATTGAAACGGAGGGAGGGAATATTAGAGGAAGCAGGCAGCACAGGAAGAGGTAAAACAATGACTACCTACAACAAATTGAAAACCAAGAAAAGAAATGCAACTGACTGATTAACAGAAGAAGCTAGCAGAAGAATCATCTAATTGCTTAGTATAGTCCCTACTCTGACAAGGCAAAGGATTGTTTAAATTCACTCTATGAGAATAAAACTTGTAAAAGCTACTATATATGCTGATGCATATAAGGAAATGAATTTACGCAATTGAATTAAGGAATCATAAAATTTCCATCTTGAGCATCTTACATTACTTCTTCACCCCTTTGTTGAAGTTCACTTCTTTCCACGACTTCCCCTCTCAAGTTAACAACATAAGTTACCTGTCAGCACCACATCACATATTTATAAGTAAATTACTTTTTGGAAAAATGGCTATAAATGCCTCACCGCACTATTTTCAAACTGCTCATAAAACCCTTACACTTTCTTTTTAACTTTTTTTTTTTTTTTTACTCATAATCTAATTTCGGGATGCTATATAATGGAAACCATCCAATGATGAGGTGGTTTTTGACACATGTCTATTGGAACCATAGCATAATTAGGTGGTGGGACATTTACAGCATCCCGAAATTTCTTTATGGGTAAAAAGAGTTAAAAATAAAGTTTAAAGGTATTATGAGCAGTTCGAAAATAGTAGTGGGGTATATACAGCCAATTTCCCCTACTCTTTTCTGAACCCTGATATTTAGGTAAGGCTTTTCAAGTTGGATAACATCCTAAACTGCAGCTTATTTCAAAAACTAAATTCAGCTATGGAATAGATTAATACTCACAAATTCCAAAGGGCTGACACGGTGAAGAAGGAACCCATTTACGCGTCCCCTGGCGAAGGCAGAGAAGATTTGGAATGATGCAAGTATGATCCTGATTACTAACCTTATCCAGAAACAAAGGACGAAGCACTCACTTGTGATGAAGAGACATCTTATCTACTGAAATAAGATAAGGTCCTTTCTCCATTTTAGAAGTGTTGTTGAGCAGCGGTGCACCTTCTTTCTGAACATATTCAGCGCAAGCAAGTCCGCTCAGGTACAAGTTCTAATAAGAAAACATAAACCCACATGATTCAGTCCTTACTGGAAGTATCCATGGAGGTATAGTGTTATGCCAATGTATTTTCTTTCCCTTTTTGATTCCTGGTATTGTGTTTCTAGTCATTTCAGGAGTCAGGGAAGAGGTTATATAGAAGATCATAGGGTGATTACCAGTTCTGACATTCCAATGCCTTTTATATCCCTAGAAACATTGAAAAAATGAAGTTGTCCACTTACCACTCCATATCTGAGAAAGATATGGTGTTGATCTTCAAAATTTTCCCTGCCATGCGTGGTTCCATTACATGCTGATACTGGGTGAAATCCCACAACAACACGCCTTTACAGTCAAGGGGAATAGGAAAACAAATCAAGGAACAATTAAAATGGCCAGAACTTGAAAAGTAAGAAAGCAGTTGAGGAGCCACAGTGGCTGAAACTAGTATCAGTGTGTCAATACAAGGTCAGTTGGAATTGTTATCAAACAACAGAGGCTCTACTTGGATAGATGCTTTTTTTCTTAGTTTTTTCTCATTTTTTCACTTTGGGTCCCACCTCTTCTTTCACAAAAAATTTAACTTTCACAAACTCCAAGAAAAGATACACTTTATCCAAAGCAAACATATATCCAAGTAGAGCCATAACATTTTAAAAAGCATTTTAAACTTTAAGATATCCGAAACAAAATTGAAAAACGGCTTACCAGTCACTAATGCTTTCTTTCAGTGTCTTTGTTAGCCATATCAACTGATGTTTCCTTGCACCAGTTGGAGGACCCTAGAGATTACAATATTATTTATTACCGATAAATTTAAAACAAAGATATAATTGAAAAAGAAACTAAAAAAACCCTAAAAATAATATAGAATCTCAATGCAAGTGCAAGGAAGATATGCCTTCAAGGAACAATGCAGTTACGAAAGAATAATGTCGGCAGTGTTACTGGTAATGTATTCAAACATGTCACAGTTATAAGTAAAATATTCATTTAAAGATGAATTTACAGACTATGACTACAAAAGAAAATGGATATAATGACTAGATTTAATTACAATGGTCAATCGCCCTTTATGTTTATCACAAACATAAGGCTTTCCTTTAGTTGTCTGAAATTAGAGTAGCATCACCAAAGTTTTGTTGTAAAGTTTCTATGACAGAGAAAGCTTCCCAATTAATACCATTATGAATTCTTGAAAATTCTGAATATTAACCTTCCTGAACTAATAGGAAGGGGAGGATATTTCTAATCTGAGTGTTGCATCTGAAGGATTCTGAAACATTGGCTAGTTACTGGCTCTAGATCCAAAATGGTTTGATACAGAAACTAGGATGTCTGAGGAAACATGAGATCTCCTGCACCATTTTCCATTAGGCGAAAAGCACACCTTTGTTTTACTATCTTTTTTTTTTTTTTTTTCCAAAAAAAGAAGATAGTAGCACAAAGGTAGGGTGCTAGAAACGTCCACTTATAAGTCAATTTTTTCAACCACTCCAGTACCTTTGTAGAGGTGAGAAATAGAGTCATCAAATCAAATCATTCACAATATGAGACCTCGTCTATGAAGGAGGTTATGCAAGAATTTGGATATTCTAGTGGGGGAAAACTTCTGGCTTAAATTCATGCTAGTTTCTTTCGATCACTGATTCAGCGATCCTTAACATAAAAGAAAAATGGATAAAAGAAGTCAAAGAGAGCATGTCCCTTTAGCTCTTCACATGGAACATAAAGAAAATATGGATGTGGATAAACATTATAGAATAAGAAAATAAAAAATTAAATTCATAAGTATCAGCTTCATCCACACCTGAAATAAACCAGAATTCACAGCAATAAGGTCTAAAGTTGTCCCATATGGAATTTTGACTTGCTTGAGGTAGTGATCAACTCCATGTCCTTTCAAGGTTTTGGTAGAGTACCTACAAGTAGGGACAGCTGACAAGAAATTGGGAAAATATTTTTTTCAAAAAAAAGGTTGAAACATAATGTAAAAGGGTTCAAGTACATAAATATACATGTTGATGAAGGACAATCTACCAGGGAATATTCAGTGACTGAAAATGCCCTGTAGCCTGTAAGCAATGTTATCCAGGTCAGTTGCTAAAGCTGAGTTGATAACTTTAGTAAAAGTAACAAAGTCAAATAAGCTCCCATTCCAACAAAACTGAAGCCTGTTAAAGTTGAATATCTGAAGAGAGAAGGGGAAACGAAGCACTGTTATGCCCTTTCTTATCACATTTCTTCTGTGGTTTTGGTTTTGTTTTTGTTTCTTTTGGGAAAAGGGGAATACATGTACTGTGAATTGATGTTCATATAGAACACAAACACATAAATATGAATCTGAATATAAACAAGTTCGGAAGTAAAACTATATCCCAAAGAAATTAAGAAATGCATATAGGGAGAACCAACAAGAGCAATCAATTAAATAAATAAAAAGTATCTCCCCAGACAATACTACAAAAACCTGTTTCATTATTTTCAAGTACATTAAAAATGACTGTAGATGGAATATGCTGCTAGTTGCTTATTATACTAAAATCTTTGTTTGGATAAGTTGGTTGTCATACTGATTCTTTTCTCTTCGAGAATTTTCTGAAGCACTATATTAACTAATTATTGAGTTATGAATATCCCATACAACTTTCATCAGTACTCTTCCCGGCAAGATTGGCATGAATTAATCAAAAGCAGGAATCAGGGGCACAAAATGTAACAGTATGTAAATAAAGGAACAGAAGAATCCTATCATACATTCTGTGCAAGTGGATCTTCTTCTCCGAGTTCACTGATATTAACCACAAATTGTGCATTATAAACCTTCGTCACCTTTGCCATCTGCATCAGCACCACAAGATTCAAATCAAACAAGGCAAGATAAATGAAATAAAAAAATACAAAAATCAATACATATTGCAGAATATACAAACTAAATAAGACATTCCAGATCTTTATACAAAATGACCAAGAAAACTGAAAAGGAAAGACACAAGTTTATCAAACAATTGAACACAAAGTAGCCCCATTATAACAAACGACTATCAAAGTCACCAAGCAAAAATAGAACATTTTGGTCCTAGCAAGAAAAGAAAAGAAAGAATTCCAAAGATTCTATAAACCATAACGTAAATAACAAATGGAAAATCAACAAATATACAAGTATTTAGAAACTGACCTGTTTGATAAGAAGGAATTGTTCTTCTACCCTCCTATGCCCTCCCAGAACACTCAAAAACAAAACATCAAGAGGTCTCCTTTGAGGTCTTCCATCAAACACATGGTTCTGAGTTTCACCAATCTTGATTATAATGAATAGAACAGAGCAGATAAGAATCTGCGTGACTAAAGTACAAACCCACGAATGTTCCCTCATTGAAATTCAGTATATCACAACTGGTGAAGGCTAAAAAAGGCAGAAATCATTAAAAGCCCCACGACCCACAACCTTTTCGAGTCCCAGAAAACTCTTGTTTGCTGGATTCTGATGGAATAAGCTTAGTTGAGATCTGAAGGTCTGAATTTCTAATTTAAAATATCCGAAATCCAAGGTTGATGTTTTCATGTGGGCTCCCAATGTCATTGCACATGACAGTTGTCAGTCGTTTTGGCTTCAGGTGCCACGGTTATGTCAACAAGACGAGGCAAATTTGGTTAAGATCATTCGCCTGCCCTCATATGTTACCATCAAGATGGGGAGGAATGTGCGTGCGGGGACGGGGAGGGGATATCACCGTCCCAATTTTACCAAAGGCTGAGTTTTGATTGAAACAGGCCCGTGAAGGGCTAGTTTGATTCGGGTGATTTGGTGAGAAAAGAAGAGAAAAGGAGAGAAAGGAAATTAAATTTTTTTTATTTGGGAGATTTTAAGGGTGAGAACGAAAAGAAAAGAAGTGGGAGGATTAAATCTTCTATTTTCTTCTCAAATTCTTTCCTTCTAACGTGGTATGAATGAAAGGTGAAGAAGTGGAGAGATTATTTTAAAATTTTTTTTAAATACTTATGTCTTAAGATAATATAAATTATATTATTCTTAAATATTATTTTTTTGTTCTCAAAGTTAATTTTGTTAAAAAATAATATTTTTTTCCACTTCTCTCTAAATCCAAAATAAAAAAATTATACTTCTTTCTTATTCTATCCAAAACTCTCAAACAACATTTGAATTGATCAACCCACATTCTTTTTTCTTTTCTCCTTTAACTTTTACAAAATTTGTGTCAAGGTAGTAGTTTGGTAATAAAAGTACTCATTCTTAGTCCATTAAGTTCTAAATTCGAATTATATTTCCTTCCCTTAAATTCTACATTCAAATCATATCCTTTTCCTAGATGTATAAAAAAACTTTTTCAAAATTTAATAAGCAGAAACAACAAATCTTAAACTAAATCACTATTCAAATTGAGAGTAAAATGAATAAAAGAATTTGAGAGAGGATTTTACTGTCATTCTACTAAATTTCCTATCCTGCAAGTAAAAATTACTTCTAAACTGCTGTCATAATATAATTTAGAAAAAAGTTTTATTTCCTCTACCACACTGAAGTGAACGATACGTCAACACACTCTCTCTCTCTCTCGTGTCTCGCTGCCGCCATCCATTCTCTTCTTCTCCTTCTTGGTACATGGTATTCTCGGCATAGGCGAAACTAGTAAAGGGCCCGGAGGAGTCCCTGGGAATTTTGAAAATTCTTAGTAAATATGTATATTTTTCATTTAAGTCCTTCAGATTTATTTTTTTCAAAATAACCCCAAAACTTAAAAATTGACTTACATGACTTTTATTTGAAAAAAAAAAAATCACTCCCCTCCCAGTTCACCCTGAACTCGACAGAGAGAAAAAAAGAGGCCAAGTTGAAGTTCTCCCTCCCTCCCTCCTTCCCTCTACGACTTTCACACCTCTGACGTCTCCCTTCTCTGGCTCTCTCCGACTCCGATTGCGGCAACTGCAACGGCCTCCCTCTGCTCAGCTCTCCTGCGGTGGCGAGGCAGTAGCTGTTCAAGAAGGAAAAGGTAGGTTCTTTATTTAGATTTTAAAGGTTAATCTAAGTCGAAACATTTTTAGTTTTACAAAATTCACTTAACCTCTGCTCAAATCCTCCTATTTCAAATTTTCCGCCATTTTCTGAGCTAAAAGTAGGATAAATCTTGATTTTGTTAGTAAAAAAATTTATAGTTTTTTTCTATAAAAATATGATTTTTATGTCTTCTTTAGAAATTAACTAATGAGATTTTAATTTTAATATACAAGCTCGATTTTGACAAATTTTTGCATCCATAGATCGAGATTTTGAGGTAACTTTTGCTCTTGCGTTGTTTTGATTGCGTTCTTGAACTAAAGAAGGAAGGGTTTTGTTTTTATTTTTTAATCTACAGGGCACAGGACCATGAAACTGTCTCTGCTATTACAATACTCGACGAATTATGATGAATCCTCGACATTGTTTCTTAATTTTCTCTGCTAGGAAATTATTGAATTACTACTAATTAATTGTTGTTTCTGTCCTGTGTTTTATAAGTGAAAAGTTTTGATGAATTTGAGGAGTATTTCAAGGGGGGCTATTTTAGCAGAGGATTAGGAACAGAGGATGATGTTTGTGTTTCTTCGAGTGGTTGTGTTCCTCTTTGGTTGGGGTTGTGTTAGGTAACTGTCATGAGGAGAAAATTGAAACATTGTTAGACATTTTTGTCTTCTTTAGAAATTAACTAATGAGGTTTTAATTTTAACCTACTGGCTGGATTTTGACAAATTTTTGCATCCATGGATCTAGATTTCGAGGTAATTTTTGCTCTTGCTTTGTTTTGATTGTGTTCTTGAACTAAAGAAAGAAGGGTTTTATTTTTATTCTTCAATAATATTAGAGAGGCATCAAATACATTTAACCTTCTAATTAGAAGACTCAATTCTTGATTTCTTGTTAATTCCGAGAAAAGTCTCATTGGTTAGAAGTGTTTTTTTTTCCATGTGGGGTGATATATTTGAATCTTTTATGTTTTGAGGAAGATATATTTGAGATTGGATTAGAAGAGGATAAGTGGCTTTGAAGAGAAGGCTTTATACTTTATTTTATTTGTGAATTATTTTTATTTATATATGGGGATTAATATGTATATGTTTAATAAATTGGTTTCCTTATCCTTGAATGATGACATTTGCTTTGTTTGGTTTATCTTAGTTGGAATACATTCTACTAGTTTTGTTGTCTTTGAAAGATTGGATTCTGAGTTTGATTATGTAAGTTGGTTGTGCTTTTGAAGGTGGAAACATTTGATAATTTATTTGTTTTCTTTGACCTACCTAATTGGTTAATTCTTGAATTTAATTTAAAATACTTGATCATTATATAGGGTTTAGGGTTATTTTTATTAACATGACACTTTAAAATATTTGATCATTATATAGGGTTTAAAATATTTGAATTTAATATCCAAACTCGAAGAATAAAATTATCATGTTAATCATTCCGTTCACATATAAACCTCTATTTGAGATTATTTTTCAATAGTGATTTCTTTTTTATTATAAAAGTATTTGTATGAGTGTTATTTGTTTTTATATTAATCTTCTAATCGTTCTAAATTAATTATAGCTCACATTGGAGGTTGTCTTTTGATCGTGCTCGATTAGTTATCCTAATGACTTTTGCATTCGTATCTTCAGTTTTGATAAAGGTGTTTATCCCGTGAGTGATGTGTGATAATTCATTGTTGGTAATGGGAGATTACCTATTTTTTTGCTATTTTGTTTGCAAATATTTCTAATTAGGTAAAGAATGTTTTTGCTGCGTTTCTTTAATTTGGATGTCGCTCCTTTGATGAATTTCTTTCGAGAATTTGTTATATTAAAGTATTCAGTGTGTAAATCTGTGGCCGCAAGGCCTTAATGAGATTTGTGGCTTGCAGTTTCCGTTTGCCCACTAAGCATTTGATGTTATTTCCCTGAGACTGAAAGACCAGTGTTGCACTAATTTTTAGAATAAAGTTTAAACATCTTTTGAACCATCAAGTTTTGATGATTGGAAATCAAAGTATCTTAATTTAACGACCTCATAGATTTTGGTTTGGTCTTTCTGGAATTCACTTGGCTAGCCATCGTGAAATGTAATGCATCAATGTTTTAGCCTACTTGCATTGCCTAGATTAGCTGCTCTTCTCGCTTGGTAATTTAGGACTGCAGCATACTGCAATTATACTCTTGTTTTGAATCAAAATAGTTCCCGTCATACTCCAATTCGCTAGATCATTGCTAGTCTCGTTTTGCCTAGTTATACGGCATTAGACTAATATCATTTGGGAGAGAAACATATGGTCACTGACATCCTCTTCAAGAATGCTAGGGAAACTGTAGAGCAAAGAAAAATCTTGTTCTCACCTCAGTTTTTCTCAACTAGACCATATTAATTCAGAACAATATGCTTTTTTTTCCTCAAATTATTTGTCACATGATGGAGTCCCAATTGAACTTTCACATGATGGATTCTTGTGCTTCTAAGCTAAAAATCTACAATGACAATGGAGCTCTCACAGAAAAATGAATGCTCCCATGCTTCAGTCAGCAAGGAGTACTTAAAAGATGCAGAATAATGACCATAAATGACTAGTATATTTTAAAGAAACTTTACAACTCTTACAACTTTCGATGTGTGGTTTCTATATTTAAGTTTTTTGAGCTATTTGAACCTTTTCATATTCGTTTGAGCCAGAGTCAGTTGGACCAACATCTACTTTCTGGGCTTGTTTCTAAGTTTTACTGAATCCTGCAATATGTTTTTTTGGGTTTCAAGGATTCTAGCATTCTGCATTTTATTTCTACAGACGCTAGCATTCAGAAAGATGTGGTATCTGTTTCTCAAATAATTTCTGTTAGTAAATGGCTCAAAACAGTTTACGGTTTACTTTTACAGTCATAAATTCAAGAGAAACATGCCGAACACTTTCATCACTGGACAGCTTTCTTTGGGATATGCAAAAATGGATATATATATATATATATTTTCTGTATTTGCATTTTATTTTCAGATTCTAGCATTCTACATTTACAAAACAAATAAATAAAAAATAAAAAGTCACAAATCTTGGCTGAGGAAAGTTTTCAAAAAATGTTAAAATAAAATTTAATCTTTGAATCAGGAAAAAAAAGATAAAACTTGAAATAAGGTCTTTGGAGTATTATGTTCTCAATCATGCTCTAAGGAGCAGAATGGAAACCAGAGGAAAAAAGTGGGGTGTGAATTTTTGGTGTGGGGTAAACCATGATTCTCTTTCACTCAAACCAACTAAAAGAGTAGAATGATCTTATATAAGTTTAGGGAGTTTTGGTGTAAATCAACTCATCTTATTCTCTTTGTGGAGTTCTCAGTTGTCATTGATATGTAGTTAATACATGTTTTAGTAGGCATTTGTAGTTAGATGAAAAAATTTTCTAAATTATTAATATATTTATAATTTATATGTATTTATGATGTTATGATGATGTCATCCTTTTTTATATGTGCTCTCTGAGTTGAGTCAATGACCAAATAGCTTGACCGGTTTGCCTTCTAATCCAGGTGACGACATTTTGGGTTTACAGAAATTAGGGTTTCTCTCGTCTCTCTTTGTGCACAAGATGACACGAGTAGCTGAGGTTAGAAATTAAAGTGTCTTTCTGCATCCTTGGAAATGCTAAACTATCAATTCTTGCAAAGATGTTCGGTGAATGGAACTGCCAAGGGAAAGGCTAAGATCAAAACAGGCCAACCATTGAAGAGATCTAAGGTAACTACAAAGAAAGGCATGGGGGCAGAACCCCAGGAAGGACCCAGAAGGAAGAGAGTTTGATGGGCTGGTTGATGAATGCTTAGCTTCTACTGTTCCACTCAGATTCTTGAAGCCCAAAGAGAAGGATAGGGAAGCGGAGTGTCAGAAGATGGGGCTCAAGAGCAAGGCTATGGAGGAGCAGGACAAAAAATGGAAGAAAATTAAAGAGGAATTTGATTCTCCTTTTCTGATGGGAACACCTGGTTTTGATTTGATTAGTTTAGGCCTGGTTGATGAAGATAAGATTCCCAAGTACGAGTTGACAGTTGAAGATGGTTGAAAGCTTGCCAAAGAGTATAGTAGGGTTTTGATGAGGAAGCACCGGGCAAGACAGGCGGCTGAATCTACGCTTCTGAGGTTGAAGAAAGAGGCAATTGAAGCATTGCCTGAAAATTTGAAAGCGGCCGCATTGGTACCTGATCTAACTCCTTTTCCCGTCAACCGTTTTATGGCAACTTTAACGCCTCCAATTGAAGGCTATATTGAGAAGGTTCAGGAGGCAGCCAAAAAGAGTTCCGGAAAGGAAAAGCTCAGATAATTGTATGGTAAATGCTATATATATATGCTCACACATGCTTTTATGCATTTCAATTTTTTCATATTTTTATAAGAAAGGTTTCTCCTAGGCGTGAATATTTCTTTATTTGATTTGATTGATGTTCTCGATCTTTTCCATTTTACTTTATATAAGTTTTTATGGGAACTGCCTTGTATAAAACTCTTAGTTGAATCACAGGGCAATGTGCATTTTGCAGTGTGTGATTAGTTGATGATTGCAGCCTCTTTTGGTGAGAGCTACAGGGAAAGGTAATAATGTTTCCCAAGAAACTCAAAACAAAAGCTAGAACTATAGGACATTTATCTCCATCCTTAAATATTGTGTTCCTAAAGTTCCACCTCTGGTATATGCCACATTTAATCAGGGAAATGGTCATTCTCTCTCATAATAGTGATAATCAAAGCCATAGTATAAGGGTCTTTACATGTTTCAGGTTTAGCACTGTGAATAATAGCTTTATGAAGTAGGTGTTTTATGGGTTCCTGGCATCTGCTTCAGAGGTGGTGCTGAACCAAGCTACACTTGAGAAAACATTAAAGAATTTTAAAGTAACAAAAGGTCTGCACTCTTTTATTTTTTAGATTATGGATCTTTATATTTCCTTTAGACTGTCAAGTGTAATTTAAGTTTTATTTGATAACTATTTTTGGTCAATGAAATTGTATAGAAACATATCAGTTATATTTTAAACATATTTGTGGATATTTCATGTAATTTGAAATTCTGGTGGGAATTCTGAATGTCGAAATTAAAAAAAGAAAAATTGTTTTCTTTATTTTCCCCTGACAAGGGTGTTTTTCTTTCAATATGAGGAACTTTTGGGTAGTGTTGCATCTGGTGGAAGTTCTGAAATGCTGGGTTTCTTGTTTTCATGTGTTGCTTTTCTTCCCTTATACTAAATATTTGCTCTTACCTGATCAGGTGTTAGTGATTGTAATACTAGCTGAAGTTTTGGGTTTATTTCAAGGCCCCTCCTGCAAGTGATCGGAACTGCCTAGAGTTGTCTGTAATTTTCGCTTCTAAAGATGCGCCAACTTTTTAGTTACTTTTAGCAGAGGTCTACTGTCATCACAGATAGTGATCTGAAATGTGACACATAATATGTTGACTTCTGGAGTCCTAGATGTTCTGTTCTTTGCTTGGAGAATGTTTTTTTTTAACTTGAATATGGACTTGTGGTTTAGTTTCCAGGACATAATGTTTGTTAGGGTGCTAAACTTTTCGTGTAGAATATCCAATTTGCTGGTTTTACTCCTTAAGATGATAACTATACAACAATTTAAAATTTATTTGTCCAGTGAGAATGTTTCGGAGGTTGTGGTTGTAAGCTTATCTTTGAGTTGACGCGCTCAAGGTTGAGGAAAGTAAATAATAGGATTATGTCGTGTCAACTCACTGTCCTTTATCTTTTAAGGCATATTTTTGGGTGTCTTCTTTTCATGCAATGAATGTATTCCTGTTAAGAGACGCGACCTGATTTGTGTTTGTTTGTGAATGTGATGATGGTAGATTTTGAGGTACTTTAAGTATTGGTTTTTTCACAAGTCTTATTTATTTTGGGGTCAGATTGGTTCATGAAAGTGATAAAGTGCAGTATTTTTCTAAGAAGTCAATTTGATTGCCATCTTTGTTTGAAGTTTTAGATCATTTTAGAATCTCTTATCAGAGTAGAAGGGAAATGTGCACTTGGGGTGTGAATTAAGAAGTAGGGTTTAATAATATATGATGCTGGTGGTACCATACCACATACAGTTGATAATGTTCCTTCTTCGTCTTTTGCTTGTCACTGTTGTCTTGGCGGCTGCCAAGGTGACCAATAAGAGACTTGCAGTTTGTGGGAAGGAAGACTGACTTTGATAACATACTTACATGGAGGATTTGGTTACATGTAAAAAGAAGGCAATGGTTCAGCTTGGAAATGTTTGGTGCCATTTGAGTCATAAATATCATATGCGAGAGTAAGGTACATATATGTCCTTATGCCAAATAACTTGAGAAACATAATCCAGAAATGATGGTTCATCATTATATGTCTTAATCCTTCAACTGCTCCTTCCATTTCATTTCATACGTTATCATCTATTACTTTAGGATATCACATTCACACGAGGATTCCAGGACATCACACAAGGATTAGGAGTCGGACTTTTCTTTCTTATTGAAGAAGGAATGCTCCTACCTACCTATCTAAACACTTATTTTAATCATACCATCTTGGTAATAAATAGGAAATAGTGTCATTTAATGCTGTCTGTGTCCAAGCGACAAATAAATTTTTAAATTAAAAAGCATTAATTAGGTTCCTCAATTACCACTTCTGCGAGACTCCTTAGTTCCCACTCATAACATTTCTGAGCAGTGAAAATCATTCCCAGTCAATCCATCAGTTAGTTACATATATATATATATATATAGTGTGTATGTAATCAGCAAATATTGTTCATTCATATGTAAATTCTTTTTTTCTCGACACACAAATTAAACAAATAGCCACAGTAGGCACAGCAAACGGAAAGAAACACAAAAAGATAAGTGAAACAATCTCCCTAAGAATCAAAATCATCTGTACTGTTCCCTAATTATCTAAAAAAGATCACAGCTGCTACTAATGCAGATAGATTCTCAAAACAATAAAAGATGAGCCTTGAATTGTGTTTCGGACATAAATGCAGCATGCATGCTGACCATAATGCAACTTCTTGAGCCAAAAAGCTCATTTAAAAAGAGCAAGCAAAGAGAAATTTGCTGCAGAACTTCCTCCATTCATCATAAATGGAAGGACAGACACCAACCAAATCATAAGCAACAGCAGTAGCATCCATACAAAGGACTGGTGTAGCTTCCAAGATTTGATTGTAGCTTCTGATCTTTTCTTTGACTCTCAGTCCAAACCACCTCGATCAAGCATGTCAACTAATGTCATCCTTCTCGGGAACCTTGGTGGTAATCTTAAAATCATTGCATCCTCAATCTCAATTGGTAAATGTGTTGCTACAATGACAATCCCTCCCTTCTTTCTGTGCTCTGCAATAATATACTCTAGCAATTTCACACCATCATCATCCAATGCAACCGAAGGCTCATCAAGCAACCAAATTGGCCTATCAATTGCTAACAGCCTGGCTAGCTGAACCCTTTTGCGTTGACCCATCGATAGCATTCTTGCTTTCTCTTTTGCTAATCTTCCGAGCCCCATAAGTTCTAAAGCAGGTAGAGACCTTCCTTGCTTGCCTTCAAGAACTTCAAACCATTGAACATTGTCAAGGACGGTGAACTTCTCCTTTATAGCATCTTTAAGGGAAAGCCAATTCAGCTGAAGCTTGTATTGATGAAAAATGCCTGAATCTGTGATGTCATGACCATTCCATAGTATCTCACCTGCTGATGGTTTGGAAAACCCAGCCAACATGCGCAAGAAGGTGGTTTTACCTGAGCCATTGGTGCCTGTGAGCACAAGTGCCCCACCATCATGAATAGAGACATTTACATGGCGCAGGATTTGTTGAGCATTTCTCATACAAGAAACATTATTTAGGAGAAGGCAAGGAAATGTAGGTTTACGCAGAGACATATGGTTCCAGGACAAATTAGCTAATGCTGTAAATAGGGCCTAAAATCCAGGAAATAGCTGAATAAAGATCTGCCAACAGCTCAGTAAATTTGGGGTGAAGAGATCTCCTGTCAAGTATGAAATTTTAAGACATTATTAATCTTATTCAACTAAAACAACTTCATAACAGACTAATCAAATCATACTTAAAGGAAGAATAAAAAAATCTCAATTTCTGAAGTTCAGATGAAGAAAACATAATAAATTAGAAGAACCAAGATTAGCACAAAAGGAATTGCAGGATGGCAACAAAAACTTCCACGAATAAGTTTGTAGAAAGTAAAGCTAGAGAGAGAAGGAAGAGAGAAAGAGAAGAGAAGAGATTTGAGAATGCTCGAGTGTGTATAATGCCTCTCAAGCCTTGTATATATATGGTATACCACATACTATATTTACAATCAAATCAATCAACAAAGTTGAAAATTTTTTTTATGGATAATTTCTTTCAAGTTTTGTGTGTTTTTTCCTGGATCATATTATGTTTTAACAATAGCATTTTATGCAAAGTGACACCATTGTATTATCTTCAACAGGAAATCATAAAGAGAAAAAACTAAGAGAAAAAAAA
Source organism: Catharanthus roseus (assembly GCA_028651295.1). NCBI lineage: Eukaryota > Viridiplantae > Streptophyta > Magnoliopsida > Gentianales > Apocynaceae > Catharanthus > Catharanthus roseus. Next base: position 23,724,854 of record JAPQWS010000153.1, on the reverse strand, counting down.
TAGGAAAGAAGATAATACATACTCATGACTTCAACTTGAGAAAACATGATTCCAGTTACTACATGAATTGAATAATGATGATGACCATCTAAAGAGGACCTCAATTAGAGACAACCAAAATACTAAAGCAATCACTACATGAATTGAATAATGATGATGAACATCTAAAGAGGACCTCAATTAGAGACAACCAAAATACTAAAGCAATCACTAATTTCAACAAAAGTGGTCTGAGTATTAGTCTGAGAAAAAGTCATTCAGAAATTAACCCCAATTATTCACTCAATAAGAAGGAAAGGAAATAAATAAAATAAGTACGTGCGCGCGCGCACACACACACACACACACACACACACACACACACTCTCTCTCTCTCTCTCTCTCTCTCTCTCTCTCTCTCTCTCTCTCTCTCTCTCTCTCTCTCTCTCTCTCTCTCTCTCTCTCTCTCTCTCTCTCTCTCTCTCTCTCTCTCTCTCTCTCTCTCTCTCTCTCTCTCTCTCTCTCTCTCTCTCTCTCTCTCTCTCTCTCTCTCTCTCTCTCTCTCTCTCTCTCTCTCTCTCTCTCTCTCTCTCTCTCTCTCTCTCTCTCTCTCTCTCTCTCTCTCTCTCTCTCTCTCTCTCTTAGATGGGGAAGGAGGGACAGTAGCTGAATGCTCGATTTGAATGTTGCACACGTAAACAAGTGAAAAACCGATGCAAATCAATTAAACTGACAGGTTCAGGAGGTAGTTTCCCTGCCAAACTTAAACCTAAGCTGTGGTAGCCATGCTATGTATTGATGGTTTGAGATTCCGTGAACTCAAGTTAGTTCTTGACAACCTGCCAAGTACTGTATTTGATTCAGTTTATCAAGGTAAATCTTACAAGACGGACAGCTCCAATATGCATAGGTGTTTTAGAAAATATAATGCAACAGCATCAGAACTCAGAAGCCACCAGCGGCATATATTAGATCTGAGTAATTTTTATTCTTCCAAGGATTGTAAATTAATAGTTCAAATTAAAATTTACTAATTTTTTGTTCTCCCACATCCTTGGTCCTAGGAAAACCACTTTAGTGACATCCGAGACATTCAACTTATTTCCTCCAATGAATTACCATTTTCTGCCTCTGCAAGCATCTAATTTGAATTATAATTGCTTTACATTGTCATCCTTTATAACTTCAAATCTTTTATCCTCAAAAGTGAAAAGTGTAAGATAAACAATATAATACAAAGAATATGAAATAGTCAAGAAATTGAGCACTATAAGGCTCAACAGAGTTTAAGTAATGAACTAAATTTCCGGCTAATTGGATCAGTACCAAGAAACATTTATTGATCCAGTCAAACTCATAAGGGCTAACACAATAATAATTATAACATTAAAATTCATCTCAAACAAACACAGAATCAACTACCTACAGAAGGCAAAAGTAGTTTCCTAGTCCATCTTCAAACTTCCCCGACAGATAAATCAGTATAAACAAAAAAAAAAATGCATATTTGAAGAAATCACCATAAACAACTGAAATGCATATTTGGATAAATTAGATCATGGCCTTTGATGGTTACACATTTCGAACATTCAAGAAATATGCAATACCATTGAGAACCTCAATAAGAATGTTAAATGATCTGATAGTTTTTTATATTCACATTGCTTGCTTCATGGTCTAGAAGTGCCATAGGTAACACAAGAAGGGCAATAAATCCCTCTAGAAACTAAGTACACAAGTTCGAGCTCCCATTCCATAAATTCACCCATCAATGCGGAACCCAAACGAATCTAAGGAGTAAGTACTTCGCTAACAGCTATGCATCTTATCTTTATGTTCAAAATAGGCCCAACAAATGTTTTTCAGATTTAATCCTTTTCAACTGTAAAATGTGATCATTGGATGCCTAGATGACAAAGAACAAACTGAAGAGGAGCATGAACTTGGAGGCCTATGGTCTGCCCTCAGTTTCATGACACACACTTAGAAAACTTACAGCAGGGCCATGCAGTTTCTGTTAGTTGCTTCACCGATCTGAAAGTGGGGGCTGAACAACACTAAAAATTTTGACAGAATTTCGTCTATATAATAGATACATTCCAAGTACAAAAGACACTCAAACAATTCAAATCTGACGAAAATACCACACATCAATCAATACCAAACATTCTTTACCTAATTAGAAATATTTGCAAACAAACTAGCAAAAAAATAGGTAATCTCCCATTACCAATCAAGAGTGATTACCCATCACTCACGAGGAATGTTTAATCACTCACGGGATAAATACCTCTACCAAAGCTGAAGATATGAATGCAAAAGTCGTTGGGATAACTGATCGAGCATGATCAAAAGACGACCTCCAATATGAGCTGCAATTAATTTAGAACGATTAGAAGATTAATATAAAAACAAATAACACTAATACAAATACTTATATAATGAAAAAGAAATCACTATTGAAAAATGATCTCAAATATATTTTACATGTGAAGGGAATGATTAACATGACAATTTTTTTCTTCGAGTTTGCATATTTAAATTCAAATATTTTAAACCCTATATAATAATCAAATAATTTTAAATTGTCATGTTAATAATAATAACCCTAAACCCTATATATTAATCAAATATTTTAAATTAAATTCAAGAATAATTAAAGAATTATCCAATTAGGTAGGTCAAACAAAACAAATAAATTATCAAATGTTTCCACTTTCAAAAGCACAACCAAATTACAGAATCAAACTCAAAATCCAATGTTTCCAAGACAAAACAAAACTAGTAGAATATGTTCCAACTAAGATAACTTAAGAAACCAAACAATGCCAATGCCATCACCCAAGGATAAGGAAACAAATTTATTAAACATATACATATTAATCACCATATATAAATAAAAATAATTGACACATAAAATAAAGTATAAAGCCTTTTCTTCAAAGCCACTTCTCCTCTTCTAATCCAATCTCAAATACATCTTCCTCAAAACATAAAAGATTCGAATATATCACCCCACAAGAAAAGAAAAAAACACTTCTAGCCAATGAGACTTTTCTCGGAATTAACAAGAAATCAAAAATTGAGTCTTCCAGTTAAAAGGTCGAATGTATTTGATGCCTCTCTAATATTATTAAAGAATAAAAATAAAACCCTTCTTTCTTTAGTTCAAGAACACAATCAAAACAAGGCAAGAGCAAAAATTACCTCGAAATCTCCATCTATGGATGCAAAAATTTGTCAAACTCGTCAAACTCGAGCCTGTAGATTAAAATTTCTAAAGAAGACATAAAAATCATATTTTTACAAAAAAAAGCCCAGAAATTTGTTGACTAACAAAATCAAACCTTATCCTACTTTTAGCTCAGAAAAGGGGTGGAAATTTTGAAATAGGAGGATTGAGAATGGGTTAAGTGAATTTTGTAAAACAAAAAACGTTTCTACTTAGATTAACCTTTAAAATCTAATTAAAAAACCTACATTTTCCTTCTTGAACAGCTACTGCCGCGTGGATGCGGAGCGCCGCCCTTGCAGTTGCCGCAATCGGAGTCGGAGAGAGCCAGAGAAATGGAGAGGTCAGAGGAAGGAGGGAGTGAGAACTTCAACTTGGTCTTTTTTTTTTCTTTCGAGTTCAGAGTGAACTGGGAGGCGAGTGATTTTTTTTTTTTTTAAATAAAAGACGAGTAGTCAACCTCTAACTTTCGGGGTTACTTTGAAAATCTTTTTTGAAGTATTTGATTAAAAATATATATAAAATATACATATACATAATTACTAAAAAATTTTAAAACTTTCAGGGGCTCAAGTCCCGGAATTTGTACAAAATTTCCCCTATGGGACCACATGTACAAAATTTGTAAACAGAGAAAAATCTCGCAAACAAATTTTAAATAGAATTCAGTAGAATTCCATAGATATTTCAGGCACAAATAAAAATTCTATTTTTTTACTTGTAGAGATTTTCGATTTTTTCGTAAATGCATAGATCGCATCAGTTCTTGTAAAAAAATAAAGTAATCCAAATTAGATACCTTTCACAAAATACCCATATACTCATAAACAAAAAAAGGAAAGGAAAAATATGCATAGACATATTTTATTACACGTCAAGAAACAAATTTATAAAGGTCAATTACCCTTTTTCTTCTCTGCACTCAAGATTATGGAATTAGCTAATTTTAAAATTTATGAAACCAATAACCCATTTTGTGTAACAGCCAGCTACTTATAATTATAGTACCTGCTCAAAGAGTAACATGGAGAAATGAAACCAAGAGGGGAAATGATGGAACAGTAAAGAAGAACTTTAAGAGAAGCATACATAAAACTGGAAATCCGCTTCAAAATTTCTCTAAGTATTTCTGATAATTATTTGTGCAAAATTACTATAGAATAAAAAAACTTTTTATATTGTATTGTTAGGATTTGGTCAATAATTACAACTAATATCTCTAGATTTATAGGATTCTTTCTGTTTTGAAAAAGTCTTTTGTTAGTGTAGTTAGATATAGCTCCTAAATTTGACTTATTTTGTTTTTGTAATACATGGCTATTTAACAGCCATGTCTTAGTTCAATTAAAAAATATCCTTTTCTTCTCTGTTACTTTACATTTGGTATCAGAGCAAGGTTCACGAGGTCTGATTATTTTAAAAAACAGAAAGACGGCAGCTTTCTACACAAGCAGTAAATCAAAATGTCATCAGAAAGTTCTTTTGTCCAACTATCAATTCCTAAATTTGATGGATACTATGATCATTGGGCAATGTTGATGGAAAACTTTCTACGGTCAAAAGAGTACTGGAGAATAGTGGAGAATAGGATTTCTGCAGCAGCAGAAGGTATGTGACAACAGAAGGACAGAAAAAACTCTTGGAAGAGTAGAAACTGAAGGATTTGAAGGCAAAGAATTATTTTTGGGATTTGATGAAGCAAAAATTCCAAGGTGCAATAAGGGTCAAGCATGCACAGTTGCAGGCTCTTCGAAGGGAATTTGAACTGCTCGAGATGAAAGAAGGTGAATCTGTCAATAAGTATTTTGGGCGAACTCTCGCTATTGCTAACAAATGAAAACAAGTGGTGAGAACAAGGGAGATGCTGAAGTCGTCTCTATGATACTGAGATCGATGACTCGTAACTTTAATTATGTGATGTGCTCAATTGAGGAGTCTAAAGACACGAGGTCTTTAACCCTTGATGAATTACAGAGTAGTCTACTTGTGCATGAGCTGCGTATCAACAAGGATTTTCTGGTTGAAGAAGCACAAGCCCTGGTAATATCATCTGAAGATCAATTTGGTGGAGTAGGCAGAGACAGAGCCAGAGGAAGCTTTAGAGGACGAGGAAGGGGACACGGCAGGCCATTTGTTGACAGATCAATAGTGGAATGTTTCAACTGTCATAAGTTGGGACATTTTCAATAGGAGTGTCAAAGAAAGGAGTCAAATTATGCAGAAATGCATGATGATATGTTACTGATGGCGTATTTGGAAGGAGATTCAACCATCAAAAGGGACACTTGGTTTCTTGACTCAGGGTGTAGTAATCATATGTGTGGAAAGAAGGATTACTTCATGGATTTTGATGGAAACTACAAGGATAATGTAAAGTTAGACAATGGTTCTAGTTTGGCTGTGATTGGGAAAGGCAATGTAAGGCTGCAAATGAATGGAATTGTGCAGATTATCACAGGAGTGTATTATGTGCCGAAATTGAAAAACAACCTATTAAGTGTTGGGCAGCTACAAGAGAAGGGGTTGTCATTTCTATTTTAACGTGAGCAGTGCAGAGTATATCATCCTGAAAGGGGTTTGATTATGGAGATAAAAGTGTCTACAAATCGGATGTACATGTTTGATGCTATATGTCGGCCGATAGGATCTGCTTGTTTTAACGCAATTACAGAGGATTTGGCACATCTTTGGCATTGTAGATATGGGCACTTGAGCTTCAAGGGTTTACAGACTTTGGAACAGAAAAGAATGGTGAATGGCTTGCCAAAGATCGATTCTCCTTCAAAGCTATGCAAGGATTATCTCGTGGGAAAACAGAAGCGAGATCCTTTTCCAAAGAAAAATAATTGGAGAGCCTCACAGATACTTCAGCTTATTCACTTTGATATTTGCGGGCCAATCAATCCCATTTCCAACAGCAAAAAAAGGTATATGCTTACCTTTACTGATGATTATAGTAGAAAAACATGGGTCTATTTTTTAATTGAAAAATCCGAAGCCTTTACTGTTTTAAAAAATTTTAAGACTCATGTAGAAAAAGAAACAACTTTGTCTATCAAAAGTTTGCGCACAGATCGCGGCGGAGAATTTACATCACAGGAATTCAAAAGTTTTTGTGATGAGCAAGGGATACAAAGACAACTAATAACGGCTTATACTCCATAACAGAACGGAATTGCTAAACGCAAAAATCAGACTATAATGAATCTAGTTCGCAGCATGCTGTCCGAAAAGAATATTCCAAAATATTTTTGGCCCGAGGCTGTAAATTGGGCAGTGCATGTCCTGAATCGCAGTCCAACTTTGGTGGTGAAGAATGTGACACCTGAAGAAGCCTGGAGTGGAGTGAAGCCTTCTGTTAATCATTTTCAAGTTTTTGGTTGTGTCTCTCATGTACATGTGCCTAACAAAACAAGAACCAAGCTTGATGATAAAAGCCTACGATGTGTCTTACTTAGAGTCAGTGAGGAATCTAAAGCTTACAGGCTTTATGATCTTATTTCTAAAAAAATAGTAATTAGCAGAGATGTAGTTTTTGAAGAGAATGAAAGATGGGCATGGGATGCTAAATATAAAGAGGATATTGCTTGTGATATGGAATGGGATGATGATGAAAGGGAGGAAGTTCAAGAAACACCAGAATTGGACATTGAAACAATGTCATCAAAAGAGCTGATTTCTGGAAGTGAAACAAGTCCAAGTTCTTCTTTAGATGGAGAACGAGATAGAAGACCACTAGTATGGATGAGAGATTATGAGACTGGAGAAGGATTGTTTGATGAAGATGAAATGCAGTTTGTTATGTTTGTTGATGTTGCTGATCCTGTTTGTTATGAAGATGCAGTGAAAAGTGAGCATTGGAGAATAGCAATGGACCTTGAAATGGAAGCAATAGAAAAGAATGAGACTTGGGAGTTGATGATCGGGGATTTTTATCACTAAGTTTTAAACCCAATACTTGCAAGTACACAAGATCAATGTAGTACGGAAGTATAAGTATATCGAACCACAGAGAAAGGCTTAACTATTTAAATTATTATCTTCCTAAATTAATTTTATAAAAATAAGAATGAGATTTTATTATTATTATTCCTAGATTAATTAAAACTAATGAATAAAATAAATAAATTGAAACTAACAGGAGATTAACCAAAGAAGATGATTTAGAACCTTGAATCCACCACTAACCTATATAACAATGATTTAATTTTATTTAGGAGAAAAGATTAAACCTTTATGTGGTAATCTAGACTACAAGTTTCGATTCACTAAAGAAATATATTGTGTTTAAAAGCATGACATAATCAATCTAACCATTAGCATGGCTTATTCATTCCTATGACATAAATCATCTAAAATTAGCATGAACTATTCAATTCTAAAACTCACAATATACTTGCAAAAATTACATATCTCTCATACTCAAGACTACAAGAATCAAGCATGGATAAAAATATCAATTAACCCAAACAATTATTCTACAAGAACAATCACAGAGAATTAATTGCATCAAACCAAGAAACATCTCAAGATATGTAATCACATAAATAATATAATAAATCTCAAAAAATAAAATAAACCAAAATTACATAGCTAGGGTTTCATCAAAATTCTAAAAAGAAAATTAGTTCATGGTTAAAGGTAAAGAAGGAACCAATTTGTAGATCATGGCTTTTTCTTTCAAATAACTTTTCGTTGCTGCTCCATAGATTTGTTGCTTCAAATTGTGGCCGTCTTGCGGCTGCTTTTCTTTTTCTCTCGTTGCAGCTTGGGAAGCTGCTTGCGCAGTTGCTGCTGTCTCCCCTCGCAGCTCTTCTCTTTTTTTCTTGATCTTCCCCCCTCCACCTTTCTTGTGTGCTCTTCCATATATAGACAAAAGAGAAACAAATCCTAATCCTTAAAGGATTCAAATTCTGCAGGTTCCCTTTACCAAATTTAGTATGAAATCTTTATTTTCCATTCTTTTTTAGAAATCTGCACAAAGATAAATAAAATAAATTAATATAATAATTTTGACTAATAAATAAATAAAATATTTTCAAAGACAAATAATTAAAACTTAAGGTGTTTATTTGTATTAAAAATCTACTCTATCAGTTGACTGAATTGCCTGTGGGAGCTAAAAAGGTTGGAGTAAAATGGGTGTACAAGACCAAATTGAACGAAAAAGGTGAAATAGATAAGTATAAGGCGCGTCTTGTGGTCAAGGGACTATATTGAAGTTTTTGCTCCTGTGGCGCACATGGAAACAGTTCGTCTAGTGATTGATTTCGCAGCACAAAGGGGATGGGCTGTTTATCAACTTGATGTGAAATCTGCATTCTTACATGGTGAGCTGAAAGAAGATGTGTTTGTGGAGCAGCCTTATGATTACATGAAGAAAGGAAAAGAGCAGATGGTGTACAAGTTAAAGAAAGCTCTTTATGGGCTTAAACAAGCTCCTCGTGCTTGGTACAGCCATATAGGAGCATACTTCACAAAAGAAGGGTTCGACAAATGTGCTTATGAGCATACTCTCTTCATCAAAACAAACAGCGCTGGCAGCATGATCATTGTAAGTTTGTATGTTGATGATCTTCTTTTTACTGGAAATGATGAATTGATGTTTAGAGAATTCAAGAAGTCCATTGAGAGAGAGTTCAATATGACTGATCTTGGTAAGACGAGATACTTTCTGGGACTTGAAGTCATACAAAGATCAAATGGGATTTTTGTTAGCCAAAAGAAGTATGCCATGGAAGTTTTGAAGAGATTCAAAATGGACCAAAGAAATCCAGTTCAAAATCCTGTTGTTCCTGGTTTCAAGCCGACAAAAGACAAAGGAGGAGCTAAAGTTGACAAGACTTATTTCAAACAGATCGTGGGATGTCTGATGTATATTACCTCAACTCGACCAGATATGGTGTTTGTAGTAAGTCTTCTTAGCAGGTACATGGAAAATCCAACAGAGTTGCATTTGCAGTTGGCAAAACTAGTTCTCAGGTATCTGAAGGGAACTTTTGAGTTGGGAATTTTTTACAAGAAGGGAGGAGATGATGAACTTGTTGTTTACACAGATAGTGAATATGCTGGAGACTTGGACGATCGAAGAAGCACATCAGGATATGTTTTCTTGTTATGTTCTGGAGCTGTATCTTGGAGCTGTATCTTGGTCCTCTAAAAAATAGCCTGTGGTAAGTTTGTCAACCACTGAAGCTGAATTCATTGCTGCAGCTTCATGCGCATGTCAAGCTATATGGATGAAAAGGGTCCCAAGGAAGCTGGATGGAAAACAAGATGAAGCCATTGTTATTCGTTGTGACAATAGTTCTGCTATCAAATTATCAAAAAATCCAGTAATGCATGGTCGTAGCAAACACATTGATGTGCGCTTTCATTTTCTCCGGGAGCTCACTCAAACTGGTATAGTGAAACTTGTTTATTGCAGCACTATCCAACAGCTAGCTGATGTGATGACAAAGCCTCTCAAGTTGTGAGATTAGCATAAACTGAATGCTTTTAGCATTCAAGCATTCAGTTTAAGGGAGGAATTGTTAGGATTTGGTCAATAATTACATCTAATATCTCTAGATTTATGGGATTCTTTATGTTTTGAAAAAGTCTTTTGTTAGTGGTAGTTAGATATAGACTTCTAAATTTGAGTTATTTTATTTTTGTAATACATGGCTATTTAACAGCCATGTCTTAGTTCAATTAGAAGATATCCTTTTTTTCTCTATTACTTTACATGTACTTCGTAATCTAAAACTCACCTCACTACAACTTCACATCACAAATACTATACTATCAAGGAAGGATAGAAGAACGGGAACATTTCAGATGAGGAGAGACAGAGACAAATTCTAGTGAGTGGAGAGAGAAAGTAGGCGGGAAGTAGAAGAAGAAATTAGAAAGTCGCCGCAGCCACACATACCAATGGATTGAAGTAGGAAAAGGAACAAAAGAAAAGACCTAGCTTGGCTTTGTTTTTCTCGACTAATGCATTATTTGACGTGGCTTAATACATACCTCACGGATATGGTTCATGGGTGGAAAACATGCACCAAGTGCATGACAAAATTTTTCTTTCTTAACGCATTATTCTGACTAATGTTGAATTACATTTACCTTTTTTAAAATTTGTTCACATTACAAGTAAACCCTTGAGATTTTATCAAATTTGTTCTCCATTAATCGACAAATTCTTAACAAATTAATCTATGATATTTCAATTTGCTAAGGATTAAACTTCTATTAGCAATAATAAATATATTAACGACCCTAAAATAATACTCCCTCCAATTATAAATATATGGGGTTTTAACCCTTTGCACATAGATTAAAAATCTTGAAAACAAGACAATTTCTATTATTACAATACTTTTTCTACCCTTCATAAATGAGGAAAGAGATAGATAATGGGAGTGAAATAAATTAATAAAAATAAATGTAAAGATAAAAAAAAGTTCAATAGATACTTATGAAAGCTGTAAAACTCCGTATATTATTAATTATTCTCAATGGGTTTAAACTCCTTATATTTTTTATCGGATGAAATATTAATTCATTAATGTATTTAAAGAATTGATTAATAGAACATTTTATTTAATATCAAATGAAAAAAATTAAAAAGATGAATCTGAATGAGTTTGTAATTGAGATTTTAGTTTATCTCCGAAGCAATTAAAATCAACTTTGAAAAAATTCCAAAGGGAATGAAGACTACATATTCCAGTGGATTCCGAGCTAGCAATAACTCATGAAATCATTTGTCTTGGAGTCTATGCGATGGAAAATTGAGGGTTTTTTTTCCCTTTGCTGAATCGAAAATTAATAATACCTTCTTTAAAAAATATAAGTCATTTTGAACTTATACACAAGAATTAAGGGTATTGAAGACAAGATAAGTTTTAAATTAAAATACCTTTTATATTCTTAATAAATAAAGAGATAATAAAAAATGTGGAATAAACGATAAAGCATGGGTAAAACTGGAAAAAAGTAATAAATACTATTGAAAGATGTAAAAAGATTTAGGGTATTGATAATTACCATGATAAAATTACGAAATTTTCACGACAAATTTTCATTTTTCTCTCAACTCTCTCTCCCTCTAGACTTTTTTTTCTCTCACCTCTCTCTCTCTCTCTCTCTCTCTCTCTCTCTTAAGGGTTTTAAACAAAGATTTACTATAAAATATTGTTAGTAAATTATTCTATACTCGTTTATTTACATTTTGATAAAAAAAATTTCGATAAGATCTTGGTGTACTTATTTGTGCACCAATCCATCTGGTGCGCCAGTAAGTGAGGTACCAACAGCTTCTATTTCGGATTTTATGCATTTTTTGTATTGTTTTCACATCAAAATTGTTATTTTCAAAATCTTCAAAATTATCTATTTTTAGCTTTAAAATTTTCAAAATCTTCAAGATTTTTTATAGACATGTGAGAGAGAAAGCTTTATAGAAGGATAAAGTTGGGAGGAGAATAAAATTTTGTTGTGTAAATTTCGTAATTTTGTCGTGGTAATCATCAATTCCCGTCAAATTATATGCTACAACCTGATATTTTAAAATTACCAAACTATTTTAAATGACGAAACAACAAAATTAACTGAAAAGAAACCCAACAAGGCTCGCCAAAAATAAACACCCAAATCGTCTGTACCACTTTATGTTTAATAAGTTTTCGTAAGAAAATATACTAAATTAGGAAGTGATATAGTGAGTCGTATACAAAATGATGCAGATGATCCAAACCGCAAAATAAACAAGGCCTAAAACCAAAGGCATTAAATCCAAACCCAAACAAGAGGCCCAACCTTCAAACCCAAACAACAAAGAGGAACCCGCGACCCACACAGAGGCCATAGAAATTGCACAAATCAGCACCATGATGCCAATTGTTGGAATTTGTAGACAAAAACATAAGAAAAACTACGAAAAATTGACAATAGGATCTGCACATACTAGAAAAATCGATTGGATAGAAAACTATTTCAATAATATTTTCTACTGTGAGGTGTGGAGGCGCTGCTGATTACACTTCGTCCGACTGGCATCCATGCAACGACCTCCTCTGCAAGCGATCGGGATGCTAGTCCCTTCGGTGTTCTGAAAACTATTCAGAACGAATCTTAACTATCTGGTAATACGTGGAATTTTGGAGAGAGAGACTAGAAACTACTCTCGCCTATGGTTAGCCTTTTGTATTTAATCAGATGAAGATGGCTACAGGAAAAGGTTACCATAACCTTTTATAGCCGTCAACATCAGAACTCTAATTGTCATCTAATGACAGTTTTAATCTCGTCCATCTATTTCAATAATCATCCAACGGTTGGATGAATAATATTAACTAACTAATTTTATTTATCAAATAAATGAAATTAGTTACTTATTAACTTACCAAATAAATACAACACGGAATCTGATTCCCTTTTTGTATATGTTCAACTAATCTGGACACGATCTAGATTCATTAAACGTGGATATCGTGCTCACAAGATCGTGTATGCGTGTGACCCTGTAGGTTCACTTAATATTGGCAGTGAATAAAAATGTCCCAGACATTTATCCACAAAACATAAGTGGTCTCTAGCAAGACATTATGCTTACCTAAGTTAAGTAAATATATGATAATCTGACATCAGTTTTAATATTTAGTCTTTTTGTCACACGATATCCTAATTAAGTATAAGGCATAGACTGAGTCATCCTAATAAAACTTAATTAACCATTTACTTGATCACCAGATACACTATTCTGATAAATAATATTAATAACACCTTATTAATACTTATTTGTGCATGGCCATGCGTATTCTCCAGTCTTCCTTATCAAGGAGCCCATAGATATCTCTCTAATAAGAGAGTAACAAATCCCTTTCACTATCTCTAATATTCAAGCTATGACAAGAAAATAGCCCAACCAGTAGTTATAATAATCACCTAATTAAAAGTGATGTTTGACTATGTTGAAATATTCTCCACATGCAAGAAGCATTAGAAATATTAGGTCAAAGGACACCAAACCAAAAACTAAGAAGAAATATTTATGGCTTAAACCCATGCAATATTTCTTCTTCACTTTGGGTCATTGTCCAATACAATATTTTAAATATGTATTTATGAACTGATTTTATATCTCATATTCATGAACAGTAAAACTTGATCATCAATCAACTTCATACCAGTTTAATAATACAAGATGTGATAAAACTAGGGACAAACAAGAGTATTATTTTATTAGCAAGAAGGGATTTACAATCAAGTCATATACTTGATGACCAAGAGCATAAAATACAATTAAAAAATACATGCCTCATAAATAATAATGTAAGTCAATTGGTATAGGGCATATACTAACACCACTGCCTCCTCCTCACTTATCCTGGACGAGTCCTTCACAGGCTGATAGAATCATACCAACCTGAAAATGATGCCAACGCTAAAGTAACCATATTCAAGCGAAAAATCTGCCACCAAACAACCATCATATCTAGCCACAAAGTTTGTAGTAACAAGCATCCTCTACCCATAAACTAATCAATTGCAAGCAATGGCATACCTTGAGTTACTCGCTTCAACAACTTTCGCCAACTACTAATGAGAACCTCAATCATCCGAACCAACTACCATTATTACAAGGAACCAAGATATCTTCGGTAAGAAACTTGACACCATATAAAATGACCATATTGAGGAAGAAAGACCACTCTCAGTCAACAAACACACCCCCACCACCCAGCTTCTCCCACAACCATGCATAGCCCTCGAGCATCACCATTGCTGGAAACCAGAGACAAAAACAAAAAGATGAAAACCTTAGCTAACCTAACCCCATCACACGAGATCCACCATTGCTTAGACCACCCACAACTAGAAGAGAAAAAACAACAAATATTACCAAAAAAAAAAAAAAAGCATATCCCAAAAGAAAAAATGGAAATAAAAGAAAAGCCTTAAAGACTTTATAATCCTTAAATCTTAAAATCTTATAAACTCACTGAAGATCGAGGCCCAAATTAGAGAAAGAACCCCAAACCCTCTAGACTCGAGTATCCTTGCTAGGGTGGGGGTGCGTCAGCTACACGCCCTTTCCCCTTCCTGAAACGCAAGCAACGAACCTCTGGCGGGTAGGAAACTCGCCCTTCCTCCCTCCAGAGAGCTCTTTTATATGTTGGCAAAAGTTAAAATTGCCATAAAGGGACCAAGCATGGAGATAACAAAATAGTGGATAAAAAGCCCCATAATTCCTGAACTTTATGAGATTTTCGGAACTTTATACCATCAGTTTATTGCCCTTGAACAATGATAACATATTAATGTGCATTTTCATTATATTTTTCCGTTAAACATTAATGGTAAACACGCACTTGTACATTAGTAACCCTTGAACTTTCTAAGATTTTGATTTTCGCCGCCAAAATTTAAAATATTAATATTTATCCCTCAATTAAAATAATATATCTCTTTCATTAAATTCTTCCGTTCAACCTTAACGGTTAACGCACACTTTACCAATTTCACATTCAACGCACCCCGATCGGATTTTTTCCTTTGTTTGATGGATGTTTAAACTATATTTTTATCCTGAAAAATGTATTAGTCATAAGTATGGAAGTAACTAAATATAGTTATATTTTAGAGCACTCAAGTGATGGTTAAGTGGTGTTGACCGCTAAGGGTTGATGCAAGAATTTGACGGAAGGATAAACATTAGTGTTATTTTAGTTCGAGGTTAAGGAACCAACATTTTAAAGTTTGAGGGTGAAAATCAAAATCCCAAAAAATTCAAGAGCTTCGGATGGTTAAGTGCACGTTGATCGTTAATGTTTAAGGAAAAAATCTAAGGAAATAATGAATATTAATATGTTATTGTAGGTCGAGAGTAAAAACCACCATCTTAAAATTTGGGGATAGAAAATTAAAATCTTGAAAAGTTCAAAAGTCGTTAGGATGTTAGGACTTTTTACCCTAAAATAATTAGGGATAACAAAAGTTTAAATAAGCAATTAGGACCAAAACCCTTCGCTTATGGTATTACCGCTCCTTTTGGCAGCATCACTAATTTGAAACTTAATTTAATTTGGAACTTAATTTGAAAGTTATATTTCAACTCAAACATTTACGAGATGCCACATGCCTACCTTTTGGTTTTACGTTACAGAGTTAGATAGTGAATTTATTTTCTTTCTTTTGGTATGGATGAATTAAGCAAAGATTTGCTCTAAGTACCACAAAAAATATTCCTTTTTTTATTTGTTCAGTTGAATAATCTAGAACAAACCTACAATACTACCTTTAAACCACAACACTCATATTAATTCCTATTCAAATCAAATAAAATCATTTTACTCACAAGGTGTTACTAATATAACACTCATATTAATTCCTATTCAAATCAAATAAAATCATTTTATTCACAAGGTGTTACTAATATAACACTCATATTAATTCCTATTCAAATCAAATAAAATCATTTTATTCACAAGGTGTTACTAATATCGCCTGAGTAAGACCGTTACTAATATCGCGACAGCTCCATCGTCTAACGTCTCTACTACAACACTGCAACAATGAACGATAAATCGACTATTTCCTTGAATTATAGAAACACGATTTTAGAACAATGAACATCCAACTCTCTTATCTATGTATATCTTTTCAGTCTCTCGTGTGGTTGCTAAGTAATAAGTTTATCATCTTCGTACAGAATACAAAAAAACAAAACTAGAACAGAATATTCTGTACCCAATCCATCCATAATCTCCAAACTTGCCAGGTGCTGGAGCCTGAAACTCTGTTATCATGGCTTTGCAGTAGATGGCAACAAACAAAGGTTCTTCCCTCCAAAAAACACCCGGCTTCATGCCCGCCAAGTCCCAGCTGTGGCGCTGTCTACTAGTTATGGGACATACAGAATATGGTACACTAACTAGATCTACTGTGAATGGCTTATACCGTCCGCCAGAATAATGTCAGATATACCAGTATATACATGTACTTTTAAGAAAACGAGCAGCAAAAACCACTTAGATAAGGTGGCTACCTGTAGCATGTTACACCTTAAATCTATGGTGGAGGTACATGACTCCATGTCCAATATAGAGAGGACTTCATCACAATTGACAGGAATTTCCGGGAATGGAATGATTAAAAATGACTAGCAAGATTTCCTCAAAGAAGAAGGAAAAGACATACCAAACAGCAATCTGCTTTGTTTTCTCGAGGGGGATTTTAATTGCTGGTCCATCTTCTTTTCCGGGCTGGACGCTCTGCTTTTATTTCAGAATCTGCACGGTTTTCACTTTGGGATGGAGGCAGTGATTCATGATGCTCTGTTGTCTTTTTTATTGCTGTTGCTTCTTTCTCGCCTGGCATCGGAAGCTTGAATCGCTCACTGCGCTTCTTCAATTTCTCAACTGTATCCAAGTGTCGATCCTCGATGGGCTTTTTATCACTGTTACTGATCTCCGAAGGACCAGCATCTCTCTCTTTTAAAGGATGTTGCTTATCTTCAACTGTACTTGAAGGTTGATCTGGAAACTTCCCAGTGACTTTAGGCGTGGTACTGCTTTGAGTGTCAATCTGTTTAATCTTCATAGATGACGATGACTTGGTGCCAATACTGAAATCCCTCTCCTTATGGCTGGTCCAGCGCTCTAATTTGGAGCGACCTCTCTTAGATTCTGACTGCTCCTCGTCAGATGAGCCCTCATCTCTGCCATGCTTTCGGGAAGGAGGATTATTCACAAGGACTGCATTTACACTTCTTCCCTGATCAAGTCTGCCTTTCAAGCTCCCCTGTTAAGAGAAAAAACAACCATTTAAAAGTTTCAGGAAAGTGTTCCAATCACGGAAGGTGAAGGGGGGAAAAACGAGTATAAAGGCCAGGCCCGCCAGGTAGGATGCATGTCAAACAGGTAAGCTGCCAGCGATGGTGTTACTAACTCTCATGAATCTCATAAATAATTTTGTGGCTAATCCAGGAGTTCTGGACAATCACCACAGACTTCAGTCTTCAATTCATCACAAGGGCAGAAAAATTATTAGCTTGTGGGGCAGTGAAAAAACTGAACCATCCAGCATAATTAGAAAATGACTGTTTACTGATCTATGACAGCTTAAGCAATTTGGTTTCAAGTAATTTGGCAAGCTACAAAAAACTAGACAAATAATATCACATTTGAATCTTTGGAAAATAATACAACATAACAAAAAAGACTATCAGACTGGGCATGAATAATTATTCAGGATTTATCAGTAATATTAGTAACACTATGACAAAGGGCTCTAAAGATGGACGGTGCTCTAAAAGCCCAAGATGTGATGAATTTCGGCTTCAAAAATCACTAACTGAAGAATCTGCGAAAACAAAATCTCTGGAGGATTTGTAGCCACCCCATCAAAAAAAAAAAAAAAAATGGAAGACTGCAGAGGCACTTAATGAGAAAAAAAAAAAAAAAAAATTCAGACATTCCCACTCTTCCTAATCCAAAATGAATGTGATCAGACCCAAGTAAATCATTTTGCATCTATATAAGCCTGAAACTTCCTTCTTCGGAATAAGTAGATTGCAGCACCTAGGAATTAAAGCATAAAACAGTACAGATACTTAATATATCATGAGAATTGGACGCCTATCACCCACCGCATCACCTTCCAGCACATGCATATATCTAGATATATTTTCAAGCTTACTAAGTTATACAGGTTACTCTAGGAGATATTCACAACTCTATTGATCCCTTTAACATTCTCCACCTTTTGTGCTGGCCTATTTTTATCATTCATCAAAGAAATAAAATTTGAGAAGATGTGAATAATGAGAATATAAGGAGGTCTATCAAGACATCATATTGGCGTAATTTTAAGATAAGGAAGAAATCCAGGATCTAGATTTACTCAATATCACAAATTTGAGCTGCTAACCCTCTATGTTCAGCATTACTCACATGTTTTACCACATGATGTCAAAACAGAAGGGCCATAGCACCATGCCAACCCTGGCCTTAGTAGGTAAATATTTTGAATGTAGTAAAATCTACTGAAAATTTATAAATATTAGCCATTTAAAAGATGAAAATGCAATGTGAAAATTGTTCTTAAAATCACCAGTGCAGCATCCTTCTTAATGGGAACCACGTGTTGACTTGACGATAAATGTTGCAAAAATATCACACTTATAATTCAAGTTAAGCTAGAATGTCATTATTCTAGCTAATATATTAGATTCTATGCCCACGCGCGAAAGCTTCGTTCGCAGCATCTGTTGAACGAGATGTTCATGTTTAAAAATTGAAGGCTACTTGCTTTGTTTTTATTGACATATTTAAGTCTTCTATCTTAATAAAAGAGATAATGATTTGAGCTATGAACAGATTTCGTTTTTGAAGAAAGAAAAAAGAAATACCTGTAAAGGTATATAATTTTACCCTTGTTTTACATTCTATAATATAGAGAACTTCACAAGAAAGAGGATATTATTATCACAAATAGAAGAAGGATCCATAAATATCAATTGCTAGACTAAAATCAGGAACTTCTCACCACCACCAAGGGTGTATTTGGATTCTCCTCCCGCAGGAACTATGATGCATGTATTTTCCTAGCTTTTCTTCCAAAGTACATACATCGTAGTCCGCGCAGAACCCAAACCGCAAATATACCCTAAGTTAGCAAAGCAAGGTGTTGGCAAAAGCAAATTCAATATGCAACTTCTGCTTTCTCTGAAAATATTTAAATGTTGCTCCCTCTATTTATGTTTTAAAGTGCATGTATTTTACTTGTTTTTTGTTCACAATATCTGCCATTTTAGAATATGAAGAAGTCATCTATTACCTTTGTTTCCAATTTTACCCTAGTGTTTATTACTCAACTAAATTGTATAAATGACTTTTCAAGTTTCAATAAGGCACACTTGTCATCTTATCTTATAATTTAAGACATTCAATGATACCCCATGAAAAGTCAAAAGCATGCAGTTAATTATTGGGGGGAAAAGACCACAGAGGAGTATATCTGTAAGGTTCTATCTCATCATTTACAACAAGATAACACTAACCTCTATCTCCCTTCACCACCATAGTTAAGTGGACAAAGATTCAAGTCCCATGGCGGGAATAATATTATTCTGAATCCATTTTAAGAGCTGTTGTTTAGCATAATATAGATAAGAAGCATAATGAAGGATTCTGCAAAGGTGGCAGAGAGATCTTGTTAACAAACAAGCCATCCTTGCAATCATCAGGGTAAAACCTTGCCCTTGCCTATCATTTAATTTTAAAAAGCAATAGACTATATATTATTTTTCTGCTTGGAAGTGTATTACTATTACTTAACTCACATCCAGAAAGTCAACATACCATGTCGCTTATCTGTCCGCTGTTTTCCTCTTGATTCTTCTTAGAAAGGGCAATCAAGTTATGGTCTACAACCTCCGATTCCTTGGCCTTCCTGGGGTGTTCTTTGTGTTTTTTCTCCTGCACCTTATGGTTATCAGAAGAATTGGCAGCACGGTCATCACGAGCACTTGCCCTCTCATGCCTAGCTCTTCTCTCATCATTATGAAGTTGGTTTCCACGAGCATAAGCATCCTCACGGCCCCTATGCTGCAAAAGACTTTCATTGTCAACCCGATCCCTCCTCTTGACTAGTTCATTCTGCCGCGCTGCATCCTTTTGATGGTACTCTTTATCTGAACTTCTGTGTTCATCTTTTCCTCTTGATTGACTACCCCATACTTTCTCTTCCATAGCTCGGCCACTCCTCATACCAACTCGTGCTTCTTCTTTATCCTTCTTTGCTGAAATTTCTTCACTGGATTGTTTAATCCTATGCCATTCCTCACGCTCTCTCTGCCTCTCATTCCTCTCCCTCTGAAATAATCCCTCTTCTTTGAGCCGAACATTATGCTGATCATCATCTCTTAATCTTGCTTGATCATCTCTCCTCCGCTGATCATAAACATCATCTCTTCCCCTCTTTCTCCGACCAGTATTTTCTCGATGGGAATGCAAGATTTCATCCTTTTCAAAATGATCTCTCCTTGAAGGTACCTCTTCTTTTCTTCTTTTGCTATGAAGGTCATCGATGCTTTCATTTCGACTCTTCGGAATACCATCTCTGTCTCTATGTCTTGATCCCGGATCTTTATCATAACTAGCCCTCCAGCTCCCATTATCTAATTGTTTTCTCAACTGATGATGTTCATCTTTCTCAGTCCTCTCAATTTCTCTTATCTTGGTCCGGTGTCTAGATCCAGTCTCATCACGGTGTTCCCTCTTTCTGGTGTCTTCAACTCTAGGCCGCCTTCCATGCAAGTCCTCTTCCCTCCGTGGGCGGAACCCCTCAGTATTTTCACTCTCCTTTCGGCGATCTATGCTATCATACTTCGCTTGAGAATGACTGCTAGAATAGGGATCCCAGCTTTTATGTGGATAAAAATCTTCCTTGACCCTAACAGATGTGCGTTGTCTTTCATTTCCTTGCCTCTCATCACGACCTTTTCTCCTGAAGGCATCCTCATTCCCACTCACTGATCCCTTTGCATTAGCCACACGTGTGGAGCGTCCATCATGAACTTCTTCCTCTTCAACACCATCATGTAGCTTCCGGTAATCTTTACTACTTCCAGACCTCCCTTTGCTGTTCTCGCTGCTTCTTCCAGTTCTTGAATCCTCACCATCATCAATTTCTTGAGACAAAGCTTGTGGAACTTGTGGCATCAGTTTTTGCTTCTTCGAAGAATGCTTTACAGTGTCATCTTTAAGGGTATCCTCATTGGTAGTGGCATTCAAACTCTCTTCTTCTTTATCCACATAAAATTCTCTCTCAGAATGGACAATCTCATCATCGCTGATGGCATCTTGAGGCCCAACTTGGTCGATAGAACCCCGAACAGCAAGCTGAGATAAGCGGGCAGGACTCTGTTTGCCACCCATACTTTCAATTGATGCTTCCCTTTTCTTATCATTCAATCCTTTGTCTCTCATATATTCCTCCTTGTCAGACACCGTAGGGGATCTTTCATGCGCTCTTCCCTTTGGTCTAACCTTAGACTGCCTGGAGTGGCAGATAAATGAAATTAGAAATGATTCCAGTACTCAGGATTCAACATAAAATGTGAGTTGGAAACAAGAACCAAGTCGATATATTTTCAAGATTGAAAGAACAGACAAATTAACAATTTAACATGTATCAAAGAGAATGAATAAAGCTATTCTCCCCCGTACATCAAAAGCCCAAATCTAAACAAAATTAGCAGCAATAAGTTCTCATCAGCATGTTAAATGCAACTTGGTTTTGCAGAAACAATAGTTGGGAGCATATCCAAGCTTATACACATAATGCACCAACAGAGATGCCAAGGCAAATGCCAGCTTTGCAATGAATATCCTTACAGGAAAGAAATGAAAATATGAACAAAAACTGAAAGTCAGGAAGTAGAATTTCAGGTCACTAGAGGAAAGAAAGATTAAATGCAACTCCCATCTAAATCCACTGGGAACAAGAAATGTCCCACAGCAAAGGATTGCCATGCCACACCACCCAAAAAAAGAGATACTCAGATCGAACAACTCCAGTGCTAGAAAAGCTCTTAATGAAAAATAACAATGAACTCCACGCAGCATTCATTTCATACCTCTCCTCATGAGAACCAGAAGAATTTTGGCCAGGATAAGCACCCTGTTCTCTGGAGTCTGGATGGTATTCTGGGGATGCTTCTGGACGCATTGTTTCATCTCCGCCACTCATGTTATCAGCAACAGGATTGGAAAGAGGCAATCTTCTTGCCCCAACTTCCTTCTCACTATTGTGAGAATTCGGAAAATGATTGCGTTCAGAATCTTCTCGAGCAAGGTCTTCAAACTCATCGCCCTCTCTAAGATCCTGGCTGGGGAGATCATTGTCCTGTTGATCTGCAATGTCATTTCCTGGGGAGGACTCATCATCTGCAGAGTCCTGACATACAATCTATTTGGAGACGAGAATCAACATAAGAATACTGTGAACAAATGCTAGCATATAAAAGAAAAAGCAGCATTGAAAACTCACCTCAATAATAACATCCAAATCACTAATCCGTGGCTTTCGTGTATCAATAGATGGGAGGCGTTCACCATAACCAGTTTCAACTTGTATTGGTCTCCCAGTCGGCTATTAGCAAGTTAACATGAACCAGTAAATAAAAACATACATGCAGTATAAACTCTCTATAATCTGATACACGTGGACTCTATTCCTTTACAGTAGCCAAAACATTCCCAAGAGAGCATATGTGAAATTGAACAGAATATAACAGCACACAAATCCAAAATCCACAAAAAAAGCCACATTTCTAGCAGAGACCTGATTTTTGGTAAAAGATATATCCTTCATCTAGTAAGCTCAAATTAAAAGATACATACCAAAGGTGCCCGGGCACGTGCTGGTCCTTTGGCTAAGTCATTTTGAACAGCATCCATCTTTCCAAGTTTTGAATTTTCAGATGGAATCTCTTGCATACCTGCTGCTGCTGCAAGCTCAGGTGGAAGGTCAGGATCATAATCCTGAACAAAATTTAACAAAATGAATAGATAGTTATATGATAGCAGCAAGACACAGCATATGAACTGACATCACATAAATTGCAAGCCCTGATGCAAAGCTTGTACCTGTTCTGTCCTCCCACTTTCATAGACACGAATCCTGCTTTGCATAGTTGTTTCAAGGCGGAGTTGCTCCTGAATATATATTAGGACCATAAACTTTAGCAAAAATGCACATATAAACACTTAAAAAATACTCAAAACATTCCCACACATACATGAACAGCTCTACATCTTCTAATTAAAATGAACCAAAAATCCAAATATGACAGCAAAACCTACAAGCTGCTTGCAGTAATCTTTCCAGCTTTCCTCATTGAGACCAAAGTTGAAAAAATCCGTTATATCAACCCCAGGTAGTTTCCAAGGTTTCTCCTCGAAACTATCAATGTCCACTTCAAATATGGTCCTGACAGCATAAAGGTCAAAACGCCTCTTGTGAGATTCTTTGACCAAATATATCATGTGCAAGCAAAATAAAATGAGAAGCACGTATATTAGGACTTTATAAAGCTAAGCCACGAATCATGATAACGCAAAATATTTTTCTTTCATTTCAGTAAAATCCAACAAAACCATCTACTCATGAAAAATGATATACACATAATGAAGGAGAATGGACTAGACAAAAATCCATAACCATATTCTCACGTGGTAATCCTATGAGAGAAAAGTAAACTGAAGATCTATCAAGATGTAACAATCAGTGGGCTTACAGAATGTGAAGAAACCAAGAAGCAATTTGTCAGGCTCCATCAATTTGGCTAAACAAAATTCCAAGCATGTGATATCATAAAGGGAATGGTTACACACTTACAGCTAAGTACACATGCCACCAGCTGAATGTTGTAATTCACAAGCTGATAAGTCAGTACATAATGGAATAGGAGTTCACAATATCTGCAGGAAGCTAGTTCTGGTTGCAATACTCTTAACACACACTGACGACTGACAAGTTTACACAATGACCAAAGAGTACCACTTCCTCAAGTACAGTGTTAAACTTAACATGTTAGTACTTTGGAGCATTGTAAATCCCTAAGTATATAGCCCTTGGCTCACTGTCAGAGAAACTTTACTCATTTAACATCAGTTTGGACTTTCTTTTTCCAAGTTTGGAGCATGAGATAATTTAGGGAAAGAGAAAGTCGGAGGCACCAAAAAGGATAGGCCTGCAGTTCAGCTACTTTTATTATCAGAGTCAAATTAATGGCAACACATGTATACAAGGACTCATCAACTCGAAGAATTGGATTAGAACCTTCAGCTTTTCAAACCAAAGCATATTCTGGGCATGATAAGTATATATGCCTAACACCCTTTTATGCCTGGACCACTTCTAACAGCTGTGCTAGCATGGATCCCACAAAACTTGTATTCCAGACAAGAAAAAAGAACTGGTTTTACTCAGATGAGATAATTGCACTTCATCTCCTGCAGTTACCCAGGCAGAAGTCATGTTCACATTACTATAAAGAGCACCATAAGGCCTATCTACATTCCCCAGGATAGAGGACTTATAGAATTGGCACTTGTATTGAAGTTCCAGATCAACAAATAAAGTAATGAGAACATGAATTTTGTCCTAGTAACAGCAGGAGATGAAGCACAAACCAAAGTGAGGTTCAACAAGAATGAAAAAGAAATATGTCAATCTATGAAAAGACTGATTATAAGTTGGAGTAACAACTGGTATCTCTAGTTGAAAATAAACTTACTTGTGAGATGGAAGTGTGAATTCTAGCCCACTCCCAAAACCACGTCCTGCTGCACCACTTCCCCAAACAGGCATACCATAACCAGGATGAAAGCCTTTCTGCATCCCCGGAGTACCTTTTATCCCAGTTGGTCGCCATTCACCTCTGCCACGTCCAACACCCGGAACCATTGCAGCAGCTGGACGAACTTGACCTGGAGCACCCACAGGCCCTGCAGAAGCTGCTCCTGGCATTGGTGCTGCACCAGGTCTCACATACTACACGGTTTTTCCAACAAAAAAAAGAGTAGAAAAATTATTGTCAGCCCCCCCAAAATAAAGAAAAAAACTATTAATGAATACATAATAAGGCATTATAGCAACATGAATGCCACATAAAAAACAAAGTTCTATACTCCTTAAAGTCTCAAATTACCATGTGATCATCTTTCCTACATGGCAATTTCAGAAATGCAAACGTATATATTAGGCATCCTTTTCAACTTAAGAGAAGCAGCAAATAAGACATGAATGCTTGAGCAGCAAAGCAACAGAGTATTAGAATTAAAGTCAGAATCTATTTCAGTACAGGCATGAAGTGTGACAATAAGGCAATAACATGCTAAGTGCATGAATGCCAAATAGAGTTTGTAGAGCACAGGTTAAGCCATTCCTTTGTGCAGATTACGAGGGAAAGATATTGATAAATGATAACTAGCCTGCTAACTATAGGTTACCAGCCCTCATGAAAATTGTTTGGCATACAAGGAAGTGATGAATGCCCCACTCTACTTATTTGTATCAGCAACAAGAGTTCTGATTAGAAAGGACTATTGGAACTTGCACAATTTATTTTCCATGAAGTTGCACTATAGAAAGTCCTCACGTCAACTAGTGTTCACTTTCGGAATATCCTTCTCAGACTGAAACACAAGTATTCCAAGCCACAACGAGAAAGATGTGTAAAAGATATCCAGGTCACGGAGTCATTTTGCTATCTTTTCAAGACATTTTGGCAGGAGGCAAAAGACAGTAGCAGTCACCAATAAATTTAGATCAATGTTGCTCCAAAAAGCAGTCTGCATTAGTGTTAGGTCTTTTCCGCAGTAGTTTGACCACTTAAACATAGCCAGATTAGGACTTATGGAACATCACTTCCTGGGGACAAGGGTAAGTAGATCTTGATCAAAGGATTCTAAGTAACTTGAATGGAATGAAGTTTCCATGCTATTGCCACTGCACATGCAGTGGACGTACAGCTAATCGCAGTTAAACACATCCAATTAAGAAGTAAATTGAACCATGCTGGAAACTATTTCAGGAAAAGCAAATCATCATAAGGGGAAAAAAACTTGCACCTTGAAAATCATAATGAAATTTATTAATGAAAATTGCAACCAGTACAATAGCCTATCTCATTAGCACATACAGAAAGAACAGCATTGATCAGCTCTAGTGTAATCAATTTCCATAACACTCTAGAAAATTTACAAGGCAATTTACTTTTTAAGTTCTGATCAAACAAGAGGATGAAAGCACCAAACCCCAGATGTGCAGCAACGTCACTGACCTTGAACTGTGAGTGAAATGGATGATGATATACATGATTGCTGTACCCAACCTTTGGTGCCACGGACACTACTCCTGCTCCATTCACTTTTGCTGCATCACCCAACTCCTTCCTATCCCCATCACCAGGAGGACCAACTTCCTCCCCTCCCCATTCTTGCTCATCCATCATCATGGGCTGACGGGTTGGGCCATCATTGTCCGCAACTATGACCAATGGTTCCCCATCTTCATCATCCTCATCATCCTCTTCCCCAACCATTCCTCCACCTCCCAGTCTGTCCATCCCCATTGGCCCGTGATTATTATCATTTAACACGATTTGCAAGTCGTCCTCACTATCGCTGTCCCAATCATCCTCAAACTTTGCATTCGCATGACTGCCAGACCCAGCTGAAACTCCGGGAATGGACACTCCAGGTATAATAGGTTCTGGACCAGTTTCCCCTCCTCCCGACCCAAAATTTTCAACATTTCCAGTTCCAGCAGTAAAATTTGCAACCTTTTTAGTTTGTCCTGACAAATTATCATCCTTAACAACAAAATCAGAGTCCTTTTCATCCCTCTCTTCGACAAATACATTAATATCAGGTTCGTCTATCAAACTGGAACCCCCAAAAGTCCTGTCTGGCAATTTCCCATCCCCATCCTTCTTCTCCAAAACCCTAGCTTGCGAATCCGATTCAACCCCAGCTAAACCCTCAAAGTTTCCCACTCCCTGACCCGAGTCCTTATTCAAGTCAAATTCTTTAGGTGCGGGGCGAAAATTGAATCCAGGTTTAGCTGATGCTAGGGTTTGGTTCTGAGGAACGGAATTGGAATTAGTATTCGAATTGGGAGCTACATAGAAACCCTCTTCCTCATCATCATCGCTATTGAGATTAAGATCAATCGGCCGCTTCGGGAACGGCACCGTCGATGAAGCACCGGCCTTGGCACTTTGCTTCTGCTCCGTAGGAGCACTGGGTTCAGATTGTTGCTGTGATTTAGATCCAAACGACGTCGTCACAGGTCGTAGAACATCAGTGTAGAGATCTCCGAACTCATCGTCGTCCTCCATCTAGTGAGAGAGAGATGAAGTGCAAAGTATGTGGCGCTTCTGCTGGCACAGAGGAAGAAAGGGTTTTGAGGGTTGTGATGCAACAAATTACTGTATGATTTAGAGAGGTCAAAATTTTACCTGTATCTCTGTTAGAGATTCTTTTCACAATTCAAAGCTCGCGGAATTTACCATGGGAGATTCTGCCTGCGCTGCGGGACATCTGACAGAGAGGGAAGAAACAGGAAGAAGAAAGCAGGGACGTGAGGTGAGATCCTTTGCTCAATTGGCTTTATTTAGGGTTGGGAGGTTTTTGCCTTGGTTTACAGGGTCGAAAAGGAATCCATATAAATATATATATATATATATATAGCAAATCTCTTATTATACACCAAATTCGACTCGATTATTGCCTTAGAATCATCGGTTACATTTCTTCTAATATCTCCTATATCATAAGGGTTTACAGAGGGTCGAAAAAGAATTCATATAAATATATATATATGGCAAATCCCTTATGATACACAAAATTCGACTCAATTATTGTACTTAAAATTGTTTGTAACATTTTCACTAATATGCCTTGTAACATTTCTTTTTATAATATATTTTCTCCCTTAGAGTATAAAAAATATTACAAAGGATCCGAAACGTAGTTATTGATAGAGTGAATAGATCTGCCATGAAAACCCTTTTCGCTTCGTTTAACTTTTTTTTTTTGCCAGTTTTTGATCTCTTAATCAACTCACCTTATTTGTCGAGGTTGGATTTATTATTATTATTATTATTATTAAAACTCAACTAAATCGATTTTATATTCAATTAGTTGTGATTCTGTGCTTGAAGCACCAGTTATATTTATGAATTATCAATATTATATTAAGAAAAATGTAATATGCTATATATTGTGAATATATACAACATAAACTTGAAATATTATATTCATAAATACTTGTAATGTAGCGAAATAGATTTTACAAATGGTAATAATTTATTTTTTAAAAAAGTAAATGTAATAGTATTTATGAATTTAAATATGAGAAACTTTTAGTAAATATAAATATCATGGTGCAAAAGATATATAAGTCTATTCTTTTTAATTTGTTCTATCCAATGATTCTCCTTTGCTCTAATATTTTTTTTCTTTTCAAATATCTCTTTCTTCTTTTCTCCTTCCTCTACTGTCTCATTTTCTTTTTCTTTTTTCTTCCCACTTCCCACTTCCCACTGTCATGTCCAATTGCACCTCGATTTCATCTTTTCTCCTTCCACAGATATAAATCATCTCTCTCTCTCTCTCTCTCTCTCTCTCTCTCTCTCTTCTTGCTACCATGACGACTGTGACCCTTCCCTCTCTTTCTTCTTTTATCCTTCCTCCTCTGCTGTCGATCGCCCGGTAGCATGTCTCTTTCCTTTTTTATCCTTCCACAGCTATCAATCTCTCTTTCTCTCTCTATTTTTCTTTTAATTTCTCTCATTTTCTTATTTGCATAACTTGTTATTATATCACGATCTTGTTTTCTCCTTCTTGCACTATCACCGACCGCCCGTCCCCATTCTCTCTCTATTTTTCCCCTTTCCCACTGCCATACCCAGTTGTACCTCTCTTTCTTCTTTTCTCCTTCCACAGCTATAAATCACCTCTCTCTCTCTCTCTCTCTCTCTCTCTCTCTCTCTCTCTCTCTCTCTCTCTCTCTCTCTCTCTCTCCCCCTCTTGCTATTGCCATGGCCTAGTGTAACCGTTCTCTCTCTTTCTTCTTTTCTCCTTCCTCTATTGTTGCTGACCGCCCTCCCTCTTCTCCCTTATTTTCCTTCTCCCTTTCCATCGCCATGCTCGATAGCACCTCTCTTTCTTCTTTTCTCCTTCCGTAGCTATCAATTGCCCCTTATTTCTCTCTTCTCTCTCTCTCTCTCTCTCTCTCTCTCTCCCTTTCTCTCTAACTCTATTTCTCTCACTTGTTGTATTGTGTATAACCTCATATTATATTTATAATTAGAGTTTTCACATATTTTATTTTGCCTTGAACTAAGCTTTTAAATTTTTTGGGTTAAGTATTCAATTTTTTTATTAAAAAAAAATATCTAATCGTAAATTTTTACATATTTCTCAACAGTTCTGATTTTTTTTCCCTCTTCCCATGTTGGCCTTACTTAAAGTAAAAAAGAAGGGCTAGAAGATTTGAGATGTGTATTATTTACTCTAAGAGTAACAAACATTTAAAAAAAAAAAAAAAGAGTGAGTAAACATACAAAATTGCTCTTTTGGAGGTTATTACCTCATTTTGCAATTACAACTGGATTTTTTTTAAGAAAACATCAAACTCTGCCATTATTACTTCCTAATTAAGCTCTTAAAATCTTTTCCGTTATGCATAGTCCTTTTTGACTTACTCAAGAGCTCTTAGTATTTCCTTTCCAAAAAGAAGTTGAACTGTGTTTCATTGATCTTTTACCAAAACATCCTTGTCTTTCAATTATTGCAACCTGCAAATCTTTAATTTGCTAAGAGGAAGCCTATATATGGAAAAGTTGAGCAAAATAGGCATATTTGCTCCTCGAATAAATTCTTGCCATTGAATAGAATTGAAATTTCTGTCCATTTCAATTGAAGTTTAGTTTTAAAAAATAGATTTCCCCTACCCCCTCCAAAAAAAGGTTAAAATGTCTTTCCTTAATTGTTTCAATCGAAATTCGGATAGCGTTTTAAGATGATTTTTTTCTTTTTTTACTTTGACCCTCTTGACAAAATAATTTATCTTTTACAAAAAGTAGTTGAGTGACCGGATCAAAAATATTAATTTATGCCACATTATAGCTAAAACTACTTATGTCAAATAATATTCAAAACTACTAATTGATTCTCTTTTCCAAGAACTAACTAAGATCAATTACTTCCCAAAAGGAAAATTAGCATAAATTACTAATGACTTGTATATAAGTGGTCTATTAGAGATCTAAAAAGTACTTACATGTCACATGGTTTTGCTTCTTGGACTTGTCATTAAATACAAATTTCTTGATTTTACTTCCCTTCTTACTGATAATGAAGACAAAATTCTCAAATTTATGAATGAATTTAGAAGTTGCAAAAGGGTATATTATAGGGAGATTTGGGTTAATTTGTTCATGCATCTCATAGACCTCATTTAGTCTATTTTGAAATGGATAACTATAAGTTAGTACTTAGGTAATCTGTGCAGTGTGAATGATTTTGCTGTGTGAGGAGTAGTGTGATATAAAGTGTGAAAAGCAATAAACAAAACAAACACATAATACACAGCAATTGGTAATGCAGTTCGGCCAAGCCTACATCTGCGGGGCCAAGCCCAAAAAGCAATCCACTAATAACTGTCAAAACAGTACAAGAAAACACCTAACTCTTTTACACATCTAGTGTTTCCCGAGTGGAATTAGTGCAAACTCCATTTGCACACTACATAGTTGAATCCCTTCAACTCTTCAAGGCTCCCCATTGGAATAGGCTGCTTGATCTTGAATCCTTTCAAGTATTCAACACCGTTGAACTACAACACAACTTCTATCGCTAGAAGCTATAGTCTTCAAAACAAGAGCTATATTGAATTATGAAGGATGAACAATAAGCATCAATGGAGAATCACAATATTTGAAGTTTGTGACTGGACAAACTCAACCACTGTGAACCACTGTCTTCTCTCTTGTAGAATTTATTTGAAGAATTGCAGAATGACTGACTTGAACCTTCAATTACATTCTTATATTTATAGATGTTAAGACTGAACAATAGGTTTTGAATTACTAATCCTTTCTCAATTAGAATTTTGACCAAGGACTTTGGTTCCAAAAAAACTTCTAAGTTAATACCAACAAAGTCCTATTTCCCTTAGATTTTGATCTCTCTTTATTCTTCAAATCTCCTTAAGGCAATGTCCTAATTGGACTCCAATATTTCAGTTCATGATCTTCAAACAATAGTCAAACAAAATCTTCGAGATCTTCCAAGCATCCTAAAACAATGCCAATACTTAGTGCCAGTGAAACCTGTAGCTTGTGCTATCACACGACCATCTTGTGTGACTATACTCAAGTTGTGTGACCAGTTTCTACAAACTCCCCCTTTTGGTATTGTTTTAGATCAAACACCAATGATCTGCATAGACCTTCATGCTTCACAAGAAAATCATAGCATGCATGTTAAACTATAAGCATGAAACGAAAAGAAAAACCTAAGTAAAGTATTCAAGTCCTAAGATAGTGGCACACAGGACAAAGCAGATAGCTCACAGGCTACCTCACAAAGAAAACCAAAATAATA
This sequence comes from Catharanthus roseus, assembly GCA_028651295.1. Lineage (NCBI taxonomy): Eukaryota > Viridiplantae > Streptophyta > Magnoliopsida > Gentianales > Apocynaceae > Catharanthus > Catharanthus roseus. The sequence continues at coordinate 23,693,471 of JAPQWS010000153.1, read as the reverse complement.
ATCCAATTCATAGCCAATTCAATTTAAGGCCATAACTGGCCAACCAAGGTAATTTATAAGGTTAACAAGCACTACACTGTAGCCTGGTACTCCTTCTTTTGATCTTAAACAATGCTCAGGGGATTTATCCTTGAGATTCTGGATGTGTTGCTGCATTTTGAGAATAGAAACTAGGCTTGTGATCACTTGATGATTCAGCAACTGGGAGTTGGAGGTGAGGGTGAGGCCATCCTCGTACTGGCCTGCTTCGTTTTAGATGACTGTTGCCTTGTAAACCTTCCCAGCTAGTGTGTCCTGGTATTGATGGAGTGGGAGAAGGTGACACTGCACCAGGAGCTACAATCTTTGGCATCACCAGAGGGTCTAGTTCCTTCACCCAGGAGTCAGTGGGCAGAGAAAAGTTCCTGCATCAAAGTATGTATTCAAAAATCAAACAAGGAGAGGGAAGAGCAATCTTACTAGCCTTCTTCTATTCTATTTGTCTGAGGTGTTCCTGAATATGACAGTACATAAATTGATCATCTTCTGGTGGCAAAGGCATAGAGCAAGTGATCCCTTTCATTTAAGATAGCAGTGAGATTGGTAGTAGCAGCTAATTTTCACAAAATAATCTAGACAGGGCTCTGTATGACATTTTTAGCATATTTAAGTTAAGCCTGTTAGTCTCTCGCCAGACAACCCCTGTGTCCTCAGTTAGAACCTGTATCATCTCATCAAAATCAACTTCCTCCTCCAAACCTGTCCCTTCAATATCACTGAAATGTGGGCAGCTAAGGTAGTGTGCAGTATTGGCAAGAGAGAAGTCAATGATATGTCCTCTTACATAAACTTGACCACAAGCCTGGCTCTCAGTGTTGCCAAAGTTTTTAGATAAGTTGACAAAGAACTCTTTAACTAATTTCTCATTGTAAATAGAGCTAACTCCACGTAGCCCGTTCCGAACAACAACTCCATCACTTTATATTGTTCAAACACTTCTTAGCTGACTATTTTTTTAGCCATGATTGGTTTCCCAATCAGTTCTACCATCCTCAATTCAATAGTCTTATTGTAGAAATGTTTGTCAAAGCATTCATGTCTGAGGGGAGCAGGGGGAGGAGTAGCAGCTCGTGCCTTTTTAGCATTAGATTTTGAAGATGAAGCTTCCTTGTGAGCTGCTCTGGTTCTCTTAATTCCCTGGCTTAATCTAGTGCTGGGGGTTGCCCCTATTACCTCCAGGTCTGACCCAGAGCTTCATTTCTCCTCAATATTGTGCTCCCCCTCATAGCCTTCCGCAACCCCTTCATCAATATCTTCAATAGACAGATTTATAGACTTGTCAACAGGTAAAAGTGGCAGTACAGTAATAGGAGTAAGTTCATCAATAAAATAATGCAAGGTATGCTTTAGTAGATATGAACTTAGTTCCCAAACTTTCAATAGCAGGCAGAGATAAGGTAGTTTTCAAAAAATATCCAGGCACATGTGCATGTATTTTCAAATGAAAATCATAAACAGATAGAACATGCAGCAACAAAGGATTTAGCACAAATGAGATTTGAGTGCCTGAGAATCTCAGCCTAAACATGAACAGAAATTCATCCAGAGTATCTAAGTATTGTCCAAGGGACAGAGAAGTTACCGGTCTAGTCACTGGAATGACCTGAATAGTAGACGACGTTGCTGTACTTGAGGACCCAGGAGAAGTGTATCTCATCATTGCCAAGAGAGAGAGAGTATGATCATCGTGTCTCAAGGCAAGTGATTTCCTAGGTCGAATAGATTGTTTGCCAGCCATGGTTTAAAGATCGACACAGATTGTCAACGTCGGAAGCTGTGCAGAGATGGTGATACTGCACCAAAGAAGAAGAATTAAGAGACTAAAACCCTACGGAATGCAGAGAGAACTTTGAGAATGGCGGCGAAACAAGTCTGATTTGAATGACTTGTGAAATGGGAATCGTGTGATGATTTGATTTATGAGAGAGAAAGTCCCTTCTTTTTCGTGTCAGACTTAATGATGAACTCTGCTTCCAAGGTGTGTATGTGTGAGCGGGGAGATGTGCTGCTAGCTGATGTTCATGGTGTGACAAGGAATGTTAGCAATACATTGTCCTGAGTGTGAGATTTGAGAACGTCCATTGAGCTCTCACACTACATGTACCTTTCTAAGATTTTACGAGAGTTAAGAAATGATAGCATAGTTAGACATGCATCTCACACACTAGTTGGTCATATAGATCTCCAATGCCTGTCTGAGTTCTTTGAATCTCATGGCATCCAAGGACTTAGTAAGGATGTCAGCTAATTGTTTCTGTGTGCTCAAATACTCCAAGCTCACAATCTGTTGTTTGACCAATTCACGAATAAAGTGATGTCTTATGTCAATGTACTTGGTCTTACTGTGTTGCACATGGTTTTTGGTGATGTTAATTTTACTAGTGTTGTCACAATTTATGATTAGCTCCTTTTGTGCAATCCCATAATCACTTAGCATTTGTTTCACCTAAAGGAGTTGTGTGCAACAACTCACAACAGCAATGTACTCTGCTTCTGCAGTGGATAATGAGATACAATTTTGTATTTTACTATACCAAGAGACCGGATTGTTTCCAACATAGAGCACCCTCCAAATGTGCTTTTTCTATCATCATAGTTTCCATCTCAATCCGTATTACTATAGCCAACAAGATGAGTTGTGGTGTCCTTACTATAGAACAACTCATACTCAGTAGTGCCATACACATATTTCAGAATGCGCTTTTACTGCTTTCTTGTGTGACTCCTTAGGATCCGCTTGGTATCTTGAAACACTCCAACACTATATAATATATCAGGTCTACTAGCTGTTAAGTAGAGTCAGGGACGGAACCAGCGGGGGGCTCGGGTGGGCTCGAGCTCTCTCGGGAAATTTTGAATAGTTTAAAATTTTTAGGTATTTTACATTCAAGCTCTCTAGTTTTGTTTCAATATAGCCTCCCCAAACCGTAGGTGCTGACTTTCAAATAAAAAAAAAACACTGAAAACCCTCACGCAGCCAGCAGCTGAAAACAGAAACAAAAAGAAAAACACTCTCTGTTCTCTCTCTCTCTCTCTCTCTCTCTCTCTCTCTCTCTCTTTGATTCCACAACCACAAGTCTTCCTTCCTCCTTCCTTGGTTGTCTCGACTCGGCAGCATGGTGCAACAATGAGTGGTGAGTTGATGGACAGATGATAGGTGATGGCGACGGCGGCGACCAGGCGGACCAGCAGCAGCAAGCAGGCTTCCAAATTCCAATTCCAAGTTCCATCAGTTCTTCAAACTTTGAAGAAGAAGAAAGTAAGTTTTCTAATTAGATTTTATAGATTAATCTATGTAGAAACATTTTTTATTTTTGATTTTGGTAAATAGATTTTTGATCGCTAAAATTTTGATTTTGGTAGTGAAAAAATTTCTAGGATTTTTTTGGTAAAAATATGATTATTATGTAATTTATGTTCTAATTAATTATTATGTCATAAGTGAAATGTGTTGAATCGTGAATTTAAAATAGTTAAATATTATATAGGATTTTACTATGGAGAAATATTTTGGAAAGTGGACGAAGGGTCCTAAACTGGTTGAAGAAAAATCATCTAATAAAGGAAATGTTAATAATAAAGATCGTGGGAAAATGATTAAGAATGATTTACGCAATAGGATGAGAGATGAGTTTCTCAATGACATTTTGATTTGTTATGTTGAGCAAGAGATTTTTATGAGCATTGAAATGAAGACATCTTGTAGCAGTTTCAGAATATGCAAACTCGAAGAATAAAATTGCCATGTTAATCATTCTGTTCACATGTAAAACTCTATTTTAGATCATTTTTCAGCAGTGGTTTCTTTTTCATTGTTAAAGTATTTGTATGAATGTTATTTATTTTTATATTAATCTTCTAATTGTTCTAAATCAATTGTGGGTCATATTAGATTTCGTCTTCTGATCGTGCTCGTCTGTTATCTCAAGATTCTTAACTTTGACAGAGGTATTTATCCCCTGAGTGATGGGTAATCATTCCTCGTGAGTGATGGGTGATCACTCCTCATTGGTAATGGGCGATTACCTATTTTTTGCTATTTTATTTTTAAATTTAGAATTGTAATGTTTATCCCGTGAGTGATGGGTAATCATTCCTCATGAGTGATGGGTGATCACTCCTCATTGGTAATGGGCGATTACTATTTTTTTGCTATTTTATTTGTAAGTTTGGAATTGTTTGGATAGTTTTGTACTTGGAATGCATCTATAAAATAGACGAAATTCTTGCAAAATTTTTATTGTTCTTTAGCCCCCAAACCTTTTTATCCTGGTTTTGTCCCTGAGTATAGTAATCATCGATCATGATTGTATACTCATGCTGATCCACACCTGTTCCCATCTCATACTTGTTTATCTTGAGTGTGGTACTCATGGGTGTTCTTACTATCTATCCATTCTCCACACCGAACTTTTTCACTAGATTCTTTGCAAATTTTGCTTGAGAGAGAAATATGTCTTCCTTCATTTGTCTGATTTGCAATCCAAGAAATTATGTTAGTTCACCCACGATATTCATTTCAAATTTAGTTCTCATGGATATGACAAATTCCTGAGTGAGCTCCTTTGATGTGGATTCAAACACTATGTCATCAATATATATCTATGCAATGAGCACATGCTGTGCAGTTCTTTTGATGAACATAGTCTTATCCATACTCCCTCTAATGTATCCTTTGTTGAGAAAATAGTTTGTGAGCTTTTAATACCATACTCTTGGAGCCTGCTTTAATCCATAAAGAGCTTTTTCTAACTTATAAACATGATAAGGATACTTTGGATTCACAAGTCCTTTTGGTTGTTCAACAAATGCTTCTTCTTGTAATATTCCATTCAGGAAAGCACCTTTAACATCCATCTGTTGGTGTGCGAAGTTCTTGGCATACGTAATGGAGACCAATAGTCTTACAGATTCAAGTCATGTGACTGGAGCGAATGTTACATCAAAATCCAGTCCCTCTACTTGAGTATACCCTTGTGATATTACCTTCCTTTATTAGTTTTGTTCTTGAATATTCACTTGGTACCAATCACATTCAGACCTTCTGGTCTTGTGATAAGTTCCCATACATTATTTCTCTTAAACTATTGCAACTCTTCTTGTATTGCTTCAATCCAGTATTCATCAATGAGAGCCTCCTTGACATTCTTGGGTTCAAGTGTAGAGGTGTAGCATGTCATACTGATCATCATGGCCATCTGATTATAGTCTACACTTTTCTTGCTTCTAGTCTTCGACCTTCTGTGATGTCACTATTGATCGCAACTGTAGGATGATTCTTCAGAAGTCTTATGTCCTTTCTTCTTGCTTTTTCATTATCCTGAGTATGAGTCACACTCCTATCGACTGAAAAGTTTGAAGAACCTTCAACATTGCATTGTCACTTCAAGTGTGCTGTCTTCATCATCAACAACTTGATCTCTAACACTTAGTTTCCTAGTGTCATTATCCTCAATAGTCATATCTATTGATTCTATGACTACTCTAGCGCGTTTGTTAAACACATTGTATACATGACTATTTGTGGAATATCCTAGAAATATTCCTTCATCACTTCTATCATCGAATTTTCCTAGATGCTCTCGATCCTTCAAGATGTAGCATTTACTTCCAAACACATGCAGGTAACTTAGCTTAAGCTTCTTGCCCTTCCATATTTCATATATATTTTGTTCATCGAGGGCCTTAGAAACACTCTGTTAATGATATGATCAGCTTTGTTAGTTGCCTCTCCCACCAACTACATTATAGTCCATTGGAATTCAGCATCACACGGATCATGTCTTAAATTGTTTTGTTCTTTCTGTCAACCACACCATTTTTTTGTGGTGTCTTTGGTGCTGAGAACTCATGTCTGATACTGTGTGACTCATAGAACTCTAAAAACTGACTACTATCAACTCTTTGTCATGATCACTTCTTAGCCTTCTCAATCTGAATACTTAGACATATCTTTCTGAATGCATGGAATGAATCCGACTTATCCTTAAGAAAGTCTATCCATGTGTATCTTGGGAAGTCATCGGCACACACCAAAGCACACCATTTTCCACCAGTGCTTTTTACTTGTGTGGGTCCAAATAAATTAATGTGCATTAATTCCAAAATATGTGTTGTTGTGATATCTCCAACTTGAGTGTGCTTGGCTCTGACTGGTTTACTAATCTGGCAGTCTTCACACAGTAACTTACACTCCTATTTTGAATTGAGGGATTACTCTAACAATTTGTTTACTTCCAAGTTTGTGTAAGTGCCTATAGTTCACATGCCCAAGTCGTTTATGCCACAGTACAACTTCTCCAATTTGTCCAGCCAGATATAAATGTTCTTTCATTGTGATCATCTGGTAGCAATTGTCAGCTGTTCTAGTTCCTAGCATCTTCTTTTGTCAAAATACACCAATAGATCATCATCATCATCACACAATTAACTTATGCTTATCAGATTAGCTTTCATTTCTTCGATGTGTAGCACATTGGATAATATTGGTATTCATTCTATATTTAGCTTGCCCACACCAACTACTTTGTCTTTCATACCATCAACAATATCATAATACCTTTATGACACACTATATAATCTGTAAGATATTATTTATTTCCTGTCATGTGGCATGAGCATCCGCTGTTGAGATACAATACACTCCCAAGATTTGTTGACAGAGATAGATGAGCTACATTACATCTCAACTGATCCTTTTTTAATCCAAAGCCAATGCATCTTGACTTCTCCTTTAGTTAAGGCATGTGTGTGAAGCACTCTTCCTTGCTTCAGGTTTCTAATTCTTCTGTAGCATTGATGGCACATATGCTTGATCATTTTGCAGTAATCACACCTAAGTGGAGGCTCTCTAGGTTTGTATTTCTTGACTTTTTTTAGCTTGACTTAAGTTGTCTTTGACAAATACTTCTTCCAACTTGCCATTCGTTGTGCAACTGCTTCCATGTGTGATATGAGTACCTTTTTTGTGATTGAGATTTGTGCCAGTGTAGCCAAGTCCTGATTTCATTCCAGCTGGTCTTCCCATATAGATTATTTCATCAAGTTTAGCCTTTCCAGTGTTTAATCTTGCTATTTTACCTTCAGCCACGTTTTACTCTATCAGTTGCATCATTGACCTGCGCCATTAGCTCATAGTTTCTTCTTTCAAGAATATCTTTTTGTTCCTGGATCTTCTTTAGGCTATCCTTTAGGTCTTGATGTAACTCCACAAGTCCAACACACTTAGTGTAGAGCAGGCTATACTTATCTTGCAATTCCTCATAGGACACTTCTTCATCATTATAGATGGAGTCATCATCACTGTCACCTTGGTGATTGTTGTGTGTAGATGTATATCCCAAATCTGTGACCATATTGAACGCCAATGTCTCATTGGAATTAGTGTCCTCTTCATCATCTTTAGTATCACTTTTCTTAACATAATCACTGAGGGTAGTGTTTATAGATTTGTTTTTCTTCAAGGTGTTGGCAAATGCTGCCTAGATATGACCATATCCCTCACACACTCTGCACTGTATGCCTTTTCCTTTTTTTACTAGTGTTAAACTTCCTTTTTATTATGCTACCTTCAGACGTAAACTTATTAGGGCCTTTCTTGTCCCTGTTATCAGTCTTGAACCTTTCTTGAGGCTTAGATGTTCTTCCAGTTCTACAAAGAAACTTTCCAAAGTCTTGTGTGAGTATTATAACCTTCTACAGAATAAGGCGTGTATTAGATGAGTTGTGTTCTGCTTTCAGTTCAATACCCTTACCTTTGGATTCAACATCAAGATTCATCTCATATCCTCAAGGATCCCAAAAGATCATTCAAAGGAAGTTTTGTCGTATCCTTTGCTTCTATAATTGCTGGAACCTTAGGACGAAATTGTGCAGGTAAGGATCTTAGTGCCTTTCGAACTAGTTTCTCTTCCAAGAACTCCTCACCCAATTGATAAGCTTTATTTACAATGTCTCTAAGCTTGCCACTGAACTCACCAACTATTTAATCCTCTTGCATCCTTAATTCTTCAGACTGAGTAGTCAACATCTACAATTTGGAAATTCTCACAGCATGGGTACCTTCATGAATGGTTTCCAAAGTTTCCCAAGCCTTTTTTGTATATGTGCAAGTTGAAATCAACTTGAATTGCTACTCATCCACACCGTATAATGTTTAATGCCTTAGCATTAGCTTGAGCAGATTTTCTCTCAGCATCAGTCAGAATCTAGGCTTCACAAATACCTTAGTTAATTTAGTTGTAGCATCTTCCTCGGTCTTTGTAGGAAGTTTCCATTCAATCTCAATAGCATCCCATGCAATCTCATCCAAGGATTTAATGAAAATTTGTGTCTTCATCTTCCAATAGACATAATTTGTACCTTTGAGCAGAGGAGGTCTGGTAACAAATCCAAATGCAAACTCCCTTTGCATACAACGCAGTTGAACTCCCTTCAACTTTTCAAGCTCCCCCTTGGAATGTGACTTCTTAGGCTTAAATTCCCTTCAACTTTTTAACTCCATTGAACAACAGTGATGCTTCTTTCCCAAGAAGCAAGATGATATTTGATATAAGGCCCAATGTTGAATGCTGCTGACACAGTCTTCTAAAACTGGACAAGAACAGTTTATGCAAGATTCATTAAATCTATGAACTTCTCAATCTATGAATGCATAAACTAGAACTTCAAGTATTACTGTCAAAAGCTTAGCGCTATGAACTTTGATTGCAAAACGACTAACCCTAAAATGCCTTCATCATTCACTTTAAATACTTAGGGTTATTCTTCCCAATAAGGATTCCAAATCCTTCCCTTAGCTGAACATATCTAATTTTCAAGAGAGATTTGATTCCTTATTTAATTTAGCTTCCTAAATAGGTCATGCATCGTTTAGAGATCTATTTTCCTAAACCGTGTATGATATATGCAAGGAAGCTAGGATTTGCTCAATCTTCAAAGATCCCAAAGTTATCTTCCAAATCCTTAAACAATGCCATCATATAAATCCTTTGACTCCAAGTGGCCCCATGTTGTGTTTCGTGTTGCCCTGCCTCAACACTTGTTCAATCAACACAACATGGTTTAGACAAAATCCTTAACATATAACATGTTCAAATTTCCATTGCTTAACTTCCGTTTTGGTCTACCACATTAAACTTTTTAAATCGCAGTTCTTAAAAGTTTTGTTGAAATTTGCCTAAATATAGTGTAACAGAATCTATTCTCTGTAAAAGGAGGTTGCCACATAACTTGATTTCGCGTAACAGATAAAATCCCTTTGTGGCGATCGGAGATTAAACAAACATGTTGATCCTTGAGGACATTTTTCCATAGCAGTTTGAGAGACCAATTCCAACTTTTGAATGACTCTTTATCAACAATTGCAAATGCTAACGGGAACAAATGGTTATTCACATTCCATGTGCTTGCAATTAATAGTACGCCCTTGTATGGTCCCTTAAGATGAGTACCATCAACGGAAATGACTGGCTGACAGTGAATCCCATTATACAAGGCTTGAAAGCCCAAAAAAGAAATTTAAACATAGTCTGGGGGAATGCTTGTTCTGTGATGCAACCACTCATAGACAGTTCCTGGGTTAGAGTTCTTCATCGCTTGGAGATACTTGGGTAGAATTGAAAAAGTGGTCTCCTAACTGTCGAATACCCTTTCCACCGCAAACTTCTGAGAGTGCCATGCCCTCTTGTACTTACAACCCATTTGAAGGAATACTCGACTTCTTGGATCATGTTTTGTACATGAATCTCGGGATCATTGGAAACAAGATAAGATGTTAGCTTCGAAGTAAATTTTGATGCCATATTTGGATGCATGTTTTCACTAACTTGAACAAGACATATGTGTTCTTTGATGAATCTAGTTGTAACGCCCTACCTGGTAAGCACCTTGCATGACTCTAAAGTGTGGGCATCACGAACATAAAGTTTAGGGTCTGACGTAGTGGAGTAAAGTGTTTTTGGCACTTTGCGATATTTTTGTAGATACTTAGGAATGAGAGTAAAACTTTATTACAATAAGATTTTATTAGTGGAGTTTATAAGTGTCTTCAAGTGGTGAATTTAATAATAAGATATTGAATCTGAGACAAAAATATATTTTGAAGGAAATTAGAATCCAAACATAATTTTTGTGGGACAATATAAATATTCATAACATTTGTTTTTCTTTCGATTGGGCGTAAGATTTTATTATTAGTATTATTAGTAGTAGTTATAGTCACACTTCTAAGGGTTAATGAAAAAAAGAAAGAAAGAAAGTACATGATTACCAAGTTCCACTAATTCCTTACTAACCAAGCCATGTCCACCGCCACCTCAACTCTCCACCTGTCACAGCTTTATTTTTTTTCTTTTGCTCACGACACTGCCTACAATCTCTATATATACCACAATCTCATATTCATTTTTTTATTTGTTTTGTTTGGCAGCCAAATCCATCTTCTAATATAGAAGTTAGTTTTTTCTCTTAGTTTTAGTTTAGAAATCTTTATATGTAAATAGATTTGCTTGTCAAGATTCTTAGGTACTAGAATGGCCACTTGTTTTTTCTTTTTTTTTTCTTTTTGTTTTCAATTTTTTCTTTCTTGTTCCACGAGAGTATATATAGATAAAGGTATAATAAATAGTTAAGTTTTTTTTTTCTTTTTCTTGGATTTATTTCTCTTTATTTGATCAGGGATAAGGTTAATATTGGTTTCTTAAGAGAGTATATTTTTAAGGATATAGAATTTTCGATCTTTTTAAAGAACTACTATATGTATGTATATATATACCCTAAGATCGTAAAGAAATAATTATACTTGTTGGCGAATAGAAATGTTGTGATTTTTTATAATTAGGTATTTTTATTACTCTATTTGTAGGATCATAATGTGAGTTCTGCGCTTAGGTGAGTCCACAAACCCCGTTTTATTATTTTGTTTCAAATGTTACAAGGCGATATATATGACTTCTAAGCTTATCATAAAATATTTACTGCTTTTAGAACGACATAACTTAGCATGTTTTTTAATTGGGGATGTTCTCCACAATGTGTTATCATGTTCCTTAGAAATGCGTAGTCCCGACCTTGCCAGCACCCCCCGCCAAAACGGCTCCGAAACAAACAAAAGGGTGCTTCTTCAAGTATTGATTCCCATAGTTCAAAACTAAAGGTTTGGATGTACTTCTGTTTTCTCCCTAGAAGAGATATTTGAGTTTGAGGCTCTAGAACACTTAAATCGGGCTGGGTCAGATGCATCGCCTCCCCGAACCCAGGAAGTCTAGCTAGATACCAAATCCTATGAAAGAAATCCGTATCTTTGCTACGTAGGTGCTTTCATCAGCTGACCTATCTTTGGACAATCACCACGTTCGTCTTAGAGTACCAGTCAAGCTCATCACTAGGTACAAAGGATTCGAAACATATGATTCCCTTCCCTCCCCGGTATCGTCCCACACAGAAAGAAAGTGTGCGGATGTCTTTCGTTGTGCTAGCCCTCATCAGGGAATTGAACCGGTCCGACTTCAATTCGGACACAAGTTAGGAAGGGACACTGGGAAAGCGCAGCTGAACCAATCCAGTGCCACAGATTGAATGCGTTGCTAGATCGAACCACAGACAAAAATGAGGTTCATGGAGGAGTTGGAGTAACCGCTTCGCCGATAGAAAGATTTGCATGCGACAGAGATCCCAATTCCGTGCTATGGAAGAAGAAGTAGGTCACCGAAAGGTGAAACTCATATTCTCAAACTAAAATTATCTCATGAGCAAAGGAACATAGACAATGAAATTAATATAGATCCTAAGAATAGAGGTGCTCCGTATAGGTATTTTTTTGTTTTTAAAATAAATTATTATTATTGTGAAAAGAATTAGTATCGTACACAGGTTTTTTGAGAATATTTATGAGTTGAAAATGCTCTAGTATTGAAGAGTTGCATGGTTTGATATACATGAACATAGGCCTGGTATATTTGTAAAATCTGCATAAGTATGAGTTGACTGGCGGGTCAGGATTTTGCTATTCTAAAATATTTATGACTTGAATTTGTTTGGACGGCCGAGCAAGTGGCCTTTTGTATTGTAAATATATATGAAAACCCCATTCCGAGCAGGGATAAACTTCTGGAGTTGATCGTGTGTTCAAAAGTATTAGAGGATTGCACTGTATGTGGCTAGTCCCCCATACTAGGGCTTCTTTCGATGACGTGGACGGTTTCAAACTCTGGAGGGTGGATCCACTTGAGAGAGAGTGTAATACCGTGGAGGGTTTGGCCCGATCAGTATTACGTCAAACATCGTATCATACTCTGCGATGGGACGACCGCCTTTTAGAGGGTCAGGAAGGACTTGAAATCAAGATTGGTCTCAGAGAAGACCTAGTAGGTGCCCCAGGATCTATAGCCTAGTTTTATATGAATGGAGAGTGCGGTGGTTATGGAATTGAGCGATCGTAAGATGTTTGGCTGATATTGATTACGAGATGTCGGAACTTGTTTCCGATGACCTTGTTATGGGTTATGGACTTTGTCCGTAGAGCCCAATTTTTGCATTACATGATATTTTGAATTCGGGTGTAGAAGCTGCACTGATGTGTCATGATTCGCTCAGACTTCCCAGTTGCGTTCGAACCCCTCACATAGGTTCAAGTATCGCTACCCTTAAAATAACAAAGGAAAATGCTTTCTTATAACATTACATGAATTGTTTTCATAAAGCTACATCATTATTTTTCTAAGAGTATCACTAAAACACACACACACGTGGACTCACTGAGCGTTCGCGCTCACGTCTTTCCTCATCATATTTTTTTTCCAGTTGACTCAGGATGAATAGTGGCGCAGTAAGCTGTTAAAGTTTTATGCATGGAGTTTTTGGATCGGGTCTTTTCCAGAAGGACATGTGTGTTTGTTTTTCTTATGCTTGAACTGTGTGTAACGTTTTCTATTTCTCAGGTGGATTTGGTTATGTAAAATATTTTCTCCCTATAATAGAAATATCATAAGAAGCTTCCTTGAACTTTATGCTATGAGCGTTTTTATGGTATTCAGACTACTTATTTCTCCGTTGTGTATTATATGAATGTACTTTTTAAGTGTTGCCCCTGGTTTTGCTTTTGTTCTTTTTTTTCCGAACTTGTAGTTTAGTACCGAGAAGCACGCTGATACCGTACTCACTCGCAGTTAGCCTAATGGAGGGGTTGGGGGTATCACATATGGTATCAGAGCATTTAGGATCGGTACTAGGTTCGAATCATTGGATATTAGACGAGCTATAAGAGTCAACCGCTTAAACATTAATGTTAACCACATGATTTATTGGTTAGTGCTGACCCTAAGATTTTGTTTTATAGGTATTGGATGACACACTATTCTCGTAGGTGGGTATACCAGGAGTAGGGGGGTAAACGAGTCTAGATCCTCTAGGTACTCCCAGACCTAGACCCATACCCTTATAGTGAAACATGGACCAAGACTTAGACCCAGACACTCTGGGTGTAAAATTTATAGACCCAGACCTGACGCTTCAAGGTCTAGGGTAGGGTCTGGGTATACCCAATACCCATATGACATTTTTCTATTTTTTTTCCTGTTAAACAAAAATATATATAAAAGTTTTTTTTTAGAAAATCTAACCTTAAAAAATCATGCCTCTGTTATTCTCCTTTTGAAACAAACAACCACTGGTATAAAATTTTAAATGAGAGAAACAAGTCTACAAGAAATATTGAATGGAGAAAACAATAGTACTGATATCTCGAAGAAGATGAAATCTTGAAGAGAATTTCTCTTTTCTAAACTATGAAAAAAATTTTTCTTCTCTTCTCTAAACTAGGAAAATAAACCACTTAATATTATAAATTTATAAATTATGTATTAATAAAAAAATATAAAATAATATAATATATAAATATATATTATAATTTTATTATAACGAGTATATGGGTCCGGGTATCATTGCACTCTACCCAGACCCATTTAATAGAATCTATATGGGTATGGGTATGGGTACGGGTCCGCAGGTATAAAGTTTTAACCTTACCTGCTATAAATGAGTATAGACCCGCGTGGGTACGGGTAAGACCCGTCCTGTTTACGGCCCTAACCAGGAGGGCACGTTCGAGGGCGGGTCCAGCAGGGCTGTATCATCATAATCTTATTCCATTAGGGAGATTATCCCAGAGAGAGACCTGATCCCAGTGGTTGACCTTTTAGACGGTGAGTCGGTAGAGGGACTTGCGACACAGGGGGGTAGAGCTTGGGGCGTTAATAGAGGAGGAACCCATCGAGCCCGAGTCGGATTCAGAGACAGTAGCATAGCCAGAGGGAGTCGCATCGGCTGAAACTGAGGGTGTGGGCACCTTTGTAGCGGGTGGTTCCCCGTTAGCAGTATCGCCTATTCCTGTCCTATCTGTGGAGTTCGCATCCTCCTTACCATCATTACCACTATTGGGCGAGGTTAGGGAACAAAATATTTTTGGTTACTATATGTGGTGCGAGCAGCAGATTGAGGCCGTAAGTCAACTGATTGCAGAGTTGAGGAGTGAGGTTGCTTGGATGGATGGCTTATTTTACACGACTCGTGAGGCTCATTGACAGGAGATGGTGAGGACTGATAGGTTGGAGATGGAGCTAGCTTGGATCGAGAGGCACACTGCAGAGAGAGAGAGAGAGAGAGAGAGAGAGAGAGAGAGAGAGAGAGAGAGAGATCCTCGAGCTAATTGAGGGGCGAGATTAGCTTAGGTGATTCTCCACCTAGTTTCTTAGCACCACCAGAGACTCTGTGGATAGGGCCCGTGCTTAGCTGGAGTCCTGGCCAGAGTTTTCTAGTAGTTAGCACCACTAGGCGGAGTTAGACTTTGGTTAGAGTATCGAGATATTTGTATATTTTTAATTACTTGGATATGTTTGATTGATGTTTTGGTTGGTATGTGGTATGGTAGCTTTGGGGTCGTGGATACAAGGTCCTCGGGTTTTGGGTATGTATAGTGACCCGGCCACATACTTTTAAGTGGTAGGACTAGGATGATCTACTTGTATTTTGACACAACTTGTACTAAAAATCCTCATTTTGAGTTATATATATATATATATATATTTATATGTATGTATTGATGTTTGTGCCTATGATGAGTTTATATCTACTTGTTATGGTATATTTGCAAACTTAGAGGTCTATTAGTACTGGAACTTCTTGTTGTTTAGATGTATGTTGGGTTCACGCTCTCTTAATCATATGGATGATGCCGTATCTAAAAGTTCTCAAAATAGACAGTCTAAACCCACACCTCGTCCATAACAAGCTACGCACAGGATAATTGAGAATTTTATGGTCAAGATGACGGAGTAGTTAGAAGCTTCAATGGCAACTAGGAGGAATGAACGAGTACCTGCCACTGAAGTGGATGAAGCATTGGAGCAATTTTTGAAGTTTTGACCCCCGAAATTCTATGGAGAAGTTGAATAAGAGATCAAAGCAGTTGAAAGATATTTACGATACCCTTAAGTACGATGATGCCATAAGAGTAACGTTCATGGCTTTTAGACTTTGAGAAATGGCAAAAGATTGGTGGCTTAGAGCTTCTGAAGCTCGTGCACTTAAGGATCGACCATGGACTTGGAACGATTTTCAAGAAGAGTTAAAAAATGAGTACATACCTCGTTGGATTCACGAGCAATGAGAGGACGAGTTTCAACAACTAAGGCAGGGTAACCTTACAGTTTTCGCAGTACACGGCGAAATTTAATAGGTTGGCTAAGTATTGTCTAAGGTTGATAGACACTGGCGAAAACAAGACACGACAGTTTGAGAAAGGATTAAGGGTTGAGCTGCAACGGGCTTTGGATCCTTTACCACCGATAGAATTTGCGACAGCAGTAGAAGCTGCCACAAGGACAGAGATGGCTGATCAGACGGTTATACAAAGGAAAGTAGCCATTGGCCTAGCTACACCCCTATATAAATGTCCTGGACAAGGATCATGGAAACTTGGAGATTCCAAGAGGCTCTGAGGCGAGCAAAGGATAGGAAATGGAGGCCGAAAAACCCTAACACCTGAAGGGGTCTACGGAGTATGTACATACTGTGGACGAAGTGGACATGTGGCAGAGACTAGGGCTGTAAACGGGTCCAGACCCTCAGGGTACCCTCAGACCTAGACCCATACCCTTATAGTGAAACTTGGACCTAGACTCGGACCCATACCCTCCAGGTATAAAATTTCTGGACCCAGACCTGACCCTCCAGGGTTCAGGGTAGGGTCGGAGTATACCCGTACCCGTATGACATCTTTCTATTTTTTCCCTGTTAAACAAAAATATATAAAACAATGTATAATTCTAAAATAAAAATTTTAACATGATTAGCATACTCTCCTTAACATTTCTTTCAACAAATACAATCATTTAACATATACATAAATGAATAAGGATATAGACCCCTTTAACTATATTAAATCAGTCTGTAATCCAAATTCCTGAACAACCTCTGAGTAAAGAGTATATGTAATAATACGATGTCGGCTAATAGATAAGTCAAATAATAGCATATAAGATAGAGAACGACAAAGAAAAACAAAGAAAAAGATTGTCCTTTTTGTCATGATCCATATTTTCAGCAGTTCTATGAAATAAAAAATAAGACAAAAATATTACTATCATAAATTGCTTTTACACGGGATGAAAGAATATATTTTTATATTTAGTAAAAATAAATTATTTGTGAAATGGAATTTGAAATAAAGTTGAAAATAAATAAATAATTTGAAAGAGGTTAGTTGGGCCAAGTCCATCAACTAAAGAGTCTCTATTTAGGACTGAAAAGGAGGAAAAAAAGAGAAGGACTGAAAAGGAGAAAAAAAGAGAAAAGGAGGGAAAAAAGAGAAGAGGTTAACAACATGATTTAAACCTGCATAGACACAACACACAAGATTTTAAGTTTGTTTCTTTAACCACTCAGACATACCTCCTTAAGCACATCCACTATCCTCCATCTAATGTAATATATATAAATATATATTATTTTATTAATACCGGTCTGCGGGTATACGGGTTTGGATATTTTCATACCCTGCCCAGACCCATATAACAGAATAAATATGGGTATGGGTACGGGTACGGGTCCGCAGGTATAAAATTTAAACCTTACCCGCTAAAAACGGGTATAGACCCGCACGGGTACGGGTAAGACCCATCGCGTTTACAGCCCTAGCAGAGACATGTTATCGGAAGTTAAGATTATGCTACCAGTGTGGAAAACCCAGACGTGTTAGGGAACAGTGTCCTGAGACGCAACGAGCACCTTCGAAGACGTCCAAAAGAGCTGGCTGACCCCCGGCTATGAGAGGAGCAACATAAGAGAGGAATAATAAGCAACAAGTAAAGGCAAAAGTTTATGCATTGGATGGACTGCCCGTAGACACCAAAGCGGAAGTAGTTAAAGGTACGATTCAAATCTTTTCTCAACCAGCAAGAGTACTTATTGATCCTGGAGCTACGCATTCCTTTGTGAGCATGCATTTCGTAAACCATATTCCTATACCTTCTATTGTCATGCATTATCAGTTGATAGTTAGTACTCCTATGGACATGGGCAAAGTAACGGAGATAAAGTGCCCAGATTGTGACATTTATGTCAAAAGTGTAATTTTATATGACGACCTGATCGGCTTACCATTTGAGGGTTATGACGTGATACTAGGGATGCATTCGTTGTCTAAATATTACGCTCAGGTAGACTGTCGATGGAAGTTGGTTAAGTTTAGCCGACCGAGTATGCCAATCCTTGTATTCCAAGGGAAGCGAATGAAATGAGAGAATCCCTTTTATCTGGCATAAAGGCCAAAAAGTTGTTAATGGAAAGGATGTCAAGGGTAGCTAGCATATCTACTCAACAAGCCTAAGGAAGAGTTAAAATTAGAAAAATACTCGTGGTGAAGGAGTTCGTAGACGTTATCTTCGAGGAGCTAATGACGTTGCCCCTAGATTGAGAAGTGGAGTTTAGCATAGAACTGGTACTCGATGCTAAACCGATATCTCGAACCCCATATCGGATGGCACAGAAAGAGTTGAGAGAGTTGAAAGAGCAACTACAAGAACTGTTGCAGCAAGGATACATCCTTCTGAGTACATCTCCTTGGGGTTGTGCCAGTTTTGTTTCTAAAGAAAAAGGATGGGACCCTCAGGATTTGTATAGATTACAGAGGGCTGAATAGTGTGACAGTTAAAAAAAAAATACCCACTTCCACTTATTGATGAGTTATTTGTTAAAATCTAAGGAGCAGGGTGCTATTCTAAATTAGATCTGAGAAAAGGGTACAATCAAGTCAGGATAAGAGAAATATATTCCGATAACAGCTTTTAATATACGATATGAGCACTATGAGTTTGTTGCTATGCCATTTAGATTGACCAATGTACCTGCGGCATTCATGGACTTGATGTATAGAGTCTTTTGTCCTTACCTAGATAAGTTTGTGGTGATTTTTATTGATGATATACTTGTCTACTCGCCCAACCTGAAGTTCACGAACAACATCTTCGAAAAGTGTTACAAACCCTACGGGAGCATAAGTTATACGCCAAGTTAAGCAAATGTGAGTTTTGGATAAGTTAAATAACTTTCTTGGGACATGTTATCACCCAGGAAGGGATCTCAGTAGATCCGGCATAGGTAGAAGCAGTGACCCATTGGGCGCAACCCAAAACACCAACCGAAGTACGTAGTTTCTTGGGTATGGCGGGATACTATCGGAGATTCATAAAGGACTTTTGTAAGATTGCTAGACCTTTAACACAATTAACCAGAAAAGTAACCAAGTTTGAATGGACGGAGAAGTGTGAGAGAAGTTTCCAAGAATTAAAGAATCAACTGACTTCGGTACCTGTGTTAACATTACGCAATCTAAACGAGGAATAATCCCGGTACACAGATGCTTTAAGGGAAGGCCTAAGAGCCATGTTGATATAAGACAGGAAAGTTGTAGCTTATATCTTGAGAAAGTTGAAGGATCATGAACGAAATTATCCAACACATGTTTAGAGTTAGCAGCTATCGTATTTGCACTTAAGAAGTGGCGACACTACTTGTATAGGGCTAAGTATGAGATCTTTACTGATCATAAAAGCTTAAAGTACTTGTTTTCCCATAAAGACTTGAACATGAGGCAATATCGATGGATGGAGTTGCTGGAGGAATATCGATGCCCAATTTACTACCATCCAGGAAAGGCGAATGTGGTGACAGATGCATTGAGCA
Source organism: Catharanthus roseus (assembly GCA_028651295.1). Taxonomy (NCBI): domain Eukaryota; kingdom Viridiplantae; phylum Streptophyta; class Magnoliopsida; order Gentianales; family Apocynaceae; genus Catharanthus; species Catharanthus roseus. The sequence goes on along the minus strand of JAPQWS010000153.1, from coordinate 23,674,193 downwards.
AAAAGGAAAAGATATCAAGTCTTAGCTTAATGTCTACCCTACAACAAGATATTAAAAGCGTCCAAAAAAGTAATATGGGATTCCAGGAGTTTAAAAACTTTGTGGAAGCTAAGAAATTGGAGGATTTCCGGACATTAGAAACCAATGGGAACTTGTACTTTCGTAATCGGTTGTGTGTACCCGATGAAACTGAACTTAAGTGTAAAAGACTAGAAGAAGCACACAGAAGTAAGTATTCCATGCATCATGGAGAGAATAAGATGTATAAAGACTTAAAGCAAAACTTTTGGTAGAATGGAATGAAGAGAGAGATTGCGGAGTATGTGGCAACTTATATTACATGTCAAAGGGTTAAAGCAGAGCATCAAAAGTCAACAATACTACTACAATCACTACCTGTTCCTAAATGGAAATGGAATCATGTAACAATGGATTTTGTTACAGGATCGCCCCGAACCAAGGGATATAAGGATGCTATCTGGGTAATCGTTGACCAACTAATGAAAGTGGCACATTTTATTGCCATTAATATGACATACCCCTTGGACAAGTTAGCGCAGATCTATGTAGAAGAGATATTACGACTTCATGGGGTGCCTGTTGATATTGTATCAGACCGAAACCCAAGGTTTACTTCAAGGTTTTGGCCTAAGTTCCAGTCAGCTATGGGCACCAATCTAAATTATAGTACCGAGGCATACCCCCAGACCAATGGACAGTCTGAAAGAACAATTCAAACCCTAGATGACATGCTGAGAGCTTGCATCTTAGATTCTGGGAACAAGTAGGTTAATAATCTTGCTTGCATTGAGTTTACTTATAATAACAACTACCACTCCTCGATAGGGATGGCAACATTTGAAGTGTTGTATGGTAGGAGATGCAGAACACCCCTGTATTGGGATGAGGTCAGAGTTCGATCTCATTGGAGACAAAGGAATCTTGAGGCTGGAGTTGGAGGAGATGCAGAAACAAGTTAAGATAATTCAAGATCTGCTTTGGATAGCTAAGAGTAGACCGAAGAGCTATGCCAATAATTGAAAGAGGGATTTGGAGTTTAGTGTGGGATATCAAGTTTTCTTAAAACTTACACCTCATCGCAGAAAGCTTAGATACCCGAGGGGCAGAAAGTTAGGCCCCTGATATATAGGACCTTTTGAAGTTATTGATAAAGTTGGCAAAGTGGCATATCGGCTAGCCTTGCCAAGTGAGCTGATGGGTATACATGACGTGCTTCATATATCCCAATTAAAGAAGTACAATCTTGCACCTGATCATGTTCTCAACGATGACAAATTGGAATTACGAGCCGACCTATCATACGAAGAAAAACCAACTAAGATTGTGGAGCGAAGCATAAAAGAGTTACGCGGGAGGCAGATTCCAATGTGTAAGGTTGTCTGGAGGCATCATGGAATTGAAGAAGCAACTTAGGAGACTGAGGAGTACATGAAGAAGAAGTATTTAGAACTTATAGATATGTGACTATTGAATTTCGAGGACGAATATTTTTTAGGAGAGTATAATGTAACGCCCTACCGGGTATGCACCTTGCATGACTCTAAAAAGTGCAGGCATCACGAACGTTGAGTTTGGGGTCTGACGTAGTGGAGTAAAGAATTTTTGGCACTTAGCGATATTTTTGTAGATACTTAAGAATGAGAGTAAAACTTTATTACGATAAACTTTAACTAGTGGAGTTTATAAGTGTCTTTAAATGGTGAATTTAATAATAAGATATTGAATCTAAGACAAAAATATATTTGTAAGGAAATTAGAATCCAGACATAATTTTTGTGGGACAATATAAATATTCATGACATTTGTTTTTCTTTCGATTGGGAGTAAGATTTTATTATTGGTATTATTAGTAGTGGTTATAGTCATACTTCTAAGTGTTAATGGAAGAAAGAAAGCACATGATGACCAAGTTCCACCAATTCCTTACTAACCAAGCCATGTCCACCGCTACCTCAACTTTCCACCTGTCACCACTTTGTTTTTTATCTTTTGCTCACTACACTGCCTACAATCTCTATATATACCACAACCTCATATTCATTTTTTTGTTTGTTTTGTTTGGCAGCCAAATTCATCTCCTAATCTAGAGGTTAGTTTTTCTTTTAGTTTAGAAATCTTTATATGTAAATAGATTTGCTTGTCAAGATTCTTAGGTACTAGAATGGCCACTTGTTTTTTTATTTTTCTTTTTTTTCTTTTTGTTTCCAATTTTTTCTTTCTTGTTCCACCAGAGTATATATAGATAAGGGTATGATAAATAGTTAAGTTTTTTTTCTTTTTCTTGGATTTATTTTCTCTATATTTTGATCAGGGATAAGGTTTGATTGTGGTTTCTTAAGAGAACATATTTTTAAGGATATAGAATCTTCGATCTTTTTAAAGAACTACTATATGTGTGTATATATATACCCTAAGATCGTAAAGAGATAAATATACTTGTTGGCAAATGAAAATATTGTGATTTTTTTTAATTAGGTATTTTTATTACTCTATTTGTAGGATCATAACGTGAGTTTTGCGCTCAGATGAGTCCACAAACCCTGTTTTATTATTTTGTTTCAAGTATTACAGGACGATATGTATAACTTCTAAGCCTATCATAAAATATTTACTGCTTTTAGAATGACATAACATAGCATGCTTTTTAATTGGGGATGTTCTCCACAATGCGTGTTCCTTAGAAATTCATAGGAGAGGTGCTCCGTATAGGTATTTTTTTGTTTCTAAAATAAATTATTATTGTTGTGAAAAGAATTAGTATCATACACAAGTTTTCTAGGAATATTTATGAGTTGGAAATGCTCTAGTATTGAAGAGTTGCATGGTTTGACATACATGAAAATAGACCTGGCATATTTGTAAAATATGCTTAAGCATGAGTTGACTGGCGGATAGGGATTTTAATATTCTAAAATGTTTATAACTTGAATTTGTTTGGACGGCCGAGCAAGTGGCCTTTTATATTGTAAATATATATGAAAACCCCATTCCGACTAGGGATAAAGTTCTGGATTTGATAGTGTATCCAAAAGTGTCAGAGGATTGTAATGTATGTGGCTAGTCCCCCGTACTAGGGCCTCTTTCGATGACGTGGACGATTTTAGACTTTGGAAGAAGGATCCACTTGAGAAAGGGCATAATACTATTGGGGGTTTGGCCCGATTGGTATTGCGTTAGACATCGCATCATGCTCTGTGATGGGACGGCTGCCTTGTGGAGGGTCAGGAGGGACTTGAAATCAAGGTTGGTCTCAAGGTAGACTTGGTGGGTGTCCCAGGATCCGTAGTCTAGTTTTATGTGAATGGAGAGTGCTTTGGTTATGGAAACGAGCGCTCGTAAGATATTTGCGAGATACCGGAACTTGTTTTCAATGACCTCGTTATGGGTTCCAGACTCTGTCCTTAGAGCCCAATTTTTGCATTACATGATATTTTGAATTCGGGTGTAGAAGCTGTACTGCTGTGTCTTGATTCGCTCAGACTTTCCAGTTGTGTTCGAACCCCTCATACAGGTTCAAGTGTCGGTACCCTTAAAATTAACAAAAGAAAATGCTTTCTTATAACATTGCATGAACTGTTTTTGTAAAACTACATCATTATTTTTTTAAGAGTATCACTAAAACATACACACACACGTGCACTGATTGAGCATTCATGCTCACGTCTTTTTACATATCATTTTTTTTTCCAATTGACTCAGGACGAATTGTGGTGCAGTGAGCCGTTGAAGTTTTATGCATGGAGTTTTTGGATCGGGTCTTTTCCGAAAAGACATGTGTATTTGTTTTTAATATGCTCGAACCGTCTGTAACGTTTTCTTTTTCTCGGTTGGATTTAGTTATGTAAAATGTTTTCTCCCTATAATAGAAATATCATAAGAAGCTTCCTTGAACCTTATGCTATGAGCTTTCTTATTGTATTCAGACTACTTATTTCTCCGCTGTGTATTATATGTATATACTTTTAAGTGTTGCCCTTGGTTTTGCTTTTGTTTTTTTGGACTTGTAGTTTAGTGCCGAGAGATCTGGTGGAGGGGTTGGGGGGTATCACACTAGTTATCTTCCAACGACCATGAGTTGCCTTTATCTCTATTCGGATATGCCATAGACAAAATTTTGCGACGTTTATATGATAACATTTTATTGTCCATTGTTCGGTCTTACTTTTAACAATTATAAAATCTCATCCTATCCGAATAGACCATTTTTGAACTGCACAAATTGCTTGGGTTTTGTCAATGAACATTATTCCTAATTAAAGATCATTGTATCGTTCATGTCTAGCAATCAGATAGTTCCTGATTCGATAAGATCATCTATCTACTCTCCTGAACCTATATCTAGAAAAGCTCTAGATGATGTATAATTATATGGAGCATTACTAACCATTAACTACTTTGCTATTGATTCATTATAGTTAAAGATAGAAGGTTTAGGGGTATATGTCACCTTCTTCATCATAATAGCCATTGTCGCAATCAGATTCACTTGACACATCATTATCGTCATCATCGTCCTCATCATCTTCTTGTATGTCAGGGTACAACATTGATGGAACTGTCCGCGTTATTACCGTGACATGTTAAGGAACATTTAAATGATCCTCATGCATCGATACATAAGTATGCTCAACATCTGAAAATGCCTGATGACTGGACCCGTTCAAATTCAACTAGAACGTGAATGCCTTTTTTGGATATAGGTCTAAGATAATGCATTTACAGAGTATAAGTAATGCATTTCATCATCGTTGTTCATACTCTATAGAGTATAAGTAAACATGTTATGCTGCTCATAAAATGAAGGCACCCTCATTGTCATTCGAACATGCCACTGATTTGGATCTATTCCTCGAATCTTAAAATTTTTTCTAACAAGTTAAGCATGTGTCACTGTCCGGGTAAATGTCTATGTTTTCTTTGTTGCTCCGGTAAGGACCAAATACATCTTTGGCATGCTCGAAATCCAAAAATAAGACAACTCTAACAGGGAGAGTGTCATCATGTTCATTCTTTGTTAAAAATGGGTTTTGGGAATACAATTGAAGGAAAAGTATTAAAAGTTTCGAAAATAGAATTGAAGGAAAAGTATTCAAGGTTGTGGTGATGAGAAATTTGTTGATTTTCAATCCATATATATAAGCAAATTGTTTGAATATGGGTATTCCGCATTTTTGAGTTGTTAAATCATGTGATGCAAATCCACATGGGCTTGTCGGATTTGAGTTCAAAAGCTTTAAAGTTTTGGCGTGTTTTGAGTGCTCTTATCCATATTAAAGTGTTCACATAGGCTTGTCGAACTTGAATGAAAAAGTTTAAAAATTTTGGCATTTTTTGAGTGCTCTTATCCGTATTAAAGTGTCCACATGGGCTTTCGGATTTGAATGCAAAATTTTTAAAATTTGGCATTTTTTGAGTTCATATTAAAGTGTTCACATGGGCTTGTCGGATTTGAATGCAAAAGTATTCAAATCCGTATTTTTGAGTTGTCAAATCATGTGACATAGATTCATGTGGGCTTTTCGAATTTGAATTCAAAAGCTTAAAAATTTTGGCATTTATTCAGTGCACTTATCCGTATTAAAGTGTTCATATGGGCTTGTCGGATTTGAATGCAAAAGATAAGGTGTTCATATGATGTTGACTTGTTGGATTTGAATTCATAAGCCTTCAAATCCGTATTTTTGAGATTAGGGTTTTAGGTTTCGGGTTTAAAGTTTTTTGGGGTTTTAAGGCTTATAAATTATGGGACAAGGGTTTTAGTTGTTTTAGAGATTTTGTATTTTTTTTAATTCAAACAAGATAGCTAGATGAGTACAAAATTTAGTTGTCCTATGTACTTTCAATTTTTTTTATAATATTTTTATTAGTATAAAGTTTATAAAATAAATATTACAAATAAGATGCAATATCATCCAAAAGAGAGCAATCTTTTCAATGTCTTTAGACTGTTTTCCCTTAGCTCAACGAAATAGATAAGGTGCAAATCATATACAAAATATAATAAAGCATCATAAATAATATACAAAATATAATGTCTAAGGATAATTAGATGGAGTAAATCTTTTTTCCTTACCCTAACACGTTGACCCTCCAAGTGGCTGCATGGGTGTAAGTTCATCAGCTGGATCATCAACATGCTCCTCTGAATTGGAAGAAGATATCCCCGCTATAGGCATATGCGGCAGAATTGAACTTGATGTGGCTGCTAAATTCGGAGGTAGCGGTGCATAAAATGACGTGCCTGCTTCACTCGGAGGTGACGGAGCATCCTTGATATGCCTGTAAATGACATGCCTACATATGATATGTCTGGCGTTAAAGCCAAAGTAAATGTCGGAGCATGTCCATCTGAACTGTTAAACGGGTTAGGTGGCACATATGATCCGGGGTCTGCCCGTACTCCTTGAGATGCATCAAGAACATCATCTCTAGTGCCCTCTACCTATCCTCCCCAACCCCATCCACCAAGTCCTCGCCTTCCCCATCATCCCTGATCAAAGCCAGCATCCTTTGCAGGGGCTAGGGCATGTCCTCCACGTGCTCCTCTGCAGGCTACTCTACGCTAACCCCTCTTCACTCCACGAGCACCACGCTTAGGTACAGGCTCCCAAGGACAACGACATGATGGTTGTACTACAATGCTGAATATTCTGCTGAGAGTGAGTGCAACCCAACATACCACCAACATAAACCATGCGTCGATGAAAGTCTGGACTTTCCTCATAATGTTATTATACCTCATTGGAGACGATGGTAGTATCCAACACCTCTTTAGTCATGTCATCTACCTCCTGCAGCATGATGTCTAAAAAAATTATTAGTGAAAAAATATAAAGAAACAATATGCATAAAATTACTTAATTACCATCAACCGTCGGTCGACCCTAGCTGGCTGGTATCCATATATCTAGGTATCATGATGAGCTGGATTGCCAATATAGACTCTAATGATCTCCCGATACCATCAAATATAATCATCCAGGGATGAAGAGAGCTGCTCCATGGGTAAAAGTGGCCTATCCCAAAATGTGCTATCTCAAATCCTGCCACACTTCCACACGAGTAGCATGTTGTGTCGACCAATATGTGTGATAATTTCTTCTAAGTTGATATTGATGCAGAGAAAGGCTAATCCTGCCTAAATTATCTCATCAAGCAGCCTGGATGGTGATACTTCACTATCTCATAACATATCAGAGACACCTCTACCTGCCACAAGTCAGACGATGCCAGATTACGCTCGACATACGGGAGTTAGATAAACTGTGCAATGAATTTAAATATTTAAATAACAAGTACATTTACAAAAAGGGTTTAAAAAATTAATCTAATATAATTAAAAAATTGAAGTTCTACTTGGTTGGGTGGCATAAAGTCCAACTGATCTCAATAAGCAAGCAGGACATTCGTATGAAGCCAGCTGAGATCAAATGATGTGCACCACATAACTCCTAGAGGAGCACGGGGGTTCTTGTTCTACCTGCCTATCTAATTGGGGACGCAATACAAGAATACGCAAGTTGCCCGACATATTAGGGAGAATATGACCTCCCAAAAGTAAGAAAATAAAACCACGGGTTTCGCATGATAAAGTCATCATAGTCTCTAAACCAGTGAAATCCCTCTGGACCCAAGCCTCTATAGGTTCCTTCTTTACCTTATACCCAGAAAAATGAGTTAGCGCCAACCAGATACTGATAAGCCTCTCAATCCTATCTATCCATTGCTGCTTCCCAATACTCTAACTAGGACCTATAGCAGGCAACCTCTCTATCCGTAGTCCCCATAATATATGCACATCCTGTATTGTGACTATTATCTCATCGCATGTCATATAGAAGATATGAGTCCCAGACCTCCATCGCTCAACTAACCTAGTAATAAGTGCATGATCGAGGCCTATGTAACTCCATCTAAAAACTCCCCCTAAACCCATCCTATCAATAATGTCAATCAATCGGTTGGGCACCATACTATAAGCTAGAAACAAATTAGGACCAAAACGTCGATACTGAAGATCAGTAAAATATGTCTCATGATCCCCACTCCATATGAGCCCCAACCTATGCTCATGCTATCTCATCAATACGTCAGTGTTTATGGTTGGGTCTCGGGTGCACATTTGCTTGGACCTCCTCCATCTACATTGCATCACAAGATGCAATTAGGGTTTAGAGTTATAAGGGTTTACAATTAAGGTTATATAAGTGGGTTTACAATTTAAGGTTATATAAAGTTTTAAGAGTTTAGGGTTTAGTGTAAAATATTTTCTATTTACACTTTCTAAATTGTAGGATTTATGATTTAGGGTTTAAGAGATTAGGGTTTATGGTTCTATGGTTTTAGAGATTAGGGTTTAAGGTTTTAAAAATGTTTTAGGAATTAGTGGTTTAGGGTTTTATGGTTCTAGAAGTAGAAAACAAAAGTTAATGGGAAGGCAAATTATTTCTGCTCTAATATTCTTAGACCAAACAGACCATATCAAAGTTTCAACATCTCCTTTTTGTTGCCTCCGATATAAATTAATATATATGAACCCTATATATGTGTATGTTCGATATGATTCATTCATGAGTCTTGACTCTGTGCTATAAAAGTTATCACACTTTTCAAACCATTTTATATGACAAACTAAGCATATGTACAATCTAGTTAATATGACATTATAATTAATAAATTTTTATTTTTTTGAAAGGTTGTAATAAGTTAAGTTATAATTCCATATTAACTTCAAGAGCTCTTGCTCTGCCTATCCTCCGAAATATATATATATATATTTGGTATGTTTAAATAAATAATGAGATGAAACATAAGTGAGAAAACTTTGATAATATGTGTGTGGATAAAAATATGTATTTTTGTTTATGGGTGGACTAAAAATATGGTTTATGTGTAGTGAATGATAAACTCGGATAACCTATTCAATTCTTTATTTTTAGTATCCTATTAAATTTTTTATGATTTGATTATTTAGGATTAAGGTCTAATATTACACACTTTCTAAGGTTTAGGGTTTAAGGTTTTAGAATTTAAAGTAAACTATTTTTTATCATCACACACTTTATAAATTTTAGAGTTTAGGTTTTAGGGTTTAAGGTTTTAGGATTACGGTCTAGTATTACACACTTTCTAAGATTTAGGGTTTAGGATTTTATAACTTAAAGTAAAATATTTATTATTATTACACACTTTATAAATTTTAGGGTTTAGGGCTTAGAGTTTTTGTGATTAGGGTGTTATGGTTTAAGGTTTTAGGATTAAGGTCTAACCAATTGCTTACATTTTCTTCTTTCTAATCGAAAAAATAAAAAGTCTAAAAAGACCAGTACAAAGCCACAAATATAATCTTGCTAGAACATACAAAAAATTCATCCATTTACATGGAATTACAAGTAAAACATAAATGCTCACAACACCAAAGTTTCTGTCTTATTGGAAACAAGAAACAAGAAAAGATAAGCAAAACTTCTATACAACTATGAGTGCTAAATTCAAAATAAAAATCAATCATATATGTGAAAATCACTCAAGTAAACAAAAGCCCCAAAATTTAGCAAACAAAAGGGGAATCACAGCCCAAAATTCAACAAAAGGAGAAGCACAACTCCAGTTCACACACAAAAAATAACAAGAAAAAAGTACCACACTGCCATTTTTCAAATATATATATATCAATACCATGCTACCGGAATTGCTGCCACAAGAAAATTTTGAATTCTCTCACAAAAAAAGCTTTCAAATTCAGTTTTCATGGTAGTTTTTACTCTTTGATTTCTGCAATTTCTTCAAATCGAGAATCCCATTTCTAGCAAACCAAAAAAAGGTTTCAAGAAATAAAAATATGGTCATAAATTTAACTATGTAAAACAAATTATTCAAATCAAAGTTTGAAAAACTGAAATTCGGTTGAAGATTATGACAATTAAGTACCTTGCAAAGAAGAGATTCAATATTCGAACTGAAATTTAAATTGATTGATGATCTTGATGAAGATATTCAATAATTGAACTGAAATCTCTTTTGCTGAAAGAAGATAGAAGAAGTTGAAGAGAAGAAGGTAATAAGAGGAAGAAGAAGTTGAAGAGAAGAAGAGAACAAGCTGAAAAAGAAAAAAGAAGCTCTGTTCTTCACTGTTGTGGGAAGAAAATTGTACAGAGGGAAGAGAAAGAAAACGATAGGGAAGAAGGAGTTGTGTAGTAATGATAACAAATATAATGTATGTATTATCTTAAACAATGACTCATACACAAAATTCGTTATCATCCACATGCAAACCAACACCTATTCATCGTCATATATGTGTCATGTCATCAACGTTATCACTAAAGATAAAGCATTTAGTTATGTGTTATCTGCCGCATCATGCCACATCAACTAATCAATTTACTAATCTCTGGTTTAGGTATAACGCACACAGAATGTACGTTATCATTGAAGATAACGCACACAGTGTTATGGCCAAAGCAGAAATAAAAACAAGCTGGCTACTTTAGTGGCACTTTTTAAAAAACAGGCCAAATAGGGTAAAAAGCCTTCTTTTACCTCAAAAAAAAAAAAAAAAAAAACTCACAAGTTCTTTACTTTTGTGCTTCCTATACAATTACTATAAACTACTCAAATAGTCCTAAAGGTATTATTTAGATCACGATTATTTTAAAGTAGAAATATAATTTTAGACCTCAACAATTTCTAAATTATTGGAAAAAAAATATAGATAGAATAATTTTTTAGATCAGTCATAGAACTTCGGAAGAAAGGACAAATAATTCATCTCAATACCAAAACTAGATCGGTACTAACAAAAAGAAACATCAAAGAAGTGTAAAACATATGTTTCCTCTACAATATATTATGAAACATATGCAATATGCTGCATAGCAATTGTGAAGTAATTACTACTATGCACTCTGGAATGGTAGAGTTTGTTCTTTATATTGTTACTTCTCTTAAAAAAGTAGAAATTGAAACGTGACTTAAAAAATTGAAAATTATATGTATGTTGCTTCTATATGGGTTGTATTACTCATTAAGCTTTTAAAAAATAAAAAAGTAAATAATTTGAAGAAGCATTCCTCCAACCCAAATAAAAAAAGAACGCAAATGAAAAGGCAGAAGAATAATTTATATCAGAGGAGCTTTTGAGGTAGAGAGATCATGAATATAATGTCAGAATTAGGGGGAAGAACATGTGAAGATAATATTTTTTGATAGTAGAGGATCACATCAAGAATTTTGAGTGAAAGAATGAGTGAAGTTAATATAAAAGACTATGAATCTCATAGGAGGTTAATTTTAATCTATCAGAATGAGGTTGAAATCATCACGGAAGTTGAGATAAGTTAGGAAATAATATCTTTTAATGTGAAAAATAAATAAATCAATCAAAGATTTTGAAAGGAATTAAAAAAAAGAATGTGAATGGTTTTTATTGGTTTAGTTTAAAAGTGGGTAATTTTTTATCTATTAGTTTTTTTAACCAATGAAATCTTTTTATCTAATTAAAAAAATCTAATAACTCTAAAAAAACTTAGATGAGATGGGGGAGTGGTGGAATGGAGAACATGGAGAATTTGACATTAGTAGATAATTAAAAAAAAAAAGAGAATTTGAGGATGGATAGATGAAAGCTTAAGAGGAGGAAGAAATTTGGTATTCAAATATATATATGTATACATATATATGTATATATATATACATATATATACACATATACATGCATATATAAATACATATTTATACATATATATACACACATATACATATACATGGATATACATATATATACACACACATATATATGTGTGTGTATAATATATATTATGTATATATATATATATATGTACATATGTATATGCATATATATATGTATTTGTATATGTATATGTATCTGTCTATGTACTTATATATACATATATATACGTGTATATATATATATGTATATATGTATATATATACATATATATACACGTATATATATATGTATATATATGTATATGTATATATATACATGTATATATGTGTATATATATGTATATATGTTTATATATACCACTTTAGGTCCGCTACCCAGATTCACTTTAGGTCCGCTACCCAGATACCCAGATAATAGTCCATGCAATAACTTAGAATTTAATGGTCCAAATTTTACATGATCTTTAAAACCGTCAACCCACTTATCAAAGAATAAAACCGGGATCAACGCCTTTACACAGCCTTCACTCAATGGCTTTCAACAGGCTAACCCTTATTCTTATAATAAGTAAGGCCAGTTTCAAGTTCATAACCCAAACTCTAAGTTATGGCATAAACTGCTATCCAGGCGGACAAAAGAAGGATCTTAACAACATAATTAGCTAGATATATATATCTCCATAGTTTAACATGAAATCATTTAGCCTTCCATTAACTTATGATAATACAAAAATATAAAAAGAGAATAAAAAGAAGAAATTACCAGGGCTCACTTGAAGAAAACTTCAAACTTCTTATTTATAAGAAAATTGTACAAAGGGGAAAAGAAGGTTGGAGATATACAAGATAGATGAGAGAGGGAGTAGATAAGAGTAGTATGTAGGCCGTGTCCAACGTATGAAGAGTTTGCTTCCTTTTATAGGCAAGGAAGACGGACACCAACTATCTTATGCTATTACATAAAAGGATTTGAAATCCGAATATTACTGTTCCCTATAATGGAATAACTATTACAACAGTCCTACAAGGACAATAATGTAAGAATATGACAAAAATGATAAGGCTGCAGTCACATGTGTGTCGGCATCCCTTTACTTTATTGCTTTCTTGGCAGCATCTTCCATCTCCTGGACCATATGGTCAATAGCATCTTCATTAAGATTGTCTTCATCCATATCTTCAACAGGGTCTTGAGATTCCCCTGCTAAGCAATCTTCATCATTAGACGAACTGGCAATAGAAATGTCAGTTTTGTCCTCGGAGAGCAAATTCTTGATAAGCTCTTTCTTTAATTCCTTCATGTATGATTTAATCAAATCTGCTTTTGGGATAACATCCCGCTGCAATTTTATCATAGAAGATAATTGACTAAAAGGATTGGTATTTTTTAAATCTCCAGATTCCTTTTGCTTTTTGTATAACTCAAGTTTTCTTTGGATATCATCCAAAAGATTCTGACCATGTATAACTTTAGTTTCAGGATCAAATTTTATTAATCTGTCCCAGAATCTACTATGAGTAGCTCTTCTAAGACATGGCATATTATACTGGGTATAACCCACTTCAGGCGTCCATTTCCAAACCCATGGAATGGAAAATTCTATAAAGAAAAGCATTGAAGCTATGTCTTCTGAGTTAATATCTAAACTGATATAATCAGCAACTCTTGGAGATATTTGAATCCATTCACCATATAAAGGTTTAAAATTATCAGGAAGTATAACTCCAGATGTACCATATTTAGTCCACCATGAGAAAAACCAATTGGGTAAAGGATAGTTATAAACATTTCCACATATTTTTATTAACCAAGTATGTTTCTTGGTAGGATTTTCATAGAGAAATGCTTTATGAAATGCATCCACATAATCCCAATAATTATATTTAATCGTATATTTTGTATCAGGAATTATAAATTCCTTTTCTCTTAATGGAGAAGTTCCCCATTCTTCAATTGATATAATCTTTTTAATTGTAATTTTGCTAAAATTGAAAATGGTTCCAGTTTTAGCACCTCCAGGATAAAAATGTGTGATTTCACAATATGTGTTTTTTAACACATTTTCATAATATTGTCTTTGCTTGTATGACGTAGCTGTATATGATGCAACATCCATGTATCTGTTAATTAACATCCATGGATCATGTTTCCATTGAAGATCTTTATGCTCGAGATGACATATGATGTCTTTTTCTTTATGAGTATAATAAAGAGGAGTATGATCTTCTTCTGCTGCAGTTATCACCTTAGCATAGGAGGTTTCACCTGCTTCTTGTTTTTGAGCAAGATACTGCTTCTTGAATTCTGCATATAATGCTTCTTCATTTTCTGGTAAATTAAGAGCTATTAACTTCTTATTACCATGTTGAGTTATGACATTCTTATCTTTTGGCTGTGAGGTATTACCTCTGCCACGACCACCACGGCCTCTAAATTGTCCTCGTCCCTGCATGCTGCAAATATTCACGAGTCAAAAAATCAGGAAGATTATTATCTTGACCTTTCTTATAAATAATATCAAAATCAAAAGGAGCTAAATGAGCTTGCCATCTAGCAAACATCTGTTTAGACACATCATGTTTAAAATCTTTATGAAACATGAATTTAGCTGCTTGACAATCTGTCTTAATGATAAATTTTTGATTGTATAAATCATCTTGAAATTTTAAAATACATTTTACAATAGCTAAAATTTCTTTAGCTACTGTGGCATAATTCCTTTGACTATCAGTCCATTTACCAGAATGATATCTGACTAATTGTGGTTTATTACTATTAGGGCAAATTTGGGTAAGGATTCCCCCATACCCCATATCAGAGGCATCAGTTTCAATAATTTTTTGCCAAGTAGGATTAGCTAGAACCAAACAAGGTAAAGATTTAACTTTTGATTTAATTTTCTTGACTGTCTCAGTATGCTGAGAAGTCCAAGGCTTAGGTTTCTTTTTCAGTCTATCATATAAAATAGCTGTATCCATTGCAAGATCTTGATAATAAGGAGAAATATAATTTAAACTCCCTAAAAATCTTTGTAATTGCGTTTTATCCAGAATTTCATCTGGAAATTTAGAAGCAAATTCTATACTTCGATTGATAGGAATAATTTGTCCTTTTTCAATGTTATGACCCAAAAATCGAATAGTAGTTTGAAATAAAACCATTTTAGGTTTGGATATGACTAAACCATTTTGTATAACTAATTTCTTAAATATATCTAAATGTTCAAAATGCTGCTGAACATTTTTAGAAAAAACTAAGATATCATCTATGTAAACTAATATAAAGTCACTGTATGGTATGAATATATCATTCATAATTTTCTGAAATTCAGAAGGGGCATTTTTTAAGCCAAAAGGCATCACTTTCCATTCAAAGTGACCGATAGGTACATTAAATGCAGTTTTATATTGGTCTGCTTCAGCTATCTGAATCTGCCAATATCCTGATTTTAAATCAAATTTAGAAAATATTAAAGCGTCATAAAGTCTATCCAATAAATCCTTTTTATTAGGAATAGGATGACGAATCCATTTTAAAACTTTATTAAGGGGTTTATAATTTATTACCAATCTTGGTACGCCTCGTTCCAATTCAGCGTTTTTATTAACATAAAATCCTGTACATGACCAGGGTGAGTTTGATTCTTTTATTAATTTTTTATTTAACAAAGAAGCAATTTCTTCTTTGCATAATTCTAAATATTTAGAATTCCTTTGACAAGGTCTTGCCTTGGTAGGAATCTGACTTTCTTCAAAGTCATCAATATAGGGAAGTTTTACTTCATGCCTCTTTCTATTCCAAAAAGCATTTGGATGATCATTGCAAATTTCTACATAAATATTATGCTGTAGATTTTTTATTTTATCCTGTAATTTAGGATTTGTCAACACTTCTTCTATAGTAGAAGAGTTTATTTCAAAATTTATAAAATTAATTTGATTTTGTTTTCTTAAAATGAAATTTGTAATTTCATTTACAAATCTAGTATGTGGTTCAGTTATAAACTGGAAAGAAACAGGAGTATTATCATATGTTCCTATGATACAATCAGTTCCTATGTATGTGATAGGAAAAATCTTTTTTATAAAAGGGGTACCAAGAATTACTTGGTTTGTAATATTTTTAGCCAATAAAAAGCTCTCAGGAATACAAACCTTATTATTACAAATATATGCACAAGGTAATTTATAATTAATTTGTAATTTATCACCTCCTGCATGTCTTAAACTATGAGTTGTTTTTTCAAAATATTTGGTAGGAATTAACCCTTCTTGTATTACACTGATATCTGCACCAGTATCAATAAGGGCAGTAAATTCTTTCATTTCAGTTTTACTGATGAGTAAAGTAATTTTTACATAGAACTTGAATGATGTAATCAGATCAAGTTTCGTTAAAAAACTTGCGCCATCAATTTTATTAAAATTGTCAAAGAGATTGGGTGTAACCAAAGAATAATCTTTTTTAGGTTCTTTAGTTTCTAAATTAGAAACTCGAATATCAAGATTTTGATTTAGTTGTTTTAACATTTTGATTTCATCTTTGAGATGATTTATTTCTCCATACAAGTCTTTTAAAGTAGTAGGAGATTTATGAGCTTCTTCATATCTTTGTTTCATATGTTTATAAACTTCTGTCATTGAATATGGATTATTATTGTGTACAAATTCTACCTCTTTCTTAGGAGGAGTAGAACTAGTAGATGGAATATCATCCAAATTTTCTATGATTCGAGACCTTAATTCTGGGTCTTTAATAGATTTTAAAAATTCCAAAATATGATTATTGGTTAAAACATTAATATCTGAATCCTGAAATTGAGAAATGAGTTTATAATAGTCATCCGCTTCTTTTTCAGATTCACTTTTGCCTTGTTTACAAGGACACATATCAACTTCTGATATATCAGAAGAATCAGAAATATTATCTAATTCTGAAGATATTTCTTCAGAATCATCTGAATCTAAAAATAATTTTTCTAAAGAATCTTTTAATTCTTCAGAAATATCCAGATTATTAATCTTTTGTTTCATTTTACACTTATTGGCATAATGACCAATACGTTTACATTTGTAACAAACAATATTAGTTTTATCTTTCTTTCTTTCAAGTCTATCAGACTTTCGTTTTTCTTTCTTTTCAAGTTTAGCCTGAGAATACCTTTTCTTTTTCTTTTGATGATAGAATTCATTGGTATTCTTTTGAGCAAAGGTATGAACTTGTCTTTTATGTGGTTGTTGAATATCCAACCCAAATTGACTGCAAAATTGTCCTAACTGATTTCTTTCAGTTAGTCTTTGCCTTTTAATTTGTTGATTTAACTTAATCTCATTACATAAGGCTAAGCCTTCAGTTTTGCAAGTTGCTATGAGACTTCCATATGTATAACTATCATAAGGAATAGAGATTTGATCTTTCCTTAGAGTTTTCCTTATTTTTTCCGCAAACAAAGGTGGTAATCCATCAATAAATTTGGATTTCCAATGAGCACTATTACTCTCAGGTAATTCCATTACTCTATTAAGGAAAAGGTCTTTATACCATCTCCAATCTGTAAGTGTTTTACACCTTGTATTTTGTAATAGAGTTCTATTAGTCTCATTATTATCTGAAATTTTTCCAGTAAAATGTTCTAAGATAGTAACAATTAATGTATAAACTGATTGTTCACTGGTAGTACCATCAGGTTCTTGTTTCAAAATATGATAAATAGTTTCTTTCTCTTGATTCGAAAGATAATTATCCCACCAACCTTTAAGTTGGCCAGTAAATCCTGCAACTATCATCTTTGCAATATTACTGTCACTATTTCCAATCAGTTTACTGACTGTACTATACATAAGCATCCTATGAGTAAGATTATAAAACTGCTTTTTTACGTATAACCATCGATATTCCATTCATAAATACTCTTACCATTATAAGAGTTATTATTAATATATTCTTGTTCTTCATGTAGAATATCTACAGGAGAAGGTCTTCTATAATAATTAATTCTTTGTGTTGGCCTATCAGCAAACTTATATAATTTATTAAGTTCATCTTTAATAACAGGTTTATAATCCTTAGTTTCTAATAATTTATCAGAAAATTCATTTTCAAGAGTATTAATATTTAATTTTTTAAATTTAAATATTAAATTTAAATATATATGTTTATATATATACATATATATACATGTATATATATATGTATATATATGTATATGTATATATACATATATACATGTATATATATGTATATATGTCTGCTATGATTTGTGTACTTATCTTTATTTTGTAGTCTATGTGCGTGGTACTGATTATCTGAAACAACATATCTAAGATATCTAAATATTTACCGAATATTATCATTTTCAAACTTAGTATATACATTATTATAAAAAATGTTGTCATTATTATGTATTTTAGATAATTAAAACCAGATGAGGTGCTGATTATGAATGTTAATATCTCTCATAGAAACAATTATCCATTATAAAATACTTCTTAATTAAAAAGCTCAACCACATTTTTGTACCTTTTTTACTCCTTTTTAACTGTCTAATCACTAGGTATTACTCGAGACTTTTATTGAGGATTCCAGCTCCAACCTAGTGATCCTGGTTACTTCCATGGAGTCTCCTTCAGCAATTAGAACCCTGATTTATTTTCTACCTTAGGATGTATAGAGTAAAAGAGTGGAAATATGAAAAGACTTTTTATTCAAAGAGGAATATTTTACAATAGGATCTCTTGCTTCTATAAGAGATAAGATGTTCTTAGCCTAGATACATAAGACATTTTTCTTTTCTTTTTTCTGATACCTTTCTATATCTATTACATAGTCTTATAGAGGTTATGCCGGATTTGTTTCTGTGATGCCCCCAACCCTGCCACTAGGTCAACTGCGGCTGAGTAGGGCATTTGCGTGCCTCTCGGCACTAAATTATAAGTTCCATACTAAAACAAAACCCTAGGATAATACTAACAAGTATACACAAAGTACGCAGAATACTCAAGTAAATTGAATACTACCGGTGCGCTCAAACACAGGATAAAAGAAAACTTCTCATTTTCGTTTTATAATAAACACAAAAGTAATCTTACATCAACCACTTACATAAACATAAAAAGAAACTCTACAGACGATTCGAGTCTAAAAAGATAAAACATAAATTCATGCCCTTCCGGGGAGATTTGATCCAAAAACTCCTGGCCTAAAACTTCAGTGGCTTGCGGAACCCCTGATCGTTCCAAGCTAATATGAGAAGAAAACATGATATGGAAAAACGTGAGCGCGAACGCTCAGTGAGTCCACTTGTGTGTGTGCGGTAGTGTTTTCTTTAAAACCATGACGATGCCATTTTACATAAAGAATTTATGCAATGTCATAAGAAAAATATTTCTTTTGTTATTTTAACAAAACTAATGCTTGAACCTACATGAGGGTTTCGAGCGCAGCTGGGAAGTCTGAGCGAATCAAGACACATGTAATGCAACAGTGGGGCTCCACAGACAAAGTCCGGATCCCCGAAACGAGGCCATCGGAACTAAGTTCCGGCATCTCGTAGTCAAATACCAACCAAACAACATACGAGCGCTCGATTACAAACAACCGCACTCCCATAACACTGGTCAAAACAGGCTACAGACTCCTGGGGCACCTACCAGGTCTACCCTGGGACCAACCTCGGTGTCGAGCCCTTCCTGACTCTCCACTAGGCGGTCGAACCCCACCGTAGAGCATGATACGGTGTCCACGTAGACCGATTGGGCCACACCCTCCGCGGTCTACGCCCCTCTTAAAGTGGATCCACCCTCAGAGTCAAAAACCAGTCCACGTCATCGGAAGAGGCCCGAGTACGGGGGACTAGCCACGTACAGTGCAATCCGCTAACGCGTCCGTTCACTTGATCGACAATAAACTTTAATCTTGGTCGGAATGAGGTTTTCGTATGTATTTACAAATCAAAGGGGCCATTTGCCCGGCCATAATACCAAATAACAAATTCAAGTCATAAATATTTCAGAACACAAAAGAAAATCCTCATCCGCCAGTCATCACATGCTTATGCAATTTCACAATTATGCCCATGCCAGATCTTCATTCATGCATATCAAAATACGTAACTTTTCAAGCTAGAACAATTTTCAATATATAAATATTTCCCAAAAAAAAAAAAAAAACCTGCGTATAACCAACTTCTTATGCACCACCATAATAATCTGTTTTAAAAGAAACTCCTATTTGGAGCACCGCTCCTATGCATTTTTCTACGAAACACGTAACACATTAGGGAGAACATCTCCAAAAATACGCTAAGAAATATCGTTCCAAAAATAGCAAAATTTTGTAAATGTTAAAAAAAACATATTTATATGTCTTGTATTATTTGAAATAAAACGGAGTTGGTGGACTCACCTGGATGTAGATCTGCTGCTAAGATCTTACAAAATAATAATGCGAAAATACTTAATACCTGGGTATCGATCAAATAATCATATTCCCTAAATAATATCGAAATCTTATAAAATGGACTTTGGGATGTATATAAATATATCTATATAATAGTACGTATACTTATATAATTCATTAAAAAGATCGAAAAAAAATCCTATACTCTAAAAAAAATATACTCTCCCAAGAAACCATAATTAACTATATACTTTATACTAAAAATCCGTTTAAAATATTGAAATCTTAAAATAAATAACTAGCTTAAAAATATATAATCTAACTAGAAATAGATCTCACTATATATTAAAGAAAACAAATAAATATATACTATATATATACATATATATAACCCAACTAACTAAAACAAAAGAAAATAAAACATGCAACTTACTTGAGAAACATGCAAACATGCAAATAAAAGCTCACTTGAGAAACATGCAAATATATGTAAACTTACTTGAGGTTGGCTGTCCTTTTTTTTTTTTATTATATATATATATGCTCAAGATTGAGGAATTTGCCTAAAGAAAGACATGGCTTGCATGCCTATATATATAGAGTGACTTGAGGTGATTAGGAAGAAAAGAAAAAGAAAGATGGAAATTGTGAGGCGGTTAGAGGAAAGAAAAGGCAGAAATTGGTGGTGGTGACAAGTAGACAAGAGCTGGCAGACATTTCCTTAATCGGTAAGTTTTTTTTTTTTTTAATTCCTATATGAAAATGCCAAGTATTTTAAATTTCTAAAATAAATATACTAGGTATTAAAAATAAAAATCCACTTAAAGGCACTTATAAACCTTAATAATAAAACCTCAATAAGATAATAAAATTTTATTACTATTCCTAAATATCCCCAAAATACTACTAAGTGCCAAAAACACTATATCCCACCATATACATCAAAACTCTATTTTCATCACGTTCTTAATTTTAAGGTCATGCTAGGTGCTTACGGGGTAGGGCGTTACGCATGAATATAGATATGGCATTGGCATAACTGTGAAATCTGTATTAGCATATGGTGACTGGCGGATGAGAATTTTTGCTGAAAATATTTATGACCTGATTCTGGCCTGACGGCCAGGCAAATGGCCTTTCGGTTTATAAACACATATGAAAACCACATTCCGACCAGGGTTACAGTCTGGTTATGATCCTATATTTGGAAGCGTCAGAGGATTGCACTGTACGTGGCTAGTCGCCCGTACTAGGGCCTCTTCCAATGACGTGGAAGTTTCAGACTCGGGAGAGTGGATCCACTTTAAGAGGGGCATAGTACCGCAGAGAGTGCGGCCCAGTCGGTCTACATGGATACCGCATCATGCTCTGGGTATGGGGTCGGCCACCTTGTGGAGAGCCAGGAGGCGCTTGATGTGATGCCCCCAACCCTGCCACTAGGTCAACTGCGGCTGAGTAGGGCATCTGCGTGCCTCTCGGCACTAAATTATAAGTTCCACACTAAAACAAAACCCTAGAACAATACTAATAGGAATACACAAAGTATGCGGAATACTTAAGTAAATTAAATACTACCGGTGCGCTCAAACACATGATAAAAGAAAACTTCTCATTTCCGTTTTATAATAAACACAAAAGTAATCTTACATCAACCACTTACATAGACATAAAAAGAAACTCTTCAGACGATTCGAGTCTAAAAAGATAAAACATAAATCTATGCCCTTCCGGGGAGACTTGATCCAAAAACTCCTGGCCTAAAACTTCAGTGGCTTGTGGAACCCCTGATCGTTCCAAGCTAATCTGAGAAGAAAACATGATATGGAAAAACGTGAGCGCGAAAGCTCAGTGAGTCCACGTGTGTGTGTGCGGTAGTGTTTTCTTTAAAATCATGATGATGCCGTTTTACAAAACAATTCATACAATGTTATAAGAAAAATATTTCTTTTACTATTTTAACAAAACTGATGCTTGAACCTACATGAGGGTTTCGAGCGCAGCCGGAAAGTCTGAGCGAATCAAGACACATCAGCGCAGCTCTATGCCCCAAGTTTTAAAAGAACATGTAATGCAATAGTGGGGCTCCACAGACAAAGTTCGGATCCCCGAAACGAGGCCATCGGAACTAAGTTCCGGCATCTCGTAGTCAAATACCAACCAAACAACATATGAGCGCTCGATTACAACCAACCGCACTCCCAGAACACTGGTCAAAACAGGCTACAGACTCCTGGGGCACCTTCCAGGTTTGCCCTAGAACCAACCTCAGTGTCGAGCCCCTCCTGACTCTCCACTAGGCGGTCGAACCCCACCGTAGAGCATGATACGGTGTCCACGTAGACCGATTGGGCCACACCCTCCGCGGTGTACGCCCCTGTTACAGTGGATCCACCCTCAGAGTCAAAAATCCGTCCACGTCATCGGAAGAGGCCCTAGTACGGGGGACTAGTCACGTACAGTGCAATCCGCTAACGCGTCCGTTCACTTGATCAACAATAAACTTAATCTTGGTCGGAATGAGGTTTCGTATGTATTTACAAATCAAAGGGGCCATTTGTCCGGCCATAATAACAGATTCAAGTCATAAACATTTCAAAACACAAAAGAAAATCCTCATCCGCCAGTCATCACATGCTTATGTAATTTCACAATTATGCCAATGCCAAATCTATAATCATGTATATCAAAATACATAACTTTTCAGGTCGAACAATTTTCAATATATAAATATTTCCGAAAAACCCGCATACTTCTTATGTACCACCATAATAATCTGTTTTAAAAGAAACACCTATTTGGAGCACCGCTCCTATGCATTTTTCTACAAAACACGTAACACATTAGGGAGAACATCTCCAAAAACACGCTGAGAAATATTGTTCGAAAAAAAAATAGCAAAAATTTTGTAAATATAAAAAAAAAATATATTTGAAATAAAATGAAGTTGGTGGACTCACCTGGATGTAGATCTGGTGCTAAGATCCTACAAAATAATAATGTGAAAAAAAACACTTAATACCTAGGTATCGATTTAATAATCCTATTCCCTAAATAATATCGAAATCTTATAAAATGGACTTTGGGATGTATATAAATATAATAATACGTATACTTATATAATTTTTTTTTAAAAAGATCGAAAAATCCTATACTCTAAAAAAAATATACTCTCCCAAGAAACCATAATTAACTATATACTTTATACTAAAAAATCCATTTAAAATATTGAAATCTTAAAATAAATAACTAGCCTAAAAAAATATATATATAAACTAACTAGAAATAGATCTCACTATATATTAAAGAAAATAAATATATACTATATATATACATATATATAACCTAACTAACTAACTAAAATAAACAAAAAAGAAAACAAAACATGCAACTAATTTGAGAATCATGCAAACATGCAAACTAATCTTAATTGTTGCCTTAGTTTGTTCTTGTTGCCAACCAAAATTAAAAGAAAGAAACTAACATGCATGCTATATATATAGAATTAGGAAGAAAAGAAAAAGAAAGAAAACATTGGAGACATGAGGAGACATGAGGCGGTTAAGGAAAAAAAAATAAAAAAATTGGTGGGGTGACAAGTGTTGTTGTGAGGTGGCCGAAATCTTCACAATTAAGGTAATTCCTATATGAAAATGCCAAGTATTTAAATTTCTAAAATAAATATAGTAGGTATTAAAAATAAATATCCACTTAAAGGCACTTATAAACTTTAATAATAAAACCTCAATAAGATAATAAAATTTTATTTCTATTCCTAAATATCCCCAAAATACTACTAAGTACCAAAAACACTATATCCCACAATATATATCAAAACTCTATTTTCATCACGTTCTTAATTTTAAAGTCATGCTAGGTGCTTACGGGGTAGGGCGTTACATTCTACCCTCCTAAAAAAAATTTCGTCCTCGAAATTGAGTAGTTACGTACCTATAAGCTCCGGATACTTTTTCTTCAAGTACTCCTCGCTTCCCAGTGTTGCCTCTTCGATCCCATGATGTTTCCATATCACTTTACACATTGGAATCTGTCTCCCGCGTAACTCTTTTACGCTTCGTTCTATAATCTCAATTGGTTTTTCTTCATATGACAGATCAGCTTGTAATTCCAATTGGTTATCATTGAGAACATGATCAGAAAAGTGTGGTGATACTTCTTTAATTGTGATACATGGAACACATCATGTATACCTATCAGTTCATTTGGTAAGGCGAGTCGGTATGCTACTTTACCAATCCTGTCAATAATTTCAAATGGTCTGATATATCGGGGACTTAACTTTCCTCTTCTCGGATATCGCAGCTTCCCGCGATGTGGTGTAAGTTTTAAGAAAACTCGATCTCCTACATTAAACTCCAAATCCCTTCTTCGATTGTCGGCATAGCTCTTCTGTCTACTTTTAGTTGTTTGAAGCCGGTCTTGAATTATCTTAACTTGTTTCTGCATCTCTTCCAATTCTAGCATCAAGTTTCTTTGTCTCCAATGGGATCGAACTCCGACTTCATCCCAGTACAAAGGTGTTCTGCATCTCCTACCATATAATGCTTCAAATGGTGCCATTCCTATTGAAGAGTGGTAGCTATTATTATAAGCAAACTAAGCACAAGCAAGATTGTCAACCCACTTATTTCCAAAGTCTAAGGCGCAAGCCCTTAACATATCCTCTAGAGTTTGAATTGTTCTTTCGGATCGTCCATCGGCTTTGGGGATGTGCTGTGGTGCTATAACTTAGATTGGTCCCCCATAGCCGCTCGGAACTTAGGCCAAAACCTTGAGGTAAACCTTGGGTCTCTATCAGATACAATATCAACGGGTACTCCATGAAGTCGAACAATCTCATCTACATAAATCTGTGCCAACTTGTCCAAAGGGTATGACATATTAATGGCAATAAAATGAGCCACTTTTGTTAAACGATCAACGATTACCCAGATAGCATCCTTATAACCCTTGGTCCGGGCAATCCCGTGACAAAGTCCATTGTCACATGATCCCATTTCCATTCGGGAACAAAGTAACTGTTGTAGTAATCCCGCTGACTTTTGATGTTCCGCCTTAACCCTTTGACATGTAAGACAAGCCGCTACATACTCCGCAATTTCTCTCTTCATTCCGTTCCACCAAAACTTTTGCTTTAAGTCTTTATACATCTTATTCTCTCCAGGATGCATTGAATACTTACTTCTGTGGGCTTCCTCTAGAATCTTGCGCTTAAGTTCAGTATCATTGGGTACACATAACCGATTCCGAAAGTACAGGCTCCCATCAGCTTCTAATGTTCGAAAATCTTCCAATCCCTTAGCTTCCACACGGTTCTTGAACTCTTGGAACTCCTTATTACTCTTTTGGGCACTTCTAATATCCTCTTGTAGGGTGGATGTTAAGCTAAGACTTGATATCTTTGCTTTTCTACTCAATGCATCCGCCACAACATTCGCCTTTCTCGGATGATAGTTAATCGGGCATCGATATTCTTCCAAATAGCTTCCATCCATCGACGTTGTCTCATGTTCAAGTCTTTTTGAGAAAACAGATACTTTAAACTCTTATGATCAGTAAATATCTCATACTTAGCCCTATACAAGTAGTGTCGCCACTTCTTAAGTGCAAACACGATGGCTGCTAATTCCAAATCGTGTGTCGGATAATTCCGCTCATGATCCTTCAACTTTCTTGAAATATATGCTACAACTTTTCCTCGTCTTGCATCAACACAGCCTCCTAGTCCTTCTCCCCGAAGCATCCGTGTATAATGAAAACTCCTTGTTCGGATCGAGTAATGTTAACACTGGTGCCGACGTTAGTCGGTTCTTCAATTCTTGAAAACTCCTCTCACATTTTTCTGTCCACTCAAACTTGGTTGCTTTTCTGGTTAATTGGGTTAGAGGTCCAGCAATCCTTGAAAAGTCTTTTATAAATCTCCGATAGTATCCCGCCATACCCAAGAAACTACGTACTTCAGTTGGTGTTTTGGGTTGTGTCCAATAAGTCACAGCTTCTACTTTCGCTGGATCTACCGAGATTCCTTCCTGGGTGATAACATGTCCTAGGAAAGTAACTTGACTCATCCAGAACTCACATTTGCTAAACTTAGCATATATAACTTATGCTCCCGTAGGGTTTGCAACACTTTTCGAAGATGTTGGTCATGAACTTCAGGGTTGGGTGAATAAACAAGAATATCATCAATAAAAATCACTACGAACTTATCCAGGTAAGGATTAAAGACTCTGTGCATCAAGTCCATAAATGTTGCAGGTGCATTAGTTAATCCAAACGACATAACCACAAACTCATAATGTCCGTATCGTGCGTTGAATGTCGTCATTGGAATATCCTTTTCTCTTATCCCCGACTTGATAATATCCCCTGCCTCAAGTCCAATTTGGAAAAACATCCCGCCTCCTGAGTTGGTCAAATAACTCATCAATGAGGGGTAGTGGGTATTTGTTCTTAATCTGTCACATTATTCAATCCTCTATAATCTATACACATCCTCGTGGTTCCATCCTTTGTTCTTTCCAAACAAACACCGGTGTACCCCCAAGGAGATGTACTTGGACGAATATATCCTTGCTGCAATAGCTTCTTGTAGTTGCTTTTTCAACTCTTTTTAGTTCCTCCCTGTGCCATCCGGTATGGAGTTCGAGATATTGGTTTAGCATCGTGTACCAATTCTATGCCAAACTCCACTTCTCGATCCGGGGGTAGCGTCGCCAACTCCTCAGAAAAACATCCACAAACTCCCTCACTACAGTACTCGTGTCTAATTTTACCTCCTCCTTAGGTTTGTTGAGCAAATATGCTAAGTACCCTTGACATCCTTTCCATAGCAACTTTCTCGGCTTTCATGCCGCATAAAAAAAGGGATTCTCCCGTTTTGTTCGCTTTCCTTGGAACACCAAGATTGGCATACTCTGGCCGGGCTAAACTTAACCAACTTCCGTCGACAATCTACTTGGGCATAATATTTAGACAACCAGCCCATCTCAAGTATCACATCATATCCCTCCAATTGTAAGGCAATTAAATCTCCGGATAAAACCACATTCTCGACACATATGTCACAATCGTGGTACTTTACCTCGCTTATCTTATTCACGCCCATAGGAGTGCTAACTATCAACTGATAATGCATGTTAACAGGAGGTATAGGAATATGTTTTATGAAATGAAAACTCACAAAAGAATGCGTAGCTCCAGGGTCAATGAGTACTCTTGCTAGTTGAGAAAAATTTTTTATCATACCTTCAAACGACTTCGCTTCAAGATCTACGGCAATCCATCCAAAGGCATAAACTTTAGCTTTTACTTGTGGCTTATTATTCCTTCCTTCTGTTGTTCCTCTCATGACCGGGGGTCGGCCTGCTTTTTTGGACATCTCCAGGGTTACTTGTTGCATCTCAAGGCATTGGTCCTTGGTATGTCCTGGTTTTCCACACTTGAAACATAATCTTAACTTCCGATAACACATTTCAGCCCACATGCCCACTTCGGCCCACAGTATGTGCATATTCTCGTGGGATCCTCCAGGGGTTAAGGTTGGTCGACCTTCATTTCCAGTCCTTTGTTCACCACGGGATCTCTTGAAATCTCTAGGTTTCCATGGTCCTTGTCCAGGACGTTTATATGGAGCCGTCGCTGAACTAATGGTTGTTTTCCTTTGTATAACCGCTTGATCAGTCATCTCTGTTCGCGTGGCGGCTTCAACTGCGGCCGCGAATCCCATCGGTGGCAAGGGAGCTAATGCTCATTGCAACTCAACCCTTAATCCTTTCACAAATTGTCGCGTCTTATTTTCGTCAGTGTCTATCAACCTTAAGCAGTACTTAGCCAACCTATTGAACTTTGCCATATACTGGGCAACTGTCAGGTTACCCTGTCTCAATTGCTGAAACTCATCCTCACGTTGCTCTCGAACCCATCGAGGTATATACTCCTTTTTGAATTCTTCTTGAAAATCGTTCCAAGTCCATGGTTGGTTCTTAAGTGTCCGTGCTTCGGAAGCTCTAAGCCACTAATCCTTTGCCATTCCTCGAAGTCTAAAAGTCGCAAACGTTACCCTCGTGGCATCCTCATACTTAAGGGTATCATAGATATCATTCAACCGCTCAAGGAACAGTCAGCTTTAATTTCTGCTCAACGCTCCATAGAACTCCGGGGGTCGAAACTTAAGAAATCGCTCTAATGCTTCATCCGCTCCCAAGAATCGGTACTCGCTCGCTTTCTTCTTGTGGCCATTGAAGTTTCTAATAATTCCGTCATCTTGATCATAAAATTCTCGATTACTTTGTGTGTAGCTTGTTCTGGACGAGGGGTGGCATCTCTCGTAGGTTCAGACTGTCTATTTTGAGAATTTTCTGACATAACCTCGTCCGTACGGTTGGGAGATTGTGAACCTGACATGTTTCTAAAAACCAAAAAGTCCCAATACTAATAAACATCTACGATTATAGATACTTTACAACAGGTAAACATAAATTCATCTCAGGCACAAACATCAAATGCATACATACAAACATATATATAACTCAAAATAAGGATTTTTGGTACAAGTAGTGTCAAGATACAATCACATCATCCTGGTCCTACCTCCCAAAAATATATATGGTTGGGTTACTATACATATCCAAAACCCGAGGACCTCATACCTATGATCCTAAGCCTACTGCATCAAGTACCAACAAAAATACTACTCGTACCTATCCAAGTAACCAAATATGCACACCTACCTGTACTTTATCTAAAACTACGCCGCCTAAGGACACTGGCTACCAGAACCTCCTGGACGAGACTCCAGCTCATCACGTGTTCTATCCACCAAATCTCTAGTAGTTCCAAGGAACTGAGCGATAAACCCGTCTAAGCCGGGTCCCCGCTCGCTAATCGCCTCCAAAATCTCTCTCTCTCTCGAGCTGCATGAGCTGCCCGCGTCTGGGCTAACTCTTCCTCTAACATGGCGGCCCTCGCCGTCTCTTGTCGCCGTGCCTGGCGTGCTTCATAGAATAAGGCGTCCATTCGGGAGATCTCCTCTCTTAATGCTATAACTCGTCAGGGCTAGCGGCTTCACCCGTTGCTCACGCCACAGTGCAAGAACCACAAATATCATACTCCCTAACCCCACCCCCGAAGTAGTGATGGTGGAAAAGAAGATACGGACGCCACGGGTGGAATAGGGGTAGGGGAGGCTCGCCGTGGCATAGTATTTGCTACAGAGGTACCCATACTCCCGAGTGATCGCGGTGTCCCTTGCTCCGGTTCAGGGTGTCATTTCGAGTCCGACGTGGGCTCGCTAGGGTCTTCTTCTATTGATGTTCCGAGTCCTATTCCCTGTGCCACTACCGGTGCCATCTCTCGGGTCCTTCTACCGACTCATCATCGGAAAGGTCAATCATTGGAATTGGTTCCCTTTCTGGGATGATCTCCTTAAGGGAATATGAGGAGGATGATGATGACGTAAACCTGCTAGGCTCATCTAAGAGGGTGCCCTGCCTGTATGTCCATCTATGAGAAGGATCTGCCATCTAGTACCTACAAAACAAAATCTTAGGGCCAGTACTAACCAATAAATCATATGGTTAACTTTAAAGTTTAAACAGTTAACGCTTAGAACTTATCTAAAATCCAACGTTTCAAACCTAGTATCGAACCTAGATGCTCTGATACCACCTGTGATGCCCCCAACCCTGCCACTAGGTCAACTCGCGGCCGAGTAGGGCATCTGCGTGCCTCTCGGCACTAAATTATAAGTTCCACACTAAAATAAAACCCTAGAACAATACTAACAGGTATACACAAAGTACGCGGAATACTTAAGTAAATTAAATACTACCGGTGCGCTCAAACGCAGGATAAAAGAAAACTTCTCATTTCCGTTTTATAATAAACACAAAAGTAATCTTACATCAACTACTTACATAGACATAAAAAGAAACTCTACAGACGATTCGAGTCTAATAAGATAAAACATAAATCTATGCCCTTCCGGGGAGACTTGAACCAAAAACTCCTGGCCTAAAACTTCAGTGGCTTGCGGAACCCCTGATCGTTCCAAGCTAATCTGAGAAGAAAACATGATATGGAAAAACGTGAGCGCGAACGCTCAGTGAGTCCACGTGTGTGTGCGGTAGTGTTTTCTTTAAAATCATGATGATGCCGTTTTACAAAACAATTCATGCAATGTTATAAGAAAAATATTTCTTTTACTATTTTAACAAAACTGATGCTTGAACCGACATGAGGGTTTCGAGCGTAGCCGGAAAGTCTAAGCGAATCAAGACACATCAGCATAGCTCTATGCCCCAAGTTTTAAAAGAACATGTAATGCAACAGTGGGGCTCCACAGACAAAGTCCGGATCCCCGAAACGAGGCCATCGGAACTAAGTTCCGGCATCTCGTAGTCAAATACCAACCAAACAGCATATGAGCGCTCGATTACAACCAACCGCGCTCCCATAACACTGGTCAAAACAGGCTACAGACTCCTGGGGCACCTACCAGGTCTGCCCTGGGACCAACCTCGGTGTCGAGCCCTTCCTGACTCTCCACTAGGCGGTCGAACCCCACCGTAGAGCATGATACGGTGTCCACGTAGACCGATTGGGCCACACCCTCCGCGGTGTACGCCCCTCTTACAGTGGATCCACCTTCAGAGTCAAAAATCCATCCACGTCATCGGAAGAGGCCCTAGTACGGGGGACTAGCCACGTACAGTGCAATCCGCTAACGCGTCCGTTCACTTGATCAACAATAAACTTAATCTTGGTCGGAATGAGGTTTCGTATGTATTTACAAATCAAAGGGGCCATTTGCCCGGCCATAATAATAGATTCAAGTCATAAACATTTGAGAACACAAAAGAAAATCCTCATCCGCCAGTCATCACATGCTTATGTAATTTCACAATTATGCCAATGCCAAATCTATAATCATGTATATCAAAATACATAACTTTTCAGGTCAGAACATTTTTCAATATATAAATATTTCCAAAAAACCTGCATACTTCTTATGTACCACCATAATAATCTATTTTAAAAGAAACACCTATTTGGAGCACCGCTCCTATGTATTTTTCTACAAAACACGTAACACATTAGGGAGAACATCTCCAAAAACACGCTGAGAAATATTGTTCGAAAAAAAAATAGCAAAAATTTTGTAAATATATAAAAAAAAATATTTGAAATAAAATGAAGTTGGTGGACTCACCTGGATGTAGGTCTGGTGCTAAGATCCTACAAAATAATAATGTGAAAAAAAACACTTAATACCTAGGTATCGATTTAATAATCCTATTCCCTAAATAATATCGAAATCTTATAAAATGGACTTTGGGATGTATATAAATATAATAATACGTATACTTATATATATATTTTTTTAAAAGATCGAAAAATCCTATACTCTAAAAAAAATATACTCTCCCAAGAAACCATAATTAACTATATACTTTATACTAAAAAATCCATTTAACTAGCCTAAAAAAATATATATATATATAAACTAACTAGAAATAGATCTCACTATATATTAAAGAAAATAAATAAATATATACTATATATATACATATATATATATATATATATATAACCTAACTAACTAACTAAAATAAACAAAAAAAGAAAACAAAACATGCAACTAATTTGAGAATCATGCAAACATGCAAACTAACCTTAATTGTTGCCTTAGTTTGTTCTTGTTGCCAACCAAAATTAAAAGAAAGAAACTAACATGCATGCTATATATATAGAATTAGGAAGAAAAGAAAAAGAAAGAAAACATTGGAGACATGAAGAGACATGAGGCGGTTAAGGAAAAAAAAAAAAAAAATTGGTGGGGTGACAAGTGTTATTGTGAGGTGGCCGAAATCTTCACAATTAAGTTTTTTTTTTTTTTTAAATTCCTATATGAAAATGCCAAGTATTTAAAGTTCTAAAATAAATATAGTAGGTATTAAAAATAAAAATCCACTTAAAGGCACTTATAAACCTTAATAATAAAACCTCAATAAGATAATAAAATTTTATTTCTATTCCTAAATATCCCCAAAATACTACTAAGTACCAAAAACGCTATATCCCACCATATATATCAAAACTCTATTTTCATCACGTTCTTAATTTTAAAGTCATGCTAGGTGCTTACGGGGTAGGGCGTTACACTTGAAACTAAGGTTGGCGCCAAGGCAGACTTGGTAGTTGCCCCAGGAATTTGTAGCCTGTTTTGACCAATGATATGGAGAGTGCGGTTGTCCAGAAATTGAGCACTCGTATGGTGTTTGGCTGGTATTCACTACGAGATGTCGAAACTTGGTTTCAATGACCTCGTTATGCAACGGGATCCGGACTTTGTCTGTGGAGCCCGACTGTTGGTATACATGTTCTTTTGGATTCAGGCGTAGAGGCTGCACTGAGGTGTCTTGATTCACTCAGACTTCCCAGCTACGCTTGAAGCCCTCATGTAGGTTCAAGCATTAGCATTGTTAAAGTAACAAAAGGAAAATGTTTTCTTAAAACATTGCATGAATTGTTTTTCGTGAAACTGCATCCTCATTATTTTAAAGAATCCACTAACGTACACACACACGTGGACTCACTGAGCGTTCGCACTCACGTTTCTCCATATCATGTTTTTTCCTCAGATTAACTCTGGACGGTCAGAAGCATAATAAGCCGCTGAAGTTCTAGATGTGGAGTTTTTGGTTCGAGTCTCTTCAAAAGGACATGTGATTTTGTTTTGTTTTCTTGTGCTGAGCCGTTTGTAAAGTATTTCCACCTTTGTATAAGAATGATCAAAAAAAGTTTTATTGAGCCTTGTGTCTTGAGCCCTCTATTAGTGTTCGTTCTACTTAGTTTTCCGCTGCGTATTGTATATATATACTTCTAAATGTTGCCGAGGGGGTTATGCTCTTATTTTGAGATTTATAGTTTAGTGCCGAGAGGCACGCAGATACCTTACTCAGCTGCAGTTGACCTAGTGGCAGGGTTGGAGGTATTACAGGTGGTATCAGAGCTCTAGGTTTGATTTGTGGTTAGAGTTATTGATCATAGACGAGTACTAGGAGTCAGCTGCATAGTTTTATTTTGCTCGAAGATTTTTAAGTTCCCTTTTCTCTTTTGTTTTTCTCATCGTGTTATTAGTCTTGTGGGAACAATGCTCGTTTGTGTATACAATGTCATATCTTTTGCCATAAGCTCAATAAGAGGACATATAGATACATTGAGCTTTTGAATTGATGATGGTTCAGGTGAGAGATTACCAAGATTATTTGAGTCATGAAAAGAGGTTATTTATTTTGAGACTTGTAGCTCGATTGGAGGATTTCTTGGGATATAAGGTATTAGGGGAAAACTCTAATGACTTGCGATGTATTAACTGCATAAAGAGTGAGTGTGATTCTTTAATGGCTGTATATAACCTGGAAGAACTTAGGATTGTGTGGATCGCAAATTATGTTATGTATGGAACATCAATGGCTTATTTTGTATGTATACTCTACTCCGTGCACAAAAAAAAAAAAAAACTCTTTTTATTAATTTAAAGGATGTTCCGCTCTGTATTCGATGTACAGTTCTAGTGTGCGATGTTCTGTATGTAAGTTTTAACCTATAAGTTAAGGTTTACATATTTAACATTGACTAGATACTTTTGGAAAGGATGGTGGAAGTGCAAGGGGATAATATTTGTTTCAATCATTTGAGGAATAGGGTGTGAGTAAGATAACTGAGGTAAAGTACCCAGATTATGACATATATGTCGAAGGTGTGATTTTATCCGGTGACTTGTTTGTCTTGCTATTTGAGGGTTATGACGTGATGCTTGGGATGGACTGATTATCTAAACATTACGCTCAAGTAGGCTGTCAACGGAAGTTGGTTAAGTTTAGCCGACCGAGTATGCTAATCCTTGTATTCCAAGGGAAGCGAAAGAAACGGAAAAATCTCTTTTTGTCTGACATAAAAGCCAAAAAGTTGCGATGGAAAGGATGTCAAGGGTACCTAGCATATCTACTCAACAAGCCTAAGGAAGAGGTCGAATTAGAAATAGTGCCTGTAGTAAGGGAGTTTATAGACGTTTTTCCTGAGAAGTTAACGACGCTGCCCCCAGATCGGGAAGTAGAGTTCAACATAGAGTTGGTACCTGATGCTAAACCAATATCCCGAACCCCATATCAGATAGCACATGAAGAGTTGAGAGAGTTGAAAAAGCAACTACAAGAATGTTGGACTCCGTAGGCAAAAACAAAATAAAATAAAACTTACGAAAATCCACCAACAGGATCTGCACATACTAGAAAAACCGACTAGATAGAAATTACCTCAATGTTTTGATTGTTCGTTGTGGAGGCGCTGCTTTGTACACTTCGCCCTCTACTGGTATCCACGCGACGAACTCCTCTGCAAGCGATCGGGATGCTAGCCCCTTCTGTGTTCTGAAAACTGTTCAGAACTGATCCTGACTATCTGGTAATCGGTCGTATTTCGGAGAGAGGAGGCTAGATACTATATCGTTGTTCTAGTGTTTAGGGTTTTGTTTTTCTTTAATCAGATAAAGGACGGCCACCAAGAAAAGGAGGTTAACATAACCTTTTATAGCTGTCAATATCAAAACCCTAACTGTCATCTAATGACAGTTTAATCTTGTCCGTCTATTCCTATAATCATCCAACGGTTGGATGAGTAATATTAAGTAATTAATTTTATTTATTCGATTAAATAAAATTAATTACTTATTAACTTACCAGAAAATACAATATGGAATTTGATTCCCCTTTTGTATATGTTCAACGAATCTGGACACAACCTAGATTAATTGAACGTAGACATTATGCTCACAAGATCGTCTATGCGTGTGACCCTGTAGGTTCACTTAACGTTGGCAGTGAATGAAAAATGTCCTAGACATTTATTCACAAAACATAAGCGGCCTCTAGCAAGACATTATGCTTACCCAAGTTAAGTTAATGTAATAATAACCTAGCATCAGATTTACTATTTAGTCCTTTTGTCACATGATATCCTAATTAAGAATAAGGCATGGATCAAGTCATCCTTATAAAACTTAATTAACCATTTACTTGATCACCAGGCAGACTATTCCAACAAATAATATTAATAACACCTTATTAATACTTATTTGAGCATGGCCATGCATATTTTCCAGTCTTCCTTATCAAGGGGCCCATGGATATCTCTCCCTAAAAAAAGAGGGACAAATCCCTTTCACTATCTCCAATATTCAAGCTATGACGAGAAAATAAGCCAACCGATAGTCATAATGATCACCTAATTAAAAGTGATGTTTGACTATGTCAAAACATATTTTCTCCCCATGCAAGAAACATTAGAAACATTAGGTCAAAGGACACCAAATATAAAACTGAGAAGAAATACTTATAACTTAAACCCATGCAATATTTCTTCTTCACTTTGGGTCATGTCCAATACAATATTCTCAATATGTATTTATGAATTGATTTTATATCTCATATTCATGATCAGTAAAACTTGACCATCAATCAACTTCACACTAGTTTACAAGATATAATAAACTAGGGACAAATAAGAATAGTATTTTATTAGCTATAAGGGTTTTACTATCAAGTCACATACTTGATGACCAAGAGCATAAAATAGAATTCAAAAAATACATGCTTCATAAATCATAAATGTGAGTCAATTGGTCTTAGGGCATATACTAACAAAGAATTGTTGCAACAAGAATATATCCATCCAAGTACATCTCCTTGGGGTGCATCAGGTTTTCTTGTAAAGAAGAAACGTTGGAACTTAGGACGTGTAGGCTACAGATGACAAGATTAGTGTGACAATTAAAAACAAGTACCCACTCCCATTTATTGAAGAGCTATTTGATAACTTCGATGAGTAGGATATTAGAGGAAGCCCACAAAAGTAAGTATTCAATGCATCTTAGAGAGAATAAAATGTACAAAGACTTAAAGCAAAAGTTTTGGTGGAATGGAATTAAGAGAGAGATTGCAGAGTATGTAGCAGCCTGTCTTATATGTTGAAGGGTTAAGACGGAACATCAAAAGTTAGCAGGACTACTGCAACTGCTACTTGTCCCCGAATGAAAATGGGATCATGTGACAATGGACTTTGTCACAGGATTGCCCCGAACTAAGGGATATAAGGATACTATCTGGGTAATGGCTAATCATTTAACGAAAGTGGCTCATTTTATTGCCATTAATATAACATACCCTTTGGACAAGTTAGTGCAGATTTATGTAGATGTGATAAAGTCTATTTTTAGTATAAATAAACACCTTAAGGTAAATTATTAACTTGTAAAAAATTTATTTACTAATCATAATTATTATTTTTAATTTATTTTATTTTTGTGCAAGGAAAAAATTTACAAATGGGTCAAAAGGGAGCATTAAACTGTTACAGGGGAAGAGCAAGCCCACAAGCAAGCCACGACAATCAGAAGAAAAAGAGAAATAGGAAAGGAGAAAACCAGAAAGAAAAAAGAAACCCAGGAGAAAAAGGAAACAAGAAAGAGAGCAGTTGGAAATAAAAAAGGAAAAAGATAAGACAGAGGAGGAGAGAGAGCTTCGAGGGTTGAGAGAAAATTAGAGAGAAAGAAAGAGCTGCGCAATAGTAGCATCAGAAACAAAGAAGCAGTAAGAGAAAAGAGCAGAAGCTGCTACGTGCATAAAGAAGTAGCTGCTGGCTGGGAAAGGAATAAAAGAAAGCTGCAGTCGAAAAACAGAGGAGAAGGGGCTGCTGGGAACAGAAAAAATCATAGTAGAAATCGGCAGCTGAAGCAGCCAGAACAGAAGCAGCTGAACAGAAGAAGATGAAGAAATTGGTTGAGGCAGAAGTGGACGTGCAGCTATGCAAACTCGGATGCTGGCTCTAGAAACTGAAAGAATAATCAGCAAAATTATTTAGAAGAAAAGGCCATGATCTTCTCTAATAAATTGGTTCCTTCTTTCCCTTCAACCATGAACTAATTTTCTTTTTAGAATCTTGATGAAACCCTAACTATGTGATTTTGATTTATTTTATTTTGGGAGATTTATTAATGATATTTATGTGATTACATATCTTGAGATGTTTGTTGATTTGATGCAATTAATTCTTTGTGATTGTTCTTGTAGAATAATTATTTAAGTTAATTGATGTTGTTATCCATACTTAATTCTTGTAGTTTTGAGTATAAGAGATATGTAATTTTTGCAAGTATATTATGGGTTTTAGAATTGAATATTTCATGCTAATTTTAGATGATTTATGTCATAAAATTGAATAACTCATGCTAATGGTTAGATGGATTATGTCATGCACTTAAGCACAATATATTTCTTTAGTGAATCGAAGCTTGTAGCCTAGATCACCATATAAAGGTCTAATCTTTTCTCCTAATATAAATTAAATCATTATTATATAGGTTAGTGGTGGATTCAAGGTTCTAAATCATCTTCTTTGGTTAATCTCTTGTTATATTTAATTTAGTTATTTTAGTTATTAGTTTTACTTAATTTAGGAGTAATTTTTAGATTATATAAATTGATTCTTCTTTTATACAATTAATTTAGGAAGAGAGTAATTTAAGTAAGTTAATCCTTTCTCTGTGGTTCGATACCCTAATATTTCCATATTACATTGATCTTATGCACTTGCAAGTATTGGGTTTAAAACTTTGTTATAAAAATCCGACCAAGATGAGATTGTCCAATTTCGTGAGGTGCCCGTTGATATTATATCAGATAGAGACCTAAGGTTTACCTCAAGGTTTTGGCCCAAGTTCCAGGCAGCTATGGGGACAACCTAGGCTGTAGTACCACAGCATACCCCGAAACCGATGGACAGTCCAAGAGAATAATTCAAACCTTAGAGGATATGTTGAGAGCTTGCGCCTTAGAATTTGGGAACAAGTGCCTTGACAATCTTGCTTGTGCTGAGTTTGCTTATAATAACAACTACCACTCTTCGATAGGAATGGCACCATTTGAAGCATTGTATGGTAAGAAATGCAAAACCCCCCTGTATTGGGATGAGGTTAGAGTTCGATCTCATTAGAAACAAAGGGACTTGATGCCAAAGGTTGGAGGAGATGTAGAAACAAGTTAGGATAATTCAAGATCGACTTCGGACAGCTAAAAGTAGACAGAAGAGATATGCTGATAATCGAAAAAGGGGCCTGGAGTTTAGTGTGGGAGATTGAGTTTTTTTAAAACTTACGCCACATCACGAAAAGCTTAGATATCCAAGGGGAGGAAAAGATAAGCCCCCGATATGTTGGGCCGTTTGAAATTATTAACAGGGTTGGTAAAGTGGCATTTCGGTTAGCCGTACCGAGTGAGCTGATGGGTATACATGACGTGTTTCATGTATCACAATTAAAGAAATATTATCCTGCACCAGATCATATTCTCAATAATAACCAATTGGAATTACGAGCCGATCTGTCATATGAAGAAAAACTAGCAGAGATTATAGAACAAAGCGTAAAAAAGTTACGCAAAAGACAAATTCTAATGTGTAAAGTTGTATGGAAGCATCATGGAATTGAGGAGGCAACTTGGGAAACTGAGGAATATCTGAAGAAGAAGTATCTAGAACTTGTAGGTATATGATTATTAAATTTTGAGGACAAATTTTTTCTTGGGAGGGAAGAATATAACGCCCCACTCGGTAGGCATCTCGGGCGACCTTAAGAGGGCGATCGTCGTGAACATAGAAGTCGGGGTCTAACGTAGTAAAATTTACGAATTTATAGTGTGCATCTTTTTAGCAATTTAAATACTCGGTAGTCTTATATAAGGTTTAAAGTGGTGTTTTTTTAATGGAAGGATATTAACTTTTATTACTATTAATATTATTATTTTTTAATATTTACTCGAGACATTATAGTTAGTTTTTTTTTTTTTTTTTAAATTGCCACTTGTCAAAAGAGGTGTGCCACATGGATTCTTGCATGGCCATTAAAGGATGATATAAATAGAGGAGGAGGAATGGTTGACTTTGTTTTTTCTTCTCCTCCCCTCCTCTCGGCTTCAGTAGCTCCCAGGTAAGTCTTTTTTTTTTTTTTCCAGTTTTTTTTTGTTTTGTTCTTTCTTCTCCACTTTTGGTCATTTTTAGAATTTGTGTAGTTTGGTATGGTGTAGTATTGTGATGACTTTAATATTCTAATAATTATATTCACTAGCTAGTGTATATATATTTATATATATACTTACAAGTTTTACTTTGAAGCTAGGAGTTAGAATTAGCTTTTGTTTATTTATTTGGGTTAGCCAAGTTTTAATTTATTTTCTTCTCTTTATTGATGAGTTGTAGAGTTTGATTTTTAGATTCTAAAGATGAGATATTTAGGGTATAATTTGGTTAAGATTTAGTTAATTTTTGTCTTTTGGGTTCTCTTATTTAATTTTATATAAATTCAATTTCATTGGTATGGTTCTCTCATCTAAATGGTTTTGGATATACATAATTTTTTATAAGTAATTTCAGTGAATATAGATATATATAGCTATGCCTAATTGTTGTGTATATAGTTGTATATATTCATGTCTACATAACTCTTGTAAATGATTTTTAGTATTCATAATTTTGTACGAATTTTTAAATGGTTTTTGGAAATGATTTTAGCATTTATGGTTTTATATATATATATATTTCTAGTACACTTAATTTGTGTTACTGATCTTAGTATGTAAATAGTTTTTGTATATGGTTATAGCGTATATAATTTTAGTAGCACTAGTGGGTTTGTACTATTTTTAGTATATGTGGGTTAAGAAGTTTAGGCTCTTTGGACTAGTATATGTGTAGAAATATTCCAAGTTCATAAGAAGATAAATTTTTCTTTTTATTTATTTTCGATGGCAAAGAGAAATATTGGGATTTATAATTAATTTTTTTGTTGGTATCCTACTTGTAGGATTATAGTACCAGAGCTGTACCCAGTTGAGTCCACAAACCCCATTTTAGTATGTTATTTTAAATATTACGGGCTATGTAAATTTGTTTTCTAAACCTGTCACAAAATATTTACTGCTTTTGGAACGATATAACTTGGCATATTTTTGGAGATGTTCTCCACAATGTGTTACATGTTCATTAAAAGATGCATAGGAGCGGTGCTCCACGTAGGTATTTTTTTGTTAAAACTGATTATTACTGTTGTGAAAAAGAACTAGTCTGTATACGGGTTTTCTAAAAATATTTATAATTAGACTGAAGTTCGGTACGAGTTGGGGTAAGGCTAAGCCAAGCTACCACCTACCCCTCGCTTGAGGTATCTTGCGATAGGTAGTAGCCCTTCTTGGCCGAGAGCGTACATAAATGATGTGGTTTCTAGACTCAAAAGAAGTAGTCCTTCGGGTTGCCCAAGAGAAGGATCAAGGGCGAAGTGAGTGCCCGAGTCCGTTGGAGTCTCTTTCTCTTCCTTTCCGACCAACTACTACCTGTACCTGGTTCTATCAAACCAAATACTGACCTCCAGGACTAGAAGAAAATAAAAAAAAATTAACATTTTACAATCACATAACCACCTAAACCGTGAGAGCTATTTTCCCTTCGACATCCTCGGAATGGGATTCCCTTTCTTCGGAAGGGGGTTCCATTCCTTCGGAACGATGAGCTACAGTTCCATTCCTTCAAATTCCATCGGGCTAAAATCCTCGAAACGGGTTTAATAAGTTGGAAAATGCTTTGGTTTTGAAAAGTTATATAATTCGGCGTGCATGAATATAGACATGGCATATTTATAAATTTGCATAAGTTGGAAAATGCTCTAGCCTTGAAAGTTATATGTTTTGACATGCATGAATATAGATCTGGCATTGGCATAACTGTGAAACATGTATAAGCATGTGGTGACTGGCGGATGGGGATTTTTGCTAAAAATATTTATGACCTGATTCTGTCCCAACGGCCGGGAAAATGGCTTTTCGGTTTATAAACACATATGAAAACCCCATTCCGACTAGGGTTACTGTCTGTTTATGATCATATATTCGGAAGCGTCAGAAGATTGCACTGTACGTGACTAGTCGCCCGTACTAGGGCCTCTTCCAATGACGTGGACGTTTCAGACTTGGGAGAGTGGATCCACTTTAAGAGGGGCGTAGTACCCGGAGGGTGTGGCCCAGTCAGTCTACATGGATATTGCATCATGCTCTGGGTGTGGGGTCGGCCACCTTGTGGAGAGCCAGGAGGGGCTTGAAACTAAGGTTGGTGCCAAGGCAGACTTGGTAGGTGCCCTAGGAATCTGTAGCCTGTTTTGACCAGTGATATGGAGAGTGCGGTTGTGCGGGTTGGCTAGTCCTCCGTACTAGGGCCTCTTCCGATGACGTGGACGGTTCATACTTGGGAGAGTGGATCCACTTTAAGAGGGGTGTAGTACTGCAAAGGGTGTGAGCCAGTCAGTCTACGTGGACACTGCATTATGCTCTGGGTGTGGGGTCGGCCGCCTTGTGGAGAGCCAGGAGGGGCTTAAAACTAAGGTTGGTCCTAGGGCAGACCTGGTAGGTGTCCCAGGAATCTGTAGCATGTTTTGACCAGTGATATAGAGAGTGCAGTTGTTTAGAAATCGAGTGCTCGTATGGTGTTTGGCTGGTATTGACTACGAGATGCCAGAACTTGGTTCCGATGACCTCGTTATGCTATGGGATCTAAACTTTGTCCGTGGAGCCCGACTGTTGCAATACATGTTCTTTTGGATTCAGGCGTAGAGGCTGCGTTGATGTGTCTTGATTTGCTCAGACTTCCCAGCTGCGCTCGAAACCCTCATGTAGGTTCAAGCATTAGCATTGTTAAAGTAACAAAAGAAAAATGTTTTCTTAAAACATTGCATGAATTGTTTTTCGTGAAACTGCATTATCATTGTTTTAAAGAAACCACTAACGCACACACACACGTGGACTCACTGAGCGTTCGCGTTCATGTTTTTCCATAGAATGTTTTCTCCTCAGATTAACTCAAGACGGCCAGAAGCATAATAAGCCGCTGAAGTTCTAGACGTGGATTTTTTTGTTCGAGTCTCTTTGGAAACATGTAATTCTGTTTTGTTTTCTTGAACTCGAGCAGTTTGTAAAGTATTTCCACCTTTGTATTGGAATGATCAAAAGAAGTTTTCCTGAGCCTTGTGTCTTGAGCCTTCTATTAGTGTTCGGTCTACTTAGTTTTCCGCTGTGTATACTTCTAAATTTTGCCAGGGGGTTATGCTCTTGTTTTGAGACTTATATTTTAGTGTCGAGAGGTACGCAAATACCCTACTCAGCCGCAGTTGACCTAGTGGCAGGGTTGGGGGTATCACATATTCTTCCTATATTATAGAATAATTTTGGTAAATCGATATTTTCACAATCTTTAAAATACTCTGTATTATGAGTATTAGATAAAGCATAAGATATCATATAGGTTATGGAATAAGGTTAATTTCCATCATGGAAAAAATCTCTTATTAAAGATAAAACTTTATCAAAGTCTTTATCCCTTAAATTATAAGAAATTTTAGGATATATATTGATATCAATTTTTGGTATTTCAAATTTCCTCTTAAAAAAATTCCAAGAGTAGCTTCTTGGTGATATTTGATTATGTTATCTAACCAACTGCTAAATATCTTAAGGGGTGTTTAATCCTTCCCGAAATGTAGCTTTTATTATCACTTGGATAGCTCCTATATGAAGCCATCCTATTTTATCCCTAACATTATCTGGAATTTTCTGTAATATTTGTTTTAAATCCTTTTTAGATAATAGAGGTATCGTTATTTTATTATCAGTTAGGTTATTATCTAAAGCCTTTTCTTTTACACTATTCCCATAATACATATGGTATTTTCTGGCAGGAATCTCAAGTCTTTCTAAGGTAGATACTTGAAATTCAGAATGAAAATCTATAGTATAATTAATTTTTTTGTTAATAGTCTTCTATTCATTATCATATCTTGACTATATTCTCCCTCTTGTTCAAATATATCTATTATGGGTGTTTCAGAAGTTTCCGCTTACTCTATCATTACTCTGATTTGGTATGGCTATAGTATTCAATTTCTGTTTCAATGAAAATTTCTTCATCAGATGATATCATATCAAAATCTTCTAATCTATTTACCAAGATAAAGTCTTCATTGTTTTTCATTTCTTTTATGTCCTCGTCTATTTTTATTTTTTTTTATTAAATCGCTTTGGGCATTAATTAGCATAGTATCATTTTTCTTTGCAATAATAGCACTGACATTCATTTATTCTTTTCTTATGTCTTCTCCTATAAATCTTTTTCTGAGGTAGCCCTATCTTGCGTTTATAGTATTTAGCTTTTCGTTTCCTAAAATATCTCTTCTCGGGATACCTTCTCTTTTTATGTCTATTTTTTATCAATTGATAATAATACGATGAGTCACATCCTATCATGGTGGGTAATATAGTATTATCACAACATAGTGTAATTTCTCTTTTTAGTCTTTTGGACCTTCTATATAGAATTGCTTCATCACACTAATTGAAGAAAACTTATCCTTTTTCCTAAAGTATCTTGAGTTCCAAGATTATAGCTATCGATCAATCTTTTAGCCCATGGATCGGGTATCTTAGCATAAAACATAGTTAAATAAAATTGAGGATTGTTTGATGCGCATGGATAATAATAATCTTGGAAAACAAAGATATATTCCTTAACTTCACATACATATAGTTGTAATTTTATCAAGGCATTTA
This sequence comes from Catharanthus roseus, assembly GCA_028651295.1. Classification (NCBI taxonomy): domain Eukaryota; kingdom Viridiplantae; phylum Streptophyta; class Magnoliopsida; order Gentianales; family Apocynaceae; genus Catharanthus; species Catharanthus roseus. Next base: position 23,630,363 of record JAPQWS010000153.1, on the reverse strand, counting down.
AATATTTTCTTTGCGAATGAGGATCTTTGTAATGTTGTCCTTCTCCTGCAAATTCATTTCAAATTGCTTCGACTGCTCTTGATTTCATATTTCCTGTATTGAAGTCAAAGAATATCTCGTTTCTAGTTGGTTCACCCAAGTTTCTCCAATATCTACTAACACTATTAACCAGGGTTTTTTTTTCTAGAAAGCTTTTTGCCATTTCATAATTCATTTATTAACTGCAACTGCTAATCTTAAAGCCAATTCCCATTTATCAATAGCTTCTTCAACGTGTGTTACACAATCTAAATCTAAATATATCCCAAATGGGTTAATTGACTCAGGTCTCATTTTATCTAGGGGAGTATAACCTTGTTCATCATGGCAGTTTTTCTTATTTAAACTTGCTACCCCAGCATAGCTTCTAGGTAGAGGTCTAGTGTATCTAGAACTTGAGAAAACATCATTTGTATTAGTATTTTCAGGAAGAATTTCAAATTTAATATAATTTTTAATATTAACAAGATCTACTTGAAATATTTGCTTCGTTATCCTTTCTATTTTAGAATCTGAAGTTGATTCAAACTCACTCATCTTATTTTAGATAGATGCTCAATAAGGGATCTTTCTAGTAGTAGTATTCTATTTAGGTCTTCTTTTACTTTAGGTGTTATTTTATTATCACAGAATAATTTTTCCTCTATCCATTTTAGTCTTCCAGATAAGGAATAATGTATCCATAATATAGTTTGTTGAAGTTCAGATATATCCTTTTCTAGTTTTAAATTTCTAGATTCAATAAGTGTATACTTACTATCCCTTTATAAGCAGATGATGTTTAAATAGTAACTATATTATAGATACATTATCTCTAAGTTTTTTTAAATTCGTAAGTATTCGTAATTCTTCTTGATATCTTTTTTCTAAAATATCATTGTCCCAAGAGCTAGGATCCGTAGTTATCTGATTCCATACAACATTTTTCATTAATCTTTCTTGCCTTTTTATCTCATAATTTTGAAGCCATAATCATTGCTTTAGACTTAACACTTGCCCTTATTTACGAAATCGTACAAATCCAACTTTTGTATAACTCTTTATCCGGTATTCAACCTTGCATATCTTGGTTTTATATTACTCTATAGGTCTAGTTTTTCTTCTAGAGAGAGGGGTCTATATGATATTTTCATAATATTGTAGGGCAGAGTCATCCACTAAAATAAATTTTTTACTATCGAATATTTAAGCAAAATTTTATAAGTTTGGGTAGTCTATTTAAATGTTTTCCCAAAATCTTTTTGTTATGACCAACTTTTACTTTTTTTTTTTTTTAAGGTTTTTGTTACCTGCTTGCTCTAATACCAATTTCGTGGCCTAATCTACTATGATTTATGTACTTATCTTTATTTTGCGTTCTATGTGCGTGGTACTGGTTGTCTTAAACAACATATCTAAGATATCTAAACATTTACGAATGTTATCATTTTCATAGTTAGTATATAAATTATTATAAAAAATGTTGTCATTATCATGTATTTTAGATGATAAAAGTAGATAAGGTGGTGATTATAAATGTTAATATCTCTCATAGAAATAATTATCCTTTACAAAATACTTCTTAATTAAAAGGCCCAATCACACTTCCGTACCTTTTTTACTCCTTTTTGACCATCTAATCACTGGTATTACTTGAGACTTTTATTGGGTATTCTAAATCCAACCTAGTGATCCTAGGTAACTTTCTTAGTGTCTCCTTCAAAACAATTAGGAGCATAACCTGATATGTGCCATAATGTATTTACTTTTATATGTTAATTGTGTCGTTTTACAATATTTTTGGTATATAAAATGTATAGATTACATCATTTCCCTTTACTTTTATTTTAGGTGCTTCCTGATGCAGAAGATAGAGAATACAAGTGAAAGCGGGGGAAAAGACGGAGACTGCCGGCATCGAAGACAGTAGTAACCTATCGCCGACGGTAGGCTAACCTACCACCTGTGGAAGGTATAGAACTCAAAGAAGAAGCTGGACAGAAGCCGGTAGGCTACCCCTACTATCGACAGTAGGTCAAGAGCATTCAAGGAGGATCCTAGGTAGAACCCTATCGCGGATGGCGGGGCTCGACCTACCGCGTGATTATAGCACAAGTTAATGTGTTTTTGGACTTTATAAATGTAATTTTCCCCCTCTTTTGAGGCATTCTTGAGTTCTAGGTTAGAGAGGAGGAATTGGGGGCGAAAATTAGGCTTAAAACCTCTCTCAATTGCTCTTTAATTAGTGAGTTTTCATAATTAAAACATTAAATTGAAGATTTTGGGTAGAGATTGGAGCTGATTAACTGAGCAATTTCGGATTTCATCAAGTAAATTGAGAGACAAGCTCAGCTGCCTTATGAACTGAGGAAGCAATTCTTCTCAATCCTAAGCTTTCTTTTCCCTTGTCCTTTATGAATACTACTATTGATTTGAGCTTTGTTAGGATGTTGAGTTACTAATTTAATCTTGGTTTGAATGAGGGTTGAACCCTAATTTTTGGATGGTATAGTTTTTTAAAAATTGATGTTTAATTTTCAATGGGTTGCTATTCAATTGTGTTTTTATCTTAATTGACTTGCACAGAATCGATTAGATCGTAGAATTGGTTGGAATTGGAAAAAAAACTGATTTAGTGCAACTAATTGAGTAATAGGAGTTGGCAATTGTATAGAGATATTCTTTTCACTTTTAGGTCTTTTTAATCACTTAATTGTATTGTATTCATAATCGTTTAGAGAGAGAAGAGATTCTTCTTTAAAGGTTAGTGAATAGAGTTGCCTTCACCTAGAGATAGGGATTGCCCGAGTTAGCGTGTGATGACCCAACTTTAGTTTCTTGAACGTCGTTTTATAATTGTTCCAATCGAAATAGTTGACAAAAGTTAGGAGATTCCACCATTTAAATTCTTTTCTTATATTTTTACCTCTCAATCCTATTGTTTTCATTTAATAGTTTTCTTATTAGTTTCAAAATCTTTTCACAAAAATCAGTTTTGTTAGACTAGACCTTAGACTAAACTATTAGTATTTTAGCTTCTCCGTTCCATGAGTTTGACAACTCAGTTGTATCTCTTTTACTACAGTGATAGGTGCCCTTGCATGTTGCATTTTTTTAGGACATATCCCATTTTAAACAGCAAGTTTTTGACACCATTGCCAGGGAATGGCAACTTAGAGAACAACCTCTTTTCTTTTGCTTTAGTCATTTTTTTTTTAAATTTTCTTGTTTGTGTGTTTTACTTTGAATTGTGCTTTGTTCTTGCATTAATTGGTTTATTTGTGGCTTATATCTTTGAGAATTATGTTTTGCCATTTGTGGAACTTAATTTGGGTTTGTCCGTTTCAGGTTTAGGTCAACTAGTTTATGTCCCGAATTTAACGGGGTGAATTAGTTCCACACAAACCAGAGCCTAAGCATACGCTACAGAGTGCCCGCCGTACCCTTTGATTCGAGACGACAAACAACAACGCTATCATCACTGCCGATAAGATGAAAGAGGGTCAACAAAATCCACCTTTAGTAAATCATTGGTTTGTACCTTCTCCACCACCTTCAATGGCAGACTATTCCAGGACATCCATTGTTGGGACACAGTCAAGCATAGCTAGACCACCTATACAAGCGTACAATTTCGTGATCAAGCCGAATGTGATAAAATGGTGCAGAATAATGTATAGTTCGATGGCCTCCCAGAGGAAGACCGAAATGCACACATCGCCAATTCTTAGAGGTGTGCTACACATTCAAGATAAATGAAGTTTTAGAGGACGCCATCAGACTTTGCTTCTTCCCATGTTCTTTGAGGGGGAAGGCAAATTCCTAGTTAAAGTCACTTCCTTCGGCTCGATCACATTGTGGGATTCTTTAGCCAAGAAATTTCTAGGGAGGTACTTTCATTCTGGTCGCACTGCGAAACTTCGGAATGATATCTTGTCTTTCCAATAGACAGGTGGAGAGAGTTTATATGAGGCTTGTGAGAGATGGAAAGAGCTACTTAGAAAATGCCCACATCATGGTCTAGATTTGGGTATCCAGATTCACTCACTTTATAATGGAGTATCATTTGAGATAAGACAGCTTATGATATGAATTTAACCAAAGATTGTTCAATAATTTGCGTGGGAGCAACTAGAAGATTGAAGATATCATGAATAAAGCTTCAATTGAGGAATTTCAGTTTAATTAGAAGGCTTGGAAGACTTTACAAAACTTCCAAGACTCATAAAATTCATAAAAAGATCATCGAAATCAAACTAGAAGCTCTCGACCATCGAAGAAGATGAAAGAAGCAAGGAGGGAAGAAAACAGAGCCTACCACCGACGGTAGGTTCCCACCCTACCAGGAACCTACCATTCCCGGTAGCCCTCTGGAAAAAAGGAGTATTGAGGAGACTACCTACCGGCGACAGTAGGTTACCACCGTACCGGCCTTGGTAGGTCTCGGGACAAGAAGAGGATTATGAAGACATCATTTTAATTTTATTCAAACTTAATTAGTTTTTAGTTAATTATTGGTTTCTTGATTTCCAAGCTTGTAATTAACTTTTATTAGAAGGCTAATTATGTATTTTCAATACTCATTATATTTTAGGAAGAGGAGTAGGTTTTCTTTATAAATACCTACTTATGCCTCCTCTTGTAAACAACTTTCATGAATATTGATATGAATTGAGAGTTTTCTCTAATGGTTTCTAGGATTCTTCAACCCATCTTAGTTAGCTTCTAAGGGTTTGCTTTCTTAGTAGGTGAGCAATTGATTACTTAGATTGATGAATCTATGGAAGTTAATTGATCATTTCCCAATTCCTTCTTTGATTAATTCTAGGAGTTCTTGTTTCTAGATTGTTAATTAATCGAGGTCTTCTAATTTGTGTAGCTTGCGTTTTAGGGCCATAGTTTCACTAAGGTTCTTGTTCTAAAGTTGGGAAAGGGTTTATGTTTCTTAGTTCTTTATAGGTTCTTCAGCGGAGTGTTAGAATTACAAATCTTCAATAGAAGTTCTTCAACAAGGAGGTGATCTTGGGATAGTGATGGATTCAATTTGCAATCAAATTGGGGATTCACATCAAATTGGTATCAGAGCAACCTCCAATTGAAGGTCCTTTTATGTTTTATTTGTGTTCGCTGAAAAAAAAAAGATACATGATTATCGATGAAAAAAACAATGAAGATCATGCAAAAGAAATTCGTACAGAAAAATCGATAGTAAAATATAGATTGAAATCGATGATTATTTTTGCAATTGTGTGAAAAATTTGTTATGGATCTAAACTTCTATGTGTTAGTGATTGTTTGAAATAAACTTTACTCAATTTGGAGTTAATATGATTGCTCAATTAGATCAAAACTTCGGATCAGTCCAGAATGTTTGGTTGTTAAGAACTTGCTGCTTAATCTGATTATATCTCATGTTATACTGTTCCAAATTGGACAAATTTATGCTTAATCTCATCCTCATCGAGTTTTTCTTCCATCTAAACTGATTTAGCTCAATTTGGAGTTCATTTCCTAGATCAATTCAATTGAAAACCGAAAGGTGTTTGAGATCTCGGTTTCAGAAATTAAGTGTGAAATTAAATCGATCATATCTTGTGCTATATTGCCTCATTTCAATCGAAATTTGTGCCTAAATTCATTTCCTTCGAGTGAGGAATCTTTTTAAACTTTTTCGACTCGTTTTGGATTAGTATTCGTGGAGTTATTGCTGTTTTGGTTACAGGGTATTATCATCCCCTGTTTTTTGGAAAATTATTTTCTTAGTACTCTTTATTTCTTTGTTTAGCTTCGTTTGCTTTGAATTTTTTTGAATTTGATTTCTAATTTCTTTCTTGTGTGTTCGTATTCTTTGTTTGATGATGAATTATTTTTATTGGCTCTTTTCCATATATAAACTCTTTGAAATTCCTTACACTTCAAGTGCTTGATAAATTGTTTATTTGAACTCTTTGTGTCCAACTAAGTGCACTAATTGTTTTACTTTCTTGGTTGATTCTCTTGATTGAGTTGGCTAAGATGTTTGAAGAATCCATAGAACCTTGAGAGGAGAGTAATTGTAAAAGGCAAGAGGGTGAGTTCATCTCTATAAAAGCCAATAAGAGAGCCTACACGAGAGAAATGAGTGATCATCTACAAGAGTGCATACACTTAGGGAGTGATTGTGAGGTCCTTTTTGGATTTTATTGATATTTTGAAAGTTGTAAATCATCTATACATGAAGATGAGTTGCGTCACATGCAACAAACCATAGAAGGATTGGAGCAACAACTATCATCCCTAGCAAAAGATGTGGGAGACTTAAAAAGAGAAGAGGAAGCCATTTTGGAACGAAATAGTAGAAGAACCTTGGTGGACATTCAATGCATAATAATCAATAGAGATATCGTAACTTCTATCCTTATGCTAGATCTTATGAGCATAATTCTTGGTATGGGAACAATAGACTTGAGCTAGAAATGGTTATAATGATAAATCTTATAAGAGAGTTCCAAGGAATAAAGTTAGAAATGAAGGGAACTAAGTGAATATGGATGGGAGGTTCCATAAAATAAGAGGTAATTATGAGAAATACTATGATAGTTATGATCATTATGAGCTTAGCTATAGAAGTAGAACATGTATAATGAGCATAATGTTAGTTATAGCTATGGAGGATATAATTGTAGAAGAAGTTCTTAAACTTTGGGAACTACATCAAGACCTCTTAATTACAGAAATTTGAAATTACCTCTTTTGTGAGGCATTTTTTATCCTTATGAATATGTAGCATGGAAACAAGAAGTAGGATATTTGTTCTATACCTATGTTGTAAAAGAAGAAGAGAAGATTCAATTGGTGCTAAAATCTTTCTTTTATGAGATCAATGTTTGGTAGGATTGCAAATGTGAAAATAGAAGGAGAATGGAGCAAAACTAATCAAGACTTGGAGCTTAATGAAGCAAGAATTGAGAATTAATTGTGGAGTTGAAAACCATGAAGAACTAGGACAATGTCAACCAAAGGTTAAATTCATGGAGTCATCAATGGTTGAAGAGTCTCCAAAGGTCAAAGAGCTTTCACAAGCTAAAATTCAAGAGCTAAAATACATATTGTGGAAGAGAGACATCCAAAGAGGAACCTTTTTGTATTATGAATGAGAAGAGCATTGCAATTAAAGAAAAAGAAAGAGTGGAAGAACAAGACAGATTAGTAGAAAGATTATGGATCTTTGATTCCATCTCAATCTTTTCAAAAGAGAGTGAACATTCAAAGTGTTCAAAAGAGAAAGAGAGTGAGCTTGAGAAAAGTGAGAGAGAAAAAGAGAGAGTGTTTCATTGAAAAACAAGAGAGGTAAATAGTTAAAGAGATAATTGTATTTGAAAAGAGTGAGGAAGTGAATTTCTATGCTAATGAAACTAACTCTTTCTTTGCTTGTGAATCCTTATGTGTGCATAATTTTGAAGATTCAAGCAAGGATGAAGGAGGAAAGCTTGCCTACAAGTCCATCAAGACCATAAACTTCTTTCCTTCTAATTCCTGCTTGTTCTTTAAGATTTATTTTTAAGGAAATTAAGTTGTTTTCACTTGTTTTTATGGAAAATGGATATCAATTTTACTTTCTCAACTCCCTTGGAACTTTATTGTAAAAGAAAAAATTCATAGAGTTTAATTCCATCTCTTGTGTCATTCCTAGAGTTGATGAGTATTATGACAATATTGCTAATTATTCTTCTTGTGTGCTAGGAATAGAAGATGGAGAAAGGGGAAAGGAGAAAGAGCTTGGAGTTTATCTTGAAGACTTACCAATGAGCCTATTTCTTAACCCTTCTCTTTCATTTTATGAAGCTTCTTTTGAGGAATTAAAGTCTTTGTTGGTTTCTCATACTTTTCATGTGGGAATACTTGGTGATATATGTCTTATTTCTTTTGATGAGAATTCCTTTCTTCTTGTGCCTTCTATGTCAAAGTGCCTTTCTTCCATATTTCTCTTAAGGATTCATTGATGCATAGTGGTGCTAAATTTTATCCTTCTTGTTATGGCTTATGTCTGTTACATGATACTTCCCTTGTTGATTCTAACATTGTTGGTGTTGAGTTTGATTGTGCTTTATTTGACATTTTACATGATGAGTGTTTATGAAAGTTTATTGAGGATGTTGATTATGTATTTCCTTTCCTTGATATTTTCATGAAGAATCTTTATGTAGTTATTCCTTTCAACCGACATTTTCACCTTTTGAATGATCAATTTGAGTTTTCTTACAATAAGAATAAGCTTCCGAATGTTGTTAACTCTTTGAACTTGTTGCTTGAAAACACATTTGGATTCAAATTCTACCATTTATATTTCAAGGATCTCTTGTTAAAAGGTTTTGGAATCACGATAGAGGTAGGATTTGAAAAAGTTTTGAAATATTTTCTTGTTGAGCATCTTTATTACCAGATATTTTTGAAGGAGTGGTTTTCAAAGTTGTTCATTTCATTTACTAGTCTTCAAAAGAACTCTTGTGCATTAACTTTGAAACATGAATTTGAAGCTACATTCTTTTATCATCTACTTTTTAGAGAGTTCTTTGGAAAAATTGATTTCAAAGAAGAATGTAGACCATCTTGGAATTTTGAAAATTTTATGTCTACATTTCCTCACCTCATTTATGAAATGATGAAATTTGAGACTCATTAAGGCTATTCTTTCATTTTAAATGCTTTTGTGTTTATTTGGAAGGTGCATTTGAATTATCATTACCTTTCAAAGAAAAGAGATTTCAAATGTGAGGTTTTAATGACTATTTTGAAAAGAATGAAAGCTTTCAATATCATTTACCATTCAAGGATTTTGATTTTGAACTTGGCTTTGAACAATTGACAAGAAAGTTGTTTCTTAACACTTGTGTTTTAAATTTCCTTCTTATAATTTTTGAGAAAACACCTTGTGCTTGGGGCATTGAAAATCCTTACAACTTCTTGTTTCAACATTTGAAATCATTACACAACTTGAGCTCTAGATTTAATCATCTTTTGAAGATATTCCAAACTCACAACCTTTTTGAATTACCTTTAGAGTTAGGAAATGATGAAATTTTCTACTTTCATTGGCCTTTTAAAGAGTATTTGAAGAAATGGATTTTTGGAAATAAATTTGACAAATCTTGGGATTTTAGAAACTTTGTTTTTATGTTCTCTTACTTTGATTGTGAAGTTAAAGAGTTTGTAGAACTCACGGTCTTTTATTTGCTTTCAAAGTCTTTTGGTTTTATTTAGAAAATCCATATTGCATTTCATCACCTTTTAAGTAAGAAAATTTTCAAACATTTGAACTTCTTGAATTATTCCTTGAGTTTGAAAAGGACAAAAGCTTCTTTTATCGTTTTCCTTTCAAGGATGTTCATATTTTTCTTCTTTTAGAAAGAATGTCCAAGAAGTTGTTTCTAAGAAGTTAAATTTCAAACTTTTTCTATCAAACTTTTGAAGGAACACTTCTTTGGAATTTCAAGTGTTTTCAAATTGTCATGTTACTTAACCTGGGAAGTTTTAGAAAATTTAAGTTTTCAATATCATAGGCCTTTTAAAGACACTTTCAAAAATATTGTTCATATGTTGGATTTACAAGACTTTCCTATTTTCAATAACTATACAATTTGGCGAATTCTTGTAAAACTTGAGTGGTTTTTGAATAGTTGTTTTTGAAGTTGCTTTGCTTTGAACTTCTTTGTTTACACCTCTTTTGTTTATCATAGACCATTCAAAGAAGTTTTAGAGTCCTTGTTTGTTTTGTTGTTTAGATGGCCATTAGATTTAATTGTTTAAATCTTAGCAATGTTTACATTGTTGACATCCATTCTAATGTTGCCTGCCTTGTTGATATTTGAAGGAATAGATTCAAGAATAAAATCCTTTTCAAGAGAGGGGGTACGATATGAATTCAACCAAGGATTGTTCAACAATTTGCATAGGAGCAACTAGAAGATTGAAGACATCATGGATGAAGCTTCAATTGAGGAATTATGGGTTTAATTGGAAGGCTTGGAAGACCTTAAAAGACTTTAAAAGACTTCAATGACTTATAAAATTCATAAGAAGCTCACCGAAATCAAACTAGATGCTCACGACCATCGAAGAAGATGAAAGAAGAAAGGAGGGAAGAAAACAAAGCCTACCGGTGACGATAGGTTCCCACCTTACCGGGAACTTACCATCCCCAGTGGCCCTCTAGACAAAGGGAATATTGAGGAGACTACTTACCGGCAACAGTAGGTTCCCACCCTACTGTCCATGATAGGTCTCTGGACAAGAAGAGGATTTTGAAGACATCACTTTAATTTTAGTCAAAATTAATTAGTTTTTAGTTAATTATTGGTTTCTTGATTTCCAATCTTGTAATTAACTTTCATTAGAAGGATAATTTGTATTTTCAATACTCATTAGGTTTTAGGAAGAGGAGTAGGTTTTCTCTATAAATACTTATTTATGCCTCCTCTTGTAAACAACTTTGATGAATACTGATATGAATTGAGAGTTTTCTCTAATAGTTTCTAGGATTCTTCAACCCATCTTAGTTAGCTTCTAAGGGTTTGCTTCCTTAGTAGGTGAGCAATTGATTACTTATATTGATAAATCTATGAAAGTCAATTGATCATTTTCCAATTCCTTCTTTGATTAATTTTAGGAATTCTTGTTTCTAGATAGTTGATTAATCTAGGTCTTCTAATTTGTGTAGCTTGGGTTTTAGGGCTGTAGTCTCCCTAAGATTCTTGTTCTCAAGTTGGGAAAGAGTCTCAGCGCAATCAAGAAGCCTCTATACATAACTTGGAGAATCAAATTGGATAGTTGGCAAAGATGATCTATGAAAAGCCCTTAAGCACTTTACCTAGCAATACAGAGAAGAACCAAAAGGAGCATGCAAAGGTGGTCACTTTAAGGAGTGGAAAAGAATTAGTGGAGACACCTGTAATGCTTGTGGATAAAGAGAAGGAAAGTTCTAAGGTACCAGAAGAGTCCACCTCTACTACAGAAGAGGAGAATCAATAAAGTCAGTCAGAAGTGAAAAAACCATCTCCTCCACCATACAAGCCTCCTATTCCATTTCCATAGAGAGTTTTAAGGGCGAAGCAGAACAAACAATATTGTAAGTTTTTAGAAGTTTTTAAACAACTGCATATTAACTTGCCTTTGGTTGATGTTTTGATGCAGATGCCCAAATATGCAAAGTTCCTGAAAGAGGCTATTTCTGGAAAGAAGAGGTTGGAAGACATCTCTTCAATGATGATGAATGAGGAGTGCTCAGCCATTCTAAACCCCAAAGAGAAGCTTCCAGAAAAACTAAAGAATCCAGGGAGTTTTACTATTCCTTGCACTTTATATGGTTTAACTGTTTCTAGGGCTTTAGCTAATTTAGGTGCTAGTATTAATCTTATGCCCTTTGATTTCTTTAAAAAGTTGGGAGTGGGGGAACCTAAACCTACTAGGATGAGTATACAACTCGTAAATAAATCTATTAAATATCCCAGGGGTGCCATTGAGGATGTTTAAGTGCAAGTAGAGGATTTGGTTTTCCCTGGCTTTGTAGTTATGGATATGAGTGGACACATTGAAGTCCCTCTCATTCTCGGGCGTCCCTTCCTCACTATTTCCAAGGCTCTAATTGATGTAGGGAAAGGGAAGTTAACCCTTAGGTTAGGAGACGAAAAGATCATCCTGAAAATTCCTAATGCTATGCGTAAATCATTATATCATGGTGATAGATGTTATTGATCCTTATATTTCTACTCATGTGCAAGAATTTGTTCAAGAAGATGCCCTTTTGATGGCTCTAGAACAGGATGACAAACGTAAAGTAGACTTTGAAGAGGTTCAAGTATTGACGGACAATTAGATGAACCAAAAATGGAGAAGAAAATTGCTCTAAAAGAGCAATTAAAGGCACCTCCCAGGCCGTCACTTAAGTCTTCACTTGATGAACCTCTAGAGTTGGAGCTGAAACTGTTGTCGGGTCATTTGGAGTATGCATTCCTTGCGGAGAATTCAACAATCCCAGTCATCATATCCTCCAAGCTGAGCTGACCCCCTAAAAACGAGCCTTGCTAAGGTCAGAAATACAAGAAGGCTATCACATAGAAGATAGCACATATTCAAGGCATAAGTCCATCCTTTTGCACTCACAAGATTTTACTTGAGGAGGACTCTAAGCTTGTGATTCAACCTTATAGGAGGTTGAATCCTAATATGAAATAAGTAGTGAAGAAGGAGGTGGTCAAACTCCTAGATGTTGGGATTATCTATCCGATATCATATAGCATCTGGGTGAGTTCGGTACAGGTGGTACCAAAGAAAGGTGGCATGACGGGTATGGTTTCGAACTAGAAGAACAATTTAATTCCTATGCGAGTAATCACCGGATGGAGGGTATGTATTGACTATCAATGATTGAATGAGGCGATAAGGAAAGATCATTTTTCTCTCCCTTTCATCGATTAGATGCTTGAGCGACTAGCGGGCCGCTCTTATTACTATTTCCTTGATAGGTTCTCAAGCTACTTCCAAATTCCCATTGCTCCGGAAGATCAGGAGAAAACCACCTTCACCTACCCATACAATACGTTTTCTTATAGGCGTATGCCTTTTGATTTGTGCAATACTCCTACTTTTCAACGTTGAATGATAGTCATTTATAAAATATGAAACCTCAAAAGTGACAAACAATAATCAGTCATTTATTCGAATAAAGTTGATTAAAAATACAAGCAAATTCCAGTTAAAAGCTGTCTCTAAACCCAAAACTTTCCCCAAGCTCAAACTCATCTTCGTCGAACTCGTTCTTGCACTCAGAGATAACCTGAACAGAACATAAGATAAGGGAGTGAGTATACAACTCAGTAAGCAAAGGTCAAACACTAATTTCTGGGATTGAACAGGCGTTTACTAAAATTCTTATTCACTCAAACAATACAAAAAACCAGGGAGCATTACATTTGCATGCTAACACCAGTATGGAGTAAATTAACATTAGCCACTCAACTAGTTTATTAGAAAACTTTATCATTAAATGGCTTAAAAATCACTGTAGTAGAGACAACCTATACTTTTCCAACTCAAACAAGCAATATATTTATAAATTGAAATACTGTAATGAAAATCCCTACTTAACAAGATTGACAAAACTCCCATAAGCCCAAAACTATTCACATGTCAAAAGAATTATTTAAGACACTAAATCATATCCCTCAATTCCCTGCACTTTATTTTCCTTGAAAATCAACCATAAACCATAATTTACAAAATAACAATAACCCGTCAAGAAAAACTATCAAACGATCTCAAAACAAGCTTCCCAAACCAATCCTTTATCATTGAGCTATAGGTACATTAAGGAAATTTTAGGGTCAAACTTGATATCAAGCCTGTTTATCTCACCAGGTAGGCCAAATAAATATGGTGATGTTTTTTTTCCTAGCCCAAGGATCATCCAAACATAAGGTGGAACATGTTCCTCCCTAAATTCTCCCAAAATAACTACAAGCTCAATATTCAGACAAACTATCAAACTTCCAAACGTTCCATGTCAATATATGTGATTCAAAAATTTCTCAACTTCTCCGAAGACCAACAATCAGCAGTCTTTTTTAGTTAAAAACCAACTTAACATTACAAAAGAGGGCCAAGTATTATACTTTATAAGAAAAAAAAACCCTTTCTCCAAATTAAACATAAAAGGTGTGTGAGTAGCCATTTTTCCTTTTATTTCTTTCTTTCAAACAACCAAATAACTCCTATCTATTTTGGGAAAATGATCACTAAAATAGAATATTTGTATCATCAATACTTCACAGAACATTCAACTATTTAAAGTATAATTTTAGTTCTAAAAATTTCATATCAAAAACCCAAATACGAGCACCAAAATAATTTTTCAAACTTTAACATCAACTTCAAACCAATACAAAAAACATCCTACTTGTTCAATCCAATTTGGACATGTGATTGAAAATACTCGGCATACTCGTAAACTAAAACAATTATATAATTAGGGAAAAACCTCCACTTACCTCGATTCACAAAAGACAAACCCGAATTAGTTCGAATTGTTAACACCAGAACTTTCTCTATTAATCCGTAAAACGAATGAAATGATAAACCCGAATTAAAACGACTATTAATCAATTCTTCCTCAAGAACTAGGATCATAACTTAATATGCTAGTGAAATGGAATAATTAGACAAGAAAGAATGTCATTTACCTCTGATAGAAGAGATTAAGATGTCTCCCGCTTCCCCTTCTCGAACACCGACACTCTCTCTGGTTTGTTGAAGATTTTCTGAACATTGGAGAAAACAATACAATGGAGTAAGGTTCTGAGGAGTTCCTACTGAGAGAAAAAGTCTCTGAACATGGGTTTAATAGAAAACCAACTCACCAAATTAACCTTAAGCCCTTCTTAATAATAATAACTACCCTTAATCCCTACAAGTTTTTTTATATTATAAAAAGGTAGGGTATTACACTAACCTTGAAAAAGTTTTAAAAAGATGTGAGGAAACTCACCTAGTTTTAAACTGGGAAAAGTGTCATTTTATGGTCTAAGAGGGGATAGTTTTGGGCCATAAGATTTCTGAAAATGGCATTGAGGTTGATGGGGCTAATATAGAGACTATTGAAAGGTTACCTCCCCCTTCTTCTCTGAAGGCGGTGAGGAGTTTCTTAGGGCATGTAGGGTTTTATAGGTGATTTATAAAAGATTCTTCAAAGATTACAAAACCTCTTACTACTTTGCTTGAGAAAGTTGCACCTTTCAATTTTGATGATAATTACTTATATGCTTTTACTTTGCTTAAAAAAAAATCTAACAAATTCTCCAGTTTTAGTCTCTCCAGATTGATCGCTTCCTTTTGAACTTATGTGTGATGCTAGTGACTATGCAATAGGTACTGTTTTAGGCCAAAGAAAGGATAAGTTCTTCCAACCGATATACTACGCAAGCAAGACTCTTATGGACGCCCATGCGAATTACACAACAACTGAGAAGGAGCTTCTTGCAATAGTCTTTGCGTTTGATAAATTTTGCCCTTTCTTAATTCTTTCTAAAGTCATATTTTACACCGACCATTCTGTTTTTAAGTATATTCTTTCTAAAAAATGATGCTAAGTCTAGACTGATTAGATGGATACTTTTATCGCAGGAATTTGATTTGGAGATAAAGGACAAAAAGGGAGCTGAGAATTTGGCAGCTAATCACCTCTTTCGGATAGAGAATCCTAGCTTGGAACCACTGGACGAGGAACAAGCTAATGACACATTTCTCGATGAACAACTTCTTTTCTGTCAAGCTATTACGGATAATTCACTTTTGTATGCTGATATAGCTAACTATTTGGTTGCTAATATTGTGCCTACAGGTACCTCCCAACAGAAGAAGTTCTTTGCAGACCTTAAGTATTACTTTTGGGAAGATCCCTACCTTTTCTGTCAATGCGCCGATCAAATAATCCGAAGATGCATAGCATATCCTGAAACAGAAGATATTCTGCGCCATTACCAATAGGGTCCCAGAGGAGGACATTTTTAAGTGAATGGGACTGTTCAAAAGGTACTCGAGTCGAGCTTTTATTGGCTAAGTCTGTTTAAGGATGCAAAGAGGTATGTTCTAAATTGTGACAACTGCCAACGAATAGGTAACATCTCTAAACGAAATGCTATGCCTATGTCTACTTTTCAAGTCTATGAGGTGTTTGACTATTGGGGTAAGACTTTATGAACCCTTTCCCTAATTCCTTTGGTAAGCAATATATATTGGTCACTGTTTAGTATGTTTCTAGATGGGTTGTAGCTCAAGCCTTACCTACAAATTATGCTAGAGTTATGGTTAAATTTTTAAAAGAATTGTTTGCTCACTTTTGCACTCCTAGAGCTATTATAAGTGACAAGGGTACTCACTTTTGTAACCAACAGCTTGAGAATGTGTTTAAGTGGATGAGAGTAACTCATAAGATAGCTACTCCCTATCACTTTCAAACTAGCGGCCAAGTAGGAGTAGTGAATAAGGAAATCAAACGAATCCTAGAGAAAATTGTGGATCATACCCGAAATGATTGGAGTGTTAAGCTAGACGACGCTCTTTGGGTGTATAGAATAGTGTACAAGACCCACATAGGATTTATTTCATTTCATTTTTTGTATAGGAAGTCTTGTTATTTACCTTTCGAAGTTGAGCATAAAGCACATTGGTTGATTCAATTAGTTAACTTTGATTGTGTTTGTGCAGGTAAACAATGACTGCTCCAACTCAATGAGCTTGACAAATGATGATTACAAGCATACAAGAACTCGAGTATTTATAAAGAAAAGACGAAGAAGTGGCATGACAAGCACTTGATCAAGAATGAGTTCAAGGAAGAGGATTCCGTACTCCTCTACAATTCCCGTCTTCATCTATTTCCTGGAAAGCTCAAGTCTCAGTGGTCCAGGCCGTTTACAGTGAGTACGTTTTTTCCTTACAGTACAATCGAGGTAACACACCCTACACAGGGTACTTTCAAGGTAAACGAGCATCATTTGAAGCTATACTTTAGAGAGGATGTAGGAATCCTTTCCTTCATCCTCCAAAATGAGTGAGATTAGTCCCATTTTTTTAATGTTGTATTATGTAATTGTACACGTGTTTGTTATTTTCTTTTTTTTTTTTTTTTTTGATCTTTTTAATTATTTGTGTTTTTGCCAAGGTCTTTCGGGAGTTTAATGCATGCTAAAAGGAGATCTTTTTCTTAGAAAGAGTACAAGAATTAACCGGGCATGAAAAGAGGCTGCAAAATCATAAAACAAAGAAAATTGGAATACGGACAGAACCTTACTGCGAACGGTAGGGTCAAGGATGAAGAAATTTGGGAAGGCAAAAGCCTACTGTGGACGGTAGGCCTCGGCCTACCGCACGCAATATGGTCCAAATCCTACTGTAAATCGGTCAAATTATGAGTAAACAGACCGGTTAATCCATTTAAAATCAATTTCAGCATTTTTCCTCCAAATTTCTGCAATTTTTCCCTAATTTCACTCCCTCAAGTCCCTAATCCTCCTTAACATCCTATCCTTCTTTCTCTTTTCACCTGCCCTTTCTGTCACTTCTCCTTCCCCCTCTTTCTCTCGATTTCCTCATTCTCCACTCTAGTTCTGGCAAAATCAATTCTACCTCCGGTTGGTGTTCTCTCTCTCTCTCTCTCTCTCTCTCTCTCTCTCTCTCTCTCTCCATTCATCACCATTTCCTCTCTATCTTTCTTTCTTCCTTCCCCTCCCTCTATCTCCTCCTACCACCTACCCTAACCCCCCAGCACACCCCTCACACCGGCCCTATTTCCTTTCTCTCTCTGTTCATTTCTTTATCTCCTTCTTTTCATTTATCTTTTACTTCTTTCCTAACACTTGTTTATCTTTCTTCTTGGTTTTACTAACAACATTTTGTAGAAAATTCAAACAAAAAATTTCCCGACGAACTTCTAGCGGCATTTTAGCAGGACCTCCAGTGACATGTACTTCGAGGCAATGGACGCGTTTCAATGGTATTATGGCGACAGTTTGTTTGTTTAAACAAACCAAGGCTAATTCTACACAACTCTTGCCTTAATTTTGTATTTTTCCTTTAATTACGTTTTCTAATTGTTTTACTTTGTGTGTTTTATTTTAGTTGTGTTTCATTTTTTATTGTTAAGTTTCGTCGTTTCCCTCATTTATTTTTGTTCGGTTTTTCATAATACACTACCCAACACACGGGCAACATTTTGAACACTTGAACACACATGGGCTACGTTAGTATTGCTATCTCTTTTTGTGTGTCCCTTGTTGTGGCAATCCTCTTTGTGTTGTATTTGAGTTTTTGTGCATTCTTGTGGTTTAGTCTTGTTTAGTCTCATTCTTCATGGCCCCTAAAAAAATTCACCACCTCCTCCTAAAATAGAACCAACACTTCTAAATGTGCTCGGGTTGATGATTCTCTACCCGACCCTACCATTCCTGTCATTCCACCATATTCGGAATTCCTTTCTGCTACCGCTCAAAAATGGGTCACCGATAAGGAACACCTAAAGCTCATCGTGGAAAAAACCTTTGATGAAACATGTCATAGATCACTTAGGCTTGGATACTCCTTTTGGTAGTTTCGGTTGGGAATCCTTTTTAACATATTTCAGGCAATGATTATCTCGAACTTGTCCGTGAGTTCTATGTAAACATATTTCATAAAACTAACAAGGATCTTTCCACTATTATTTCCACGGTCAAGAAGGTAAGGATTATTTCAGATAGAGAGCGTCTCGCTTCTATTTTGGGGATTAGGGACGAAGATATTCCAATAAAAAATCAATCAACGAGGACCCGTGTTGGAACTACGACGCAGCTTGTGATTTCTTTAAGATTCGCCCAGGTCTGTTTGATAGGCACCGTATTCTTCACGGGTGTTGCTTTCCCCAACTCTTACCCCATGTATTCACATACTTCTTTGGTCACATTTTGGTTCAAATGAGGGGTGGGCAGAGTGAAGCGGATATTGATCTCTATATAATTGATAAACTGCATAAACAATCCCCTTTTTCCATAATGTCTCTGATAATACACACGATGTGCAACACCTGTTGTGATACCACTTGTACACGTGTGTTCTGTTACCCTGTGATACTTTCACGTGTTTTTGCAGCTTTTAATGTTGATTTCACAGGTGAACGTAGAGCGATGACTGGGCAAGTGCACATTATCAAATTTACTACCTTCAACAACTACGACTATGCTTGTGACGAAGCTATAAAGATTTAGATACCCCCAGTAGAGGAGGATAAGATGCAAGAATGAAACATTATTGGGTTTTGAAAAATTAAGAAAACTACAAAAATTGGCCTTGGAGCATCCCCCTCCTAGTCAGCTGATGATGCGGATGAGGACTCGTTCGATGATGACTAGTCCTATGACCCCTCCTTCGAAGACACACCTCCCGCCTTCCTCATGGACGGATTCCAAGCAGAGATACAGGCTGTTTTTTAGCAGCTCTGCATCACATAGCACCCAGTTGGCAGAGATAGTGGAGTCCTCTCGCTGTTATGCAGACGAGTTAGTTCACCAGCAGACATCCATAGACCGATAGGAGGTGATGCTAGCCAGATTGTGTAGTCAGTTCTTATCCGATTAGGACAACAATAGGGACGGTGGTGCGGACTTTGGTCCACAATGAGAGAGTTTTTCTTTTCTCTTCCTTTTCTATTTTCTGATTTTTCTTATTTTCCCTTTGCATTTCTATGTTTTACTGTTTCTTGTTTGTCTTTTATGTTCTGCCTTGTTGTGAGGATTGCTTCCCCCTGTGCTTACATGCTTAATATCTGTTGGATAGCTTCCCGTGCATGTGCTCTTTTGTGTTTATTTTTTTTTGTTTTGGCTCCCACATGAGGACAATGTAGTATTAAGTGTGGGTGTATTTATGTCTTTTAGTTGTTTTTGTGTTTAGTTTTTTGTTACAGTTAATGAAGTCATGTTTCTCTTTCACACATTCTAAAAATCCAAAAAAAATGAGATAGTTTTGAAAAATCTAAAAAAAATTACATTATTTTGAAAAAACCAAAAGCTTTCCTTCTTTTTCCCTTTTTCAGTCTCTAAATATAGAAAAATCCAAAAAAAATTTTTATTTTTGTCACAACCAGTGGGAATCTTGATTACAAAACCTGTAGGATTTTAAAAAGGCATTTGACTCGATCGATTTGAAAACCGCACTTACTTATTATTCTTACAAAATCAATGTGATTTATGCACTTATAAGTGTCGGTTAGTAGTAGAAGCCTTAGAATCTTAGGGGATTAGCGTAGTGAGTATTTTTCGAGTCTTTGCCTTCACTCTAGTGTTTCTTTGCTTCGAAGCAAAAAGGTCTAGTCAAGGTTGGTCCCGGAAATGATGGTCACAGGCCGTCATTGAGTTGTGCCTTTTTTGCATATCCCTTTTAAAATCAAACCCTAGTTCCTTTTTGAGCCTTTATGCCAAGGGTTTTTAATCCCTTCCGTTCTTTGCTTTTTAAACTCACACTTTATAGAAGCCTCAATTCGTGGAGCTAATGATCTATGACTTTTTAGCAGTTTTGGATTAGTAAAACAGATAAGTGTGGGAGTATTTGACTGAAGAAAAGGATTTCTATATGAAAAGGGTATTTTGGGTTATGTTTATAAGCAAGGTACAGGCAGCTATTAAGAGAAAGAAAGCAAAGTTTAAAAAAAATTCTAAAAAAAAAAAAAAAGCACTTGAAATTTTCTATAGCTTATCTCTCAAAGTCTTAGATTGCTCTCTCTCATCTAAAAAATTCCCTTGGAAATACTTGATTAATGAGAATTAGAGAATGTTAGGGGGATTGTGCGAAATTGAACGAAGCAAGATGTTCCAGGGTAAATGGGAATGAGTGAAAGCGGCTAGAAAGTTGATTATATTTTATTTCTTTCTTTTTGGTTGCATTAGCTCTATCTCAATTATTTTTTCTTTTTCTTTCCTTTCATTTGACACCCTTTATGTCTCAAGACTAACATTATAAGCTGGAAATGTCGTATCTAATCTGAAAATAACTTAGAATAGAACTTAGAGTGGAAAGGTTTCGGGAAATATAAGTTGTGTTGTGCGATTACCTGGCAACTACATTGGAATCGGATGTAAGGGTTTGGCATTATAGTAAGAATGGTCAGTTTTCTGGCAGATTATGCAGAAATGTGTTAGGTCCTTCACTTTCTTTTGGTGGAATTTGGAAGGCTAACATCCCCCCTAAGGTTAGATTACATCTATGGAATATGTGCAGTGATTCACTTACTACGAGGGTTAATTTAAATCGTAGGATGGTGATGGAATTAGTTGTGTTCTTTTTGTGGGTTGGAACCAGAGATAGATTTTCATTTATTCAAGCAGTGTGATTATGCTAGGGAAATCTAAAATATGGCTGCGATGAATCTGGATGTTCTTTGTCGTGGCATTACTTCATGGCAAGAATGTGTTGGGCGATTAGCTGATGGAGAATTACATAGAGAAGTTTGCTTTAGTTATAAGGGAGCTTCGGTGGTCTCGGTGCTTGATGGTTTTTGAAAGGAGACGTGTGCAAGTGGGTGAAGTGGTGCGGGCTTTTAGGGAAATGTTGCAGTTGGCTCACGCCGCTGGCAGGGACGGAACTAGAGCTAGGCAGCCCACCCAGGATTTTTTTTTTTTTAATTTTATATTTTTTGCATTTAAGCCCCCTCAAAAAAAAAAATTTTCCGTTTAGCCCCCACAAAATGTAGGGACTGATTTATAAAAAAAAAAAAACTACAGCAAAAAGCCCCAAATCAATTTCATTTTTTTGCTTCTTCTCTCTCCCCGTCTCCGATCTCCTCGTCCCACTCCCGCACCGCACGGCGCAGCCTGTCCCCTCGTGAGCACACAAGCATAGCAAATGCCACCCAGCCCCCCTCCCCGCCCGCTCTCTCCGCTCGTCCGCTCCCCTCCCTCCTCTCGCATGCGGCGACAGACACCTCTCGGCTCGGCTCAAGATTCCGTCTCCCCCGGTCGCAGACTCGCAGCAGCGGCGGCGCCACCAGCAGCAGCAAGCAGCAAAAGAAAGCAACGCGGCACAGGAGGAAGAAGAAACGGTCAGCTCAGCAAGGTGTTTTAGCAGCTTCACAACAATCTTGAACCAAAAAAAGTAAGTTTTCGAAAAAAGTTCCATTTCTATGATTTTTTGATTTTGAGTGCTAAATATTTTTTTTTGGTAAATAGATTTTTTGAGTGCTAAAATTTTTATGTTATTATTTTATAGTGAAAAAATTGTCTAGGGTTTGTTTGGTAAAAATATGATTATCATGTAATTTATAGACTAATTAATTATTATGTTATACATGAAATGTGTTGAATTGTGAATTTAAAATATTTGAATATTATATAGGATTTTACTATAGAGAAATTTATTGGAAAATGGAAGAAGGGTCCTAAACCGGTTGAAGAAAAATCAGCTAATAAGGGAAATGTTAATATTGAAGATCGTGGGAAAAAGCCTCGGGTAGAGTTTTCGGATTTTGAAATTATTGGATCACTCCTCATTGGTAATGGGCGATTACCTATTCTTTTGCTATATTATATGTAAATTTTGAATTGTTTGAGTGTTTTTTGTACATGGAATGTATCATTTTATAGACGAAATTCTGGCAAAATTTTTTTTCCTCCAGCCCCCCCAATCATATTGTTCTGGTTCCGTCCCTGGCCGCTGGTCAATCTACTGCTGTGTTGGGAGTGGCTAGCGCATCTAGACTTCAGTGGGAGAGGCTGCCGGTGAGGTTTTGAAGATCAACGTTGATGGGGCTGTGGCCGGGAGGACGAGGAGGTTGTGCTGCATGGCAAGGGACTATATAGGGAGATTTCTTGGAGCTTTAGCATGGCCGTTAATGGAGGTGGGAGAGGTGGATTATGCATAAGCTAAGGCAACCTTGCTAGGAGTAGAGTTGGCAACCAAGTTGGGGGATAGACCTTTTTCTATTGAGAGTGATAGTAGTAATATTATTAATAAATTCTCTTCCTCAGCCAAAGATCTTTCTAGGGTGGGAAACACAATAATGGCATTTCAGACTAAGACAATTAGATTGCAGTTTAGAGGAATTTTTAAAATTAGTAGGAAACAAAATTTGTTAACAAATATTTTAGCAAAATTTCTTTGAATCTATCAAGTGTAACTTTTTGGCATGGTCTCCCATACATAACTGTGTACACTCTGCATTTCTTGCAAACCTTTATTAATGAATATGCTCTCTTTTATTTTTTTTAAAAAAAATATAATTTGGGAGAAAAACAATCTAGTATCAAACATAAAAGTGTGTTCCTTCAACAAAGAAAAAATATTAAAAAAAATAATAATAATAGAAAACACAGAAAAATTGTTATAGCCCCAAACTAAATCCATTTGGTAAAAAACACGGGCCCAATAAATAAAAGACCCGAAATCACAAGATCTCTTCGTCTCTCCCTTACACGGTGACTCCAGCAAATTACGGTGAAGCTGTAACCTGAAGTGCTCGACCATCGGACGATGATAGGAGTTGGGAAGATCAAGCAGTACAGTAATGTTTTAGAGAGACCACTGAGCAAAGGCAAACAAGAGGTTTTCTCTTTCTCCTTCCATGTTCGAGTACCCAGCATGATAGTAGTAAAATATTCAGATCTGACTACCAAGAATTTTGACAAAAATAGTGGTTTCAGTTAATTTTAATTGGGTAAAATCATAGACCCATTTCGTTTCATTTCATATTCTCTAATTATGGTGGAAAATGTTGTTGGGTTTTGGGTGTCGAGACTTAAATTGAAGAATAAAGGAATTTTATCTGTCAGTGTGATTTTTATTCTTTTTTTTCTCAGGTAAGTTTGAGTGCATTTGCATTCTTATTTTCAGAGCTGGTTCAGTACAACCAGACCCAGGTTGACAACATTGCCGAATTAGAAAGGAGGTGATTCTGTATTTATTTATATTGTTCTGACAATTGTAGCTATACATTGCATTGATATGTGTATATGAGAATGTGCTTTGAATTCTTAACATGTGCATAAAATTTGGGATCTGGAGCAGGTTGGAAGATGCTGGTTATGCTGTTGGAACACGGGTTCTGGAGCTTCTTTGCCACAGAGAAAAGGTACAAACGTCCTGGCATTCAATCAATTTGAAAATTTTTCTTTCAAGGTTACTCGTTGGAGAAGTTTGTGCTCATGGAATTAGTGATCATCTTTAATTTGTCCAGTGGAAACCTATATCAGAATAAATGTAATTATTTACTTAACATTTTGTCTTTGGATTTATAAATAGTGAAAAATTATACTATCTTCCATTTGCTTAACATTTCTCATATACATGTGCCTTGTAGATTAAAGACTTGAACTTGTGGTAGTAGATCAGTTCTTTTTATGCTCTTGGGGTCAGTATTTTAACTTTCCACGTGCTTGTGTCATTAATGTTTCGTTCACCAGTTATTATTCTACTCTAGTTTCTGATGCTGTCCATCACTCAATAACTAAATACTAGGAATATCGGGCCTTATGGTGTACAAATTCATAATTTTTTCATTTAAATTAGAGAATCCCAGCTGCTCTCTTTTTTCTATTTGTTGAAGTGGTGTAATCTTTATTAGCAGCATGTCATGACCATTCTATTTCTTTCCAGGTGGAAAAGAAAACTGAGTTCCACTTTGAACCATTAGTCGTTAGTTCTTAGATTTGGTATGGTCTCTGTCAGTTGATGCATTGTATCTTGAAACCATGTTTATACTTGATGGTTATTATTCTGAAATAATCTTTTTAAGTGGGTCTATTTATCATTCTGGAAGTGACCACTACATAAGAACTTTGTCTATTAATGTTTAGAGTTAGTTGATTGACTACAACTGAAAATTGAATTATTGAAGAATATAAGAACTCAAGGAATAGTGTACATGAATAAATGAGAATGCTACAATATTTTGTGGTCATTTTAGATATCAAGCGGGTGGTATTAGTTTAAAAAAAAGGTGACCAATGACAGTTGGATCAGAAAAGTTCTGTTTATTGCACTACAAAGGAAGTTAAAAAGTAATTTAGGAACTATGGTTGAGGTCTCTTTATAGTATGGTAATGTACTTCCCTTGTTATTGAGATTATGCGTCTTATTATTATATTGATGCTTCAGGGAAACAGACGGGAGACAAGACTTCTGGGTATTTTGTCTTTTGTACATAGCACAGTATGGAAAGTGTTGTTTGGGAAGGTTAGTGGTTATTTTTCTCCATTGCAAGTAAATTTAGGCATGCTCCTTTTCTTTTTTTCCCCACTTACCAGTGTTATTTTGAGTATTTCCTTGACAATCTGCTGTTTGTTGTTTTGCTTTTCTCTCTCCATTCTTCTTCTTTTTCTTTTTTTTTTTTTTTAATTTTTTTAATTATGTTAGTTCAAGTTCTTAGAAATGAAGTATGTTTTCTGTATTTTCTTAGCAATATCATGCTAAGTTCTTATCTTCATGGTTGGTTACCTTTTGTTTACCTGGAGTGGAGAATAGGACTTAAGGTTTCTCTGCAGTTGCAGATTTTTAACTTGTTTAAAGTTTTGTACTTTTGATTTTGGTGATAAATGAAAATAATTATGAATCTTGTTATATACATTTCGTTGGCTGCTAATGATAGATATTTGTCTCATGGTCAACTGGATGCTTGTTGAAGTTGCTTTGCTATCTTGGATGACATGATTGTATTAAATCTGGTCCTTGGGTTTCACCCTCCCCCATAGTAGACTTCAGTTTCTCTTACACTGTTTAGCCTTCTAGGGCTATCAGTGCTTCAGAACAAAGCTACATATCTGAGTCTTGTCTATCAATCTTCCTTCGTAACTTACTGTAGTTTAGGATTTTAGAAAACAAATGATTGCTTTTATACATTGTACTTCTGAAGTTCTGATTGTTCTCTTGACAGTTGAAGCAGTTCTGAGAATGTAAAGGGCATGCTATAAAATCTATTATTGTTTTCCTTTAATGAACCTCAGGTAGCTGACTCACTTGAGAAAGGCACTGAACATGAAGATGAGTACATGATCAGTGAGAAGGAACTTCTTGTCAACAGGTAGCATTCTCCTATTATCCATGTCTGACATTGCATTTCACAATGACCTGCATTCATGCTCCCGCTGACCAACTAACATGAAGTATTCTAATTGAAGATTTATATCAATTCCTAAAGATATGGGCACTTTCAACTGCGGAGCTTTTGTTGCTGGAATTGTAAGGGTATGTCCTCAATGAACTTTGTGCCATTAGTTGATAATTCTGCAGTTGGACCCTAATCGATATCTTTTTTTCTTTTGAAGGGTGTCTTGGATAATGCAGGTTTCCCTGCTGTAGTAACAGCTCATTTTGTTCCTGTTGATGGGCAGCAGCGACCTCGAACGACCATTTTGATCAAATTTGCTGAGGAGGTATTATCTATATATCTAGACCTTATCTTTCTTCTTATCGTATTACTTGTTTATTTATGTTATTTTAGTAGAGTTCAAGACATAATCATCCTCTGAAATGTGCCCCAGTTATGTCTCGTTAAGCCAAATGGTTGCTTAAAATTTGAAAACTGTGGGGTTGGAGGAATAAGGGAATGATCCAACTCCATGATCTACTTAAGCTTTCAGGGGGATCAATTGAGCCATGTGGTTTTTACCTCACCTGGAGAGTATAAGATCCTTGGTGGGTTTCTTAATCTGAACTTCATACTGCAGAAATGTATGCCAAGAACAAAGTTTTGAAAAGCAATCAATGCAAACTCTTCTATAATATATATATATATATATATATATTATGTTGATCATTAATGATGGTTGTAAATCTCAAGTATACTTCATATTGCGATTTGCTCATTACGGGTATAGCTTTTCAGGAGTTTGAATTTCCAACTTGAGGTAAACTAAAGTCGAGGACACTAGGGTTCCACCAATCCTTTTCTTTGATGGTCTTGTTATATTAGTTATGTGATGCATGCCAGGCAAGATTTTTTTTTTTTTTTTTCTTTTTTCCAAGTTTATAGTTATGCATTTCATTTCCTTGTCCAATAGTTCCGGAATACAACTAGCAATAAGAATATTCAAACTAGACATTCATCAAACTGGCTTCAGGCTTAAAGACTGGGATTTTTCCTCTTTTGCATGATCCTTGGCCAGAAATTTAGCAAGAAAAGGTGAATTCTGCAAATTAGTCAAAACCTATGGCCCAGTCGGAAGATGATCAAACATTCAGTTTCCTGAACTGAATGTAAGATATAGTTGGAAATGCATTTCACAACAAATACAGAGTATTATCTATACTTCCTCTTAGCAAAAGCGTCAAAAGTCGGAAATTAAAATTCACTAACATCCGGAGGTACTAAAATATAGATATCCCGCTTCCTTTGGTTGTTTGCCTAATAGAGAACCTACTAATGTACCTATCATTTATCAGCTAATAAAATCAGTCCCAAGAAGTAAATATTTTCATTCCTCCTCTGATATTTACTTTTGTACTTTGGCTGATAATCTGTAACATATTTTCATGACCCCTTGTTTCAGGTACTGCGCAGAGAAGCGAGATTAGGTTGAAGTTTATTTTTCATTACATATGTTTCTAAATCATTTTATGAATAGGATGAAGGCAATTGTTGGTTGGAAATACCAAGAACAGGCACACTGTGATTTCTGGAACTGCATCGATGGATGTAGCAATCATCCCAGATTTGCTGTCATCTATTGCATGGTTACAAACTATACTGATCAGCAAGTCCCCTTGCAGACAGTTATTGTAAAATGTTGTCATATGATAAAAGTGATTGGTGGGAACTTGTAGCTTATGGCTTTGAGGAACTTTTGGGAAATACATACAGGGATTTGAAGTTGATGAGATTGAGATTCAATACAAGTTCTTTTTCATTTTTCTATTTTGGTTTTTTTATAAAAAGCTGATGCTGACATTGGCTTTCTTTTCTGATTCATGGTTTTGTTCATCAGGGATCAATCTCTTTCTGCAAGAAGCTCTCACTATCGTGCATTTCGATTGGGTTTAAAAATTAAAAATCCTTTCATTTTTTACTTTTGCCCTACTACTTCTATTACAGATAATTTAGCTTTTACCTACCCAAACTTCAATTGCTCAAATTTTTTCAAGTCTAGCATTAAATTTTTTTTTTCAAGTCTAGCATTAAAGAAAGGGAAAATGACTATTTTTGTCTCGAAAACTTGATGGTTCCAGTCTTTTTATTATCTATAATTTAATCCAATCATAATATTCCAACTCAATTCTGGCAACGAATTCCATACTTCACTTACGTACCATTATTTTGAGGGTCAAACAGAAAATTCAACCCAACGGATAAGTAGAAGTTGATAAAATTTCGTGTATATTTTATTGTTTAGGTTTTTTCACATTTCTTTGAGAAATTCTCATAAAATACCCCTCAATTATTTACTTAAGTTGCACAATGCTTTTGAATTCATATTTTATTTTTTTATACCCCTCAATTATTTACTTAAGTTGCACAATGTATTATAAAATAGCCTACCACCATAAATAATAACAGCGCACCTTCCGGATATCACATGCTGCTCACGTGTATATTTATGGAAGGGCAAAATTGTCCATTAAAAACTTTCCCTTAACAAGAAAACGTCTTCTACACTACAAACACACACTTGAGCGGCATGTGATCTTCGGAAAGTAGCGCCGTCGTTTGATGGACAATTTTGTTGTGACGGGAAAGTCTTTAATAGATAATTTTATCCCTCTACAAACACGTGAATAGCATGTAAAATTAGGGAGGTCGTACCGGTGGTATTATGGTTGTAGGCTACTTTATGATATATGATTTAGAGATATGAACAAATAAAATATAAATTTAGAGGCATTGTGCAACTTAAGTAACTACTTGAGGGATATTCTAAGAAAATTTCCCTATTTCTTTTTTATATTGTGTTTTAGAATTTTTTTTTCCTGTTTTGCCCTCAAAATAATCGCATATGAGAGGCCCATTAATTTTTTTAGCCAAAAATTGAGTTGGAAAATGTGGTGATGAGTAAATTATATGTATGTAAGGGACCAAATAGTTGGTGAAAAAACTTATGGAACCATCAAAGTATGAGAATCTAATCATAAATTTTTTTAAGAAAAATCTTATCATGGATTAGTTCATTAGTTCATGTCCCTACACTCACTATTATTGATTAGGTCTTTAATTATGGAAACAAAAATCAGTGTTGTAAAATTTAGATCAAACCGATTAGTTCGATCAGTCTAATCGAGAATCAAACAGCAATACAATCTGGTTAACTTAAAGAAGGCAAACTAATCAAAATTAGTAAATCGATTTAACGATAGATTAAACGATTTTTATTTTTTTGAATTTTTTTCTTCTTACCTCAATAATTTAGAATAAATGGTTATCTGAATTAAAAAAAAAAAAGAAAAAGAAAAAATAGTAGAATAGAACACCCCAAGCCAATCCAAAATTTTCTTGTCTTCTTGATTCTTACGAGCCAAACAAGTGCAAGAAAATTTGATATTTGAAAATGTTAGAATTGTAGACAAATAATCATCCTTGAAAAAAAGATAAAAACAAATGGAGTTGGGAAAGAGATACATTTTCATTGTCTTTCAATCAAGTGCATGAGATAACCAATCAAAAAAGAGAGTGAGAGAGAGATTCAATATCTGATCCGATTTTTTTAACATTGACAAATTTAATCAAGGAAGTAACGTGATTTAAGAGAAATGACATAATCTATAAATGAAGGCGATATAATCTATAAATGAAGCCGTGAATTGAGTGGACAGGAGAATTTTCTCCTAAATGTTGACAACAATGACCATTTTACCTAAAGGAACTAACAAGCTAGTTGTGGACTTTCCCCTTTTTCCATAATTTATCGAAATTATGATGTGTACTTTTTACCTAAAATAAAGAAACCATCAAGCTAGTAATGAACAAGCCACTGAAGCCTTGTTCAACATTCAAGAGCAGAGACCAACCTAGTGCATAATTTTCTTCTCTTTTTTGTGAGGTTTGTAACAAACCTTTGTATTATAATTTACACGGATTCCATAAACAAAAGCTATTTTTGAAAAAGCATCTTTAATCCTTAAACTAAAACTTCTTAGAAATAGCTTTCTTCAACTTATTTAAACTAAATATAAAGAGCTACAAGTTAAAAAGCCATTTGATACAATCTGAACAAGCTGGGCTTCAATCTGCGCCAGTGTCCAATTAACAATGGGGGTACAGGCACAACTGACGGGGAACAGCTTCCATCCAAATTTGCTGAGTAACGTTACTCAATTTGAGTCTAACTAAGCTATGAGTAGCAATATTACAATATTAGCTTTGCGATTCACATATCTTAGGTTAATAAGCCAGCGGGTTTTGTTGAAGGCATCTCTGATCTGTTACACAATCTGCACTGGTTTCAACTGTTTGGGTTGAGCATATATCCCTGTTATTGTATATGAGAATTCAACTTGTCAATTTTGTAAGAAAGCTGAGAATTCTATGAACATCTTTTGGATCATGGATTAGTCCTCAAAGATTCAGTGTACATGAACCCCTACCCCTCCCCACCCCCGGGCAAAAACCCAGAAGGGAAAAAAAAGGTAAAAATGAAAGATCAAAGGAACGAGAATGCAGAACAGGAAAAGATCAAGTAACCATTTCTGATCAATTTGATGCATGTGTAACACAAGAATGAAAACAAAAACATGGCAAGTGAAGCTTCAACGGCAGGCAGATATCATATAGATAGATGCACAGGCTGATTTTTTATGAACAGATTACAGACGCATGTTTCACGTGATCAATATCTGTAGGCAGGCAAGCAGAAAAGGAAACAAAAGTTAATGATGAAGATCATACAATTTTCCCCACTTTATGATACTTACTATTGAATGCCATTTTTCTGTATTCTCTTCTTTTTTTCCTATCAAGCAACTCAAGATTCTTTCCAATTCATTTTTGAGTGATCTAAATTTTTCCTAGAAAGCCTCGAAGACTTGATGAAGACGTGACTTCTTTTCAAGCGAAATGTTCAGAATATATAAAGCTTTGGTTTACACTTTTCATCTGCTTTGTCAGTAGAAACTAATCAGCTTCAACAAAATGAACTTTGTCACCTCCAGTTAGATAAATTATTTGCAATAGTTACAGGTCTACAATGCTTTTGGCTGTGTCTATTTTTCCCTGTTGTGAGTTCTTTCGTGCAACTGTAACTGCTTATGCACCATAGGATAATAACCAAATCTTAGCTATTCAATTTCATGTTCTACTTTATCAGTACAACACATATGTAGTTGTTTATGCTCTTTGATACCAACCTCGTGCTTCTTCAACATAAACGCTAGAGTAGCTGCTGATAACGAATCATATTAGACAAGGTTACCAGTCTCGTTGCATTTTCTCAATGGAGAATCCCTCTGCTTCACCTGCCATGACAGTGATAAAGTAGTGTAAGTATATTTGAAATTGGATCTGGCTTTTCTATTTGATAAATTTAGGATCCTCTTTGCCAAATTGATAGATATGCAAAAGTCAACTTATAATTTCAAAGTCTCTGCTTTCTCTCAGAATTCTAAGTAAAACCCACAAACAATTGTTTGCCTTTGTGCCCATGTCCAGAACCCACTTCTGTTAAAAAATTCTAGCAAATAATTTAGTGTCATGAAATAACAAACCTAGCAACACCACAAGATTCCACAGCTGATAAAGCGAAGTAGACACCCTGTTCCTATTGGAGTAGCCCAAATAAAACAAGAGCTTTCTCTCTATCACGGCAATATTCAACCAAGATTGTTCAATTTAGAGTCCAATTTTGAAGCTTAATCAGTTACATGCTCTGATCCATAATATCTGCAATGAACACTGACCTTACCTCAGAGGCTAGTTCTGCCTAATCAATTTCATGCTCTGCTCCATAGTATCTGCATTTTGACAAGTTCTCTGCTTCCTATCTTCAGTGGTTCGTTCCTCGGGTTTTGTGAGTTCCATGGCTAATTCTAATTCAGAAGAATCATGTATAAGTGAGTCAGAGATTGAAGAGTACAAAAAGAAGTTCTATAAACAACTCAAATCTGGAAAATACAACCTAAAGAACTCCAAAGGGACCTTCAGATGTCCCTTCTGTTCTGGGAAGAGGAAACGAGAATACCATCTGAAAGATCTGCTTCAGCACGCATCTGGAGTTGGTGCAGGATCATATAACAGAAGCATCAAACAAAAGGCTAACCATCTTGCTTTGTTGGAATTCATAAGAAAAGACTTATCCGGAAAGAATTCCACTGCACCAGCTACAGAAAAGGAGGACCAAAAGAAACTTCCAAACAAGGATGAATTCTTTGTTTGGCCTTGGAAGGCAATAGTTGCTAATGTAATAAGAAAAGCAATAGGAGCAAATGAAGCTGATGATAATGCACATTGGCTGAGAAAGTTCTCCGAGTATAAACCCACAGATGTCCATCTATTAGCGAAAAATGAACGCCATACAGGATATGCTATTTTGGATTTCACCGAGGACTGGAGTGGATTCAATAATTGCATGGACCTTGAGAAAGATTTTCAAGCCAATCATCACGGTACGAAAGATTGGTTCAGAAGGAGAAGACACCAGGATGTAAACCTTTATGCCTGGTGTGCACGAGCCGATGACTATAATTCAGAAGGCCAAATTGGAAGTTATCTCCGTCAAGGGGCCGCACTCAGAACAATCTTGAACCTTATGGAGGAAGAGACAGAGAGAACGAGTCTCGTGGTCAAGGATCTAGCAAGCAAAATAGACATCACAAGTGAAAACATCAATGACTTGGAAAACCAAGTCAATCAGAAGAATATATTCATGAAGAGAATGCTTGAAGAAACTGACAAGTTTCACAAGGTTCACAATGAAGGTTTGACAATCAACCACACCTTTGATTTAGGCTGTACGCTAATTGGTTTAGGCACAGAAACTAACCTACACAGTTTTACCACTTATTAGGATAACCACAAGGACTTAGCAAATGAATTCTCTTCTCTTGACTTTATCTAAAGAATAAAAGTAAAAGAATACGTTAAGCACAAAAATTAAACAGTTCAGGAAGTTATTAAAGGAAAAGAAAGCAAGGGATCTAGAAGTTATTAAAGAAAATGAAAAGAAAAAATAGAACTTCAACATTTTACTTAAATAAATTATAGCATTCTCTCATGACTGAATATCTACTCTTAAATTGGTCAACAGAAATGGAGAAGATGCGGCGTATTGCACAGGATCATGCTCGAAGGATCATAGAAGAAAGTGCAAAGATGAAGTACAAATTGGAATATAAGAGAGAAGAACTAAACAGATAGTCCAAGGAACTCATACAGCAAGAAGCCTTCACTTCACATGAGAGGAAACTGATTCAGATTGAAACAGAAAAGGTGATTGATATACTCGAGTAATGAAATATAGATAATGACAATCGTAATCTAATAAGAACTTTTAATTCATAGGTGGGTTTACTTTGCCTCTTGGCACTAGCATACATGCTTGAGAAAATAACACCTCAAAAACTAATGATTAGAGCGATTACCACTTAAATGCTTTCCTATCATTTTTCTGATTTTACTAGAAAAGCAGATTACTCCGCTTGGCATCTGAGAGGCAACAGAAGGCAAGTAATAATGTCGTGCGGCTGCTTGAAGAACAAATGGTACTGGAACTTTATTCACAGGATGTGAATGAGACTACAACAGTTTTCTGAACATGTTTCTCATTTAGAGATTTAATGTAGTTCCAGATATCTTGAAGCAATTGTAAATGCAGAAAGAGAAAAAGCAAGCACTGGCAAAGATACTGGAATTAGAAAAAGAACTGGATGCAAAACAGAAGTCACAATAGAAATTGAAGAATTGAGAGGGCAGTTAAAGGTGTTACAACATCTAAGAAATGAGAATGACACAAGAGCTGAAAAGGAGATGGAAATAATGGAGGAAGAGCTCAAGGACAGAATAGAGGAACTGGAAGGCATGGAAGATCTTAGTCTAACTCTTATAGTGAAAGAGTGTGAGACGAATGAGCAACTGCAAGAAGCACGGAAAGAAATGATAAATGTAAGAGCTTCCTTGTTGTTCGTCTCTGACTTATATAAAAAGGATATTTGTAATAAGACAATGTTTCCATGAGAATACTTTGGTTTGATAAATGTCTTCAATTTCATTCAGGGTTTGACAGGCATGTTAAGAGGTCGTACCAATATAGGGATCATAAGGATGGGGGAGCTAAGTGTTAAACCATTCATAAAGGAATGCAAGCAGAGATACCCAGCAAGTAGAACAATGGAAAAAGCTGCCCCCTCATTTTCTGAATGGCAAGAGTATATACAGGATCCTGAATGGCATCCGTTTAAAGTAATTGAAATTGAAGGGAAGGGAAATGAAGTATGTATGCTCTTGCTTAGCTTCAAATTCTCTGTTCAGCTACGTAATATCCTGCAATCTAACATATTTAGAACTGAGTATACGAGTCCCAAGTCTAAAGCATAACACTAAACAAAAATTGTGAGCTTTTGACCTCAAAATAGCTAGACAAAGAGATTAAATATCTTAGAAAGAAATTAGGGTTTTGATTCATAGTGGAAACTGAAATAATCACCTGTCACTTTATATGCAGACAGACACAGCAAAAGCTTAATTCTAAGACAAAAAGTACTCGTATGAATAAAGATTTAAAGAAAAAAGGTTGTCCTCATTTCATTGAAGGACAAATAGAAATAAGCCCTTGAAAAGTGTCCCGGAAAATGTTATTATGGTGTTTATGAATTTTGAAAGGTAGGGAGCACGAAAGCATGATCATTCTAGAGTAAGACAAACTATTGCCGGTATGAATTAAAGCTCTTGTGTATGAACTCAGCTGAAATCACTGCCATGCAGGAAATACTGGACCCAGAGGATGAGAAACTAAAGGAGCTAAAAGAAAAATGGGGAAAGGATGTCTATGAAGCTGTTGTAACTGCATTGAAAGAGATGAATGAATACAATCCAAGCGGAAGATACATTGTGCCTGAGCTGTGGAACTTCCAGAAAGCACGGAAGGCTACAGTAAAGGTCATTGCTTATATTTTGGCTAAGATAACTAAGAAACGTAGAAGGCGTAGATAGGGATGCTAGTATTAAGATTTTCTGTTTCCATAAACTTCAGAACTTTGTTTTATGAACAAATATAACATATGGAGTACTCAATCAGTCAACAGGAATGACAAGTAACATGATTTGTTGTTATTCATGCAATGTGCTAGCACAAGTTAACAGGGATATCCATGTCAAATTTACCATTCTTTTAATATATTCCTTCTTTCAGCGCTTAAACCAGATAGATTCTAGTGTAATATTCTCAGATACTGTAAATTTTCATGGTGGACGTCCCAGATCAGAGAAAATAGCTTGTCATGAGGAAAGGATGCATAAATGTCAACATTCCCTCCAACCTGTCGGATATTAAAGGACATTAATATGGAAGAATTTCCTCGTTGACTTCTAGTTCCTATCAACTTTCTTGACCTTTAACTCCATGCTCCAGATCTACAATGTTCAGACAGACCACAGCCTAACAATGCTAAAGAGTGCACCAAATGGTAAAGAGTACTCGGGGAGATGGGAGCATGTTTGAAAAGATTTAGAACTGTTTATCTCCAATTATATCGACTCCAGTGTGGTCTTATATTTCCATGAAGAATAAGATGGGAACATAGATTTTCAGAGTGGAAGTCAGCATTATTTAGAAGTCAATTCCACAGACATGCATGCTTTACAGAATAGTAAAACAGAAAGATGATTTTGAGAGTCAAACTCAACATGATGAAAAGTCATTTCTGATGCAACATGCTTTACAGGAAAAGAAATTCTAAGCGGGCAGCACGCAACATCTAGAGTTTTTTTTTTTCAGATGGGTGAGGGGTGGAATTAGTCATCCTTGCATACAGGTTGAGCTTTCTATACCAGGATCTGCAAGTATTACCTAGGAAAGAAGTACTGACTTTCATAAACACTATGCTCTCATTCTATTCTTTTCCTATTATCCTTTTGAGGGGAGAGAGGGACTCCCTTCCTTCCTATTATCCTTTCATAAACACTTTCTAAAGCTAGTAGTTACAGAAGCAATCACCATATAACAAGAATTTGGGTAAAAAGACAGCATCCGGCAGATACCAAAGCTCAAGCAAACTCACAAACAAGAAGCCAGGACACAACACAGACCATTTACACATTTTACTCGGTTCACCCACCCCCCTCCCCCCGCGCTATCACGCACTGCATTTTCACAAACCACATCCAACTAAACAAACCAAATGGAGTAGCACAAAAATGAGATCTCGAAGAAAGTGTGGCTGAAACCAATTCATTAATCCTCTATAGAGAGATTAAAATGCAAAAAGCAATATAAAAAGGAAAAGAACAGTACTATAACTTGAACCAGTGTTTTCTTGAAGATCTGCCAACTTGATTAATGTGAACCAGGATATTGTCTACAAGAATTTTGTAGAGAAAAACACCTTTACAAAAATGCTGGATAAGAAAACAGCAGGGAACAAAAAATGGATGGATTCAGGCATCAGAACCATGACAAATTCCAAAAGGGAAACAAGGGGAAACTTTCATTGGACAGGAAACAGGAGCATCCAAATTCTCTTTTCTGAAGATTTTTGAAATCGTGATGCCTCAGTTTTCCCTTTGCTATTTATAGGGAAGGGAAATTTACAAGACAACTCAACTACTCCTATGCCACACAATTAGGTTAGGTACAGCAGAATAAAATTCCCACAATATTTATCGCCCATTTGCATCAAGGACAGAATCACGGGAACAGGTCCAGCATCTCATGCACAGGACAATGATGAGACACATAATCCTACTAGCACTAACTTAGGCCAGCACATCAGTAGGCCTCTCCAATAACTTGAGCTACTAAGAAAGGTTCTTTATTTGTCCAAATTGGACAAACTAGTGATAAGCAAACTTGCATGAAAACATTCATCCCAGCTTACCAGAGGACACATTTACTCCAGCATCACAAAGAGCTAAGGCGAGGACCTTTCCCCAAAGCAGAATCTATGAGTCTTTGAGATTCATGGCTATGGATATTCGCTCTTCAAGGCAAAGTCCATCTAAATTTGACTAAATGCTTTGAAAACTAATCACAGATTCAAAAATAGCCTTATTTCCATTAACATTCTTGCACTTGCTATTTCCATGTAGGTAACCGGATTAGCTTATATATCCTATGATTCCAGTGACAATCACTAATGGCACACTGTTCCCCGAAAAGATAGTCCAAATTAGAGAATTTTCAGTTGTCTCCAGGCTCTCACTCTGCATCTGCCCTGATCTTGTCTAGACCTTCCAATACAGACCGCACCTAAGATCACATACACCTCCCTGCATAGAAACTACAGAGGTATGAAGATTATCTTATCAATCTCTTTGTTTACTTTCCCAAAGGGCCTCCAGTAAATAGGCAGGAAAATTGGTAAAATAGGGGAGGGTTATCATGATTTGATAATCATATATATTAACAGGCTGACAAAAGACTCAGTTCACTCCAATACAACCATTTGGTAAGTTTTCCATTCAAAAGCTCAATAAGTTCATTCTCAAGTCAAAAGAATCAGATTAGGATTCTGAAATCTAAATCCATCCTAATTGTTTCTCTGATTTTTATCTTTTCTGGGGATCAGAGAACTGCCTACTTTGCAAACGTTGAGCTTAATCTCTACAGCAATTCTCCTTTACCAATATTAAAATTTTAAGCAGAGCAGGCTCTCAGAATCTTTATGGCTGAAGATAAGAGAGGAGTTGTTAAGCTGTGCCCGAGAGACGAATGGAGAGAAACATTAAATTCTAAGCCAATGGAAACAGAACATAAACAAATGAAGAAAGAATTCAACAGAATTTCATACAAGTAGAAAACTAGACAATGGGATGTGACCAGATGCAGACAAAGAGACTCCAGTTGCAAACATTATGATTTTTATGTATTCCTTAAATAGTCTTGGAGAACCAGAAAGTTTTAAGGGCATGCTCAAGAGATCTAGTTAGGAAACTGTTTAACATAATCATAAAATTTAAGAAGTACTAATGTTATTCTAAGTGCTAAGAAAAAATCAGAAATAAACCTTGATGAAGCAGATTAAAAGAATTAAAGGAAGAAATAAAAAGGAGAACACATAAAGAAGGCCATGCCAAAGCTACTGCAAAAGTAGTTTATCAAAAGGATGTTTTATTTAAATTTTGGGCAATATTTTGCTTTTTTTTTTTTCCCCTTTCAAGGAATGTTATGTCAACTCTCTACACCAAGGCCAAACAACACACCAGCATATTTTTCAGTTGAACCTTTGAAGAAATGCTCTTTCAACTTCATGAATGTACAAGAGGTTAGCAAACTATCTGAACCAGCTTGATGACAGATGCCAACCCTTGCCACAGCCAGAAGTTCAGCAAGCTTGTCCAACCCACCATGAAGGTTATTAGAGAATCTCATCAAATGCTTGATATCATAAAGATTTGGGAAGTACAACTTCATCAGACGGAAGAAACCTGCTTGTGTGTCAGGCAGGTTCCGGCAAGTCAATAACTTCAGCAAGTAACCAAAGTCATAGGCGCTATGGAATGTAACCCAGTGCACGTT
This sequence comes from Catharanthus roseus, assembly GCA_028651295.1. Lineage (NCBI taxonomy): Eukaryota > Viridiplantae > Streptophyta > Magnoliopsida > Gentianales > Apocynaceae > Catharanthus > Catharanthus roseus. The sequence goes on along the minus strand of JAPQWS010000153.1, from coordinate 23,592,207 downwards.
ATCATTCAACACAATCCCAGATGTCATCAGAAGCTGACTGAATCTATAAGCATCAATGCCCTTCTCGTTGTTCATCTTGAAATCAATTCCACTCTGGCTTAAGAGCTCTATGGAGTCATGCGCATAGACATCTTCATTGACATTGAACTCGCGGAAATTGAATTGCCAAACGCAGTACTTTTCAGTTCCACAGGTAGGAAGATTTCCCTTCTCATCAGAAAATGTAAGTCCCAGCTGAATCAATTTCAGAAGGTCCACATTGGCCCTTAAGGTGTGAAAATTAGTCTCATTTGAGTTCTTAAAGGTCCCTAAAGGCCGAATAACAACGCCAGGAAACTCTGTATCCATGGCTATGTAAGGGTAATCATCTACTATTTCTCGAATCAGAGCGAACTCCTCTTCAAGATTTTCATTCCAAACTTCCCTTATGTGAATTGAATCACTCGTCGGTAAAATAGTCATTTTATCATCAAAGTTGCACAAAATAAGCGAAAGCCACAAAACCCAGTTCATCAAATCTAAAACCCTAGATCTGCAAAATCAAGAAGCAGAAGTCCAAGGGAGCCCGAGTTAAAAAAGATTCCCAAGAAAACCCAGCTAACAAAAACTCAAGAAAAGCACAGAAATCCTACAAGACTAAAACTGGAACCCCAAATTACTAGAAGAACAATAAGATCTAACCTTCAAGTTGCCAACTTTTCAGTTACACAGTCCAAGTTTTTTGGATTTTAGGCGGTGAGTTGAGATGATAACCGGGGAATCTTGAAGGAATTGATTTTTTTTAAGTCTTGTTGCAGAAGAATCAAGAAATCAAGAAGAGAGAGAGAGAGAGAATTAACTCTCAAATGGGGCCTTCAAGTCCCCTTCATCTCTCACATTGTAACAGCATTGACAAAGTAAAGTTTCAGAGGGGTGGGGTTAATAGCTGATAGCGAGGGAGTGTGCTATATAAATAGAGACAGATGACTGCTAAAAGCCAAATGGAATTTGCGTCCTTAATCCGTATTTGGAAATGATGAGTGTACAATTTGATTTTGATATTTTTTTCTCCAGTTCGTAGAATCGTGTTGGCCTTATTTTGGATTAATTAATTGAGAAATTCTTAAAATTGGTTCCAAAATTATTCAATTTGTTTTAGTTTAGTCATAATTTTTGGTGATTTTAGTCCCAAAGTTATTCTTTTAAAGAAAAATTCTCTTAAAATGTTCATATACTATTTACCTAAATTGTATTCTATCAATAAATTCATTTTTTGTTTTTTTTACCCCTAAACTAAAATCGTGTACTTAAAGAGTTCACGTGATGGCAACTTGAAAAATTTTAGGTGGTACTTTTTTACGTACGATTTTAATTTATGAGCAAAAAAAAAATAAAAAATGAATTCAGAAATATTATGTAACTTACGTAAATAGTATAAGTGTGCTTTGGGTAGTGATGGAACCAAGACTTGAGCATTGAAAGGGCTAAACTCTAAGGTAACAACGGGTGGATTGACTAGGTCGATATGTACGGATATCGATGGTGGCCGTTTGAGAGAAGAATATGTTAGGTTGTTATTCACGAGTAGGGAAAGACTTTTTTAGAACAAAAAAACAAAGTAAAAAAGCTTCACTTAAAGAAATTTTTTTTTTTAATTATATTTTGCGAAGGTCCAACAATGGATTACTTGACTCTAATTTTTTTTTCTCTCTTTAGATATCCTCATTAACATTTTGTATAACACTCTCTTTCAAGTCATAAAAATCTAGAATTTGATAAAATTAATAAACATATTGAGGTATAACTAGGATAGCGTAGAGCAACGAGTAGCTTATTGAACTAGTATCGTACACGCGCACTCACATACAAATAAAGATTAAATAATTAAAATTTGGAAACAATTAAAAGAGATAAACAATAATTAGAACCTTAACATTTTGTTTAAAAATAAAAATTAATGGAGGGATTTAAGTTATAATTATAAAAAAAAAATTACATAAGGGGCTGAACGCCCGAAGGGACTCGAGTCCCTCGGACGTGTGTGTAGTTCTACCAATGATTTTGGGGGAATTGAAACTCTTGAATTGATATTTTTGCCTTTCTAAATCACGCCATGTGATCGGCACGTGAGCTCTTCAGGGACTTCACTGCATTTTTTGTAACAGGTCATTTTTTGGCATACAATTTTAGTTCAAGATTAAAAAAATAATTTAAGGATAAAATGTAACTTAAGTAAATAATGTAAAGACATTTTGAAAGAATTTCCCTTTTTTAAAAAGTATTAATCTTTATAATCACTTCTGAAATGAAATTTATCAAATTTTACATTATGCATATAAGGTGAGGTGCTGATCAAGAAAAAATTTAACAATTTCTGAATTTTCATTTTAAATAACCATTGAATTCACTTACATTTTCTTCCATTTTCACTTTATTTGATAATTTTGGAAGAAAAAGTTATAGATTGATTATTTTCCCATGTCAGTGACATATATATATATATATATGAGTGGCACATATGAAACTAATTTACATGTATTAAGGGATCACCTAAAAATTGTCTGTATGGCGAAGATTATTATTGCCTCAATGATATTGCGCATTTTTTCAAAGGGAAAGGCTGGATAGATTGGAACATTGTCCAGCAGTGGCATTCGTCTCTTATTAATAGTCTTTGGAGTAGGATGTTTAAAATCGCTTGTCATTAAATTTTGAAGATGAAGGAATAAATTCATCTTTGATTCTGAATTTTATTTTCCTTCTGAAGCTCACTATGTGAGAACTTTGTTTGGTAATCCTAATTTGTAAAACTGGGTTTGGAATATATATATATATATATATATATTAAAGATTCAGTTAAAAATATAGATGGTTGGTAAATAATTAGTAAAATTAAAAGTGAAAGTTATATTCATATTACTAATAGAACGACAATTGTTAATTTGTCGCCAAGATTGAAAGTGAAAGTGGCATTCATATTACTAATAGACGACAACCGGTAATCTGTTATTAAAAGTGAAAGTGGCATTCATATTACTAACTGAAAAACAATTGGTAATGAGTAGGTAAAATTTATTTACATTCATATTACCAACAAAATTGGAATTGGTAATCAATCTCTATGATTAAAATGAAAGTTATACTCATAACATAACTGCGGTAGAAAATCTATTGTTAAAATTTAAAGTGAAATTGTCATTATATTACTAATAAAATGCCGATTGGTAATCCTTCAGTATAGAGAAAGTGAGAATGATATTTATTTTACCAACATGTCAAATGAAAAATAAGAGTGACATTTATATTACCGACAAAAATGTTGTTATTCAATCAATGAAAATAAAAATGAAAGTATTGGTCATATTAAAAATATGCTCATCTCTAACTTATACACAAATATCTTAGACTCTAAATCGACTTAAATTAAGTCAAATTAGACTTTACAATTTTTCTCTATTTTGTCTCTATATAGAGACTAAATAGAGCCAATATAAAGAATATGGTTCATCACGTTTAAAGAGACGAAACTTTCGTGTGCAAGCTTTAACATTTCAATATATAAGTAATTGTTTTAACATGCTAAATTGGAACCAATAATGAACCATAATATGAGCAAAACCAAATCTTTCATAAAGAAATTAGTTTGTCTCATTGGATTGAATCCATATATAATAATCTCAATTTCGTACAGATGTTAAAATTAAACATAAATATGAGATACAGTGTCTCTTGAAAATCTCCGAAGGTGTATGAGAATGAGAGTGTAGATATCAGAAGAGAAAGGGAACTTGACAATGCCATCCACCTCAAACAACCATTTTTGCTGCAAAAAATGCTAGAGCATGAAACATGCATCATCGTAGCATTCAACATATTAATGTCAACATTTTATCATTAGAAGTATTTTCTACAACTGAATTGCAAGAACTCAATTAACCAGTAATATCAATTTGCAGCCTAATACTAGAGCAAAGGAGTGCAAAAAGCAGCATATCAAGTTATGCTCCGGGCAATTTTAACATATTTTAAGGGCCCTCTTACAAGAATCTCAAATAAATATACCTCAAGTATTAATTAGTTTAAGGACGCTCTTACAAGAATATAAAACAAACGTATCCAAATTTAGCACTTAAGTTGTAAGTAAGAGATATTGATTGATAGAACAAGTCACATAAGTTCCTATGTCAAAACAATCTCATGTTCCACTGGCATGAAATGTATTGCAAAATAGAAGAGCACCACTATTGCTTTGAAACAATATCAAGTTGAATAAAAGAAAAATTCATCTATTGTCAAAGAGGTTTCATGCATTCTAGACAGAATTAGAATTAAAAAGGAGAAAATCTGTTTTTTTCTTATAATTGGCCAGTTTTCACTAAAGTGGTCACAATTTTTTTAATTATTAAGAATAACTCACATTCTATGTGTGTTATTATTTAATCAAGAATTTACACCGTAATTATCTAATGTGGCTGATAACGTATTATATGTGTTATCTGCCACATCATCTTTTTAAATTTTTTTTCAAAACTCTTTTTTTTTGGAAAATTTATAATTATAGTTTTTTTAAAAAAAGACAGTATTCTTTTATTAATGTTATTTGATGTATATTTTATGATAATAATTATACCAATTTTAGAAGGAAAATTTTATTAAAAAAGGCACGAAGAAGTAATTTAAAGTATTTTAAATCTTTGTTACTTGTAAATTTTATCATAATAATTTATAATCGATTTAAGTAAAGATTTATAAAGAAGTACTTAGAAGAAATTCAAAGAAGAAATATCATTAATAGAAACCCTAAAATATTACAACACTTTGAAAAAAAGAAACTTATACATTGCTTGAACTGAGGGTATTATAATTTTTTCTATTATACCCGGGCATTCGACATCTGTTACATCTTGAGGGAGAATCCAGATTTCTATAATCCATTTCCCCCGAAGCCTTGTACCATATTTTCTAGCACGTTGATTGTTTATATTTGGAGCATAGAATGTTAAATTGTAAGGAGTATATCTACAAAAGTCCTCGTGTCCAACAGGATAAAAAATTGGATTGGTATGTTCGTTTATAAGTTTCCTCCGAATATATATCCAGCACATAAGCATCTGGTCTTGTGCCATTATTGTTACAAACTGCAAGAGCATGAGAACAAAATAATGTATATTCTTACCATTTGCCACAACTACACGATTTTTCATTCATTTTTAAAGCGTAAACATTGTTGCCGCTACCACCAAGGCGTATCGGAGATTTAACCATGTAAATATCTTCTCGTGGGTTATATGTTGTAACTGTGTGGTCTCTTGATTTTAATTCAATCCGAAGAAACTTGTCAAAAACTCTTCTCTGAAATGGATGCACATATTTTGGGTCTCTTAACGGTGTTGGTTGAAGTACTTAACAAGTTTGTTGAATATTAATTCAACCAGAGCTTTTAAACATATAACCCTAACTTTTTTCAAGACACTGTTAAGTGCTTCTCAAATGTTGGTTATCATCACTTCATGCCTGTACCCACCAGCATGTAGGAATGTCCATTTCTCCAGGTCTATCTTGGCTAAATAAATGTAAGCCTTTATATTTCTTTTTTTAATTTCACTTATCACACGGTTAAATTTTCATTGCTTAGCTTCAGTTCTGGCCTGCCACATTAAACTTTTTAATTCGCTATTCTTAAAGGTCTTTGTGAAATTTGCCTGAACATGGCGTAGACAATACCTATGAATCGTAAATGAAGGTTGCCACAAAGCTTGATTTTGCGTATCAGATAAAATCCCTTTGTAGCGATAAGATATTAAACAGATATGCCAATCCTTGACAACATGTTGTCATAGAAGTTTGAGGAACTAATTCCAACTTTCAGATGACTTTTTATCAACGATTGCAAATGCAAGGGAGAACAAATGGTTATTCGCATCCCATGTGATTGCAATTAATAGTACGCCCTTATATGGTCCCCGAAGATGAGTGCCATCCACAGAAATCACTGGCCGACAATTTTGAAATCCATTTATACAAGGCTCGAAACACCAAAAAAGAAATTTAAAAACATAGTCTGGGGAAATGCTTGTTCTGTGATGCATGAACTCATACACAGTTCCTCCTCCTCTCTCTCCTCCACGTCCAAGGTATGCCTGTCCTTGTCTGTCCGGATGTGGAGGGGCAGGAGAGCATCCTCTATGAGCCCCGCCACCGGGCAATCTACCAGCGCCCCTCTTTACTCCACGAGCACCACGCTCAGGTACAGGCTCCCGGGGATGACAACGGATAGCTGTACTGTAAATGTCTACTGAATATCATGCTGAGAAGGGGTGCAACCCAACGTACCATTAATAGAAACTATGTACCTACGGATGATGGTCTGGATTTTTTTCATGACACTAGCATACTGAGTTGGAGATGATGGTGGTCCCTCCAATACCCTTGTAGTCATGTCATGTACCTCTTGCAGCATGGATGTCTAAAAAAATAGTTAGAAAAGAATTATAAAGAAATAACATATGTAAAAGATAAATAAATATTTTATGACCATCATCCGTCTGTCAATTCCAGCTGGTTAGTACCAAATAGTGCGAGTATCACAACGTGCTGGATTACTGATGTAGACTGCATGGTATCCCAATACCATCTAATGTAATTATCTCGGGGTGATGATAGATCCTCAATGGGTAAAAGAAGGCCATCCCTAATGTGCTGTCTCCACTGATGTCAGACATCTACATGAGTAGCATGCTCTGTCGCTAATAAGTATTTTGGGTATAGTATTATACACTTCCTAAATTTAAGTCCTTATGGGTTTATAATGTAAAGCAAAATATTTAAAATGAAGTATTATTACACACTTTCTAAGGTTTATGGTTTAGGGCTTCAACGTTAAGGTTTTAAGGTTTAGGTTTCAAAATTAGGGTTTTAGAGAAGATTATATTCTCTTTTTTTTTTAAACAAAAAAAGGAAATAAAACAGTCTTCTTGAAATATACATTTATATAAAATTAATAGAACAATATAAATGCTAACAAATTTTCACAAAAAATAAACAATCATGGTTTATGACAAAAACAAAATAAATTATATAGCTTAGATCATCTTAATAGCAAAATTGTGAGTGAAATTAAGCATCACCCATTCAATCAAATCACATTTCCAATAGAAAATACAACTAGTTTAATAAAATAATCAAATATGCACAAATCTATCAATAAGAACGAGCTTGAACATAATCATAAAACCCACATCTAGAAAAGTAAATTACAAAAAATTTAGAAGTAACCCAAATAAAATTCATAAAATATATTCACAATAACATTTTTCATAAAAACAATATTAGAAATCAATACATAGTGCAAAAAAATTGAAAACCATGATAGACAATAAGAAATTTACTGAAAGTTGAAATAAATTGAAATCAAAGTTATTTGGTGGAGCTTTCTCTACTGTTCGCCACACCAAAACCCACCAACCTTCGTACTCCACGGGTTTGTAATGGCGCACTGCCAAGACCTCATATAGAAGAAGAGAAGGAAAGAGAAGAGAAAGAGAAGAAGAGAAGGAAGGAGAATAATTGATTCACTGTAGTAGCGGCGGAGGAGGGAGGAAGAAATGCTCCAGTGGTAGGAACGAGAAGAGAAGAAGAAAATGAAGACGGCAACCAGGGTTAGGTATTTTTGCGATGTTGATAACGCGCGTTATGAGTAAGAATAACACATTCACTGTGTGCATTATTTTCCACTTATGCACCCACCCTGTCACGTCCGCCGCCACATTATTAATCTTGCATAATCTTGTGATTTAATTGATGATTAGCTATAACGCACACCGCATGTGCGTTATCATTAAAGATAACGTACACGCTGTGTGCATTATGATCCCATAAGAACAAAAAAATTGTGGTCACTTTAGTGATTTTTTTTTAAAAAACTAGCCAAATATAACAAAAAATTGAGAAAATGCATTCTAGATGGACAAAGGAACTTCTCAAATTCTTAAGAAGCACAACCCCATACTTGTACAATACCCCACCCCCCAAAAGAAAAACCAATGCTCAAACTCTTAAACAGAAGGTCATTCAGTATTTGAATGAAGTAAAATTCCTTCTCAGCATTTAGTTTATTGAGATTTTTTATCTTAAAAAAAAAAATAGTATTAACATAATCTTATCACAAAATTCAATGCTCCCACCATATTCTTACCTTCAAACTTGATGGGAATAATAGCATATGAGAATTAGCATTAACCATATTCTAAAGCAGTAGCATTTAGTTGTTCTCCCATGAGGAAATAGATAACCAAATAGAAAACTTGGTATCAAAAGAAACCTTCAATTTAATTAGATTGCAAAATTGTAAATTTAATAGCTAATCTTTATCTATTTAATAGACGCCCTTCAATTTAACAACTATTTGAAGTCTTTATCTATTTTCTTGGCTAATCTTTTTTACTTTTTTTATTTAGTACCAGATTCTTTGAAAAGAAAATGACGTCAATTCACATATGAAGCTTGCTTTCATCTAGGTACTTCAATCTAATTGAGAAAAAAGAATTCAAGAAAAAAGAAATACATTAATTCATAAGTCGTAATCTTCCAAGACTAAAACCATCACTGATTCCATATCAGGAAGCTCCTTGACTTTGTAGAGTTGAATCCCTTTACTAGGATTCCTGTTGTCCGCAAAAAGAGAAGCAAAAGTATTCTTCGACCGACTTTCAACACCGTCATGAACAAGAGGTTCCTTTGCCGAAGAGAGCGAATCCTCCATTCCCAAAGTTCTAGACACCAATAGAGAGGTTTCTACCACAACTGAATTTTCTAGTAAATCCTCAACACTGACCTTCCCCAAAACTGGTTTTTCAACTTGTATTTGCACCCTTGGTGCAGCAGCCTGCTTGCCAAATTTTTTCTTGGCCATTTAACCAACAATAAAACACACACAAGAACAAATAAAGTGGGTACAACCCCAGCAATAACCAGCAGCAAAGGGGGGAGGGGGGTCACAACCCCAATTAAAAGAACAGAACCAACAGAGAAATTAAAAGAAAGGAAATGCCAATTAAAAACTCCTACCTTAATCAGTTTAAATCACACACGGGGGGCGTAAATGGAGGTCACAGCCTCAAACTAAAAAACGGGACACAGCCCAACAGAGTAATCACCAGAAATTTCAATCACCAACGAAAGGGACACAACCCAGAATTTGCATAAATGAAATTAAACAAAGGGTCACAACCCAATAATTAATGCAACAACACTGAATCAAAAAGAGGAAAAAAATGCAAGAAGTGAACTGGAATACTACCGGAATTTGAAAACCAGTCACACTATTCTGGTCACCTTTTCCAATCAACATTCCAGCCAAAAACCATTAACATCGGTAGGGAAGAACAAAGTGAGCAGCAACTCCAATTTGGGCATCTGTCCACAATGAAACCAGTCGCGTGGTGTAGGGGTATTATCGTCAACTAGATAATCGGCTCACTGTCCGGCAAATTCAAACAGCCACTGGCAGTCAACAACTGGTTCTTCAGAGTCCTTTGACCTCCAAAAGCTTAGTCTTCGTCGTCAGAGTGGCCGGACGGCCCAGAACCACCCCCTTGACACTTCACGGACTTCGCACCAAACACTTTCAAAACCCACTGAAATCTTAACGAAATCAAACCGAATAAACGGAAATATCCTATAATCTATGATATATTAATAAGATAACGGAGTATGGAACCTTGAATCAAATCAAAGAAACGAAAATGAAGGGAGCCGAGAGCAAGAAGTCAAAGGCGTCAGTGTGTGTGTAGTTGCACTTAATCGCACACACCAATGGGAGCATCCCTCTCTAACCCTTCGCGGCAAGCTCCATTATCATCTATAGATGTGATGATGTGGGTGAAATTTGAGTTTTGCAAGCTCCGTTCTTACCCAAGAAAGACAACTTCTGAAAGAACCGTTCACATCATATAAACATGCTGCAGTTTCGCTCATCGAGTTCAGAATCCTTTTTTTTTCACCAAACATCAAACTATAGACCTCAATAGACTCAAAAGAGATCCCATGTTCCATAAAATTGATGAAGAACCTAGGCAAAACTCACTAGATTTAAAAAAAAAAAACATTGTTAAAATCTCTTAACAGATAAGCGCTTGTAAATATTAACTCGTATATATTAGAAGTGCTTATTAAGAGATGTTCTACCAAAGGCTCCCAATGAAGATTCCACTAAAATTTGACATACAATATCGGAGAAATAACACTAAAATTTGTCAATGATTTGAACTTGACTATGATCTCGTGCAAGCAAATTCAGAGAATTTCTATATAGCTTAATCAAGCTTGGTCGAAAACATATCAAATGTACAACTCAAATCCAAGACTCCTCAAACAGTACTTACTTAGCAGTCATGTGGCAGCAGAAATTTGAACATCAGCCTCTGTGTCCTGTGTTAATATCATATCCCAACAATTCCGTTAGAGAGAGACCAACGTGATTCATTCCAAAAATTATACTAAGAATACTTGAAGAATGAGGTACTAACTTGGTTCACTCGTACATCATCAAATAGGACCAAACGTTCCTTGTTTAGATTCAAAATCTCTAGATCGCCATTAGAATATAAGACCTGATAAGGCGGTAGGATAATGTGAAGAATCAGAACTCAAGAAGTGACATGACAGACATAATCAGGATTTCTCGAACCCCATAGAATTCCAGAAAACGCACAATCTTGAAGATTGATTATGTGGAAACTGAGATCAATTAAGCATAGAATCTTAAATTGCAATGCTTCGTTGTTCTGTATGCAATGTGCTTGTTCTTCCAAAAGGATTTATCAGCCCGAAAGACCTCTTTGACTCTTATGAGCAATGTGTTAAGAGCCGGGTAAGCGGGTTGGTCCGGGTGGAGAGAAAAAAAAACAAAGACAAAAAAAGAACCATATGGAAGATAAATGATAAGAAAACTGAAGCAAAACCAGGATAAATTTGGAACCGTAGAAAACTGAAATATCCTTGAGGTTGAACCTTATGGTGATTCAATGCAGCCTTTGATGCCATTTCCAGAGGAAGGCATGAGTCTGATTTAATGAGTAGCAATATATAGCTCATCAGTACACACACAATCAGATGTACAATTTACTTGAACATCTGTATAGTTGTAATGTCAGAAACATTGGTTGTAATATGCAATTAGAGAATCAGAAAATTTAGCAAAAATAAATAAACAAATGGAGCATCTGCAGTGTTAGAATGTATGATAAACAAGAAGGGAGCTCTTTCCCACTGGTAGATATATTGTTGTCTATCAAGAAAGACTAAATTTTAAAATGAAAATTGTGCCTGGACTAGTTTATGATACCTATTTCCTCCTAGCTATATATCCTGATTCAATCTTGGGAATAGAGGAAAAGGGGTTATTGCTTTTTCTAGCTCAAAAAATTGTTTTTGAAATACCATTTTTGTCCTCAGACTGTCATTTGGAATATAAAGCCAATGATGTGGGGCAGTCTGTTGTGCCACCTCATTTAGGCTCAGCTCATTTGACCCAATACCCTTTTACGCTGGAAATATGTTTTGGCCCCGCCTGATGAACAAATATCTGCACAACCTATTTAGGAGTAATTCCAGAATTGCCCTTAGACTATCGCTACAAGATCTCCTAGTGATATCAGGAGACCTTTCAGAAAGCTGCGAGGAGATTGACCTTATGTATAAAAGGCACCAACTTAGACAGAGGGAGGTCAGATTCTTTTACTACTCTCGATATTCCTTGCTCTTTAATAATATCCTATGTGAGATTTGCTTTGACTTAAGCATCAGAGGTGAAACGGGGTAAAGCCCCTCTCGGGTCATCTTTCTCTTTTGAGTACAGGTTTGCTGTATTGTCATGAGATCCATTATTTAGCGCCCACCGTATTTTTACTTTTAATGCACCTTTATCCATGAACCCTTGATTATCGATGGCTTCTAATTCTTCACCATTGGACGACGTTCCTCATGATCCTTCAATCCTGCAAAACGCAACTCCATCATCCACTCCTTCGTCTCTTCCACAAACATTCGGCGTCAGATTACCCGCGTTCATACTCCAAAACATTGGCCTTACGATAGCTAATTTGAATTCAGATCAAATTGCTCAACTACAGGCCTTGCTGGTCTCTTTGCAGACCATGCTAGCATTCTAAACTGGAGTGTCCGCACCTCAAGGACACAAACTATCCATGATATAGTCTACAAAACTCTAGCTCAGATGACTCCTTCCTCGATGGTCGATTCTAGCGACTGGGACTTCTTGCAGTATAACTTGTTGTGCGAGCAATACATTTGTGCTAAGGTCCCTAGTGATTTCTCCCATCTGAAGCTCAGTACTTACGACGGTTCTACTGATCCTAAAGAACAAACATATTATGAGATATATTTCTCAGATGTATGTGTGTAATGCCTCTCATAGCACATGTTGTTGTATGTTCCCTAGTTTCCTAAAGGGAAGGGCCTTGGCTTGGTATGAACATCTGCCACCAAGGAGTATAAGTAGCTTCCGGGTCTGAGAGAAAAGTTTATCCAAAACTTCCTCCCCCAATCTATTTTCCGGCCCATCTCAGATTTCTTGCTGAGTGTCTTCCCACGCCAGAATGAAATGTTACATGATTTTACGGCCCAATTCACAAAGTAACGCAAAAAATCGCTGACTTATCCAAGAGAGAATTCATACAAGGATATTGGCATGGTTTAACCAACCAGGCCTTCTCCCGAAAGTTGGCTGAGCAGGAACCAACCACTGTTTCTGATTTATTGAAAAGAATAGAAAGATTCATTCAGGCGGATGACTATGCTCACCGGGAGTGAGATATGGATAATGAAGTCAAGGAGGTACAAAATACGAAAAGACCCAGACATCTTGATCACTGGACAAGCCTGCAGTATATGACTGGCTGGGGCCAAAAAGGCCCGAGACTACCCGGTATGATTACACACCACTTAGAATTCCCCGAGTAGATGTCTTACAACAAGTGGAGTCTTAAGGGATATTAGAAAAACTAGCACAAATGCTTTCTCCTCCAGAAAAAAGGAATAAAACAAGATATTGCCGGTTCCACAAAGACAACGGGCACGAAACAGAATAATGTAATGAATTGAAAAAGGCCATGAAACATGCGATACGTAATGGAAAACTTAAAGAGTTCATCGATGACGCATCATCAAAGAGGTCTTCTGGATCTGATAATGCCAAAAGGCCTTGGAATAATGACAAGAGAAATACCAAACCTAATCCCTCCTCCTCTGCAAATTTGAAGTTGATAGATGTTATACAGGACGTTGGCTTACCATCACGAAGAAAATGAACCAGGGACAACCATGGTAATGATCCCTTGGCTGTCATTATGATCATCGATCAATGCCTAGTTAAGAGAATTTTGGTAGACCCTGGAAGTTCAGTAAACGTTCTTTTCAAGGACACTTTAAGCAGATGGGAATATCCTGGGACAAAGTCATCCCATACGTAGACCCATTGGTCGAGTTTACTGGACAAACGGTTAAATCAGAAGGAAAAATCACACTCCTCGTTTCAGTCAAAGATACGGGACATATGGGAGAGTTCCTCACTATTTCCGCACCATCACTATACAATTGTATAATGGGCAGCTCCACCTTAAATCAATTTCAAGCAAAGATTTCAACATGCGAGCTTTCCATGGACATCCCGATAGGAAAAGAAATTTACAGGATTTATGGTGATCAAAAAGCTGCTCAAGAATGTTACTTCGCCACAGTACAAGAAGTCGAAAAGGAGGAAGAGTCCGTGGAAGATAACAAAATGCCCAAGCTTGAACCGGATGGAGAGTATTAATTGTTTGTCTTGGATCAATTAAAACTAGAGCAAATGGTATGTATCGAAAGAACTTTGCCTGTGGACCTTCGAATGCAGTTAGCTGAGCTACTTATTGAGTACAAGGTTATTTTCGCATGGTCCTCCAACGACCTTGGGGTCGTTCACAGAGAATTTGCAGAACAAAAATTGGGCATCCTGGAAGGGTCAAGATTAGTCTTCTAAAAGAAAAGGGCATTTGCAAAGGAGAGGCAAGACATTATCAGAAGATAAGTGCAAGAGCTACTGAATGCCGGTATCATAAAGACGATTGATTTCCCTAATTGCTTGTCCAACCTAGTAGTTGTGGCAAAGCTAGGAGGTGCATGGAGAGTTTGCATAGATTTTACCGACTTGAACAAGGCCATTCCTAAAAAGCCTTTCCCCCTTCCACGAACAGACCAATTAGTCGACTCCATTGCAGAACATGCATTCCTATCTTTTTTAGATACATACAAGGGATATCACCAAATCCCGATAGTAGAGGCAGACATAGCAAAAACTGCTTTTGTCACTGATGATGGTATCTATTGTTATATACATATGCCCTTCGGGTTGAAAAATGCAGGAGCTGAATTCCAAGAGTCCATGAATAAAGCTTTTGAAGGCCTTATCGGGAAAATGGTAGAAGTATACGTGGATGACATAATCGTTAAGTCGAAAGACAAAGCACTGCAGCAGCTAATTTAAAAGAAGTTTTTGACAAACTTTGCAAGATTGGCATGAAGCTAAATCCCAAGAAATATACATTTGGAGTTTCCTAAGGAAAGTGTCTTGTATATATGGTTTCCTAAAGGGGAATAGAGGCAAATCCGACAAAGATCAAAGCTATCCAAATGTCTGAACCAAAAATGGAGGAGGTACAAAGCCTGGTGGGAAGAATGATATCCTTAGGCAGATTCCTTGCACGGGCTGGAGAAATAGGCCTTCCATTTTATCAAATTTTAAGGCATCTATCCAAATTTGAATGGATCAAAGCGACTTCTACTTCTTTTCAGAAATTAAAGCAATATTTATCTTCCCTTCCCCTTCTTGTTACCCTGGTAATGGGAGAAAGACTTTACTTGTATCTAGCGGTCACTCCCGAAGTGATTAGCTCTGTTTTATGTTCACTATGCAATAACAATATGAAACCCATTTATTATGTGAGCCATGTACTGCATGGTCCAGAGGAATGTTACAGCTCTCGGGAAAAACACTTACTTTTTCAAATCATAACCTCAAGAAAACTAAAACCTTATTTCCAAGCACACGCTATTTTGGTATTAACGAATACCGTTAAGACACGTTTTACATAAACTTGATATATCGGGACGAACCTCAAAATGAGCATTGAAGTAAGTGAATACCAAATTGACTTCTCCCAAGGAAGACAATATAAGGATAAGTATTAGCAAACTTTCTGGTCGAATGTTCGTTTCCCGATAACGCAAAAACAAAGGAGCACCCACGCTCGACTAAAGTCCAGACACTTGGACACTCAACACTGATGGCTCCACGAGGGAACACACCAAAGGCACATGACTCATCCTAGAAGATCTAGAGAGACATTAGTATGCCTACGCTATCAAAATTATTGTTCCCTGTGAGCAATAATGAAGCGCAATACGAAGCTCTTTTTGCAGGGTTACATATGGCCAAAAGTTTGAAACTTACGCATATCCTAGTTTGCAGCAACTCACAAGTAGTTATTCGGCAAGTAACAAGAATATTTGAAGCTAAAGAAGAAAACATAAAGCAATATCTTGCTTGTGCGCAACACCTAAAATCTAAAATCGAATGCATCAACTTTGAGAAGGTGTTAAGGGACAAAACACGAAAGCAGATATGCTATTGAAACTAAGTGCTGGAGAGCCCCATCAAAGAATCTTGGATAGAATCCTTGTCAGAAAAAAGCATCAACAGGGATATTTACATGGCCAATGTGGTCAAAGACTGGACATCACCCATTTGGGAATTCATCTTACACGAAAAACTGCCCTACGATCAAATACAAGCCCGAAAGGTGCGAACAATTTCTACCCTATATATACTTATTGATGATCAATTATACAAGACAATGGGAAACTTGCCTATACTTAAATGCATAAATGAGGAAGATGGCAGATATGTATTGCGGGAGATACATGAAGGCATTTGCAGTTCTCATATTGGATCAAGAGCCTTGGTCACAAAAACATTGTGTTATGGGGTATTATTGGCCAACCATGAAAGAAGATTCGGTGAACCTGGTAAAGGCATGCACCAATGCGAAATCTATGCTAATGAATACCACATCCCGATGTCGGAATACCATACTTTTGGCACACCGATACCTTTAGCACAATAGGGGATGGATCTCTTAGGACCATTCTCTAAGGCAACAAGAGGAAAGAATCACCTAGTAGTCGCAATAGACCATTTCACCAGATAGATTAAAGTGAAAGCCTTGGCAACAATCACAATAAGAAAAATCAAGGACTTTTTCTACGAAGATGTGATCTGTTGAATCGAAATCCTGAAAACCTTAATCTCTGACAACGGGAAACAAATTGACTTAAGAGAATTCTGAGACTTCTGTGACAAACTTGGCATAGAACAATGATTCACTTATGTAGGATACCCTCAAGCAAACGGGGCAAAAGAAGTCACGAATCACACAACTTTACAAGGACTAAAGAAAGGAATAGATGAGCTGAAAGGAAAATGGTTAGACAAATTACCAAATGTCTTATGGTCTTATAGATCAATACTAAGGAGGTCTATGAGGGAGACCCCTTTTAATCTTTATTTTGGGGTAGACGTGATGATTCTAGTGGAGATTGGTAGCAAGCCCCTTCGACACGTCGCATTTAGCGAGGAAAAAATGATCAGCTCATGCATGAACACTTAGCTCTCATTGTTGAAATCAGGGAACATACTGCAAAACGGGACACTCATTACAAAAGATAAGCTGCTTGTTACTTAATGCCAAAGTCAAGCCGTCGATGATTGAAGAGGGAGACGTGGTCTTAAGAAAAAACGAAGTTAGTAGAGTGGACCCCAACAAAAAGTTAGACCCCACAGGAGAAGGACTATCTCGGGTAATAAAAGACAATGGCAACGGGAGCTACAAACAGCAAGATTTTGAAGGAAAAATCCTTGCAAGGACATGGAACAACTTAAACTTAAGGAAAAATTTTCCTTAAAACATTATATCATATAATATCAAATTATATTTGGCTATATTACAAATATCAAATACACGTTCAATTTTTCTACATGGCTATAAAACACACATACCATACCTCCCCAGTTTCTCGAGCACATTTCAATTGTGCATCTGAACAACAGACAAACTCAAATGATGTAAAGCAAACAAGTTCAAAGAAGAGACACACAAGCATAAACAAAATACCCTTTGTGTATATATATATATATTCATGAAATATCGAACGACCGAGCTATCTATTACAAAAGAAAAAAAACCAACTGCGTAAACACAAAGGCAGAGGGGCCATTGTCATATGATCTACCTATTAGGAGGCCAACCTAATAGGTTTAAAACCAAAGCTTTGTGATCCTGATGAACCGGGATCACATAGTACATAATTGTCCCCACTTGGCAGGGGGCCTACCCTTTCTAGAAAATAAATTTTTTTAAGGAAAGAAACCATCATCACTCTGGGAACGCCTCTGCCGTCTTCCTCTTCTTAGTTAGCTCCTCTTCATGAATAAGAGTATCTAGGGCCAAAAAGGATTCCATCGTCGAAGAACACCTGCGCATATACGAAAACGCCTCCTCAAAGTAACGATGAAAGAGGTCGATAGCATACTGAGGAGCCAGAGTAGCCCTAACTGTCTCTTTAAATTGACTGTCGACTATATTCAGCTAATAACAGTACTTGTAGACATCCAATTCCAACTCCACAGCCCCACCTCGGAGTCCCAAATACACCTTCAATAACGATACAAATTGCTCAAAGGAGTAGCATCGATAGTTCTTGAGAACGACTATTAGAGGAACGTTTAGATACTCCTTGTTGTAATGAAAATTGGTGTGGCAAAGGCGCAACTCCAGAAACAAGTCCCGGAAGTAGAGAGCTAGAGGCAGTACATAAGGGAACTTAGTTCCATCGATGGCAGCAAAATGATAGCTCATACTCTCAAGAACAGAAACAAACCAAAAAAGTAGAATACAAGCGAAGGACAAATGCAACTATTTATGTAACATAACCAGCTGAAAGGTAAGTTTACTTTTTACGGCTACGCCTATAATTATTACCCTCGGAAACCCAACCGAGGGACAATAAGATTTCTCCATATAGATGAAATAGAACAATTTTTATTTAAATGTTTCAGAAAAGGAAAAGTCACAACTCATCCTTCCATCGCGCCTTTCCAAAATTTATCACAGTTAACATTATCAGGGTTAACAAACATAAAACACAATATACCAGAACAAGTGCACTATAAAATCAAAATTCATAACAATAAACAGAAGCAGAAAAGCCCCAACCTATTCATTACGAAGAAAGGAGGAACTACTACAAACTTAAAAATTAGGGTGGCTGCTGCTTCACCCTAAATACAGGTCGAACAATGACCTACTAGGGAACATCTCCACTTAACCTTTTGTTATATCCACTGTGTGATCCTCCTGCATATTGCACGGAGAAGCAGCCACATAAAAAATGGGTAACATGCCTAGGCTTCTGCCCTGGCCCCACAACTACACCAAAATTTTTCTCTGGACGCACAACGTCAATGCCGGCGGATAACCCCGCATCAGGAACCTGATCACTTCCTGACACTCCAGGCCCCAATCTAACGGTACAATCTCCAGAATTATGAGCAGTCATAGATGGGGTGTTGGGAAGGTTGAGTCCAAATTGATCTCTCGTTACACCTTTATTTCACTGTGCATCAGGTACTTCCAGATTTAGTGCTGCCATATCATCAGAACGACAAAACAGAGACTGGTCATCCCCTCTCGCCTTGAAGGCCTCAGTCGTATGCTTACCAGGAACATATGGCTACCTACAATGGAGGATCCACTTTCCTCACCGTCTCCATCGGTTGATTCACCATCTAAACCTACCGTAGACCCATCCATCTCAACCTCCTTATTAGCTTCCCATGGCAACCTAGGACATCTAGCCTCTTTATTGTAATACATATCTACAATAGACGACATCATGACGACACCAGGATTGCCATCACGGATAGCATCAACAAGCTCAGTTAAAGCACAATTTACCATCAGCACGGTGAACGGATAAAATCAGTTACCACCAGCCGAAGATTCACAAAATTCCTTGATAATATTCTCCTTCACATTAGGATGTATATTGTTCTTGCTGTCTACAAGGTCAGCCAGCTCTGTCATCATTGCCCCAACCTCTTGCTCCTTCGAAATCAAGGATACTTTACATTTGTCAAATTCTTGTTAAGTCTGAACCAACGACTCTTTCAAACTCTATAACTCACCGTTCTTAACAATACATTCATCTGTCAGTCGTTCATTGATTTCCGTTAACGCCCCATTTACCTCCTCCAAATTGGAATCTTTCTTCTCCAACTCTTTCACCTAATCCATGGCAACCACTTGTTCTAGATTACTCCGCTCAAGACTCTTCTTATACTTCTCAGCATTTTCCCTTTCAACCACCCAGTTGTGTATCAATTGTTGTGCAGCCTGATTCAAAATATTAACAATCTGCAAATAGAACACACATCACAAAAAATACCTTTCAAAACTATATCGATCGACACATCCTATATTCAATATACCCAGACACTATTTATGACAAACTCCTCTACCATGTCCATAGGAGTCATGTCTAGCATGACACTCGACCAAAATAGATCGGTACCTGCCCCCTCATAATCAAGCCTCTTACTCAGATGGGATCTCTTCCTTTTAAAACAAACGGTCCAAGTCAGGAAATCCACCTGACAACTTTCAAAGTTTTCTTCCTCTACTCCTTCAAGATTCTCGTCATCTTCCCTAATTCATGAAACCTCAGATTCCCCACTACTTGGTATCACTTGCTTCTCTGGGATCAAAGTCATAATCACATTTTTCTTCCTCGACTCACTACTCTTTCGTTTCCTTGAAAGTAATAGCTTCGCCTCAGCCACACCTGATTCATTCATCGGAAGTGAATCGTTGATCGGCGCATCCGCTCTCTTTTTTTTCTCTCCTCACACCTCTGCTCCAACAAAGCGATGGACGGATGCTCCCTACTACAAGAAAATAATATTTTATTCATACATACATGCATAGACAAAGACATTAAAAGACAATTACTCTTACAGTGTTCCCCCAAATATGCTTTCAGGGGTGGAACTTTCAATCTCACAAATGCTTCTGCCATGTTCAGCAACAACAACTTCCTTGTCAAAATAACAAATTCAAAATCGCCATTAACAACATAAAATAGGCTGATAAACCTACACAACCTTGTTTCATCAATATAATATGCTAATACTAACTTAATTCATGAAGATTGCACCCTTCTTGATCATAAACCCAACAGCTTTTATTAGTTCCTCGCCCCAATTTCCTTCCCTAAGGAGCATCCCAAACTGTATCCTTGAATTAGTTTTCACACAATCTTCTATAAACGAGTGTTTAGAATTAATAGGCATATTTGATATCTTTTTCATCATATTCCAAAGTCTCTCAGGACCATCCCTAGTAACATAAAACCATTGTTTCTTCTATCCGTGGATAGACTGTGGCAAGTTTTTAACGAGTTCCACCGCGCCACACTTCTTTTGACACGTGTGCCACCTGGACCCGTCTCTAGTCGATTTTATATCAAAAACCTTGAGAACAGTTCCAAACTAGTAAGCACTAGGAAAGACTTACACATCAAAATAAAGGACATGATAACCCTAATCCCATTAGGGGTTATTTGACCTATCTATGTTAATTCCCCAGTAACTGGTCATATCCAGAAACAAATTATGCAAGGGAAATCTTAAACCGGCTTTCAACTGATCTCGATATAATACTGTCCATCCTTTCGGGGTATATGTGCCTCTCTTGGGCACTCAGTGCCCTAACTCGTAAGTCATCAGGGATCATGAATTCCTTCTTTTTGGCTCCAAGCTGGCCATAGCTTTCGGAAGGATGGCTGACAGTAGTTGGCTCACAAATATGCTCTTCATCCTTAGGGTCATAAGAATGAAGCATTCCTGAAGCTGATAATGTTTTTTTTCATATGGTTCAAGCAGTCGGCCTCATTTACATCAGGAAACAAAATAGAACAATCTCCAATAGTGTACAACCAACTGCCCAAACCAAGATTATCTTGAGGGTGAATAATTTTAACATCAAAGGGAGAGGAACTACCTTGCTTAGAAGCACTCACTTTTGAACCCTTCTTCGAAAGTGACTTAAAAGTAGCAGCCTTAGAGGTCCACATCGTGGTGAATAACAGAATTATTGGAGATAGAAATAGATCTATAAAGAGGAAATGAACACTATAAGTCAAAATTGGAAATTAGGAGTTCTTATATACCGACTGAAACAATAGTACCTAAATTGGTGTCAGTCAAGTCTCTCCTCGGGAAGCTTTATGCCAAATTTCGCCCAAAAGACAGTGATGATTTAAAATCAAAGAACCATAACTCATTTATGAATTCTTTTCGGGGGACTTATGATGGAGGCAGCCCGTCGTGCCACTTTGTTTAGGCTCAACTCATTTGGCCTAATACCCTTAGCTGGAAATATGCTTTGGCCCACCTGCTAGAACATATATCCACCCGGCCTATTTAAGAGTAACTCCAGTATTGCCCTTAGACCATTGCTAAAGGGTCTCCTAGTTATATCAAAAGACCTTTCTGAAAGTTACAAGGAGATTGACCTTATGTATAAATGGCACCAATCCTAAACAGAGGGAGGTCAGATTCTAAACAGAGGGAGGTCACATTCTCTTACTACTCTCGATATTCCTTGCTCTTTAATAATATTCTGTGTGAGAGTTGGTCTGATTTAAGCATCGGAGGTGGAACAGGGGGTAAAGCCCTCTCCAGTCATCTTTTCTCTTCTAAGTGCAGGTCTTCTGGTGAAGAGCATTCTCCTGAGATCCATTAGCCAGCATTAAATTTTAATGGATATCAAGTTTTTCTCCAATTCTATTAATTTTTCTAGAGTATCACAGAAGTATCTATATACTTGCGCATCCCAACTGAAAGCCTAACAACCTTTCTATGGAGAAAATGAATCTTGGCGTAAAATCATGGAACAGAAAATAAGCAACAATGTCTTTTGATATTGACAAAGCTTGGATAAGATAGTTTAAAGCTATGCAAATTTATGTATTAAAGACTAATACAATCAAGGACTATCCGAGAGATGAAGAAGGCTAAGGAGATGCATTTGAACCTTGTGGATTTTCAAGAGCTATTTTAATCCACTTATGTACAAGAAATTATCATGAATATACGACAAAGAAAAGCGCATCAAGCAGTATTCAACAAATTAGTTGGATTATGAAAACTTTGACCCATTTCTTGACGTAGATTTTCAGTAGAAAAGTATGATTCCTTATTCGACTGCCTTCTTCTTGCATCCATATGACTACCCTCAAAGCCTGCTCAACCTTCCATACACAAAACCCGATATTAAAGCTATGCAAGAAATAGCATTTCTCTCCTTTAAGGAATAACACTTTTCTTGCCAAGCCCAAATCCTTGCACTTGTTGTACATATCAACCAAACTAGACTGAATAAATAAATGCTTAGAGTACTCCTTTGTCTTAACTGTATCATCTACAAACATAGGAAATGAGCAATAAAAAGTTCCTTCAGTTAAAAAAATCAACACCTTTCAATCTCTTTTATCCTCCATAATCCTTCGGTATTTAGACAGTTCTCTGTATTTATCTCAAAATTTAAATCACAATATTCATAAGTATATAAATATTATGATTTGAGTAAAAAAATTCATCAAATCGAACCATGTAATAAATGGACCAAGTTTCTAAAAGGAACCAAATATTCATAAATGCCAAACTATATAAGGCATATATTAAGCATTTCATATTCCATGCAAAATGCCGTTCATACTATGCTAGGAACCAACCACAAAAAGTTATCATAATTGAAACCAAAATAAATAAATAAATAAATAAATCTCACAACTAATGGTGTCAATGGGTGTCTAATCATCTTACTTCAATAGAATACCTTTTTTCAATCATTTTCCTTTCATTCTTTTCAAGTGGATAGTTGTACTTTCTATCAAGACATTATTAGCTGCTTTCCTTAATATTAGAGAAAAAGGGACAAAGATGATATATACAAGCAGACAAACCTTAGAAACAAAATAATCCAACCTCATAATTTTTACTAATAAAAACCAAAACTAGAAGGCATATATTTAAATAGGTTAAATTGGCAGATAACCAAAGCCCGGTATCCTTGCAAGAAATATAGCCTAAATCTTGTGAATGAGTAACCATAGAGCACCCCTGCCTTAGAGTATAACTTTGCAAAAATATAAGACAAAGAGATAAGCAAGGATAATATAAGTGTTATTTCAGAGATCATCAAAAGCAATCTAAAAAAGCCAATGAAAATTTATACACTTACCTCATTAATTGTAAGTATTCCTTCTTAATAGTAAAGTGTAGGTCAGGAAAATCACACAAGACAACATAGTAATACTCGTATCTGCAAGATAAAGTTAAATAATAAGCAAAATCATATCAAGGAGAAACCTTGCCCTTAACAGGTCCACACAAAATTTGACCAAAAACACCAACAAATACTACCACATGTAGATATACTGTTGTCTAATAAGAAAGACAAAATTTGAAAATGAAAATTGTGCCCGAACTAGTATACCAGAGATCCCGCAAAAATTAGGAACCTTAACACGATTAGGATAGGAATCTTAAGATTACATACCTTGTGAATAACACCAGCTCAATGAGAGTCAGCAATTGAAGAAAAAATTTGAAAACACAAATTTCTAAATCCCTCATGCCTCTACCGATTTTCCGTTGAAGCTGCTTGCAGAATTTCACAGCTATAAATTTCTGAATTTATGATGTTACGAATACGAATTTTGGAGAAGAAAGGTATCAAGTCTTTTATCTAAAGTGAAGAACCAATCTTCTAACATATTTAAAATAAATATTTTCTTAACCAATCATCCTTAAGTTCACTTTTGGCTAACTTAAGTAATCACTATTTTAGTTTAGTATTAATAAACTTCTAACATAACTTTGAAAGTCAGTAGTACTTTTCTTATGGTAGAAACTAAAAATCTAAATCAATAGAATCAATATGGTAGAACAAACTTGATCAAAATCTTTTATCATTGCACGAAAACAATAAAAGCAAGAGAATTAAATACACAATTAAAATGTTTTTCATCATTCAAAATTCTTATGCTTGAAGAAAAGCATATCATTCTTATTATTTAAAATAAATACTTTTTTAACCATTTTATCCTTAAGTTCACTTTTGGCTAACTTAGATAACTATTTTAGTTTTGTACTAATAATCTTCTAACATAACTTTGAAAGTTAGTAGTACTTTTTTTATAGTGGAAACTAAAAATCTAAATCAGTAGAATCAATATGGTATGACAAGCTTGATCAAAATCTTTTATCATTGCATCAAAACAGTCAAAGCAAGAGAAATTAAATATATAATTAAAATGTATTTCAACATACAAATTCTTGTGCTTGAGGAACAACATATCATTCTCATTATTTAAAATAAATACTTTCTTAACCATTTATCTTTAAGTTCACTTTTGGCTAACTTAGGTAACTATTTTAGTTTTGTACTAATAAACTTCTAATTTAACTTTGAAATTTCATACTACTTTTCTTATGGTAGAAACTAAAGTCTAAAGCAATAGAATCAATATTGTACAACAAACATGATAAAATATTTTATCATTACATCAAAACAAGAAAAGGCAAGAGAAATTATATATCTATTCTAGATTTCCCCCTTTTTACTTTTTCATTGTCCCCTCCTATAGGTTACCTGAATGAGGCTTGATGCAATATGGATGTACAATAGACTTTTACTAGGTAGAAAATAGATTACAACAGAGTTTCTCAGTGGGATTAAAGAATTTATAGAACTTGGAACTACACAAGCAGATTATTCTACGAAGAAGAAAATTAGGTGTCCCTGTTCTAATTGCAAGAATAGAAAGTATTCTGATGCCCACACTGTGAAGCTACACTTGTATCATCATGGTTTCCTTCCGGGTTACTTTAATTGCCATGCCTATAGTGGGCCATATGTTTTCCCTTCAGAGCCAATAGATTTTGAGGATGTCAGTGGTGGAGTAGAAACATACCCATCTATATATGAAAGGTTGAAAGTGGTGCTCAATTATCTTTCTAAACTTAACACTAAAAAATAATCAAGTTTAATTTTTGTGTTGTGTTAAGAGTTGTTTGCCAAGTTAATACAGTGTAAAATAAATCACTTAACACAAAGTCATAAAGACTTGTTTACGCAGTTTGCCAACAATGCCTATCTCTATGGGATCATGGTCACTGATCCTATCTACTATATGAAAAAAATTCAAAGAAACAGTTGTACAATCCTAACTAGTGATCAACCTGAACCACAACAATCGATACACGATGGTTGGAACAATTTGCTGCGTGTTAGATTAGACACACTTGATCGGACAACCTCGACAACTAACACAAAGTGACTAAAAAAAAAAAGAAAGATCCCAACCTAACTATCTATTATAATATAAATGAAAGAAATATAATTGTGTTGGGACTACGGCACTTCTTAATAGAAACAAGTTGACATCAGCCACATCAGAATTTTTTCTCACCAAAATTTCTAGACTTCTACATCTCAAGTATATAATTGTACTATCTTAACTTTGGTAAAGAAAAACGTCTGTAGATTGCTCGAATAAATAAGCAAAACGAAACCTTGTTGGAAAAATTGTTTTCTACTTGAAGTCTTCTTCTTCTTCTAATCTTCAGCCGATTCTCATCAAAAGTCTTTAAGTTTATCTCCAGGTCTAATGAGCATGTGCTTCAAATAATCCTCAAAAGATCTTGGATAAATATTAAAGAGATAAGGACTCCTTAATAGAATAGAACTTTGCTTCTTCAAATAATGCAAAGTCATCTTCTGATTTAACTAGGAAACTTGATTTCCCTAACAATATGTAATCCATTTAGGGATATGGTACTTGATGCAGCTGGATTAAACGTAGATTTTGGAGTAAATGAGTAGCTAAATGCAGGTGCACAAAG
This sequence comes from Catharanthus roseus, assembly GCA_028651295.1. Taxonomy (NCBI): domain Eukaryota; kingdom Viridiplantae; phylum Streptophyta; class Magnoliopsida; order Gentianales; family Apocynaceae; genus Catharanthus; species Catharanthus roseus. The sequence continues at coordinate 23,566,145 of JAPQWS010000153.1, read as the reverse complement.
ATTCTGTGACTTACAAAATGCTTCGGATGAACCTTTGTGGCCTGGATGTGAAAGTAAGACCTTATTGTCTATAACTGCACGACTTTTGAATATTAAGACAGATTACAATTTGCTTGAAGTCTGTTATGATTTTATATTGCAACTTATTAAAGACGTTACACCTGATGTGGATAAGATGCCAAAAAATTTCTATGAGGCAAAGAAACTTAATTCAGGGTTGGGCCTTCCAAATCAATGAACAGAATATTGCAATAATGGGTGCATACTTTTTTGGAAACAATTTGATCAATTAACAGAATGTAGCAAACATCCAAGTTGGAAACCAAAAAAATGTAGTTCAAGTAGGAAAAAATGTGTTGTATGCAAGAATGCATTATTTCCCCTTAACATCGAGATTACAATGTTTGTATATAACAAAAGTCAAGACTGAGCACATGAGATAGCATTCTCAACATGAAGCCCAACCTGGGTCAATGAGTCATCCTTCAGATGCAGAGGCTTGGAAGTCCTTCAATTAGGCACACCCTACTTTTTCAGTCGAGGCTAGGAATGTAAGACTTGGACTTTGTGCTAATGGCTTCACTCCTTTCGATCAATCCAGTAAGCAATATTCTTGTCGGCCTGTGATTGTCACACTCTATTCTACCACCTAGAATATGCATGAAAGCACCTTACATGTTTCTTACTATTATAATACCTAGTCCAAAATATTCGAAGAAAAAGTTAGATGTATGTTTACAACCACTGGTGATGAATTGATACAAGTATGGGAATAGGGAGTTCAAATTTATTACATATCGGCTAGACAAAATTTTCAAATGAGAGCCTTTGATGTGGACAATTAGTGATTTTCCTTCTTATGGCATGTTATCCGGATGGAGTACAACAGGTAGATTATGTTGCCCATATTGTATGGACAAATCTAAGGAATTTAGGCTCAAACATTCTCTAAAGCAATGCTTCTTTGATTGTCATCGACAATTTCTCTCACTTGACCATCATGTTAGGAAGAGTAAGAGCTCATTTAGGAAGAACTGAACTAAGGATTCTCTACCTCCACCACGAATGTGTGGGCCCTTACCTTCATGTCTTTATTATAGATTTCTTAAGGAGAGAAATGAGACTAAAGGAATTATGTCTTAAGGAGAGAAATGAGACTAAAGGAATTATGTCTCATTCTGGATGACCTGTTTGAAGGTTAATTTACGTTAATTTAAGTGGTCGAGCTTATGATCGTGGGTTCGTGTTTATTATTATTGTAGGTATTATCTTACGGCTTTGTCACCTGAGGTAACCATAGATGATTTTTCAAGGCGCGGATTATGAATCACAATTGGAAGGTGACTCGGAGTGATCCATCAGGAAGAGGACTGACCCACATGCTCTACCAACTAACCTCCTGTACCCTTACCTTACTTTTACTGTTATTGATTACATGAAAGGGTTAGCAACAAAATCCTTAGCTACTAAATTGGTTTACCTATGTTTTATTAAGAATTCCTTACACTCAATTACCCGCTACCCTAACTAGTAAAGCAGCTAATCTATATGGGTATTTAAGAGTTCCATTTTTTGCTTCCTCTAAGGATGTACCCATTCTTAGGGCCGGGGAAGAAATCACGGTTACTCACTCCAAGCCAGTTAATAATGATCTGGAACTTCATTCTGTATTCTTTCAATTCATATATATATATGTGATGTGTTGAAATGGCTGATGGACAACCAATCCTTGTTCAGTAAGCATTATGAGTGGGCGAACGAATTGAATTCAAATGTATTAATCATAAGGATCTCTATGCTCTAACACTTCAACCGATATCGTGTAGTTCTGAACTCACCGATTGCAACTAGTCTTCCAAATCCAGATCTACTGCTAGCTTTACTTTCTTTCTTCAGATATTTGTGGACATCCTATCTCAATGGTACAAGAGACTCTGGGGCACCATGGATCTGAGGACTTAGTACTGAAATCATTCACTCACTTGTTGTCCTCGGTCTTGGGTTCTTATGTAAGCATAACGGGAAAGGAATCCCTTACTTGTTCAGTTGGTGGATGCAGTTCTTGCTCTTTATAAGGATATAAATGTCAAAGAACAGTCAACCATTGGGAAAAATGGAGAAAGTTTCAAAGATAGGACCCTGTTTCTTCGAGAAGCTATGTTTTCAAGCAAGAGAAGGGCGAAGCAGCTCGAGTATGAGCGAGAGGGATGAAAAGGTTCCATTTCAATTGCTGATTATACTATTCCATATTATTAAGCGGAGTATGTTGTTTTAGGAGCTGAGCTTTTTCTGCATTGATAGCCTTCTCCAATAGATCCAGGTTTTACAATTGTTCAATCTCCTACCTTTCTTTGGGTGAATGCCACTTTACAAGTGCTTTCATCCTGTGTGAACCGGTCTGTCTGTAGTTGATAGTAATAGGGGGAATATAGGAATGCTTTTGTGGCCCAAGTCGTAAATGTGAATTCAAACTGGCTGAAGCTTTCACAAAATGCTGTTCCTTTATTTTACTCAAGATAAGTATAAGTGGTAATTGGGTTTAGTCTCCTATGACTAATTCTGGAAGACTAAGGTCGAGATCATCAAAACACCAAACCATCCAATGTAAAGAAGATTTTAGGTGCTAGTTATCCAGTTACAGAAGCGCCCCCATAGGTTTTTGCTTTCGAGTCCCTCTAAAATTTCAATCATGGTTTATTAATTATTAGGGAGTCCCAAGTGCACGTATTCTCTATTTCTATTTAGCGAGAATGGGAGACTTGTTATTCAACAGTATAACATGACTTATATGCTAATGTTAACTAATATCTATGCTAGTGTCAACCAATATCGATCTAACTATATACGAAAAATCTCATGATCTGGCATGCTTTTGGGCGGCTTGAGGGATTGGTTTTGAGCAAGGAAGCCTTGAGTTGGCGAAACATAAAATATAGCTCTAAACTTATCAATGGAGATTGCATTGCTTTATTTACAAATTTAAGTAATAAAAAAACAATTCATTAAGCATTCCCAGAAGAAAGATCACCTTGCAAACGTCACTACCTATGATATGCCAACAGGTCTGAAAGAAGCTTCCTAGGAAGTCATCGAGACCGTGGGAGCTTTCTCCATCTATCTCTAAGCCCTGCTCTCAACCCTCTGTAACTCTATCTATTTTAGACATTCTAGATTTAGTGTTAACAACTTTAATGCACTCTTAGTAGTGATAGTTTATTTGGATGATCCATAGTCCCGTAAGAGGAGATGAATATCCTTTCTCGTTCGATCCCTAACTAAATTCTTAAAAAGAAAATAAGATCTGAAATGACGGAATGCTCAAAAGGCTTAGAAGATGAGAGCAGAATAAAGAAGAAGGGGGCGAAGTCCTTTAGTGCAATGCTCAAGGGGTTATCTAAGATGAGGTAAACACTATGCCTTGTTTAGAAAATCTCGTATATAAGAAATACTCAAAGGAAAGGGTTTAATTGAAAGCTGCTTAACTGTCTTTAAGGCGCATATCAATTGAAGTGCCTGTAGCTTAATGTGAAGCTAAAGGCTAGCTATAGAGCAATTGCTCCATAGAAGGAAAGCGTTAATAGGTAGGGCACTAGCTAAAAGGTATGCTGTTTAAAGCTTTTCTGATATCTCAGCACCAGCAATGAAATTTAGACTCCGGTAAAGGATTTGCCAACTATCATAGAAAATGGTAAGAATGACATTCCTGAAGGTTATGAGGAGAGCCACAATTGGAATAAGAAAAGTATATTTTGGAGTTTGTCTTATTATAGGACAAATATTCTTTGGCATAACCTTGATGTTATGCACATTGTTAAGAATTGTTTTGATAATATATTCAACACTGTATTTGATGTGAAAGGGAAGACAAAAGACCATGAGAATGCTAGGAGAAATTTACGTGAGATTTTCCGACAGAAAGATTTGGAGTTGACAGATGGAGGCAATAAGAAACCAAGGGCATGCTATTGTATGGAAAAAAATGCTCGTAAAATCTTATGTGAGTAGATTAAGTCTTTGAATTTTCTGGATGGTTATGTTTCCAATCTTTATAGATGTGTAGATCTGAAGAATTACAAATTATTTAGGCTTAAAAGTCATGACTATCATGTATTCATGCTTCGGTTGATCCTCGTATCATTTCGTTGTTTACTTCTAGAAGGTGTGAGCAAGGCTTTGACAGAATTAAGTTTATTCTTCAAGGACTTAACTTCTAAAATGTTGTGTGAAGATAAAGTACACAAACTAGAAGAAAATGTTCCTCTCATCTTATGAAAGTTAGAGAAAAATATTCCTCCTAGCTTCTTTGATTCCATGGAGCACTTGCACGTTCACTTGCCATATTCCTCCTAGCTTCTTTGATTCCATGGAGCATTTGCACGTTCACTTGCCATATGAAGCTCTTGTAGGCGGTCTAGTGCAATATAGGTGGATGTATCTTTTTGAGAGGTTAGCCAATCCATTTTTCTCATTTATTTCGTCGAATTTCGTTTTCACATGTTTTAAAAATCCTCATCCTTCTTTTGCTTCTTTTACAATTTGAAAAAGAAAGCGAAGAACAAGGCAAAAGTGGAGGCTTCAATATGCAATGCTTACCTTGTTGATATGTTCATAATTGTCTATATTTTATATATGATAATTTCACCCTTTTCATTGTTTTTAATATATAAAAATATATATTTTAGCTTAATATATTTTATTCTTGTCTTAGGTGCCCTCCGGAAGAGAAAACAATGAAAAGAAACGAAAATGGGCAAAAATAGAGCGAAAACGATGAAAGCGGTGCCTTCGGCAACGAAACAGCCAATCTACGGCGTGAGATAGGCTGACCTACCATCCCCGGTAGTTGCCTTGGCAACACGGGCATTGGTGGACAAAACCCGACTGCAGATGGTAGGGTCGGCCTACCGTCGGCGGTAGGGTCCACTGGTAAGGGTGGTTGAATCAAAGTTGAACTCAGTTTTCTTGTATTTTAACCCAATTCAAACTAGGTTTCTTGTATTTTTCATCTCTATTATATAAGGGGTTTTTATGTAGCTACTAAAGAGGGCAAGAGTCAGATAGATAGATAGATAGATATACAATTTAGGATTTAGAATATGTTTTAGATAGGTTAGAATTAGAGTAATTAGGTTAGATTTGATTAAACACTTTTCAAGTTTCAGCTTTTATACATTTAATTAGTTAGTGAAGTTTTAAGATTTCTACAATTTAGTTTCTTGGATTCAAGAATTGAAGACATAATTTCAAGATTTCGATCTTCAACTTGGCGACTCGAAAGACGAGCATGGAAGACGTTCGGGACTTAAATTGCGGCTTCGATTCAATCCCAAGCTTTCATTTTCTTTTCTTGTTATCTAATTTTATGTTTTCTATCAGTTTTATTATAATGAATAGGTAGTAGTTTATTGTTTGGATTAGGGTTGAACCCTAATTCTTGATTATGACGTTCTTTGTTTAAATTCTTGAATTCGATGTTTGTTTTGATTTAAGTTGCCTTTCAATTATGTTTGTTTGCAATTTAATTGTCGCGAGATTAGATTAATAGCAAGGTTGTTCAGAATTGAAGAAAGAAGAATGATCTAGGGCAACCAAGTGGGGATTAATTGGGAAAATTGACTAGAGATATGATTTTGCATTTTAGGTCTTTTCAATCACCTAATTTTACTGCGCTCACAATTTGTTAGGGATAAAAGAGATTTTCCTCTAAGGGTTAGTGAATAGGATGGCTTTCACCTAGAGATAGGGATTGCCGGATTTGACTGATGATCCAACTTAATTTAATTCAACCTCATTTTCATTAAAGTTTTTCCAATTGAATTAGTAACAAAGATTAGGGGGATTCCACCATCTAAACTCTTGTTTTGTTAATTTTTAAAACCGTTTTACATTGCTTGCTTTCTTTTAACTAATTTAATTGTTCAGTTTTTATTTTAGTTTTCATCAACGGCATCAACTTTTTTGACTAAACATTAGAAATATGATTAGTACTTAAGCCTTTTCCGTTCCTCGAGATATTCGATACTCGGGTTGAACTGACCTCTATACTGTTGGGTCCACTTACCTTGCATTGTAGTGATTAGGGATATCCCATTTTAAGATTTTAAACATCAAGTTTTGGCACCGTTGCTGGGGAATGACAAGATTAAGGAATATCATTTATTTTAATGCTTTAGTCATTTTTTTTCGTTTCTCTTTTCCTTTTTTGAATTGTCTTCTTGTTTTTGCATCATTCTGTTACTTTCGCTTTATATTCTTGTATTGTGCTTTGTGTTCGTAGAATTAATCACGTTTTTCGATTATTGCAGATCTTTGTGGTGTTAGTTTATGCCACCAAAGAAGAGAGGCGAGTTAGTACCATTTGATCCCGAGCCCAAACGTATGCTGCGGGGTGCTCATCGTGCCCTTTAGTTTGGAACAGCAGGCACTGGTGCTATAAAGCCCCATAGTTAAGGCGAAAGAAGAACAAAAAGCACTACCTTACAAAAATCCTCTTTTTGTACCAACACCTCTGATGGCGGCACAACCGATACCAGAAAGAATAATGGCGGATTATGCTTGATCGTCCATCCTAGGGACGCAATCGAGTAAAGCAAGGCTAAGGATAGAGGTGAACAATTTTGAGATTAACCCGAATATAATTCAAATGTTGTAGAATCATGTTCAATTTGACGGAATTCCTAATGAAGATCCCAATATGCATATTTGAAAGTTTTTAGAGGTGTGTGACACCTTTAAGATAAACGGAGTGCCACAAGATGCAATCTAACTTCGACCTTTTTCATTCTCTCTAAGGGGAAAGGCGAAGTCCTGGTTAAAATCCTTACCATCGGATTCCAGTACTTAATGGGACTCAGTACAGGAGAAATATTTAGGGAGGTATTGTAGTACCCCCAACCCCTCCACTAGGTTAACTGCGACTAAGTAGGGTATCATTGTGCCTCTTTGCACTAAACTACAAGTCCCAAAACCAAAGCAAAACCCGGGACAACATTTCGAAGTATATACTATATTATGCAGGGGAAAAAACATGTAAACTGAATCCAGAAAGAGCGCTCATTATATAAGGTTCAGGAAAGCTTCTTATGATATCTCTAATATAGGATGAAAAAATTATTTTACAAAACAAAATCCGCACGAAGAAAAATGTCTACAAACGTTCGAGCATAAAAAAAGAACAAATACAAGTGTCATTCTGAAAATTACCCGATCCCAAAACTCCATGCATAAGACTTTAACGGCTTACTGTGCCACTGTTCGTCCCGAGTCAACTTGGGGAAAAACATGACATGTAAAGACGTGAGCGCAAATACTCAGTGAGTCCACTAGTGTGTGTGCTTCAATGATATTCTTAAAAATAATAATGTAGTTTTATGAAATAGTTCATGCAATGTTATAAGAAAGCATTTTCCTTAGCAGTTTTGAAGGTACCGACACTTGAACCTATGTGAGGGATTCGAAGACAACTGGAAAGTCTGGGCGAGTCAAGACATATCAGTGCGGCTTCTACACCCGAATTCAAAAAAAAAAAAAAAAAATCATGTCATGCAAAAGTTGGGCTCCACAGACAGAGTCTGGAACCATAACGAGGTCATCGAAAACAAGTTCCGGCTTCCTGTAGTCAGCACTAGCCAAACATCTTACGAGCGCTCGGTTCCATAACCACCACCCTCTACAATCACATAAAAGCAGGCTATAGATCTTGGGGCACCTACCATGTCCGTTCTAAGACCAACCTTAATTTCCAGTCCCTCATGACTCTCTACAAGGTGGCTGTCCCAACGTAGAGCATGATGCAATGTTTGACGTAATATCGATCGGGCCAAACCCTCCAATGTATTACGCCCTCTCTCAAGTGATCCACCCTCCAGAGACTTCTAACCGTTCACGTCATTGGAAAAGGCCCTAGTACGGGGGACTAGCCACGTACAGTGTAATCCTCTGACACTTCCAGATGCATATAAATCCTATAAGAAACTTCGTCCCTTGTCGGTTCGGCCATTAATATAAATTTAGATTTTAACCGTTTTAGAATAATAAAATTTCCATTCGCTAGTCAAGACATGCATATGCAATTTTTAGAAATATGTCAAGTCTAATCTACTAAGTTCAACCGCATAGTTAAAATATCTCTTAATATACTCAACTTGCAGCAATAATAACTTTTCCTTAGAAATTAAAAATGCATAACCATTTTCTTTTAAATTAGGCATACCTATACGGAGCATCGCTCCTATGCATTTCTAAGGAACATGTTAATACGTTGTGGAGAACATCTCCAATTTAAAAGTACGCTAAGTTATATCGTGCGGAAAGTAGTAAATATTGTATGACAGGCTTAGAAATTTTATACATATCGCCAGCAACACTTGAAAAATAATTAGACAGGGTTTGTGGACTAAACTGAGTGTAGACCAGGTACTATGGTCCTACAAATTGGATAACAACAAAAACAAGGACAACAATTAATTATGAATCCCAAAAGTTTTATTCACCACCAAAAATCATTATAAGAAAACCTCCTTACGAACCCAGGATACATCTACACCTATACTAACCCCAAAGCGCCTAACCTTCTTAACCTATATATACTAAAAAAATAGTATAAATCAAATAAGGGTACTTAAACCATATAAACTAAAATCATACACACTAAAACCATAGGTACCAAATCATATATGCTAAAACCTTGTATAAAAAATCATATGTACTAAAAGCTTGTAAGAAGATACTCAGTAGGGATTAAACCCACATACATCCTAAAAATACATACTATACCAAAATAATTAATCACTAGTCAAGATTAAGCTCACAATTATAACATATGCTAAAATCCCCTTAAATCATTTAGATATAGAGAATCATACCAAGGAAAAAAAATAGAATTAAATAAAATGAACCCAAGAGACTAAAATTAACTAAATCTTAAACCAATTTAAATCCTAAATATCTTATCTTAAGAGCCCTTAATCAAACCCTATCTTTAATCAAATAATAGAAAATAAATCCAAGGAAACAAGAAACAAGAACTTAACTATTATACTATATATATAATATATATGTGGGTATGTGTATGTGTCGGCTAGAAGAGGCAACAAAACAACACAAAAAAAAAAAAAAAAAAAACCACAATGCCCTTATCATGCAAAGAAACTGCAAGAGCAAGAGATGAGAAAGAAAAAAAAAACATTATTATCTGATGCTGGCAGTATGTTGAACCATGAGGAGGAGAGGAAAAATTCCAACTTTCCTTCTTCTTCATGTATATATATATATATATATATATATATGCTTGGGTGTAAAGGGATTGGTGAGCATGCAAGCTTACAAGTGTCAAGATGTTCTTGACAAGTGGCCACTACACACATTTTCTTTTTTTCCTTTTTTTAAAAATAATGACCATAATAATAATAATAATAATAATAATAATAATAATAAGAGTAATAATAATAAAAATAAATATCTAACATAACTAATTTTGTCCCATTAAGCAAAATAATTATACAAGGATCGTAATGGTACTTTCTTCAAAACATCTTTCTAGACCCTAATACCGTTCTATTAAATTCACTACTTTAAACCTTACATAAACTATCAAGTATTTAAGCTAAAATGTGCATACTATATATTATTAAAAATTTCAATACTTTAGACCCCAACATCTACGTTCATGGTGATCGCACTCTTAGGGTTGCACGAGGTGCTTACCGGGTAGGGCGTTATATTCTACTCTCTTAAAAAAAATTTTGTCCTCGAAATTCAAAATCACATACCCATATGTTCTGGATACTTGTTCTTCATGTACTCCTCAGTCTCCGAGTTTGCCTCTTCAATTCCATGATGTCTCCAAACAACCTTACACATTGGAATCTGCCTCCTGCATAACTTTTTTACGCTTCCCTCCACAATCTCAGTTGGTTTTTCTTCGTATAAACGATCAGCTCATAACTCCATTTTGTCATCGTTGAGAACATGATCAGGTGCGAGATGGTACTTATTTAATTGGGATACATGAAACACGTCATGTATACCCATCAGCTTTCTCGGCAAGGCTAGCTGATATGCCACTTTACCAACCTTATCAATAACCTCAAACGGTCCGATATATCTGGGGTTTAACTTTCCTCCCTTCCTGTATCTAAGCTTCCCGCGATGAGGCATAAATTTTAAGAAAACTTGATCTCCCACACTAAACTCCAGATCCCTCTTTTATTATCGGCATAGCTCTTCTGTCTACTCTTAGCTATCTGAAGCTAATCTTGAATTATCATAACTTATTTATGCATCTCTTCCAACTCTGGCATCAAGTTCCTTTGCCTCCATTAAGATCGAACTCCAACCTCATCCTAATATAGGAGTATTCTGCTTCTCCTACCATATAATGCTTCAAATGGTGCCATCCCTATCGAGGAGCGGTAGTTGTTATTATAAGCAAAATCAGCGCAAGAAAGATTGTCAAACCACTTGTTCCCAAAATCTAAGGAGCAAGCTCTCAGCTTGTCCTCTAGGGTTTAAATTGTTCTTTCAGACTGCCCATCAGTCTGGGGGTGTGCCGTAGTACTATAACTCAAATTGGTCCCAATGGCTGACTGGAACTTAGGCCAAAACCTTGAAGTAAATCTTGGGTCTCGATCTGATACAATATCAACAGGGACCCCATTAAGCTGTACAATCTCTTCTACTTAGATTTGCGCTAACTTATCCAAGGGATATGTCATATTAATGGCAATGAAAAGTGCCACTTTTGTTAGTCGATCAACGATCACCCTGATAGCATCCTTATATCCCTTGTTTCGGGGCAATCCTGTAACAAAGTCCATTATCACATGATACCATTTCAATTCTGGAAAAGGTATTGGTTGAAGTAGTCCTGCTGACTTTTGATGCTCCGCTTTAACCCTTTGACATATAAGACAATCTGCCATATACTCCGCAATCTCTCTCTTTATTCCACTCCACCAAAAGTTTTGCTTTAAGTCTTTATGCATCTTATTCTCTCCAGGATGCATGGTATAATTACTTCTGTGTGCTTCTTCTAGTCTTTTACGTTTAAGTTTAGTTTCATCGGGTACGCATAGCCGATTCAAAAAGTACAAGCTCCCATTGGATTCTAATGTCCAAAAATCCTCCAATCTTTTAGCTCTCACACGATTTTTAAACTCCTGGAATCCCATCTTATTCTTTTGGGCACTTTTAATATTTTGCTGTAGGGTAGATGTTAAGCTAAGACTTGATATCTTTGCCTTTCTACTCAGTGAATCTGCCACCATATTCGCCTTTCTTGGATGGTAGTTAATTGGGCATTAATATTCCTCAAATAGCTCCATCCATCGACGTTGCCTCATATGCAAGTCCTTTTGGGAAAACAAGTACTTTAAGCTTTTATGATCGGTAAAGATCTCATACTTGGCCCTGTACAAGTAGTATCGCCACTTCTTAAGCGCAAACATGATAGTTGCTAACTCCAAATCATGTGTTGGATAATTTCGTTCTTGATCCTTCAACTTCCTTGAAATATAAGCTACAACCTTCCTATCTTGCATCAACATGGCTCCTAGGCCTTCCCCTGAAGCATCTGTGTATAGGGATAACTCTTCGTTCGGATTGGGTAATGTTAAAACTGGTGCCAAAATCAGTCAATTCTTTAATTCTTGGAAACTTCTCTCATACTTCTCCATCCATCTAAACTTGGTTTCTTTTGTAGTTAAATGTGTTAAAGTCCAGTAATCCTAGAAAAGTCTTTTATGAATCTCTGATAGTATCTCGTCATACCCAAGAAACTACGTACTTCGGTTGGTATTTTGGGTTGTGCCCAATAGGTCACTACTTCTACCTTCACTAGATCTACTGAGATCCCTTCCTGAGTAATAACATGTCCCAAGAAAGTTACTTGACTCATCCAAAACTCACACTTGCTGAACTTGGTGTACAGCTTATGCTCCTATAGGGTTTGCAACACTTTTGGAAGATGTTGTTCATGAGCTTCAGGGTTGGGCAAATGGACAAGGATATCGTCAATAAAAACCACCACAAACTTATCCATGTAAGGACAGAAGACCCATTGCATCAAGTCCATGAATGTCTTAGGTGCATTGGTTAATCTATATAACATAACAACGAACTCATAGTGCCCATATCGTGTGTTGAAAGCTGTCATCAGAATATCCTTTTCTCTTATCTTGACTTGATAGTATCCTTGTCTTAGGTCCAATTTAGAATAGCATCCTATTCCTCGGATTAATTGAATAACTCATGAATAAGCGGAAGTGGGTATTTATTTTTAACTGTCACACTATTCAGCCCTCTGTAATCTATACATATCCTAAGGGTCCCATCCTTCTCCTTTACAAACAAAACTGGTGCACCCCAAAGAGATGTACTCGGGCGGATGTATTCTTGATGCAACAATTCTTGTAGTTGCTCTTTCAACTCTCCTAACTTTTCCTGTGCCATTCGATATGGGTTTTGAGATATTGGTTTAGCACCGGGTACTAGTTCTATGCTGAACTCCACTCCCCGTTCTGGGGGCAACGTTGTTAACTTCTCGAAAAAAACGTCTACAAACTCCTTCGCCATGGGTACTGCTTCTAACTTTACCTCTTCCTCAGGCTTGTTGAGTACATACGCTAGGCACCCTTGACATCCTTTCCATGACAACTTTCTGGCTTTCATGCCAGATAATAAGGGATTCTCCAGTTTCATTCACTTCCGTTGGAACTCAAGAATTGGTATACTCGGTTGGCTAAACTTAGCCAACTTCTATCGGTAGTCTATCTGAGCGTAATGTTTAGATAACCAGTCCATCTATAGTATCACGTCATAACCCTCAAATAGTAAGGCAATCAGATCATCAGATAAAATCACACTCTTAACATAGATGTCACAATCTGGGTACATTACCTCAGTTACTTTACTCATGCCCATGGGAGTACTAACTATTAACTGATAATGCATGACAATAGAAAGTATAGGAATATGGTTTATGAAATGCATGCTCACAAAGGAATGCGTAGCTCTAGGATCAATAAGTACTTTAGCTGGTTGAGAAAAGATTAGAATCGTGCCTTCAATTATTTCAGCTTCGGTGTCTATGGGCTGTCCATCAAATGCATAAACTTTTGCCTTCATTTGTAGCTTATTATTCCTCTCTTCTGCTGTTCGTCTCATAGCCGGGGGTTGGCCAGTTCTTTTGGATGTCTCCAGAGGTTCTCGTTGCATCTCAGGGCACTGTTCCCTAACATGTCCCAGTTTTCCAATTGGAAGCATAATCTTAACTTCTGATGACATGTCTCTGCCACATGTGCACTTTATCCGCAGTATGTGCATACTCCGCGGACACCTCTAGGTGTTAGGGTTTGTCGGCCTCCATTTCATGTCCTTTGTTCGCCTCGAGGCCTCTTGGAATCTCCAAGTTTTCATGGTCCTTGTCCAAGACGTTTATATGGGAGTGCAACTGGGCTAATGGCGGTTTTCCTTTGTATAACCGTCTGATCTGCCATCTCTATTCGTGCGGCAGCTTCCACTACTACCGCAAATCCCATCGGTGGTAAAGAAGCCAAAGCCCATTGTAGCTTAACCCTCAATCTTTTCACAAACTGTCCTGTCTTGTTTTCATTAGTGTCTATCAACCTTAGACAATACTTAGCCAACCTGTTAAATTTCGTCGTATATTATGCAACTGTCAGGCTACCCTGCCTTAGTTGTTGAACCTCGTCCTCTCATCACTCGTGAATCCAATGAAGTATGTACTCCTTTTGAACTCTTCTTGAAAATCATTCAAAGCCCATGGTCGGTCCTTAAGTGCACGATCTTCAAAAACTTTAAGCCACCAATCCTTTGCCACTCCTCAAAGTCTAAAGGCTGCAAATGTTACTCTCATGGCATCATCGTACTTAAGGATATCGTAAATATCGTTCAACTGCTCAAGAAATAATTCAGCTTTGATTCCCTGTTCAACCTCTCCATAGAACTCTGGGGGTTGAAACTTAAAAATTCACTCCAATGCTTTATCTACTCTAGTGGCAGGTACTCGTTCGTTCCTCCTAGTTGCTATTGAAGCTTCCAATAACTCCGTCATCTTGACCATAAAATTCTCAATTATCCTGTGCCTAGCTTGTTCTAGACGAGGTGTGGCCTCCCTTATCTACAACACAGAATCTGGACACCTCTTCATATCCTTTTTGTGTATATTCAACGAATCTGTACTCGATCTAGATTCATTGGATGTGGACATAGTGCTCACAAGGCCGTCTATGCATGTGACCCTGTAGGTTCACTTAATATTGGTAGTGGGTGAAAAATGTCCTAGACATTTATCCACAAAACATAAGTGGCCTTTAGTAAGACATTATGCTTACCCAAGTTAAGTAAAAGATATAAAAATCTAACATCAATTTTAATATTTAGTCCTTTTTTCAAACGATATCCTAATTAAGTTTAAGGCATGGACTGAGTCATTCTTATATAACTTAATTAACCATTTACTTGATAACCAGGCAGACTGTTCTGATAAATAATATTAATGACACCTTATTAATACATATTTGAGCACGACCATGCGTATTCGACGGTCTTCATTATCAAGGGGCCCATGGATGATTTTATTATTCTAAAATAGTTAAAATTTAAATTTATGGCCTAGTGGGTGACCCTTTTGATCTGTAAATGGTTATGAAAACCCCATCCGACAAGGGACGAAGTTTTGATAGGATTATATGCATCTGAAAGCATCAAAGGATTGGACTGTATGTGGCTAGTCTCCCGTAATAGGGCCTCTTCCAATTACGTGAACATTTAGAAAGCTATAGAGGGTGGATCCACTTGAGAGAGGGCGTAATACCGTGGAGGGTTTGGCCCGATCGGTATTATGTCAGACATCGCATTATGCGCTATGGTGGGACGACCACCTTGTGGACAGTCAAGAGGGACTTAATTTATTTATCAGATAAGTAAATATTAATTACTTAATATTATTCATCCAACCATTGGATGATTATAAGAATAGGTAGACGAGATTAAAATTATTATTAGATGACAATTAGTGTTCTGATGTTGACAGCTATAAAAGGTTATGTTAACCTTTTTTGCAACTGACTTGGTCTTATTAAATTAAAAAAAACCTAGAACGGCCATAACTGTCTCTTGCTTCTCTCTCCAAAATTCCAAAGGATTACTAGATAGTTAAGGTTAGTTCTGAATAGTTTTTAAAACGCCGAAGGGCTAGTATCCAGGCTTCTTGCAGAGGAGGTCATTGCGTGGATACTAGTAGAGGGTGAAGCGTAAACAGCAGCGCCTCCACACCTTAGGGCATCAGAAATTGTTGAGGTGGTCTTTCTTTCCAATCGGTTTTGTTAGTATGTGCAGATCCTGTTGGCGGTTTCTCATAGGTTCTATTATTATGTTATTTTATTTGTTGCCTTCGGATTCCAACAAGCTTCTTGATTAGTAGATGATGGGCTATCATATCTATCACTGGAGCTCATATAGGACATCCCAACTTTGTATCCTGATTTAACCGTATGAATATAGTTCGTGGTAAAATGCTATATAAATTTGTCCTTAGGAAAAGCTAGAATAGGAGGAGTCTGCAAAATTGCTTTAGCCTCATAGTGGAGGAAGTGATGCATGATCTTATCTTCTCTCCAACGTACCCAGTTAAAATCAATGAGATCAAACACCTTTCTTTTACTACCTAGATTGAGGAACAAAGAGGCTACTCTAAATCCATTAAGAGAGGGAACCCACTTATCGAGACTATTGGTGGAGAAGACGTTGCCAATACAACGATAAAACTCTAAAGAGAGGTGTTTCCTACCTTCAAGGAGGCTTCGCCATAGAAAAGAAGGTCTATGCCCTAGCGAAGCATACATGAAATTTCCTATTTAGTCCGAAGGCATTCAACCACTAAAGATGATGGAGAGATCAAAATACGCCAACACTGTTTGGCGAGGAGAGCTAAATTAAAACCCTCAAAATTCTTAAAACCCATAGCGTAAGTAGGTATAGCCTGAACAACACTTTTAATAAGGACTTCTTTCCCAACTTGGGATCAGATTTTTTCTTTCCAGCCATTAAGCTTTTTCCACACTCGGTCCTTAACAAACTGAAAAATATCCTTCTTAAAATGCCCAATCAAACAAGGTAAACCAAGATAAGTTCCATAACCCCATTGCTTAGAATACCCAGCAATAAAGTAATGGATTCTTGTAATGATAAAGAGACCAGCTTATTAGAGGACAAGGCAGATTTTTGAAAGTTTACCTCTTGGCCAAAAATAGAAGCATAGTTTTGCAACACCGTTCGAACTACTTCAGCCTGTTAAAGATCGACTTTGCAAAAACTACAATATCATCTGCAAAAAAAGAGGTGAGAGACAAGAAGCATTGAATCACAACCCAGAGAAAAGTCCCTACGTCTCGAAATAACGGAGCATGGAAGAAATCCCTTTACACAAATAATAAATAAATAAAGGGCAAGAGGGTCCCCTTGGCGAATACCACAGGTAGGGGATAAACTAGCAGAAGGGCAACCATTAATAAGCACCGAAAACCCACAGTACGAATACACCTCATGATAAGGGAGACTAAGGCAGAGAGGAATTTCATAGCAAGTATCATAGATTCTAAATAATTCCATTCAACCCTATCAAAGCCTTGCTAAGATCAAGTTTTAGGGAAAAATGATTATACCCATTAATTTTTCCATGGGCTGTAGAATGCACATTAAGATTCAAAAGCTATAATAAAATTATCAGTAATCAAACGTTTTTCAACAAAACCATTCTGTCAGTCATGAATAAAAGCTACATTACCTGCAGAAAGAGAAGGGTCAGGCAGCCAAAGTTTATAAAAGAAAAAACCAAAACAGTCATCATCCTTTAATCAGGGAGGCTCAAAGTGTCTACTCTTGGGGTTTTTTTTTACTATATTTTCCCCTTTTTTAGGAAAAAGCCACTAAAGTGGCTGCAACTCTTTTTCAATCTGAGTGTGGCCATAACACATAGTGTGTGCGTTATCATTAAAGATAACGCATATGCCATGTGTGTTATCACTAAACAAGAATTGCTACTCTTAATTAGCTGATGTGGCAAATAACGTACACAAGAAACTTATAATTATGTTTTATAAAAAAAGACAAAGTGTTATTTATTTATATCTTTTGATGTATACTTTATGATAATAATTATGACCATTTTAAGTAATATATTTTATAAAAAGGTACAAAGAAGTAATTTAAAGTATTTCATGTTTTCGTCAATTGTTGCAAATTTTACTAAAATAATTATAATTGATTTAAGTAAAAGAATTTATGAAAAAGTACCCAGAAGAAATATCATTAATATAAATCCCAAAATATTACAATACTTTGAAAAAAAGAAGCTTATACATTGCTTGAACCAGGGTTATTACAATTTTTTCTATTATGTCAGAGCATTCAACATCTGCTACATCTTGGGGGAGAGTCCATATTTCTATAATTTATTTCCCACCCTATTTTCGACCCTGTTGATTGTTCATATTTGGAGGATAGAATGTTAAATTGTAAGGAGCATCTCTCCAAAAGTCCTTATGTACAACCGGATAAAAATTGGATTGGTATGTTCGTCTGTAAGTTTTTTGCGAATATATGTCCGACACGTAAGCATTTGGTGTTGTACCATTATCATTGGTGACTGCAAGAGCATGAGTACAAGGGAAATGTTTATTTTTGTCATTTGCCACAACTACACGATTTTTCATTCATTTTAAAGTGTAAACGTTGTTGTCGTAACCACCAAACTGTATCGGATATTTAACAATGTTAATACTAGCTCTTGGGTTATACGGTGTAACTGTATGGTCTCTTGATTTTTAATTCAATCCGAAAGATACTTGTCAAAAACTCTTGTTGGAAATAGTGCACAGAGTTTTAGGCCTCCTGATGATGCTAGTTGAAGTACTTAACAAGTTTGTTGAATATTAATTCAACTAGGGCTTTTAAAGGTAAGACCCTAGAAATTTTTAGGACACTGTTAAGTGCTTCTAAAATGTTGATTGTCACCACTGCGCCGACCATTATGTAGGAGTGTCTATTTCTAAAAGTGTATCTGGACTAAATAATGATAAGATTCCACATTTTTGCTTTTAATTTCATTCATGCCATGTTCAAACTTCCATCGCGTAACTTCCGTTCTGGCTTGCCACATTAAACATTTTAATTCACTAGTCTTAAAGGTCTTGGTGAAATTTGTTCGAATGTAGTGTAGATAAAACTTATGCTCCGCAAATGGAGGTTGCCACATAACTTGATTATGCGTAGTAGATAAAATCCCTTTGTGGCGATTAGATATTAAACCAACATGCCGATCCTTAACTAAATTTTCCTGCAGAAGTTGAGGAACCAATTCAAACTTTCGTATGACTTTTTATCAACAATTGCAAATACCAGGGGGAACAAATGGTTATTCGCATCCCATGTACTTGCAATTAATAGTAAGCCTTTATATGGTCCCCGCAGATGAGTGCCATCCACAGAAATTATCGTTCGAGAGTTTTGAAATCTATTTATACAAGGCTCAAAACACCAGAAAAGAAATTTAAAAACATAATCTGGGGAAATGCTGGTTCTGTGATTCAACCACTGGTACACAGTTCCCGGGTTAGAATCTTTCATTGCTTGGAGATATTTAGGTAAAATTGAAAGAGTTGTCTCTCGGTTACCGAACACCCTTTCTACTGCAAATTTCCGAGCGACCATGCCCTCTTGTACATACAACCCGTCTGAAGTAATACTTGGACTTCTTGGATCATGTTTGTGACAGGGATCTTGGGATCGTTAGCAACAAAATGCGATGTTAGTTTTGAAATAAACTTTGAAGTCATATTTCAATGCATGTTTTGAATAAATTGAATAAGGAATGTGGGTTTTTTTGTGAATCTGGTTATCTCCTAACAACCATGGGTTGTTTTCCTCTTTATTCGGATATACCATAAACAAAAATTAAAGTCGTTGTGATGATAGTATTTTGTTGTCCATTGGTCACTCTTACATTTAACAACTCTAAACTCTTACCCTATCTGAATAGACCACTTTTGAACTATACTAATTGATTGAGTTTTATGAACAAAACCTCATTTCTAATTGAAGATCAATCATTGCATCGTTCCAATCCAGCAATATGATAGTGCCTGATTCAATAAGATCATCTACCTGCTCTCCCGAGCCCGTATCTAGAAAGGCTCCAGATGATATATAATCATACAGAGCATTATTGAACCATTGATTACTTTGCCATTGATTCATTGCAGTTGAAGATAGAGAGTTTAGGGGAATGCTAATGTCATCTTCCTCATCATTATCACCATTATCGTCGTCAGATGCACTTGATATGTCATAATCTCCATTAGCGTTGTCATCGTCCTCATCATCTTCCTCTACATCTGGGTACAACATTGATGATTCATTAGAAATTGTCTGTTTTATTGCCGTGACATATTGATGAATATTTGAATGATCCTCATGTGTTGATACATGAGTGTGCTGAACATTTGAAAATGCCTGTGACTGGATCCGTTCAAATTCAACTAGAACGTGAATGCCTTCCTTATATAGATTAGGTCTAATTGTCTAAAGGCAACTCATCTCGTCATCGTTCTTCATGTTGTATAAAGTATAATTAAACATTTGATACTCTTCATAAAATAAAGACACCCTCATTTTCATTCGAACATTCCACTAATTTGAATCTATTCCTCAATGCTTAAAAACTTTCTAACAAGTTGATCATGTGTCACCATTTAGGTAAAAGTCCATGTTTTCTTTGCCACTTCAGTGAAATAAGTACCAAAGCATCTCTGGCATGCTCCGAATCCCAAAAAAATTCAACTCTAAAGGGCGAGTGGCATCCATGTTCATTTTTTGAAATAGAATAGAAGGTTTAGGGTTCAAAGATGTTGTGTGATGAGAAATAGGGTGATTTCCAATCCATATATATAGGCATATAAAGTTTTTGGCATTTTTTTATTTGAGCTTATTCTAATTAAAAGCTTCACATGGGGTTGTCGGATTTTCATTGAAAAGCATTCAATTTTGTCCATTATTTCGAGTTGTCACATAAAGTGATTAAATGTATCACATGGGTTGTCATCCATTATTTCGAGTTTTCACATAAAGTGATTAAATGCGTTACATAGGGTTGTCGAATTTGAATTCAGAAGCATTAGAATCTGACAATTTTCTTGAGTTGTCAAATAAAGTGATTCACATGGGCTTGTCGGATGACATGATGGAAAATAATATAAAGAAATAATATGAAAAATATAACAAAGCATCATAAATAATATTCTAACCCTAAATTCTAGCGATAATCAAATGGAGTAAATCTAGTCGTCTTACTCCTAACACGATGTCCAAATCCAAGTTGCTGTGCTTGTGTGATGTCATCTGCTGGATCATCACCATGCTCCTCTGAATTAGAAGAAGATGCCCCAGATATAGGCATATGAGACACATATGAACTTGTTGCACTCGGAGGTGGAGGTGCATATGACGTACCTCCTACACTTGGAGGTGGCAAAATGTATGATACGTCTGGATTGCTGAATGGGTCATGTGGAACATATGACGTGCCTACTTCACTAAGATGTGACAGAGCATTTGGTGTAAAACCCAAAGTAAATGTTGGAACATCTCCACTTGGACTCTCGAATGGGTCATGTGGAACATATAATCTGGGATCTGCCCGTCCTCGTTCGCAAAAAAATCTTCCTCTAAACTCTTCTCCATGATCAAATCTAACATCCGGAGCTAGAGGGGCTGATGCACGTCATCCATGGGGCCCCACCACTAGGTAATCTAAGCGAACCCCTCTTCACGCCATGAGTACCATACTTAGGTACAGGCTCCCAAGGATGACTACGTGATGGCTGTACCGCAAACATCTGCTGAACATCATGCAGAGATGGTGTGCAACCCAACGTACCACTAATAGAAACCATGCACCGACGAATGATGGTATGGACTCTCCTCGTAACACTAATATACCTCGTCGAAGACGATGGTGGTCCCTCCAACATCCTTGTAGTCATATCATCTACCTCTTGCAGCATGGATGTCTAAAAAAAATAGTTAGGAAAAAATTATAAAGAAATAATATACATAAAAAGATATAAATAAATATTTAATTACCATCATCCGTTTGTCCGAGTATCATGACCTGCTGGATTACCGATATAGACTCGTGTGATATCCTGATACCATCTAATGTAATCATCTCGGGGTGATGATAGCTGCTCTATGGGTAAAAGAAAGCCATCCCTAATGTGCTGTCTCCACTAATGCCAAACTTCCACATGAGTAGCATGCTCTGTCAACCAAATACGGGTGATCATTTCCTCTTAGCTGTAATTGATGCTGATCCAGACGAGTATCACAGGCAGCAGGTGTGAGTTGATCCCACTCAAACTGTTTTTCACGCAACCTGGATAATGATACTCCACTATCTCGTAATGTATCACTGGCACCTCTGCCCGCATAAGTTAAACGGCACCAAACCATGCTAAGGTGCGGTAGCCAGAAAAAATGTGCAACAAATTTAAATATTTAGTAATAATCACATTTAAAATATGACAAAAAATAAAAATATAATTTAAAGTTGTTCCTGGTCGGATGGCATTGAATCCAACTGATCTCTAAGTAAGGAGGACATGTGTAGGAAGCTGGTGAGATCAAATGATGTGCACCACATAGCACCAAGTGGAGCATGAGGGTCATGTTCCATGTGCCAAATAAAAAATAGCACAAGGGCTCTTCCTATCTGTCGTGCACCCCCTAAAGTTGCCCCACATAGGCATCTATACAAAAACCCTAATACACAACTTCTCCAGCTGTAAGTGTGGATGGCATCAAGATCCTCTAACAGACTAATGTACTGTACGTGAATCAAACTGCTCGACCGATCAGGGAACATATGACCTCCAAGAGGTAAGAAAGTAAAACCCCGGGCACGCATGAACTCTCTCAAGACCCAAGCCTCTAGAGGTTCCTTCATTACCTTATATCCAGAAAAGTGAGTAAGCGACAATCGAATACCAATAAGTCTCTCAGTCATATCAATCCAATACGACTTATGATGTACACTCCAACTAGGACCTATAACAAGCAACCCCTCTATCCGTAATCCCTATAAGACATGTACATCCTGTAAAGTGAAGGTCACCTTATTGCAAGTCATGTGGAATGTGTGAGTCTCAGCCTCCATCGGTTAACTAACAAAGTATAACTGCGTGGTCGAGGCCTATGTAACCACATCTAAAAATTCTCCCTAATCCCGTCATATTAATAATATCAATCAATCAACAGGGAGCCGTACTATAAGCCTGAAACAGATTACGAGTAAAACATCGACACTGAAGATCAGTAATAATATCTCATGATCCCACTCTATATCTAGCCAGACCTACGCTCGTGCTGCCTCGTTAATACATCAGTGTTTATGGGACCCGGAAGACCTTGGCAATTCGATAAAAAGTCCCTCCACAATGGGGAGAAAAATACTTATTCTTTTGTGAAGGATGGAAGAACATTCACTATGAATCCTCTTACACCTCAACAAGTGAGAGATGAACAAAAAAAGATGAGGGAGAAAGAGAGGGCCAAAAGTGAGCTCCAAAGAAAAAAAATCGAGGAGGGAAAGAGAGTTGAGGAAAAAGAAAAGAGTGAAGAAAGAGTGATGAAAAACAAGAGTGAAAAGAAAAAGAGTGATAAAAAAAAAAAGAGTGAGATGAAAGAAAAGAATTGTTTCTTTGCAAAACCTAGTGAGGTGATTGGAGCAATTGAAAGAAAAGAAGTGGTGTTGCTCTTGTATTGTAGGGAATCTTTTACTTCATCTAAAGAACACTCACCCTCTTTTTCAAGTGAAATTTTGTAGGTCATTGAAGATTACAAAGACGTATTTCCCGATGAGATGCCCGGAGGTCTTTCACCAATTAGAGTAATCGAACACCAAATCGATTTTGTCCCTGGGGCGGTCTTGCCAAACCGACCGGCCTATAGGAGTCCACCGAAAGAGACTAAGGAGCTAAAAAGGCAAGTTGAGGATCTAATTTCAAAAGGGTATGTGCATGAGTCCATGAGTCCTTGTGCGGTTCCAGTTTTACTTGTTCAAAAAAAGATGGTAATAGAGAATGTGTATAGATTGTAGAGCCATAAACAACATTAGTATTAAGTATAGGCATCCCATACCTAGACTTGATGATTTACTTGATGAGTTGCATGGTTCTAATCTTTTCTCTAAAATTGACATGAAATCTGGATAGCATCAAATTAGGATGAGAGAAGGGGATGAGTGGAAAACCACTTTTAAGACTAACTTTGGTTTGTATGAATGGATGGTTATGCCCTTTAGATTGACTAACGCTCCTAGTACATTTATGAGATTAATGAATCATGTGTTGAGAAATTTTATTGGGAAATTTGTTGTTGTATACTTTGATGATATTTTGGTCTATAGCAAGACATATGAAATGCATGTTCAACATCTTAGGGAAGTGCTAAATGTCTTGAGAATTGAAAAAAAATTTTCTAACCTTGAAAAATATGAGTTTTGTTTGGAGAAAGTTATATTTCTAGGTTATGTGGTGAGCTCACAAGGACTTCAAGTAGATGAAGGTAAGGTCCAAGCAATTAAGGAATGGCCAACACCAAGAAACGTATCGGAAGTGAGGAGTTTCCATAGCCTAGCAAGTTTTTATAGGCGGTTCATCAAAAATTTCAGCACACTTGCTAGCCCTTTGACCGATGTGATCAAGAAAATCGAAGGATTTGAGTGGGAAACAAAGCGAGAACAAGCATTTCATTGTTGAAAGAAAAGTTGCATAGTGCACCCCTTTTGTCACTACCAAACTTTGAGAAAACTTTTGAGGTGGAGTGTGATGCATCCGGCATTGGTAAAATCTTCTATCCGTATAGTTACTTTCCAAATCCAGAAAGAATTTTATCGGGTGAGTTTCTGGATCCGGAAAGTCGCGTGCATTGGCTGTTAAGCAATTTTAGAACTTTTCCTTTTTGTACTCTGGTTTGTTTTCCTTTTGTAATTGATTCAAAACCTTTCTAGAAAAGGTTTAGAGTAACTATAGTAGGATTTGGAGATTTTTCTCCTATATAAACCTCATTAGATAGGTTATTTTGATTAACTTAGTTTTCAGTTAATTATTTCCATATTTTTGTAAGAAGATTAGAAGACACAATCAGGTGCAATCTCGGAGTTTCTTCGAGCGACTTGGAAGACGAGCTAAGACATTCATCGGGACCATGGACTCTTTAAATTCTTCTCCTAAGCCCTAAACGTATTTTATTTCAAGAATTTACATATGAGTTTATGTTTTAGAATAATGTTTAGCGGCTAAGTCTTTTTGTGTTTAAATAGGAGTGAACCTTAGAAGCTTAATTTTTATTTGAATTTCATATTTTGATTATTTAATTCTAGTTTGGTTGTTATTCAATTGTTGTGTTTGTTTACCAATTTTCCGGAGATTAGTAATTTTGCAAGATTAATTGAAATTGAACAAGGAAGGTTAATATATGGCATTAATTGAATAATAGGAATTGGTAATTGAATACACATATGATATCGTTCTTATATCATTAATTAGTCACAATAATCTATAATTCGCTCATAATCGGGTTAGGGTGAAAAGAAATTATTCTCTACATGGTTAAGTTGAATAGGAGGGTTTTTGCCTAGACATAGAGATTATCCGATATTAGAGTGAAATCCAACCAATGAGTTTAAATAATTAATTACAACAATTTTCTTAATAAAACTAACTTAAGGCTATAGGGAGATTCTACCATTTAAACACGCTTTTCCAAACTTAATTTTAAACTTTTATAATTATTTTTCTTAGTTGTTAATTGTTTTCAATTGTTTCTTTACGTTTAAAAATCATTTCAAACTTTTTATTTGATTAAACACTAGAGATGTAGGTAGTACTAGTGCTTGGCTGGCGAGAGAATTGACAATCTGGGGACTTTTTCCTCCTAATTTCACCGATAGGTACGCTTGCCTAAAAGTGGAATTTTGTTAGGATAGAAACTACACATCAAGTTTTTGGCCCTGTTGCCAGGGACGGTAACATTAAGAACGCTAATTATTTATTGATTCAATTGTTTGTGTTTTAATTTAATTTTATTTGTTTTTATTCCCCTTTGGATTGTGGTTGTAGTTAAGATTCTTTGTTATTCTTCTTTTATTTTCTTAAACTTACTTATTTCATATTTCTTCTGTTGTAGGTTCTTTTCGACTAGTTTATACCCTGTTGCCCATTGGGTGAATTGGTTGAATTCGATCCTGAAATTGAAAGAATGCTCAGCGTTAATAGTTGTAGACAAAATGAAGGAGAAGGATCCAAGGGGTCCAACACCTCAAATGGCAGAATGTACCATGGCAGATTATGCTCGAGCATCCATGATTGGGACGCAACCAAGCATAGCAAGATCGCTAGTGAATGCCAATAATTTTGAGATTAAGCTAAACATCATACAAATGGTGCAAAATAATGTTCAATTTGACGGGCTACCCGACGAAGATCCCAACGCACACATCGCCAATTTCTTGGAGGTGTGTAATACTTTCAAGCTCAATGGAGCATCGGAGGATGCAATTAAACTTCGTTTATTCCTATTCTCTTTAAGGGATAAGACAAACTTTCGCTCAAATTATTACCTCCAGGTTCCATCACAACTTGGGAATCTTTGGCGAAGAAGTTTCTTCGAAGGTACTTTCCCCAGGACGTACCACAAAATTGAGGAGTGAAATCCTTTCATTCCAACAAGCTGATAGAGAAAGTCTCTATGACACTTGGGAACAGTGATATAGATTGGGAAAGCCAAGAAGCTAAAGATTTATTGATTGGACCATTCACAAGTGCAAGGCCAAAAAAGAACAAGTTTGAAGAGTTTGAAGGCCAAGGAAAGGCATCTAAGTTGTTCTGAATTTGCTAGATTAGTAAAGATCATTCAAGGGAACAATTTGATGGTGAAAATGGCTAATTATGGGAGAAAAGGCACCCCACTGCCGACTGTAGCCCTGTGATAAGTGCATATTTGTCTGTATTTTCCATATGTTAATTTCATCGTTTTCGATGTTTTTTATATGTGAAAGTATATTTTAGATGAATATCTCTTGTTCTTGTCTTATGTGTCCTCCGAAAGTGAAAAAGATGAAAGGAAACAAAAACGGGCGAAAATGGAGCGAAAACAACAAAAACAGAGCCGTCGGCAACAATTCAGCAACCTACCACGTGAGGTAGGCTGACCTACCATCGCCGGTAGGTTTCACGGCACAAAGGGCATTGGCAAATAGAGACCTACCACAGACGGTAGGGTATGCTGGAGAGGAGCAGTTGAGTCGAAAACAAACTCGATTTTTTTTGTATTTTGTTCCAATTTCAACTTGCTTTTCTTGTATTTTTTTACCTCTAGATAAGGGGTCTTTTTGCAGCTATTATAGACATGCTTATATAGAATTAGATACTTAGAAATTCTTAGATAGATTAGTTATAGATAGGTTAGGTTAGATTAGATTAATTAGGTTAGATTAGGTTAAAAACTCTTTAATTCCAGCTTTTATACATTCCATTAGTTAGTAAAGTTTCAAGATTTCCGCAATTTAGTTTCTTTCATTCAAGAATTAAAGACATAATTTCAAGATTTCGATCTTCAACTTGGCAACTCGAAAGACGAGCTTGGAAAACGTTTGGGATTTCAATTGTGGCTTCGATTTCCATCCTGAGCTTTCTTTTCCTTTTCTTGTTATTGAATTTTATGTTAATTTACAGTTGTATTGTATTGAATAATGAGTAGTTTTTATTATTTGGATTGGAGTTGAACCCTAGTTCTTGATTATGAAGTTCTTGGTTTGATTTCGATGTTTATTTTAATTTAAGTTGTCTTCTAATTGCGTTTGTTTGTAATTTAATTGTCCTGATATTAGATTATTCACAAGGTTGTTTGGAATTGGAGAAGGAAGAACAATCTAGGGCAACCAATTGGGGGTTAATTGGGACGATTGAGTAGAGATATGATATTACACTTTTAGGTCTTTTAAATCACCTAGCTTATTGCACTCATAATTTTTTAGGGAGAAAAGAGATTTTCCTCTAAGGGTTAGGGAATAGGGTGGCTTTCGCCTAGAGATAAGGATTACCCGATTTGAGTGATGATCAAACCTAATTAATTTAATATCGTTTTCATTAAAATTTTTCAAATGAATTAGTAAAAAGGATTAGTGGGATTCCACCATCCAAACTCTTATTTTTATTAATCTTTTAAAAATAGTTTTTGTTATTTGCTTTCTTTAATTATTTCAATTTTATATTTTTATTTTCTCAATGACATCATCTTTTCCGACTAAACATTAGAAACACGATAAGTACTTGAACCTTTGTCCGTCCGCAAGAGATTCGACACTCGGGTTGAACTCACCTTTACTTTGTTAGGTCCGCATACCTTGCATTGTAGTAATTATAATTTCACCGTTTTATTGTTTTGATTATCATCACATCACCCTACCCCTACCATTGCTGGTAGACTTCTATCGGGCACTACTAGAAGATCTCATACCTACCGCTGTAGGTAGGTTCCCCTTACCGTCAAC
This sequence comes from Catharanthus roseus, assembly GCA_028651295.1. Taxonomy (NCBI): domain Eukaryota; kingdom Viridiplantae; phylum Streptophyta; class Magnoliopsida; order Gentianales; family Apocynaceae; genus Catharanthus; species Catharanthus roseus. The sequence continues at coordinate 23,538,514 of JAPQWS010000153.1, read as the reverse complement.
GGTAGGGTTCGGCTGTAGGGATACTTAATGCGATCTAATTGAGGAGTTTTTATTATTTGGCTTGTCTTTTCAGTTTTTAATCAAGGGTTTAATGGGTATTTTAAACCATTAAGCTATAGGTTAGCTAGGGTAGAACTTAGTCTATAAACATCCCATTATAACTCATTGTAAAAAAATTATGACGAATTTGCTGAAATTTGAGAAATAATTCTCCAATTGCTTCTAGGTTTCTTCACTTTCTTAGACTAGCTTGCTAAGGGTTAATGTCCTTAGTATTGTGACCAATTGTTGCCTTAGATTGTAGAATCTATGGGACCAATTGATCATTCAAATTCCTTTTATTAGTTGATTCATAGAGTTTCCTTTCTTTAAATCAATTGATCTTGGGTCTTCTAATTATGTAATTGAGGTTTTGAGGCCCTACTAGAAAAGGAGAAATATCTATGCGATTGTCATGAAGCACCCATCGAGGGACATGATCAACCCAATGGAACAGCCCATAAGGTACTAGAGTCCAGTTTTTATTAGTCGACCATCTTCAAGGATGCAAAAAGGTATGGCATGACTTGTGATAAATGCCAGAGAACATGTAATATCTCCAAATGCTACGAAATACCTTTTACAGTTTTTCAAAATTGTGAGATATTTTATTGTGGGGAATTGACTTTATTGGACCTTTTCCAAGTTCTTTTTGTAATTAATATGTCTTGGTCGCTATTGAGTATGTCTCTAGAGGTTGAAGCTAATGCTTTACCCACTAACAATGCTAGGGTCGTTGGTAAGTTCTTAAAAAGATAATTTAACCATTTTGGTATTCTTACAGTCATTATAAATGATAGGGGGATGCACTTTTGTAATCAACAAATGGACAAAGTTCTTAAGCTTCTAGGAGTTACACATAAGATGGCTACGCCTTATCTCCCACAAACTAGTGGCCAAGTTGAAGGAGTTAACCGAGGGATCAAAAGAATAGTAGAGAAAACTGTGGAAAAAACTAGGAAAGATCAGAGCGTCAAGCTTAATGATGCTCTTTAGGCATAAAGGACCGATTATAAAACTCCAATCGGTTTTTCCCTATTTCATCTTTTCTATGGGAAATCATGTCACTTACCTTTCAAGGTAGAACATAAAGCTTATTGCGCAGTGCAACTTGTAAACTTTGATTCTATTCGTGCAGGAAAGCAAAGGTTACTTCAATTGAATGAGATGGTGAGTGGAGATTAGAAGCATGTGAGAATTCATCCATTTACAAAGAGAAGGAAAAACGATGGCACGATAAACATATAGTGAAGAAGCACATCGAAGTAGGTGAGGTCATTCTTTTATACAACTCTCGACTCCGGCTCTGTTCTGGAAAGCTTAAGTCGAGATGGTCAGGACCGTTTATTGTCCATAAGGTTTATCCTTCTGGCATGACTGAGGTAACTCACCCTGAATGGGAGACTTATAAGGTAAACGGGCACCGATTGAAACCTTGTTTTGGTGAAGACCCAAACAACCTTCCAAAAGTTGAAATGGACCTTAATGAGAAGTAAGGTAGACAAAATGGTTTGTTGTATACGTAATTGTATCGCTCCATTATTATCATTTTTAATCACTTTTTGTATTTAAATTTGTTCTTTTGTGTGTTCTTTTGTTTGTTTAGTTTATTTAAAGTGAGTATGGGAGTTGGGAATTCCCTTCTTACATGCTTATTGAACTTTATATTCTGTGTGTAGGCAAAAAAGTGGGAAAAATGGATGAAATCGGCAATCTCCACAAGAAACAGAGCTTTTTGGAATCAGAAAGCTCCTTTCCGGAACTAGAAAGCATCAAGAGCAAACATGAAAATCATCTAGAAGGCTTTCAGATCCACTATGCTCCACTATCTGGATCCGAAAAGCTTAAATCTCATGCAGGTCAGAAGAGTTCGAAACGGATCTCGAGTGGGCTGATCGCAGGCCGCCCTTTTTTCAGCTCATTCAGCCAAATTCTACCCTTCTTCCCAAAAATTTTCAAATCCCTAACAGTTCCCTCCCACACTCAACTCCTCCATCTGCTCTCCTTCTCTGTCTGCTCTACTTCTTCTCCTCAAAACTTCCCACCAACATCACACCACCTTGCCCATCTTCTTTCTTCTTCTTTTATCCTTTTTATTCCCCTTCCCCCGTTCTTTTTTCCCATATTCTTCCCCTTCCCTTCCTCTTTCTCTCACGATTTCAGTACCATCACTGCCACAATTTTCCCGTTCTCTTCCTTTCCCTCTCCACCAACACCTCTTGTTCCTTTTTCCTTCTTCTTCTTCTTCTTCTTCTTATTTTTTCCACCTTCACTGTCGTTCTCCCCTGTCTCACACACATACCCCTTTCCCCAATTTCACACTCCTCAATTTTCACTCCAAGGTGGCAGTAGTAGTACCAAGATAACAATGGCATAAACTTCACCGGCAGCAACTCACCACTCTGGCGGCATCAAATTCCAGTGACGGTGGTTTGTTTAACACAAACCAAGGCTAAGTTCTCTGAATCGACTTTTTTTTTTTTTTTTTTTTTTTTTTTTTTTTTTTTGTTCTCATTGAATTTCCTGCTAGAATTTGTTTAAATTACCTACTTGATTGTTTAGTTGGATGTCAATTAATTTGAGAATTCGTTGCTCGATTGCTTCACTATTTATCTTATTTGTTTTTGGGGATGCAACCTGTTTTATTATTACATTATGTACTCTATGCACACAAGCTACATTATTTTGTTGTAGCTGCTAATTTTTGTTTCTTGGTTGTGTTGTTTCTCGTTATCTTACCATTACCCTTTTCTCTATCACAATGCCCAGGAAAGCCATACCCTCTAATTCTAAAAGGGCTAGCATAGCCGAGCCCGATTCCCCCAAGAATGCCCCTTCTATTCCCCCTTTTCCCGGTAGAATCACGAACAAGGCTTCTAAAGCCTAGTATGAAAAACGGAAAAAAGAATAGAACAGAAACCCAACAAACCATAGAAACTGTATTGGATGGTCAACTTGAAATTTCTACACTTCTATGGGTTAGTTTGGGATACCATGATCCATAGACACGAAGTCTATTACCCCCAGCTCGTTAAAGAATTTTACACAACTATGACCCGAAAGACCAATAAAAATGCAATCTCTATCACCACTATAGTAAAAGACTTTAGGATTCCCTTTGATCAGTCCTTTCTTTTGGACATTGCACATATTCCAAATATGGGCCCTGGCATTACCTTCAGTTCTACATCTAGGATTATTTATGGGGATGATGCTTGGAACCATAACTCAGCTTGTGATAGGATAGGCATTCATCACCAACCTAATTTTGGAAACACATGTACCATTTGGAATTCCATGGACTTAAAGGTCGTGATACACCTGATTGGGTCTAATCTTGCACAAAGGTCTAGAAAAAGCTTTAATGAACTCCACGCCATTGATATTTTTATTGAGAGATTGCTTTTAGCTTGCCTTTCTCTTTAGCATCGATCATCATACATGTTATGTGTGATATCATTTCTTCAAACAAGAGCGATCGCATTCTTGATTATCCATTTTGAGATGGATTTTTTAGGAGAACAAGTGGAGTGAACAGCCAACGGTGACATCATCTCCGGGTTTAGTCTTTCTTGAATCAGATTTGAGTAAGATGAACAAGAGAAAAGGTGGTTTTCTCTGGTAGAGTTAAGGGCAAAGAAGAGTCTAAAGGAGATATTCGGATTTAAAAAGCAAAAACACGTGAAGGATCTCCAAGATCATTCGGCAAACGGAAAGGAGGTCATGGGAGAAGAAGATAAGGAAGAGGAAAGTGACGAGAAGGATTAGGAGTCTGACTCCTTCCCTTCGAGAATCTATAGCAGAATCGCAAGTTGGGCTCACCAACATTTTGTGACGCTTGGACCGATAAGACGATATGCTCACCAAACAACAACTCTTGTTATAAAAAAGCTAAGGGCGGCTATCTCCTGGTGAAGGCACGCGAAGGTAGAGGTAGAGAGGGCTGATCGACCCTCTAGGGAGTTTTTCTATTTCCTTACTTTATTTCTTAGTTTTTGTTATTTTATTTCTTCTGCTTGTGTTATGTGTTTTTATGTTCTCCTTTCTTTTGTTTGTTAGTTTCATAGTTTTTTAATCTCTTTGCTCTTAGTTTTATTTGCCCCCAAATTAAGGAAAATGTGGATCTAAGTGTGGGGGATTTTGTTATTTTCCTTTCACAAAACTACCAAGAACATCGAAAAATTCCAAAAGCTCGAAAAACATGAAAATTTCTTGAAAAATCTCCAAAAAAAAATTGTTTTGTTTCTTTCATTTAAAAAGATAAGTTTTTGTTTAATATTCAATTTTGGAAACACCAAAAAAATATTTTCCTTTTCCATATTGTCAATAGAAAACATGAAAAGAGGTTCGTTGGAACTTGGAATAGGCATAATGCATGATTTAACTTCATAGCCTTCCTTTGTTTATGCCTTGTGAATTGATGGGTTTTATGCATAATGCTTTGTTTGTGAAGTAGAAAATATGCTTTGATAATCTTATGAAATTGCCTGATATGATTTATTTTCCAAGCATCATTCTAGAACTTCTTTTTCCATACCTTGAAAGGAAGAGTCTAGTTGGTGTTAACCCTGGAAATGATGGTCTTAGGACTTCTTTGAGCCTTTCTTCCTTATCCTTTTAACACTAAATCCTTTTAACATGCAAAAGGATTCACTCCCTTCTTTTCTTTATCTTTAAATTTATAATTAAATATAAACCATCAATCGATGAACTAATGATCTATACCATTGAGTTGGTTTGAGTGAGCATCAAAGATAAGTGTGGAAGAAAGAGTGAGAAAATAAAATATTGAGAAGAAAGGGTATTTTTGGAAATTTATGTTAGAAAGAAATCAAACAAGAAGAAAAAGTCTCAATGGAATGGGATATTCAAATGAAAAATATGAGAAACCCTTTGTGAGCAAGCTTGTTTCTTTCAATCATTTGCTAAAGAGAGAAAAAAATGAGGAAAATAAAAAAAAAATAGTGAAAGAGAACAGGAAATGAAAATAGAGAAAAGAAAAAAAAAGAGAGAAAAATATATGAATCCAAAAGCATTAGTATTAGCCATTTTATCTCTTTGAGACCTTTTATTCCCTTCTTCTCACATATATACTTCCTTGATTTTGAATGACTGATAAGAGTTATAAAGTTTTATTGGGATTTGTGTGAGATCAAAGGTAGAGTGTTGCGTTAGATTTGAGTAAAAGCGACTTAAAGGTTATAGATAACTTTGAGTTTGTTTCCCTTTCGGTTGCATTAGCTCGTATTCTCATTCTTTTTATTTTTCCTTTACCTTCGTTGATAACCACTTATATCCCTAGCCAAACGTTACAAGAGTGAAAGTTGGAACATTCAAGCATATAGAATATAGCTTAATAGACTGAATCATATGGTTAATTTCTTGACATTCTTTTTGTATATTATCGAAACTAACATAGGTATGCACACACACACACACACACACACACCATTGATTCATACATGTTAAAATGAAATGTTGGATATGCTAGTTGGATTATGAATTGTGCCTTAATGAGATTTGGCAGCTATGTAACTCTTGGTTACATTTGAAATTGGCAATTTTTTGTTTTTTTTTTTTTTTTGGTTTTAGTTTTTGTAAAGTTAGTTTGTTTTGCAAAGTTTTAAGTGTTTGTTTTGTGACTTTGTGGGTATATCGACTGCAAACCCTCACGAGACTTATTTGTCCTCTTATATAACTTTGGGGTTTGAAGGGCTTTTTGCACGTACTAAGTGCAATCGTGAGTCTTACGAAAGTGGCTAGTTAGCTTGTTTTCTTTTTCTTTGTTGTTTTTAGCCCTTTGCTTGAGGACGATCAAAATTTAAGTGTCGGAGAATTTGATATATCTATTTTTATCCTTTTATACTTTATTGTTTTTATTGGTTTTTTAGTTTAATTGTTAATAAAATGGACTAATCAAACCTCATTTCTTCTCTTATTCTTATAGATACCTTCCCAATGAAGATATATTAAAAACAAGCTAAAACAAAGACCTTTGAAGCATAAAATGATGCAAAACATAGAAGAAACACAAAGGCAGGAAAATGCTTTTAAATCCTCTATTCGGATTAGAATAGTTACTTTCCAGATCCGGAAAGTGTTGCTGCATTTGAAGAATTTTATCCAATGAGTTCCTGGATCAAGAAAGCTCAACTTTCCAAATCTGGAAAGTCGCATGCAGGGACTGTTATGCAATTCTGGAACTTTTCCATTTCGTGCTCTAGTTTGTTTTCCTTTTGTAATTTGATTCAAAACCTTTCTAGAAAAGGTTTAAAGTAATTATATAATAGGATTTGGATATTTTTCTCCTATATAAACCTCATTAGATACGTTATTTTGGTTAGCTTAGGTTTTAGTTCATTATTCCATATTTTGGTAAGAATATTAAAAAACCCATCAGGTGCAATTTCGGAGTTTCTTCAAGCAACTTGGAAAACAAGTTCAGATATTCAACAAGACCGTGAACTCTTCAAATTCTTCTTCCAAACTCCGTAAACTAATTTTATTTCATGAATTTGTTATGTTTAGCGGCTAAGTCTTTTTGTGTTTAAATGGATATGAACCTTAGAATACTTGCTTAATTTTTATTTGAATTTCATGTTGTGATTATTTAATTCTTGTTTGGTTGTTATTCAATTATTGTGTTTGTTTATCGATTGTCTAGAGGTTAGTAATTTTGTAAGATTAATTGGAATTGAAAATGGAAGGTTAATCTGGGGCATTAGTTGAATAATAGGAATTGGTAATTGAGTAGGCATACTGACTAATTACGATTCTTAGATCATTAATTAACTACTATAATCTATAATTTATTCAAATCGGGTTCGGTGAGAAGATACTCTTCTAAAAATAGTTAAGTTGAATAGGAAGGTCTTTGCCGAGACATAGGGATTATCCGATACTAGAGTGAGATTCCTACCAACAAGTTTTAATAATTAATTGCAACGATTTTTGTAGTAAAACTAATTTAAGGCTCTAGGGGGACTCTACCATTTATACACGTTTTTTTTTCCAAACTTCATTCTAAAACCTTTTTAATCGGTTTTGTTATTAGTTAAATGTTTTCAATTGTTTCTTTACTTTTAATAATCTTTTGAAACGTTTTATTTGATTAAACAATAGAGACATAGGTAGTACTAGTGCTTGGCCATCCCGAGAGTTCGACATTTCGAGGACTTTCCTCCCGCTATTATGCTGATAGGTACGCTATTATACTGATAAGTACGCTTTCGTAAAAGTGAAATTTTTTTAGGGTAGAAACCACAAATCATATACCCTTATGTTTTTTTTTACTTATAACATTTTACCAATTATATTTCTTTTTTTCTTTTTCACATTGTGAAAATACTGCAACATTTAATAAATTTTCTCTCATTATACCCTACCAAGAAAAATTCCAACCTCCTTTAATTCTTCTAAACTGGAAACTAGTAGAAATAATAATGAGGGCAGAGACAAGTTTGAAGGGTGTAAAACCTAGAATTTTATATGAGTTTTGTGGTTATTTTGTTAAGTAGTTTTATGAAAGATTTTCTTGGAATTAATTAATTAGTTAGAGTTATGTTAAATAACCTTATTGTTAGGTTAGTTTCTGTATCATGCTTTTCAGAAGATGAACGGGATGAGAAGAACAATGAACCAGAAGGTCTAGGGTTGTAGAATTCGACCTCCGTAGCATAAAATTGAGGTAAGTTTAGCGATCAATCACTCATGATACTATAATAGAGCTTTTAGATTGGTGTTTTTTTAGGGTTTAGGGTTATACTCAAAGTTAGGGTTCATCTTTACGAGGTTATAATTGCTGGAATTTTGGATTAAAGAATGTTTTTGGGGTTTATGATTGTTAGAAGCATGTTGATATGAGTAATCGGAGCTTATCTTAGTCGGGTTAGTCTGTAAATGAAGTAAGAGAATATGACTCTCTATAACTTTCTTTTCTGAACAACCTGTAGTTTTTATCAGAGTTTTGGATAAATTATTATTTTCTTTTATGTCATATATAAATGGAACTAAGCATGGATAATTTATGTTTTATGTATCTATTAGAATTTTATCTATAGTGACCAAATGATACTAAATGCACTGTCTGTTACTCATGCTCTGATATTTGTTTTGGTAAGGATGTCCCTAAATTTGAAGTTTTGGACCCTTAATTAGGGGGATATAATACCTAGCTTATGTTTGTTCGGCATCTCCTAATGGGATACAATAATTAGGAGACTAATATCAGTGACTGAAGTAACCTTTCCAACATGAGTATGTGTGCATAATGTGATATGTTATTCTAAGTTAAAGCTGTGTTCGTTTGTTGCAACTTCATTATCGTTTTTCGTAAATCATTATATTTAAATTATTTTTTAGCATCTATATTATGTTGGAGTAATTTTTAAAGTATTAATCTAGGTTGTGTTTCAACTAAATAAAACTTGAAATTTTATGTTTAAAACCAGTATTTTGCTGGAATTTTTCTTCATTCTATTCGTCCATGTATAATTGAGTATTTGGAGAGTTTTTCTCCAAGTTATGGTTTAGTTTGAGCTTAAACTACTGCCTATTGTTAAGCTTAAGTTTTAAAGGTTGTTTTCAAGAATTTTGGAATGATAATTCTTTGTTTTAATGTCAATAAAAATGTTGAAACCTTATACGAAATTTCCGCAGAAAATTCTGATTTACCACTACAAAAATCCTGGTTTCCTTTTTCTTTTAAGCTTCTATTTCTAAGCCAAAATTTTGAACTCTAGAAGTGATTTTTAAGAGAAAACAGCTTTCAATGGCTCTTACTTGTATTACATTAAATTTTTGTTTTTAATCTAGTGTTTCAAAGTTGTTTCGTTAAAGATATTTGGAAAAGTTGAAAGGTTGTAAGTTTAAATTAATATATATAATCATGCTCATTCCCAGGTGAGTTATATGTTTTCTTATCAAGCTACTAAGCCACGTCTTAGTTCTTACATAGTTTTGCAGAGTCTGAGTGGGAAAGACAAACTCAATGAATACGATGATGAGATTGAGGTAGAGATCAAACAAGAGTCAGATGAAGATTTGACGTAGGATTTATTTGGATCCTTTATTTAGGTGAAAACTTTGACGATACTTTTGTTTGCTATGTTTTTTCTTTAATGATTAGTTTTTTTTGGGAGTCTTTGGACCTTAATTTAAGTATTTGATAGTTGAAATTAAAAGTTTTGAGCCGTTATTTTGTACCAAACCCTAATTTGAGTACTTATTTGTCATATTTAAAGTTTGTACTCAATTGACAATTCACTACAACTACAAGTAATGGGTTCTTTCGGAACTAACCCTTGTCCAAATAACTCATCATATTATCAGTTTCTTCTTTATTCCATTCCTCCTCAAGCTCTCCTAATTTTTCATCATATTGATCAGTATCATCAATAATAGTAGTGATATTCAGTAATCACTCTCCTTCTATTCCATATTGAGATAAAAGATCTCAATGTTTTTTTATCAACCTTTTGAGACTGACTTAAGGATTTAGTTATTGTTGATGGAATATTATGATATTCCTACTAATTTTATGTCATTCCCTAAAGTGAATGCAGTTAGAAATTTTATTTCCAAAATAGGTTATATTCGATATTATAATTTTTTATAATTATGATGATATTTATTATGGCTCATTAAACCTAACATATAGATTATCACCAAAAGTAATAAGAATTAATAATGAGAAAGAAAAAGGAATACATAAGTCCTAAATAAATATTATTGATGCAATATATAAGGAAGTTTGTAACGTACCTATAGTACGTGAAACAAAATTTTTTAGTATGCATCCTTTAGAAAAAAGAAAGATATGGAGTTTATTTACTTCTAATTCTATGCTACTGATATTCGATGTAGATTTCAAGTACTAATTATCTCTATATTTAAATAGGTTTGTTGATGTAACCAAGGCTTTAAATAATAGGAGGAAAGAAGTCAACTTTTGTCTATGATTAAACTTGATGTTTGCATATTATATATGCCCCTTGATTTATTATATATTCAAGAATAGTGAAAAAAATATATGTTGGGTGAATGGATAGTAGGATAAATTAAAATCCGTGAAAGTTAATTAATAGAAAGCTCCAAAAGAGCTAATAGATTGAAATTAAACTTCCCCAAAGGCTAATCAAAAGAAAGCTTTAGAAGAGCCAATTGATTGAAGTCTATAGAAGAGATAATTAGTAAATAGCTCTAAAAGAGTTTATTTACTAAAGATTCCAAAAGAATTAGTTAATAGAAAACTGTAGAAGAACTAATTATTTGGTATGATCACGAACACACATGAATGCTTGGAGGATTCAAATACAAGACATAGAGTAAGAAGAATGGTCGAAATGGAGACAAACCGGAATTTCTGGAATTTTCGAACCAGTTTTGGAAACACTCTATTTTCAGGCCTTTAATGAATTCAAATGAACATATGATCATCATAACGATTGTATAAGACTTCTTGAAATTTCTATACTGGTATGGCTTATTCATATATGAGTTGATTTGGATATCCTATGATCCACCTTAAACCGGACATGCTACCTTCAATTCCAAGATGATACATTTTGGTAAAATTGTCATAACATGAGTTATAGGAATCCAATTTAGCTGATTCAAGATTAATTGGAAATATAAAAGAAAGATATAAAAATTTAGTGAAGACACCAAGAGCTTGTTTGAATGTTTTGAAGTTCAAACAAGGCAAAACATATGCTACCATGTGTACTATCCAAGAACCACCCCCTGACTACAACCTACTGTTTGACAGTAGGCCTCGTCTGGGAGCATCATTTTGTGATCTTTAAAGAGTATTTTGACTTATTAACTTGGTTTCTTAGTACCATGACTTGTAATTAAGTGCATAAGTTGCCCATTAACTTTCTTTATGCTAGATTAGTAGCTCGGGCTTGGTGCTAATCACCAAGGGACCTATATATACTCCTTATGGCAGCCATTTGAAAAGATGGAATGAAATATGAATTAATTTGCAGCTTGTGTTCTTTAGAGGTCCTGGGGCTTTTCTTGGGTTTCTTCTACTTCTCACTTCCTACTAGAGTGATCATCTAGTTAGTGTAATTAGGAATCCTTAAAAGGAAATTCAAGGGTTCTATTGGTCATATTCAATTTCTAATATACCAGAGGTGGCTACTCTTTAGTAGTTGTTGCTTGTGTTTAGGTCTTCTTTATTGTGAAGAATAGGTGGGGGTTTTCTAGCCTTTGTTGATTCTTCCATAAAGGAAAGATTAGAATCTTTCTTCAAAAGGTGTTAGCTCCTTAGCTAAGTGTTGTTTGAAGGGGAGTCCTCTACAAAATCCGCAAGACAAAATGGAGGGATTCTTGGGAGAAATTGAGCTCATCCACTCTCCAAATGAGTTCATACCATTATTTAAAGACTTTAAAAGAGTAAATTGACCTAAAAGGTCACATGAAAATTATGTAATGCATTATTCTCCTCTAAGTCCCATAAAATTGTTTTATTATTAAAATATTTTCATATATTGAGACACGAAATGGATAAATTTTTTTGGAGTTTGTGCATCATTATCAAACTCACAGAATAGATGTAAATTACATAAATCATCATTTCTCCCTATATAAGTTTGTTATTCACTAAATTTGATGCAATTGTAATGCATCATTGAGTAAACCTGAAGTTTACTTATTCTAAAATATTAAATGCTGGTATGACCGGTTAGACATGTCGGATCAGTATAATATGAAAATTTCCTAAAGAATTTGTACAGTATTTTTGTGGAACCAAAACTAATAATAATGTTGTTAACTAACTTTTAATGCTTTCTCCACTTATCGCATAGCTCTACAACACTGGCAAAAAAGCAACATCCAAGATGTACTCGGATACAGAACTTGGAGGTTCTTTGCCAGATTCAAACTCAATTAGGTTGACGACCCTATCTGAGGTTACCAGCACTAATAGCTTAGGTAAGGAAGAGATAAAGGATGAAACTTCTGGTGGTGACTCAGTGGTCAGTGTAGGGGATGGCGCCACTATTGATACTATACAACTAGCGCCATTGACAGGTGGTCTGGTAGCTTCTCCAATTCCAGTGATTGTTCAGGATACAGGTACAGTCGTGGGTTCTCAAACTCCTTGTGCGGCCTCGCTGCGAGCATCTGATGCTCCGGTAGCTACTTCTATACTTTCGATGGTGACTGAGGTAACTGGGGATACCGGGTTCGCTTTGCTTTATATTTCCCAGCCATGGAAAGAGGTATTGACTGGTAATCATAACCCGAAGAATTGTTTAAATTTGGATTACATTCCCTTTTCTGAATTGGATAATTTGCTTTATTCTGAGGCTGATGTGATTGAGAAAATTTAGTACTGGAGTACTGCATTAGTTGGGGTTGTGTGGATTTGAATATGCCTTTTACTATGATGGAAAAATTTGTTGAGTATAAATGGAACATGGTGGCTAAGCCTAAAATCTGTCTGAAGGAACATAGCATCTTTGTTTTTGGATTCCATTCTATTGAGGATATGAACTTGATTTTTGAGCGTGGTCCTTGGTTATTTCAAAGGTTGAATCCTCTGATTTTGTGTAAGTGGTTCCAAGGAATGAAATTAGACACTCAGAGTCTACAACACCTCCTAATTTGGGTTGCTTTTCCGGAGTTGGATTTGCAGTTTTGGTCTTCTAAAATGTTGAGTTGTATTGCAAATATGATTGGCAAGCTATATTATGATGATAAACTTACTTATTCTAAGGAAAGATTATCTTATGCACGAGTTCTAATAGAGGTAACTGTTGCTGCTCCTTCGAAGATACACATACTATTTAAGGGGCCAAATAGGGAGGAGATTAAATAGAAAGTATTCTATGAATGGAAGCAATGGCATCGTTCAAAATGTCTGAAACTTTAGCATAAGGATCCGGCTTCTCCGTCCTCTAAAGTTCAGAAAGAGTAGGTTAAAAAGGTTGTTCCTACTAGGAGGACAAGAGCTTTCTTGAAAGTCTTTGAGCGTTGAACCAGGGGTAGCGGAAGTTCGTAGGCAGCAGGCTACTGATTTGGCAGAAGGGGTGCAAGTGGATGTTCTAGATAATGGAAAAGGTATTATGAGTTCTCCCTTGATTGATAGAGGTATTTGATAAGTACATATTTGTTTATATTTTCTATATGATAATTTCATCGTTTCGGTATTTTTAATATGTAAAAGTTTATATTTTAGTTTCATATCTCTTATTCTTGTCTTAGGTGCCCTCTGAAAGTTAAAACGATGAAAGGAAATGAAAACAGACCGAAGACGAAGAAAAAATGACGAAAACGCAACCGTCAGCAAAACTTAAGCAACCTACCGTGCCAGGTAAGCTGACCGATCATCGCCGACAGGTGCCGAGGATCAAGAGGGCATTGGCAACAGAGACCTACCATGGACAGTAGGCCTCGCCCTATCGTCAACGGTAGGGTGTGCTGGCAAGGGGCTATCGAGTCAAAAACAAACTCGATTTTCTTGATTTCTTCATATTTGTTTATATTTTCTATATGGTAATTTCATCGTTTTGGTGTTTTTAATATGTAAAAGAATATATTTTAGCTTCATATCTCTTATTCTTGCCTTAGGTGCCCTCTAAAAATGAAAATGATAAAAAGAAACCAAAACGAAGCGAAAACGACGAAAAAGGAGCCGTCAGCAAAAATTAAGCGACTTACCGCGCGAGGTAGGCTAGCCTACCGTCGCCGGTAGGTGCCGAGGATCAAGAGGGAATTGGCAACAGAGACCTACCATGGGAGGTAGGCCTCGCCCTACTGTCGGCAGTAGGGTATGCTGGCAAGGGGCGATTAAGTCGAAAACAAACTCGATTTTCTGATTCTTCTCCAATTTCAACTTGTTTTTCTTGTATTTTTCACCTCCATATAAGGGGTCTTTTTGCAGCTATTATAGACATGAAAATACACAATTAGATGGGATTAGATTCTTAGATAGATTAGTTGTAGGTTTTAAAATAGGCTAGAATTAGATTAGTTAGGTTATATTAGTTAAACACTCTTTAAAATTCCATCTTTTATACATTTAATTAGTTAATAGAATTTCAAGATTTCTGCAATTTAGTTTCTTGGATTCAAGAATTGAAGACTTTGATTAAAGATTTTGATGTTTTACTCGGCGACTCGAAAAACGAGCTTGGAAGACATTCGGGATTCAATTGCGGCTTCGATTTTTAATCCTAAGCTTTGTTTTCCTTTTCTTGTTATTGAATTTTATGTTAATTTAAAGTTTTATTCATATGAATAGTGAGTAGTGTTTATTGTTTGGGTTGGGGTTGAACCCTAATTCTTGATTATGAAGTTCTTAGTTTAAATTCTTGATTTCGATGTGTGTTTTAATTTAAGTTTTCTTCCAATTGCATTTGTTTGTATTTTAATTGTTGGGAGATTAGATTATTCGCAAGGTCGTTTGGAATTGAAAAAGGAAGAACAATGTAGGGCAACTAATTGGGGGTTAATTAGGGCAATTGAATAGAGATGCGAGTTTGCTTTTTTAGGTCTTTTAAATCACCTAAGTTCAACGCACTCATAATTTGTTAGGGAGAAAAGAGATTTTCCTCTAAGAGTTAGTGAGTAGGGTAGCTTTTGTCCTAGAGATGGGGGTCGCCCGATTTGAATGATGACCCAAATTAATTAATTCAATATTTTTTTCATTAAAAGTTTTTCCAATTGAATTAGTAACAAGGATTAGGAGGATTCCACCAATCCAAACTCTTGTCTTTATAATTCTTTTAAAACCATTTTTATTTTATTTTCTTTTAGTTGATTTGCTTGTTTAAGTTTTTATTTCCTTTTTCTCAACAACATCATCTTCTTTTTTACTAAACATTAGAAATACGATTAGTACTTGAACCTCCGTCCGCCCTCGAGAGATTTGACACTCGGGTTGAAACTCACTTCTGCATTGTCAGGTCCACTTGCCTTACATTGTAGTGATTAGGATGCCATCCCATTTTAACACATCAAGTTTTTGGCACAGTTGTCGAGGACGGTAAGTTTATGGAAAATCGTTTATGTTGTGCTTTAGTCACTTTTGGGTTTTGTTGTTTTACTTTGTTCTGATTTATTGTTGTGTCTTCGATGTTTCTGGTGTGGATTTCGTGTATTCAACTAATTACTTCTAGAACCTGCGTTAATTACTCATCCAATTATTTATTCCAGGTTTTGGAAAGTATGAAACCAATAGTGATGACACCATGAAAACTCGATGGGCATCAATGTTAGAACAAAGGATGGAAAACATGGTCGTTACATCTGAATATACACATTATCAGTTGGCCTTGTTCCAAGAAAACTGGCAAGGATACGATACGTATTCTAGCCAGTATAGTTCGGAATGGTGGACGCAGTCGAACGTTCCATGGGGAGACTATAGTCAATATTCAATATACAATTATACTCCACCTGTACAAATATCAACCCCACGATGTAATCTAGAAGATCTCGTGTCGAAGTATTTAGATTTGGCAAATAACGGGGTGAAAAGAATGGAAGCAATCCAGAGAAGCCAAACGACTTTCTTCCAAAACATGAAAAATCAAATCGAAGTAGTAGCAAGGATATTCGTCGAAAAACAGCTTAGTAATATACCTATTAATACGATCACTTTGTGGGATGTAGAAGAACAACTGATGACGTTTCCAATATTTATGGATGACGAGGATGAAACTGCTCAAGAACTGGAGGAGTCCACTTCCCCAAGATTTCAAGAACCTCTACTGAATACAAGTGTAGTGGAGAAAGTAAGAAAGATGTGTGCTTACCAGAGAGTAAGAATGAGTATAAAGAAGGTGAGAGTCATAAAGAAGGGCGACAAGAAACGGAGATAGACGACATTGAAAAGAGTGAGGGAGTAAACCCCCTTACTCACGAAACTAACTTTATTCTTGTTGATAATTCTTTATGTATGCAGAAATCATGGAAGCAACCCAAGGAGAATGATGAGGAAAGGAGACGTCTCATGGAATTCAAGGGAAATTTCGAGAACATTAAAAGAGAACAATCCTTATGCTATGAAAAAGTGCGAATGAGTTTTTCTCCAACCTTAACCCTCATTAATCTTCTATTTTCCTTTAAAGGGTTGAAATTATTTGAATTTTATAACATCTTTCTCAAACACGATTTTAAAATTCTGATTTCTTGTCTTACATGGGGTTTCAAATTCTTTCACTTCCATTTCAAGGAGTTTCTTTTTCTTTTCCTTCTTTTATTTTTTTTCCTCTCTGTTTATGCTTCTTGTTTTATTTCATGTTTTATTTTATACTCTTTATTTGTTTTTCATTTTCTTTTATCTGTTTTATTTTATGTGGGATGGCTTCCTGATATGCTTATCGCTTAATATCTGCGAGATTGCTTCCCATGTATGTGTTTTATGTTTTCGTTTTTCTTTTAGTCTAACGCCCACACTGAGGACAATGTGATTTTATGTGTGAGGGGGTATTTTCGTTCTTTCAAGTTTTATTTCCCTGTTAGTCTCTTTTATTCTTTTTCGTGCATTCAAGTTTCTTTTTCTTTTTCGTTCTTTTAAATTTTTTTCTGTTAGTCTCTTATTCTAACAAGTTCAAAAAATTCAGAAAATTTAAAATTTTTAAAAATATTTTAGTTTCTTTTCTTTTTACTTTCTTATTTCAAAATCCAAAAATATTTTATATTTTTATCACTTTTGGTGAATATTAAATTGTAAAACTCCTTAGGTTTTTCGAAAAAGGCAAATTACTTAATTACTTTGAAAATCATATTTACTATATTTTTTACATGATCAATGGTCTTTATGCACTTGCGAATGTTGTCTGAGTAATAGAAGTTTCAGAATCTTGAGTTATTAGCATTATAATAATAATTTTTGAACTTTTCCTGCAATTTCATGATTTGTCTATCTCTAAAAGCAAAGAAGTATAGTCTAGGATGGTTTCAGGAGATGATAGTCTTTTAAGCCTTTTTTGAACCGATTGTGCTTTTCTTATCATATATCCTTTATGAAATCAATCCCTAGTTCCCTTTCTGTGCCTTCATGCCAAGGGTTACACACCCTTCTTTTCTTTATTCTTTTAACCTCACTATATAAAACCTCATTTCGTGGAGCTAATGGTTAGTATAGACTTTTGGCTGTTTTGAGCGAACCTTAATTTGTGGAGCTAATGGTTAGTATAGATCTTTGGCTATTTTGAGTGAAAGAAACGAATAGGTGTGGGGTTAAAAAGCGGTAAAGAAAGAAAGAAAGAAAGCCTATTTTATAAAGAAAGGGTATTTTGGATATTTTATGTGTTCGGTACTTTTGGCTATTGAAGAGAGAGAGAGAGAGAGAGAGAGAGAGAGAGAGAGAGAGAGAGAGAGAGAGAGAGAGAAAGTGATGCTTGAAAAGAAAAAAAGAGAAAAAGCTAGAAAAATTGAAAAAGATGGCAGAAAAAGAAGAAAACATATGTGCCTTTATTTTATAGACAAATCTTGAAAAAAATTAAGCATCTCTCTCTCTTACTTTTGGTTATTCTTGAAAAATTGAAAATTTTGTTAGAAGGGATTGTGCATCAAAGAAGAATGAAGAGAAGAGTACAAAGATGAGTGAGAAAAGTGAAAACAGTGGCTGAAAAGTGTTTCTTTTATATTGTTATCTTTTCCTTTCGGTTGCATTTTCCCTATCTCATTTGTTTTTGTCTCCTTTTACCTTCGTTTGCAACCTGCTTATGTCCCTAGCCTAACATTACAAGCCAAAAAGTCCTACATAATCCGGGAACGATCTAAAATAGATTTTAATCTGGCTAAGTGATAGAAAAAATATGAATTGTGTGAATTATTTTTGAAGATATTTCTTTAGACTAATCACTTAACATTCCCCTTTTTTTTAAAAAAAAAAGGGCATGAGCAAACTCACACACACCCCCTTTGATCGGTAATAATTTTCAGTAACTTATGGTGAACTTAGTGATTTTTTGTCGTTTGTCTATTTTTGGATTATCTTTGGAGTTGGGCAGTGAAGTGCTCTGTTAAAGTGGTTTTATCTTTTATTTTTCTAAGTTTTGTCTTTTTTATTTTTGTTGAGTTTCTTTAGATTTTCTACTACCAATGCCTGTAATCGTTTTAAGGTTTTAATTGTTTATATTTCGGCGTATGTCGTTTTCGTGTTTTATTTTACTATAATAAAAGTTTTTTAAGTCCTCTATTTTGCCTGTTTAGTTTGCGTTGCTTGAGGGAAAGCAACGGATAAGTGTGGGGGTATTTGATAAGTGCATATTTGTCTATATTTTATATATGTTAATTTCATCGTTTTCGGTGTTTCTAATATGTAAAAGTATATATTTTAGCTTAATATCTCTTATTCTTGTCTTAGGTGTCCTCCGGAAGGGAAAACAATGAAAGGAAATTAAATGGGGGGAAAATAGAGCGAAAGTGACGAAAACAGAGCCGTCGGTAAAACTTCAGCAACCTACCATGCGAGGTAGACTGGCCTACTGTCGCTGGTAGGCTGAGGATCAAGAGGGCATTGTCAACAGAGACCTACTGTAGATAGTTGGCCTCACCCTTCTATTGGAGGTAGGGTATGCTGGCATGGGACATTTAAGTCTAAATCAAACTCGATTTCTTTTTGCAGCTATTATAGATATGAAAATACAAAATTAGATAAGATTAGATTATTAGATAGATTAGTTGTATGTTTTTATTAGAATTTGGGCTTGGGCCTAACTCACCACAAAAGGTACCTCAAGAGGGGAGGACTGCCCAAGTCTTTATAAGGAGTAATTATTTTCTTTAATTAGCCGATGCGGGATTCTCAATACACCCCCTCATGCCGAAGAATGCACATCTGGTTCGTGGAATTTTGCAGGATTGGATATCTGCGTGGGTGACCCAACTTGGGCAGCCTAGCAACTGGCTCTGATACCATAAAAAAATTTGGGCTTGGGCCTAACTCACCTCAAAAGGTACCTCAAGAGGGGAGTACTGCCTAAGTCTTCATAAGGAATAATTATTTTCTTTAATTAACCAATGTGGGATTCTCAACAGTTTTAGAATAGGTTAGAATTAGATTAGTTAAGTTAGATTAGTTAAACACTCTTTAAAATTCCAGCTTTTATACATTTAATTAGTTAATAGAATTTCAAGATTTCTGCAATTTAGTTTCCTGTGTTCAAGAATTGAATACTTTGATTAAAGATTTTGATCTTCAACTTGGCGACTAGAAAGACGAGCTTGGAAGACGTTCAGGATTCAATCGCGGCTTCGATTTTTAATCCTAAGCTTTTTTTTTCCTTTTCTTGTTATTGAATTTATGTTAATTTACAGTTTTATTAATATGAATAGTGAGTAGTTTTTATTGTTTTGTTTGGGGTTGCACCCTAATTCTTGATTATTAATTTCTTGATTTCTATATTAGTTTTAATTTAAGTTATCTTCCAATTGCGTTTGTTTGTAAATTTAATTGTCTCAAGATTAGATTATTCGCAAGGTTGTTTGGAATTTAAAAAGGAAGAACAATCTAGGGCAACCAATTGGAGGTTAATTGTAGCAATTGAATAGATATACGATTTTGTACTTTTAGGTCTTTAAAATCACCTAAGTTTAATGCACTCATAATTTGTTAGGGAGAAAAGAGATTTTCCTCTAAGGGTTAGTAAGTAGAGTGGCTTTCGTCCTAGAGATAGAGATTGCCCGATTTGAGTGATGAAACAACCTAATTAATGCAAAATCGTTTTCATTAAAAGTTTTTCCTATTGAATTAGTAACAAGGATTAGGAGGATTCCACCAATCCAAACTCTTGTCTTTATAATTTTTTAAAGCCATTTTTGTTTTACTTTCTTTTAGTTGATTTACTTGTTTTCAGTTTTTATTTCTTTTTCTCAACGACATCATCTTCTTTTTAGACTAAACATTAAAAACAAAATTAATACTTGAACCTTCGTCAGTCCTCGAGAGACACTCAGGTTGAAACTCACTTCTGCATTGTTAGGTCCACTTGTCTTGCATTTTAGTGATGAGGATTCCACCCTGTTTTAACACATCAATGTTCCTAGAGGAAATTTGAATCATAAGAGTAGTATTCGAATCAGGTGTGAGAATGGGTCTGGTGGGCAATCTTTTCTGTCTCATGGATAATCTCAATATTGGCGTGTGGAATATTAGGGGTTGAATGACCCCTAAAGTGGCAAGCTGTAAAACAGTTTGCTGTCAATAATAAGCTTAGATTATTTGATGTTTATGAAACTAGAATACGTGTGAATATTTGGGAGTCTCTTGCTAACAAGTTCAGGAAGGATTGGCGAGTGGAAGCAACTATGGGGATCGATAAGAATTGCCAGATTATGGTACTCTAGAAGGTCACAGATTTACATGTGACTATTCTCTGTCGAACCAGCTAGTTGATTCATTATCAAGTTATGACTACTGACTTTTTTATCGTTTCCCAATGTCTTTTCTCTATGCTTGTAATGATGTGGAGGATAGGGGTTCTCTTTGGAAAGATGTTTCTACTTTTGCTTCAACTATTACTAAACCATAGATGCTTCTTGGTTATTTTCATGTGGTTTTAACTAGCAGGGAAAAAGTTGTAGAAATAGGGGTGGTCTGTTATGTGGGAGCTAAACTCCATAATGTTTTTGCTTATTTCCAAATTCATGATTTGAGATATGTAGGGAACTTGATGACCTGGAATAATTCTCATACTTACTGTAAGCTTGATAGAGCAATGGTAGATGATTCTTGGCTCTTTACTCTCGAGAATTCGTTGGCTGAATTCAGAGTCTTAGGCGTTTCTAATAGTCCTATTATTTTTTGGTTGTTCCAAAAGTTGGTGACTAGGAAGGTACCTTTTAAGTCTAAAAATTTTTGGGTTACGGATCCTAATTTCCAGCATTTAGTGGACGAAGCATGGCAACAGGAGGTTTTTGGGTGTGATATATTTCGATTAGTATAAGCTGAAAGTATTGAAGGGGCAAGTTGAAGGTTTTGAATAAGGATAAAGACACTAATTTGCAGCAACAGAACGAGATAGCATGGCAGCTTTTACTTTAGGTCCAAAAATAGTTGGAGGATGATAGATTTAATCCGACATTAATTGCTAAAGAAAAGGAGCAGCTCAAGAATTATATGGCAATTTGTTAGACATAAAGTAGTCCAATGCGACAACAAGCTCATGATCAGTGTAATAGAGAGGGGGATTAGAACTCAACTTTTTTTCATGCATTGCTGAAGTATAGTAGACAATGGAGTCACATTTATTTATTGAGATGATCTTGGGGAAAATATCACAGGTTCTACTGCTATTATACCGCATGTTTTAGCTTTTTATACAATGTTATTGTGTACCTCTTCTTCTACACAGTCCATAGATCCGGCTGTAATAAGGATGGGAGCAGTTCGTACATTGGAGATGAGGGAAATATTGATTCGACAAGTGACTTGTGAGGAAGTTAAGGTTGCTATTTTTGATATTGAAGCATCAAAAGCTCCTGGACCTGATGGGTATAATGCGTTCTTCTTTTAGAAATGTTGGTCTAGGATGGGTGGGCTAGCAATGGAGGCGGTATTGGAAGTGTTTCGAACAGGCAAATTGTTGTAACAGATTAATGCTACTTTAATCTCTCTTATCCCCAAAATGGATAATTCTATTTGCATTGAGGATTATCATCCCATTTCTTTCTGTAATGTCATATATAAGATTCTTACTGAGATTTTGAGTAGTGACTTTGGGAGGTGTTACCCAGTTTGGCGGGAGAGGTGCAAGGTGCTTTTGCGCAACAACAATTGATTATTCATAATATCTTGCTGTGCTTAGAGCTTTTGATAGATTACTCTAAAAAATATATCTTTCCCCTATCTACATTTAAAATTGATATTCATAAGGCGTATGATTCTGTTGAATGGGAGTTTATTGAGCGGGTTATGCTGGCTTTTGGCTTCCCCAATCAGTTTGTGTAATGGGTAATGCTTTGTGCCAACTTAGCTAAATAGTCTATGAACATTAATGGCATTTGGAAGGGTATTTTCATGGAAGAAAAGGGTTGCGCCAGGGTGACCACATTTCTCCATTTCTTTTTGTTTTAGCCATGGAATATTTTGGCAGGAGTTCTGTATTAATGGCGCAAAATCTAGTGTTTGAGTTTCATCCAAGATGTCGTCGTACTAAGACAACTCATGTCTGTTTTGCTGATGATCTTATGGTCTTTTGTTCTGGTGATTTACCTTATGTTAAGTGTATGCAAAAAGTTGTATCTTCGTTTTCAACTATTTCAGGGTTGCATATGAATGAAAAGCAAAGAGTACAATGTTCATGGGTGGGTTGATCCAAGCACTAAAGCAAATATGTTAGAACTCAAATTTCAAGAGGAAACTTCTAGTGAGATATTTGGGGGTTCCTCTTAGCACAGAGAAGTTGACAGTGGCAGATTATGATCCTTTGATTGGTAAGATGTTGGGGAGAATTCAGCATTGGTCAGGAAGACATTTAAGCTATTCTCACAGGGTGCAAATGATTTCTTTGGTGTTACTTAGCATTCAGCGATTTTGGAGTCTAATTTTTCCACTTCCAATCATTGTATTACATAAGATCCAAACTATCACTAGATAATTTTTATGGTTTGTTAGGGAGAAAAGTTGGAAAAGTCTCATTTCGTGGGAGCATGTTTGTCAACCAAAAGATAGAGGATTGGGTTTCAAGGAGATCCTTTCATGGAATAAAGCAGCCTTATGTAAGCTAATTTTTTCTTGTGTGCATGGCTCTTGTATGACTTTAGTTTGATGTCACTGGGTTCAGGATATAGGTTCAAAGGGGCTGGAATTTGAGGTGTAGATGCTCGACCAAATGATTCATGGTAGTGGATACAATTGTTACAAGTTCGGGATGAATTGAAGAGTTTGTGTTCTAACTCTTATATCCAAGCATTGCACCTTAGTTCTCCAGCGCACCAAGTGGCTAGGTGCTATGATTTGTTCCACTAAGTACGGCCTGAGGTAAGTTGGTGGCCTATAGTTTGGAGTCCTGATTCTATTCCTAAAACTTCTTTTATTACATGGTTAATGGTGCATGATAGATTAGCTACAAAAGAGAGGTTGACGAGGTTTAATTTGTTCCCTGATGATATTGTGTGCTTTATGGTTATGTTGTTGAAACTAAGAAGCATTTAATTTTTTACTATAGTGTATTGAAGGAGGTTTTGAGAAGTATCATGGAGTTTGTTGAATAGATTATTGGGTCTATCCAGTGTGAGGTTTGGGAACATTTGTTTGAGGTGGCTTGTAGGAAGAATAGGCCTATTTACCATATACGTACTGTAACTTTTTGTTCGGTAGTTTATGGTATTGGGCGAGCTCGTAATGATCTTATCTTCAGGCAAGAGACTCTTAACATAGATCAGATTTGTCATAGTATTGTTAGTGATCTTAAAGTTCATTGGCAATATAGGTTTCGTGAGAATCATCATAGTCGTGAGTTGGGTAGGCAATTTCATCTTTCTTTTTGGTTGTAGAGATGCATTGTTAGCTTACTGGGGATGTTGCCTTTCCATTGTACAAGCGTTGAGTTTCATCTTTGTCTATTCTATAATAAAGTTCACCTTCTTCCAAAAAATATATATTTTGGAACCAAAAGTTTTTTATCTCACAAATTTTATTTGTACTACTATTTGGAAAAAGAAGAACCTAAAGTACTTCCATTCAACAACCCTATTTTCGAATCAATATCTCCGATGGTGTCACAACCGATACCAGAGAGAATAATAGTAGATTATGCCCGACCGTCCATCTTGCGGACGCAGTTGAGTATAGCAAGGCCTAGGGTTGAGGCTAATAACTTTGAGATTAAACATAACATAATTCAGATGTTGAAAAATCACGTTCAATTCGACGACTTCCTGATAAAGATCCCAACACGCATATAGATAATTTCTAAGAGGTATGTGATACTTTTAAAATTAACAGAGTTTCTAAGGACGTAGTTTGTCTTCATCTTTTTCCACTCTCTCTAAGGGGAAAAGCCAAGTCTTGGCTGAAGTCCATACCATCGGGTTCCATTACTTCATGGGACTCATTAGCAGAAAAGTACTTAGGGAGGTACTTTCCTCCGGGATGAACAGTGCAATTAAGGAATGAGATTCTCTCTTTTCGACAATTAGACGGAGAAAGCCTCTATGAGGCATGGGAAAGATGGAAAGAATTATTAAGAAACTATCCCCACTATAGATTAGATTTGGGGATATAAATTCAATAATAGAGTTTCTTTTAGTGCTAGACAATTAATAAATGCATCAGTTGGAGGGTCAATAGATCATAAAACTCCCCAACAAGTATATGATTTAATAGAACAAATAGCGATGAACAGTTATACTTCGAGAGGCCAAAGAGGAAAGCTGAAAAGGGCTGGGATACACAATGTGGATTCGATATCAGCTATAGAAGCAAGACTAACGGGAGTTATTGAGCAGAAAATCGAAAACTTGGCAGATCCATCAACAAGTACGAATAGTCAAGTGGTAATGTTTTGTGATTTTCATAATGGGTGGCACTCCAATCAAGAGTACCCAAGTATAGGAGGACAAGTAGAGCTAGTGGAGTTTGTTCAAGGAATCGACAAAATAATCCCCACTCAAACACATACAATTTGGGATGGAGAAACCACCCCAATTTTTCTTGGGGAAGTCAAGGACAACAAAGACAAAATAAACCTCCAGGTTTTCAGAATAGAGGTCCTCCACTTCCTTTGCCTTATGAAGCAGGTCCACAAAACCATCCTTCACCAAATAAGACAAATTTTGAGGACTTAAGGGTAAAATTTATGGCTGCAACAGAAAATAGAATGAATACCATCGAGGCAGACAAAGGAATCAAGAGGCCTCCATTAGAAACTTAGAAAAGTAAATTGGGCAATTAGTTAAAATTGTATCTGAAAGAACTCCAGGAACTCTTCCAAGTGATATCGAAGTAAACCAGAGAGAGCATGTACATGTTATTTCAATGACCATTCATGAGGTGATTCCAAAGAAAGAAGGGATTATCATAGAAGAAGAATGTTCAGCCCTCGAAATTAAAAAAGAAACACTACCACAAAAGTTAGAAGACATAGGGAGTTTTTCTTTTTCTTGCACCATTTGTAGTATTCAAGTAGATAGGGCATTTAGCATATTTAGGCGCAAGCATTAATGTTATTTCTTCATCTATGTGTGAACGTCTAGGTTTAGGTACCCCAAAACCTTTTAGAATGTCAATTAATCTGGCAAATATAAGCGTTAGATATCCTAAAGGGGTAATAGAGGATGTGTTATTCAAAGTCAAGGATTTAGTCTTCCCCACTGACTTTATAGTTTTGGACAGAAGGAAGGCGTTGATTTCCCTATTATTTTAGGTTGCCCTTTCTTTCATACTTCTAGGCATTAGTAGATATGGAAAAAAGGGAATTAATATTAAGGGTTGAAAGGACGAGGTAGTATTCAATTTTCCTTTGCACCCGACCTCGCCATTAAAAACTAAGGATACTTCATGCATTATGAGTCATACAACTAACAGAGTATCTTCACGTGCAGGAACCCAATGAAAAGAAACACAAAGGAAGGCCAAGGAAGAAACATAAGAAACGGAGACAAATTGCCTCTAATTTAAAGAATGGCAAGATGGAATAGGTACCGGTACAGAAGAAAGAGTTAAAGAACAACCCTGATTTTCGTGATCCGGGAGGTGCAATTAGCATCTAAGAAAAAGAGAGCATTCTTTTAACTCTTTGTAATTGTAATTGTAAAATTGTACTTTTAAGTTTTACTTTTTTATTTTCCACTTTATTGTTTGTTGATGTTGTGTTACAAGGATTTTTCGAAGAGAAAAGTGATAGCCTAAAAGTCCACAATAAGTTAATTCGAGTTTATAAGCTAGGTGGCTTGAACAGGGATTGAAAATTGCAGAAAGCGAAGCAAAATGGAGGCTTGGCAGTACCCTACCGAGGATGGAAAAGTGCCCTACCGTCGGTGGCAGGCTACAGGTGAAATTTGACATCCTTTGGCAAAGTTTTACAGGCTTACCTTACCGTCACTAGTAGGCTCGGCATTTTTCGGCTTCGGTAAACCCAAGAGGTAGGTCTGACCTACCGTCAGCTGTAGGGTCTAGGTAGGTAATGGGTCGGGTTTCCCAAGGTAAAACGGGCCGGGTCGACCCAATTTTTTTTACCGAATTGTAGATTTTAGCTTACTTTTCTGCATTTTTCTTCCCTCTTTCTCTTCTAAAACCCTTAACTTTCTTTCTTTCTTATTCTGTCAAAACTTTCATCAAACTATGTTAACCTCTCCAACTTCTTCAAGTCTTCTCTTCCTACTTCTTCCAACTCCAGCGACCACACCACCTCCGGCGAGCAGAACAACGACACCTATCTCTCCCTCCTCTCCTTTTGGTTGGTAATTCCTCTTCTCTCTTCTCTTGCTTATTTTTTTTCTTCTAAACCTTCTTACCTGCTCCACTCTTTTTTTCCTCATTCTAAACAAATTAAACCCCAAATCATCCTTTTCTTCAACCTTCTCCTTAAAAGAATCCACCTTTCCACTGAATTTCTTTCCCATCTACCTCCTCTTTTGATTTCTTGTTTTTATAATTTCTCATAATTTGGGGTCGTTTAGTTAATTTTTGGTACATACTAACTTTATTTTTGTGTTTTACTGTGTTTCCTAACAAAATTTTGCAGAAAATAGTCCAAGAAAATTTTTCGGCGAAACTCCGACAGCAATCCAAATGGGGCCAAAAAACGAGCAAATTTTCGTGGTCATGGTTTGTTTTCTCAAATAAACACATGCTACTTCCCAAAAATTTGTGCCTTCTTTTCAATTCTCTCATGTTTAATTCTTGATTTGGACTTATTTTCATGATTTTGATTTTGTTAAGAGCATTATGTTTAGAAATTTGTTAGTTTTATCTTCTTTTCTTGGCTACATTTTTGCACCCACGGGTGACGCTAGAACACTATAACACATACAGGCTACGTTAGGATTTTATTTCTTTTGTGATTTTATTGTGTTCTTGTATTTTTGTTTCTGTTGGTACTTTTGTGTTGCGTTGTTGTTCCTTGTTTTGTTTTCCTTCTTATCTCCCTTTCATTTTTATCTCTTTATATGGCCCCAAAGAAATCTGTCACTTCATCTTCCAAATCAAAACGGGCTCGTGTTGCGAGCACCTCACCTAACCCCGATATCCCTTCTTATCCAGAGCATCTCTCTCAAGTGGCCCGTAAATGAGTAGCCAAAAGGGCATCGCTCAAAATCATTGTTGAAAAATCATTCGATGACTCAGTCATCGAGCATTTTGATCTTCAAAATCTTTTTAGAAGGTTGGTTTAGATTCCTCTCCTTCACATTTCTGGCGACTACTACCCCGACCTTGTTCGAGAATTCTACGCCAACATGACTCATCAAATGAACAAGGATCTCCGAAGTATAACCTCAAATGTCAAAGGTGTTAGGATCATTCTCAATAGGGAACGTCTGGCTTCTATTCTTAGGATCCCAAACAACGGGAATTCGATCACCGTGGATTCTAATAGAAAAACAATCGACGAAGACCTAGATTGGAATTTCGATATAGCTTGTAGCCGTTTTGAGATCCGGCCACGGGCATTAGACCGTCATAGAATCATCCGTGGGGACAATTTCCCAAATCTTCTTCATCTCTTGCCTATTTCTTTGGGCACACACTCATCCAAAAGGGGGGCGGCTTTAGTGAAGTTTGCATTATTGATATGTATTTGTTAGATAAACTTTTCAACCGCTCACCCATGTTCTTCTCTTTCTTCATAATCCAAACAATGCATAATACTGGATGTGATATAACAAAAAAGCGTGTTTTTCATTATCCTGTAATTTTATCGAGAGTTTTTGCTTCTTGTCGTGTAAATTTTGCAAAAGAACAAAGATTATCAATAGGACCGCAGCAGATTATTAAATTCATAACTTTTGATAACTGTGGTTACATATAGGACAAGGAGAACCAAGTGTGGATCCGGCCATTTGAAGAAGATAGGTTGCTGGACCGCAACCCGGCCAGTTTTCACAAAATAAAGAAACCCACCAAACTGGCCTGGGGGCATTCCTCGCAACCAGTTGAGGACGATGATGAGGCCGATGAGTCCTACAACCCCTCAGATGATGAGGAGTACGAGGCAGGTGCCCAAAACACGATTCTAATAGATGTATTCCAAACAGAGATGCGGACTGCCTTTGAGCAACTACGGATAAATCAAGAAGTCCAAGGGATGTGGTTGACGGAAATAGTAGAATCCACTCACCGCTATGCAGACGAGTCGGCACATCAAAGGGCATCAACAGATCGCCAAGAAGTAATGCTAGCCCAAGTATGCCAAAGATTCATGCCTGATCAAGGCAACAGTGGAGGAGGCGGCACGGACTTCGGTCCACAATAAGGAATTTTTCTTTATTTTTTCTTATTTTCCATTGTTTTGTTTTATTTCTTGTCCTTGTAAATTTTGTTGATTTGTTTTGTGTTATTTGTTTTTAGTTTATTATGTTATTTTTGTGTGGGGATAGCTTCCCGATATGCTTTAATCGCTTTATATCTGCAGGATTACCTCCCATATATGTGTTTATTTTCATTTTTCTTTTAATATAACCCCCACATTGAGGACAATGGCATTTTAAGTGTGCGGGGTATTTTTGTTTTTTAAGTTTTTTCTGTTAGTCTCTTATTTTAAAAATTCCAAGAAAATCAGAAAATTTAAAATTTTCAAAAATATTTTACTTTCTTTTCTTTTACGTTTTAGATTTAAAAATCCAAAAATATTTTAATTTTATCACTTTTGATAGAGTTTAAAACTAAAAAATTCCTTAGGTTTTTCGAAAAAGGAAAACCACTTAATTACTCTGAAAACCATATTTACTATGTTTCTTACATGATCAATGGTTTTTGTGCACTTGTGAAAGTTGTTGAGTAATAGAAGTTTAGGAATCTTGGATTATTAGCATTATGATAATAATTTTTGAACTTTGCCTGCAATTTCATAATTTGTCTATCTTTAAAAAACAAAGAAGTCTAGTCTAGGATGGTCCTGAAGATGATGGTCTAAGGCCTTCTTTGAACCGTTTGTGCCTTTCTTATCATTTATCTTTTATGAAATTAATCCCTAGATCCCTTTTTGTGCCTTCATGCCAAGGGCTATACTCCCTTCTTTTCTTTGTTCTTTTAACCTCACTATGTAGAACCTCAATTCATGGAGCTAATAGTTACTATAGGCTTTTGGCCTTTTTGAGTGAACCTCGATTTGTGAGCTATTGGTTAGTATAGAATTTTGGCCATCTTGAGTGAAAGAAACGAATAAGTATTGGGGGGAGGGGGGAAGGGTGAACAAAGAAAGAAAGAAAGAAAAGCCCTATTAAATAAAAAAGGGTATTTTCGAGGAATTTCATGTATTCGGTGATTTTGGCTTGAAAAGAGAGAAAGAAATAAAGAAAAATATTAATGCTTGAACATAAAAAATTTTAAAAAGAGAAAAGCAAGAAAAATGAAAGAAAATGGTAGAAATCGAAGAAAAAATATGAGTCTTTATTTTATAGAAAAAAAAATCTTGAAACAACTCAAGCATCATCTCTCTCTTATATATTTTTGTTATTATTGAAAAATCTAGAGAAAAATATGTTGTTAGATGGGTTGTGCAAAAGGAAAAAAAAAAAAAAAAGAATGAAGTAAACAGTACAAAGATGAATGAAAAGAGTGAAAACGATGGCTGAAAAGTGTTTCATTTATTTCGTTATCTTATCCTTTCGGTTGCGTTAGCTCTACCTCGTTTGTTTTTGTCTCCTTTTACCTTCGTTTGTAACCTACTTATGTCCCTAGCCTAACATTACGAGCCAAAAATTCCTACCTAATCTGGAAACAACCTAAAATAGACTTTAATGTGGCTAAATGATAGAAAAAGTATGAATTATTTGCATTGTCTTCGAAAATATTTCTTATTGCTAATTGTTAGCCCTAAGGGCATTATAAGGGCATTATTGCATATGATTTTGATTATGATTTACATACGTTTGTTAATGAAATATTAAGCTTAGTTTCAATAGAACAAAAGAAGCATTTTTGGAGCCTCAAGGCTACACTACATAAGAAGTAAAAGATCTTGGCAATTAAAGCATAATGAAGAAGGAGAGATCAAGCCACTCCAAGATCAAGGCATTGAAGACCTTGAAGACTTATGTCTTAGTTAAAGATATGCTAAGGTATTTTGTAAAACTCCCTAACTCTCACCTTTGTTTGTTGATCAAGTGTGAAGCTCCTTGGATAATTTCTTTTTATAAACTATTCTTGAAAAATCCAAGTATTCTTGATAGAGTTTTTGATGCCTTCAAAAGTTTTCTTATCTCTAAAAGAGTATCAAGAATACATATTTTGAAATGTGAAGGAAAGTTGTTTTTGTTTAAGGAAAACTGGCTTGTTTAAAGAAAACTGGCTTTTAAATCCTTCTCAAAAAAGGGTCATCCGATTTTCAGAACTGGTCATCCGATTTTTAGAACAGGTCATCCGATTTTCAAAATCGGACATTCGATTTTCAAAATCGGACGTCCTATTTTAAAATTGGTCGTCCAATTTTTCTAGCTTTAGAAAAATAGGTCGTCCGATTTTTAAGAGGGATCATCCGATTTTTGTAGGATGCGTCCGAATCTTTCTGTTTCAAAAATAGGTCGTCCGTTTTCTAAAACCGGTCGTCCGGTTTTAGTCTTTTACTGCAAAAATATTACCGTTACACAGTGTAACGGCTACTTTCTTCTCCTTCATATATATATATTGACTTTGATTAGCTGCAAAAAGAATGGAGGTTGGTTGAAAAATTTATTGAGATCATTTTAGAACATTTAAAGAGCTTTAAAAGTACATTCTTTCAAATATCTTCATCTCATAAAAACAAATAGAAAAATCTTCTTGGAGCTTCATTGTTGATCATCCATCAAAGAAAAAGTAAAGAGGTGCTTGTAGAAGTATTCCATTGGGTTGTATCTTCCTCTTCTCAAACTCATTTGGTAACATTGTTCCTTACTCTTCTTATTCTTTTATTGTGATCAAAGGTTTGTGGAAAACTCTTTGGGTGATCCTTTGATAAATTTGTTGTATTGTTGTGTTGCGTAAACTTTGAGGTTTTAGTGTAAAACCTTTGAAGGGTGATCCTCATTGTGTTGTTGTGCAACCAACTTTGAAGATAGTGGATTTGTGAAATCCTTGGGTTGAGTCTCAAGGTAGTGGATGTAGCTCTTTGAGAGAGTGAACCACTATAAATTATTGTGCATGTTCTTTAAAGTTTAATTCTATGCTCATTGCTTGATTGCCAAAACTATAAGATTTTAATTGGTGTGGATTCTTATCAAAAAGAGTTTTAGAATTCTTTCACAAATAAATTGAAGGTTTATCTTTCTAATCACACAAAAGATTTTTTAAGAATAGTTTATAAAAAGAAATTCATCCAAGGAGCTTCACACTTGATCAACAAACAAAGGCGAGAGTTAGGGAGTTTTACAAAATACCTTAGCATATCCCTAACTAAGGCATAAGTCTTCAAGGTCTTCAATGCCTTGATCTTGGAGTGGCTTGATCTCTCCTTCTTCATTTTGCTTTAATTGCCAAGATCTTTTACTTCTTATGTAGTGTAGCCTTGAGACTCCAAAAATGCTTCTTTTGTTCTATAGAGATTAAGCTATACTCATCACACAAACATATGTTAATCATAATCAAAATCATAAGTAATAATGCCCTTAGGGCTAACAATCACTTAACATTCCTCCTTTTTCTGTGAAAGATGACAAAATCACACACACACCCTTTGATCGGTAATGATTCTTAGTAACTTATGGTGGTCTTAGTGATTTTGTAGTTATCTATTTCTAGATTACCTTTGGAGTTAGGCAGTGAATTACTCTATTGAAGTGATTTTGTCTTTTATTATTTTTCTAAGTTTTGTTCTTTTTTTATAAGTTTTAGTTTTTTATTTTGTTTTTGTTGAGTTTGTTTTGGCTATTTGAGCTACCTATGCATGTAATCATTTTTAAGGTTTTTACTGTTTATAGTCAGGCTTCTGTCACTTTCATGGTTTTTTTTTTCTTTTATTAAAGTTTTTATCCTCCGTTTGTCTGTTCAGTTTGTGTTGCTTGTGGGCAAGCAACGGATAAGTGTCAGGGTATTTGATAAGTGCATGATTGTCTATATCTTCTATATATTAATTTCATCATTTTCGGTGTTTTTAATATGTAAAAGTATATATTGTAGCTAAATACCTCTTATTCTTATCTTAGGTACCCTCTGGAAGTAGAAACTATGAAAAAGAAACGAAAATGGAGCGAAAACAACAAAAATGGAAGCCATCGGCATAAATTCTGCACGTATCGCATATGGTTTAATTGCAGCTATTGTAAGAAGTTATAGACATAATTAGGTTAGATTAGATTAGTTTAGATTAGGAGTAGATTAATTAGGTTAGATTAGTTAAACATACTCTTTAAATTTCCATCTTTTATATTTTCTTTAGCTATAGAATTTCAAGATTTGTGCAAGATTTATTTTCTTAGATTCAAAAATTGAAGACATTAATTCAATATTTCGATTTTTAACTTGGTGACTCGAGAGACAATCTTAGAAGGCGTTCAGGATTCAATTGCGGCTTTGATTTTTAATCCTAAGCTTTCTTTTACTTTTCTTGTTATTGAATTTTATTATTATTTTCAGTTTTATTAATATGAATCGTGAGTTGTTTTTACTGTTTGGTTTGGGGTTTAACCCTAATTCTTGATTATGAAGTTCTTGATTTTATTTCTTGATTTCGATGTTTGTTTTAATTTAAGTTGTCTTCCAATTACATTTGTTTGTAATTTAATTGTCGCGAGACTATATTATTCGCAAGGTTGTTTGGAATTTAAAAAGGAAGAACAATCTAGGGCAACCAATTGGGAGTTAATTGGGGCAATTGACTAGAGACACGATTTTTCACTTTTAGGTCTTTTTTAATCATCTAAGTTTATTGCACTCATAATTTGCTAGGGAGAAAAGAGATTTTCCTCTAAGGGTTAGTGAGTAGGGTGGTTTTCGTCCTAGAGATAGAGATCGCCCGATTTTGAGTGATGACTCAACTTAATTAATTCAATATCGTTTTCATTAAAGTTTTTCCAATTGAATTAGTAAAAAGGATTAGGGGGATTCCACCAACCCAAACTCTTGTCTTTATAATTCTTATAAAATCATTTTTATTTTCTTTCTTTTAATTGAGTTACTTGTTTTCATTTCTCTTTTTCAACGGCATCATCTTTTTTTTTTTTTTTTTCCGACTAGACATTAGAAACACGATTAGTACTTGAACCTTCATCCGTTCCTTGAGAGATTCAACACTCGGGTTGAAACTCATCTCTACTTTGTTAGGTCCACTTACCTTGGATTGTAGTAATTAGGATCACATCCCGTTTTTATTGCTTTGATTTACACTCACATCACCATCTTCCTTTTAAAGAATATGGTGTGGGTTCTTCTTTTAAAAGATTGTCAAGGAAGATGTTTCTATGAAGCTTCAATTTCAAATTTCTTTCTAAAACTTTTGAAGGAACATCTCTTATTTGGAAACTTGGATTGCTATAAAACTTCTTGTTCTTGATTTTGAAAGTTTTACTAAACTCAAGTTTCCAATCTCATCGCCCTTTTGAGAACTTTGTGGAAAATGTTTGACTGACAAGATTTTTGTACTTTCACTTATGCATTCATTGGGAGAAGTTTGTAAGCATTGAATGTTTCTTGCATAGTCCTTCTTTGAGCTATCTTGTCTTGAACTTCTTTGATTACACATCCTATGCATATCATAGATCTTTCAAAGAAGTTTTAGAGATCTTGTTTTCCTTGTTTTTCACATGACCGTTGGACTTACTTGTCTAGTTATTGAGTGTTTTAGCAATCATGTTGGTAGCATTATTCATTTGAGAATTTCATTTCTAATATTGCCCGCCTTTTATACTTTAATGAAGGTTGAATTCGAGGACGAATTCCTTTTAAGAGAAGGGGTATGATATGACCATGGATATGCATAAATTCTTGGAAGCTTCTAGTTTAAGGGTTACAGTTAGGCTCCTTTGATACAACTGAAACTGAAGTCTGAAGTCTGAATTGTTTAATTTTTGAATTATGAATCTTAAGTCTGAAGTCTGAATCTAAATGCAGAATTAATTAATAAGTGTAATTATACGGAAAAAAAAAGTTTGATAATTTGATAAAGAATATATATATTCAGATTTCAGACTTCATAGTTAAGTTTTTCACTTAAAATTTATAACTACAACTATGCACATCTTAAACAATTAAGTCATTTGTAAAAATTATTATCAAATGCACTTAGATATTAAGTATTTAATAATATTTGGTATCAAACACACTTAATTCAATAAGTTCTTAATTAATTAATTTTAAGAGTCAACTTAATTTATCAAACATTGCCTTTGAAGAATGGTCGAAATGGAGACAAGCTGGAATTTGACTAGTTTTGGAAGGCTCCATTTTGGAATTTTAAGAACTTCAAATGAACAAGTAACCTTCATGAAAATCTTAGAAGACTATTTGAGGTTTCTAAAATGGTATGACTCATTTTTGTGTGAGTTCATTTGGTTATCCTATGATGAGTGATATTTTGGATGTTCCATCTTCAGTTTCATCAATGACATATTTTCGGAAAATAGTCATAATATTAGTTCCAGTTGTCCTAATAAAGTGATTCAAGTTGTATTGGAAAGATAAGAGAAATTTCTACAACTTGGATGAAGACATCAAGAGCTATTTCGGAAGTGTAAATGCGCAAAAATTCGTCCAATCCAGGAGACTGCCATTTCAAGTCAAAACAGGGGTTATTTTTAATTTTAACCATTTTTTGTCTAATTTTCAGTTTTTTTAATGCCCAAGACTTTTAATTGACTTACTTAAGGGTTGTCTTTTAAATATATTTTATCACTAGAGTTAGGATAGAGCTAGAGTTTTCTTATAAATACCCATTTTTGCCTCATTTTGCAACTAGTTAATGAAATGGTGAGTATATGAAATTGAGAGTTTTTCTCTAGGCTTCTTGTAGTTTCTTCTTCCTCCTTATAGCAAGGTGGTTTGATTTTTATAATAGGCAAGATCTTCTTGAATCAAATTAAGAGCTCTTGTTCATCCTAATTCCTAAGTGCTCTAGAGGTGTTAGCTCTCTATAACTAATATTGCTAGAGATTAGGTCTCCAATGAATGAGTTATAGGTGAGAGTTTTTTGTAGCTCTTGTTGATCCTCTCAAGAAGGGAAAGATTAGAAACTCTTTTTTGGGAGTTTTAGTGCTTATCACTAAGGTTGCTATTGAGTTTTTCTCGTCAAATCCTCTAACTAAGAGAGAAGATTCTTCAGAGGAGATGCACTCCAAATCAAGTTAGGTTGGGTTCACATCATTTTTGGTTTTTCCCCCCTTTAGTTTGAGTTATATTTACTCCCGCATTAAGGATAATGTAGTTTTAAGTGTGGGGGTATTTAGTTGTTTATTTTCCTTAGTTGTTTAAGTTTCTTACTTTGTGTTTATTTGCTTAATTGTTTTATTGTTTATTTTTACAAAAAGTCCAAAAGAATTGGAAAATTCCAACAACTCCAAAAACATGGAAAATTTTTTAAATGTCTCAAAAAAATATTTTGTTTCTTTCGTTTAAGTTAGCTTTTTATAAGTAGTTGTTTTTTTCTTTCTTTGAGAAACCCCCAAAAAGATTTTTTATTTTTTTGTGTTTGTTACTAGATAGCATAGGAAAGTAGTGCATTAACTTGTTGAAACTTTGAATAAGCTTAGTATGTTATTTAATTGAACATCCTTCTTTTGTTTATATCTTTTCTTATCAATGGTTTTTATACACAATGACTTTATTTGTAGAGTAGAAATATGCTTTGGGAATCTTGTAGAATTGCCAAATATGTTTTATTTCAAGCATCATTCTAGAACTTATTTTTTCACACCTTGAAACGAAGAGTCTAGTTTTTGTTCATCCCGGAGATGATGGTCTTAGTCTTTCATTGATCCGTTTAAGCCTTTCTTACCTGTCCCTTTAATGCTAAGTCCTTACTACCTTTTTTGAGCTTCATGCCTAAGGGATTCGCTCCCTTATTTTTCTTTGTCTTTAAACTCACATTTAAATGTAAAATCCTCAATCGATGAGCTAATGATTTTATATCTTTGAGTCGTCTTGAGTGAGCATCACAGATAAGTGTGTGGAAAAAGAGTGAGAAAAGAAATTTTTTAAGAGAAAGGGGTATTTTGGGAATTAAAGTGAGAAAGCAATCAAATGAGAGAAAACATAAGGTAGTGATTTATTATTCATAGAAAAAATAAAGAAAAGAAACCCTTTGTGAGAAAAGCTTGTCTTTCTTTAATCATTTGTTGCAAAAACAAATGAGGAAAATGAGTGAAAAAAAGTGAAAAGAGAAAAAAAAGAATGAAAAGAAAGAAAAAGAGAGAAAAAGAATGAATTCATCAAAAGAAAGAAAACATTAGATCATTTCAAAAATAAATTTGAAAATATTTATAAGAGAAAAGAATATTTTCTCTATCACATTTACAAATAATAGTATAACTTTGATAGAGGAGTAATTTTAAAAGTCACAAACTCCTACATAGTAATATATATTATACTCATAAGCATAACTCATTATAACGTGTGTCTATACCAACTTCCGATGATTGTATATATTCTCTTTAAATTATTATCAATAACCAAATAACTTTGATGCTATATAATTTTACATGGTGTCTTCAACGACCACCACGCTTAAATAGATTTAAGCATCAAATATTCATATTCGATAGATAATTTCTTCCCATAATATGAAAAGCCACAATCAAAGTTTAATAAAATTTTATATGGAAATAGAGGTTTTTATAGAGATAGCTTACATTAACATTCAAATTATTCAAACATAGATTCTTGATACTTGAAAGGTAGATAAAGGTCTTCATATGAACTTTTCAAACATCTCAACTTCATAAAAACTTTCGATAGAGACTCGTGTTGATAAGGTATTATAAAATTAATAGTGACGGAGCAAAAGTATAGATGAAAAGCAAAACTAAGAATTGAAATAAATTAATCTATTAGAGAACACAAGAGTAACTAGAGAGAATATTAGAATCTTATAATTATATTTTCACTCTCTATAATACAAGAACCTTAGAGCCTTCTTTATAGAGCCAATGGCATAACAAGATAAGAAGGGAAGGGGTAAGATTTCTATCATTTACTAGATAGGAGGATGACGACATGATCACCATATCCACTAAAGATAAAGATGATTATTCTATAATGGATATTATCCATATTGATATACTGGACATCCACTAATAAAAATAATTTTATAATATTACTCAGAAAATTCAAAATATAAAAATAAATTCAAGTGAAATGTGAACTCGTAATAAATTACTTTTTTGCTATGATATATTTAAAATATGATTCAGAGATAAATAAATGGGTTAATTCTAGAAATATCTTTGTGCTTTTAGTCAATTGTCAATTGAGTAGTTGAATATTTAATTTTTACAATGAAGTGAGTAAATCAAGGTTACGTAAAAAATCAAGGCTGAAAATATTTTAATTTTGACAATCAAGTACCAAAATTAGGATTCAATCGTTATTATTTTTCTAAGAAAACCCTAATTTGAATATTTTGATTTTCAAATTAAAAATTTTAGTATGTAATTGTCAATTGACTAAACGTATAGGAATGTTTTTATAATTAACTTTAGTCAAATCAACTGATAAAAGGTAAAATTTCTTTAGCGTGTTGGTGTGGATGGCATGTGTGTTACTTTAAGAAGTTGCCTATTCTAGAAGTGGAAAAGTAAAAAAGAAAAATTTATTTTAGAAACTTTTCATAATAGGAAGCTCTTGTAGCTCAGATGGTTAGAGCACCCGTTTAGTAAGCGGGAGGTCTTGAGTTCAACTCTCAACAAGAGCTTTCTTTCTTTCACCATTTTATTGTAATCTACTTTGTAAATCTCCTAATATTATACAAAGTACCTATTTACATTTTCTTTCACTTTTTTGGTTTAGATATATTTTCATTTCATTCCTTTCCCAAACATCTTGAGATTTATGTTTTCTTTACAATGAATCCATCAACAAATATTTTAAACCCTGAAGAATTTCATTTAGATTAGTAAAATGATAATTAAAGAAGAAATTTATGCCCATCTTCTCTCTTCCGGCCATTCCAATTCTATCCAAGTTTAATGCAATGTAAAACCCATGGAATTATTTCTCCTACATCATTCGGTCAAAATCTAGGTACGAATTTGAGCATATTTGATGCAATGAAAAATCTTAAAGGTATCGTGCTTTAAAGATGACAACAATATAATTTCTGTCCGATAAATCGATGATTGCTTATGGCTAAAAAGTTTTTCCTTTATTTATTCTCTCTTTTACCATTTTATTGTAATCTGCTTTGTAAAGCTCTTAATGATATTATACAAAGCACCTCTCTATATTTTCTTTCACTTTTCTGGTTTAGATATATTTTCATTTCATTCCTTTCCAAGCATCTTGAGATTTAGGTTTTCTTTACAATGAATCGAGCAACAAAAATTTTAAATCCTGAAGAATTTAATTTAAATTAGTAGAATGATAATTAAAGAAGAAATTTATGTCCATCTCCTCTCCTCCGGCCATTCCAATTCTATCCAAGTTTAATACAATGTAAAACCCATGCAATTATTTCTCCTACATCACTCGGTCAGAAACTAGGTACGAATTTGAACATATTTAATGCAGTGAAAAATCTTAAAGGTATCGTGCTTTAGGGATGACAATGATATGATTTCTGTCCAATAAATCGCTAATAGCTTATGACTAAAAAATTTTTCATTTTTTTGTTGTCCTCACCTTTTCATTGTCTCCCAACCTTTATAGTTCCTCCCATTGGATTTTTGCATTTTTCATTTTTTATTGGTGAATTTTCTTCCTAATCTTTTCAAGGTCTTTCTCTTCTTGTTAAAGAAGATAATACTTTCTTACCCAAAAAGACTTTCTTAGTTTTTATTTTAATTTCGAACCATTTTGTAAACAATTAATACGTCGAAAGTCTCGTAAATGATTGACTTATAAATTTTGAATTTACCATGCTGAGAAGTTAGAAAAGACCTCTAATGATGAAAATAAAAGAGTTATTATTTATTTTATTTTTTGTTGGTTGTACTAAACCCATTTAGGAGGGTGTTTAGGTATAATTTATTTTCTATTACCATAATAATATACTCATATATTATTATCCTCATGTGTGTAATCCTTATTACTTTGTAATTTACTTTGTAATAAGGTTCATTTACTCACAAAAAAAAAATATACTCATATATTATTATCCTCATGTGTGTAATCCTTATTACTTTGTAATTTACTTTGTAATAAGGTTCATTTACTCACAAAAAAAATAAAAAATAAAAAATAATCCTTCCGACCAAGTTTCAACAAGGCTAAGACTTAAAAAAAAATTCTGCAACCTGTTAGGCAACTTACTTACTTCTGCTTGCAGGGGAAATTTCATATTTCCTTGCAACTTTTTTCATAGAATTTTAAGTTTTCATTGATTCAATTTAAAACAGCAACCCAACCTGAAATTACAAAATGGCACCTCTATTGTTGGCATCCACTGGGGATGTTGCAGATATAACAAGAAGCAATTATAAAAACTAAAGAACGATTGCAGAAAAAGGAAGACTCACAAATTAAGGTGAGAGTCATTCATAATGTAACTCTTGATCTAAATTACTACAATCAACTACTACCATTCAATTGCTAGACACTCACTTTTACAGTTGAAAATCCTCCAAGGCTCAAACAATAGTCCAAAAACATATCTTCCTCCACGAAAATCAAGTCAAGTCATGACCATCATCTACACCAATCCATTGTGACATAATCATCTTCAAAATCCTCTTCAGATGCTTGTCACCCATCAGTCTTCCCTGGCCCCCCTCTCCATTCCAGATCAATGATACGAGAGAGACGGGGTAAAACATAAAGAAATAAAAAGAACATTGAGGAGAAGGAACAGAAGGGAACGAGTAAGCAGAGGAGTGGAAGAGAATTTCGGAACAACCACCGAAAAAAGTGATGCATGTGAAAGAGCGAGAGAAGAAGAACGACAGGAAGTTTGTAAATAAAAAAAAAGAAAAAAGAAAAGAAGATGGGCAAGGTAAAGGAAAAAAATGAGGAGGTGGCCGGAAAGAGCAGAAAAGATGTCTACGGGGCAGGGCAGGGCGAGTGCAGAATTCTCTTGGAAGGATGGCATTATTCGACGACTGTTGAGAATGAAAATCCCACATCGGCTAATTAAAAAAAATAATTACTACTTATAAAGACTCGGACAGTCCTCTCCTCTTGAGGTAACTTTTGGGGTGAGTTAAGCCCAAACTCAAATTCTAACAACGACCATTATCAGGGATGTCTTTTTCCTGTAATGAAGAATCTTGAGCGGGCACGTCACACCCATGTAACCGTTCTGCAATGGAGGATGGAAGGTTCAGATTTGAAAAAAAAAAACAAAAACAAAACAAAAAACCATTAACTAGTCATTTAATTTGCACTCGTTAATGATTCTTCCATC
The DNA here is from genome assembly GCA_028651295.1 of Catharanthus roseus. Lineage (NCBI taxonomy): Eukaryota > Viridiplantae > Streptophyta > Magnoliopsida > Gentianales > Apocynaceae > Catharanthus > Catharanthus roseus. The sequence continues at coordinate 23,497,880 of JAPQWS010000153.1, read as the reverse complement.
TTCCAACGCAGATCAACTTTTTAAATTATTTAATTTCACTTGCTGTACAGATCAATTTACATAGTATCTTACTCTATTTGCATAAAACTCTTCCTTATGTGACCTTTAAACCAAATTACCTAGGCATAAATAGTTCATAATCTTGCAACTGCCAAACAGACAACAGCAAAGCGTTTCACATGTCTGCTACATTACTACTCTCACGATAAAAAACATATGTAAATAAAAAGAAAAATGGTTCAGCATATAGAGATCCCACTAGCCGAATCATTATTACAATTGGTTAGACACTGGGGTTTTATGTTTGTTTATGGTCGGTCACAGGGTTGCTGTTGGTTTAGCATTTTCTGTGCCAGTGTCAACAGTAAAATAGTTTTCAAAATAAAATACCACTATTAGTTCTAATACAAAATGCTTTTAGCAGAGCTGTAAAAAGAACGCAGTCAAACTCTATGGGTAAAAATTTAGCCTTTTGTGTGCCCTGGCCTGAAGCCATAAATAATATGGTCATAAACTGAAATACAAAAATCCACATAAAGTTGTTCCTGATAACAAAAATTACTCCTAGTTAGTATAAAAAGCAAACAAAAGAAGAAATATTTGTACATATTTAAAAGATTGACTCTTCTCGAAAATCTAATGTAATATTTGCAACCAACAAAGTAAAATAAGTATTGGAAGCCTCATGCCCTTGTTTTCTTATAATCTAAATTGTACACTTTCTCACTCTTATAAATCAGAACATAATTTTCAGTAAATGGTAATCCATGTAGGATCCAGTCATCATCATCAAAGACAAGAGCAATGATAACAGTTTTAAACAAAAATGAATCTCAAGATCATCAGGAAAGAGAGAAAGAACAACTTGTACTGTAACAGTCTCCTCATATTTCAATATCTTCTGCGGCATAAGACTCAAAACCATTATATAGTTCTAGCCATTTCTTGTTCTTAATTGATTACTTAATTAGAATCATGACGACTAATATAAGTGCTTAGAATTACAGTCACAGTAAGTAACAGGCATTAATACTTCTTGAACGAGCATGTGTAATAAAACAATAGGTGCAACAGTAGAAATCATTCTGCCTCCATATCAAATCCACCGATTTTTCATCAGACTAACATGGAGCAAGTCTATAGATTGCATTGACAAATTATGGAAATATGTTACATCAACAATCAATCTTCTGTAGCAAATCATCATCTAACCAATAACAGGAGAACATATGCTTCGTCCCTCTAGTTAACCACAAGTTCTAAGTTACAAAGGAAGCTGGCAAAGATGCTAGAAGAACAACTTAAATGCCTACCTTTTAATTTCTACCAAGAGGCAACGATCTGCATGAATAAGTCTCCTTAAATTCAGATTTCCTTGATGAAGTAAAAATAGAAGCATATACTTCCTTGGTAGCATTAGGTGGTGCAATATCAACAGCTTTAAACCTCTTTGCTTTGCCGTTCATCTCAACGTTTCCTTCCCCTTTTGGCAAGGCTTTATCCAACACCTTACTATCAATCCCATGTTTTGTCCCACTCAGCCGTGGCAACTGAACCTCCTTTGCGGTCATAGCAACATCTCCATTCTTGACCTTCTTGCCCTTCTTCTCTTTCACTTTCGCCCTCTCCTCTTCCATTCTCTCCCTCAATGCCATCACCTCCTCATCACTCCCATTAATCATAATCTTATCTATGTCTGAAAACTCCTTATGACAAACCAAGCAACCAGAGGACTTTACTTCCTTCAAGGCCTTCGAACTCAAGACATGACCACATGACTTCAAAGCAAAAAACTTATATTTCCCATTGAACTCCAACCCTGATATCGGGCACTGAAATTTTGCCCCACTCTTACTCCCTCTCTCGTTCTCCCCTTCCAAACCCGGAATCAAAGACAGCTCAACAGGGATCATATCCTTCAAACCCTTTATATACCCAAACTCCTTAGGCAATTTCTTCATCAACAATGCTTCAACCAAAGCCTCCTTATTAAACAAATTCCCAAGCCTATCAATCACCACCGGCCGCTTCAAGGGTTCATTAGATAATGCACAGGTCAACCATTTAGACAGCCTCATCTCATTTGGGTCAACCTTATCGGGCTTCTTTGTGGCGTACATATTGAGATAGCAGTCCCGAGACTCCGCTCCAGTGGCGCCTCCATCACCGCCACCACCTAAAAGGCGGCAGCGAAGAGTCAAAGTTGAGTAAGGAGAAATTCGGGTGTTTTGCAACTTGGTGGAGTCTGGAAGAGGTTTTCCATTGTACGTGAAATAACAGAATCGGTAAGATTCCGGTACAACAGTGGATTTGAGGTCTTCGAGGGTGAAATTAGGGTTAGTGTTGTCTAAAACTAGGGATTGTGTAGGGATTTGCAGGTCTGAAGATTGAATAAAGATTTGGAGATTTTGAGCTTTTGAGAACATTTTGGGAGAAAATTCAATCCGGAAATTCCCCGAAGGTTTGATATTGAAGCTCCGCCTCTACACCGCCCTTTATATGCCCTCCCTTCGCTTTTTCCGGCGTCTGACCGACTTTGATGTCTGTTCTCTAGAACGGGGCGTGGCCGTGTGGGTGTTTACTACTTTAGCGAGTGAAGGATACCTTTATATATTATACGTATTTGTTTGAGACCAAAAACCAAAAAACGTTTTTGTTTGAGTAAACTACAAAATAGTCCCCCACTATTTTTCTTGTACCAACTTCGTCCCTATACTTTATTTTTAATATTATAGTCCCCAAATTATTTTTCTTATAGCAACTTAGTTCCCCTTCTCTATTTTAAATATTTATATAATCACTCAATTATGAATTCTTCATTTTGTCAGTCCTAACCATGCCACTCACGCGAAAAACACGATGGATTCAAGCATGTGATTTGCATGTACACATATTGAGAGGGACAAATATGTAATTTAATATGAGTTTGTTTTCCCTCCAATATGTAATTTATATTTGTTCTTTTTGTATTTGAAGAAAAAGACTATTGAAATTACTTTATCCCTCGCAACATGTAAATGTGTGAAGTACATGCTTAAATCCATCGTATTTTGTCACATGAGAGTGATTGTAACAAAAAAAAAGTATTCATAGTTGGGGTATTGTAAATATTAAAGATGAAGAATGAGGACTATGTTTTGCATCTTAATCCATTTGTTTTTATTATTCTTTTTTGGGGATTTTGGAAAGAGTTTTTTTTTTTTTTTTAAAAGCGAAAATGACCTATTTAGTTTCTAAAATTAGGGCTTGACACAAAAACAATATGATGCTCAAATTTTATTTTTCCCAAATATAGTTCCTAAACAATTTGCAGAAATCCAAGAAGATCCTTATGATGGCCAATATTTAAATTCGTCAAAAAAATCACGCGATCTGCTTACACGGGGTAACCTAAATGTAAAATAGACAATGTAAGATATTCCCTCAAAATGAAACACACCTGAGGTGTGGTTTGAGGAAAAAGTAAAGACTGTTTGCTTTCCTAAAATCACACATCACATATATTTTCTTAACAAATGGCTTATAATACCTATTTTACCTTTTAAATTACCATGCATGAGTAGTTTGTATAATATTTTTCCCATAAGTTAAATGTTTGCTGACAAAAGAATCTTATTAGATTGTTTTCAATTGCTTGGAGACCATAACATTAGAAAATAAACTTTGAAGAGCATATTATGTCACGGACTAAACTTTAGGGACTAAATAAGTCATTTTCCCTTTAAAGAAATTCTTTTACTAAAAGTGGAACTGCTTTTGTAAAAAAATCCATTTCAATAATAAGATACTATTAAATGAAATGTATTTGAAGTATATTAGACAATTCTATGAGATCTCTTTGTTTATTTATTGATCTCCTCAACTTCCTCTTTATTTCTATGTGAGTTTACCACTCATGGGAAGTTTAAGGTCCTGAAGGCATACATTGCTGCCTATGGCCTACCGACAACAACAGAGCGTGCATAATGGCAGTGAGTATGGAGTTTCAAAGGACCTTACCGGTATGGATTCATTGCATGGTTAGCAAGGCATGACAGGTTGGTCACTCGCGGACTTTTGTTCAACCATTATTGTGCGGATAATCCTAGATGTTCAATATGTGATGATGCAATTGAAACTACTTTCTATGCATTAAGGGATTGCGCTTGGGTACGGAGTGTTTGGGATGTTCTTGTTCGACCGGATCTGCGGGGAAGATTTGTTGGTATCTCCTCGGCAAGAGAGTGGGTTAATGATTGTCTCTCCCAAGAGCTTGGGTGGGATGAGTCGTTTCTAGGTATAATAGATTGGGAAACTACTTTTCGAGTAGGTGTCTATGGTATATGGAATAGGAGGAATGTCTGGGGTTTTTCTGAGGAACAACCATCTAGCAGTGGTACTCTTTGGTGGATTAAAAAACAGGCTCATGAGTGGTAGTGTGCTAAGGTCAATAGGAAGATTGAGTTAGATGAGCTGTTTGTAACATAGTGTATATTAGTTGGTTAGCTTGTTTCAACTTTCTACTATTTTTTTTACCCTTTTTGATAATGGAATATCCTTTTTTCACCCAAAAAATGTATACTATAATTTTGATCCTATAATTATTTTCTAGTTCTAAAATTATTTTTCTTCAATAATATTAGGGTGGCAAGCTCTTAGTAGTTTGTCATGCACTTTGTAGTGGAATGTGGCAAGTCTTCCACGTAATATTTGTATAAGTTAATCGACCAGAAAAAATAATAAATCTCTGAATTTTTCTATATAAATGTCACGCCCCGAATTCGGGCTTGCCTAAACCTGAAGCGGACATGCTGTGCCCACAACGACACAATGCTCAAAACTTAAAAGAGTACAAGGAAAGCAGAAATAGGAATATCATTCATTAAACGAAAGTTCAAAAGATGAACAAAATATATAATGGATGGAGTTCTATTAACGATATAACAAAACCTGAAACAACTTTCTATTCCCTGGTCCCCAAGCTAATTTTTAATCTCCTCCGACTCAATCACGCTTAGAACCAACTTGAACTAGAAGAAGAACTGGAGTGAGTATGATTACTCGGTACGCGGAGAACAAATCATAACCTTTGGGATTGAACATGTGTTTACCAATTATCCTTAATTAAATAAAAATCCCTTTTGAAGTTCAAAACATTTTTTGGGCAAAACTGTAATTTTAGAAAGTTTGAAAATAATCTTGACCTTGAAAACAATATGTTTGCAAAGTTCAAGGACTAAACTATAAAATCCACAAACATGTTTTCTAATAAATAATAATTTATACTTTCAAATATCCTTTAAAACAGTTTCCTGAACATATTTTCCAAAACATATCTTAACTGGAATCAGACTTTCTCAAAACAATTATCATGTATACAACGTTCTCAGAACAGCCCTCAAAACAATACTCTTCAGATCATAACTTTAACACTGAGCTCAAGACAGTACAAAGGACAATAATGAGTCAATTACATAATATCAAGTCTGACTGTCTATCCCGCCAAGTAGGCCAAACATATAGGGTGGGGCTTTTTTTCGTAGCCCAAGGAGTTCAAATATAGGTGGGACATATCCCCGACGATTAATCCAGAGATAAATCAGAAGCTCAATATCCAAAACAAATATGAAATGCTCATTTCCAAAATAAACACATTTAGCAAATTCTTCATTATTTTCATACAAAAACTCATCCAAATACCAACTTAACCATACCCATCACTTGTTCAATCCAATTATTATATTCAATTAAAATATAGTCAAATTTTTATAATTAATAAAACATTTACATAGTTAAGGTTTATTCTCTACTTATCTCGAAACAAAGATAAACTCTGAATTAGCTCGATTTATATGAGTTTCGGAGCCTTCCTGGATACTCCCTAACATTAACCAAATAAAATTCCTAAATCCAGTGAGGTTCTAAAAAATTATATCTTAAAATCCTAAATAGGAAACCTAAACCATTTCCAACTAAACCATATACTATCTAAAGAAAGAAATGGAAAATAAAATAAGAAACTTACCCAAGCTGCTTCAGAAGTCTTGAGATCAAAAGGAAAAGAAACAAAAATCCTATATAAAGTTTATGGTGTATATATATACATATATATAAGGGAGATGAGAGGCGGTCGGTGGGTAGGGGAAGGGAATCAAGGCTAACGTGGGAAGAGGGGAAAGAGGAGTAGTGGTGTAAAAAAAGTTTGAGGTAGAAGGGAATCTTAGATGCTAAGTTTTTTTTTTTTTTTGGTCTTACAATTTTTTAGGTAAAATGAGACCCAGGTATATATATTAACCAAACCAAAATAATTACATATGGGGAGTGCACTTTGTAGAACCATCCAACAAAGTTGGTTCCCAAGCTTGCCTAAATCCCTTGACGCGGTACAATAAGATTGGAAACAACATGAATAGATTCAAGCCTATAATCTAAGTCATGAATGAATTTATTCCGAAGACGCAAATAATGTACACCCCGTCTCGAAAAACATACCTCCCAAATCAACCTTGACACAGGGCTTTTCACTTTACTTATGCAATTACTTTTTTTTGGTAGCTCGAGTCACTGCATACCTCTCCTTTACAGTCGACTAACTATACATACCTTAATCATATTGTAGATAAAGCGACGCTTCTCTTCTAATATGGAATTAGATAATGATCATAAAAGCGTTATAACGCAATATAGAGCCTGTAGAAATCAAGTCTTCTTCTTCTGCCTTAGTGGGACGCTCGAAGCCGGCTGCCATCCTAGAGCCAAAGACGGTTAACCGAACGTAGGCTGGAAGTACAGAACGGATTTCAATCAAAAATACCGGGCTTGAATGCACTCTTCCTACTTAAGCTAGAAAGGCTATTCGATCTCTTTCACACTTAGTTTGCTTTCTTAATCTAGATTTTGTTGGTGTGCATTGATTGTCAGTTAGCAGGGGAATCCTGAAAGACAGGAAGATGCGGATAAAACAATAGATTGATAGAAAGACCAGACGGATCAACCACTGACAAGTCGACTCCCACCAGCCTGTGATATATGATCGGGTACAAGGACCGGTGTCATATGGATGTTTTTCTGAGGCGGAGTCCCACCCTCCCTTTATTGGTTGACAGGACTTCCCCAGTGTCATCATCGACATGTTCATATAACATCTCACCCCTTTTGAATAAGAAAGGATGTTCGTACTTTAGGGTATTTAACCTTCTTCATCGAAGGCTTGCATTGATAGGGAAAGGGAAGATGAGAATATCCCATCTCCTTATGCAAGTTCAAATCCACCCATGAAGCACATTCTTGTGGAGAGAAGAATTCCTCCTACACTGAAGGAAGTGGCAGAGACTTCCAACCTCCTGTGCCCAAGGATAGTCGCGGATGGCATGGAGAGTTATCTCCGAGCTAGCACCACAGAAGTGACAATGCACTCTAGACAGATGCCTCGACTATAAAGAAGCTGCTTTGTGAACGAATAATCATGGCAAACAAACCAGAGCAACAAGGGTAGACGCCCCAGACTTTCAAAGTGCCAAAGATCATGCCAACAACCTCCCTTTGATGAGCCCGCCTGACGCCACCCACAAATAATTTCATAAGCCAACTTAAGAGAAAATTTTTTCTCCCCTTCAAACTCCCAAGAAATCTAAATATCAGTTGACCAGTGTAATCCTCACAACAATATATGAAACCCACGACCAACACTATGCCAAGTATATGAGTTGTTCTCTTTACAACCCAAAACCAACGTTGCCTACAAATTCCCATATTTACCACGTACCACTTTACTCCACAAATCTTTCTGTTGCACAAGCCGTCACCCAAGCTTCACCATATATGCCATGTTCAAGTGCGTTAGATTAGGAATAGCAAGACCTCCCAATTCTTTCGGTTTATAAACACGATCCCAAGCAACAGTGTGGAGAGTTCTTTTTCGCTCCGAATCACCCCAGAAAAAATTCCTATGAATTTTTTCCAAAGCCGCAATGGTATGTTGTGGAAGCTTAGTAGATTGCATAACATATGCATAAGTAGTAGCTGAACTAGTATTAATCACTGTAATCTCGCCGTCTTAGACATCGTATTCCTCTTCCAACCAGCAAGTTTTTTGTTAACTATATCCACCAAAAAGCCATAAGTCTTTATACCTACTCCATTATGTAAAAGAGAGACACTGAGATAGGTACTAAGACTTCAAATTTGAGTGATTTGGAATCGCTGACTAATAGTAGCAGCCAAATGCGGATCGATATTAACTGAAACAAACAACTTAGAATTGGATGGGTTCATTTTCTGACCAGACTCTGAGCAGAAAGAGGACGAAACATTCTCTATAACTTGCCCTTGTGATATGGATGCTTCCCCAAATAGCAATAAATCATCTTAAAAAAATAAGAGATGCCCTGGCTATCTCTTCTAGCCTTCATGGACTTCCATCTATTATTATTCACAAAATTCTGAATAGAAAGACTAAGCAATTCCAGACAAAGGATAAAGAGATACGGAGATAATATATCTCCTTGTCTAAGTCCCTAAGAAGGTGTAACTTTCTTCCAATGGCTCCTCATTCCATAACACAGACAAAGATGCAGAAGAAATAAATAATTTAATCAAAGATACCATAGTAGAGTTAAAGCCACTCTTACAGATAATCTTCTCCAAGGACTAGCTAATGCATTCATAGGCTTTTTCAATGTCTAATTTGGGTCATCCACCCTTTCTATCCCTTTTTCTTCTGCATTGAATGAATCAACTCCTGCGCCATAATTGTTGGATCCGTAGGCAAAAACAAAATAAAATAAGACTACGGAAATCCATCAACAGGATCTGCACATACTAGAAAAACCGATTAGATAGAAATTACCTCAATGTTTTGATTGTTCGGTGTGGAGGCGCTGCTTTTTATGCTTCGCCATCTACTGGTATCCACGCGAAGAACTCCTCTGCAAGCGATCGGGATGCTAGCCCCCTTCTATGTTCTGAAAACTGTTCAGAGCTGATCCTGACTATCTGGTAATCGGTTGTATTTCGGAGAGAGGAGGCTAGATACTATATTGCTGTTCTAGGATTTAGGGTTTTGTTTTTCTTTAATCAAATAAAGGACGGCTGCCAAGAAAAGGTTAACATAACCTTTTATAGCTGTCAATATCAAAACCCTAACTGTCATCTAATGACAGTTTAATCTCGTCCTTCTATTCCTATAGTCATCCAACGGTTGGATGAGTAATATTAAGTAATTAATTTCATTCATTCGATTAAATAAAATTAATTACTTATTAACTTACCAGAAAATACAATATAGAATCTGATTCCCCTTTTGTATACGTTCAATGAATCTGGACACAATCTAGATCCATTGAACGTGGACATTATGCTCACAAGATCGTCTATGCGTGTGACCCTGTAGGTTCACTTAATGTTGGCAGTGAATGAAAAATGTACTAGACATTTATTAACAAAACATAAGCGGCCTCTAGCAAGATATTATGCTTACCCAAGTTAAGTAAATGCAATAATAACCTAGCATCAGATTTAATATTTAGTCATTTTGTCACATGATATCCTAATTAAGTATAAGGCATGGACTAAGTCATCCTTATAAAACTTAATTAACCATTTACTTGATCACTAGGCAGATGTTCCAACAAATAATGTTAATAACACCTTATTAATACTTATTTGAGCATGGCCATGCATATTTTTCAGTCTTCTTTATCAAGGGGCCCATGGATATCTCTCTCTAAAAGGATAGGGACAAATCCCTTTCACTATCTCCAATAGTCAAGCCATGACAAGAAAATAAGCCAACCAATAGTTATAATAATCACCTAATTAAAAGTGATGTTTGACTATGGCAAAACATATTTTCTCCCCATGCAAGAAACATTAGAAACATTAGATCAAAGGACACCAAATATAAAACTGAGAAGAAATACTTATAACTTAAACCCATGCAATATTTCTTCTTCACTTTGGGTCATGTCCAATACAATATTCTCAAAATGCATTTATGAATTGATTTTATATCTCATATTCATGATCAGTAAAACTTGACCATCAATCAACTTCACACTAGTTTACAAGATGTAATAAACTAGGGACAAATAAGAATAGTATTTTATTAGCTATAAGGGTTTTACTATCAAGTCACATACTTGATGACCAAGAGCATAAAATACAATTCAAAAATACATGCTTCATAAATAATGTGAGTCAATTGGTCTTAGGGCATATACTAACAATAATGACTTGCCCTACCACCAATTTGACATGACTCTCAAACTCATTGACCTAGTATGACTCTCATGTTTAAGTTGTGGGAGTGGCCTTGTCAATGGACCTGCGACATTGTCATTGGTGTCTACTTTGCAAATTTTAACATCTCCACGATCAATAATTTCTCGAATGAGATGGAAACGCCTGAGAATATGTTTGGATTGTTGATGAGATCTAGGTTCCTTAGCTTGTGCAATGGCTCCTGTATTATCAAAATATAGTTCCACTGGGTTCACAATGCTAGGAATTACACCTAGTTCTGTGATGAACTTTCGGATCCAAACTGCCTCCTTGGCTGCACCAGAAGCATCCACATACTCAGCCTCTGTAGTAGAATAGGCCATGGTATCTTGCTTTGAACTCTTCCAGCTCACAGCACCTCTATTCAAACAAAACACAAATCCAGATTGCGATCTAAAATCATCTACATCAGTCTGAAAGCTAGCATCCGTGTAACCATTTACAACAAGCTCTCCTTCCTGACCTCCGTAGATCAAAAACATCTCTTTAGTCCTTCTTAAGTACTTGAGAATGTTTTTGACTGCAGTCCATTACGGTTCACCAGGATTTGACTGGAATCTACTAGTCATGCTTAATGCATACGAGACATTTGGGCTAGTGAGTAACATGGCGTACATGATAGATCCAATTGCAGAAGCGTAAGGAATCTTACTCATGCGTTCTGTGTCCTCCCTTATGGTAGGACTTTGAGACTTACTGAGTTTAACGCCATGTGACATTGGCAAGAATCCTCTCTTAGAATCTTGTATACTTAACCTTTTCAGTACCTTGTCAATATATCCACTCTGACTTAGGCCAATTAGGTTTTTAGATCTATCTCGATAGATCCTAATACCTAGAATATAGGCTGCTTCGCCTAAATCTTTCATTGAAAAACACTTCCCCAACCAAGTTTTTACACTTTGCAAAGTGGGGATGTCATTCCCAATTAAGAAGATGTCATCGACATAGAGTACTAAGAAGACTACTGCATTTTCTGTAACCCTTTTGTAGACACAAAGTTCATTATCATTCTTGATGAAATTGAGTTCTTTAATTGCTTCATCAAAACGAAGATTCCAACTTCGAGATGCTTGCTTCAAGCCATAAATGGATCTTTGAAGTTTACACACTTTACTAGAATTCAAAGGATGAATAAAACCTTCAGGTTGTGTCATATACACATCCTCCAGTAGATTTCCATTAAGAAAAGCAGTTTTAACATCCATTTTCCATATTTCATAATCATAATATGCTGCAATGGCAAGTAGAATTCTAATTGACTTAAGCATTACAACTAGAGAAAATGTTTCATCATAGTCTATACCATGAGTTTGTTTATAACCTTTTGCTACCAATCGTGCTTTGTAAGTGTGCACATTTCCATCCATGTCAGTTTTCTTTTTGAAAACCCATTTACACCCTATGGTCTTGCAACCTTCAGGTGGATCAATCAAAGTCCAAACTTGATTATCATGCATGGATTGCATTTCTGATTTCATAGCCTCTAGCCATTTGCTAGATTCAGGACTATGAATAGCATCTTGGTAGGAATTAGGTTCACCTTGATCAATAAGATCAATATTATGATTCTCAGTTACAAGAAATCCATATCTCTGTGGTATCTGAGGAATCCTACCAGACCTTCTTGGGCCTTGTGTCAAAGGTTCAAGCTCAGTATGTATACGCGAGTCTAACTGAGTGTCCATACTCGGTTCAGAAATGGTCTGCTGTCCTTGAGCTTCTTCAAGATGGATTCTACTCCTACTAACTCTTTTGGAAACGAATTCCCTTTCAAGGAAAATTCCGTTCCGAGCAACAAACACTTTGTTTTCAGATGGAAGATAAAAATAGTATCCTTTAGTTTCCTTAGGATATCCCACAAATAGACACTTATCAGATTTGGGTGCTAGTTTTTCAGATAATGATCGGTTTACATAAGCATCACATCCACAAATTTTGTGAAATGCTAAACTAGGTTGTTTCCTGGTCCATATCTCATATGGTGTCTTCTGAACAGCTTTAGATGGAAATCTATTTAATATGAATGCAGCAGTTTCTAGAGCATAACCTCAAAAAGAAATTGGAAGATCTATTTAACTCATCATAGATCGAACCATATCCAATAGAGCTCGATTTCTGCGTTCAGACACACCATTCCATTGTGGTGTTCCTGGTGGAGATACTATCCCACAATTTTTTAGATGTTCGTCGAACTCTTGGCCTAAGTATTCACCACCTCGATCTGATCAAAGTTATTTGATACTCCTTCCAAGTTAATTCTGTACTTCATTTTGAAATTTCTTAAACTTTTGAAAGGAATCAGATTTATGTTTCATTAGATAGACATAATCATATCTACTGAAATCATCTGTGAATGTAATGAAATACTGAAAACCTCCTCTGGCTTGTGTGTTCATTAGCCCACATACATCAGTATGGATAAGTTCCAATAAATCGGTAGCCCTTTCACTTTGCCCTGTAAATGGACTTTTAGTCATTTTACCCAATAAACAAGAATCACATTTTCATAAGACTCAAGGTCGAATGAAGATAAAAGTCCATCTTGATGGAGTTTGGATATTCGTTTCTCATTTATATGGCCCAAACGACAATGCAAGAAGTAAGTTGGATTTAAATCATTAGATTTAAATTTCTTTGTATTTATGTTATAGATGGGCTTACTAATGGAATCATGTAGGTTAAGAATGTAAAGTCCATTACATAAAGAGGCATCCTCATAGAAAATACCATTTTTATAAATAGAACTTTTACCATTCTTAGTATTAAACTCAAAACCATCAATATCCAAACAAGAAACTGAAATGATATTCCTACTCATAGCAGGAACATAATAACAATCTTTAAGTTCAATTATAAGCCCAGTAGGCAAAAGTAAATCAAATGTCCCTACAGCTACAGCAGCAACTTTTGCTCCATTTGCAACTCACAGGTTAACCTCTCCCTTTGCCAAAGATCTACTCATGTTGAGTCCCTGCACATTTACACAAATGTAAGCTCCACATTCGGTATCTAATACCCATGAAGTAGGAGTAGACATTAATTTCTATAACGAAAATACCTAAAGCGGCAGTCTCACTGGCCTTTTGCTTCTTCTTTTCTTCCAAGTAGAGCTTGCAATTCGTCTTCGAATGACCAAGTTCATTGCAGTGGAAGCAAGTCCCTTCCTTTGATGGTTTAACCTTGGGCTTGGGCTTCTGCTTGCCTTTACCCTTTTTGGCCATATCCTTTCCCTTTCCCTTTCCCTTGTTCTTCTTGAACTGCCCCTTCTGAACCCTCAGAACATTAGGAGTAGACTTCCTAATATTTTGTTCAGCCTGCTTGAGCATCCCGTGCAATTCATTTATGGACTTTTCCATATTATGCATATTGAAGTTCATGACAAACTGATCGTAGTCAGAAGTCAAAGAGGCCAAGATCATATCAGTAGCCAAGTCATGACTTACATGTGCTCCAAGTTTTTCGAGCAGATCAAAATACCCTTTCATCTTAAGGACATGAGCACGAACTGAAGTGCCAGGGGTCATTTTGCAGCTATTCAACGCCTTAGTGGTAAGATATCTCTCTTGACGTGCTTGCTCTTGGAACATTTCCTTGAGCTGTTTTATCATTTCATAAGCCTCAACTTCCTCGAATTGCTTTTGCAACTCAGATTCCATTGTAGCCAACATGAGACATGTCACATCGTTAGAATCATCCTTGTGCTTACTATAAGCATCCTTTTCGACTCTAAGGGCGTTGTTAGCTGTTGATTAGGGATAGGGTTCTCAAGTACATATAGCTTTTTTTCTTGTTTAAGGACAATCCTTAAATTTCGTGCCCAAGCAAGAAAGTTAGTCCCACTAAGCTTATTCTTTTCAAGCACGGATCGCAACAAGGTGTTTGAATTGTTTGAGGCCATTATCCACATAGAATTTGCAAAGTAAAATTAAATAAATGAAGCATTAAATTTTTCCTGAAATATTCAACACTTGATATAAATCATGGGTATAAAAATTCATTTTATTCTAATCATAAGTAAGCTTTGGCTTACCACCCACAATTAGAGAAAAATGTATTAATGGGATTTACATCTATATGTATTGGAAAAATCCCATATGATGTTCTAGGCTCAAAACCGTTTTGATAGCCTAGTTAAGCCAAACCATTCCAAGCATATGGAAATCACCACTTTCCATCTTCCCCTACTTAGTAACCACTTATCTCTTGCTTTGGCAATGAGACAAAATGATGATCCAAGCATGGAGAAGTGCTTATGATCATAGGAGGTATTTTCGACTTAATTTTTAAATGGTTTCAAAAACCTGCTTCCTTTTATTTGTATATTATTTCACAAAACATATATCCAAAAATAAAAGGAAATAAAATAAACATCACTTGCATAATATATACATCAAATAAAACGTGTCATAGCATGACCCCAATCCTATATTGACTTCCACGAGCCTCATGGAAGTCAAAGGTCAATCTAGGTAAGTCTCATCTCCATGAGCTTGCCTCCAATGTCTTGGCCTTCTAATCTTGTTACATAGGACAGAAAACATACATAGGAATAGGAAATAGAATTAACCTATTCTAATAAAGCTTGATAATATTACATCAATGAAAATAACGACACGCAGTTTAAAAAACATACAACCCATTAACAAAATAAGCCAATCAATCACAAGAGGTAAAGGGCCATGCTATACACAATGCATCTAAAGATAGAAAAAAACATGCCAAAAAAAACAACAAGGGGGTTCCGGGGGCGAAACCCCCGGAAGAAAACGACAGTCCCGCTGGCCGGTCAGCGGGCGGGGTCAAGGGGCAGCTCCTTTGCGGGGGGTTTGAGGGGACAGCGCCCCCGGAAAGAAAAACCAATTTTCCTTTCTAACTCATTGAATGAGTTATTGCCGTCATAAACCCTAAAATCATGCCGCCAGAAATTTTTGTTTAAAAGTTAAACATTAAATTATGTGATTCTGCATATTAGTTTAACAATTAAATTGCACAGATTACAGAGTGTACGCCAAACAATTTGGCTGTAACAACATTCTGTTTAATTAATCGCATTAATAAGTAAAACAGAATATGATATATGCGAATCCTATAATTCAATTTACTCTGATTATTACACTAATCAGAAACCTTACTATAAGGCCGATTGAAAACAACACATGTAATCAAAGCGGTAACAGATAAAATCAGTAAAACTAGTATATACGAGGCTTTGATACCACTGTTGGATCCATAGGCAAAAACAAAATAAAATAAAACTACGGAAATCCACTAACAGGATCTGCACATACTAGAAAAACCAATTGGATAGAAATTACCTCAATGTTTTGATTGTTCGGTGTGGAGGCGCTGCTTTTTACGCTTCGCCCTCTACTGGTATCCACGCGACGAACTTCTCTGCAAGCGATCGGGATGCTAGCCCCTTCTGTGTTCTGAAAACTGTTCAGAACTGATCCTGACTATCTGGTAATCAGTCGTATTTCGGAGAGAGGAGGCTAGATACTATATCGCCGTTCTAGGGTTTAGGGTTTTGTTTTTCTTTAATCAGATAAAGGACGGCTGCCAAGAAAAGGTTAACATAACCTTTTATAGCTGTCAATATCAAAACCCTAACTGTCATCTAATGACAGTTTAATCTCGTCCGTCTATTCCTATAGTCATCCAACGGTTGGATGAGTAATATTAAGTAATTAATTTCATTTATTCGATTAAATAAAATTAATTACTTATTAACTTACCAGAAAATACAATATGAAATCTGATTCCCCTTTTGTATACGTTCAATGAATCTGGACACAATCTAGATCCATTGAACGTGGACATTATGCTTACAAGATCGTCTATGCGTGTGACCCTGTAGGTTCACTTAATGTTGGCAGTGAATGAAAAATGTACTAGACATTTATTAACAAAACATAAACGGCCTCTAGCAAGACATTATGCTTACCCAAGTTAAGTAAATGTAATAATAACCTAGCATCAGATTTAATACTTAGTCATTTTGTCACACGATATCCTAATTAAGTATAAGGTATGGACTAAGTCATCCTTATAAAACTTAATTAACCATTTACTTGATCACCAGGCAGATGTTCCAACAAATAATGTTAATAACACCTTATTAATACTTATTTGAGCATGGCCATGCATATTTTCCAGTCTTCCTTATCAAGGGGCCCATGGATATCTCTCTCTAAAAGGAGGGGGACAAATCCCTTTCACTATCTCCAATAGTCAAGCCACGACAAGAAAATAAGCCAGCAAATAGTTATAATAATCACCTAATTAAAAGTGATGTTTGACTATGGCAAAACATATTTTCTCCCCATGCAAGAAACATTAGAAACATTAGGTCAAAGGACACCAAATATAAAACTGAGAAGAAATACTTATAACTTAAACACATGCAATATTTCTTCTTCACTTTGGGTCATGTCCAATACAATATTCTCAAAATGCATTTATGAATTGATTTTATATCTCATATTCATGATCATTAAAACTTGACCATCAATCAACTTCACACTAGTTTACAAGATGTAATAAACTAGGGACAAATAAGAATAGTATTTTATTAGCTATAAGGGTTTTACTATCAAGTCACATACTTGATGACCAAGAGCATAAAATACAATTCAAAAATACATGCTTCATAAATAATGTGAGTCAATTGGTCTTAGGGCATATACTAACAATAATGACTTGCCCTACCACCAATTTGACATGACTCTCAAACTCATTGACCTAGTATGACTCTCATGCTTAAGTTGTGGGAGTGGCTTTATCAATGGATCTGCGACATTATCATTGGTGTCTACTTTGCAAATTTTAACATCTCCACGCTCAATAATTTCTCGAATAAGATGGAAACGCCTGAGAATATGTTTGGATTGTTGATGAGATCTAGGTTCCTTAGCTTGTGCAATGGCTCCTGTATTATCAAAATATAGGTCCACTGGGTTCACAATGCTAGGAATTACACCTAGTTCTGTGATGAACTTTCGGATCCAAACTGCCTCCTTGGCTGCACCAGAAGCATCCACATACTCAGCCTCTGTAGTAGAATAGGCCATGGTATCTTGCTTTGAACTCTTCCAGCTCACAACACCTCCATTCAAACAAAACAAAAATCCAGATTGCGATCTAAAATCATCTACATCAGTCTGAAAGCTAGCATCCGTGTAACCATTTACAACAAGCTCTCCTTCCTGACCTCCGTAGATCAAAAACATCTTTTTAGTCCTTCTTAATTACTTGAGAATGTTTTTGACTGTAGTCTAATGCGGTTCACTAGGATTTGACTGGAGTCTGCTAGTCATGCCGATTACACCTGATATGTATGTTTTAAAAACAAGGGATGAACTACTAAACTAAGCAATAGGCAAGTGGACCTATCACTGTAGTAAACAAGTTATACCCGAGTGTCAAATCTCGAGGAACGTTAAAGGCTTAAGTACCAATCGCTTTTCTAATGTTTAGTCTAAAGAAAAGTTGATTTTAAAGAAGAATTAAACTAAAACTGAAAACAGTTTAACCACTAAAGAAAGCAAAGCAATAAAATTAAGGTTTAAAAACTTATAAAAGCAAGAGTTTGGATTGTGGAATCCTTTTAATCTTTGTTACTAATTCAATTGGAAAACTTTAAAGAAAACGATGTTAAATTAATTAAGTTGGGTCATCACAACTAATCAGTAATCCGTATCTCTAGTAGGGATGGCCAGTGGTCCGGGCTGGCCCGCTAACCCGCACAGTTCGGCCCGCCACAGCACGGATTAGGCCCGGCCAAACTTGTGAGGTGGTGGTTCAATGAGGCGGGTTGAGTCGGGCCTAAATTTTCTTGATTCACAGCCCAGACTAGCGGGTCCATAAAAATAAGCCCAGCCTACGAATCGGCCAAGCTCATTAACCAACTCGGCCCAGTTTGCTGGACCGCGGGCTGAATGAATGGCCCAATTTCTAACCATTGCTGGGCTTCCCAATTTCCCAAAATTGTTGAATATTGCCGTCACTTACCGTTGGTAATGTCAACCATCGTATTGTTGGGCTGCGAGCTTTTTACCTTTTTTATTAAAATAAACTCAACCTCAACTTTTTATTTCTTCTATAAATATACCCTAATTCAATACATTCTTCACACCAATAATCATCAATTCTAATGTTCCATCTTCTCTTAAACTCTCTCATATCTCTCTCTAGTCTCAACACAGTTGCAATTTATTTAATTTTTTGATAATATTTTTGAAGAATTGTTCCAATTTCGGTTTCAGAGGAAGGAATCGAATAACAGAAGAAATGTCGGGAAAAAATCAAACTTCTCAACTCTCTTCGTACTTCCAATTTCAAAATAGTTTGTTTTTCTCAACTTCTCAATTTACTTTATTTACAATAATTTGTTTTTTTAATATTTATTTGTTTACATTCATTATTATAATTTCTTTTTTTAATTTTTAATACTTATTTGTTTACTTAATCATTATTATTATTATTATTATTATTATTATTATTATTATTATTATGGATCCTCCAAGATCAAGAATTGCACCACCTCACACCGTCGATTTTGAATAAAATGAAGAACCTAGTATGCCTCCCCCTTTCAAAAATACACCCACTAGTAGTACTATAAAAAGAACCTCTTGGGCTTGGAATGTTTTTGAAGAAATAAGTAATCAAGCTGGATGTAAACTTTATAAACAAGAATTTACACATAAAACTGGTAGTGGCACAGGTACACTAACAAGACATATAAATAAATACCACCCTAGTTTAATGACAGTTTTAACTAGACAAACTCAAATAGGTTCTACTAGTTCCAGTGCAATGACTAGTTTTAAATATGGTAGTGCTGTAGTAAAAAAAGTAGTTAAGTGGGTATCAACTGATAGACTTCCTTTATCCTTACCTTCTAGTACTCCATGTGTAATATTCGTACAACAAGCATTTCAACCGGCATTTAAAAAAATTCCTAGAACTACACTTAGGAGGGAAATTCTTCAAATTTTTAAGGAAGAAAAGACGTACTTGCTGCAATTTTGAATCTTCTTCTAGTAGATTTGCACTTACTTGTGATTCTTGGCAAGTAGTTACTTCTGAACATTTTATGTGCATTACATGTCATTGGTTTGATGAAAATTGACTTTTAAACAAAAAAATCATTGGTGTTAAAAATTTTGAACATCCACATACTGGTATGTTTTCTTTGATAATGCTTCAAATAATGATGCTTCAATTTCAATTTTAAAAAATATATTAAGACTACCTTTAGATAGTAAATTATTTTATATTAGATGTGCATTCATATTTTGAATTTGAATGTAAAAGAATGTTATGCTCATGTTGACCATGTTATTAAAACTATTAGAGACATTATTTTTTTCATTGGATCTTCCGGTCCTAGATTGCAAACTTTTAAACAACTTTGTAGAGAATGTAATAAACCTTATAAAAATTTTCAAACTGATGTTACTACAAGGTGGATCTCAACTCATTTAATGTTACTAAGTACTTTTGATTACAAATATGAACTTATCGAATTTACATTAGCAATAATGGACCATATCTTGATGAATGTATTTTTGATGAAGCTTATGTTGTAGCTAACTTTTTAAAAACTTTTGCAACAATAACTAACCATTTATCAGGATAATACTACCCCACTACTCATCATGTGCTACCCATAATGCTTAAAGTTTCATATGGTTTTAGAGAATTTAGACCACATTCCATAAACGGTCCTATGATTTAAGATATTGAAACTAAAATTTTAAGTATTGCGAAAATTTTCCTGTGTTATATTGTATTGCTGTACTCTTAGACCCTCGTTATAAAACTGATGGTTTTGAACGTTTGCTTGATTATTTTTATGCGTATTTAGATACTAGATTTGAATCATATCTATCATCTGAAAGAAATCTAACTAATTTAAAAGCTTCTGCATCTAATGCATTAAAAGAGCTATACTTGATGTACGAGGGTGACCTTAAAGAACAGAATGGTGGGTGATGATCGGGTACTGGCCCGAGCTCAAGTGGAAGTTCAAGTTAAGAGGCAACTTATGGAGCTGATATGGATGTTCACCGGCTTTGCAGCCCGTGTCCATCATCATCTTCGAGAAGTCCTTTTTCTGAGTTCTCTATATACCTATTTGCCTACCGAGTTCAAGATAACGTAAATGATTGGGACATTCTTGGATGGTGGAAGAGTAATGCGGTACAATATCCTAACCTATCTAAGATTGCTCGTGACATCCTAACAACTCCGTTTTCTACGGTGGCTTCTGAAAGTGCATTTTCTATGAGTTGTCGTATTCTCGACGAAACAAGAAGCTAATTGTCCTATAATACCTTAGAGGCACTCATGTGTCTAGCCGATTGGTATTTGCAAGAAGATAGGATTGTCGGGCTATTGAATACCGAGGATGAAAATGACGACGATGACGACGGAGAAGCAACAACAAGCCAAACTTACTAAAATGTAATAGAATAGTTATTAATTAGAATATTATTATTTGCAATTACTTTTGGGAGGTTTAGTCCCTAAGTCCCCCTCCTTTGTAAATTTTATTTTGTCATTATAAAACCGGTAGAGGTCCATGCCAAAACCCCTACCACTTCGAGGTGGCTTTCTTAAATAATTTTTTCATAAACTTTAAGTTTTCTAAACTTAATTAAAAAGAACTTAAGGGTTTTAAACTTAATAAAAAAAACCTTTAAGTTTCTAAACTTAATAAAAGAAATCTTTAAGTTTCTAAACTTAATAAAATAAAAACTTTAAGTTTCTAAACTTAAGTATGTAATGTTCATTTAAAAAAAATCCAGCTCGCCCGCCCCAGCTCACTTGGTCTAGTCTAGGGAAGTGGGTCGTGCCGAGCTAATATTTTTCAGTCCAGACTGGCCCACTGGCCCACATGGCTGGCCCAACTACTTGTAACAAATTCAGTGGATCGGCCCAGCTCCGCCCAGATTCGTTGGGCTGGCCCACTAGCCATCACTAATCTCTAGGAGAAAGCCACTCTACTCACCAAACCCTTAGAGGAAAATCGCTTCTCTCCCTAATAAATTATGAGCGCAGTAATATTATGTGATTTAATAGACCTAAAAGTGCAATATCATATCTCTAATTAATTGCCCCAATTAACCCCCAATTAGTTGCCCTAGAACGCTCTTCCTTTTTCAATTTTAAGCATTCTTGCGATAAATCTAATCTCGCGACAATTAAATTGCAAACAAGCACAATTGGAAGACAACTTAATTAGAAAAAATATTGAATTCATCAAATTAAACCAAAATCATTATAATCAAGAACTATGGTTCAACCCTCATCCAAACAAAAAGAACTACTCAATAATCATTGTATAAAAACTAAAATTAAACATTTAATTCAATAAAAATTAAAGAAAAGAAAGCTTAGGAGGAAGATTGAAGCCGCAACCGCAATCCTGAACGTCTCCCAAGCTCGTCTCTTGAGTCGCCCAATTGAAGCTTGAAATCTTGATATTGAAAAATCTTCGAATCTTTATCTCTAAGAACTAAATTACAGAAATTCTAATGATTACCTAACTAATTAAATGTAAAAATTGAAGAATTGTCTAACTTAAGTCAACCCCTAATTATCTACTAACTACTTCTAACTGCTTTTTTTTTTTTTTTTTTTGACCAAATAGCAGAATAACCTATTAATAGGGAAAAATCACATCAAAATAGAGTTAAAATTGGATTATAACTACTCCAGCTGGGAGCAACTCGTATGGTCAGTCGAGCTCTATCGTCCGCGGTAGGATTCTACCCAAAATTTCCTTTGCAGTCGGGACATACTGTCAACGGTAGGGTAGCCTACCGTCGCCAGTAGGGTTCTGTCCTAACTCCGCTAGTAACTTCAAGACCTACTGTTAGCAGAAAGTTGGCCTACCTCAGGCACTAGGTTATCTTTATTGATACTGTTGGCTTCGTCTTTGTTGTTTTCACTCCGTTTTTTACCTTTTTCTATTTTCATCGTTTTCTCATTTTGAAAGCACATAAGACAAAAATAAGGGGTATTAGTGCAAAATATGTATTTTTACATATTAAAAACAACATAAAACAATGAAAATAACATATAGAAGTATAGACAATAAAGCACATATCAACACCATAGCTGATCAATCCGTTCCATAACCATTGTCTCTGATTTTTTTCCATGTGTATTGAGGACCAGAAAACCCCGTCTATGAAGCCACAAGCATTCATTGTGTCCCAAAGAGGTTGAGCTTTGGCCTAACTATGTCCACAGCCTCCAAATTTATCCAAACCTATAAGAGTTTGGTTGACATCCTGGTATGACTCGGGATATACAAGAAACAGTAGAGTTAATGCAAGGGCTGATCACGAGAGCAAAGGCAAAGAAAATGGAAGAGGAATACAAGGGTGAAGTAGCTTTGTTCGAGAAGATGATCCAAGACCTTGCTTGGCACGTGCTAGAGGAACAACGAGAAGAGTTTGGAGGATCAAAAAGCCTTTCTATTTTCAAGGGTACAAATGGAAGAAACTAAGGAAGCAAGCTTGGAAGGGTTGAAAGCTTCAAAAACCAAAGGAGGAGCCATTTCGGGACCCTATCATCGTCGATAGGTTCCACCCTAACATCACCGATAGGATTCTGGTTGCAAAAAGCTGAAGAAAAATGACCTACCACAGACAGTAGGTCGGGACCTACTGTCTTTAGCAGGTTTCGGCTAAAGGGAGAAATTGTGAAGTTTCTAACTTCCTTAACTATTCTTTTGGGTTGTAAACTTGTGGTGAATTATATCTAAGTGGTCTAAGTATCTTTTAAACTCTTTTAAGTTAATTTAATACTTACGGTATACTACTAATTGTAAAACCACTATATATATATATATCCTTATGTTGGCAACAATTTGGCCAACACACATTCAATAAAAAATTTCTAAGAGAAAACTAGGGTTATGAAGATTTCTTCTTCTTTCATGTAAATTAAGTATTCCTATTGTATAATCTCTTGACAAGAAACTTCTTAATCTTCAAATTTAAGAGGCCAAGTCTAATTTCAAATCCTATTCATCCCTTGAGGTGCCAATTATCTAGTTCGTGTTACTTGGGTCTTAGGTGCTTCTTAGATTGTGGAGGACAGGTGAGGTTTGAATCAAGCCTTGTTGATTTTCCCATTCATATAAGAAGGTTTAATTGATTTCTTCTTTGTTATCTTTCAGCAATTCTGAGTATATGTTCTTCACTTTTTTTCAAAACAAGACCATCAAGGGTATTCTCTAGAAGAGAGTTGATGCTTGGGAGTATTTGGTCTTCAAGGAAGCTTGAAAGGATCATACCATGTGGTATAAGAGCAAAGCTCTCTTTGAGGTGAAGATTTATGTGTTTTGATGGTTAAATTTCGTTATATAGAAAAAAGCCCTTGAAAGTATTCAAGAAAAGGCAAACAATCTGGAAATTTTCGGCCAGAAAAAGTGATGAGTAAAGATTGAAATGAAATGTATCTCAAATGAACTCAAAATTGCATGAAATTAGTCTTGATTGAAAGTGTACTCGATTATGAAGACTTTGAAACAAATTTGGGCTCATTTGGTTGAGAAATAATGAGATATGTTGAAATTACTATAGCTAGTTTTCATGCTCTGTTTTTCTGGAATTGAATTTTGTAATCTGCATATCTTTTATTTATGAACCAATTGTCTTAGTTTTGAATTTGAAAATTCTTTAGGATATAATTATAAGTGTTTTACTAATATTTTGGTGGAAATTAGACTCATTCCTTGACTCATACTCTTGAACTTTTCTTTGACATTCTATACCTTCCACATGCTCGACAAAATTTCTCTTTGGATTCTTTGTTCTTATCTATCAAAAGTTGCTTGCATGATTTTTCCTTTGGAAATGTCTTATAACTTGGAAGCTTTAGAAATCACTAGATAACTCTAGTGGTGAGAAAAAAGCAAAAGGCAAGAGGGTGAGCATATTGAGATAAAAGCCATAGAGAGTGAGCGCAAACATGAGGGTTGAGAGCAATTACCATTGAGCGAAACCCTTAGAGAGCGGCGAGGTCCTTTATTTTCTATTACTTGTTTCTATTTTGTAGGTTTCAATGTTATAATAATGTATGGGATGACAAACTATTGAAAAGAATATGATGAATACTATGAAGGCTATGATCATGGTACCCATACTCACGAAGGATATGACTTTGGTGCTTATGGTAGGAATGATAGTGATGGAAGGTGGAGGTATCTAAAGAGTATGAATGCCTTTTATGGGAATGGAAGCTATGGTGATAAACCAATGGTTGAAATAAGGATAAAGGATAGTGGTGACATTATTGGAAGAGAAATAGATAAAAGGAATGTTGATGGAAACTTGGTCTCAAACTTCCTTAACTATTCTTTTGGGTTGTAAACTTATGTTGACTTATACCTAAATGGTCTAAGTATCTTTTAAACTCTTTTAAGTTAATTTAATACCTAGGGTATCCTACTAATTGTAAGAGCACTATATATATATATATATATCCTTATGTTGGCAGCCATTTGGCCAACACACATTCAATGAAAATTTTCTAAGAGAGAAAACTAGGGTTATGAAGATTTCTTCTTCCATGTAAATTAAGTATTCCTATTATATAATTTCTTGACAAGAAACTTCTTGAATCTTCAAATTCAATAGTTCAAGTCTAATTTCAAATTATATTCATCCCTTGAGGTTCCAACTATCTAGTTGGTATTGCTTGGGTCTTAGGTACTTCTCAGATTGTGGAGGATATGTGAGGTTTGAATCAAGCCTTTTTGATTCTCCTATTCATATAAGAGGGTTTAATTGCTTTCTTCTTTGTTATCTTTCTACAATTTTGAGTATATGTTCTTCACTTTGTTTCAAAACAAGGCCATCAAGGGGGCATCCTCTAGAAGAGAGTTGATTCTTGGGAGTATTTGATCTTCAAGGGAAGTTTGGAAGGATCATACCATATCCCCAAGTAAAATCCAAGGAACTTAGATGCAAGCTGCCATATCCATTATATAACAAAATAAAAAGCATTCTGGATATGTATATTGTAGGAAGCATAGACAGTGATAAAATCCAATCCACACATCCTTGTCGTACACTAGCCAGGGTAACAATTTGAAAAGCAATCACAATGGTGATCAAGTGCACGTCAGACAAATTAGAGAACCCAGATTCCCCTACAAATTCTTGTGCCTCAGAGCAGAGAATAAAATCAAAATGATTAGCTTTAAAAACCCTATCTAGTTGGTTACTGGGAATTTTTGTCTCCGCCAAGATAAAATGGACAGATTATGGGAATGAATAATATCAAGGAATGCACAGCGAAAATCCTCAGAGCCAGCTCCCTTACAATTCCAATAAATTATCGTCATAGGAAACAACTATACGGAAGGCGAAAGAGAAATTACCAGATCAGGATTCATATCAACATCTCCCTAAGGATTATCAACCGCTGCCCAAACACCAGGCAAAACTAGGACAGAAGTAGATGCCATCCCATCATCATCTACCGGCATGGACAAAGTAGAAGAAGGATTGGGTGGATGCACTTTTACAGAAACCTCTTCTTGTGCTGTTATTGAAGGTTTGGCCAGCAATGGAGACTTTGGAGAAACAGGTCGATGGGCATGTTTTGCATAACCAGGCCGAGACACACTTTTACTTAAAGGGCACCAAGACTCCACATTAAGCACAAGAGGTGGGCCAAGTGGTAGAGTCGGCCCATTTGCTTTAGGACCATCTTTTTGGGACTTCAAATGAACTTGGACTACACCCTTGTTCTTGGTCTTAAACACCGCCGATTTCTTAGAGCCACTAGGCTCCCCAAAAACGTGGGCCAAACTAATAAAAGTCACTCTGGTCTCTGGGCTAAGGATATTATGAAGTTGAGATCCTAATTCAGCTTCTCCCACATAAACCTCCTCCATACCATTCTCAAGATTCTCCAAGTCTAGAGATACAAATCTGGAATCCCCATAAACTCCCAAGGATGTCAGAGAATGAGTTTGTCCACGTTTCCCATGTCCCGAATGATTGGGAGCAGTAGGCGAAGGCGCAGAACTACCCACAGAACAAGGGACTCGATCCTTATGGAAAGCTGCCCTATTCACTCCCACTTTCTCTACGGCTGATGGCTGTCTCCGATCAGCAACCGGTGGTCGAGGACGCCGAAATGGCTTGGAAAGCATCTATGGCACAAAACATACAACCTATCCCAGAGGTTGATGATCCTTGGAAACAACAGTGGCCAAAGCAATGGCGATAGCCGGATCTGAGACAAGACCAGCCTCTACTGCAGATGACAGTTTAGAGCAATTGCCATGGCGATGACCATACTGACCACAATTGAAACAAATGACATGTAGTCCCCTCATATTCAATCCATTGTACCCTCCCCATAAGCCAAACATAGGGTACTAATAGTTTAGCCAAATCAATTTCCACACAGACTCAAGCAAAACGACCATGGAGAACCGAAGCCGTTGCCTCATCCACCACAGTAGCCCTACCAACTTGATTGCCCATACGCATCAAGAGTTCCTTGTTAAAAATTCAAAGGGAATTTTTGAAAAACGAACCCAGACCAGAGTCGATGAAATAGTGGCAGCAGATGGACAGAAATTTGGCTTCCAATTTGTCATTGCCAAATACTGTCCAAGTACAATCCAGGGCCCTGAGTAAGAACCTTTTGATAATCTTCCTGAGTAAAAACGAACAACCACATAACCATGCTCCAAAGCGATCATCTCACAACCATGTGGTAATTTCCACAAATCCTTGAGACGTTCCAAGACCCGAAAATTAATGTTTCGACCAAGAATTTTAATCCACAGAGCACAACGCCAAGGACACCATAATGCCGGATATTCATCCAGTTCTACTTGCACACTAGGAACAACATCATCCAAAGCATCAGAGGCCATGTCTAGGAGTACGTAGTAATCGTCAACCCGAAGAGGGTCCATCTCCTCTTCATCATCCGAACCTTCATATGTAGAAGGAGTCTTTGTAACCAAAGTATCAGCAAAGGACTTCTGTCTGCGCTCAAGCGCAGCCGACAGTGACAACCCACAAGCAGGATCAAAAGAGAATTCAAGAGAAAAGTCAGGAGCCTCAGTCAATCTTCATTTAATCTTATGCACGCTACGACCAAAAAGATCAGTTTCCTCTACTGTCAAAGTGTGGCGGCTACCACCGCCAAATTGACTTAGACTGCCTCTCAAGAGGGAGAGAGAGAGAGAGAAAAAAAAATACAGGATGTTCTTTTAATTTTTTTTGTCTTAAAATAGAGCCTCAAATCTTGCGAAAAAATAGAAGATGGATGTGAGTAGATTTGGTACCCATATTTAGAAGGAAAAAAACTTACATATTGACAATTTTATTGGCCTAGTTTGATAAAATTGGAATTGAAATTTGAAATGTGAATTGTTTAAGTTCTAAATTTTGAATTTTATGTTTGAATACTGAATTTAAAAATTGAAGTTTGAATTAATTAGTAATAGAAATTATATGTAAAAAATTGTAATAATAACACATAATATTTTAGATTTTAGACTTCAGAGTTAAAAGAAAAAAATGTTCACTTAAAATTTATAACCACACTTAAACATATCTTAAATAATTAAGTGATTTATAAAGATTGTTATCAAATGTACTTAAATATTAAATGCTTAAAATTTTAATTATTAAATACACTTAGTTAAATAAATTTTGAATTAATTAATTTGAAGAGAAAACTTAATTTTACAAACCGGGTGTAGCATGTGATCATACAAATGACATGCACAATACTTTGGAAGATTCTTCCCTACAGGGGATTGTATAGACTAATATATTTTAGAAAAAAGTAGTTTTGGAAATAAATTTATTAAAAAAACAATTTATATTTAAATTAAAAAATAAAAATAGTTTTTGGATCAAGAAGTGACTTCTCTTTCACCCCTAGATTTGTGAAGAATATCACATATTGCTTTTGGCGTTTGTACTTGCTTTTAGATTATCTACTTATTAGTTTGTAATGTCTGCACAATGATCATCAGTGTGCAAGGATGCAAGTTCAAGGATGAGTTCGTCAGTATTGCTAATCCCTAGAAGATTATTACTTTCTGAAATTCAAAACCTTAAATATTTTCTTAATAAGACACAATAAAGAAAATATCGAATTTCACTTAAAAAAAAAAAAGAAAAAAAGATGTCACAGCTATTATTAGCTATTATTAGCGTGTTAGTCAGGTGTATATTAACTATCACTTTAAAATACGATACAAGAATTAAAGAACTTATTAAATTTACTAGATTAAAAAAATAGATTAAATTACTTTTTTTTACTATTATTAATAGTTCTAATAAAAGTTTATAAATAATTATTTAATTATTAAAGAACTGATTAAATTTACTAGATTAAAAAAATAGACTAAATTACTTTTTTTTACTATTATTAATAGTTCTAATAAAAGTTTATAAATAATTATTTAATTATAATAAAATAAGGATATATATAAAATATATTTAACATTTTTTTATTTTCTAAAGTCACAGTTATTTTATTACTAATTCTTAAAGATTATTAACTTTTCTGAAATCTAAAACTTAAAAAATACAAAATTTAATCGGAAATACTGGAAAAAAGAAAAAGAATAATCAGAAATACCCAAAAAGGAAAAAAATTACCGAGTTATGGCAAACAAAAAAAATTGGGGAAAAAAATTTAGACCATTCCTCGATTTGTGCGTGTCATCCTTGCGCAGGGGCCATGCTAATCTTCTCTGTATCGTTCCAATTTTATCGGATGTCCCCAAAGGGACAACATTTGCTCTGAGAGAATTCTATATGTATAAGAAGTATTTGTTGCTTGGCACCGATGTGGTACTTCGCGTAGAGTTGTATATTGGGTACTTAATGCCTCAAAGCCTAGAGTAGAGGAATGGTTACAGCCCTGTATTACTAGGCTTCTGTGGGCTTCTCAGTGTATCCATGAGCAGAAAGCCCATTGTTTATAGTGTTTCTCCTTTTCTTTTTCTTTTCTTCTTTTTTGGGTATTGAAGAACTACTTCAAATGATTTTTTCTCTTTGTTTTTTTTAATCAAAACTATTTCAAAATTCAAATGATCTATTACTTTCAATCAGAAATATAAGTTCTTTTGAAATTATGTGCACAAATTATTATTCTTAAAGTTAAGATGCTTTTTAATTTTAAATACCTAAATTATCTTTTCTCTTTTCGCTAGCCCTTCTCAAAAGTTTAAAACTTTATTAAATGAGAGTATGTTTGGAGCATTTAATATTCATTTAGAACTGCAAAAAAACTTATATATTTGATCATTTTCATTCATATTAAAAGAATTTATATTTTTTACGGGAATGGGAGGGAGTACCATATAAAGAAGAAAGTTTCAAAAAAAAAAAAAAAGGATTTGTTATGAAATTAATGTATACGTAGTGGATGTCCAAATACATTCCCTGAAGAGAATTAAAACTTCCAAGGCCCGATCATTAATAGACTCTGACTCTCTAATGGTAAGCATATTCATCCTAGGGTTTCTCTACACTCTTGTACTTGGTGCATATAAATAGAACCTTGTGGAAGACATTACTAAGACGATCAGTTTTTGAGTTTTTGAGTCTCCTCTCTGTCTCTCTTCTTCTCTCTATTATTGTTCTTTATATTTCTTCTTATTCTTACTATATTATATCTAGACTTTACTTAAATTTATAACACGTTCTTAGCATGATTGCTTAATTAGTATTAACCGAAGTTTGTCTGAGACATAATTTCTGAAGAACAATTCTTCAAAGGTTTAAGGTAATAGTTTTGATTTTTATTTTAATTATGTCAAATCTTACTAACCTTGAGTTTTTGGCTTTGAATATCAAGAGAAAGAATTATATGCCATGGATTCTTGATGCTGAAAATCCATCTTGAATCAATGGGTCTGGAAGACATCATTAAGAATAATAATAAAGAATCGAATCAAAATCATGCCAAAGCTATGATTTTCCTCCATCACCAACTTCATGAAGCCCTGAAGGCTAAATACCTAACCGTGAAAGATACTGATTTTATGGAATAATTTAAAAGAAAGGTTCGATCACCTGAAGATGGTCGTTTACCTAAAGCTCGTTTTTAATGGTTGCACTGGAGGTTGCAAGATTATAAATCAATTAATGAATATAACTCTGCTATGTTCAAAATTTCTTCACAAATGAAATTATTTGGGGAAAAGATAACTGAGGAAGATATGTTAGAGAAAACATTCTCTACCTTCCATGCCTCGAATATGCTCCTGCATCAGCAATATCGAGAGAAAGACTTTAAAAAATATTCAGAGTTAATCTCATGCATTTAAGTTGCTGAATAGAATAATGAACTGCTCATGAAAAATCATGAGACATGACTAACTGATTCTGTCCCAATTCTTGAAGTGAATGCGACTAAAATTAGTAATAATAACTGTGGAAGAGGCCGCAGACGTGGTTGTGGATATGGTCATGGTAGGTATATCCCTTATAGTAACCACCCAAAGAATGAGAAAAATAATAAGAAAGGTAAAGATAAAATCTCAGGAAGGAATGGAGAAATATGCTATAGATGCGGTATGGAAGGGCATTGGTCACGTACCTGTCGTATGGCCAAACATTTAGTTGAGCTCTATCAATCATTAATTAAAAATAAAGGGAAAAATGCTAAGGCAATTTTCCTTCTCGTCTTGATGACAATAGTGGTGATTATCTTGATGATGTTTAAGTGGATGTGACGCACTTGGATGTTGGAGATTATTTTGAACATCTTGAAGGGAAGATTGATTACCTGATTGGTGATGACATGTTAGAATAGAGTAATTTATGTATTTATTTAATTTTAATTATGTCAGTTTATTCATTTGTTTTTTTTTTTGGATTGTAATTTTATTAAGTTTTGGAGGTGTAATTTTTATTTAAGTTTTTTTCCGATGTAAAAGTTCTTTTATTTTATTCAGATATGGCTATTTTGTCCTATCTTCTAAATGGCAAACTTTTGAGGATATATGTATTATTGATAGTGAAACTACACACACAATATTAAAATATGAAAAAAATATTTTTCTCAATTAAATTTGGAGAAACGAATGTGCATACATAAGTGGTGATGTAAAGTTAATTGGAGGCTTTGGAAGAGCTAATCTCCGATTACCTGTAGGTACAATATTTACCATAAAGAATGCATTATTTTCATTAAAGTATCGAAGAAATTTATTGAGTTCTAAAGATATTCGTTTAAATGGATATCATATCAAGACTATAGAAGAAAGTGGTAGTGAATACCTTAGTATCACTATAAATGTTTCCGGAAAGAAACAAATATTAGAAAATTTTCCATCACTTTCTTCAGGCTTATATTATGCCAAAATTAATGTAGTAGAAATGAATCACTTAGTAAACTAGAAGTTTATTAACCCAAATAACTTATTATTTGGTATGATTGATTAGGCCATCCTTAATCTATAGTGATACGAAAAATTATAGAAAATACGCATGGTCATTCATTGAAAAATGAGAAGGTTTTGAATTCAAATAAATTCACTTGTGTTGTATGTTCTCAAGGGAAATTAATTATTACACCCTCATCAACAAAAGTGGGAGTTGAATCTTCAGCATTTTTAGAAAGAATTCATGGTGATATATGTGGACCTATTCATTCACAAAGTGTGCAATTTAAATACTTTATGGTATTAATTGATGCATCAACTAAATGATCGCATATATGTTTTTTATCATCTCGCAACTTGGCATAGATGAGATTACTTGCCCAAATAATTTGCCTACGGGGCAATTTATTATCCAATTATGAAATTCTACTTGATAATGGTGGAGAGTACTCTTCTCATGCTTTTGATGCCTATTGTATATGTGTAGGTATTATTATTGAACATCCTGTGACTCATGTTCATATACAAAATAGACTAACTGAGTCATTTATTAAAAGACCAATTGATTGCTAGACCATTGTTGATGAGAATCAAACTCCACACATTTTTTTAGAGACATGTTATTTTGCATGCTAAGGCACTTGTACGAATTAGACTATCTCATTATCATAAGTACTCTCTAATGCAATTAGTGTTTGGGTTTGAATCCAATATCTCCCATTTGAGAATCTTTTATTGCTGTTTATGTTCCACTAGTGCTAAATCAATGCACTAAAATGGGTCCTCAAAGAAGATTGGGATATATGTTGGTTATGAATGTCTCTCAAGTATAAGGTCTTGAATCTTTAATAGGAGACTTATTTACTGCAAGATTTACAAATTGTCAATTTGATGAGACAAATTTTCCAAATTAGGGGGAGAAAATAAACAGCAAAGGCAAGAAATTAAATGGGTAACATCTTTATTTAATCATTTTGATCCATGCACAAGTGTAAGTGAATGAAGTTCAAAAGATCATTCATTTGCAGAAGATTGCAAATCAATTGCCCGATGCTTTTGCTAACTCCACAAGAGTGACAAAATCGCATATTCCTACTATAGATGCTCCAATTCGAGTTGAATTCCCTATAGGACAAAACAAAAATCCTATAGCAAATGAGCTCAATGTACACCATAAGCATGGCCGACCTCTTGGATCCAAAGATAAAAATCCTCGCAAGAAAAGAGGATTCAATGATCAAAGTGATCATCTTGAAGCATTAGATAAAAATTACCAAGAGACAACTGAGAAAGAAGATCCTACTATTTAAAATAGTGAAAACTTAGAGAATTCAATTAATTTTATTCCTACGGGAACATATTAGAATCATAGAGAAACAATTCTAGACAATGGTTTTGCATATAACCTAGCATTTGATGTTCTAAGTAATAATGAGGATCTTGAACCAAAATTAGTTGAAGAATGTCGGAATCGAAAAGATTGGCTAAAATGAAAAGATGCGATTCAATCGGAATTGAACTACCTTAAAAGTTGTGAAGTTATTGGACCTATAGTCCAAACTCTAGAAGGAGTGAAACTCATTGGTTTTAAATGGGTTTTTGTGCGAAAACACAATGAAAGTAATGAGATTGTATGATATAAAGCACGACTTGTAGGCAAGGGTTTTTGCAAAGATCAAGAATTGGTTATGAAGAAACACATTCTCCTGTGATCGATGCAATTACATTCCATTATCTTGTGAGTTTAACTGTTTATAAAAAAGTAGATATGCATCTGCTCGACGTAGTAACTGCTTATTTGTATGGTGAACTTGACAATGAAATTTTCATGAAAGTTCTTGAAGGATTTAATATGCCTGAAGCATCTAAGTCAAGTACTCAAGAAAATTATTACATCAAATTCCACCAGTCTTTGTATGGATTGAAACAATCTGGTCGTATGTGGTACAATCGCCTTAGTGAGTATTTATTGAAAAAAGGATATAAAAATGATCCCATTTGTCCATGTGTTTTCATTAAGAAAGCTGAAAAATACTTTGTTATTATTGCTATATATGTAGATGATAGTAACCTTATTGGAACTCCTGAAGAGCTTTTAGATGCGAAAGATTGCTTAAAGCAAGAGTTTGAAATTAAGGATTTTGAAAAAACCAAGTTTTTCCTTGGTTTACAAATTTAACTTCTTGAAGATGGAATGTTTGTTTATCAATCTATATATGTTGAAAAAATCTTAAAGATATTTTACATGGACAAAGCACATTCTTTGGCTAGTCCAATGGTCGTTCGATTTTTAGATACTAAGAAAGATCCTTTTAGATCACAAGAGGATCATAAGGAACTTCTTGTTCCTGAAGTATCATATCTTAGTGCAATAGGAGCACTAATTTATCTTGCAAATAATACACAACCAGATATTGCATTTTCTGTACATCTGTTAGCAAGATATAGTTCTTCTCCAACTCGACGACATTGGAATTGAGTAAAATATGTCCTACATTATCTCCAAGGGACAATTGATCTTGGATTATTTTATTCAAATAAATCCAGTTTGAAATTAATTGGATATGCTGATGCTAGATATCTATCTGATCCACACAAAGCTCATTCTCAAACTGAATATTTATTTACATGTGGTGATACTAGTTGCTTGGCTTTTTTTTAGTTCTATCTCTTCATTGACTCGGTAGAACTTTTGCAATGCGAGATTTAAAAACATATCTCTCCATGGCAATAGGCTATTCTTTTTTTAAATTTCATTGGCCAAGGCTATATCCCCCGAGCCAAGCAGAGCTACCATATCTTGGTGTTCCACAAAACAATCATTAACTACTATTTCTCTAAATCATACTGAGATAATAGCTATCTATAAGACAAGCAGAGAATGCATGTGATTAAGATCATTGGTCCATTATATCCGAGATAATTGTAATTTATCCTCCAAGAAAGAAATTCCAACAATCCTATATAAGAATAATGTTGCTTGCATGACACAATTAAATGGAGGATATATTAAAGGAGATAGGACAAATCATATTTCACCAAAAATTTTTCTTTACTCATGAACTTCAAAGAAATGGTGAAATTGATGTGTGACAAATTCGGTCATGTGACAATTTTGCTAATTTATTCACTAAGACATTGTCGATTGTAATATTTAAGAAATTAATCTATAAAATTAGCATGTTTCGATTGAAAGATCTAAAGAGATCTTCTCAACAGGGAGAGTAGATTTTATACATAAAAGAACAGTGTACTCTTTTTCTTCACTGGACGTTTTTTCTATAGGTTTTTTTTTCCTAGTAAGGTTTTGATGAGTCATGTTCTTTATGTTATGAACATCTAAAGAGGAGAGTTATGAAATTAATGTATACATAATGGATTTTCAAAATATGTTCCCTGAAGAGAACTAAAACTCCCAAGGCCCAATCCTCAATGAACTTTGACGCTCTAATGGTAAGCTCATTCCCTCTAGGATTTCTCTTAACTCCTATACTTGGTGCCCATAAATAGGATCTTATGGAAAATATTAATAAGACAATCAGATTCTGAGTCTTCTCTTTGTCTCTCTTCTTCTCTCTATTATTGTTCTTTATATTTCTTCTTGTTCTTACTATTTGTGTCTGGACTTTACTTAAATTTATAATATGATTGTAATTTTTGGAATTTTAACTAATTAATAAGAAAGAAATTTTCTTTTGAAAACTTCAAATTATTTGAGGAAGTGATTTGATCTCAAAATGTAGGATGCAAGTTCTGCAAATTTATGCTTGGAAAAGTATCATAAATTAATATATACAAAATACAAACATGAAATCATAAAAATTGCTTGTTAATTTTTCGATATAATATTTTTCGGTTAGTGGAGTACTCATTATAACACTTTCTAAAATTTGATGTTACTATTTTTATTTTATCTATTAAGTTTCTCTTTTTGTGTGATAAGATCATTAATGGCATTTATTTTCATAATAAATAAAAAATATCAGTAATGAGGCTATTGTAAACTCTCATTTGCTTTGGAGTTGAAGTCTACAATATGTAGTCGTCATAGAAAGATCCCTTAGAATATATTTTTTTAATGTCCCCCTACAATTAAGATTTCTCAATCATACAAAAGGTTGAGAATGATGCTTACAAATAGATTCTCTTAGCTCAAATTTTTTGTGTCAATATCCAATTCATTCCAATTCATGCGATGGATTACATCTTCGAAGGCTTATAAATTTTTTCCATCCAAAAGTTTCACAGAGCGAAAGTGTATATTTTTCAAGTTTTTTAGAATTAAAATTTTTTTAATATTCCATTAGGAGTAATTTTTTATTATTTTTTTAATATTCTTCTAAGATGAGGATTATATTTCTCAAGTTTCTTAGAATTAAGATTTCTCAACATTCCATTAGAATTAGTATTTTTGTTAATATCCTTCTAGGCTGAGTATTATTTTTCTCAAGTTTCTAAAAATTAGGACTATCTAAAATTACATTAGGCTCTGTTTGATTGATAGGAAAGAAAAATTGAGGTAGAAATATAATTACTTTATTTTAATTCATTTATTGTGTTTGGAATTTACATGAATGCTAAATAGAAAAATAATAAGAATCCTTTTCCATTGTTTGATTTGATAAAATATAGTCAGGCATTCATATTTATATCAAATAGTTAATGTTACGTTAACAAAATTTGCATTATATTTTTAATAAATGAATTAAAATCTTATTTAATTTGATTAACTCAAATCATGATATTATTTCATACAAAAAAAATTAAATAATATATTTAATTAGTTAAAAATCGATTTTAGTACTGTTTATTAATATTAATTATTTTTGCATAAGAGAAGACATATTAAAAACTTAAACTTTTACAAAATAAAGACATAAAGAATGGAATTCAAAAATTGAATCACTCTAAACAATTGAATCATTCATAGTTTAAAAAAGAAAGAAGAAGAACGTAAATGTAAATGTTTCAAGCTAATGGTATTATTTAAGTCCCAAATTTTAGACTAATGATAGTTTCAAAATCTTATGGAAAGTAAAAAGAATACCAACTCTATATAGGTATTCTTTTCCCTGGATTCTACCACTACATTCCTTATTTTAAGGAATTATATTCTTTCCCGAAAACATAAATAATCATATTACTGAAGAGATAGATATTCTAAAAATAGATATCTTGAAGAGATAGAATCTAATGAAGAGATAATAATAGAATTTTAATCTTATTTTAGATCCAATTAGATATGATAGAATCTATTACCCTATTCTATTTCTATCTCTTGTATCCCTGTAAGCACTATAAATAGGGCCCTTGGCCTTCAGTTGTAAACACATCTCACAGAAAAATCAATAAAAGTTCTCTACTTTTCTCTTTACTCTTCCATTTCTTCTTTCCTTCTCTATTCTTCTATATATTTTTTCTCTTTATTCTCTCTCTTTATAATTTACATTTTATATCAATCATTCTATTGCGCTGACAATGTTGCCTCGACAAGTTTCATAACACGTTATCAACACGAGACTCTACCATGAGTTGTTGCCTTCTCCGAGATCAAAGAATTCTGTAGTAGTGCTGTCATGCCGGTGAAAGGCAGAGAGAGGTACTCTTTTTTACTAATATCTTGATTATAAGACTTAAGCTTTTAGCTCATGATATTTTT
This sequence comes from Catharanthus roseus, assembly GCA_028651295.1. Lineage (NCBI taxonomy): Eukaryota > Viridiplantae > Streptophyta > Magnoliopsida > Gentianales > Apocynaceae > Catharanthus > Catharanthus roseus. The sequence continues at coordinate 23,460,555 of JAPQWS010000153.1, read as the reverse complement.
TAAAAAAAAAATTATACTTTTGTCTTTTAATTATTTATGCAAATTCATCTGGATATATATAGGTCTGGAAGACAACATTAAAGAAATGTATTCTGATGTAAGTGTCTTAAATATACAATTAATAGAGCTATAACATCAAAGCCACCTATAATGTCACTACCAAAAATATCAATTTACCGACTGAAACCAAAACCGTCGCTAATCACTGACAGCAAACCAATGGAGAAAGGAATATCGCTGGTTTTAACAATTTTAGACCAAAAAATAGAGGAAAATTGGGCATAAAAAAGTGACGGTTTCCTACCAACGGAAAAAGCTGTCAGTTACTTATATTACTGACGGGAGTTTGAAAGGAAAGATGTCCGTCGATAAATAAAATGATGTTCCAACAGAAGTAACGACGGCCTTTTCATGTCATTAGGAATAATTCCAGCTAAAAAATGGAGGGAAATCGACATTTCATGTCGACATTTTACCTGCAATAATCGCCATCGATAAATACATTATCGACGACCGTTAGGTACGACTGATTTTGCATCAGTATTGGAATTATGTTTCTAACGGATGTGACAACGACCAAGCTATTAGTTACGTACAAATAATTTGTATCGACGGAGGTGCTGTCAGTGTCCAGTCGGTAATAAGTTATATATTTATTAAAAGCGGGCAAACCTTCTCCTTCCCCAAATTATTCAAACCCTGCTCATAATTCAACCACTTCCTCCTGCGAGTTCACTAACAACAACCACCACCACCCACGACCAGCTGGTGCAGCCACCCCCCCACAGATGCCCTACCGTTTTCAATAAGTAAGGACTCTCCCTCTCTCCCTCTCTCTCTCTCTCTCTCTCTCTCTCTCTCTCTCTCTCTCTCTCTCTCTCTCTCTATTTCAAGCCATAGCCGGTTCTTCTTCTTCTTCTTCTTCTTCTTCTTCTTCTTCTTCTTTAATCTTCTTCAATTTTCTTTGATGATGAAACTACAGTCCTTGCTGTCGGAGAAGCTTACCGCCACCGCTGCCGGTTGCCGGACAAGTCAGTTGTTATTAAATTAAATTAAATTTATAGAGTTCCAAAATTAGATTTTGAGTTCAGATTTATACTAACAGATTTATAGTGTAAGGGGTACTTTTCTGTAAAAAATAAGCATCTTGGAAGTTTTCTTACATGTGGGTTCAATCAGTTAATACATTCTTGGTTTATTTTTTAAGATTTTTCTTTCTTTGGTCATTTTTTCAATCACTAGTTTTAATGATTTCTTGGTTTTCATTTGCTTGAAGTTGAATGAAATTGAAGATTGTTTTTAAATTGAACATTAGGATTTTGTTGTTGTTAACTACTTAGTCCATCTTGGCAAAGCTTGAAAGTTGATATTTTCGTGATGTTAAGCTTTGAATGCTAATGGATTGGAAATAAAAATGAATGTCTCTCCTCCCTTTTTTGAGCTCCCTTTGTGCCATGGAGTTTTCATTCATTGGAGAGGATACATTTGTTTCTATATTTGTACTGTAAACTTGAAGGGTATCTTAAGAGTAATAAATGTATGGTAAAAAGATAAAAGCACAATTCGTTTAAAATATATTTCCATCCTATTGATGATTAAAAGGAGTAAATGAAGTAGACTACACTCAAAAGTATTAAAGTGATAAGTGTAAAAGGATTTTGATTTCTAATTCCAATCCAAATGCCCTCTAAAAGGGACCTATCTCTTTTTCTTTTCCTTTTTTAAAAACTATTTTTAGAGGTAATTCATCAATTTTTTAAAGATGAGCCACTGTTGGAGTGGCTTGAACAGATGCTTCGCAGTTTAGTGTTTTAGTGCATTTGGATATTTCTTTCTAGATGAAAGTACTTCATCAAAATGAAAAGATTTTGAAATTTAAATAATTACTTAGAGGAAAATTTGATTTAAATGTGAAATTGATAACTATAATTAAACTTTGAAAAATTAAAACAAATGAAATCACATATTTTAGAATATAAATATTTTGACCAAAAGGTTAACAAAATATATTTCAAAGGTTTCGACATTTAAAACCAACTTAGAATTGCAGCTTTGTAGTAACGATGAAAACCCTTGAACAAGCAGATCAAGCCTTAATAAATAATATCTTGAGGGGTACTGACTTTGGGCCTTGAGGGGCTAACTGAGTATGGTAAAAATTGTTAACAATTTCAAACCCCTTGCCATCTCATCATGATCTTAAAGAATTGTTAACAATTTTGTTTTACAGGGGAGCATTGACTCTTTAAAGTTTTATGGGAGAGACCTGACTCTTAAAATATACAGGGGAGCCCTAACTCTTTAAAACTTTATGGGGGAGCCCTGACTCTCAAACTTTTGTTATGTTGTGTGTTTCTTGCTTGTTTGAGTGGCCTGTGTGCTTGAAAAATGTCTGTAATACAGAGAAAACTCTGTCAAAATTTTTTCAATCTTATTAAAGACTTAGAATTTTTAGTGATGACTTAACGTAAAATTTTAAATAAAAGTAGAAGTTGGAACTTTTTAAACTTTTAAGGGAAACTTTGTTAAGATTATAAACCCTGAACCCTAAACCTTAAAACCCTATAACTCTAAACCCTAAACTCTAAAACTCTAAACCCTAAACCATAAAAATCTTTGTTTATAAATATTATAAATGATTATAAGTTATGTCTCCTTGTTAAGACTATAAGATTATATAAGACTTTTAAGTACGTCTGAAATTGAAACTTATAATCGTAACATAAAAGTTATACTTATGTTTATTATCTGCAACTAATTCTATCCTCCTTACTTATATTACAGGCTTAATGGCAAGAGGACGTAAGATAAAGGATCCTCCCACAATGTAGGAGACACTGTCTACAGTACATACGGATCCATAGACTCCGACACAACAAGATCTGTTAACTCCGGCACAGTAGGATTCACAGACATGTACATATCAGGATTTACAGACACAAACACATATACTGGCACATTCAAACACTCTCAATTCATCTACCGCACCAACCACACAACCGTCATCATCTATGGCTCCTTTTACAGATCCTTCAGTTTGGAAGTCGCCTCCCAATGATACTCGACAGTTATTGACCCTGAATGTAAATGGGTAAATTCAATAAACATAAAAAAATATATCGTGATGATTATATAAACTATAATTAAATATAATACATACTAACATTAATATGTACAGACTACATCCCTTTTCGAGAAGTGCCACCCATATCTCAGCTATCATCCAGGAGCGGTTCACTTGTCTTTACCATTGTTAGTCTGAGATCCCGCCGGATGTCTATGACATGTGGTGGGAAGAGTTTTAGGTAAATGAATCTAACATTGTAGTTGTTTTACTTTGTCTTAGTTCTTTTACAAGTCTTTAATACTTGTAATATTTTGATTCAGTTTTTTAAATCTTATACTGGTTATATTTATATTTATACAAATATTATCCATGACAATAATGAGACAGGGATGGGAGGTCAAGGTCGGCGACTGGATGAGAGATTTGCTTGGCGATGCTCAAGCGGTGAGAAAGAGGCCCATTTGGATTCCTGAGATGTTTTGGGAGCAGATGATGAAGTATTAGGAGAGTCCTAGGTACAAAACATTTTGTGAATGGAATAAAAAGAACAGGAATAAGGATGGGGGAAGGAGGTTGGGGAGTGGGCCACAGGTGGTTCTATCTCCTTTACAGAGCATCAGTTGAAGAGGGTAAGAACTGATCTTTGATTTGTTACTTTATTATAATGTAATTAATAACTGTGTTATTTTTTTTGCAGCAAACGAATTTAACCGAGAGGTTCTCTAAGAGTAGACACTTGGAGGTGCTCCACAAGCATCAAACTGGGGAGAAGAAGGGGCAGTTTGTGGATATCTTTTCTAAAGAGTTTTGGGTAAGTTTAGTGAAATTTATAACTTAAGTTTATATAATGTTTTATACCTTATAACTTTAAATTTTATATAACATTTTATAACTTATTATCCAATTAACATTCCAGATTGTAGACGAAATTTCACAAGGCCCGACCGAAGGCCAAGGAAGAAGTTGCAGCCACGGGCGCTCCTATGCCCGATGATCTCTAGTTGATGCCCACTATATCTGTTGGATTAAGCCGCGACTGGTTATATGGAGCTAGTTCGGAGGTAGTTTATCTCAGAGCCAAGAGCAGTCGGGCCGTAGCTAGATTGCCACCTCGCTATTTTGAAGCAGAGCAGAGGATCATTAGACGTGTTAAAGTTGTTATTTACAATGTCAGCGCTGCCTTCGACGAGTACCTGAGGCAGTTTGCGAGCAGAGCCATTTACACCTCTTTACCATCGATGATGGTCATCGTCACAATTGCTATAATGCCATTCCATCGATATCTTCATTGACGGTAGTAGTTGTGGGGACCTGAGATGCAAGGGTATCTTCCTCTACTCTACCTCCCCCTCTATTGATGCACCGGGCACTAGCACTGTTGATCTTCCCTCCTCCCCCCCTCCCCGCCCCTCTAGTGATGTTAGGGATCCCGAAGATATTTGATATTTTGTATATTTTATGTTTTATAGATATTTTAGTTTATGGATATTTCATGCGTTTGACGTTTATGAATATATACTGTTTATGGATGAGTTATGAATATATACTGTTGCTATTGTTTTTTTCCTGCATTTTAGGGAGCTTTGAGTCTGTCTTACAAATTATTTTTAAAAAAATCATACTGACGGGAGATCGATAGCATGACAGTAGCAAACAAGTTTTAAGAAACTAGTAACCGAAGAGAAATACCGTCGTTACAATTCGTCGGCCTTACCGACGAAAAAAAACCGTCACCATTAAGTTCTAAAAAACTAGTAAACAATGGGAACAACTGTCGGTAACATTCGTTGGTTTGACTGATGAAAAAGAGGCCGCCGACATTGTCGTCAGTAAATCTTAGTGACGAAAAATCTAGTGCTATCGGAAATGCCGTCGGTATTTGTTTGCGACGGAAGATTGGCGTCGGCTCCTGACATGCCACGAAAAAATAAATCTCCGTCAATAATGTCGTCGGGAATAGGAGGTAACACTGGTTTCTGTCGGTACCAGTTATTACCGACGGTCTGTTCACTATTGGTAAGAACTTTGTACTGACGGGATGCTTGTGGCATCAACCGTCAGTATTTGCTTGAATTTTTGTAGTATATGAGCCACTTGAAGTTGGTTATTATACAATTTTAGATCAGCTATGCAACCACCAGAAGTTGGTTATTATATAAACAGCAGTTGTGATTGATTATACTTATGACTAAAAGCTTTATATTTATCAGTAACATATTTCTATGACATTTATAGTTTCTCCTCAATCAACACCAGCGAAGAAATATTATTGGTGGAGATAGAGAAAATATTCTACCCTTATCATATCTCAAATATGCTTTTGCAGTAGCAATATCAAGAAAGATATTTTTGAACATTTTATTAAATTAGTCTCATATCTTCTTGAGACTAAATGGAAATTGAGTCATTGATTATACTGGCCGACCAACTGATTTTATGTCATTCTTTGAAGTGAATGCATTAAACTTATAATTTATTTATAAAATAGATTTTGGTCATGACAATAATTATGGTATAAACATTACTTATACTAATCACAAAGACTCAATAAGCTCTCAATATATGGATTTAATCAGTAGTGAAAATTAGTGAAAAAGAGAAAGATGATACATTGCAACATTTTGTAAAATAGTTATTGATATGAATACTTTCATACTCGAAGTAAGCCTTTTAAATTGTTATCAGCCATCATCTAAGAAGGGATATGAAAGTGTTGTTTACTTCCCAAAATTATGCTACTGATATTAGTGATGCTAATAGTAATGACACCAAAATGACAAGTGCAAATGATGCCAAATTATTCAAAAATATCCATATGATTTTTCCTTGACATATATTATGGTTGTTAGATTTTTCTCAAAGTAGCAGACTATTTTATTTGTATTCCTTATATTTCTAGTTTATTATTATTTTATATTATATAATGGTGAGATGAAATATCTCTAATTAAGCATGGTGCATGAGGATATGCTTTGACTAAATGTCCAAATGTATAAATGGTAGTAGAAAGTTCCAGAAAAACTGATTGTTAAAACTCCAGAAGAGTTAGCTAATTAAAAGGCTCCAGAAGAGCTAGTGTATCTTTAACAAAATATTAAATTTGTAATGTATTATTCTCAACAAAATTTTGTAGAAAATTATTTTTAGTCTCAATGGTATTTTTCATAATTTTGAGACATTAGATAAGAAATATTCATTATCGTTATTGTTATATGAAACATATACTACCATTTATTTGTATTGCATTGAATAAATAAATTTGAGATACAATTGTTTAATAAACTAGAAGTTTATTTAGTTAAATAATTTATTATTGGCATAACCAGTTTGACCATCCCGGATCTTTAAAATACGAATAATGTTTAGGAATTCATAAACAAATATGGAATCAGAAGTTTCCTAATCCGACAAATTCCATGTGCTACTTATTTTAAATGCAAATTATTTTATAAGTATCGCCAATACTACTTTAGGATTGAATATGTTACTTTTGGAGGAATTCAAAAATATTATTATTCGATGCATTAATGCGATAGTTGCATGTATATTTTTGACTCGTAAACCCGCAGTTTACCATGTCTTAATAATGAGCTTATACTTTAAATTCTCCCAAAGGCACAATTTGTCCTAATTATTCTGGTCATGATATGTATCTATTGATATTATTGTTGAAAATCCGTGCAGAATATGTTCATGCACTGAATGGTCCTGTAGACCATAAATGCATCACTTTGAGTTATTATAAATGCAGTAGCACTTGCTTTATAATTTTCCCAGTAATTACTATATATAATCCTCTTTATTATTGGTTTATAGTCAGAAACCAAATATTATCATCTACGAATTATATGTGCGCTATTCATTTTTATTACTCCACCAAAAGTAGATGGACTTATATACGTTAGGCAAAGAATATAAAAAGAGATATTCACAATTTGTTGATTTTTAATATCCTAACATTAAGAGGAGAAAACATGCAGTAGGATGAAAATATTAATTTCTTTGTCTCTTATAAATTTTGAACCAGTAATTCAAATGCATAAAGCCAGGCATGTTTTCTAACCAACATCCGACCAATAATGCTTCTAATATATTTGATGTCCCGGAAGGACAACCTACCACCATCAAAGTATATGAGACACAATTAAAACATAGTAGATAAGTAGATTCCATGAATATGAAGTCCTCGCATATGAAAGGGGCAAAAGTTTGGATAGTATTATAACGTCGAGGAAATAAAATTCAAGAAGAATTTTCCAAATATGACCAATGAATTATTTCTAGAAGAAATTCAAGTACATGAAAATGATGATATTATGAGATCTCATCATAATAGGTCATGAATGAGATTGAATGGAACTGCAAATGTACACAATAGTATTTATAAGCATAATGTTAGAGTGATGTTTTCAAAGTCTAAAAACTAAAGATGATATAGAGTTCATATGAGAAATATAAAAGGTAATCCGGACAATTAACTAGTAGACATGAAGTGTACATAAGTCCTAGAAGAAATTATACACCTGAAGTGTAATCCCACAAGGATAGTTATGAATATTTATTTATACAAACTATGAAATAATTATTGATCTAAAACTCTTCATAAAAGTCTAGCATTACTTGAGAAGAAATATTTTTGGTGGAGAATATGATTATTTTTCACACACACACACACATATATATATATATATATATATATAGCACACGAGACAATTGATATACATTTGTCTAAGTTATCATTTGATAATATATTTATATGAAGTGTCTGATGGACTTAGTATTCCTGAAACATATAAGTAAATTGTTCTAGATGAATATAATTGTCTTAATGAATTTTATTAAAGAATAATACTAAAATATGTAGTATGTCCATTTATACTTGTCTTTTTGAAGTATACTTGCCATATATGTTTCTTTCATATAAGGTATATTTTTTATTTGACTAACACTTTGATGAAATAGTGTTCCCCAAATTAGGGGGAGAAAGTCAGTCTATAGTAGGACTATTCTATGAACATTATATACCTACAAATATTAGTATACCAAAAGTTCATGAGGTTGTCATTTGCAAATAATTTCAAATAGAGTACTTGAAGTTTTTGTAAGAGTTATTATTATATATACTCTTATTTGGGTAGATGTCCTCATAAGTTTGATTAACGCTCGAAGCGTGATATACTTTTTTATTATAAGATATATATATATATATATATCCTCTAAAAATAGAGGATTATATGAGCAAATATTATTCCAGAAGAATAAACAAAGGCAAGTATGATGATCAAGAGAATTGAAATCAAGCTTTTGACTTGATTCACAAATTGAATATTCTGAAAATGTTCTACATGGACATGGCACATCATTACTATTACAAATCATTAAGTCATTATATATTGATAGGGACCTTTTATAAAAGAATATTGAAGAGCCAATTGTTCTTGAAGCGCCATCATCATGCAAATTAGTACATGATTATACTTGTTTCATGCAAGTATATGGCTATTATGGTTCTTATGCTTCTTCTCTAACTAATGACTTTGGAATATATAGTGAACTTATCGTTTGATATCTCCTTCAAATGATTATCTTGAAATTTGAGAAATAATCCAACTCTTTCAAAGATGGATATATAAGATAATGATTATTTACATGATCCACATGAATCATGTCATGCATTGACATACACAATGATTATTGTTAGCCCTAAGGGCATTATTGTATATGTTTTTGATTATGATTAATATATGTTTGTGTGATGAGTATAGCTTAGTCTCTATAGAACAAAAAAAGCATTTTTGGAGTCACAAGGCTACACTACATAAGAAGTAAAAGATCTTGGAATTAAAGTGTAATGAAGAAGGAGAGATCAAGCCATTCCAAGATCAAGGCATTGAAGACCTTGAAGACTTATGTCTTAGTTAGGGATATGCTAAGGCATTTTGTAAAACTCCCTAACTCTCAACTTTGTTTGTTGATCAAGTGTGAAACTCCTTGGATGAATTTCTTTTTATAAACTATTCTTGAAAAATCCAAGTATTTTTGATAGAGTTTTTGATGCCTTCAAAAGTTTTTTTATCTCTAGAAAAGTATCAAGAATACATATTTTGAAATGTGAAGAAAAGTTCTTTTTGTTTAAGGAAAATTGGCTTGTTTAAGAAAAATTGGCTTTTAAGTCATTCTGAAAAAAAAGGGTCATCCAGTTTTTAAACTGGTCATCCGATTTTTAAAACAGGTCATCCGATTTTTAAAATCGGACGTCCTATTTTAAAATAGGTCGTCCAATTTTTCTAGCTTTAGAAAAATAGGTCGTCCGATTTTTAAGAGGGATCATCCGATTTTTGTAGGATGCGTCCGAATCTTTCTGTTTCAAAAATAGGTCGTCCGTTTTCTGAAACCGGTCGTCCGATTTTAGTCTTTTATGGCAAAAATATTACCGTTACACAGGGTAACAGCTACTTTCTTCTCCTTCATATATATATATATATATATATTGACTTTGATCAGCTGCAAAAAGGATAGATGTTGGATTGAAAATTGATTGAGATTATTTTAGAACATTTAAAGAGCTTTAAAAGTACATTCTTTCAAAGTTCTTCATCTCATACATACAAATAGAAAAATCTTCTTGGAGCTTCATTGTTGATCATCCATCAAAGAAGAAGTAAAGAGGTGCTTGTAGAATTATTCCATTGAGTTGTATCTTCCTCTTCTCAAGCTCATTTGGTAACATTGTTCCTTACTCTTCTTATTCTTTTATTGTGATCAAAGGTTTGTGGAAAACCCTTTGGGTGATCCTTTGATAAATTTGTTGTATTGTGTTGTTGTGTAAACTTTGAGGTTTTTGTGTAAAACCCTCGAAGGGTGATCCTCGTTGTGTTTTTGTGTAACCAACTTTGAAGATAGTGAATTTGTGAAATCCTTGGGTTGAGTCTCAAGGTAGTGGATGTAGCTTTTTGAGAGAGTGAACCACTATAAATTGTTGTGCATGTTCTTTAAAGTTTAATTCTATGCTCATTTCTTGATTGCCAAAACTATAAGATTTTGTTTGGTGTTGATTCTTATCAAAAAGAGTTTTAGAATTCTTTCACAAATAAATTGGAGGTTTATCTTTCTAATCACACAAAAGATTTTTTAAAATTAGCCAAAAACCTTCTTCACCCCCCCCCCCCCCCCTCTAAGATTTTTCAATTATGTATAGAGATATTATAGTAGCCACTTATGTTGAAGGAATAATTAATTATGATGGTTGGCTAAGATGTGTATGATCAAGATGAACAAATTATTATATTCGAGATTTATGTATCCTCTTAGATGAAATTTAAATTATATTTTTGGAGATGATTATCAAGTTTGAGGATATCAAAAGAAGATAAGATAAATGTATCTATTCATGAGCTCAAGAAGAGATACAGTAATGATGTATGAACAAGTTCCGATCATTTAAATCTGTAAGACTTATCCACTAAGACATTACCGATAACAACACTAGAAATCTCATGCGATTATTTCATCAGGAGGAGTAATGTTTAACATAAAGAATAGTGTACTCTTTTTCCTTTACTAGAGTTTTTTCCACTGGGTTTTATCTAGTAAGATTTTACGAGGCATATTCTCTATGTAAAGGACATCCAAGGGGGCATGTTTTGAGTTAAATAATATTTGTGGATATCCATAAGAGATAAGAATATTTGAATAAAATCTATCTCTTGAAGAGATAGATATTTTGAAGACATAGACATCTTGGAGAAATAGGATCACCACAAAATGGAACCAATTACTGATAGAAAAAACTGTCAGTATGATCCTCTTACCGCGACATACCGACAAAAATGGAATCATCAGATGCTTTTTATCGGTAATAGCAGCTACCGATGGCTCGTCGTCAGTAAGCATGGTTTCTGATCAACTTACCAACGGCCTTTTTTGTTTCCGTTATTTATTTTGTTACCGAATAATGCATCTCATCGGCAGTAAATGCTAACGACTTCACCAACGAGTTTCCTGTCGTCAGTAGCACTCACTGATGGACTTAGTGACTACCGTAATTACTGTTCATAAGCTTCACCAGTGAAATGTATCGACAATTATTCGGTATATACTAAAATGAAAAGAAAAAAAAAAATATTTTGTGGCAGATTCGTCGGTAATACTTTTTTTTGTATTCTTTAAAAATGGAACAGAACTCCCAGAAATGTAGAAAACCTAACAGCAGCAATATAAACAATTCATAAACTAAATGTAGCATATCTATCAAAGATAAAAAACCAATAAACTAAATATATAATCCATAAGCAAATCACAAACATCCATGAAACGTTAAAAACATAAACATCGATCAAATGTAAAAAAAAAAAAAAATCTAGTAAAGTGTATATATAATCGGAAGGCTTATATAGCATCTCTAGAGGATATGCAAGCACCATCCATGGGTCGGGTAAAGGAGAAGTGGGTCAGGGAGCATCAATAGAAAGAGTGGGAAAGGGGGAGGGGAGGGGGGAGGGATACTAGAATCTCGGGTTAGCAACTTGGAGGTCCCCACTGCTACTGCTGCAGTGGATGAAGATTTAGAAGGATCAGTACTCATTCGCAGTTCTGATGAGAGGCATCATCGGCAGGAATGGAATGTACCCCAGGTGGTTATGCTCGAATAGCTGCCTCATGTGCTCTTTGAAAGTAGCAGATACTTTGGTAACAACATCCTCTACCCTCCACATAAGCCTCTACTCATGATCCAAGCAACATGGCACCAATGCAGTTGTGCCTCAGCTGCTTTCAGCTTGAGGTGAGCTGCCTTTGAACTAGCTCCACACAAACGGTCTTGGCTCATTCCACCAGTTAGAATGGCCATGAACTAGAGATCATCAGGCATAGCAGTACCCAACGCCTTAGTATCCTCCTCAGCCTTCCTCCGAACCTCATAAAATTTCTCCTACAATATAAAATGTTAGTTGAATTTGACTTTTTTATTATAAAACATTATAGAAAGTTAAGTTATAATCGATACTAAACTTACTCATAACTCTACCAAACAAAAATCTAGGTACTCCCTCTTCTTCTCCCCCTCCTAATGTTTGTGAAGCTCCTCCAAGTACTTTCTCGAGGAGAAACTCTTAGTGAAATCCTTTTGCTGCAAAACAAAAAGATTAACATTTTTTCAAAGTTAGTTTAACTAATAAGAGGAATTTAATATTAAATAAACTTCGTACCCATTTTACAATAATCTCTTTGAATGAGATGGAATCACGCGTGTGCTTCCCGACTTCCCGTCCTCCTTGTCCTGAGTCCCGATTTCTCTTATTCTGTTCGGACTGGGCTTTACGCAGGGGTATTCCAATGATTCCACATCTCGGCCCAGTAGCTCTCATCAATCCATGGCGGTCTCTTGTTCTTTCTCCAAGCATCGCCAAATAAATCCCTTAATTGGTCTTTCATCTTTGACTCCCATTCCATCTTTATCTTGGTCATTGAGTAGGCCAGATCCCATACACATCATTTCTGAAAATTTAAAAGATTAGAATAGAATATAACATTAGAAATCATAAGGCATATTTTAATGATCATAAGGCAAATTAGTAATCATAAGCATATTTTAATGATTATAAGGCAAAGTAGAAATCATAAGGCATATTTTCATGACCATAAGGCAAATTAGAAATCATAAGGCATATTTTAATGACTATAAGGTAAATTAGAAATCATAAGGTATATTTTAATGATCATAAGGCGAATTAGAAATCATAAGGAACATTTTCATGATCATAAGGCAAATTAGAAATCATAAGGCTCATAGGGCATATTTTCATGATCATAAGGAAAATTAGAAATCATAAGACATAGTTTAATAATTATAAGGTCAAATTAGAAATCATAAGGCATGTTTTTATGATCAAAACAAATAAATTTCCTAAATATATTTCCTAAACTAACTCCAACAAAAAAATTTTAATAATTCTTTTTAAAAATTTAGACTTTATATAACTCATTTGCCTGAAACTCTCCCCACCACATATCTCGGACAGCCTGCAGGATCTCAAACTAAGTTTGGTAAGGCCCATTGAATCGCTCCTGGAAGAAAGATGAGATATGGGTGGCGCTTCTCGAAGAGGGCTATAGTCTGTTACACAAAGATTTCATTAGTATTTATATTAGAATATAAATATTTTTGTATGTATATAAATACTTACTGGTTTATATGCAAATATAATAACCAGAAAGACCCATATCTAGAGCCGGAGAATCCATCTCCAGAGTTACAGGAGTGGATGACTGTGAGGTAGAGGCTCTGAGGTAGTAGGTAGGCACTGCATCATCGGTGGAGCAAGTGATGGAGTCAACTGAGTAATGGACGGCAGATGAAGAGAAGCTGTGGTGCTAGCAGGTGTCGATGGGGCCTGCGTCATTGGTGGAGTGGGTCTCTCCTTCGACTGTGTACCAATTGATTGTGTGCCTGTCGATAGGTTAGCACCTAATTGTCTCTTCCATCCTCGAGGCATTATACCTGCGATAGAAAGAACATGAATGAATTAGTTAAAATTATTATAAACAAATAAGTGTAATAAACATATATAAGTGTAATCATATCATGTAATCAAAGTAAAGCATACGATATTCTATGTGTCAGAATCCTCATTGCTTTCATCAATAAAATCATCATCGGGATCTTCATCGGCATCTTTATCGGAATATTCTTCGGGATCATTGTCGGCATCTTCGTCTAAATTTTCATCGGAATCCCTTTTGATCTCAGTTTCATCATTTTGTAATTCCTGAAAATATGTTTCGACGTTGATGTCTAACTCTTCCGATGAATGAGAATCATAGACTAGCATTCCAACGTCTTCAATCATCGGATCATTCGATCTCAGTTTCATTCTAAAGAATCTATCTTGGGGTCCCAATAAAAAAGTGAAGACATAGACCGGTTATATTGTCAATGGATTTTGGTTTCACACAGGAGATAGGAGTGAGGAGGTAGGAACTTGTAATGACGGTGTTTGTGTGAAACCAATTTATTACAGTATTTTAAGAGAAATAATTGAGGTTGAGCTAACTGGAACACCAATCCAAAGGGTTGTCTTGTTTCATTGTGATTTGTTTGATTCTTCGGATCGAGGAATAAGGATTCATCCTCAATATAAAATTGTTGAGTTGCACAAAGATCGGAGATACGGAGGATACTTACTTCCATATTAGCTCATCTAGCGGAGCAAGTTTCATTTCTTCCATATTTGGGCTCTAAAAGAACGAGGATAGATTTTCTTAGCATAATGAAATCTCGACCATAAATAATAGATATTCTAGTCCAAGATGATGTGTTCCAAGAGAACGTGGATATTGGCGAGGGCTCAACAATAGATACGATGATTGAAGACATTGGAATGCTATTCTATGATACTCATTCATCGGAAGAGTTAGACATCAACGTCGAAACATATTTCTAGGAATTACAAAATGATGAAACTGAGATCGAATGGGATTCCGATGAAAATTTAGATGAAGATGCCGATAATGATCCCAAAGAATATTCTGATAAAGAGGCTGATGATGATTTTATCGATGAAAGCGATGAGGATTCTGACACATAGAATATCGCATGCTTTACTTTGATTACATGATATAATTACACTTATATATGTTTATTACACTTATTTGTTTATAATAATTTTAACTAATTCATTTATGTTCTTTCTTTCGCAGGTACAATGCCTCAAGGATGGAAGAGGCAGTTAGATGCTAACCTGTCGACAGGCACACAATCAATTGGTACACAGTCGAAGGAGAGACCTACTCCACCAATGACGCAGGCCCCACCGACACCTGCTAGCACCACAGCTTCTCTTCATCTGCCGTCCACTACTCAGTCGACTCCATCACCTGCTCCACTGATGATGCAGTGCCTACCTACTACCTCAGAGCCTCTATCTCATAGTCATCCACTCCTGCAACTCTGGAGATGGATTCTTCGGCTCCAGATATGGGTCTTTCGGCTTGGAGGTCACCTTCTTGCATCCTTTAGTCTTGCTAGAAGCCACCATTTCATTCTTTCTTTCAATGTATTCACGAACCTTGGTATGAATGGATCTAACGAATTCAGCTTTTCTTTTACCATCCAAACTCAGTTGATGGTCAATGGGCAATGCAATAAAATCCAAAAGGATTAGTGGATTAAAGCCATAGACAACTTCAAATGGAGAAAACATAGTAGTAGAATGACAAACCCTATTGTACGCAAACTCAATGAACGACAAACACTCTTCCTACTTACAAATATGCTTTTTAAGAATAGCCGTAAGAAGTTGGCCTATAGTTTTATTAACTACTTCTGTTTGACCATCCGTTTGCAGATGACAAGAAGTGGAATAAAGTAAGTTTGTCCCTAGTTTCTTCCATAACACTTTCCAAAAATGACTAACAAACTTGGGATCTCGGTCTAAAACTATAGTTTTGGGCACGTCATGCAATCTCACAACTTCTTTAAAGAATAGAGTAACAATATGAGATGCCTCATCCATCTTCTGACAAGCGATGAAATGCAACATTTTTGAAAATGATCCACAATGACAAAGATAGAATCCTTTCTGGAAGAAGTCCTTGGGTGTCCCAAAATGAAATCCATGGAAACATCCTCCCAAGGCAATTGGCAATTGGCAAAGGAGTGTATAATCCATGAGGTAAAGAAGATGATTTTGCACTTTTACAATAAAAACAGTGACCTGCAAACTTTTCAATATCTCTTTTCACTTTAGACCAAAAGAAATGCTCATGCAAAATCTTATAGGTTTTAGTTATGCCAAAATGCCCCATTAGACCACCCTATAAGCTTCCTTCACGAGTAAATTCCTAACGGACCCACTAAGAATGAAAAGTTTCCCTTCTATAAATAAAAAACCATCATTCACATAAAACTTATCACAAGGAGCAATCAAGCATGCATCAAAGATACTTCCAAAGTCAACATCACTAGCATAAAAATCTTTTAACATTTCAAAACTGAAGTAAATGCGAATGTAGAGAAGTGAAAAGTGTATACCTTCATGAGAGTGCATCGTCTACGACATTCTACTTTCTTTTTTTCTAGTGGATGACGTAGGGAAACATCTCAATGAATTCCATCCACTAGGCATACCTCTTGTTGAGTTTTTGTTGACCTTACAAGTATTTTAGGGACTCATGATCGGTGTGGATGAAAAATTCCTTCGGCCACAAATAGTGTTTCCAGTGCTTCAAAGTCTTCACCAAAGCATACGATTCCTTGTCATACATGGCATAGTTCAATGTGGCTCCCGACAACTTTTCACTGAAGTAGGCAATGGGTCTCTTATCTTGCATTAGAACCCCTCCAATTCCTACTCCGGACGCATCGCACTCGATCTCGAAAATCTTGTCAAAATTGGATAAGGTGAGGAGTAGAACGTTGCATAATTTCTCCTTCAAAGCTTTGAAAGTTAACTCTTGAGCTTCTCCGTAATTAAACCCATTGGTATTTTTGATGACCTCGATGAAAGGACTAGCGATGGTACTAAAGTTCTTGATGAATCTCCGGTAGAAACTAGCCAACCCATGGAAACTTGTAACTTCGGTGACACTCTTGGGTGTTGTCCAATCCTATATCGCCTTCACATTGTCAACATCCACTTGCAATCCTTTGGAACTAACAATATAGCCAAGAGAGGTTATCTTTTCTAAGCAAAATTCACATTTTCCCAAATTGGCATCTAATTGTTCTCTTCTAAGCACAAAATAAACTTGTCTAATGTGATGCAAATGATCTTCATATGTCTTGCTATAGATCAAAATATCATCAAAATACACAACAACAAATTTCCCAATAAATTCACACAAGATATGATGCATCAATCTCATAAACATGCTAGGTGCATTGGTAAGACCAAACGGCATATCAAGCCACTCATAAAGACCAAATTTAGTTCTAAAAGAGATTTTTCATTCATCTCCTTCTTTCATCAGATTTGATGACGACCCGATTTCAAATTAATTTTAGAGAAAATCATGGAACCATGCAATTCATCAAGTAAGTCTAGCCTAGGGATAGGATGACAAAATATTTAATGGTTATGTTATTAATAGCCCCACAATCAACATACATACGCCAACAACCATCGTTTTTAGGGACTAGGAATACCGGTACCACACATGGGCTAAGACTCTCTTGGACATGGCCCTTGGCAAGAAGCTCTTCCATTTGTCGTTGAAGTTCCTTAATCTCTTCAGGTGAGCTCCTATATGCTGGTCGTTTCGCAATATAGCTTTGGCAACAAAATCAATTTAGTGCTCTATTCTTCTCAAATATGGCAATCCTCAGGGCATCTCCTCCTGGAAAACATCTTCAAACTCCTTGATACACTTACAATAGCTCGAGACAAAGAAGAAACAATTTAGTTGTTAGAAGAAACATAAGCTCCTCTATACATAAGGAGTAAGATGGTTTCTTTCGCCTTTATTGCTTTACGAATCTTACTCTCCTTAGCAAAGAAATTCTCCTTAGCAAAGAAACTCAACCTAGTCTTTCCCTTCCCCTCATTTATTACCACTCCATTCTCTTTGTTTTCACTTGATTTCTCTCTCTCTCTCTCTCTCTCTCTCTCTCTCTCTCTCTCTCTCTCTCTCTTTCTCTCTCTCTCTCTCTCTCTCTCTCTCTCTCTCTCTCTCTCTCTCTCTCGACTCTCATATATTTTCTTTTCACCTACTTTCTTCCCTATGTTTTTCTTTTTATTCTCCAAATCATTTTCCTTCATTTTCGCTTGGTCTTCGTACACTTGGAATAGGGTGAGAGGTTTGAGACATATCTTGACCCCATCCTTCTCCATGGAATAGGTGTTCTTGTATTCGTCATGGACGGCCTTTTTATCGAATTGACATGGCCTTCCAACAAAAGATCTCAGCCTTGCATGTTCACAACGTCACAAAGGACCTCATCCTTGTATCTCCCAATAGCAAAAGTCACCAATACTTGCCTTGTTAGTACTACTAGAAAATAAGTCTTTAATGACGCTAAAGAGCGTCAAGATAGGGATCTTATCCTTACGCTTTTACTTTCCTGACGCACCAGCACAACGAAGGCCAAAGTCAAGTAGCTAAAGGGTATTATGACGCTTTTGTGCCTCATGTAAAATTATACTTAATGATACTACAAAACGTCGCCAAAGACTGTTCATTCCTATGCTTTAAAGCATCAAGTTTGATGTTGTAACAGTAACAAATTTAAATTTCATACATTCTTTTACTGCGCTAGAAAATGTTAGTAAATACATATCAGTATGTTTTATAGTGTCACAATAATGCATCCATTACTACATTTATGCATGTCTGGATATGTTATCTATCACTACGCTTAAAAGTGTCAAACAACATGTTATACTACTACGCTTATTCCCGTCAGAATATCAATTACATTACTACCCCGTCCAGTATCATTAAAGATGTTTATTCCTACGCATTACAGGGTTGAGTTTCAATATCTCTACACCTTCTTACTAGTCATATAAGTGCTGTTATAGTGTCTTTTTTTTAATAGCTCTCAAGCTACAGTAGTTATTGTATTTCAATACCAAAAATACCAGTAATACTTGTTTGGAAGTCATTAATAATTGTAATCATAAAATAAGTATTTAAATCCAAATAACACCTCTATAATATTTATATGGAAGTTCATCATAACAAAATTCATAATATGCCAAATCCAAAACATCCAAATCCAAATAGATATACCTAAACCAACATCTAAATATTTAAAATGATTGAGTTATAAAAGTCATTAATAATTAAATAGGCATCACCCTATGTAAAAAAGCCAAATGGATTAAGCAAAATAGTATTCGAAACAAAGAGCTTGATTAATACCAAAAGTCTTCATAAGCATATTGTTCACAAGATATCCAAGACCAAATCAATCTTCATTGATGTATCTTCTCACCTATATTATCATCAAATAAAGTTGGCTTTCTTAGCAACCTTAGGTTGAAAATACAACACATTGACAAAGAATAATAATATATGTGAGAGTAAAATACCAAAAAACATGGCCAAGCAATAGGAACTCCAATAGAATCTCCAATATATTGGATTAGATCAATGGACAAATCAATCTCTCCTCATGAATCAAAGGCATATCAACAACTACCTCACACCAATTTTCTCCAAGTTCTACACCTCCAACACGTGAGGATGGATCCATACATCGTACGCGACCTTTTGCAACGACCTTGGAATTGTCGTACATACTTAGAAGTGAAACAAATTGACAAACCTACAAGAAATTTGATAGACATTTAAATAAATTGTAAGCTAACTTTCAAACAAACTAACAACGAGATATTTAATGAACCCATATCCAACAAACAAGTCAACTAACAATGAGATATTTGACGAACCTACATCCAACTAACAAACCAAAAATTTGTATCACACAACATTTTCACAACCCACATCCAACAATAACAAGAACTATAAACACATCTAACAAACAAATCAACTATGTTATATATTAAAAAGAAAAAGCAGGAGGTCCACTATAATTATTAATTCATGAAGTGACCTTGCATACAGTGGACTTTGGCACAACAAAACAAACCATAGAGAGGACCAATATAATTATTAATTCATTGGAAACCTAAAACAATTATAATATATACTGAAGAGAGTGTGTTGAGTAGTACTGGTCAAACAGTTTCAACAGCAGACTTCACAACAAAGCTATATTATTTTTTATAAGAGAATATAAATGAGATTAAACTTAATGAATAGTACCATAACTTCAGCAAACAATCCAGTCTCCAATGTTCATATTTTTAGCAAATTATTGCAATATATTTCAAGCACAAACAAAGAGAACATAAAGAAAGACTGAAATTTTTTTGATTAGATTGTAATACCCTTAATGCTCCAACAATAGTGTCACGAGTGGTTTGTGAAGAAGGGGGTTTTGTTGATTGTCTTCGAAGATTTTCAGCATTTAATAATAGATTAGAGCTCATTGTGGTTGTCGCATTAACTGAAACATTACTATTTTGAGTTTTTCTTTTATGTTCTATTTCTCTCGTATGAGACTGAAAACCATTAATGATAAAAAGGTTATATCTCAATACAATTTGATTGGGGCCCTTGGATAAGAACTTCAAATCCTTCAAAATTGGATCATCATTATTCAGTTGCAAGCCTTGCACCTAGATAATAAGAATACTTTAGAATATAAAAAGAAGAATGCACTTAAAAAAATGGATAAGAATACTAAAACACTAAGACTTACATGATGGTTAAACCAATTAGCAAAATTATCACTATGAATACGTTCTATCTCACGTAAATTTGCACTAGGATTTTTATGCTTCATAATATCATAGTGCAGCCTACATAAATAAATGAGTAAACTTATTTTAGTATGTGATTATCAATAATACAATCTAGAGAAAATATAAATTAGCTTTTACTTACTCAATATAAGATTTTATTGAATCATAGTTGAAAAGCACATATCGATGTGCTTTTTCTAGTACGTCATCATCAAGCCTTGTTGGGACCCCTTTTCCTAGTGGACGCCCTGAATATGAGAAAAACTCCAAACCAGGAGGAGGACTAGTGTCATAATCTTCATTTCTCCCTACTCAATTGAACTTTGTCTAAACATAGTCAACTAGATATTTAGAGCAAAAAAGTCAAGCATTCCTCCGCTATATAACCTTTAGCAATAGAACCTTCAAGGCGATTCCTATTCTATACATAAGACTTCAAAGTGCTCAAATATCTATATACATCAAAGTCTCATACATTAGTATTCTTTATTTTAAGATAATAAATATTTATTAATTCACAATGAATATAAGTTGTTACCTTTCAATAGGATACATCCACCGATACTGAACTGGACTAGCAATTCTCACTTCACTAGCTAAATGAACAATTAGGTGCATCATCACATTAAATAGCAATGGCAGAAATACTCTCTCTAATTCGCAAAGTATAATTGCAATGTCTTTCTCTAATTGGACACAACATCAGGAGTAATTTCAGTAAAGCACAACTTCCTAAAGTATCTGCTCAACTTTATTAGAGAAAACCGAATAGATTTTGGTAAAACTTTTCTCAAAGATATGGGTAGCAGTTGTTGTATGTGATAGTCATGGCTTTTATGTTGGGTATACTCAACTATACACATCTTCACAAATTTGCTACATATCTATCAAGCACCACATGGTATGATCCTCTTTAGCCTTTATTGAGGATCACTTACTCCCAATACCCAACTCTCTTCTAAAGGAATTCTTGAATTTTGAAGAATAAAGAACAAATTGCAAGTAAACAACTATGAAAAAAAAAAACAATTAAACCTCCTTATATCTAGGAGAGAATCAACAAGGCTGGGAAAAGCCTCACCTATTCTCTACACTTTCAAGAAGGACCTAAATTCCCAAGCAACACCAACTATAGAAGTTGGCACCTCAAGGAAGAAGTAGGATTTGGAAATAGACTAGAACTCTTGAATTGATTATTCAAGAAATTCCTTGCCTTGAATTATACAATAGAAACTCTTAATTATATAAGGAAGATAAAGAAACCCAAGAACCCTAATTCTTCTCTCCATATATTTCTCATGTGTCAAAAACTTAGCCGAAATGGCTGCAACAAGAGTATATATAGTGTGCTACACAATTAGTATTCAACCCTAGTCATTAAACTAGCTTAAAAGAGTTTAAGGGTTGCTTAGAATACTTAAACATAAGCCAAAATAAGTGTACAACCAAAGTGAAGAGTCAAAGAAGTTACAAACTTCCCAAAAATTCCACCAGTCGAGACCTGCCGACGACGGTAGGTCCCGTCCTACCGTAAGCGGTAGGTTTGTCTTCCAGAACCCTATCGGTGACGGTAGGAATGTCCTCCCGTCGGCGGTAGGTTGAGTGAACTTTGCTCTTCTTCGGCCAGAACCCTACCTTGGTCAGTAGGGTGTACCTTAGTGGCCACGGTAGGGTCCAGAAACTCTTCCTTCTTTGATTTGAAACTACAAAACCTTCCAAGCTTGCTTCTTTGTATTCTTCTAATTGCATCTTAGATAATAAGATGGTTTTGGAACCTCTAGAGTCTTCTCCTTGTTCCTCTAGCACATGGCAAGTAAAGTTCTGGATCATCTTTGTAAAAATCGCTACCATGCATTTGTGTTCTTCTTTCTCCCTTTTAGCCATCGCTCTTGTGACCCGTCCTCGGAACAAGTCCACCGTCTCTCGTGCATCCTGGGTCATACCATAAGTAGTCATTTTCAAATAAGGATTTTGAATATTCACACATGCTTAACATGCTTGGGAACATTCACAATCTTGGAAAGTCTTTATTTTAAATAATAATATTGGCTTTTGATATAAATAATAGGAATCTCCTAATTAAGGTGATATATTATTAATGGATATATTTTAGGCTGATTACACTCCATAGATTAGGATAAATCACAATAATATCTATCTGCACTTACAATCCTCACAACCATTAAATCATGAACCGGAGAATTATCAATGTTTGCGTTAATTCCTAGCAAATTTTGTTGATTAACAATGTCATTCAAATCTATTTAAGAAAAACTAATTGATAAATACTCTTGAGAAAAACTAATCTAATCAAAGACGTTTATAGATAACAAGAGAAACCATTTTCAGTTCCATAAGTAAAAATCATAATTGCTACACTATTTTCATCATCAAAACACAAAAAAGAAACTAAACTGCAAAAGCTAACACTATAATTCAAGTTTGTAAGTCTCCCGACAAAACCCAAAAATCAAAAACCCATTATCAAAACATGGTCCAAAAAAACAAAAAAGGCACAAGAGAAATCCCCAAATTAAACAGAGCAGCAGCAGCATAATTTTTAAAAAAATAACTTACAATTAACGCAACTGGAAAGAGCAGCAATGTCAGTGTTGAAGCAGTGGCAACACCAGAATAAGAATTTTGCATAAGAAGAAGAAGATGAAGAAGAAGCAGAGAAGAAGCTGAAACCGAGAGAGAGAGAGAGAGAGAGAGAGAGAGAGAGAGAGAGAGAGAGAGAGAGAGAGAGAGAGAGAGAGAGAGAAGAAGAAGAAGAAGAAGCTCATCGGTCGTCATCGAAGCAACGACAGAGTCGTTGGTGAGTCGCGGGAAAGCTAGAGGGAGGAGGGTTTTGATTGGGTTTAGGGAGAGAATGAATTGAGAGAGAATGCTTACTTCCGATTTTGAATAATCTGGGAGCTTGTTACTGACAGCACACTCACGGCGTATCCGTCGGTCCAAATTTTTGGAGAATTATCAACGACAAATTCGTCGAACTGCCGTCAGTCTTTTGGCCTATTACCGACGACTTGAGATGATGGTTGGTATAGTCATTAGTAGCAAAACCAAGTACTGACGAATTGTGACGGTCGTCGGTACTTCCGTCGGTACACTAATCCTATCGACATATTTTGTCATCGGTATTACTCATCGTTTTCTGGCGTGAATCCTCCCTCTATAATTTTTGGATAAATTTAATATTAGACCTTAGAAATGGCTATCCCCTCAGTGATCTGTCAGAAATTATTGACGGTTTAGAAAATCGTCGATAATATATGTTAATAAATGCATGGTTTTTTGTAGTGGATATTATGAAGATAGATATCTTGAAGACATAGAATCTAATGAAGAGATAATAATAGAGTTTTAATCTTATCTTAGATATGATAGAATCTATTTCTCCTTTTCCATCTCTATCTCTTGTATCCCCTAAGTACTATAAATAGGGCCCTTAGCCTTTAGTTGTAAACACACCTCAAGAGAAATTAATAAAAGTTCTCTACTTTCCTCTATATTCTTATCTGTCTTCTCTCCTTCTCTATTCTTTTATATATTTTTTCTCTTTATTCTCTCTTCTTTATACTTTACAATTTATATCGATCATTTTATTGTGTCGACAACATTGCGCCAACAAGTTTCATAATAGAATCATATTACTTTCCCAAAGATAGAATTCATGACAACCCAGCGGGGCCTAGAAGTAGTTTTTACGAATACCCTTCTAAGATGAGGATTATGTTTCTCAAGTTGCTTAGAATTAGAATTTTCTCAATATCACGTATAAGAAGTAGTTTTTTTTTTCCTTGAATGTCCTTCTAGGATGAGGTTTATGTTTCTCAAACTTTTTAGAATTAGAATTTTCTTAATATCCTATTATAAGTAGTTTTTTCTAAATACCCTTCTATGGTGAGGATTATATTTCTCAAGTTTCATAGAATTAGAAATTGTTCAATAACCCTTAGAAGTAGCTTTTTTGAATACCATCTAGGAGAATTACGTTTCTCAAATTTATTAAATTTAGAATTTTCTTAATATCATATTTTAGAAGTAATTTTTTTTTTTTTTCTAAGTACCTTTTTAAAATTAGGAGGCATGAATGTTAAACTCGGATGTGAAGATATTCAAGTGTAGAATATGTATTCGTCATAGAAAGAAGGTCCTATGGTTGTAAAGATAAAACTATCATTGTTTCTCAATATCCATACTAATTCTCGATCATTTTATTTCTAACAAAACAAATGAGAGAAAACTTTTCAATTTTCCTTACAAATCACTTCCTTGAAGGGAAAATAAAAAAGATAAAAAGATTCTTGTGTACGACTGCCCAAAAGTATTGGAGTCATGAAACAAGTGTACATATTTTTGTGTTGAAAAGTTACTGATTTTCAAAACAAAGCACAATTCTCAGGAAAAAAGAACCGAAGCACAATTATGAAAAAAGAAAATGGATGTGGATTGGTCGACAAAGTGACCTTCTGGGTTGTAGGCCCTAAGTGGTCCATTAGTGAAGGTTCTGGTTTGGTGGGCTATTTGATAGGCTTTCAAATGATTAGATCCTTCCTGCAGTCACTTGGGTACTACCCTCCCAAAACATTTGTGGCTGTAGAAAATGGTCTGATTTAGACCCCACGAGCCAGCCTTGGCTACAAATACCTTCACCTACCAAATTCGCAACACACTCAACAATTTTCTACCCCTTTATTACTTCATTTTTCTTTCCTTCTCGCTGACGAACATGACAGCCAACATAAGGTACAGAAGATATAGTAGTCACACCTCACTAACAGATTTTGTTTTATGTAGCAAAAGAAAAAATTAAAAATTTTATTAAGTGTCAAATTCGAATATTAAACATATATTTACATCTCGTAAAAACTTTTTATTATTTTTATAATTCTACTTAATACAAATAAAAATTAATTGTGGTAAAACTTAAAGATACTTTCTTTGTACAATGAATTCACTAAAAATCTAGTTGTATAACATCTAGTCCAAGGCCAACTGGTTGGGGATCATACATTGACTACTGCTCCGGCTAAATGTTGCTATCGCTTCCCTTAATTTTCAAGTTCTTTTTTAGAAAAATTGAAATTTTTATTTATTTTTCTGAAAAATTACCGAACAATTTTTAGATGTACATTTTTAAGATGTTAATATTCATTTATTTTCTGTTTACAGGGTTCAAAAACATTAAAATTTATTTTTTCTTTCATAGGTTTTAATAACAAAATATTATATTATAAATGTCTTATAGAGAATGCTATGTCAACTCACTATTCAAAAAAAAAAAAAAGAAACTTTTTTTTTGTTGGAGGTAATGGAAAAAAAATCATGTGATAATGCATTTAACCGCACCGTAATGATAACTTTTTTGGATGGATATTTTTAATTCTTTTTAGTTTCCCTCCGATATACATTATAAGTGCTAAAAAAATAAGTTTTATTTAAACCACCCAAGATATTATATATCACTCCACGTATTATTCTTTATATTTCTTTTCATAATATAACTTTTTAAAAAAAATTTATCTTTTATTTAATAAATTTTATTAATAAAATATGTCAAATTAAGAATGGTAAAAGAATGATATGGGGAAGTGGTATAGAGAACCTAGCTCTTTAAACGTATTTCTTTTAAATATTTCAAAGCATTTGATATTTTTGAAATCCCCAAAAGACCCTCATTTAACTTTTATGACCACAAAATTTGAAGCTTTTGGAATTTCAAACCCTTTATAGGATTTATAAAAATGAAAAATCTCTTTACAGATATTTTTATTCAAAAATAAAAAATCAAAGCAAGAAAAATGAGGAGAAGTAAGAAAAAATTAAAAAAAAAAAAAAAGAAAACTCCACGAGGTGTGCATGCGTCTGTTGCTTGATATTATTGACATTGCCCATTCTTCTATCGTCACGTACATTTCTAAATGAATTCATGAAGTTATGGTTATGAATTAACCATAAATTGAAAAGGAAAAAATAAGGAAAAAAAGAGAAAAGAGCAGAGAATTGGTTATGAACTTTTATGACCACACCATTCCTAGCAGCAACGCAGGATAAGAAAAGGATACGGCTCTCCATTTTTTCGCTCTTCGTTCCAACTTCTTCTGATGCTGACTTATCAGATTTCAATTTTTTTTTCTTTTTGCCTTTTTGTTTTTGACAATAATGTCTGCATTTTCTGCTTTTACTTTATAAATGAAAAATAAATCAATTGTACATTTTAAAACTTTAAACAATATATACAAACTAGGCTAAAAATTCATGATAAGCACGGGATAAGTTTATTTATCAAAAAAATTATTGTTATTATTTAAAAATACTTAAATAATTATAATAACTAATATTCATTAAAACTCTTCAAAGAAATTTATTTTAATTTATAATATTAATATACTAAAACCCTTAAAGAATGATCAAGTATAACTTACGACTTATATGAAGTATTATCCTAAAAAATGAATTTATATTATTAAAAAAAATGAACTTTCCCTATTACTCATATAGGAACAGACCGTCTTATAGGTACTTATAAAAACACCCCAGTTTCTTTTCAGTTTATAGCTGAACCAAATACAAGATTTGTGAATGAAATTAAAGATTTCATTTTAAGAAAACAAAATCAAATCAATTTTCTTAATTATGAAATAAACTCTTTTAATATTGAAGAAGTTTTACAAAATCCTAAATTACAGGATAAAATTAAAAAAATTCATAATAATATTTCTTTAGAAATATGTAATGATCATCCTAATGCTTTTTGGAATAGGAAAAAGCATATAGTGAGCCTTCCTTATATTGACGACTTTCATGAAAGTCATATACCTACAAAGGCAAGACCTTGTCAAATAAATTCTCAATATCTAGAATTATGTAAAGAAGAAATAGCTTCTTTATTACAAAAAGGATTAATAATAGGATCAAATTCACCTTGGTCATGTACTGGATTTTATGTTAATAAACATAGTGAAATTGAAAGAGGGGTACGAAGATTGGTTATAAATTATAAACCTCTCAATAAAGTATTAAAATGGATTAGACATCCAATCCCTAATAAGAAGGATTTGTTAGATAGATTATATGAAGCAATTATATTTTCTAAATTTGATTTAAAATCTGGATATTGGCAGATTCAGATAGCTGAAGCTGACCAATATAAGACAGCTTTTAATGTTCCCATTGGCCATTTTGAATGGAAAGTGATGCCATTTGGATTAAAAAATGCACCTTCTGAATTTCAGAAGATTATGAATGATATTTTTATTCCTTATAGTGAATTTATGTTAGTCTATATTGGTGATATATTAGTATTTTCTAAAACTGTTCAGCAACATTTTGAACATCTTGATATATTCAAGAAATTAGTTATACAAAATGGTTTAGTTATTTCAAAACCAAAAATGATTCTATTTCAAACTAATATTAGATTTTTAGGACATAATATTGACAAGGGAAAAATTATTCCTATAAATAGAAGTATTGATTTTGCTTCTAAATTTCCGGATGAAATCCTTGATAAAACGCAATTACAGAAATTTCTAGGAAGTCTAAATTATATTTTACCATATTACAAAAATCTAGCTTCTGATACAGCTATCTTATATGATAGACTAAAAAAGAATCCTAAGCCTTGGACTACTCAACATACTGAGACAGTCAAGAAAATAAAAGAAAAAGTAAAAACTTTACCTTGCTTAATATTAGCAAATCCTCATTGGCAGAAAATTATAGAGACTGATGCCTCTGATATAGGATATGGAGGTATATTAACTCAAATTTGTCCTGTTAATAACCGAGAAAATTTAGTACGATATCACTCCGGTAAATGGTCTAATAGCCAAAAAAATTATGCTAATATTGCTAAAGAAATTTTAGCCATAGTGAAATGTATTTTAAAATTTCAAGATGATTTATATAATCAGAAATTTATCATTAAAACGGATTGCCAAGCAGCCAAATTTATGTTTAACAAAGATTTTAAACATGACGTCTCTAAGCAGATGTTTGCTAGGTGGCAGGCTCATTTAGCCCCATTTGATTTTGAGATTATTTATAAAAAAGGAGAAGATAATAGTCTTTCGGATTTTCTAACTCGTGAATTTTTGCAGCATGATACAGCGGGGACAAGGAACTAATTCCCAAGGCCGCGGGAGAGGTAATACCTTTCAAAACAAGGGAAAAAATGTGATTGTCTAAATGGGCAACAAACAGCTTATAGCTGAAAAAATTACAAAAACAAATGATGATGCCCTCTTACATGAGGAATTCAAGCAGTATATTGCAAATAAAAAGAAGCAGGCAGGTGAAACCTCCTCTTCCGGGTCATACTCCCAGGTTTTATCTGAAGAGGATAATACAACCTCTTATTATAATCATACTCATAAAGAAATTATATTTCTTTTAGAAAATAAAGATTTACAATGGAAGGATAATCCGTGGTTATTAATGAACAGATACCTGGATGTAGCATCATATGCTGCTACCTCTTATAAACAGAGGCTATATTATGAGCAAATACTTAAGGTTAGCTCATGTGATATAACACATTTTTATCCTGGAAACAGGACTACTAATATTTATAATTTTAGTAAAATCATAATCAAAAGGATTATATCCATTGAAGAGTGGGGTATCTCTCCTCTCAGAGAAAAGGAGTTTACAATTCCTGAATCAAAAGTATCTTTGAAATATAATTATTGGGATTATATAGATGCATTTCATAAAGCATTTTTATATGAAAATCCAACCAAAAAACATACTTGGTTGATTAAAGTTTGTGGAAATGTTCATAATGGCCCCCTACCAAATTGGTTTATACAATGGTGGACCATATATGGTACATCCGGGAAAATACTCCCTGAAAAATTTAAAACATTATATGGAGAATGGATTAATATATCCCCTAAGATCTCTGATTATATCAGTTTAGATCAGTATTCAGAGGAAATAGCCTCTATGTTCTTTTTTATAGAATTTTCCATACCATGGGTGTGGAAGTGGACTCCTGAAGTGGGTTATACCCAACAAAATATCCCATGTCTCAAAAGAGCTACTCATAGTAGGTTTTGGGACAGGTTGATTAAAGTCGACCCAGACACAAAAGAAATTCATGGTAAAAATATTCTGAATGAAATCCAGCAAAAAATTGACTTATATAAAAGGATGAAAGACACTGGTGAAGTTAAATCTTATAGTCCTTTTTATCAGTTAACAACCATGTTAAAACTTCAAAAAGATGTTATACCAAAAGAAGATCTCATCAAATCTTATATGGAAGAATTGAAGAAGGAGCTTATAAAAAATCGGCTCCCTGAAGATAAGACTGATATATCTATGACAGGCTCCTCAAATGAAGACTGTCTCGCAGGTGAATTACAAGATCCAGATATGGATGATTTTTCTGAAGATAATATTGACCACATGGTCCAAGAAATTGAAGATGCCGCAAGAAAAGCAATAAAGTAAATGCGGACATACATTATTGTTATAACAATTATTGTCCTTAAAGGGCCCATGTAATAGTAACAGCATTATATGTAATAATGATAGGCACTATGCGGATTTAAAATCCATTTGTAATAGAATAGATAAATTAGTTGAAGTCCGCCCCTCTTTTTGTCTATAAAAGGATGAGAATTCATCCTAAGGAGGCAGGACCTCACGAGTAGAAGTTAGGCATTCCTCTCTCTCCCTCTCATTGTAAAATTTCTTTATCAATAAGAAGTTTGAAGTTTTTCTGCTTTATCCCTGGTAAGCTTTTACTTTCTTATTTCTTATTTTAATTTGTTAATAAATTTATATATTTTCTTTAGGATTAGCCTAATGACAGGCTAAATCCTTCCATGTTAAACTATGTAATCATAGATATCATTATAATTATGTTGTGAAGATCCTTATTTTGTCTGGTTGGATAGTAGTCTTATGTAAAGATTCAAGGTTTGGGTTATGAGCTCTGGAACTGGTCATAATTATTAAAAAGATAAGGGTTAGTCTGTTTAAAGCCGTTGTGAAGGCGTGTTAAGGCGTTGATCCCGGTTTTATCTTTTGATAATTATGTTGACGGATCTAGATTTCATGTAAAATCTGTACCTTCTCACCTGGATCCTTAAATGGATGACTACCACCGGACCTAATTTGGTATCAGAGCCATGTAGTTATGTGATATATGCGATTCATAGTTTAACAAGGAACTTAATTATAAATTCAATGAATTTATTGAAAGATAAAAGAAAGATTAAAAATGCTCATAAGCAAGAGATGGATATTCCTGAAAACTTAGAAGAACTTAATAAGTGGACAATCCCTAGGATTGATTTAAAGACTGTATATCAGTTAGGAACTTTTGAAAAATTAGGTTTAAAACAGGTAGTAAAAACTACTGAAGAATCAGTTTCCTTAGATAATGAAGAAACTGAGATTAAATTATTATCATCATATGATATAAATAGATATAAAGATTTATATAAATTTATCCATATTGGATTAGTGTAAATTGCATTTAAACCTTTAACCTTAGAAGGTTTACCTGAAAGTTTTATTGCATGCCTAAGGGATGCAAGAAATCTAAATTGGACACAATCACTTATAGGTGTAATACAATCTAGTCTGGCACATGGACCAGTCTATTTTAATGTTTATCCTAATTTTTCACTTTCTTTAAGTGATATTAATATACTAAATGTTAAAACTCATGGATATAATTATATTTCTGGATCAGAACTAATCTGTATATGTTACAGAATTTATTTTAAACCATTATTTACATTAAATCCTAATTGTAAAATAATGGATAAAAAGATAAATGAAACTGTTTTAATATAAACAAACTTTAATAGATCTAAAATTTCTACTAGAAGAATTATAAAATGGGATGAAATCCCTATGCCTCAACAATGGAAACTGGAACGAACTGGTCATATCCAGTCAAAGACTAAACACAATATAGATTATATCGAACAGACTCCAGAAGGAATTGTTTATCTACAGATGGATAATACTCCATCCAGATTGGGTAATATCCCAAGGACTTATTCTACCAGATCAGAACACTCTTTTATTTCACCTCTAATAGAGGAAAAGGATTATGTTCCTTACAGAGTCTCTACCTCCCGGGTAAGTGAGCATGATGAGAGTAATCATCATGTAAAAAAAGTATTAAAAAAAGATAATATTATAAAAGGTATTTATAATACTAAAGATGCGGGAATAACCGAATCTGAGATGAATTTTTCATTATGAATAGACCAAAAATTGATTTTAGCCCTGGATCTGAAGCCAGGAAAAAAGTTAAAACAGAATTTAATTTACCAAGATGGGAACCATTTAGAAAGTGGTTTTTCCCTAATTTCGATTAAAAATTAAGAAATCATATTTCTGATGAATTTTATAAATTTTTATCATATCATAATATTTTATTTCCTTTTGTTCCATGGTTTATGTCCAATTATATTGAACCTTATATTTCTGTGTTAGAAAGAGATTATAAACTCTTAAATGGAAATATAATTAAAGGCATATTGCCTCCTCAACAACCTTTTTATTTAGAAAAGGAAAATAATACTGTTAGTTTTACAGCATTTTCAAAGATATTTGAAAATGATACTTTAAGTATTACTGTAAAACAAATCAATAAAATCATAGAACAACAAATTTATACAAACATTTATTTGAATGTTTTAGGAGAACAAATTATATCTCTCCATAAAAG
Source organism: Catharanthus roseus (assembly GCA_028651295.1). NCBI lineage: Eukaryota > Viridiplantae > Streptophyta > Magnoliopsida > Gentianales > Apocynaceae > Catharanthus > Catharanthus roseus. Next base: position 23,428,472 of record JAPQWS010000153.1, on the reverse strand, counting down.
GATAGATAAATTATTACAAAAATTAGAAAAATCTTCTATAGATTCTTCAGGGAAAAAGGCTCTTATAGTTAAACCACCTTTACAGCCTCCTCCTGAAATCAAAGATTATAAATTAAAAAGTATGTCAGATCTTGAAATAATGCTAGATCAAAAATTTAAAAAATTAAATATTAACACTTTACAAAATGAATTCTCTGAAAGATTAGCAGAAACTAAGGATTATAATCCAATTACAAATGATGAAATTCATAAATTATATAAGTTTGCTGATAGGCCAACCCAAAGGATAAATTATTATAGTAGACCTTCTCCTGTAGATATTCTACATGAAGAACATGAATACATAGGTAATAATAGTTACAATGGCAAGTGTATTTATGAATGGAATTTAGATGGTTATACAGAAAAACAGATTTATAATCTGACTCACAGGATGCTTATGTATAGCACAGTCAGTAAACTGATTGGAAATAGTGACAGTAATAATGCAAAAATGATAGTTGCAGGATTTACTGGGCAACTTAAAGGTTGGTGGGATAATTATCTCTCTTCTCAAGAAAGAGAAGAAATTTATCATACACTTAAACAAGAGGAAGATGGTCGCACTAGCGAACAAGCAGTTTATACACTGATAGTTACTATATTAGAACACTTCACCGGAAGAATTTCCGATGATAATGAAAATATTAGAACGTTATTACAAAATTCTAGGTGTAAAACACTAACAGAATTTAGGTGGTATAAAGATCAATTCCTTAATAGGGTTATGGAATTGCCTGAGAGTAATAGTACTCATTGGAAGTCCAAGTTTATAGATGGACTACCCCCTTTATTCGCAGAAAGAGTTAGAAAAGCTCTTAGGAAGGATAGAATATCTATTCCTTATGAAAGTTATACTTATGGCAATCTTATATCTGCTTGTATACATGAGGGTATAGCCTTATGTAATGAGATCAAATTAAACCAACAACTTAAACGTCAAAGGTTAACTGAAAGAAATCAGTTAGGCCAATTTTGTAGCCAATTTGGAATGGATATTCCATCTCAAAGGAAAATAGTTAATAACTATAGAAAAGATGATAAATATATTAAAAAGAAAAAAAGAAAATATTCTCAAGCAAAATTAGATAAAAGAGCTAAAAGAAAATCTGATAGATTAGAACGAAGGAAAGACAAAAATAATATTGTCTGTTATAAATGTAAAAGAATAGGTCATTACGCTAATAAGTGTAAAATGAAGAAAAAGATTAATAGTCTTGACATTAGTGAAGAATTAAAAGATTCTTTAGAAAAGTTATTGATGGAATCTGATGATTCTGAAGATATTGCTTCAGACTCAGAAATTGATCATATAAATGATCCTTCTGAAGATTCAGAAGAACATATGTGTCCTTGTAAACAAGGACCTAGTAATTCTGAAAAGGAACATTTAGAAGATGATTATTATAAGTTAATATCTCAATTTAAAGATTCTGATATTAATGTTTTAAGTAATAATAATATTTTAGAATTCTTAAAGTCAATAAAAGACCAAGAATTAAGGTCTAGAATAATAGAACAATTAGATGACATTCCATCTACTAGTACTCATAATACTAAAATAGAAGAAGAATTTAAACCTAATAATAATCCTTATACCATGACAGAAGTTTATAAACTTATGAAACAAAGATATGATAATCCTCATAAAACTCCTACTACATTAAATGATTTATATGGAGAAATTAATAATCTTAAAGATGAGATTAAAATGTTAAAACAAATTAATAAAAATCTTGATAGTAGGGTTTCTAATTTAGAAACTAAGAAGGATTATACTTTGGTCACACCAAATTTATTTGACAATCTTAATAAGATTGGAGAAGAAAATTTTCTAACAGTTTTAGATATGATCACATCTTTTAAATTTTATGTGAAAATTACATTATTAATAAATCATGATGAAATCAAGGAATTTACTGCATTAATTGATACAGGTGCAGATATTAGTGTAATACACGAAGGATTAATTCCTAAAAAATATTTTGAAAAAACAACTCATAGTTTAAGACATGCAGGTGGTCAAAAGTTACAAATTAATTTTAAATTACCACGTGCATATATTTGCAATAATAAAGTTTGCATACCTGAAAGCTTTTTATTAGCTAAAAATATAACTAACCAAGTTATACTTGGAAATCCTTTAATGAATTTATATTATTAAAAAAATGAACTTATATAAATAAAAAAAAAATTAATGTTAAATAAAAAGAAATCTTTCTCTTAACCCAATTCCCTCTTTTCTCCGCATCCTCGTCCGTTCTCCTCCCACCCCACCAAAAAAATCTTTTACAACTACCCCACCCCCTCCCTTCCCTTCCCTTTCTCCCCTACCCCCTATCCCAAAAACCTCATAAAACCTCTTTCTTTCCCAAACACCTCGCACCCCCTACCCTACCCAAAAAAAAAAAAAAAAAGGAAAACCCTCTACGTAATCCCTTCACGTCTCCTTTCTCCTTCCTCTCCCCTCTTTTTCCCCCACACCCTGCCCCTTCTTCCCAAGCAAAAACCCTCTTCCTCGAATATCCCAACCCCCCCCCTCTCACCTTTCCCCTCCACCGGAAAAAAAGAATCTCTTTTTCCCAAACACCCTCGCTCACTTTCCTGCCCCTCTTTCCTCTAACTTCGACCCTCAATTATCATGATGTTAAAATTAAGTGGTCAATATTGTTTGAGGGAGTAGAATAAATTATTATTTTTTTAGTGTAGTGACAAATCTATAATGGTTTTCTCCATGCATTTAGACAATAATCATTTATCTTGTTTATGAAATTTTGTTAGTTAGAAGTCAAGAGTGAATTCATATCCCCATCTTCAAAAATAATAATAATAATAATCCGTGAAATCTTTCACTTCAACAACATATTACAAGACCCTAATTGGGTTAAGTTGTTTTGACTATGATTCCCGTATCAAATTTAGTGCTAATTTTCTTTTACATATTTCCTGAGAAAAAAAATACATATTACTTTTGAAGAACAAAGCTATCAAATATTAATGGTTTATTGTGTAGAAAATTTTTCATATTTCAAAATTTTCATATTTATTTTGATAAAATAATTATTAGTGATTGATTTTTCTTAAGTTTGTGTTTGGAAATATTAGTTACTATTTTTTACAAATATATCTTTAAATAACATTTCTTTCTGTCCAAAATATAAAGAGTGGTTATATTTTTAATAAAAAAAGAAAAAGGACTCACAGAGAATGTAGGAGATAAAACTAATTTCATAGGGTTTAAAATTTAAATAACAAAGAAAGTAATATTTATGGTTCCTCTCCTTCTTGCTCATATCAATAAAATTTTTTTTTTTTATCAACATAAATATTTCTCTATTGTACAATATTCCTTATCTTCTAACTAATCTTGACTCTCAATATCCCAATGTGCTGAAATTTTTGCATGTATAATAGTTCGAGCAAATATTTAATAATTAGTTACCAACTTGTATACATAGTTGAGGAAGAGCAAATTGATTACATGTATAAGAAAATTGAGAATTCGGATTATGATTTATGCCTTTCAAAAAAAAATTAAAGTATGAAAGAGAGTGAATGGCAACTTTCATAAATAAGAGGACTAGGATATTAAAAGACCAATAGAAGTAGCAAAAGTCTTTTGATATCAGCCGAATTGCACACATTAATATCAGGCTAAGAAGTTTAGTCTTCTATACATTGCTAAATGCTAAAGATATTTGAACCAAAAAAAAAAAAAAAAATGAAGATTCCTAAACACTTTTTGTTTTTTATCTATATGTCTCTTCCATCTCTGTTAGCAAGGATTTCAACTGATTGTGTTTCAAACATTTGCTTCTTCCCCTTGAATTCTTTCAACCAACTCCCAACATAGCATACTCTATCAATAACATCAATATGAGAAGGGCCTCAATTGGTCAAAGGAATTAAATGAATCTCAACAAGCATAAATGAATTTAAAACAAAACTAATAAAAAGCCCATATATAAAACATATAATAGTTAAACACTAACATTTGCAATGAGTAAAAGGATACCATTTCTAAAAAAGAATCATAAAATAAAGTTTGGATTACTCTATGTTTAGATAGAATCACTACGTAGGGGCGGTCAACTTGATGCGGGAGAGGCACAATATTTTTTTTTATTTAAAATGTAGTTTTTTTAAAATAAGATAATTATTATTGTTGAGATAGTTAAATTAATAAAATCTTGAAGTTTATCCATTTCATACATTTGATTTAGAAAAAGAATAATTGAAAATTTTTTCCAACTAATTAATAAGAAATCTATAAATGTTCTTTTAAGAAGTTTAAAAAGGAGATAAGTTCTTACTAAGCGAAGAAAAAAATAGAGATAAGTTCTTATTTAACAATTGACAGATAAAATCGAGAATTAATGAAATTTAGTTGGAATCATTAATTAACACATTGGATAAATAGAGAACTAAGAAAATTGGCTTGGGTTTCTTATAAAAAAATATCCAACTGTTTTGGTTTGGTTTTCTTATCATAGCCGAAGTAACTATTGTGAACATATCCAAATTTCAAATGGGTAAAAAAATCATATCTTATCAAATTGTTTACTTATCATATTAGAGTTTCGTATTAATTTCTTGGGTAAAATTCTCTCTAATGAATAAAAAATTTAAATTTAATTAAAGAATTCAAAAATTCAGAAAATTAGTTTGAGAGTTTTAAGGCTTGAAGTGGATTCTAAACTTAAAAGCACCATTTTCATTATATATATATATATATATATATTATTATAGACTTATGATTTTAATATATGAATTTTTTTCTAAAAAAGACTTGTTATGATATTTTACTTATTTTTAGATTAAGGGTGTATTGGATTATGATTTGATACAAAAATTAAATTTTTTCTTCTAAAACTTCATAAGAATTTAAATTTTGGTGAGAACAAATGCAAGGTCTTAACGAGAAAGAATTGATTTGGATCTTATTTCAAAATAAACTCTAAAACTTTCTATAGACTTCCCATATCAAATTTAGAAAATAATAGTTTGAATTTCAATATTAACTTGAGTAAAAGGGATTAACGACCCTTATCACACCATACCAAATTATTTCATATCTAACTTGCAAAAGCCCTGCCATACATACACAACAAAAAAATTTTAAAATACAAAATTAAATTGGTTCCAAAAAGGCCCCCCTCTCCCCCCCTCCTCCCCAAAAAAAGTTAAATTATTATGGTCAACTACTATATGTGTTTAATATTTTCCCGTTTTAAATTCATATGAAATCCAACACAGTAATCTAAGCAATGAGTTTACTATGTGTTAAAAAAGTTAAAAGCTTGCAAGAGTTTATTGCAATGAGTTTACTATTACAATTTTTTCTATTATGTCCTGACATGCGACATTTGCCACATATTGGGGGAGAATCCGGATTTTTATAATCCATTTCCCCTGAAATCGCTTGCCCTCTTTCCTACCCCTTTCCTTTATCATGTTTGGAGGATAAAATGTTAAACTAAAAGGAAGATCCCTCCAAAAGTTCTCACTCAAGACCGGATGAAAATTTGCTTAGTAAGTTCTTTTGTACATTTGTCACGAATAGATCTCCAGTACATAAGTATCTGTTCTTGACCCATTTTCTCTACATACTGCAAGAACATGAGAACAAGGCAATGTATATATTTGCCATTTTCCGCAACTACAAAATTTATTATTTATCCGCAATGTATAGATGTTGTTGCCCGTACTAGAAACCCGGATTGGAGATTTGACCATGTATATTCCCTCTCACGGATTGTAAGTTGTAACTTTATGTTCTCTTGATTTCATTTCAATCCGCAAGAACTTGTCAAAAATTCGTGTTGGAAATGGATGCACACAATTTTCAGCCTTTTCCCGGTGCTGGTAAAAGTACTTAACTAGTTTGTTGAATATTAGTTCAACTAGGGCTTTTAAAGGTAGAACCCTAGATTTCATCAACACATTGTTAAGTGCTTCAGAAATATTGGTTGTCATGATACCATGTCTGTGACCACCATCATTCAACAGTGTCCAACTTCATCAAGTAAATGTAAGCATCAACATTTCTTTCTTACACGATCAAATTTTCATTGTTTCGATTCTGTTCCGGCCTACCACATCAAGGTTTTTAATTCTGTGTTCTTGAAGGTCTTTTTGAAATTTGCTCGAATGTGGCATAAACAAAACCGATGAACTGCAAATGGTGGTTGCCACAAAGGTTGACTTTTAATAGCAAAGAAAATATCTTTGTGGCGATCAGAAATGAGGCATACGTGGCGATCTTTAATAATGTATTCTCGCAAGTTTTTAAGGAACCAATTCCAACACTCGTAGGATTCCTTATTAACAATTACAAAAGCAAGTAGGAACAAGTGATTATTTACATCCCACGTACTTGCAATTAACAGCACGCCCTTGTATGATCCCCTTAAGTGTGTTCCATTCACAGAAATCACTGGTCGGCAATATAGAAATCCGTCTATACATGGCGAGAAATACCAGAAAACAAATTTGAAAACATAATTAGGGGGATTGCTTTTTCTGTGATGCAAAAATACGTATACAGTCCCTAGGTATAAATCCTGTACAACTTGTAAGTATTTAGGTAAAATATTGAAGGTTGTATCCCAGCTATAAAAAACCCTCTCGATGGCAAATTTTTGAGCATACCATGCCCCCTTGTAAGTACAACCCGTTTGAAACAATACCTGCACTTCTTGAATGATGTTCGACACAGGTATCTCAAGATTGTTGGCAACTAGGTGTGATGTAGACATTGATATAAATTTTGAAGACAAGTTTCTGTGTTCTTTTACGAATCTGGTTATTTTCCACCGATTGTGCATGACTTTCTTTTTTATACGGATGTACCATGAACAATAATTATCGTCACTGTGATGGAAACATCTTGCGGTCCATGTGTCAATCTTACTTTTCAAAACTCGGTATTCACGTCCCACACTGATGGAGTACTTACGAATCGCACTTATTGCCTGCACTTTGTCAACGAATCTCATGCCTAACTGTATGTTAGTCACGGAGTCGTTCTAATCGAGTAATCGGACGGTACCAGATTCTACAAGGTCATCTATAGGAGAACCCGAGCCCATATCTAAGAATGCTCCAGAATGTGTGTAGTCATACCTAGCACTACTGAACCATTGGCTGCTCTCCCATTGTTGCACTATGTTTTCGATTACTGGGTTGACAGGATTTGTAGGGTTAAGGAGAGTTTGGAACTCTCCTTCTTTCGCGTCATTGTCATCATCCGATTCAGATTGACTAGAAACGCCATTATCTCCGTCCGATCCGTCAACCTCATCGTCATCGCTATTGACGGTACTGTACAACATAGACAGTTCATCAGAAACCATCTGTATTACCGCCGTAATATGTTCTGGCAAAGTTGTTGTATTTCTGTCGTGTGTATTTGGAATATTTTGTTGCTAGATTTGCTCGAATTCAACAAGAATATGAATCCTTTCCTTCGCTAGGTGGGGGGGGAATAGTCCATAGATAACGCATTTCCTCATCGTTGTTCATGCTATATAAATTAAAGTAAAACATACGATGCACTTCGTAGTATGAAGGCACCCTCATTGTCATTCGAACATTCTAGAGATTGGGATTTATATCTTGGTATTTCAATACTTTTCTTACCAGTTCGTCATGTGAAATCATTCGGTTCATTGGCAATGTCCAACTTTTTCGAATTGTTCCAGTAAAATAGGGGCATATGGATCCCTTGCAATTTCATAATCCCAAAAATAGCATCACTCTAATAGGGTTGATTGCTTCCATTTTAAAATGATTTAACTGTAAGTGTTTATGGAATATGAAATATGAAGATGTTTAGAACTTTGTGAATTGAAAAAGAATGAATAGATTGTGAGGGGAGAGAAGTTGTATATGCTGTAAGAAGTGTTTTGTAGATGGAGAGAAGAATGAATGAATGTGTTTATAAAGTTTTAATGGTTTAGAAGGCTGAGAGTAAAAAGTAAAGGGATAAGTGAAAACCTTTGAATGGCTGATGGGGGAATTATTGTACTGGGATGAGTGAAATAAAATTAGATGAGTAGATTATTGTACTAGGGTGAGCTGAGAAGAGTGAATTATTATACTGGGATGAGTGAATTATTGTACTGGAATGAGGTGACAATTGAAGATAACGTACAATTGTTGTGCGTCATCTTCAAGGATAACGGACAGCAGCCATACATTATCCACAAAGATAATGCATGACTGTTGTGCGTTATCCTTGAAGATAACGCACAACAGTTGTTTGTTATCTTCAGTTCTTTTTTCTTTTTTAAGTAAAATTTTTTTCCGTTATCTTCTGTAATTTTTTTTTATCTTCAGTAAATTGTTTTTCTTTTTCACATTTTCCCAGTTTTTATTTTTTCCTTTTTCAAACCAATTAAAAGATTTGTTAAAATGTAAAATATTAATTTTTACTTCTTTCAAGTTTTTCCTTTTTCAAACCAAATTAAAAATGTTATTGTTAAAATGTACAATGTGAATTTTTCGGTTTTTACCTAAAACAAAATAATTAAGATACGTAAAACAAATAAATCAATAATATAAACATGAACTAAATACTTTATATAGAAATTTAATTTACATATAATTGGCAATGAAAACTAGAAAATACTAATTATAACTAAGGTTCAGTCGGATGGTGTGAACCTCATAGTCTTCTTACCAACAAGATGCCCGAATCCGTAATTCTGTACACCATCCATGTCATCTGCCCGCTCCTCTTCATCAGACGAAGATGCCTGCGATACAGGCTGATGCGATGTAGATGAATTGGCTATGCCCGGACGAGGGGGTGCACGAAACCCGGAAAACTCGAAAGGTGTAGAATGTGGTGCTTGAAATGAGGCAAATCCTAAATCGGGAGACGGAGGCATCTGCAATGTCCCGGATCCACTAGGAAGTGACTAGGAAGCTGGGGTCAAACCCAAACTAAAAGAAGATATATCTAAGTACAGGCTGTCAAATGGGTCAACATTCGGTTGTCCACCTCCAGATCCCTCACCCCTCTCCACCTCTACATGCCTAGGGTCGACATGTTCGTGCCTGTGTGGAAAAGGCGGTACAGGAGGGCGTCCACCGCCTGCTCCACGACCAGGCTGTCTGCGAGCACCCCGGTCCGGTACGTGCTCCCGGGGATGGCGACGCGACGGTTGAACAGGAAACTTCTGATGGATATCGTGATGTGATGGAGTACAGCCCAAAGTATTACCGATAGAGACCATGCATCTCCGAATAATCGTCTGTACTTTCTTCGCGAACACGGCCATCTGTGAAGGATCAGTAGGTGGTTCTTGTATCACCACTGAAGCCATATCATCCACCTCCTGTAACATGGAAGTCTAAACAATAAATAAATAAACAAATAAATAAATAAATAAACTAATTAAACCATTAGAATTAAACAAGAATAACTGAAATGCATAAGAATATTTTTTAAAAAAACAATATTTATTTGGAGAACTTACCATCATCCTTCTGTCCACACTGGCTGGCAGGCTAATATCTATGCGAATGGGTATAACGGTTAGCTGGATTGTCGATGTAAACCCGTGGTGATACCCCTATACCATATGATGTACTCGTCACTGGGGTATGGCAACATCTTAGCAGCTACAGCATGGCCATCCCTAACGCGAAGTCGCCACTGGTACTAGGCCTTGACATGGCTAGCATGTTGTGTCCCCCAGTATGTGTGATCATTCCCCCTAAGCTGGATTCGGTGCAGGTCCAGACGAGTATCACATGCATCTAGAACCATCTGAGCTCGTGTAAACTGGCGCATCACACGCTCGGGATAGTGGTACTCCACTATCTCATAACAGATGAGCGGGACCTCTGTCCACCACAGGTCAGATGGAACCAGAGCACGGTCAAGATAAGGAAACCATATAAACTGTCAAGTCAAAATTCAAAATCAATAAAAATTTAAGTGCATAAAAAAAATCTCAATTAATTACAAATAATACAAAATATTGTAAAGCGAACCTGATCAGATGGTATGAAGTCTAACTGGTCCCTATAGGTCACGAGAGTGTGCGTAGGCAGTTGGCTACAGTCAAAGGATGTGCACCATATAGCGCCAAGAGGAGCAAGAGGGTTAGCTTGAATATCCGTAATCGGCTGAGGCTGCAATGCAGGTATACGCGACCACGCCCAAATCTGTACTAAGACTAAGGCCCCCCGAATCTATCATGCACCCCCAAAGCTGCCATGCACAACTGCCTATACAAAACTCCAAGTGCTACCCCAGCTATATGTCCTGATAGCATCAATATCCTCTAATAAACTGAGGTAGAGCACATGAACCAAATTCCCGGAGAAGTCAGGAAGCATATGTCCGCCAATGAGTAAGAAAATAAATCCACGAATGCACAGGATTAGATCATCATCAATCTCTGAATCGATAAACGCTCTCAGGATCCATGCTTCCAAAAGTTCCTTCTTCACCTTGTATCTGGAAAAGTGGCTGAGAGACAACCGCACACCAATAAGCTCAATCCAGTACTATTTGGGGTTTACACTCCAGCTAGGGCCGGTAACGGCCATACCGTCTATCCCTAAACCCCACAGTGCTTGTACATCCTGCAGTGTTATTGAGACTTCCCCGCACGTCAGGTGAAATGTGTGAGTCTCCAGTCTCCACCGCTCTACAAATGCAGTAATAAGTGCGTGATCCAACCTAATGTAACCAAATCTAAAGAGTCTCCCCAACCCAGTTCCGTCAGTAAGCTCCACCAATCTACGGGAGCCGTATTGTAGCACTGGAATAGGTTCCGCCTAAAACGCCTACACTGAAGATCAGTATAACATGTCTCGTGGTCTCCACTCCAGATCAAACCAGATTGGTGCTCATGCTATCTCGATAAAATATCAAGGACAATGGGCCCTAGATGCACGTGCGCTGGCACTTCTTCCATCTACATTATTTATAGTTTGAGATACTGTCAATATCTATATGTTAAAAGTAAACATTTTTAAATAAATTCTAATTCCAAACTCTTTAAGGTGTGTTCTTTATGGTACAATTCATTTTAGGGTTTTAGATTTGAATGATTTTTACCATATCAAATTTAGTGTTTTTAGGATTTTCAGGGTTTTTAATATTTTATAATTTCTAGTTGATTATCAAGAATATTAAGATTTAAGTGTTATTACGGTTTACGATTATAAAGTTTATAGTTTTACGGTTTAATATTTGAAATATCATTTTTAGGGTTTACCGTAGCAAAATGTAGAGTTTTATGGTTTAGTGTTTCAAAAATTAAGATTTTAAGGTTTTTAGGGTTTACTCTTACATAGTTTACAATTTTACGATTTAATGCTTAAAATATTCAGATTTTAGTTTTTTTAAGGGTTTACTGTTACAAAATTTACAGTTTTGTGGTTTAGTGTTTAAAATATTAAGATCTTAAGGCAAGAAGGATTACCGTTACAACATTGACAATTTCATGGTTTAATGTTCAAAATATCAATTTTAAGGTTCTTGGGGTTTATTAGGGTTTACTGTTACAGAGTTTCTAGTTTTATTTTTTAATGTTTCACAATTTTAAGGGTTTTTAAAGTTTTTATAATATACCCTGTAGAATTTTAATATTATGATTTTGGCTTTTTCAGGTTTACTGTTAAAAAGTTTATAGTTTTATGGTTTAATGTTTGATGTACAATTTTGGATTTTAATAATAGATTTTTAAGTTTTCTATTATTTAAAGTTTAGAATTTTTAAGTTTTTTAAGGTTACTTATAGTATATTTTATAAGTAAGTATTTTACTACTTCGTAAATTCACTATTATAGTTTTAGAGTTTAAATAAATGTATTAATTACTAAACTATAAATTTCCAAGTATCGGTTCTACTATTTACAAAAACACATATGAGAAAAAACCAAATTACAGGTTCCCATATTTTCTACTAAAAAATTATACGAAATATGCAAAATAATTATCTAAATAATTAAAAAAATTTCAAATAATCATAAGTAGGGTAAAAAATTAAACCCTAATTATCCTAATAAATTCATTGAAATTAACACATCACCCTAAGATCACTTTTTAAATGCAAAAAACAATTATATACATAAAATTATCAAATTTGTACAAATTTATTAATAACAACAATTTTAAACATAAATCCAAACCCTACTTTCACAAAAAATGAATTAATTCAAATTAACAAATAAAATTCATAAAAATGATTAACAATCAACGAATAACAAACCCAAACACACAATAATTAAACTTAATAAATAATACACCAAAAAATTTAATTAACTAAAAACTTACTGAAAACTAAAAATGAAGCTCTAGTCTACCGTTATCCACTCCAAATATTTAATAACCTTCGTACTCCAAAGAAAGTCTCACTGGTTCAAACTTGAACTTCAAATATTAACTAAATTTTAACTGTATATTTCGAAATAAAATACAAAAGTATTAGAAGAAGAGAAGTCAAAGTATAATAAGAAGTAAGAAAATAAAAGGAAGAGGATAACAACTTACCAAGCGGCAGCGGCGACGGATGAGGCTGCAAATTTTTTCAGGCGGCAATAAAAAAGAAGGAAGTGAGAAATAAGGCGTCTGAAGAAAGAAGAAATAAGGAGGCGAAATAAAGGAAGGATAGAAAGCAGAAAAATTGAGGCGGAGGAAAGAGAGAGAAAAATTGAGGGTGAAGAAATAGAGGAAGAGGAAATAAGGGAGAAGAAATAAGGAGGAAGAAGAAAAGGGAAAGAAGGAAGGGGGCGACCGCAGGGTGGCTAGGGTTTATCACCTGATAACGCAAAGTCACTGTGCGTTATCACCCTTAATAATGTATAATGGACGTGCGTTATCATGGATGATAATGCACAATGGCTGTGCGTTATCGCCACATCAGTGCCAGATCGGAGCCACATCAGTTTTTAACGCAATTAGTGCGGCTTAACGCGACTTAAGCCGCGTGATTAGGGATAACGCACAACCATTGTGCGTTATCACCTGAGATAATGCACAATGACTGTGCGTCATGGCATGTTCCAGAATGAAAAAAAGACTAGGCCTATTTAGGCCCCATTTGTGGAAATTGGGCCAAAGCAAGAAAAAAACCTACTTGTAACTACACAGAGTATTACCATGTCAACCCCAATTCCCATTTCTAAGCAAACACTTTTCGGGCAATCGTTTCCTTTCATTCCTCTATCGGGAGTTGGTAACAATATAACATCCTTGCAGTACGATCAGATTACTCAATAGCAAGCTTTAATCGCTTTTTTGCAAGTTGACTTGGCACAAGCATCACTCTCTCTGTTCAGATGGCAACGGCTTAGCCTCCCAGTGACAATTTACTATGCCACAATTCACATCTCCTACATTTCCACCTGCTACTGTCTTTGCAGAAGGCACTTCTAAAAGGCAATCTCTAATTGATGCTAATGTCAATACAAATGTCATGGTCAATAGGGCTATCGCTCAAACAACACCAGCACTACATGTTGAAGACAACGGATGGGAATTTTTACAAAATAATGCAATGATAGAATCTTGCGCTGCTGCACCAGTACGTCATTATTTCACTCATTTTAAATTAGAGACATATGATGGTTCCTCGAACCTTACACACCACATGCGAAGGTTCACTTCCTCCAGGTATGCTAACTCTGCTAATATAACTTGCTACTAGATGTTCCCAAGTTTTCTGATTGTGAAAGTGATAGTGTAGTATGCTCATCTACCACGTAGGAGTATTTCGAGTTTTAAAGATTTAGGAGAGAAGTTTATCCAAAATTTCCTCTCGCAGTCTATCTTCATACCCACTTCACAATTTTTAAGTGTGAGAATAAAACCGGCTGAGACTGTTAGAGATTTTACAACCCTGTTCAATCAAGCTGCGTAGGAGAATCCTTATTTGTCAGGATGAGAATACATTTAAACTTACCAACTTGATTTGAACAATGTTGTTTTCTCAAGGAATTAGCACATAATGAGCCATCTAACGTGGCTAAACTTTTGAGCATAATAAAGAAATTTATTCATGGTGATGATTACATGAGGAGAAAAATAGATTTAGATAATGAAGTAAAAGAACATCACAACCCAAAAAAGTCCCAGCCAAGAGAAGCAAAGTCAAAACCACGGATCCAAGACCAATTTGAACCAAGGAAACCAAAGAGTTCCCGATATGAGTATACCTTGTTACGAACTTCCGGATCCAAAATTCTTCAACAAATTAAACCATTATGCGTACTGAATCCACTAGCTAAAATTCTATCTTCTCCAAACAAAAGAAGCCGATATAAATTTGTCAGTTTCACAAAGATCACGAACATGATATTGAACACTACAACGAATTGAAAATGCAATTAGAAGAGATCAATTGAAAGAATTCATAGATGAAGCTGCCTCAAGAAGGGTATCAGGATTGGAACTACAAAAGAAACCTTCCAGTGATGATAAGAAGTCCACCAAAAAATAAATAATTTTTTTCCAAGTTGAAGGTCTTAAATGTTATTCAAGATGTTAGTCCACCTTCATCTCGTAGGTCAAGAGATGATCATGATCCATTAGTAGTCACAATTTCAATTGATTAATGTGTGGTTAAAAGGATCCTCATTGATACTGGCAGTTCTGCCAATATTTTATTTCTGAATACCTTTAAACAGATGATCATCCCATGGGATCGTGTCATTCCACATGCTATTCTCCTGGTTTCATAGGCCAAACAGTAACGTCCGAAGGGAAAATTTCCCTCCCCATTTCCATTGGTGACATATCACATGTGGTTGAGTTCTTAATTGTCTATGCTTCGTCGGCTTATAATTCTATTTTGGGCTATCCAACATTGAATTAGAGACAAGCTAACATTTCTACTTGCGGTTTGGCTATGGAGATCTCGAATGGTGAACAAGTTTAGGTCATATATGGAGATCAAAAAGGTGCACAAGAATGTTACCTTTCCACGGTTAAAGAAGTGGAAAAGAAGGAGGAAGAATTAGAGGATGAAGGCAAAGTGCTGAAGCTAGAATTGGTAGGAGATTACGAACTCTTTGTGCTAGATTCTTCTAAGCCTGATCACACCGTGAAGATTGGGAAAGATCTACCAATTAATTTGTGAATAAAGCTGGCCAAAACTCTTTTTCAATTCAAAGCATAGTCTTATAAAATTTGGGAATTCATTCCCTGAAAAGTTGCACAACACAAATTAGGAATATCTGAAAACATAAGGCTTGTACTTCAGAAAAGCAGGTCCTTGCCAGTGCAAGGCAAGAAGTCCAAAACTCTTTTTGAATTCAAAGCATGGTCTTATACGATTTGGGTATTTATTCCCTGAAAAGTTGCACAACACAAATTAGGAATACTTGAAAACACAAGTCTTGTACTTTAGAAAATGGGGTCCTTGCTAGAGTAAGGCAAGAAGTCATTCGAAAAGAAGCTCAAGAGCTTCTAGCTGAAAGCATTGTAAAGGAAATAGATTTCCCCGAATGGCTTTAGAACCTGTTAGTGATAGCTAAACTGAGAGCATAGTGTGGTGCATCGACTTCACTGATCTTAAAAACGCTATTCTGAAGAAGCCTTATCCCCTCCCAAGAATTGATCAAGTAGTGGACTCAATTGCTGGTCATGAGCTCTTATCATTTTTAGATGCTTACAAGGGATATCATCAAGTTCCGATGGCTGAGAAAGACATAGTGAAAATGGATTTTGTTATAGATAATGGCATTTATTCTAATAAAAAGATGCCTCTTAGGGTTGAAATATAGGGACTAATTTTCAATAAGGAACGGACAAAGCCTTTGCAGGACTTATTGGTAAGGTTGTAGCAGTCTACGTTAGTGACATAATTTTTAAGCAAAATAAAAAAGAGTTTTCTCCTGAAGATCTTAAGTATGCAAATCTTTACAAGCCTCAAGAATATTGGGATGAAGAGAAGTGTACTTAGGGTCTCATTGTAGAAGTTCTTGGGATATCTTTTTCCTGAAAGAGGGATTGAAGCTAACCCAATCAAGATCCAGGCTATTTAGGAGATGTCATAACGAAGGACGATTAAGGAAGTACAAAGGTTGGTTGGAAGAATTTTATTATTAGGAAGATGCTTATTTTGAGCATGGGAAACTGGACTTCTGCTTTATCAGTTTCTAAGGCATCCTGCCAATTTTCAATGGACTAATGATGCTAGTGCTGCTTTCCAAAAGCTAAAGGTGTACCTCTGTTCCCTGCCCTTATTAGTTACTTCTATAAAAAACGAGAATCTTTAATTTATTTTTTGACAATAGCTTAGGTAGAGTAGGACTAACAATAGCTTAGGAGAAGTAGGATTGGTAATACCATGTGAAGATAAAAGCTCGAGGATTTTTTTTAATATTATTTTTTCATTTTTTGCTTTATATAGGTAGTGAATTTAAGATATGGTAATCACGGGAATTGATAATTACTACGGAAAAATTACGAAATTTCCACTACAAAAATTTCATTCTCCTCCCAACTTTCTCTCTCTAAACGCTTTATCTCTCACATCTTTCAAGAAAATCTTAAAGATTTTAAAGCTGAAAATAAATAATCTTGAAGATTTTGTATAAAAATATCGATTTGAGGTGAAAAGAAGACCAAAAACATAAAAAATAGAAAATAGAAGCTGCTAGGGCACCAACCCACTTGGTGCGCCATTGAGTGGCGCACCAGAGGTGCGACAGTAAGTGGTGCACCAACCCATCTAGTGTGCCAGTGGATGGCACACCAACTCATCTAGTAAACCACTCACTGCCATACTAGATAGACTGGTGCGCCAGTGAGTAGCTCACCAGCCTATCTGGTCCGCCAATGGGTGACGCCACTAGCGCACCAGATGGGTGGGTGTGCCACTTAATGGCGCAACAAATGGATTGGGCAAGTGGGTGGCTCACCAACCCATCTAGTGCACCACTCAAATGGATTGGTGCACCATTGAGTGGCGCACCCACTCATCAAGTGTGCCAACGAGTGGTGCACTAAGATCTCATCGTGTTTTAATTTTTTTTTATCAAAATGTAAATAAATGAGTATAGAATAATGTAATAATATTTTTTAGATTAAATCTTTGCTTGAAGTCCTTAGAAGGTAGAGAGAGATGAGAGAGAAAGAGTTTAGAGGGAGAGAGAGTTGGGAGGGGAATGAAGATTTGTCATGGAAATTTCGTAAATTTTTCTTGGTAATTATCGATACACAGGAAATAAAGTGAGCAATTAAAGATGTGTTGTTGGGGGCAATCTGCCTATACATTAACATTTTTTTGGTGAGATTTGATCAGGAGTTTCCCCAGGAAGAGTAGGTGACAGTTGTCCAAAAGAAGAATTGTGATGAAAGGGCTACCGAAGAGCCAAATAAGAAGCAAGTTGTTGAAGCTTATAATGCAAAAATTCCTTATCCCGAGGCTCTTGTTGGTGACTGAAGTAAAGATGAAATGAGAAAGTTTGTAGAGATTTTCAAACAATTAAAGATGAACTTACCTCTCTGTGATTTGCTTTTTGCAGGTGCCCAAGTATGCGAAGTACTTGAAGTAAATGCTTTCGAGGAAAAAGAGGTTGGACAAACTATTTACATTCACATTGGGCGAAGAATGTTTGACGATCTTGATCAATAAGAAGAAGTTGCCACAGAAATTTAAGGACCCAGGGAGTTTTTCTTTCCCTTGTATTATTGGTAGTTTTTCTATTGATAGAGCTTTAGCTGACCTAGGAGCTAGCAAAAATCTTATTTCTGATAATATGTGTAAAAAGATAGGCCTAAGAGAACCAAAACCCACTAGGATGACCATAAGTTTGGTTAATAAGAGTATTACACATCCTAGAGGCGTCGTAAAAGATATGTTGGTAAAGGTCAATGACCTCGTCTTTCCCGTTGATTTTGTTGTTCTTGATATGCAAGAGGATATAGATTTTTCCTTTGATCTTAGGACGTCCATTTTTATACACTTCTAGAGCTTTAATAGACATGGACAAAGGGAAATTATGCTTGAGAGTTGGAGAGAACAAAGTAGTTTTCAAATTTCCTTATTACTCCTACTTCTTCTTCGCATTATAATGACACTTTGTTTTATATAGATCACACTAATCTTGAAGTGTCTTACCCCTCGCAAGACAACAATTAACCAAACCCCAAAACTTTTAAGGAAATAAAGAGGGTGGACAAGTCAATATCTCCTCATTCGGCAAAGAAGAGCTTGAGAAAGTGGGTGCAAAAATGGCAAAAAGAAATGAGAAAAATCCAAAATGAAGTTGGATTTTTAAAGATCCAGGAGGTGCTTTTGGCACCTAAAACAAGTATATCTTCATTCTCTTGTGAAATATGTTGTATCATTAGTGTATGGTTGAGTCTAATTTATCAATTTTTAGTTTTGCATGTTTTGCTTTTCTAGTTTAGTTTTTGATTTTGTGAGTGTTTTTTCTTCTTTCGGGTTCATTAGTTTTTGCATTTTATTTAAATTTTGAGGTGGAATTGAAATGTTTTCGTGCATATCTTGTGGCCTAAATATATTTTATATCATATATACAGGTTACAGGAGGAAAAACGACACAAAAATATGGAGAAAAAAGTTAAAAAATTAAATTTTTTTAAGGCCCGGCCAGTCCATATTTGGCGAAAGTTTTATTTCCAGAAAGATACCAGCGACAGTAGGTAGGGACTACTGTCGCAATGTAGGTCTTGCAATTAAAAAAAAAAACCCCAAATCCCTAATTTTTCTTTCCCTCTGTTTCTCTCCTTCTTCCCCATCTGTCTCTGCTTCTCTCCATCTTCCTCTTCTCTGCTCCATTCATTTTCTCTATTCACCACCGCCCATAGCCTTCTCGGTCACCCCGCCATTGTCGATCTCCTCCATTGCACACCATCTTCTTTTCTTCCACATTTTTCCTTCTCTTTCCCTGTCTTTTTCTCTTTTCCCCCTCCCTCTGCTTGTCGCTCTTCTGTGTCTCTCCCTCCTGCGGGAATACTCCACACCACCACCCTACAACCCTCATCTTGTCTACAACTCTCCAGACGCCTATTCTTTGTTTTTCTAGCCACCTCCATGCACCAATCATCGTCATCGCTCATAGCCACCATACCTCCACCATCAAACGCACCCCGACACCACACTGTTGCACCTTCTTTCTTCTCTCCTTTTTGTTTCCTTCCCATCCCTCTCTTCTTCCTTCTCTCTATTTTTCACACCTCTGCCCCACCGTGGTTCTTCTGCTCTTGGCAGCCCCTACCCTTCTCGACTGCAACCTCTCCACCATCGTTTCACCACCGCAACTTCGCCACCACAACTATCTAGTCTGCAACAGTTCTAGACCAACTTTCTGTTTTCCTCTCCAGCCACGATCATTGTGGCACTTTCATCCTCCGATCAGTTCTGCTCAAAGCAACAGCAACACCAGAGCAAAAACAACGACCGCACTGCCCACTTCCATCTTCATATAGCTGCGGCAGTGGCCATACGGGAACACCAACACAACACAATCGTAAAAGCAGCAGCAACAACAAGCTTCACTGGACTAATCATTGGACAGCAGTAGTTGGGATTGAAACACAGATTCCCTGAATTTTTCTTTTCTTGATTCCTTTTTGCTTAGTAATTGTGTATTGTTTGTTTTCTTTCCTATACACTATTGCTTGCTAACTTGTTTTCAAGTGCTAAATTTCTTGTTGTTGGCCTTTTATGTTTGTCTACAGTTGCTCAATATTGTGGAGAATTTATTTTAGTCTCTCAAATTTAAACATACTATATACACACGGGCTACTCATAATTCACACACAAGCTATATGTTACTTTTTTGTGTTAGACTTTTATCGCAATACTTTTGTTTAAAATTGTGAGATTAAACTTCCCTGCTGTGGGTTTCTTTGTTTTGGATGGTTTAGAGTGATTATTGAGCTCAATTTTTCTGGTTCTAAACTGATTTCTTTCTTTTAGTCTTATTAGTTTTTGTTAATTTTTACTTTGTTTCTTTATTGTGTATTGTGTAGATTATTTTCGTATGTTTGATTGTGTGGCTTGCTTGGAGAATTGTTGAGTTGTTGCTGTCCATTTTTTATGAGGCATCATTGTTACTAATTTACTCACGTGTCATAACGCTCATTTTCTTGTCTGAAATTGTGTTGGTGGCTGTCTTTTATTTGTGGTAGGGGGATTGGTTTTATATTTCTCTAATTGGGGTAAGTTTGTTTTTTTTTCTTTTATTTAAAACATTGGAGTGGTGCCTTATTTTCTCTTGATTTTTTGTGGTCCTTGATCCCTTTATTTTTTCTCAGCTTCCTTTTTAGTCTTTTGATTTTTTTTCTTGTTTTTATTTGGTTGTGGCCGCCACATTGAGGACAATATGGTTTAAAGTGTGGGGGATGCTTAGTGTTGGCTTTTCTATCGTTATTTGAGTTTTTCTTATAGATAAAAATCCAAAAACATTAAAAATTTTAAAAAATTCCAAAAATGTTATTGTTTTCATTCTTCAGGTTTTTAGTTTCTTTTGATAATTTTATTTGATCTAAAAATCCAAAAAAAATATCAAATATTCTCAAAAACTCCAAAAATATTTTAATTCGTGTTTTGCCTTTGTTTAAAACTTTGAAAAACCGAGAAATATTTTCATTTTACTTTGTAGTTTACCCTTTTAGTTTTTCATAATATTAAAAAGTCAAAAAGATTTTTCATTCTTCAAAGTTCTTCGTTTGAGAACTTGTTGAAGTTTTACTTTTATCACATGAAACTTTTAGAAGATTTGTTGCTTAGCTTTTGTGTGATATCGTGCACTTGTATGAACTCTTATGAATTAATGTTTTATTTGCACATACGAGTGTCTTGTTATTAGATAAATGCTTTGTGAATTTTTGGATATTAGCCCAAAAATTTGCTTATATGCATGCCATGAGATTTACCTTGTTACGACTTGAGGCAAAGTTGTGTCTAGTTTAGGTTGGCCCCAGAAATGATGGTCTTAGGCCTTCTTTGACCCGTTTGAGTATTTTCTTGCCTATCCTTTAATGTTAAATCCTTCGTACCTTTTTTTAGCCTAAATTGTATAAGGGTATATCCCTTCTCTTCTTTGTTTTTAAACTCACATGATATTGTAAACCTCAACTGCAAGAGCTAATCACTTTTTATATCTTTAACCCGCTTTTGAGTAAGGTACGTAAATAAGTGTGAGGGAAAAAGTGGAGATGAATATCATTTATAAAGAGATTTGGGAAAATTTTGTGAGAAAGAAATCAAATGAGGGGTTCGAAGTGAATTGAAAATTTTATGTGTTGACGAAGCGTGTGTTTCTCAATCTCATTTTGGTGAAAAAGAAAGAAAAATATTTGAGGAAGAAAAAGAAAAAATGAGAAAAAGAATATTGAAAAAAAAAAGAAAAGAAAGAGGGAAATAAAAAGAAGTAAATAGTTGAAATATCTTTGTATGAGTTTCTCTCTCGAAAAATAAATAAATATACACTTCTTATTATTAACTTGAAATTTCCTTTTGGGATTGAGAATAATCAAGATTGTTATGTGGGTTGTGATTTTTTGGAAATAAGAAACAAATGAGAGGTAAAATGTTCTGGGAGTGAAGGGTAAAATAGAGTAAAAAGAGACTTGAAGATTTTATATTAGACATCGATTTTGTTTTCTTTTCGGTTACATTAAGTTCTTTTCTCTTTGTCTTTATAGTTTTCCTTTCCATTTGTTTGGTATCCTTTTATGTCCCTAGCCTAACAATACAAGCTTGAAAGTCCTACCTAATCCGGGGATGACTTTAGTTGGACCAACTAGCTAATAGATAGTGGAAAGTTGAGTTTAAGGGCATTGTTGTTGAAGTGAATTATTTTATTAATTTCCTTTCATTCTCTTTGCATTTGTTGAAACTTGACATGGGTAATCACACACATACCGTTGATTCATAACTATTTACATGAGATTCTTAGTGGATCATTTAAGCTTTGTAACTTGTACTTGGATGAGTTTTGTATGATTCTTGTGAAGTTTTAACTTGTTCAATTTGGTGATGTCATTTTTCTTAAGTGTTTAAAAAGTCTGTCTTTATTTTATTTGTTTTTGTGTTTTTTTTTGTTCTTTTAGTTGGAAAGTTGTGTTTGGTCTTTGCATTTTTGGATTGTTTCTTTAGTTCGTGTTGCTTGAGGGAAAGCAATGCTTAAGTGTGGGGGAATGTGATATGTCCATTTTATACATGTTTTACAATGTTTAATCTTCGGTTTTCGAAGTATTTTAGTAGTAAAATAGCATATTTATCCACTATTTCTTCTCTTTTGTTTATAGATATGTTCTGGATGAGTTAGATTAAAGAATGAAGTGAAACGAGAGCATATAGAGCAAAAAATGGACAAGAAATGAGAAGAAATGTACAAAATCCAACAGGTGGGGAGACCTGGCCATCTCACCAGCCGGACCCGGTTGTCCAGCAACAAAAATACCTAAGTTTCTCCCAGACCCGGGCACTCGGCCACCTAAGCAGGGGGGCCAGGCCGGTCGCGCAGCAGGGACCTATTATGCAAATTTCTTTGCATTTTTTAAAATAGTCTTTCAATGTAATATCAATCTATCTTCATCAAGGGTTTTTTGGGGACTGAGAGAGGCAATTTTCGAGTGAAAATCCCTCCCAAAAACTTCCATTAATCGACTTAGATCAATAGTTAGTTCTTGGATTCAAGTTTTAAAAGTTAGATTGACGAGCTTCTTCAGAGCAATTTTGGGATTTTTCGAGCAATTGAGAGGAGCTCGGGCAACATTCCGGGACCGTGGATTTTTCAATTTTACTTCCTAAGCCTTCTAAACTCTTGTTCATTTTGAATTGTTATATGAATTTTATGATCTTTATGATGTCTAGTGGCTAGGGTTTATTTTTGTGTTTAATTGGAGATGAACCCTAGATGATCTTAGTTATGTTCATTGGGTTTTTTATGGGATAAATTGTTGAATCAATGTTGATTGTTGTTCAATTACTTTGTTTGATTTACTAACCGATAATTGGCACCTTCGTATAGGTTGTTTGGAATTGAAAAAGGAAAAATAATCTAGGGCGAAAATTGAACAATAAGAATTTGGTAGTTAAGTAGAGATAATAGCTACGGTTTCTAGGTCATTAGCAATCACTCATATACTTTGATAAATTCATGATTGAGTTAGGGGAGAAGAGAGTATTCTCTAATCAATTAGGGGAATAGTGCATTTTCACCTAGAGATAGGGTTAATTCTAATTAACGAGTGAGTCTCGATCAACGAGGGGGATTCCACCGTTTAAGCACATTCTTTTCAAAAAACTTGATTTCAATTATTTTTAGTTTGTTTTTAAAGTATTTTACTTTTTTTAGGTAAAAATTCTTTCAAACTATTTTATTTTGATTAAACCTTAGAGAGGCGGTCATTATTAGAGCCTTACTACTCCCTGAGTTCGACAACCTTATAGAGGAGGTTCTCTAGTACTATATTGATAGGTTTGCTTGCCTGTTATATGTTAATTTTAGAGTAGTACAGTTTTAACATCAAGCGGTGTAGCTTTTGCAGCGACCAAAACCAGTGGGTATTCTTCTCCAAGAACTTGTACTCACTACACAAATTGGATCATGGTATCACTCCTTGCTTCAAATTGATTGGGAATCTTTAATTGTGGTTGGAAAACAAACCAGAAAGCGATTTTCTCAGTTCCGGCGGCGACACCTGACGTGGCAGAGGTGTCAATAGACCAAGTCATGGCAGAGGAAGCAGCATCGTGGGTCTGGTACAGGCTGAGAAGGTTGTGCAACTAATCCATCTCTCAGTTTTACAGCAGCTGTTACAAGGAAAATGTCGGTGGTGCAAGTAGCAGTCCTCAGTGCGTAACAATAGCCAATTTTCCCAGCCTCTCCTGAAATGGAGTTCCTTACTCTCTTTTCTCAACAATCAATCTAGTATAGATAAACTCTCTGGTAAGCTAGATAATTTGTGGATTTTTTATTTGGGATGTTCCCGACATAGACAGGTAGGCAAAATTTGTAACAGACCCGTACACGGTTAGCTTGCCTAATATAACTGAAGTAATCGCTTCACAACAAAGAGATGCACATGCCAGACCAAACTTTATTTTAAAAGATGTCTTGTATATTCCAAATCTTAAATGCTATTTAATTTTCTAGGGAAAAATAGATAATGAATATTTTATCACCTTATTTAATGGTGTTTGTATATTACAGGACCCTATCTCGAGGATGCCGATTGGAGTGGGTGAGCAGAAGAATAGAATTTTCATCTATCTACTGTTGCCGTTATCTCGATTATTTTATTTTTCTGCAAAATATATTGATTCCTATGAATCGTGGCATGCTCGTTTGGGTCATCCGTCACATTTTGTACTAAATAAGTATTTAGGACAGTCTCAATAAATGTTTCTCCATAAAATAAAAGTGCACTATTTGTTTGCATGCTAAATAGTCTCAGGACAGTTTTCTTTAAGTACGAATGTGGCATCTATAAAGTTTTATTTGATTCACTGTGATCTTTGGGGCCCTTACAATGTGATCTCTACATGTGATTCTAAGTAATTTCTTTTTTAACTATTTTAGATGATTTCTCAAGAATTGTGAGGATTTATTTACTTGTGGAGAACCAAGAAGTTGTTGATATTTTGAAAAAAATTTTTGTCACGGTACAAGCCTAGTTTCACAAAACTGTTAAAATTAAAGGAACAGATAATGGGAAAGAGTTTATTTGTGTTAAGAGTTATTTTGAGGCCCAAGGAATTTTGCATCAAACATCTGTTGCGTGAACACCCCAACAAAATGGACATGTGGAACATAAGCATCGCACATCTTTAATATGGCCCGTGCTTTATGATTTCATGCCAGTTTACCTAGAAAAAACCCCTTTAAGATGTTTCATAATAAAGTTCCTCCTTATACTCAAATAAAGACTTTTGGATGTTTAGCATTTGTTCATGTTCATTCTTTTTCCTAAAGATAACTTTCGAGCCCTGAGTCGACCTTGTGTTTTTATGGGATATCCAAAGGGTGGCGTGTTTTGACACGCAAGAAAATAAATTTTTATTTCACGAGATGTGGTTTTTGAAGAGGACACTTTCCCTTTTTCAAAAGTTTTTCATGCTTTGAGCTCCCAGGGTACTACTGACTCCACTGCCTTTTCCAACAAGCCTTTGAAGAAGTAGCCTTTGAGGTTGTGTTGGTTAAAGCCATTGATGATGCTTGTTGTTCTTGAAGAGAAGAGATGAGCGGCAAAGATGGTCCCACCAAGCGTGCTGCAAATTGTTTACAAAGAATTCTCACCTGCAAAATAATTAAAGTAAACAAAGGAAACTAGTAACAAATAATATTTATAAAATTTAAAAGCGTTTACAATCTTTGGAAATTCTCGTCAAGAGAATAAAGTCCGCGGATTCTTCTCTTTGAAAACTTGTTTCGAGGGCTACGTAGCTTGATCTCGAAGTTGCCAAAGAACTTCCTATTTTGCTTTGTTGAAGAAGAACTCGAAGAAACTTCTAACCTTGTTATCAAAGGCTAGTCTTGCTTTTGGAGGCTTTTAGAAATGAAGAATGCTTCAGAGCTTCAACACTTCGGCTTGATGGAATTCTTATATCCCTTTCTCTTAGCCTTGCCCTTCTATTTATAGGAAATTTTGAGAGGGATGATGCGACATTTGAATTTCAAATATTTATTTAAAATATTTAGGAAATAAATAATTATGAGTTTGATTTTCTTGATTGGCAAAATCTTTTGTCATGGGTGATGTGGCGTGATTCTATTTGTTGGATGACACCTTAAATCTTCATTGGCTAGAGCCTCCCAATAATGCCACTCGCCTCAATTTGACTGTAAAAAATATTTGAATTAGAATGGAATTCCAACAAAACTTTAGGGTTTTAATTTATAAATTTTATATTCCTACAATTAGTAGTGCCTACTTTTATAATTAGGAGGGCTTACATTTATAATTGCCAGTGCCTAGTTTATAAGCAATTGAACCTTCAACTGTTGTTTCTTTATTTAGATGGTCTATGTTGCATTTATTTACATCTTTTATATGTTTTACCTCATTTTTTTTGTTGAATACAACTGTTGTGGAAATATCGAATGAAGATTCGTTGGTTGGAACTATCGCTCATACAAAGAAGATGCATTCAAATTGTATAATGACCATGCATTCAGATTGGACTTTAGTGTTTGTAAGGCAATCAAAAGTTTAAGGTAATAAGCAATACAAAGTATTTGAAGCAGTTTTCTTGTTACAAACGAGGGAAGAAGTGCGATAAAGAGAATTCAAAAATGTATTTAACTTTTGTTTCAAATATTGTATCATACAATTACAAGATATTTTAGGGAATTGGGGTCTTGTAGAAGATTGATGTAGCATTTCTTACACTCTCTCTTTTATGATTCATTCCAAACATGATAATTGTGTACATACATTTCGCTCTAAATTTTGATATTATACTTGAGTCTTCCTTTGATTTGTTTAACATCTAATGTGTGTAGTTTTAAATGATGGGGTAAACTACTAAACTAGAGTAATAGGCAAGTGGACCTATTACTGTAGTGATCTAGTTTTATCCGAGTGTCAAATCTCAAGGAACGATAAAAGCTCAAGTACTAATCATTTCATCAAATGTTTAGCTTAAAACGAATTGTTTTAAAGAAAAGCAAACTAAATTACTAAAAATGATTAATTCAACTAAAGTAAACAAAAAAAGAAAATCAAGTGTTAAAAACTATGAAGGCAAGAGTTTGGATGTTGGAATCCCCCTAATCCTTGTTACTTGTTCAATTAGAAAAACTTATAGAAAACGATATTGAATAACCGAGTTGGGTCCTCACAACTAGTCGGGCAATTCCTATATCTAGGCGAAAGCCACCCTACTTACTAACCCTTGGGAAGAATCTCTTCTCTCCCTAACAAATTATGAGTACAGTAATTAACAAGTTATTAAGGGACCTAAAAGTGCAATTTCATATCTCTAATCTACTGCCCCAGTTAACCCCTAATTGGCTGCCCTAGAGTGTTCTTCCTTTTCCAATTCTGAACACTCTTGCGATAAATTTAACTTCGCGATAATTAAATTATAACAAAACACAATTGGAAAACAACTCAATTGAAAATAAACATCAATTTTTGTAAATTAATTCACAATCACAATAATCAAGAATTAGGGCTCAACCCTCATACAAACATAAAGAATCTAACCACTAAACATTGTATTAAAATTGACATTAAAGATTGAAATACAGTAAAAAGAAAGGAAAAGAAAGCATAGGAGAAGGTTGAAGCAAAAATGCGTGATCCCGAACGTCGCCCAAGCTCACCTCTTCAGTCGCCCAATTGAAGCCCAAAATTGCGCCTTTGAATCTTCAATTCTTGACCTCTAAACTCTCAATTAAAGTTTTTCTACTGATTTCCTACCTACTTGAGGCTAAATTTGGGGGAATTTTCTAACCTTGGTTCGTCTCTCTTCATCTCTCTAGGCCCTAATGACAGAACTCTCAAATTATCAATGACTAATTACATAAAAAAGTCTTAAAAACATATTAAATCTACTACAGTTGGGACATAGCACGTGCGGTAGGTCGAGCCTTACAGTCCGTGGTAGGGTTCTGTTCCAATCGGTGCTTGTGTCGTCTGGACCTAACGTCGATAGTAGGGGTAGCCTACCGTCGCCAGTAAGATTCTGTCCATTCTCTGTTCTTGCCTCCAAGACCTACCGTGTGCAGTAGGTTGACCTATCTCAAATGGTAGGTCTTCTTCATTGGTGTCGTCAGCTTCGTTTTCGTTGTTTTCACTTCGTTTTCGACCGTTGTCATTCCTTTTCATCGTTTTCTCCATTGGGAAGCACCTAAAAAAGAATAAAGGGTATTAGTCTAAAATATGCCTTTTATATATTAAAAACATCGTAAAATGATGAAAATAACATACGAAAATATAGACAATATAGCGCATACCAACAGCAATCATCGAAACAAGTAGCATTTGGGAATGGTAGCGACATCTGTGGTGAGAAAAAAAAATAGATGGTAACTGCATGGAGATGAAAGAAGATGGAACTCAGAATACCAAAGTTTGTGAAGAAGTCTTCCCCTCGTGGAAAAAGGAAAAGTATTTCTCCTAATGGGAAAGAGAAAAACAGCAAGTAAGCCTGGTAGTGTATGTGAATGCTCTTGCATGAGAATCGGGAATGTTTTTGGGAGTATGAAGCCTCAACCATCTCCTTCGATAAATTTTGGACTTTGTATACTAGTCCGAGTATTTTCTATTGAAGTGAGATCATGTGTAATGGAACTTTTAAGTATTACGCGTAATGTTTTAATAGATTTAATTTGTATGATTAAATCAGATGTCGATGAATAAGAGATGATCTCATAATGACCAAGAAAGGAACAAATTGTTGTGCGCTCCTTTAGATATATGTTTTGGTTGCAATTGTTGGCTTGTAAAAGATTAAAATTTCTTGGGATTGGAAGACCCATACTTATTCTCTTTTGATTGTAATAAGCCCAGGGGAAATATGAATAATTCTTCAAAACAAAACTTCTTGGAGACGCTTGTTAAAATGTTAATGATGTAATACATAGTAGTGGGGTGTACAAAAGAGATACATGAGCAAACCTTTTATATGAACACAGCCTTTGGGAAGCTGCAATGCATTTAATAACTGTTCAAGTAATGAAACATGTGGCGCGATCAGATTGGAAGGTATTGGAGTTCCCAAAGAATAGTAATGATGACTGTTAGTTACCAAGGAGGCGTACTGAAAAGTCGCCTTGCATACCAAGTGGCGTGACAGGACGTCTATGTAAGGAGGTGTTGGACAAACCTCTTTTTACAAAAAGTAAGAAATATTTCCTTTGTTAAGAGAAAGAGAGAGAGTAATAGTGTATGAGAATAGCAACCATTAACGAGCTAGTGATAAAAGGAGGAGCCTTTCTTCTGCCCTCCTCTGACTATGTATTTCTTAAAGAATGCCCAAGAGCTATCCTTTTACCGTGCACACTTTCACAATGGGCAAGAATAAATTTAGATCTCGCTTTTAACAGTAATCACGAGTCATGGTACATGCTCCTTTGAAAAGCTCATAACGATGTTGAAGGTGTACCTGAGCCTGAGGAGGGAGTGGGGAAGGGGGAGGGGGGGTGAGGGGAGGAGAGGGGAGAACTAGTGGCCATAGAGTTAGATCTAAATGAAGTGAATCGACATTATTTGGGGCCGTATGGTAGAAACCATAACATGTGTCTGCTCCCTAGTAGGCCATAGAGCTGTTCTGTTGGGTTTTTAATGGCATAACTCTCCGTTCCCTGTACCTAGATAAATATGTATACTTGAAGACAAGGGCTATTCTGATGGAGAAATAGAGTCAAAAGGAAAGGGAAATGGCTATCCATCAGAGGTTTCTATAGGCTCGTGAGGTAGCTCTTCATGCTCAAGAAAATGCAGCGGGAGGCCCTAAAAAATTATTTTGTTTTTTTGTTAAAGAATTTCAATTTTCGTATGGCAGACCCCCTGCCGAGTAGGCATGGGAAAGATGTAAGCTTATTAGGTATGGCCCCTTATAAGTAATTTGTTTTGTTTATCTTTTTCGTTTTGTTGGTTGGCCACATAAGTTACTGGGGATAGCCCCCTAGTATCTACCGGAGAATGTAGGCTTCAAAATAGTCTTATTAACGCCTATTTCAAATAAAGATATATATATATATATAAGAAGTATTTAAAATGAAATGTGAGTTTAACTTCTATTTTTATAAAATCTAGGAATTGAGTTGTATTGTCAAATCCAAAGAATATAAAGTAGACAAGTAGGAACTGGAAAATAAGTATTTATGAATGGAAGGTTTCCTAAATCAAGTGCATAAACAGGTGAAAAAAATGTTATGTAAAATTATTAAGAAAATGTACATGAATAATAAAGAATAAAATGGATGATTTTAAACCAACAATGTATCTCTAAACTGAGAAATATATAATAGAAAATATGTATTTGATATGTGGAACATATATAAATACAATTGAAGTTATATGGAATAACTTTACTTAAGGGAAAAACTTTTTAAAGTTAACGTCATTCCAAGTCCATGCTATAATTTTCCCTTCACAATCTTGCAACTTATAGCTCCCATATACTGGGGGGAGGATAACAATCGGGATAAGTACCATCTGGGGATGGTAGTGCCATCCGTGCTAAGAAACAAACAATATATGGTAAACACATGGAGTAGAAAACGGATAGAACTCAGAATACCAAAGTTGGTGAAGAAGAAACTTCCCCTCGTGAAAAAAAGAAAAGTATTTCTCCGAATAGGAAAGAGAAAAATGGCAAGTAAGCCTGGTAGTATATGTGAATGCTTTTGTGTGAGCATCAGGAATTCTTTTGGGAGTATGAAGCCTCAACCATCTCTTTCGATACATTTTGGACTTTGTATACTAGTCTGAGTATTTTGTATTGAAGTGAGATCATGTGTAGTGGAACTTTTTTAGTATTACGCGTAATGTGTTAATAGATTTAATTTGTATGATTAAATCAGATGTCTATCAGTATGAGATGATCTTATAATGACCAAGAAAGGAACAAATCGTTGTGTGCTCCTTTAGATATATGTTGTGGTTGCAATGTTGGGCTTGTAAAAGATTAAAAATTCATCGGCTTGGAAGACCCATACTTATTCTCTTTGGGTTATAATAAGCCCAAGGGAAATATTAATAATTCTTCAAAACAAAACTTCTTGGAAAAGTATGTTAAAATGTTGATGATGTAATACATAGTAACAGGAAGTACAAAAGAGATATATGTACAATCCTTTTATGTGCGCGCACCCTTTGGGAAGCCTGCAATGCATTTAATAATTATGCAAGTAATCAATCACATGGCGCGGTCAGATTGGAAGGTGTTTGAGTTCTGATAGAACAGTCATTAGGATTGTTACCAAGGGAGGCATACTGAAAAGACGCCTGTATACCAAGAGGTGTAAGAGGACGTCTATATAAGGAGGTGTTGGACAAAACCTCTTTTTACAAAAAGTAAGAACTATTTCCTTTTTTAAGAGAGAGAGAGAGAGAGAGAGAGAGAGAGAGAGAGAGAGAGAGAGAGAGTATTAGTCAGCGAGAATGGCAGCCATTAACGAGCCAGTTATAGAGGAGGAGCCTTTGTTCTACTCTCCTTTGACTATGTATTTCTTAAAGAATGCCCAAGAGCTATCCTTCTGCTATGCACACTTTCACAATAGGCAAGAACAGATTTGGATCCCGCTTTACTATTGATCACGAGTTATGATACATATTTCCTTTGAAAGGCTCATGGCGATGTTGAAGGTGTACCTAAGGTTTAGGGGGGAGCAGTGGCCATAGAGTTGGATCTACATGAAGTGACCTATGAAATTGACATTATTCAGGGCCAAATGGTGGAAACCATAACAGATATATCTGCTCCTTAAGAGGTCATAGAGCTGTTCTGCAGGGTTTAACCCTCCACTCCCTGTACCTAGATAAGTATGTATACTTGAAGACAAGGGCTATGCTGAGGGATTAACATAGCCAGAAAGAAAGGGAATGTGCTATTCATTAGAGGTTGCTAGAGGCCTCCAAGACAGCTCTTAATGCTCAAGAAAATACGGCGGGAGGCCCTAAAACATTATTTTGTTAAAAATTCAATTTTTGTATAGCATACCTCTTACTGAGTGGGGTTAGGAAAGATGTAAGCTTATCAGGTGTGGCCCTTAATAAGTAGTTTACTTTTGTTTATCTTTTTCTTTTTGTTGGTTAGCCATGTAAGGTACCGGGGATGGCCTCCCGGTATCTACTGAAGAATGTAGGCCTCAAAATAGTCTTATTAACGGCTATTTTGAATATATATAATGTGGTTTTAACTTTTGTTTTTATAAAATCTTGAAATTTAGTTGTATTATAAAATCCAAAGACTATGTAAAGTAGACCAATAGAAATTGGAAAAGAAGTATTTATGAATGGAAGGTTTCGTAAATCAAGTGCATATACAGGTGAAAAAATGTTATGTAAAATTATTAAGAAAATGTATATGAATAATAAAAGATAAAATGGATGATTTTAAATCAACCGTGTATCTCCAGACCGAGAAATATGTAAAAGTCATGATGTATTTGATATATGGAACACATACTAATACATTAGAAGTTATATGGAATAACTTTACTTAAGGGAAAAAATTGTTAAGCTTAATGTCGTTCCAAGTCCGTACTAGAATTTTTCCTTCAAAATCTTGCAACTTATAGTTTCGATTATGTTGCTTTTGATAACCCAATATGGTCGTTCCCAGGTTGGGTCTAACATTCAATTTAGATCTACTCTGCTAACCTCATTCTTCCTTAGAACCAAATCCCCTTCTTTGATTGTTGAAGGCTTGACTTCAGCATTGTGATATTGGGCCACTTGCTGTTTGTAATGCTCATCCTTTTTAGTAGCCTTTGTAAGAATTTCATCTATGAGTTTCAAATGCTCATACATCATTTGATCATTTGTCTCCTCACTAAATGCCATACACTTTAAAGATTCATGGCCAATTTCTACTGGAATAATGACATCTACTCCAAAACATAAAGTGAAGGGGGTTTTTCCTATAGCTATTCTAGGAGTAGTTCGATAGGACCAAAGAGCATTTGGAAGTTCTTCTAACATCTTACCTTTTAATCCATTTAGCCCCTTTTTCAGTCCTTGCAAAATGGTTTGATTTGTGACTTCGATGGCACTATTTGTTTGAGGATAACCCACAGATGCAAATCTTTGTTCAATACCCAACTCTTCACAAAAGTCTTTGAATTCTTTGAAAGCGAATTGTTTGCCATTGTCTGCTATAAGGATTTTAGGAATCCCGAAATGATAAATAACATCTTCGTAAAATAAATCCTTGACTTTCTTTGCAGTGATACTAGCCAATACTTTCACTTCAATCCAATATGTGAAATGATCAATAGCAACTGCTAAATGATTCTTTCTGGCAAATGCTTTAGGAATGTCCCAAAAGATCGATTCTCCACTAAGCGAAAGGTATTGGGGTGCCAAAAGTGCGATACTCGGACATCGAGATATGATGGTCATCGGTATGTATCTTGCACTTTGTGCAAGTATTGACCACGTTCATGGAATCCACTTGCATGGTGGGCTAATAATATCCATATCTGAGAGCTTTATTGAGTAATGCTTTGGTGCCCATGTAGGAGCCGCAAATACCTTCATGTATCTCTCGCAGAACATATTTTCCATCTTCCTCATTAAAACACTTTAACAATGGCCTAGTGCCCATGGTTCTGTATAACTGATTGTCAATGAGAACATATCTGGCAGCAGTAGTGCGAATTTTTCTATCCACTTTGTCATCATCAGACAATTCTCATGCAGTATGAAGTTTTTAATCGACTGTGTCCAATCCTCAACAACATAAGTAAGACGTATGTCTTAGGTTATGCTCTTCTCTTGAAGGAATTCCAACTATGTGCCTTCCATTGGTTCCCCTGCACTAAGTTTAGATAGCATATCTACACGGGAATTTTCCTCTCGATGGTTTCTCAAAAGAAATTTTGGAGAATTGAGAAAGTATCTGCTGAGCAAGAGCCAAATATTTCTGCATATTATCACCCCTTGCCTAAAAAATGCCAGCAACTTGTCCAATGACGACTAGTGAATCACTTCGAACACAAATATATAAGTTTTAAGACTTTGTGCCATGCGTAATCCTGGCAATAAAGCCTTGCACTCCACTTCGTTCTTGCTAACAATGAATAAAAATTCAAAGCGCAAGCATATTGACAACCATAAGGATATTCCAAATAAACCCTGCTCTTTTATACTCTTCCCCGGTAAAACCATCAACATTTAAAAGCCATACGAGATTCATATAAGGAATTAAACAAGATGCATCATCGGAAGCAGTATCAAGAAGAGTGCACTCTATAATAAAATAAGCAAGGGCTTGACCTTGGATGGTCTTTCAGGAAGAAAACTCAATTTGGTATTCACTTAGTTCTAGAGCCCATTTAGAAGTGCATCCTAATATGTCTAGTTTATGCAGTACATATATTAAGGGTATGTTAGTTAAAATAATAATTGAACATGCTTGAAAGTATGATTTTAACTTTTATGGAGTAATGACTAAACGTAAAATGTGCTTTTATAGAGAACTATAATGCTCTTCTGGCCCGTTTAAAGTACGACTCACATAGTAAATAGGTTTCATTGTATTATCACGCTTAGAATAGAGTATAGAGCTAATCACTTTGGGAGTGATTGTTAAGAATGAATACAAAGTTTCATCAACTAAAGAAGTAATTCGTAGAGGTGGGGAAGAAAGATAATCTTGTTTGGATACCTTAAAATCTGATAAAAAGGAAGGCCCGATTCTCCAGCTCTTGCTAAGAAACGACCTAAATTTCAATACGTCCCACTAAACTCTGAACATCCTTGATTGATGCAGGTTATGGCATATCTTGAATAGCTCTGATTTTAGCTAGATTAGCTTCAATATCCTGTTCGGAAACCAGATATCCCAAACACTTGCCAGATAACACACCATATGTACATTTCTTGGGATTAATTTTCATGCTCGATCTTCCGAACTCTAAAAAAACTTGTTTAAATCACTTGGTGCATATTCCTTCCTCTTGGACTTGACAATGATGTCATCCACGTAACTTTGATGATTTTCCCATAAGCCCTTCGAAAGCTTTGTTCATTTATTCCTAGAAGTCAGCCCTCCTGTCTCGCTTTAGTGAATGCACGTTTCTTCTGAAAAACTAATTTTGTACTTTCGGAAATGCCCAATTTGTCCTCAGTAATATTTCGAGGCACCATACCCAAATCTAAAGAGGACTAAGCAAAAATGTCTTTGTATTAAACCAAAATTTCAGTGAGTTGCATTCTCAAGTAAATTGGCAAATGTTTACCAATCTTCATAGTTTACTCTAATTTTTCCATAACTAAAATGAAGAGCTCAAATTCTCCCTCAGGTTCTCATTTGGGTGTTTTGTTGTGTTCCTTAGAATCTTCCTCCACTCTCTCAACTTCTTTGACAGTAGTGAAGTACATTCTTGGACCACTTTTTTTTATCACCATAAACAATCTATACATCAGTACGATTGGGAACTTCCATGGATAGATCACAGATAGATACCTTGGCTTGTAATTAATTTAACAGTGGTCGGCCCAGAATGCAATTTCACAAGGATAGAGAGATACAATTAAGAACTCCACCATGTGAGTAGTAACCCTAACAGATAGCGGGAGACTAATTTTACCATCAAACTTAACAATTTGGCCAGTAAACCTAACTAACGAGGTTGCATATGGTGAAAGCTTATCCCATAGAATGTCTAATTGCCTGAAGTATCCTTAAAAAGAACATGAAAACAACTACCGGTATCCACATGGATACGCTTAACTAAACATTGAACTATGGTCATGGTAACGACCAAAGGATCACGACAATCGATTTCTTGCGGCCACCTTCAGGAAGCCCAAAACGCCAACATCCTGTATTACATTAATGACTTTTATCTTAGTTGATAAAGTGTCATTTTTAACATTTTTCATTTCTTCATGCCATGATTTTTTCCCAATATCATAAGTTGCAGAATGCTTAGAAGCAGCACTATCAATGAATTCCTTCAATACTCCTCTCTTAATGGTATTCTCTATGGCTTTCTTCAATTCATTACATTGTTCAGTATCATGACTATGACCCTTATGGAAATGGAAATATTTCACTTTCTTTCTCTTTTTTGGGGGAGACAATATATTTGCAAGGCGTTCTAAAATCCCTAAAGACTCCACTTGTTGCAGAATTTCTTATTGAGGAACGCACAACAGGGTGTAGTCATATTTGGGGGGATTCGGGGACCTAATCAATCTAAGATGCTAGGCTTTCACTTAATATCTCCCTGTTTAGATTTCTTGGAGTGTTGATACTCTTTAACGATATTATCTAACTCCTGTTTCCTACACACGTAATCATTATCATGAATGAACTTCTAAACCTTGGTTAAAAGAGTGTTAATGTTAGAGGATTCCTTCTGTGCTAACTTTCTTGAAAAAATAGGATTTGTCAATCTATGTCTGTAAGATTAAATGTATTCTTTTTCAGAGAGCAGAGGAATTTTCTAGGTTGCCTGGTGAACCGGGTAGTGAAATCTCTAACTGATTCCGAAGGACGTTGATGGACACTGAGAAGGAAATTCAAAGTAGGTTGAAAACTAGATTGAGGAAGAAAATTTTGGATAAATATTTCTCCAAAATCCTTGAAACAAGTAATGTTTCGTTATGTTAGATGAGCATATCACACGCCAAACCTTTCCCAGTTAAAGAACTGGAAACATACGACAACATATACTGTTTTGAAGCATTGTACATGTACATTTGAGATGTGAAATGCATCATCATATGTTGTGTGGAATCAGCAGAACTATCATAGGTTTCAAGCTTTAAATGATTAATATGCCTGGGCACGAGTGCACATACATAAGACTCAGTTAAAGGATTATGTTATAGAAAATCCCATCCCCCATGGGAATGCCAGTAGATGGGGTCATTTGAGCTAAGGTTTGATTAGCGAGATCATAGATGGTTTAAGTTTAAGGGAGGGGTGAATTTTAATAGGAAAGGTTATCCCCAGTAGCCATATTGGAAGGAAAAAACAGAGAAGAGAATTGTAGAATAGTAAATTAGGGCTGAGGAACAGAAGCAGTAGATACCGGGATGGATGGTATAATATGCTGAGTTAACATGGTTTGTAATGATGCTAACAGGGTTTGCAATTGGAATATATGATCTTGGTGCAAAGTAGTAGAGGAAGTACCAATTCCAGAAAAGGGTATGGGAGGAACGGAAGACTCCGATGCCTGTGGAATAGCATAGGAAAAGGGAATGGAAGGGTGACAGGAGTTGCCAGTGCAGGTGGAATAGGAGTAGGAGGATCAGAAGTAGAAATGTCCTCCCAACTAGTAGGATCAATTGCCATTGCTCACGGTATATGGGTAATGAAAAGAAGAAAAAACTAAAACATGGTGGGTGCCAAATGATGATTTCAGTATCCCAATCCTAAATAGAATGAACCTACAAAACCAAACAAACAATCACCAAAGTTGGATTGATCCCCCGTTTTACCTGCGATGCTTAAGCCATTATTGAATCGGGCAGAATAAGGGTAGTAAATATCTATCACATGAATGGTAAAGGTGATCAGTACCTCTATTTATAGTTGATTATTTTCTCACTTTTTCTAAAACATATGATATGGGATTGAGAACATGTGAATCATTTGACCCTTTGAACCCCTAACTATATTTTGAGGCCTGCAGAAGTTTAATGGGTTGGGCCAATCTTAAAACAAATATATCCTTATTTATCAATATTTATTTGGCCATAGAAATTGAACCCAAATAGAGAGAGCCGATGGCTGTTCCCATCATTAAGTGAAATGGGTTTAACTTTTGGAGAATTGAAAATGAGTCAAATTAGTGTAACTAGGTAACTAACTGCCTCTGAAAGAGGGAGAAAATGAATGTAAATTCGTTACTATCCAGGAGTCAAACCCCCAATCTATTACTTGGGGGCCTCAACTCTTACCATTTTATACAATGCCTCATTAGCAAGTCTATCTAAGTTTGACATAGAAAGCACAGTCGAAATTTAATATACATCTTTGAGAAGTTGGTAAATTTTAGCTCAATACTATTCAATTTGTTAACTTATTCCTAAAATTATTTTTCTTGCTATTTTAACTCAAATTATTTTTCTAAAAAATATTAGTTATTATAATCACTTTGGAAAGGAATTTTCTAAATTTTTGCATGCTACACTTGTATAAGTATTCGATCAAGGGAAAAATTCTCAATCTTTTAGTTTTCTTTCTTAATATCCATATAATCTACTTACATTTATATTCAATTTTCAGAGTATAATTTGATGCATTTAGCAAAATACAAGTTAGAGATTGATGATTTTCACTTGGTCAATAACACATATGGGTGGCACAGATAAGAATTTGTCAAATTCTATTCCAAAAGAGGCAATAAGGACCAATATTTTTTAAGAAAAATAGTTTTGATATTAAAATTACATAAAAATTGTTTTAGGACTAAGTTATAGTTGTGGGATCAATTTTACTAATTCCTCTAATTCTTTTCATACACTTTCTTTGTAATATATTCTCAGAGTAATTCATAAATTTGATCATATAGCTCTTTATCCCGACTTAACTTAGTCCTATATTTTTTTTACTTAGTTTAAGCTGATAACTTGTTATCGTGTCTAAACTTGATCTTACATCTTTTTTTTTTAAACTCATGTAGACCGACAATTATTAATCTTTGATTTTTTCGCCCCTGCTGCTATTAACAAGACGAAAGACGACAAAAATGTTTTTGGATAAATTTCAAGTTGGTCACTCAAAATATGATCTTGTATTAATTAAGGATCTCGAATTGTAAAATTCTTTAAGAAATCCTTCAAAATTTAAACAACGTATTCATCAAGATCTTCACTTACTCTGTCAGGATTTAAAACGGTTCCCTCAAAATAATGAATCTCATTTGGACCACTTAGAATCGAAATGTAAACCTAAACTTTCTAAAGAAAATTTGTAAAATTTATTGTTTCAACGTCTCAATTTAGGAATGGCGCGAGCCATTACAAAATTTGATACGGATTATTAGACTATCTACTGGTTCCAAACCAATAACCGATTGGTAATTTGTTTGCTACCAATACTGAAAGTCTCGGCTACCAATAACTGATTACCTACTCGATGACCGATGAAAAAATTAAAAGTTAATTATTTTTCGATAAATTTCTAATTAGTCCCTCAAAATATTGCATCGTGTCAATTGAAGATCTGAAGTTGTAAGTTTCTATTAAAAAAATCCTTTAAAATGTAAAAAACGGTTAACACATTTCTTTACAGAAGTGACTTAAGGGACTTGAGGAATACTTTTTTTTTAATTTTTTTTACATTTTGAAAGATTTTTTCAAAAATTTTACAATTTAAGGTTCTTAATTGAAACAAGATTATATTTTTATAGAGCAATTTGAAATTCATCCAAAAACATTTTTGTAGTCTTTCACTTTGTTGGTGGTGACGGGAACAAAAAATATCAAAGATAAATAGTTGTCGGATTGAAATAGGTTAAAAAAAAATATAAGACTACGTTCGGACGAGATAAATAGTTATTGAAATAAATTGATTTAAAAAATATTTGATAAAGTTAATACGAATATATAGTTAAAAGAAAAAAAATTTTGATTACAGACTTATATATAAAATTTTTATTAATAAATTATATAAAATAAAAAATACCTCTAAGTAAAACGGTACTATAATAAGAAATATTATAAAGAATATAGTAAAAGATGTATAAAAGCATGTTCAGTATTTCCGAACAAAAAAAAGTGTGGACTAGAGTATAGTATGAGCAAAAAAAAAAAAAAGAAAAAAAACACAAAAAAAAAGCTCCGCCCCAAATGAGTAAGGAAAAAAAAAATGAACAATATAGTCCGCAAAGCTTTTAGTTCATCTCATTCATATTCATTAAGTTTTTATGTTTTTTCATCCAATATGATCTAAAATATGGACAAATTATACTATGGACCCAGGCACACGTAGCTGTGTATACTCAATTAGTTGAACTACGTAGTTTTGAGTAGGTTTTACAATTTAATTCTAATTAAAACTTCTCATTTCTTTTTCCACTCACGCGCCTTTTGTCTGTAAAGGAATTTCATTTTTTTCTTCCCCTTCCCCCCGATTTGTGGCTATCGCGATTTGTGCAATCAAATTTTCTCTATCACCGGCAAGTCAATCTTTCTCATTATTCGTTAATTTTTAAATAGAGTTCTGCAATTGATCATATGTAATTATTTTTAATAAGAATTGTGAAAAACGGTTGTTATGTCATCTGTTGATGTAAAAGATTTAAATTGTGATGTTTTCAGTCCTTCTTTATGTGAAGATGGTGTTTTGGTACTTTCAGAATCATTGGAGGAAAGATTTTGAAGTATGACTTTGTTTTTTTTCCCGTTCGATCTTGTTCTGTGAATTCTGTGTCGCTATTTTTATGCATGCCTAATTCTATCATAAGGTGTGCCTATTTTTATAACCAGATGTGCTTTATTTTATAACTAGGTGTGCCTATGGTTTAACCACTGGAACTTTCACCTTTTCTGTTTTGTTTCCATATTTATATATATATATATATATGTTTGGTTGGTTTTTACGTAATGTTTTTTGTGTTTTCTACCTTATATTACTTTTAATATGGTTGGGGGTTGTTTCATTACATTTTATTATATATTTGTATCTTAGTAGATAGTTATGCCTACTTTTGTAATTGAATGTGCCTACTTTTGTAACTGAGTGTGCCTATATTGATAAGTAACAATGCCTATGTTTATAACCAGTAGATCGTTCAACTTTTCTGTTTTGCTTCTATATTTTAGATTTTTTCTTTAGTTTTTATATAAAGTTTCTTTGTGCTTTCAACCTTATTTACTTTTTAATATCTGTGGGGATTGTTTCATTATATATTTCTTTTATATATTTGAATTTTAGTAGTCAAGTGTGCCTACTTTTATAACTGAGTATGCCTACATTGATAAGTAACAATATCTATATTTATAACAAGTGGAACATTTTTTGTTTCTATATTTTATGTGTTTTTTGTTTGTTTTTATGTAAAGGTTTTTGTGCTTTCAACCTTATTACTATTAATATTGGTGAGGGTTGTTTCATATTTTTTTATGTATTTGAATTTAAGTAGTCAGGTGTGCCTACTTTTATAACAAAGTGTACCTACTTTTGTAACCGAGTGTGCCTACTTTTATAGCTGAGTGTGACTACTTTTATAACTGAATGTGCCTATTTTTGTAACTAAGTGTGCCTACTTTTGTACATATTTCTTGTTGATTTTGTTTATACCTTTTATGTGGTTTAATGTCATTTTTCTGCTCTTTGTAGCTTTTATGGAAATATCTAATGAATTTTTCGTTGGTTGGAACTATTATAGTATCTGAGGAAGATGCATTCAGCTTGTATAATGATTATGCATTTAGAT
Organism: Catharanthus roseus; assembly: GCA_028651295.1. Classification (NCBI taxonomy): domain Eukaryota; kingdom Viridiplantae; phylum Streptophyta; class Magnoliopsida; order Gentianales; family Apocynaceae; genus Catharanthus; species Catharanthus roseus. The sequence continues at coordinate 23,387,403 of JAPQWS010000153.1, read as the reverse complement.
TTGGATTTAGTGTTCATAAGGGTAAATAAAAAAGTTTAAGGCAGTAAGCAGTACGGAGTATTTGAAACAGGTTTATTGTTACAAACAAGGGAAGAAATGTGATAAAGGGAAGGGGCAGAGGTCCTATATTAAAGTTGATATTCTGAGGGATTACAAAGCAATGATAGAATTTCATTTGAATGACAAGAGAGGCTGGACAGTTAGCAAGCATAATGTTGGTCATAATCATGGGTTTTGTGTTGCAAATTAGAGGCATCTTATGCGTTCTCAAAGTGGAGTGACAAAAGAAAATGCTGGTTATCTTTAAGAGTTGAAGGATAGTGGGGTTTTGATTGCTTCTGTAAGGGTTTTGAAGAAGCATATTTGAGGTTCGCCTTTTTTTGGGTTTACGTCAAGGAATGCATATAATAGCTTACAAAAAAAAAAACTTGGATGGTGGAGATACGAATATAGTTATACAGGTATTTAGGTAGAGGAAGGAAAATGAAGATGATTTCTATTTTGACTTTGAAGTTGACTGTAATTCCTCATTATGTTGTTTCTTTTGGAGGGTTGGTCGGATGAGGTGTGAGTGTGATGTATTTGGAGATTGATTTGCAGTCTAGTTGTAGGGATGGATAATCATTGTAGGAATGTTATGTTTGGATGTGGGTTCTTGAAGAATGAAAAAATGAAGTCGTTTATATGGTTATTTAATACGTTCTTGAAGTCTATGTGAGGTAAACATCCTATTACGTTGATAACCAGCTAGTCCGCTACCATGGCTGCTACTATTGGCATAGTTTTCCTAAAGACAGGACATTTGTTGTGTATTTGGCATATTGGAAAAAATTCAAAGAAGCATATTATGGGGCTTAGATCCAAACAATATATTGTCAAGTGGTTTAACCATGTATTAAAGGACACAGATACATTTTCTGAATTTGAGTTCAATTAGAAGAGGTAATTTATTCTATTTTTGAGCTTCTATTTTCAAGTTTATGTGTTTGTGATTTTTCTTCTTTTAATTAAGTATGCAGTAGTGCCTACTTTTATAACTGTTAGTGCCTACTTTTGTAACAGGGAGTACCCACTTTTATGACTAAGTGTACATTTTACTATTTTTTATTTTTCAAGTTGCATTTTTATATATGTAGATTCTTTTATCCATATTTAATGTTAAATTATATGCTAGTTTCTACTATCATCTGTATTTGAACATAGTGGAGGGATGTTCTTATGTTAAGAAGGTGTGTCCTGCAATGTGCGCCTACTTTATAACTGTGTATGCCTACTTTTATCACTATGTGTACCTACTTTTATTACTAAGTGTGCCTAATTTTTCAAGGATGTGTCTCTTCATTTTGTTATATGAAAGTCATGTGTTTTCTGATTAAGTATGCAGTAGTTCCTACTTTTATAACTGCTAGTGCCTACTTTTGTAACAGGGAGTGCTCTCTTTCATGACTAAGTGTACGCTTTACTGTTTTGTGTTTTTAAAGTTGCATTTATATATATGTTGATTCTTTTGTCCATATTTAACGTTCAATTATATGCTAGTTTCTACTACCATCATTATTTGAACATAGTGGAGGGGTGTTTTATGTTAAGAGGTTATGTCCTGCAATGTGTGCCTACTTGTATAACCGTGTATGCCTACTTTCATCACTATGTGTGCCTACTTTTATTACTAAGTGTGCCTAAATTTTCAAGCATATGTACCTTCATTTTGTTATAGAAAAGTGATATGTCCACTTTTGCTTTTGCAGTTTAGTGGATAAATTTGGTTGCCACAATGACAGTTGGTTGAATAAGTTGTACAATTTGAGAGAGAAGTAGTGTCCAGTGTTTAGTAAGGATTTCTTTTCAGGACTTGTTCTATCATCTCAAAGGGGTAAGACAACTAACCATGCTATTTCCAGGAAGCTTTCAAAAATAACTATGTTGTGAGATTTCTATCGGATTTTTTATGAAGTCATTTCTGATTGGAGGAGCAATGCGAATATGGAATATTTTTGTTGTGATCAAGGGCATGTTGAGATGAAGGTCCCTGACTTGAAAGTGGTACGGCATGCTAATGGGGTATATACTATTAGGGCATACAAGCTATTTGAATATAGTTTCTGAAATTCTCGGAGTATTGTCAAGAGCTTGTAGTATGCAACGATGGCGAGCATGTTTATGAGGTTTGGCATCTTGATATGATCGGTTTTAAACATACAGTTGTCTATAATGAGAAGACATTAAACATTTCATGCACATGTAAGATGTTCACTGAAGTTGTTGTCTTTGTTCTCATCGCTTGAGTGTCTTCAATTTTGTGTTAAAGCCATACCGGATAAGTATGTACTGAAGAGATGGACAACATATATTGCTTTAAGTTGGGGCAGTAGTGGAGTTGGTGATGCAGAAAAAGTTAATAAGAAAGATATTGCTAGTTCAAGTGTTTGGATGAGGGAAATGTTAAGGAAGGTTTTTTCAAATTTGATTTCTACCAGTGAATTAAATGTGAATGCTCGAGAATGCATAGTAGAAGGGTTTAGAACAATGAAGGACAAGATCATTGCTGAAGTGGGACCTTATTATGTTGATAATTCATAGAATAAATATGGATCTTCCAATATTAAAGATCCAGTTGGAAGGCGTGCAAAAGGAGAACAAATGTAAGGAAGGAGCATTATCGAGGGTAGAGGAAGAGTGTTTTGACCTGTGCTTAAAAAATTAAAACAATTGTCCAATTGTCCATGAATAATGAAGCATTAGGGAGAGGTGTAAATGTTCCAAGTAGTGAATTTGAGCTTAGTTTAGGAATATCTAACTGTAGTGATGTGGAACCTTCAAGTACTTCGCAAATATTTATAAATTTTATGTAGATATTTCATTACGTGAAGAATTTGTTTGGTACAATGTTCTATTGTGGTTTTTTGATGTTATATGTGTGTTAAATGTTTTTGGAAAGTGTGGCTGTGGTACTTCAACTTGTTGCTAATTTTTTGAAAATAGGAATGCCTACTTTTATAACTAAGTGTGCTTAGTTTTGTAACTAAGTGTGCCTTTTATAACTAAGTATGCTTTTCATATCATGTGTGATATTCAAGTGATATTTTTTTGTATATGTAGATATAGATGATTTTGTTTAGTTGTATTATTGTATTTTATGATACCCTAGTTGTATATTTGTATTTTATGTGTGTTCCAATATGGTGGGAAGGAGTGTCTTGATAATTTAACACGATATTATATTTCTGTAAAATGTTGTGCCTACTTTTATAACTGGATGTGCCTACGGTTATAACCAAGTGTGCCTTCAATATTATGTGTTGTTCAAGTGACATTGTTTGCATATGTATATGGTTGTTCACTTGTATTGGTAGACTTTATGGTCATTTTTGTGTATTCATATGTTAAGGGTATTGCAATACGGGGTTGGGGGAGTGGAGAATGTGTTCTGCTAGACTTTACCAAAAAATCAAATTTATGTAAGTGTGCCTCCTTTTACAACTAAGTGTACCTATTTTTATAACTGACTGTGTCTACTCCTTTTGACCAAGTGTGCCTTCAATATTTTGTGTTGCTCAAGTGACATTGTTTGCATATGTATATAGGTTTGTTTAGTTTTTTTGTTAGATTTTATGGGCACTTTTGTGTATTCACGTTAAGGGGTTCCAATACGGGGTTGGGGAGTGGGGAATATGTTCTGCAAGACTTTAACACAATGTCAAACTTCTCTAATTAAGTGTTCCTACTTTTATAACTAAGTGTGCCTATTTTCATAACTGACTGTGCCTATATTTTTAAACCAAGTGTGCCTTCAATATTATGTGTTGTTCAGGTGACATTATTTGCATATGTATATGGGTTTGCTTAGTTTTTTTGTTAGATTTTATAGGCACTTTTGTTGGGGTGGAGGTGTCATTTATGATAATTTAACATAATACCAAACTTTTGTAATCAGGTGTGCCTACTTTTATATGTAAGAATGCCTTTTTATCTTTGAGTACCTATCTTTTTAGATAAGTGTGCCTTTCACTTTCATGGGTATTAGCTGATTAAAGATAAGTACGATATTCATAAGTAGAACAAACAAAACATATATTAATAATATTATTAACTATAGTTTACATGATATGACTTAATACTAGATGTCTTTCTTATAATATTCAGATGCTGCAATCCACACACTCCCCTTCGCAATATTGATCTGAAACATAAACTTGGCTCTAAGTGTTTCGGAAGATTTTTTCATTTTTCTTTGTTTCTTTGAGCAATGCATCCCAGCCTCCTGTTGTCTTTTGACCCATGTATGTTTCCATGTGCTGCATGCAAAATATTTCATAATCCACATAATCTCACTGCTTTGCAATTGCATCCTCTTAATTATAATTTTATATGTTAGAGCAGCAGCATGTTTTCTGAAACCCATATCAACATTTTTTTGTTGATATTGATTAAGGACTTCTTTTTGTCAAATATAAGATAGCATGAATGATACAGTTCTGTTATGACATATTTCGTAATTAATGTTTTTTATGGATAATAATAACTTACAAAGAAATTGGGCACATCTCCGTATTTCTCTTCCATTTTGATTTTCTTCAGTAGTGGCCCATTGTAACCTATTTCGAGCTATTTTGTGATTGAGTTCATGGCAATCACGTAGAAGTGTTGTGCGTTTATCACAGGGAAGGTTAGCTACATTTTGGATAAAACCTTTATCAGTTGATTGATACTAAATTGTAAAGAAAGGATAAATTTGGTCATGTTAGGATTGCTTACAATGTCAACATCTTGGCAATAAGCAGTTGTAGTGCCAAAGATTTTAAGCTCCATGTTGACCCTTGTTTCAAAGCTTTCATAGCTGCTACTATGTTTGACTTCCTCTAGTTGTAGCACTCTATTGGTAGGAAAGGGATAGTGAATGTTATTTTTAGTGGCTTAAACAAATAAGAGAAGGTAAGAATTAACAGAGAAAACTTACATAGACATGGAGAGAGAAAATGATTCACTTAGGCTTCGCGTTTTTCTTTTCTTGATTACATGGCTGAGATGAATGACCCATCATTTGAGAATACTATTTGCAAGTTGTTCATCAGTCATCATATTCTTGCATCTTCCCTTGAGAGATGATGTAAGAATCATGGCTAAAAATTGTGTCGCTGCAAAAAGCGAAAAATAGAATAAAATAAAATTATAAACAAAAAAAAAATAAAGAAGATAAATATAGTAGAATAATCTTGTGTGAACCTTTATACTGTAAGCAAGGTGTGCCTATTCTATTATGTAGGAAAATTTATCACTGTAACAGGTGTGCCTAGTTTTGTAACTTGGTGTGCCTTATTTTATAACTGTGTGTGCCTTAATGTATAATTGTGTGTGCCTGCCATTTATGACATACATAGTTGACATATTTTATTTAGTGGTGGCCTTTTTGATGAAAATTGGTGCTCATTTTTACAAGTAGGTGTCCAAATATTTTCATAGCAGAGAGTGACAATAATTTTAAACATGAAAAATTGTTGGTTGTAAGTAGATGTGCCTACTTATCTAACATTGTGTGCCTATTTTTATAATTGTATGTGCCTACTTTTTAAACTATGTGTACCTATTTATAAAATTAGGGGAACCATATATTGTACATGTGGAGTTCACAAAAGAGATACAACATGAAAGATACAAGTTGCTGAATCATTATGAATGAAATGTAGTGGCAGAGTTACCTTTTTGTAATATTCTACTCTGGATTGTTGCTGAGGAATGCATAGTATGTTATATAGCAGTTCTTTTGTAGACATTGCATTGCGATCTTTGTCTTCTATCCAAAACGGGGATCTCAGCTTGCTCGAGACTCTTCTGGTTTGATGTAATGGGCTTGGCTCTGTACTCATCTCACTTATGAAGTCTCCATCATCCTCTAACAATATACTGCCAGGGGATAAAGATTGGAATGTCGATTAAAATGTTGAAATATGTATGTTATTCGTATTTGTTAATGTTGAGGTATACCTGCCAATATAATCATTGTCAGGTGGAGCTTGTTTTAAATTTATGAGGTGAATTGATGCTTCTACTTCAGCCTCAGTTTCAATATCTATACACAACCTTTCTCTTGTTGTGGAGTTTTTTTTGGGGTAGGGATGGGATCTGCTTGTATGTATAATTCATCATCAAAGTCCAAATAAAAACTAGGTACAGTTTTGTCTTTTGAATCCTTAGCCTTCATTATGTCCCTTTTCAAATTCATCAATGGTATTCAAGAAATCAAGATTCTAGTAGAATGTCTTCTTAGCTCTCGGATTGTGGCTTTGATGACGATGGACCAGCACGTTTATTTATTTGCAAGATGGGAAGCATGCCTGATTGTATTTTGTTGAACATACCAGTGACATCAGCATTTTCAGCCTTTAGCTATTTGCACACCTCAAAAAACTTGAGTGCATTGCTTCCCAACCCCATTATTGTTTTGGCTGCTTTCTCAATCAGCTATGCAGGTTATTAAAGGTTTTATTAGTATGGCCTATCTTTACATGGAATGCCAAATTTTACAACATAGAGTGCCTAGTCTACACAACATTGAAGTTCATTTTAGTTTTCAACAGGTGTGTGCAGTTTTATAGCTAAATATGCCTAATTTTATAATTAGGTGTGCCTAATTTTAAAATAGAGTGTGCCTAAGTTTAAAATTGAGTGTGCCTAAATTTAAAACCGAGTATGCATAATTTTAAAAGTGAGTGTGCCTAATTTTAGAACCGAGTGTACCAAATTTTAAACCAGAGTGTACCTAAGTTTAGAACTAAATGTGCCTAATTTTAAAATTGAGTGTGCCTAAGTTTAAAACTGAATGTGCCTAATTTTAAAACTAAGTGTGCCTAATTTTAAAATTGAGTGTGCCTAATTTTATAACAAGAGAGGGAATGCAGCAGATTTATTTGTAGCTTTGTGGTATCATTTTTAGTGTCTTCTAGTGTAGGCAGCAGAGCTAATGCAAGTAGATTTGTTGAATATTGCTCATACGTTGACGCTGCTGCTGTATTCTCAATTTCAGGCTGTCAAGCACTCTTCCTCGACCAAAACTGCCTGCGGCTTTCACTTTTTCCTATCTTTCCATGATAGATTTATCATCTCAATAATTGATCATTAAGATTGATCTCTTTTCTTACAGTTTGAATTTCACCCTGTTTAGCTAGAAGAGCTGCATTGTGTAAATTTATAGCATGATTAGTGACAATGTACTATTTCTAAGTAAACTATAGACATTATATTGGAATAAAAGTTACCACTAGAAAGGAGATAGGTCCAATGAAGTATGACCTGTTGGAAGGATTCTTCTGAAACTCTTCACATCTTTCTCTCAAGACTGAAAGTGTGTACTTGTACCAGTTGTAATTTTGAATATCATTGGCGAGAACTAAATCTCGTATAGTGGCAGATCCTCTTATATGATGTATGGTGGATCATGGTGGTGATGCAGTAGAGGGGAACTCCCTCTTGAAGTAGTCTCCACAGTCTTCACTTTCTACCAACCTTTGCTGAATAGCTGTGACTTTTGGTGGAAAGCTGGTATACTTTGTCTTTATTTTAGCAATGAATGCCTTGTGCTGTTCAGTGGAGATTATGTCCATGCTGGAATCTTTGATTGGCTTTGTGCCTCTTGGGAATCCAAGTACCAGATTCATGTCCTCCTCATCGATGTTTACATTTGTCTTATTCTCAAGGATTAAGCTTGTATTATGTACCAAGCTAAATTTTTTTACAAGGTACATTGCCAGGCTTTTTGGGAGCTTTGTGAAATGTAGAGAGGTAAGGATCCAAATCCTATCTTTCTGATTGCTATTTTTTGTTCATCGCTCAAGTTTGTGACAATAACGTGTAGTACAGAGATTGTCATGTTTGTTTTCAGGGATGAGAATTAAGCATCATCTTTTTCTTCTGATTGTGATTCTGATTCATCTTCCTTCACATTGTTTTTGGGAGGTTTTTGTTTATTAGCTTTTTTACTTTTTTGCTACCTTGGTTTTTTTGCAAGTGGCTTGTCAGTTGTTTTCTCTTCTCTATAGCGTTTGAGTTAAATCAATATGCTTGCTGCTTGTCCATTTGTGATAGTTTCATCTGCAGTTCAGAAGAAAATTGTTGATAAATTGTGTAAAATATATATTGAATTGTGTGAATGTAATATTTTGTTCATGTATTACCTTGCTACTATAGTTGTAATGTCTTGTTGTCCCTTGGTAGGTCATGTCGAGCTTTTGTTTACAACTCATTCAATGACCTCATTGTGAGGAGACATTCAAATTGTTAGGATAGGTAACATCATCCTTTTAAATGGTTGACTATAAGTGTGCCTAGTTTTATAACATAGTGTACCTTATTTTATAACTGTGTGTGCGTAATGTGTATGGCATATAGAGTTGATATACTTTGTGTATTGGAGCCTTTCTAATGAAAAAATGTGCTCATAATGTTTAATAGTGACTATAACGTTAAACGTACAAAATTGTTATCTGTAAGTAGGTGTGCCTACTTATCTAATATTGTATGCCTATTTTTATAACTATGTGTGCCTACTTTTATGGCATGCATAGTTGACCTACTTTATGTATTTGTGGCCTTTCTAATGAAAATTGTGCTCGTTTTTACTGTGTACAAATATTTTCATCACCAATAGTGAGTAAAATGTTAAACATGCAAAATTTGTCTATAAGTATGTGTGCCTACTTATCTCATATTGTGTGCTTATTTTTATAATTATGTGTACCTACTTTTATAATTGTGTGTGCCTATTTTTGTAACTATGTGTGCCTACTTTTAAAACTGTGTGTACCTACTTTTTATGGCATACAAAGTTGACCTACTTTATGTATTAGTGGCCTTTATAATGAAAATTATACTCATTTTTGCAAGTAGGTACACAAATATTTTCATCATCAACAGTGAATATAATGTTAAACATGAAAATTGTTGTCTATAAGTATATGTGCCTACTTATCTAACATTGTATGCCTATTTTTGTAGCTGTGTTTACCTACTTTTTATGGCATGCATAGTTGACCTACTTAATGTATTGGTAGCCTTTCTAATGAAAATTATGCTTATTTTTATAAGTAGGTGTACAAATATTTTCATCACCAACAATGAGTATAATGTTAAACATGCAAAATTGTTGTCTATAAGTATGTGTGCCTACTTATCTAACATTGTGTGCCTATTTTCATAACTGTGTGCCTATTTTTGTAACAGTGTGTGCCTACTTAAACTTTGTGTGCTTACTTTTTATGGCATGCAGAGTTGACCTACTTTATGTATTGGTGGCCTTTCTAATATAAATTATGCTCATTTTGCAAGTTGGTGTACAAACATTTTCATCACCAACACTGAATATAATATTAAACATGCAAAATTATTGTATGTATGTATGTATGTATGTATGTATGTATGTATGTATGCCTACTTATCTAACATTGTGTGCCTGTTTTTGTAAATATATGTGCCTACTTCTTAAATTGCGTGGGCCTAATTTTTAAACTTTGTGTGCCTACAGTGCATATCACGAATGACAACAATTGCGTGTGCCTAATTTACTATGTGTACAAATATTTTCATCACCAATAGTGAGTAAAATGTTAAACATGCAAAATTTGTCTATAAGTATGTGTGCCCACTTATCTCATATTGTGTGCTTATTTTTATAATTATGTGTACCTACTTTTATAATTGTGTGTGCCTATTTTTGTAACTATGTGTGCCTACTTTTAAAACAGCGCTTTACTACTATGAGTGCCTAATGATATAGATAGGAATCCCTAATATATCAACCTAAGGTGTCTCTTTGTACAGAGAGGTGCGGTTATTTTAAAACTTGCACAAATACGGACATGCAAAGTTAATAAATAATTCTTCTATCATTAAACATACTTAATGGTCATAATTTACATAAAAACATCAATTTTGAAGTTCAGAACTCAAAAACCAGGCACAAAAATACAATAATGTGATTAAAAAATAAATATACGAAAAGAATATAATAAACTACTTTATTGTAGAGAACTAAAATTTCCAAGTTCATATTTACCTGGTTTCGTTAGTTTTGCTTGAAGAACTACCATTGTTTCTTGAATAACTTCCGTTGTTGTTTGGAGAACTCATTTTTTATGATTTTTGTTTGCGAAGAAGGACGATTTAGGGTAAAATCGAACCGATGGTTTTTGTGATCAAAGAAAACTGAACAAATCAGTGGTTGAGACGTGAATTTGCTGCAAAATCACCAAAGAAATCGCTGGAAAATAGCTGTGTACGTGAGGGTTTTTTAGAGGGAAAGGAAAGGTTTTCTCTTTAGATGGCGTGTAATCTATGCGTGCTAGATAAGAGTAATTTTTTTTTGGAAAGTTTTTTTGGCTAAATTGTTCCGTGTGGTTTTTGGACAGATGACACATAGCTAGGTGTACCCGAGTCCATGATATAACAATGATAAAATATTTGAAGATATTGTCAAATTGTATTGTATCACCACTTTTTCTCTTACCTAATTTCAATCCAAATATAGCACATTCTCTGACATACAATAGTTATTAGCTGTGGCGGAACTTGAGTTAAAATATTTGAAGGAGCTAGGTTAATAATATTTTTATTACTAATTTACTAAAAGGAAAAAAAAAACCCATTTCTTTTAGTTTAAAGGGATCTTTTAGTAATAGGCAAAAGAAGATATTACAAAGACAAAGTGCAAGGAATACATGAAGTTATAAGGTTTACAGTTTCATTTTAAATATTTTATTATGATAATATTCGTTTTATATGTGGATAATATGATTTTGAGAAATAAATTAGTAATTTTTTACTTTATCCTTAAATAATTATATTTAAATCGTATGATAGAGGGTCAAAATTATCTAATACATATTGTAGTATACTTTTTTATAATATTCCTTTATAGTCTTTTAATTGATAATTCTTATAAAATAAATGATAGATTAAAAACTCAGCGAAGATTTATTATAGTATAAAATATATTAGAAATTATATTAAAAAATTTAAAGTAATGAATTTTTTTAAAGGAAAAATTCGAAGTGATTATAGAATCAATATCTAAAACCCTCCAAAAAAAACAATATCTAAAATTTTTAATTATGAAATTAATAATATATATTTCATAAATTCTTTAAGGGCTATTAGTAATAAATTACTAGTATGAAAGTTCTTACCTTCATAAAGCTCAGCCACGAGTTATTAAGGACTATTTTATGTCTAACAGAAATGTCATGTAATCTAAACATACGACTCAAATATTGCTCGTCCCTTCGCGTTCAACTTTTATTGGAAAACATGTCTTATAAAAATATTGTATGTACTAAATATATTTTTTATGTCGAAAGTACTGAAGAAAATTGTAATAAAATGATTTTAATAATATATAAAATATTTTGGGGTCAATGAACCTAACTCGGGAATCTATATGTATAGCGCGAAAAAATTCATTATTTACCCTTCTCTTTCTCTCTAAACAATTTCTTTTTAATTTCTCTCTACCCTAAAACTCCAATCTTTAACATTCAACATTAGTTGGAGGTAGATATGGATCATTTTGAAGATTTTGTGCAAGAAAACATCGATTTTAAGGTAAAAAAAGTAGTAAAAATTTTTTTCATCACAGAATCGAGTTTCGCCCAGACCGACGAAATTTTGCGAAGAGTTTCGCTCATTCAAGCAAAATTTTTCAGAAAATTTCGCCCAGATAGGCGAAATTCCTTGTAGAATGTCGCCGATCTGGGTGAAACTTAGTTCAGTCGGTTTTTTTTGTTAATATATTAAATTTTTTTTATTACAATGTTTTTACAATTTTATTTTTAATATGAAATGTGTTCATAATTTGTTTCGTATTATAACATAGCAGGATCACGTAGATCTGAATACATTTGAAGAATTTTTAGAATCGGAAGAATACGTGGATCTCGGGCATTTATTCACAATATTTCGAATCTTTAATTCGAAAATAGAGTTGGTGGAGGTGCAAAAGAAACGGCTATGAAAGTGAACACATATTTGATTATCACTCGGTATTTGAGTTCAAGAACATCCGATTGCCGACTGTACGTTACATTGGGCTGCGAGAATGGAGGTGTAACTAAATCGAGAATAAAGCCCAGAGTTAACGATAAAGAAGAAGAAGTTCCTATAAAAAGGCTGGGTCCTTACGGGACTAAAAAGTGTGGTTGTCCATTCAAATTAAAAGGCAAGCAAATGGCCACGTGTGAAAATTGGTAATTATTTGTATATGATAGGAGGCACAACCATGCGATAGGTGTCTATAATCACGATCACGCCCAGGCTGCAAAACTAAAGGAGGAACAGCTGATACAGACTGAGCAATTTTGGAAGAGTCATGTGCCATCACGTAATATTTTATGATTTTTCCAAGAATAAAATGGTGGGTTGTGTTGTAAGATATATCGCCTTGCTTTTTAGTTCCTCCTGGTTATATTTTAAATTTGAATTTAGGGTCTAATAATATGACCTTCATGATTTATGTAGTGCCCAGAAAATATACAACGTCGTTGCCAACATTAAGAAGAATGGGATACATGGGCGAAACACGGTAGAAGAAGTTCTTTGCCTAAGTGCTCAACGGGGATACACGGTCTTCTATAGAAACTGTGACGACAACAACTTACTTAATGATATTGTTGTTGCTCACCCGACATCAATTCAAATGATGAGAATGTGGTTATATATACTTATAATTGACACGATATATAAAACAAACAAGTAAGTTGTCTCTTCTTTTTATATTAAGAGTAGATTTCGGTGTTATTTGCAAATTGATTGTTTAAGTTATATTATTAATAGGATGAGGTTTTAAGGTTTAAATTCTTAGTGTTTACGATTTAGGATTTTAGACTGTACGCCAGTGTTTAATTTAGTTTTTTGTTAGTATAAAAGTACTTGATTAATATTTGATGAGTATTTGAATCAAACAGGTCATATTTACTCGGTTTAGATTTAAGTTTACTCTGTTATATGTATAGTTTCTAAAATATGTTATTTGTCTTCTGTGTTTTTAAATAAGGTCCAATATGCCACTGTTGGAAGTCGTAGGGATGACTCCGACTAGTAACAATTTCACTGTGGCCACTGTTTTTATGCGGAATAAGCAGGCTACAACTTATAGATGGAACAGATTAAGCATCTATACTTTTCAAATGCTATGTCAACAGGGAATCAATAAGATGTTAATGCTCATGAGCCAGAGGTAATTATTATAGGCAGGTAAAGCGGTTTAATGCCTGTGATCAAATAGTTGTTTAGTATAGCATACCATATGCTATGTAGAAAGAACATCGATCAGAATGTATTGGCCAAATTAACCGAGTTGATAAAAGATGAAGAGGTGGCATCAAGGTTTGTGAATGGCTCATGGCACAAATTGTTGAATAAAATGGATGAGCAGGAATACTTTAAGGAATAAGGGATAAACCGCTTTAAGATTATTATTTTTTTTGGAATCAATAAATTGATAATTAATCTTTACATATTGATAATTATTATCAATTCATCAAATGATTTTATTTATTTTATTATTATTCACAATATTAATTAAATATCAACGTTTAAATTATTATTTAGTTAAAGTCATGCATTAAGTTTAGTAGATTAGAGTTATATATTATCCCCTTTAAGCACTTCATACTTTTTTACTAAGTAATGTCAACCCTAAACATATAAATTGATTCGAAATACAATAACATGAATAATTACAACACTTATACTAACAAAATGCCCATTTAAAGTTGTATTATTCATTTAAACATAATCCATAATCATATTAAACAAATAATTATACAATAAACCGCATAAACAACTAATTACATAAACTCTAAATAAACAAAATTAAACAACATGTCAAATAAACATGCACCCTAATTTATGTAAACTCTAAATTAAATAACATAACATAAACAAATAAACATAAACATAATCATAATTTTAAGCATTTAAGAACACGAAACTAAATAACATAAACAAATGTAAAAAAAATTTAAAAAAAAGGGACCCTCGCCCATTCCGACGAAAAACTAAAAAACATTTTCGCCCAGAAATGGGCGGTCAAACCCCCTTACTCTCGCCAGAATCAACGCAAGAACAAGCCAGTTTCGTCAGACTGAGCGAAACTCAGAGGAGATTTTCGCTCATCCGGGCAAAATGTTTCATTTCCGGTAGATTTTTAAGCAACCAAAAAACGTCATTTTTTCCGATCCAACGGATATTTTCAAATTTAAGACCGATAAAATTATAAATGAATGAGTATAGATCGAAGTACTAACCTTTTTTCCGAGTTATAATGGTCGTATCTTCCTAAATCTGAAGTTGAAATTTGAAGTTTTAGAGAGAAAGGAGAGTATTTGTTGAAGAGAGAGAAAGTTTATAATGAAGAATGAAATTTTTTGAATTTTTTTGCGCTATACATATAGATTCTCGAGTTAGATTTATTGACCCCCAGTATTTTATATCATATTAATTTAATGAAAGTCTTTAAAAATTTAAGTGAGATTGATAAAAAGAATTAAGGATTATATTGACTATTTTTCCAAAAAAGGAATGGAAAAGGGACATAGTAAAAGCATCTAAGTGAAGATTCTTAAACAGTACAATTTGTAGGCAAATATTACAAACTATACGTTGCATTCCGGTGCACCTTGCAAGGTGCAATCCAGATGATGAAATGATACCGTTCAACTTAAATGGAAAATTACAAGGTTTTCTTGTGCTTGCGCATATTTGCCTCTTCTTCAGTGCCATTTCCGTCCTCTCATTCTTTTTTTTCTTCGTTCTACATATTCTTCCAATAGAATTCTTTAGAAATCTGTAATCAAAGCACCCGTTGTTATCTTATTATTCTTTGGCTGATCGACGACTTTCTTCTTGTTATTTGGCTGATTCATAAACCATGGAAAAATCTAGAGAAATTATTTTTGCAAAGAATGAGAAGAACATAATGACAATAGCAGCTTTGTTTTCATATTATTCGATATTTTTTTTATCTTACTCATTGTATTATGTAAGGTAAATCTATGGAGAATTATTGAATAATCGTTATTGGAAAAGATGAGGAGGAAGAATTATTTTTTTTATGTAATTGATGTTTTTTCAGGGTGTTAAAGTTATATGTCATCGGATGGAGTTCTATATTTCAATTGTCAATGTTTCACGGAAATATAACTATAGTTTCATATTTCAATTGCTAACATTCCATAATGGCAGTATCAACTTTGTTTTCATATCACTTTTTAATCTTATCCGGTGTATTGAGTATGGAGAATTATGAGAAAATTGTTTTTGGAGGAGATGTGGAGGAAGAATATTTTTTTTTTTTTGTGCGATTGATGGGTTTGTTAGTTGTTAAGTTATATTGTATTATATGTGGAAAACTCATGGAAGTCCTAAAGAATGCATTGACACATAATCCGTGGAATACTATTACAACAAAGCAAACCTAACGCAAAACTCATGGTAACGCACAGAGGATTGATGGAACATCTATTGCATTCCCATGGAGCATTATTAGGACAAAGTAAATCTAACACAAAACTCATGAAACCTCATAGAGAACTAATAAGACATGTATTATATTCCAATTGAACATTAATACATAATCTATGAAATATCAGTATTATTTCCATGTAATATCAGTACTATATCACCAGAGTTACGGAGTTCCGTATTTCAATTGCGAATGTTCGATAATACAATAGCAATTTGCTTTCATATTAATGATATTTTTCTTCTGTAATTGATATTTTCTATTACTAATTTTCAATGAATATATAACTGTAGTTATATTTTTCAATTGCTAATTTTCATGAGAATATAACTGTAGTTTCATAATTACATAAGTAATAATCATCCACAAAATATTAAGTCTTGGTGTATTTTATTTTTTAGTGTATGTGCATGATAAAGTTATATGTTATTGGTTTCCCCTAATACATAATATTTGGAATATCATTAAAACAAAGCCTAACACAAAACTCATGAAAATCTGCACATAACCAATAAAACATACATATATTTTCATGAAACGTTAACACATTCATAAAATATTAATACATAACTTATACAATATTTTGCACACATGTGCATTATTTTATTTCTTTGTGACTGTAATAATTTTTTTACTTTTAAATATTTTATTAGAGCAAATACACATTGCAAAGTGCAGTCAAGTACAAGATATTAAGTTCAAGGCATAACTAAGTGGGCAAATAGGAGTATGATGGAACATGTAGCAACTAAATCCTTTCCACGTGTATTGCCAACAGAAAGCGTGGTCAACTAACTTTTATTTTCCCAACGGCTCCTCCAAGAGGCTTAAAGTACTACACACCAAAGCAACTGCGCCAGCCAGCTAGCTAACTTCCACAGTATGTCCTTACTCTGTAATTCTTCCCAATCCTAATGTCAAAAACTGTTACAAAAATCTCTGCCTCAGAATGGCCAATACAGAGTTGTGGCTCACCCTTCTCCTCGTGTCTTCTCTATATTTATACCCCCATCTTCAACAAAACCAACCACATTTTCTCACTTGCAACTAACTCACTCACTCACTTGGGCTACTTTTGTTACTGCAAAGATTGTTCTTTCTTGGTTTTTCGTTTCAAGAAGAACTTTTCAGAGAGGAAACTATTTGGGTTTTGAGAGGGGTTTTAGGAGTTTGATAATGGCTGGAACAGGGGTTTTTGCTGAAATTCTTGATGGGGATGTGTTTAAGTATTATTCTGAAGGAGAATGGAAGAAATCTTCTTCGGGGAAATCTGTTGCTATCATAAATCCTACTACTAGAAAGACTCAGTATAAGGTTCAAGGTACTTTGTTCCCTTTTTCCTGGAAGAGTTACTCCTGAGTTTTTTATGGGCTGAATTGGTAATATTATGTTTTTAGATTAATTTTGATGAAAGTTTTACAGAGTACTATTATAATTTGTCTGATTGCGATTATAATTGAAACTTAGTTACCAATTTAGTTGTCTTATAGTTGTCTCAGAAAGCAATTTGTACTACAAACTGATGAATTGTTTGATCAAGGAAGATTTCCTTATATGGTATCAAATTCAAGTTTGTTCTTGGGATAAACATTTCTCTAGCATTATAAGTAGCTACCTGATATCTTTTTATTGATTGATGGGAATTCCTTTTGGATACCTGTAAGAGGCGCCTAGTATATAGGGATATGTAGCCTTTGACTGATTTGGACTCAGCCTACTTACTCGGGATTAGGGACTAGCCCTCCTCCTTAGACATTCGCAGTGTTGCTTGCCTAATGTGCTAAGCCACTGGGTTGATGGGTCCTTTTGAAGTCTTATGAAACGGCTAATTTTCAGATTCTAAATCATTCATTTTCTTATTTGATAGTGGAATGTGAAGGAAAATATTTTGAAATGAAGTATTGAAGTTATATTTATGTCTTTATCTTCAATTCCTATATTTCTAACCAATAATGTCTTATATTTTCCCAACCAGCTTGCTCACAGCAAGAGGTCAACAAAGTCATGGAAGTATCTAAAGCTGCACAAAAGCTGTGGGCAAAGACACCTCTATGGAAACGTGCGGAGCTTCTTCACAAGGCAGCTGCCATTCTTAAAGAACAGAAAGGTCCAATTGCTGAATGTTTAGTAAAAGAAATCGCAAAACCAGCCAAAGATGCCGTCACTGAGGTAATCTTAATAAAGCTTATGCTATATATAGTAACTGTTGTTTTGTTACAAAGGTAATCTTATAATATTTGGATTTTTAATGAAGGTTGTAAGGTCAGGGGATCTGGTTTCGTACACTGCTGAAGAAGGAGTAAGAATTCTAGGAGAGGGGAAATTCTTGATGTCTGATAGTTTTCCTGGAAATGAAAGGACCAAATATTGCCTTACTTCTAAGGTACATATCTATCCTTATCCGTTTTCTCTGCAATTCATGTCACAGTCTAATTTTAATAAACTTTTTCCTTTCAATATTTGAAAAGAATAACTAACTTCATGTTTTTGGTTACAACCTGAGGCCTAACATGATTTACTGTAAAGTAATCATATCTGCATCTGCTAGCTTCATCTAGTGCAACTTCTAGAGTAATTATTTTGTTTTATTATTTTCTTTTCAAGGATACATCTGCTTTTGATGTTCATTAGACTTCAGGTCAACAGCATATCCTCTGCAAATAATAATGAGTACCGTTAAATTTTTCTCATTGTAGATAGGATCAACTCGAGATTGTGTCATGTTTTAGATTCCAACATCTATGTCCTTTCCAATGCGTTGTTTGGGATACGTAATCAGTTGATGATGCAAAACTGCTAAAATGAATCGTTTCACATTTTAGTTAAGTCAAAATCGATATTGCAAGTGCAAGTCGACATTTTCTATATGAAAGTTAAAATGTAGTGAAAGCCAGCCCTGAGCAGGGTCCAAAGACTTTTATGTCCAGTTCCAATCTGGATATAAAAGTAAAGTTCAATCAACCTGCAAAACCTAAGAATTTGGATAAGCTGTTTTTCATGAAATTTGAAACTAACGAAGAAATTGTGTGATTACAGATTCCACTTGGTGTTGTTCTAGCGATCCCGCCCTTTAACTATCCTGTTAATCTTGCCGTCTCCAAAATTGCGCCAGCCTTGATTGCTGGAAACTCCATTGTGCTCAAACCTCCAACTCAGGTACTTTCTTGCAGGGCTTCAAGTATTTCAATGTATAACATGGTGCCAAGTTACATATGTGCAAAACTTTGAAGATGAAAAATGATTGATTCGGACTTAATGAATTTAGCAGTGGCAAAAGTGATCATTTGTTTCTTATGTGAAGCCTAATATTATTGCAATTATGCTCATCTTCATTCTGATGTTATTTTTTGGAACTCATTTTACTTAATTCAGGGTGCTGTGGCTGCTCTCCATATGGTACACTGTTTTCACTTAGCTGGCTTTCCTAAAGGCCTCATCAGCTGTGTTACCGGGAAAGGTTCCGAGATTGGCGATTTCCTAACAATGCATCCCGGTGTGAATTGCATAAGGTTAAACAAAGATTTCAAGACTATTCTGCTGACATTTCCCACCCTCTCGTTTTAGTATATGCTCAGAACTAAAATTTCATATTTTGTTTAGCTTCACCGGTGGTGACACTGGTATCGCAATCTCAAAGAAAGCAGGCATGGTTCCTTTGCAAATGGAGTTGGGTGGAAAAGATGCTTGTATAGTTCTTGAGGATGCCGATTTAGATTTGGTAGCCGTAAACATCATTAAAGGAGGATTCTCATACAGGTTTGAAGACTATTTCTTATTTATATATACCTTAATTGAAAAAAAGTTGGCTAACTTGCTGATTTCTGCATTTAACAGTGGCCAAAGATGCACTGCTGTTAAAGTAGTCCTAGTGATGGAATCTGTTGCAGAAGCTCTTGTTGAAAAAGTAAAGGCCAAAGTGGCAAAACTAACAGTTGGTCCTCCCGAAGATAATAGTGATATTACTCCGGTTGTTTCAGAATCATCGGCAAACTTCATTGAAGGGCTTGTTATAGATGCTAAACAGAAGGGTGCAACATTTTGCCAAGAGTACAAGAGAGAAGGAAACCTCATTTGGCCATTGTTGCTTGATCACGTTAGGCCTGACATGAGGATTGCATGGGAGGAACCATTTGGTCCGGTTTTACCAGTTATCAGAATCAACTCCATTGAAGAAGGCATTCATCATTGCAATGCAAGCAATTTCGGCCTTCAGGTACTAATCATCTACCCTTCTTGAAGGTAGCGAAAACTTGGCCTCCTCAGATTCAAACATTTTTTTCATGAATGATAAACTGCAGGGATGCGTTTTCACGAAAGATATCAACAAGGCTATATTGATTAGTGATGCAATGGAAACAGGAACAGTTCAAATCAACTCAGCTCCGGCTCGTGGTCCTGATCACTTTCCTTTCCAGGTAAACTTCAACCAGGACCTCTGACTCCCTTTAGATTGAACTTCTTACAATTGACAACAATATTTTCAACTTTTTTGCAGGGTATTAAGGACAGTGGAATTGGTTCACAAGGCATTACCAATAGTATTAACATGATGGTCAAGGTTAAGAGCACTGTGATTAATTTGCCAAGCCCTTCATACACTATGGGGTAATATTTACGCGAGCCAATTAATAAATCATCCGTAATAATTTAGTTATCGTGTATTATCAGACCTTTTCTAGAGGGGAAAAAAGGGGGGAATAAGAAGAAGAACAATAGCGTTATAGCTCTATTGAGGTGAAATATGCAGTATTTTGAGTCTTTTGACACAGAATTTATATGCATTGAGAACAACAAATTATGTATTATTTTTAACCTGCCAATGCATATTTTATGTGAATCTGTTGAAATATATTTTTCCACCCCTTTAGTTCCAAGGGTCTCAAAATATTCAGTTAATATATATATATATATATATATATGTTAAAAAAATACTGAGCTGCTTGTACATTCTTTTTTTTTTTTTTTTTTTGGCAGGATGAGCCGTCTATAAAATCCACCCCAAATCCAAACCTTAGCAATAATTCCAATTCTTCATAACGTGTTTATTTGCTAAACATTCTTCTTATGGAACTTCTATGTGCATGTTTGGGGAGCTTTTATAAAGCTCAAAAGGGCTTTTGAGTTCAAAAGCTCTTTGCGGGCCTTTTGAAAATCAAATTTAGTATCTTAGAAAGAGAAATGTTTGATCATCCAAAATAACTTTAATTTAAGTGTTTGGAATCGTTCTTTAGTTTTTTATGATTAGAAAACGCTGGAAGTACAAAACTTTTACCAATTGCTAGTTTCAAAAGTAACATTACTTATAAACCTCCCACAATAACCTTAATCACAAAATAAATTACCTTTTCTCCTTTTTAGAATACACATATTTTTTAAATATGAATTGAATTATTAAATATTAATATTCATATATTACATTTTCATTTTATCATAATATATAAGTAAAATTAATATTTTCTTTTTTTTACGAACAAATTTGAACTAATATTTATTTTTTATATAAATATTTGTTAAGTAACATTCAAATAATATGAAAATATATAAAATATACAATATATTCACCAATATACAAATTCAAATGATTTACTAAGGAAATATAAAATTAATATAAAGTACAATATATGAGGGGTATATTGGACAATTTGTAATATAAATCTCTTTTGTAATAAAAATTACCAAACACGTATTTAATCACCTTTGTATTCTTATTTTTTAAAGTCATAATTATTAAATTAGGTTAAGTAATCACGATGGCTACAATCACGTTTGATAAATGTTGCGCCAAATTAGCCCTATATCTATTTGACTCTTTTGAATTTTGAGTAGCAATATGAAAGGGAAATTAACTATTTACATACATGAACTATTCATTCATTTCTCATTTTATACACTATCTTTGTTTTTCTCTATTTATATACATAAAGTATACACAATCTTATATACTATTCACTCATTTCTCATTTCTTATTCAACTCATTTCTTATTTTATACATAATCTTTATTTTTCTCTATTTATATATATATGAATTATTTTATACGTAACCTTTATTTTTTACCATGACTTGTGGTGGAATTAGGTGAGGTAAAATAAGTCTTCCACACTTCATGTTCTAAAATTATCCCTAAAAACAATAAGCACGTGGATTAGATGTGATTTTTCATTACCCTAATTTCGTCACTGGTGATGGTAATAGGATAAAAATAGAGGTTAAAAAATAGTTCATGTGTATAAATAGAGAAAAATAAAGACTATATATAAAATAATAAAAGAGTAAATAGTTCATGTATATAAATAGAGAAAAATAAAATTGTGAATAAAATGAGAAATGATGAATAGTTCATGTACATAAGCCAATTTCCCTAATATGATCAACTATTTAAAACTGTTTGCCACTGGGAAGTTAAAAGACTCTTCACCAAGTAAAAGTATTAGGTTTTCGGCATCATTTTCCTATAATTAAATTATAGATAACTAGCGATAAATAGAAGTAAAGTATTTACGGTTCTTAAAAGTAGTTACAGTCTTTATTTTTAATTTTTATGCAGTAAACTATTTTGTTCACCTTTTATAACTCGCTATCACTCAAAATAGCATTTCCAGCAGAAAAAAACTTCATATGTATTACTTTTAATCCTTTTCCAAGTATATAGAGATAGCATATCGGGATAGAACGAGGACTAGGAATCCCGTGCCCGTCCTACTATCCTTATATCCCATCCTATTCCAATCGTATCCCGTCTTAAATTATGGCAGGAATACCCATCACAATCCCAAATGGGATGAAATTAATCCCGCCCTTGTCCATTCCGCGAAAAGGGAAACGAGACTAAAATTTTTAATTTAGGCCCATGGGAAAATACGAATTTTTTTGTCTCACTTAATCCCTATAATCTATTTTTAAATTCATGAACTGCATACTTGTATCTTTAATTTCAACATACACTATACAAACTCTTTACTATAAAATCAATTCAAGCCATAAGTCATAACCAATATTCTCTATCAGAGAGAGTACAATTAAATAATTTTTAAATGAATGTAAATGCATATATTGTTAAATAAGAAAATTGTATTGCAAAAATATTTATATTATAAAAGGGATAAAATAATAACTAATAAATGAATGAAGTATCTATATTAAAGTAAGGACGGGATGGGGATAGGGTGAGACAACAGAATTAAATTCCATCCTTGCTTTTTATGTCTGTCCTCTTCCATCCCCAATTTAATTCGCGGAATCTCTGTCTTGTTTGGGACGGGATGAGACATGATTTCGCTTTTGATAGAAATTTTTTCATGCTTACAAATATAAACGTGTATGTATATTATTTACCAAAAAATAAATGTGTCACTATCTCCAAATATGAACTTCGATACTTACCTTTTGCTTTTTTGGCTTAATTTTAGAGAGAGTGATATGTTCGTATAAATTTACAATTTAAAATGTGTCTCAAGCATTATACATCTCATTTTGGCAGAAATTGCCCGTTATGAGTGAGCGTGGGATATAAGAAGATAAACAAAAATAGTTTAGATATATTAAAAAATTAAAAACAAATATTGTAGTTACGTTCAGAATTGTAAGTAGTTGAGAGCGAGTGCTTATATCATGAACCCTGGTGTAACTTACATTGTACACCATTTGTTGAAGCTATGTCGTTATACTAAGCTTTTTAATCTAATACAAATTAAATTAAAGTTAGCTCTGCACGCTTCTCTTCTTGAAAGATTATTCAGTCGTGCTTAAAACGATCATCATTGCGCCATGGAACTCCAAATGCAGTGTTCATCACCACCACTAGCGTACCAACGTTTGTAGCAACATTTCAATAGTAAGAAGCAGTGTTCCAATTGCGCGCAGTAAAAGTAGTGTGATTCTCTGCACATTTTTTGTTGCATTATCTGTGTATTGCTGTGGAGGATTTTATAAGAATTGTTATTGAAGGAGATTAGAAAAGGAGTTCAATTGTGAATTCAACATGCTTGAATGATGAATGGGAGGATGTAGTTATTTCAGGTAAGTGTTTGTGTTGTTTGTTTCTTAAAAGAATCGTGATGCTTTTGAATGTTAAAGTAGTATATTTTATGATTGAATTGATTTAGTTCCATTTTTCTATAACTGTTATCTCATTTATATATATATATATATGTAATCCCATGTAATATTAAGATAGTTGATTTTTCTATTCATTATGTTATAAATTATCAGGTGTCCATGATTGAATAACAATATGGTACCCATAATTTTATTATGTAGTTCCATGATTATATAAGTAGATGTCCATGTAAAAGTAGGGTTTCATGTTTGATCAACAGTTCTTCTGTATTAGCATAACTGTTCTATGTTTCTATTTCGGAGTATATGTTACTTAGACCAATCTTTTGTTGGTCTGAAATACTTGTATAATTATTTGTTTAATAAAAGACATTTCCATTATTATGTTGATCTATTTCTATATAATATGATTGTACATAATATTGTCCATAGAATTGTTTTTAAATTCTCCATAATCGAAACATTACTATGGATTGGGACAGTATTCGTGTGTGTCTAGCGTGTGTTGTATTTGATAAACGTATAGATACATGATTAGAGATTCTATGTACTGTACCAACCCCATGAGAATGCTACATGGATCGCTATATGAGTGTCATAAGTGATTTTCGTAGTATTTATGATGAATGGGATCCTTTGACTTGAGATACACAAGACTTCTCACATAAGAAACAAATATATTTTGATAGTGCAAAATCCTGTTTGTGATATGATGAGCTATAAAAGTACTAATTGAGTATATTTGAAATCATGGGTTAGGATGAGTGTGATATGAATAGGATTTGTCCCTCCTATATAACATGAGTGATATCTAGGTTCCCTTGATGGAGTAACTAAACATGGTCATATACAAATGAATTGATACTAGGATATCATTATCATTTTAATTCGTTTGCTCGTGAATCAAAAAATGATATGATTGAATTATACAAGTATGACATATCCCATGGCTTGTATTCAATCTAGATATCACAGACAAAAGGATCAAGTTCATGATCTTAATCATTAAATTCTTATTATTTGGAAATAGTAATGTGTTGCTAAACACCGTTGATTATTTGTGATAATGTATCACAACCTACATTGCAAGAAACATATTAGGTCGCACTCCAAGATTACTGGGTCGTTACTTAAAGGTGATTAAGGGTTTATTGATTGAGTTTACTATTGTTTGGCCTAATATTTGATCGGGCTAACCGATTGAATAATATCTGTTTAGAACCGATTAAGATGAGAAAAATTGGTTTGTACAGATTTTATTATTTCTTCTAATAGAATTTAGATTTAATTTAGGAATCAAATTAGATTTAATTCTAATTAAAATCCTGCCAAATCAGACTGAAATTGGGATTTGATTCTCAAGAGAGTCTTGGATTTTTCGGTTATAACAAAAGTAATAAAAATGAAAAGAAAAATGGATAATAGCTTTTCAGTTCTTCCCAAGAGTTCTCTCTCTCTCTCTCTCTCTCTCTCTCTCTCTCTCTCTCTCTCTCTCATCTTATCTTTCAGAAAACCCTAAAACTCTTAAGTTTCAGTATTTAGCTAGCACCAAACCTCGAAGCTACTAAGGTTCAGTTTGATTGTGCAAGTGGATACCATAAAGGCAGGAGTGGCAGAATGTCCTGCTCATGAGTTGAATGAACACCACAATTGTACGGTCTCTAAGAGGTATGATTCTTAATAAAATCGATTGCTCAAACTAGTATGGATCTCTGGTGGAAGTTTATTTTTTATTTCCGCTGCTTTTACTATGTGTTTTGATCTGGTTTCTTCGAACATCTATAACCAAAGTTTCATGCATTATTTAATTTTCGGTTTGTTTCTTGTTTCTATTTTTTGTTTATAAAGTTATATTGTTCCATGTATCCACAACTATAGTTCTATGTTTTAGTAGCTGTAGTTTCAAGCAAAAAAACCCATTGGTTAATATTTAATTGATATTTGTAGATGTTTTACTGAGATGTTTTATTAGACTTTGTGATGTATTTATGTTTTTGACTATAACATTGTTTTTTTTCGTAGGTGATATGGAAAACGGTGATGCACAGTTATTAGTTGGAATGATGATAAGATCCAAGAGACATTTGAGTTATATAATGATTATGCATACAAAATAGGATTGAGTGTTTGTAAAGACAAACAAAAGTTTAAGGACGACAATAAAATCAAATTTATGAAACAGTTTGTGTGTGCTAGACAAGGGAAGAAGAGTGAAAAAAGGAAGATGAATATATGTTATTTGAAAATTGATGTTCGTACTAGTTGCAAAGCAATGATATAATTTTAGTTAACTGATGAAGGATTTTCTATAGTTAGTAGACATGAAGATACCTTGGAGAATCAAAGGCACCTTATGCACTCCCAAAGGGCAGTCACAAGAAACCATGTTAATTATCTCCAAGAATTGAAAAATAGTGCGGTTCTGTTGCTACTAGTCTAAGAGTGATTAAGAAACAAGTTAGGGTTCACTATTTATCAGTTTTACATCGAGAGATGCCTATAATAGTCTAGGGTCACGTCATTTAAATCATAAGAGCTGGATGTTGGGGATGCAAATTCTTTGATTCAAATATTTAGATGGAGAAAAGAAAATGAAAACAATTTTTATTATGATTTTGAATTTGATTGCAATTCATCATTATGTAATTTCTTTTAGAGGGACGGACAATGAAAACGAACTATAATTTGTTTTGAGATTTTTTTGTGCACGACACTACATATTGGACTAATAATATGACATAATCTGTGATATTTTGTTAGAATAGATCATCATCGTGAAACTATAATGTTTGGGTATAGCTTCTTGATGAATGAAAAGACTGAGTTTTGATGCAATTTTCTAGTTTTGATGATGGCATTGGCAAGATGTTTTTGCATTGAAAGATATCAAAGAAGGTGTTGAGAATCCCACATTGGCTAATTAAAGAATTAATGAACTCTTAATAAAATTTGGCAATCGTCCTCCTCTTGAGGTACCTTTTTGGACGAGTTAGGCCCAAGTCCAAATTCTAATATGGTATTAGAGCCATGATGTTGGGCCACCTGCAGATGATGTCTTGCAGATGTCACGCTCCAAGCCCAAATGATCAGCCTGGGCGTGAAAGGGTTTGTTGAGAATCTCATAGCGGGTAATTAAAGAATTAATGAACTCTTAATAAACTTGGGCAATCCTCCTCTTGAGATACCTTTTGGAGTGAGTTAGGCTCAAATTTAAATTCTAACGGAAGGGAAATATATTGATCTAGTTTGCAATGTTCTCGATGTACACAAAACAACTGGCAAGTGGATAGTTCTAGTGTGGGATGAAACTCATGCTCTTGCTCCTTGCATACAAACAATTAAATGCGATTCAAAAGAATCCATATCAGAAGGGTTCTAGCCTGTAGCTTTCCCGACAAATGGTTTCCTAATTCTACTCGTATTGAGATGATCTTGAGAGTGATTGTGTATGAGATATGAAAATTTTGATCAAAACATCCTAAATTTCTAGATTAGGGTGAGAATCTATAATCTTCAAATCAAAACTAAATTAGGGTTATTGAATGGTATTCTCACTCCAACAAATAAAATTCTACCTTTATGCAAAACTTATGATAGTGTCAATGAATATTTGAGGGAATATGTCTTAGAGCAATAAACAATAGTGTGATCCAGATGACTCTAACGCGCATTACAATGTCACTATCCTTAAGAATTATTTCACCAATATCCTTGAGGATACAATGAAGTCCTATATTTGACAACATCTTGCATTAACGATATCAAATCCTCGTGTATTGCCAATTATATAAACACATTACAACCTTTTAGGATATTAAGGGGAGACTACTTTTTAGCATCATATAGGCTAATCATATAAACAAACATAATCTTCTATCCATCCATTTTTGTGTGCCACTTATCCTTTTATAAATAATCTTGCACCACAAGTTTAAGTTCATAATTCTTTAGTTTAGAATCGTATCTCTAATAAATGGATGATAAGTACTATGAACATTCATAACTCATACATAAAGATATATCCATGACTTAGGTTCCAAGAACCTTAATCATCTACATGTCATGTGCATAGTATTTAGAAAATCTTCATCACTATTAAGAGAGAATCTTAGTACAATAGGTGTCACATTTTGAGCATGCTGTTTTGCAATAGTAATGGATCTTTTCACGATATGAAGAGGCTACTTTTTGGAGGTCTAGATGTACTTACAACATAGATGAACAAGTTTCATATACTTGTGTTCAAGAATCCACCAAATGATTCACTTTGGTAAATTATCTTTGTTCTTGAATGAAAAATGATGTCTAGGAATTATCCTAAGCTAAACACAAGGTTCCTTTTGCATGTACAATTTAGTAGACAAATGGGATACTAGTTGTTCGATCAAATATGTCATTTTTTTGTTAAGTTAGATAAAGCTTTTTGTGCAGAGCTTTGCCTTAGTTTTAGGGATGATTTGGAAGGATGTTTAGTTTTTAATTGGATCTTCCAAGTACAACACATACTGTATGCGGATTATATGAAATATGAAGATATGTGTAAGATAACAATGAACAAAGGGATGCGGTGTGTGAAGTTCAAGGACGTGAATGGCTAAGTGGACCACTGAGTTAATCTTATGAGTGTCATGGTTGAATTTTCCATTATGAGGAAGTCTATTGGAATGGTTTTCTGTACTATTCTTAAGATGATAGTCTAAAATTCAACAGAATTTCTAGATGTGTGAATGTTTTCACGAAAACTATTGTTGCATTTCCACAAATTTGTTCCCTCAAGGATATCATTTTTTTCTCTGCAACGTTAAGATTGAGTCTTGTCGGAGAACTCCTGCTATGTTCTACTCGAGGTCATCCTCGTTTTCTCTGTTTGAGGCAAAAAATAGTGAGTTTGAATTGGACTTAAATACCTTTGCCAGTACGCCCTACTGCTGGTGGTAGGGTAAGACCTACCTTCCGCAGTAGGTCTCGGGTTGCACTTACCCAGCCGTCCTCGGCACTAATTGGCAATGATAGGACAACCTGCCATGCACGATAGGTGCATAGTTACGAGGACGACGCTCCAATGCCAATTTGAGTGGTTTTCTTTATTAGTCGAAAACTGCCATGGGAACGGTCCTGCAACCTATCTTTTTCAGATGGGGGAGTCC
The DNA here is from genome assembly GCA_028651295.1 of Catharanthus roseus. NCBI lineage: Eukaryota > Viridiplantae > Streptophyta > Magnoliopsida > Gentianales > Apocynaceae > Catharanthus > Catharanthus roseus. The sequence goes on along the minus strand of JAPQWS010000153.1, from coordinate 23,358,691 downwards.
ATACTTGGTTCACCTTAGCCCATCGGTAACCGCAATTACTGAATGTTATGAGTTGAATCACTTCTTGCAGCCCGATTGATAATCTTCGTTCCCATGCAAAATTAACACGACAAGAAGCAAAAATTCTACATAATATAACAGAATAACGAAAAACATGATTTTTGGTGGTGTCATACCCTATATTGCACACTGTTTGGATTATCAAGGAAGAGAGTGATTAGGTTGAGCGGTTGAAAAGTTTCCAACAAATAGATATCAATAATACGAACTTCACTAAAGCCGCCCCCTTTTAAACGAGCGTGTATCCAACTAAATATGTAAGAGCACGATGAAGAAGATTCGAGAAATTGCCCCTGTGGATGATACTATGACGGTCCAATGCCCGTGGTTGGATCTCAGAACGGTTACAAGCTGTATCGAAATTCTTGTGCGAGTCCTCATCGATTATTTTTCTGTTAAAATCCACAGTGACCGAAATCCCGTTATCTGGGATCCCAAGAATGGTCTCCAGACATTCCCCATCGAGAATGATCCTAACCCCTTTAACATTTGAAATTATAGGTTGGAGATCCTTATTCATTTTATGAGTCATGTTGGCATGGAATTCTCGAACGAGGTCGAGGTAGTAGTTGCTAGACAGACTCATCAAAATATTTCTCAACAAAGATTTTGAGCGAGGCCCTCTCGGCTACCCATTCACGGGCCACCTGAGAGAGACATTCTGGTTAAGGAGGGATATCGAGGTTAGTCGAGGTCCTCGCAACATGAGCCCATTTTTATTTGGAAGATGAAGTGAGAGATTTCTTGGGGGCCATATAGAGAGGGATAATAGTATGACACGGAAAGCACAAGGAACCGTAGAGCTATTGCAAGGTCCGGTCACAAGAGCCATGGCTAGAAGAATGGAAGAGGAGCACCAAGGAAAGATAGCCGGATTTAAAAAGATGATCGAAGAGATCAAGAAGAGGACTTTAAAAGGTCCAAACCATCCTATGGTCTAGTGTGCAAGTGGAGGAATCTAAAGAAGCAAACTTGGGAAGGTTGGAAGCTTAAAAAACTAAAAGGAGAGCTATTTTTGCACCCTACAGCCAGTGGCACCCCGATGGTAGGTTCTACTCTACCATCGTCAGTAGGCTTCGGGTTGCAAGGGACTGAAGAGAAACTGACCTACCGTGGACGGTAAGTTTCCTACCTACCGTCGGCAATAGGTCTCTGGATTGCAAGGTGCCTATAGGAAATCCACCTACTGTGGACAATAGGTCAGGACCTACCATTCCCGGTAGGTCTCGACTGAAGGGTCGTAAACTTGTTTTACTTATATTTAAGTATTCTAAGTGTCTTTTAAACTCCTCTTAGTTAGTCTAATCCCTAAGGTTGACAATAAATTGAAAAGATCCTTATAAAACTCCTATTTTGGTAGCCATTTGGCAATATATAATCCAATGAAAGTTTTCTAAGAGAGTAAACTAGGGTTATAAAGGTTTCTTCTTCCATGTATATTAAGCATTTCTATTGTATAATTTCTTGACAAGAAACTTCTTGAATCTTCAAATTTCAAGAGTTCAAGTCTAATTTCAAATTCTATTCATCCCTTGAGGTGCCAACTATCTAGTTGGTGTTGCTTGGATCTTAGGTACTTATTAGATTGTGGAGGATAGGTGAGGCTGGAATCAAGCCTTATTGATTCTCCCATTCATATATGAATGTTTAATTGCTTTCTTCTTTGTTATCTTTCTGCAATTTTGAGTATATGTCCTTCACTTCTTCAAAACAAAACCATCAAGGGCATTCTCAAGAAGGGAGTTAATTCTTGGGAGTATTTGATCTTCAAGGGAAGCTTGAAAAGATCACAACAGATTCCATAACTACTTGTGCGTCTGTTAAACACACGGTATGCATGACTGTTTGTGGAGTATCCTAGAAATATTCCCTCATCACTTCTAGCATCAAATTTTCCTAAGTGTTAACGATCCTTTATGATGTAGCATTTACTTTCAAACACATGCAGATAACTTAGCTTAGGTTTCCTACCCTTCCAGAATTCATATATTGTCTTGTCCATCAAAGGCCTTAAAAAACCTATGTTAATAATGTGAACTGCTGTGTTAGCTACCCTGCCCACCAACTGTGTGATAGTCCCTTGGAATTCAACATTACACGAATCATATCTTGAATCTTTTTGTTCTTTCTCTCAACCGCACCATTTTGTTGTGGTGTCTTAGGTTCTAACAAAATTGTAAATCATATCTTAGATGCCATGTGACTCACAAAACTCTGAAAACTGGTTGTTATCAAACTCCTTATCATGATCACTTCCTAGCATTTTCAGAGTTGTGTTCTTCTCTGTCTAAATACCTAGATGTATCTTTCAGAATGCATGGAATTAATCTGCCTTATTTCTGAGAAAGTCTATCATGTATATCTTGAGAAGTCATCGGCACTCACCAAGGTGTACCTTTTTCCACCAGTACTTTCTACCTGTGTGGGTCCAAACAGATCAATGTTCATTTCGGTTTGTCTTCCCTCAGAAATTATTTCATCAGGCTTAGCCTTTCCAGTGTTCAATCTTTCTATTTTATCTTCAGCCACGTTTACTCTCTTTGGTGCATCCTTGACCTATGCTATTAGGTCATAATTTCTTTTCTCAAGAACATCTTTCTATTCCTTGATCTTCTTTAGGCTGTCCTTTAGATTTTGATGTAATCCACAAGTTCAACTAAATTGGTGTAGAGAAGGCTATACTTATCTTTTAGTTCCTCATAGAAGACTTCCTCATCACTATAGATGGAATCATCGTAACTGTCCTCTTTGTGATTACGATGCATAGATATATCTTCCAAGTCTATTATCACATTAAATGCTAGTGTCTCATTAGAATCAATATCCTCTTCATCATCTTCAAAATAACTATTTTTATCATCATCACCGAGAGTAGTACTCATGGATCTATTCTTCTTCTTGAATGTGTTAGCCCATTCTGCCTGGATGTACCCATATCCCTCGCATTCTCTGCACTATATGCCTTTCCTTTCTAGCCAATGTCAAACTTTCTTTTCATTGTGCTTCCTTCAGACTTAACTTTATTAGGGCCTTTCCTATTCCTATTGTTATTCTTAAACCCCCTAGTGGTTTGGATGTCTAACCTGTTCTACGAAGAAACTTTCCAAAGTCTCAAGTGAGCATCAAAACCTCTTCTTCAGAATAACATGTGGCATTGGATGAGATGTGTTCAGCTTTCAGTGCAATGCCCCTTGCCTTTGGATTCAAAAGCAAGATTCATCTCATATGTCCTTAAGGATCCTAAAAGATCATTCAAAAGAAGCTTTGTCACATCCTTTGCTTCAATTGCTGCAAAATTAGGACAAAATTGTGCAGGTAAGGACCTTAGTGCCTTCCGGACTAGTTTCTCTTCATAGAATTCTTCTCTCAATTGATAAGCCTTATTTGCAATATCTCTGAGTTTGCCACTGAATTCATCAATTGTTTCATCCTCTTGCATCCTTAATCAAATTGAGTATTCAACATCTGTAATTTTGAATTCCTAAAAGCATTTGTACCTTCATGAATTGTTTCAAAACTTTCCCAGGCCTTCTTCACAGATGTGCAAGTTGAAATCAGCTTGAATTGTTCTTCATCCATATAAGCAAAGATAGTGCTTAGTGCCTTATCATTAGCCTGAGCAAATTTTCTCTCAGCATCAGTCCATTCGAGTTTAGGCTTCACAACTACCTTAGTCAATTTAATTTTGTCATCTTTCTCAATCTTCATAGGAGGTTTCCTTTCAGTCTCAACCGCATCCCATGTAGTTTCATCCAAGGACTGAATGAAAATCCGTGTTTTCATCTTCCAATAGGCGTAGTTTATGCCTTCGAGTAGAGGAGGTCTGGTAACAGATCGACCTTCCTTGGTAGTCATGATGACCCAAGTACAAACTTCCTACGATCTTCACCTGGTAGATAACTAGCACAACAAATGATGCCAAAGCTCTGATACCAGTTGTAAGTTAGTACTTAGGCAAATCGTGTAACGTGACTGATTTTGCTGCGTAAGTAGTAGTGCAAAACACAGTGTGAAAAGCAGTAAACAAAACAAACACACACGACACAGCAATTGGTAACACAGTTCAACCAAGCTTACATCTGCAGGGCCATGCCCAGAAAGTAATATACTAATAACTGTCAATATAGTACAAGAAAACACCTAGCTCTTTTACACATCTAGTGTTTCCCTAGTGGAATCAGTACAAACTCCCTTTGCACACTACACAGTTGAATCCTTTAAACTCTTCAAGGCTGAATAAGTGTAAACTCCCTTTGCACATAGCACAGTTGAATCCCTTTCAACTCTTCAAGGCTCCCCCTTGGAACAAGTTGCTCGATCTTGAATCCTTTCAAGTCTTCCACACCGTTTGAACTATAAAACAAGAAGTCCATTGAATTATGAAGGATGAACAACAAGCATAATAGAGAACCACAGTGTTTGATTTTGTGACTACACAAACTCAACCACCATGAACCGGTGTCTTCTCTTGTGTAGAATATCTTTGAAGAATTGTAGAACGGCTAACCTCAATCTTCAATTGCAATGCTTTATTTATAGATGTTGAGGCTCATTTGTCAGGCATGTATTTCCTAATGAGTCTAGACCAAGGATTTAGTTTCCAAAAGCACTAGTCCTGATTCCTTGCAAATCTTATCATTCTTTAGGATTTTGACCTTTCTTTATGCTTTCAAATTTCCTTAACCCGACTTCCATATCGCAACTCACAATCACAGATTCCTCGGGATTTAACATGTTTCCTAAAATGATACAAATACACTGTGTCGCTATAAACCTGTAACTTTTGTGCCGTCACGTGATCAACCTGTGTGGCCATACTTAAGTTGTGTGAGAGGTTTCTACAAGTATTCTCACTCCAACAACTAAAATTTTGCATGCATGCAAAATAGATTGTAATGTCAAGAATAGTTTGAGGACAATGAAGAGAGGATCTGAGGACAAGAAAAAGAGAAGGTCAAGAAAAACTCGGATTGTCGTCATCCAAGAGGTGTCTTTGGCATCTAGAAGGGAGTATTTCTTATAACTCTTTGTAAACTTATTGCATCATGTACTTGTATTTTGGTTTTCTCTCCTTTTCCTCTTTTATCGTTTTGTTGTTTCTGTTGTTGCAAGGTGTTTGTGGAGAGATGAATGCCTGTGTTATACTTATTTTTAAGCTTAAAATGAATACCAAAATGTTACCAGGCATGAAACGTGGCTAAAATGTACAAAGAAATTTGGTGTACAAGCAGAACCCTATCACGGACGGTAGGTCCAGTGATAAGTTTTCTTCGACGGACAGAAGCCTACCGCGGATGGTAGGCCTAGACCTACCGAACAGTCCATCACTTCTGCCTCCAAATTCAAAAGCGCTTGAGTTGATGATTTCATGCCCGACCCCACCAACCCTACCATTCTTCCTTATCTAGAGCACCTCTCTGCGGCAGCCTGGAAATGGATTGCCGATAGGGAGCACTTTAAGCTAATTGTCAAAAAACCCTTTGATGCTCCTACTATCGAACAGTTAGGTCTAAATGCTCTTTTTGGTGGTTTAGGGTAGGAACCCTTTTTGCATATTTCTGGCACCTACTGTCACGAACTTATTCGGGATTTTTATGCTAATATGTTTCATAAAATGGACAAGGACCTTTTTACAATTATTTCAATGGTCATGGGAGTAAAAATAGTCTTAGATAGGAAGAGTTTAACTTTTATTCTGGGGATCTTTGATGAGGGAAACACTACCACTAGAGATTCTAATAAGAAAACCATCAACGAAGACCCGGACTATAATTACGATGCGACTTGCGATCATCTCGAGATCTGCCCACGTCCGGGTGATCGACGACGTATTCTGCACGGGGTGATATTTCGTAACTCCTACCCCATATCCTTACATATTTCTTTGGCCACATTTTGGTCCAAAAATAGGATGGCCAAAGTGATGTTAGAATTCTTGATTTTTATATGATTGATAAACTCAAAAAATAGTCCTCCTTTTCTGTAGTGTAGTGTCCCTCATTATACACACTATGCGCAAAACTGGTTGTGACACTACACATGTGTTCCATTACCGTATGATACTTTCTGTGTATTTGCTGTTTTCAATGTTGATTTCACAGGGGAACGGAAAATGATGACTGTGTAGCCGCAAATCATAAAATTCACTACTTTCAACAACTTCAACTATGTTAGGATGAGGCCCAAAAAGTTTAGATACCTCCGGCAAGGAGGATCGGCTGAGGGAATGAAACATTATCAGTTTTCGTTCGATGAAGAAAAAAAAAAAAAAAACTAGCATTGAAGCATTCTCCCGCCACTCACAGATGATGAGAGAGAGGATGACAAGTCCTATGACCTCTCATGTTGGGATGCAACTCCTACCGTCCCCATGGACGCATTTCAGACTGAGATATAGGTTGTTTTCGAGCAACTCCGCCTCACACAAGATATCCACGGACCCCTGCTAGCGGAGATAGTGGAGTCTACCCGCTGATATGCGGACGAGTTGGCACATCATAGGGCATCGATAGCAGCCAGGAGATAATGGTGGCCCGGTTGCGCCGTCAATTCCTACCTGATCAGTACAACAGTGGAGGCGACGGTGCGGAATTTGGTCCACAATGAGGGAGTTTCTTCTTTTCTATTTTTTTTCTTTTGTATTTGCACGTTTTTCTTATTTTCTATTCTTTTCTATTTTGTTTATGTTTTCCTTCCTGTTATTTGTTTCCTTTTCTATTTTCACTTTTTGTGGGGATTGCTTCCCGATATGCATATCATGCTTTATATCGGCAGGATTACTTCCCATGTATGTGCATTAATATCGTTTACACTTTGTTCTGGCCCCCATATTGAGGCCAATGTGGTTTTAAGTGTGGGGGTATTTGTTACTTTTGCCTATTTCTTTTGGTTTTTTACTCTTAGCTTTTGTTATAGTCCACATAGTCATGTTTATCTTTTTCACATTTTTTTAAAAAAAAAAATCTTTCGGTTGTTACTCTTAGTTTTTGTTATAGTCTATGGAGTCATGTTTCCTTTTCGGATTTTAAAAATCCAAAAAAAAAAAAAGATAATTTGAAAAACCCCAAAATTTTTCCTTTTTTTTTTCCCTTTTTCAGTCTTCCTGTACATTGAAAAATCCAAAAATATTTTCATTTTTGTCACATTCAGTGGGGAGTCTTGATTGCAAAGCCCGTAGGAGTTGAAAAAGGCATTTCACTTGATTGACTTGAAAACAACACTTGCTTTTTATTCTTACAAAATTAATGGCTTTTATGTACTTATAACTGTCAGTTGGTAATAGAAGCCTTGGAATCTTAGGGGATTAGCAAAGTGAATACCTTTTCGAGTCTTGCCTTCACTCTTGCGTTTTTCTTTGCTTTGAAGCAATAAGGTTTAGTCTAGATTGATACCGAAAATGATAGTAACGGGCCTTCATTGTACCGCTTGTTCCTTTCTTGCCTCTCCATTATACAAAATCAAACCCTAATTCCTCTTTTACGCCTTCATGCAAAGGGTTTTAATCCCTTCCATTCTTTGCCTCTTAAACTCACATTGTATAAAAACCTTAATTCGTTGAGCTAATGGTTGAATACTTTTTAGCTATTTTAAGTGAGAAAAATAGATAAGTGTGGGGCTATTTGTGTAAAGAAGAGGACTTTATATAAAAAGGGTGTTCTTGGAAATCATTGTAAGCAAGGTATGTGCAATGGTTGAAAGACAGAAAGCTAAGTGATGCTTGATTGAAAAAAAATATAAAAAAAAAAAAAGAAAATCAGAGAAAACAAAGAAAAAATGAGTATTTGAATATCTTTTCATTTATCTCTTAAAACTCTCGAGCTGCTCTCTCTCTTATACTTGAAAAATATATGGTTTATAAGAAATAGATAATTGTTAGGTGTATTGTGCATTATTTGAATGAAGTAAGATATTAAAGGGTACATGGGAACGAGTGAAAAGCAGCTATATAGTGTTCATATGTTTGATTTTTTTTCCTTTCAGTTGCATTATCTCTATCTCAATTGCTTTTGTTTTCTGTTTCCCTCCGTTTGACACCCTTTATGTCCCAAGCCTAATATTACAAGCTGAAAAGTCCTACATAATCCGGGAACAATTTAGAATAAAACTTTGACAGGAAAGTTTTCTAGAAATTTGATTGTGTTGTGCATGTTCCAATAAAGTTTTTCACTATGTTAATAACCTGATATTCATTGGTTTCTTTGAAAGGCTACACGAGCAATTCACACGCACACATACACACACACACACACACACACCGTTGACTACTAAGGATATTAGTAAGATAGCTGTGGGATTGTCGATTTTTATGATTCATCTTTTGAAAGGTCTTTATGTGGTTGAGTAGTTATAATCCCCATTGAAGTAAAGCTTTTCCTCGCTTTTATTCTTTTTATCTTTTTATCTTTTTCATTTGTAGAGCCTTAATGCTTTTTTGGTCGTTTGAATTTTCCTTTCGTGCATCTTTTTCAATGAATAAAACTTTGTGCGCTTCTCTTATTACGTTTTCAAGTTTTTTCCTAGTTTAGTGATGTTTAAGGGCGTATTTGATATGTGTGTACTACATTTATATATATATTATTTTCATTGTTTTACTATGCTTGTAATGTATAAAATGTATGATTTAAGCTATTTACCTCTATTCTTATCTTAGGTACTTCCCGATAAAGAAGACGGAGAATAAAAGACAAAACATAGCGAAAACGGAGAAAACAGAAGCTGTCGGCACAAAAAAAGAAGACCTACTGGAGCCGGTGGGCCAACCTATTGCACGCGATAGGTACCGGAGGCCAAAGAAGATGTCCAATAGAAGCCTATCGTGGATGGTGTGCTAGACCTACTGTACGCAGTAGGTCCTGAACACTTCAGTAATTCTGGACAGAACCCTACCACAGATGGTAGGGCTCGACCTACCGGACGGGGTAGGTCCCGTCAACAGCGTAGTTAATGTGTTTTTGTGCATTATTTATGTAATTGTCCCTCTTTTTCGTATATGATACAATTTCAGGTTTAGAGAGGAGGAATTTAGGGGCGAACTTTGGCAAGAAAAACCATCTCAATTCCTCTTCAATTAGGTAGTTCATCATTAATTAACATCAAATTGAAGATCTTGGAGGAAGATTGAAGAGATTTTACGAAGTAATTTCGGGTTTCCTCAAGCGAATCGAGAGGCAAGCTAGGGTGGCTTTCGGAACTGTGGATTCAACTTTCTTCAGTTTAAGCTTTCTTTTCTCTTTTAAATTATGAATTCTATTATGATTTGAGTATTGTTAAGATGTTTAGTACCTAATTCTTGTTGTTTGAATTGAGGGTTGAACCATAACTCTTCGATGATATGAATTTTGATTAAATTTCATGAATTGATGTTTGTTTTACTGTTGGTTGTTGTTGGATTTTGCTTTCATGATAATTGATTTGCGCATAATCGATTATTTTGCAAGATTTGTTAGAATTGAAAAAGGAAGACCAAACTAGGGCAACTGATTGGCTAATAAAAATTGGTAATTGAATAGAGATATCCATTGCAACTTTAGGTTATTAGATCACCTAAATTGTTATTGAATTCATAATCAGTTAGGGAGAGAAGAGATTCTCCTATAAAGTTTAGTGAGTAGAGTGGCCTTTACCTAGAGAATAGGGATTGCTCGATTTTCGTGTGGTAACCCAACCTTAGTTTTCAGACATCGTTTTATGAGTTTTCCAATTGAAATATTTGACAAAAGTTAGGGAGATTCCATCATTCAAACTATTTTCCTAAATTTCATGCCTTCTAAAATGTTGCTTCCATTTAATTTTTTGTAGTAGTTTTCAAAAGAATTTCTCGAAAAATCTATTTGTTAGACTAGACATTAGGTAAAACAATGAGTACTTGAGCTTTTCTGTTCTTTGAGTTTGACAACTCGGGTGTATCTCTAATACTACAGTGATAAGTACACTTGCCTGTTGCTTTAATTTTAGTTATATCCCATAAGACACATCAACTATTCATGCACTTCCACATATTTATTCCCACAAGGATATCGTTTTTCTCTATAATTATGAGTAAGTCTTATCAAAGAACTCCTTCTATTGTATTCTACTTGAGGTCATTTTCACTTGCTCTGTTTGAGGGAAAAGCTAGTGAAAACATTAATCTATTTCAAGTTTTGCCAAATTTATAACTTTTGATTGTGACAAGTACATTGTAAGACGATTGAGGTATTGGATACAAATTTCCAGTTTTGATAGTTGCATTGGCAAGTATGTTATTTCATTGAAAGATATCAAAGAAAGGGAATATATTGATCTACTTTGCAAGGTTCTCAATGTACATAAAGGATCCCCTTTATTTCATCACAACCCAAGCTCGATTATTCTATTCCTCCTTTCTTCTTCATTTTCTCTTCTTACAAATTGCATCTTCCTTTCTCTAATATAGGCTTGATAACTGAATTTCCATATCCTAAATCTCTCATCTTCAACAAAATATATTATTCGTTTATTGCCTTTTAGGCATACATTAAAGATGGAAAGTTAAGGGAAATTTTCTTATTATTCAAAAATTTATGTCTCAAAATAAAAGAGATTCTGTCCAAATAGGAGGCTCTATTTGGACAACAATTTTATTTATACTTCTTCACTTAAAATTTATCGGGGTTCGTGAATAGACTCCCAAGATAGCAATTTATGTTTCAAAAACTCAAATTTTCCCTTGAGTTCAGTCAACTTCGAATTGACATTACAATTTTTTAGTACTTACATATAATATTATTTTCTCTTCTTCTTCTATCTTCTCTTTTTGCTTATTATAAATCCTAACCTAACCTATCATTGACGGAAACAACTAACTCCATCATCATAAATGACTAGTTTACTGTAGTTGACTAAGCAAAAAAAATTTCTCACCCATTAAAATCTTCCTTTACCTTCAACTACCATATTCTACCATTATTACTACTGAATTAAAAAACTTACATCTCAACCAACTACCATTTATATCTGATACATTAAACTATGAACTTCTCCTCTCTTATTAAATTCAGAGCAAAGGAAAGGAGAAATAGATTCATTTGGAGCATGATATTGGGTCATCTCCCTACTAAGTTCTAGACCCGGCCATTTTCCCTGTCAAATTAAGGCAGTGCAGGTAAGTCGACTTCATAAGTATGATCCGTTGTTGAATGCATGAATTTGCAGTGTGTCTTTTGTTTAATTTGTGTAATAAATTGTTTGTATTGACATGATTCGATGTGAAATCGACTACATTCATATATAAACATGGGTTCTTTCGACCATCCTTCCATAGATAAGGATTTCATTCGATTATCCTTCCATATATAAAACCTTCAATTGGACTATGGTTCTATGTTTAATTCAAAGGTGGAGGGTTTAAGTAGACTATGCTTCCACATATTATTTCATGACTGTTGAAATTTTCGCATTCGATTGTTCAAATTTGTGTACATAGTCAACTATGTCTTGGAAATTTGTTTGTTGTTTGTACAACTTTTCCAACTTCCAGCTTGTTTTATATATTCACAGCCATTCTTGATAATAGCATTGATATTCATAGTGAAGAAATACATATCCTCTTTTCTTTTTTTTTTTTTCTTTTTCTAGTTGGACTGTGATTAGAACTCCGTACTATTCTTTCGACTATTTGTCTTTCGTGTTCGACTTATGTTTGCAATATTTTTTTGCCTATATATATAAAGATAATTGTTACACAACAACAGAATTGACTCATTTCCCAAATCAAGATATGATATGTTTTCATGTAGAAATCGATATTTCCAATTTTGTTGTATTCCCAATTCATTGTCACAAATGTGTAAGAGGGGTTAGGTTATAATTTTCATTACTTTTTTAAATTCATGCTATATTTTTTACTTTAATACCCGTCTATTTCACTATTCTCTTTACTATTATGTTTTATTTTCATTAATTTGATATTCATACACCTATTACTGTTGACATAGAAGATAAACAGTCATCCACTGATTATAATCATATTCCCATACGATGGAATATCCGAAAGTGAAAGAGGGTATGATTTCTTTACCATTTCATTACCATTGAAACATTTATTACACGTTGTTTAATTACACTATTGGTTAAGAATATTGTTTTGCATATCTACATATGTTTATGTATTTACTTGCATTTTCTAACCTATTAAATTTGATAGCCACAACATGTGTATTTCTTTAAGTCGCAAGTTTACTTTTGAAATTGGATATATATGTATATATATTCTTGGATACGTCAACTGAACTATGGTTTAGATCGACGATACTACAATAGAGACAGTGTGCCACTTCGTAAAGGAATATCTTTGGCCAGCGGCACTTGTCGTTAAATTTATTAATGTTTTTCTACAGTGGAAAATAAAACCTGGACATTAGAGTAGTGGCAAATTTGATATAGAAGTGTGAAAAAAAATGTCGCAGAATAGAATACTATGATTAGCTGACGTTTTACTGTCTCTCAATGGAAAACAAAGTTCCAGCGGCTGAACACTGACTGGCTAACCATGCTGGTTGTTAGAATGGATACTAGCATCACTAATACCAATTGGGATCCTGTTAGATAGAATATTCGTTTTCAAAAGAATCCACATGGAATAAGATTCTGAGGGTTAGTCGACTATTACATTTTTTGAATGTATGATTAAGTTAACAATTTCATGCATATGCTATAAACTCATTATGAATTTTGAATTATCACAGAAAAATCCGAAAATGCATCCTCTTAGGAAGAGAAGCTTGCCAAACTTTGCCAATATTACTGAGCTATTTTATGATAGCGGTGTACAAGGACTTTTTGCTAGATCACATTTTGCAGCTCCACCAAATAATTTTGAAGAACTTCTTGTGAATACCTTACCCTATTCTTGCTGATCCTATTGTTTAATTCGAAACTACAGATGATTTGAGCCCACAACTTGAGCCTAGCAATGGATCATCTGGTATGAAAAGAAGTTTTCGAGATTAGATTGTTAAACACAATTTCAACCCACCTGATGTTGAAAAATCCAATATTCGAGAAATAGCTGTTTGATCACGATATTGTTTTGAATATATGTCTATTTTGAAGACAAACGTACTATTCGTTTGTCTTTTTTCTAATTATTGTCTAATTATTTTAACTTTAGTCGACTATGTATAGAGGCGTATGGTATTTAGTTGGTGGTCCTTTAGTCGACTATGTATGAAGGGTAATAATATTCAGTCGGCCATCATTTTTCCACACATATATAACTCGGTTAGCGTATTAACCTAGTGTTCATCTCTGTGTTGCATCATCGACTATGTTCGGATATGTGTGTTTTTATTTATTGACTAAGTAATGTTGACGTATTTTCTACTGGTGGACATACATGTATTTATTATATGTTTCCATTATATTATTTCTATGTACATGTAATACTTATTATGCCCCATGCTATTTGGTTTTATTTTCTATTATAGGACAATAAATGGACAAGTATTTGGATATAAATTATTGGCTACACGTAAACGACTCAGATAATGATGAGGTTTTTGACATATTATAAGTGTCTCACTTGCTTGAGATTTCACAAACACTCCCAAGAAAAACTTCAATGTTGTACGACCATACTATGCCAGCACATATGGTTGACAGAAGTTCTAGAAGGTCGTCCTACTCCCACATGATAGAACCTTGGAATGCAAAAGCAAATATTTCATATTCTTGCCAACTAATTGTTGAGAAGGGTTTGTGCGCGACGAGCCTCAGCAATGTGTCGATGTTTCCAAAAGCCTTGCCATATTCATATACTGTTTGACTAGGACAAATCATTATATTGATATGGCTAAAAGATTCCAACACTTGATTGAGACGATGTTGATAAATTGTGAAGATGTCAAGGATTTTAGTTCTCCTTGCTCATGACATAATACGACAAAAAAACTTGATAACTAGTTCACAAAATGATAAAGGACAATCTTAAACATTATCCATTCTTCGAGGTAATACATGTACCATAACATGCATATTAGTGTTTGAACTACATATTCGTAACTTATAATACAATAATATAAATCTGGATGTGTTAGAGCAATTGATGGTACAAGCATATCCGCTTGGGTTGTTGGTGAAGCCTTGTATCACAAAATATCCTTGCTTATGTTGATCATGATACGCGATTTATGCACTTGTATATTGGTTGGGAATGGAGCACACATGATGCAAGAATTTTTGTGGATTTTTCTATTAAAGCACCTACTTCGTTTGCTTGGCCATCAGTAGGTAAAACCACAAAAGAAATTATGTCTTTTCACTATTTATTCTATATGAATACAAAGGTTGATAATCATTATTTTTAACATTCTTGTACTAGGAAAATATTGCTTGGTTGATGAAGGCTATAACAATCAACCACCCAGTTCCTTTGTCCCTTTCAAGGGTGAGAATTACCACCAAGTGATTTACATCGAGTAACTGGATTCAATACTGCAAGGAAACTATTTAACTTTCGACACTCACAAATAAGAAATACGGTGGAGACTTTCAGTGTTTTAAAAAAGAGGTTTCCGTATGTTCATCAAGCTATACTACTATGCATTATTTTGCGTCCATCAAATCTTTTAATTGCGTGTTCTGTGGTTCATAATTTCATACATGAATAGGAATGTCAAGGATAAGTATTTTCATGAGGCATCTGATGACAATAATCCCCCAATTCGTGCCGGCATTGGATTACAGAAAGTAGGAGAAGGTTTTCAATATTTTCAACCCTCAACAACTACAATAGAACTTTGCCAGTGGCATGCATTTAGAGATTGAATTCTAAATGCACTATAGGAATTCATGCTTCAAATCTCACTTGAGTACATTATTCTATGTATTAACTCAATAAAGGTTAGTTTGTTGTGCTTGTTCATGAATGCATAGACATGTTGATTTCGTTTTAGTTGTTTTGTGCAAGTCTATTATCTTAATTATCATCCCTAAGATATGTAATTTTAATTGTCATCCTGAAAGTAGGATACTCCTACTTTTTGGTACGCATATAGTATTCCATTATTCCAATATATATAAATATTTGTGAATACATACACACACACACACCCACATAAATATACATTATTTTGCGTACATCAAATCTTTTAATTGCATGTTCTGTGGTTCATGATTTCATACATGAATAGGATGTTGAGGATAAGTATTTTCGTGAGGCATCTGATGACACTAATCCCCCAATTCGTGCATGTGTTGGATTACAGGAAGCAGGAGAAGGTTTTCTATATTATCAAACCTCAACCACTACAACAGAACTTTGCCAGTGGCACGCATTTAGAGATCGAATTCTGAATGCACTACAGGAATATTATGTTTCAAATCTCACTTGAGTACATTATTCTATGTATTAACTCAATAAAGGTTAGTTTGTTGTGCTTGTTCATGAATGCATAGACATGTTGATTTTGTTTTAGTTATTTTGTGCAAATCTGTTATCTTAATTATCACCCGTAAGATGTGTAATTGTAATTGTCATCCTTAAAGTAGGATACGGCTACTTTTTGGTACGCATATAGTATTCCATTAGTTCAATATATATATTTGTGAATATATATACACACACATATATATATATACATATATGTAAGTTAGTACATAGCCACTCGGTGCAGTATGACTTATTTTGCTGTGTGAAGAGTAGTGCGATACACAATGTGAAAAGTAATAAACAACACAAACACAGCAATTAGTAACGCAGTTCGGCCGAGCCTACGTCTTCAGGGCCACACCCAGAAAAGAATCCGCTAATAACTATCAACCTAGTACAAGAAACACCTAGCTCTCCTACACATCTAGTGTTTCCCTAGTGACTTCAATGCAAACTCCCTTCACACACTGCACAGTTGAATCCCTTCAACTCTTCAAGGCTCCCCCTAGGAACAAACTGCTTGATCTTGAATCCCTTCAAGTCTTCAACATCGTTGAACTGTTGCACAACTTCTATCCCTAGAAGCTATAGTTTTCAAAACAAGAACTCCATTAAATTATGAAGGATGTACAACAAGCATCAATGGAGAATCACAGTGTTTTAAATTTGTGACTACACAAACTCAACCACCATGAACCACGATCTTCTCCCTTGCAGAATGTCTTCGAAGAATTGCAGAACGACTAGCCTCAACCTTCAATTACATTCCTCTATTTATAGATGTGGAGACTGAACAATAGATCTTGAATTACCAATCCTTTTCTAATTTGGATTTTGACCAAGGACTTTATTTCCCAAAAGACTTCTAGTTTTAATACCAACAAAGTCCTACTTCCATTAGGTTTTGATCTTTCTTTATTCTTCAACTCTTTCTTAAGGTAATATCTTAATTGGACTCTAATATTACCGCTCATGATCTTCAAACAGTAGTCAAACAAAATCTTCGAGGTCTTCCAGGTATCCTAAAATAAAATGCCAATACTTAGTGCCAGCGAAACCTGGAGCTTGTGCTGTCACATGACCATCCTGTGTGGTCACACTCAAGTTGTGCAGTCATTATACCATGTACTCAGTTACACCATGCTAAGTGTAACCGGTGCAAAAAAAAAGACGATATTTTACTTAATCCCACAAACTGGGCAAATATCAAAACCCACTCTCACCCTACGCAATGCACCTCACGCGTCTCCTCCCATAATACCCACGTTTCCCTCCTAAAACCATCTACCTTCTAAAAATTAATCTTGCTTGCTGGTTTTGTGAGATTTTTAGGTGATTTTCAAGCTTCAACAACATCTATCTTCTTCTATATTACGATTGCTTTGATCATTACTTCAATATCTTTGTTATTCTCTTCAATTTCGTAACCAAAACGTGAAAAAAATTAGTTCTCGAAGCTACAATTCGTTAAGGAGTTTTTCAGGTAATTCTTCAAGCACTAACAGGTAATAATACTTCAGAAACAACATGAAATTGTAGTTTTCACTAAAAAAATGTTCAAAAAAATAGATTCCATGTGGATTATCATTGTTTTGCTTTATATTTCTGTTTTGGTGTTAAAAACAGTACATTAGGTGTTGTATGATATGTTTATGTCTTTTAAATATATAAAACTATGAAAATTGCTTAAATTACTAAATATTACATTTTAAAACTAACAAATGCCTACATTTTATATTGAGAATGTTTAGTGTCAAATTAAGGAATGCTTGGTTTTAAAACTACGAATGCCTACGTTTAAAACATTGGAAGGCCTATTTTTTGAGCTAGGAAGGCCTAGTGTTTAAGCTAAGAAAGCCAAGTTTTAG
The DNA here is from genome assembly GCA_028651295.1 of Catharanthus roseus. NCBI lineage: Eukaryota > Viridiplantae > Streptophyta > Magnoliopsida > Gentianales > Apocynaceae > Catharanthus > Catharanthus roseus. The sequence goes on along the minus strand of JAPQWS010000153.1, from coordinate 23,341,375 downwards.
AACTAGGAATGCCTAGTTTTTAAGACCGGCAATGCCTAATTTTAAAATTTGGGAATGCCTAATTTTAGAAATAGGAATACATAATTTAAAAACTTTGAAATGCCAAAGTTTAAAAACTGGGAATGCCTAGTTTTAAAGCGAATAATGGAAAGTTTTAAAACTGAGAATGCAAAGTTTTAAAGCTAAGAATGCCTAGTTTTAGAACTGGGAATGTCTAGTTTAAGACAGGGAATGCCTTGTTTTAAGACTGAGAAATGCCTAATTTTAAGACTTTGGAATACCAAAGTTTAAAAACTAGGAATGCCTAGTTTTAAAGTTAGGAATGCCAATTTTTAAAAAGATGGAATGTTTAGATTTAAGCTAAGAATGCCTAGTTTTTAAACTATGAGTGCCTTGTTTTTAAGCTAAGAATGCCTAGCTTTAAAACTAAGAATGCCTAATTCTAAAACTATGTGTTTCAAGTTTTAAAACTTTGGGAATGCCTAGTTTTAGAACTAGGAATGCCTAGTTTTTAATCTAGGAATGCCTGATTTTTAAGCTAGGAATACTTAGTTTTAAAACGTTGGAATGCCAGAGTTTCAAAACTGGGAATGCCTAGTTTTAAAGTTAACAATGCCAAGTTTTAGAACTAGGAATACCTAGTTCTTATGCTAGAAATGCCTAGTTTTAAAACATAGAATGCCTAGTTCTAAAACTAGGCATTTCTAGTTCGGAATTCCAAAGTTTGAAAATAGGGAATGCCTAGTTTTAGAACTAGGAATGCCTAGTTTTTAAGCTAGGAATATAGTTTTAAACTCAGATTGCCTAGTTCTGAAGCTAGGCATTTCTAGTTTTTAAAACTTTGGAATGGCAGAGTTTGAAAACTGGGAATGCCTAGTTTTAAAGTTAAGAATGCCAAGTTTTAAATCTAGAAATGCCTAGTTTTTAAGCTAGGAATGCATAGTTTTAAAACTCAGAATGCCTATTTCTAAAACTAGGAATTTCTAGTTTTAAAATTTCAGAATGCCAAAGTTTGAAACTGAGAATACCTAGTCTTAAAACTAGGAATACTAAGTTTTAGAACTAGGAATGCCTAGTTTTTAAGCTAGGAATGCCTAGTTCTAAAACTAGGTATTTCTAGTTTTAAAACTTTTGAATGTAAAAGTTTGAAAACTAGGAATACCTCCTTTTAAAGCTAGGAATGCCTTATTTAGAACTCAGAATGCCTAGATCTAAAATGGGGAATGCATAGTTCTTAAGCTAGGCATGCCTATTTTTATAACTTAAAATGACTAGTTCTAAAACTAGGTATTTTTAGCTTGAAAACTTTGGATTGCCAAAGTTTAAAACTTGGAATGTCTAGTTTTAAAGCTAGGAATGCCTAATTTTAAAGCTCAAAATGCGTACGTTTAACACCATGAATGCCTAACATTGACAAAGGAGATAAAACAAGAACCAAACATTAAGATTATGTCCCAGCTAAGGAAGATACATTGGCCACTGGACTTGTGTGGTAAATACACGAACAAACACAATACACTTGAATTCTTCCTTTATAAATTACATTGTTACTCTCTTTTTATATTATTTATTTATTTATTTCAATGTTGTATGCTTCAATATAAGCCCCAAAAAAGCATGGTTGTCACAGAGAACTGAGCCAGCTGACATCATAATTATGCTTAAAAGACCAAGACAAATAGTAGAAAAAAATATGGCGTTATCAAAACGCCCAAGACAAACAACAAAAAAGCAGGGCAGTAAGGGTGGGAAACACTAGCGGTTATTGAATACAAACATGACAATGGTAGGGATCACTGCTATTGTTCAAAGTTTGACGGAGGCACAAAAAACTCAGTGAGAGATATAGTTTTGGATCCTTATTCTCTGTCCGTTTGACAAGGCTGCTTAAGAAACTTGTATTGTATCTTGTACAAACATTTAATGTCCATGAAATGAGTATAAAACTTAAAAATTCCACAATCAACGTTAATGAAGCTAATGTACACTTGATATTGGGTATACCACTCGGAGAAACAGAGGTTAAGGAGTCAACAAACAAAACAACGAAACAGAAAAGCACAAGACCTTCATAAAGGAGATGAAGGAGAAATATACCAAGTTCCCACCTCCAATATCGAATGTTCAAAAGAGAATAATTGACAACAAAGATGATGGGGAATAGTTCAAGAGGGAGTTTGTCCTCTTCTGCATAACAAGCTTAATTCATCAAACATCACTGAAGACCTTGCACACTAACCTCCTGCGAATGGCAGGAACCAGCAATGACATTCGTAACTACAACTGGTTTAAATACATCCTTGCAATATTGATAGACAAATGCGAAACATTCCACAGAAACCCTTAAACCAATAGCTACTTTACTGGACCTATCACATTCTTAGTTGTAAGCATTTATTCTAATATATCTTGCACTGATGATTTAATAAAACCATTATTGCTAACTTACTGTAAACTTGCATTGTGCAACACTTCTATCTTGATATGATGAAGTACAAACTTGGGGAGAAACGAGCAATCCCAGTGATAAGTTGCTAGTATGATAATACTATATGGAAGAAGCAAAAGGAAGAGATAGCACTAGGAAGTTTTGAGTTGGGAACGGTGCTTGAACGGCTAAAGAATGAAAATAATCATGAAAGTTCAATAAATCCCCTTGCCCTAGCTCTATTATTGCCACAACAACTGATGTGAACCGCTTAGACATGCAAGAACATCAAGGAGTTGTGACAAGAGCCAAGGCAAAACAACTAAAGAGTCACAAGGATCAAATTGAGCAAGAGAAGTTTCAAGGCTTAAATTTTGATGTCCAAGACCTTATGGGGCTTAAATTTTGATGTCCAAGACTTTATATGCCTTACATTTTGATGTCCAATACTTTACAGGGCAATATCCTAAAGTTTTGAATAAGTTAGAAATTGAAAATTCACCTTGGTAGATGGTTGCAAACCCTTTTGCCCAAACTGGAAAATTGACTCCTATTTTTGGCAATTTGTTGACTAGTGCTCTATAATATTTCAAATGCAATTAAAACACCTCTATTGTCTTATCAAATGTATCTATAGGTTATATCTATCCTTTGGGCTGAAAATATGAGAGGGAAAATTCCTATTTTCTCCCTCAAGTTTCTATAAATATGTAATCTTCCATTTTGAAGAAGCTAATCAAGAAATTTTTCAAGACAAAGGTTCTTCTCTTAGTATTCTTAGTTCTTAGCTTAGGATTCCTATCTTCTTCAAGGGTAAACTTCCTTGAAAGAAAAATCACTTTGAAGACTTGTTGAAAGTTCCAAGAGATTCAAGGTTGATCATCAAAATTCCTTCATACTAGTTACTACACTCTTGTAGAAAACTAGTCTTGAGGTCTTCTTCTTGTTTCATTGAGGTCTAAGGTTCAAAATACCTTAGGTTGCTTGAACTTTGAAGAAGATATTTTGTTTAAACCTTCTTGAGGTCTTGGATTTAATATATCCAAGGTTGCTAGAAGTTTAACATTTTCAAGGCCTTTCAAAGGCACTTTCTCTCTTCTACTTGTTACACTTGTTTTGTTTGTTCTCTCCCTCACTTCTTGGATAAAATTTTATGCTCTTGACGATCATTCCACATCAACAACCAATCATTCATAATGACAGAACAAAGGTACAACACACAAAATGGTTTTTTTCTTCACTATTGTAAAAGAAAAATATGCACAACAAGTGTAAGAAACTAGGCATTGTTAGTATTAAAAGTAGGCACTCTTATTATTAAAACTAGGCACTCCTATTCATAAAACCTGGCATTTTTGTTTTCAAACTAGGTACTTCCAATTATAAAAGAATGCATTGTTAGTGTTAAAAGTAGGCACTGTTAGGCACTTCTAGTTATACAACTTGGTGTTGTTACTGTTAAAACTAGGTACTTCTATTCATATAACTTTTGCACTATTAGTTTTAAAAGTAGGCACTTCTATGTAAAACTAGGCACTTCTAGTTTTAAAAGTTAGCATTCTTATTGTTAAAACTAGGAACTGTTAGTGTTAAAAGTAGGCATTGTTTGTTATAAAAGTATACACTTTATTTACAAAGCTAGGCATTTCAATTTACGAAGGTAGCCACTTCTATTTACAAAGGTAGCCACTTCTATTTACGAAGGTAGCCACTTCTATTTATACTAACTTGACCTTGTTACTGTTAAAAGTAGGCATTGTCTATTTTAAAAGTAGGCACTTCTATTTAAAAACTAGGGACTTCTAGTTATAAAAGTTGGCATTCTTATTGTTAAAACTATGCGCTTCAAATTATAAAAAGTAGGCATTGTTAGTGGTTAAAGTAGGCATTGTTAGTGTTAAAACTAGGCATTTTTAGTTATAAAAGTATGTACTTCTATTTACGAAATTAGGTACTTCTACTTATGCTAACTTGGCATTGTTACTGTTAAAAGTACACATTGTCAGTTTTAAAACTAGTCACTTTTAGTTATACAAAGTAGGTATTATTAGTGTTAAAAGTAGTCATTTCTTACTTACCATAACCCTTTATATGTTACATGTAAGTGGCACTAACAGTTACATGTATTTTTGTTTAAATGTCAGGCTCTCATTGAAAAAGTAGCAATGGGAATGACTGTATTTGGAAACATTGTTGTCAACCTTTTTGAGGCATAAGAAGAGTTAAAAGTTGACAATGTAGACATCATATGCATATTCATGAAGCTACCCTCTGCAATGCTTCTGATCTTGCAAACAGAGCAAGAAAAGCAAACCATGGAACATGTTCCTGCTTTATCGTCTAGCCAACCTACTGACAGCCAAGATGAAAAATCCATTGAAGGCCCAGAATTCTTAAATACATATGAAGAATTTGAAAAGAAAGTGCTAAGGGCAAAGATTTAAGAGACAAACAATGCCTAGTTTTGATCTCGAGTTGCATGATGATACGCAGACACAATGGGCCCTACTCCTACCCAACAACAATAACAAAAATACACGTTGTATGCTAACTTGGGGATAGAGGACATTGTTGAAGTAGCAGGTGAATATTGTAAATCTGAGCCCCATTGTAGAAAAGGAGAAAAATGGAAAAACAACAGCACCAAGAACAAGAATAGCAACAAGAAGAAGAACAACAAGAATAAGCAGAACAAGAAAAGGGCCATGATGATGCTCAGCAAGAAAAGGGCCATGATGATGTTGATAAGTTTGTATAACAAACACTAATATAAGAGAACAAAATACATGTTTAATACACCTATAATTGACATTTCCTTCCCCCTCTGCAGTGCCATTATAGAGACTGATGGGGAATTTGATGAGGAAACAACAGTTGAGCCAAGTCCACTACACAGTATTAGGAAAGTCCCCGGTATTATGAAGTCGCCTTTTTGGACAGAGCAACATAAAGATGAATTGAAGTTGTCCACAAAAGAGATGCTCCTAACTGATTTTGCGTTTCTTGATGAAATGCAAGAACATAACGCTTTGAGTAGGTATATATTTTCTTGTATATTTTGTGTCATATCATATAATATACTTTCACTGCAAGTCACAAAACTAGGCATTCCTTGTTTCAAAATTAGGCACTCCAAGTTTTGAACTAGGCACTTCAACAATGCCAAGTTTTGGAACTAGGAATGCCTAGTTTTAGAGCTAGGAATGCCTAGTTTTAAAACTGGGCATTTCTAGTTTTAAAACTTTGGAATGCTAAAGTTTGAAAACTGGGATTGCCTAGTTTTGAAGCTAAAAATGCCAAGTTTTAGAACTAGGAATGCCTGGTTTTATAACTCAGAATGCCTAGTTCTAAAATTAGGCATTTCTAGTTTTTACACTTTGGAATTTAAAAACTAGGAATACCTAGTTTCAAAGCTAAGCGTGCCTAGTTTTAAATCTCAAAATGCCTAGTTTTTAAGACTAGGAATGGCTAGTTTCTGAAATTTTTGAATGCCGAGTTTCAAAACTAGGCACTCTTAATTATGAAACTAGGTACTGCAGTTATACAATTAGGCACTCTTAAGTATAAAATTAGGCATAATGAATTTATTTTATTTTTGTTATTAAACTAGGAATCATGAATTTATTTTATTTTTGTTATTAAACTTTATATATCTTTTAATATTTTTATTTCTATTTATTTCTTTTCCCATTCTTTGCCCAGCAACATCATATTCGAACACACTTCACATGATATAATCTGCAGATGCAAGGTCAATGAGGAGCGATTAATATATAGAACACAATATTCTCGAAACGTGGGCAATGTATCTGAACCAAGTCATAAAAAGACCCAACCATGATGAGCCCAGGAGAATTATTTTCTCTTCAAATGTCTTCGTAAGTTTCATTACATTAATCCTATATGCTCTAATATGTTTCCAGCACAACAACCAAATTCCTTCTTTTTTTTTCTTACACCAGGCTGTTACAATGCCTTTGTCTTGAAGCTCATTGGCAGAAGAAGTGCGATATGAAAACTTTATAAACAGAAACAACTTGGAGCTTAAAATTTTTTGAATTAGAGATGATCATTGTTGAGATGTTGAACTTGTAAGTAATCTTAATAATTACAATATGATTTCTTCCTATATAATTTGGTATTTCTATACTAATTTGAGTTTTGTGCAAACTGTAGCTACTCTTCCCCATGGTACTTTCAGAACACTTCTATATTTTTATCCTAACTCAATTGACACCAGTGTAGAAATAATTGACAACAGGCCACTGCAAAAGAGGATAACAGCAGTAAACAAGTACCCAGACGTCAGAATATTCTTCGTAAGTCATTATGCATAATAAAGAATTATATATAATTATCTGTTAATGAAAAAACTGACATACATGCATCCTTGTGATTGACAGAAAAAGGCCATGAAACAATATTTGTCAAGGGATGACGGGTCATTCGTCAACCATAAAAATGTTATGAGATACAAAACAGAGATGAGGACGATGACTTGGGAAACTAGAGATAACTTTGTAGACTGTGGCGTCTATTGCATGCGATACATGGAGATGTATAAGGGGTAACAAAGTTCAAGTTGGGATCCACTGCTGGCCATATAAAAAAATGACCCAAGTATCCTGTCAAGACTTAGAGTGAAATACACGTTCATTATGTCTAAAATGAATGATCAAAGGGAGAATGTACAAAATGCAGCAACAAACATCTACAAGAACCAACATTCCTTAAATATGTGCAGTTGTATGATACAATATTTGAAATGAAAATTATATACATTTTTCAATCTTTATACTATAATTATGTTTTAAATCTTTGTATTTGTAGTTATAAACTTGGCACTTCAGATATATAACTAGGCATTCCTAGCTTTACACATGAAATCTACTAGGATTATCATGAATTTACACATGTTAAAAGAATAAACCACGAAACTAGGCATTTTTAGTTCTAACATTAAGAAGTCCCATTCATAAAACTAGGCACTTTGACTTATAAAACAAGGCATTCCAAATGCTAAAACTAGGCATCATCTCTTTACAACTAGGCACTTCTAGTTTTAAAACTAGGCACTTTCAGTTCAAATATATTTTTCAATCTTTGTACTAGAATTATGTTTTAAATCTTCTATCATGCACTACTACCAACTTTATCATGAATTTAAAAGACATGTTAAACCAATCACACTTGAAAAAAAAGGATGAAGAATGAAAAATTACTTAATAAAGTATGAACTCTTACTTGTAAAAAGTCGACACTGTCATTTATAATAACTAGGCACTGCCAATTATATAACTAGTCATTCCTAGTATTAGAACTACACATTCCTAGTTTTATCATGAAATACTATCAGGATTATCATAAATTTACACACGTTAAATGAATCAACCATGAAGCTATGGACTTTCAGTTCTAACAGTGAGAAGTCCACTTCATAAAACTAGGCCACTATGACTTATACACCTAGGCATTGTCACTTCAAAAACTAGGCAGTGTCACCTCTAAAACTAGGCAGTTCTAATATTCTAAAGCCGTCATTCCTAACCATGAAAAAATGCATTCCTAACTCTAAAACAAGGCATTCCAAATGCTAAAACTAGGCATCCATGTCTTTAAACTACTAGGCACTTCTAGTTTTAAACCTAGGCACTGTCAGTTCAAAAACTAAACTATCATTTATAAAAGTCGGCACTTCTAACTATAAAAGTAGGCACACATATTTTACATAAACATCTGACACACAAATAACATCAAACACCACAAAAATTAAAAATTAAAATATAATTAAAAGGCATAAAGCACCGAAATTACAAATTCTACATAAAATTTATGAATTGCTGCAAAATATCTAAAGGTTCTACATTGCTATAGTTTGATGTTCCTAACCTAATCTCACTTCACTACTTGTAAAATTCAAATCCCTTCCCAAAACTTCATTTCTCATAGACAATTAGACAGTTGTTTTAATTCTTGAAGCATACATCAAAGCACTCTTTCTCGCACCCCTTGCTTGATTGCACTTTTTCTCGACAATGCTCTTCTTCCGTATATTACATTCTCCTTTTGCACGCCTTCCAATTGGTTCTTTAATGTTGGAAGGACCAACTTCATTCTCTGAATTATTGACATAATAAGGTCCAACTTCAGAAGCGATCTTGTCCTTCATCATCCTAAATCCTTCTTCTACGTATTCCCGAGAATTTATGTTCAATTCGCTACCAGAAATCAAATCTGAAAACTGCCTTAACATTTCTCTCCTCCAAGCACTATAACCAACAATATCCTTCTTGCTAACTTTCCCTAAATCACCAACACTACTGCTGCCCAAACTTAAATCAATATCCTTTGTCCATCTCTTCAAAATATACTTATCTAGAATAGCTTGAACATAAAGAATATTGAAGATACGTAAGCCATCAGAGCAAAGAATCCGAGCTTCATTGGACATCTTATGTGTGCATGAAATGTTTAGCGTGCTCTCATTATAAACAATTGTATGTCTAAAGGTAGTTATATCAGGATGCCAAACCTCATACACATGCTTATCCTCCTTGGCAGTATTTCAGAAATTTCGTAAACTGTTCTTCAAAAACCTTGTATGCCGTAATAATATATACTTTATTAGCATGCTTCAACAATTTTGGTTCAGTGACCATCATCTCAACATACCTTACAACAAAAATCTTTCATGTTTGCATTGCCCCTTCATTTAGAAACAACTTCAACAAATATCTGATAAAAATCGCACAACATAGTTATTTTTGAAAGCCTCCTGGAAACAACATGGTTAGTTATCTCACTCCTTTGAGCTGATATAACACCCCCAGAAAAGAAATCCTTACTAAAAGTATGGTAGCATCTTCTCTCTCAAGTTGTACAACCTATACAACCAACTATCATTGTAGCAACTAAAATTATCCATCAAATTGCAAAATCAGAAGTAATAACATATCAATTTTATATAAGAAAATGAATGCACATATACTTGTAGATGTTGGCAATGTCAATTATAAAAGTAGGCACTCTTAGATGTAAAAGTAGGTATTCTCTTTTATAAAAGTAATTGCAAATTGCATAACACACTCCCAAATATATTGAGAAACTAGCCATCCTAAGTTATATAGTTATGCACTATTAGTTATAAGAAATAGGCACTGTAGGTTATAAAACTAGGCACTGTCATATATAAAACTCAGCACTGTCAGTTATACAAACTAGGCACTCTTAATTATAAAAGTACGCACACATATTTAAGCAAAAAGAATGAACAATAAAAACATACATGTAAAACAAGTATGTTTATTCGAGAATGTCTAGTTTTAAAGCTAATAATGCCACGTTTTAAAACTGACAATGCCTAGTTCTAAAACTACGCATTTCTAGTTTTAAAACTTTGGGAATGCGTAGTTTTAGAACTAGGAATCCCTAGTTTTTAAGCAAAGGATGCGCAGTTTTAAAACTTTGGAATGCCAAAGTTTGAAAACTGGGTATGCCTAGTTTTAAAGCTGAGAATGCCAAGTTTTAGAGCTAGGAATTCCTAGTTTTTAAGCTAGGAATGTCTAGTTTTAAAATTCAGAATGCCTAGTTCTAAAAATAAGTATTTCTAGTTTTAAAATTTTGGAATACCAAAGTTTGAAAACTGGGAATGCCAAGTTTTATAACTAAGAATGCCTACGTTTAACACTATGAATGCCTAACAGTGGCAAACCTTGTAACTGTATGCATTGACACATATAAAAGTCGGCACTAACACACAAAACTAGGCACTCTCATGTTTAAAACTAGACACTACTACATACTGAAGCATAAAAAAAGGAATAAATTACCTCTTCTAATGAAACTCAATTTCGGAAACCGTATCTGTGTTCTTCAATACATGATTAAGTAGCTTGACAAAGTCTTGTTTGGACCCTAACCCGATAATACGCTTCTTTGAATTTTCCCTAAGATGCCAAATACACAACTGATACCGCATACTTGGGAAAACTACACCAATATTAGCAGCCATAGCAGCAGATTGGTCGGTCATCAATGTAATAGGATGCTTATTTTTTATAGACTTCAAGAAGGTGTTGAAGAACTATATGAATGATGTTGTTTTCTCATTCCTCAAGAATTCACAACCAAACATAACGTTCTTACAGTGGTTATCTATCCCTATAGACCGGCCGCAAATTATCTCATATTTGTTCGTACAATATGTCGTATTATGCACCAACAAATCACAAAAACAACATACTGACACCTCATCTGACTATCTCCCCCAAAAGAAACAACATAATGAGCAATCACTGTCAACCCCAAAATCAAAGTAGGAAATATCATCATTTTCTTTCCTCTGCCTAAATATCTTTATAAGTGAATTTGCGTCCCCCCATCCAAATTCTTTGATCGTAGAATATTATACGCATCCCTTGCGAACAAATGATGAACCTCCAACCTGCTTCTTCAAAACCCTCAACCCAGCAATAACGGACACCCCACTATCCTTCAACTCTTAAAGATAACTAGCATTATTCTTTGTAACTTGCCTCTGAGAACACGTAATTGCCTCTGATTAACATAAAAAAACCATGATTATGACTAATATCATGTCTGCTAATTGTCTAGCCACTCTCGTCATTCAACCAAAATTCAATCATTAACTTGCAACCGTATGAAAATCAACCTTAGTATATGCCTTTTCCCCCTTCGCTTTATCAGACTTCATTGCTTGTTTGTAGCAATAAAACTAATTCTAGTGCTTTCTCTTACATTTTACCTTGAATTTTTTATTTCGCTTGCGAACACTAAACCCCAACCTGAATGTATGATCATTGTACAATTTGAATACATCTTCTTCAGATGAAACAACACTTCCAACCAACAAATCTTTAATTGATGTTTCAACAATAACTGCATTTAAAAGTAGGCAATCTTATTGTTAAAACTAAGCACTTCTAGTTATAAAACTTGGCATTGTTAATGTTAAAAGTAGGCATTGTTATTTTTAAAACTTGGCATTGTTGGTGTTAAAAGTAGACACTGTTAGTATTAAAAGTAGGCACTTCTATTTACAAAACTAGGCACTTCTAATTATAAAACTTGGCAGTGTTACTGTCATAAACAAGTAGGCACACAAAATATGTAAATACACGCAACAGAAACAAGTAAACACTGTAGGCAATAAAAATAAGCACTCTCACCTGTGAAAGTAGGCACTCTCACTTATAAAAAGTATGCACTACTAAATAAATATGTTCAAAATACAACAAAAAGCATCTAAAAAATCAACAACCAAGAAAATGTAAAGTTTTCAATAGCAATAAACATATGCACTATCATTTCAAAACTAGGCACTATCACATATAAAAGTAGGCACTCTTACTTATGAAAGTGGGCACTCCCACTGATAAAATATGCACTACCAAAAAAATAAGTTCAAACAAAAAAAATACAAAATAATTACATAAAAACCAACAAAAAGCATTCAAGGAAAGCAACAAACGAGAAAATAAAAAGTTTCCAATGGTAATAAACATAGGCACTTACAGTTCAAAATTAGGCATTCCTATTCATAAAACTAGGCACTCTAATGTATAAAAGTCGACATTATTAACTACAGATGTTCAACTATATAATAAACTATAATGAAACCATTACCATCTTATCATAGTTAAAAATAATGATGAAAACACAAAAATTTAAAAATAAAACAAACAAATAAATTATCTAAATATATAAACAAAAATAAAAACTTGGAAGTTTCACTGTTCATAATCATAAGCACTGCTAGTTGAAAAATCAGGCACTCTTAGTTGAAAAACTCGGCATTGTTAGTTGAAAAACTCGGCACACATATATTCAGACACATACAAAAATCGAACAACAAAACAAATAAAAAAAATCAACAATGTCTTACATTTAACTTCTTCTTTAAAGCATTCCAAAAGCATAGAATCATTACCAATGCATGAAGAATGATTGATGCCCTCATAATTGAACTCGTCAACATCAGCAGACAACATAATATTACTTTCTTCAATATTCTCCGACTTTCACAATGTTGCAGACGATAATTGATGATCAATTGAATGCAAATAGCAGAAAATGACAAGAAAATTAGTGAACTGATAAAGACAATCGTGAGAGGAGAAGAAATCGTGCAAAGCAATGAGGAAATATCTTATTTTCCTGAAAAAATTGTTTGAATTGATATGATTACGTTCGTGAGTTTGAAACTACTATAATAAAATATATACACCAAAACGACATCGTTTTAATAATTGATCACACCATGAAAAGTGTAATTGAGTGCATGGTACAATTTGCCCAAGCTTTGTGACAGGTTTCTATAAACTCTCCCTTTGGAATTGTTTTAGACCGAAAACCAGTGAGTTGCAGAAACCTTCATGCTTTCACAAGAAAACCATAGCATGCATATTAAACCAAAATATGGAGCGGAAATGAAAACCTAAGTAAAGTATTCAAGTCCTAAGATAGTGCCACACAGGCCAATATAGATAGCTCACTGGCTACCATACAAGGAAAACAAAAATAATAATCCAAGTCGAGGCAAATTCAATCCAAGGCCAAAACCGGGCAACCAAGGTAATTCATAAGACTAAAAAAACACACTGGACTACTATGGTACTCCCCTTTTCATCTGAAATAATACTCAGGGAAGTTTATGTTTGAGATTCTAGAGGTCTTGCTGCATCTTGAGAACAGAGGCTATTACTGTTGAGAGTTGTTAATTGAGGAGGTCCAGGCTTGAGGTTACTTTTGAAGATTCAGCATTGGGAGCAGGAGGTGAGGGTGATGTTATCCTGGCACTGGTCTGTTTCCTTTTAGATGCATGCTACCTTGTAGATCTTCCTGGACCAATGTGTCCAGGTGTTGATGAAGTCAGAGAAGGTGGCACCAAAGTATGGAACCGAAATGAAAACCTAAGTAAAGTATTCAAGTCCTAAGATAGTGCCACACAGGCCAACACAGATAGCTCACAGGCTACCATACAAGGAAAACAAAAATAATAATCTAAGTCAAGGCAAATTCAATCCAAGGCTACAACCGGGCAACCAAGGTACTTCATAAGACTAAAAAAACACACTGGACTACTATGGTACTCCCCTTTTCATCTAAAATAATGCTCAGGGAAGTTTATGTTTGAGATTCTAGAGGTCTTGCTACATCTTGAGAACATAGGCTATTACAGTTGAGAGTTGTTAATTGAGGAGGTCCAGGCTTGAGGTTACTTCTAAAGATTCAGCACTGGGAGCAGGAGGTGAGGGTGAGGTTATCCTGGTATTGGTCTGTTTCCTTTTAGATGCATGCTGCCTTGTAGATTTTCCTGGACCAGTGTGTCCAGGTGTTGATGGAGTGGGAGAAGGTGGCACCATACAAGGAGCTATAATCTTTTGCATGATTAGAGGGTCTAGTTCCCTCACCCAGGAGTCACTAGGTAGAGAAAGATCTCTACGTCCAAGTGCGTATTCATAAATCAAAGAAGGAGTGGAAAGAGCAATCTTACTAGCCTTCTTATGGTCTATCTACTTGAAAATATTCCGAAATATGCTAGTGCATAAATTGAGTGTCTTTCTTTTAGAAAAGTCATAGAGCAAGTGAGCCCTTTCCTTTAAGACAACAGTTATATTGGTAGTAGGTAGCTAGCTTCCGAAAAATAGGCTAAACAGGGCTCTAAATGGCATTTTCAGCAGATTTGAGTAGAACCTGTTAGACTCTGGCCATACAGCTCTTGAATCTCCAATTAGAACCTGGATCACCTCATCAAAATCAAATTCCTCTTCCAATCATGTCCTTTCAGTAGCACTGAAGTGTGGGCAGCTTAGGTAGTATGCAGTTTTGGTAGGGGAGAATCAGTGATATGCCCCCTCACATAAACTTGACCATAAGTCGGGGTCTCAGTTTTGCCAAAGTCTTATGACAGGTTGGCATAGAAATTCTTAACTAAGTCTCATTTTATCGCTCTGCAAACAGTGCTAACTCCACATGGCCCATTCCCAACAACAACTCTAAAAATTTATATTATTCTAGCATCTCATGACTGACTCTTTTCACACCCATGATTTTTTTCCAAATCAGTTCAACCATCCTTAATTCAACAATCTTAGTGTAGAAATGTTTGTTTAGAGCACTCTTGGCCATGAGAGGAGCAGGGGGAGGAGTAGCAGCTTGTGCGCTTTTAGCACTAGTTTGTGACGATGAAGCTCCCTTGTGACCTGTTCTGGTCCTCTTTCTTCCCTGGCATAATCCGTGCTAGGGGTTACCCCCGTTACCTCTAGGTCTGACCTAGAGCTTCCTTTCTTTTCAACATTGTGCTCCCCCTCGGAGCCTCCCTCAATCCCTCCATAAATATCTTCTGTGGAGCGATTTATAGAACTCTCAATATGTAAAGGTGGCATTACAACAATAGGAGTAAATTCATCAATAAGATGATATACCAGATGTGCATTAGTAGGTGTAGAGAAAATCTCGAATCCCGTCTTTTTCGTGTCAGACTTAATGATGGAATCTGCTTCCAAGGTGTTGTATGTGTGAGCAGAGAGGTGAGCTTGTAGCTTATGTTCATGGCGTGACAAAGATTGTCCACAATACATTGTACGGAGCGTGAGAATTGAGAATGTCCGTTGAGCTCTCATATTGCATGTACCTGTCTAACATTTTATGAGATTAAGAACTGACAACGTTTTTAGATAGGCATCTCATACTAGTTCATCACACAGATCCCTAATACCTGTCTGAATTCTTCGAATCTCATGGGATCCAGGGACTTAGTAAGGATGTCAGCTAATTACTTTTTGTGTGTTCACACATTCCAAGCTCACAATATGCTGCTCGACAAATTCACGAATAAACTGATGTCTTATTTTAGTGTTCTTGTTCATATGTTGCAAAGGATTTTTGGTGATATTAATTGCACTAGTGTTCTCATATCACATGATTCGCTCCTTCTGTGTAATCCCATAATCAATTAACATCTGTTTTATCCCATAGTTACAAGTTCTTAGCTTCTGTAGTGGATAATGAGATACAATTTTGTTTTTTACTATAACAAGAGACCAGATTGTTTATGACCTAGAAGCACCCTGCAGAAGTGCTTTTTCTATCATCACAGTTTCTAACCCATCAGGCATCACTGTAGCCAACCAGATGAGTTGTGGTTTCTTTACGGTAGAACAACCCATACTCAGCAGTGGCATGTACATATCTCAGGATGCATTTTACCTCTTTCTTGCGTGACTCCTTAGGATCTTCTTTGTATCTAGCACACACTCCAACATTATATATATTAGGTTTTTTTCTTGGTTTATACTAGTTTTAAAAAATAGATACTAAAGTCGTCTACTCTTTTTTTTTCTCCAGATTCTGGCCATAATGCATAGCCATTGTGCATTATGCAAAGGATAACGTACAATCATTGTGCGTTATCTGTAATAACTCTATTAATCCGGCATTTTAATCTTCTTTAGTGACGTGGCTAGGACGTGGTGAAGAGGTGGTGGGGTTTGGTGCTGAGGTGGATGATAACGCACAATGGTTGTGCGTTATCTTCTTTATGTTGATTAGGAAGAAATAATTTTTGTATGTATTTGGAAAACTTGAAACATGAATAACTCTGCGATCGGATTTCCATTTAATTCATATGACTAGTCGTTTTGTGGTTCTCGTAAAGTAAATGCAACAACATCGTTGAAAAAGTGATCCCGATGCGTTTCTGGGAAAAAAAATTGTCTCGTATAGTCAAAAACTTTGACGGGGCATAACTTTGCACTCAAACGTCCGATTGAGGCGATTCTTGTAGGCATTTCATGTATTTTTTCGAGATCTATGCATCGGAAATAGCTAAAGATGGTTTGCACAAACCGTTTCCACAAACAAGTCCTATTTTTATTTTAATTTACGTTTTTATAATTTTCTAATACTTTCTCTCTTATTAACTAAAAAATTACGGCATCAATTTGAAAATTAAACAGAGGAGCAGTCTTCTTTTTGCTCTAATTAAAAATTCAAATGATTGACGTTGGTAAATATTAGGATACGTAAATACTTTATTATTAAATAAAATCTCCTGCAATAATTGTAATAATGGTTCATGTTAGGTTATTCTTAAGTCTTTTATATTATTTTCCATGAGGTCAAGGGTTCAAATCCTCTTGCATACAAGTTTTTTTTTTTAAATTGAAAGGATGATGTGGCAAATAACACACAACGGTTGTGCGTTATGGCCAGAATCTGAATAAAAAAATAAGTGGACTATTTTAGTGCCAATTTTTTAAAACTGGTCTAAAACAGGGAAAAAAACCTATATATTAGGTCTTCTATACCCATGCTGATTCACACCAGTTCCCATCTCATCCTTGTTGGTCTTGAGTGTGACACGCATTGGTGTTCCTACTATCTTTTCCATTCTCCAAACTAAACTTTTTCATTAGATTCTTTGCATATTTTGCTT
Organism: Catharanthus roseus; assembly: GCA_028651295.1. Taxonomy (NCBI): domain Eukaryota; kingdom Viridiplantae; phylum Streptophyta; class Magnoliopsida; order Gentianales; family Apocynaceae; genus Catharanthus; species Catharanthus roseus. Next base: position 23,324,489 of record JAPQWS010000153.1, on the reverse strand, counting down.
GAGAGAGAAATATGTCTTCCTTCATTTGTCTGATTTGCGATCCAAGAAAGAATATTAGTTCATCAACCATACTCATTTCAAATTTAGTTCTCATGGATGTGATGAATTCATCAATCAGCTCCTTTGATGTGGATCTAAACACTATGTCATCAACATATACTTATACAATGAGCACATGTTATGCAATCCTTTTGATGAACCTAGACTTATCCACACTCCCTCTACTGTATCCTTTGTTGAGCAAATAGTTTGTAAGCCTTTTATACTATGCTCTTGGAGCCTGCTTTATTCCATAAAGAGCCCTTTTTAACCTATAAACATGATCAACAAATCCTTTTGGTTGTTCAACAAATGTTTCTTCTTGTAATATTCCATTCAGGAAAGCACTCTTAACATCTATCTACTAGAGTGTGTGAAGTTCTTACCACATGTAATGGAGACCAACAGTCTTACAGATTTAAGTCATGTGACTGGGGCGAATGTTTCATCAAAATCCAGTCCCTCCACTTGAGTATATCCTTGTGCAACCAACCTTGCCTTACTGCGTGCGATGTTACCTTCCTCATTAGTTTTGTTCATGAATATCCACTTGGTACCAATCACATTTTCACACCTTCTGGTCTTGTGACTAGTTCTCATACATAATTTCTCTCAAACTCTTGCAACTCTTCTTGCATTGCTTTAATCCAGTATTCATCAGTGAGAGCCTCTTTGACATTCTTAGTTCAAGTGTAGCATTTCATGCTAATCATCACTGCTATCTGATTATAGTCTCCAACGTTCTTACTTCAAGTTCTTCCACCTTCTGTGATGTCAACAATGATAGCATCTACGGGGTGATTCTTCAGAAGTCTTATCTCCATTCTTCTAGATTTCTTTCTCATTATGTTGAGTGTGAGTCACACTTCTATCAACTGGAAAGTTTGAGAAACCTTCAACATTACTTTGATCTTTTTAAGTCATTGTCACTTAAGGTGTGTTGTCTTCGTCATCAACAGCTTGACCTTTTACACTTACTTTCCTGATGTTAATATCCTCAACAGTCACATTTACTGATTCCTTGACATGCGTACACACAGTATGTATGACTGTTTGTGGAGTATCCCATAAATATTCCCTCATCACTTCTGGCATCGAATTTTCCAAGAGGCTCTCGATCCTTTAAGATGTAGCATTTACATTCAAACACATGCAGGTGACTTAGCTTAGGCTTCATGCCTTTTCATATTTTATAAGTTGTTTCGTTCATCAAAGGTCTTAGAAACATTGTGTTAATAATGTGAACAGTTGTGTTAGCTACTTCTGTCCACCAACTACGTGACAGCCTCTTGGAATTCAGCATTACATGGATCATGTCCTAAATTGTTCTATTCTTTCTCTAAACCACACCATTTTATTGTGGTGTCTTTGGTACTGAGAACTCGTGACTGATACCGTGTGACTCCCATAACTTTGAAAACTGAGGGTTATCAAACTCTTTACTGTGATTACTCCTTACCTTTTTCAGAGTTGTGTTCTTCTTTGTCTGAATACTTAGGCATATCTTTCTAAATGCATGGTGAATCTGACTTGTTTATGAGAAAGTCTATCCATGTATCTTGAGAAGTCATTGACACAGACCAAAGCATACCTTTTTCCACCAATGCTTTCTACCTATGTAGGTCCAAATAAATCAATGTGCATTAATTTAAAAATATGTGTTGTGGTAATGTCTCTAACTTGAATTTGCTTGGCCCTGTCTGGTTGACCAACAGGAACTTACACTCATTTTTGAATTGAGGGATTCCTCTGACAATTTATTTGGTTCCAAGTCCTTGTAGGTGCCTATAGTTCACATGCCCAAGTCATTTATGCCACAGTTCAGCTTCTCCAGTTTGTCCAGCCAGACATAAATGTTCTTTCGCATTCATCTGGTAGTAATTGTCAGATTATGCTTTTTCCTATAATTATGCATTTTTCATTGGTCGTCACCACACAACATTTTCTTTTGTAGAAATACACTAGTAGATCATCATCATCACATAGCTAACTTATGCTTATCAGATTAGCTTTTATTCCTTCGATGTGTAGCACATTGGATAATCTTGGTATTCCTTCTACATTCAGCGTGCCCATACCAACTACTTTGTTTTTCACACCATCACTGAATGTCACACTGCCTTTATGACATACTATATAGTCTGTAAGATATTCGTTATTTCCAGTCATATGGCATGAGCATCCGCTGTCAAGATACCCTAGACTCCAAAGATTTGCTGATAGAGACAGATGAGCTACATTGTACCTCAACTCATCCTTTATGATCCAAATCCAACACATCTTGACTTCTCCATTAGTCAAGGCATGTGTGTGAATGTTTGTTCATTACTTCAGGTCCTTAATTCTCCTTTAGAATTGATGCCACACATGCCTGATCATTTTGCAGTAATCATAAATAAGTAGAAGCTTTCTAGGTTTGGATTGATCAAGTTCTCTTCTTGTCTTGACTCAAGCTGTCTTTGACAAACACTCTTTCCAACTTACCATACATTGTGTGACTACTTCCATGTTGAGTGATATGTGTACTCTTTTTTTGTGATTGAGATTTATGCCATTGTAGCCAAGTCCTCATTTCATTGCAACTGGTCTTCCCATATAGATTATTTCATCAAGTTTAGCCTTTCTAGTGTTTAACCTTGCTATTTTACCTTCAACCACGTTTACTCTATCAATTGCATCCTTGACCTGAGCCATTAGCTCATTGTTTCTTCTTTCAAGAACATCTTTTTGTTCCTGGATCTTCTTTATTCTATCCTTTACGTCTTGATGTAACTCCACAAGCCCAAGCCACTTGGTGTAGAGTAGGCTATACTTATCTTGCAATTTCTTATAGGACACTTAATTATTAGTATAGATGGAGACATCATCACTGTCATCTTGGTGATCATTGTGCATAGATGTATCTCCCAAATCTATGACCACATTCAATACAAGTGTCTCATTGAAATTAGTCACCTCTTCATCATCTTCAGTATCACTTTTCGTACCATCATCACTGAGGGTAGTGTTAATGATATGTTTTTCTTCACAGTGTTGGCACATTCTGGCTGAATGTCACTATATCCCTTACACTCTCTGTACTGTATTCCTTTTCCTTTTCGACCAGATCAAACTCCCTTTTCATTGTGCATCCTTCGGACTTAAATTTATTAGGGTCTTTCCTGTCCCTGTTATCAGTCTTGAATCTTCCTTGAGGCTTGGATGTTCTTCCAGTTCTACGAAAAAACTTCTCAAAGTCTCGTGTGAGGATCATAACCTCTTCGTTAGAATAAGGTGTGGTATTAGATTAGTTGTGTTTAGCTTTCAATGCAATGCTCTTACTTTTGGATTCAGCATCAAGATTCATTTCATAAGTCCTCAAGGATCCCAAAAGATCATTCAAAGGAAGTTTTTCGCATCCTTTGCTTCTGCAATTCTTGTAACCTTAGGATGAAATCATGCAAGTAAGGATTTTAGTGCCTTTCGCACTAGTTTCTCTTCAGAGAACTCTTTACCCAATTGATAGGCTCTATTTGCAATGTCTTTGAGCTTTCCATTAAACTCACCAACCTTTTCATCCTCTTGCATCCTTAATTCTTCAAACCAAGTAGTCAACATCTGCAATTTTGAAATTCTCACAACATTAGTACCTTTATGAATTGTTTCCAAAGTTTCCCAAGACTTCTTTGTAGATGTGCAAGTTGAGATCAACTTGAATTGTTCTCATCCACACTAGAAAAAATGGTGTTCAATGCCTTAGCATTAGCCTGGGTAGATTTTCTTTTAGCATCAGTCCATTCTGGTCTGGGCTTCACAACCACCTGAGTTAATTTAGTTGTACCATCTTCCTCGGTCTTTGTAGGAGGTTTCCATTCAATCTCAACAGTATCCCATGCAATCTCATCCAAGAATTGAATGAAAATTCATATCCTCATCTTCCAGTAGACGTAATTTGTGCCTTCGAGCAGAGGAGGTTTGGTATTATATCCACATTCCTTGATCGTCGTGATATCCCAAGTACTAACTTCCCATGATCTTCACTTGCTAGATAACTAGCACAACAAATGGAACTTAGGTAATCTGTACAGTATGACTGATTTTGTTGTGTGAGGAGTAGTGTGATACATAGTGGGAAAAGCAATAAACAACACAAAAACACAAGACACAGCAATTGGTAACGTAGTTTGGCCAAGCCTACATCTGTGGGGCTATGCCCAGAACACAATCGGCTAATAACTAGCAACTTAGTACAAGAAACACCTAACTCTTTTACACATTTAGTGTTTGCCTAGTAGAATCACTGCATACTACATTCACACACTGCAAAATTGAATCCCTTCAACTCTTCAAAGCTCCTCCGTAGAATAAGCTTCTTGATCTTGAATCTCATAAAGTCTTCAACACCGTTAAACTACAGCACAACTTCTATCTCTTGAAACCATAGTTTTCAAAACAAGAACTCCATTAACTTATGAAGGATGAACAACAAGCATCCATGGAGAATCACAGTGTTCGAAGTTTGCGACTGCACAAACTCAACCATCTGAACCGCCGTGTTCTCTCTAGCAGAATGTCTTTGAAGAATTACAGAACGACTAGTCTCAACCTTTAATAGATGCTGAGGCTGAACAATAGATCTTGAATTACCAATCCTTTTCCAATTAAGAATTTGACAAAGGACTTTGTTTCCAAAAAGACTTTTAGTTTTAATACCAACAAAGTCCTACTTCCCCTAAGTTTTGATCTTTCCTTATTCTTTATCTCTTTCTTAAGGTAAGATCTTAATTCAACTCCAATATTATAGCTCATGATCTCCAAATAATAGTCAAACAAAATTATTCAGGTCTTCCAAGTATCCTAACATAAAGCCCTGGAGCTTGTGCTATCACACAACTATCCTGTGTGGCCACACTCAAGCTTTGTGACAGGTTTCTAAAATATATATATGTACATACGTAAATACATATACATATATATATGTATATCTATGTATGTACACATATGTATATTATATACATACACAAATATATAATACACATATACATATGTATACATATGTATATGTATATGTATATATATTTATGTAAATGTATATGTGTGTGTGTATATATATATATGGTATATATACATACACACATCTGTGTGTATATATATAATGTAATACTATGGGTATGACTATAGTGAAGAAAAGTGGTTTTTCTTTACTTAAAGAAAAACCAATCTGAGCCATTGGGTTGATGATATTGCATCATGGCTATTGATTAATTTTCATTGGCTTTTGCAAAAAAAAAATTAGGTAACCTATTACACAAGTGACTTTTCTCCTTTTTTTTTAAAAAAATCATTTTTTCTTTTTTTATTAAAGATATTTGATTTTCAGACACATTAAAAACCTTTGGGTTTTCGGAGTCAAGTTTTCTAGGGTCTTCTCTCTCTCTCTCTCTCTCTCTCTCTCTCTCTCTCTCTCTCTCTACAAACCGAAAAAATCCTCTTTACCTCCCAACTCCGGTAACCCGCAGACGGCAACCTAGCTCCATCATCCCCAAAGCGTCGCCTCTATTAATTCCTCTCTCTATCTCCTTTATCTTTTCTTCTGTTGAACTCTCCGGCCGAAACCCCACCCGATTCTTCATAATCACAGGCCCGAGCTCCCTGATCCTCCCCTATCCGACGCAGAAAGGTCTCTCATCCTAAATGTCTTCTCTCCATGCTTACTTCTTCCGGCGCATGTCCGTTTGCTTCGATGACCTCTGGAGTCTGCAAGATATGGCGATTGTGAGGATAAAATAGAAATTGAAGGTGTGGAATATTACAACAAAGTAAATACAAACGTAAATGAGCAAGATTTATTTTGTTTTGGTTTATAGTAATTGAAATTTTTAGAACTAAATTTTGATTGAGGTAGAGGGATTCTGTGATTGCTTTGGAAAGTATTATTTTGTTTGCAATATTTTGTTGATGATTACTTGCTCTTATTTGTTTGTACTTAATTTTACTTCCACATTCGTTTTTTATTTTTTTTGTAGACTTCCTCTTTAAAGCCCCTGTTCTACTTCTCTCCCATCCTGATTTTGTAATTGAAGGATGTTTGAAAGTTTTAGTAAAAGATTTAGTGAGCTAGGCTTTTTGGGTAAAACTTTTTGCTACAATTTATAAAGTGATAAACTGATGATGGGTCAAGTTTAGTACCTATGGCATTTACTTGAAATAGATCACCTTTTGTATGGAAAATTATCTTGAGCCATAAGGTATCATTTGAATAGGCATATGAAAGTCTTCTGAAAATTTGTATTCAGGAAGTAAATAATGCATATCAATATCTTTTACTTCATGTTTTTAGATTGAACAATGTGGTGAATTATTCAACTAAATACGTATGATTAGCTTCAAGTAAAATTTGTCTATTTACTCATTGACGGCAATAATGAGGATTTATAAATTAGGTTAGGGCATTTGTCTTGAAAAGTCATCCGCAGTTAAATTCGTGGATGCTTACAATAGAGTAAAACCCACCAAAAAAAAAAAAACTAACTGTTACTGCTTGTGTATTAAGAATTAGTATTGGTGTTAAAATTATTTAATTTTCTTAATAGTAATTAAGATTGTTTATTTACACTTGAATTTTGGATTCATAATGATTATTGTAATTTCTTTGATGTTTATGTGCATATGAATTAGGCAATGCAATTATGTACTATGAAAATTTATGATAAATGGTTATTAATAAGGAATGCTTCACAACATTATTTAGGATAAGATTGGAAAAGAAGCTATGATATGAATATAAGTCATAGCATTGTTTCAATATATACATTGATTTGTATATCATGTTAATAGAAGGTGTAATAATGTAGGATGAAAATTTCTGAAAAAATATAAAAAAAGCTGAGAAACTATCATCTCCACATTTGAATATAAAAGAGGCTGCCATGAAAGAGTTCGGTATTTAACTTAGGTTTTGCTAATAGGTTAGGTAATATTACCTCTGATTTTTATTTTGCTTAGTCGTGAATGGAGTAATTTTTTTGTGATAGAGATTTTATTTCTATTTAGTTGATGATCTAAACCATTATATTCACTCCTAGTTTATTAAATCGAAACTGCTGATTTTGATTGCTTGCATTCTCTTTATGTTGTACCGTTTAGAAAATTATTTTGTTATTGGTATTGTAGGAGGAAAAGGTTGGCTTTCGGAGTTCTTCCCGACAGACCAACTGGAAGAAAGTCTGTCATGAAAAGAATAGACCTATATTTGAACCCTCGTGAATCTAAGAATGAGGCAGTTTCAAACAGCTTTGAGAGAGAAATGGTGGAAACAATGCCACTTCGGTAGGGAAGTCCTACGAATGAAGGGCAGTCGTGACAAATTCATAATACCGATTTGGAGATTAGAGAGGAAAAAGCACAAATCATATATCCGGGAGAAAGGAATGAAGGATTGTCGGACACATGTACAACGGAACATTTGTGGTGAGTAAAGTAAATTATAGGAACTTTATTTTGGAATAATAGTTGTTTCAAAAAATAATGTAGTTTGCTTGAAATTAGGATCCCTAAATCCAGTTAAGAAGATCTTGAATCATTTTGAAAATTCTCATGTTGAGAGTAATCTTTTTTGAATTTCTTGAACAATAAAATGATCATATCTTGTTCATGACCTTTAATATATTGTTATTATTAATTGTAGAATAAGAAGTAAATTATGATTCATATATATATATATATTTATATTCATGTATACTAATTATAAAAATGTTACCTTGAAACATCTTCCGAAAGTGAAATCCGGAAACCAACTATCCATGGTAGTTTTATATTAGATATTTCACTTGCAATTATAGATGTACAATTGTTTTAAACATTTACTTATTTTGATTATTTGTCGTTAACTACAGCCAAAGTATTTGAGTAGATGCTCTACTCATAATGTCAATGTATTTGACAAGTTGCGAGGATACTAATGAGAGAAGCTGCAAAAGACTTGGGGACGTGTGTTTTTATTGTCACAGTATGAACTTTTTATTTCTTTTTTGAAATAAACACTATGGAAATCTTTAAATCAGTAAATTTATTTTTAATTCCGGTTTCTGAATAACCTTATAGGATACCAGTTCAAAGGAAGTGCGAAAGCTTCCTAGTAGAGTCTTGTCAAGGAGAAAAACGGTAACTTTTATGATTTCGCATTTTCTTTATACCTATTTTTGGACATGCGATGTCATATATAATTTTTGTCTTTAACCTAACTTCATTTTTTTGCTCAGGTACTTAAGATGATTGATTTGTGAAGGCTTTCGCATGTTGTCAAGTAAGAAATTTTCCAGAATTTATAAAATCTTAAAAAAATCCTAGCGAGAGTGTCGTGAAAATAGTTCTACATGATTGCAACCAGAAGTAACTACGCTCTTTGAAGCCTAGAGAGTGGGTAGACAGAGAGGTATGATTTGGTTATTCATCAATGTATTTTATGAAGTACACGTTAATTTCAACTTAATTAAGATGCATGTTATTTAGGTAATAAACTTTCTTAGCACGTTATTGACTTATGTTGAAAGAAGGAAACATAACAGTAAGGCAAGAGTATGGTACTTGTCAACATGGTTTCAAGTGAGTAGAGACATACTTTCACAATCCTTACTTTTGTCCTTTTTTTTAGAGTGGATAGATAATTTTATTGAATGATGTAACGATTCTAGGTTGAAGTTGTTGGAAAAGGCAACCCGCCAGATAAGTTATATCGCTATTTTCTAGTAAAAAACGAATACGGAGGCAATCTTATTTCTTGTGAAAAGGTATATTTTGGCACTTTGTTCCTAAAATTGTTTTTCCTTTTTATGAAAGTTGAGATTGGAATTGAAAATTAATGCTTTACCTCACACATAACTAATTATTTCCATTTATGTTGATAGATATTATTTCCAATACATTGGGATAAAGATCATTGGTTAATGTTTATTGTCGATATTCTAAAACACAAGATTACAATGTTAGACTCATTACACAGTTTCTTTGCAGGAAAGAAGTCTCTTGTGAACGACGTGGTATATTTCTTATTACAAAAGTTTACTCTAGACCATTCAAAGAACAATATTTTGACATTTTCCTTAGCTACTTTTTTTTTATGTTTTTTAATTATTTGGTCCAGAGATCTGGCCTTCACAAAGCTTTCCAGCATGGATCTAACGTTAAGTACAAGTTGGACATTAGTAGTTTTCCTATCGATGAGGCAAATTGGTGCCCCCAATAGGAAATACATAAGTCCCTTTACAACATGCTTTGTTCTCCATGTAAAATGAAAAAAATGATAAGAACGATTTAATTAATTAATGTTGACATGATTGCGGTGTGTTTGTGATGAAGTTCTTAGAAAATGCATCAGACTTGAAATCCATTAAGAAACTGAAGGTACACAGAAAATCGTTGCTGAGATATTGTCATTGAATGGTTGCATTTTAACTTAAAATAAATCATTTTGAACTATAATTTTGTTTGGCTAGGTTGATTCAACATATCAACACTCATATGTATTTAAGCTATTCATGAACGATGATAATATGGCTAGAGGCACCATACTATGAGATTTGGGTTATGTTGTCGAGTGTAGTGACGGACATAAATAGGTTTACTTATAACTTTAACGGTTGGTTGAGATATACGTACTTAAACTTGTTTAAAGTGGTCATGTCACGGCATTGCCTGTTTTTTCATGGTTTGTAATCCTTACAGGAACTAAGATACGATTTTTTTCCTTGGCCTCACACTGACAGTTGACTAGGAGCATGAAAATGGCTTTAGTTGCTTTTTTTGGGAGTTTGTATCTTTATATTACAAGAAATGTCGTTGTGGGTATATGATGTAATTAGCATTTTTTCAGTGTTATTGCCTAATTGATTTTACTGATATTGTCATTAAATTGGAGGCTGCCATTTTTTTAGTGTTTTTTCTATACCTAATGTTTGATTTTTTTATTTTTTTTTTTAATTTATCCCACTAGAGCTTGGGCATAAGCATTAACTTAGAATAGACTAGGGCTTCAGTTATAATGTTGTACTTTGAAGCCCATATTCATTACTGACATTTACACTAGTTGTATTAAACCCGAGAAATTGGCCATTCGGCCTAGTTCGAAAATTTGTTGTTTTCTTTCATAATTTTGGGGTTGATCTTGTACAGCCCCAATTCATATTTAATTTCTGAAACCTAATGAATAACATAAAATGATTTAATGGGCCATAATTTGGAATTTGTCAATACCGAAAAATTTTGAAAACGTACATAAATCATTTGGGTTCTTGACACCTACATAGTTTGACCAAAAAATTAAAAAAAGAGTTGAAACAAGGATACGCATTGTACGTTCTTTTTTTCCTATTTTTGGTAAAAAATGCTAGCTACATTAGCCTTATCATTTTAACAATTTCATAGAAAAACACAAATAGGCATGGGAACTGTAAAAGCATGTTGAACAAGATAATAAATGTAGGGTCCCAACCTATGTGAACATATGAGTCTACCTATTTCAAAAAAGCATTAAATGACATGGTATTTACCTCACAAAACAGCTCTTCTTCTCGCGTTTACTTCTAATAACTAAACCCTTTCCCACCGAATTGAATTAAAATTGAAAATTGGAGATATATAAAGGAATTAAAGATGGTGCAGTACAGTTGGAGAAATATACATTAAATTCGATAAATTTATGTGTAAAATGGCTACTACCTCAAGTCGGAAATATAAGACCTTTTAGTAAAAAATGGATGGTCAAATTTATAAGTTCTTTGACACAATTTATAAGATTAAAAGACATAGTTTTCGTACCAAGTTAATTAATCTGTGAGCAGGAGGAGGTATATTATTACATAAAATTACTGATTTGACAACGCCGAACCTTGTTCAACGGTCCACATTACATATGCATGGAAATTATAAAATTTGGTGTTTTATATGCCATTAATCTGGTGGGGGTCTGGAGAGGTGGGAGGTTGGGGGCTGGTCTTGCCCGATGGTCAATAGAATCCTTCATAATGATCCTTTATTCGACCACTAGGTGAGGGTGAATGGGAGCAATTAGGGGGGGAGAGGGGTGCTTAGGGGGGATTTGTGATAGGTTTCATTGGGAGCATTCATTTGGGAACATTGATTTGACCATACATAGGTACATTCAATGCTTCCATTTATGTGTGCATAGAAAATGAACAAACTTTGAATTTCAAAGGACAATGACTCGGTAAGGGGGTATAGTTGTTCATGTGAGTTTAATTTTAAAATCGGATTACAAATTCATTACTAAAAGAGGATGTTATGCCAATTACTTGAATTCCTACCTATAGTCTCACGACATAAACAAGTAAAATTCTCAACTAGTATTTTTTACAAGACAAGTGTTTATAAGACATGAGTTTATTCATATTTTTATTGTTAAATTTAGTATTTTGGTACCGAATGAATTCAATTTCATTTTAATTCTTTTTTTTACTACAGGGCTCGAGAATGAAGTTTCGTGTCAGAGACTGAGTTGGGGTGGAGGAGCATGAAGATGGTCTCCATGGATCATAATTTTCCAACACGGCCATTGAAAGATTGTTTGGGAACGGTGATTACCGGATCAAATACGATAATCTTCTAAAAAATGAAACTTCAAGGAAAAAATTAAAAGAATACGTGGATCCTTTTTTTGTCTGTCCTCCACCTCCTCTTATTCAAGATGATTTTTACAACTTTCATGAATGCGTTGACGCTTATGAAAATGATGGCTGGTGGTTTGGTACAATATCTGGAAAAAAAGGTTATGACTATTATGTCTATTTTCTTAGACACGAGGTTGAGAAGGCATACAAGCTTCACGACTTGCGTGTCCATCATGAGTGACAAGACGATATTGGTTGCTGGGTTCCTTGTAAAGGGTATAATGAGAAGATAAAAACAACGAAAAATTCAAAGCAAGTTCAAGCGCTGATGCTTTAAGTAGTAAATCCGGGCCAAAAAACCGTCAGTGGATTATTGTTGGCTGTCCGTTTTTTCTTTTATTATTACTTTATTAATTTGGCTGTACGTTTTTTCTTTTTTTTTATTAATAGTTATGTATTATTTTCATCGTCGTATGTATCTTAAAATTATAAAGTTTATTAAGTCTTTCAAATTGCATCATGCCAATTTAGGGTGAAATTATAAGTATTATTTTTTCCCCGATAGTTAAAAAAAATGAGCAAAAAATAGATTTTAAAAAGAAAATATTAGTACAATAATTAGAAATATATGGAAATATGACCTAAAATACATCCTACATTGATGGATTTTTTGAAATAAAAAACAAAAAAAAAACCATAGAAAAATGGCCATACATAAAAATTCATATTAAAATACAGCAGGTTAACCCTCAAACCAAACACTCAAATCACTACATACTTTTATTTTGCGGGCATGCAACCGCTAAGATGGTAGATCTTCATCATCTTCACTGCTTGTGTACCAAGTTTGCAAAAGTTCGGGATCAAGTGGCTACGAAATTATTAGAGTATGAGTCAGTGAATATAAAGAAGTGAATGTGTAAAAAAAAATTGGTATATATCGACTTACTGGTGAAGCTCGTTACGCAATTTGTAAATTTATCTACTCTAATTAAATACTAACACCTTTAAGCATTCACATTGTCTCAACAAATTAGTGTACCACTCACCGGGGACCTGTATATCAAATCTATTATTAAGAAAGAAGGAACGTTCTCATTCATCATAATCTTTTAGATAATGAAATATTCACACAAAAAATATTATCTTAACAAATTAAAATTTGTTTATTTTTAAAATTTACTGGGGCGGAGTTGTCGGTTTCAAGCCAATCCAGAGCATCTGGATAATATAAAGCCTGTCGTTTTACCTTACCATTTTCCCCTACAATTTTATACAACCAGTTCAAATGCCAAGCTGGGAATTTAGTCGATGCCAAGTATTATTCATCCTTGACATATGAATTATGAAACCGCTAACATTTAACTTTCTTAACGTTACTTCTATATTAAACAATTGATTAATGTTACTTCTATATTAAACACTTGATTAATGATACAATATGTTGGAATTGTAAAATCAAACATTTACCTTGCCAGATTCATTGCAATTCGGGGTATCCTTAGAATTATTTCCTCCACGGTTCATACCAGATAGAGATCCTTCTAGGAAATTTTTTGTTGGAGAGCTGATTGGAATTTGTTGCCATTTTTTTGTTTACAAAGATTTGTTGATCGACCTTACTTTCCTTTTCCTTTTTTGGAATATTAGGATGCAGTTGGATTACATAGGGTCGCTTACAATCATGTAGTACATATAACAAGAGAAAATAAATAATTTAGCTTTTCAAGACTTTTAGTTTAAAGGCTTTTTTGGTGTTCAGGTGCACAATAAATATTCAATATGTTTTTGTTTTATTTTTTTCCAAACGTACAATAGCTACTCGATTTCGTTTTTCCTTCATCTGCCTTATTTTTGTATTTCATAAACAAAAATTTCATCACTCCATTGCTCGAGAATGTCATTGTTCTCGACTGGTGTCAGAAATTTTTATTTTTTATTTTAATGTTCTTACATTGACTTACAAAGTAAAAGCCATTCACTATAAACTTAATATTTTAAATCGCCTGTGCCAATTTATTGTTCTCATGATTATTACTCAAATCTTGGGCAGGATGTAGACAAACTTTAGCAAGCAAAAAGCTGATTTTATGTCTTTTTGCCCTTCACGTTAAAGTTGGGTTGTCATCTTCAACCAGCATCACAAGTAATCTCCCTTCATTAATTGGCTTATTTTATTTATTTATTTTAATCTTTCAACACTCTCTCATTTTTTCCCCTAAGCCAATATATAGAATGTCATTTCCCTCCGTGTTAAATATAACAAAGGGTTTTTAGCAAGAGGATAGAAATTCTTTAATTAAAATGAAAAAATTACAATAATACGATATATAATTTCTTTTTGTTAGATGAAATAATTTATTTTAAGAATTTCGCCCGAAAATATAATACTAAAATATATTCAACCGATAATTGTTCGTATGTAAATGGCATAATCATCATCGTTTTATTAAATAATTTTCAAAGAAGCCCTTCTTACATACAAAGGGCAACATTAGAGAATAAGTACATCTCAATAAGCAATATGGCATTCAATTGACATAAAATGCATCTCTACCAAATACATGATAATTCAATCTTTTATTTTTTGGACAAAGCCATGTGAATCTTCATCAGATACTTCGATTGACTACAGGAAAAAATTGTTGGATAAAGAAATTGGTTAACGGGTCTTACCTCATTATCTATAGGACAAATTATAATCTTGTGTAGTGACTTTCAAAAGGATCTTCAAATCTTCACACATAATAATCACATCGAATTTTTTACCCAAAAAAAAATGCATTTAATGTATTTGTACCCAGGCACAGTAAAGTTGGTTCTTTTATTTTTTGGACAAACCCATTTTCTTTTCAATATTTCTTGTCAGGATTGTCATTTTCCATTTTGATCATTTTAGATGGTTTGCATGGAAAATATAAAATGGCTGATTTCATATCACATATCAAACATGCCCTCATTTTTCTACATTCTTGTGTAGTCACTTTCAATAGGATCCAAGCATAACATAATTTTTTTCTATAATCTAGCATCGAGAGAACAATATTAACTACTCCAGGAAACGGGAATTGTATAATAAAATTATAGGATTTTCCAACCCAAGTACAAAACATGGACCAGTTCGCATAACTCTGAATAGAGAATAGATTAATATCAAACAATCTTAAGTTCATAAAAATTTCAATTAAGCGATGCTCAATAGTACATTATGTAAAGTTTAAAAAGCACTCGATAAATTAACTAAAAAATTATGAAAAATAACCACACACAAATATTGTTCAAGTTATTGTTAAATAAAATTGAATAAATCATTATGTGTGAATATCACAATTCTCTCATACCTTATATCGACGAAGAAGCATCACTTCCACAGCAGTATCGTCGAACCGTCCTTTCAATTATTGCACTGTCAAACTGCGAGAAAAAAGTTTAAATAAATTTACATAAACGAATCATAGAAAGTGGCCCATTATAAAATTTAATTAAAATCAAAGCATAAAAATATATTGAGATAACCGTTTTTCACATTTCAAAATATCATTAACCCTAAACCCCCAAAAAAAATCAACTAACTATTTGTTTAATTTTGCAAATTCCCACACACTTTTCGTACACCCTTATTTGCAATCCCATCACCATTCGCAATAGATCCTTGTACTCCAGCGGGAACCTATCAAACTCAATTAACATTATTGATCGTTAAACCTCTAAATTAAACCCTAAACCTAAAACCAACATTCTATTAAATATGTAGGGTGATATTTAATACTCATGATTTCAACACCATCGGGTAAAACTCCATCAAAACATTGTTCAGGATTTTCAATCAACTCCTCTTGTGTGTCCCTATATTCACCAAAACATTGAGCCGCCCCACCTTTGCTGCTTATTTTGAAGTTCACGGGAAAGTAATATTCCAATTCCATTCTTAATGTTAATTCCCAATGGTACTTTACTAATAGGCCCCAATAGTCGTTTTTCAACAAACTCTGCATAAGTCTTGAACTCCGGTTTTGCTACAAGGATGTATTTCACTAGTATTCCATTTATCAATGAGGCTACATCCTCTTTGGAAATAAGTTCACAGCATTGCATATTAGCGGCAGGTGGACCGGGCTTTATCGGCACTCCATCTTTAAACCCTTTTTTACTCACCCTATCACTGGGGTAAAAAAATCTACCCATCGGACTATCCAGGAGCAATCATGTTGCATTCAACCGCTTTGCTGGCTTGGCACTCTGCAGGTAAGTCAAATAAATTCCACGGAGCAAATACAAACTTATAAGACAATGCAATTGATTAAATATTGAATTCAAGATAATAAATGAAACTGTGACATTTAAATTTTCATCATTAAAATGAAAACGAAACATCAAAATTATACAGTTTACATCCAATGAATCAAGCTTGCTAATGTATTCTCTCAAAGATATGCAAGTGGTAGAAAATATTCGAGTGGGCCTATTCTTGCTTCGCCACCTTCGCATTCTTGGGAACAAGTCAAAATCCAAATTCTCAACTGGAATGTAGCAAGATTTAAGACCTCATATGCCTAAACCTATACCCAAATAAAATCTACTAATTAAGAAATTTAAACTGAAATAATGAAATAAAATTTAAAGTAATCAGCATTAAAAAAACCATTACTAAACAAGAAGTTAATATTACCTCCCAAATGAAATTGAAGCCACCGAAACTTTTTGTTTTCATTCTCGACATGGGGCACATGAACCGGTACAGAACTCCCATTCCAGCATGGCCCCAATCAAAAATTAAATATATGTCCTCTAGTGCTGGAAGGCACCGAAGATGAATTGTCTCGCCGGTATTACTAAATAATGTTCTTCCAAGCACATACAATATGAAACACTGAGTCAATTGATCAATTGCAACATCATTACTTTGGTCTATTTCTCTATTTTCATAATATTTCCATATTTCAACTAGTGTCACTGACCCTCTAGCAGTGGCGGAAGGAACCCATCCAAGCATTTCGCGTATATAATCTGTCATTTCCCTAATATTAATATCCCGTGGTACCTGGTTACCTCCGACTTGTATGGATATGATTGCAGTAAAATCAAGTGGTATTACGGTGATCTCCCCAAATGGTAGATGGAAGGTATTGTCGCATCCCACCACCTTTCGGCCAATACAAACAGAATCTTCCTATCTTGCTCAACAACGGGGATTGAATCAATAAAAGTACCAAATCTAGCAGTTATTTCTTTACTTTTAACAGCTTTTGGAAGGGTTTTCCACCACAACTTTATATCAATATGTGATCCCCGTACGTATATGGGATATCCATTCTAAATAAAATTAACAAAATATTAAAATTAATCTGCATAAAAAATTTTAAATCAAGGTTTTTCTCAGTACTACTAACATAGTCTCCCAGTTGCACCCAAGAATGAATGATGCAACTCTGGATCGCGAAGGAGATCAGAAGGTAAGTATATATCGGACTATAATGGACGGTATCGGGGCCTACATCCCGTTCCAGACGCAACAACAATCTTGCATCCATCCATTCGGTAACACAAACGGTGGGTATAGGAAAATTATCCTACCAACCAATAATTCGTATATAACTATTTCAACGAATAAACCTTAAACAAACCAATATCATAACTTATTGATCAATTTAAGGATGTATTGTCGCTAAATTTCACAACCGAAAACCAATTAATTTTTTATTAGGCTAAATTTCACAACCGAAACCCACTTAATTTTTTATTGGATATAATCTGACACAAAAGGAAGTACCTTTTGACAGAATGATAATATTATATTAAATTAACATAATTACATTACACTAATCAATTGAATACAGAAAATACAATCCGTTCACACTTGGCAGTTTTAAATTCAATACAAAGTTTGCATTCTAAATAATAAAATTAAAACAGTATAAAAAGTATATATGTATTTGCAGATTACTAATAGCCACAATTATTTCTAAATTTCAAACATAATTAACGATCAATAATGGGGGAAATGTGCAACTTTGGCAACCAACATTTAGTAATCAATTCATGAATCTAGTATTAGCAATTTATACAATATAACAATAACATTTTTACCATATATTAAAATGTATTCTTTAAAGTAAGTTTAAAGTTTGATATAACACAAACTTACAAAAAACATATCTAATAATCAATTCAAACCTAATTTAACCCCATATACCTATAATATATAATGTATTGGACATACAAGGAAAAAAATATAATTTCATGCTTAATGAAATTGACATTTACGAGGAAAAAATGTAATTTCATGCTTTATGAATTTGACTTACACAATTGAGTGATTCTTCAATACTCAAATAATAACTAGCCCCAAATAGATAACTCTTCTTATAAAAAAAATAAGCTAATGTAGTCCTTTGATTCTTGAAAATGTTGGCACCAAAATGAACTATGTCAGACTCAACTTTGTCGGTTACATGTCATTGAAGAAACAACTGTTAAACACAATTTGCCTTAGGTTGGGTTGGTGATATTTACTTGGAGGATTTTCGGACAATGGTGAGGAAAGATGGGTAAAGAGAAAGAGATGTAAAAGAGATGGATTTGGTAAAGGATATAATACAATGATTTAGATTGTTGGAAGGGTATATCGGTCCTCTAACAAAACATCCAAAGATATATATTGGGTTTGGGCTACCTATCCAATTAAAATTCAATAATGGACTCACAACCCAACCCAACATATTTGGTATTTTAAAAAACTCAATACAAGACAATTAACCAAAATAAGCCCACTAATTAAGTCACAATGGGTTGGGCTGAAAATTTTACCATTGGGCCAATTTATTTTAATTAGAACATAGTTTTGTGCTTAGTGCAGCCTGGACCAGGAATCCTGCAAATTATCCATAATTATAATTTAAAAAAATAATTTTATTTCTTTCGAACAAATAATTATTTAAACAACTTGATTATTTTTTAGTAATATGGGTTTCACAATTACCGTAGTTTGGTTGTGAAGCCAATTCAAAAGCACTACTTTCACAAATTTCATTATTTCCTCTGGTATGAAATTGAAGTGGTTGAGTGCAAATCCGGCGATTATGACCATCGGTTCCCCTACATGCGATTATCTCATTCATATAAAATATAATTTCATAACACAATAATTTGATTATTATAAATTATCAAAACATTACCTGCAATTGCCCTAATAAATGGTTGGTTTCATGGCTTTGTTCCTCTTCTCAATGTGATCCCTTTTTGCTCGCACTTCTTCTGGATCTTTCACACTAACAAAACTTTTCTCTGTGGCACGAACATCCATGGATTTTTTATCAATCCATATCACCTTCAATCTCTTAGTTTCACGGACTATCGAACCCTTCAAATGATTAGTCCCCCCGTCTACTTGAGACACGTAGTAACATATCTGGGCACACATCCCGCTCAACATACCATGTCGCACCTGTTGGCTTACACCTTCGCTTACACCCATCGACGGGGCAACAGTGGATTTCTGAGAAACTTTGCGAGACTACCTCGGGTAAATGTACGTGTCTGGAATTGTCCTTATATTCCCCAAACACATCACTCAGAATATGTGACTACATGGAATTCCTTAAGACTCGAGTTTCATACATGAGAATTACATCCTACCACTGTTTATAGATCTTCCACTATCCAAATTATCTGTTGTGAGTCGTACTTCGTAAGAAAATATTTTATAGAGTCCCCTAATTCAATCTTTTGGACCTCGGAGTATAAACCTTACCTTCTAAGTTGTTTACTAACCATGTTGAACACACCCCTGGTTTATGATTCCAAAGTGTCTTTCTCAAGAGCGATGAGCTCTACCATTAATACAATAGTAGTATTCTCAGTGATAAATGTAGCAGATGCAGTAGTGTGTCTGAGTCCTGAAATAGCAAGCTGAAATGATCGTAGAAACTTGAACAAATGCATCTTGTGTTAGTATATGCCCTAAGACCAATTGACTCACATTTATGATTTATGAAGCACGTATTTTTTTAATTGTATTTTATGCTCTTGGTCATCAAGTATGTGACTTAATAGTAAAACCCTTATAGCTAATAAAATACTATTCTTATTTGTCCCTAGTTTATTACATCTTGTAAACTAGTGTGAAGTTGATTGATGTTCAAGTTTTACTGATCATGAATATAAGATATAAAATCAATTTATAAATACATATTGAGAATATTGTATTGGACATGACCCAAAGTGAAGAAGAAATGTTGCATGTGTTTAACTTATAAGTATTTCTTCTCAGTTTTATATTTGGTGTCCTTTGACCTAATGTTTCTAATGTTTCTTGCATGGGAAGAAAATATGTTTTGACATAGTCAAACATCGCTTTTAATTAGGTGATCATTATGACTATTGGTTGGCTTATTTTCTTGTCATGGCTTGAATATTGGAGACAATGAAAGGGATTTGTCCCTCTCTTTTTAGAGAGAGATATCCATTGGCCCCTTGATAAGAAAGACTGGAAAATATGCATGGCCATGCTCAAATAAGTATTAATAAGGTCTTATTAATATTATTTGTTGGAACAGTCTGCCTAGTGATCAAGTAAATGGTTAATTAAGTTTTTATAAGGATGACTTGGCCCATGCCTTATGCTTAATTAGGATATCGTGTGACAAAAGGACTAAATATTAAATCTGATGCTAGGTTATTATTACATTTACTTAACTTGGGTAAGCATAATGTCTTGCTAGAGGCCGCTTATGTTTTATGAATAAATGTCTAGGACATTTTTCATTAACTGCCAACGTTAAGTGAACCTACAGGGTCACACGCATAGACGATCTTGTGAGCATAATTTTCACGTTCAATGAATCTAGATTGTGTCCAGATTCGTTGAACGTATACAAAAGGGGAATCAGATTCCATATTGTATTTTCTGGTAAGTTAATAAGTAATTAATTTTATTTAATCGAATAAATGAAATTAATTACTTAATATTATTCATCCAACCGTTGGATGATTATAGGAATAGACGGACGAGATTAAACTGTCATTAGATGACAGTTAGGGTTTTCATATTGACAGCTATAAAAGGTTATGTTAACCTTTTCTTGGTTGCCGTCCTTATCTGATTAAAGAAAAAAAACCCTAAACCCTAGAATGGCGATATAGTATCTAGCCTCCTCTCTCCGAAATACGACCGATTACCAGATAGTCAGGATCAGTTCTGAACAGTTTTCAGAACACAGAAGGGGCTAGCATCCCGATCGCTTGTAGAGGAGTTCGTCGCGTGGATACCAGTAGAGGGCGAAACGTACAAAGCAGCACCTCCACAACGAACAATCAAAACATTGAGGTAATTTCTATCCAATCAGTTTTTCTAGTATGTGCAGATCCTGTTGGTGGATTTCCGTAGTTTTATTTTATTTTGTTTTTGCCTACGGATTCCAACATCTTGTCCATCAGGTACCTCTTCAAATATGCATTCATCGACACACATTGTTGTGTAGCCCTTATCCCGGCAAAGAACTGTCCATGAAGATATGATCCCGTCCATCGAGCCCTTTTTTGATGCAGTTTTGCCACATTATTTTATTTCTAAACCACAATTGTATACTAACCTCAATCAGTAGGATTCAAACTCAACTGTCCCATATTTTTTCTTCATCAGGCGACCGAATCCTGAATTGAATTCACGACAATGCGCCTTCATGCTAACATTTCGCATCAAGTGCCAACTATAGACTCTGTGTCTTGCATCCGGTAATAAATTCTTCACCGCCTTCCTCATCACATTGTCACCGTGAGTAACTACTGAACAAGGCTTTTTTCCATTCATGGCGTCTAAGAATGTGTTCAATACCAACTGATACGTCTCAACCGTCTCGTCAGATAACAATGCACATGCAAAAATGTAAGTCAGAAACGGTACGTGATAGTGCTCTCTAACAAACTCTGCAACAACATACTTCTTTGTCTTACAATCATACCTCACCCTGAAACATGCTTGGCATCCTGTACGTGTCACAACCTTTTGTTTCCTGCTTCGGTTCAGATTATTCAACCACTTGTCTTCTCAAAATCCATGTCTGCTGCACAAAAATTTGTGATATCTTACAAAGCCTTTGGTCTTGTCTACTTTTCGATCTCCTCTCCTCACGCTAAAACCAACGCATCTACTATACATGTTGTAATAATAATCAGCGTCCTCATCTGACTCGAACATCATGTTCACCACTTGTTCTTCGGTAATGTCATTCACACCATTAAAATCAAACTGAAACAGAAAATTCCATGTTCCTTCGTCTCTTTCTGTTTCAACAACAATTTCTTTAAATTCAACTTTGCTATCTTCTGATATTATGTTACGATTCATTCCCCGACTTCCAAATAATGAACATTTACCTCCCAACCCTTCAACATTTATATTTTCCATTTCATCTGAATCTTCTTTATCTAAAACTTCCATTCTTGCTCCACCTTTGATTTCAACACTCAAGTCGATCATTTTTCCCTTTCCCTTCCCTACTTCGCTATGTAAATTTGTTGCTCTACCCCTGTCATGTTGCCTTTCTGCTCCAATTGTCAAAGGTCGATTCCCACCCATTGCGTTCGCCATCCCAACTGAATTCCAATAATCGCTAAAATCATCTTGAAACATTTCGGATATAAAATCATTTATTATATCATATTGACTTGGATTTCACCCATTATTTAGTCTAGAACATGTTCAATCATATGAAGTTTTGTTTCCACATTGTGTTAACAACATCAAATTTCATAAAACTGTGTAACAAACGATGGTAATTAAACTCTTGCAATAACTGTGCAAGAACAACCAATTAAATCTTCATAACTCTTATATACATTGATAATAAACAAAAGATATTAGATTGATTTTTTTCATAAGTACAGTTTTTTAATCAACCCAATTTTAACATTATTTCCGTCAAAATGATGCATAACCAAATCCAACACAAACGATTATTTAAGTAAGCCGAAAATATAAGTTTTATCACATCAAAAAAATAAATTTCAGTTTCATGTTTCATGTCTTCTATACTGGTCATTACTTTTCATACGCAATATTTCAACTTTGGTACATAAGTTATACTTCTACAATACATAGAGTTGTGTATCATGTCTTCTTCACTGGTCATTACTTTTGATACACAATATTTCAACTTTGGTACATAAGTTACACTTCTACAACACACAGAGTCATGTATCATTTAAATATCATGACAACCGTTTATTATTCGAATTTTTCGGTTTGGTAACTGTAAATTTTCTTTCCCATAAAATAAAAACTTGAATTTTTCATGTTCTTACCTTCAACTTCATTCCTTCTTCTACTCTTTATCTGTGTAGGCTTCTGTTTCTATTCTTCAATTTCTCTTCCTCTTTCTATCCTATTTATCACATTAAAATTTTATCACACTTTTTTTTCCTACGAAATTTCTTTCCTTTCTCCCCTCAAACTTTTTCTGAAATTTTTTGATGGTTTAGCTTCAAATGAAGCCTTCAAACATCTTCATTTTATAACTACTCCTTCCAAACCCAACAACAACCATTAAATTTAATTAATTCAAACTTTCCCCTTTTGCATTTCATCTTGCAAAAAATTTCAGATTTTACGGATTTTATTCCTACTTTTATCTTTCATTACTACTACTACACCTAACTTTCAAATTGGATCTTCTATCCATTATTTCCCTCTATTCTAGCTTTCTTCTTTTTTTTTTTTTCACTCGTAACGGCTAACAATCGGATGAATATATCAACATAAAACCAACTTGAAATGATAACTGCCACGTGTCACTATCCTATTCGTCCGTATGCTTTTCTTCACCTACAAAAATTTGTCTATTCTTCATGTTAGAAAGTTCAATAATATTATAATATTTATTGTAGTACAATCCGCCAAAATACATTAACATAATCTAACACAGTGCATAGTAACATAACATAATCGGCCTAGCATAAACATAAACATAGCGTAAAACCTAACTAACTAGTTGACTACACTTGCATAAGAACCATGCGTTCCAGTTAACTTAACATACAACCCCATATTCGACCTAATATAACATTAGATATAACTAAAATAAAAACATAATAGCAGAAGACAAAACAATCAAAATGAATCCAAGCATGAACTCCATATTCTATATAACATAGCGTACTAAAGTTATAACCTCTAGTAAAAGCAGTGAAATAAATTTGATAATTAGCTTGCATGATAAGGTAACATCTACTGAGATGGTATAATGATAATGCTGATAACAGATTCAGAATCTTGAGACGAAATTATGTTCTCATGATCATATCATCGATTAAAATAGGATTTGTAACACTCACTGAGGTAGAAATATGATTTAGTGGAATTGATGGCCCTTCCCCAGAATTTGCAAGTGTAGTTGAATTTCGTTTTGCTACATCTAAGTGACATTTGGAAGTAAGCTTATGTTCACCAAAAAACAAGTCATCCAGGGTGCAGTAAAACCTTTCTCCAAAAACTGCATACCGTTCTGCGAATATGTGTTTCTAGAATGTATATTAATTTATAATATACGTTCTTCATTGCTTATTCTACTATAGTATAGGTTGAATTTTTATGGAAACTTACATATGTGAAAATCTCCTAACAATCTTCATTGACTGATATTGTCACTCTATTCGAATTTATATTCTAGTTGAACCAGGATTGACGTAGTACGAAGTCGAACTGACAGTATCTAGTTTGTGATTCTTCCATCTTTTCGACCACCATTCTTTCTGTTTACATCATTGGAATTTAGCTATGTTGCTACTTTACAAGTAAACTACCCATGAACACTATTAGGAAAGAAACTGTCTCCAATCATATCCTTAATTTTCTGTAGCAGGCGATGCTCAAATAAACGTGTCCATCCTCCACTAAAAGGAAAGACTTGTTGACAATAAATTTCAGGAAACATATTTAAGATGGTGGAATGATGTTAGTCGACTACACAACTTAAGAAATTCCCAGATGGGTGAAGTGCATTTCATTTATATAAAGGGGTTAAGTTACATAGAGAAATATATGCATCTTATAAGGACATATGAAAATCTACACACCGTCAATTCAAAAAGGAAATGCAAATATATGCACTATCAGTTCAAACCACAACTAGTTTGTAAAAAGTAATATGTGTCTAGAAATCACTTAGGGTTTAGGTGCAAATCTAATATGAGTTTATTATATTAGGAGATACATGTATCAACTTGCAAATTTAGACAGTGAGCAGTCAATTTCGAATCAATTCAATATAATGGTGGAATATTATCTCGTGTATTCGACTGCAAAGATATATCACAGATGGTTGAATTTGACATGTTGAAATGGGAACAAACAACTCACACTCGTTTACAACAACATATTTGTCCAACTAATGGTTCATGAGCTATTTTTGCAATTTCAAATAACTATTATAGTGATTGATTGACAATAGAGGAAGGGAATATATTATCCTCATAACACGCAAGGGTATATGTTCTCTTTTTGCAAAAAGAATGGAAATTGAACAGATAAGATTCTTCAAAGTATGTTCGTAGGATCGTTTTGCACTACTACTTTAATATCTCCATAATTTAGTCCACCTTAAATAGACATTCTAGTTCATGATTTATATGTGGAATATGGGTAGTCCACTTCATCAAAAAATGGCACATATATGTGAAACAAATGAAAGAATGAGACGATCTGAACTATTGATTGTTGACTATGTTGGTAACTGGCCCGAAGAATGGGAGGATGAATTCTATCATATTCTTCTTGAGCTCGCTCTTGAAGCACACTTTGGGAAGAGAATACCAGAATGGATGTATGCTAAAGTTGCCGAACAAAAGAAAGAAACACCAGGCTTACCATTCACTGATTATATTGTTAGCAAAGAGTTTGATCATTGTCGTGTTATATTCTATCAATTCAAATTCATAAGGGAAACTTTAGGGTGGTGAAAGGTTGAAGATATGCTTAACAAACATTAAAAAGTGTTAAAACACTAAGGATCAATTCCTAAAAAAATTTTCTGTGTTGTGTTAAAGCAATAAACGTGTTGTTAACACAGTTAACACAATAGAAAAGATAACTAACAAAGACCAAGAAAATTGGTAACGCAGTTAGCTATAAAAGCCTACATTTGTGGGGCCATGATCATTGCCCGATTCACTATCATCAGAGAAATACAAAGTGATAATTGTACAACTCTAACAAGAACATAATTCCAACACCAGCAACCAACACCGATTATTTGACACACAACTTAGTTGCGTATTAGACTAGCAACACTCAGTCTAATACCCACAGTAACATTATAATTTCCAGAAGCAATCTAACCGTTCTAGCCCACTAACTACTGCAATTCAACACTTAAAATAAAATAGTATTGGGTGATTTTCAGTGACACGATACAGCTACAATAAGTTGATTTTTCATCAAGTAAAACTTCTGAAAAATACCCGAACTCTTCACTACTCTCATATGTGCATGCAATTGTAATTGCTTAAAAAAAGAATGCCCAAAAGCTTATTTATAAATAGCTGTAAAAAGACTTATGTTGAGAGAAGAGACTTTCCCTCTAACTCTGCTTCCTTATTAGGAGCTGTACCAAATCCTCCAAGAATTCCAGACTTCAAAGATATAACTTGAAGAACAAAATATAAGGATAAAGCTAGGAGATATAGAGCTACTAATTTAAATAAACTTTGCTAGGATAAAGAAAAACTATGCCAACCAACATAACATTGGGAAACTAGTTGCCTAGCAATCTCCCCTGTTGGCATTGTTTGGTTCAAAACCACGTCCTCTATAAAGTATTATCACAAGCAAAGATTATTTGAGTCAAAGACAAGTTGACCACACCAAGGAACCAATCAGATAACACAGTCATTAATAAGATGAGCAAAAGAAATTCACAGCATAAGATTATGTCAAAACATCTTGATAACATAGAGTGAAAAACTAACAAAAGACAACACTATCTATTAGCAACATAGGAACACCACATTCTGTGAACACATAATGGAAAACTAAACAACAGAATATCCAGAACAAACAAAGCAATCCAAAAAACAGTACCAAATAGCAACATTAGGTAGAAATGAGAAATATCCAACAAAGCAAACCCAACAGAGCAAACAGGTTCTAGCTAATAATAGTAAGTAGCTCCCCCTGAAAATGGTACTCCTCCTTTTTGAACCAGCAATGACAGTTATGGATGAGATTCTCAGTAAGTAGCAAATTCAGCTCAAAGTTGTAACAGTTAACCTTGACGAGAGATAACCTGCTTTTGAAACTCTTGAAACTGAACCCTATCAAAATACTTTTGATGCTCAATAGTAGAGGTGAAGACAGGCAAAAGTTGCTTGGACTTGAATGACTTAAGAGGGGGCTTAGATCTGGCCTCAACTTCTCTTACTTTCTTAATATCGGCTTCTGTTTTCTTAGTAACTCTCTTTTCACCGAGGTCTGAAATAATAATGTCAGAAGAGTTTTAATGAATTAAAAAACTTTTAAGATATTCAGAAATCAAGCATGGAAAAGGAGTTTCTTAGGACGTTCCAATTGACAATACTGAGCTATGTAATGTGATCATATACACCTGCCCTATGTTAAATGGTTGCCAACACCTATGAAAAACAAATCACAGGTGTGTCTCTTGACAACACTACACATTAGCTGTTCGCATCCAACTTGTACAAGAAATCTCGTACAATCCAAAATATTTCAATAATAAAGTAGAGAAAGTCAACTTCCCTTCACCTAGCCAGTTTATTTTGTACCCTTCTGTCAATTCTCTTCTAACCATATATAAGTCAATATCATCCTTTAAACACGATCCCTCAATTTCATAATAAATAGGAATATCCAAGAAGGCAGACAATTCTTCAACATTAACGTCAACAACTCCCTTCCTCACATACATAACACCATTAAAACTAGATTCAACATTACAAATACTATCATCAAAATTTGCATAGAACTCATGAACAAGGGTTTCATTATATACCTGTGCAAACCAAGTTTAACTTAACAATCTAGCAGATACAAGAAGATCAATCAAACTGATTTCAGACAAACTTCTTCAACAAAATAATTTTCAACAATCATTCCTCTTGTTTTAACCAAAGTATATTTCTTAGCATAAAAGTTGTCACAAAAGATGTCATTTAAAGCTTTTTCAGCAAAAAACAACCCAACATAACTCTTATTAATCCTAGTTTTCTTGCTACTTTCTAAAAATTCTCTAATCCTAGCGAATTCTCTCACGCTCTTCTTATTCTTTCCTTTTAAAGATTTCAACATAACTAACTCATCTTCTGATCCTCCATGAGTATGACCCTTACTGCTCACCATATAAGAGTATTTAATATTAGTACTCACAAAGGGTCTAGCAAGGGATTCTGTAAACACAACCTGTTGTTAACTAGAGGATCTAACAGCACTAATATTTTGTAAAACATTCCCATGAGATTTCAATAACTCTAAAATGTATGTTAAGACAATAGGATTATCCCAATCGCAGATAAATCAATAGGCAGTCCAACAGAAATAGGGTTAGTATACAATGGTTTGTACTCACATTCACTACACTACTGCTTACAACATCAGTTATAGAAGCAGAAATAGGAATATTTAGATTAGAGGAAGTAGTCTCAGCTGATGTTACCATTACCATATGAGTTGTCAAAAGCACAAGCTCTTACAATGTAGAAGTCTCTTCCATTGACACTGGTTCAACCAAAGCAATAGGATCAGCAACAAGAATCGGAGAAGACGGTTGAATATCAGGTGGAATAGAGTCAACTAGGGTTGTCTCCATGAGCTAACTGATGAGCTTTTGGTGGGCTGCACCATTGTTGAAGAAAAGAGAAAAACGAGGATTTTTAGCTAGAGAGAAGCTAAGAGGTCGATGAAGTAGAGAAAGAATGATAATAAGAAAAATTAAGACTCATTCTTCTCTTATAAAAATAGCATTGAATCCCAATAGAAGTAGAATCTCAAACAACTTAGGAAACTCAACAAGTACCCCAATAATGATAACTCCTTTGTGAGTACCAATACCAATAAGAAGTCCACATAAGAATAGAAGTCCATATAAGAATAAAAACTTCAGGAAATCCATATGAGAAATCTACCAAAAGAAGATAAACATGAAAACTTCCCTTTTCCATATATATATATATACATTTATATATATACGTAGATAAAATATAATCAAGAATTACAAAAACAAACAGATTAAAAAAAAACATCAATAATATACAAGAGAAATAGACGTTTTGTGAAGTCATAAGAATTACCTTCACACGGTGCAAAGACCAATGGCTTTCTTCGACTCATCAAACCTTAAATACTCCAAAGGTTTGGTAAATATATCGGTTAATTGTTTATGAGTTGATGATATGTCCTTATTTGTCTATATTTCTATATGTTATTTTCATTATTTTACGGTGTTTTTAATAAGTAAAAATGCATATTCTAGACTAATACCCTTTATCCTTGTATTAGATACCTTCCAAAAGAGAAAACAATGAAAGGAAACAAAAACAAGCAAAATTGGAGCGAAAACAACAAAAAAAAGCTGACGGCATCAATGAAGCACATTACCGCATGAGGTAGGCTAACCTACCACCGACGGCAGGCCTTGGAGTCACCACCGAAGCCATGATGGAAATCTACCGGTGATGGTAGGCTACCCCTACCGTTAATAGTAGGTCTCGACGGTAAAGAAGGGAGTTTTGGGCAGAACCCTACCGTGGACGATAGGGCTCGACCTACTGTATGCAGTAGGTACCGACTGGAGCAGTTATAATCAAATTTTAACTCTATTTTGATGTAATATTTCCCTATTAATAGGTTAATCTACCATTAGGGCGAGAAGGCAACAATTAGAAGTAGTTAGTAGACAATTAGAGGTTAATTTAGGTTAGACCATTCTTCAATTTTCACATTCAATTAGTTAGGTAATCATTTGAATTCCTTTAATTTAGTTCTTTGAGATCAAGATTTGAAGATTCTATATCAAGATTTCGGGCTTCAATTAGGCAACTCGAGAGACGAGTCGAAAGACGTTCGGGACTGCGATTGCGACTTCAAACTTACTCCTAAGCTTTCTTTTCTTTACTTCTTTTTAAATTCAATGTTTAATTTCAATATTTATACAATGATTAATGAGTAGTTCTTTATGTTTGGATGAGGGTTGAACCTAGTTCTTGATTTTTATGACTTTTGTTTAATTTATTGATTTCGATGTTTCTTTTAAATTAAGTTATCTCCCAATTGTGCTTTTTTGCAATTTAATTGTCACAGGATTAGATTTATCGCAAGAATGCCTGGAAATGAAAAAGGAAGAGTGTTCTAGGCCAGCCAATCGGGGGTTAATTAGGGCAATTGATTAGAAATATGATATTATACTTTTAGGTCCTTTAAATCACTTAATATTACTGCACTCATAATTCATTAGGGAGAAAAGAGATTTCCCTCTAAAGATGAGTGAGTGGGGTGGCTTTCTCCTAGAGATAGAGATTGCCCTATTAGTTGTGTGACCCAACTTAATTAATTCAATATCGTTTTCATTAAAATTTTCCAATTGAATTAGTAACAAGGATTAAGAGGATTCCACCATCCAAACTCTTTCTTTTATAAGTTTTTAAAACCTTAATTTCATTGCTTTGGTTTCTTTAGTTTTGCAACTATTTTCAGTTTTTTGTTTAATTCTTCTTTAAAACCAACTTTTCTTTAGACTAAACATTAAAGAAGCGATTAGTACTTAAGCCTTTATCGTTCTTCGAGATTTGACACTCGGGTATAACTCTTTTACTACAATGATAGGTCCACTTGCCTGTTGCTTAGTTTAGTAGTTTATCGCTGTTTTTAAAATGTACAAATCAAGTTTTTGGCGCTATTGCCGGGGAATGGAAACTTAAGAAAAATCGTTTTTGTGGTGCTTTTGTCAGTTTTTTGTTTATTTTGTTTTGGTTTGCTTTGTTCTTTATTCTTGTTTTTGTTGGGTGTTAGTGGTATGAACATTAGGGATTTGGCTTATTACTTTTGGAACATGTGATTGATTGCTTAACTAATAGTGGTTCAGGATTTGGAGAATAAGATATGGATACCAATGATACCTTAGAAGCTTGACTGGCAGCTGTATTAGAAGAAATAATAGAGAACATGGCCTTTCAACCTCAATACACGCATTAACCGCAGGCCATGTTCTAAGAGAACTTGCAAGGGTACAACATGTATCCTAACCAGTAATTCAAGTTGGAAGAATCAATCGAACATTCCTTGGGGAGGTTATACGCAATATTCACCATACAAGTATACTCCATCAGTACATCTATCACCCCCACAGCCTAATATAGAAGATCTTTGAAAACCCCTTAGGAGGGGGGATGAATAAGGTTTTGGCTAATTAAAAAAAAACTTTTGCACAATTAAAATATAGAGCCTTCGATTTTATTTGAAGAAGAATTTAATAACTCTTTTTTTAATAAAATTCTTAACCAAACAAAATCTCATTTATAAAGAATGATCAAACAATAAACACAGAGATAACAAGCAAATTACAAAAAGAAAGACAAAGAATTTATAGTGGTTCAGTCTCTCAATAGAGCTATATCCACTACCTTGAAGCTTAACTCAAGAATTTCACAAATTTCACTACTGACAAGTCTTTACAAAACACAACAATGAGGATCACCCTTCAAGGGTTTTGCACATAAACCTCAAAGTTCACAAAACAATACGAGATAATCAAAATATCAAAGGATCACCCAAAGGGTTTTTACAAAACCTTTGATCACAATATAAGATGTGAGAGTATAGTTGGAACAATATTTACCAAAGAAGCTTGAGATAAATATAATACAACTTTTTGAAGTACTTCTACAAGCTTCCCTTCTTTCTCTTTGAAAAATGATCAAACAATATAGCTCCAAGGAGTTTTTCTTTTGAATAATATAATGATGATGAAAAATATCTTTTAATGCTCTTAAATGTTTTCAATAAAACTTCTGCAACAACTGCTCATTTACAGCTGATCAATAGCTCTTTTATATGTGAAGGTAAAAACTAGTTGTTACTGTCAATAACAACGGTCATTTTTTTTAAAGTAAAAATAAAAACCAGACGACCGGTTTTGAAAGTGGACGTCCGATTTTCTTAAAGAACATTAAAAATAGGATGACTGATTTTTTGGTATGCTTAAAAGTTTTCAGACATCCGATTTAAAAATCGGATAACCGGTTTTTATTAGAGTCCAAAAAATTAGGACGTCCAATTTTATAAATAATAGAAAATTGGATGACCGATTTCTTAAACAAAAATCATATGACCAATTTTTATACTTGAAATTTTTCGGACGACCGAAACATGTAACATGTATTCTTGATGCAAGAGCTTATGGAACATGTAACAACTTGCTTTATCAAGAGCACTTAGTTTTTCAAGGATAATTTCTCAAAAAAAAATTTTCTTCTAATGATCTAACATAATTGATCAAGAATCAAAGAAACAAGTTAGAGAGTTTTACATAAATACCTTATAAAGCTATTCCTAACCATTCTTCTTGTATTCAAGGTCTTTAATTCGATCACTTCATCTTCATAAAGTCTCGTAGTCTTGAGTGATCTTTTGCTTCTTTCTAAATTAACCTTGAGACTCCTTTTATGCATCTTTTTTTCTTTTTATAGAACTATTTCTATTATCACAAAGCACATGTTAATCATAATTAAAACATTTAATGAAATATGCCCTTAGAGCTTATAATCTCCCCTTTTTTATTATGACAAACAAAGATGCAAGATGATGACTATATAGAACAAAAGAACATAGTTAAGCCGAGAGAATGCTTCAAAAATCAACATTAAGTTCAAAGCATATCAAAAACATGAGAGATGGAAAGAACTTCCCCTGTTATTTTGAAAACATGCCAAGGTTTTGAAAAAACAGTTAGAAGACTGAAAGCTCCCCCTTAAGACATGCTTTATACAACAAATATGGCACCAAGACATCATCAATAAAACTCAAAGCCATATAAGCAGCAATGCATAAAGCATAAAGCATTATATAACTCAAGGCATTTTGCCAACACAAAGTAACAAAAAAACACAACTCAAGTCATCAAGACAATATAAACAAAGCAATATGCATCTCATATATCTCCCATTTAATAGCAATATAATTAATCTTACATAATGGCATCAACAACATAATGCATCTTATATTTTTCTCCCCCTATTGTCATAACTCAAAAATCATAAGGAATATAAGGGATCATTGAAAAAAGGACAACGGACCTCCTATCGTTAAGATATCATCATCAAGTTTCAGGAAAAAAAAAAAAAGCAAAGAAGATAAGGTTTCATAGATAAGCAAAGTAAACAAGAGTCTCAAAACAAGACTTCATAAGTAATAAAACATAAGTTCCAAAAAATCAATAACCAAAAAGGCACAAAAGCTATGAAACTTTAGAAGTTAAAACATAAGGAATGAAGCATAAGCTAATAAACTTCAAACTCCCCTTTTAATTTTCTTTCTTAATTTCTTTGAGATCCACATGTTTCATTTGTCTTCTTCTCTTCTCTTGCTTCTAACCTCATCATTCTTTCTTGAATATCCAATATTTTTCCATCTAGGGCATCAAACCGGCTATTCATTAAGCGCTTGCATAGAGGCTATCATCTTCATAAGTTTAGACATACCCTCGGATGATTGTCCTTCTTCAACCCTTTCTTGCCTCTTTTTGTCTCATTTCTCTTCTAGAAGCTTCCTCTTCCGGTTCTTCTTCACTAACCTCTTCATCCACATTCATAGCATCTTGCCCCTCATCTTCTTCTTCTTCCTTATCACTTTCATCATCATTCTCTTGTCCTTCTCTCACTAACATACCTTCCTCATTTCTTTAAAATCCCATTGTTTTGAAGGTAAGTTTGCTATGGATTTTTCCAATACCAATATCATCGCCGATTCTAACCAAATTTAGAACTAAGTATTGGAAAACTTTAGTGAGAAAACAACCATATGGCAAACACTTGGTAAAGGAGGTCTGAGTAGCTAGCATATGTTCAATGGCCATAAATAAAAAATTCATCCTTCTATGCTCAGGTAAAGCTAGCATAACAAAAGAGTGTATGTTTGTGATAGACTAGTGACCCACATTAGGAATAATTATGTTGGAAATCACGTGGTGCAATAATCTTCCATAAGCATCAAGTTTATTAAAATTTTTGTCATCATGCCTCTTTAGAACTTCTCCTTTAGTAAATAATTCTTCAAATCTTCTCTCATTGTAAAGGTTAGGATCAAAGCATTTTTTGTTTTTGGTATAAAATCTAATACCATTTTCAGGTGTTCCTAGGATGGTGTTTAACATTCTATCATCAAAAGAGATATCTCTACCACCCACCCTAGAAGTAACCCATTGATAAGTAATATTTCCTTGCTTTTGAACTCTTCCTTTGTGTAAATTAGCATAAAATTCATAAATCATCTCAGGATAATAGAGTTCATTAACTTTAAGCAAAGATCCCCAACCAATATCTTCAAAAAGATTAGGAATAATCTCCATACCTTCCATATCAGATAAATTGACTATGTGACCTGGAGCAATCTTTCTCTTTTTTCTTGTCCATTCTTCAACATTTGCAGCTTCTTTGACCGAAATGAACCTTTATGCTAGCCTCACTTCTTTTGCTGATTTCTTGTCCTTTCCCCTTCCAGTTCTTCCACCTCTGCTACTTCCTCCTTCTTCAAAATTTTCTCCCCTTCCAACTTTTGCATTCTTGACTTTTACCATTTTAGAGAAATTGAAGTAGGAGAGTGATTAATCTTTGAGAGAGAGAACAATTTAAGCTTCAGTTTTGAGAGGAGAGGAAATTGAGTGGGTTTTGATAGAGAAAGAGAGAGAGGGTCGATGATGAGTAGATTGAGAGAGAGAGAGTCGACAGTGACAGTGAGATATACTTTTGAGAGAGATTGGTTTTGGGAGGGATAGAGAGAGAAACAGACGATGAGGGTTTTTAGAGAGAGAGTAGCGGATAGAGAGTGTTTTTAGAGAGAGAGATAGAGAAGTAAGAAATATGAAAGATATTCTCCCCCTTTTGTCATATAAGTGACAGTCGTCGGAAAAATAGAAAAACCAGTCAACTGATTTTTTAAAACGGTCGTCTGAATTTTTTAAATCAAAGGAAATCGGACGTCCAATTTTTTTTTGGATGCGTCCGGCTTTTAGTCCGAAACTCTCGGCCTTTCTTGTGAAGAAGAAAAGAACTTGAAACTTTTAAGGAAAAGTGGACGTCCGGTTTTTCCAAGACTCATTTGATTTTGTAGTCTGAAAATCTCGGCTTAAAAAAGTGAAGAAAAAAATTGAAACTCAAAACACACATTAGTCATGGATTGTACCAATGCCAAGTAATTTCCTTAAATAAAAACAACGATCTTCAGAAAGGAGTTTTGTAAAAATATCATCAATTTGATCGTCTGTGCAAATATATTCTAAAAATACATCTTCTATTGCAACATGATCTCTTATAAAATGATGTTTGATTTCAATAGGTTTTCTTTTTGAATGTTGCATAGGGTTTATAGAAAGATTTATTGCACTTGGGTTATCACATAAAATAGGTATGTTTTTTAAATCAAAACCAAAATCAAGTAAAGTATGCTTCATCCAAAGTACCTGAGCACAACAACAACCTATTACTATGTATTCCACTTTGGCGGTTGATAAGGACATGCATGATTGCTTCTTGCTATAACAAGACACTAAGCATCCCCTTAAGAATTGGCAATTTCCACTAGTACTCTTTCTTTCTACCTTGCATCCAGCATAATCCGCATCGGTGTAAGCAATAAGACCAAAGCAAAATTGTTTAGAGTACCATAACCCATAGTCATAAGAAGATATTAAATATCTTAGAATACACTTAATAGCAATTAAATGAGATTCCTTGGGGCAAACTTGGAATCTAGCACACAAACAAATGGCAAACATAATATCCAACCTACTAGCCATTAAATAAAGCAAGGTTCCGATCATACCTCTATAGTGTTTTTCATCTATCTTTTTACCTTTTTTGTCTTTGTCGAGTTTTAACGATGAGTTCATTGGAGTTCCTATTCTTTTTGCATCGCTCATCCCAAACCTTTTGAAAAGTTCCTTTGTGTACTTTTCTTGATTGATGAAGATACTTTCTTCGGTTTGTTTAATTTGAAGTCCAAGAAAATAGTTTAATTCTCCCATCATGCTCATCTCAAACTCTTTTGGCATTAATGAGGCAAACTCTTCACACAAACAAACATAAATAGCTCCAAATATAATATCATCCACATAAATTTGGACAAGTAGAAGATCGTTGTTACTAGAGATTCTTGTAAATGTCCACCACACCTCTTGAAAAATTGTTTGAAAGGAGAAAGCCACTTAGTTTTTCATACCAAGCTTTTGGAGCTTGTTTTAAACCATACAAAGGTTTTGAAAGTTTATAAACATAGTTTTGAAAATTTTCATGTACAGAACCGGGAGGTTGTTCAACATAAACTTCCTCCTCAATATCACCATTTAAAAATGCGCTTTTCACATACATTTGAAAAAGCTTGAATCTCATAAAACAAGCAAAAGCTAAAAGCATTCTTATGGATTCAAGTCTAGCAACCGGAGCAAAAGTTTCATCAAAATCTATCCCCTCTTCTTGATTGAATCTTTAGGCAACAAGTCTAGCTTTGTTTCTTATAACTTCTCCGGATTCATTTAGGTTTTTTTCTAAAACCCTATTTTGTACCAATAATGGGGTGACCACGAGGTCTTGGGACTAAAGTCCAAACTTTATTTCTTTCAAATTAATTAAGTTTCTCTTGCATCGCAATAATCCAAAATTCATCACATAAAGTGTCATCTATAAACTTAAATTCAATTCGAGATAATAAAGCAAAGTTGTCAATGAAATACCTCATTTTTCTTACCCCTTGTGATACATCACCAATGATTTCATCCTTGGATTGTCCATTTGGATATATCACATCTTGAGGAAGATTTTTGAGCTTCTTGATCATTCTCTTGTTTCTCCTCATTCTCCTCTTCCTCCTTTGCATGTTCCTCCGTAGCTTGAATATGCAATGGTTGGTTGCTCAAGGAATTGTCTATATCATCACCATCTTTCCTTTCAAAAATGTTAGATTCATCAAAGTTCATATGAATCAACTCTTCAACACATAAGGTTCTTTTGTTGTAAATCCTATAAGCTTTCTTGTTTGAAGAGTGACCAAGAAAAATTCCTCCATTGGATTTTCTATCAAACTTTCCAAGGTTGTCCTTGGTGTTTAAAAAAAAAACACTTACATCCAAAAACTTTGAAAGAGCCAATTGAGGGAGTTTTGTTAAAAATAAGTTCAAAAGGAGTTTTCTCCAAACATGGTCTCAAGAGAACACGATTCATCACATAGCAAACGGTGTTAACGGCCTCGGCCTAGAAACATTTTGGTAGAGAGTTTTCACAAAGCACTAATCTTGCCATCTCTTGTAGAGTGCAGTTTTTCCTCTCCACGACACCATTTTGTTGTGGGGTTTTAGCGGCCAAAATATTATGTGTAGTACCAAAATCATCACATAGTTTTGTAAAATCTTGATTGTTAAATTCTCTCCCATTATCACTTCTCATAGAGATCAATTTACACTTAAAGGAGGTATGAACTCTTTTGAAAAGTTCGACAAACTCTTGAAGTATCTCATCCTTTTGGCTTAAAAATAATGTCCAAGTGAATCTTGAAATATCATGCACTATAACAAAAGCATACCTCTTACCACCAAGACTAGTGGTCCTCATTGGTCCAAATAAATCCATGTGAATGAGTTCGAAAGGTTTTGAAATAGAAATCATTTCTTTTTTGTTAAAAAGAGGTTTTAACTTGTTTTCCAAATTGGCAAGCATCACAAAGTTTAGTTATCTAAAAATGTAGTTTTGGTAAACGTCTTACAAGATCTTTTGAAGAAAGATGGTTTACTAAATCCATGCTAACATGGTCATCTATACCACAAAAATGCATCATTATCATGATCGAGAGACACTTTAAGTTTTAAGAAATAAGATCTTCAAGATGAACAACATAGACATTTCCAACTCTTTTTGCAACAAAATTTTTTTTGTTTTCAAGCTTATCAATGATAGA
This sequence comes from Catharanthus roseus, assembly GCA_028651295.1. Classification (NCBI taxonomy): domain Eukaryota; kingdom Viridiplantae; phylum Streptophyta; class Magnoliopsida; order Gentianales; family Apocynaceae; genus Catharanthus; species Catharanthus roseus. The sequence continues at coordinate 23,286,683 of JAPQWS010000153.1, read as the reverse complement.
AGAAGAATCACTTTCAAAGACAACTTTGCAGCCATTATCACATAATTGTCAATACTAAGCAGATTGAACTCTAAACCATCAATTAAGAAAACTTCCTTAATTAAAGAGGAAGAACCATTACCAATGTTACCTATACCAATGATTTTTCCTTTCTTCTTATCTCCAAAAGAGCCACTTTCGGTTTTCTTAAACTCATTCATAAGAGGTGCATTGCTGGTCATTTGTCTTGAGCATCCACTATCCAAGTACCATTTAGTTGAGCTTGGTTTGTGTTCCTACAATAGAAGAAGTAGAGATGACTTTTGGCACCCATATTCTTTTGGGTCCATGAATGTTAGTTGCCTTTTCTTTTAATTTCCAAATAGTTTTTACTCCCATTTCAATCTTTCTTTTTATAAAACATTTTGTGGCCTTATGACCATTCTTTTCACAATATGTGCAACAAAGATGAGAGAAGTTAAGAAGCTTTTATAAAGCATGTTTGGTTTGAAAATGTATTGGAGTGATTATATCCAATACTGTTTTTATCAAACTGTGATCTTTGAGAACCAAGAAGTTTTTCAAAGTTTTCTTTCCTTTTTGTAAATTTTTCAGTACACATGGTAAGATCATTCACCTTTTTCTTCAAATCATTGTAATCAACCATTCATTTCTCCAGAGAAAGAACTTTTTCACAAAGATTTTTGTTCTCTAAAACAAGTTTTTTAAATTCTTTGTTTGAGAAATCATTTCCATTTTTCAAAACTTCTAAAGATTTAAGAAGAGTTTTGTTTTCACAAAGTTTTGAATTTTCATTTAATAAATCATCAATCTTGTTTTTCAACTCCTTATTTCTTTTGGAAATCTTTTTGAGTTCATCATATATTTCAATAAGCATAGATTTAGGATTATCATCATCATCATCATCATCATCATCATCATCATCATCATCATCATCATCAATAAGATTAGAAAAGTTAGAAGGTGAAGATTGTACATCACTTTCTAATGCCATGAAGCCCATGTTGGCTTTTTCTTATCCTTCACTGTTACTTGAGTCTTGATCCCAAGCTCCTATTAGGCCTTTACCTTCCTTCTTTTTCATTATTGCTTCAAGCTTTGCTTCTAATGCTCCTTTTTTCTTTTCTATGGCTTTTGGGCAATCGGCTAAAAGATGATCGATGCTATTGCATTCAAAACTCCTAGTCTTGAAGAGTGAGGAACTTTGTCCTCCTTTCTTGAATAGAGGTTTCTTCCCTCTTTTGTTGAAACCTTTCTTGGATTTTTTGAACTTTCGAACCACCAAAGCCGTATCTTCATAACTTTCATCCTCATTGTTGGATGAACTTGCTTGCTCTTCCTTGACATCCAAAAAGTATAATTAGTGCCATTAAAAAGAGGAGGTCTATTTGTAGAAGATCCTTCTTCATAACGTAAGTTTGAAATCCTATCCATTTTATAAAAGATCTTTTGCTTTTTAGGACGTTAAACCTTTTGAAAGAAGACTCGCTCTGATACCAATTGAAAAACCTTAGAGGGATGAATAAGCCTTTTGGCTCATCAAAAAAAAAAAAAAAAACTTTTGCACAATTAAAATATAGGGCCTCCAATTTTGTTTGAAGAAGAATTTAATAACTCTATTTTTTAATAAAATTCCTAACGAAACTAAATCTCTTTTATAAAGAATGGTCAAACAATAAACATAGAGATAACAAGCAAATCACAAAAACAGAGATAAAGAAATTATAGCGGTTCACTCTCTCAATAGAGCTGCATCCACTGCCTTGAAACTTAACTTGAGGATTTCACAAACTTCACTAGTCACAAGTCTTTACAAAACACCATAATGAGGATCACCCTTCAAGGGTTTTGCACATAAACATAAAAGTTCACAAAACAATACAAGATAATCAAAATATCAAAGGATCGCCCAAAGGGTTTTCACAAAACCTTTGATCAATATATAAGATGTGAGAGTATAGTTGGAATAATATTTACCAAAGAAGTTTGAGATAAATAGAATACAACTTTTTAAAGTGCTTCTACAAGCTTCCCTTCTTCCTCTTTGAAAAATGATCAAACAATATAGCTCCAAGGAGTTTTTCTTTTGAATAATATAATGATGATTGAAATTTTCTTTTAATGCTCTTAAATGTGTTCATAAAACTTCTGCAACAACTGCTCATTTATGGCTGATCAATAGCTCTTTTATATGTGAAGGTAAAAAACTAGCTGTTACTGTCAGTAGCAACGGTAATTTTTTTACTGTAAAAACAGAAACTGGACGACAGATTTTGAAAGTGGACATCCGATTTTCTTAAAGAACAAAAATCAAAGAACCGATTTTCTGAAAGAGTAAAAATAGGATGATCGATTTTTTGTTACCTTTAAAAGTTTTCGGACGTTCGATTTAAAAATCGGATGACTGGTCTTTATGAGAGTCCAAAAAATTAGGACGTTCAATTTTATAAAGAATAGAAAATCAGATGGCCGATTTTTATACTTCAAAAAATTTCGGATGGCCGGTTTTCTCTTTTTCTAAAAGAAATTGCAAAACACAGATTTTCCTTCACTTTAAAAACATGTATTCTTGATGCAAGAGCTTATAAAACATGTAACAACTTGTTTTATCAAGAGCACTTAGTTTTTCAAGGATAATTTCTCAAAAAACATGTTTCTTCTAAGGAGCTAACATAATTGATCAACAATCAAAGAAACAAGTTAGGGAGCTTTACATAAATACCTTATAAAGCTATCCATAACCATTCTTCTTGTATTCAAAGTCTTCAACTTGATCACTTCATCTTCATAAAGTCATGTAGTCTTGAATCATCTTTTGCTTGTTTGTAGATTAACCTTTAGAATCCTTTCATGCATCTTTTGTTCTTCTTAGAGAACTATTTATATTATCATAAAGCACAAGTTAATCATAATCAAAACATATAATCAAATATGCCCTTAGGGTTTACAATCTTGTTTTGAAATACATCACTTTGGTGGATGCTAGGGCAAAGAGCATGGAAGCAGTCTAGAGAAGCCAAATAGCTTCCATCCACAACATGGAGAGTCAAATCGAGCTATTGACAAAGATGATCACTGAAAGGCCACTTGGATGTCTATTGAGTAACGCGGAGCATATTCCGAAGGAGCATGTAGATGTGATCAACTTGCTGAGTGAAAAAAAAAATTATGATGACATCTCCCATTGTTGTAGACGAAGAGGAGCAAATTGTTCAAATACTTGAGGAGTCCACTTTCCCTAAGGAAGAGGGGCACTCAACAGAAAATAAGAGCAAGTTTGAGAAAGATGAGCATGAAAAGGAAACTGAGAGTCTCCTGAAAATTCAAAAAAGTCATACAAAAGAGCGATAAGAAAAAGAGATCGATGACATCGAAAAGAGTGAGGGGCTGAACATCCTTACCAACAAAACCAACTCTTTTCTCATTAAGGACTCTTTATATAGGAAGGAATTATGGAAGAAACCCAAGGAGAATGATGGGCAGAGGAGACATCTCATAGAGTTCGAAGCGATTGCGAAAGCTTAAAAAGAAAACAATCCTTATTTTACGGAAGACCACAAATGAGTTTTTTTTTTTTCAAACTTAGCCATTGTGAACCTGTCGTTTTCCTTTAAAGAGTTGAAATTGTTTGTAATTAGGAACATCTTTCTTGAGCTTGATCTTGAGTTTTTTATCCACTTCTCAAAATAGGGTTTCAAATTCTTTCATTTTCATAACAAGGAGTCGTAATTAGGCATCACTTTAAGTCGTACTTTGAAGAAGACGTGGGAAACCTTCAAAAAGAGTCCCTCTTTCTCCAAAAGGGTTAAGAGAAACTTCTTCTGACTTGTTGTTTTATGTAAATGTGTCATTGTATCCTATTATGTGCTCATTCTGTCTAATTCATTTTGGTTCTTGCTGTTATTACACGGTGTTCTTAGATAGATAATTGATTGCTTAAAGACCCACTTTAAGTGCAAAATGTCTAAACAAGGTTAACGAGCATGAAACGGGGTTAAAATTTGCAGAAAATAAGAAAAATTGAAGTCCAGGTAGAACCCTACGGCACGCAGTAAGACAGAGGCAACACAAGAATCTCACGGGCAGAGACCTACCGTGGACGGTAGGTCCAACCTACCGCTAGCAGTAGTTGCATAGGCGTTTCTCGGACAGTACAAGCAGAATCCTACTGCGGACGGTAAGCCTCGACCTACCGTGCGTGGTAGGGTCCAATTTATATTACGGTTCGGTAATTTTAAAAGTTAAACGGGTCGGGTCACCCCAATTGACATTAATTACTGCCATCTTCCAAAATTTATGCACTTTTCCCCCACCTCATTCTCTTCTAGAATCCCTAAAATTTTTTTCCCCTCTCTCTCACCTCTCGTATCCCCCTCCCTTCTCCACTCTCTCTCGGCTTTACTTCCCCCTCTCCCTCCTTCATCTTTTTTGGTGACCTCCACCCTCTTCGACTAGTACTCTGGCAGTACCTTCTCTCTCTCTTTGTTTGCAATCTTATTCTTCTTCTTCCAAATTTTCCTCCTCTTCCATTCTCCACCAAAATACACCCAAAGATTCACCTTTTCTTCACAAAACCCATTCCCACACCCACCTGCAAATTTTTCCGCCTCCTATCTCTTCTCTTTTTATTTCTTTTTCTTATTTTCCTCCTCTATTTTTTTGCATTCTTTTTTATTAATTTCTTTTTTACTAACTGTATATTGTGGTCTTTGGTGTTCTCTAACAAAAAAATTTTGCAGAAATTTCGAAGAAATTTTCCAAAAAAAATTTTTGAGCGAAATTTCGGCAACTCCGGCGAAACTCCGGCGGCAATTCGCTAGAGACAGAATACACGCATTACTCGTGGCAATAGTTTGTTTCTTCAAACAAACACGAACTACTACTTTAACTTTTTGCATCTTTCGTTTTAGTTTATTTTATATGATTTTTGCTTTTATTATGGGCATTATTTCGATTGTTGCTTTCGTAAGCTTTGTTTTTAGTGTCCAATTACTGCTTTAGTAGTTTTATTTCTTTTAGCTTTGTGACAGTTCATCAGATACGAGTGACGTTAGAACACTTAACATAAACAGGCTACGTATAGTTTCTATATTTTTTCTATTTGTTTCTTTTTGTGTTCTACTCCTATTACTGTGTTGTGTTGTTGTTATGTGTTCTCTTTGTCCTCCTCTTTTTCCTTCCTTTCATTCAACTCCAATTATGGCTCCAAAGAAATCTGTTTTCTCTTCCTCCAAATCAGAAAGGGCTCGTATTGAAGGGTCCTTGCCCAACCCCACCACTCCAAATATTCTTCCTTTCCTAGTCTATCTCTCTCCGGTAGCCCGAAAATGGGTCACCGATAGAGGGTCACTCAAGATCATTATTAAGAATTTGTACGATGAGTCGTTCATCAAACATTTTCCGCTTGAACGTCTTTTTAGGGGGTTGGGTTCCTCTTCTTCGCATTTCTAGCAATTTCTACCCCCAATCTTGTCCGTGAATTCTAAGCAAATATGCTCCACAAAACGGACAAGGATCTTGAAACTATCATTTCTACTGTCAAAGGGGTTAGAATAATCTTGAATAGGGAACGTCACGCATCAGTTCTTGGGATTCAAGATGAAGGGATTTCAGTCATCGTGAACTCGAACAAAAAGACTATAAATGAGGACTTGGACTAGAGCTATGGCGCGGCTTGTAATCGCTTTGATATTCGCCCGCGTCCAATGGATCATCGTCATATCCTCCACTATGGTGATTTTCCCACTCTTCTTCCTCGTGTCCTTGCTTATTTCTTTGGGCACACTCTTTTTCAAAAGGGCGCCGAGCAGAGTGATGTTTGTATTGTTGATCTCTATATCCTTGACAAGCTTCATAATCACTCCCCCTTCTCTCTCACTTCCTTGATGATACACACAATGCGTAATACTGGGTGTGACAACATCAAAACACACGTGTATCATTACTATGTGATTTTATCTAATGTTTTTGCTTCTTTGAATGTCAATTTTGAAGGGGAACAACAATCCTCAACAGGACTGCCACAGGTAATAAAGTTCACCACCTTCAATAACTATGGCTACTTCTTTGACGAGAAGAACAAAGTGTGGGTACCTCCAACCAAAGAAGAAAGGCTGTGAGAATGCAACATTGTCAGTTTTCGTTCAATAAAGAAAACTACTCAGACCGACATTCAATGTCCTCCTCGCAGACTGATGATGAGGAGAGTGAGGACGATGAGTCCTACGACCTCTTAGCAGAAATGCACCTCCCACGGTCCCAATGGATGTATTCTAGACATATGCGGACTGCTTTTGAGTAGCTCCATATCACTCAAGATATCTACAGAGCCCAGCTGGCAGAGATAGTGGAGTCGAATCGCCGATATGCCTACGAGTTGGCACATTAGAGGGCATCTATTGATTGCCAGGAGGTGATGCTGGCTCGCCTGTACAGCCGATTCATGCCCGATTAGAGCAGCAGCGGAGGTGGCGGCTTGGACTTTGGTCCACAATATAAGGGTTTTCTTTTCTTTTCTTCTCTTTTCTTTTCATTTCATTCTTGTGTTTTCTTTTCCTTTTATGTTTTCCTATTTTATTTCATATTTTATATTTTCTGCTATTTAGTTATTTTTGCCTTTATCTTTTTTCGTGTTTTGTCTTTATGTAGGGATGGCTTCCCGATTTGCTTACTCGCATTATACCTGCAGTATTGCTTCCCATGTATGTGTTTTTTTCTTTTAGTCTGACCCCCACATTTAGGACAATGCGATTTTAAGTGGTGAGGGAGGGGGGTTACTTATGTCTTTTTATTCTTTGTCTTTCTTTTTCTTTTATTGTAACTTTTAGTCTATTATTGAAAAATCCCAAAAAATCAGAAAATTTGAAAATTTTAAAAGCTTTTATTTCCTTTCCTTTTTCTTATACTTAAAAAAGTCCAAAAAGATTTTTGTTTTTCCACTTTTAGTAGAGTACATAACTGCAAAATCCCTTTCGATTTTTCAAAAAGGCGTACTACTGGATCACATTGAAAACCACAACTACTAATTTCCTTACATGATCAATGGTTTTCATGTACTGGTAAATGTCTATCAATAATAGAAGCCTAGGAATCTTAGGAAATTAGCATGATGAGAATCAAGCATCTCTCTCTTATATTTTTTTTTTTTATGTAAATCTTGAAAATAATGTTGTTAGGAGGGTTGTGCACCAAAAGGACGAAGTAGGATGTTCAAAAGTGAGTGAGAAGAGTGAAAAGGACGTCTAGAAAGTGGTTATTTAAGTTCGTCATCTATTCTTTCGATTGCATTAGCTCTATCTCGGTTGTTTTTGTTCTCCTTTTACCTTCATTTGTTACCCTATACATGTCCCAAGCCTAACATTACAAGGCGAAAATTCCTACCTAATCTTGTAACAACCTAGAAAAGGGCTTAGAATGGATAAGTGATAGAAAAATATGAGTTTCTTATGCATTCTCCTTTAAAGTATTTCATTATGTTAATTACTTGGCATTCCTTATCTTATCTGAAAAACGGCATGAGCAAAACATACACACCTTTGATCTGTAATGATTTTTAGTGACTTGTGGTGGACTTGGTGATTCTTGTCATTGTCTATTATGATTTACCTTTGGAGTTCGGTAATGAAGTATTCTGTTGAAGTGGTTTCGTCCTTAGTTTTTCTTAGTTTTGTTCGTTTTTGTTTTGTTTTGTTTGTGTTTGTGATTATCTCTGTTATCGTTGTTTGTGGACGATCTGTGATCGTAATTGTCTTAACTCAATTTTTCTCATTTTCCGTGTATTGTCTTTCCTTCCTAAAAAGTTTTAAACTCCTCCGCTATGTTTGTATAGTTTGTGTTTCTTGAGGGCAAGCAACAGATAAGTGGGGGGGTATTTGATAAGCGCTTATCTATCAATAAATCTATATGTTATTTCAATCGTTTTACGGTGTTTTTAATATGTAAAATGCATATGTTAGACTAATACCCTTTATTCTTGTCTTACGTGCCTTCCAGAAGAGAAAACGATGAAAGGGAATGAAAACGAGCAAAAACGGAGCGAAAACGACGAATATGAAGCTGATGGCATTAACGAAGCAGACCTACTGCTTGAGGTAGGCCAATCTACTGCCGACGGTAGGCCTTGGAGTCACCAACAGAGCCAGGATAGAAACCTACCAGTGACGGTAAGCTACCCTTACCGTCTTACTATTGTCGGTAGATCCGGATGGCAAATAAGGAAATTTTAGGCAGAACCCTACCGCGAACAGTAAGGCTCGACCTACCATGCGCGATAGGTCCTAGCTGGAGCAGTTATAATCCAATTTTAACTCTATTTTGATGTAATTTTTCCCCAATAATAGGTTAATCTACCATTAGGCCGAGGACAGCAGTTAGAAGTAGTTACTAGACAATTATGGGTAAATTTAGGTCAGACAATTCTTCAATTTTTACATTCAGTTAGTTAGGTAATCATTAGAATTTCTGTAATATAGTTCTTGAATATTCCATATCAAGATTTCGGGTTACAATTGGGCAACTCGAGAGACGAGCTTGGGGATGTTCGGTACTGTTATTGTGACTTCAAACTTCCTCCTAAGCTTTCTTTTTCTTTACTTTTTGGTTAATTCAATGCTTAATTTCAGTTTTTATACAATGATTTGTGAGTAGTTTTTTATGTTTGGATGAGGATTAAACCCTAAATCTTGATTATGATAATTTTGGTTTAATTTATTGATTTCGGTGTTTATTTTTAATTAAGTCGTCTTCCAATTGTGCTTCTTTGCAATTTAATTGTCGCGGGATTAGATTTATCGCAAGAATGCTTGGAATTGAAAAGGGAAGAGCGTTTTAGGGCAACTAATTGAGGGTTAGTTAGGGAAATTGATTAGAAATATGATAATGCACTTTTGGGTCCTTTAAATTACCTAATATTACTGCACCCATAATTGGTTAGGGAGAAAAGAGATTTTCCTCTAAGGGTTAGTGAGAAGGGTAGCTTTCACCTAGAGATAGGGATTGCCCGATTAGTTGTGATGACCCAACTTAATTAATTCAACATCGTTTTCGTTAAATTTTTTTAATTGAATTAGTAACGATAATTAAGGGGATTCCACTATCCAAACACTTGCTTTTGTAAGTTTTTAAAACCTTAATTTTACTAGTTTTCCTTCTTTAGTTGTTAAATTGTTTTCAGTTTTTAGTTTAATTCTTCTTTAAAACCAACTTTTCTTTAGACTAAACACTAAAGAAGTGATTAGTACTTAAGTCTTTATCATTCCTTGATATTTTCACACTTGGGTGTAACTCTTTTACTGCAATGATAGGTCCACTTACCTGTTGCTTAGTTTAGTATTTCATCCCCTATTTTTAAAACGTACACATAAGTTGACACGTACTCTAAACCTATGATCTTTTGCTCCACCAAGTCAAGGATGAAATGGTAACAAATGTCAATATGTTTGGTCTGTGAGTGTTGTACGGTATTCATGAAAATGTTAATAGCACTTTGATTGTCACAGAACATGATCAGTTCTTTTTGTATCACTCCATAATCATCTAACATTTGTTTCATCCACAGGAGTTGTGTACGTCAACTCCCAGCTGCAATATACTCTGCCTAAGCTTTTGACAAGGAAACACAATTTTGTTTCTTACTTAACGAAGACACCATTTTCCTCCTACAAAGAAACAACCTCCAGAAGTACTCTTTCTATTTTCACAATTACCTGTCCAATCAGCATCACAATATCTAATCAAGTGCATGTTAGAACTTTTATTAAAAAAGATTTCCAAGCTGATTGTGTTACTAACATACTTCAAGATTCTCTTGGCGGCTTTCAAATGTGATCCCTTAGGTGAAGATTGAAACATAGCACAATGCTAACACTATATGAAATATCAGGACGACTGGCAGTTACATACAACAAACCTGGAATCATGCTTCGATACATATGTTGATCAACATATTCCCCTTCATCATCCTTGAACAACTTGGTATTGACACCAATTAGTGTTGAAACCTGTCTAGTATTGTCCAAACCAAACTTTTTCACAAGATTATGAACATACATTGATTGAGAAATAAAAATACCATCAGACAATTATTTAATTTGAAGACCGAGGAAATAAGATAATTCACCAACTATGCTCATCTCAAACACATTCTTCATGAGATTGTACTCTGTCAACTTAGTTAATGTTGAACCAAAATTATGTCATCAACATAGATTTGTGCTATAACAACATGCCCTTCTGAGTCTTTGACAAAGATTGTCATGTTAACACCTCTTAGTTTGTAACCTTGTGTCACCAGATACCCTATCAAACATTCATACCAAGCTCTAGGAGCTCGTTTCAAGCCATACAATGCCTTATTTAATTTAAACACATGGGTTTTCAATTCAGGATTAATGAATCTCTTTGGTCGCTCCACATAAACTTCTTCATTTAAAAAGCCATTCAAGAATGCGCTCTTTACATCTATTTTTTGAAGTTTAATATTCTTAGCACAAGCAACAACTAGCAACAAAAGTATTAACTCAAGTCTAGCAACTAGTATAAACGTTTCATCATAATCAATACCTTCAACTTAGATATATCCTTGTGCTACTAATCTAGCCTTATTTCGTCTGATATTCCCAAGTTCATCTATTTTGTTTCGGAATATCCACTTGGTTCCAATAACATTGACATCTTTAGGTCTTGACACAAGCTCCCAAACTTCATTTCTCTCAAACTGTTGGAGTTCTTCTTGTATTACTACAATCCAGAATTCATCTTGAAGAGCCTCATCCATATTTCTTGGCTTAATTGTAGATATATAATAAGCATACATTACCATGTCCCTGTAATTGATTCTTGATTTCACACATATCTTTCTACCTTAATTTACATTACCTATGATCAAGTCTGTTCGGTGGTTTTTTTTACTCGTCTTGATGGTTCAGAAGGCTGGTTTAATACCCTATCCTCCTCTTCATTTGCTAAACCATCATAGTCATTCAGTGTTGTCTCATGTTCTTTTGAATCAATCACTTCTTTCTATTGCTCAACTGACTTGTCATCCAAATCTTTCACCAACAACATCAACAACCACAATGTTATTGGACTTCATAATTACCTTGATTCGATTGTTGTGCACCTTGTGTGCTCTAATGTTGTGAGTATCCAAGTAATACTCCTTCATCACTCCTTGATTGAAACTTGCCTAGATAATCCCTGTCATTTAGAATATAACATTTACTACAAAAATATATGAAAATGACTCAAATTTCTCTTTTTACCCCTCGAAACCTCATATGCTGTTTGTGTTCTATGACGCCTCAAATTCATAATGTATACAGTTGTGTTAACAGCTTCAGCCCACCAGTACTTTAACTCCTTAAAATTAAACATACACGTGCCATTTCTTGAATGACTTCGTTCTTCCTTTCAACAACCCCATTCTGTTAAGGTGTTTTATGAGTTGAGAACTCGTGTTGAATGCCAAATTCCTAATAAGACACTTTGTCAAACTCACAGACATGATCACTCCTTATCCTGATCATTCCAACGTCCTTTTTTTACTACAATCCGAGACATATATATCTTTTTTAAAGAACTAAAAGCATCAGACTTTTCTCGCAAAAAATTAATCCAGGTAAAACATGAATAATCATCGACACAAACAAGAATATACTTCTTCCCTGACACACTTTCACCTTGTGTTGGTGATATGAACCAGGATGACCAAGAAGCTAATGAGTTGATTCATGGTCTAATCACTAGAGTAAGGACAAGAAGGTCAAGGCATATGATGAAAGTTAGCTGAAGGAAAGGTTGTTTACATTGAGGAAACCATGAAGAACAAGAATGAAGGCTTTGAAGATGAAGGAAGACCTACCAAGTTGCTCATAATCTATACCATAAGCAAGGATTATTCAATGGAGCAAGTTGAAGGTGAAAAAGACCGAGTAAAGTGAAGCGTAGGACCTACCGCCGATATTAGGCCCTGTATCTACCGTCCGCGATAGGTATCTAGACGAGTTGGTATTGAAGGCAAACACCCTACCATCGTCCATAGGGTCCTAGTTTAAAATAATGCATTATTTTGGATAGTTTTTAATGTTTAAACTCTATTTTCAGTTCTTAACTAAGGGTTTAATTAGTCTTTTAGAGTCTTAAGTCAATAGTCAATGTAGGTTTACTCATAATACTATAAATATGCATTTATAGCCTACATTATAAACAACTTTGATGATATATGAATTTTGAGAGTATTCTCTTAGGGTTGTTAAGTTTTGAGGCTTTCTCCTTGAACTCTATCTAGGGTCTGATCATTCCTTAGATTGATTTATTGAGTACTTGGAATGTGGTGATCCAAGGGTTCTAATTTGACCATTATTCTTAATTCTTCTTCATTTGATCTAATTGGCTTGTGGGTAGCCAGCCTCATTGTTCTTTTGGAAATTGAGGAAAATATTCTCTTCATACTCATCTGTTCATAGTTTGGGGTGAATTACGGGTGTGTTGTTGAAGAAGATCAAGTCCTATTGAAGGCAAAGATTCTCGGAAAGCTTAATTGAAGATTTCGATCTTGCACAACAAGAATCATATCATTCAGTGTCAGAGAAACTTTAATGTAACTCATTTATGTGTTATTTGATGAGAAAAATTCGTGAAAACAAAAAATATATGTGATATGTGAAGATCTACACAAAATAAATGAATAACATGCAATTCTCGGACAGAAAATCTGATGCCATAAGTTTGGCTTGATTCGAAGTTGAATTATGTGTTTTGTGCTAAAATTTGATATGAATTTGAACATCTATGAGTTATAATTCAATTGCAAATGGTTTCCCTCATATTTGATAGATAAATTCAACCACAAGTTCGAAAGTATCCAAAGATTGGATCTGTTTTGAAAGTGCAATTCATCATGTGATATCTTGTGTTATATTCATCTAATTCAATTGAAAATTTTGATCAAATTCATCCCCTTCGAGTTATGCCTCGTTCGAAACTAGTTTTACTCGATTTGGAGTCGTAGTTTGTGAGATATCGTCAATTTAATCACAAGGTGTAAGTAACCCCTGTTTTGTGTGAACATTTTGTTTAGTATTCTTATTTCTTGGTTAGCCTAGTTTTGTTTTTTTAGTTCTTTTTGGACTCTAATTGCTTTCTTTCTATGATTATACTTCTTTGTGGTGATCAAATTGATATTGTTAGCTCTTATTGTTCTTGGATAATCTTTGAAACTCCTTCACATTAAGTGTTTGTTCAAATTATTCTTTAAAATTCTCTTAATACCTCAATAAGTGTTTAATTGAAGTCTATCTTTGATTGATTGCCTTTGGTGGTTGTGAGGAAGAAAGTTTGAGGACTCAAAAACTCTTGTGAGGTGATAGTTTGGAAAAAGGTAAGAGCGTGAGCTTAGTGTTATAAAAGTCTCAAGAGAGTCAAACACTAGCGGATTGAGTGATCATTACAAGAGAGCATACTCTTAGGGAGTGTTAGTGAGGTCTTATTTCTTATTTTTCTTTGTTTAATTTGTAGGTTACAATGTTAACAGATAGTCATTTTACCTATCCCATCTCATCAAGAAGGCCCTAGTGATCCTACAAGGATGAACTTGAATGAAACCTTGAGATTTATGCAACAATCTATTAAAGGTTTTGCAAGATAATGCCAAGGTGTGCCTAGAGATATGGAAGAATTAAAGAAGGGCAAGGGAAATGCCACAATAGAGCCAAGAGTTAGGGACAATATTGGAGGAATTTAATCACCTCATCATCAATGGCCTTATGACAATGCACCTCCTTATGGATACTATGATATGAAGGCTCAAAGTTCCGAGGAAGGCAACCCACTAGAGGTGAAATAAGAGGCGATCTTGGAGGAAGGGAATATAATAGGCCACAAGAAGAGGTTCCAAGTCATGAAGCATGGCATGGAGATAACTTGTTTGAAGATTATGGAGAGAATCCAAATGTTGGCCAAGAATACTTTGGTGGCTATTATGTTGGACAACTATGAGATAATGCCTTAGACAAGATCAAGTGGAAGGTACGTAGCTTCAAGGAGGAAAGTGATCCAAATGTGCTCTTTGATTGGGAGCGTCAAGTGGAGAATCTCTTTATGGTGAGAAATTATAGTGACAATGTCAAGGCTAAGTTAATCATTGCCAATTTTTTGGGTTACGCACTTTATTGGCCAGAAAGGATTGTCACTCAAAGGATTAGAAATGGAAGGCACTCGGTTGAAACTTAGACCGAATTAAAGACTCTCATGAGAGAAAGATTTGTATCAGAGCGTTATTATAGAGGGCTTCACTACAAATTGATGACTTTTATGCAAGGTAGCAAAAGTGTTGAGGAGTATAGACAAGAGATGGAGTTCTACACTTTGTGATTGAGTTTAGAAGAGTACAAGGATGCCTCTATTTATAGATTTCTAAGTGGTCTCAATAGGGACATTGTTAATCAATTAAAATTGTACCCTTGTACTACTTATGAAGATATTTACCACTTCGCAACCAAGATTGAGACTCAAAGGAAAAGTAGTGGTTTCTCTAAAACTCCTCTTCCTTCTTCAAGAAATGTGGAGTCTAAACCTCAAGCAACTACTTTCAAAGGTCGGTCAAAGAATGATGAAACACATAAGGTGGCTTTCAAAGATAATTCTAAGCCTAAGATGGAAGAGAAAAGTAGATTGGTCATTAATCCAACTAGGTGTCTTAAATGCAATGGTTTGGGAGATATAGCTATCAATTGTCCTACCAAGAGGACTTTGATTTTTTGTGAAGACTTGAATGGTTGGACTAAGAAAGATGACAAAAAAAGTATTGACAACATTGTTGATGATAGGGATAGCCATGAAGATGGAACCAATGGGGATGCTTCTCTAGATGTCGAAGAAGATACTTTAGTTTGGTGACTATAAGGTCTTTAACTACTCAAATTATTGAAGATGACTCAATCATTCAAAGGGAGAATATCTCTCATACTAAGTGCAAGGTGCAAGATAGACATGCTAACCTCATCATAGATAGTGGTAGTTGCACTTGTGTAGCTAGTATCTATCTTGTGGAGAAATTGGATTTGCATACCTTTAAACATCCTAATCCTTATAAGTTGTATTAGTTGAATGATAGTGGGGAAGTTAGAGTATGGAGGCACGTGAAAGTGCCTATTGTTACGGGGACATACAATGATGATGTGGTATGTGATATAGTGCCTATGCAAGCTTGCCACTTATTGTTGGGTTGCCCTTGGAAATTTGATAGGAAAACCATTCATAATGGAGAGAAGAATACTTACACTTTTTTAAAGGATGGCAAATCATATACCATGAATCCTCTTACACCTCAACAAGTTAGAGAAGAACAAAAGAAAATGAGAGAAAATGAAAGAATTGAGATGGAACAAAAGAAAAAAAAAATCATTGAGGAAGGAAAAAGAGTTGAGGGAAAAGAAATGAGTGTTGAAATGACAAAACAAGTAAAACTGAGGGATGATAAGAAAATAAGTGATCCAAAGAAAGAGAGTGATACAAAAGAAAAGAGATGTTTCTATGCAACAGAGAGTGAGATCATAGAAGCTATTGAAAAAGAAGAGTTGATGTCACTTTTATATTGCAAGGAAGTATTTGTCTCTACTAATGATCATTTATCTTCTTTGTCTAATGCTATGGTAAAGATCATTGAGGAATTCAAGGTTGTCTCTCCCGAAGAGGAGCCCAATGGACTTCCTCCTTTAAGGGGAATTAAACATCAAATTGATTTGGTAACTGGAGCAGCATTGAAGTATGCTACATATGACAATGAGCACTATGCATTGTTTCTCAAAGAACAACAAAAGTTCAACAAAAGGCATGCAAGATGGATAGAATTCATAGAAGCATTTCCATATGTCATTTGGTACAAGAGAGGTAAAGAAAATGTTGTAGCCAACGCTTTGTAAAAAAGGTACATTCTAATCTTTACTTTACAAGTTCAAATACTTGGTTTTGAACTGTTTAAGGAGTAGTGTGCTAGTGATAATGATTTCAAGGACATATTTGGAGCTTGTTTGGTTTGCCTAATCAAAAGTACACTATACATGATAGATTTCTTTACCATAATGGTAAATTGTGCATTCATTCTTGTTTCTCTAGATTGTTGTTAGTTAAGGAAGCCCATTGTGGTGGTTTGATTAGTCATTTTGGTAATTCCAAAACTTCTGACATTTTACATGAGCAATTCTTTTACTCTCGCATGAAAAGAGATTTAGAAAGGTATATTGACAATTGTTTAGAATGTAAAAGAGCTAAATATTTGCATCTTTGCCACATGGAGTTTACACTTTTGAATATGTCTTGATAACCTTGGGTAGACATATCTATGGAGTTTATACTTGGACCACTTACCTAAAGTTATGGATTCTATATTTGTTATGGTTTGTTTTGATGTCATCTTGATTTATGGACAAACTTATGAAGATCATTTGCATCATCTTGAACAGTTTTGTTTGTTTTGAGAAATGAGAAATTATATGCTAACTTTGGAAAATGTGAGCTTTGTTTGGAAACGATTACTTTTCTAGGTTATATGGTGAGATCTCAAGGTCTCCAAATAGATGAAGATAAGGTAAGATCAATCAAGAATTGGCCTACTCCCAAGAGTGCATCCGAAGTTAGTAGCTTACATGGTCTAGCAAGCTTTAATATGATATTCATCAAGGACTTTAGCACCATTGCTAGTTCCTTGAAAGATGTAACTAAGAAGATGACCGGAATCAAATGGGGAGCTTGTTTACCTCCTATTGAGTTTGCTTACAATAAAGCTCATCACTCTACTACTCTTTACTCTTCTTTTGAAGTTGATTATGATTTCAATCTTCTAATTCCTTTTGGTTTGATTCCTTTATCTATAGATAATGCTTTGAGCTTGGATGGAAAGAAGAAAATAGAGTTTGTCAAGTCTATCCATCCCAAGAACCATGACGCTATTAAAGCCAACAATAAGAAGCCGCGGCTAAAAGAAAAGTTGGAAGGAAACGAATAGTCTTTGATCCCCGAGGGGTGGACATTAGAGAAGAACGACTTCTTTCTCAACAAAAGTCTAAACTTGATGCCAGTGGCGATGACACTTTTAAAGTTCTTGAACGCTTTAGTAACAATGCGTATATAATTGATCTTCCGAGTGAATATAATGTTAGTACTACCTTCAATACATCTTTGTTTGATGTAGGTGAAGATTCGAGGATGAATCTTTTTAAAGGAGGGGCAGATGATATGAACTGAGATGACCAAGAAGCTAATAAGTTGATTCATGGTCCAATCACTAGAGCAAGGACACGATGATCAAGGCATATGATAAAAGCTTGGCTAAAGGAAGGGTTCTTTCATTGAGGAAACCATGAAAAACAAGAATGAAGGCTTTGAAGATTCAAGAAAACCTTCCAAGTTGCTCATACTCTATACCATAAGCAAGGATTATTCAATGGAGCAAGTTGGAGGTGAAAAAGACCAAGTAAAGTGAAGCATAGGACCTACCGCCGACGATAGGCCCTGTACCTACCATCCGCGATAGGTTATTGGACGAATTAGTGTTGAAGGCAAACACCTTATCATCACCGGTAGGGTCCTGGTTTCAAATAATACGTTATTTTGGATGGTTTTTAATGTTTAAACTCTATCTTCATTTGTTAATTAAGAGTTTTATTTGTCTTTTAGAGTCTTAAGTCAATAGTCAATGTAGGGTTTAGTCCTAATACTATAAATATACATTTATAGCTACATTGTAAATAACTTTGATGAGAAAATTGATAGTATTCTTTTAGGGTTCTTAAGTTTTGAGGTTTTTTCCTTGAACTTCATCTAGGATTTGATCATTCCTTATCTTGATTTTATTGAATACTTGGATTGTGGTGATCCAAGGGTTCTAATTTTATCATGATTCTTAATTCTTTGATTATCACATCCTTGTGATTTGTCTAGAACTTAGATCTTCTTCATTCGATCTAATTAGCTTGTGGGTAACCAGCCTCATTGTTCTTTTAGCACTTGAGGAAAAGATCCTCTTCATATTCATCTGTTCATAGTTTGGGGTGAATTATGGGTGAGTGTTGTTGAAGAAAATCAAGTCCTATTGAAGGTAAAGATCCTTCAGAAGCTTAATTGAAGATTTGATCTTGCACAACAAGAATCGTATCAGTTGCACCCATCAAATCCAAATGTACTAACTCAAGAGGTTTTGATGTGAGAATTTGAGTGGTACTTTTGTGTGATGTTAGAATATGCTTTCTCTTCTGACATGCGCCACATATAGTTGTGTTGACAAACTTTACAAGTGTTAACCCTCTCGCAACTTGTTTTGAACTTAAAGTTTGCAACAACTTAATAATTACTGTGACCAAGTTTTTATGCCAAAGATCAAGACTAGCAACATGACTTACTTGACACAACATATCTCTAATGACATAATTAACTTATAACTATTATTATCAGACCTATCGCCAGTTAACACATGATCTCCCTGTTGATTTGTAATTTTACAACCTTTTCTGGTAAAAGTAACAATCAAATTATTATCACAGCACTGACTTATACTGATTAAATTTACCTTCAATCCTTTAAGATGCAGTATATTATCAATTTTAGGTAAACCATCAACATTCAAGACACCAATACCCATAACACAACTCTTAGAACCATCACCAAATGTAACAGTATCTTCTTCTCGCTGCTTGTAGTTACTAAGGACCTCTTTGACACCTATCATGTATTGTGAATAGCCACTTCAAGATACCATATGCTAGATGCACTTTCTCTCATTGATAGATGAGCTGTGAAAGCTTTGGCGGAAGCCTTCTTAACTGCCCACACACGCTTGTACTTGATCAGCCTCCTATCATTCACAAGCTTTGGCTTAATAACAGATTACCTATTTTTAAGTCCTTGAATCTCTTAAAGCACCTGCTCCATGCATGTCCCAACATAGAACAACAACTGCATACCTGTTTCTTCAATTTCAACAGATGTGTTGTTTCTATTGTGATTGTCAACTGCAATTCTTGTTCAAGCTTTTGGTAATATGCATTTATTCTTTCATTTTCTTCTGACAACCTTTTGTTTGTTGTCATCAACATAGCATGCTCCTCATCCAATTTCAGTCGCTAGCACTTAAGAAGTTGTACATTTCTTAAAGCTTTTCTCCAGTAATCTTATCCCTATTTGATCCATCAACAACATCAAGATTAGTACAGTTAATAGAACTAACACAAGCTAAAAGATTTTCATAGGAGATTCGTGAATGGAAAGCCACATCATTTTCTTGTTCTTTAATATCACTATCAAGCTGTGAACTACTGCTGTTATCATCACCCAAAGTGGTGTTGTAAGTTTGTTTTTCTTTAGAACATTTGCACATTCTGATTGAATATTATCACGACCACCACATCCAAAACATCTAATCCTACGTGAGCTTTCATCGTTGAATCTTCTCTTTATTTGATCAGATTTACCTTTTTGATCAAATCTATTCATGTAGTTGTTACAATAACTCCCCTTTCTTATTTCATCAGCATGTTTCATCAATTTATTAAGATTTCTAGTAACTAAGGTCAGCTCATCATCACCTTCTAGTTCATCATCAACTCCTTTGTCTAGGTTGCTTGGCAAAGTCATTTCATAAGCTTGTAGTGAGCCAACCAATTCATCTAGCTTCATGGTTATTATATCCTTAGCTTTTCTATAGCTGTTATCTTGGCTCTAAATCTCTCTGAAAGAGATCTTAACAACTTTCTGTTTAGGGATCTTGTGTCCTGATCCCTCTCGAATTAGTTGATAACTCTCGGGTACCGAATTATAATAAACTAAAACAATGAATAACTTTTTCAAATTGAATTAAAAATTTTAAAATAAAATCGTTTTCGTTTTCCAAATAGTTACGAAGAAGGAAGAACCAAAATAGGACCAGAGGAGGATTTTGGTGGGCTGTAAATGTGGGCCTTCTCATGTAATCCTCCAATCTAACAACAATAACATCCAACTTATACTCTCCTAGCCCAACTCCGTTGCTGCGTTTTGTCCTTCTGCGCCTTCAGACCGTTAGACACATTCAAATACTTTAACTTTATTTATTTATTTTATCGGAACGTTTTTTTTTTTTCAAAACCTATTTTTATCGGAACTCAAATACTTTAACTTCCTTTCCCAAAAAAAAAAAAACACTCTAAACTTGAACTAAGGGCACCTAGAATTTGGATCATTTAATAGATCTGATAATACACTTTCATTATAACATTTAAGTTATATTTTATTGATAAATTTCATAAAATGAAAATATATAAATTTTAGAATAAATTATATATATGATTTATACTATAAATCAGAGAAATTTATCAAAAATCTCCTATATAATACATTTTTCCACTTAAAGACATTACTAGCCAGTGACTAGCTCTGGTATGGAGCTACATATACACTGCCACATCGAGACTCAACTTCCTTTAAAAAAAAAAAATAAATAAATAAAATAAACTTTAACTAAGGCACCTAGAATTCAAATCATTTAATAGATCTGATAATACACTTTCTTTATAACATTTAAAAATTATATTTTTATTAATAAATTTTATAAAATAAAAAGATAAATTTAAAAAAAAAAATTTACTAGATATGATTTATATTATAAATAAGAGAAATGGCTAAAAATGCTCTTGTGCAATAAATTTTTCCACATAAGGACATTATTTATTTTATTAGTTACTTATGTCTAACAACTTTATGGTGGTCGAAAATTCCCATATACGGCGACAATGTGTGATTTTCGGCCAATTTGTGTCATGTGGCTCTCATATGTTATCCCTAGTTATGATAAAATTATCCAATCACAAATCTAAGTGCAAACCAACAGCTAAAATGGGTAGAAATAACCTGACTCGTGAACTGACCCGAATGCACTATCGGGATATTTAGCCTCATTCCAATCGCATATTGACATTTAAATTAGTATCGGGATATTATTGCCTTTTTTAGAGTTTCACATTTTACAAAACTCTCTTTTTTTTTAAAGCATTTATTGAAGTGTTTATAAAAAATTTATTTTAAATAAATGAATATAATAATTTTATTATAAATTATATCAATAAGCAGAAACACTTCTAAAAAGCACCTCCACAGTAACTTTTAAAAATAGCTTTTTTTTAAGTTAAAAGCACATATAATAAGTAGTCGAGAGCAGCTCTTAAACGGCTTATAATTTCAAATAAGCTAAAAAAGTTGCTAATTTTATGAAATGGAGAATCGGGCCCTAATAATAACCATTTATCACCTTATCCAAAATCTGTTTTGATTAACTTTTAAACCTTTTGCAACTGATTTTTATATTTTATGTTGTTAATCTAATTACTATTTCTCTTTTTTTCCACCACTTTTTTCTTTCCAATTTAATTTTTTATTTTTCAAGATAATTAGAGTATTAGAGGTATTTTATCTTAAAAAATATATTAATTTCAGATTTTTTTTAATTAGTTTGAAATGACCAAAATTCCTGATAATATGAAACAAAGGTTATAAGAAAGTTTATTAGAGACGCCTGATTGAGGTGCTTACAAAAGGAAAATAAATTTTCTTTTTGTACTTAACATGATCTCATTATAGGATAATATGCAGCATTTTATACCTAGGAGCAGAGACATTAGGGGGTCAAAATTTAAATAAAAAAATTTAATATACCATTTAATCTTTGATTATTATTATTATTTTTGTATTTAGTAACTTATGTTTTTTATTTAGGAAATTAAAAATAAAAAAATTAATTTTTATATAAAATAAATATAATTTTTATAAATATTAAAAAAATATTTTGAGAAGAAGGGTGGGGAAGGGGACACGACGCCCTTGGCCCTCAAAGGGACGCTAATCAAACTCATAACTTATTATAAAATTACGAAAAGTTTTTTTAAACGGTTAAGTTACTTTTTTTATTGGTTGTATTAATGAACTTGAAATAGTTGGGTGTCATAGTGATTTGGACTTTATATGCTTCAACCCGACCCTCTCTCCTTCCCCTGCAACTCTTTCGCCAACTAGCTTCTCTAGCCATATCTGGATAACGGCCCTAATCGAAGTACAGATCTTGGCCAAATTTTTCTCTCCTTTTCTTTATGAACTTTCTTTGTGTGTTTTTGTCTATAGATCACGATGAACTTTCTTCAAGGAGGTTTTCTTTTAGATTCAAAATATAAAGGCAAGATGCTTCTCCAATCTTTTTAGATCTTGATCTTGTTCCATTTCTTGGAGCAACTTTTCAAACGGAATTCAATCCTCCCAGACTATTTTCAAAGATGTTAATTTGCCATGACTTTGTAAATGGTTAACTTCGAAGAAAGATAAAGATATTGAGTCTTTTTTGTCCATGTGGATCGAAGACGGTAAAGAAGACTTTGTGATGAAGATTATTGTGAATATATTTTTATTACTAGTTTTAATATTTTTTGTTCACCACCTATGTGTGTTTTTGTTTCTGTTGCTTTATGTAACTAATTGTACAGTTGTCTCAATTTTTTAACTTTTTCTTGCAGTATATTAAAAAAATTTGAGAATTATTTTTATTGTAATTATCTTGGTCTTTTTTATATGAATGAATAGCGTGATCTTCCAGAAAAAAAGAAAATATTGTACCTGAAATATTACCAAAGTTCAATTTTGGAAAGTGAGAAGTAAGACTTTCTTGTGACTTGTTTATATTATACACACAAGTGCATAAATTATAATTTATACACAAAGGCCATGTCCCAATGATCTGAAACAAACATTTACTACATACTAATTAATGTATGTATGTTTAACACACCCCATAACTAAACTAGCTTAACTAATTATACTTAAACGAAATTCATAGCAAAGAAGTTATACAATTAATTAAACAAAATCCAATAATAATTCTTGGTAGGGGCACTAGCTAGTCTCATCCTACTTATAACATGACAGCACTTAATCCCATTACCATTGGCTAATGAAATATAATAATTAACTAAATTCCCTTCGCTTCAAACTATAATATTTTTTTAATTAATAGGTGAATAATAATATTAGATGTTCTTAAAAATAATGTTAGATAAGATGATATGTCGACATCTCCGACTAACTTAATTTGCATGTCAAATCTAATCCTAATCAACTTTTATCAATTGGGTTGGCTCTGTATAAGTGTCATTCATGCATAAATATTATATAAAACACTATTAATAATATTCAACAAATCTTCATTAATGATGGATTAAACTTAATTAATAATAAAGAGTTTGAAATTAAAATATATATGCTACTCAGAATATGCTTCGGGATATATACCAGTGTAGAAACTTCGTTATATAATTTTTTCTCCCCATTTAATAAAGTATTTCCATTTAACAAGTCATTATTTTAAATTAAATAGGCTCTTTTGGTAAATAAAAAAAGAAGTTTAAAGTTGACATAAGAATGTAAAAGATTCTTTAAATAATTAATAACGCAAAACAAGGTATAAGTTCTTAAATAATTAATAATACAAAAATAAGGTACAGTTCTCAGTGTAACTTTTATAATTTTTTGTGAATTTGAAGTTATAATAGAAATCTTCATATAATATTTGGAGAAATAGAGTTTTTTTCCCAAGTGGAATCTCTTCCTGTTAGTACCAAGCTAGAGTTGCTTAGGAAATATATGTTAGACTTTCTTATGGCTAGAAATACTTTTACTCTCCTAAAATATCTTTGTAATTCTTTATTGACTAATACATGGTTCACATATATTGCAATGAATTTGTTTTATGCATGACTAGAAAATTAGAACTATGCCCGATTTTACTTTTCCTTTGAATTATAATATAGAATTGAAGAAACCTTAAATTGTAATTCAAGTAATTCAAATAAATATCCTTTTTATTAAAATCTTGATAATTCGATAATAACACGAAAATTTTTCAAGATTTTCATCTTAAGTACTATTCTCATTTAAGTACGTTTAACTTTGAAGTTATTATGAGATTCAGTATATTAGTGTTGATATAATTGCCTAAGGCACTGATGAATATAAGGTCAGGGAAATTCACTTAAATTTTATGAACGGGATGCAATTTTAAAAATGAAAAAAATTAAACATGAGTCTTTAACTTTTTGGTAAAGAAATGAAGTTTTATTAAGAAAGAAGCAGTACATATATAATTTTTAGGATGTTATAGGAGAAAATCTAGCAACTGTGTGGCACCTTCAAAATTACATGAAACAAGACGAACATCACCCATTTTGTCATGCATAAAAAAAATAAATTAAAAAAACCCACATTTTGTCCTCTTAAAAAAGCTATAGTCCTACTTTTTATCTTTCTCGAAAAATTGTAGCTAGCTAGTTTATTGGCTATCTGATTAATTTCCCTAAACCTATGTATTAAGGTCAAACTCGAAAGGTGATGATGCAATTATAAATTATATGAGAGTTTCTATTTATGTCATTTACGCATATACATATACATGTTTTATATATTTACAAAGATAAAATATCTTTGAGAAATCGAAAAAAAGTAGTGCAAAATCTATTCATTTTCTCTCTAGTATCAAACTCTTTTTTTCAATAATTTTTAGTCCCTCAAATATTTTTTTTTTTAAATTATTAATTCCCATTATTTCTTTTGCGTTGAAATAACATGGGTGATCAATAGCATACTCATCAATTTTTAATTTTTCTTTCTACATAATTGCATAAGTAGTCGCTCATTCATATTTCATTTTCACTAAATTTGAGTCATATATGAAGAAAAATATAGATATATATGTGCATTATTTAACTCTTAGTTAATAATTTATACAAGTAGCACATGTACACAAATTTGATTGGTTAATTGGTCTTAAAAGGATATTGATGGAAATTAATATTTTTAACGAAAAATAGTTGAGGAGCTAAATATATAGAAAAAAAATTTTTTTAGACTATATTAAAATAATTGAATAATTTTGAGACTAATTTTACCAATTACTAAACATCTGAAGGTACAATTGAATTATATTATAAAATTTAAAAATATTTTATAATTATAAGTCCGTTTCCTTTTTCACAAACATTTCATCTTCTATCGAAATCAAGACAAAAGATCTTCACTCTTTGCAAATTAAAATCTAACCCAAGGGCACCATGGAAGAATGTTTAGTGATATAATGATGTTATAATAATGTTACAGTCACCAAACAATTTATAAGTTAGCGATAATGATTATGATAGTACCAAAAGGCAAAATTTTTCGTCCACAGAGTCCCTACTAAACTGTTCGACGTTCAAGTGGAAGATGTAAATCATGGTCACTCAACAGCTCTGTAGACTGGAGGTCAGACACTGGTGCGCATAAGGAACCATCTCCTACATTGGAGAGGTTGAAATTCTCACATTGCCACTGCCAGCATTTGAATCTTGAACTTTGGTACAAACTTTACAGTCCAAAATAAATTGAGCTACGCCCATGCCGCTGATAATGATTATGATGATATATATATATAGTGGATAGTTTTTGGATTACTAGGGCGGAGGGGTTGGCCAATTGGCTTAAGTCTATAGAAATGGGGTTGGAGATGTGAGCTGTAAAGAAAGAGTCACACCTGGAAAAAGAAAAAGAGAGAATTGACAGGTACAAGACAAAGACATATACCTACATTCACTCACCTCTCTCTTAACTGGAGGAGTCTTGGCACAACACAATAGTACTTGGCATCCTCCATCACTTTAACCTAATTATAAAGTTCTCTCTCACTCTCTCTCTCTCTCTCTCTCTCTCTCTCTCTCTCTCTCTCTCGCCAAGTCTAAACAGTACAGTATATATACTAACTAAACTGATCATCTTTTTCTTTTGATTTTTCTCTAGGTTGGAACAAGGGAATTTTGAACAATGCTTTGTATGCCATTTTCAATACAATTCCATTTATATGAACAATCAGATCATGTCAGAATACACCATAGATTTTTGCCTATTGAAACTTTATTCTATCTTATTACATAAAACTTTCGAACATTAATCCCTCTATGTATTCTTTTTGTAATATCGATATCATTTAGCATCATGCTTATATCTCTATGAATTTTTTTTATCCTTTTCTTGATATTTTTTTTAGGCCTATTAATGCAACAGTAGCTAGGTTGAGTTTAATTCCATGTTTTATGAGAGGAGAGGAAACACCGAGGATAGTGGCTAGAGAAAACGAAAACACATTACAAATGGTTAAGAGGATTACGAATGGTTAACAAGTTAAAAGTTCGAATACATGTCAGGGTGCAGTAAAATGTTTTAAAGTTGATTTAAATTTCATGTAAGAGTAAGAATTTATGAATATTAAAAAAAAGACAATTGAGAGTTTTATGACGTTTGAATAGTTTAAGTTTAAAACGTTTTGAATAATTAATTATATTTAATCATTTTTTTAGTTTATATAAGTAATAACTAACAAGCAAATTAATCCTAATTATTAATTAGCGATATAAAAAGAGAATAACATGCTTCACCTCACATTTGATATATAAAAATAATATTTTGATAAGCTACTAATTAAAGTATCCGTTTATTATTTTTTTAAATGTAAGTGAAAGTTAAATCTCACAAAAGAAGATGATTTTAGTTAGTACAAATATTTGAAAAAGTTGATCTCCCATTCTTCCATTTTCCATCCATTTTTGGACCAAAATGAGACCAGATACTTTGTAATTAGGATTTAAGATGAGTTTTCTGTATATGATAAAAATGCCAAAAAAATGTTAAGAACTCTATACCTAGCCAGGAAAATCATGTTTTTTTAAACATCTAAAAATATAATATCTTGGATAAATATATACATGTATATTTGCCATCAATCTCTGATAAGCTTTTTGCAGATGACTTTCATGATCACCAACCATATTTGGGTGATAATTTTAAGAAATTGCCAAAGACGGGTAAACTGATCATCATAGGCATGGCTAATATGTAAGTTATGCCCATCAATATCTGTGAAAAAAAAAAAAAAAGGCTTTTCTAATAGTGATTTTCTATGTCAGAGAAAAAAAAGTTCCAGTATGGTTTTCTTCCACTTTCTTCACTATATTAAGACTAGAAAAGTAATGATTTACTGAAGAAAATGCACTTCGTCATGCATGGTCAGTTTTTAAAGAGAATCATGACTTGGAAGCTTTTCTTCAAAACTCCATGAAATTGGTGAAGTATGAAAGACTCTGTGATTTCAAGTAATTCATCTCCTATAACATATGAAGCTAAATTCCCAGGAACTAAGGGGCAGGAAGCAGCTATTATTCTCCAGAGCTTTAAAAATCATTCGCAAGTGTTCATTTTCTTAGGTTCACACACTTTTTTTTTTAAGTTCAACTTAAATATCTTAAAATTTTTATTTATATAGATTTTCGCTAGCACTCCTAAAATTAAAGATTTGGTTCAAGGAGTGATTGCCTTTAATGTTCATTTCAAAAGTGACGGTAAAGTTATAGTTGATTGGTATTTTGTTTATTGAGACAATTCAGTGCATTAAGGCATATTTACAAACAAATTAAGGCTCTTCTTTTTAAAACTCTATTTCTTTTGTCAGACATTGTAGAAATATTACTGTGCATATTTTAGCTGCACATGCTATATCAACTAACTTTTCAATGTTTAGATATAAATTTTTCTCCTATAATTTATTTTGTAACTCAAGTTGATATAATATAATCTCTACGATTTTTACTTAAAAAGGAAAAGGGAGCGATCGCATTATATATACGATCTGCTATCCCTTGGGGCGGGCCCAAGTCTAAGTCACAGTAGTATCAATTTCACCAAGAAAAAATGGCTCTTGAATTGGGAATTGGCATACCTTATTTCATTAATTAATAATACTAATACAGTATTATATATATCAAACTCACTAGGTTATATACATCACTTACGATTTTCTTTGATACGATTCTTTGTCTATTAGATCTCATGCGATACAATGAACATAGTCCTATGAACTCCGAGGATCAGACCATGGCATCATGTAGAACTATAGAATCATTAATTAGTTGTTCAAGATTATATATAAATGTTACTGCTACATAGATTTTCATAGGAAACAAGAACAAACATTTGATCAAATCCAAACGATTCGCGGTTGGGTTCTTGCCAAACAAATGCTGATCTTAATAAAAGGAAAGTTGAAAATTCCCTCCAGAGAATAGAATATTACAAAGTCTTCAAACACATGAAACAACAGCTAACTCATATACAATTAATAACGAATTGTCAATATTTATAGAACATAATCATGAATTATGATTATGCATTTTTTTAAGTAAGAAATAGACTTTGTAGACGCAATTTAAATAGAGTCTGAATTAATTATTACTTTAAAAAAGATTATCATGAGTAAGAGTTTTAATCTGTGAACGTAATCTAGATATGAGTTTGGATTAATTGCTCTAGAAATTAAAAAAAAAAAAAAAAAGAATCTCCGAAACAGAATGGCATTTACTTTCTTGGTCATGTCTCACTGGCCTGGTTTTTACCTGTCTAGGTTCAGAAATTCTTGGAATCAAAATGGGAAAGATCCCTAACATTCATTAGTGCTAAAAATAACAAGGTCATCACGTTGCAAGATGTCATTGGGAAGACAAGTTTTTAAATTGGGAAATATGAAGTGGAAAAAATATAAGTATTGAGAGGATTTTGGTGATTCCAAGGGATAATTTATATGTGAAGAAATCTGAAGGGGAGAATAAAGGGAAGCTTCATTATTTCAATTTATTAGTGCTAATAATTGAGAGAAGAGACGACCAATGAATGAGAAGAAAAGATATATCCAAACAATTAGGACCACTTGATTGATGAATGAAAAGCATTATTATTATTATTATTATTATTATTATTTATTATTGTTGTTGTTGTTTTTGGTGAATAAAGATCTGTATTAACATGATTTTCTACACTGAACACAGCAGGCAAACTAACTTGAAACCCCCAACCATATGTTGATCATTTATATTGACAGGTGGAGGACATAGGAAAGATCCATACATTGTGCTGATTTTATAGTTTGAACTCAACAACACATAATGCTGCCACTGCCAACATTGATCTTATCTGTTATTGCAAATTAATCACAGCAACCAATTAGGATTACTGATTAAGGGCTAATGGGTATACTAATGCTATCAATTTATTTCTATTCAAAATAGAAAATGGCATCGGAGGTCCCCCAACTTTGTCTTTATATGTAAGAATCCCAAAAGTTTATTTTGACCCTTAAGAATCCCTCAACAATTTACGCATATCCTGAAGAGTCTGCCATTACTTAATTTTGTGATGTTTTCCGTCAAATTGGTTTTTAATAAAAAAAAAATTATTAAGTTTTCTCCTTCTAAATCTTCAACCCTTTTTTCCTCATTGTTTTTGTTTTCTTCTTCCTCCTTTCTCTCCCTCCTTGTGACAACGGTAAACCAACCCTCATTACCACCGTCATCCACATGTTTGAATCATCGAAACCAATGGCGCCACCCTCCCACATTGCTGGAAACCTACCAGATTTCACAACCACTGCTAGAATCATCATAACCAATTCAAAAGCCCTATACTGACTGAAAGATGACATCTTAAAAATGAAGAAAAAATAAAAAATTACAATTGTTTGAATCAAGGGATGTGTAGGTGAAGCTAGAGGATTGGAGGGGTGATGCCGAAGGTGGAGGAAGATGGCGGTAGCAGGGGTGATCTGGTGTTAGCTGACCACGAACAACAGTGGCGGGATGTAGAGGGGAAGAGAGAGAGAGAGAGAGAGAGAGAGAGAGAGAGAGAGAGAGAGAGAGAGAGAGAGAGTTGCAAAAGAGAGTGAGACTTTGTGAAAAGAACGACGCCTGGGAGGGTAGAGGATTGTGCCAAAAAAAAGAGGGAGGGCTCTCGATCGGGGTAGCAGGAGGAATTTTGCAGGAGGGAGAGGGATTTTGGGTTTCTGAAAAATGGGGAAGACGATGGGGAGTCATCCAACTTAGGTCAAATGATACTGACGGAATATCAATGTATACTCCGTTGATAATTATTATTCAAAAGAAATCGGTTAGAATTGTCTAGTACATCTTCTGCTACATGCTCTAGTATTCTCTTTTTATAGTTGTTTTATTAATATAAATCCTATAAAATAAAAGATAAATCTTAAGAGAAAAATGACTACTAAAGGAAGTTTACTAGACAATGTATTAGAAGATGTACTAGATGATCCTGAATGAAAAGAAACTGACGAAAGATCCGTAGGTTCTTCCCATAAGTTACCGACGAACACGTGTCTATGCCCACTATCTATCGACAACACAAACTTACCCACGGATAATTTCGTAGGTATCCATTGTCAAATTTTGGCAAGATTTTCCTTGTTTTTGTCAAGCTGATGAATTTCCCTACAGAATAAGCCATTTTGTAGGCATTCCATTGTAACTTACTGACAGAACTAGATCCTATCGGTATTTACCATCGGTAAATGGTCTTTTTCTTATAGTGGAAAGAAAGCGCAAAACCCCTTTTTTCTGTTCCAAATAATGAAATCGTACTAATACACCATATAAACATGGAAGGCGATTTGGATTCCCAAATAAAATCAGCAGAGGAAGCAGCCCAAAATAACTGAATGAGACGGGGATTTGGGAAAAATACTTATCTTGGACAGAGGGAGACTATTTCGGAGGATTGAAAATGGGGATCCAGGAGAATATGAAGTTCGGCGCTGGTCTTTTGCAATGTCCAGCGAGGGTCTTTCTCTGTTTTGAGACATTCATATTACTATTAATAGATATTCATAGTACTATTAATAGATTATTGGATCGATGTGATTAATCAATTTAAACTTTAACTATAACTATAAAAACCAAAAATAGAAAATTTTTCATCACTTTTCTTCATTAAACACTCAAAGTCCGACACTGGACTTCTGCATGTCCAGCGCAGATCTTCCTCTTTTTAGTCTTGATACATTGTCTTGCTCTTTTTACCGGATAAAATACCCATTATGCTTCTAACATCAAAATAACATTATAGTGTCTTTTATACAAGTTTATTCTCTAAAACATAAATATAAATCCATTTTCTTCACAAAGTTAAGTGCAGAAGTGTATAGAACGTAGATAAATCTACGGTTTATCAACTTAAACTTTACTCATCCTCGAGCAAAACTCAAAGAAACACTATCATGAAAATGTATCTACCTTCTACCAATCTGAAAACCACAAAGAATCTTAACTAATTTCATACGTCTATCAAGAAAAGAAATTCAAACATATTCAAAGTTAATTATCAAAACCCTTGGTTTTAACCAAAGAGATTTAAGTAGCTTTATCAAACAGACTTCTTATTCAGCAAAGTAACTCAAACTACACTAAAAATTAAGCAAACTAAGCATCTTTTTTTAGCAAATTAAGCAAAATAAGCACTCTTTTTTAGCAAATTAGGCAAGCAAAACACAACCATAAGTTTGAAATCATGCTTTCTCTTCACTAATTAGGCTTAGCAAATCAACTTGAGTCAAAAAGGACTTTTAAAGCTTGTAATGTTAGGCTAAGAGACATGGTTACCGAATGAAGAGAAGGGATTTAAGCAAAAGTCAAGATAGTACGTAAAAATTGCATCACACCTTACTTCCTCGTTCCATCCTTGGATATAACTCCATCATTTTCAATCATTTACCTCAAACATACAACAACTTCCCACTTAAAGTATGGGGAAAACATATGCCAAAACAACCATGCCAAAACCTTTTTCCTTGAGCTTTCTTTCATATTTTTCAAAATAAGATTTTTCATTTTTTTTCAGCTCATCTTTGCTCTTTTTAAGCATTTTCTAGATCTCTTTTTTTTTTTTTTTTTTTTAACAATTTTCTGCAAACATTACTCTTTTCACCCCCTTTGAAGACTCATTACCATACTTTCACATCAAGATAAAACCCAACATTATCTTGAAAGGGAAAGGATAAAAAATCTTTAAGTTAAAAGGTAGGTAATTGAGGCTTACAAGAAAGAAAATAATGAATGGTTGTTTCAACCAATCTTCTCATTACGGCTCAAAAAGGGAACTAGAGATATAATGTATAAAAGGATTAAGCTAGAAAGGCTCAAACTATTCAAAGAATGCCTAATTTCATTCCCAAGTCAATCAACCAAACCTAAAATTTCACCTCAAGAATGCAAAGAAACAAGTTCAAGAGTGCAGCGCACAAAAATTTTCCAAAAAGAGTCCAAAGTTTAAAAAAAATCGAGTGTAATCTAAATTCCAAAACCATGTTGAATGTTATGAAGATAAAAACACCTTGAATCCTTTAATAAAAAACTAAGCATTAAGAGCAATTTTCTTTTCTCGTTTAAGATGGACATACAAAATCAAAGTCTCAACAATTCATGACCTCAAAACTTAGTCTCAGGAAGATAAAACGACACAAACATCAACGAAAGCATGGCAAAAATGCAGAAAATAAAGAACAAACTAAAAAAATTAAAATAACAAAAATTTTGAAAATTTGAAAAATAGCTAGAAATAAAAGAAATACAAATGTCCTACTCCCCACTTTAAAATTCATTATTGTCCTCGATAATGCACAAATTAAAAGAGAAAGGAAAGATATACTCCCCTTTTTGTTAAGCCCACTTATACATCTGGAGAGTAGAGAACCAAGCCCTTAATGAACATCATCGTGGCGTTGTAACCACTTCATATGTGCGTCATGATCATCACCCTTCTTGTTGATTGTTATATCCTTCAATAACTTCAAGTACTTGGGGAGATTTAGCACTTATTTCTGCAAAAGGGAGCTTAATTTTGAGTTTCTTCAAAATTTCAAGAAACTTTTTAAGTTGAAAATTATTATTCTCCATAGAATTAGTAGCTTGAGGGTAAGAGAAAAAAGAAAGGTCAATATGAGAGTTATCACAATCATGCTTATGTTTATCTTTATCTTTTTCCAATAGGGAGCCCTCCTTGTTCGTACCTTGAGTGTTTATAATCACCATTTGTCCTTTTGAGTTTGGCTCTTCATCAATATTTGGATCATCTCCTTCTTCACATCCTTCCATAATCTCCTTACATTCTCTTAGATTTCTCTATGTGTCACTAGGCAAAGAGTCATTAAATTCAGTAGAAATCAAATTAGGAATGTTACAATATTTGATTTCCATATTCCTAATCTTGCTTCAATAATTTCAAAATGTTTTTCTTTCATTGAAGTGATTTTCCTCACCTGGACGTGAATTCTCGAAGGTAGAAATCTATTTATCGATGTTGAAAACAAACTCTTCTATGAGAGCCCCCAAATTTGATTTTTGCTCTTGAGGAAATTCATGTGATGATCTTTGCTCTTCATATTAATTCCAAGAATAAGTTGGATGATCTTCCCAACAATCCATATTGTAAGTTGGTGAATAAAGATTATTTTGCAATGAATTCTGACTTACATAATTAATATAATTGTTAGCATAAAACTCCAACGAATGGTCAGAGACATTACCTCCATTAAAAGATAAGGATCCTTGATTTGGAGGCGCTGAAATGCCCAATCTACTAAATTTCTCATTCAAGACCCCAAGTGATGACAAATGATTTTACAACATTGCCTCCATCAAGAACTCTTGCTCAAAGACATAAAAGGGTTATAACCAAAAGAAATGAAGAGCTAAAAAAATAATAGATAAAAAAATGAAATAAATAAACAAAAATTTTTTGTATTTTTTTAAATAATAAATAAATAGACAACAAAGAAAAAAACTGAAATAATAATATTTGTTAAAAAATGGCTTGATCTCAAATCAAATAGCAATTGTATGATATTGAATAAAAAAAATCTCCGGCAACGGCACCAAAAACTTGATGTCGCTAAAACTAACTTAGCATGTGCACTAGTTCAATTATAGTATAATCAAGGTCGATCCCTACTACAAAAAAAGTCCAGATTATAGATTGGCCATTTGATCAATAATCAGTGAATCTTTTAAGTTACCGATCAGATTTTGGTCGGCAATTTGGTTTATAAAACTTAAAAATAAAAAATAAAAAAGAGGGACTCAGGTGACCTACAACAAACTTAAATTTAGATGTTGAGATTTTACTTTGGAAGCGGATTGAACATGTGACTTCCAAGTTGAAAGTCTTAGTTCTAACCACTTGCTCTATTAAAGAAATTTTAAATCTTGTGTAATATTATATATATTAAATTTAAAATATAAAAGAAAAAATATATAATTACTGACCGAATGAAATTGGTCGGTCTGATAGATATTGTAATCAGTCGGTAACTTTTAAAAATTACAGATTGATTTTCTTTTGGTCACTAAATACCGACAAAAACTATTGGTTGGTAATTTTGGTCTGTAAAATGTAATTTTCTGCTAGTGCCCACAAGGATTCGAATTGAATTACCAAATCTTACTATTTAACGTAATCCAAGCCGATCAAACTTTAATGAAGGAATTAATTAAAATTAATGAAAAACGACAAAGGAAATTAATGAGAAAAGACTTAACTAAGGCTCGCAATCAAATTAGTAAATTATTAATGTAAATGTGTAGTCTTTCTTACTAAATCAAATTTTACCTTCATTGATTAACGGTGGAATTTCCTTAATTAGAACTAAGACCAATCTTTCGACACAAAGACCCTATCTTTAATTAATAACCTATTATATCTCTATGTAGATTAGTTAACTAAAAACGCATTAAGATCGGTGGATTTTCGAGTTTTTGCAATTTTTCTAAATTGATTACTCACATGAAACGCATCTAGAAATTGCTATAATCTCTTGCTAATTTTTACTAGATATCCTTATTACTTAGTTCCTACTCAATTTATCTTTGCTAGGTCTCAAAACCAAGTATTAGGTCATGCAAGAGATGACCGATCAATCACAAACATTAAGATGAAGTAATAAGGATTAATCATGAAGAGTATGGTAAAGAGAATTAATCAACATATAAATATTATTAAAAATGCATAATCTTCACATAAGCCCTAGTTAAAGAATTTTAACCAAAAAGATCTATAAAAACAAATAAAAACATGTTCTTTAGAAAGTAAAACGGTGTACAAAGAAAATCGTAAATAAACAAAACAAACCGAAAAGAGAGAACTTGAATCTGTTGTCTTTGATCTCTTTCTTCACCATTTTGATCTCTATGAAATTAAAGAAAAAAATAACTAAGGTTTTAGCCCTAATGGATAAAACCCTAACTAAAAGAAACTAGAGAATTACATGATTCTCTAATTTAATTACGAGCTAAACTCTCTAAAAAACTTATTTTTAATGGCTCAAAAAAGCCTTATTTATAGAGTCTCTAACCCTAGGAGAGTTAGGAGATCACTAAAATATGAAAGTAGAAGTTTAATAGGATAACAAATCAATTTAGAAGGCATAAAATCAAAAAAATTCAAAGAAAATTAAGAAAAGATCCTTATAGAATCTACTAGATTCGGCTCTTTAAAAATGAAGTTTGGGGCCAGTCTTATGCAATGTCCAGCGGGGGTCTTTCTTTGTTTCACTTTTCTAAATTAAACACTCAAAGTCCGACACTGGTATTTTGCATGTCCAGTGCTGATCTCCTTCTTTTCAGTCTTGGTGCGTTATTCTGCTATTTTTGCCAGATAAAATGTCCATTATGCTCCTAACATCAAAATAATATTATAGTGAGTCTTTTATACAAGTTTATGCTCTAAAACATTAATATAAATCTATTTCTTCACAAAGTCAAGTGTAAAAGTGTACAAAACATAGATAAATCTACGATTTATCAAAACCAAACTAAAACACTAAATCAAATTTCACTCACTGCTTTCCCTCTCTTTTCTTTCACTGTCTCACTCACTCTTTGCTTTTCTATTTTTCTTAAGCTACTATTGTAGTACACTTTCACAGCCTCTAAGAGGCTCTAATACCACAGTTAACTAAAGAAAACAAGAACTAAGAAAGACTAAATCTTATGCTTCTGTAATTTAAGAATTATAGCCTCTACATATAGGCAAATACACAACAGAAATTGCCACTAAATCTATATAAAATTTGAAAATAATTCCTAAGAATCAGATAACAAATTTTAGTAACTAAATCCCTTAGCTCACAGGGCCTCCACCAGACTGTCTGACGCCCAGGTGGAGGATGTAAAACATGGTGACTCAACAGCCTGCAGACTAGAGACCAGGAACTGGTGCACACAAGGAACTACCTCTCACGTTGGAGAGGTTAAAATCCCCATACTGCCGCTGTGGTCCTTGGTACCAACTCTGCAGCCCCAGAACCAACTGAGCTACGCTCATCCAACCAAAAGCTTTATTTCTTTTTGTAGAGAAAAAGAAATTATATTTTATTAATGTCTAATTGAATAGTATGAGCTACTTCAGATGCAGTGTTTTGAGTCCATTCTAGAGATACATTAGAATGTAAAACTATGCTTGCAAAGAGGAGACTTGTTAGAACTTTGTTCGTTATCTTCACATTACTTAGTCTTTTAGACATTGGTTCCATTAGTTTTTTCCACGTGTTGAGAAAATCGGACCGGAGATTGAACTAATCAAGTTACTGGTTCACTGGTTCATTCGTCGAATCAGTTGAACCAGGTCGAACTGGTATGATGTCATAATGACATCATAAATATAATAATTATAAATATTATAAATATGTTAATTATTTATAAAAATTACTCTACGCAAATAGGAAAACCCTGTACGTTCTCAAAAAATATTAAAAAACACAAATAACATATAGAAAAATATGTACTTCTCAAAAAAACTAACAAACACAAATAACATAGAAGCTAAATATATGTATCAAAGTACATGCTACATTCCAATAGAAAAATAAAATTTGTTCATATACAAATTTAACATCTTTAAACACAAAGAAAAAGTCTAATAAGCATTAATAGAAATTAATTTAAAACAACTACAATTCAAATACTATATAGTTTAAGTTTATTTTGTTCTTCATTAAGTGATGTGGACCGTGAACTAATTCCTTCTTCTTCCATATCTAATTAATAAATACAAATGAACTTCATAAATAAGTCAATTCAAGCATATGTCTTTCTAATAAAATAAGAATATCCATAAAATATAAACTATCAAATAATCAAATCATAATATAAATTTTTACTAGCTAAATATGACTTAGTAGAAGTAGAGTTAATATATTAAAACTAATTTTACTCTAATACATAGTTTCATCTTATTTGAGAGAATTAAAAATGTTTGAAGATAATAAAAAAAACTGAGAGAGAGAGAGAGAGAGAGAGAGAGAGAGAGAGAGAGAGAGAGAGAGAGAGAGAGAGAGAGAGAGAGAGAGAGAGAGAGAGAGAGAGAGAGAGAGAGAGAGAGAGATGATGGGAGATTGTGCTAAATGCACAATATGATTATTCAATGAGAGATTTGATTACAGAAAGAGACAAGGAGGTTTATGGGAATTACAGAAAATATATAGTTTCAAAATAAGAAAAGTAAAAGATTTTAAATCTAACTCAAATGCACCGTAATTTAAAATTTTTGCGTTGTTGAAATAATATATAATTCAATAATTCTTTAAAAGTTCATTTTTTATGGCTATTCTTAGAAATACATATGGTTGACTTGCATTTATTGGTGCTTTATTTTTTGACATGGATAAATAATTTATGTTTCTTTGGATCATTGAATGATGTTACTACTTCTTCTTCTAAGTAATTTGATTAGTTTAGCATCAATCTCGATCTATAATAACTGGTATTTTTTTTCTCTAAGAATTTTATTTAACATAAAATATATTTAGTTTATTGAACATTTTTAATTTACTTCTTTTGAAAGAAAATATCTAATTTATTTATTGACTAGAACAGTGGAAGTAATTACAGATAGGGTGACACGTATATTTATGAGAAAATTTTGTTAAAGAGAAAAAAGCCATAAATATTTGTGAACGTTTTATGTTTTGTTTTTCAAATTAATCATAAGTATTTATATTAGTTTTTTTTATATTTATCAACATTTTAATTTTTTAAAATAATTAATAGTTTAAACAATAGAAAGTAACTATTATAAGTATGTTTAGGTCATTCCCAAGTCTAGCATATTATAATTTTATAAGTAAATGACTTTGTTTTTTATCCGTAATTTGGTCATAATACACAGTAGTTGTGCGTTATTAATTAGGATAACGCACAATCATTGTGCGTTATCACTTAATTCACATTTTTCCTCCTTAAACATATCCTAGGTGGCAGATAACGCATCTTCATGCTTACCAATAAACCAACCTTTGGATCTTATTTAATAAGTACATGAGATTTTATTTAATAATAACATACTTACGTATTCCAATATTTACCAACTTCAATCATTTGAATTTTTAATTAGAGTAAAAAGAAGATTGCTCATCTGTTTAATTTTCAAATTGGAGGCGTAATTTTTTAGTTAATAGGAGAGAAAGTATTAGAAAATTACAAAAACGTAAATTAAAACGAAAATAGTACGTTTTTGTGGGAACGATTGGTGGAAATTGCCTAAAGCTATTTCCAACGCGTAGATCTCAAAAAAATACCTGAAATGCCAACAAGAATCGCCTCAATCGGACGTCCGAGCGTAAAGTTATGTCCCGTCAAAGTTTTCGACTATACGAAATAATTTTTTTGTCCCGAAACGCATTCAGATCACTTTTTCGACGATGCCGTTGCGTTTATCTTTATGAGAACCATCAAAATGAATGGTCCCATGCGTTAAACGTACATCCGATCGTAGAGTTATTCGTGTTTCAAGTTTTCCAAAATTCTAATGAATATAAAAAATAAAAAAAAACTGATGTGGCTGATAATGCACAAACGTTATGCGTTATCCGCCGATGTGGCGGATTAAGGAGGAAAAACTTGAATTAAGTGATAACGTACAATGGTTGTGCGTTATCCTAATTATTAAGTGATAACGCACAAATTATTAAAATACCGACGAATAAGCCTTAGCAAACAATTTTTAAAAAATTAGTAACCATTGAAATCGCCGTCGGGAACTGCTGTCAGTAAATACATCGACGGAAACTCGTCGTTGGTAAAGTCGTCGACACACAATAGCGAAGGACCAGAAATTCCGTCGATATTTGTTACGACGGAAGACAAGCTTCAGCTAGTGACATACTACGAAACAATAAACTATTGTTGGTAAGTGCGTCGAGAACATGATACATTGACGGCCTTCCGTCAGTAACAATTGTTACCGACAATAACTGGCCGACAGTCTCCTTGTTGTCAGTGTGCCGTTAGGAAGTATCTATTCCGACAGTATGTCGATAGCTTCGATCATCGATGTTTGTCTATATTTTCGTAGTGTTCAAGCGATAATCAGTTGAAAATAAAATTTAAAAAATATCACATCAGAATTTTCAATATCATCTCTAGAGAGAACTTAATGAGTAGAGTTATCACAATATCACTAGAAAAATTTTACCAACTAGTCTCTCATTTGGATTTATGTAAGAAAAACTCTTTTATGTGGATGATGATGTTTTGGTTATCTAATATATAATGTTTTTAATTTCATACATCAACTACTAGTGAAGATTTTTATTAATAGTCCCCAAACTATTTATATTTCTTGAATTTTGTTCTTATTCTACATTTTTAACATATTAGATCCTGAAAAATTTTACAAACCTCTTTTTGTCCTTTTCATCATTAATAAATATTTATAAACTATTTTAACACTTTAATTGGGAACTAGTGACCTCAATACTATAAATTATTCGTATAAAATACAATAACATAATTTCTTTTTATCCATTCTCTATAAATCAGTTTTTTTTGTTTAAGACATATAATTCGTATTTCAATATTTATCACAAACTTACTTATTTAAAGTTTCAACACAACTTTATTGATCATATTCTTTTGATACAATGAAGGGGGAGTGCGAATCGAACTCATAATCTATCGCATGATAAGGAATACATCTAATCAACTAAGCATTATTGATAGTATTTTATGAATGTGTAAAAAAAGCAATGAATTACATTTGTAAAGGTAAATCTAATGTAAATTTTGAAACTATATGATATCCGCGTGAGTGGGTAGATGCCACCTATGAGATCCATCCACATAAATGAATCTCACATAAAAATTGCAAAGATGGAACTGAGCTAACTGTTTTTGTAATTTATAGTTTTCGATATTATTTGTTTGATTTTCTTAATTTGGATAATTAAAATTGTTTTAATTTTATTATTATGTAGGAGGATAGATCTCGAATAGACGTTGTCCAGTTTCTAAATTTTCATCAAATTGACTTTTTAAGGTTGAATTTACATCTAAATAATTTTGAGTTTTGTAAAAGGAGAAAAGATATAATTTTATAGGGACTAAATGAGAAGAAAGGATGTTATTACATGTTACGTTAATAACTTATACTGTTGCGTTTAGTATATTCGTCAATTACAAATATTAAAATTTGATTAAAAGTTATTAATGACAAAAATCATAAACAAAGATACATAAAATGGTTAGACATTCAAAAAGTTGATAATAAAGAATGAGACCAAAATCAAGAAAGTAAATAGTTTGGGAAATATTTATGAGAGAGATTATTGGCTTTGAATGCTCATATATTGTTTTTATTTTTCACATCTTGTTCATAAATTTTTATTTTTGATCATTACAAATCTCAAATTTTCTCATTTACAATATAATCTAACAATTTAATTAGCTTGGGTTGCATATAGTCTCATTCTTAAAAAGCACTTTTTTTATATTCTTACTAATATAACATATGAATACATGTAATTTGTGCAAGTTAATTTATCAAATTTTACCATAATCAAGAAGATTTGACATTTATGATAACTCAAAATATAGTTCATGGGTAAAAATATAAAATAAAAATTTTATAGGTAAAATAAAAAAATTTAAAGTAATTTATGAGTACTAATAACTAATTTATCTTTTTAAGAATCTTCTGATTATTAATTAACTACTAATATCTACTAGAAAATAAAGATATTTTCAAGTGTTAAGTCCAAAAACCCTAAAAAATTAGGGAGTTTAGTCAATTAAAGTCGTTAACTTTTTTGGAACAAGTAACCTCCCACCTTCTCTTACAATTAGAAAATTAATGCAGAAATGATTAAGTTTGAAACCTTCCCTTCAAATTGAAAGTTTGTCAATGAAGGAATAATTATTTCAGTCTTCTTAAATAATTATGATCTTTTATTTTAAATTTCTAATTTTTTTCACTCTATATAAAGGATCAATTTTACAGTTGCAGGAGAAGATGGGATTTCTTGTCCCAAAAAGAAAAAAAGATTCAAGACTATGTTTTACCTTAACTTTGAGGGCTTTTTGGACGTAATACAATACTATTTTCAATGAAAATGTCAAATTTATGGACCTGGGTGTATTTGGAGTGTTGGTTGCTGACTTCAAATTCATGAAAAGGTTTAATTTTTAAAATAAAAAATAAAAAAAATTTTAACCCCAATTTAAATACACTTGTATTACTATTTTAAATTGTGTTGCTAATAAACACAAAATTTGTTAGTAAAATTTATTCCAACACAAACATATTTTTAAAAAAAGAACACTCTGCTTGATTGAAAATTTATGTTATGTTATAAATAAACTTTTGGATCATATAAAGTCAAATTAATAATATGGTTAATATTTTAATTTTTTATTTTAAAAGTGAAAACATAATTTATAAGAATCAAAATATTTACCACATAAACCATGGGACTTAATATTATTTAAATAAAAAAAATTTACTTAATAAAAAATAATGTTTATATATCAACACATAAACCAACCAATAATAAAATTGTTGTGATGGATTATTTGTCACACAAGAACATCCTCTCCTTGTCTCCAACACTCGTATCCCAAGTCTTCCTAGTCGGTGTCTCTCACTTTCAATCACTATATTTGAACCATATAAGTCATCCACAAGCAGTAGTATAATAGACTATAGACTATAATAGAGAGAGAGAGAGAGAGAGAGAGAGAGAGAGAGAGTCGTCCATCATCCATCCTTTCTTCACCAACTTCTCCTCCTAATAAAAACCCCTCTCTCCCCTCCTTTCACTCTCTCCATTCGTAACTGTGTAGCTTAAGTTTCTCCTTCTTTTAAGGTCGCTGTGGGTTTTTTTCTTTTTAATTTAAAAAAAACAATCAAAAGAAAATATGCAACCTTGTAGCAGAGAAATGCAAACCATGAACTCAATTTTAAACCAATCACAAATGACTCTTCACGACCTCCAAAATAGCCACCAGCAGCAAAATCACTTTGATCCCTCCAATTCGCAGGATGATTTTCTCGAACAGATTCTAATTTCTTCTTCGATTCCTTCTTCTTGGCCACCTGATTTATCCGCTTCGGCCACCAATTCCGGTTCTAAACCCCAATCCCCATGGGATTCTCTGCCTCAAAATCCTCTTGCTTCTTTAGAAGATCAGTCAGCTTTACTGACTTCTAAGCTCCGCCAGCATCAGATCGGCGGTGCTAAGGCTATGATGCTCCAGCAACAACTCATGCTCTCCAGAGGACTCGCCGGAAATGGACTTAGGTCTCCCACCACTGCTGCCGGCAACGGCGGCCTTTTGCCTATGCCGTTGAGTTTGAACGGCAACGGAGGCGACGTCATTGATGGTTCTCCCTTCAAATCTGCTAATCCGGTAGGTTTAATTATTTAATTATCGAACACAATTAATTTTTTTCCTTCATTTATGACTATTTAATTCATGAATTAAATGAAGAGTTTAATTAAAAATTGATTATCAGGCAAATGATGCATCAGTTCAAGCTCTGTACAACGGATTTGCTGTATCTCTCGGCCAAACCTCAAACCAATCTCAGCATTTTCACCACTCTCAGGTCCGTAATTTAATCAATTATTATTCATACGTAATTGATTTTCCTTTTTCCGTATAAAAAAATTAATTATACCGAGGAATTGTTGTTGTTGTTCTTTTCTTCGTCTTCTTCTTCAATTTTACAGGGAGGAGCGATGCAGGCACAGAACTTCGGAGCAACAGCGGGAGGGGCGGCGCCGACGATGACACAAACGACGGCAAGCGGTTCAGCAGGGACCGGAGCCGCGGCGCAGCCCCGGCAGCAGAGAGTCAGAGCTCGAAGAGGACAAGCAACTGATCCGCACAGCATTGCCGAAAGAGTGAGTGCAATTCACACGATTCACAATGAATTTTAATCCCCTTTTTTTTTTTTTTTTCTGAATTCTGTTTGTGCTTTTCCGTGTTTTTGTCTCGTAGTTTTCAGTTCGTTTCTGATTCTTTTGATTCTTATTTTGTTTTTTTTAATTAATGGCCATGGAAAATCTCTGACAGTTACGCAGAGAGAGAATTGCAGAGAGAATGAAGGCTCTACAAGAACTTGTCCCTAATGCCAATAAGGTAAAACAAATTTTACTCATCTTTCTTTTACTGCGATAGTGAAAATATATATTACTATTCAAAGAAAATGTGAGTGAACATTTCTTTGCATTACTATCAATAATAGGCTTTTTCTATGACAGGTTAATATGAATTAAAATTTTGATTTCTTATAATTAGTTGGTTCAAAATACTTTTTATAATTGGGGGGATTGTGACAAAATTACAAATTTGTTGATTAGAAATACTACTGATGTAATAATTCAAATGGTTAATATTCTCGTAAAAGAAAATCAAATGGTTAAAACTTCCTATAAATTCAATGGATTTTTTTTCCAAAAATAATAATAAATTCATTCGATTTTTCGGTTTGATTTATAGTTTTCTTCCTCCAAACACCAATTATATAAATAGTTTACTTTCACTATTATTGTTCATTTAAGTGTAAACGAGTGTATAGTTATCAGAGGGTGATTTTTTTTAAGGGTGAAGATAAATTATTTAGGAGTGTTTATCTACTAATAACAAGTAATGACAGTTTATTGAGGTTAATTTTTTGTGTTAAGTAAAGCAAAGCATAATCAT
Organism: Catharanthus roseus; assembly: GCA_028651295.1. NCBI lineage: Eukaryota > Viridiplantae > Streptophyta > Magnoliopsida > Gentianales > Apocynaceae > Catharanthus > Catharanthus roseus. The sequence goes on along the minus strand of JAPQWS010000153.1, from coordinate 23,242,782 downwards.
GTGAGGGTTGATTGGATTAGTTCAACCAGCACGTGCTGTATATACTTTTGGGCGAGAGAGTACTGTGATACTGCGCGTGTGAAGAAAGTTAGGGCCGCGTTTGGTTTGGTACTTATTATCATCATTCCGTGCGTACTTGAAAGTAAGTCTGGAAAGAGCAGATAATATGAGGGATCTTAATCAGATGATAGCTACTCATAAATAATGGGGGGACAAAAAAATTTTTTTATCCTATTTTAACGATAAATTTAATTAAAATTAATTTTTTAATGTTAGAGATAAAATGGAATTATTTTTACATAATTTTATAATGATGGGTGCTTTGTGGGGTCGTGGAATGACAGACAGACAAGGCTTCAATGCTCGATGAGATCATCGACTATGTCAAATTCCTCCAGCTCCAAGTCAAAGTAATCACTCTTCCCTCTTTTTATTATTATTACTATTTTATTATTTGGAATTTTTATGATTTCTTTAGTAGATTGAGAAAATCGAAATGATTCTTTTTGGTTTGACAAATTGTAACAGACAAAAGAATATTTAATTAGTTAGTGAATATGGGCTTTACTGTTTTTTCTTTTTAACAAAAAAAAAAAAAACTAAAAATTCCATGCACCATGTTCTTCGCAGGTTCTTAGCATGAGCCGATTGGGCGGTGCTGCTGCTGTTGCCCCTCTCGTTGCTGATATGTCCTCTGAGGTATTAATCTCTCTCTCTCTCTCTCTCTCTCTCTCTCTCTCTCTCTCTCTCTCTCACAGGTGTATAACCATTGCATACTCCTAGCTTTAGATATCTCTTTCTTAATATAAAAGGTCAATACAATATTATTCAATCCCTGAAACATTTGATTCGTAGTTTAATTTGGATTAATTGATTTGGAAGATTTAGACTGAATATGGAACTGAATGTAGTGGTGGGTAAGGGAGTAGCCTCTATCATTTTCCCCCTCCGATCCAAAATAATAAATGTATGTTTTTGTTTCATAATAGTTGCGTTTTTACAATTTTTAAAAGTTATTTATATGTTTTTTTCAATTCTATAGTCTTCTTTCATTTTATTTATTCTCTCAGTTTTTTTTAAATTTCTCTCTACATATATAAAACACATAATAAAAAATGCTTTGTAAAAATATAAAAAATATTTTATTAATTTCAAAACTCTTAATATTTGTGTAAAGATTAAAAAAGACTTTTTATGTATTTTGCTTTTTAGGGTTTTAAATGTTCTCTTCTTTAAGTTCATCATTTTAATATTTAAAAAAAAATTAAAAAATAAACTCTTGTCCGGTTAAGTTAAAAATGTAATTTATATGATTGGATACAAATTATATAATTTAATATTTATAATTTCATAAAATACCACTCTGTGATTTATATCAAATTGAGGTGAAAAGGATTTGAATTGTAGCAAAAATGGGTTTTTGGTTGGTATTATAGGTAAGCTTTGCCTACCTTGAAATAGCCAACCCCCACAAGAAGAAGAACATAGTAGCTAGTAGTAGGAGATTAATATATATATATATATATATATATAAAACTGCTCTTGAATATCTTTTGGTAGGCTAATCTCAAAACCTATTTGTTTTTCCATTTAAAGAACATCAAAACAAAAGCATTTCATTCTAATCCAAAAAACCATTCTTCAACTAACCAAACCTTCCCAACCCCACAATACACAACACACATCCTTTCTTGTCTGTCTCAAATTCCCTTTCTCCACAATACGACATTCCCATAAAGTTTCACGCGTGCCTCCCTTTCCAGATTCCACTATCCACAATTTCTTTCTCTGTCTCCTCTCCTTTTTTCTTTTTTTCTTTTAATTTATGGAAAAAAAAGTCATTTTGATATTTAAAATTTGCTAATTTCATGATTTGATCTTGTAAATTTTTTCAAATGATATTTGAAGAATATATGTACAATCAAAATGATTTTTTTTTTTTGGCTAAATAATCAAACTGATTTGTACCATAAGTTTAGGGACTATTTTTACGGTTCAATCTTTTATAATATTTTTGTTAAATGGATCCTTTTTATAAACCATTTTAATTATAAAACTTATCGAATAAAAAGGAAATTTTCAAGTTTTAAAGATAAATTTTTAAGAAAATATTATAAAAAATATTGTAAGAAATATTAAGATAAAGTGTTACATAGGATCTCATATGTTATTTTGGTTATACGTGTATTCTATAGGATCATAATATGATAATAGTTGAAAATATATTTCATTAAAAAAAATAGTTGATAAATTATTGTAGGATCAGGTGATAAAGTTTGCATAACTCATTAATCAAAATCAAAATCGCCGTTTCTCCTTAATTTATCTTTTCTTTTTAATCCATCTAAATCATTTAAATTGGATTTAAAAATAAATTCCTTTTTTTTTTAATTTATTTATCTTGTACCCTACCTTTGTCACAAAAAAATATTTTAATTTTTTTAATTCATAAATCATGCACTAATGTGTTTGGTGTGTAAGCGTTTGCACTAATTTACAATTTCTTGTAATTTTTTTACCTTTGGGATTTAGGGTGGTGGGGACTGTGTACAAGGAAATGGAAGGAACGGTAACGGAGGAACACAAGCAGCGTCATCATCCAACAACGACAGCATGACGGTGACAGAGCACCAGGTGGCGAAGTTAATGGAAGAAGATATGGGCTCCGCCATGCAATACCTCCAGGGTAAAGGTTTATGTCTGATGCCAATTTCTTTGGCCACCGCCATCTCCACCGCCACGTGTAGGAATCCTATGACTTCCACCAACCACCACGCTCACAACGGCAACCCGCTACTGTCATCCTCAGCCGTAAATGGCGGTGGGATTAATGGAGGAGAGGGTGGCGCCGCCCCTTCTTCTCCCAGTATGTCTGTTTTGACCGTTCAGTCAGCCACGATCGGAAATGTCGGAGCTGACATGTCGGTCAAGGATGCAACCTCCGTTTCCAAGCCGTGATCTCAGTCAGCATCATGACGATAATGGCGTTGACCGTTTACTGACCCTCTTGGAGTAGTTTTTGCGGAGGAAAAACACATGAATTACAGTTACTTTGGCCGTTAATGCCGTCAAGTCTACCAAAATAAGGGGTCCTTATTATATATAGGAAGAAACCAGCAACGACGCCGTATTTAGGTAGACTTGACTCTAGTGAAAAAGCTTAATTAACTTAAGCTAACAACAACACAGATCCCAATGGATGGATTCCTGTTTTATTATATTACTCTCGTTTTTCTTTAAATGAAAAGTATTTTATTTTTTTCGTTTCTTTTCCTATTTATTAATGTTGCTATAATATTTCATAAGCCACACCATGTTGCTTTACATCAAGGCTAATGTTAAAATGTGCAAATTAATAAAATTTGAAGCGATAAACACTTTTATGTTAATCGTCAGTGTAAACTGCTGTATTAATTGAAAAAAGATAACTCGCTCAAATAAAATTGAAAAAAGATAATGGGAAGAGTAAAAAACTTACCAATAGTTTCAATTTTTTGACTCAGGAATAAAAACAATACTTCCAGTTTTTGCTTATAAATGATAAATATGATCAACAGTTTAAAATATATATATATATATATGTGGTAAATGATAAATGCGCTCCCTCCCACTGTATAAAACCAAAAACTTAAAAAATGTGGCTATAATTCATAAACGAAGGTGTGATTGTTGATGCTAGTAGTTTGGAACAACTTTGAGCTTTATAATTATGTAAAAGCCAGTCAGAATTTTAGTGTACTTTCTCCATAATAGTTTTAGTTTTATAGTATCAGAGGAAATCAGTAATTTAATTATAAAAAATATTCTTTAACACGTAAAAATTCTCGATTCAAATTATATTTTTCTTCTAATATTCTAAGAAATAAAGATAATATATTAAGAATTTGAGTAATGAATCATGTTACTTTATTCAAAATAATAGTTTAATATACCATTTAATATATATTATTTTTCCTGTAACTCTTCTTTTAATATTGTGCCATTTCATTTTATTAACGACAAGTTTAATACATTGCAATGGAATTACTTTTTTCAACTCGTCTTTTTATTCCAGTGTTTAATAATAGTTTTTCTATGAAAAACTTATTTTAAGAAGAAATTGGAAATGCAATAATAAAACCTTTTGAAAGGACTTTTCAGGAGGGATTGAAAGAAAAAAATATTCATATCTATTATACTCTCACAATATACATATTGTTGGTTTGTTATAATTTCATCCATAAAAAAAAGTTATATATACTTATGTGAATTTTATTTCTCTCACACACATATATAACTTATAAGACTGAAATTTATTTTTTCTTTTTACTATTTCTTCATTTATATTTTATTGTATATTTATGCCTTCATGATTGTATATTTTAAATACTAATTTTTAAGTATTTAATAATTATAACATGAGGATATTTAAGTCATATTCTGTAAAATTTTGCTTCATTTTGATATTAAATAACATTTTTGTCTGATCATAGAAAATGAATTTCCATTCTATTCTAATTATTTTATCCAAATAATAAAATGGAAAGATGATTAACGCATCTGATTCTGGGTGGAAAGAATTTTGAATGGAAAAGTATATCATTCCATTGTATTTCCCCATACCAAACCAAATGTGTGCTGTAAGATTTTTTTTAATAGCATTTAAAAAAAAAAAAAAGAATTTTGTAATAATGATGTGTGGTGATACTAATTATTATGAGATAGATGATTGATAATGATTATTAAGAAAGATATAACGACGGAAATTAAGGAACAAAATGGGGTCTGATCCAAAGGGAAAAAAACGTCCTGACAGCTTTGTCTACTTTATACCTGTCTTTTTTTTATTCAACTCTTCATTCTAATTACTTCTTTTTAAATAATTAGTAAAGTGATTTCTTTTCTTTGGTTCTTTTGCTTTTGTCTAATTGTCTTTAGTATCGTTCTCTTATATATAGAACTTACATTAATTTCTAAGTGGTCCTTTGAGTCTTTGACTTTTTAGGGAAAAAAAACTATTATGCGTTTGTGCTCAAGTCAACCACCTCTCTTTTTGGTGTTCTAAACAAGGGGAGAAGAAAAAGGATAGAGAGAGAAATGTGAATCCTTTTGAAGCATTTCTTTTTTACTTTTTCTTTTTTGTTTTTAGATAAAATAAAGATTTTACAAATCATAAAATACTACTTCCTTTAAAAAAAAAAAACATAAAATACTACTATAGAATGTGGATCCAAATTTTATAAGCATGAGGAAAATATTTTTTTAATTTATACCAAGTTTTTATGGGTTTAATGAAGTGTTAAAGGCTAAATGTATCTACTTTTTAATTAGTTATTCCTTATGAAAAGATGGTGAGATTGGAAATAATTTAGTCCCATCAACTCTTTCTTTAATTTGTTTATGAAAATATATAAGTCAATGAACTTTACTTTTTTTATGTATTATCTGTTTACTCCTCAAAATATGCTTAAAGAGAGAAAAAAAAAAAGATATTTAATTTCTTTAACATAAATACAGGCTTCTCCGTCTTTCAAAAGAAAAAAAAAAACAATAATAATAACCTAAAGCACTTTGAATCCTATCTAACACTAATTTTCTTTCACCATCTCTTTTAACACTTCCATTACAGTGTTCTCATTAATAAATTTTACAAAAGAAAAAGTTATTAAAAAAAATTAGAAAATGTTAAAAATAATCTTATATGCATTTAGACCTTATTTGATAAATTAATTTACTTTTTAAAATTAATTTATTATGAACTTATTTGATTAAGTGTGTTTGATAAACGAATAATTTTTAAATACTTAATATATTAAGTACTTTTGATAACAACTTTCACAAATCACTTAATTATTTAAGATATTCTTAATTATACTTATAAATTTTAAGTGAAAATTTCTTATTTTAACTCTGAATTTTGAAAATTGAAAATATATATTTTTATAAAATTATAACACTATATATAATTAATAATTATTAATTAATTCAATATTCAATATTCGGACTTAAGTTCACAATTCAAAACTTAAATAATTTAAATTTCAAACTTTAACTTTTAATTTTATCAACGGAAGCTTTAAAGTACGAGAAACATGAATGGGACTTTTTTTTTTTATATGAGTAAATTTATAGGTGAACCTGATAATTAAACATGTCTCTGACATTTTTTTTTTGTCATAGTCAAAAAAAAAAAAAAAGAAAATGGAAAAAATATGAAGAGGTTGACTTTCTCAAGTTATAATTGTCACATAGACAGATGGTTGTCACCATCCCGGATAAAAAGAAGCAAACTATAGCTATTGACCTGCTGCACCCAAACTTTTGTCTTCAATGTCTAGTTCTTCTAAAATATATATCGCCCTAATATATCAATCAAGTATTTAATGATAATTTTTTTTATATATTTCTATCACGTTGAAAGTAAATAATTTTCTAAAAAATTTTATTAAAATTATTAATAACAATTAAAAAATAAGTTAATTAAATTTCTTTTGAATTTAGATAATTTAATTATTTTCTTAGTTATCCTATTTTGTTCTAACTAGGTAAGGGAAAAAGTAAAAGCAACCTAAAACACGTAACATGTTTCTAGGAAATAACAAAAGACCTTTCCCAATTGCCATTGACTTTATCATCATGAATTACTTGCATTAATTATTAGTATTATCATATTTTCTAATTACAACTGTTTAAATATTTTTGTGCAATAACCCCAAAAAAATATTTTTTGTCCAATATTCGAATATTGCTGATGTCTCTAATATGAACAAAAGACTTGAGTCCAAAATATGAACTTCATCACAAGAGAATGCCCCTTCATACATTTATATTATACATACACATAAATGACAAAATCAAAGGAGAAGGGAGCGGCTGTCCACCCTATTTCTTGTAAAATTTTTGTTTTTATAAACGTATACACTTTAAAAATATTTTTCACTAAATTGGCTTTTATTAACTTTTAAAAAAATTTATAAAAAAATAGGGATCGATTTAACTATTTACCATCACTTAAAAATAGTGACAATCTTCATTTTTAATTCTTTATATATCTGAACTATTTTCTTTTTGCCTTTTTACATCCTACTACAATATACTCATGAAGGAGATTTTTTGCAAAATAAGGCACATTTAATGCTTGTGACCCCTTTCAATTTGTAAAGGTATATTTATCATAACTCCCTCTAAAATTAAACCAATAAATAAAGATTAAGAATCGTACTTATACTCCATATTTCTAATAAAAAGTTTAACTTTAGAGAGTGATATTTATACAAATTTACACTAAAAAAAGATTTATAAGTGAAAGTTTTCCGTGGGGAAAACAATCTTATATTTTCTGTCTCATTAATATGAAAATAGTGTCCAATATATAGATTGTACATGTGACAAATCTTAAACAGAATATGAATAGGAAACCTAACTAATTACAACTAGGGAACATAATTATACATAGTTTAGCATTAGTAGTAATCCTATTGTAATTATATGACAATCCTTAACACTCCCCCTCAAGTTGGAGCATGAAGGTTTGAGATGCCCAACTTGGAAGCTAACCGATGAAAATGTGTCGGATGAAGAGCTTTAGTGAGAATATCTGCTGGCTGTTCTTCACTGCGAATATATGCGGGGAAAATAAAACCTTCTTGGAAAGCATCACAAACAAAATGACAATCTATTTCAATGTGTTTAGTGCGTTCATGGAAAACAGGATTTTCAGCGATATGAAGAGCATCCTGGTTATCACAATGTAAGGAAATTGGGCGAGTGATAGGGACATGAAAATCACGCAGTAGAATAGATAACCATTTTAGTTCACATAAATTCATTGCCATAGAATGATATTCAGCTTCGGCAGATGAACGAGAAACAGTATGTTGTTTCTTTGTCTTCCAGGAAATGGGAGACCCACCAAGGGAGATAAAATAGCCAGTGAGAGATCGTCGAGTTATTGGGCAGGTAGCCTAATTTGAGTCATAAAATGCAGTCAATAAAAGGGGAGAGTCAGATTTAAGAAGCATGCCACGACCAAGACTCCCTTTCAGATATCGGACAACTCGGATAGCAGCATCCCAATGAGTACGACGAGGAGCATGCATAAATTGAGCAAGTGTATGTACAACATATGCGAGTTCAGGTCGAGTGAGGGTGAGATATATCAGCTTCCCTATGAGTCTGCGGTAGCGATCTGGGTTATCGAACAAAGATCCAAAAGCTTTCAACACCTGATGATTAGGTTCCACAGGAGTAGATGCTGGTTTAGTGCCTAATGAACCCATTTCAGAGAGAATTTCCTATGTGTACTTTCGTTGGCATAAAAATAAACCAGTGGGGTTTCTTGCAATTTCTATGCCCAAAAAATATTTGAGATGTCCCAAGTCCTTCATGTGAAAGCACTTATGTAATGAAGCTTTGAATTTCTCAAATATGGATATGGAATTTCCAGTAATGAGTAAATCATCCACATAAATAAGAACACATAGATAAATATTCTTTCGAGAGTATGTGAAGAGAGAGTAATCTGCATAAGACTGAGAAAAACCATATCTACGAAGAGCAGTAGTAAGTTTTGAAAAGCAACACCGATGGGCTTGGCGAAGACCGTATAAAGATTTCTTCAATCGGCAGACTTGTCCCCGGAAAGAAGTGCGAAAACCAGGGGGTGGTCGCATATAGACTTCTTCCTATAAATCTCCATGGAGAAACGCGTTGTGGACATCCATTTGATGAATAGGCCAGTTGCGAGCAGTGGCAACGGAAAGTAGAGTGCAAACGGTGACCATTTTAGCAACTTGAGCAAAGGTGTCTGTGAAGTCAATGCCTGCCATTTGTGTATTTCCCAAAATTACCAAGCGGGCTTTATATCGCTCGATGGTGCCATCTGCTTTGTGCTTAATACGGAAGACCCATTTACTCCTCAGAGCGCGTTTTTCAGGAGGCAAGGATGTTAAAGACCATGTACCATTTTGTTCAAGTGCATCAATCTCTTGGCGCATAGCTGCGCGCCAGAGATGATTAGAAACTGCTTCAGAATAGGTGGTGGGATCGGATTCCTTGGCTACAGATGCTAAAAAATGCCTGTGCGAATTAGAAAATTTTCTATAGTCCACAAATTGTGTTATTGGATAAAGGGACGTACCTGAGAGGTATGAAGAGGGTGAGAGAGCAGAGGAGGAATGGGATATAGAAGACTTCCATATGGCGTTGCAATCATAATCTTGGAGCCGAGGTGAAATGTTATTAATTCGAGTGCTTCGTCTGGGTGCATTAGTTGGCGGATTTTCTTGTGGTAATTTTGCAGGAATATCTTCCTGAATTTGGCCATAATTTGGCTATGTTTCTGTTGTGCCACAAGAGGGCTGAATTTAGATGTTGCTGTTGTGGGCTGCTGAAGATTTCTGTGTTGTTGGGCTGCTGCTGCATTGTTGGGCTGCTGGAGGGGAAGTCGCTGACATTGGGCCGCGTGAAGGAGGGTGCAGGCCAGCTCTGGAAGGTGGAGGTGGGCTCTGCGGAACTGGGCTATGGGAAGGAGCGAGATGTGGGCCAGGTCGGAAGGTGGAGATGGGCTACGTACATGTGGGCTGCGGGAAGGGTTTGTTGGTGGGCCATGGGAGGGGGTTTTTAGAGGTGGGTTTGTGGTTGGGCTGTGGGAAGGGGCTGGTTTATGGGATCTGGGCGGGTTGTAGGTGGGCTGTGGGACGGGGCTGGTGTTTTTGGGTTGGGTTTATTTGCTAAACTCCCCCTATCTTGTATAATATGTTGTTTGGAACCCAAAAAGCTTGTTCTCCAAAATTGTAAAATTGTGCGAAGTCTGTAGGAAATATTGAAGTGTCTGATTTTTCTTGGAATAGAAATCTTGTTTCATCAAAAATCACATTTCGGGACACAAGGAATTTTTCTGTTTGTAAGTTATAAAATCTCCATCCTTTCTTTTGAAGAGGGTGGCCAATAAAAACACATGGTCTGCTGCGGGCGCGAAATTTATCTTTGGGCGTATCGTGGTCATGAACATAAGCTAAGCACCCAAAGCTTTTAATGTGAGAGTATGATGGTTTCTTCCCGTATAAAAACTCATAAGGAGTCTTACCGTCTAACAATTTTGAGGGAGTTCGATTTATGAGATACCCTACCGTCAAAATGCATTCTCCCCAAAACTTTATAGGCAAATTAGCTTGAAATCGCAAGGCCCGAGCTACATTTAAAATATGTCGATGCTTGCGTTCAACTCTTCCACTTTGTTGTGGTGTGCCAGCAATAATAGTTTGGTGGATTATGCCATGTTTAGCAAAATATGACTTTAGAGGTGTAAATTATGTTCCATTATCATTACGGATTATCTTGACAGTTTTGTGAAATTGTGTTTTGATCATGGCAAGATAATCTTGAAGAATAGACGCAACTTCACTTTTTTCTGATAGGAGATATATCCAAACAGCCCTAGAATAATCATCTAATATAGTGAGAAAATATGAAGCAGCTATAGTTGATATGGTTTTATATGGGCCCTACGGATCACAATGAATTAAGTCAAAAATTGTAGATGCTTTATTGATGCTAGGAGGAAAATAATCACGAGTTTGTTTGGCATGTAGACAAATGTTATAAGGAGATCTGCCAGTTGTACAGTCTTTAGAAATACCCAAAAAATTTGTCACTACACAATCTGAAGGATGTCCCAATCGTATATGCCATAATGTGCTTGAGTCAAGAACCGTGCTAGAAAAAAACGTATAATTCCTTCAATTCCATAGGTTTGTAGAAGAAAATCCCATTCTTCTGCTCACCCACTCTAATCGGCCTCATCGATATACAGTCCTGTATAACATAAAAGTTGTCAGAGAGAGTGATAAAACACTTCAAATCTCGTACCAATTGAGACAAAGAAATTAAATTGCATGTGAGTTCAGGAATGAGCAACACTCGGTGGAGTGTTAATCTCGGATGTAAAGAGATCGTTCCTTCTTGTACAACAAAAGTCTTGGCACCGTTAGGTAATCCAATGATGTGTGGACGGATAGGATGTATATTTTTTTAAAAAAATTCCTACCAGTCATATGGTGAGAACATCCAGAATCTAAAATCCATAAACTTTCCATACCAGATAATTTTTCAGATTGCGTGTTATTTGAATTTTTTAATGCAGTCAACAGCGTTGACCACTGGTCAACTGTCAAAGCTGGAAAGGGGCTCGGCCCGTTATTGCCCGGCCTGCTACTGCTTGTGCTCGGCCCGTCGCTCGGCTGGCCACTGTGCATCGGCTCGTCCGCCCACCGGCTATCTTCTTCCCCAGCGAGCAGATCTTCTCTGCTGAAGATGTCCGCCGCCGATCTTCCTTGCCAGACTGAAGCGGAATTTGCCCACGCTTCCAATGGTCTCCCCCCATCTGTTACGCGAGCTCTCGGCGGTTGTGGTTGCTGTCTTCCTCCTTGCCCAGATCTGCCGCCGCGCCAAGCTTTATTGTTGTTTGCCGGTGAGAGGCCGCGGCCGGCGGCAAGATGGTATGAGTTCCGCGGCCACCACTCCGAATATCCCACAAGCTAGAAGCATCCGGTGACGTCGTGTCCAGCCCGTTTGCAAAAGGTAAAGTAGAATTTTGAAGGAAAAATTCTGTTATCTCTTCCAGCGGCAATAGCTCCGTCGGCGGCGGCGGCGGCTCCGGCGGTGGCGAAAGCGGCGCCGTCACTAGAGTAGTCTCCTATTCGTGTTGAATTTTTATGCTATTTTTTTTTTTGGCAAATTTGAGCAAGAACTGTTCGTAACTTGGGTATGGGTTCTTGCTGAATCATATGGGAACGAACAGTGCCATAAATTGCACTGTTTAATCCTATTAAAAATTGAAAAACTTTCTCGTTTTCTCTTTCTCTTATGATAAAGGTCAACAGTTATGTATCTGTGCTGGACGGGAATTGAGTGTAGTTTTCTAGTTCATCCCATAGCTTTTCCAGACGTGAAAAATACACGTGTATTGAATCACCACCTTGTTTACAATTTGCCAATGCGGCTTTTAGTTCGTATATTCGCGGGCCGATGCCAACTAAAATCGTTCCTTCAAATCTGTCCATAATTCATCAGCTCTCTCAGAGTGATATATGGTGGATCGGAGAGAGGGTTCGATAGTGTTGAGAATCCAAGAGTTCACAAGATTATTGATTTCCCACCATTCTTCCTCTTTGTCTGGATCTCCTTCAGGAATTGGGATTATTTCGTCAATGAATCCCAACTTCTTCTTCGATCTCAAGGCCATGCTCATGGCTCTTGTCCATTCTGCATAATTATTATCTTTCTCGGTCTCTCGTAGCTGGAGTGTTGTTAGAATCAGTCCAAGTCCATCAGCGGATGCTACATAGTAAGCATCTTTCTTCATTCGGCGAATATGGCTTTCTTCTACCATGTCATCATCAACATTGCTAATATTGTCGTTACTGATTATGAGAGATTTTAGACAATTGGCTCTGATACTATGAAAGTTTCCAATGGGGAAAACAATCTTATATTTTCTGTATCATTAATATGAAAATAGTGTACAATATATAGATTGTCTATGTGACAAATCCTAAACAGAATATGAATAGGAAACCTAACTAATTACAACTAGTAACATAATTATATATAGTTTAGGATTAGTAATAATCCTATTTTAATTATATGACAATCCTTAACAATAAGTATTGCACATGTCTCATTTCGTGCCGAAATTGTTGTTTTAGTTAAGTGGTGTGGGTTATTAAAAAATATGACGTGATATAATAAAGGAATATAAAAAATAAAAAATAAAAATTATGAATATTTCTCCAGAATCTAAATAATTGAAGACTGTTTATCGTATTTTTTATAAATATAAATTTTCACCCCTAGAATTAAAATTAAAGGTTTGGATATTTTTCTTCATTCTAGTTTGACTATGCTGTGTGCATGCTTGTCTTGGCGACACAAGTATGAAAGCAGCAGGCTGAGGATGGGGCTGAGGTAGGTCAAGTGGTGGAGTCAAATTTGTAGTTTTAGTCGATGAGAACATCATAGGATTATTAATCTTTGCTTTGACGAAATCTGCTAAGCACTTAGAAATGAAGATTCTTATTTGGCATCATTAATTTAGTATTATTTGTCTTTATATAATTTGATTTTCAGAAACAAACGGATTGCTTGGAGCTGGCTAGCTGCATTAGCATTGGAGAAAGATGTGTATATTGAATTTTAGGATAATTGTAATATTTAATCGGGTCATATTTTTCTCTGAAAATTAAATTATAGTAGTAATTCTCATTGAATATTTTCAACTTTGGACGTCCCTAATTGATTTGTCTTCAAACTATTTGCTCTTCCAAGTCAATTCTATGGCGTGTTATATATGGCCAAATTGATCAAGTGTATCATACAAGAAATCAATTTATAGACAAAACATCCGAGACAAAAATCATTATAATACCGACGACTGAGAACTCGTCACCGTAGATTATTGATATATACTAACGGAAAATGGAAAATGGTCTATCAGTTCCTTTTCATCAATAACAAACTTTTCGACGATAAATTTGTTGGTAAGTGCATTTTTCGATGACGTACCGACAGATGTTATCATGGGACATTGGCTGAAGTGGAAGAATATGTTTCCGTTGTTACGTCCGTTGGTGAAATACATCGACGAATTTGTTGACAGAAATAATGTTCGTTCTGTAAATTTTACGGATGGATCTAATGACGGAATTGAGAAATTGTTAAAAAAAATTAGGAAATATTTACCTACGGATATACTGTCAATAAGTCTGTCGGTAAAGAAAAATAATTGTTATATATAATTTATAAAACGGATGAAAATTCTCTAAAAAACAACAAAATTGCCAACACAAACCATAATATTAAACATTCAACATAATTAACAACTTTCATACAGATTACACTAAATGTTCAATCTTAATAATATTAAACATAACATATATATACATATATATATATATATATAACATTCAATAAACAACGTAAGTAAATTGAAAAATCAAATATTCTGATTGGTCGCGAGATCACTAGAGGGCGGGGGTATCATCATTGTCGGGGGCACGAATAGAGGGAGGCGGAGTAGAGAACGATCAAACCGGCACATCAGGGGCAGGGACCTCCGAGTTTGTAGCAAGTGCAGGTGGTGAAAATATCGAGGCGCCGGTACCCATAGCCGTTCTAACGAGGTCCAACCTCGGCGGAGGAGTAACGTATACAAAATGATTCAGCTCCATAAACCGCCTCATATACTCGTCGAAAGCATCATAGACGCTCAAAACGGCAGCCTCCACCCTCCGCAGCATATCCGCACAACATGGCCCGATCCTCTATAAGATTGGGCTCGACTGCTCTCAGTTCTCTGATGAGCTGCCTCCGATCCAACTCCATATACACGTCTGCGGCTCACGCCTTCGGCTACTATGGCCATAAAAGGATGATCATTTGGTACAGCGATGTCCATTGCCGCAACCCCCTCATCGGCCTTCCTCTTCACCTAATGAAATCTCTCTTACAATATAAAATATTAGGTGGATAATAATAACTTATACAATATTAATTAGATACACTTTTCAAACAATAAACATTATATAAACAAATAATTTTTCACTAAACATATTCAAAACTCTTCTGATGTAAAATCCACGTACTCCCCTTGCTTCTCCCTTGTGTGATTCTTATGCAGCTCCTCCAACTCCAGGATCTTCGAGAATCTCTCAGTTAAGGCCTTTACTACAAAACAATAATATATACCAAATAAAATTTACAATTAACTATCTGAAAGAGGTAATAGTTATGAAATTTAATACCTTCTTCGCGAAAGGCTCAGTGAAAGAAATGGACCCACCGGTGTATTTCTGGGTCTATAATACCCCACTCGGTAGGCATCTCGGGCGACCTCGAGAGGGCGTTTATCGTGAACATAGACGTTGGGGTCTAACGTAGTAAAATCTAAGAATTTATGGTACGCATTTTTTAGCAATTTAAAAATCTCGGTAGTCTTGTATAAGTCTAAAGTGGTGTTTTTTTTATGGAAAAATTTTTTATTTTTTATTATTAATATTATTATTAATTTTTTTTATATATTTTAGATTATTATGGTTGGTGAAAAAAATTTTTTTGCCACTTGTCTAGAGTGTTTCGCCACTTAGCGTCTTGCATGCATATGTAGGGTAGTATATATATATATATATATATATATATATGTGTGTGTGTGTGTGTGTGTGTGTGTATTAAGGGGGAGAAAAGGCTGATGCGTTCAAACCTCCTCCCCTCCTTTCGGCTTCCAGCACAATTAATCTTCCTTTTATTAATTTTTTTTTTATTTCTTTCTTCTTTCTTTCATTCTTTTTTTTCCTGCCGTTTCGTATTTTTGTTTTTTTTTTCTCTTCTTCCATTTTTGTTGTTTCAATTAATGTTATTTTGCTTTCTGTTTTTTTTCTTTTTATTAGTCATTTTAGTAATGGTATAATTTTGGTATGGTGTAGTTTCAAGATTTCTTGAAGTTCTAATAATTGTGTGTTAGCTAATATATATAGATATATATTTTTTATAAGTTTATTTTATTCTTTTTAAGTTAGAAGTTGGAGTTAGTTTTATTTATCTATTTATTTGAGTTAGTTATGTTTTAATTTAATTTTTTTCTCCTCTTTGATGATGGGTTGTAGAGTTGGATTTTAGAGTCTTGAGATGAGTTATTCAGGATGTCATTTTGTTAAAATTTATTTAATTTTTGTTTTGGATTCTCTTATTTAATTTTATATAAATTTATTTATTTAATTTCCTTGGTATGATTCTCTTATCTAAAATAATTTTAGTATACATAACTTTTGTATAGATATAGTTTATATATGTATATATATAATATATGTTTGTGGCATACATAATTATTGTGAATAAATTTTAGTATATGTAATTGGTATATATATATATATATTTAGTATATATGGGAATTTTTTTTCTATATATAAATAATTTTAGTAAATAAAGTTTTGTATATATATTTTAATATATAACTTTGTATATATTTTTATATACAACTTTTGTAAATAATTTTACTATTCATAATGTTATACGTATTATTATAAATGATTTTTGAAAATGATTTTAACATTTATGCTTTTATATATATAATTCTAGTATACTTAATTTTTGTAACTGATCTTAGTATGAAAATAGTTTTGTATATGGTTATGACATATATATAATTTTAGTATCACGGGTGGGTTTGTGATATTTTTAGTATAGATAAGTTAAGAAGTTTAAGCTCTTAGGATTAATATATGTATAGAAATATCTCTGGTTCATAGGGAGATATGTGTTTTTTATTTATTTTCGGTAGCATATATAAATATTGGGACTTATAATTAAGTGTTTTATTGGTATCCTGCTTGTAGGATTAGAGCACCAGATCTGCATCAAGGCGAGTATACAAACCCAGTTTTCTAATATTATTTTCAAATATTACAGGCCTTGTTAAATGTGTTTCCTAAATCTGTTACAAAATATGTACTACGATCAACATATTACAATTTAACATGTTTTTTCGGAGATGTTCTCCACAATGAGTTACCTGTTTCTTAGAAAATGCATAGGAGCTGTGCTCCATATAGGCGTTGTCTTGTCAAATAGGTTTATAGTTTATTTGAAGCAGAATTTGTTTATATAAAGATTTTTCTGAGAATATTTATATGTTGGAAAATGCCTTAGTCTTGAAAAGCTACACTATTTTGACTTGCATGAAAATAAAACTGGCATACATGCGTGAATTTGCATAAGCATGTAACGAAATGGCGAATGGAGATTTTTTTGATGAAAATATTCATGACCTGATTCTGACCTGTCGGCCCGGAAAGTGGCCTTTCTGTTATAAACACATATGAAAACCCCATTCCGACCAGGGTTATAGTTCTGATTATGATCATGTATTTGGAAGTGTTAGAGGATTGCACTGTACGTGGCTAATCCCCTCCCTCTCCCCTCCAGGTGCGAGGGCCTCTTCCGATGGTGTAGACGTTTTAGACTCGGGAGAGTGGATCCACTTGAAAGGGTGTGGCCTAATCGGTCTACGTAGACATCACATCATGCTCTGTGGTGGGGTTCGACTGCTTAGTGGAGAGTCAGATTATTATTTTCAAATACTATAGGCCTTGTACAATGTGTTTCCTAAATCTGTTACAAAATATGTACTACGTTCAAGATGTTATGGTTTAGCATTTTTTTTCGGAGATGTTCTCCACAATGAGTTACCCGTTTCTTAGAAAATGCATAGGAGCAGTACTCCATATAGGCGTTGTCTTGCCAAATCGGTTCATAGCTGTTGTGAAGCAGAATTTGGTTATACATAGGTTTTTTTTTAGAATATTTATATGCTGGAAAATGCCTTAGTCTTGAAAAGCTACACTATTTTGACATGCATGAATATAAAACTGGCATATATGTGTGAATTTGCATAAGTATGTGGTGAACTGGCAGATGATGATTTTTTTTGCTGAAAATATTCATGACTTGATTCTGACCTGTCAGCCGGGCAAGTGGCGTTTCTGTTATAAACACATATGAAACCCCATTTCGACCAGGGTTATAATTCTGGTTATGATCATGTATTCGACAGCGTCAGAGGATTGCACTATATGTTGCTAGTCCACTGTACGAGGGCCTCTTCCGATGGTATGGATGTTTCAGACTTGGGAGGGTAGATCCACTTGAAGAGGGGCATAGACCGCGGAGGGTGTAGCCCAATAACGATACATGGACACTGCATCATACTCTGCGGTGGGGTTCGACTGCCTAGTGGAGAGTCAGGAGGGGCTCGAAACTGAGGTTGGTCCCGGGGCAGACCTGGTAGGTGCCCCAGGAGTCTATAGCCTGTTTTGACCAGTGATATGGGAGTGCAGTTGTTTGTTAATCGAGCGCTCAAATGGTGTTTGGTTGGTTTTGACTACGAGATGCCGGAACTTGATTCCCATGACCTCATTTTAGGATCCGAACCTTGTCCGTGGAGCCTGACTGTGGCATTGCATGTTTCTTTGAATTCGGGTGTAAAAGTTGCGCTGATATGTCTTGATTCTCTTAGGCTTCCCATCTGTGCTTGAAACCTTTATCAGTATTGCTAAAATAAACAAAGAAAGTGTTTTCTTACAATATTACATGAGTTGTTTTCGTGAAGCTGCATCATCATTGTTTCAAAAAAATCACTAAGACGCACATACACATGTGGACTCACTGAGCATTTGTGCTCACGTTTTTCCTTATCATGTTTTCTCCTCAGATTAACTCAGGACATAGAGGCATGGTAAGCCGTAGACGTTTAGCCATGGAGTTTTGGACCAAATTTCTCTGGAATGACATGTATTATATTTGTTTTCTTAGACTTGAGTCGGTTGTAAAGTTATTCTTTTTATTTTGTCATAAGATTTTGTTGATGTAAGATACTTTTATATCTGTACTAAAACGATTTTAAGAAGTTTTCTTAAATCTTGGTGTTTTGAGCACACTAGTAGTAACCTGTTTGCTTAAGTTTTCCAATGCGTACATTGTGTATATACCTATAAGTGTTAACCCGGGGTTGTGTTTTTGTTTCGGGACTTATTGTTTAGTGCAAAGACGCACGCAGATACCCTACTCAGCCGTAGTTGACCTAGTGGCAGGGTTGGGGGTATATCACCTATTGGTGTATTTCTGGGTCCCTGTCCCCCCTCCCCGTTCCTCATTCCTATTCTTCTTATTCTGTTGGGATAGGACTAGAAACCTTGGGGTTTTCAAATAGTCTAACATTGTATGCCAATGTCTCTCCTCAATCCACGGGGACCGCTTACCATTTTTCCGAATGTCATCCGTCATATCCCTTATCCAAATGCTTGCCTTCTCCTCCCAAGCATCCCGGACCTTTGATATGGGTAAGGCTGGGTCCTATACATATTTTTTCTACATTTAATGAAAATTCATAGTATTATTAAATTTTTTATTAGAAAAACTAAACCCATAAAGAAACATTGAAATTTGATTCATTTACCTCGAACTCTCCTGATATGTGCTTAATTCTCTATATTTATATATATATATATATATATGTTATTTTCATTGTTTTATATTTTTAGTATATAAAAATGCATATTTTGGACTAATACTATTTATTTTTGTCTTAGGTGCTTTCAAAAAGAGAAAACGATGAAAGAAAATAAAAACGGACGAAAACAACAAAAAGGAAGCCGACAACATCAACGAAGCTGACCTACTGCCTGAGGTAGGCCAACGTATCGCCAACGATAGGTTCTGGTGTCACCAACGAACCAGGATAGAACCCTACAGTGAAGGTAGGCTACCCTTACCATTGATGGTAGGTCTCGATAGCAAAATAGAAGACTTTGCGCAAAACCTTGCCGCAAATGGTAGGGCTCGACCTACTGTGCACGATAGGTCCCGTCTATAGCGGTTATAATATAATCTTAACTCTAGTTTGACGTAATTTTTCCCTATTAATAGGTTCTTCTGCAGTTACGACAGAATGGCAACAGTTAGAAGTAGTTAGTTGGCAATTAGGGTTTAATTTAGGTTAGACAATTATTCAATTTTTACATTCAATTAGTTAGGTAATCATTAGATTTTCAATAAATTAGTTCTTGGAGATCAAGATTTGAAGATCCAATATCAAGATTTCCAGCTTCAATTGGGGGATTCGAGAGACGAGCTCGGGAGACGTTTGTGACAGGATTGCGACTTCAATTTTCATCCTAAGCTTTCTTTTCTTTACTTGTTATTGATTTAATGTTTAATTTTAGTTTTATGACGATGATTAGTGAAGAATTCAATATATTTGGATGAGGATTGAACCCTAAGACTTGTTTACATTGATTTTGGTTTAATTTATTTTTATGTTTATTTTAATTAAGTTGTCTTTCAATTATGCTTGTTTGCAATTTACTTGTCGCGAGATTAGATTTATCACAAGAGTGCTTGGAATTGAAAAAGAAAGAGCGTTTTAGGGCAACCAATTGGGGGTTAATTAGGGCAATTAACTAGAGATATGATATTGTACTTTTAGGTCCTTTAAATCACCTAATATTACTGCGCTCATAATTGGTTAGGGAGAAAAGAGATCTTCCTCTAAGGGTTAGTGAGTAGGGTGGCTTTTGCCTCGAGATAGGGATTGCCCGATTAGTTGTGATGACCCAACTTAATTAAATCAACATCATTTTCTTTAAAGTCTTCCAATTCAATTAGTAACAAGGGTTAGGGGGATTCCATAATCCAAACTCTTGTTTTTATAAGTTTTTAAATCACATAATATTACTGCGCTCATAATTGGTTAGGGAGAAAAGAGATCTTCCTCTAAGGGTTAGTGAGTAGGGTGGCTTTTGTCTCGAGATAGGGATTACCCGATTAGTTGTGATTACCCAACTTAATTAAATCAACATCATTTTCTTTAAAGTCTTCCAATTCAATTAGTAACAAGGATTATGGGGATTCCATCATCCAAACTCTCGTTTTTATAAGTTTTTAAACCTTAATTTTATTGCTTTCTTTCTTTCTTTAGTGTTAAGCCATTTTCAGTTATTACTTTAAGCCTCGTTCAAACTAACTTTCTTTAGGTAAACATTAGAAAAAAGAATTATCGTTTTTCGAGATTAGACACTCGGGTACAACTTGTTTATTATAGTGATAGGTCCACTTCTCTATTGCTTAGTATAGTAGTTCATCATCCCCTTGTTTTTTAAAATGTACACATCAAGTTTTTGGCACCGTTTCTGGGGAATGACAACTTAAGAAAAGTCATTTATTTAGTGCTTTAGTCAGTTTTCTATTTATTTTTGCGTTGTTAACTAATTATTCTTGTTCTATTTGGGTGTTAGTGGTATGAACATTAGGAATTCGACTTATTATTATTGGAACCTATGCTGAATACTTATCCAATTATTTGTTTCAGGTTTTCGAGAGTAAGATATGGATTCTAATGATTCCATAGAAGCTCGACTAGCAACAATATTAGAACAAGGAATCGGACAACATGGTCATTACACCTCAATATACGCAGTATCAACAAGCCATATTATGAGGAAACTGGCAAGGGTACAACACATATCCTAACTATTACGGTTGGAATTGGAGCAATCGC
Source organism: Catharanthus roseus (assembly GCA_028651295.1). NCBI lineage: Eukaryota > Viridiplantae > Streptophyta > Magnoliopsida > Gentianales > Apocynaceae > Catharanthus > Catharanthus roseus. The sequence goes on along the minus strand of JAPQWS010000153.1, from coordinate 23,221,697 downwards.
TCGAATAAACCTTAGAAAGGTTAAAATCAAAGGAGACAACAAAGACCGCTGAGCTTTCGGAGTAGAGGTTTCACTCAACATCCACAATACAACCATACTCCACCGAGCACATCCATCACCCCCCACGGTCTAATTTGGAAGATCTCGTTTGAAATATATCAAATCGACGGATGCCGAGGTGAAAAGCATGGAAGCAATCCGGAGAAGTCAAACGGTTTCCATCCATAATATGGAGAGCCAAATAGGGAGATTAATAAGGATGATCACCTGAAAGTCCACTTGGTAATTCACTAAGTAATATGGAGACAAAATCGAAGAGGACACGAAGGTGGTCACCTTGAGGAGTGGAAAAGAACTAGTAAAGACATCTCCCATAGTTGTGGAATAGAAGAAGTGAACTGCTCAAGCGCAAGAGGATTCCACGTCCCCTAAGGAGAGGAAGGTACAATAGGAGGAAGTAGAGAAGAGGAAGTCATCTCCTCTGCCATATAGACCTCCTATTCCATTCCCAAGAAGAGTGTTGAAGACAAAATAGGATGAACAATATGGTCGAGTTTCTAAACATCTTTAAACAATTACATATTAACTTACTTTTGGTTGATGTTCTATGCGGATGCCTAAGTAGGCAAAGTTCCTGAAGGAAGCTATCTCTTGAAAGAAGAGGTTGGAGGATATCTCTTTGGTAATGATGAATAAAGAGTGCTTAGCAATCCTCAATCCCAACCCAAAGCTTCCGAGAGAAACTTAAGGATCCAGAGAGTTTTACTATCCCTTGCACTTTAAGTGGTATAAGCTGTTTCTAGGGCTTTAGCTAATTTTGGTGCTAGTATAAATCTTATGCCTTATGATTTTCTATAAAAAATTGGAAGTGAGAGAGCCTAAACCTACTAAGATGAGTATTCAACTCGTGGATAGGTCTACTATGTATCCTAGAAGTATTATAGAAGATGGGCTAGTGAAAGGGGAGACTTGGTTTTCCCGATTGGTTAAGTGATTATAGATATGAGTGGGGACATTGAAGTCTCGTACATTTTGGGTCATCCTTTTCTCTCCACTACTAAGGCTCTAATCGATGTGGGAGAAGGAAAATTGACATTTAGGTTAGGGAAAGAGAAAGTTATATTAAGACTTCCCGATGCCATGCATAGATATGGGGATATGATAATACTTGCTTTATGATAGATTTTATTGATCCTTATATTTCTACTCAAGAGCAAGGATTTGTCCAAGACGAGTCCTTAGTGATAGCTCTGCAATAGGATTCCCAAGGCGACATGGACTTTGAGGAGATTCGGGTTTTAATTGAGAAATTAGATAAATCAAAGGTGGAGGAGACTACTATTGTACAAGAAGATCTAAAGTTACCCCCAAAGCCTTCTCTTAAAACCTCCGGAACTAGAGCTAAAACTATTGTCGAATCACTTGGAGTATGCTTTCCTTGGGAAAAAAGAGATCTTCCTCTAAGGGTTAGTGAGTAGGGTGGCTTTTGTCTCGAGATAGGGATTACCCGATTAGTTGTGATTACCCAACTTAATTAATTCAACATCATTTTCTTTAAAGTCTTCCAATTCAATTAGTAACAAGGATTATGGGGATTCCATCATCCAAACTCTCGTTTTTATAAGTTTTTAAACCTTAATTTTATTGCTTTCTTTCTTTCTTTAGTGTTAAGCCATTTTCGATTATTACTTTAAGCCTCGTTCAAACTAACTTTCTTTAGGTAAACATTAGAAAAAAAGAATTATCGTTTTTTCGAGATTAGACACTCGGGTACAACTTGTTTATTATAGTGATAGGTCCACTTCTCTATTGCTTAGTATAGTAGTTCATCATCCCCTTGTTTTTTAAAATGTACACATCAAGTTTTTGGCACCGTTTCTGGGGAATGACAACTTAAGAAAAGTCATTTATTTAGTGCTTTAGTCAGTTTTCTATTTATTTTTGCGTTGTTAACTAATTATTCTTGTTCTATTTGGGTGTTAGTGGTATGAACATTAGGAATTCGACTTATTATTATTGGAACCTATGCTGAATACTTATCCAATTATTTGTTTCAGGTTTTCGAGAGTAAGATATGGATTCTAATGATTCCATAGAAGCTCGACTAGCAACAATATTAGAACAAGGAATCGGACAACATGGTCATTACACCTCAATATACGCAGTATCAACAAGCCATATTATGAGGAAACTGGCAAGGGTACAACACATATCCTAACTATTACAGTTGGAATTGGAGCAATCGCTCGAATAAACCTTAGAAAGGTTAAAATCAAAGGAGACAACAAAGACCGCCAGGCTTTCAGAGTAGAGGTTTCACTCAACATCCACAATACAACCATACTCCACCAGCACATCCATCACCCCCACAGTCTAATTTGGAAGATCTCGTTTCGAAATATATCAAATCGACGGATGCCGAGGTGAAAAGCATGGAAGCAATCCAGAGAAGTCAAACAGTTTCCATCCATAATATGGAGAGCCAAATAGGGAGATTAATAAGGATGATCACTGAAAGTCCACTTGGTAATTCACTAAGTAATATGGAGACAAAATCGAAGAGGACACGAAGGTGGTCACCTTGAGGAGTGGAAAAGAACTAGTAAAGACATCTCCCATAGTTGTGGAATAGAAGAAGTGAACTGCTCAAGCGCAAGAGGATTCCACGTCCCCTAAGGAGAGGAAGGTACAATAGGAGGAAGTAGAGAAGAGGAAGTCATCTCCTCTGCCATATAGACCTCCTATTCCATTCCCAAGAAGAGTGTTGAAGACAAAATAGGATGAACAATATGGTCGGGTTTCTAAACATCTTTAAACAATTACATATTAACTTACTTTTGGTTGATGTTCTATGCGGATGCCTAAGTAGGCAAAGTTCCTGAAGGAAGCTATCTCTTGAAAGAAGAGGTTGGAGGATATCTCTTTGGTAATGATGAATAAAGAGTGCTTAGCAATCCTCAATCCCAACCCAAAGCTTCCAGAGAAACTTAAGGATCCAGAGAGTTTTACTATCCCTTGCACTTTAAGTGGTATAACTGTTTCTAGGGCTTTAGCTAATTTTGGTGCTAGTATAAATCTTATGCCTTATGATTTTCTATAAAAAATTGGAAGTGAGAGAGCCTAAACCTACTAAGATGAGTATTCAACTCGTGGATAGGTCTACTATGTATCCTAGAAGTATTATAGAAGATGGGCTAGTGAAAGGGGAGACTTGGTTTTCCCGATTGGTTAAGTGATTATAGATATGAGTGGGGACATTGAAGTCTCGTACATTTTGGGTCATCCTTTTCTCTCCACTACTAAGGCTCTAATCGATGTGGGAGAAGGAAAATTGACATTTAGGTTAGGGAAAGAGAAAGTTATATTAAGACTTCCCAGATGCCATGCATAGATATGGGGATATGATAATACTTGCTTTATGATAGATTTTATTGATCCTTATATTTCTACTCAAGAGCAAGGATTTGTCCAAGACGAGTCCTTAGTGATAGCTCTGCAATAGGATTCCCAAGGCGACATGGACTTTGAGGAGATTCGGGTTTTAATTGAGAAATTAGATAAATCAAAGGTGGAGGAGACTACTATTGTACAAGAAGATCTAAAGTTACCCCCAAAGCCTTCTCTTAAAACCTCCGGAACTAGAGCTAAAACTATTGTCGAATCACTTGGAGTATGCTTTCCTTGGGAAAAAAGAGATCTTCCTCTAAGGGTTAGTGAGTAGGGTGGCTTTTGTCTCGAGATAGGGATTACCCGATTAGTTGTGATTACCCAACTTAATTAATTCAACATCATTTTCTTTAAAGTCTTCCAATTCAATTAGTAACAAGGATTATGGGGATTCCATCATCCAAACTCTCGTTTTTATAAGTTTTTAAACCTTAATTTTATTGCTTTCTTTCTTTCTTTAGTGTTAAGCCATTTTCAGTTATTACTTTAAGCCTCGTTCAAACTAACTTTCTTTAGGTAAACATTAGAAAAAAAGAATTATCGTTTTTCGAGATTAGACACTCGGGTACAACTTGTTTATTATAGTGATAGGTCCACTTCTCTATTGCTTAGTATAGTAGTTCATCATCCCCTTGTTTTTTAAAAATGTACACATCAAGTTTTTGGCACTAGTTTCGGGGAATGACAACTTAAGAAAAGTCATTTATTTAGTGCTTTAGTCAGTTTTCTATTTATTTTTTGCGTTGTTAACTAATTATTCTTGTTCTATTTGGGTGTTAGTGGTATGAACATTAGGAATTCGACTTATTATTATTGGAACCTATGTCTGAATACTTATCCAATTATTTGTTTCGGGTTTTCGAGAGTAAGATATGGATTCTAATGATTCCATAGAAGCTCGACTAGCAACAATATTAGAACAAGGAATCGGACAACATGGTCATTACACCTCAATATACGCAGTATCAACAAGCCATATTATGAGGAAAGCTGGCAAGGGTACAACACATATCCTAACTATTACGGTTGGAATTGGAGCAATCGCTCGAATAAACCTTAGAAAGGTTAAAATCAAAGGAGACAACAAAGACCGCCAGGCTTTCAGAGTAGAGGTTTCACTCAACATCCACAATACAACCATACTCCACCAGCACATCCATCACCCCCACAGTCTAATTTGGAAGATCTCGTTTCGAAATATATCAAATCGACGGATGCCGAGGTGAAAAGCATGGAAGCAATCCAGAGAAGTCAAACAGTTTCCATCCATAATATGGAGAGCCAAATAGGGAGATTAATAAGGATGATCACTGAAAGTCCACTTGGTAATTCACTAAGTAATATGGAGACAAAATCGAAGAGGACACGAAGGTGGTCACCTTGAGGAGTGGAAAAGAACTAGTAAAGACATCTCCCATAGTTGTGGAATAGAAGAAGTGAACTGCTCAAGCGCAAGAGGATTCCACGTCCCCTAAGGAGAGGAAGGTACAATAGGAGGAAGTAGAGAAGAGGAAGTCATCTCCTCTGCCATATAGACCTCCTATTCCATTCCCAAGAAGAGTGTTGAAGACAAAATAGGATGAACAATATGGTCAGTTTCTAAACATCTTTAAACAATTACATATTAACTTACTTTTGGTTGATGTTCTATGCGGATGCCTAAGTAGGCAAAGTTCCTGAAGGAAGCTATCTCTTGAAAGAAGAGGTTGGAGGATATCTCTTTGGTAATGATGAATAAAGAGTGCTTAGCAATCCTCAATCCCAACCCAAAGCTTCCAGAGAAACTTAAGGATCCAGAGAGTTTTACTATCCCTTGCACTTTAAGTGGTATAACTGTTTCTAGGGCTTTAGCTAATTTTGGTGCTAGTATAAATCTTATGCCTTATGATTTTCTATAAAAATTGGAAGTGAGAGAGCCTAAACCTACTAAGATGAGTATTCAACTCGTGGATAGGTCTACTATGTATCCTAGAAGTATTATAGAAGATGGGCTAGTGAAAGGGGAGACTTGGTTTTCCCGATTGGTTAAGTGATTATAGATATGAGTGGGGACATTGAAGTCTCGTACATTTTGGGTCATCCTTTTCTCTCCACTACTAAGGCTCTAATCGATGTGGGAGAAGGAAAATTGACATTTAGGTTAGGGAAAGAGAAAGTTATATTAAGACTTCCCGATGCCATGCATAGATATGGGGATATGATAATACTTGCTTTATGATAGATTTTATTGATCCTTATATTTCTACTCAAGAGCAAGGATTTGTCCAAGACGAGTCCTTAGTGATAGCTCTGCAATAGGATTCCCAAGGCGACATGGACTTTGAGGAGATTCGGGTTTTAATTGAGAAATTAGATAAATCAAAGGTGGAGGAGACTACTATTGTACAAGAAGATCTAAAGTTACCCCCAAAGCCTTCTCTTAAAACCTCCGGAACTAGAGCTAAAACTATTGTCGAATCACTTGGAGTATGCTTTCCTTGGGAAAAAAGAGATCTTCCTCTAAGGGTTAGTGAGTAGGGTGGCTTTTGTCTCGAGATAGGGATTACCCGATTAGTTGTGATTACCCAACTTAATTAATTCAACATCATTTTCTTTAAAGTCTTCCAATTCAATTAGTAACAAGGATTATGGGAATTCCATCATCCAAACTCTCGTTTTTATAAGTTTTTAAACCTTAATTTTATTGCTTTCTTTCTTTCTTTAGTGTTAAGCCATTTTCAGTTATTACTTTAAGCCTCGTTCAAACTAACTTTCTTTAGGTAAACATTAGAAAAAAGAATTATCGTTTTTCGAGATTAGACACTCGGGTACAACTTGTTTATTATAGTGATAGGTCCACTTCTCTATTGCTTAGTATAGTAGTTCATCATCCCCTTGTTTTTTAAAATGTACACATCAAGTTTTTGGCACCGTTTCTGGGGAATGACAACTTAAGAAAAGTCATTTATTTAGTGCTTTAGTCAGTTTTCTATTTATTTTTGCGTTGTTAACTAATTATTCTTGTTCTATTTGGGTGTTAGTGGAATGAACATTAGGAATTCGACTTATTATTATTGGAACCTATGCTGAATACTTATCCAATTATTTGTTTCAGGTTTTCGAGAGTAAGATATGGATTCTAATGATTCCATAGAAGCTCGACTAGCAACAATATTAGAACAAGGAATCGGACAACATGGTCATTACACCTCAATATACGCAGTATCAACAAGCCATATTATGAGGAAACTGGCAAGGGTACAACACATATCCTAACTATTACAGTTGGAATAGGAGCAATCGCTCGAATAAACCTTAGAAAGGTTAAAATCAAAGGAGACAACAAAGACCGCCAGGCTTTCAGAGTAGAGGTTTCACTCAACATCCACAATACAACCATACTCCACCAAAGACATCCATCACCCCCCACAGTCTAATTTGGAAGATCTCGTTTGAAATATATCAAATCGACGGATGCCGAGGTGAAAAGCATGGAAGCAATCCGGGAGAAGTCAAACAGTTTCCATCCATAATATGGAGAGCCAAATAGGGAGATTAATAAGGATGATCACCGAAAGTCCACTTGGTAATTCACTAAGTAATATGGAGACAAAATCGAAGAGGACACGAAGGTGGTCACCTTGAGGAGTGGAAAAGAACTAGTAAAGACATCTCCCATAGTTGTGGAATAGAAGAAGTGAACCGCTCAAGCGCAAGAGGATTCCACGTCCCCTAAGGAGAGGAAGGTACAATAGGAGGAAGTAGAGAAGAGGAAGTCATCTCCTCTGCCATATAGACCTCCTATTCCATTCCCAAGAAGAGTGTTGAAGACAAAATAGGATGAACAATATGGTCAGTTTCTAAACATCTTTAAACAATTACATATTAACTTACTTTTGGTTGATGTTCTATGCGGATGCCTAAGTAGGCAAAGTTCCTGAAGGAAGCTATCTCTTGAAAGAAGAGGTTGGAGGATATCTCTTTGGTAATGATGAATAAAGAGTGCTTAGCAATCCTCAATCCCAACCCAAAGCTTCCAGAGAAACTTAAGGATCCAGAGAGTTTTACTATCCCTTGCACTTTAAGTGGTATAACTGTTTCTAGGGCTTTAGCTAATTTTGGTGCTAGTATAAATCTTATGCCTTATGATTTTCTATAAAAAATTGGAAGTGAGAGAGCCTAAACCTACTAAGATGAGTATTCAACTCGTGGATAGGTCTACTATGTATCCTAGAAGTATTATAGAAGATGGGCTAGTGAAAGGGGAGACTTGGTTTTCCCGATTGGTTAAGTGATTATAGATATGAGTGGGGACATTGAAGTCTCGTACATTTTGGGTCATCCTTTTCTCTCCACTACTAAGGCTCTAATCGATGTGGGAGAAGGAAAATTGACATTTAGGTTAGGGAAAGAGAAAGTTATATTAAGACTTCCCGATGCCATGCATAGATATGGGGATATGATAATACTTGCTTTATGATAGATTTTATTGATCCTTATATTTCTACTCAAGAGCAAGGATTTGTCCAAGACGAGTCCTTAGTGATAGCTCTGCAATAGGATTCCCAAGGCGACATGGACTTTGAGGAGATTCGGGTTTTAATTGAGAAATTAGATAAATCAAAGGTGGAGGAGACTACTATTGTACAAGAAGATCTAAAGTTACCCCCAAAGCCTTCTCTTAAAACCTCCGGAACTAGAGCTAAAACTATTGTCGAATCACTTGGAGTATGCTTTCCTTGGGAAAAAGTCAACACTGCTAGTCATCATCTCCTCCAAGTTGAGTTGGCCCCAAAAACGAGCCTTGCTGCGAACTTTGCAAAAATATAAGAAAGCTATCACTTCGAAAATAGCAGAAATTCAAGGTATAAGTCCATCTTTCTGCACCCATAAGATTCCATTGGAGGAGGATTCTAAGCCTGTGATTCAACCTCAAAGGCAATTGAATCCGAACATGCAAGAAGTGGTGAAGAAGGAGGTAATCAAACTCCTAGATGTTGGAATCATATATCCCATCTCAGACAGCATCTGGGTAAGCCCAGTACAAGTGGTACCATAGATGGGTGAAAGGACAGTGGTGGCAAATGAGAAGAATGAGCTAATCTCGACAAGGTTAATCACCGGATGGAGGGTGTGCATAGAGTATAGAAAATTGATCGAGGCTACTCGAAAGGATCACTTCCCCCTTCCATTCATCAATCAAATGCTGGAATAACTAGCAGGCCATCCATTCTATTGCTTCCTCGAAGGATTCTCGGGGTACTTCCAGATTCCTATCGTTGCGGATGATTAGGAGAAAACAATGCCCATACGGTACTTTCGCATACAGACGTAGGCCTTTCAGTTTGTGTAATGCTCCTACTATTTTCCAACATTGCATAATTGCTATTTTTGAGGGGTTGGTGGTGGATATTATAGAAGTCTTTATGGATGATTTTTCTGTCTTTAGGAATTTTTTTGATGCTTTCCTGTCTAATCTAGAAAGAGTTTTAAAAAGATGTGAGGAGACTCAACTTGTTTTAAATTGGGAAAAATGCCATTTTATGGTTCAAGAAGGGATAGTTCTAGGCCATAAAATTTCTGAGAACGACATTGAGGTAGATAGTGCTAAAATAGAGACAATTGAAAGGTTTCCTCCACCTTTCTCTATGAAAACGATTAGGAGTTTCTTAGCACATGCGGGGTTTTATAGGAGATTTATAAAAGATTTTTAAAGAAATTATTAAACCTCTTACTGTATTGCTTGAGAAAGGTATGCCTTTTAATTTTGATTATAATTGCTTAGCTGCTTTTCATTTGCTTAAAGAAAAGCTCACGAAGTCTCCAGTTTGAGTCTCTCCAGATTGGTCTCTTCCCTTTGAATTGATGTGTGATGCTAGTGACTATGCTATAGGCGTAGTTCTAGGTCAAAGGAAGGGTAAGTTTTTCCAATCGATATACTATGCAAGCAAGACTCTAACGAACACCCATGCAAATTATACAACAACAGAGAAGAAGTTGCTTGCAATAGTATTCACGTTCGACAAATTCCGTCCTTATTTAATACTTTCTAAAGTCATAGTTTATACTGACCATTCTGCTTTCAGTGCCTCCTTTTGAAAAATGATGCTAAACCTAGACTTTTTAGATGGGTACTTCTTTTGCTGGAATTTGATTTGGAGATTAAAGATAAGAAGGGAGCTAAAAATCTAGCAGCCCATCTCTCTAGATTAGAGAATCCTAGTTTAGAACCACTGGACGAAGAGCAAATTGACGACACATTACCAGATGAACAACTTCTTTTCTGTAAATCTATCATTGATGACTCACCTTGCTATGCCGAGACTGCTAACTATTTGGTTTCAAATGTTATACCTGTAGGTAATACCTAGAAAATGAAGAAGTTCTTTGCAGATTTGAAGTGCTATTTTCAAGAAGACCATACCTTTTCCACAAATGTACTGATCAAATAATCCGACTATGTGTGGCTTACTCCGAAATGGAGGATATTCTGAATAATTGTAATAAGGGTCCAGTAGGAAAACATTATCAAGTCAACGGGACTGTTCAAAAGGTACTCGAGTTAGGTTTCTATTGGTAACCTTGTTTAAAGATGCAAAAATGTATGCTGTGAAATGTGATAATTGCCAGCAGACAGATAATATCAAAACGCAATAGTATGCATATGTCTACTTCCAGGTTTGTGATGTGTTTTGACTGTTGGGGTATTGATTTTTTGGGCCCTTTCCCTAATTCTTTTGGTAATTAATATATTTTGGTTGTTGACGAGTACGTGTCTAGATGGGCTGAGGCTCAGGCCTTTCCTATAAACAATGCTAGAGTTGTGGTTAAGTTTTTAAAAAAGTTATTCTCTTGTTTTGGTGTCCATAGAGTCATTATAAGTGATAGAGGCACTCACTTCTGTAACCAACAACTCGAAAGAGTGCTTAAGAGATTTGGAGTAACCCATAAGCTAGCTACTCCTTATCATTATCAAACTAGCAGTCAAGTAGAAGTAGTGAATAGGGAGTTAAATGCATCCCTGAGAAAATCGTTGATAGTACTCGAAAATATTGGAGTACTAAGTTAGATAATGCTCTTTGGGCCTACTAAGCTGCTTATAAGACCAATAGGTTGTACCATTCTGTCTGTTATATGGGAAATCGTGTCATTTACCTGTCGAAATTGAGCATAAAGCTCATTGGCAATTCAACTAGTGAACTTTGACTATGTTCGTGCAAGTGAACAAAGGTTACTCTAGCTGAATGAGCTCGATGAATGGCGATTGCAAGCGTATGAGAACTTGAACGTATACAAGGAAAAGACGAAGAGTTGGCATGAGAGACACTTGGTCAAAAACGAATTCAAATAAGGATATTTCGTGCTCCTCTACAACTCCTGCCTTTGCCTCTTCCCTAAAAAAGCTTAAATCACGATGGTTTGGGCCGTTCAGCGTAAGAAAAGTTTTTCCTTACGGCACTATAGAGGTAACACACCCTACAAAAGGCATATTTAAGATAAAGGGCCATCGCCTTAAACCATATTTCGGTGAGAATGTGGGAACCCTTCATAAGGAGTCCCTCACTCTTCTAGACGAGTGAGATTGGTCATGATACCATATTATAATTTGTAATCGTGTCATTATTCCCTTATTTTCTTCCCTTATTTCAGTTGCATTATCTTAACCGTTTACTTTTGGCATTTTAAAAGTCTCTTGGGGGAGTTATTGGCATGCTTAGACTACACATTATGCATGGTAAGTATTATTAGATCGGTTAGGAGCGAAACGGGGACTGAATCGCATCTAACAAAGTACTTTTCATCATGATTGGCAAAACCCTACCCCGGACGGTAGGCTTGACCTGCTGCAGGCAATAGGTCAGATGACGTTTTTCCACCTTGGCGGAACAGAACCCTACCGTAGCAGTAGGGTCCCCTGGCAGTTTCATTTTGAAAATTCTCACAATAGACGGCATAGGTTGTTTGCTTAAGCAACCACAGGATAACCTTCCTAAACCCTTCAACTCCATTCTTCTTCAACTCTCTTCTTTTTTCTTTTAGTTACTTTCTTTGTGTTTCACTTATAGTTCTTTTTTGCTTCTTTTTCTTGCCTTGTTTTTGTGTGGAGATGGCTTCCCGATTTGCTTTCTCGCTTTATATGTGCGAGATTGCTTCCCATGTATGTGTTTGTTTGTTTTTTCTATTAGTCTAACCCCACAATGACGACAATGTAATTTTAAAGTGTGGGGGGGATATTTATGTCTTTTTATTCTTTGTCTTTCCTTCTCTGTAATTTTAACTTTTCTTCTCTTATTTGAAAGTTTCCAAAAAAATCATCAAAAACTTTTATTTCCCTTCCTTTTCCAATTTTTAGAAAAAATCCAAAAATAAATTTGTTTTTACCACTTTTAGTAGAGCACATAATTGCAAAACCTTTTCATTTTTTTGAAAGGCGTATTACTTAATCACTTACAAAACCATAATTACTAACTTTCTTATATGATCAATGGTTTCATGCACTCGTAAATGTCCATTAGTAATAGAAGCCTAGAAATCTTAAGAAATTAGCATAATTATAATCATTTTTCAGGTATTTTCCTATTTGTTTATATTTTTCTATCCTTAGAAGCAAAGAGTTCTAGTCTAGGGTGGTCCCAAAAACGATGGTCTTAGGCCTTCTTTGTACCGTTTGTGCCTTTCTTGCCATATCCTATATGAAATCAATCCCTAGTTCCCTTTTTGTGCCTTCATGCTAAGGGTTTCAATCCCTTCTTTTAACCTCACAATAAAAATAACCCTGAATTCGTGGAGCCAATGGTTAGTATATTTTTTTAGCCGTTTTGAGTAAGGAAAACAGATAAATATGGGGTAAAGGAGTGAAGAAATAAATTATGTTATGAAAAAGGGTATTTCGGGTATTTCAGCTATTCGGTGCTTATGGCTGTTGAAAGGAGAGAAAAGGAAAAAGAAAAAGAAACTTTGCTTGAAAGGAAAAAAAAGTGAAAAAGAGAAAAAATAAGTGGAGAAAATGAAAAAATTCAGAAAACAAAAAAAATACGAGTGTTTATTTTATTATTATAGTGAAATTCTTGAAAAAATATCAAGCATCTCTCTCTTATATCTGGCCTTTCATGTAAATCTTGAGAAGAATGTTGTTAGGTGAGGTGTTCACCAAAAGAACGAAGCAAGATGTTCAAGGGTGAGTGAGAAGAGTGAAAAGGACGACTAGAAACTTGTTCTATAATTTTGTTATCTATTCTTTCAGTTGCATTAGCTGTATCTCAGTTGCTTTTATTCACTTTTTACCTTCGTTTGTTACCCTATACATGTCCCAAGCCTAACATTATAAGCTAAAATGTCCTACATAATCCGAGAACAACCTAGAATAGGGTTTAGAGTGGATAATGATATAAAAATATGATTTTGTTGTGCATTGTCATTTAAAGTATTTCATTGTGTTAATTACTAACATTCCTTTTCTTCTATGAAAAACGGCATGAGCAAAAGACACACACATACCTTTGGTCTGTAATGATTCTTAGTGATTTGTAGTGGACTTGGTGATTCTTTTCGTTCGTCTATTTTGATTAGCCTTTGGAGTTGACTAGTAAGGTATTCTATTGAAGTGGCCTTGCCTTAGTTTTTCTTAGTTTTTGTTTGTTGTTATTTTTGGTTTTTATTTTGTTGTGTTTTTGTGATTATCTCTACAACTGTTGTTTTTGGCCGTTCTGTGATTTTAATTGTTTTAAATCGGCTTCTTTTGTTCGCATTGTATCATCTTTCATTATTAAAAAGTTTTAAACTCTTCCGTTTTATCTATTTAGTTTGTGTTTCTTGAAGGTAAGCAACGGATAAGTGTGGGGGTATTTGATATGTGCTTAACTGTCTATATTTATATATGTTATTTTATGGTATTTTTAATATGTAGAAATGCATATTTTGGACTAATACCATTTATTCTTGTCTTAGGTGCTTTCAAAAAGAGAAAACAATGAAAGAAAATGAAAATGGAGCAAAAACAAAGTCGATGGCATCAATAAAGTTGAACTAACGCCTGAGGTAAGCCAACCTACCATCGACCGTAGGTCTTGGAGTCACCAACGGAGCCAGTACAAAACCCTACCGGCGACGATATGTCCCGACTACAAAATATAAGACTTTTGGCAGAACCCTACCGCGGACAGTAGGGCTTGACCTACCACGCACTGTTGGTTCCAGTTGTAGCAGCTATAATCCAATTTTAACTCTATTTTAATGTAATTTTTCCCTACTAATAGGTTATTCTCCCATTAGGGCAGACGGGTAGCAGTTAAGAGTAGTTAGTAGGCAATTAGGGGTTAATTTAGGTTAGGTAATTCTTTAATTTTTACATTCAATTAGTTAGGTAATCATTAGATTTTTTGTAAATTAGTTCTTGGAGGTAAAGATTTGAAGATCCAATATCAAGATTTCCAGCTTCAATTGGGCGATTTGAGAGACAAGCTCGGGAAACGTTCGGGACTGCAATTGGGGCTTCAATTTTCCTCCTAAGCTTTCTTCTCTTTACTTGGTATTGAATTTAATGTTTAATTTCAGTTTATAACATTGATTAGTGAGTAATTCTTTATATTTGGATGAGGGTTGAACCCTAAGACTTGTTTACAATGATTTTAGTTTAATTTGATGATTTCGATGTTTATTTTCAATTAAGTTGTCTTTCAATTGTGCTTGTTTTCAATATACTTGTCGCGAGATTAGATTTATCGTAAGAACGCTTGGAATTGAAAAAGGAAGAGCGTTCTAGGGCAGTTAATTAGGGGTTAGTTTGGAATTGACTAGAGATATGATATTGCACTTTTTGTGATCCCCTGTACCCCTCCAGTAGGTCAACTGCGGCAGGGTAAGGTACCTGCGTACTTCTCGGCACTGGACTTACAGAACAAAAAGCTAGAATACCAGCGGGAAGAACTAAAGCATGTCTCTCTAAAACTAAACAGTGAAAGAATAAAGAAAAATATAAACATAACTTTCTAATAAAAAAACTTCTCAAAACTTATACATAGGTTTAAAGCCGTGAGGCCAAAATCCTCAAAGATCAAAATCTCATGGCTAGAAGTAGAAGATCCCAAGATTAAGGAATCTAGTGGGCTTACCTTGGCTCAACTAGCCAGATCCGGCTACCGAGTCATCTGAAAAAAAGAAAAAACATTTTAAATACATGAGCGAAAGGCACTCAGTGAGTTCATGTGCACATGTGTTTTCGTGAGTATTCCATATGGGTAAAATAATTTTTATAAAATGGTTTGTCCTGCCAGAAACAAAATGCTTTCACAAAACCTCTTGTATGCAAGTTATAAACTTTTTTAAGGCTTCGGGCGCAGCCGGAAAGTTTGAGCAAATCAAGACACATCGGTGTTGCGGCGATACCCGAGCTGTCAAAACCATGCATGTACCATAATAGGCTCAACGGACAGAGTTCGAATCTTAAATGGGGTAATCGGACACAAGTTCCAGTATCCCGTAGTTAATACCAGCTGGAAACCCAAAGCACACTGGACAAACGTTCGATTTAATAAACCACTGCACACACCATTCACAAAATAGGTAACGAGCCCTGGGCTACCTATCAAGCCGCCCTGTACTACCCTAGCTGGTGAGCCCCTCCTAACTGAACCTTCTAGAAAGTAATCCCACCGCAGAGCATGATACGAGGTCAAACGTAATAAATCTTGGGCCTAACTCACCCCCCCTCCCGCACGGTATTACGCTCCCTATCAACTGGATCCAGATCAAGAGTACACTTACCAAGTATGTCGATTCGAACAGGCCCTCGTACGGGGCACTAGCCACGCACAGTGCAATGCTCTCGACATGTTGATAAAAGATATGTATACGAAGTCCCTTCGGCCAGACTAGGATTTTACTTGATTTTTATAAAATAATAGGCCATCTCTTGGCCATATAAATCTTTTTCATGTATTGAAAATCCCTATCCGCCAGGCAAAACCTCAGAATCCGTAGACATGACAAATGCAATATGCGTGCAATTCAAACATATCTTTAGAAAATCTCATAAAATCATTTGTGTTTCCCAGATATTTTTAAAATCATATACAAAATGGAAGTATGCGTATATGACCATTGAATGTAACCTTTAAATATAACATTTTACCGGCTATAACATAAGTTATGCTAATTTGTTTTCCAAAAATTATGATAAAGATTTCTCAAGAGGAATTATTCAATATTTCCAAAAATTATAGTATCATATGAATAAAACCATTGGAGAAATATTCCTTAAGAAGAAATAGTAAATGTTCTCGAAATCATAATATATGACTATTTTAGTCATGGTAAAAAAAAATTTCCTAGAAATCTTTTAATTCATGCTAGAGTAAACTCATAATAATATAAAAACATTTTTAAGAATACTTTCAAAGTAATATAAAAATATTTTAATAATTTAAACATATCTCAAAGCTTTATAAGAATATTTAAAGAGAAATAATAATTACTTTTATGATAATTCCTCCAAATAATTTTAATGATAATATACAAACCAAATTATAGTGAAAATATTTCTTAGAAAATGTAAGAATTAAAATCATGAAATATAAGTATATTCTAAAGAACATATTAAATACTATAAGGATAATTTTTAAAATAAAAATGGTCACCAGAATATTATGAGATTATATTTAAATCTCCTCATAAGTTATTAGCAAGGTTATTCTTTTAAAAGAAATAATAAATATTTTAAATGTAGAACATATTTAGCATAACCCATAGTATACCACCAGTAAATATTTTGTAAATTTTGTCAAGATCCAAAAATAAAAAATATGTTTTCGAGAAAATACTTAAATTTCTTGTAGAAAGAAAAGGTTGATAAACTCACCTTGAGCCACAAAAAACGTGTCAAACCTACAAATAAGAGCATTCCAAACTTAATCAAATATCACGATAAAAATATAAACATGTGCCCATAATAACCCTAGGGTTCACCTAAATTTATTCTATACCCAAAGGAACTCTAAAACCAACCCCAAAATAATTTCAAAATAATTCCTTGAAAATCATGGGTTCCCAAAATAAATCTATAATTATTAAACTTTACTATTATTTATTTTAGAAAATATAACATAATAATTGAAAAATAAAATAAAATGAAAGCTCCCCAAATAACTATATTAACTTAAAAAAAATAAAAACAAAAAAGAATATATATTACCTATAGAGAGAGAGAGAGAGAGAGAGAGAGAGAGAGAGAGAGAGAGAGAGAGAGAGAGAGAGAGAGAGTGGGAAAAGAGGGGAGAGACAGTCGAGAGGAGAGGAGAGGAGAAATTGGGAGAAGAGAGAGAGAGAAGAAAAGAGAAAAGAAAATGAGAGAGGATGAGAAAATGCTTCATCTTCATCTCCTTTATATAGCCATGTGTGCGCATGGCTTTGGCACATGTGGACAAGATACATAGCACTTACTTGCCATGTATCCACAAACCACCACTCCACTTGGTACCACTAGTTCCCACAATTGCATTAAAGTCCTCCAAATTTCTAGACCTTCTACGTTGGGCCCAAATCTTAAAAATGACTTAAAACTCATATGAAACTTAAAATATCAATCTCCAACTTAAGGCGTTAAACACTAATAATCCTAAAATATGCCCAAAAAGTTTTTCAATGAAAAATTCTTCCTTAGATTTTCTACAAATTATCAAATGATCACAAAACTTTCTATTCTTTTTAACAACCCCAAAACTTTTGTTTGAACTCACCGCGACTTATGTTAACTTTGAGGTGCTTAGTCGGGATGTTATACTTTTAGGCCCTTTAAATCACTTAATGTTACTACGCTCATAATTGCTTAGGGAGAAAAGAGATTTTCCTCTAAGGGTTAGTGAGTAAGGTGGCTTTCGCCTAGAGATAGGGATTGCCCGATTAGTTGTGATGACCTAACTTAATTAATTCAACATCGTTTTGTTTAAAGTTTTGCAATTGAACTAGTAACAAGGATTAGGGGGATTCAACCATCCAAACTCTTGCTTTTATAAGTTTTTAAATCTTAATTTTATTGCGCTTTCTTCTTTAGGGTTAAACCACTTTCAGTTTTTAGTTTAATTCTCTTTCAAACCAACTTTTCTTTAGGCTAAACATTAGAGAAGCGATTAGTACTTAAGCCTTTATCGTTCTTCAAGATTCGACAATCGAGTATAACTTGTTTACTACAGTGATAGGTCCACTTCCCTGTTGCTCAGTTTAGTAGTTCATCCCCTTGTTTTTTAAAACGTACATATCATCTCCTCGCCACAAATTCTGAACCTTCGGAGGGGCCTGAGTCCATGTACAGTCTCCCCCCACGAATCTCTCATGGAATATAGAAGTGATAGCAGTTGCGACTCTTAAAGCTGTATGTAACTGTTACATAGAGATAGCATTAGTATATATTATGGTTTAATGATGACAAATATATAAAGTAAATTAAACTTACTGATCTACATCCAACTACAACTACTCCCGAGGGTCATCGGGAGGCCTCTTCCAAGTTACGGGAGCCTCAGAAGAAGTGGACGGTTGTGAGGATGGCTATGTGGTTGGCCGGATAGATGTGGAAGCCTCTAAAGTGGAAGTTGGTTGTATCTTTGCCGAAAGGGGCATGAGGGACTGAGAAGGCAGCAAAAAAGACAAGACAACTGCATCGGGTATGGTAGATAGCGTGGGAGTACTAGACTGCATGGGAGTAGTAGATGTCGGTCGCTCTTCCTGGGATGTGCTAACATCCTCAGCGTACTTTCTCTTCCACCCACGTCCCATCAGACTTGCAATATCCGCATAATAATAAGTAGTATTAATCATATTTTACATATAACATAAGTTGGAAGAATACGACATAATAAACTTTAATAAACTTTTTGATAAACTTTACTAACTTTTAATCATTATGAATATGACATAATAAACTTTAATAAACTTTTTATCAATATGAATAATACGATGAAATAAACTTTTTATTAATATGAATAATACAAAGATTTAGTAATACGAGATAATCTTAAGATTCATTTTTTATGTAAGTCATTACAAAAAAATCTAAGGTTTTTATAAGTTTAGAAAAATTTTGACAGAGTTTTCCATGTATTATGGATATTTTCTAGGCATACATGTCACACAAACATGCAAGAAACACAAATTCACAATATGAAAGAGTCAATGGCCCCCTATTAATAAATTCACATGTAAGACCTTTAACTCCAAACCCTCTTTCTTGATACATGCAACTATGATTTAGCATATTCTTCATAGCTTCCAAGGATCATTAAGAGAAGGAATGCTTTTAGTTGTTATTTTAAGTTACGATTATAATCTTTAAACTTTAGACGTACCACAAAATTTTATAATCTTTAGAAACGATGATTTAAATGTTCAATCATTTATAATCTTTAGAAAAACATGAGAAGGGAAGTTAACAAAAATCTTTTGAAAAGTCAAGGAATTTTTCAAGTTTATAATCATCAACATAGTTTCATTTTATGTTTTATGATAACTCATTAAAAAAAATCTTAGTTTTTTGTAAGTTTAGAAATATTTTTGCAGAGTTTTCTCTATATTATGGATATTTTCTAGGCACACAGGCCATATAAACAGGCAACAAACATGTACCAAACAAAATATGAAGAGTAATGGCTCCCCTATAAAGCTTTAAAAAGTCGGGGTTCCTCGTAAAACTTTAAAGAGTCAGTGCTCTCCTGTAAAAAAGAATTTAAACTAATTAAACACAAACCTCTCATGTGTATATGATGGAGAATATGTCACCGAAATCCTCATGAACAAAACTATAAGAAAAAAGTGAATAATATTTTTTAGTATGCTTAATCAGGTATACATATCAATGAACAAAGTTTTACTCTCAAGTATTTGATAGATGGAATCCAAACACCTTACTTGAGTAAGATATGTCGACAAACAAACAAGAATAAAGCATAAAATACTTTTTAGCACCAAAATTGATACTACAAGGAATTTCATATAATAATAATGTACATGTATCCCTTAAATTCATGAAAAAGAGTTCTTATTTTTTGAAGAAGTCCTAAAATTCTTTCAAGTATCAAGGAGTTTTTAATAATTATTCAAAAAAAAAAAAAAAGGCTTTTAACATAAGTTTTGAGATCATCTTATTGATGTTAAACATTACTATATTTTTTTTTATAAAGTGCTACCATTAATATAATGTATGAAACTATGATAAAAAAAATCCTTTTGAGTAAAAAATTATGATAAACTTAAAGAAAGTAGTTAGGCGGGACAAATTAAACTTTTTAAAAAAAATTAGTTTAGGTACCAATTTGAAGGAGAAAGGTCTTTTCACACCAAAACTTACGAGAGTTGTTTAGGTATGGAAAAGTAGGAAAGAAAAAATATGTATTCTGTATCTCTTAGTATTATGTATACTCTCATAATATTGTATGAAAAAATATTACAATTTAGACACTAATTCATTTTATTCATAGAAGAAATCTCAGGGGGTAGCTATTTATTCTATATGATCATTTTGTTGATAATTTACATATGATTATGTTATAGTAAACAAGACATGACTAATGTATGATGTTTATAAGATGATATAAAATATGTATATAAACAATGATGTCAAATGTGTGAAATATATTAAAAAAACAAAAACAAAAACAAAAACTCTCCCAAAAGCCAAATGCTTCAAGAATCATATATAGCCAATAGAGAAGTAATCTAAAAACCAAGAGGAGACCAACATGTATAAAGTGTGAAAGCAACTAGAATAACAATGACAATTTTTATTTTTGTAGAACAATTTTTTCTAACTTAAAATATATATATTTAGTAGCCAATTGAAGGAGACAAAAGTTAGCAATATCATTTTCAATATGTTCATTTTCCAAATCGACATTACAAAGTAGGATGCAAAAGTTATAGCTAGCTATACAATTTGACAACATCATAAAAATTGTCACAATACTTAAATATAATACACAAACACTCAAACACATTCACAAATAGTAAAGAAAAAAATAAAAAAAATTAGTCACTTTTCTAGGGGCCGGACTATTTTTTGGGGCTACAGGGGAGCTTCAACATTTCTTAGGAGCTTCTAGTGAGGTAGAGTCAAGAAGGAGTGGAAGATTAGAAAAAGGAACCAAAAAGAAACAAAGATAGACAAGAAAAAGAGAGAGAGAGAAGAGATGAAGAAAATAAGAAAGAGAGAAGAGAAATACTCACCGGAGGCGGCATAGCCATTGGCGCTGGCGTCAGTAGTGGGTGGGAAGTGGGCCATCGATAGTGGGTATTGTCGGTGTGCATCGAGTAATCGCAAGAAGGAGGATTTGGAGGGGGATGGTTTTGGAGTTTCTAATGAAAAATGAGGAGAGTGAGGGGGATCCACAATTTCATTTAATTCTATTCATTACTTACTGACGGGATACAAACGAGGCTTGCATCGGTAACTTTATAAATAAGCTAGAGATGTAGCTGTCGTCGTTAATTCCATCGTTAACTTGAACACGCTTCTGACGGTACCATTCTGTCGCAAAGACGCATCGGTAACATATATACAGTTGACAGTTCCCGACAGTAAGTTCCGTGATTTTTTTCGCAACTATTCCTTCAAAATCTTTTGAATATTTTTCCGAAAATCTGAGATATATGGCAGACGTGCTGGAATTCCGTCGGTAAGTACCGACGGCAATGAAATCCGTTGAAAACCTCTGTTGGTAAATTACTGTATTTTTATAGTGATCATCTTTCCTTATAGAAGACAACACATCTTCTAATATATTATATATTATATATTATATACTACATTAATATTTCTTTTATAAAATTTCCTCTTACGGCATTTATTATTTGGAGTTTTTGATTTATTTTTTATTTTATAAGATTTTGTCAGGAAGTAATAATTTTGCTCAAAATTAAGGTGCAATGTTTAAGTTTTCTATTGATTCTAGAAGAGACTATATATAATTAGAGTTGCCTAAACTATGGCCACTAATTAGCTAATTAACAAGGCTTCCTAACCATATACAATTTAGGTAACAATATAAAAATAATAATACAATGATATCAAAGATATTACTTTCTATATCTCAATATCCCCTCAAATTGAAGCGTGCAAATTTTAAATGTGCAACTTGACCAAGAGAGAGTTAAACTGGGATTGCCCAAAGCCTTAGTAAAGATGTCCACAAGCTAAGTGGTAGTAAGAATGTAGGGGAGGGACATCCGTTGTGCTTGAAATTCATCACGAACAAAATGACAGCCGATCTTAATGTGTTTGATCTGTTCGTGAAAAACAGGGTTTGTAGAAACGTGGAGAACATCTTGATTATCACAAAATAGTGGAGTGGCGTTGAATTGAGAGACTCGAAGATCACATAGAAGATATGTCAACCATTTCAATTCACAGCAATTGATAACCATAGATTGTATTCGGTTTCAGCTGAAGATTGAGAGACATTGTGCTGTTTCTTTCATTTACTCGCAATTGGAGAATGCCCTAGTAAAACAAAGAAATTTTTCAAAGAATATCGGGTGATAGGGAAACTTGCCCAATAAGAATCGCAATATGCCTGGCATTGCATATAAGAATTTGTTCGAAGAACACCGGTCCAGGAGTTCTTTTGATGTAGCAAAGAACACAAAGAGCCACATCCCGCTGTTCCTATCGAGGATGATACATAAATTGAGATAGGACTTGCTCAGAATAGGTCAAATATGATTGTGTGATAAGTGAGATAAATCAGATGACCCACAAGACATCTATAAGAATTAGGTTTTAATAACAAAGGGCCCTCGGCGTTTTCAAGTTGGTGATTCTATTCCATAGGAAAACCAAGAGGTTTGGCTCCTAAGTTACAAGCATCAGATAAAATATCCAAATCATACTTCCTCTAACGTAAATAAGTTCCTTAATTATTTTGAGGAACCTCTACACTAAGGAAGTATTTTAGAGAGCTCGAATTCTTCATGTGAAAACAAGTATCAAGATTTGCCTTGAACTTTTGAAGAGCCTCCAAGTTATTTCATGTAAAGATTC
Organism: Catharanthus roseus; assembly: GCA_028651295.1. Lineage (NCBI taxonomy): Eukaryota > Viridiplantae > Streptophyta > Magnoliopsida > Gentianales > Apocynaceae > Catharanthus > Catharanthus roseus. Next base: position 23,199,247 of record JAPQWS010000153.1, on the reverse strand, counting down.
AGTCGTTATGTGAAGACACAAAGAATTATGTTACCAGCAGAATATATAAACAGGAAATAATCTGAGTAAGACTGGCGAAAACCGCACTGCTTAAGTGCACCAGTTAGCTTGGCAAACCAAGATCTGGGTGCTTGTTTGACACCATAGAATGATTTATGTAATTTACAAACTTTCCATTCCTTTTCACGAGAGAAGCCAGGAGAAAGTTTCATATGGACCTCTTCTTGCAAATCTCCATGGAGAAAAGTATTGTGTCAATCTATCTAATGTGATTCCAATTTTCTAGCTGCTACTACTGACAATAAAGTCCGAATTGTTACCATTTTAGTAATGGGAGAAAATGTTTCATTTAGTCGAGCCTTTCAATTTGTGTGCTTCCCGAAATAACCAGACAAGTTTTATAATGCTCGATGCTTTTATCATATTCTCGTTCAATCTTATAAACATATTTGTATCTCAATACCTTCTTACCAGGTGGAAAAGAAGTAAGCTTCCAAGTATGATTCCTTTCAAGAGCTTCAATTTCATTACGGATTGCCTCCCATCAATGCAAATGTGTAATTACCTTAGAAAATCTAGATGTTTCAGTGTCAACAATAATTGCTGCGAGAAAATCTTTGTAACTAGATGAAAATATCTTAGTGGAACATAATGTGAGATAGGGTAAGAACCATACCTAAGGTTGAAGATGAAGAGGAAGTGACTGTACATGACAATAGCATATCTCACAGTATTACAAACATAATCATTTAACTTAGTTGGAGGATGATGGTTATGATAACTCAATTAAAGATTAGAATCCAAATATGTATAATGACATGAATAGATTGAATTTTGGACAAAATTTGGAACAATGTGAACTTCCCCCCTTGCGGCCCATCGAGCAAGGCCAGTAGAAGGTGGGTTAGATAGTGGGCCAATGGAAGGAACTAGTTCGTCATATTTGAACCTAACTGTGGTTCAAAGGGAGATGTAGCTACTGGGCGTTGGAAAGAAGAAGGCGGGCTTCCTCTAGAAGAAGAGGAACAGCCCACAAAATATGTGATGATTGGGGTTATGAGAGAGAAGGGCTGTAGAATTGTCCATCCTATATGAGAAGAAATAGGGCTAAGTTTGGGTATTTGAGGCCTTGGGCTTGGCCTAAAATGTTAGACTGAGTCATGGAAGGGTGGTTGGAATAGGCAACTAGTTGATGATGTAATTCTAAAGGAGAAAAGTGATATGGATATATTATGGGAGAATCAGGCATGAGGGAGTTGTTGGGGTCAGTAAACAGAAATTTTTCCTCAACAAATACGAGATCTCTAGAGACTAACTTTTTGGGTTTCAATATCATAAACAGGCCAGCCCTTTTTCAATAAGAGTAACCTATAAAAATGCAACAACGACTGCGAGAATGAAATTTACCAACAGTGTGCACAAGGGCAAAGCATAGACACCTAAAAACACGTAAATGAGAATAAGTACAAATTTTCTAAAAAATAACCTCAAAAGAAGTTTTACCATGAAGCAAGGAAGTATGGGTTCTGTTAATAAGATATACTACAGTTTTAACACATTCCCCCCTCCCCAGCCGAGAAGAAATAGGTAATGATGCTTTCAAACATAATGCCTTAGCAATTTTAAGAATACGGGGATCCTTTCTCTCTACCCTACCGGTTTTTTATGGGGTGTAAACAACAGTACTTTCATGAATTATCCCATGTGCTAGAAAGAAAGGTTTTAGGCTAAGAAACTTGTGCCATTATCCGAACAAATACTTTTAATATATTTATTGAATTAAGTCTTAATGAGCACATAAAAATGTTCAGAATAAGAACGTACATCACTTTTCGAAGCAATAAGATAAAGCCAAGTAGCATGGGAACACTCATCAACTAAAGTGAGAAAATAGGAGGATCCACAAGTAGATATTTTATGTTACATCACCCATACTGTAATATGTAGGCCTAAATTGAATAATCATATTTTAGTGGGCTAAAGAAATATAACAATATGATTTGAAGGGCCTTATTGCAATTTTTTAAGTCTTTTAATATTTGATGCTCTAACTAAACCCTATCATTCATTCTTTTCTTGTTAATTTATAGAAACCTTCGGAGCCGCTTAGAGAGAGAGAGAGAGAGAGAGAGAGAGAGAGAGAGAGAGAGAGAGAGAGAGAGAGAATAGCTGAAGTATTACCACAATCTATATGTCTATCCACTTCTATATACTTTGTACGATCATGAACTGGGTTGCTAGCAATCTAAATAGCTGAAGTATAATCACTATACAGGTTCATTGAACCTTGAGAATGATTAATGTGTAGTTCTTTAAGGAATTTTTTCAGCCACAAGAATTCACATACCCTAAAAACCATGCCTCTATTTTTCTGCCTCTACACTTGACCTTGCAACAACTAGTTGGCTTTTGCTTCTCCAAGTTGCAAGGTTTCCTCCAACAAAATTAAAATAACCTGAAGTGGACCTTCTGTCAGCAGCTGCTCCTACCCAATCTGCATCACCATAGCCATCTATTCTCAAATTACCATGCTTTTTGAAAATTAACCCTTTTCTTGGAACATGCTTTAAATACTTTAATATGTGTGGCTTTCGAAGATTATGCATAAATTGATTCACCGCTCTTACTATATACGCAATATCAGGTCTAGTGAGAGATAAATAAATTATTTTTCCCACAAGCTTTTGATATCTTGATATGTTAGTTAGAGATTCATCTTCACAATAGTATAACCTATGATTTTGTTTAATAGGAGTAGTCACATATTTGCAACTAAGCATTCCATTCTTAGCTAATAGATCAAGAATGTATTTATGTTGAGATAAGAAAATACAATTCTTTGATTTAGCTACTTCAATACCGGAGTACTTTAGATTACCAAGCCTTTTCATTTCAAACTCAAAGACCAAGTATTTTTTGCGGATTTTCTATCTCATCCAAAGCATCACATGTTAGCACCATATCATCAACATAGATAATTAAACCAATCACTTTTCCCTGTCTATGTTTTAAAAACAATATGTGGTCTACAGTACTTTGCTTTTACCCAAACGACTTCTTGGATTTTGTAAATCTACTAACCATGCCCTTGGAGATGGCTTTAATCCATATAATGCCTTTTTTATTTTGTATACCATTGTAGTCTTTGAGTAATTTTCAATTCCAGGAGGAGGGTCCATGTAAACTTCTTCAATGAGATCTCTATGGAGGAAGGTATTCTTGACATCAAATTGAAGGAGAGACCAATCTTGATTAGCAGCCGAGGATAACAATACTCTTAATGTATTAAGTTTCACAACAGGCTCAAAAGTTTCTTGATATTCGACTCTGTAGAATTGTGTATACCCTTTTGCTACTAATTGTGCTTTAAACGTATCGACCATTCCATCAGCTTCATGTTTAACTGCAAATATCCATATACACCTCACTATCCTTTTTACATTGGGAAGAGGCACCAGGTCCCAAGTAGCATATTTTTCAAGAGGCGGCCATTTCTTCTGCCATAGCCTGGGTCCTCCTCGTGTCTCTTAAGTCTTCTTCTAATCTGCTAGGAATAGAGATAGATGATAATTGCAGCGTATAAGGTGCACGTGACTTTGATAAACAATGATAAGACACACGATTGGTAATGGGATATTTTGTTTTAGCTTTAATATCAGGTTCATATCTAGCAGGAGGTATAGTACCACTGTTAGCACGAGCTGGAATCTGGTATTGAGAAGTTACCTCAGGTGAAGATTGACATGGTTGGCCTATTAGTGGAGGATCAGTACTATTTGTGGGAATATCACCTTGCAATTCATCTGATGCATTTGACTCGATGACACCTCCCTCTGTTAATTTCCAAATCAATATTTTCACCACCTTTCTCTGTAATTTCAAGAATATGTCTTTTCTCTATCGGTGTAGTAATTTTTTTGTTTCATCAATGTTTTCATACAACAGAAAAAATGTCTGCACATCAGGATGAATCACTTTATTATGTTTCTCCCCTAGAGTGAAGAATCTTTAGAGTAGAAAAACTCATTTTCATGGAAGACAACATCCATAAAGACATGAATCTTCCTAGAGGAAGGATCATGGCATTTATACCCCTTTTGATAATTTCCATATCCCACAAAAATGCATTTTACGGCTCGAGATTTCAACTTATTTCTCTTATTGGGGTACAAATGAATGTAAACAACACATCCAAAAATTTTGGGGGCAAATTATGAACAACAAGTAGGAGGCTGCAATGATCCGATTATACATCGAGCGGTCGTTGATAATCAAGAGTACTTGAAAGAGTTCGATTAACTACGTATACAGTAGAACTTAAAGCTTCATCCCATAAAAAGGAAGGAACATGTCCTTCAATTAAAAAGGATAAAGCGACTTCCAAGAGTTGTCCATTTTTTCCGTTCTGCTACGCCATCTTGTTGTGGTGAGTAAGAGCATGTTGTTCGATGAATCATGCGAACAGAGTCCATGAACTCTTTCAGTTCTTGGTTTAAATATTCCCTCTATTTGTAGGTTTTTTAGGCCTATTATTTCCTTACATCTTTATCCATTTTTCTAGCCCACTTTAAATCTCAATGATGTATTAATGGGCCTTAGTAGAAAATAAGACGGTTGAACTAGTCAAAGAGATGCCGGGCCGGGCCGACCCGCCTGTTGTGACTCAAACTACTATTTAAATCTCTCTTTCTCGCCTCCTCGAGAGATACGGACCCCTCAGCCGTTTCTTCTTCTCCTCTTTTCTGCTCCACCGACCTTTTGTCTTCTCCTCCTTTCTTCATTGCAGCTTACCGCGACTGTTGCTCTCCTTCTTCGCTTTGTTTCTGTGCTGCCATCACTGTCATTGTGATCGACACCTTGTTGTAGTCTCTTGGTTGATACCCATTTCTGGTAAGAGAGAGAGAGTGCCGAAAGGAGAGAGAGAGAGAGACAACCGGTTTTATTCTGTGTTTTTGAGGCCCTGTGATTGAGGGATCCTTTTTATACCGATTGTGCCATTTTTCTTGTCGCCGGTGCCTCGACGCAGCTCATGGACACTCGCCGCTGTTCAGCGTCTTCGCTGGCTCAGTACTGCTTTATCCGCCGTCGAATCAGACTCCACGGTAGCAGTTAAGGTCTCGGTTATTTTATTGTTATTTCCTTTACCATTTTTATTAACAATTTGTGCAGTTTTTTGGCATTACCGTTCTGGCTTGGATTGACGATGGAAGAGGAGAAAAGGAGACTGTATTTTTATTTCACTGTGTTTTGATTTTAATTATTGTAATAGTAATTAGAAAGTTGTAATAGTAAATACATCCAACAAATGGTATCAGAGCCCAGAAACGACTACAACTTTCCAGTGCTCTCGACGGCACTGACAACCTCTTGGATTTCAAGATCTGAGGGAATTTTTGAGTTCCTTAGAACTGGCTAGTGAAGTATTACTTGACTCTTTCTTCTTTTGTTTTTCTTCTGGTTAATATTTCTATTGCTCAGTTCTATTTTTGTTGTATTGGAGTGCTACATTTTGGGGGTATTATTGTTACTGTTTTTGTGTTTTCTGAACTGTGTTACGGTTCGGGCTGCTCTTTTTTGGTTCTGTTGCTATTCTTATTTTTCTGGTTTTTTTTCGCTCTGTCGTTGCTGCCTTTACTGGCCGTATCTGGATTGCATCTGCGGTTTTGTTGTAATTCTATTTTTTTTTGAAAAATACAAAATCCAAGCCTAGCTTGAGTCCAAGAGACTTCAAGTAGCTATGTCTTGGCCTTTTTTTCAATTTTTGTTGTTATTCAGTTTGCAACATTCCTTTTGTCTTTTTCTATTTTGTTGTTTTGCTATAGCTCATCCCATAACTGTTGTTTATTTCTCTCTGTTCTGATTATTTACTGCTGTTTCGCTTTCTGATTGTTGAGATTCGTGCGTTACACGTTCTTTCTTTTGCGCCGGTTTTCGAAGAAAAAACATCCGGGTTATTTTATTGGTGGGACAAGCTTTTTCAAATCTTTTATTTTTCTAGCCATTAAATTACTCTTATTTGCCATTAAAACATATCGGTACCAAAAATTGAAACCGACAAGTTTGGCAGCAAATCTGATTTCGTAATGTGGCGGAGAAAAATGAAAGCATTTTTGGTCCAAAATAAAATTGTACCCACTATTTGTAGCCCCGAAGAGTATCCGGAATCTTGGACGGGCGAAATTCTTGCTGAAAAACTTGGTGATGCACACAGTTGCCTCACTTTGCATTTAACCAACAATGTTTTACGAGAAATTGACGAAAAAGACAACACTTTCGAAATCTGGACTAAACTTGAAAAATTATATTCAGGAAAATCATAATCAAATAAAATTTATTTAAAAAAACAGCTTTTCGGCTTAAAATGAACAGGTAAAAAACGCTTTCAAAAAGTATGGATGATTTAAATAAAATCGTTTGGAACTTCAAAACATTGGGGAGAGAATCTCCAATGAAAATACTGCCGTTATTTTATTAAATTCCTTGCCTGAATCTTACAACGATGTTAAATCTGCCATTAAATATGGTAGAGATGGTTTATCACTTTCCGATATTAAAAATGCTTTGAAATCGAAAGATTTAGATTTAAGAAAAGAAAATAAACTAAATGGAGAGAACCTTTACGTACGACGGAGAGTTGACCGGAGGGAACCTCTTACTTATAGGCCTAAAAGTAAAGGGAGGTCCAAATCTCGAGAAAAGAACAAAGTAAAATATTTTTATTTTGGCAAGGAGGGTCATATGAAAAATAAGTGTTTTAAAAAGATCAAAGATGAAAAATAACGTAAACATGGTAAAGGGAGTGATAAAATTGACAAAACCCACATTTTTTATTCAGGTGGTAATTCCATGTATTCTGAGGTTTTGTGTGTGTCCCCTTTCCCTTCTTGTTCTAATGTTGTTGATCATTAGATTCTTGATTCTGGATGTTCTTTTCACATGACACCCAACAAACACTGATTTTTATATTTCAAACCCCTAGATCATGGAAAAGTTTACATGGGAAACAGAAAAACCTTGGGGCGGGGGGGTGAATAAGGTTTTTGGCTAATTCTTTTGAAAATCTTTTGTAAATTAAAAGATAAACCTCCAATTTTGTTTGAGAAAGAATTCTAAAACTCTTTTTAATAAAATTCCAAACCAAACAAAATCTTGTGGTTAAAACAATTAAGTAAAAAGCTTAGAAAGAAATGCACAAAGATTTATAGTGGTTCACTCTCTAAAAAAGTTACATCCACTACCTTGAGCCAACACCCAAGGATTTACCAAATCCACTATAAACACAATACATACCAAGTATAAATTTGAGGATCACCCTACAAAGGGTTTTGCACACAACCTCAATTCACAACACAATATAAATCAAAGGATTACCCAAGGGGTTTTTCAACACAAGCCTTTGATATCAACAAGAGAAAGAGATAAGTTTAAGAACAATGTTACCAATGTGAGCTTGAGAAATAGAAGATACAAGCTCCTCTTTACTTCTTCTTTGATGAAGATCAACAATGAAGCTCAAGAAGAGATGTTTTTTGAGATTGAAAGTGTTTGAAATAAATGTACTTTAAAGCTCTTTAAAAGTCTTAAATGATCTCAATAAAAATTTCATCAAACTTCTTACTTTTTGGCTGATAAAAAAGTCCATATATATTTTCTCTGAAAAATTACCCTTGCACTCTGTGTAACGGTAATATTTTTTAAAGTAAACAGGAGAACCGGACGACGGGTTCCTAAAATCGGACGACCTGTTTTTGAAACAGAAAGATTTGACCTCGTCCTGCAAAAAATCGGACGACCGATTTTTCTAAACTAGAAAAAATTGGATGATCGGTTTTAAAACCGGATGGCCGAATTTTGAGAGTTTTTACAGCTAGTTTTTTTAAGACAAGAGCTTTCCTTTCTATTTCAAAGACATGTATTCTTGATACTCTTTTTAGAGATAGAAAAACTTTTAAAAGCATAAAAAATTCTATCAAGAATACTTAGATTTTAAGAAGAGTTTATATTGAGAAAATCATTAAAAGAGTTTCACATATGATCAATAATCAAAGATTAAGGGTAGGGAGTTTATAAAGAAATACCTTAGCATACCCTAACTTAGACATAAGTCTTTAATGTCTTTAATGACTTGATCTTGGAATGACTTGGTCTTTTCTCCTTCATTTTGCCTTCATCACGAAGATCTTTTGCTCTTTGAGAATGTAGACTTGAGAATCCAAAAGTGCTTCTTTTGTTCTATGAAAGGTTAGCTTAATACTCACACAAACATATGTTAATCATAATCAATCATAAGTAATAATGCCTTAGGGCTAAAAATCTCCCCCTTTTTGATTATGACAAACACATATGCAAGAAGAACAAAAGAGCAAGAGTAAAAGTATGGTGATGTTTCAAAAAGATCAATAATAAGAACAAAGCACAACAATCACCATAAGGGAGAGATAGCATCCTCTAAAAACATGCTTCCTATTAAATATGGCTAACAAAGATATCAAGGCCAAAACAAAGCATATAGCCCATATGGTGCAAGAATCCTTATATAGCAACATCAAAAAGTATATGAGCACACCAACAAGACATAAACATATATATATATATATATATATATATGAAAAAATTATCATCAACATAAACATCAACGTATCTCATCAACCAACAATTTCTCTCCCTTACATCTTGCACTATTTTCTCCCCCTTTCGTCATAAATCAAAAAAGGACCTTAGGAGAGAAATTTCAAGGGATCATAGAAGAGGTAGCAATTGTACTTTCAACATTAAGTTCTCATCATGAAGTCCATAATAAAAGAGTCAAAGCAATAAAAAGGTAGCAACAAATGGATCACATAGCACACCAAAAGTAAATAATAAAAAAAATGACATATATTAACACAAAAAACATAACATTAAGATAAAACCACAAGGAGTTTTAAAAAAAAGAAAGAGTCATAGAAAAACAAGGAAAATGAGAGGGTTTTGAAAAGATCTCAATCATCTCTATCTCCTCCTCCTTGCTCTAGTCTCATAACTCGTTCTTGTATGTCGGTCATCTTATTATCCAATGTATCAACCCTTTCTTGAACGTAGGAGACTTTCCCATCCAAAACCTTAAAGCGACCGTCGAATGCATCAAACCGAGTATTCATAGAAGTTTGTAAAGAGGCTATCATTTCCATTAATTGACTCATGCTCCCCGAAGATGACCCTTCCTCTATTCTCTCTTGTCTCTTCTTTTGTCTTGTTTGTCTTCTATGGATTTCAGTCTCCATTTCCTCTTCACTTTCTTCTTCTTCCATATTCATACCTTCTTGGTCTTCATCATCATCTTCATCACCTTCTTGTCCACCTCGTATAAATGTCCCTTCTTCATTTTTCTCGAACCCCATTCTTTTGAAGGTTTGTTGATTGTAGATCTTGCCATGACCAATGTGATCACTAATGCCAACCAAATTGATCACAAAATATTGAAAAATTTTGGTAATGAAGCATCCATAAGGCAAGCATTTGGTTGAGGAGGATTGTGTGGCTAGCATGTGTTCTATAGCCATAAATCCAAAGTTCATCCTTCTATGTTCATGTAAAGCTAGCATCACAAAAGAGTGCATGTTAGTGATAGATGATTTATGCCCAACATTAGGAATAATGATGTTAGAGATCATGTGATGGAGCAATCTCCTATATGCATTAAGCTTATTAACATTCCTATCATCATGTCTCTTCAAAACTTCTCCTCTAGTGAAAATTTTCTCAAAATGCCTTTCACTATATAAGTTTGGATCAAAACATTTCTTGTTCTTAGTGTAGAATCTTATTCTATCTTGAGGAGTTTCTAGAATGTGATTTAACAATCTATTATCAAATGCAATATCCCTACCCCCAATCCTAGTCAATACCCATTGGTGAGGAATATCATCCACTCTTTCAATTCTTCCCTTACGGAGATTAGCATAAAACTCATATATCATCTCAACATAATAAAGTTCATTCACAATCAATAATGGTATCCAACCCATCAGTTCAAAGAGATGAGGGATAGCCTCACCTTGCACGTCTTTTGAATCTACTCGGTTACCCGGTGCTATTTTTCTTCGATTCCTAGTCCATTTCTCAAAGTTTGCAGCCTCCTTTACCGAAATAAACCTATTTAGAGCCCTAACTTCAGGAACCCTAATATCCAGAGGGTACCCTTTTTGCCTTTCCTTTCCCTCTACTTGTACCTCCTTCTTCAAAATTTTGGCCTTGACCAATATTTGCATTCTTGGTTTTTATCATTTTTTGAGAGAAACTCGGCTAGGGTTTGAGAGGAGGTGGAGAGTTTCAAATGGAGCAGATTTTGACACAAAAATAGAGTTCTTTGCTATGTTAAGAGATAGATTTGAAGAAAAAGAGAAGAAGAGTGAAAATCGGAGCAAGAAATCGGATGGGTCTTGTGAGGGAGGTTGTTCTCGGTAGAGAGAATGAGAGAGAGTTGTGAGAAATGTGTGAAAAGTTAAAAAAATCTGATTTTAAAAGCACAAACCCGACAGTTTTTTAAAAAATCGATCGACCATTTTTCAAAGGTGGTTGTCCGATTTTTGTAAATTGAAGAAATCAGACGTCTGATTTTTATCGAAGTCGTCCGGTTTTGTCGTCCAAATATCTCGAGAATTTTTTTGACGAAAAATCCTTGAGTCTAGTTTTGAAACCGGACGTCCGGTTTTTAAGAATGGCGTCTGATTTTATGAAAAATGTCAGAAAGAATAAAAAAAATGTACGAGGAAAAACATATAACATAAACAACACACATTACTCATTAAATTTGCCAATACCAAGCAATTTTCTTAAATAACAAAAGCGATCTTCCGAAAGAGGTTTTGTAAAAATATCGGCAATTTGATCCTCTGTGCAAATATATTCTAAAAATACATCACCTTTAGCAACATGATCTCTAATGAAGTGATGTTTGATTTCAATATATTTTGTTTTTGAGTGTTGCACCGGGTTTATGCAAATGTTTATAGCAATAGTGTTATCACACATAATAGGTATACACTTAAAAGAAACACCAAAATCAATCAATGTGTGTTTCATCCAAAGTACCTGTGCACAGCAACAATCGGCTGCAATGTATTCCGCTTCGCGGTTGATGGGGATATGCACGATTACTTCTTGATGTACTAAGATACTAAGCATCCTCCCAAGAATCGGCAATTTCCACTTGTACTCTTCTTTTCTACCTTATATCTGGCATAATCCGCATCGGTGTAGGCAATAAGATCAAAACAAGATTGTTTAGAGTACCACAAGAGATAATCATATGATGAAATTAAGTATCTCAAAATACTTTTTACAGCTATTAAATGAGATTCTTTGGAGCAAGCTTGGAATGTAGCACACAAATATACGACAAACATAATATCCGGCCTACTAGCCATTAAATAAAGTAAACTACCAATCATACCTCTATATGTCTTTTTATCAACCATTTTACCTTTTTCATCTTTGTCAAGCTTCAATGATCAGCTCATTGGAGTGCTAATACCTTTTGCATTGCTCATCCGAAATCTCTTGAGAAGTTCCTTGGTGTACTTCTCTTGGTTGATGAAGATTTCTTCTTTCGTTTGCTTGTTTTATAGTCCGAAAGAAGTATGTCAATTCTCCCATCATGCTCATTGCAAATTCCTTTTGCATAAGGGAGGCAAATTCTTCACATACAGAGACATTAGTAGCACCAAAAATAATATCATCGACATAAATTTGGACAAGAAGAAGATCATTGTTACAAGAGGTTTTTGTAAAAAAGAGTAGTGTCCAGCACACCCTTTGAAAAGTTATTTGAAAAAAGAAAACCACTTAACTGTTCATACCAAGCTCTTGGAGCCTGTTTTAAACCATAAAGTTCTTTTGAAAGTTTGTAAACATAATTTGGAAAATTTTCATGCACAACCGGGAGGTTGTTCAACATAAACTTCCTCCTCAATATCACCATTTAGAAAGGCACTCTTAACATTCATTTGAAAAAGCTTGAATCCCTTAAAACAAGCAAAAGCTAAAAGCATCCTAATAGATTCAAGTCTAGCAACTGGAGCAAAGGTTTCATCAAAATCAATGCCCTCTTCTTGATTGAATCCTTGGGCAAAAAGTCTAGCTTTGTTTCTAATGACTTCTCCGAATTCATTTAGTTTATTTCGAAAAACCCATTTTGTGCCAATAGTGGGGTGATTACGTGGTCTAGGGACTAAAGTCCAAACTTTGTTTCTTTCAAATTGATTTAACTCCCCTTGCATAGCAATAATCCAAAACTCATCACATAAAGCATCATCAATAAACTTAGGCTCAATTTGAGATAATAGGGCAAAGTTGTCAGTAAAATACCTTCTTGTTCCTACTCCTTGTGATACATCACCAATAATTTCATCCTTGGAGTGTCCCTTTGGATATATCACATCTTGAGGAAGATTTTGAGCTTCTTGATTGTTTCCTTGTTTTTTCTCAATCTCTTCTTCCTCCATAGCATGTCCTTCCGTTGCTTGAGTATACAATGGTTGGTTACTTAGAGTGTTATCTATGTCATCATCATTAACTTTCTTGTCAAAAATGTTAGTTTCATCAAAATTAACATGAATAGACTCTTCAACACATCAGGTTCTTTTGTTGAAAATTATAAAACCTTTTTGTTTGAAGAATAACCAAGAAAAATTCCCTTATCGAATTTTCAATCAAACTTCTGAAGATTGTCCTTGGTGTTTGAAATAAAGCATTTGCATCCAAAAACTTTAAAATAGCTAATTGAGGGGGTTTTGTTAAAAATGAGTTCCAATGGAGTTTTCTTTAAAGAATGTCTCAAGATGACACGATTCATAACGTAGCATGCGGTGTTAACGGCCTCGGCCTAAAAGTATTTAGGAATGGAGTTTTTACCAAGCATTGATCTTGCTATTTCTTGTAAAGTGTGGTTTTTCCTTTCCACAATCCTTTCAAAGTGGGTTTTAGCGGCTAAAAAGTTGTGTGAAATACCAAAATCATCACAAAGTTTTGTAAAATATTGGTTGTTGAATTCTCTCCCATTATCACTTCTTATAGAAATCAATTTGCAATCAAGGGAGTTTTGAACCTTTTTGAAAAGTTTTACAAAATCTTGAAATGCCTCATCCTTTTGGTTCAAAAACAAAGTCCAAGTAAATCTAGAGTAGTCATCCACTATGACAAAAGCATACTTCTTACCACCAAGACTAGTGGTCCTCATTGGTCCAAATAAGTCCATGTGAATAAGTTCCAAAGGTTTTGAAGTTGAAATCATGTTCTTTGATTTAAAAGAGGTCTTAATTTGTTTTCCAAATTGGCAAGCATCACAAAGTTTAGTTTTCTCAAAGTGAAGTTTTGGTAAGCCTCTAACATGTTCTTTTGAAGAAAGTTGGTTGAATAAATCCATACTAACGTGACCAAGTCTTCTATGCCATAAAAATGCATCATCATCATGAACTGAGAGACACTTCAAGTTTTGAGAAAGAAGATCTTCAAGATGAAAGACATAGACATTTCCAACTCATTTAGCAACAAAAATAGTTTTGTTTTCAACAAAAATAGTTTTGTTTTCATGCTTATCAATGATAGATGAAGAATCACTTTCAAAAACAAACTTTTTCCCACTATCACATAATTGACTAATACTAGGTAAATTGATTTTTAAACCATCAATTAGAAGAACATCCTTAATAAGAGAAGAAGAATTGTTACCAATATTGCCTATATCACGGATTTTTCCTTTGTTCTTATCTCCAAAGGTGATAAATCCACTTTCAGTTTCTTTGAGTTCACTCATAAGCGATAAGTTCCGAGTCATGTGCCTTTAACAGCCGCTATCCAAGTACCATTTAGATGACCTTGATTTATGTTCGTACAAAAGAAGAAGTAGAGATGACTTTTGGTACCCGCATCTTTTTGGGTCCATGAGTGTTAGTTGGATTTCCTTTTACCTTCCAAACGGTTTTCACTCCCCTTTCAATCTTTTTCTTTATAAAATACTTTGTGGTTTTATGACCACTCTTTTCACAATAGGTGCAACAAAGGTGTGAGTTAGATGATGAAGCCTTTACAAACCATGTTTGTTTAGAAAAATATTGGAATGATTATATCCACTACCATTTTTATCAAACCGTGACCTTTGAGAGCCAAGAAGTTTTTCAAAGTTTTCTTTTCCTTTTCTGAACTTTTCAACGCATATAGTGAGATCACTCACCTTTTTCTTCAAAACTTCATAATCTTCCATGCATTTTTCAAGTGAGTGAACTTTTTCACAAAGTTTCTTGTTTTCTAAAACAAGTTTTTGAAAATCATTGTTTGAACACTCTTTTTCATTTTTCAAGATTTCCAAAGACTCAAGGAGAGATTTGTTTTCACAAATAAGTTTTGAGTTTTCATCAAGCAAAAATTGATTTTTGTTTTTCAATTTTGTTTCTCTTGGAAATCTTTTCACATTCACCATATATTTCAATAAGCATAGTAAAAGGATCATCATCACAAATATCATCAATGAGACTAGAAGAGTTAGAGGTGAAGATTTTACCTCATTCTCCATTGCCATGAAGCACACGTTTGCCTTTTCACCACCTTCACTTTCACTTGTATCTTGATCCCATGCACTAATAAGTCCCTTGCCTTTCTTCTTTTTCTTTAAGGCTTCAAGCTTGGCTTCTAATGCTCCTTTTTCTTTTTCAATAGCCTTTCGACAATCGACTACAAGGTGCTCCATGCTATTGCATTCAAAGCATCTTGCTTTGAATAATGAAGAGTTTTGTCCTCCTTTCTTAAATGGAGCTTTCCGTCCCCTTTTGTTAAAACCTTTCTTGTAGAATATTTTTAATTTTCTCATAACCAAGGCTATGTCTTCATTGTCATCATGATCATCTTCATCATTAGAAGAACTAGCTTGTTCTTCTTCATTTACTTTGAGAGCTGTGCTTCTTTTTCCCTTTTCTTCTTCTTCCATTTCATTTAGCCTTTTTACTTTCAACTCATAGGTGAGAAGAGAGCCTATGAGGTCTTCAATCGGGAGAGTTTTCAAATCCTTTGATTCCTCAATGGCAAGACATTTTCGTTGCCATACCTTAGGGAGTGCATCTAGAACTTTTCTATTCGCTTCTCCTCTTGAGTATTCCTTTCCATAAGCCTTGAGTCCATTTGTGATGTTTGTAAACCTAGTGAACATTTCACTAATACTCTCATTTTGCTTCATCACCAAGAGTTCATAATCTCTTACTAACAAGGCCAACTTTGATTCTTTGACTTGGTTGGTTCCTTCATGAGTGACTTCCAATGGCTTCCACAAGTCATGGGCCGAGTCACATCCACTTACTTGATTATATTCATTAACATCCAATGCACAAC
Source organism: Catharanthus roseus (assembly GCA_028651295.1). Classification (NCBI taxonomy): domain Eukaryota; kingdom Viridiplantae; phylum Streptophyta; class Magnoliopsida; order Gentianales; family Apocynaceae; genus Catharanthus; species Catharanthus roseus. The sequence goes on along the minus strand of JAPQWS010000153.1, from coordinate 23,183,887 downwards.
TTAGGATGTTCATGGCTTGGTAGTTCAATGTCATCCTTCTTGAATCATATTCATCAAATTCTTTTATTTTCTTGATTCCTCCATCCTTTTGAGGGATAAAAGGTCCTTTCTCTATAATAATCCAAAGGTCAAAATTAATAGAACAAATATATATTTTTAATCTAGATTTCCAAAAAGTATAATTTGTACCATTGAAAAGAAGAGGTCTATTTGTAGAAGAGCCTTCTACATATGGTAAACTAGAAACATTAGCCATAGTAAAATAAAGATCCTTCACTTCAAGGGTGTTAGTCCTTTTTAGAAAAGCCTTGCTTTGATACCAATTGAAAAACCTTGGAAGGGTGAATAAGGGTTTTGGCTAATTTTTGAAAATCTTTTGTAAATTAAAAGATAAACCTCTAATTTTGTTTGAGAAAGAATTCTAAAACTCTTTTTAATAAAATTCCAAACCAAACAAAATCTTGTGGCTAAGGCAATTAAGTAAAAAGCTTAGAAAGAAATGCACAAAGATTTATAGTGGTTCACTCTCTCAAAGAGTTACATCCACTACCTTGAGCCAACACCCAAGAATTTACCAAATCCACTATAAACACAATACACACCAAGTACAAATTTGAGGATCACCCTACAAAGGGTTTTGCACACTACCTCAATTCACAACACAATATAAATCAAAGGATTACCCTAGGAGATTTTTCAACACAAACCTTTGATATCAATAAGAGAAAGAGATGAGTTTAAGAACAATGTTACCAATGTGAGCTTGAGAAATAGAAGATACAACTCAATGGAATATTTCTACATGCTCATCTTTACTTCTTCTTTGATGAAGATCAACAATGAAGCTCAAGAAGATGTTTTTTTAGATTAAAAGTGTTTGAAATAAATGTACTTTAAAGCTCTTTATAAGTCTTAAATGATCTCAATGAATATTTAACCAAACTTCTTACGTTTTGGCTGATAAAAAAAGTCTATATATTTTCTTAGAGAAATGGCCGTTGCACTTTTTGAAATATATTTTTTACAATAAATAGGAAAACCGGACGACCGGTTTTGAAATAGAAAGATTCGGACTCGTCCTGCGAAAAATCGGACGACAGAGTTTTTTAAACTAGAAAAAATTGGACTACCAGTTTTAAAACCGGATGGCCGATTTTTGAGTTTTTATAGCTAGTTTTTTTTTAAGACAAGAGCTTTCCTTTCTATTTCAAGGACATGTATTCTTGATACTCTTTCTAGAGATAGAAAACCCTTCAAAAGCATAAAAAATTCTATTATAGAATACTTAGATTTTAAGAAGAGTTTATATTGATAAAATCATTAAAAGAGTTTCACATATGATTAATAATCAAAGATTAAGGTTAGGGAGTTTTACAAAGAAATACCTTAGCACACCCTAACTTAGACATAAGTCTTGAATGTCTTCAATGACTTGATATTAGAATGGCTTGGTCTTTTCTCCTTCATATTCCTTCATCACCAAGATCTTTTGCTTTTTGAGAATGTAGATTTGAGACTCCAAAAGTGCTTCTTTTGTTCTATGAAAGGTTAGCTTAATACTCACACAAACATATGTTAATCATAATCAAAATCATAAGTAATAATGCCCATAGGGCTAACAGAAACAATCAAGTTTGTGATATTAAGGGCATTGGGAATATTTTCATTAAAATGCATGATGGCGTGACTAGAAAACTCACTGAGCTAATATGTGTGCCCGATCTGCGTTTGAATCTAATCTCGCTTGGTTATTTTGATTCACTTGGTTTTTCTTACAAATCCAAAAATGGTATTTTAAGGGTTTGCAAAGGAAACCTAGTCATGCTTAAAGGTTTTAAAAGGGAAAGATTATGCATTCTGGAAAAACAGTTTATGATTCAATTGCTTTATTTTCAAAAAACTGTCCCTAAAAAGACTATGTTATGGCATCATCGGATTGGCCAAATTAGTGAGAAGGGATTGTTCTATTTACAAAAACAAAATCTTTTATGTGGTGGCAAAATTGATTCTTTGGATTTTCGTGACCATTGTGTTTTGGGAAAACAGCACAAAATCAGTTTTTCAACTAGCAGACACGAGTCCACTTTAGTACTTGACTATGTGCATTGTGATCTGTGAGGGCCTAAAAAGATCCCAACTTATGGTGGTAATGTTTATTTCTTATCTATTGTTGATGATTTTTCGAGGCATGTTTGGGTTTTTCTTTTAAAAACAAAAGATCAAACTTTTGAAAAGTTTTGTGAACGGAAACACCTTGCCGAAAATCAATCTAGAAATAAACTAAAAACAATTAGGACTGATAACAGTCTTGAGTTTTGTAATCAGAAGTTTGCTGATTTGTGTGCATTGCATGGCATTTTACATCATGGGACGGTTAGGTATAACCCCTAGCAGAACGGAGTAGCTGAGAGGATGAACCGTACCATCATGGATAATGTTATATGTCTTATGGTGTCATCAGGTGTCCCAAAACCCTTTTGGGGAGAAACTGTAAGTACGACTGTCTACCTCATTAATAGATCCCCTTCTATAGCCATAAACTTTAGGACTCCTATAGAACTTTGGTGTAGTAAACCCCCTAACTTGTCCAACCTTAGAGTCTTTGGATGTGCTGCTTTTGCACATCAGAAGGAGGGTAAGCTAGGCCCTAGGTCTAGAAAGGGAGTGTTCATAAGATATCCTAGCGGGGTGAAGGGTTATAGAGTATGGCTCAAAGGTGAGCCGGGAGTAAGGGTAGTCATCAGTAGGGATGTCATCTTCAACGAGTTAGATATGCCCTGTCTGAAGGATAAACTTATCTCCGATAGTCTTTCCAGTGTCCCCATAATAAGTAGTATTCCTATGGAAGTGGAGGTCACCTCTGAACTCTCACAAGAGCACACACAGGAGCCTGAAACCAATGAGGAGTTAGATACACCATCTAGTAGTGTACCCGATCCGACTAGTGTACTCGAAACCCATATTCCTGAGTTAGAAGGTTCTGATGATGAAGAAGAACACCATGAGGCTTAAGCTCAAGCCCTTAGAGATTACTAGCTGTCTAGAGATAGGGTTAGAAGAGCGCATAAAGAACCCACTAGATATGGTTACTCATATATAGTATCATATGCATTTGCTATTGCATCTTATGTGGAAGAGAAGGAACCTTTGTGTTTCTCTGATGTTTTGAAAAATCCTAATCACTCTTTATGGTTACGTGCTATGGATGAGCAGATGTCCTCTTTAGATAAAAACAAAACCTGGATTCTTGTTCCAAAACCCTCAAAACAAAAATTAGTTGATTGCAAATGGATTTTTAAAATCAAAGAGTCTGAGTCTGCTAATGAACCTCCAAGGTTTAAGGCTAGGTTGGTTGCAAAGGTTTTTCACAAGTTGAGGGCATTGATTTTAATTAAATTTTTTCTCCCGTCATTAAATACAAAACGATTAGGATAATTCTTGCTCTTGTTACCTTTTATGATCTTAATCTTGAACAACTTGATGTGAAAACTGCTTTCTTGCATGCTGATCTCAAAGAGACCATTTATATGAGTCAACCACCAGGTTTTGAAGTTAAAGGTAAAGAACACATGGCATGTCTTCTGAAAAACTCCTTATACGAACTTAGACAATTGCCTAGACAATGGTACAAGAGGTTTGATTCTTTTATGTTAAAAGCTAGTTTCTTTAAAAGTAATTATGATAGCTGTCTTTATTTCTATGGAAATAATGTTGATAGTGCTATTTATCTGTTGCTTCATATAGATGGTACGTTAATTACGTGTAAACATAAAGGCAAGATTGATAATTTGAAATCTTTGCTCAAGTCTGAATTTGACATGAAGGATTTAGGGTCAGCATCTAGGATTCTTGGGATGAACATAATAAGAGATTGGGTTGACCGCTCCTTATTCATATCTCAGAAAACCTTTTCTTTAGAAAATTGTTTCCAAGTTTTCGATGCATTTATGCAAGCCCGTTATTACCGCACTTGTGAACCATTTCAAACCTTCCGATAAAACTTGTCCCAAAACTGAAAGTGAGAAAAGAGACATGGAAAATATTCCCTATAGAATGGCCATAGGTTCTGTTATGTATTCCATGATATCCACCCGACCTGACATTGCTTTTTCTATAAGCTTTTTCAGCAGATTCATGTCTAACTCGGGTAGGGATCATTGGGCAGCTCTCAAGTGCTCTCAGTGATGTTTTTTGAACTAATTGGTTATGTCGATTCTGACTTTAAAGGTGACAAGGATGGTAGAAAATCTACCTCATCCTATTTCTTTACTCTAGCGGGTAATTACGTTTCATGGAAGTCTCAGTTACAGCCGGTAATTGCTTTGTCAACCACTGAGGCTGAATACATCGCGGCTACGGAGGCAATCAAGGAAGCCATATGGCTTCAAGGGCTTTCAAATGAATTGCATATTTTACAGTCAAAAGCTATGATTTATACTGATAGTCAGAGTTGTTACACTTATGCAAAAATTTAGTTTATCAGGAAAGGACAAAGCAATATAGATGTCAAATACTATTTCATTAGAGAAAAAGTCTCTAGTGGTTTAGTTGACACAAATAAGATTAGTACTAATGATAATTCTGCCGACTTTGGTAATAAAATTGTGAGCTCTGACAAGTTTATGTTTTCCAGGGACTTCCTTCACTTGGACACGGGTTGACTCTTATTGAGTCATTGAAGGTTGGGAAAATATGTTCGAGGTGCAAATTGTAGGTTTTTTGGGCCTAGTATTTCCTCACATCTTTTTCCATTTTTCCAGCCCACTTTAAATCCCAATGATGTACTAATAGGCCTCAGTAGAATATAACACGGTTGAACTGGTCAAAGATATGCTGGACCGAGTCGAGCCAACTCGACCCACCCGTTGTGACTCGGATCACTATTTAAAATCGCCTCATCGGGAGATACAAACCCCTCAGCCGTTTCTTCTTCTCCTCTTTTCTGCTCCACTGACCTTCTGTCTTCTCATCCTTTCTTCCCTGCGACTTACTATGACTGTTGCTCTCCTTCTTCGCTTTGTTTCTGCGTCGCCGTCACTGTCATTGTGATCGACGTCTTGTTGCGGTCTCTTGGTTGATCGCCGTTTCTGGTAAGAGAGAGAGAGAGAGAGAGTGAGAGAGAGAGAGAGAGAGAGAGAGAGAGAGAGAGAGAGAGAGAGAGAGAGTTGGTTTTATTCTGTGATTTTGAGGCCCTGTGATTGAGGGACCCCTTTTATACCGATTATGCCATTTTTTTTTTGTCATCGGCACCTCGACACAGCTCCTGCATACTCGTTGCTTTTAGGCATCTTCGCTGGCTCGGTACTACTTTATCCGTCGTCGGATCGGACTCCGCGGCAGCATGTAAGGTCTTGGTTATTTTACGGTTATTTCCTTTACCATTTTTATTAACAATTTGTGCAGTTCTTTGGCATTGCCGTTCCGACTTGGATCGATGGTGGAGGAGGAGAAAACAAGACTATTTTTGTAATAGTTTTAGGCTGTATTTTTATTCCTCTATGTTTTGATTTTAATTATTGTAATAGTAATTAGATAGTTGTAATAGTAAATAGATCCAACACCATTATCTAACCTTAAAACCTTCATTGACATACCAAAATTGAGTTAGAATCATCATATGAAAAAGGTGGACAATAGAGCTTAAATCACTTTTCTTTTTCATTAAATAAATCCAAGTCATTCTAATACAGTCATCAACAAAGGAAATATACCACTTTATTCCATTAAGATTTTAACTAGGGGCTAGTCCCCGAACATCAAAGTGAACCAAGGAGAATGGAATACTTGTTTTATTTTTACTTAAGGATAGTTATCACGATGACCTTTTACAAAAGCACAAGTTTTATGAGCAAAGTTTGAGAAACTAAATCAAAGAAATAATGAAGAAAATAATCTTTTCAAATAAAAATATGATGGATGTCCCAATTGTCTACACCATAAGTAGATTTTTTCTTTTTTCTTGTCAATAGAATTTTCTTGTACCACATGAGCTTGCCTTTTGCTGGAAAATTGAAAGCACCTTCCAGATAGTATAATCCTTCTCTTCCCGTACCACTACCATTCTTCACCTTGGTGTGAAGGTCCTAAAAAATACAGTGAGTAGGAAAAAATGTACAAGAAATATTATGAGACTTGGTTAATGTCTGTACTGACAAAAGGTTACAATTTAATGATGGCAGAAATAGAACATTTTCTATACCAATAGAAGGAGATAAAGGGACAGTACCAATACTAGCAATTTGAGAAGAAACTCCTAGCATTAGTGATAGTACTCATAGAATAATTAGAAGATAACTTATTGAATTTATGTCTATCACAAATCATACGATCTGTTGCACCTGAATCAATTATCCAATCACTGTAAAATTTAAACTGAAATTAATAGGACACTGAATTCGCTCCTATTGCGGGGAGCATGAATTCAACAATTGGAAAGGACAAAAATATCTTTCTCCATCTCGCCTCTTGCGCCTCTCCCCACTTTCCCTTCTTTAGTGTTGGAATCGTTGGTGAATTCTTCTATTGCCAGTGTTAGTCTCTTGGACTCCCCCATTCTTGAAACAATCACCCATCTTCTACAGTTTCTCTTCTTCGTGCTAAGATTTCTAGTGATATCTCTGCCTTCTAGTTTTGATGCCTCTATTTTTTCTGATCCCTTTCCCCTTTTATTTTTTATGATGATTTTGATTCTTATTTTTGTCTATCGACTAACTCTTCCTCTATGGAACAAAATAATATCTTGGACTTTTCTGCAGGAACAATTGAAAAGTAGAAGTCTGGCATAAATAAAGAACATATGAATGTTAATATTGATACTCGAAATAAGAAGGCTTTCACTTTCAAAAGGATGGTCCAGCCAGCAGGACTGGATCAGAACTCATCAGGGTGTTCGCCTACTACTCCTATTGGAATAACTATGCTCATATCAGATTCTATCCCCATAAAAGCTTGTATTTGCCTACTACTCCTATTCGAACAACTCTACATATGATGACCTTTTTTAGTCAATGAAGCGCTTAAGGCTCTTATTGCTAATTCACATGCTCTACTAGCAGTGGTGGCTGAGCCTCAGCCCACCTATCCCAATGAGTATCCTATGCTTGAATTGCCGGGAACTAGGCAGTCCTCGTGCAGTTAGAACTCTCTACAACATTATTCAAACTACAAAATCGTTATTTGTTTTTCTTTCTAAAACTAAACGTCAGAAAAATAAAATAGATTGTATTAAGTATTCTCGAGGATTTGATTTTGGGTTTTTGTTGACTGTATTGTCCTTTCTGGTGGATTTCATGTTTTTGGGAATAATATATTTGGAAAGGGCAACAGGAGAGAGCTGATTCAATTCGAGCCTGCTCGGGTAAAGATCTAGCTTCTATTATTTTTTTCTCAATTGTTCCTTCTTGCTCAGTGCATAATACTTCTGTAGGCCACTCGAACCATCTTACATTGATTATACATCATTGATTATGCTACTATTCCTTCTCTATGGAAAGCTTTCAGAGTTAAACATTTTGGGCCATACTGGACTAAAGAAGAGAAATGTGCTGATTTTTTTAAGAAGCTTTGGCTTCTTGATACTTCACCCTCTGCAGAATTAGTGAAATCTAGGGATAGACATTAGGCTAGACCCGCTGTTCTGGTTCGGGCAAATCTGAGCTTGAAGACACTGTTCAGCTAGCTGAGCCAACCTTAATGTGTTCACTGCTTAGGCCGGGTTGGGCTGCTGTTTATGGATGGTGAACCTAGTACAGACTGCCTCATAGGACCGGGCCAGGTGGGTCCATCCGCAGGCTAAACTTAAGTTTTTTTAATTAAGTTTAGAAAACTTAATATTTTTAATAAGTTTAGAAAACTTAAGTTTTTTTTATTAAGTTTAGAAAACTTAAGTTATTTTTATTAAGTTTAGATAACTCAATTTTTTTTATTAAGTTTTCTTTTAGAAAACTAAAATTATTTTTATTAAGTTAGGAAATTATTAAAGAAAGCCACCTTGAAGTGGTTGGGGGCTTGGCATGGACCCATACCGATTTAATTAATAACAAAATAAAAATTACATAGGAGGGGCACTTAGGGCCAAAACCTCTTAAAAGAAATTAAAGTTTAAAATATAATAAATTATTAATATACTATCTTAAGTCTAACTATTACAATTTAAAAATCTAATAAACTAATATCGTCCTAAGTCTTGGCTATTACAATTTAAATATAAAAATCCTACCTATTTGACCGAGTTTGACTGGATTGGGCGCCTATTTGATCTTCTTCGTCAGATCCAAATAATACTACATTCGACTCAGTGATATTTAGTCTGTTAATCATGTCTTCTTGCACATATCAATCGGCTTGATACAAAATAGCCTCTAATGTGTTATGGGACATCTGACTCCTAGTTTCATCGATTGTATGAGGATTGTTAGAGAAGGCACTTTCAAAAGTCACAGTAAAGATAGGAGTTGTTAGGACATCTCGAGCGATCCTATATAGGACATGATATTGTGCCGAATTGGTCTTCCACCATCTAACTATTTCGAAATCATATGGACGATGCTCAACTCAAAGGGCGTATTCATATATAAACAACCCAGTTAGAATTGTTCTTGTAGATAATGAACTCGGGGCACAAAAAGCATATATATCCATTATGTATCCATATACTCCCCCTTGACTTGAAGAAGATGACATATCTACTATATCCTGAATGACTTGCACTCGAGTTCAACTGAGCCTCCGATCGCCTCCTTGTTTGACTTTCTCTTGAATAAAGATCGAATAAGTTTTTAAAAGTTTGTGATGCATCCTCTTTTATTTTGTCCATATTTCTTTCGAGAGTAAACAATGGTTCAAAGAGAGTATCCAAACATGTGTAAAAAAGATAATCAAATGTTCAAAACCCTCGCTTTTAAAACGAAGGGTAAAAAATTAAAGCAGCACAATATATGAAACTCTCTAAAAACACTAGAAACTATTATCATTGTGTGAACTATATGATGAGTAGTGAGGTAGTATTGTCCAGATAAAAGTTTAGCCGCTTGTGCAAAAGTTTTTAAAAAAGAAAATGGAACTAAACCTTCATAAAAAGAATTTGAATCAAGTGGTGATCCATCATTTTCTAGTGTAAATTTAATAAGTTATTTCTTATAATGAAATAAAAACTTTGTAACATATCTAAAATTGAGTTCCATCTTGTTGTAATATCTGTTCAAAACTTTTATAAGCCAATTTTCGTTATATATAAATTGCTTTAAGATACTGTCGTCGAGGATCGGAAGATCTTATGAGCAAAATAATGTCTTTACCTGTTTTTGTAACATGTTCAATATGTGCATAACCGTCTTGTACGAGCAAATTAAAAATATGACATACAAATCTAATATGAAACAATTTTCCATCTAAAATTAGCTTAAATTATTTTAGAAATTGAAATTGAAAAATATTTTTTTGAAATATTATAAAAAAGCGAAAAAAATTTGTTATCAATTCTATAATCACCACATGTTTGAGTGATATTTCGTGCTATTTTGCACCAATATGCGAGTATTCAAAAATTTTAAAACCAAATGATTTTTTTGTTTAAATGCAAATTTTCATCGACCCAATCATATGTAATGCACAAAATTCTTCAGAAGTACCGGCTGCCTAAGAATTACAAGCAAACGAAATTTTACTAGGAGTAGATTAAAAAACTTCAGCAAGTATGTTTTTTCCTTCCTAAAAGTATTAAAAATTTTCCTTCTGAGCTAAGTTCTAAGAAATCCCTTATAAGCCGCTTGGAATACTACTAGTATTAATCTCACAAATGGATGACTAGAAGGTAAGGATAAAAGAAGTCAACATGTTGTCACCCACCTAACTATTTCTCTTTTTACTAACGCACTATCATATTTAAAAGTTGTCATTATACCGAAAGAACTAGAAGCATTTTGTGTGTGTTTAGTTAAATCTACAGCTTCAAACAGGTGACGTTTAGTTATATGTCTTGTAAGTGTACCGGTTCTATACCACTTCTCTTATGTGAAAATCCTTGTTTACAAAGTTTACATATAGCTTTATCCCCTACCTATTAAAAACTAGTCCAAACACGATAAGTTCATTTTCTGCTACCACTTGCACTAGGCACGGTTTCGGGAGGAGAAGGCATAGATTTTTCTTCATTTCATTCATTATGCTAATTATCAAAGTCTATGGTGTGGGAGGATGCATGTCTTCCATAATAATAAAGTAAATAAATTTAATACCTAAGTAAATCAAGTGAACAAATAGTATTAAATTTTTTAAAAAAGAAATAAGTATTCAAAAACTAACTAAACAAATTATAGTAACTAAAGTAAACAAATAATTATTTAAAACTAAATAAAGAAATTATAATAGATAAAGTAAACAAATATGTATTAAAAACTAAATAAAACTATTATACCAAATAAAGTAACAAATAATTGTTTAAAACTAATAAAGTATAAAAAAAATTAATAAATAAAATAATGTAAATTAAGGTTTAAAGAAAGCAAACTAGTTTGATGAAGCTAGAGGTCTAAAGAAGAATTGAAGAAGCTTTGGTTTTTGCAGAATATTCTTCAATTCCTTCCTCCAAATTTAGAACAATTCTCCAAAAATAATTGCAAGTGATCTTGATTATTGAGAGAGTAACAAAGAGTGTAGAGAGATATATATGAGAGAGTTTAAGAGAAGATAGAAGAGAAAATGAGTAATTTTTTGTGTGAAGAATGAATCGATTAGGGGGTATTTATAGGAGAAAAAAGTGGGTATATACATATTCAGGTCGATTTTAAAGGAAAAAATTCTGGATGGTTGGATCTGAACAATCCAGTCATCTAGAGCATTGGATCTCAGTCAACTAAGATCTAACAATAACACGATCTGGACATTTGATCTCCAGAAGTCTACCATGCATCTGATCCCACCCCCCAACGCCTCTTTTTTTTTTTTTTTTAAGAAAATTGGGCATGGCCTTCGTACTGTGCCTGTTCGCTGGTTGGTTAGGTTTTTTCTTATGGGTTGGGCCAAGTTAGGTTTTAAATGGGCCAGTTTGGGTTGGGTCGCAATTAAAAAACATTTAGCCCTACACGGCCCACCCCCCTTGAACCACCTTTTACACATTGGGTCGGGCTTGGTAGTCCCGAGTCCAAACGAGCTAGGCCGTTCGGGTTGGCAGGCCATCTCGACCCAATAGCCATCCCAAGACTGAGATCTAATGTTGGATCTATTCATGATTATCCTTTGGAATGGAACAAGAAAAAATATGGAAACATCCCTCTCCGTATAAAAAATCTATGACAAAAGCTGGATGAGCTCCATTGTTACTTTCCCAAAAAAGCTTCCTAATGACAATGGAGAAACTCCATTGTTAAACTTAAGAAAGATGATGGGGCGGAGATTAGAAATTAGTCAGGGATAGATAATCTTCTTCAATATTTTCAAACTATCTATACTTTATTCATTGTCTTTTTTGCCGGAAGATATGTTTCACAAGTTTCTCTTAGACAAGGAGATCGCTCTTCTTGATAAACCCTTTATTAAAGTGGAAATTGTTCATGCTTTGAAGAAAATAAAGGGAAAGAAAGTCTCCTTGTCCAGATGGTATTCAAGCTTGTTTTCTGTAGAAATATTGGACTGTCCTTGGCTCAAAGGTAACCGACATGACTTTAGACATTCTAAATGATGGAAAAGACGTAAGTGCCATTAATAATACACATATTTCTCTTATTCCTACAGTTAAAAACCCAGTTTTTGCAAAAGATTTTAAGCTTATCAGCCTCTGCAATGTCATCTATAAACTGGTTTCTAAAGTTATTTTTAATAGGTTGCGTGCTTCCATGCCTTCTATTATCCTTGATAATAAAAGCGCTTTCATTGAAAATAAGCTTATTACAGATAATATGATTGTTGCTTTTGAAGCTTTTCATTCTACGGGCATAGGTAGAATCAATGGATCTAACCATTTTGCTCTTAAATTATATCTCAACAAGGCTTTTAACAGGATAAAATGGAATTTTCTTGAGAAGGTAATGACAACCATGCGTTTCCCACCTTCCTTAGTTTCCCTTATCATGAGATGTGTGCGGTCTATCGCATTCTCAGTACCAATAAATGTTCACCAATAAATGTTCTTCCTTTAGCAAGCTTCTTGTCGTTGAGAGGCATTCACCAAGGGGGCCTTTTTTATCTCCTTATCTCTTTATTATATATGCTGAAGGACTCTCTGCTATGATTTGATGTGCAAAAAGATAGAGTCTTTTGTCAGATTTGCATTTTAATCACTTATGCCTATCTATCTCACACTTTTTCTTTACTGATGACAGTGTGCCTTTTAGCAAGGCCAAGATTCAATATGCTGAAGTCATAAAAATGTTCTACAAGAACATACCTTTCTCTCAGGCCAAGAAGTAAACTATTAGAAATTAGCACTGTTCTTTGACAAACATGTTCCTCTGCATCTATAGAATAGTATCATTGATGTGTAAGGTATTCCTAAAAAGGAAGAATATGCAACTTATAAAGGCCTCCCCTATCATATTTGTAGGTCAAAATCTGCGATTTTTAGGTTTGTGAAAGACCGAGTTTGGAAAAAGCTGAATGGATGGAAGGAAAAAGTGCTCTCGCAAGCAGGTTAGGAAGTGCTCACAAACCTAAGAATTTGGAGAGTATACCTCCTTCTCATGGGAATAGGCACCAGTCTCAGAATTTGTGATTTTGAAGGGTTCAATTATGCACTTCTCGCCAAACAGTGTTGGCATATTATAAAACCTCCCTCGTCTTTGGTGGAAAAATGTCTAAAAGCTAAGTACTTTTAGTCTGGAAATTTTCTAGTCGCTCCACTAGGTCGTAGGCCTTCGTTTCTGTGGCCTAGCCTTCTAGAATTGTGAAATTTTCTCTCTCTCTCGGTCGCCGATGGTGCATCGGGAATTTTCTTACAATGGCTATCTATCCGGATAAATAGATTCCCTCTCTTAAAGAGTTCACTCCATCTTCATACTTTGGAAACTGAGGACATGAAAGAAGGGTGGTTGAAATTATTGATTTTAATCAATGTTGCTCGCGAGAAGATCGAGTCCGTCATTTATTTCTACACCATGAAACGGAGGCCATTTTGGAATTTCCTCTTAACCTAGGTTGGTTGGAAGATAAATTGGTTTGGAATTTCAAGCAAATGAAATTTGCACAGTCAAATCAAGTTACAAGATGGGTATGAATTATATTCTTATCTCCATATCGTCCCAAAGCACTTTGAGTATGGGTAATGAAAGTAAGTTGTGGAATTAGCTTCATAGTCTCCCATTCAACCAAAGATTAAGTTGATTATCTGGCGAGCGAACTCAGAGATACTTCTCACTAGTAACGGGGGCTTTTCGAAAACATCTCATGTGTGCATTATGACTACCTAGTTGAAGATGATAGACATATTTTATTTAATTGCAATTTCTCTAGGAAAGTCTGCGCAAATATTTCTCAGGATTGCAAATGGTTTCACATTCCTGCTCTGAGTTTTAAAGATTTTATCCAATCCATTTTTTCTACAAATAATAAGGAGGAAATTGCTATTTTTGCAACCTACATTTGGCTCATTTGGTATGCCTAAAACAAGATGAAACATAAAGGGAATTGTGCAAGTGCATTAACAATTGCTCTGTAAGCTTTGAACATGGCTACTGGATTCCTAAGATGACTAGCTCTTCTATTATACGGACCGACATTTATGTCTCTGCCCCACTTATTTGTAAGTAGGAGCTTTCTAATTATGGCACCTTGAAGGTAAACACTAATGTGGTATTTAATTTAGGAAAGATTGTTATTGACATCCTGATTAGGAATCACCTAGGTATTCTTTTATTGGCTAAGCTAATTCTCCAATCTGGAAAATTTGGAATTGACTACAGCGAGCTTATTAGGATCATTGAGGGGATATATTGTTTGATCTTCTTTTTTTGATAATTTTTTGGTCGAAAGTAATTCACTTGTGGCTATAAATAGTCTCTCTAACTATGCTAATAACTTTTCCGAGCTTAGGGACTTTACTAGGAATATCAGACTCTCTACTTTTTTCACTCATTTAAAAATGGATTGGCTAATAGTCGTTTCCCCTACCCCCCCTCTCGCCAAACATTTATTGATTGTAGAGTAGGTACCCAAACATTAATTTGTTACTTTTAGGTACCCAAACATTTTATTCTTGGAAACTGTCCAATTTTGCTGTAAATATTTTCTTTTGGCCATTAAGTCAAGGGAATTTTCGTCTAATTTTCAGTTCTTCCTTACTGCGAACCATCCCCAACAGCCCCATCTTCTACTCTTCCCCTTTCTTTCCCCTGTTCTTCTGTTACACACACACACAAAATCCGGCCAACAATAACCAACATCCAATAATACAAACCTATCACATCCAAAACAAAACCAAATAGCATCAATACAAAAAACAATAAAGTTTCTTCCAAAACTAACCCAAATATGCTAAAACCAACTTCAAATACACTTCATATCTTCAAGCTTCTTAGTCATGGATTCTCATTGTGTCAAGCTTGCTTATCTTAGGGTAGTAGAGGGAAGCTGATGGATTTGGGCACTTAGGTCAAGTGTGACCAACATCTGCACACCAGCTGCATCTGCTAGGGCTTATAAACTTCCTTTGTTTAGTCTTATAAAGATAATGAAAACAAATGAAAGTTAACAGGTGTAATGAAAACAATATTAGCCAACTTTAGAGACGAGTACACTTGATTATGGCCAGAAGTTGATGCACCTGCTACAGGGCCAGACACTGTAGATTGTGGGCTTGATCCAGTGCCATGTTGTGGTCCTTCTCATAGGCCTAGTAAGGGCCTATCTACAAAATGTACTGGGCGTTTTATGGGCATATTACTGCCTCATGTGATACTTTTGTTGGGGATGTTGCAAGTATATCTGATACTTCTATTGGGGCTATTGCAGGCCCATATGCTGATTCTTTTGGTGCTGCCTTTTTCAATTTGCAAGTCCTTGTATTATGGCCTAGCTGAAAATAGTTCCAGCACTTTTATGTTGGTTCTTGATGGTTCTTTGCCAACTTTTTCTTCGTCCTTTTCTGCCCCACTCACATGCTGGCCACTTTTCTTAGGACACTTGCTTGAGTTGTAGAGGTTGTTGACAATTCCTACATTTATTACTTGTAAAACCCATCCTTGACAACTTCAAAGCTCCATTAGCAATGGTTTTTGAACCCCATTTATCCTTATTCCATTCTTCTCTTTCTTTTAAGCCTTCATGGCATCCTTATCTTTTTAGGAGGCAGTACTGGCAACATGTTTGAACTAGGCCAATTGTTAGGGCCATTAATGATTGAAATTACTGGCTCATAAGTATTCTTGAAAGCTTTAATGGTGTAGCATTTGTCAATATTATTTTCATGGTTTTCCCCTTTTATTCCTAAGGCAGTAATAGCATAGATGCAAGGAACACCTGAAAGTTTCCACTTCTTGCAGCTGCGGGTCTTTTTTGCTATATCAACTGTGAATTGATCTATGCTTGCATGCCTAACTTGGAACTGTGACCCTCCAGTATAAGAAGGAAAACAACTTGCTAATTCCTTCTTCAACTTCTCAAGTGTTCTTAGAATTCTTGAACAAAGATCTCTTTTTTGCCTATGAATCCACTCTCGTTTTTCTGATTCCGCATCATAAGGTATACCGTTGTACCCTCTAATAATTGAAGTATTGGCATGCTTCTTGCTTGCAAGATCTGCCTATTGAAGGATTCACTATGGTTGTTGAGTAGGATATCACACTTCACACCTTCAATACCTTGGTTGGGTATTTTTTCTAACTATTTAAATGCTTTCTCATCAAATGTTTTCAGCTGCAGTAAGTCTGCTTCAAATTTCTTCTTGTAAGTTGCTTTGGCACATTTCCATATCATATCCCTGAAAGCTTCTCATGGATGGGCCTGCTTGAAGTTAACGTGCAAATGGCGTACACAATGTCTATGTTCAATGTTTGGCAGTAGCTCATTACCAGCTTGAATAAGTTCCTGCAATTTAAAGATAAGTTAGTTTCATTTCTGAATCAAATATCAAAAGAAACTTGTTAAAAGCATATGACACTAACTTTTTGTCTATCACTTATTACACACCACTCTTCTATTCTGTACATGTTAAGGTCATGTCTTAACCTCTCATTAAACCAAGTCCAAGAGCTGCGGTTCTCAGCCTCAACCACACCATAAACAATAGGAAACGTTCCATTATTCGCATCAATTGCAATTTGAGTAAAATCCTGAGATGTGAACCCTTTCGGAATGTCTCATCCAACCCAATTACCTTTTCTACAACCAGTCCTAAAGGCCTTTCTCAAAGCATCTAGGTAAGAATAAAATCTTTGAAAATGCTCCTTATTTGTCTCTTTATTTAAAAAGCTGTCCATCCTAATATTGGTACCTGGATTACTTCTTTTAATTTCTTTAATGTAATTCCAAAGCAGCTTGTACTGGTCTTCGTAACTTCATTTAATCTTCAACCTTGCCTTTTTCCTTATCCTATATAACTTCTAATTTGAAACAAAGACATGAATTCTGTCTAAAAATTTCCAACATTCAATTGACTTGATGATTTGAATATGTTTATGTACTTTCGTGCAAGATATTTGTTTGTTGCAAGCCTGTGGGTCATACTCCTTGAACAATCATGGTTACTGTTCAATGTTCTGATTTGAAAAGTTATCTAATCACACATTTTTGCTGCATGAATCCTCCATTTGCAGTTTTCTGCTCTACAAGTGGCTGTAATTTGTGTCTTCTCATTCTTCTGAAATTCTATCTCTCTTCCATGAGTAATTTCATGCTAAGTAATGGCCTTTTTCAAGATATCAGCAATTAGAAATGGTTGAGCAATCCTAAACTTAGGGTCCTGACCCCCTTTTCACTATGAAATCTCGGGAACTTCCTTCTATTCTTTGTCGGATAGTTAGGATCTAACTCACTACTTTCAGTACCATAAAAGTCTGAATCTTCTTCACCATCACTACTTGCGTCATTAGAATGTTTAAAAAGTCAAGATCTTCCATTAACTCTTGTTCTAATGAAGTCAACCACTGTTTCCTTGGTCCTCTTATACCCCCCTCCTCCCCTCCTATTTCTCTTAACTAAACCACTAGCCTGTTCTTCACACTTTTCTTTTTCTTTTCCTTTATCTATTTCAGTCATCTCTTCTTTTACTTGAACACCAAGCTGATCCTCACGCTTTTGTTTTCCTTCTCCTTTATCCATTTCAGTCATATTTTCATCCATTTGAACCCTAAGCTGATCCTTAAACTTTTCTTCACCAACTTCTATTTGCTTTTTTATTTCTTTAAATTGTGTGACTTGTCCTCCATTATCAGCTCCTGCTTCATCCATTTGTTAATCTTTTTTACTATTTTCTCTCACACATGCCTCATAAAAACCTCGAACTTATTTTTTTATGATCTCAGCACTCACATCCCCCTCATCATTGAAATCATAATTAGAATCAACAAACTTGGATGCTAATTCTTCCAATTCTTCTTCCTTATCTCCCAAGTTACTTTGCTCCTCTATTTGTCCATCCTTATTTTATATGTTCTCAGTCTCCAAATCTCTTGGCTCTTCCAACTTTTCATCTGTATTTTCTATGTTCTCAGATAATCTAGAACATATTACATCTTCCATTGGATCAGCTTCACTTATTTAAACTACGTTTCTTCCCAAAAGCCTTTTCTAAAATCAGTCAATATCTCTACTGTAAACCATTCTCATTCATCTGCAAAATATACGGAAAAAATTAGAATGAATATATTGTATATAACAAGATAAAATCACATCTGAAAATGAACTAATTTCACTTACAAAGTATGGATAACCTTCACTTTTGCAGAAGGTTTTGGGGGCATTTTCCAGAAATAAATGTGCATAGTTGAGAACATAACAACCATAATCTTCCCCATTTGTTTCTTGGGGAACCTAACAATAATGAGGTTGTTGGGAAGAGACAAAGCTCTATTACATAAATCACACCTCTATATAAGAACTATTACAAGCAGCGGAAGAATAAAAATATATCTATATATATCTAACTAATCTATTACAAAACTGGATGATGGAACCGGATAACAACTCTTTAAAGAAAAGCCCTTCAAAATGAATAAGGTATCCAACAAATGGACTACCTATGCTTCTTCAAATATCTACAAAACAGATAAACGAAAAAATGATGAGACTGGCAAAAATACGACGTTTGACTTTTGGCACAAGGCAAAACCGGACGACCGAATATAAAACTAGACGTCTAATTCTATAAATCGGACGGCAACACAGAAAATGGACGGTCTGTTTCTATATAGAAAGGAGAACAGAGATATTCGGACGATAAAACCGAACGAGGAAGGGCAAAATCGGATGATCGGTTTTGCTGTATTTTCAGAATATCGATAAAACCCTCAGATTAAGGATGAGCCTTACACACAACTGTCTAATCTCTCACTCTCGGTTCTCTCCTTCAATAACTACCTAAGCATGCAGTCAATTATAAACAACGACTAGCGGCGGCAGTAACATAAGAATTCACAGAGAACCGCAGTTACAGAGGAATAAGAAAACTGCAGAGAAGAAATAAAAGAGAGAAAAGAGGAAGGCTACACAGACAATCGATCACCTCATATGTCAGTCAATCATGTTCTATTTCTCTTTCTCTCAAAGGAAATGGAAAGGATGAGAGTTTTATAGAGTTTAAAGGCAGACTTATTCAACAACAGAACGGTCATCTTACCCAATTCCATTCTATCCAAATATACCGAAGACTCTTTCAAACAGAAAGAGGAGCAACAACCAAGTCACCTAGGAACGCTCAGGGGAAAGATTGGGCTGTTTACCAGCCTGGCCCACCCGACATCTTGGACCAACAAATAAACTCATCCTATTAGGTTGTGAGGCTCAATCCAATTCATCACAGGGAAAAAGAGAAATGGGCTAGAAAGAAAAAGAGAAAAAAATATAAGAACACAAGTCCAAGTTGGCCTACAAGCTCTACCTTGAACACATTTTTGTCACCATTCTAGCAACTTCAATCAACCTGCATCAATGTGTAGAAGATCTCTACAAAAAACAAACTTGTCAGTTGTCACCACTTTAGTACCCAAATCAGCAAGATTATCTTTAGTACTAATCTTGTCTATATCAACAATACTATTTGAAACCTTTTCACAAATGAAATGATACTTAACATCTATATGCTTAGTCCTTTCATGGTAAACTGGATTTTTACATAAATGAAGACAACTTTGACTATCCGTATATATGATAGCTTTAGAATGTAAAAGATGCAGTTCAGCTAAAAGTCCCGAAGCCAAATGGCTTCTTTAATTGCCTCTGTGGCAGCAATATATTCAGTCTCCGTAGTCTAAAGGGTGACTACGGGCTGCAGTTGTGATTTTCAAGAAACACAGTTACCTGCTATAGTAAAGAAATAAGAAGTAGTGGATTTTCTACCTTCTCTATTACCTGCAAAATCATAGTCAACATAACCAATCAACTCAAAATGTTCAAACCAGTTATAATAATGCAAGCCTCTATCAATCGTCCCATTAATGTACCTCAATAGCCACTTGAGACCGGCACAACGATCCCTGTCTGGGTTAGACATAAAACGGCTTAAAAGGCTTATAGAATAAGCTATATCAGGACGGGTGGAAATCATGGAATACATTACAGATCCTATAGCCATTCTATAAGGGATGTTGGCCATATCTTTCTTCTCACTTTCAGTTTTGGGACAAGTTTTAGAAGAAAGCTGAAAATGGCTTGCAAGCGGGGTACAAACAGGCTTACATAAATGCATAGAAGAAACAATTTTCTGCAGGACAGACTTCTGGGATGTAAACAAAGAACGGTCAGCTCTAGCCCTGACA
This sequence comes from Catharanthus roseus, assembly GCA_028651295.1. Lineage (NCBI taxonomy): Eukaryota > Viridiplantae > Streptophyta > Magnoliopsida > Gentianales > Apocynaceae > Catharanthus > Catharanthus roseus. The sequence goes on along the minus strand of JAPQWS010000153.1, from coordinate 23,163,986 downwards.
ATGTTCATGCCTAAAATTCTACAGGCAGATCTTAGATCCTTCATCTCAAACTCTGACTTTAACAAAGATTTCAAATGCAAAATCTTATATATATGCTTGCAGGCAATAATCATATCATCAACATAAAGAAGCAAATAAATGGCATTATCAATAGAATCACCAGAAAAATATAAGCAACTATTATAATTACTTTTAACAAAACCAGTTTTAAGCATAAAAGAGTCAAACCTTTTATACCACTGTCTAGGTGATTGTTTAAGTCCATAAAAGGACTTCTTCAACAGACAAGCCATATACTCCTTACCTTTCACCTCAAAACCAGGTGGTTGACGCATGTAAATGGTTTCATCAAGTTCACCATACAAAAAGGCAGTTTTAACATCTAACTGTTCAAGCTCAAGAACAAAGAAGGTAACAATAGCAAGCATACTTCTAATAGTTTTATACTTAACAACAGGAGAAAATATCTCATTAAAATAATACCTTCAACTTGAGAAAACCCTTTTGCAACTAATCTAGCCTTGAACCTTGGAGGTTCATTAACAAATTCAGGTTCTTTAACTTTGAAAATTCATTTACAATCAATCGATTTTTGTTTAGGTGGTTTAGGCACAAGCACCCAAGTTTTGTTCTTATGCAAAGAAGACATTTCTTCTTCCATGGCATGCATCCACAAAGAGTGATTAGGACTCTTTAAAACATTAGAAAAACAAACAGGTTTTTTCTCTTCAACAAAAGATACAACAGCAAAAGCATAAGAAACAATGTATGAATAACCATACCTAGAAGGTTTCCTAGACTTCCTTCTCACCCTATCCCTCGATAGTTGGTAATCTCTAAGGGCTTGTGATTGTACTTCTGGATGATCCTCATCATCATCAGAATCACCTAAATCAGCCTCATTGGGTTCAAGAACACTAGTTGGGTTACCAGACTCTTCACTGGTTTCTGGTTCTAGTTCGAGTTCTAGTGTGTGCTCATAAAGAGGTTCGGAAGTATCCTCTACTTCCGCAGGAATACTCTCACCTATAGCTGTATCGGAAAAACTCTCAGGTTTGATTTCAGTTCTAAGACAGGACATGTCTAGTTTGTTAAAGACTACATCTCGACTAATGACTACCTTATACTTGGTTCACCTCTAAGCCACACTTTGTAACCCTTCACCCTACTAGGATATCCTATAAACACTCCCTTCTTAGACCTAGGGTCTAACATCCCTTCCCTTTAATGTGCAAAAGTAGCACACCCAAACACTCTAAGGTTAGAAAGGACTGGTGGTTGGCCTGACCATAGTTCTATGGGAGTCTTAAAGTTTATGGCTGTGGAAGGAGACCTATTTATAAGGTAAACTGTTGTACTAATAACCTCTCCCCAAAAAGGTTTAGGAACCCTTGATGACACTAAAAAACAGCTAACCTTATCCATAATGGTTCGTTCATCCTTTCAACTACCCCATTTTGTTGTGGGTTGTGTCTAGCAGTTCTATGATGAACAATACAATGCAAAGCACACAAATCAAGAAATTTTTTTTGTTACAAAATTCCAACCGTTATCTGTTCTTAAAATCTTAAGTTTATTTCCAGTTCGATTTTCGGCAAAACGTTTCCATTCAATAAACTTTTGAAAAGTCTAATCTTTAGTTTTCAAAAGAAACAACCAAACATGTCGAGAAAAATAATCAACAACATAAAGGAAATAAACATTGACACCGAAAGTGGGTACCTTTTTAGGACCCCAAAGATCACAGTGCACATAATCAAGAACAGCAGTGGATTTGTGTGTACCCATAGAAAAGCAGAGTTTATGTTGTTTGCCAAGAACACAATGATCACAAAAATCTAACGAAGTGATTTCATCACCATTTAAAAGATTTTGTTTCTGTAAATAATGCAAATCTTTTTCACTAATGTGGCCAATGCTATGATACCACAACATGGTTTTATCAAAAACAGTTTTAGAAAATAATGCAGATGATTCACAAACAGTTTTTCCAAGTAAGATGTATAAACCATCTCTCCTAAAACCTTTACACATGACTAGAGATCCTTTACAAACACGTAAAATCTCGTTCTCAGATTTATACGAAAGACCATTTGAGTCGAAAACACCAAGTGGGATTAAATTTCACCTAAGATCAAGCACATACTTCACCTCGGTCAGTTTTCTACTCATGCCATCATGCATTTTTATAAAAACAATTCCAATTACCATGACATCACAAAACTGATTGTTTCCCATAAGAACTTTCCGTGATCAAGGGGTTTAAAATCAGAAAACCAATGCTTATTGGGTATCATATGAAACGTGCAACCAAAATCAAGAATCCACTTTTTAGAGGTAGATGGGAAAGGGGAAACATATAGCACTTTAGAAAGCATAGAATTACCATCTAGTTCAAAATCCTGTGTTTTGTCAAAATTATCCTTCCCATTACCTTGTTTACGTAATTTTTCATCTTTGATTTGTTTAAAACATTTATTTTTCACATGACCATCTTTGCCACAATAAAAATTCTTCAGTCTATTTTTATCTCGAGATTCAAACCTCCTTTTACTTTTAGCGCGGTGACTAAGAGGTTCTCTTTGGTCAACCCTCCCTCGCATGAAAATATTCTCTCCGTTTGTTTTATTTTCTTTTCGCAAGTTTAAATCTTTTGATTCCAAAGCGTTTTTTACATCAGAAAGAGTCAAATTATCTCTACCATATTTAATAGCAGATTTCACATCATTAAATGACTCAGGCAAAGCATTCAATAAAATAACAGCAATGCTTTCATCAGATATGTTTTCTCCAACATTTTGGAGCTCTAAAACAATTTTATTTAAATCATCCGTGTTTTCAGAAAGTGATTTCGACATGCACATTTTGAAACAAAAGAGTTATTCTTTCAAATTGATTTTGTTTGATAAATACTTTCCCAAATGAAGTTTTTCAAGTTTTGTCTAGATTTTATAAGCATTATTTGTTTTGTTTATTTCTCTTAAAACATTATCTTTTAAATGCAAGGTGAGACAGCTATGTGCATCACCAAGTTTTTCAGCTAGTATTTCTCCTGTCCAAGATTCCAGATACTTGTCAGGAGTGGAAATAGCGGGTGCGATTTTATTTTGGACTAAAACAACTTTCATTTTTCTGCGCCACATTACAAAGTCAGATTTTCCATCGAACTTGTCTGTCTCAAGTTTTTTAACAGATATGTTAAACAGTGGAAAAATGTGAGTAATGTGCAAAAAATGAAAGGTTTGAAAAAAAAATTTTGTCATAAAAGCAGCCTAAAAAACAATATAGCTAGAAAAACAGACAATATGTAGATAATAAATACACAATAGATCAATCAGATAATAAAGGCTAAGCAACAGCCATAAAACAGATCAACAGAAATAGTATAGATAATCACAGGCTGAGCAACAACCCCCAGATAGACAATAGAACGTCTCAATAGGACTTAAGCCAGGCTGGGGTTTTGGTTTTTCAAAAGAAAAATAGAAATCACAGAAAATTTTGATTTGTAACAAGAGATACAAAAAGCAGAATATGTATATATCAGGACAATAAACTTTAATAAAAGGGAAAGTAGAAACAGTAATAGTGACTTGTGCTAGATTCACAGAACTCAACAACTCCCGTGAGTTTGGAAAGCAACCTGGAGGTTCGGATATCGTCTACGTCACAACAGGAATGTAACAGATACCGGTCATAACTTCCCTTTGTGCTCTGATATCACTTGTTGGGAAGAGACGAAGCTCTGTTACATAAATCACACCTCTACAGAAGAACTATTACAAGCAGCGGAAGAATAAAAAAAGATCTATTATAAAACCAGATAACGGAACCGGATAAAAATTCTTTAAAGAAAAGCCTTTCAAAATGAATAAGGTATCCAACAAATGGACTATATATACTTCTTCAAATACTTGCAAAACAGATAAACCAAAACAGGATGAGACTGGCAAAAATCGGAAGTGCCACAAGACAAAACCGAACGACTGAATATAAAACTGGACGTCCAATTCTATAAATTGGACGCCAACACAGAAAAACCAGACTACCGGTTTCTGTGTAGAAAGGAGATCAGAGATATTTGGACGACGAAACCAGATGAGGAAGGGCAAAACCGGACGACCGGTTTTGCTGTATTTTCATAATATCGATAAAACCCTCAGATTAAGGATGAGCCTCACACACAACCGTCTAATCTCTAACTCTCGGTTCTCTCCTTCAATAACTACCCAAGCATGCAGTCAATTATAAACAACGACTAGCGGTGGCAGTAACAGAAGAATTCACAGAGATCAACAGTTACAGAAGAATAAGAAAATTGCAGAGAATAAACAAAAGAGAGTAAAGAAGAAGGCTACACAGATAATCGATTATCTCATCTTTCAGTCAATCATGTTCTATTGCTCTTTCTCTCAAAGGAAATGGAAAGGATGAGAGTATTTATAGAGTTTAAAGGTAAACTTATCCAACAACAGAACAGTCATCTGGAAGGAATGTTCGACAACAAAAAAGCCACATACTTGGAAGACTTTTTCAAACAGAAAGAGGAGCAACAGCCAAGTCACATGAGAACGCTCAGAGGAAGAATGGGTTGTTTACAAGCCCGGCCTGCCCGGCATCTTGGACCAACAAAATAAACTCATCCTATTGGGTTGTGAGGCTTAGTCTAATTCATCACAGGGAAAAAAGAGAAATGAGCTGGAAAGAAAAAGAGAAAAAAATGTGTGGACGCAGGCCCAAGTTGGCCTACAGAGGTAAATTAGAGCAATCTAAATATAAACAAACAAAACAATAACAGAAATGAAGTTGTTTTTGGAGTCAAAATAGGAATTTACATCAATCTATATTTGTCAACATGAACACCTTCTGATTTTAGCACTCTGACACAAAACTATGAATATAAAAAAAGAGAAAAAAACAATTAGCATATAACTATGTATTTAATATAACAAAGTATAGTTAGTTTAGGTTACATACTTCCTGATTTCATTTTCCATTCTGTGGCCTGTTGACTGTAGTGAATCCAATAACAACATGCATTAACTACTTGAATCATCCGCAATTTCATCGAAGCTACAAAGAATCCACAAGGTCCAATGTGACCTACCATACAACATTCAGTTTATTCAGTTCACAATGAAAAAAAAACCCTAAGGAAAACAAAGAATATAAAATAATTTTTCTTACCACATCTCTATATAAACAAAGACACATCTCCTTCCTACAATTTTCTTCTTCTTCTTAATCCACTACAACACTTTTAATTGTTTCTCAGGCTTACTCATAAAAAATGTTGAACAAGAGGGAATCCAAAAACTCAAACAATGCCCTCTTCTCTTCATCATTTTTATTCCAAATTATTCTACATTATTAATTCAACAATGTGTTCACAACACTTAGATTATTAAGGCCCTAAAACACAAATGTCTAAAACTCACTCAAAATATTTTTCCATTGCAATGGTATGCATTTCACTTAAAATTGTTCCACTTGTATCTACTTGTCCTTGCCGGTGCCTGTACCACTGGTTCTCTTCCAAGCAACTCTTTTCTCGCTCACTACACAGATAATTTCACGGTTTGAAGATGGTTAATTAGAAGATTGAAGAAAGAAAAGCCCTAATTCTATTTGGGGAATAGCGGGAATCAAAATAGGGGTTTGGGTAATATGGGTTGTGGGTTGGGTTTTGCATATAACGGGTGGATCGAGCTGTGTTTTATTCTATTTTCACACAATGCATCATAACTGAAACTTTTATGGGCGAAAATGGACTTAACGGCCAAAAAAAGGTTTTAACGGTAAAATTAGATGGAAGTACCTATATTGCCAAGAATAAAATGTTTGAATACCTAAAAATAAAGAATTAATGTTTGGGTACCTACTCTACAATCAATAAATGTTTGAGGGGGAGAGGGGGGGACGACTATTGGCCAAGAGGGATTTGGAAATATCCCTGCCCATCTTCTTGCTAGAATAGGCTTACATTCTAATGCAGCTCTGGAATGGACTAGAAGGATCCCTCACCATGTTTCTAGGGCTATTATTTTTTATCTTAGTAAAATATAGTTTACTTTTTCCTCAAAAAAAATCAAAACCATTCTACTCTTTCCTTTAAAAGAAAAAAAGAATCTATTATCTTCTATTACTATGATTTTAAATTTCCTTATCCAATGGAACACAAAATTAAAAATTTAAAACAATGATTAATTTTTTAAATTAAATTAATAGACTAATATAATATCAACCAACCATATTATTAAAAGCTTTTTAACAAAACAAAATTCATAAATTGATATAAGATTTTGAGAGCTTGAGGGTCTCTACAACAAACACACATTCTGATATATAAATATGTATATGCATATATATATATATATATATTTATATACATATATACATACACACACATATATATATACGTATATACGTATATATATACATATATATAAATAATATATATTGAGAGAGAGAGAGAGAGAGAGAGAAAAAAAATCACCCAAAATACCTATGAATGATTTACACATTTCTCTTTTTACCCATAAATAATTATTCGTTTAATTTCTATCTAAATACTATTTCGAGTTACTTATACAACAAAATTAATAAAAGTAGAGCGGGAGCTGATGCTTCAAACGCACACACCACCTACCAAGGGATATTTTTGTCTATTCATTATGTTATAATGGGCATCTTTTGAAACCCATAAGATTTCTCCCCACGGAGGCATTTTTGGGATTGACGGGATAATCAAGCCTTTGCTTCTTTATTTTTCTTTCAGGAATGGGTAGTTTCAAGTCAGTCGGATAATAAATAATTTGGGCAGGTGGTAATATTTAATGAATAGATAAAAATACCCCTCCTCTAGTCACATGCATTAGGCTTGCCCATCCTCCATCGCAGTTTTTTTTTTTTAATTTGATAGTATAACTAATTCGAAAATAGTATTTGGGTAGAATTTAAATGAGTAATTATTATAAAAAGAGAAATTTGTAAATTTTTATGGATAATTTGGATGATTTTCTCCCCCTTCTCCCCTCTCTCTCTCTCTCTCTCTCTCTCTCTCTCTCTCTCTCTCTCTCTCTCTCTATATATATATATATATATAAATTTATTGTGAATAATAATAGTCATTTTCTTAAATAGAAAAACTTTGCAAATTCATCCTTAAAACTTGAGGGGTTCGTGAAGCTGATCTAATTTGGACACATGAAAGAATCACATGTCTCTGCTACAATTAGCGACATGTTAAAACATCTTATGAAATTGCAAGAGAAATAGATGTCCATAAATATTTAGGTTAATATCCTTTTGAGATAAAGATGACTAATGGCTTAGTCAATATTGAGGTGACTAATAGCTTTAATGGCTTAGTTACTATATGAATATAATTATCCTCTAATCTCAACCTCTTATTATGTATTCTTTACCTCTATAAATAGGGGACTATAGCCTTGTAAATGTGTGAAAAAAGGGTTAATAAAAAATCTATAGTTTCTCTCTACACTTGTGTTCTATACTTCTTCTTTCAGTTATTCTATCTTAGTCTTTTTTTTTTTTGTAATGTTGGGGTCCATTTGGATTAGAAATAAGATGGAAAAATATGAGTTTTTTCCTCGATATGCATAAAAGGTGAATATTTGTGAGAGGAGACGTGGGGCCCAAAGTGAAAAATAAAAGGGTTAGACTTTTAAACCTAATCCAAATGGACACTTTATCGAGAAAATATTTATAACACATTATCAGCATGAGAGTCTGCTGCCGAATTTTTGAAAATTTATAATCAAGACAAGAAGGTGTCCTTTTACTTCTCTTCTGTTTTTTTTATGGCGAATCTCACTGACCTCGAATTTATGGCTCTTGTTATTTCTGATAAGAATTACCTAACATGGACACTTGATGTCTAAATTCACCTTTATTTAATGGGTCTAGGAGACATCATTGTAGAAGAAAATGCATCATCATTGCAACATTGCGAAAAACAATGATTTTCCTATGTCATCATATTCACAAAGATTTAAAAGTAGAATATTTAACTATGAACGTCCTACTTGTTTTGTGGAATGATTTTAAAGAATGATTTGACCACCAGAAAATGGTCGTTTTACCTACGATGTAATTGATGCATTTATGATTACAAGATTTTAAATCTGTCAGTGAATATAATTCTTCTTTTTTAAAAAAATTACATCTCAATTAAAATTATGTGAAAAAATATCACTGATTCTCATATGTTGGAAAAAACTTTTTCTACATTTCACACTCGAATATTGTCCTGCAGCAACAATGTCGAGAAAATGGTTTTAAAAAATGCTCCCAAATTAATTTCTTGCCTTCTTGTGGTTGAAATAAGTTATTGATGAAAAATCATGAAGCCCGACTAACAGGTTCTACTCCATTCCTAGAAGTGAATACAATTAGAGCTCATAATTTTTGCTTCGGAAGAGGTTGTGGTAGAGGTCATGGCCGAGGCCATGGACGCTAAAATAGTTATAATAGAAATGGTCCGTATTATCATGGCGATCAAAATAAATCATCAGGCGCAAAAAATAATAATAACCATCAGAAGTGGGTAAAAACTAATGAGAAAGGAAAGGGAAAAGGAAAAGGAAAAGTTGACGTTCCTTCAAATTATGAAGGTAAATGTTACAGTTGTTGAATGAAAGGTCGCTGGTCCCCTACATGTTGTACGGCAAAGCACCTGGTTGAACTTTACCAGGCATTACTTAAAAAGAATAACAAAAAGTTTGAAACTAATTTTACTGCTCAACATTCTATTCATGATAATGATAATGACACAGTATTAATGATGTTTGTATTGATATAACTTTGGACACTGTTGATCTTTTCGAGAATGCTGAAGGAAAAATAGATAATTTTATAAGTGATGACATTGTCGAAAAAGATTAGAAGTTTTATTTTTATGTTTTAGTTATATCATGTAATTTGTTTTTCTTGTATTGTAGTAGCTTAATATTTTATTTTGAACTTTCTTGTAAATAAGTTTATATGTAAATATTTATCATGTCTAGATGGCTCTTGTTTCCTATTCGGAATTCAAAAATAGCGAGGATATGTGTCTCATAGATAGTGGGACTGTGCAGACCATTTTAAAATATGAGAAATATTTTTCTCACTTGAATGTGGGAGAAACAAATATAAATGCTATAAATGGTAGTTCAAAGTTGATTGAGGCTCTGGAAAAGTTAGTATATTATTAATAAAGCACTGTTTTCCTTTAAATCAAGAAGAAATTTATTAAGTTTTAAAGATATCCGTCAAAATGGATATCATGTTGAGACAATAAAGGAAAATAATTTTGAGTGTTTATACATTACTTTAATTACCTCGGGTAATAAGGTCTATAATTGAGAAACTACCATCTTTATCATGTGGCTTGATACACAAAATTTAATGCTATTGGAACATATTATTTAGTAAAACTAGAAGTTTACATACCCTTCTATATTTATAATTTGGCATGATCATTTAGGTCATCCGGGAGCTATTATGATGAGAAGGATCATTGAAAATACACTTGGTCACCCCTTAAAGAATCAAAAGATTTTGACTTCAGATAAATCATCATGTGCTTCTTTTTCTCAAGGAAAGTTGGTGATCAAACCATCTCCAAAAAAAGTAGGAGCTGAATCTTCTGCATTTCTAGAAGGGATACATGGTGAAATTTGAGAACCTATTTATCTACCATGCAGACCATTTCGATATTTTATTGTTTTAGTAGATCCATCAACAAAATAGTCTCATGTTTTTTATTGTCAACTCGCAACTTTTGGCATTTACGAGATTACTTGCTCAAAGTATTCATTTAAGATCACAGTTTCCAGACTATCCAATTAAAATATCCATCTAGATAATGCAGTTGAATATTCTTCTCATACTTTTAATGCATATTTCTTGTCGATTGGTATAATAGTTGAACATCTATAGCACATGTTCATACCCAAGGTGGTCTAACAGAATCTTTTATTAAGACATTACAATTAATTGTTAGACTTCTTTTAATGAGAACAAAACTCCCAGCATTAGCTTGGGGACATGCCAATTGCATGCTGCAGTACTCGTGTGTATTAGGTCAACAAGTTATCATAAATTCTCTTCTTTGCAATTAGCTTTTTCTTTTCAACCAAATATATCTCATTTGGAATTTTTTTGTTGTGCAGTTTATGCTCCGATAACACCAAATTAGTGAAATAAAATGAGCCCACAAAGAAGATTGGATATATATTTTGGATATTATTCTCCCTCAATAATCAGGTATCTTGAGCCTTTGACGGGAGATGTATTCATGGCTCATTTTGCATACTGTCACTTTGATTTTGCATACTGTCACTTTGATGAACAATGTTCCCTAAATTAAAGGGGGAGAAGAAAAACCATAGAGGAAAGAGCTTTTCTAGACAACATCATTAAATTATCTTGATGCACCAGTGCAAGTGAATTAGATATTTAAAAGATCATTCATTTGCAAAGGACGTCTAATCAATTGCCAGACACATTTCCAAATTCAATAAGAGTAACAAAATCACATATTCCGACCAATGATGCCCTATGAGGGTTGAAGTCCAGATAGAGTAAAATGTAATTCCTCTAGCAACTGAATCTAAAATACGCCAGAAGTGTAGCCAATTATTAGTTCTAAAGATAAAAATCCTAGAAAGAAAAGAAGATTATATGATCTAGAAGATAATATTGAACAAATTGAGCAAAAGAACCAAGTGATAGCTGATGACAATATCCCAATTTCTACTAATAATGAGAATATATGAAGATTCATGAATTATATCACTTCTGGTAGAAGATGGAATCGGATGGAAACAATTATTTATAATACATTTGCATACAATGTAGCTATTGATGTTTTAACTGAAAATGAGGATCTTGAACCTACATCAGTTGAAGAATGTCGGCATAAAAATGACTGACCAAAATGAAAATACATGATTCAATCGGAATTAAATCACTTATAAAATATGAAGTTTTTTGCACCTCTTATTCAAACACTAGAAGGTATAAACCAATTGGTTATAAATGGGTATTTGTATGAAAGAGAAATGAGAATAATAAGATCGCGAGCATCTTGTTGCGCAAGAGTTTTCATAGAGACCAGGTATTGATTTTGATGAAACTTATTTACTTGTTTCCGATACCTTATAAGTTTGGCAGTTCATGAAAAAATTTTATATGCATCTAATTAAGGTTGTTACTACTTATCTATATGGAAATCTCGATAATGATATTTATATGAAAGTCCTAGAAGGATTTAATATGCATGTAGCATATTCTAGTTCTCTTGGAGAATATTCCATTAAATTACAGAAATCGTTAAATGGTTTAAAGCAATCAGGATGCATGTGATATAACTGTCTTAGTGAAAGCCTATTAAAAGTAGGATATAACAATAATCCAATATGTCCATACATCTTTGTCAAGAAACTATGTTTGGATTCATGATACTTGCAATATATTTTGATGATATCAAAGTAATTGGAACTCCAGAAGAGCTTCAAGAAGCAATTAGTTATCTAAAAAAAAGAATTTGAAATTAAAGATATTGAAAAAACCAAGTTTGCCTTGGTTTAAAAGTTGAGCATCTGGAAGATGGAAATTTCGTTCATCAATCAACATATATAACAAAAGTTCTAAAAAAGTTTTACATGGACAAATCAAATCTATTAAATATTTCAATAATCGTTCGATCACTAGATGTAAATAAAGACCTTGTTCGTCCTTGTGAAGATCATGATAAACTTCTTGGTCCTGAAGTACCATATCTTAGTGCAATCGAAGCAATTATTTATCTTGCTAATAATATTTGTCCTGATATAACATTTTATATTAAGTTATTAGAAAGATTTAGTTCTTCTCCTACTCCACAATATTGAAATGGTGTTAAAAATTTCCATAGATATCTCCAAGGGACAATGGATCTCGGATTATTTGGTTATGTAGATGCTGGTTATTTCTCTTATCCACATAAAACACGTTCTCAGACAAGTTATATATTTACATATGGTGTTACTGCTATATTATGGAAGGATCTATTGTGGATGTTCCTGCGGGAAAGGCTATGCTAGGGCGTGTGATCGACGCGTTGGGAGCCCCTATTGATGGAAGAGGGGCTCTAAGCGATCACGAGCGAAGACATGTCGAAGTGAAAGCATAACAAGAAAGAAGAGAGAGTTCTTTTACTCTTTTGAGATACTTGAATGAATTCCATCCTCTAACTAGTCCACCCGCGCCATAAGGGGTCATTCCCCAAACGGGACGGACCCTAAAAATAATCTATACCAGCCACTTCCTCTAATTATGTTAAAATTATAGCCATTCACGAAGCACGTCGAGAATATGTTTGGTTGAGTCGTAATATATATTACATTTGAGAAAGTGGTAGTTTATCCTCTGAAAAAGAAATTCCAACACCTCTGCATGAAGACAATGCAGCTTATATACCTTAGTTAAAAGGAGGATACATAAGGAGATAGGATAAAACATAGATCACGGAAATTTTTCTTTACTCATGAACTCCAAAAGAGAGGTGATAATAATGTGCAACAAATCTGATCATGTGATAATCTCGCTGATCGATTTACTAAGACGTTACTGGCATCAACATTCGAGAAGTTGGTGAATAAAATTAATGCGTCGCTTAAGAAATTCAAAAGAATTATCTCATCAGGGGGAATAATATGAGATAAAGAATAGTGCACTCGTTTTTCTTCACTAGAATTTTTTTCCACTAGGTTTTTATGATGTAAGGTTTTAACGATACATATTCTTTATCTAATAGACATCCATGGGGAAGTTTTATAAAATTACAAGAAAAATGGATGTCCATAAATATTAGGGATAATATCCTTTTGAGATAAAGATGACTAATGACTTAGTCACTATGTAAGGTGACTAGTGACCTTAGTGGCTTAGTCACTATATTAGTCACCTATAGAATTAATTATCTTCAAATTCCGAACCTCTTATTATGTACTCTTTAGCTCTGTATAAATAGTGCACTACAGCCTTGTGAATATGGAAAACATGGTTAGTAAAAATTTTATAGTTTTTTTCTACATTTGTGTTACCTATTTATTCTTTCGATTATTTTACTTTAGTGTTCCTCTTATAATTTTACTTCCACTTTATTAAGATAATATTTATAACAAAACAGAAATTTTCTTGAATGTCATTCTATACTTGAAACAAATTGGCATTTATAGTGCGAGTAATCATTTCCTTCTCAATTTTATCAGAAAGAACAACTTCCCCAGTTTCAAGCTGTTTGTGGATTAGGATGTTTTGTTTCTTTGTGCAGAAATTTGATAGTAATTTAATATTACTATGTCAAAAGCAAAATGAAGAACAATGGTCAAAACCGTGTTTTTTCCAGCACTTCTTACATATTGTTGTCAATTCATCATCTACCACAGCCAAAGACTCCGGTTGGATTTTTTTTTTAATTTTACTTTTATTTTAGTACAAGAGGTACCATAATAGGCAAGGAGATTACAATCCTCGGCAAATTTTATATTAAATAAGAGTTGAACCTTTAAAATCTCGATTTGAAAACTTTAATTTTTATTAATTTGGACAAGACTTTTTTTTGGCTCTTTATCTAAATTGTTATTCAATACAATAGTTATTTTACTTTTTTTTTCCTAATTATAAGTCTTATTTTACTTTCACAAAAATCAACAATATATCTGCAAAAGAAAAATTCAATTTAGTTATAATACAAATGGAGTTTGTCCCTGGAAAAAGTGTATGTTATAGGCCGTCATTCATCGTAATTTACGAAAGCACAGTTTTTAAGAAAGATATTTTTTTATTAGGATAAATAACAAATAAATTGAGGAATCGTTCTTTTTTTAAATTGTTAATCGATGGGTAATTTGCACGTTGTATAATTTTTAAAATTCATAATTTAAAATTTTTGCCAATTTTTTAAAATTTTCTAATTTATTTCACCCTCCAACTTTTCATCTTTCTTTATTATATTTCACACTATCTCAACCTGTATAATTCCTAAATCATTTTATTTCTATGGCCCAGTATTTTATGTTATTCAACAACCACTCTTAACTCTTATTTATTTTTTCTTAAAGAATCTATCTATTTTATTTTTTTCTACATTTATTTTCTTTTTTGTTGTCACTGTCTATTAACATTTTCCTGAATTCTCCGTTGTTTATTCTCTCTTCTTTCACACTTTGCTTCTCGTTTTGTTTAAATTGAAATAACAAGAAAGGATGTAGGATTAAAAGACAGAAGATTAAGACTTAAGAGAATAGTACAAACACGAAATAAAATGAGAGAAGGGAACTGCTATGAATGATGATGGAGAGAAGACAATTCAATCATAATTCTTTTCTACAACTCTAGTATATTCATAGAAATAAAATGATAAAATACATGCGTTGAGTTGGTGTGAAATATAATAAAAAAAGATGAAAAAGTTGAAAGGTGAAATACATTAAGAAATTTAAAAAGATTTAGAAAAATTGGGTGTGAATTTGATATGACAATTAAAAGTGTGTTTTAAAAATTATATATTTGTCTCAAATTGTCCCTCAATTAAAAAAGAACGGTCCCTTAATTCACAATCTCTCAAATTTAAGGGTACTTATTTATCATTAATCTTTTTTATTATACAATAAAAAGTTATATCTCCAATCCATTAGGAATTTAGTATGGAAAAGGAAAATGAGATTCCTAAAAAATGAAAATCCATAAGTTTGGTTCATTAAGGAAAATAATAAAGAAAATAAAAAAAAAATTTCTTTGTAGATTTCAAGATAAAAGTGGAAAAAGAAAATATAAAGAAGAAAATATGAAAAAATTTTATTAGACTTTTCCGACATTCATTTTATATTGGAAAATGATATTACATGAGATAACTCATTTCTTTTTTTATGGCTATTTCTTGCTTTTTCGATTTTTAGAAAAAAATCATCTATATCCTGATTAGATGAGTATTCAGTTTGGTTCCAGTTTAAAATTTTGATTATGCAAATATATATATATATAAATAACTAAATGATTCGAACTCTTTTCAAACTAAATAAAAATTAAAATTTATTTTGGTTCTGAAGTTAAATTTAGTTCAAATTGCATTCATTGTTTAGTTTTTGTTAGAAAAATATTATGTCAAAAATTTTAATTAAATTGATTCAATTGAGATTAATTCCATTCAATTTTATTCAAAATCAAACAAATCGAAAATACTAACATTTAAGAAAAAGAAAAAAATCCTTTAAAAAAAAAAAAATTGAAGAAAGCGATACCAGTAGCATACACTACCATATGACAATGAATATAGGCTCATTAAAAACCAAGAACGGGTTACACAGTCAATGATAATTTTCCTCATCTTCACACTTTTATAAGGAAAATAATTTTTTACTTTTAATAAATAATTTTTTCTTACTAATTTTTTTATTTAATTTTCCACACTGTTTTTTCTTATTACTAATTGGAAAAAAATCTTTTTTTTAAAGAAAAGTAAAAGATCCCTGAACCAAACAGGGCCTTAGTATTTTCAAGAAGAAAAAACAGTTGGCTTTTAGAAAAAGAAAAAGAATAACTTCTATATTTTTCACCACATAATACTAGAGGTTGAAATTTAAAAGAAAAAAAATTATTTGGTAATGGATTAGTTACAACATTAATGTCAAGTGAAGTGAGTGATAACATTTAAAATTCCACAGCAGTTTCATAATTAATATTGTTGATTATAGCACTCTATATATTAAAATTTTTATGAAAACTATTTTTCAAAATCATTTCTAGAGAGAAATTATACGGCTGAGATCGTCTAGTACACCTTTAGAACGTTCTTTAACACATACCTTTTGTAGTAATTGTATTAGAAGATTTATTAAATAATTTTGAGTGAAAATTATGTAACCATAAAGTATTGGCATATTCATAAAATAAAACTAAAAGAATATCTATGACCTTTACCTTAAGAAAAAGAACAATATCTATGCCTGAGAAAACATAAATTTTTTTATTTCTATGATTCCATAAAATCTTGTCAAAAGATGGTAATGTCTGCAGTTGATTATAAGTGAAACGTGCAACCCTCTAAATGCTATAATTAGGAGTTGAACGGTGGAAGTTTAATATGTATGTAAATACACACACCATGTGATGTATATACCATGTATTTTTTTTTTTTTTTTCTTTTTGAGGGAATATGCTTGAGAATAGTATTAGAAAATATTCCATTCCCGAAATTGCTGTTTTTTTGTTCTTTTGAAAAAATATTTTAAAATGTCATTCCAAAAAAAGGTATAAACCTTTAAAAAGTATTTGTAATGTTTATTTTTATTTTTTTTCATCCATGTCTACTTTCTCATAATTTTCCGAAACAAAAATTTTATGAATCTTTTTTCTTTTTCAGGCTAAAATTGTTAGGGAATGAATAATTAAACATATATATATATATATATAATAAACATTTTTGCTTTTTATTTCCTAATGAACTACATATATTTTTATGTTTCTAGCTCACTTTGGCTAAAGTCTTTTGCAAAAGAGTTTTTCTTGTTTTTAAAGGAAGAAGATGTGATTAGAACTCAAGACCTTTAATATGAAAACCTTTAGTATGTTAAATTCTACTACTAAGCAATTTTCGTAACATTATTGAGGGGTTGGTTTACTTTCGAACATGTTTCATTTGCTTTGCTCTTCTTCTTTTGACACATTTTGCACGATACCTTGTTCAGAGATGTTTTTGCTTGACATTGCATTTTACAGGAGGGTGTCCTTTATGACATACTCCTTCCTCCTGTCTCTCTCATAAATTTCAAGAAAAAAAAGGAAATTTTTGTGTAATTCCTTTGTAATATGCTAGAAGTCTTTATTTTGTTTTTAAAGGAAGAAGATGTGATTAGAACTCAAGACCTTTAATATGAAAACCTTTAGTATGTTAAATTCTACTACTAAGCAATTTTCGTAACATTATTGAGGGGTTGGTTTACTTTCGAACATGCTTCATTTGCTTTGCTCTTCTTCTTTTGACACATTTTGCACGATACCTTGTTCAGAGATGTTTTTGCTTGACATTGCATTTTACAGGAGGGTGTCCGTTATGACATACTCCTTCCTCCTGTCTCTCTCATAAATTTCAAGAAAAAAAAGGGAATTTTTGTGTAATTCCTTTGTAATATGCTAGAAGTCTTTATCCGACGCGTAATGATATTGATGCTACTAACAATATCGATCATGACTTTGATAGAGTTAAAACGGTAAGCTATGATGAATACGCTAACTATAAATATGATGTCAGAAATACACCAATTTTATATCACTGCACAGTTAAAAGAGAAAAATTTTCTCAAAGGCAAACACTTGTGTTTTTTCTGAATATGCTCGGTTCGGATACAGATGCGACAGGAAATTCAAGGGCGGTTTATCATATTTTGAGTAAACTCCAGACAGATTGCATACTAACACAGACTAAAGTGTATCAATTAAAGATAAAAGGATGCTAGAAATTCGTCAATGTTATATAGTATATCAATGTTGGAATCTGCTGAAACAATGTTATGGGAATATTTCCATCAAGTTCGCCTTTCTAACATGGCTCTCAAACTTAAAGGTTTAGTTCCGTATGTGCAAAATAGCGAAGGAAATTTCTGTAAACTAGCAGGCAAACCTGTGCTGTAAACTAAAAGGCAAAACTGTTGAGTTTCATATTAAAGGTTTGCAATAAAGGGTCAGAAGTATCTGCTGAAACTAAATCCATACAACAAGGATAAAAAGAAAAAAGTATTTCAAAATATGCATTTGCTTTCAACTACAATATACTACCCTCCCTTACTGGAAAACCATACTTTGAACTCATTCTAAGAGCATTTGAAAGTAAAACAAGACATGGGATACATATTAAGGATACTTTCAACAACCTGAGGAAGTATCATGTAATTCAAAACAGAATGTCATCATAGTATACATATCACCTAAAGTTGGACATTGTTGCCAAAATCTGGGATCAACACCACTCAATGTTCTTATAAATCAACCAAACAAACACATTTCCTAAGTGATGGTTAACCACGGAGAATTTGCAAAAATAACTAAGCTTGTTAAATTTCTCAAGAAACAAGTCATCCACAGGTTAAGAACTTAGCAGAAAAGCATGGACATATTATGTTCAAGAAAACAAGTTTGGAGGAGCAGGCATATATCCAGGCATGCCCCCCCCTGCAGCACGGCCACCTGCCACTCTCATTGCAATAGGAAAACAGGTACTTAATTCCTACTTGGAATGATAAACTTGTTCCCATGCATGAAGAATGTTTCCAGAGTTTACCACACACTTTCAAGGAATACATGAAGGACCAGTATAAAATAGCCAAGAAAACAGCAAGAAGACGACATAAATACATGCTTCTGTAGAGTGCTTTTTTCATGTTCTGTTAGCGTTTGACTTGTACATGTGAATTACATGCCTAAGTGCCACACATATACATGCACATAAATGGAGAAACAGAAAGAACTCTTTTATGCATTTCTTCATACATTATCACGTAGTATGTTTCTATTGAGACATCTTTTATGCACTAATCCATAAATTCTTCAATTTTTCTCTTTCAGATAATGACGGTATGAGGATTACAGATATCTTTTTTTATGTTCTATCTTGATTATAATGTAGTTCACTTATTCTTTTTTTCTTCGTTTCTGTGGGTTAACAGTAGTTTAATGATTCAAGTGAGTCAATTCCAAAATCAGAACAAAGTGTATGCTGTGCTTATGTTCTTTGCATAGAAAACATTTCCAATAATTTTTCTCCACATATTCATCATTCCTCAAGATTATGAGTAGATCATCTACTAAAAAGAATCCAACTCATACAAGTACAAAATCTAGAAATTCATAAATCATGCAACTGTGATTATTACTACAGCCATGAGTTGCACCATTTACAAATCTACTATGCATACCATTGACCTTTTAGTTTAGTTCCCCCCTACACAACCACTCAGAAAATGAAAGAAAAGTTCACCTAGAGGCCATTCATGAGTATTATTGTTTCTTCCCCTGAGGACCTATAAAAAGGCAATCTTTGGTGTCACGAGAAAATCATATCTGGAGTAGAACGGGTAGGCATTCCACAATTGCGGACCAAAAGACCATTTCCCTGCTGCTTCAACAATCTTTTCCCCTTTCTTATTTCTTAAGAGAAATGTATTTTTTAGAAAATTATCAAAAAAAATGCGAAGATATGAGGAAATGAATGGAAACAACTAAACAAGGATGAAGGTGAATGGAAGCCTATCACCTTTCCAGCCCAGTAACGCCAATTATTTAACTTACCTACAGTCTACATAAAAGTTATCGTAGCTATCCTTGACAGCCAGTGAAAAGCATACAACCACCAAAACCAAATGAAGACCACAGAAATATCTATAGCCTAATACGGAAACAAACAAGTACTCAAACAATTCTCAGCGACAACCTATGAACAGAAAATAAGAGCACCTGATGCCTTCTCCTAAAGCAAGACTCAATTTCTGAATTATCTTCACACAAAATGTGGCTTATGTTTGTGTCTGTAAGAGTCAATCACATGACAGTTCAAATTTAATGCATCTGTCCGAGTTTCAATTGCCTTGCACAACTGAGGTTCCTAAACATGAGCTACGTTCGAGCATTATGTTGAATTCTTTACAAAGTTCAAATACTTTACGAAGCACCAAGGGTTAAGTCCATCAACATGTTCTTACTCTTGCAAATATCACATTCTTCTCCACTTGCACCACCCTAGGAGCAATATAATCCTATTTCTTTAGGGACCACCATTAATAATCATCTATCATACTGTGTTGATTAACAATATAGGTACAATAAGCTTGCAAACCCGTATTCATTGAAATTGATTTCAAGACATTACTTCCCACATTTATGTTGAGATACATATCTTTCAGGTCAAAAGAAAAGAAAAAATCATTTCCAGAACATATAATCATTTCAAATTGTTGAGACTGGCAATTGCTATGCGAGGCAACTAAGCACTCAATAATAAACACGGAGTATTTTTCCAACAACCTTAGGATTCTAACTCAGAAGAAATCAGGGTCAACCAATCAACAACCTAAGAAAATCAATTGTTTTTCCAAAAGCCTTTCCTCCTGAGAATCACAAGACAGAATCCCAAAATAATATGCCAATTCTCACCATAGAAACATTTCAAATTGACTAAGGTTTACAAGAAATGACACAATTAAAACTCCAAAAATAGCCACAACACTTGTTATTGGTGAAAATGCAAACAGTTAAGTTCCAAGCTTGTCACATGATTTCTCACTACAATCAACTTAAACATTGTCATGCACTCGACTATTAATAAAAAACAGAGATATCTAGTGTTCAGAAAACCAGTTTACAAAAGCACGTGACTACTAAAGAGATATCAATATGCCACATATTGGACTCCCCAAGACAAACTAAACAACTTTTAAGTTTTTATCAAACTTTTCCTGCAACAACGCAATACCCTTTAATCAAAGCGTACTAGACATTTCAAAAGACTGGTGTAGGGAAAAGTTAAAAGCAAATGTATAAAGGACAACAAATAAAAAGAACTTGTCACACAAAATAAAAATGCTTGACTCTTGCATAGGCATTCAACGTTTACATGACAAACAGATTTAAATATTCAAGAGATAGATGTGGGAGCATCATAACCATTTTCCATACTACCTCAACAACTTAAATAAGAAAGGAAATTTGATTAGAAAAAGAAAGTGAGTACCACTAAGAATAATATGTAAAACCATAAAAATAAAATTCAAATAGTATTTAACTCTGAAGTTATGGAAGTCTCATGCATTTCCTTGCCTTTGGAATGTAAAGCGAAACATGATCAAAAGGAGTTATCCCAATTTTCCCATTAAAAGATTCCATTAATAAGTTTTCATCTTACCAAAAAGTAAATAGATGTAGAACTTTTCCCAAGTTGTGCAAAAAATTATTCTAATCGAAAATTGTCAGAAGCGAAATAGCATATAACAAGATGAATCTGCAGCACATGGTCTATTCAAGATATTATACTATTATCCAACTAAGAAATGTGCTCTAGAGAAGTGCAAAGACAATTAAAAAGTATAATTCATTCTTCACAGAAGAAGTACATTTCACCACATGCAAGTAAAATTCAGCTGAATCTAACTTCTATTGCCATGCTAACAAACTTTGATCATCAAGCAAACACTGTTGATTAACCAGATCTATATTCCTCACCCTCACTTGAGGTTTCTGCAATGCTAAAGCAAAGCACTCAAGAATTCCCGTGATACTCGAAATAAGCATTCACTTGACTCTTCCTCAGGGGCCAAGCTTTTACACCCCTGCCAAAATAATTCAACTTACTTTAAAGCATTCCAAAAATAAAAGTTTTATATTCATTCCCTAATACGAAGCAACTAAATCTCCAAGAGAAACATCTGAAGCATGCATATGAAACTGACATAGCAATGCAATTATAACAAACAAGACGACATTAAAGCAACCTTCAGCAAGCATTATGCCGAAACATAGAAGATTGCAAATAGAAATAACATATCTACTCATGTCCATTACTTTTAATGAAACTTTGCACTGCTAATTAATTGCTATACAATCTGTGCATTTACATAATGAACCCACAAACTAAAGTCCAAAACATTGCACGTAGATAGCTAAATATTGACTATATATCAATAGCCAAAACGCAATTAGAGTCATACAATGGGTTTGAAAGTATAGGGCTGTGGAAGCGACAACGGACCTCTCCTTGACTCTTTATCATCCAAAAGCCTCTGAACCGTCTTATTCCGGCAATATTGATTATCAAAATGCTTCACCTAAAAACATGCCATTGAGAAAGTAATCATTGATAACAATCTACAACAACAAAATCGATTAGAACCCCATTAATTTCTTGAATCATAAACTAACCCAAGTAGGTCTGCATTGTTTCACAAATTGTTCCCTCATTTTCTTGCATTCCACCGGGTAGAGCAGCCCAGCTGATGCTATTTCAGTGGGTTTCTTATTTGATTCTTTCTCCAAACAAGTATAGAATGCATCCCGCGCCTGTTGGGCAACAGATATTCAGTATCAATTGGATTTTCTTGCGTTAATCAAAGAAGAAAATTGCTCTGCAGCCCATCAATTATGTATAGGAAAAGCATAAGCAGAATAAGATAAAATAAATTAAATCAGTCATCGTTACCTTGTAGCAAGATTGTCTAGCCTGCGAAAGAACATCAGCTTGGACTTTACCAGCGTTGTGCGAGGCATAAGCTTCCAAGGCCATTTGAGAGCGAGAGAGTTCTCCTTTCTTTGCTTGATAGTGAGAGAACGAGTGAATAAAATTGGATTAATAGGGGTAACATTTTTTTTTTGGTAAGTACTACTAGCGTGTATTTGGATTAATTTAAATGTCTATAAACATGTTCAGTTCAGATGCCAGCAGCCAGCCGGACTATTTAAGTGTGGGTTGGTGCAGTAAGGATTGTCAGTCAGCCGAATTAGTTTGTGTATACGTTTGAATCGATCTGTCTTAACTTGAGATCGATCTTGACCCATCGGTCTAGCCCAATTCACAAGTGCATGATCCAAAGGGAGCGGTTCATATTGGGCTTTGATTTTGTGAACTGCTGTCCAAATTCGATTCGGCCCATGTCGGCCCAACCCATTAAAAAATTCATACTAGATCGTGAATCAGTTCAGCCCATGATTAGGTTCGCGGGTAAGCTGAAAAAACAAAAAAGGAAGAACTTTTTGAGGTGTTTAAATGTTAGAAGGTTTGGATCCCCCTGCTTCGCGGATTGTTGGAGATCAACGATCCAGATGATCTAGCCGTTTGATCTCAACGGTTCATATGGTTTGACCTAAGATCTAACGGTCCAGATTATCTGACCGTTTAGATCCAACGGTCTAATTTTTTAAAAAATCGACCATAAATTTTTTTATTATCATAAACACCCCTAAATCAATTCATTCCTCACAAAAAAATCACTCATTCTTTCTTTTATCTTCTCTTAAACTCCTTGTATCTCTATAAACTCTATCAACTTTTCTATTCGTTCAAAATTCGGAGGTGGGAAAGAATCGAAGAAAATTTCGAAAAAATCAAAGCTTCTTCAATTCTTTTCGGACTTCTGGCTTTATCATTGATAGTTTGCTTTCTTTACCTTAATTTACGCTAATTTGTTTATTTTATATTTTAGAACTTTATTAGTTATAAATAATTATTTGTTTACATTATTTACTATAATATATTTATTTAATATTTTAATACTTATTTGTTTACTTTATTTACAGGATTCCTTTATTTAGTTTTACATAATTATTTTTTACTTGATTTATTTAATTATTAAATTTGTTCACCTTATTATTAATTATTATTATGGATTCATCTTCAAGACATTCATCCTCCTACACAGTAGACTTTGATAGTGAAAATGAACAACAAAATGAAGAAAATGAGATGCCTCCTCCTTCCGATACTGCACCTAGTGGTGGTAGTAGTAGTAGTAATAATCTATCGTTTGGAGTGTTTTTTATGAGATAAATGAACAAATTGGATGTAAACGTTATAAAACAAATTTGTACATAAGATCGGTAGTGGTACCGGTACACTTCAAACACATATACAACGTTGTCACCATTCTCATTTTATAAATTTAACTAGAAGAACACGACTTTCGACTAGTGCTTCCAGAAATGAAATGACAACTTTTAAATATGATAGTGAGTTAGTAAAAGAAATAGTTATGTGGGTGGCAGTTGGTAGACTTCTTTTACCATTACCTTCAAGTCATCTATTTGTGAGATTATGATAAGTTTCGATTCAACCGGCTTATAAGGGATTTCCTAGAACTTCACTTAGGGGGAAAATTCTTATGTGTCTAGCCGATTAGTATGTACAAGAAGACAGGATTGTCGGGTTAAATATCGATAAGTCGAATCTATTATCCTTCGGATCTGATAAAGAAGATGAAACAGACATCCAATCTAGTCAATCAGTCAAATAGATAGGATTTTTATATTTAAATTATAATAGTTAGGCCTTGGGATCATATTAAATTTTTTTAATTGTAATAATTATGACTTAGATAGTATATTATTAATTTATTAGATTTTAAATTGTAATTTCTTTTGGGAGGTTTAGGCCCTAAGTCCCCATCCTATGTAAGTTTTATTTTATTATCAATAAAACTAGTAGGGTCCATGCCAAACCCCCCATCACTTCAAGATGACTTTCTCTAATACTTTTTTTTTTTTTAAACTCTTTAAGTTTATAAACTTAATAAAAATATTTTAAGTTTTCTAATATAAAAAAATACTTTAAATTTTCTAAACTCTTAAAAAAATTAATTTAAATTTTCTAAACTTAGTAAAAAATTTTAAGTTTAAATAAAATTAATAAAAATAATTTATATTTTCTAAACTTATGAAAAAATCTAAGTTTTCTAAACTTAATAAAAAAAATTCCCAAGCTTTCTAAAATAATAATAAAAAAACTTTAAGTTTTCTATCTACAATTTAGTTACTTGTTTATTTTTTATGTATAGTCTATTTCATGTATTAGTAAGTATTATATTATTTAAGTTATTTAAGTTTTAGTTTTATTTATATGTTATTTACTTATATTCAAGTTTTTTTTTAATCTTAAGTTATTTAAAAAAAATTTTAAAATAAAAGAAAATACGAAGCCCGGGACTGGCCCATCTAGTCTGGTCCTCTTAGGCAGTGCGAGCTGGACCGACCAAACAAAAACTACGATCCAGACTGGGCTGGGAAGGCCAGAATGACGAGTTGGTCCCGTGGTCCCAGCTTGTTGGCCACCCTTATGGTGCAGTGCATTCCTATCTGGTTTTGACTGTTTTGACACTATTAAAAAATTTACGGTTAATGACAAATTTTGAAGAAATTGTTAGTTAAGGAGTCGTTCTTTTCAAATTGTCAATTGAGGGATAATTTGGGATAAATGTATAATTTTTAAAACTCATGATAAACTTTTCATATCATTTTCACCCAAAAATTTTAAAATCTTATTAAATTTCACAATTTATTTAACCCTCCAACTTTTCATCTTTTTTCATTATATTTTACACCAACTCAATCCATATATTTTTAAATCATTTTATTTCTATGGCTCCCTATTTAATGTTATTGTTCAACAACTACTTTTAACTATTTATTTATTTTTTCTTAAAAGAACTATTTATTTATTTTTTGCTACTTTCATTTTCATATTTTTGTAACTGTCTATTAACATTTTCCTTTATTCTTTGCTATTTATTCTCTCTTCTTTCGTACTCTGGTCCTCTTTAAGCTTAAATTGAAATAATAAGAATATAGGATCTATGATGGAAGGGAGAGAGAAGATTAAGATTTGAGAGAATAATAAAGACACGAGAAAAAATGAAAGGAGGCAACTGTGATGGACGCTATTGGAGATTAGGGAGTTCGATCACAATTCTTTTCCAAAACTCTAATATATCCATAGAAATAAAATAATACAAAAATGTATGCGTCGATCTGCTGATATAAAATATATAGGTTAAGTTGATTTGAAATATAATGAAGAAGTTTAAAATGTTTAAAGGTGAAATAAAATTAAGAAATTTAAAAAGAAAGATTTAGAAAAATTGGGGTGCACTTGATATGAAAATTAAATCATAAATTTAAAAATTATATATTTGCTTCAAATTGTCCTTCAATTGAGAATTAGAAAAGAACGATCCCTTAATAGACAATTCTTCAAACTTGAGGGTACTTATTTGTTACTAGCCCAAAATGATATAAAACCTTTTAGCCCATATGTTAACCGTTCTTAAATTTAAAGTTTACAAATTCAACTAACTAATTAATTAATTTAACATATTAACAGGAATATAAACCACATCTTAAGAATAAATTGGCCCCAAGTGTTGAAACTGCTCCTATTATTTCTTACTACTCCATCCCTCCTCAACCCCCGCCCTAAAAGATAAAAAGGAAAAAAAATTGAATTTCCCAATTTCCTTTTTCTCTGGTTTAACCGATCATGAAATAAAAATCAAGTAGTACCATACACTCATATGTAAAACAAACCTCTTAACTACTAATTAGTAAATTTTCTATGCAAAACTTTAATAAAAAGAAAAAAAGTGGAAACTTTTCTTGAATTGCCAACTATATGTAATGCATATAACAAAGGATAAGAATAAGAAGTGGTGGAGGATATGCAATGTTTTGTATTTTAACACTATCTGAAAATTTTTCAATAATGTAATATGATTTCTCATACAAAGTAGAAAAACGAAATAGTAAATGTCATATACTTCCTATAATATAATAAAACTAATTCAGATACTTTTACCAAATGCACACTTTATGTAATTTTATTTTACTATAGAAAAATGTTAATCTATTGTAGAGGAGCATTCTTGAATGGCCAAGTACGTCTTATATCATGTTTGTTGCCAATTTTGATGATAAATATGTAGTTGACATCATCTTTCAAGAATTGCTCCCTTGCATTGTTTGCATAATTCAATGGGATTAGCTAGACATTAGGAAGAGTTCATGTACTTCAATGCAAAATATCCTTAATTCTTGAGTTTCTTTGAAGCCTCCAACGATTCTTCCAACTTTATTTACCTCAATTGATAAGAATCATCCCAAGAAGCATTTTCTAACAAGAAGATACAGAGAATTTTGGAATTGAAATAGAAAGCAAGAAATAAACCCTAAAATGTGAGCAAGAACCAATTAACTATATTCAAGAACCCTTGATGAGCTAGCAATAAGAATCCAATAACAATAAATAATTTTTACTCAAAAAACAACCCCATAATCCAAGAACAATGAATAGTCATGAACCCTTAGATTAGTCTTCAAAGGTACCTAAACACAAACCTAGAGGAACCCTAACTCTACAAGAAAATTAGAACCCCTTTAGAGAATAGAATGGACTATCCAAGAATTTTAGAGATTAAATTCACTACAAAAAGACATTCAAATAACGACTGCCTTATCCATTACAACACAGTCACTATCAAGCAGTTTGTGACCGTTTTGCGACTGACATGGGCAGTCGCTATATCGTGGTCGCAAACTCAAAGTTCGCGACCAATGTTGGTTGCAAACTTTCAAGCGAAGGAACTACGACTGAATGATTCAATCTCAAAGTTTTGGCGCCAAAATGGCAATCTTGCCAACATTTTTTACCATCTTCTGGTCACAACTTGGTCGGAATTTTTTTTAGAAAAAAGGAACAATGCGACCACTAGTTGGTCACTAGGCGGTTTCATTAATTTTTTATAATATTTTTGAAAATATAGAAAAACCCCTGATAATCAATAAAAACCCAAGCAAACAGTAATATATGATTATAAAAATCCTACCACATTCACATAAATAAGTGTAATATAGAATAGTCATAGTAGATATTAATATATGAAAATACATACGAGCACAACAATGAAATGTAAAATAAAGGTATGTAACTAAGAGGAGCCTCATCACCATCCTCCTCATCCTCTTGTGCATCTGCCATTCTAGAGGTGGTTGGAGATCTATAGGTGGCATGTCCTCAGGCCGATAGCCCAAATCAGCAAATTGTCAGGTGACCTACCCACTGATGATATGCGCTCTGTATGCAATCTTCCACTCCCACTCCTGACTTACCCCTATCGAGTTCATCTATGTTTTCTGTAATTTTCGAAAAGTATTTGACCCTTTCGCACAACTGATTGCCGGTAAGATGTGGTGTCGGCTCCGAATGTTCTTCCCCCTTTTTTTTTTTTCTTAAGAGACCTCATATCTCTTCTAAATGGATGACTTGGTGTTAAGAAGCATTGATGACAGTCAAGCCATGATTGTTTTTGCCACACGCTAGTTCGAACAACTATGTTTCTTCCATACAATATGAACATGCAAAGGCCCTTGTAGTACTTCAACCACTCAACATTCCATACGTTGGGAAGTCATTCACTATCCAAAGAAGGGTTGCCTGCATGTTGAAGTTCTGCCTCTTGGAGATGTCATAAGTATTAGGTTCCACTTCCCATAAATTAATTTAGCTCTTCTATTAACGGTTGCAAATAGACATCCAATTTACTTTTCAGATTCTGAAGACCCAGAATGATAACCGACAAGGACATAAATGTTCCTTGTTCATGCCCATCCAAAGAGGTAAGTTATAAGGAGTCAAAATAACCGGCCAAGAAGAGTATGCTTCTTGAATATTCCAAATGGAAAGAAACCATATGTACACAAACCAAGTCTTACATTCCTTGATTTAACAACGAAATCAGAATGCAACCTGTCAAAGTGCTTCCATGCTTCCCTATCCCTCAGATGACTCATCACATCCCCTTGCTGCTCGCTTTGTGAATGCCATCTCATGTGCTCGGCTATTTTTGTTATATAGACAACTTTTGCAACCTAGGAGTTATTGGGAAGTATTACATCTTCTTGTGAGGAACCTCCTTTTTTTCTTATCCTTGGTCTTCTTCTTCTTCTTCTTCTTCTTCTTCTTCTTCTTATACCTTTCACGGAAGTAAAACTTACACTCCCTTCTACTAGAGTCTTCCTTCCAATAAAGCATGCAACCGTTAATATATACTTCGACCTTCTACCCAAGCAACCCCAAACCTTCTACTAACTTCTTTGTTTGGTACTAATCGCTCAAAGCCAAATTGTCCGGTGGGAGTATAGGCTTCACGTATCGTGCAACTTGTTCAAAGGACTTTTGAGTCTAGTGGTTCTAAGACTTAATACTAAACAACTCCGCAGTTGCAGATAATTGTGAATCAGTTTTACACCTTTCCCAAAATAGTGTCTCTACAGCTTTTAACATATCATAAAACTTCTGCGTCTCTAGATTATGTGCTTCTTCATAAGTATAGTTCGCAAACTCTAGGTCAAAGCTCGGTTTAGCCGCATCAAATATTATCTCAAGAATCGTACTACTTTCTCCAACACTTGTCGAAGTTGTTTCCCTTCCAGTACTATTCACGTATGTTACCATATTTAATCTCCAAAAAGCTTCTCCATGACGTGTCCAATTATGATAATCATGCGTAAAACTCCAATTAAAAAGATGTAACTTCATTTCTTCCAAGGTGGTTAACTTTCTATTTTTGCACTTCACACACGAGCATCTTATCTCATCTACTGTGTCATGATTTTTTACAAACCGATGTACCCCATTCAACAAATTCACTACTAGGTCCCTTAACCCTGGGTACACCTCTCGTATATATCCAACTTATGTCCATCTCCATAACTTTTCTACATTCAAAGGAATAGAAGGTTAAGATTAATCTTATTCATAACAAAAAAGTTATGAAGGAAATTGAACTTTAAGAAGAAGAAGAAATAATACAAGAAGAAGAAGAAGAAGAAGAAGAAGAAGAAGAAGAAGAAGAAGAGAAGCAACTAAGCCTAGAATAAACTTTTAAAAGTAAGCTCCTATCTTTTGTTTAAGTTTACTTCTATAAGAAAAATTCGCTTTTTGATAGATTGGAAATAAAGTAATAGTTGGAAATAAACAATAAGAATATATAAGAGTAAATAACATGTATTTAATTTCACTAAAAGAAGAAGTCACTTTTCATAGATTAGAAATGAAGAGGTAGTAGAAGTACAAAAACGTCTATAGTTTGGAGAAGAGTTCACTTCTAAAAGAAGAAGTAATATAAGTACAAAAACTTCTAACTTTTTTAAAGTTCACTTCTAAAAGGAGAAGTAATAGAATTTGTTTTAAAGTATTATAAGAGATTTAAAAAATTTTGACAGTCTCCTTTGTAAGATGGACATTTTCCAGGCACAATGGCTACTCAGAATGCAACATTCAAGAATTCAAATATTTAAAGAGTCTGGGCTCCCCTATAAACAATATAAAGTAGAGAGTCCGAGCTACCCCGTAAACAATTTAAAGTAAAGAATCCGAACTCCCCCATAAACAATTCACTTTTTTTGTAACTTACTCTATTTCAAATTTTGTAGAATGTGAATATTTTATGTATAATTGTAGCTATTTTCATTAATTATAAAGTATAAGCATAAAGTATGTCAATTTAAAAAATTGGCAAATCTCACAACATGAAGCATAAGCATGCCATTTACTTTCTTTCAATTTGTTTACCTACATTAGATAGTTACTACTGTATTGTTAACCATATTTAAGACTTACTTGTAATATGGAAGTGGCAGAACGTCAACGACGTCAAGATACCTCAATACAAAACCTAAACAAATAATTGGAATTATATTGGTTAGATCTATAATCTTGCATAGGAAAGAAACAGAAATTAGAATTTTACCATTGCATTGCTTACTGTAATTGAAATTGAACTTTAAGAAAAAGAATAAGTATAGAAGTACAAAAACTTTTAACGTTTTTATTAAGTTCACTTCTAAAAGAAGAAGTAATAGAAGTTTTTATTAACTATTATCTAAGATTTTATAAAATTTTGGCAGAGTTTCCTTTGTAAAATCGACATTTTCCCGGCACAACGGCCACTGAAAAGGTAACATTCAAGATAATTTAAAAAGTCCGGGCTCCTTTATCAACAAATTAAATTAAAGAGTCCGAGCTCCCCCATAAAGAATCAAATTAACGAGTTCTGAGTCCCCGATAAAGAATTCAATATCAAAAAAACATATAAGCATCAAATTAGTGTTTTTGTTTGTTGTGTTATTGAATCTTTTGAGATTCCTATACCCAATTAATAATCAAAGCTGCTTATTGAAGCATATTTGGAAAGGAAACTTATATTCACAAGGCACTGAATCATGGAAAGAAGCTTCATTAGGGAATCCTTCTATTTATAAAGAATGGATCCCTTATTGGAGAGATGTTTTTGGAAAACCTTAGAGAAGATAATATCCTTTGACATTAAGCAATAGGCTGAAAACAGATGCTGTAAAGAAGTCTTGTGATGTCAAATAAGATAATTGTAACATAAATATTCTTTATGTCAATAGGACCTCGGTTTTTTTAGCAAAAATTGTCTTCTATTTATTTCTTCTAGCAGACAATTCATCTTCACAATCATTACAACAGCTTTTGTTATCAATATTTCTCTTTATTCTTCTCTTTTTGGTTTTTGATGAAGGGTGTCTTTGTCTCGTTAGTATCAAGATCTAATGCTGCCTTCATCATGACCAATAAAAGCTAAAAGAACTATGAATTTCAAATAACAGGACCATGTCTTTTACAAAACATATCAATCTCAGCATAAGAGATGCTACAACTGAATCTAGATATGAGAGCACCTTAATTTAATTCATATTGGGATCGAATAAAACAAATAACCCAGAGAACCAGGACTTCACAATAGAAAATATCTAAGCCAAAAAAGTTCAATAATTACTAAAACACTAATTCCATCAATTGAAATTAACAGATACTGAAGCCCATAAATTCTACTAATGGTATATTGTCAATTTTCATAAAAATGGCAGTCCATAATACGAAAAAAGAAAGAATAGAAACTTACCTTTAAGAAGAGTTAAAGAAATGTCTCGGGAGCTGAAAACTGAAACAACAATAGCTTGCAAGTGAATCAATTGGCTGATTATGAAGAATATGAAGATCATTCTAGGGTAGCATTTTTTAGGGCGTGGAAATCACCTTAACGCTCAGTGGTCAGAATGAATGATGGTGAAGGCGATGGTAGTTTACGACAGCAGCAGATCAGCAAAGCATATCCTTATGGCAGCAGCAGCAAGCGACGGTAAGAAGAATAAGAGAGAGGAGAAGATGGAAGTGACGACGTGCTAATCGCGGTGAAAGGTCATCAGAAATGGGAGCGGTTGCCAATGGTCACTAGGTAGAAGAGAGAAAGTCAGAGAAATGTATTGCGGAAAATGAGAGAGGGAAGGGTTCGTGGCAAACCTAATTTAGGTCAGGTTGCGACTGCATATCGGTGGCCATGTGTAAAAGGTTTGTGATGGTAGTAGTCAGTATGAATTTAGTCGCAATTCTGTAAAACTCTGCGACCGGTGCTATATTAGTCGCTAAGCCTGTTGCTAGGTTTGCAACCAACCAGTTTTGTTGTAAAGCGATCGTTAAGTCTGAAACCAGCCCAAGTGGTCGCAAAATGTCATCGCTATTTGGATGTCTTTTTGTAGTAATTCAAGGGTGGACTAAACCTATTGAAGAGTCTTGCATGAAGAAAAGGAGAAAACCTCTCCACTCTTAAGTTTTTCATTTAAAACACTAAATCTAAAAACTACGTTCAATAATGGGGTATTATAGTATTTCTACACTAAAATTATTAAGGAACTAACTATCATTGTTTAGGGACTATAAATTTTGATTACACATCAAACTAGCAAAAATAGGGGTTTAAAACACCCGAAACCAAACAAAACTGAAAAGAAAAGCAAAAACTAATATTTCCTATGTGTGGAGGATCTGACACCAGATTTGGCTCAAGTTTGCTTAATTGTCTTTCTCGGATTGTTCAAGTCTCACAGATGCAGAACATCTGGCGACCGGTTTATTTTGAGCATTTTAAGGACATATTCATTTCTCAATGTCTTTAAGAAAATTGTAGCTCTCTCTCTCTTGTAGATTTTCGTAGCAGCTTGAATCACCTTATTTGGACTTTTTAGAACTAATCCTATGATTATTTTATCGAGATATGTCAAAATTCGAAAGCGATCTAGATGTGCTGAGTTTCTCCAAGGATTTGATGCACCAAACGAGCTCCAATTCAAACAAACTTTGTCATTATAGAATCCTGAAAGAGTCTTCTACAAAATTGATTGTACTTCATATTAGTTCTCGGTTGGTAAGATTATTAAAAGTAAGTTTGAAGCAAATGTGTCCAAGCTACCAAACAATTCAAAATTACAATATTTTGCCTTGTATTCGCTCTGACAGTTTGGAATAGTTGTATGGCCTTGACCTTTTTTAGTTTAATTCCTATCGTTTTCCCTTTCTTGGAGTTAATTCATCCACGGATCATCGCTTTAATTACAAGACAAGCAATGAGTTCAAAGGAAATATAGGCATGCCAAGTAACAAGAAATATAACACATTTATTGAAAGGAAGATATCTTATATTCAAGAAAGCATTTGGAAGGATTGAGCTAAGATAAAGTGGAAACTTTGATAGAGCAAGCTCAAGAAAATGTGAAGGCATTGCACCCAGAGATTGGAAGTCAATGACAATATCGTTTCCATGATTTCTGTTGAATTCAAGCAATAAGCGACATTTCAAGCATAATATCTCATGGACAAATGGAAGTTTTCACGATAAGCCCAGGCACAAACAAGCACAATTCCATTAGAGCCAAGAATAAGCCATTTGCAAACATCCACGGAAAGGTAAATGATATTAAATACTTTTGTGGGGAAAATGTGCATAATTTAACTCATGGAGTATGCAATTTGAATTCAACTCTAAAACCAATAATAGATATCAAGAAAATTCTTTTTGAAATATGAAGGAAACGAATAAAAGGTTTTGAAGTTATCTAGAGTTCTCTTTGAAACATCATTCTTCCATAATAAATCTCTAGGTAGCAAATGAAATTGCCAAAAGCCTTCCATTTTCTCATTCAATGATACTCCAAAGGAATCTTCCACTATGTTATCCAAATGCTCAAAAAAAGGAATCTCTAAATGATTTTACGAAAAGCCACATCTTTACAAGAACTCTTTGAAAGGACAATGGTAAGGAAAAATATTTCAGCTCAAATCCTTCAAAGGTGACACAAAAGGTTTGTTCAACAAAGGATGTCAATGATAGTTTCCTCCAAAGACCAACTTCCATATAAACTCTTTGAAAGGTAGATAATAAAATAAAGTACCATAAAACTCATGTTTTAAAGATAATATCAAGGATATTTTCCACAAGGGAGTTTTCTTATTCAAAGCATCAACACTTGGAAGAGTTCCATTTTCGCCAAAAAGTTGAGATATAGCAATAATATCCCACAAAAAAGAATCATGCGATCAAGACAAGGAATGAAAAACTCCAAGATGATTTTCCTTAGTCACCTCATAAATATCATCATAAATATTTAAGCTCAAACAATCGTGAACCTTTTACAAAGATATTTCACAAATCAACTAGGGATCCACATTTCTAGAAACATGGTCAAAAGAATCACGAGATAGAAAACTAATAGTTTTACATTCTTTCTAAAAAACACGTTTCATAAAGAGTTTAAGAGAACAAGAGCATATACATCAGAAATGCAATCATAAGGAAACAACTTCATCTATTTAAAGAAAAATTCAAAGCATAAACAAGAGGAAGAAGGGAAGAAGCTTATTGATTTTGTGAAGATTCCCCAAAGCTTCCCTTACTTTTCTATGCTATTTGCTCCAAATTCCTGCACAAAGGAGAGAACACTAGAAAGAAAGTGGTTAAATTGGTTAGGTAAAAGACACACCTTCTCACTATAAAGTGAGCTCATAGGTGGATCTACAAGATAAAAACTAGCACACTCTTCCTCTCTTGAAATTTTACTCTTGCTTTCTTCATTTTTCCTCTCAAGTTTTGCAATTCTCAACTCTTTTCTTATCTTATCTTTTCTTTCAACCTCACTTTCATTTTTTCTCCATGAGACAAGACTCTCTTCTTTTATCTTTGAGCTCTCTTCCTTTTTATGAACATCTTCTTCCTCTAAGCTATATCCTCCTCACATTCTTTAACCAACTTAGGACTAGGAGCATTATCGAAAATTTCCTTTTCTTGCTCGTTTTCAGTTCCTTCATCCTCCTTCGTTTGGTTTTCAGCTTCTAGAAATTCTCCTTTTGAATGGGAGTCAATGACCTCACCTTGTCTTCCCCTTAAAGAGGTTTAGAGTCTTCCCTTTTCTCCTCAAGCTTCTCCTTTTCTTACCTCTTTAAAATTTCAAAATACTTGACTCCGAAATCGAAACTCATGGCTTTTTTCAAAGCTTCCCATGTCTTGATAGTTTTCATCTTTTTCTCCCTCCTGTACTCACAAATCTTATTCCACCACAATATAGCCGTTAAAGTGAAGGAGCCTGTAGCTAGCTTCACTTTTTCTTCCTTATTTAGGTTGTAGTAATGGAATGCATCCTCTACCCTCTTTTCCCACTCTAAGTAAGGTTCCAGTTTAAACTTCCCATGAAAAGGAGGCGAAAGAATCCTGTAATGGCTATGAATCTCCGCCCCATAGTCTTCCTATCATACACCTTTTCCTCACTTTGATACATTTCCCCAAAGAACTTCTCATCATAGCCATCCCACATAGGAGAGAATCTTCTCCCTCTATGTTGCTCCACTTCACCATATTGCCCACTTCTATACCAGACAAGCTTTCTATCCTTCTTGTATCTCCATTTTTCATCATACATTCTCCCTCTGTAAGCTCCTTTTCCATAATAGTACTCATCATATTCGCATGGAACTTTATCATCTTTGTAATGTACATAACAATTCCCCCTCCATACATTTTTACCAATGTAAAACCTGCAAAAATGAAGTTAGGATAGAAAACAAGGCATTAGCACACTCCCTTACATGTTTGCTCTCTTTTTGATTTTCTCTCTTCCCTCGTGTATGCTCTCCTTTGGCTTTTAATAAGGTAAGCTTGCCCTCTTTCCTTTCATCACTCTATCTTCCTTTCAACTTTCTCTCATTCTATGGAACCAGTCTATCTAGAATTTTATCTCAAAAACTAAGGAAACAAGAAGGAAGGTGTCCTTCAGGAATAAGAACAGATAATTGATAGGCAAAAGAACAAGACACCAATAGGAAGGTAAAGCACTATTAGGAGACTAACCAACAATCACAATGGTACAATCAGGGAATAACAAAGCTAAGGAAACAAGGAAAAGAAATAGAATCAAGAATTGATTGAACCAGGATATATTGGAACCAAGAACATCAAAGCTCAAGCTACCAACACACAATTCAACAAAAACAAGAGTTCAAAGCAAACTTTATGGTTACTCCCACTAAATAATTACACTAAGAAAAGAAAGGGATCATCTAGGAATCAAGTACATCAGTGGTGGAGTTCAAAATAAAGCTTTAACAATGGTTGTTGCATTTCATCAAACACTTGGTAGGCATTTTCGGGTAAAAGGGGATTTCACAATTTTGAGGCATAGTTTCATAAGTTTTTTGAAGAATTTCGAGCTCAAACATTCCCCAATCAATATACATACACATAGGAACAACTTTTCACAAGAAAAGCAGCCAAAGGAATCAATTTTGTTACCCTTTTGTGAGCTGCAATTTTTTCCTATTTTGGCACTTTTTATGTAGAGACTTTCTTGAATGAATTTGAAGCTCAATTTAACAACCACACTTGACTTTAGCAATAGCTCTTATACTAATTTGATAAGAATCATCCCAAGAAACATTTTCTAACAAGATGATGTGGAGAATTTCGAAATTGAAATGGTAAGCAAGAAATAAACTCTCGAAATATGAGCAAGAAAAAATTAACTACATTCAAGAACCATTGAGGAGCTAGCAACAAGAACCCAAGAACAATAGATAATTTGTACTTCAAAAACAATCCAAGAACACAAGAACAATGAATACTCTTGAACCCCTTTAGATTAGTCTTCAGTACCCAAACACAAACCTAGGGAATCCTAACTCTACAAGAAAATTAGAACCCCTTTAAAAAATTATATAGTGGATTATCCAAGAATTTTAGAGACTAAATTCAAGGGAGGACTAAACCCATTGAAGAATCTTGCATGACGAAAAGGAAAAACCTCTCTAATCTCAAGTTTTTTATTCAAAATACCAAATCTGAAAATTACATTCTGTTATAGTGTTTCTACCCTAAAATCATTAAGGAACTAACACCATTCTTTAGGGACTTCAAATTCCCTTGATTACACATCAAACTAGCAAAAATAGGGATTTAAAACAACAAAAACTAAAAAGAAAAGTATAAATCAATTGAGTAATATTTAGGGGCCAGATTTGGCTCAACTTTGCTCAAATTGTCTTTCCCGAGAGTTTTTGCCCCACGGATTTAGCAAATCCGGCACCGGGTTCATTTTGAGCCTTTTAGTGAATGATTCAACTCTTGATGTCTTCAAAAAGTTTGTAGTGCTCTCTCTCTCTCTCTCTCTCTCTCTCTCTCTCTCTCTCTCTCTCTCTCTCTCTCTCTCTCTCTCTCTCTCTCTCTCTCTCTCTCTCAGCTTTCTGTAGCAACTTCAATCACCTTATTTGGACTTGTAGAACTAAACTTATGATCATTTTATGGAGATATGTCAAAACTAGAAAGCGATCTAGATGTGCTAAGTTTCTCCAAGGATTTGATGCAATAAACAAGCTCTGATTCAATCAAACTTTGGCATTATGGAATCCTCAAAAAGTCTGGTAATACATTTATCAAGGCTTCATCTTTCTTCTCGGTTGGTAAGGTTGTCAAAATATATTTGAAGTAAATGTTTCCAAGCTACAAAGAAATACAAGATTACAATATTTTGTCTTGTATTCGCACGGGTGGTTTGGAATAGTTGTACGGCCTCTACCTTCTTTAGTTTGATTACTATCATCCATGATGTTCAAACTTCAAATTTACAAATTAAACATAATTTGCAAAAGTAATATGACAGTAAATTAAGGAAAAAAAATAAAAAGAACTAAGTAGTGATATCTGAAAAGCTTACCACATACCATCGATTAGATAAGCAGAAACACTAAAAAAGAACCCTTTGGTGGAATTGAGGCATCTTCAGATCATGACAGAGAAGCCTCACATAGTCTCTCCAGTTTTTGTTGAAATTTAGAACTTGGAAGAGCTATCTCAAAATGCTTCTCCAATTGCTAATTTTCCAAAAACCTATTTCAAACCCAGCACAAGAACGATATAAGTGAAGTAGGAGCAGGAGACCGTAGGAACGTGACAGAATTTGTGTATTGTGACAGTTTAAACCTCGTAGAGTTTGTTTATATTATAGGACATTAGTGGTTTTTATCAGTTGAGTCTCCTCCTCACAAATTGTAACTTTTTTACTAATAAAAAAACATCTTAAAATCACCCAAAAAAAAAAAGAAAAAAAAGATAGTAATAGACTTACGCTGAAATTACGCCTTATACCTCTTATATGCCTGACGCAAAAAAGGAGGAGGTATACCAATGGTACATTGAAACTACTCGGTTCAAGTATCAGCCTTTTCTCTTGAAAAGTATCACTTTAATTCACATGTATCAAAATGCATGAAAGAACAAAGAAATAAAGGAATCAATAGTTAAATTATTCCATTAGACTTCTCGAAGAAGAGGGGCAATAAATTCTTTTGGGAATTCAAAAACAAAGTTTCCATAAAATTGTTGAAGAAAAAGTGCAAATTAACTATACAAAAATAAAATTCCAAAATAGTCATTTTAGAACAAAATTAAATTTTTTAATTTAACAACATATTAAATTAGGATTAAATTCTCCTTGATAAGCAACCATGGTTGATGCAGAAGGAACAGTGGATTCATTCAAACGCCTGTGTCAAACTTGATATGCGATTGTGAAGAAATGTCTGAAAAGAACAAAATTGTGCCGTTGATCGAACTAGAAAAAGAACTGACACGAAAAAACATGTTTGAAGAAATAGAAAAAATACTAAACAAGAAGATTTTCAAGAATGGCAGGAACGCGTCTGAACTCCAAACAACGGCTTGATATCCAAAGAAAGAGGAGAACTATTAGCAACTAAAGTACCTTGGAGTCCAAAGCGAAGAATGTTCGAAAGAACAAAAAGGGACGGGAAGAACCAAAGCAGTTGAGGATTTGAGATTAAGAGGGGAAGGAAGGAATCACTGAACTGGTGGAATAGTGTAATTGAAACACACACGATCGAAATACTTGCTAAAAATTAGTGGATTTAAAATTTGAAGTTAGTGTTTAGCTAAACCAATTAAAAATTTTCAATTAACTAAAAAAATAAAAATCTTAGAAGTTGAGGATGGAGAGTTAAAAGGTTTAAGAGAGGAGAGAGAAGAAAAGGTATTTCAATATAGATAGTAATAGATAGTGAGGATGGGTAGGGATGTGTGAGGATGGACGGGGATGGATAGGGGTGAGTGAGGATGGGGCGGGTAAGGATGGAGACAACGTATTTCCCGTCCCTGACCCATCCCCAAGGTTGTGATATGATTCTGGAAGCGGATGAAATAGTAGAGGTCATAAAAGGATCATTCACAAGATCAAGGGTAAAGAAGAGCATAGAATTGACATATTTGAAACTTTTGCTTCACATGCATTTTTCACAACCTTTAGCTTATAGAACTTATGAGAATCCAAGTGCAAAAGTCCAAGAAGTCCAAAAGGATCCAAGTTCAAGCTCATGTCCAATTTCTCAAATCCACAATCCTTTTAAGATGGACTCCTTATAAGACATAATTTGACCTATGACAAAGGCATGGACTAATATGGTGCAAGAGGCCCTTAACACATTCATTGAAGACACTTGGGCCAAAGAAGAAGTCAAGGTTGAAGATCACAAGCCCAAGTCAATACTCATCTTGAACATCCTTGAAGTTGGACCAAGTCATTAAACCTCTTGTATTTACTTTAGGAATGATTCTCTTGTGTACCGGTAAAAATCATCATGATTGATTTTCTCAAATTTATTTCCTTAATATTTTAGGAACTCGGGTGGTTTTAAGGAATGTTTCTCTTTTCTATGGCAAGAATCATTATGATTGATTTGCTCTAATCTATTTCCTTAATTGTTTAGGAGCTAGGATGGCTAAATTCTTCCTATAAATAGGGGGAAAATTTGTTGGAAAAAAGCACATTGATCATTATATGCTTTAAAAGGTTTTTCCTTGTGAGTTCTTTATTTGAACTAGTTAGGGTTTTGAAAACTTATTTTTTTAACCTTTTGACTTATCAATCAAAACTTACTTTCTTTTTTGTTGTAGCGTCTATTTGCTGGTTCTACGATTTCTTTTGTAGTTAATCGAATCTTAAGTCTTTTACTTAAGGTTTATATTCCTTAGATAATTATTGGGTCGCAATTATAGCTAAGGTTCCTTTTCACTTGTTGAAATTTGGTCTTGGTTTCTTGAGAGCAATTTTACATAGCAAATTCAAGAAGAATTAATCCTGTGGACTTAAGTATGGGTCGCCTCTTTTGAGATCGATTCGTATCAGTTTGGTATCAGAGCAAATGATTCTTTATTGAGTTATATCTTTTCGTCTTTCTTTAAAGATAAAAAAAATCCAAATATTTTCTTTGTTTTAGCTTTTCATGTGTTTTCTTGCTTTGAAATCTCATATCTTTGATTCCAAGTGTTGCTTCCCTGATTGTGCTGTGCTAAGTTTGGATTCCAACAAGAATTTTCTAAGCATTGGAATTTAAGTTAGTTAATTGCTAGAGATTTTCTAGAGTTAACATTGGTAGGAGAGCAATTTTTGAATTTTCAAGCTTGTCTTAAAACTTTGGAATTTGAAATAGTCTGTTCATCATCATTTTAACTTTTGATACTGTTTTTTGTAAGTTTTCGAACCAAATTCGGCTCTAAGTTGTAGTTTTGGTCGAAGTTAAAATTAAAAAAAAAAAAGCCGGATAAAAGTTAAAAAAAAAAAAAAGTATTAAAAAAAGGAAGAAATAATTTGGAAAAATTAAAAAAAGGGAAAGAAAGGCTATTCAATAATCTTTTTCCTTGTAATTGCATTAGTTACTTGTTTGGTAGGTTATTGATTCTTGGTAAGTTAATTGTTTTAATTGATAAGTAATTGAGTACTTTATCAAAGAGCATATTTTTTTTTAGCAAATTTGCCATTTTTATGCTCTCATAATAAGGGTGAGGAAAATTTTCCTTGTTCTTGGGATTCTTGCTGACCAAATCAACACAAATAAGTAAATTGGTCCATTTCATCTCAAAACCTTCAAACTTCTATAACTTTCTCGTAGTGTGGAATCTTCGAACAAGGTTTGAACCATTAAACAGAAGAAGCTTCACTATTTAATTTGAGACCCATATTGACCCTACTTGAGTGAAATAACCATTCTATTCCTATTTTCTTTTTCGTTTGTTTCATACTAATTCTTTGTCTAGCCAACTTTATTATTCCAATATCTTGTTTTCTTGACCTCCAACTCTTCTTTAAGTCAATTAGTTAAGTTACTTTTATTTAGTTTTGTACAATCTTTTAATCGATTTGATTTAGAACCTTTTCTTGTGAAGAAGGAGAGTGAGTGAAACATACCCCTAACACATAAGCCATTGTTTTATTTTGAGTGATAAAATTTTGGAAAGAGCTTAGTTGACAATCTTTGAGGGTGAAATTAGGGACGTGAGGCTATTATTGTTCTAACCATCTATTTGTTTTTTTTCTTTTTATTCTCTTGTGCTAACTTTTTAGGATCATGGATGAGCTCTTTATGAGAGAAACTCTCTTTCAACAAGCCTTCAATGATATGAGAAATAAGATGATGAGAGAGATTGAGAAATTGAAGCTCTAAATCGATGATATGAGGCAAACCTCAGCCTCTACTGGTAAGAAAAAGTCCCATTCTCGAACTTATGAAAGTGATGATGAAAGTGGTGATGAAGTTCATCCAAGAAATAACTGAATTTGATGCCAACCTTCAAAGCATCAAAATGTCCATCCTGACTTCAAAGGTAAAAGTGAACCTGAAGGTTACATTGATTAGGAAAAGAAAGTGGAGCGAGTCTTTGCCATCCACAACTATTCTGAGCACAAAATGGTAATCTCGCCGTTGTTGAATTTAATGATTATGCACTAATTTGGTGGGATCAGTTGTGTTCTCTTAGACTTGCTTTCTTCTTGATTATAGCGTCTATATTGCTTGTTCTACAATTTCTATCGTAGTTCATCGGGTCTTAAGTCTTTTACTTAATATTCATGTTTAGGTCAGAATTATAGACAAGGTTCCTTTTTTCACTTATTGAAATTGG
Organism: Catharanthus roseus; assembly: GCA_028651295.1. Lineage (NCBI taxonomy): Eukaryota > Viridiplantae > Streptophyta > Magnoliopsida > Gentianales > Apocynaceae > Catharanthus > Catharanthus roseus. Next base: position 23,122,095 of record JAPQWS010000153.1, on the reverse strand, counting down.
GCCTTAGTTTCTTGAGAGAAATTTGTGTATAATGAATTCAAGAAGAATTAATCCTTGGGACATAAGTATGAGTCGCCTCTTTTGAGACAGGTTCGTATCAAGAACAAAGATCAAGCCTTCATCAACTTTGTAGAAAACTCTTTAAGGATTATAGAACGCTAAAGTATATTTGAATCGGAGTTTTTCAAATCTTTAAACAAAATCATCACATTTGGATCAAATTTTGGCACAATTTCGTAAATAAGGCATAACTCGAGCTATACGTATCCAGATGAATTGATTCAAGCTAATTTGGATAGATAAACAGACATCGCTACAACTTCGGTGAGGACAACAAGAACTGAATTGGATGTTTAAAGGACCAAAAATGGGTTGGATCTAGAAAACTCAACTCGGGCATCTTCTTTCTGAATTTTGAGGGATAAACTTGATGTTTTATTATTTTAATTCCAATTTTCTTTTATTCCAAGCTTTTAATTAAGTGGCTTGATGTCCAAATTACCTCTTAGACATTACTTTAATTACTAGGGTTAGGATGATGGCTTGTATAGCCTATAAATACATCTCATTCTCTTGTACTAGACAACTAATAAATTATGAAATGAAAATTGCAGCCACATTTCTTGAGTGTTTTCCTAGGGTTCTTAGGATTTCTTTTATTTCTCTCTTCTACTAGGGTGATCTCCTAGCTAGATTAAAATAGAATCCTTGAATGCGATTTTGAATTCAAGATCATTTACAATTCTTAATCCTCAAGATGTGATTACCCTAGTAATTGTTATTTGTTGTTAGGTGTCTTTTTTGTGAAGAATAGGTGAGGAGTTTTTACTCTTTGTTAACTCTTCCATTAGGGGAAAGATTAGTGAATTTCTTCAAAAGGATCTAGCCCTATTTGTTAGATTTGTTCGAGGGGTTTTCTGATACAAAGACCTCATAGAAAGGACGCATTCTTAGGCAAGGATTTTGAGTTCTTCCACAACCTTGAAGGAAGTTCATATCATTTGGTATTAGAAAAAACTCCTTATGAGGTAATTTCTATCATTTACTAATCTATTTTAATTTATTGAGTTGAAGTTGCAAAGAAAATTGAAAGAAAAACAATGTAATCTGGATAATCTCGAGCATAAAATTTTGCATTAAAAGAAAGACCCAAAATGTGTATCACTTGGGAAATTTTTCATTTTCTGTGAAATTTATCTTAAATTAAACCTTGATGAGTTGGGAAGATATTCCAAGAAATTTGATGCCATTTGTAGGTGTATTGACGGAGTTACTAATAAAATGGTGATAGGTGTCAGCTATCTTTGTCTTCTGGAAATATTTTATATTCTTGGATTTTCTTTGCTTTTGTAGTTGAAATTGTCTTTGGACTTGATTTGAAAAGCTTTTTTTTTTATTTTTTATTATTGATTTGACTCTGTGCTTTTTTCTTCCTTTGAGTAGATGATCAATTCTTTGGCTCATTTCCCTTCAAACTTGTTTCATGCACTCTAGGTGTTTTTTAAAATTGCTTTAGTCTTTAGCTTCTTGTTTTTTAGGTTTCTTGTTTGAGCTTGCTTGTGAGGATTCTTTGGTGAATTGGAAGTTTTAATTCCAACAATAACCCTAGAAGGAGAGGCTATAGAAAAAGGTAAGAGGTTGTGCTTATTATATCAAAACCCTAAAAGAGACTGAGTGATACACGAGGGGTAAGTAATATTGTTTGAGAGATATATACTAAGAGAGCGGTGAGGTCCAATATTTTGTTCTTCTAACCTCTATTTTGCAGGTATTTAAATGTTTTAAAATGTATGGAGGAGGGAAAAATCATGGTGGTTATGAAAGATATAATAATAGTTATAGTTATGGTGGTTACTATGGGAGAAATGCTTACGGTAGGAGTAAGCATAAAGAGAAAAGAAATGTGAGGCCTTCCCACTATCACGAATTGAAGTTGACCCTATTTGATGTGAATCTTCAATTGATTGTAGATTTGATTCAATGCCTTCCCACGATCACCTCTTTTGATGAAGAACCTCTATTGAGGATTTTGTAGTTTCAACACTCCAATAGAAAATCTATGAGGATCTAAGCCTCATAAACCCAATATTGAGAGGCAAAACTAAGACCTCGAAACCCCAATTACACAAACTAGAAGACCTAGGATTAATTGAATCTAAGAACAAGAACTCTAAGACTCAATTAAAGAAAGGAATTAGATGATCAATTGATTCCATATATTCCACAATTTAAGGCAAACAATTGTTCACAAGCTAAGGACATTAACCCTTATCAAGCTAACTAAAAAGGGTGAAGAACCCTAAAGACAATTGGAGAGTCCTCTATTAAATTTCTGAAAAATTCATCAAAGTTAGTTACAATGAGCTTATAATTGGGTATTTATAGGCTAAGGTCTAAACCTAGCCTATATAGTGATTAATGGCTTGAAATACCCATTAAGCCCTTGATTAAAAGCTAGAAAGACAAGTTTAAATAATAAAATCCAGCCTAAAATTACGAAGGTGTATTTTTCACCTGAACCTTACCAGCAACGGTAGGGGAAAACCTACCAGACGTGATAGGGTGTTAGCTTCTAAACTGTTTCCATCCAGAGGCCTACTGGCGATGGTAGGGGCAAGTCTACCATCGGCAGTAGGTGTGCTCTTCTCCAACACTTAGCCATTTTAACATCCAATTTGCTCCCTTAAGTGATCATTGCTTGTTGTACAAATTGAGAGCAATTTGGAAGCCTTCCCTTGATCTTCAAAACCTTCAAGCTTATTCTTCAAAGCATTTTCCATGTAAACAAACATGACATTATCCACATTTCCATCATTATCTTTGATTTTATTTGTCTTTGCATTAGTGAATGGTCTATATAATAAATCTTTTGTTTCTTGGCTTTTCGGATTTACATCTTCCGTTCTCCTTTGAAAAGATTCATCCTTAAATCTTTACCTACATCAAACAAAGACATATCAAAACATTGAAGGTAGTACTAAATCAAAGTCAACCGGAAAAGTAACTATGAAAACTCTATAGCATTCAAGAATGTGCAAAGGCTCATCGCCACGGCATCATGCTTAGATTGGTCTTGGGAAGAACTTCATTCGAATCCAAGGTGACCCCAACCCAATCCTCCGAGATCAAAGACAAATTTTCATTCCAAACTTCTCGTTGTTGGCATTAACAACGTCATGATTCTTGGAAAGGATATACTTGATTGACTTCGTATTCGTCTTTTCATCCAAGCACAAAACATGACCTATAGAGAAAGGACTCAAATCAAAAGACGTTAGAAGTTTGAAACCATAGTCAACTTCAAGAGAAGAATAAAGATTAGTAGAGTAAGGAGCTTGATTGGAAGCAATCTCATTAAGGTATAAACAAATTTGCCATGAATTCCGGTCTTTTTCTTGGGTACACCTATTAAAAGATTAGCTAGTATGCTAAGTGCCTTGTTGAAGCTCTTGTGAAATCTTGTTAATCCATGGAAACTTTGCTCGTCAAATGCATTCTTGGAAATAAGCCAATCTTGGATTGCGTGCACCATATTTGTACCTACTTGGAAACCTTGAAAACTCACTACATAACCTAGAGAAGTACCATTTTTTACACAAAACTCATAATTCCCAAGGTTAGAATATAGGTTCGCATTCCTCAAAATAGACAAAACTCGACTAAAACGATGCAAATGATATGCATAAGTTTTGCTATCAATCAAGATATTATCAACATAAGCCACAACAATTGAGAAGCCATGCCTTTAAGAAACATAAGTAGTCCAAATATAAAGTCCATAGATATGTCTACACAAGGTTCTCTAGGCACATTCAAACGAATATCAAGTCCATATGGCAAAGATGTAGAGTTAGCTCTTTTATACTCTAAGCAAATAACAATAAACCTTTGTACATCTTCTTTCATGCAAACCCAAAAGAAATGTTCATGTAAAATAAAATAGGTGTTGGAATTACCAACATGATCCATCAAACCACCACAATGAGCTACTTTTTACCAATAACAATCTAGAGAAACAAGAAGAAATGCACAATTCATCTTCATGGTAAAGAACATCATCATGTATAAGGTACTCATCATTATGCACAACAAAACAAGCATCAAATATGTACTTGAATTCCTCATCACTAATATGTAATTCCTTAAACAAAACCAATTAATTGAGCTTGTAAAGTAAAGAATAAAATGTATCTTTCTGATGAAGCATTGGCTACAACATTTTCCTTACCTCTCTTGTACCAAATGACATTTAGAAACGTCTTTATGAATTTCATGCCTCTTGCACACTACTTGTTGCGCTTTTGTTGTTCTCTGAAAGATAATACATAGGGCTCCTTGTCATGAATAGCATATCTCAATGTGACTCTGGTCACCAGTTTAATTTGATGTTCCATTTCCCTCAATGGAGAGAGTCCACCGAGTTCCTCTTTGCAATAGAGAAGTGAAACCAACTCGTCTTTCCCAATGGCTTCTATGAACTCACTCTCTTTGGTAGAGAAACATCTTTTTTCTCCAATAGTATCACACAAAATGAGATAAAAAATATAAACATTAAATTTCCAACATTCCAAGATGATCTACATTTCTCTTTGGAAACCACTCCATCAAAAAATATGTAAAAATTAGAAGAATAAACAATGTATTTTCAAATTCATGTTTCAAAATGAATGCACAAGAGTTCTTTTGAAAGTTAGCACATAAAATAAACAATCTTGAAAACCAATCCTTGAAAGGTTTGGGGTAATAAAGATGCTCACCAACAAAATATTTAAAAATTCATTCAAAGGCTTCTTTTCTCAAAATAAAATTTTCAAAAGCCAAAAGATTAACTTTGAACAACTCAAGATTAGCTCCCATTTTGTTTTTAAAATATTTCAATAAAATTTCCTTGAAATGCAAATAATGAAATTGGAAAACAATGTATTTTGAAATAAAGTGTTCAAAGATGTAATAATATTTGCAAGCTTTTGCTCATTGAAAGAAAACTCAACTCGACCACTCACAAAGGGCATAAGTTGATTTAAGGAAACAAAATTATCATGATCTCCATAAAAGTATCAAGGAAAGAGGAAACATATCCAACATTCTCAACAAACTTTCCTAAACACTTATCATGTAGAATATCAAATAAAGCACCATCTAATCCAGAATGAACAACTATAGACTCAATGAAAGCATTATTTATAGCTCCAAAATCATAGCAAGAAAGATCAAACATAGAACCACTATGCAACAATGAACCCTCAAGGAAAGCATGAGAAGAAAGGCATGTAGAAGCATAAGACACAACAAGAAATAGACCACCACAAAAAGAAATAGCAAAAAGATCTCTATATATGCTCACATGAAAAAGATAAGACTCTAAAAATTATTCTCATCCCACAAAAGAAATTTCATAACACATGAGGGAAGGGTTAAGAGATAGACGTATGGGTAAATCTTAATGATAATTGCTTAGCTCTTTCTCCATGTTACTTCCTTTGTCTTCAATTCCTAGCACATAAGAAAAATAATTAGAAATATTGAGATGGCATTCATCAACTCTAGGAATTGCATAAGAATTGGAATTAAACTCTAAGAATGTTTCTTTGCTAATAAAGTTCCAAGAAAGTAAAATTGATATCAATTTTCCATGAAAACAGGTTAGAACAACTTAATTTCCTAATAAATTTCCAAACTCAAGTAGGAATTAGAAGGGAAAAAATTTATAGTCTTGATGACTTATAGGCAAGCTTTCATCTCCATTCTTGCTTGAATCTTCAAAATTCTGTACATATAAGAATTCACTAGCGAAGAAAGAGTTAGTTTCATTAGCATAGAAATTCACTTCCTCACTATTTTCAAGTATAATTATCTCTTTTTCTCTTTGCTCTTCTTTTTCACTCTCTTGTTTTTCAATGAAGCACTCATTTTCTTTTACTCTCTCACTTTTCTCAAACTCACTTCTTTCTCTTTTGAACACTCAAAATGTTCACTCTCTTTTGAAATGATAGAGATGGAATCAAGGATACATAATCTCTCTACTAATCTCTATTTTTCTTACACTCTTTCTTTTTCTTTAAAGTTATTGCACTCTTCTTTTTCAATGCTTTTCTCATTCATGTTATCACAAGAATCCTCATTAGATGTTTCTTCCACTATATGAATTACAATACTTTCTTCAACTTCCTCTTGAGCTTGTGAAAGCTCATTTACTTTTGAAAGTTCTTCAATCATTGATGGTTTCAAGGTTTATACCTTTATAACTCCTTGAGGTGACATGGAAAGTTATTTTTCTTCAGACCTTTTAGCCTTTATAATGCTCTTTTCCTTTTTCTCTTGGTCAAATATTCTTACCTTTTCTTTCAACTTCTTTGCTCTTCATAAATGTTGTGAGACGCCAAAGAATTCAAAATGAATCTCTTGCCATCTTTGGTGAAGTTTTAAGAATGCTTGTCCCTACTGTATATAACTTTCCTATCATTTATCCAAGGACTTCCAAACAATAAATGACCCGCTTGCATGGGTGCTACATCACATAACACATCATCTTTATATTTTCCTTTAGAAATAGACACCCACACTTGCTTAGCGACCTTGATCTCATCATTATCATTTGACCAATGGCATATGCTAGGCTTATGATGTTCCAGAAGAGGCAATTTCAGCTTTTCTACTAGGTACTAGCCACATTAGCACAACTACTACCATCAACAACAAGATTAGCAACTTTTCCTTCCACAAGGCATTTGAGATGGACTACATGCTTACTTTTATTCTTCCTCCCATAGACATGTTCATCATATAAGCTCTCAAAGTAAACTTCTCCACCATTACTATGTTGATACTTTTCATAACAATCATAAGGACTATGCTCATAATTATCATATCTAGTATTAACTCTTCCATAACCCCCATAATCATCATAAAAAGTATGCTAAAAAGATTTAGCATAAGAAGAGAAGTTACCAACTCCAACATATCTTCTAGAAGTGAAGTTTCAATTTTCATGGTTGTTCCCACAAGAAGCATTGACCCCACTGCCACCACCATGATAGAAATTATGTACATCTCTTGCAAACTTAGATTGATAATCCTCTTGTTTGCTCTTTGCTTCCATCCTTTTTAATGATGGATTAGACCAATCGTACTCCATTTATTTATTGTTTAAACCTGCCCAAAAAGGTTAGAAAAACAAGAAAAGGACCTCCCAATCACTCTCTAAGTGTTTACACTCTTTGATTATCACTCAATTCACTCGTGTTTAGCACTATTAATGGTCTTTATCAAGATAAGCTCATCCTCTTACCTTTTCCAAACACTCAATACTCAAGTATCTATAAGATCCTTCAACCTCTTAACCAACTCAAGCCTAGAGCAACAATCCTAAGCAAGTAAATCAATCAATGCACTTAGTTGGATAAGTGTTAAAAGAGGCAAAGTTTCAAACACTTAAGGTGTAAGAATTTCAAAGAATGTAATCTACGGAAAAGAAAAAGCAAACATCCTTGATCATCAACAAAAGATTAGAAACACACGAGGAAACAATTAGAAGTAAAAAACAAATCAATTCAAAACAATTAGGCTAAACAAAGAACATAAGAGTACTAAGACAAATTTTTCCAGGAAATAGGGGATAATGACACCTTAACACTAAAATGACCATAACGAGAAAACTACGAATCCAAATCAGATGAAACAAAATCAGGAAGAATTTAAGCACAACTGTCATTCGAATTCAATCAGTATAATACAAGATATGCTCAGATTAATCCACACTTTTTCTGCAGTCACGATGCCGCAACACATCTCATAATTCAATAAAATTGAGCAATCAATTGAACTCTAAATCGAATAAAAATTATTTTAATTGAATCCTAACTCAAAGGAGAATATCTCCATCACAAAACATCAACAAATTAGAACATAATTCAACCGAATTTCCAATTGATTTTTGGAATAATTTTTCTGTACTACTATTGTATGATCTTCATGGAAGTTTTCATAGATCATCAAGTACTTCTTCTTTTTTTTTTTCAACGAAGTTTAAACACTTAGAACACAAATTGACCTTCATTTGGAGGTTTCTCTAATATCACTTTGATGTGAATCTTTAATTGATTGTAGATTTGATTCAACACCTTCCCAAAATCACCTCTTTTGCTGAAGAACCTCTATTGAGGATTTTGTAGTTTCAACACTCCAATAGAAAACCTATGAGGATCTAAGCCTCATAACACAATATTGAGAGGCAAAACTTATTTCCAATTTCAAAGAAAGAACTGTGAGGAAACTAAGGCCTCAAAACCCCAACTACACAAACTAGAAGACCTAGGATTGATTGAATCTAAAAACAAGAACTCTAAGACTCAATTAAAGAAAGGAATTGGATGATCAATTGATTCCATAGATTCCATAATTTAAGGCAAACAATTGTTCACAAACTAAGGATATTAACCCTTAGCAAGCGAACTAAAAAGGGTGAAGAACCCTAAGACAATTGGAGAATCCTCTCTCAAATTTCAGAAAAAATCAACAAAGTTAGTTACAATGAGCTTATAATTGGGTATTTATAGGCTAAGGTCTAAACCTAACCTATCTAGTGATTAATGGCTTAAAATACCCATTAAGCCCTTGATTAATAAAGCTTGAAAGACAAGTTCAAATAATAGAACCCCGCCTAAAATTACGAAGGTATATTTTCCACTTGAACCAATTGCAACGGTAGGGGGGGGGGAACCTACCGGACGAGATAGGGTGTTGGCTTCTAAAACGTTCTATCCAGAGGCCTACCAGTGATGATAAGGGTAGGGCTACTGTTGGCGACATGTGTGCTCTTTCCCAACACTTAGTCATTTTCACATCCAATTTGCTCTCTTGAGTGATCATTGCTTGTTGTACGAATTGAGAGTAGTTTGGAAGCCTTCCCTTGATCTTCAAAACCCTCAAGCTTATTCTTCAAAGCATTTTCCATGTAAACAACCATGCCATTATTCACATTTCTATCATTATCTTTGATCTTCTTCATCTTTGCATTAGTGAATGGTCCATGCAATAAATCTTTAGTTTCTTGGCTTTTCCGATTCACATCACTGTTGCTTGGAGCTTTTGAAGCAGAAGATTATATAGAATAGGAAGAAAGAGTGATCAGGATTTTTATACCAAAGTTTTAACCCAATACTTGCAAGTGCACAAGATCAATGTAATACGGAAGTATTAGGGTATCGAACCACAGAGAAAGGTTTAACTACCTAAATTATTATCTTCCTAAATTAATTTTATGAAAAGAAGAATCAAATTTCGTTATCTAAGAATTATTCCTAAAGTAAAATAAAACTAATGAATAACGTAAATAAACTAAAACTAACGGGAGATTAACCAAAGAAATTGATTTAGAACCTTGAATCCACCACTAGCCTATATAACAATGATTTAATTTTATTTAGGAGAAAAGATTAAACATTCATATGGTGACCTAGGCTACAAGCTTCGATTCACTAAAGAAATATATTGTGCTTAAATGCATGACATAATCCATCTAACCATTAGCATGACCTTTTCATTCCTATGACATAAATCATCTAAAATTAGCATGAACTATTCAATTCTAAAACCCACAATATACTTGCAAAAGTCACATATCTCTCATACTCAAGACTACAAGAATTAAGCATGGATAAAAAATATCAATTAACCCAAATAATTATTCTACAAGAACAATCACAAAGAATTAATTGCATCAAACCAAGAACATCCCAAGATATGCAATTACATAAATAAAATAATGAATCTCTCAAAATAAAATAAACCAAAGTCACATGACTAGGGTTTCATCAAGATTCTAAAAATAAATTTAGTTCATAGCTAAAGGAAAATAAGGAACCAATTTATTAGAAGAAATCATGGCTTTATTCCTTCAACTGAAAATACTCCCGCTGCCAAATTGGAATTTTCTGCTTCTATTTCTGATTTTAGCGCGCAGCAATTTTTTTTTCTATTTTTGCTGTGTTTTTTGGAGTTCAACTGCTGCGGCTTCTTGTCCTACTTCTGCTTTAATTCCTGTTGTGCAGTTTGTGCTGCTGCTTCGGTTGTGCTGTAATTTTCGGCTACTGCAGCTTCAATTTCTGTTGCTGCTGTGGAATGTTGCCTGACTTTTGCGCTGATTTCTACTGCTTTTAGCTCTTCGCCAGGAGCTCATTCTCCTTTGGTTTCTGCACAGCAGCAGCTGCTTGAAATTGCGGCTGCTGTTGCTGCTCCTCTTCCTCGCAGATCTCCCCGCTCTCTCTCCATTTTTCTCCTTTTTAAAGCTGCTTCTCAGTAGCTCTTCTTCTCCTTCTTCTACTAGGTTTCCCCCTTCCTTTTTGGTTCCAGCCCTCTCTTTTTAGTAACTTCCCTTTTCTTCTTATTTTTTTGCTGGTCCTTTTTTCTCTTTATTTACAACAGCAGCCCCATTCTCTTTCTCTCTTTTTTTTTCTTTTTCCTTGAATTGGGCTACCTCCACTTCTTGGACTTCTCTCAATTATGGGCTTGCTTGTGGGCTTCTTTCCCTTTATCACCAAAATAAAATAAATTAAATATAATAATTATATTTAATAAATAAAAAGTTTTTAAAAGTTAATAATTAAAACTTAAGGTATTTATTTATACTAAAAATCAACTCTATCAAAGAGTTGGAGCATTATTCTACTCCTATGGTATATGGGAAGAAGACAAAGTTCCATTGGTCATAGTATCCTTTACTTCTTTAGTCCTTGATTGGTGGAAATACATTCGTGAATATAAGTAGAGAAATGGTTGGAAACCAATCACATCTTGGGGATTGTTGTAGGAATTGTTTTAGAGATAAATTTGGGATTCTTGACTATAAAGAAGAAGGAACAACCATTGGTGACTCTTGTACTTTCTTGAAGGATGAACACACTAAAATAAGGATTCTAATTATTTACATATGGAGGATACATATGAAGAAGAATCCAATGGGAGAAGGTACCAAGAGATGTTAAAGAGGGGGCAAATTAAGAAGCCATCGATTGTTGACGATCTTCAAGAGTCTTTGATCTTCCACAAGCTAAAATCCGAATTGAAAGAAGTCTAGTTGATGAACTATGTACCATTGAATTCCCTTCTACTTCATTTGAAGAGTGTGAATCTGAGAAAACTATTGTGAGCACAAAAGAAAGTGAGGGAAAGACTAAAGAGATTGAGTGCTTGATTGAAAATCATGGGAGCTTGAAAAAAGAGCAAGTGGAGAAAGAGCAAGATGAAATTGAAAAGAGTGAGGAAACGAAAGAAGAGTTGAGCTCTATTATATTTAAGAGAGATAAAAGAGAGGAAATGAGTGAGAGTTGAGACATTAATTCACCATTAAACTCACTTCCTAGTGAGGAGGTGAACTTATTTACGAATTTATTGAACCATTTCCTTGCTTGTTTTTCTCCATGTGTGCAGAAATTGGAAACTCGAAACATGAAAAACGAAGAAAGTCTTTGCTACAAGCTCTACAAAACCATAAGCTTCCTTTTTTCCACATCTTTCTTATGATTTGATTTCTTTTTCAATAATTCTAATAGTTGTTCTTTTTCTCTGTGGTTTTGCAAAGACTACCTTCGAAAATGGTGCTTTTGAACTAACTTTGAAGAATTTTGTTGGGAAAAATCTTGATTATCCTATTTCACTCAATGAATTTCTACGGAAAGATGTTTTCTAAATGATTTCTTAGTTCAAACCAAGAGTTCTTGTGTTAAGCCTTTGAATCATGCTTCTGGAGGAACCTTGTTTTACCATTTACCCTACAAGGAGCTCTTGAATGGGTTGTTTTTAAAAGAGAATTTGAAGTTCTTCAAAGTTTAATGATTAATTAATGTTGTTTTTTCTTGAATATATCCCTGGATCTATCTTGGAAGAGTATACATCAAAATTTCTTGATTTACCATCTTCTCTTCAAGGAAATGTTTTGGAAACGTGACTTAGCAAAAAGAAGAGTTAACACCTCTTAGGATTTTCATGAGCTTTACTTGTTGATTGGAAGTGTTGATCTTGAAATTCCTTATTTAGAACCGTCGTTTAATGAATTTAGAAAGTATTTTGATGATTCTTTAAGAGAGAAAGGAGAAAGAATTTGGCATTTTCGTTTGCCATTTGAATAGTTATATTGGGAGTTTGATATGGGAAAGGAATTGCAAATTGATTTCAAATTCTCCTATGCCAAGTCTTTGATTTTCAAAAGAAAACTTCTAGCTAAAGGTGCCTATTGTTTTGAAACTCTTGTTGCTAAAACTTCTTGGAATCTTCTGTGTTTTTAGAGTTTTGAATGTTTTACTTATCAAGAATCCATGAATGGATTTTGAGGAATGTTAAGCATATAAGCTTGAACTATCATTTTCTTTTCATAGAATGTTGCTTTGAAACATCTTTTCCTTATAGTTCTTTAAACTTGTTAAAGAGAAATTTCATTGATCCTGGCTTTCTTGATTTCTTTAATGTTCAATCTTTTACTTGGATCCTTGGAAACCAACATCTTTTGAACTTGTGGAATCTTAAACATCCTATTCTCTAAGTTCATTCTATGAGATTCCATAAAAATGTTAGCTTTGAATTTCATTGGCCATTCAAAGACTTTGGGGAGTTGGATTTGAAAATATGTTTTTGATGGGAAATGACCTTTACATTCTTATTTGTAACCTTTTGAAACAGAGTCATTTCCATCCTTCTGGAGTTGTCTTTATGTCATCCGTCTATCATCATCTTTTAAAATTCATTCAGTAAATTGACTATGTTCTCCATTTTCCATATCATTTGCCTTTCAAGGATCTCTATTGTGAGAATGTCTTTGAAGAATCGACAAGAAGGTTACTCTTTTAGAATCGTATTTTAAATCTTAGAAACTCCTAAGGGTGCACTTATTGTTTGGAATCTTAAACCCTGGCTTAAATTCTTGTTCGTAATTCCAAAACCTTTTGAAAACTTAAGTTTCTACTCTTATCTTCCATTCAAAATGTTTTTAGCATTAAAGTTATTGTTTGGATGCATTTACATGATTTCCTTTTTCTTCTTTATGCTCTTCTTGATAGAAATCATGTAAGGCTTCTGTGGTGTGGTCATCTCTTCCTTGGATGAACATGTTTTATATCTCTTTTTACAAATTTGTTATGAGCTTCACACACCTTTTAAGGAAGAGTTGAATATTTGGTCTTATTTGCGCTTGTCCTTCAAATCTTTTCAAAACTTATGCTTAGATTTTCATCGTCCTTTTAAAGAAGTTTTGGAATCATTTGTCAAAGTGCCTAACAACAAGATTTCTATGTTTTTGTTTGTGCTCTTTTTTAAAGAAATATTGTAAAGCATGTGTGGTATGTGCTTACATCTTCCTTGGACGAACTTTTCTTCGACTTCTATGGTTCTACTTCTTTTGATTTTCATAAGACTTTCAAGGAAGTGTTAATTTTTTGGTCTCATTTGATGTTTGGAATGTTGGTATACAAACTTGAACCAAAATTTGTTCATTCTTGTCAAGCTCTTGAGGGATTATTGATAATATACTTGGCATGGTTCTTTTTGTTGCATTAGTTGATTATACCATTTCTAATGTAGCCCGCCTCGCTTGGTTGAATGAAGGTACGGATTCGAGCATGAATCCTTCTGAAGATAGGCGGTATGATATGATCCCGGAACTGGATGAAACAGTAGAGGTCACGAAAGGATCATTCACAAGATCAAAGGCGAAAAACAAAGATAAAGCCTTCATTAACTTTCTAGAAAACTCTTTAAGGATTATAAAATAGTAAAGTATGTTTGAATTGGAGTTTATCAAATTATTAAAGAAAATCATCACATTTGGATTGCGTTCCAATTTTGGCACACTTTTGTAAATAAAGCATAACTCAATGAGATGATTCAAGCTGATTTGAAGAGATAATAGAAAGTACAACAACTTTGATGAAGACAACAGGAACTGAATCGAACGTTTAAAGGTCCAAAAAACAGGATGGATCCAGAAAACCCAACATAGGTAGCTTCTGTCCGAGTTTTGAGGGATAAACTTTATGTTTTTGTATTTTAATTTCGGTTTTCTTTTATTCCAAGCTTTTAATCAACTGGCTTGTTTCCCAAATTACCCCTTAGACATTAGCTAAATTACTAGGGTGTGGATGATGGCTTGTATAGCCTATAAATACATCTTATTCTGATGTACTAGACAACTAATGAATTATGAAATGAAAATTGCAGCCATTTTTCATTACATTTTCTTGCATATAGTTACCACTTTTTAATTAATTCAGTATTTAGATTCAGACTTCAAATTTCAAATTCAGTATTAAAACTTAAAATTCAGAATTCAGAACTTTAAACAATTTAGACTTCAGACTTCATTTTCAGTTTTATCAAACGGACCCTAAATCATAAAGAGCTTAGTTATAAAATATAAAAGGTTACTTTAACTAATACTTTTATTTGAATGATAAGAAGAAATACTATGGACCTTTAATATTATTCAATATTTTTTCATTCTAATTGTTATAAATATTTATGTATACATTGGTTAAATATAATAAATATTATATATAATAGGAATTAAATAGAAAATTTTGGAAGAAAGTGCGACTTGTATATTTTTTTTTGAGATAGAGACGAAATAGTGTTTATATAGAGACAAAATAATTATATGAGTATCTACCTCGTTTATAATTCGTCTCTCTATTTTTGCCAGATAATTGAAAAACCAAAAACTTAGAATTTGAGGGTATTTCAACTTAATTGGAGAGGGAATGCTTCCTCTCCAGTAGTCCTCCATAATATTCCTAAAGGCAAGGGTTCCTGAACTTTAAACACTTATAATATTCTAATCTCTTGATTGCCTCCTCTCTCGTCCACCTACCCTTCTCCTCACCACTTCTCCTTGCCTCTTCTTGTCACCAATCCACCATTCTCCTCTCTCGTCTTCTATCAAAATTATTTTGTGGCCATTTGATTTCACGAAAATAGAGGAGTTATTTTATGAGTCCTTGATGGAATTTCAAGAAGAAAAACCCTCACCAATTGGTAGTTTCTAGACCTGAGCTAGGGCTTGCGGTATGACTACTTTAGTCCTCTTTTTGTTTTTGTTTTTTTTCTACTACTTGTTTAGTAATTTCAGTTTTCGTTTTGTTGTGAGTTGGAGGAAATCTCTTAAAAGAATTGGGTTTTAACACTTGCGTTCTTGAAGAACTCTGCTCAAAGATAAGTTTTTCCCTTTTTCTTTTCTAAATGTTGAATTAATGGCCACAATATTTTTGGGATTCTCTATATTACCCTATGATGAATATGAATTTGGATCTTCAACATTTCTATTGGGTTTGGGTCTTTTTTTGTTTGATGGGATGCCATGTGGACCAACCTCTTAGCCCACATTTGTGTGACCCTCACTTATCTCCCAACTCCTCCATTTACTCCCTCATTTAATCCTTCTTTACACCCTTGGTCTCTTCCCATTTCTTTTTTACCGAAGTCCCTCGATTCTTCCCCCTTCCAACTAAACTATTGGCTTCTCTCTCTCTCTCTCTCTCTCTCTCTCTCTCTCTCTCTCTCTCTCTCTCTCTCTCTCTCTCTCTCTCTCTCTCTCTCTCTCTCTCTCTCCCCCCTTTGAATAGTCCACTAAAAATAGTCTTTATCTTTACTCTAATTTTCAATCTTTCCTCTCTTCCTCCCTTCTCTCCTTGGTTGCCTCTTGAGTCTTCTTTTGCCTTTCTTCTCTCCACTCCTCTAGTGATACTCTTTTCTGCCTTTGTGCGCCTCTACTAGAATCTCGATAGCACACTGAGCTTGTTTGATTTCCTTGAGTATCTTTCGGAATTAGAGTGATTATTGAGAGATTATTTAGAGGGTACCTTTTGGGCCTGTTGCGGACTGATTCTCAAAAGTTGTTTCACACTGATTTATTATTATTTTGTTATTCCCTTCTTTCACTATTTTATTTATAATCTTAGGAAGATCTTGCAATTTATCTATTATATTTTTTAATAGATAGGTTATTATTTTATTATCATCAATTAGGTTGTAATATAAAGTGGTGGTTCGTGGTATAAGAGCATTTGTTGTTCTCTCTATCGATCTATTGAGTTCAAAGTGAACTCCGCCGAGAACCGTGAGTTCTGCATTAGGGAAGTCTTCTAAGATCTCATCTTTTATTTTCCATGATTTTTTTTTAATTTGTGGTTTCCTGGCCACTTGAATTTGAAAACCAAAACCTAAGCCTGACAAGAATCCTATTGAGATTGTTTGTATATGTTTCTCGGTGTTTTTTTCTTTAAAAAACTTTTTTTGGTAGTGTAATTTTATTTTTCAATCTTGTATCTTTTTTTGTTTTTTGTTTGCTACTATTCGGTTTCTGTTCATTTTATTTATTCTACCATTTTTTCTGTTTAGGTATTCTGATACTCTGTCTGTTTATGTTCTGCAGTTAATTTTTATTCTACTTGCATTTTTTTATAGCTATATTGATGTATTTTTTTATGAAATTTATGTTATTTTGTTATGTTGGTCAGCTTGCCGTCACTTATCTGAAATTTCTTTCTGTTCTAATTATTATTATTCGGTTGGTTGGCTCACTGACACTTATCTTTAATGTTTTATACTGTCTATTGGTATTTTTTTACTGTTTTAAGCACTTTAATTTTTGGCATGCCGCCATATTTGTAATTTTGTGTCTGTTGGCTTGCTGCCAATTTTTTTTTGTTCTCTATTCTCTTTTATTTTTCATATTTTTTGGTTCTGTCTACTCTTTGTGGTTCCAATGGCTACTGCTAGATTAAAAACCGATAATATGATGGTAAAAACAATTTCAATATTTGAAGAATAAAAATGAGCATCGTTTTAATACAAAACAAACTTTTAACGGCTATTTCAAAACCTGAGGATTATCCTGAATCCTTGAAGGATAAAAGTTTTTAAAAGAAAAACTTGATTCTGCAAAAAAGTACAATTGTTTTCCATCTATAAGACATTGTCATTAGAGAAATTAGGGTTTTAATCACTGCTAGAGATATATGGCTTAAACTTGAAAATATGTTTTTGAAACATTCTATTTCAAACAAAATTTATTTAAAAGAGCAGTTGTTTAGTTTTAAAAAGTCACCTTCAAAATCTCTTGAAGATAACTTAGATCACTTAAACAAAATTGTACAAGATTTGCAAGATGGGGGTGATGATATTTCTGAAGAAATGTTTCTATTATTTTTTTAAATTCATTGCCTGAATCTTTTGTTGATATCAAAACTGCAATTAAATATGGTCATCAAAAACTTGTTCTTTGTGATGTAAAATCTGCTCTTAGGACTAGAAATCTAGATCTTAAGGAAGAGAGTAAAACTAATAGTGAAAATCTTTATGTTAGTGGTAGACCTAAGAAAAAGGAATTTTTTCGTCATAAAGATATGCCTAAAAGTAGAGGTAGATCTAAGTATAGAGAACCAAAAGATAGGGTCAAAAGTAAAGTAAAATATTTTTACTATAATAAAGCAGGACATGTGAAAAGTAAATCTTTTAAAAGATTTCGTGATGAGAAAAATGGAAAATGGGGAAATGCAAAATATACTGCGAGTGGGAACAAACTTCTTGAGGCTGATAACAATGGCAACTCTATGTATTCAGAAGTTTTATGTGCTTCTCACTCCTCTACTGTATCTGATGATTAGATCTTTAATTCCTGCTATTCTTATCACATATGTCCTAACAAGAATTGGTTTTCTAATTTAAAACCTTTAGAAATCGGGAAAGTTTTCATGAGAAACAATGAGTTTTGTCCAATTAAAGGAATAGGATCTGTTTCAATTAAAATGTTTGATGGTGTTATTAGAACACTTTTCGATGTTAGGTATGTTCCAAGTCTTAGGAGAAACCTCATTTCTCTTGGCATTCTCAATGACGCTAGTTCTACATACAAATCTAGAAATGGTCATTTATCTGTTTGCAAAGGCTCTTTAGTAGTCAATTAAAGGAGTTAAGATATCTGGTCTTTACTTTAATTGGTCAAATTGGTTTTGAACCTGCTGCTATAGTGTCTAATCATGATGATAATATGCTATGGCATAAACGAATCGGTCATATAAGTGAAAAAAAGGTTTACAATCTCTTAGTAAATAAAATCTTCTTGATGGATGTAAAATTCATTCATTTAATTTTTGTGATCACTATGTTTTAGGAAAACAAGATAAATTGAGTTTTTCTGTTGGCACACACAAATCTACTGCTATTTTATATTATGTGCACTGTGATTTGTAGGATTCTGAAAAGGTGCCCACATGTAGTGGAAATGTTTATTTTCCATTTATTGTGAATGCTTTTTCAGGAGATGTTTGGTTTTTCTTATTAAAAACTAAAGATCAAGCTTTTGAAAATTTTAATGAATGGAAAACTTTGGTTGAAAATCAAACTAATACGAATTAAAGTTTTAAAGAACCAACAACGGTCTTGAGTTTTGCAATAAAAACTTAAATGATTTATGTGCTAAATGTGATATAACTAGACGTAAAACTGTTAGGTATAATTCTTATCAAAATGGTGTTGCTGAAATGATGAATAGGACAATTATGGATAAAGTTGGATGTCTCATGTTGTCTTCTGGCATACCTAAACCGTTTTTGGGCAAAGATGTTAGTACAGCTATTTATTTAATTAATCGATCCCCTCAACTGCCACAAATTTTAAAATTCTGATGGAGATATGGTCTGGTTCGCCACCAATCTTGTCTCATTGTAGAGTCTTTGGTTGTACCGCTTTTGCTTACCAACGAGAAGGTAAACTCGACCCTATGTCTAAAAAGTGTATCTTTTTTAGCTATCCCAGTGGTGTTAGTTTTTAATGAACCTGGCATAACTTGTCTTAAAGATAAAACTGTTCCCACTATTACAACTGATCAACCCTTAGTCAGGGAAGTCCTAAACGAGGTGGAGGACGTTCCTAGGATTGTTTCTAACCCAGAATCTGAGAATTAATAGGTAAGTTCAAATTAAATATCTGCATACAGTATTGGGCCTGGGTCAGAAAACTCTGACAATGATGATGATACTATCGAAGCACAATCTTAGGCTTTAAATGACTACCAGTTAGTTAGAGATAAGCCTAGAAGAGTCTCTAAGAAAAACGTTAGATATGGTTATTATTATTGTATCTCTTATGTTTTAGTTGCTGCATATTTTATTGAAGAAAAAGAACCTATATGTTTTGATGAGACTCTTAGGAGTCCTAATTCTAAACTGTTGATGCATGCTATGGATGATGAGATCTCATCTTTGCATAAAAATAAAACATGGATATTAGTTCCTAAACCAAAGCAGAAATTAGTTGACCACAAATGGATTTTCAGAATTAAAGAATCAGATTCTGAAAATGAACCACCTAGATTCAAAGCTATGTTAGTTACAACAGGTTTTTGTCAACAAGAAGGCATCGATTTCAATGAAATATTTTCTCTCATTGTCAAATATAAGACAATTAGGATCATGCTTTCTATTGTTGTTTTCTTTGAACTTGAGTTAGAACAACTTGATGTTAAAACGGCTTTCTTGCATAGAGATCTTGATGAAACAATTTTTATGAAACAACCTCCTAGTTTTGAGGTTAAAGGCAAAGAAAATTATGCATGTTTACTCAAAAAAAGTCTCTTTATGGACTTAAACAGTCCCCGAGACAATGGTATATAAGCTTTGATACCTATATACACAAATCTAGTTTTAAAAAGAAGTTGTTATGATATTTATATTATTGTGGTAATTCTGTTGATGATGCTGGGTATCTCTTACTCTATGTTGATGATATGCTAATTGCATGCAAACAAAAGACAAACTAATCAAACTAAAAACTCCTTTAAAAATAGAATTTGATATGAAAGATCTAGGTACTACATCTAGAATCTTAGGAATGAACATTTTAAGAAATCAAGAAAATCACTCTTTAACTATTTCTCAAAAACCTTTCTTAAAGAAAATTGTTTCAAAGTTCTCTATGAACTCTTGCAAACCTGTTTCCACTCCTTTAGCAAGTCATTTAAGTTATCTTCTAAAAATTAACCGAAAACTGATTTTGAAAAGAGTGAAATGGCTAATATTCCTTATAGAATAGCAGTTGGGTCTGTCATATATTTATTGATTTCTACACGACCTGACATTGCTTTCTCTATGAGTCTTCCTAGTCGTTTTATGTCCAATCCTAGAAAGGATCATTGCACTGCTTTGAAATGGCTTTTGGGGTATCTTATCAGTACAATTGATAGAGGATTGAATTTCTAAAAAGGGTCAAAAATCTTTTGATAATAACATACGTAGATTTTGATTTTGCCGGCAATAAAGATTTTCGAAAATCTACAACTGCCTACTTCTTTACAATTGCTTGAAATCTCAGCTGCAGTTTGTGGTTGTTTTATCAACCACAGAAGCTGAATATATTGCTTCAACTGAAGTAATTAATGAAGGAATTTGGATTCAGAGACTTTTGTTCAAGTTAAATCTTCTACAGTGAAAAGCCACCATTTTTACCAACAGTTAAAGCTATCTATATTTGCGTAAAATTATGTTTATCATGATCGCACTAAGCACATATATGTGAAATATCACTTTATTAGAGAAAAGGTCACTAATAGCATAATAGATATAAAGAAAATAAACACAAAAGAGAATTCAGCTGATTTTGGAACAAAAATCTGTTGCTGCTAACAAGTTTGCTCTTTGCAAAGATTTGTTCCATATTGATTCTGGTTAATTTTTTTTAACTATTTCAATCTTGTGTTCAAGGTGGATTTTGTTGGATTAATGCCTACAATATTTTGGGCTTCTCTATATTACCCTATGATGAATATGAATTTAGGCCTTCAACCTTTCCATTGGGCTTGGGTTTTTGTTTATTAGGATGCTAGGTAGGCCAACCCCTTAACCTACCTTTGGTGACCCTCACTCCTTTCCCAACTCCTCCATTTACTCCATCGTTAATCCTCCTCTGACCATTGGTCTCTTCCTATTCCCTTTTGACTGAAGTCCCCTCAGTTCTCTCTCTCTCTCTCTCTCTCTCTCTCTCTCTCTCATGGTCCACTATAGATAGTCTTTATCTTTTTACCCTAATTTTCAATCTCTCCTCTCTTCCTCCCTTCTCTCCTTGCCCGCCTCTTGAGTCTTCTTCTGCCTTTCTTCTCTTTACTCCTCTAGTGATACTCTTTGCTGCCTTTGTGCACCTCTACCAGAATCTCGACAGCACACTGTGCTTATCTAATTTTCTTGAGTATCTTTTGGAGTTAGAGTAATTACTGAGAGATTATTTAGAGGGTGCCTTTTGGGCCTCTTGAGGACCAATTCTCTAAGGGTGTTTCTATTCTTCCCTTCTTTCACTATTTTATTTGTAATCGTAAGAAGATCTTGTAATTTATTTGTTATATTTTGTAAGAGATAGGTTATTATTTTATTATCTTCGATTGGGTTGTATATAAAGTGGTGGTTCGTGATTCATGTTCCTAACACTTAATTCCTTGAATTGGGTTCTATTTAGCTTCTTGAATTATTTAAATCTTTCTTTTTTTTTAGGGGAGGGGAGGGGGGAAGTGAAATCACCATTGAGGTTTTAATCTAGAAAGCAATGAAATTACTATGCATAGAGATAAGATTTTTCTTGGGTGAAAATTAATTAATGCATGATGTATGATATTTGATGATATATTTGGAATGGTATGTTACTATATGAAATAATTTTGTAATATTTCTCCTGTTTTTGGATGTGAAGTTTCCCAAACTTGTGCATTATATGGGAACTTGAAGGTTTTCTAGTGATATTGTTTAATTCATATGCATAGAGTTAGCTAATTGTTTTTGGAAAAATCTAGATACAACGATTAAAAGAATTGGAGAAAACTGTCTCTTTGCAACCAACAAATATATATTTTCTGCCTCAAAGCATCGCTTTGATTATCCTAATTAAAATGTAGGTGGAACATTGTACATATATTTTCCAAGCTCATATTTATTTTTTACTTATTCATCTCTATCTTGTGGGGAAAGATTCTGCCTATGGATTTTGGAGCCTGGTTTTTGTAATGAAAACTTGTTGCAACAACTGACGAACACTTATCTCTTCTTAAGGTTATTCTTTCTTAAAATACAGTAAACAATTTTTTGGTTTTATTTGTTCTTGTAGAGGGATGGACTGTTTATATTAAAATAATCCCAAATCAATCCACTGTGATCTAGAACCTTTATAAGTTTTCTTCTTGCTTCTTTACTTCTATGTTTTCACTTTAAACCTACAAGCAAAACTGTTTTGGGCCTTTACTACTATTATCTTTCAATTAAGTAGATAGTGTTATGTGTAAGTGCTAGACTAGTGGTTTGATCTGAATCCCTTTTGGTTAAGTCAATGTGAGGAATGGGTTTTGTCAATCCAAAGACAAATTCTAGGAAATATATATCCATTTTGTAGTGGTGTGATGTGTGAATAACATAGTCCAACATGGAAATATAGAGTTTTTGTTTTTTGGTATGTCTCCCAATTGGACACACTGATGGAAATATAAAGCTAGTCAAAATTTCAACTTAGAAAATTGGATTTGGTCCTAAAGAAACAGTTTCTGCATTTATTGTGTTCAACCAAAAATTTTGTATGTCCATTTCATTTTTTTCAAAGGCTTTGATATTCTAGTTATCCAACAAGTGTTCTATGGTATTAGTTCTTTTATTAGTTTTATTTGTATTATTTTAAAATTACGAGGTACAAAGTTATGTTTTTGTTGCTATAACTACAAACTTGAATCTACCTCTTTGCTCTATTTTTTCTTAAACTGAAATTTACTTACAGAATCAGTATTACAAGACTTGGAACTGTTTGATTGTCACTACTTATTTTACTCACCAAGCATATTGTTCTTTGACATACTTTATATGTGATAGACATGCTTCAGAAGCTAATCTTTTTTATGTCTTCTACTATAGATAATTGATGGTTTCCTCAATTTTTCTACAAAGCAAGATGCAAAATCTTGTATATGCTAAAAAAGTGCCTCATCCATTTCGAGCTCCTACCTGTTTTATGCCCATGGCCTCAAGGAGTATGCACATTTTTCCTCAAAAGAGTTGAAGAGGGAGCATCAGTCACACATAAATGAGATGCACCAAATTTAGCAAGCACAATATCAAAAGCTATGCACTTGGTTAACAGTTTATCATATGATATTCATACTTGAGAGAGTTGTGATGGTACTGATGCTTCTAAGGATAGTGATGATTAGGATGTGTATTACCGTTGTTGGTGTTATGTGTATATTTATTTTTTAACTTAAGTCGTTATGGGCAATTTTGATATCAACTATGGGTATTTTGTACTTTAGATATTAGACATATACGTTAATATGAATTGTTTAACTAAATTTGTTATAAATGGTTTTGTTTATGATTTATGTTCATATTATGGTTGATTTTTTGAGTTTTTTTTTTATGTAATTGGCACGGTTTTTAAAACAAGGTACTAAACTGGCCAACCTTTTTTTTTATTCTGGTTAGGGCCATAACGCACAATGGTTGTGCGTTATTTCCTATGATAACGCATATTAACTGTGCATTATCTATAATCAGCAGTTAAATCTCCTAATTAACCTTCACTAAATGATGTGGAGCTTCATTAACTGACGTGGCATTGATGTGGTAGTGGGGTGGTTGAGCTGGATGATAACGCACAGTTATTGTGCGTTATTGAGAGCAATAACGCACAGTCGAGATGTGTTATTATGATAAATAACACACATTTTCTGTGCGTTATCAAGGTATTAAGACCTACTCTAGCCGCCTCCTCTTCTCTTCTTTTTTTTTTTTGGTAATCACGCCGCAGCCCTTTCTTTTTCTCCCTTCCCACTGCGTTATTGCCGCTGCTACTATTGTATCTATCTTCTCCTTCCCTCCCTCCTCTTCTACTCCGGCATCTTCTTCCCAGTCCTCTTTTTCTTTTGTTCCTTCCGCTGCTGCCGCCTTCGTTCCGCTGCTGTTGTTCGTCGCTGCTGCCTTGTTCGCCGCCGCTGCTGTCTTCCCTTAGTTTCTCCTCCTTCTCTTATTTCGGTAAATTTCTTATTGTCTGTAATTATTTTAAGTTTTTTGTACACTATGTGATAATCTCTATTGCTTTTTGTATGAAAATTGTTGTTTGTTGTGGTTTGTGAATAATTTTTATGAATTTTATTTAGATTACCGATCTGCAATTTTTTATAGTTTATTTTTCTTGTTAGGATTCATATGATTATGTTAGAGTTGATATTGGTAAATTTGTACATATTTGTTTATGCTATTAATGTAGTTGCTTCTATTGAAAATGTGATTTGTTGAAATGGGTGACTTGATATATGTTATATAATTTATTTTTGTTTTTGTCATAAATTGTGATTTGTTAAAATGGGTAATTTGATATATGTTATATAATTTATTTTTGTTTTTTCATAAATTGTGATTGTTTACTTTTTGTAAAATATTGTTAGTATGTTTATATTGTTCCATTAATTCCATATAATCTTGTGTTGTTAGTATTTATATAATTTTATGTTATTAGCATTTAAATTTATGAAGACTTTTATTTTTTTTTTAAAAAAACAAAAACATAGAATAAACCATAAATCCCTAAACTGTAAAACTCTAAAACCCTAAAAAAGAATTCCTAAATCGTAAAACCTAAACTATTAAATATAGTATTTATATGATTAAAACCTAAAACTTTAAAATACAAAATATAGCATTTAAATTATTAAAACTTTAAAATCCTAATATTAAAATCTTAATCCCTGAAACCTAAAGCCTAAACTATAAATATAACATTTATATGATTAAAACTCTAAAATCCTAAACCATAAATCATAAACACTAAACTTGATATATTAAACACTAAACCTTAAAACTCTAAACTTTTTTAGACTAAACCCTAAAACCCCAAACCATGAACATTCGAAATTGTGTAATAATAATGTACTTTAAATTTGTACTTGAAGTTTTAAACCCATGAAGATTTAAACTTTGAAAGTGTATAACCCTAAATCGTAAAACCGTAACATTGAAAATCTAAAACCCTAACATTGAAACCCTAAATCATAGACCTTAGAAAGTGTGTTATAACACTTTATTATAACATTGGAATTCTAAAAACCCTAAATCCCTAAACTATGAAACCGTAAATCCTAAAATAATTTAACCATAAGTTTGGAACTATATTTTATTCAAATTTTTTTAATTTAAATGCTAAACCCGTGAACATTTAAAACTCTCAAACCGTAACACTGAAACCCTAAAAACCCTAAACCCTACACGACTAGGGTGTGCAATAATACTTTACTGTAAATATTCTAATTTTAATTCTAAATCTTATTGATAAATTTAGATAGTTTATACCCCAAACTGTAAATATTCTAATTTTACTATAAATAATGTAGATGGAAGAAGTCCCAGCACACGTGTATCCGGGTCCCATAATCCCTGATGTATTGACGAGACAGCATAAGCATAGGTGTGGGTTGATATGGAGTGGGGATCATGAGACATCTATT
Organism: Catharanthus roseus; assembly: GCA_028651295.1. Taxonomy (NCBI): domain Eukaryota; kingdom Viridiplantae; phylum Streptophyta; class Magnoliopsida; order Gentianales; family Apocynaceae; genus Catharanthus; species Catharanthus roseus. Next base: position 23,096,591 of record JAPQWS010000153.1, on the reverse strand, counting down.
ACTGATCTATAGTGTAGACGTTTTGGCAGAAATCTATTTCAGGCATATGGTGGAGCTCCTCGTAGATTGATAAATGTTATTAATAGGACAGGATTAGGGGAGTTTTTAGATGTGTTTACATAGGTCTTGACCACGCTCTTATTACTGCTTTAGTTGAGCATTGGAGGTCTGAAACCCATACATTCCACCTGCCTTGTGGTGAGGTGATTGTAACTCTACAGGATGTACACATCTTATGGGGTTTAAGGATAGAGGCTTGTCTATTACAGGTTCTAGTTGGAGTGTACACCCGAAGCAGTATTGGATTGAGGTGATCGAGAGATTAATTGGTGTGCGGTTATCCCTTACTTTTTCAGATACAAGGTTAAGAAGGAACCTCTAGAGGCCTGGATCTTGAGAGAGTTTACCAGATCAGAGAACGATGATGACCTAATCTTGCATTCCTGTGGATTTATTCTCTTACTTCTTGGAGGTTATATGTTCCCTGATTTATCGGGTAGCTTGGTTCACTCCGCTGCCTCAATTTGTTGGAGGATTTTGAGGCCATGGCCACTTACATTTAGGGTAGTTGTGTATTAGGTTTTTTATATAAGCATCTGTGCACTACAACTTTAGGGGGTGCACAACAGATGGGAGGGCCCTAGTCTTACTTCAGATTTGGGCTTTGTCACGTATTCTTGTATTGCGGCCTCAGCTACTCTTGGTCACGTATTCCTGTATTGCGGCATCAGCTACTCCGCCATATTCAGCCAGACTCTCTTGCTCCACTTGGTGTTATGTGGTGCACATTGTTTGACTGCAGCCAGCTGCCGACTCACGTGCTGCTTACATATAGAGATTAGTTAGATTTCATGCAATTCGATCAGGTCCAGCTTTAAAATATTTTAGTTTAGGGTTTTATAAATAATTAAATAATTGTTATTTAAGTATTTTAATTTGCTGAACAGTTTGTATGGCTGTCCTATCATGACCGTGGACTAGTTCTATCTGACTTGTGGCGGGCAGAAGTGCCACTAATATGTTACGAGATAGTGGAGTATCACCATCCCGTACGTGTAATGCAATAATTTGCACGTGATCAGCCTATACTTGCTCCATGTGATATTCGGCTTGATCTGCATCAAATACAACTGAGAGGAAATGATCACACATATTGGGCGACACATCATGCTCGCCATGTGGAGGTTTGGCAATAGTGGAAGCAGTATATTAGGGATGGCCCTGCGTTGCCAATTAAGGATTTATCATCACCTAGAGACGATTACATTAAATGGTATCATGATATTACCCGAGTCTATATCGGCAATCCAGCAAATCGTGATACTTGGACCATTGTATAGCAGTCTGCTGGGGTCGACAGACGGATGATGGTAAAAAAAAATTTTATTTATTTTTTATGCATTTCATTGACTTATAATTGACATCTAACTATTTTTTTTTTAGACTTCCATGCTATAGGAGGTAAATGACATGGCTACAGGGGTTATACAGGGACTACTATCATCTCCGACACAGATTGCTAGTTTTACAAAGAAAGTCCAGACCATCATCCACAGGTGCATAGTTTCTATCAGTGGTATCTTTGGTTGCACTCCATCTTAGCATGATATTCAACAGACTTTTCCAGTACAGCCATTGCGTTGCCGTCCCCAGGAGCCCGTACCGGATCGTGGTGCTCGTGGAGTTAAGATGGGCGCTCGTAAATTACCTAGCGGCAGGGCACGTAGAAGTCGCGCTCCTGCCCCTCCTCATCCAGGAAGACGAGGACATGCAGACCCCTGATATGGAGGAGAGAGAATTGAGGGATCTAGAGGACGTGGACGTGGAAATCTAGGGTCTTATGATCATTGTGAACCGTTTGACAGCCCAAATCTAGATATGCCAACTTTTAGTTTGGCTTTGACTCCACTTGCGCAGTCACATCCAAGTGGATTGGGCACATCATACGCAGCTCCCCCTCCAAGTATAGTGGGTTCTTCAATTCAGGCACCTCTTTCTCTGGGTTTCGGGTTTTCTTCATTTCAGGCGCCTCCCTATCCAAGTTTAGGGTTTTCTTCATTTTAGGCACCTCCTCCTCCGGGCACCGCCGGTTCATCTACACCCCATATGCTTATATCTTATGCATCTTTATCCGATTCAGATGAGCATGATGATGAGTGGTGGGATGACATGACACCAGCACAATAGCTTAGATTTGGTCATCATGTTGGGAAGAAGACTACTAGGTTCACGCCATCTGATTAGCCCTAAGGTTTTTGAGTTTAGGGTTTTTAGTTTTTTATGGTTTTGTAAATTATTTCTTTAACTTTAGAACCCTTCACCCAGTTAAAGTTGTATTATTTTGGGATTCGGAGATTGCAAGAGATGCGTATGGTCCTTATTTCACTGGATTGATGAAGAAAACTTGGACCTTGAACCGAATGGTATCACATGTCGAACTTGTTAGAAAAATATTGAAACATCAAGATATAGATCTCAATCTTTGGAGCGTTCGAATGACAATGAGGGTGCCTTTATTCTATGAAGAGAATCATATGTTTTATTTTACTTTATATAGCATGAACAACGATAACAAAATGCGTTATCTTTGGACCATTGCACCAAACTTAGCGAAGGAAAGGATTTAGGTACTCGTTGAATTCATTCCGATCCAACCACAGATTGTTTCACTAATACATGACACAAATACCATAAACATGATGCAACATGTCACAGCAATAACACATATGGTTTCTGATGAACTGTCTATGTTGTACCCAACTGTTGATAAATACGATGATGAAAACGACCATTCTAACGAAGATTATGTCGTATCTAGTGAATCTAAATCAAACGTTAACACTGCCGTCGAGGAAGAAGAGGTACAAACTTCCGTTTGAAAACATAGTGACTCAATAGGAGAGTAGCGAATAGTTCAGCAGCACCAGGTATAATTACACACAGTCTAGAGCATTCCTAGATATGGGCTCGGGTGAGTCGATAGATGACCTTATCGAATCTGGTACCCTAAGATTCCTCAATTGGAACAATTTGATGATTGATATTCAGTTAGACATGAGATTCCTTGACAAAGTGCAAGCAATATAAGTGCAGTTCAGAAGTGGTCGATTCAGATAGGCCGAGAATACAGAGTTGTGAAAAATAAAAATGATCAATAGACAGCAAAATGTTACCATCACAGTGACTCTAATTACTGTTCAAGGTACATCTGCATAAAATAAAATAAAAAAAGCAACGTATGGTCATTTGGAATAACCAGATTCATCAAGGAACACACATGCCTTGTACAGGCTCAAAAAAACAAGCATAAAAACATGTCTTCAAAATTTATTTCAATGTCAATATCGCACCTTGTTGCCAACGATCCAAAGATACCTGCCTCAAACGTCATCCAAGAAGTGCAAGTATTATTTCAAACGGGTTGTACGTACAAGAGGACACGGTATGCTAAAAAATTTGCAGTGGAGAGGGTTTACGGCTGCTGGGAGACAACTTTTAATATTCTACCAAAATATCTACAAGCAATGCAAGATTCAAACTCAAGGACTGTCTTCAAGTTTTTGCATCACAGAACAAGCAGTCCCCAAAACTATGTTTTCAAATTTCCTTTTCGGTGTTTCTTGTATTTTATAGACAGATTTCAATATTGTCGGCCGGTGATTTCTGTGGATGGCACTCACCTACGAGGACCATATAAGAGCGTACTGTTAATTGCAAGTACATGGGATGCTAATAATTATTTGTTCCCACTTGCTTTTGCAATTATTGATAAGGAGTCATCCGAAAGTTGGAATTGGTTCCTCAAATATGTAAGGGAACATGTTGTCAAAGATCGGCATGTCTGTCTTATTTCCCTTCACCACAAAGAGATTTTATCTGCTATTCAAAATAAAGCTTTGTGGCAACCTCCATTTGCAATTCACAGGTTTTGTTTACGCCACACTTAGCAAATTTCAACAAGACCTTCAAGAACACTAATTAAAAAGCTCAATCTGGCAGGCCGGAACATAATCCAAGTAGTGAAATTTTGACCACGTTATACATGAGATCCAAAAGAGAAATGTTGATGCTTACATTTATTTAGTAAAGATAGATCTAGACAAATGGACACTGTTGCATGATGGCGGGCACAGACACGGAATCATGACAACTAATATTTCGGAAGCACTTAACAGTGTGTTGAAGAAAGCTAGGGTCTTACCTTTAAAAGCCCTAGTTGAATTAATATTCAACATACTTGTTAGGTACTTCAACCAACACCGTGAAGAGGCCCAAAATTGTGTGCATCTATTTCCGACCAGAGTTTTTGACAAGTTCCTGTGGATTGAGTTAAAATCAAGAGCCCACAAAGTTACAACTTACAATCCGCGAAAAGGAATATACATGGTCAGATCTCTGATCCGCGTTGATTGTACCAGCAATAATATCTATATATTACGAATAAATAATAAATCATGTAGTAGCGGTAAACGGCAAGCATATACATTGCCTTGTTCTCATGCTCTTGCAGTTTGTAGAGAAAATGGTACGAGAGATAATAATTATGTGCCAGATATATATTCTCGAGAAATGTACAAAAGAACATACGAATCAAATTTTCATCCTGCCGGACATAAGAACTTTTGTAGGGATGCTCCTTATAATTTAACATTTCATCCCCCAAATATGAACAATGAACGGGATAGGAAACAGGGCATAGGATTTCTGGGGGGATTGGATTATCGAAATCCGGATTCTCTCTCAAGTGTGACAGATGTCATATGTTGGGACATAATAGAAAAAATTGTAATAACACCAATTCAAACAATGTATAAGTTTGTTTCTTGAAAGTGTTGTAGTATTTTAGAGTTTGTATTAATGGAATTTTTCTTTGAATTTCTTCTAACTACTTATTCATTACTCTAAATTTTATTAGTAAAATTTACAATACTTTAAATTACTTTTTCATATTTTTTTAATAAAATAGTTATAAGTTAAATATTTTTTTCAAACGGTTATAAATATTATCATGAAAAATATATCAAAATAGGTTAAATAAAATAATACAGTCTTTTTAAATAATTTATATAACTATAAGTTTTGAAAAAGAAAAAGAACTTTTGAGTTTTGAAATTTAAAAAAAAAAAAAAAAAAAAATTTTGATGTGGCTGATAACGCACAAAAAAATTATGCATTATTGCTGGTTTATAACACATCTGTTTTGTACGTTATCCGCCACATCGACGAATTAGAAGGAAAACCGGTAATTAAGTGAGAATGCACAGCTGTTTGTGCGTTATCCTAATGAATAACGCACAGCTGTTGTGTGTTATTGACAGTTGTGCATTATTGCCAGATTACGCTTAAAAAAAATTTTGTGGCCACCTTTTATTAAAAAGGGCTAAGCCAAGAAACAAACAATTATTTTATCTAAACATGTAGTTTAAATGTAATGTTTTTGAAAAACGAGTTAATAATTTAATTTAATGTTGAATATATATTGGAGACGAGGGATTTCATCTTTAAAAAAGAGATAAATTAGCTATGAGAAATATCAGAAAAATTTGGCTCTAAACTGAGTCGAATAGAGTCGACAATGTTCGCTCTAAGTAAGAGATGAACTATGTCCCTCTCCAATTTAGAGAGGCTTTAGATACCACATTTTTTTCTCCAAATTAATCTTTTACCTTGCACAGACAATTAATTTAGAGATGGAACTATATCTCTTGAGACGGATTTATTGTGTCTCTAATGGTTAGAGACCAATTATTTTGTTCGTCTCTAATTAGAGATGAGGGTTTTAGTGACGGAAGGAAATTCCTATCTAACTCGACTCGAACTTGATTTGGAGAAAAAATTCTAGTGTTTAGAGACGATATTTTGTCGTCTCTAAACAGGGGCCTCCCGTAGTGATATTGATTTGAATCAAATCATTTAGTTCTTTTATTACCTAGAAAAGAGAGAATAATAATTAATTATGACGAGGGTTTTAGTGATAGAAGGCTTTTCGTGTCTAACTCGACTCGAACTCGATTTAGAGACGAAATTCTAGTGTTTAGAGATGATATTGTCTCTAAATAGAGGCTCTCCCGTAGTGATGTTGATTTGAATCAAATCATTTAGTTCTTTTATTACCTAGAAAAGAGAGAATAAACAATTAGAAAAGAAACAAAGAACAACATCAAGAAGAAGAAAAATGGTATAAGAAAACAAATATGTGAGAGTGTGTTTAGAAAAAATCGCTATCACTGGAGAAGATGTTATTTTCGAAGAAGTTTTGTTCCTTCTGTGGATACCTCCATATTTTGGCTCGTAGGTAGCGAAGGAGCCTAGAAAGCCTCGACCATGTTGTGTCTGTTGATCCTGCTCTTTCTATTGCTCAAGTTGCGCCTGCTTCCTTTCAAAACTGGTTTAGGGCACTGAACACGAACAGTAAGTGAAAAAAGACTCACCTTTGTGTCAAACCTTCCATAGAATATTTACGGTATCTCCATGAATAAGATCAACCTTTATTCTTCCTTTTATTGACTTATTGACATGGCCTGACCTGGTTAGTACTTAGCCGGGCCTTCTTTGAATTCTGAGACAATCCCAACTAGCTTTGCGTATAGATATCTAGATCGAGGCTCTGTGCTGATGGGATATTGTTTGGAAAAAGAAAGAACATCATAATCTTAACTTTCGATGGAAAATTAATTGTGAATATCTATATGTGTTTGTAGTATATGTATATATGAGTTAGGTTAGTAAAAGGAAACTCATCAATTAAGAAAAGTACTATGCAAAAATTAAATCATGATTTGAAATGCTTAGATTAAGGGACATGTTTCAGAAATAATAAGGAAATTTACCATATATATTTATTTAGATGATTTGGGAATTTTAAAAAGATACGCATTCTTTTCTTGAAAAGAAAGATAAGGATATAGAAGCTTCCGTAATGTAAAAAGAAAATAAAGAGAGTTATGGAGTACTATTGCATGTATCAAGAAGATCAATGGATATAGCAACTTTTGTGATAAAAAAGAAAAATCGATAATTAGCGGAAAGTAAATCATGGTATATAAAGAAAATTAGTTTTAAATTCAAGTTCACTTGTACGAACGAAATAAAAAATGAGAATAAAATCTTTTTTAATAGATTAATAATTTGTCTAACCAATCCAAAGCTTTTCAAACAATAACAAAAGTAAAAAAGCTAGAAATTAAAATGAGAGAATTGGAGTCATTGGGAAGGAGGGGTCATATTTCTATAATATATATATATATATATATCTATGTATATATATATATATGGAATCAAATCTTTTTTAAGGTTTAGGGTTTAGATGATGTAGAGGTTTTAGGTTCTATTCTTTATTGCTTATGCTCTTTTTAAGCAATTAAAAATAAGTATTTATAAAAGTTGTTTTAATTAATTAATATAACAATTTTATTATTAATAATATTAATAAGCAGAAGTAAATCTAAAAAGCACCCCTAATAACTTTTCCAAAATAGCTTTATTCAACTTTTTTAGGCAATGGAAGACTGGCCTTTCAAAAAATAAGGATTCTTTTCTAGAAAAAAAAAGGATAAAGATATAGCAGCTTCCGTAATTTAAAAAGGAAAAACTGATATTAAAGAGAGTTAGGAAGTATTATTGCATATATCAGGAAAATTAACAGATATTAGCAAGTTTTGTAATAAAAAAAAAAAAGAAAAATAGATAATTAAAGGAGAGTAAATTATGGTATATAAAGAAAATTAGTTATAAATTAAAATTCACTTGTACAAACAAATATAGAAAATTGGAATCAAATCTCTTTTAATGGATTAATAATTTGTCTAACCAATCAAAAGTTTTTTAAACAATAAAAAGTTAAAAACGCTAGAAAATTAAAATGAGAGAATTAGTCATCGGAATGGAGGGCAACATTTCTATTTTATATATATATATATATATTTGTATGGAATCAAATCTCTCTTAATAGATAAAAAGCGATTAGATTGATTTAGGGTTTAGATGATTTAGGAGTTTTAAAAAAACTAAGGATTCTTTGCTAAAAAAGAAAGATAAAGATATAACAACTTCTGTAATGTAAAAGGAGAAACACATATTAAAGAGAGTTATGGAGTATTATTTTATATATCAAGAAGACCAATGGGGCAATTTTCGTAATAAAAAGGGAAAAATTGATAATTAAAGGAGAGTAAATCATAGTATATAAAGAAAATTAATTTTAAATTCAAATTCAGGTGTACAAAGAAATATAGAAAATTGGAATCAGATCAATTTTAATATATATATAGAGAGAGAGAGAGAGAGAGAGAGAGAGAGAGAGAGAGAGAGAGAGAGAGAGAGAGAGAGAGAGAGAGAGAGAGAGAGAGAGAGAGAGAGAGAGGAGCAATTGAAGCTTCAGACATAATTCTCTAACTTCCTCCTGTATTTTCCAAAATAATTATTAAATGTAATGAAAAAATTCTTTAATACAAAAATACTAGTGACATAACCTACATTACTACTCTATTTGGCCCTTATCAGCTCCTTTAAGATGGACATGAATTAATCCAGTAGAATTAGGGTATCTTGTGAACAAAAGCATCACCATATAAAGTAGGGATAACAGTGGGGCAGTTTTTTTCCTTACGAATCGTAACTGTCTGATTATATGACTGATTGTTTAATCGATGGTAATTTTGTTAGAGTTTGATATTTATTAAAGTGGACTTATACAGAAACCGATAGATTTTAGCAAAAGAGTTTTGCCAACGGAAAAAAACGATACCAATACGAAATGTTATATTTTATTATTTTTGTATTGTAAGCAAGTTTTATTTTTAATATGTTTTGGAGTTCATGTACTTTCATTTAGATTTTTGTTAGTTTGTTGTAGTTACTTGTGTACTTTTATTTAGATTTTGTTGTTTAAACAATTAGACATAATCTGTAACTATTTTAGATTTTTATGATACTTTTAGAATTTTAATTTTTGTTTTAAAAATTAAAAATAAAAAATTTTAATTTTTTAACTCGTAACCGATGGGGTTATTGATTATCAAACGGTTTCAATATTGATAATAAAAAAGGTTACGGATTGGTAAATAGTAAATGGTACAGAATTGATAATTAATGAAGTAAATAATAACGACTAATTGATCTGTTATCATACTGCTGTTATTGTTAATATAAAGTATTGAATGTTTGAACTTATGAAATAAAGAAAATTATATATATATATATATATATATATATTATAAGAGCTACTAGATTGATGATCTACTAAAGATGAGCTTAATTATTCCCTTAAAGTCAAAGCTTGAGAGCTTTGAAGTGCAATAGTATTTGAAGCATGCATAATATGTCTTTGCTGAAGAGTCTGCAAGACAGCAAAGTATAAAACCAATCATGTGAACCTCAATTTCAAAAGCAATAATAACAAATACTGAAAATTATCAGAAGTCCTAGTATGTTCTACTTTTAAAATTTTAGATAGATACATAAAATAAGAAATAAGGTTAAATTAGAAATTTACCTCTTGACTAGGCCTAATACCTTTAATTGCAACATATCCAGAGTTGATTTTTGTATCTGTAAACAAAATTTCACCACTTCCTCTTCCTTTTTCTATAGATTGATACCATTTAACGTTACTTGTTGGAGTAAACCTCACCAAACCTACTAGAAAGCCCTCCATTGCATTTAATGCTACTCTTTCCTTCCCTACCCATACCTTTACCTCTACCTGTACATCTACATATATATACTACTACACCTCCCTCCGCCCACTTAATTTAATCTAATGGTTGCAAATCAGTTTGCTGGGATTCTAGACTTGTACCAATTGCCATGTTATTCTGTGTAGTCGGGATAGTTTCCTTCATAACTTTAGGTAGAGGCTACACATTATTGTTAGAAATATCTAGTACTTGCTACTGCTTCCAATCTTCCAAAACATCAAAAGAAAAAACACACTATATAATCCGCTATTTATTTAAAAAGCAATGGAAGCAATTTTAATTTAATTATATAACTTATAGTTCTTTTTCTCTTTATATAAATGTTCTCAACTCTTGGATTCTGACAGTTTTTTGCTTTATGTCGAGCTAAGCTACAATGGCCATAGTGATTCAATCTATAGTCTTTTCTAATACTTTTCATTATGCCTTTTACACTGCTTTAGACTGCATATAAAATGTGAAAATTTTTAATTCCTGAAGAAGTTTCAACATCCATTCCATTATACATGGATTGGAAACTTCAACATTTTCTGATTTCACCTCATCTTGTAAGCACTAAAATACCTCAACACTATCACTCAGCCTATCCCCATCTAAGAACATATCAAAATCAGACCCTTTCCTCTTACTTTTTTAACTATTGTCAAATTCCTAACTATAAACCTAAGTTTTATTTTACGTTAAAATAATTACTTTCTTTAAAGTTGGATTCCTAATGTTAACAGGGTTTTTAATTTATTAGAAAATAATTATGAACAAATCGAATCGAGGACTAAGTGCAATAATAATTCTTTTAATAAACTCTACCCATTTAAGAGTTTTATTTTAAGACTCTCTGTAAAATACATGGCCATTTTAAACGTCGAAAAGAAGTTGCCGAAGAAGATGAGCAATTAGAATTTTTCGATCAAAATCAATCTTTCGTTAGATTAAAGAAAGTAACGGATAATTCTAAATCTTCGAGTCATAATCTACATACTCTGATAATATGTTTTGCAAAAATATATAATTTGATGAAGTTTAAAGACGTCTTAAATTTTATGAATCAAGAAAGAATTTTAATGATTTCATCACTAAATGATCACTGAAACATGATATATGTGATAATTATGTTCAATTGAAGTTAATGTTCAGACGAAATAGGTTAATACGAAGATATGGGTTCTTTTGGAACTAATATTTTCTGTTAGTATATTATGATCAGGTCATATAAATATTTGGGTAAGTGTTTATGATGAATAAATGATGTGTTTATAATTTTTGTATATTGCTTACATGATAAAATTTGGGGGTGGTTGGTGGAAAAAAATAAAAAGACAATTATTTATCTTTTAAAGAAAATAGGTCAGTCGTGCGTGCGTTGGTGCCAGAAGTGGGATTTTTTCAATTCATGCAAAAAAGACAATGATTTGGCATTTTTTTTTTCCTTAACTCCATGGGTGTTTTGCTTCTGTAATAGCAATTTGGTTGTTTTGAATCCAAACATCAGTGACAATTATTGTTGTAGTATTTTTAGTGTGGTGATTTGATCATTTTGATTAGCAAGTTCAGAAATTGAGACTTGCCCAAAAGTTTTAATGTTTTTCAATTTAGTTCATAAACTCTTTTAAAAAATTGCAGGTCAACTCCTCAATGTTTTTTGGACTTTCAAACATCTCCAAAATATGTTATTTTCATAAAAGAAGGATGATTTATAAAGATTCTTTAGTGAGTAGTTATACGTTTTCTTAAAACTTTCAACCCTATTTTTGAAGAAGATTTGCTATAACTCTTGAATAAGGGTTATTGTTGCTTGTTGAGTTAGAAACTTACTCATTTCCACCTCCTTATAAGGATAGTAAGAGTTTTAAGGAAGATGTCGGAGACGAGTGGAGGTGGAGACGAGTGGAGGTGTTCTCTAGTGATGATCAAGTCTTAGATAGTTTTAAAGTTTATAGTTTTCCCTTTTAATGTTTTAGTTCTTCCATTGTGTAAAGACGATGTAATAAGTTATGAATTCTTTTAGTGATATTTTATCATATTTTTAGGGTTTTATAGAAATTTCCCTTTTAAGTTATGATATGTAAGATGCCTTGTGTCCTTGACACGGCCGTTTCACGTCCCTCGTATTTTGGGCGGCGTGACAATAACACTCATTTATGTTATCCCCATAAGGCTCTGTATGACAAGGAATTTGCATATACCTTCAAATTAGAGTCATTTCCACGTGTTTGTGAAATACGCTCGTTAAGCAATTGAACAATGTATAACATGACTATTATTGTTTGGACAAACTTCAAGAAGAAAAGTAATTAACCCTAAATTATATTGGAGGAGAGGATGTGATTCAGACCCAAGACTTCTAATCTGATAAGAAGACATTTTGCATTAGGTTCATTAATTATGAAAGTTAATAAAGAAAAAAGGAAAAAATTAAAATTGCACACTTTTATATATTCTTCTTTCATTTTCCCTCTATTCCCAAACAATTAGAGATAATAAAATTTATTTTTTCTGTTCAAACTTCGAAAGAATATAAACTATCGCTTCTCTTCTCTTATGTTTTTTTCTCTCGTTATCTCTTCCCTCTATTTCCAAACTATCTCTTTTATATCTTTTATATAAACTATCTAGGAGATGAGTGGAGATGTTCTCTAGTGATGATCAAGTCTTAGATATAATTTAAAGTTTATAATTTTCCCGTTTTAACGTTATAGTTCTTCCGATGTGTAAAGACTATGTAGTAAGTTATGAATTCTTTTAGTGATATTTTATCATATTTTTAGGGTTTCATAGAAATTCCCCTTTTAGGTTATGTTATGTAAGAAGCCTTGTGTTCTTGGCAAGACCGTCTCACGTTCCTCGGATTTGGGGCATGACAGTAGCACTCATTTATGTTGTCCCAATAAGGCTCTGTGTGACAAGTAATGTATTTGCATATACCTTCAATATTAGAGTCATTTTCACATACGCTCTTCAAGCAATTGAACAATGTATAATATGACGACATGATTGTTTGAACAAACCTTAAGAAGAAAATGTAATTAACCCTAAATTATATTGGAAGCGGATATGGTTCAAATCCAAGACCTCTAATAAGATAAGAAGTCATTTTACATTGAGTTCATTAATTATGAAAGTTATTAAAGAAAAAAGGATAAAATTAACATTGCACACTTTTATATATTCTTCTTTCATTTTCCCTCTATTCCAAAATAATTAGAGATAAAAAATATTTATTTTCTCTCTTTAAACTTCCAAATAATATAAACTATCTCTTCTCTTCTTTTATATTTTTCTCTCTCATCATCTCTTCCCCCCATTCCCAAACTCTCTATTTTATATCTTTTATATATACTTTCTCGGAGACGAGTGGAGGTGTCCTCTAGTGATGATCAAGTCTTAGATAGGTTTGAAATTTATAGTTTTCTTCTTTTAATATTATAGTTCTTCCGTTGTATAAAGACGATGCTATAATTTATGAATTATTTTAGTGATATTTTATTATACTTTTAGGGTTTTATAGAAATTCCCCTTTTAAATTATGATATGTAACAGGATTTGTGTTCTTGGCACGGCCGTGTCACGTCCCTCGAATTTGGGATGTGACAATAACATGCATTTATGTTGTCCCCATACGCATGTGTTACCAGTAATGGATTTGCATATACTTTCAAAATTAGAGTCATATTCACATGTCAGTGAAATACACTCTTCAAGCAATTGAACAATGTATAATATGAGAACATTATTATTTGGACAAACCTTAAGAAGAAAATATAATTAACCCTAAATTATATTAGAGGAGCGGATATGGTTCAAACCCAAGACCTGTAATCTAGTAAGAAATCATTTTACATTGGGTTCATTAATTAAGAAAGTTATTAAAGAAAAAAGTATAACATTAAAATTGCACACTTTTATATATTCTTCTTTCATTTTCCATCTCCGCCCAAATAATTAGAGTTAATAACATTTATTTCTCTCTTTAAACTTCCAAACAATATAAACTATCTCTTCTCTCCTTTTATATTTTATTATCTCATCATTATATGTTTTCTTCTTTTCTTTTTGGTAAGTATTCATCTGTTATCTTCACACCACACGTTTTCAAACAAACCATATAGGACCTAACAAGTCAAAACAACTTTACTCATGTTTGGATTTTGCTAAAATTACTATATCATTAACTTTGGTTCTACTTATGGACTTGGAATTTTAGGTTTAATTTGTTCTCATCCATTGTCTCTCCCCAACTATCCAAGATTCGTCCTCGTTAGATTCTTTCTTGTTTTTTGAAGGGATTGAAAAAGACACTACAAAAGAACACCTTTATACTGACGAAAAGTTTCGTCGGTACTCCGTCGATATTAAACAGTTATCAACGGAATATTGATGGCATAACCGTCAAGTAATTCTCATCAGTAACAAGAGTTATTGTTCACACATCCGTCGGTAACAATTCTTACCAATGCACATACCAATAGAAACTTTTTGACCCGTCGGGTCCAATGTCGTTGCCAATTACTGATGGTACAACCCCGTCGATATGTATTACCAACGAACTTAGTAATAGAATATTACATTTACTAGCGAATTCCCTATTGGTAATTTATCCAAAAAAATAAAATAGAATAATTTGTACCTATAGTGCTTACGTCGATAAGTCATCGGTAATGTTTTTTATAATATAATTCATAAAACGGATCCAAAACTCCTTGAAATATAAGAAACCCAATGACAACAATATCTGTTCATACACAATCTAAAGTATTCAATATTAAAACATCAATAGAGGGGGAATAGAGAGAGATCGAACCGACAACTCAATATTTCACCGATTTATACAAGCACATTCCGTAGAACATGTCCCTCATACTGTGGCTATATTTTTTAACTGTGAACTATCCAATTATGATAAAAAGACATAAAACCCCACTGCAAAGGTGTTCCTTCACACTATTGGCAGGTATAAACTTCTTATTTTTATGTATTGCACACAAACACCTCATCTTATTTTCACTTCCATTATTCGTATCGAGACAATATCGAACAAAACAATTTACCTCATGAATGAGTTCACTTGTAAGACCATTAATCTCGATCCCTCTTTTTCTATACATCCAACTACAATATAGTATTCCCATAGCTTCTAAGAATAATTAGGAGAAAAAATTGTTAGTTCCATAACTTCTAAGTTATGATTATAATGTTTTAAATTTTATACGTACTTCAAAATCTTATAGTCTTTAGAAACAAAGATTATAAATTCTAATCTTTTAAGTCTAAATTTTTTAAAATCTTATAACATTTAGACGTGCTTCTCATTTCATTTTAAGTTTTACGGTAAGTCATTACATAAAAATCTAAGTATTTATAAGGATAGAAAAATTTTGGTAAAGTTTCCCCTATATTATGGATATTTTCCAGACACACAGCTCACTCAAACAAGCCACAAACACACTCAAACAAAATTAAAGAGTCACAGCTTCCTATAAAATACTTTAAAACTGTAAGGTTTAAATAAGCTTAACACAACTTAAACAAGTGTTAAGAACATTAAGAAAACTTTTCAATGTTCTGGCTTGTGTTGTGTTTGATGATAAAGTCATGTCAATGACACAGTGTAAAAGAAGCTAATAGGAAAACAGAAAGTTGTTAACGCAATTCATCCAAGAATCCCTATATCTGCAGGGCCATGATCATCGACCCAATCTACTAAATCTAGAAAATACAAAGGAACAGCGGCGAAATCTAATCTAGTTAACAAACCAACTCCAGCAATTGACACAAGTTCACTGAAACAATAATATTGCATGTTAGACTAGGCGTACTCAGTCTAACACCCCTAGCAGCAATATAAAATTTTTAGAAACGAAGTAATCCGAACCCAACAATCCATTACAAAGATATAATAAAAATAAGACTGTGCTCAGACTGCAGCAGCAACTTAACACAAGGCACTCGACATCATGCTGCCTTTAGAATTTTCTCACGAAAATTCCAATACTTCTTCCTCTCAAATATATGAATGTGCTCTCTTTCTTTTCGTATAGAAAAAACATCTGAATGATGCTTATTAAATAAGCAACCGAAACCTTGTTGAAGAAGGTTTTGTACTCGAAGTCATCCTCTTCTAATGCTTTAGCTGATTCCCATCAATAGGACTTCAAGTTTATCTCCAAATCTTAATTAGCATGTACTTCAAATAATCTTCAAAGATCTTAGATAGATATTAAAGAGATAAGACTCCTTAATAGAATAGAACTTTGCTTCTTCAAATAATGCCAACTCATCTTCTAATTCAACTAGGAAACTGATATCCTTAACAACTCCCCTACTAGGATTGTTTGATCCAAAATCTATCTTCAATAATCAACAATGGCAAAGTTTGTCTTGTGTTGACAATTCTATTATAATATAACATTGTGAAACGACCAGAAGTTTCAACACAGCATAAAGTCTCTATATCACATCAAATTATTAGTGCATGATAATACCTCCAAGGAAAATCGATAATGCAACTAACAAGAACATCAATCAAAAGAGACTTTAACAAGGCATTCTATTAAGACAGAATAGTAGAGATATCCTAATCCAACAATAAGGGTCTTAACACAATTACCAAACATTAAAAAAAAAAAAAAAAAAAAAAACCCAAGAAATCCATGAAAACCAAAAGAAATAGCAGATAAACATTTAGCAATGGAAACAAAATTTTATGTTGGCTTCCCCTTAACACAACATCACCTTAGCATAATGTCGATTCCCTCTTAGCACCAGTATCAACAATGCTCCCCTATCTTCATTCTCTCCCTTTTTCTATTAAACAATAACAAAAGCAATATAGGGAACAGTTAAGAGCTTTCTTGATTTGACTTTACTCGAGCTTCTACAATATCCAAGTAGAATGACCATGTCTTGTTAGACAACAGAACAAAAAAACTAACAGTCATTCCAAGAGCCTATAAAATCTTCAACATAACTTTCATCTTTTAAATCCATTTGATCACAACATCCATGTCAAAGTCTTCTTTCAGCCAATCTTTTAATATAGCCTCAACATCATATGAGACTTCCATTGACATAGGGCTCTTTATATCTCTTTTCAGAAATTCACCAATGTTTTTGTGACTTATCCTTTTTTTCTAAACAAAATAAACTATAAGAAAACCAAAAAAATTGGGGAAAATGAAATAAATAGAACATATTTATAGTGTTATGTTGAAGATGTCAAGATCAAGTAACATCATGCAAAGACCAAAAGCCTTCTTCTCCATTCACATCACCTATACCAATAGTGTTTTTTTTAACACATGATTAATATTTTGTAAGAGCTTCTTTGTTGCCTGTCATATGTTGGGAACAACCACTGTCAAGGTGTAACTGACATGGTGTATTTGCCTTCAATGACAGATGAGCAGCAAATATTTTTACTTCTTTCTTGACAATCCAAATTCGTCTAAACCTATTCAACTTTCTATCAACAACAAGACTAGATTTAATAATAATTTTACCTTATTGCAGATCTTTGATACGTTTGGAAAATCATCTCCAAACATGCCCAAAGATATTTCAAATTGGAGGAGGTTTCTTTAGTTTTATTCTTTTGAAGAAACTCTTCTTTTCAATATTTTTCAATTTGACTTTCATTATCCCAGCTTCTATATCTTTGATATTCTTCTGCTATGTTGGGTTACTAACCAATGAATTGACATAAACCCAAACCAGTAAGATCTCCAAAGCTTTTTCTAGAATCCAAGATTTCTTCCAATTTCATCTTGCCTTTGTTCAGCTTTTCCTTATACGTCTCTGCTTCCTCCAGTTTTCGAACAGTCTTCTCATGTTGAATTGTTATCTGTTGAAGATCCTATTCAAGCCTTTGGCACAATGCATTTATTTGTGAATTCTCTTTCAACAGCTTATCATTCTCAGCCTTCGTTACAATATAATCTTTATTTAGCTCTCTCCATGTTGTATGCAAAAGATCATACTCCTCTTGAAGCCTGTCATAGTCAACCTCTTTTCTGTCAAACTCAACAATTTCACTATTAGATAAAACATCTTCATTGACACGAGTTGGGTTTTTGTTACTTGACTTAAATTGGGAGTGAAAGACAACATTGCTGGCTTGTGAGTCTTCCTTATCACTTTCAGGTTGAGTGTCATAGTCTATGTCATCATCAAGAACTATGATATAACTTGTTCTTTTTCAACACATTTGCACATTCGTATTGAATATGCCCTCTTCCTCCACACTCAATACACATGATTCGTTGATCACTTTTGCTGTTATTGACACTTTTTATGATCACATTAGCTTTTCACTAATCTGTTTATATTTCTAGCTAGCAACACAAGTTCATCTTCATCTATTGACTCTTTAGAATCAGTAGCATTCACTTGAAATACAACTTCATTGTCATGTTTTCGAGCAAGGATTGTCATCTCGTAAGCTTGTAGATATCCTATCAACTCTTCAAGTTTCATGGTTAACATATCTTTAGCCTTTTCTATGGCAGTAACTTTGGCTCTAAACCTTTCACAGAGAGTTCTTAATGCCTTTCTAACCAATTTATCTTTATCATAGTTTTCTCCAATTTGATGTGCTTGACTAACTATGTCACGTAGTTTGCTGTTAAATAGCTCCACTGTCTCAACTTCCTTAATTTGTAGTTCTTCAAATCAACTAGTCAATATCTAAAGCCTAGTGATTTTTACCTTGTTCGCTCCTTCATGGCTTGTTTGTGGAGTATACCATGCCTTTTTAGCTGTCTCACACTGTGATATAAGATTGGACTGCTCTTGGTCAACACCAGAAAAAATAGTGTTGAGAGCTTTTGCATTTGTTGTTGATTCCTTCCTCTCTTCAAGCTTCCAATCACTCCTGATTTTTTCCCCACCATATTCTTTAGTAGGCTTTTTCCAACCTGATTCAACAACACCCCAAGTTTCATCATCAAGTGTTTGAATGAAAGTTCTCATACACACTTTCCAATAGGCATAATTGATTCTTTCAAGTAGAGTTGGACGAACAGATGAACATCTTTCTTTTATTTGATTCATGTCAAAGTAATTTGTTCAACCTTCACCACAAGATCTCACCTTGCTGACACTAGCAAACCTACAAGGGTGATTGCGTTCTAATTGAAAATAGCTTAACACAACTTAAACAAGTGTTACAAAAATTAAGATAAATTTTCAAAATTTTGGCTTGCTTTGTGTAATTGTGTCAACAATAAAATATAAAAGAAGCTAGCAGAAACATAGAAAGTTGTTAACGCAATTTGTCCAGTAATGTCTACATATGCGGCCTTGATCATCATCGTCAACCCAATCAACTAAATCAAGAAAATATAAAGGAACAATTGTACAATCCTGTCTAGTTAACGACCCAACTCCAGCAACTGACACAAGTTCACTAGAACAACAACGTAGCATCTTAGACTAGACGCATATCTATTACAAAGATATAATGAAAATAAGATTGTGCTGGGAAAACAACAACGACTTAACACAAGGCACTTGATACTAAATCAAGAAAATACAAAGGAAAAATTGTACAATCCTATATAGCTAACAACCCAACTCCAGCAACTGACACGAGTCAACTAGAACAACAGTGTGGCATGTTAGACTAAACGCACATCTATTACAAAGATATAATGAAAATAAGACTGTGTTGGGACAACAACAGTGACTTAGCACAAGGCACTTGACACCATGCTGCTTTCAAAATTTTCTTACGAAAATTCCCAGACTTCTTCCTCTCGAATATATGAATGTGCTCTATTTATTTTGGCGTAGAGAAAACGTCTGAATGATTCTCATTAAATAAAAAACTGAAACCTTGTTAAAGAAGGTTTCCTACTTGAAGTCATCCTCTTCTAATGCTTCAGCTGATTACCGTCAATAGGACTTCAAGTTTATCTCCAAGTCTTAATTAGTATGTGCTTCAAATAATCTTGAAAGATTTTGGATAGATATTAAAGAGATAAGACTCCTTAATAGAATAGAACTTTGCTTCTTTAAATAATGCGAACTCATCTTCTAATTTAACTAGGTATCTTGATTTCTTTAACAAAAATAAAATAAAAAGTCAGGACTCCTTCGTAAAATTATATATAACTTAAAGAGTCAGGGCTCCCATAATAGTTATAGGAATTATCACCTATCCATCATTCACAAGGAATACCAATCCTTAACAAGCTAACTAAAGAGTTAACACCTTTACGGATTGTAGGATTTCGGAAGAATAAGAACTCTTGAATTCCAATTCAAGAATAGCTTGCCTAAATTCAAATAGAACACTTAATTTACAAAGAAGAAGAAGAAACTATAGGAACCCTAGTTTTTTCTCTCAAAATATCTCAACTCAATAATTTTCATTCATTGTCTTCAAAAATGGTTGAAAAGAAGTATATATATATATATATAGGTCTCTTGGTGATTAGTACTAAGCCCTAGCTACAAATTGAACTTAAAGAAAGTAAATGGACTTCTTAGACCACTTAATTACAAGTCCAGGATTTAAGAAACTAAGTTTGGAAGTCAAAATAAGCTTCAAATCAAGATCTTCCATCGATAGTAGGCCCCGACATACTGTTTGCAGTTGGCTTTGTTCTCTTAGCCATCATGGAACAGAGACCTACCATCATTTGTAGGTCTAATCCTATCGCTGACGGGTAGGTGTCTTCTTGAGGCCAATTATAATTTGAGCCCTTTAAGTCTTCCACACTTGCTTCTTTTCGCTCCTTCTTGTGCACCATGAACATTAGGAGTATTTTAGTGCCTCTTGGGTCTACATCTTCTCCTTCCAATGCATTCCACGTACGATCTTGAAAATCCTTCCCAAGAAAAGCCACTATTTCTTTGTTCTCCTCTTCTATTTTCTTTGTCATCGACCTTCCGGTCCTTAGAAGATCTCCACGTTCCAATGCATTCCACTGTATTGGGTCTGCATCTTCTCCTTCCAATGCATTCCACGTACAATCTTGAAAGTCCTTCCCAAGAAAAGCCACCATTTCTTTGTTCTCCTCTTCTATTTTCTTTGTCATTGACCTTGTATCCGGTCCTTAAAAGATCTCCACGTTCTCATACTCATCTCGGGTCACATCATACCCCTTCTCTTTAAAAGGATTCGTCTTCGAATTCATTTCTTCAAATAACTACAACAGGCGGGCAACATTAGAAGTAGAAGCATTAAAAAGGAGGAAATACTATGAACATGACCAATGCATTCAAGAATTAGAAGAGTATAAGCAAGTAATACATCAAGTTTGTTGAACATCTTCTCAACACCAAAAGAATTCCACAAGTGCCATACTTCCTTAAATAGTCTATGAAATTCAAAAGTAGTGTAGACATAAAAGTTCAAGGCATAACCAACCATGAAAGTATTAAGAACAAACCAGCAAAACTGCACAAGATTCCTTGGTACAAGAACAAAGATAGGAATATAGAAATCTTGAAAATCACTCACATCAACAAAGATTTCCCACACTTCTTTGAAAGGATAATGAAATGTGAATCTTAGATTTTGAAAAGATTTTGAGATGAAACACAAGAAGTTCTATAGAAACTTTGATTTCCAATTAAAGAGTGTTCTTTCAAATGTTTGAGTAAAGATTGGAAAGGAAATTTTGTAGTCACATTATCCTTGAAAAACTTTCAAAAGGAGAGTTGGCATCATTATAG
Source organism: Catharanthus roseus (assembly GCA_028651295.1). NCBI lineage: Eukaryota > Viridiplantae > Streptophyta > Magnoliopsida > Gentianales > Apocynaceae > Catharanthus > Catharanthus roseus. The sequence continues at coordinate 23,075,217 of JAPQWS010000153.1, read as the reverse complement.
AGACTCTTATCTTCGTCGAATGTTAGAAACAGTGCATAGAATTCAAGAATTTGATAATGCTCTTCTTTAAAAAGATGATGGTAATGAAAATGTGCATTCCAACAAAAACTAAGAGCATTTGAAAATGAGGAATCGCTTTTATGCTTCAACAACTCTATCACTTCACAATTATTGGGAGAAGAAGTAGTCACACGATTTTCAAAATCATAAAATCCTCTACACTCCTTTAAGAAAGTACATTTACTAACATCTTTAGAAGGTAAGTGAAAGTAGAAACTTTCATCATTTCAAACTCTAAAAGTAACTTAAGAAAACTAATAGTTTGAAATGTGTCTTTCCCAAGAAAGTAGTAGAAAGCCAAAATTACTTTCCATAGGAACTCCAAAGCATTTGGACATGAAGGATAAACCTTGTACTTCACTAAAGCCGACACTTGAAAACTAAGGTGAGGAGAAGTATATAAAGTTTTCAAAGCCCCAAGACCCTCTACTATCTGCTTATCCCATTTTTCTTTAAGAATTCTTTAAAAGATGGATGATAGTACAACATTCCATCAAATCCAATTTTAAAAAATATAGCCCAAAAGTTCTCTCAAAAACTAGCAAGTGGAATGGGCAACTTCGAAAATAACTCCTTAAAAGGAAACTGGTAGTAAAGATTTCTTCCCACCAATCCCGCCTAAATGGGTTTTAAAACATTGCTTGCCACATTAGTTTCCAAAAGCTCACAAAAATTAATTTCACTCATTTTAAAACAAGAGCCCATTTAGGTTTCAAAATCCTTTGACAATAAGAGATCCTTGTAATGCAAATGAAAGAATTTGAAACCAAATGCCCTTTCAAACAAAGTTTTAAAAGATCTCTCCACAGTGAGAAATTTAGGCCATTAAAAAGAATTTCCAAATAATCCCTTCCCAATCCACAAAGGTTTGTTCAAAAGAGTTTTCTCAACAAGATTCTTCATATACGTATCAAGAGAAGTCAATATATCTTCAAAATGATCAACTACTTCCCCTTGAAACTCAACACACCGATCATCAAGTAAAGAAATCAAGGAACTATCAAAACTATAAGAATTTTTTCAAGAAAACCAAAGGTATGATGATTAGCATCCCCTAATGAATCACAAATATTCCATGGGTCAACATCATTTAAGATAAAGAAAAGAATATCGCGAGACAAGTCTTTAACCATGAAGAAATGATTTCTATCTAGATTAACAACTTGATGTGGCACATTAACTAATAAAGAATGATCCCTTTGTCCCATGACATCACAAAAGATTAACTTAACTACCTCATAGCAATAATAAGAAATGTAAAAAGAATACAACATGCAAGATCAAACTTAGGAAAGATATGACCATTTAAGAACAATTTCAACTCTTTAAAGGAAAACATGAGGTAAAAAGAAATAAATTTTAAGAAAAACTCATTGACGGATTTCCATAGCATAAGAATAGTTTTCTTCCAACACTCTTGCCTTGACCTTCGAACTCCATGGTATGTCTCCTTCCTCCCATTCATGTTATGGTGCAAGCATGTTGGAGAGAATTCCTATGAAGATCAATTACAAAAGCGCAAGATTTAGTGTCTTTACTAAAATGATCAAAACATGAATATAAAGGAGGAGAAAAGCTTATTATATCGTAGGTGTAGTAGTCCATCTTCCCTTCATTCTCCATGTTTTGCCTCCAAAATTTCTTTCACACATAAAGAATCCTTAACAAGAAAAGAGTTAATTTCGCTAGTAAGAAAATTCACTTCCTCACTCTTTTCAATCGCCAATTTCTTTTTTTCTTGTTGCTATTCTTTATAGCTCTCTTGTTTACTATGAGGCTCTCATTTTCTTTCATTACCTCACTTTCTCTTGAAAGAATAGAGTTAGAATCAAGGATACATAATCTCTCAAATATAATATCTTCGTTTTCCACTCTTTCTTTTTCTTTAATTTCAATACTCTCATTTCTTTCAGTGTCCTTATTCATGATATCAAAAGATCCGCATTAGTTGTTTCTTTCTCAATATGTGTTCTATCACTCTCTTCAACTACAATTGTATCTTGTGAAAGTTCTTCGATTCTTGGAAGATTATCAACCATTGCTTCATGGCTTTCACCTTTGTAATTATTAGGTATGGCATGGATAATTGCTCTTCCTCCCATACTTTAGCCTCCATGATGCTCTTTTCATTTTTCTCATTCTCAAATATCATTAATCTTTCTTTCAACTTATTTTGCTCTTCATATACTTAATGAGGTGCCAAAGACTTAAGAGTGATTCTCTTGCCATTCCTAGTGATATTTTGATAGCATTCTTGACTCCATCACATTTAGCTCTTCTACCATATATCCAAGGATGTCCCAACAATATGTGACTCGCTTGCATGGGTGTTACATCACGTAACACTTTGTCTTAAACAACCTCAAAAAGATAGGCAACCATACTTGCTCGTTACTTTAACTTCAACACCATCATCTAACCATTGACATGTGTAGCACCTTGCACTTGGTACAGAACAAATGCTCTCTTTGATTACCATCCCTATAGACATTTTCATCAAACAAACTCTCTTGGTATACTCCTCTACCATAACTTCAATCTTCATAGTCTAAACCATCATGATACCCTTTATAACAATCATAAAGACTATTCTCACAACAATCATAATGAGCATTAACTTTATCATAGTCTTCAAAATCATCATAAGGCATATGCTCAAAAGTTTTAGTATGAGAAAAAAAGTTGCCAACTCCATTTGTCTTCTAGGAATGGAATTTCCATCTCTATGATTGCTTCCACTATTAGCATTGCCATCATAGTCATCCCCACTTTGGAAGTTATGCATCACCCTTGCAAGCTTGGAATGTAGCATCTCTTGTTTTCTCATACCTTCCATCCTTTGCCATGACGAGTTAGTCCAAGTGTACCCCAATTAGTGGCTTGTTAAACCTGTACAAAACATTAGACAATAAGAAAAAAGGACCTCGCCACTCCCTAGTGTATTGCTCAATGTTGATTTTGCTCAACCATGGTATTCGTCAGTCACTCTTAATGGCTTTTGTGAAAATGATTTTACCCTCTTACCTTTTGCTATTCCTCACCTTTGAGAGTTGCTTAGGTGATTTCTAGGACTTCCAAGTTACAAACAATTCCAAGAGTAATTCAAGCAAGGAATTCCCAAGTAGATAAGAAGACAAAGACTAAGGTATTTTCTCAAACACTTAGAGTGTATAAAATTTCATAAACCAATTCAAGAGTATGAACCAATAAAAGTGTCCAATCTCCAAAAAGAAAGATAAAAACACTTAGCAATTTGATCAAAGAAACAATCCATATCAAAGCAAGGACAATTTCAAGAAACAATCAAGAAGTTAATAGTACTAGCAAAAATTTTCAAAAAAAGAGTAAGAAATTCTGTTGTGCCATTTTTGCTAACTTTAAGAATATAACTCGAAATCAAACAAAACTTGCCCATAAATGTTCCTAACTCGTTGTGGATGATTTTAGGCACAAATGTCGATCAAAACCAAGCGGTATATCACGCATTATAAACAAATTACTTAACACTTTTTGCAACCGCGATTTCTAGACAGTTTTCAACTTTGCATTCAATTGACCCACCAAACCAACTCCAAATCAACTCAAATTTATTTCCAAAGAATCACAACTTAAGGTTTCAAACGAGACAAATCCCAAGCAATTTGGATTTCTTTCATCTCAATCTTTTCACATGTACTTTTCTGTTAAATTCCAGATTCAAGCCTTCTTCAATTTCTTTCAATTGGCTTTTGGATAAATGAAATTCAATAATCAAAACACATAAATTTTCAGCTCACAGAGAGATTATCTCTGATACCACATGGTGTGAACTCCTCTAGGCTTTTTTAGAGTCCATCCTTTGTGCAAGAATCTTCTCTTTTTAAGAGGAACTTTGAATAGTTGAAATGGCAAATTTGTATCAATGAAAAGGAAAAATTGTAGTGAACTAAACACAAAATTTCTTTCTAGAAGAGGAATCAATAATAGTTATAGGAACTATCACCTATCCCTTATACACTAGGAATACCTAATCCTCAACAAAAGTAACTAATGTTAGCACCTGAATGTAGGGTTTGGGGAGAACAAGAAATCTTGAATTCCAATTCAAGAATAACTTGTCTTGATTATAAATAGAATACTTAATTTACAAGGGAGAAAAAGAAACACTAGGAACCCTAGTTTCTCTCTTAAAATATCTCAACTCAATAATTTTCATTCATTGTCTTTCAAAATGGCTAAAAAGAAGTATATATAGGTCCCTTGGTGATTAGCACCAAAATCTAGCTACTAATTGAACTTAAAGAAAGTAAATGGAACCTTAGACCACTTAATTACAAGTTTAAGATTTAAGAAACCAAGTTTGGAAGTCCAAATAAGCTTAAAATCAACAACTGGTCGATATGATAGAGACCTACCATCGACGGTAGGCCTTGAACTATCGTTGGTGGTTGGCTTTGTTCTATTATCATCTAGGACAGAAAGCTATCGTCGATGGTGGGGTGTCTTCTTGAGGCCAATTGCAATTTGAGCCATTTTAGTCTTCCACACTTACTTCTTTCGGTTCCTTCTTATGCACCATGAACATTAGGAGTATTTTGGTGCCTCTTTGGTCTACATCTTTTCTCCTTCCAATACATTCCACGTACGATCTTGAAAGTCCTTACCGAGCAAAGCCACCATTTCTTTGTTTTCCTCTTTTATCTTTCTTGCCATCGACCTTGTATCCGGTCCTTCGAAGATCTCCACATTCTCATACTTATCCTGGGTCATATCATTAAACATATACCTCTACCGTATATATGCTAGAAAATATGCCACCAAAATCCACACAAACAAAACTATGAGGAAAAAAGAGAATAATATTAAATTTTAAATATTGCAGAATATCGTTTCAAGTCTTTTTAAAGGTTATTTGTAATTAAGTTTTAATAAGTGAAGGCGGTCATAACTAGAACTTGTAATATACTTTTAAGAAAATAAAAAAGTGGATTTGAGAAGTTAACTGGATAAAATAGTTAACTTAAAGTAATTTACTGGTTTTTCAGTAAAATACTTAAACTTTAACTGCTTAAGGTACTTCTACTTAAGATTCTAACCATTTACAAATGAAGAAATCAAAGTGGACCAACTTAGATGAAAGGGTAAAATGAGAAGCCTTACTTTGTATAAAATTTTTCCTTTTTTTCTTTAAAGGGAACCATAAAAAATGATTCAAATCATTCCTTTTCTTTTACTTTTGTTACACTTTGAGCATAAAGAAAATGACCAAGAGAAACATTCACGAGGAAATCCTTTTGATTTACTTTGATAAAGAGGAAATCCACGTTCTTTAATAAAAGAAACATCAATTTCTAGGCTTACTTTCTTGGGAATTGGATCTAGTAATAGAACAAAAAGAAACTCAAATGCCATAATTAACTAAATGAGCCAAAAGCTTAATAAACCTGAGGGTCTTTTATCTTTTAATAAATCCTAAATTAACCATAAGTTGGAATTTTTTAGTTATAAAAAATAGTCGTTCAAAAACCGATTTAGCTATAAATAACATCTACTTTTCTCTTCAATAATGATGTTGTAGTAATACTAGATAGGATTTCTTAAATATAGAATGAATCCTAGCTATACTAGCTAGGATTACCTCTGATAATAATCTTAAATATACACTTATCCATCAGTACAAAATTCAGATGATGATGATGATCCAAATGAATTCCTATCATTATTCTTAAAACTCTGTTGGACTTTTTTTTCTCATATTACAGAATACATTTACAAAAATCATCAAGATCCAAAGTCATCAAAAAAGCACAATTTCTTTAATCCACTTTCAAGCTTTACAACAAAAAGTTAAAAAAAAAAATTCTGCACCACCAAAAATTTTAAGTTCTAACAATTAAGAAAATTCATAAATGTTCAATACTCACATGCGTTTGTTCTAAATGGAACTAAAAGTGACATTATGTAGTGTTCTGATGATAAGCTACTGAGGTGAAAGTTAAAATTTTCATTTTACAGTTGCATAATAGAAGTTACGAGAATTATAAATTAAGAAACATAGTAGTATGAACCTCAAAATTCTAAGTATCAAACAACAAGGATGTAAGTCTTTGAAACTCCTAAAAATTGGGAGGGGTTAAAATCGTAACCCATATTCCCTCAAAAAGACCAAGCAATAACCCTTTCCAACACTTAGCTTAAAGAGAAAAAAAAAAAAAAAACTAGTAAACTATTCATCACAATTCCAAAACTATTCAAGATTCACAGCATAAATATACAAAACATACAAAAGAAAATGAGAGGAAAATACTTTATTACCTGCAATCAGGCGGCAGCGGCGTCGAGTGGCTGCGACAGCAGTGAAAGCTCCAATCTTCACCAATATTGCAAAAGAAGAAGAATTAGAAGAATTCTGTTAACTTTTGCCTATAGAAACTCAAAAAACAAAAATAGAAAGATTTTCAGGCAGGAAATCAGAAAAGACAAGCACAAAGCCAAAAACTTACAGTAGCTGTCAATGTTCCGACGATCTGTCCAAGGATTCCAGTAAGCTCCGATAGCTAGAATTCATTTAGAGAGAACATGAAGAAGAAGAAGAAGAAAAACAAAGGAGAGAGAGAGAGTACGTTCTCTTTAACTGGCAGCATCGGAGGCGGTCGACGAAGGGAATTTCGCCGTCCGTGAGGGTCGTCAACAATGTGTGGGAGAAGGGGGTTCGCAGGAAGGTTTTCTAGAATCAATTTTGTGGGGAGGGGGAGGAGGGAAAGGAAGGGTTTGCTCGTTTTGTCAATCTGGAACTTAGTTACCGACATCATACAAGCAAAAGAGTCGTCGATAACTAGTTTATAAGGTACCGACGACTAATGAGCGGCAAACACCATCGATAAAAAAATTAAACTATCTACAAGAGAATTTTCATACCTAACAACCATCGGTTACTTATGCTATTGACAATCACATCATTGGTAAAACTATCAGTAACTTACACATATTACCGATGGTCTTATCACTGCACCTAATGTCCGTTGGTAACATCAAGTACCGACGGTCCAACTGTTGGTAACTTTCGTCATCTTGTGGTGCGCTTTATAGTGAGAATGCTGCTATAGGAAAACTATAGGAAAACTTAACAAATAAGTTTTCTTCCATTAATCATAGTTTCCGTGGGAAAACAATTTTCAGTGATTAACATGTTTCATTAATCACTGTCTCTCTTTAATCATAGTTTTCAGTGATTTTTGTTAACATAAAAAATATGTTTTCATGGATGTTTTCTTCATTGTCTGACAATAATGAAGTTTGAACAACCAATCTACTTCCCTAATATTGGGGCTAACTGTTCTTATCACTTCATCTTGGATTTGCTGAAGTCCTCTACTAATTGTCTAAATGACTATTATGGCCATGTTTCCTATAAATATTAAATGCCTTGATGTATAGTTTTTGTCCAATTTCAAAACTTGTCTTTAGGCTTTGTTTGGATGAGAATGGTATAAACATCTCTTCTTGGCCACTACGGAATTCTTAGGGGTGAAATTTTGGCATAAAATTTTGTATAACATTAGGAATTCACCTAGATTGAGATTAACAAACTAGATCAGTATAGCGGGGCCCATAGCTTGATATTATCTGAATTCTTATATTAGAAACTATCATTTTTTGGTGTTAAAGGGATGTTATTAAAATATCAAATGTGTAATTATACAATTATTTGTACCTTACCACTATCTTAAGTACACAATTTGCTTAAAGTGCGATTCTGTAAAGCTAAGTGCCACTCTTTAACCATGAATTTTATAATTTGTACCATCAGGAAACACCTTGGTACCTCACTACTAAGATCATGCAACAATACATTTTAACAAAACCATGCTCCATACACAGCCTCGCGGAACACAAATTTCCAAGCTGTCTCGTCCCCAATGCCTCAATAGGTTGCCATCAATCCATTTACTCACCATCTGTTCACCAAAAATTTTTCCCATTTAGCAGGTGAAACTAGTTCAATCCAAATTTTTCTCACCCATCGACAATCTCTTATAGCTTGTAGGCTACTCTCCTCTCCACGGGTGCATCACATAATCTGCATGTGGTTTCCTCAAATATATGCATGCCGGCTGCAAAAGACTGTTGCAGTAGGAAAACGGTCATGTCAAAGTTGCTAGAGCAGTAAATTTAATATTTGCGGTCCTTTCAATCTCCAAATGTATGTCCATCGATCATGGTTCGCTGATTCCCTACTGGACACCTCATACATCGACTTCCCTAAGAAAGCGACGTATCACTTAATGCAACTGTATCGATTGTTTTAATTAAGCTAGAAAAATATCTATATCGAATTCATGAGAGGGAAAGTACTAAAACTAACTCCGTTCGCATGGACGTATCTCAGTTGATTCGGGAGCTGCAGAGTTGGTATCGAGGTCCAAAATTTAAATTGTGGTGGCGGCATTGTAGGAATTTCAACCTCTCCAATGTGGGAGGTGGTTCCCTATACGTACCAGTTCCTGACCTCTAGTCTGCAGGACTGTTGAGTCACCATAATTTACATCCTCTACTTGGATGTCAGACAGTCTGGTGAGGACCGTGTGGACGAGGAATTTCGCCTTTTTTGGTACCAAATACTAATGCTAACTCCTCTTCTACTCTTTAATCAATAATCAGGGAGATTTTGAGAGATTAAAACTATTCTATTAAAACTGCGAAATTACTACGAAAACTTTAATTGATCCAACAAGCACAAACGTCGATTAAAACCAAAATTTTTAAAGGCATATTTAAATGAAAGAATTTCCCTAATTTCAGTTAGTTAATTTCTTGAAAAAATAATATTGTGGATTGAAATAATTGGTTGGATTGCATTCACATTAACTATATCTCTGGGTGAAAATGTACTACCCACTTAATTTATTAGAGGAGAATCTCTAATTAACCTAAGAATCATAGTTATTATCTATAATCAATCGTTAATTCCTAATGTCCAATTTTAACCCTAAATTACTCTTCATTTCTTAATTCAAAGCAATTCAAGCAGAAAAACCAATTACACGTAAAATTAAAAATAATTAATAGAAAATTAAGTAATAGCTAATATGGAAATCAATATCCAACAATAACAGTCCAATAAAATCAAACTAACATCAACTAAAGCTCATCCTCTTTCAAACACAAAAGGAAACCTTGCCACTCGTGATCTCAATCGCATCAATGAAATTCATGAAATTCATAAGTAAAAGAGGTAAAGAAAATTGAGTTATACTGTGAATCTCACATCAGCTAATTAAAAAATTAATGAACAATGAATAAAATTGAGTCTTCCTTCTTCTCTTAAAGTATCTTTTGGGGTGATTTAAACCCAAATTCAAATTCTAACAAGTATACTTAAGGAAAATACTAATATATAATTTGAACAACTCTATTTTTTATTTTTTAAAAAAATATTATATCACCATAATGAAGTAAATCTGCATCACCCGTTGCACCATTCCAAATTCGTTCAAATATTTTTATAACATTTTTTATAACATTTCTAATATAATATTTTATTAATAATATCTATTAAATAAAAAATAAATTAAAATTTAGAAACTAAACTCAAAAGCATATTGTATAAGATGAATTGTTGCAACAATTCTGAATGATTACGAACAGTTGGAGACATGCTTATAATACAAAATAAATGCATGCAAAATCCAAGTTTCAACTTAACACTTTAATCCAGAAAAAGTCAAGATTATGTTTTTTCCTAACAGATTTTCATTTTCTGATTTTCATCTGCCAACAAATGAATTGATCATTTTTTATCCTGAATATATTATTTATTTTTTATCCTTTTTGACTGAATTCGATCATTTTACTGACAATGGATTTTTTTTCTTTTTTTTTTTTTTAAAAGGACGCACAATGAATGTTGAACGTTTTTTCGCTAAAAAAAATTAGCTCCCCATATTTAATAATTATTGTTATTTTTTTATACATAAATAAAAATTTTATTTTTAAATATTTCTATTTAAAAAATTAATTTTGAACTTACAGATAATTATATTGTATAGGATTGTGTACGGTCAAATTTTAATATGTCACATTCATGTGGCCGTTTAATAAGAAAATGGATTGACATATGTGTATCTTCTAATCGGCAATAAATTTTTTAAATAGATTGGCGCATGTGCTCTAAAATCTTTTTATGATTTGATAAAAATTCTGATCCAACAATTTAGAACTAGATAAAAATATCGTTTATTAAATAGCTACGTGTATTAGACATGTTAAAATTTAGTCGGAAACCGCCACATATGGCATTGTTATACCTACAAGTTTGAAAATAGTTCTTGGGTACGATGATTGAAAAAGAAATTTTGGTTCTGTATAAAAAATAATAATAGTGATTGAATATGAAGAAATTTTTCTTTCACTAAATATGTAGGAATGCCACTGAAAATATACATATTCAAAATAAAAGAGAATAAAAAAATAGAGTAAAGTTAAAAAATGAGAAATTGACAAATATTAGTCCCTATATTATTTTTTAGTCTTAACTTAATCCTTAATTTTTGTTTTCATTTTTTTTCATTCTCAAACATTTATTTTCAAAAAATTTTAGTCCTCACCATCAATTTTATGGCAGAACTTGACAATAAAAAATATATGAGTCTCACTTAACTCATGAGCAAAATTAAAAAAGACATTTCACTTACTTAACTCACCTATCACTCTATTAAACAAAACAATAGGGTCTAATTGAAAACAAGAAACATTTTTAGGGTATATTTGAAATTTTTTCTAAATTTGGAGGAAAAATAAGTTCAAAATCTCAAGAATATTTTAGGTATTCAATTAGAGAAATTTTTTCTAAATTGGACGCAAATTTCCCTAAATTTGGAGGACATTTTAAGGTATTTGGATAAAATTCCACATAAACCCCAAGAATATTTCAAGTATTCAATTAGACCTCATTATTTTGTTTGATAGAGTGATGATGAGTTGAATAAGTAAAATGTCTTCTTCCTCTTGCTTGTGAGTCATATTAGACCATTGCTGGATTTTGCTTTGGAATTAGTGGCGATAATTAAAACTTTTTGGAAATAAATTTTCTAGGATTAAAAGAATAAAAACAAAGATTAAGGACTAAGTTAGAACTAAAAAAATAGTTGAGGGTCTAATATTGTAGTTTCTCTAAAAATTGAAAATTAAATTTCGATGTAATCCCTCAAGATTTGGGATGACCATGGTATGATTTTTTCCTGATTCCAATAGGTAACCGACGGATTCTATGATTGATTATGTGACTGATGGTAATTTTGAATGAATTTAGTATGTCCTAAAGTCGATCGATACCAAAACCTATAGGTTTTCGTAAAAGAGGTTTACTGACCAAAAAATCGATACCAATATATATATATATTAACAATATTTATGTCTTTCTACATTCATTCAGGTGATATTTATAGATATGTCATTGACAAGTTAGCGATGAAATGTCCTATTTTAGTATCTCTTTATATTATAATCAATTATGTTTTTAATATATTTTAAAATTTATGTACTTTTATTCAAACTTATGTTATCTTTTAGTTATTTTTGTACTCTCATTTAGATTTTTGTTGTATATATTTGTGTATAAATAATTAGATGTAATTTCTAACTTTTTAAATTTTTTATGATATTTTTTTAACTTAATTCTATTTTTTAAAAATAAAAACAAAAATTTTAATTTTTAATAAGTAATCGGTTACCGGTTGCTGAATGATTTCAATATTATTAACAAGAAAATTATCGATCGATAATCGGTAAAAAGTATTATAATTGGTATTGATATTGGTATCGATTAATAGGTCAGTAACGGTACCATTACCATTCATATTCAAGATTTAGGCTTATCTCAATTAAGGACCTTAATTTTCAAATTATCCCTAGAGAGTCGCTCGAATTAGAGAAATCGTTCCAAGGACAAACCTTAGGGCCTTATCTCTATTGACGGTGAATCCCGAAGAATCAACTCTTAGGACCCGAAATAAATAATGAAAATAATTTGAGGTCTTTTTTAAATTTCGGATTCTTCTTCTTATTCCCTTATTCCATCTCTTCCTCACACCTCTCCCCCCTTCTCCGTTGCCGATCGCCGAGCCCATTGTTTCCTCTCTTCTCCGCCGAATCGCCACTCTGTTAAGCATACCTGCAGCAAAGTTGTATTGAAATTAATGGTATAGCCTCTAATATGGTGAGTGTTGTTTTAGAATTAGGAAAAATTGTGCATAATTTATTAGGGTATCGTAAAGAAAAGAATAGATGAGCACTTGTATGCGGTACAGGGCCTTTCTGCCTCAGTTAGTGGTGAATTTTGGTTCCTTTCGCAGCTACTGGTGAAGAATGAAATGGAGCTTGGAAGTTCCTTTTTGTTGGGAATTTTCTTCACATAAACGGCTTAAGAAAGCTTTTGTAAGTTTGCATCTCTTATTATGTCTCGGCTCTGTTTCTTTCTATTGATTTGGTCATATATTGGTGTCAATTCTTATGAAGAGGAAAATGGTATCTGGGGTTTCAAAAAAATGGCACCAAGCTTCTACTTTCGAAAGGTGGGGGAGGATGCCGGTTTGTTTTCCCCTTCCACCGTATCCAGCTTACACAAGAGCGCAGGCCCATTATCTAATCGTTTTCTTCACCTGCAATGTACCCCATGATCATCTGGTTTCCACAAGAATTTATGGGAAAATGTATCTTCCTGGTTCCTCATCAGGGGAATAGAGAAAATTTGATGGCATAAAACCCTCCTAAATTACAGTGTGTCTGGACACAATTATGTCTGCTGCTAGAAGGAAGGAAAATATTACAGGATATTATACCATGTCTGAAAACCACCTTCCATAAATGGTAATCAAATACAGGTTCTTATTATTCGAATTGAAATATTGAGCTAGTTTTGGTAACCTTCAGTTTTGGTAATTTTTAGAAAACATGGTGATATACATCTTATTTGGGATTGGCAGGTTTCCATATTAAGATATGGAAATTCTATCTCTATTTGTATTTATTCCTTTGAGGAGTTGTTTCTTCTTAATAAAGTCTTCATCAATGTATATACTCCTTCCATCCGTCACTTTTCTCTGCCTGATACCTATTGCTGCTTCTTGTTGGGAGAACAAATCACAGCTCCAATCTGCCAGGTATTTCTTTTTTCATGATGTTTTATCTGGGTTTTATTTTATTTTATTTTTTTTTTATGTATATGTTATCTAGAGGATTGTATTAAGATTTTAACAAATTGTTTATGTACTCTATCTACTTTATCCAAAAGGAAATTATTACTTGTATTGATGATTGAATTTACAAGGAGTACTGAAAATAAATGTGTTAATACACCTTGACTGAGTTGAGTTTAATATATTTGAATTTTTACATAAAGAGTCTTTTTATGATCGTTGGATAATTATAATCTTCTCGATTTTGAAAAGGAGGTCTAGTCAAGATCGTGACCACGGTGTTTTTTACATTTTTGAAAATGTTCTTTAAGTAGACCTTAAATTATATTTTCTTTATCTAAAATTAAATTGACTGTTCTCTATTGCACAGATAGAGTATATCTGAGTAAAATATTTAGCATGTATCTTACTCTAGAATGCTATTAATCGCACTAATTCATCATACGACCAATAATAAGCAGACACTCTTAAAACTAATTAGTAACGAAAATATTCTGGATTAAATAAACTCTTGATTAGTCGATTATTGACTGCCAATTATTGACTGGGGATGCCGACTATTGACTGACATAGCATCTGGTCTGTGTTTCATGTATAGATTTCTGTGGCCTTTTGCTGAGGTGACTTGGTATCTTGTAGTCAATGAATTTCGAAGGAGATTACAATTGTTGTTAAACTTTGAATATGGATCTCAAGAACCACTTAATCCTCCTTTCTGTTTGTTTCAAAGGCTAGTGATGAGGTCTCTGGTCACTGAGACTAGGATTATGAACGACCTTTGCTTTAGTATTAATTATTCTTTTTTTTAAATTTTGATACCGTTTTAAAAAAAGACTTATCAAGTCCCTATATTAAACCAAGAAAGTATGTTTCAATTTCTTGTAGGGAGATAGTGAATAATGAAAGACATTTTGAAATAAATTCAAAAATGAGAAAAAATAATTATTTTTATGATAATTTGTCATATTTTTTTCATTCCTTATTTAAAAAGGGAAAAGGAAATTCTTCAAGTAGCAGTTGTAGTTGGCGTTATTTCGTCCTTAACAAGGGAGTAGGTAGTTTTTTTTTCCTTACTTAGAATTTGTACCTCATTAATGAGTTTTTCAAAAATAACTTAATTTATTATGTCATGTTATTCAATAAATTTTGCACTTGCTTGACAAATGGTGCTGATTTGTCATATGCAATTATTGCATTCTGTTATATTTCTTTCCATATTATTTTATACCATTACCCTACGGAGTGAATATTAATTTCACTCATTATAAAAACCATTGTCGTGAACGCGCAATATTTCTCTATTGCTTCAAAAAGGCATTTCATGGTTCTTTGAAAGAAAAAGTTGAAGCGAAATTGAAAAGCGATTGAATAGTACGACTCAGCTCATCTAAAAGTTAGTTTTACTTTATTTTGAGTAAATCTTTTGTTGTTGTGAGATTATTTTGTTAAGGTAAGGATAAAACTTGAAATTTCTGCAAAAGTTTTTTGATGTCATGTTTCACATTGTGATTTTGATGCCTTTCGGTTTGCCAATGATTATGCCTAATATAACCGAAACTTTTGCTGTTGTAAATTAATTTAATCTTGGTTTTATTTTCTCTTCGTGTGTAATCTAACCGTATAATCGGTATCGTGAGATTTTGTTTGTTGCTTATAAACTAATCATAGTCTTCCGTACTTCCATTCGTCCTCAATCTCTTCTTATATTGTTCTTTCTAGCATTATTCTTCTATCTTGATTCTTGTAGATTCGGCTATTAACTATTCTGTGCAATTAGATTTTTGTAATATATGTACTTCTCCTCTTGCAAATTTATCAAATAATTCGGGGTGAAAGAAATTTAACTACTGCATTTGATCCTAGTGGAAATTCTACCACATTCGAACTTCTTTGTTGGCTCTCTCAAAGCAATAGGTTGCCTAAATTTCATTCTATTTTAGAACCCCAGAATTGAAACAAATCTATTTTTTAAGACAAGTAGGATTTTAATCAAAGAAAGAACAAAACGTATTAACTAAACACTTGTTTGATTAGGGGCAGGGCCGGGGCTAATTTCATTTTTGTTTGATGTAGTGTATATAATTTGTCTAATTCGTGTTAAAATTAATATATTTACCATTTTGACCCCAAATTAATTAAAACTAAGTTACTAAGTACAAAAATAATAATTTAGCATTATATTTCTGAAGTTAATTTTTGCATTTGAATTTTTTTCCCCCAGATGCTGAAGTCTGGCTTCACCACTGTGTTTGATGTGTATAAAATAAATGATCCTTCTATTTTCAGGCTATCAATGGAAGAACAGAGTGAGATATCAATGGCTGCAACAAATTTCACCAAGGAAATGTCTGATTCTAGCAGCAGCAGCTACCTTATCCAGAACAGCAAGCGTCCAAAAATGGACCCCAATTCTTCTTCTTCGAAATTGAAAGGAGTGGTTCTTCAACAAAATGGTCACTGGGGAGCACAAATTTATGCAAATCATCAGCGAATTTGGCTTGGAACTTTCAAATCCGAGGTAGAAGCTGCAATGGCTTATGATAGTGCATCAATAAAACTTCGAAGTGGAGATTCACATAGAAACTTCCCTTGGACAAACATCACTATCGAGGAACCAAATTTCCAAAGCCGATTCAGTACAGAAATCGTCCTAAACATGATCAAGGATGGCTCATATTCCTCCAAGTTTCTTGATTATTTAAGAGCAGATTCCAAAACAGGGCAAGATTTGGTGACCTCCACACAAAATGGTACATTGTTTTGCAAGAAATTGTTTCACAAAGAACTGACTCCTAGTGATGTTGGAAAACTTAACCGATTGGTTATACCGAAGAAATTTGCAGTAATGTATTTTCCTCGTATTCCTGAAATGGGAGAAGATAATAATGAGGAAAATGCAGGCATTGATGATACAGAATTGGTCTTTTTTGACAGGGCAATGAGGTCATGGAAGTTTCGGTATTGTTATTGGAAAAGTAGCCAAAGCTTTGTATTTACTCGGGGATGGAACAGATTTGTTAAGGATAAGGGATTAAGAGCAAAAGATATGATAATGTTCTCCTTTTGTGAGTGGAAAGGAGGGAATAATGATCAAATGGAATCATTGTTTATGATTGATGTTGGTTATTATGAAGGGATTCATGGTGGATTGGTTCAAAATGATACTGCTGCCTCCTTTGTTGAAGAAAAGGATTCTCAAGAGACAGAATCCAAAGGTTCAAAAAAGAAAGGTTTTAGGCTCTTTGGGGTGCAGATTATTTGAGAAAAGAAAAAATCTCTTAGTAGTAGAACTGGTATTTGTTTTTGTTTTTTTGTTATTTTTTTTTTTTGGTACTTGTTTTTGCTTCGTGAAATAGATATAATTTTCTTTTTTAAGAGGACCTTGGATTGGATCTTTTTTAATTTATGGAAATCAATATTTTAGCTCAAATTTTGTTTTTTTGGATATATATATATTATATTTACACACACTAATAGGAGAAGGAGATTTAACTTTAATTTTTAATATATAAGCCACTTAAATTACTTAGTTATACTACTTTCCATGATTAGAATGTTTGTTTCACTTAATTTTTAACTCCATTTTTATCTTAATCATTACAGAGCATTCAGAATTTAGATAGGAGCCCATAAAAGCTCTCTTTAAGAGAAACTTTTTCCCGTACTCCTTTTGCTTGCCACGACGAGCCTCCGTGGCCTTCTTCCCTTGTCGATACCGCCATTGATGAGCAGGGATGGAACTATATTGGGGTTCGGGTTGATTCGAGCCTCTTGACAATTTTGTTTTTTTTCAAAAATTTTAGAGTTTTTATATTCAAGTCTTTTCAGTTTTTTTTTTTTTTTCAATTTAGCCCACTCAAAACTTAGGTGTTGGTTTAAAAAAAAAAAAAAAAGAAAACACCTGAAAACCCTCGCGTCAGTAGAAAAAAAAAAAAACCTTCAGTTTTTGTCTTCTCTCTCTCTCTCTCTCTCCCCTCCGCTCCGCAGACAGTTCGCTCCTCATTCCTCGGTCTGAGCTCGGCGGCACGCGGTGCAAGACTGCAGGTGGTGTCGACAGCGACAGCAGACAGGAAGCCGTAGCAGCCAGTAGGCAAACGGCTTCCCTGTTCTTCAAACTTTGAAGAAGAAAAAAGTAAATTTTCTCGATTAATTTATGTAAAAATATTTTTTATTTTTGATTTTGGTAAATAGATTTTTTACTACTAAAATTTTTATTTTGGTAGTGAAAAAATTTCTAGATTTTTTTGGTAAAAATATTATTATTATGTAATTTATGTTTTAATTAATTATTATGTTATAAATGAAATGTGTTGAATTGTGAATTAAAATATTTGAATATTATATAGGATTTTACTATGGAGAAATATTTTGGAAAGTGGAAGAAGGTTCCTAAACCGGTTGAAGAAAAATCATCTAATAAAGGAAATGTTAATAATGAAGATCATGAGAAAAAGCCTCGGGTAGAGGTAGAGTTTTCGAATTGTGAAATTATTGGTGATACAGGATTGCGTAAACCAATTGATAGTTGTCCTTATGAAATTAGAGATGAATTAAGGAGACGGTATGTGGCTAAAGGCCCAACTCAACCATGAGATCATAAATTTCCGCAAACTGATTTTGGTGAAATTAGAAGATCGTTTCAAAAGATATGGTTTCAGAATATGCAAACTCGAAGAATAAAATTACCATCTTAATCATTCCGTTCACATATAAAACTCTATTTTAGATCATTTTTCAGTAGTGATTTCTTTTTCATTCTTAAAGTATTTGTATGAATGTCATTTGTTTTCATATTAATCTTCTAATCGTTCTAAATCAATTGCAGGTCATATTGGATTTCGTTTTCTGATCGTGCTCATCTGTTATCTCAAGATTCTGATCAAGATTCTCAGCTTTGATAGAGGTATTTATCCCGTGAGTGATGGGTAATTATTCCTCGTGAGTAATGGGTGATCACTCCTCCTTGGTAATGGGCAATTATCTATTTTTTGCTATTTTATTTTTAAATTTAGAATTGTAAAACTTATCTCGTGAGTGATGGGTAATCATTTTTCGTGAGTGATGGGTGATCACTCCTCATTGGTAATGGGCGATTACCTATTCTTTTGCTATATTATATGTAAATTTGGAATTGTTTGAATGTCTTTTGTACGTGGAATGCATCTATTTTATAGACGAAATTCTGGCAAAATTTTTATTGTTCTCCAGCCCCCCAACCTTTTTGTTCTGGTTCCGTCCCTGTTGATGAGGAAGGTGGTTGCCTAAGGTTCTTTCTCCGTTATTACTTATGTGAATTAAGGTTTATTCATTTTTTCCTTCTCCTTCTAATTGGTGTCGCCCCTTCCTTAGCTTGCCAGATTCAAGCCTTGGAGAGCTTGTTGTAAATGGTTACACGGATGCTAGCTTTCAGACTGATGTAGATGATTTTAGATCGCAATCTGGATTTGTGTTTTGTTTGAATGGAGGTGCTGTGAGCTGGAAGAGTTCAAAGCAAGATACCGTGGCCGATTCTACTACAGAGGCTGAGTATGTGGCTGCTTCTGATGCAGCCAAGGAGGCAGTTTGGATCAAAAAGTTCATCACAGAACGAGGTGTAATTCCTAGCATTGTGAACCCAGTGGACCTATATTGTGATAAGACAGGAGCCATTGCAAAAGCTAAGGAACCTAGATCTCATCAACGATCCAAACATATTCTCAGGCGTTTCCATCTCATTCGAGAAATTATTGAGCGTGGAGATGTTAAAATTTGCAAAGTAGACACCAATGACAATGTCGCAGATCTATTGACAAAGCCACTCCCACAACTTAAGTATGAGAGTCATACTAGGTCAATGGGTTTGAGAGTCATGTCAAATTGGTGGTAGGGCAAGTGGGAGATTGTTAGTATATGCCCTAAGACCAATTGACTCACATTTATGATTTATGAAGCATGTATTTTTGAATTGTATTTTATGCTCTTGGTCATCAAGTATGTGACTTGATAGTAAAACCCTTATGGCTAATAAAATACTATTCTTATTTGTCCCTAGTATATTACATCTTGTAAACTAGTGTGAAGTTGATTGATGGTCAAGTTTTACTGATCATGAATATGAGATATAAAATCAATTCATAAATACATATTGAGAATATTGTATTGGACATGACCCAAAGTGAAGAAGAAATATCGCATGGGTTTAAGTTATAAGTATTTCTTCTCGCTTTATATTTGGTGTCCTTCGACCTAATGTTTCTAATGTTTCTTGCATGGGGAGAAAAATATGTTTTGACATAGTCAAACATCACTTTTAATTAGGTGATCATTATGATTATTGGTTGGCTTATTTTCTCGTCATGGCTTGAATATTGGAGATAGTGAAAGGGATTTGTCCCTCTCTTTTTAGAGAGAGATATCCATGGGCCCCTTGATAAGGAAGACTGGAAAATATGCATGGCCATGCTCAAATAAGTATTAATAAGGTGTTATTAATATTATTTGTTGGAACAATCTGCTCGGTGATCAAGTAAATGGTTAATTAAGTTTTATAAGGATGACTTGATCCATGCCTTATACTTAATTAGGATATCGTGTGACAAAAGGACTAAATATTAAATCGATGCTAGGTTATTATTACATTTACTTAACTTGGGTAAGCATAATGTCTTGCTAGAGGCCGCTTATGTTTTGTGAATAAATGTCTAGGACATTTTTTTCATTCACTCGCCAACGTTAAGTGAACCTACAGTGGTCACACGCATAGACGATCTTGTGAGCATAATGTCCACGTTCAATGAATCTAGATTGTGTCCAGATTCGTTGAACGTATACAAAAGGGGGAATCGATTCCATATTGTATCTTCGGTAGGTTAATAAGTAATTAATTTTATTTAATCGAATAAATGAGATTAATTACTTAATATTACTCATCCAACCGTTGGATGATTATAGGAATAGACGGACGAGATTAAACTGTCATTAGATGACAGTTAGGGTTTTGATATTGACAGCTATAAAAAGTTATGTTAACCTTTTCTTGGTGGCCGTCCTTTATCTGAATAAAGAAAAACAAAGCCCTAAACCCTAGAACGGCGATATAGTATCTCGTCTCCTCTCTCCGAAATACGACCGATTACCAGATAGTCGAGATCGGGTTCGAGCAGCTTTTGAACACTCGAAGGGGCTAGCATCCCGATCGCTGCGAGAGGAGTTCGTCGCGTGGATACCGAGAGAGGGCGAAGCGTACAAAGCAGCGCCTCCACAACGAACAATCAAAACATTGAGGTAATTTCTATTCAATCGGTTTTTCTAGTATGTGCAGATCCTATTGGTGGATTTCCGTAGTTTTATTTTACTTTGTTTTTGCCTACGGATTCCAACATATGCGGCGGTAGAGTTGCAAGTTTTTGGTGCGGGTGTCGATCACTCTTCGACCGGTGCTAGGGCAACTCTGTTTAGCTTGTTGATGTCTGGGCATTTTGACGGGTTTCTGACCACTTGAAATGGTTTTTGAAAAATAATTGCTAAATGTGAATGTTAATTTTTTTTCCTGATTTACGCATATCGAATATGGCATATGCAAAATGTTTACTAATATTGCATATGCCATATGAGAGATATGCCTAATCCTGCACTAATAATGGTTTAGTAATCTGACATGGCATCATGAGGCCCAACGTGGTATGATATGGCAATATCGCATACACTGTATGCAATACTATGGGGAATATCACATATGTTTTTGCAGTATCGTTAGATTATCACATAAACTTCTCCATTATGCAAACAGTTAGTTAAAAAAAATATATAAAATCAACAATTGGAAAAAAGGAGAGGAGAGGAAGAAGAAAAAAGAAAGTAGAAAGGGAAGAGGAATAAGAAAGAAAGTAGAGGAGACGAGAGGGTAGAAAGAAAGAAAGAAAGTAGAGGAGAGGGGAGAAGAGCTGCAGTAGTGGACGGCGGCGGCAGTGGCAACGGCAACGGCGGTGGTATGAAATTAAATGAATTTATAGTCTAATATTGAAAACTTTTGTATAAAATTGTAGTGATTTAGGGTTTAAATTTTTTTTATTGGAATTTGTTAGAATTCATTTTAGTTTGTTAAAATTGATGATTGCTTTAAGAAATTTAGGGTAAATTGGTATGAAATTTGTTTAAGCTGATGAAATTTTTTGTATGAAAACGGCGTGGTAATTTAGGGTTTGAAATTTTTTATTCTTGGGAATTTGTTAGAATTTATTTTGGTTTGAAACTTTTGATTGCTTTTAGAAAATGTTAGAATTAATATGAAATTGGTGAAATTAGTGTAGTGATTTAGGGTTTTAAAAATTTTTTATTCTTGTGAATTTCTTAGAATTGATTTTAGTTTGAAAATTTTGATTGCTTTTATATATTGTTAGAATTAGTATGAAATTTGTATTAATTGATGTAGTTATTTAGAGTTTGAAATTTTTTTATCTTGGGGATGTTTTAGAATTGATTTTAATTTGAAAAAATTGATTGTTTTGAGGAATTGTTAGTATTAGTATGAATTTTGTGAAAGTGGTATAGTGATTTAGGGTTTGATTTTGAATTGATCATTTACTCGTTTTATACATTTTATAATATAAAAATACTTTTATAAATTTCTAACATATATTATAAATTAATAGACTAAAACCCCAAATCCTAAACACCTAAAATTAAAAGTCTAAAACCCTAAGCCCTAAATCTTAAACCCTAAAATCCTAAACCATAAAAGGCTCAACCTAAACCCTAAAAGCTACATCCTAAAACTGTAAAACCCTAAAACTACTAGAATTAAAAGCCTAAAACCCTAAACCCTAAAATGCTAAACCTAAACCTAAAACCATAAAACCCTAAACCATAAAAGCCTAAAACCAAAATCCTAAAATCCTAAACCCTAAACCACTAAACTTATTTCACATAAATCCTAAAACCTAAATCATAAAAACCTAGACATTATATTTCAAACTTCAACCCTAAACAATAAAATCATAAATCCCAAAACCCTAAATCCTAAACCCTAAAAACTTAACCTAAAAATACTAAACCCTAAACTATAAACACTAAAACTGTAAAACTTAACCCAAAAGCACTAAAATTCTTATAATTCTAAACGCTAACATCGTCTTATGTATAAGACTAATAATTACCGAGAAAATAACGAAATGTAGATGGAGGACTTGCGACCAGTCTGCTGATGTGCATCCTGGACCCTTAGATGCTAGTGTATTGACTAGGCAACGCGAATATCAGTGTCGCTCATCTGGGATGGGCATGAAAACATTATCATTATTTGTTGATGCTTCAATCGCACTTTGTTTGATTTTTATAAGGTGGCTCTAGCTAGGGTAGTTGATCGTATTGATAGGGCTGGTTTCAAGGAGTCTTCAGGTGTAGTTACTTATTGCTAGACCATCATCTTATCACTGCTTTGGTCGATTGTTTGAGGAATAAGACCCATACCTTCCACTTGACCTCCGAGAGGTCACTTGACACTGCATGATGTGGAGGTGTTATGGGGGTTACGGATAGTTGGGGCACCCGTGATTGGCGATTTTTGGACTTTATCTAGCGCGCAGTGGCTAGATATGATTGAGCGTCTACTTGGACTTTGCCTCCCAGTGGGAGAATTATTTGGGCATAGGGTGAAGAAGAGACTTATAGAAGGTTTGATTATAGAGGATATGTCTGATTCTGCTACATATGAGGATTATATTCGTTGAGCCCGTGTGATGATTTTCTTACTTATTGGAGGGTTGTTGTTTCTTGATGGATCGGGAAATATAATTCATCTTTAGTATCTTAGGTTATTGCATGATCTTGATGCAGTTGAGTCTTTATTTAGGGTAGTACTTTTCTTGCTTCCCTGTCTAGATGTCTATGTAGATCATATTTAGGCACCGCACGACAGATATACAAACCTTTTGTTCTCCTTCAGAGATGGCATGGATGCATATTCCTATTATTCGTCCTCGATTAGATAATGCCATCGAGATATACGATGAACATGCTCCATTTGGAGCTAAGTGGATTGTACCATTCGATATGACTTCTACTTCGATTCACGGACTGACAACATATAGGGATCTGTTGATTTCATGCCCAATGATCAGGTAAAGTTTATTATTCATCTTTGACATTTATTTGAAATGTATTTGATATTTATTTTTTTTGAAATCACCTTTGTAGTTTGACTAGCTCCCTTATCACATCCATATTACAGAGAATTCCAATCTTTGGCGGGCAGAGGTCCCCTTGATATGCTTCGAGATAGTGGAGTTTCACTATCCCGAGAGGGTTATGAGACAGTTCGACTATGATCAACTCATCCTAGAGACTTTGTTTGATCGAAGAAATCTACATGACATATATTTGGTAGGGCAAGAACATACGAATTGGGAGTTGAGACACACTCAGTATGTTAATTTGTGAGCCCAGCAGAGATAGTACATTCGTCGAGGGACACAGATTCCGGTGTAGCAGCTCTAATATTGTCGGCAGGATTATATGATGTGGTATCGGGAGATCACAAGACTATATATTGGTAATCCATCTCGTCGTAATCTTCAGTCCTCTAGATACTAGCCATCTGAGATCGGCCGACAGTTGATGTTAAGGAAGTATTTTATTATTTAGTTTATATTTATGTATCTTCACTAACTAATTAATTGTTATATTGTTTTAGGCATCCATGTTACAGTATATAGATGACATGGCAGATTCACAGCTGAGTGTACCATCATTGTCTCCTCCGAGTCAGTCCTTCGCAGTGAGAGATAGAGGTCCACCGATGCTTAGCATTTGTAGGTAATACATTGGGTTGCATACCATCTCAGTGAGAGGACTATAAGACATTTTCTATCGAGCTGACACGACGTCGACCTTGAGACCTTATACCTGATCAGGGAGCACGCGGAGTAAAGAGGAGATGATGACGAGGTCGTGGAAGACGAGCCTTTAAGTTAGTAATTGAGTAATTTGTGCAGTGTAACTGATGTTTGCTATGTAAGGAGTAGTATGATATAAAGTGTAAAGAGCAACAACCAACACAAACATACAAAACACAACAATTGGTAACGTAATTCGGCCAAGCATATATCTTTAGGGCCATGCCCAGAAAACAATCCATTAAAACTCTCAACATAGTATAAGAAAATTCCTAGCTTTTTTACACGTCTAGAGTTTCCCTAATGGAATCAGTGCAAACTCCCTTTGCATACTGCACAGTTGAATCCTTTCAACTCTTCAAGGCTCCCTCTTAGTGTGTCACTGCATGGACTTGAACTCCTTTCAATCCTCAACAATGTTGACCGCAGCACAGTTGAAATCCCTTCAACTCTTCAAGGCTACCCTTGGAACAAGCTGCTTGACCTTGAATCCCTTCAAGTCTTCAACTCTGTTGAACAACAGCACAACTTCTATCCATAGAAGCTATAATCTTCATAACAAGAACTCCATTGAATTCTAAATGATAAAGGATGAACAACTAGCATCAATGGAGCATCATAGTGTGTGAAGTTTGTGACTGCACAAACTCAACCACCATGAACTACAGTCTTCTCTCTTGCAGTATCTTTGAATAATTGCAGAACGATTGAACCTCAACTTTCCATTACAATGCTTTACTTATAGATGTTGAAGCTCATTGGTCAATCATGTATTTCTTAAAGGATGTGCACCAAGGATTTTGTTTCCAAATACCACTTCTTGTTTTGATTCCTTGCAAATCCTTTTTACTTTAAGGATTCTGACATTTCTTTATGCTTTCAACTTCCCTTAACTGAACTTCCATATCTCAGCATATAATCCTAGATTCGTCGAGATTTTATCAAGTTTCCTAAAACTATGCCAATACATAGTGCCTCTGCAACACTATAGTTTTTGTGCTGCCACATGAACAACCTACGTAACCACACCCAAACTGTGTTACAAGTTTCTACAAAACTCCCTTTTGGCATTGTTTTAGATCAAACACCAATGAGCTGTACAGATGGTCATGCTTCAAAAGAACCTCAATGAGTAGCATAAGCATGAATAATAACCACTAAGTAAAATGTTCAAGTCCTATGTTCCAGTGGCGCTTAAGCCAAAACAGATAGCTCAAAGGCTACCACATAAAGCAACATTAAAAAAATATCTCAGGGCTATGTAAGCCATTAAAAATAGAAATTAAAGTGTTCAATTTAAGGCCACATTCAGCCACCCAAAGACCACACAGGGTCAAGCAAAGTGTCAAGCGAAGTAATTTCATTTGAAAACAAATTGCAGCCAGCATTTGAAGGACAGAGGCCATAACACTGAAGAGTTGTTGATTGATGAGGTCTAAGCTGGTAGCCATTGCTGAGGAGTCTGTACTAGGAGGAAGAGAAGATGGTGAGGCCACTTTGGTGCTGGACTGCTGCTTTGTAGACTTGCCTGGACCAGTATGTCATTATGTGGATGGAGTTGGAGACGGTGACACCACACTAGGAGTTGTAGTCTTTGGCTCCACCAGGGGGTCTAGTGCCCTTACCCAAGAATCAAAAGGCATAAAAAGATCCCTGCAACCAAGTAAATATTCAGTAATTAAATAGGGATATGGCAGAGCAATCTTACTGGCCTTCTTTTAGTCTATCTGCCTGAGGATGTTCTTGAAGATCACAGTACATATATTGATCTTTTTCTTGGTGGGAAAGACATAGAGAAAATGAGATCTTTCCTTAAGAACATCAGTCATGTTTGTAGTAGGCAGCCAGTTCCAACAAAAGACTCTAAACAGGGCTCTATATGGCATCTTCATCAAATTTGAGTTGAGCTTGTTTGTTTCTGGCCAGACAGCACTAGCATCACCAGTTAAAACCTTAGTTACTTTATCAAGATCAACTTCCTCCTCCAGTCCTTACCCCTCAATGTCATTGTAATGTGGGTAGCTTAGACAATGAGCAATATTTGCAGGTGAGAAATCAATGACATGCCCCCTCACATAAACCTAGATGTAGGCTGGACTCTCAGGATTACCAAACTCCTTAATGAGATTTGCATAGAACTTCTTAACTAAGTTCTCATTATACTATTCAACATAGAGAGCTAATTCCATATAGCCTATTCCTATCAATAACTCCATCACCTTGTCCTAGTCCAAGCTTTCTTGAGTGATCCTCTTCTTAGCTAAAATTATTTTGTCAATTAACTCCACCATCCTCAATTCAATAGTCTTATAATAGAATTGCTTGTTGATTGTACTTTTTACTTTGAGAGGAGCAGAGGGAGGAGGAGTGACAGCCCGTGCCTTCTTAGCACTAGTTTTTGAAGTTGAGAGTCTTTTCAGAGCTTCCCTCATCCTTTTCCTCCCCTAACTAAGGCCAGTGCCAAGGGTTTTCCTTACAATCTCCAGGTCAGACTCGTAGCTACCCCTTTCTTCAACATTGTGCTCCTCATCAGAGCCTTCCTCAAAACCTTCATCAATATCTTGTACAGGCTAATTTAATGAACTTCCAATAATTAAGGATGGGAGAACAACAATAGGGGTCAATTCATCAATGAAATGGTGCACAGGGTGTGCATCCACATATAAGACCTCAGTGGTCCATTTATCAACAACAAGCAAAGACATAGTATTTTCAAGGAAAGATCGAGGCACATGGGCATGAATCTTCAGGCAAAAATTAGAAATAGACAAGACAGGTAGTAACAATGGATTTAGCATAAATGAAATTTGAGTGCCAGACAATCACAATCTACACGAGAAAGACCTCATCCAGAAACCCCAAATAATGGCCAAGAGATAGAGAGTTTACAGGCTTGAGACTCGGAGAGACTAGTGTAGCAGATGAAGTTGTTGTACTCGTCAAGCCGGGAGAGGAATATCTGGTCCTTACCAGGAGTGAAAGAGTGCGATTGTCAAGTCTGAGAGCTAATGTAACATCCCAAATAAGCACCTCAAAGTTAGCTTAGTTCACAGTAAGTTCGGACAAAAGTTTCGGGGTTAGTTTATAAAGAATAGTAAGTATTTGGGTCATTTGGTAATTATTAAAAAATCAAGGGAAGAATTTTTTTCAGTGGAAAACTTTTTGGACATGTTTTAAAATTATTTAGGTTTAACGCTTTAAAGTAGAAATAGAAATTTTAAGTTTAAGATGAATTTTTAGTCACTTTTAAGATTTAGGGCCAATGTAGAAGTTTTAGAAAGTTGAGGGACTACTTACTTGGAGATGTGGCAATGACATGGCTGGCAAGGACATGTGGAAGAGTATTTTTGACAGCCACATAGAAGGGGATGACAAGTGGGTTAGGGGGGTGAGTGACACATGGCTGGCAATTGCCATGTGTCTCATTCATGGACACATAAAGCGATGCATAGATGGCTATAAATAGGGATCTTTTTGGTTGAAAAAAATAACCATCCTTTTTTTTTTTTCCCTCCATTCATTCTCTCTCCTGCTTTTCTCTCTCCCCTCTCCCTCTCGGTTAACACCAGCCCCCCTCCCCTCTCTCTCTCTCTCTCTCTCTCTCTCTCTCTCTCTCTCTCTCTTTTCTTTTTTTTTTTTTGGTCTATCCGCTTTCTCTCCTCCAGGAAACTGTTCTCTTTGTTTTTTTCTTTCCTTCTTTTTTTTTTGTTTTGTTTTCTGTTATTATTATTAGTATTATTATTATTTCATAAAAATAAATTCTTTCTAGATAATAGTAAGAATTATTATGAACCTATTTTCTTGGAGTTATTCTTCTAGAATTTCTTTTGAAATAAATGTTAGGTGAACCTTAGGGTCATCTTAGTGTCAAGGTATATTTTTTTTTGTGTTATTTGATTAAGTTTGGAATTATTATTTGTAGGTTTAATTTGTATCACGACTCCAGGTGAGTTCACCAACCTCTTTTCGGTTAAAAGAAATTTAAATATTATTCTTGTAAAGCACATTTCTTTGTCGTTGATTATTGACAAATTGTGCAAAATAATTATCGGTGATATATTACGGGTTATGCTAAAAATATTATATGGGATTAAAGTATTTATGTTTTAAATATTTTTTTATGGCACCAAAATATGTTTTAGGTTAGTGCCATATTTTCATGATGCTTGTACTAAAAATATTTATTTTCTTCAATCTTTTATTTTGGATTTTGAGTTTTAAAATTATTTTGAAGAAACTATTTTTTTAAAATATGTGTTATTTATTTTTGAAAGTAATATCTTTAAATGTTTTAAATTCTCTTAAGGTTTTGAGTTTTAAAATAACTTGAAGAAATTATTTTCAAAATATTTACTATTTTTTTTAAGAAATAATTTTTAATTCTTCTAAAAGTTTTTGAGTTTTGAGATTATCTTGAAAAATTATTTTTAAAATATTTATTATTTCTTTTTAGAAAGAATATTTTTACATATTTTATATTTTCGAAAAAAAAAGGTTTTGAGTTTTAAAATTATTTTGGGAGATTATTATTTTTTAAAACATATTTATTATTTCTTCTTGGGAATAATTTTTTTTAATAAATACTTGAAGTGTGCTTAAGAGGGTGTTGAGAAATATTAATCATTTGGGAAAAAAAATTTGTAATATATATTATTATTTATTATTTCCTTCGGGAAAAATATTTTAAATATTTTAATATTCTTATAAAGTTTTGAGATTTAAAAATACCTTTAAGGTATTTATTATTTCTTTTTGAAAATAATACATTACATATTTTCTAGATATTTTTAAAAAGGTTTTCTTGAGTTAAGAGAATATTTTCATAATACTTTTACATTCAATATTCTTAAAAGTGTAATTTAGAAAATTGTTTACCAGTTGTTTTTAAGGAATATTTCTCTATGGTTTTATTCTTACTTTCAATCTTGGAAGTATTAATAATTTCCTTTCGAGAAATATTTATCATAATTTTTGACACTCGTATTAGCATAACCTATTTTATACTCGGTAATGTGTTTCAAAACTTTCATTTCAAAGTCACATTTACATGGCTACGAGTTTTGCCTAGCGGATAGGGATTTTTCGTTATCTAAAGAGTTTTATGTGGTCGATAGATGACCTATAATTTTATAAAGTAAATTAAAATCCTAATCCGGCAAAAAGGGTCATGGTATACATTTTTTATCAACATTTCGAAAAGACTTGCAATGTGCGTGGCTAGTGCCCCGTACGAGGGCCTCTTCCTAACGACATGCTTGGTAGTGTTACTCTTGATCTGGATCCAGTTTGATAGAGGGCGTAGTACCGTTGGAAGGTTAGGCCCAAGGCGGTATTGCGTTTGACTCCGTATCATGCTCTACGGTAGTGGCTATTTCCTAGAAGGTTGGGTCAGGAGGGGCCCACCAGTTAGGGAAGCGCAGGACGGCCTGATATGTACGCCAGAGCTCGTTACTTGTTTGTGTATATGTTGTGTGAGGTTGAAAAATCGAACGTTCGTACAGTGTGCTTTGGAGTTCAGGCTGGTATTGACTACGGGATGCCGAAATTTGTCCGATGACCCCGTTTAAGATTCCGGACTCCGTCCGTTGAGCCTATCATGGTGCATACATATTTTTCTTAAAAGTTCAGGTGTCGTGGCAGCGCCGATGTGTCTTGATTCGCTCAGACTTTCCATGGCTACCCCTGTGAATTTGTTAAACACAGGTATGCATGACTATTTGGGAAAGTATCCCAGAAGTATTCTCTCATGACTTCTAGCATCGAATTTTCCTAAGTGTTCTCGATCATTTAGGATGTAACATTTACTTCCAAAAACATGCATGTAACTCAACTTAGGTTCTCTGCCCTTCTGTATTTCATATGTAGTCTTATTTATCAAGGGCCTCAAAAACACACTGTTAATGATGTGAACTGCTGTGTTGGTTGCTTCTACCCACCAACTATGTGATAGTCCCTTGAAATTCAGCATCACAAGAGTCATGTCTTGGATTTTTCTATTCGTTCTCTACGCCATTTTTTTGGTGGTGTTTTCGGTGATGAAAACTCATGTTTGATGCCATGTGACTCACAGAATTCTGAAAACTAACTGTTATCAAACTCCTTATCATGGTCACTTCTTAACCTTTTTCAGGATGTGTTCTTCTCTGTCTGACGCTTAGACATATCTTTCTAAATGCCTAAAATGAATCTAACTTATGTCTGAGAAAGTCTATCCATATGTATCTTGAGTAGTCATCGACACACACCAAGGCATACCTTCTTCCACTAGTACTTTCTACACGTGTGGGTCCAAACAGATCAATGTGCATTAGATTTAAGATATGTTTTGTGGTGATATCTCCAACTCGAATGTGTTTTGCTCTGACTGGCTTACCTATTTGGCAATCTTCACACAGAAATTTACACTCCTTTTTAAATTAGGGAATTCCTCTAACTATTTGTTTGCTTCCAAGTTTGTGTAAGTGCTTATAGTTCACATGCCCCAATCATTTATGCCACAGTTCTACTTCTCCAAGTCGTCCAGTCAAGCATATAGATTCTTTCATAGCATTCATCTAGTAGTACTTATCAACTGTTCTTGATCCTACGTGATGCACTTGACATTGTTCGTCAGCACATAGCATTTTCCCTTGTCAAAATACACCAAAAGATTATTATCATCACACAGTTGACTTATACTTATCAGATTGGCTTTCATCCCTTTGATGTATAGCACGTTAGATAATTTTGGCATTCCAGCTACATTCAATGTGCGTAAATCGACGACTTTGTTCTTCACTCTATCATCAAATGTCACAGTACCTTGATGTCATTCTTGGTGTGAAACATGCTTTTAAGGTGAGCTTATTTTGTGTTATATTATGTTTCAAAATTTTATGTTATATTATGTTTCAAAACCTTGGCATGTTTTCAAACTCATAGGGGGAGTTATCTCCCTTATGGTGTTTTGGTATGCTATACTCTTATTGATGATCTTCTTGAAGCATCACCATACTTTAATATTTGCTCTTTTGTTCTTCATGCATATGTATTTGTCATAATCAAAAAAGGGGAGATTGTTAGCCCTAAGGGCATTATTGCATATGATTTTGATTATGATTAACATATGTTTATGTGAGTATTAAGCATAGTTTCCACAGAACAAAAGAAGCATATTTGAAGTCCCAAGGCTACACTCTTAGAAGCAAAAGATCTTGGTTATCAAGGCAAAATAAAGGAGAAAAGATCAAGCCATTGAAAATCTTGAAGGCTTGTGTCTTAGTTACAGATGTGCTAAGGTGTTTTTTCGTAAAACTCTTTAACTATCATCTTTGATTATTGATCATGTATGAAGCTCTTTGCATAAATTTTTTTCTATAAATCTTTCTTGAAATCCAAGTATTCTTGATAGAATTTTTGTCTTCGAAAGTTCTTCTTGTCTAAAAGAGTATCAAGAATATATGTTTTTGAAATAGGAAGGAAAGCTCTTTACTTGTAAAATACTGTCTGTAAAATCTTCTCAAAAATTGGTCATCCAGTTTTAAATCCGATCATCCGATTTTCTAGTTTTAGAAAAATTGGTCGTCCAATTTTTGTAGGATACGTCGAAATCTTTCTATATCAAAATTGGTCGTCTGATTTTTTGTAAGATGCGTCTGAATCTTTCTGTTTCAAAAATCGGTCATCCTATTTCAAAAAATGGGTCATCTGATTTTCTTGTATAAGGAAATTGGACGTCCTTTTTTAGAAACCAGTCGTCCGATTTTCCTTTTTACTGTGAAAAATATTACCGTTACATTGTGCAATGGTTACTTTCCCTCTCTTTCCTATATATATTGATTTTTTTATCAGTTGTAAAAGTAACAAGTTTGGTGAAATATTTATTGAGATCATTTAAGAACCTTTAAAGAGCTCTAAAGTACAATCCTTCAAACAATCTTTAATCTCATATAAACATCTCCTTGAGCTACATTTGTGATCATTCATCAAAGAAGAAGTAAAGAGGAGCTTGTAAAAGCATTCAATTGAGTTGTATCTTTCCTTCTCAAGTTCATTTGGTAATATTGTTTTTAACTCATCTCTCTTTTATTAACATCAAAGATTTGTGTTGAAAAATCCCTTAGGTTATCCTTTGATTGTATTTGTGATTGGTGATTGAGGTTGCTTGCAAAACCCTTGGTGGGTGATCCTCAAAATTGTGATTGTTTTATACCTTTTATTATAGTGGATTTGAAAAATCCTTGGGTGTTGACTCAAGGTAGTGATGTAGCTCTTTGAGAGAGTGAACCACTATAAATCGTTGTGCCTCTTCATTCTATGTTTCTTGCTTGATTGTCATAACTATAAGATTTTGTTTGGTTGGGAATTTTATTAAAAAGTATTTTAAAAATTAGAGGTTTATCTTTTAATTACATAAAAAAAATTTCAAAAATTAGCAAAAAACCTTATTCACTCCCCTCCCTCCCCCCCTCCCCCCCCTCCCCCTAAGATTTTTCACTCCTGTAGCATTGATGCCACACATGCCCAATCATTTTGCAGTAATCACACAAAAGTGGAGGCCTTCTAGGTTTGTGTTCCTTGATCAAGTTTCTCTTCTCAGTTCGACTGAAGCTGTCTTTGACAAACAATCATTCCAACTTGCTAAACTTTGTGTAATTGCTCTCATGTTGTGTGATATACATCCCTGTAGTGTTATTAAAATTTGTACTAGTGTAGCCAAGTCCCGACTTCATTCTAGCTAGTTTTCCCATAGAGATTATTTCCTCAAGTTTATCCTTTCCAGTGTTTAATCTTGCTATTTTACCTTCAGCCACGTTTACTCTCTGTTGCATCCTTGACTTGAGCCATTAGCTCATAATTTCTTTCTTTAAGAGCATCGTTTTGTTCTTGGATCTTCTTTAGGCTGTCCTTTAGATTTTGATGTAGCTCCACCAATCCAACCCACTTAGTGTAGAGAAAACGATACTTATCTTATAATTCCTCATAGAAGACTTCTTCATCACTATAGATGGAATCATCATCATTGTTATCTCTGTGATCATTGTGCATAGATGTATCTTCCAAGTCTATTATCACATTGAATGCTAGCTCTTAGTTTCTTCTTTATCATCTGCAGAGTCGCTCTTATCATAATCACTGAGTATAGTGTGCATGGATATGTTCTTCTTCAAAGTGTTGGCACACTCTACCTGGATGTGATCATATCCCTCACATTCTCTACACTTATGCCTTTTCCTTTTTGACCAGTGTCAAACTTCCTTCTCACAGTGCTTTCTTCAGACTTAACCTTATTAGGACCTCTCCGTTCCCTATAGTCAGTTCTCAACCTCCCTTGGAATTTTGATGTTTTTCCAGTTCTATGAAGAAATTTCTCGAAGTCTCGAGTATCATGACCTCTTCTTTAGAATAAGGTGTGTCATTGGATGAGAGGTGTTCATCTTTTAGTGCAATGCCCTTACCTTTAGATTCAACATCAAGATTCATCTAATATGTCCTCAAGGATCCTAAAAGTTCATTCAAAGGAAGTTTTGTTACATCCTTTGCTTCTTCAATTGTTGCAACCTTAGGACGAAATCGCACAAGTAAAGATCTTAGTGCCTTTCACACTAGTTTCTCTTCAGAGAATTCTTCACCCATTTGATAAGCCTTATTTGCAATATCTCTGAGTTTTCCACTGAATTCACCAGTAGTTTCATCCTTTTGCATCCTTAATTCTTCAAATTGGGTAGTTAGCATTTGTAATTTGGAGATCCTCATAGTATTTGTACCTTCATGAATGGTCTCCTGAGTTTCTCAAGCCTTCTTTGCATATGTGCAAGTTGAGATCAGCTTGAATTATTCCTCATCCACACTAGCAAAGATGGTGTTTAAAGCCTTAGCATTAGCCTGAGCAGATTTTCTCTCAGAATCCATCCATTCAAGTTTGGGCTTCATAACTACCTTAGTCAATTTAGTTGTGTCATCTTCCTCAACCTTTGTAGGAGGCTTCTATTCGGTCTCAACAACATCCCATGTAGTTTCATCCAAGGAGTGAATGAAAATTTGTGTTTTCATCTTCCAATAAGCATAATTTGTGCCTTTGAGTAGAGGAGGTCTAGTAACAGATCCACCTTCCTTGATTATCATGATGACCCAAGTACCAACTTCTCACGATCTTCGCCTACTCGAAACCTAGCACAACAAACGGTACCAAAGCTTTGATACCAGTTGTAAGTTAGTGAGTAATCTGTGCAGTGTGACTGATGTTGTTGTGTGAGGAGTAGTGTGATATACATTGTAAAGTACAACAACCAATACAAGCACACAAAACACAGCAATTGGTAACGCAGTTCGGCCAAGCCTACATCTGAGGGGCCATGGTCAGAAAACAATTTACTAAAACTTTCAACACAGTACTAGAAAACTCCTAGCTCTTTTACACACCTAGAGTTTCCCTAGTGGAATTAGTGCAAACTCCCTTTGCACACTGCATAGTTGAATCTTTCAACTCTTCAAGGCTCGCCCTCGGTGTGTGACTGTGTGGATTTGAACTTACTTCAATCCTCAACAATGTTGAACTGCAGAACAGTTGAAATCCCTTCAACTTTTCAACTCTCCCTTGGAACAAGTTGCTTGACCTTGAATCCCTTCAAGTCTTCAACTCTGTTGAATAGCAACACAACTTCTATCCCTAGAAGCTATAATCTTCACAACAGGAACTCCATTGAATTATAAATGTTGAAAACGATCATCAGTAGAGCATCATAGTGTTTGAAGTTTGTGATGGTACAAACTTAATCACCATGAACTACCATCTTCTATCTTGCAGAATATCTTCGAACAATTGCAAAATGACTGAACGTCAACTTTCTATTACAATGCTTTATTTATAGATGTTGAGGCTCATTGATTAGTCGTGTATTTCCTAAAGGATGTGCACCAAGGATTTGGTTTCCAAATACTACTTTTTGTTTTGATTCCCTACAAATCCTATTTTCCTTCAAGATTCAGACCTTTCTTTATGCTTTTCTACAGAGCCTCCAGAGCCGATCCAAGAGATGCAAGTTACGGAGGACGTGGGCGTAGAGTACTAGCCCCTAGACATGACCCGAGAGGTAATGAAGCTACAAAGGAGGACCAGGTTGACGACGAGTATGACTTGGATCCTCATGGAGGGACATTGAGAGATATATATGTACAAGAGGGTCGGGATGATGATGACTACGACTTGGATTCTTCATGTATATAAGGGACCGAGAGATGCAGTTGTATAGGAGTATCGGGATGGTGACGACCACGACATGTTTTCACTTGGACTTTCATTCACTATGACACCATCTACTTCTAAGACCGTTCCATCACATACCTACATGTCTCAGATCGTTCCGTCACATGCATATACGTCTTAGCCCGATCCGTTACATGCCTCCATGCCACATCTCGATTCGTCACATGCCTCCATGATTATGGAGACTAGTCTTCCAGATTATTTCACACCACTTCCTCCAGTCCATTGGTCTGATCATGATTCTCATGCCCTTGATTGATTTACTCCATTAAATTATGCCTAATCATAGATATTTACGATCTATAGTATATTTTGTATATTATTGTGATGCTTTATCTTTTATGTGACGATAGTACTTATTATTATTGACATGACTTACCTTTTATGCTTTATTTTTATCTTTAAACCCTAATTTTAAAACCTAAAATTTGACATGACAACTTAAACATGCGGAATATTATTATTTTTGTCCACTCTACCCGACATAGCCATGTGACAGGAGTACTATTGATATGACAACTCAAGCATGTGGAATATTAATTTTTCTATCCACTATACCCGACATAGCCACATGACGGGAGTACTATTGGCATGACAACTCAAACACGCAGAAATATTATTATTTTTGTCTGCTCTACCTGACATACCCATGTGACGCATTTATTATTGAATTGACAAATAATAAAATGTGGGAAATAATTTCGTTATATATATCAATGCAATTTACTGAATTTCTAATCACACCAAAACGTTTGGACTTTCTTTCAATACCTTTCTTCTTACCCTAAAACAAATAGTTAGCATGGCAAAAGCTTAACTAGTTAGAGTGATATTATATTGGGATTCTGAAGTTCAAAGAGACCAATTTGGTCCTTATTTCACCAGAGCGGCACAAAAAACAGGGAACTTTAGTCGGAGAGTGAGATATGAAGAACTTGTCAATTCAATTTTTTCTTTAAGAAATATGAATCCAAATGAATAGGGAATTTGCCTGATAATGAGGGTGCCAACTTATTATAAAGGTACAAAATGTTTCATTATACTCCTTATAGTATGGATACTGATGATCAAATGGGGTACTTTTGGACACTTAGCCCTGATAAAGCCATTAATGACATTGATGTTATAGTTCAATTTGAAGCAGTTTTGTTATCAGAGACAAGCACACATGATTATTATACTTATGTCCCGGTGTGTCAAGAAAACTCAAATGTTCCACAACACGTCACTTATGTAACGAGGATAGTGAATAATTCGCCATCATTGTTATACGAAGACGTATATGAAGATGATGTGGAATCCATAAGTGATGATGACTATTCAAATTATTCAAACGATAACAATGATGATGATGATGATAATGATGGTGATGATACCGATGATGACACCCATATAAACCCTAATTAAACAACAAATCGAATGCAAAGTAATGAATGTGATGCTTTGTATGATTACACATTATCCGGAGCCTTTCAAGATACGGGTTTGGGAGAGCCAATAGACGATCTTCTCGAATCGGGAAACTATCCGATTTGATGACTAGAATGAGGCAATGGTTGATATTCGAAGAAGAATCAGGTTCCAGTAAAAAAATAAAGCAATTTAAACTGTTCAAAAGTGGTCGATTCAGATGGGACGAGTGTATAGAGTGCGAAATGGTTGAAGTGTATTTCATTTATACAGAGGGAATAAGTTACATAGAGAAATATAATGAGATATCGAAATCTATACACCGTCAATTCAAAACAGAAATGCGAATCTACATACTGTCAATTCGAACCGCAATGCATCTGTAAAAAAATAATTTGCGTGTTCGATTAAGAAATCATTTAGGTTTTAGGTGCGAATCTATTGTACGAGTTTACTCTATTAGGAGATACCAATGTATCAACTTGCATATCGTTTTATGACAAACCATATATACTTCTGGCAGTGAGCAGTCATTTTTGAATTAATTCAATATGCAATTGTGGAATATTATCTTACATATTTGACTTCGAAGATAGATCACAGTTTTTTGAATTGGACATATTGAAACGGGAACCAACATATCATATGCACTTCTTTTTAATGAACTGCAGCAACATAATTGACCTATTCTAATGGTTCATGACTTGTTTTTTTTTTTTTTTCCAATTTCCTATTGTGAATTAAGTGATTGATTGACTATAGAGGAACGGAATATATTCTGCTGTTAACAGACAAGGGAATATGTTCCCTTTTTGTCCAAAGAATGGAAATTGAACAGACAATTGAGGTGAAAATATGTTCTTAGAATCTTTTTGCACTACTAGTTCAATATCTCCATAATTACGTTGATCTTAAATAGACATGCTCATTCATGATTTATTCGTGGTAAGCAGGTAGTTGACTACATGGAAAAATGTCACATATGTATGAAACAAATGAAAGAAGAAGACGACCGGTGCCATTGATTGTTAACAATGCTGGTAATTGGCCCGAAGAATGGGAGGACAAATTATTTCATATCCTTCTTGAGTTTTCTCTTCAAGCCCACTTTGAGAAAGGAATACCAGATTGGATGCATGCTAAAGTTGCACAACAAACGAAAGAAAGAATAGGTTTACCATTCACAGACTGTATTGTTAGCAAAAAGTTTGCTCATTGTCACGATAGATTCTATCAATTAAAATTCATAAGAGAAATTGTAGGGTGGTTTAAATGGAATGGGGAGAAAAATGCTATAAGTATTCTTACAACTCCCGATGCTTGGGAATCATTCGTCCATGTAAGTTATCAATTTTTATTTATCCTAATTTGTGATCATGTTTTATGCACCATAATTAAAGTATGCCAGTGGGGAAAATCATTTCATAACTATGTCAATGGTTTACGGAAACAAAAGAAAAGATAGTAGGTCAACTAAATTATCAAGACTTGGACGAAATGAAATGACAAGTGCATTGGCTGGTGAGAGTGTATTGGGCACGGTTGCTTATGCAATATCTGAGTCAAGCTGTAATGAATGGCCAGAAAGGCACTTTGCTCCCTGAAAAGGATGTAGTCGACGTAGTAAAAAATCAGGACGAAGTGAATGT
This sequence comes from Catharanthus roseus, assembly GCA_028651295.1. NCBI lineage: Eukaryota > Viridiplantae > Streptophyta > Magnoliopsida > Gentianales > Apocynaceae > Catharanthus > Catharanthus roseus. Next base: position 23,036,807 of record JAPQWS010000153.1, on the reverse strand, counting down.
GCGAATAGATAAGGACGCCATAGGAATGAAATTGAGTAGGAAAGCTCTAACATGCAAACCATTAAAGTTGAGCAGAGTACTTCAACTACTTTTTAGTAAATTTTACCTTCATGAGACATATATCTTAGATTCGTGTACAACAACGCATCCATGCATGAGCATATGTATCGCATTTTCTTAAGTTTAATTTGGTTTGTATTTCTTAAAATAAATTAGTGTATTTGTAATGTGGCAAGGTTTGAATTATTATTATAATTGTTATTATTATTGTGATTATTATTATTATTATTATTATTATTATTATTATTATTATTATTATTATTATCACCTGAGAATGACCTTTTCGTCGTTAACGATGATCATATGTAATTTGTTCATGAATTGGGTTTAATTTGACAAACGACTGTTTGTATTCTTATTATTAGTATTTATGATTAAATACTAATACTACTTGATTCATTGATATACATTGTTTAAAGAGAACATAATCTCAAATAATCGATTTAGTATAATATAAATTAAAAGAAAAGAAGGTGTACATAATAGTAAATTGCATTGTAACTTGAATTGGAAATTGCTGGACATAACCGTAAGTCGAAATTTTTTGTCTTTTTATTTTATTTCAATTAACATATTCCCATTATAAGTAGTATACTTCTTTTAATTATGGTTTGTTTTAGTAGGTAATAATTATAGTAATTAGGTTTTCATTTATAATAAACATCTATGCATTTTATTAGTTTGTAATATCTACCATAAAACTCTCTGTCAGTACATTTTTATTAATAAAATGTACAAAATAAAATATAAACTATAAAAGGAAAAGATAAATCATAATTAGAAAAATGTATATAACCGGAAATTTAAAATGAAATGATATCAACTAAAATTAACTTTGTGTTAAATTAAAGGAAATTGTAAATGAGATGTTACAGCGAAAGGAAATAATATCAATTAATTTAGTTTAGTGAATTAAGAATTTAAAATTTCATAAAATGTTTGCAATGTATAGTTTTATTCATTATTACACTATTTTATTCATGTAAATACTATGCATTAAAGATTACATTTTATATTGATTCACCAAAAAAAAGTGAATAAAAAATAAGATGACACTTTGTACTCATTTTGCAAAGAACATTTTTCTCCTTGTTATCTTAACTGTATGCTAGTTGGAAAAAGATTGCATGCATGTGAGTGTATGCTACAGTACTATATATTGAAGTTGGACACAACTTTTTCATGCAATGATGTTGGGAACATAATTTTATTTTTATTAAAATACCCATGAGTAATGATTTGCATGTATTTGTGTGAATGTGGTTTAGCTGAGATTGTCTCTTTTTTTTTTTTGTATCACCACAAATATCCCCAATCAATTGAGATTACTTCATGGGTATTTTAAATCAATTCACACAAATAATCAATTCCCCAATCAATTGTCATGAGAATAACTATTTTACATGACATTTTCATGATGCACCATGTGAATTGATATGACGTTTGAGTTATGAAAAGAGTTTCTGCTATTTATCTCAAGTAATCATACCACTATAAATATGATATTAATATGATGTTGTGAATCTCTCTTAAAGAGACAAGAAGAAAAGTTTTTGAAAGATATTTCCTTAGTTTCAAATCAATGTGTTGTACTTATGAAGCGAGAGGAATTGTTTTCGCTATTGAAGTGCAAGCTTCTATTCCATCTTCTCTATTGTATTTAGGTAATTCTTTTTAACTTTGATGAATTTATTTTTCTTCATTTGTCTTGTATAAATAGTTTTTTTTTTGTTCATCATCTAGTTCCTTTATTTTGTGTAAACCTTTTTTTCTTAAATCATATATTTAGTAGGAAGGAATTTTCTTCTGGTTTGGAAAAAAGCTATTTACATGTGTGATTATAATTAATGAAGCATAATAAATAAATAATAAATACCATCTTGAATACCTAATTATAAAAACTATGCACACAGTCTACTGTGTACTTCCAAGTCGAAAAAAATACACATAGTCGACTACTTCAAAAAATAGGATGAACGTCATAGTCGACGGCATATATCCAAAAAAATTTTTTATAAAGAACTGATAAGATATATATATATATATCGGCAGATGTTTTATTATTATTTACAATATCGAAACTTCACACAAATTTTTATCAGTATACTCAGATAATATATAGATAATGGGAAACATGTTATGTAATTTTTTTGACCAAAATATTTATTTATATTTTATCTAGCATAAGGAATAGTTCAATGCAAGAATATTTTTAAGGAGAAGGAGGTGGTTGATACTCGACTACCTCTATTTATAATGGAATTATTGTTTAAAGAAATATCATTAGAAGAAAATTCAAGTGAATTGATCAGTGAATATAAAAAACTAGCGGATGATGAACGATTATTATTATGCAAGCCTTTTGAAGAAAAGTATAAAACGGCTTTTAGTAAATGAGATATCTCTCCCGAACAGCCTCCTAATTTAGAATCTCTTTTTGATATCGAAGATTTTGCTAAGTTGATGAAGCTTCAAAAATGGGATAAATTGTCTCAATACTAATATTATTGTCCAAAGTTAGTGAGATTTTTATTCCAATTTGCGAATTGGAAACATAGAAGACGAAAAACCTATAATTCGTACCTATGTGAAAGAATGTATCATGCATTTGAAGACATTAGATATCAATAGCATATTTGGATTGGAAAATGGAGAGTTCAAACTAAGTAACTTGGAGAAAATGTCTACCTTTAATCATAGCAATCTAATTCTGCAGTGTTAGAATTTGGACTTGGGTCTAACTCACCCCAAAAGATACATCGAGGACTGCCCAACTCTTTATAAAGAGTAATTATTTCTCAAACAATAGCCATGTGGGATTCTCAACACATCTCTCACGCCCATGAATGGATATCTGGAGAGTAAAGTTTGCAGGACTGGACATCTGTGTGGGTGGCCCAACTCGAGCAGCCCAACAATTGGCTCTGATACCATGATAGAATTCGGGCTTGGGCCTAACTCACCCCAAAAGGTATCTTAAGAGGAGGAGATTGCCCAAGTTTATTAAGGGTTCATTAATTCATTAATTAGCCGATGTGGAATTCTCATCTAAAGTCAATAGATTTCTTGCAGCATTTCTAATATGGCTCAAAAGCTTCGAGTAGTTGGATGTTGTTAAACCACATTTTGAAGCAACATTAACAATCAGAAGAACCTTGCCTTTAAACTTGCTGAGTGAAACGTTTTTGCCATCAATATTTTTCACAGTGAAATCATAAATAGTTTTTTCTGTGGTCATTTCTCTAGCATAAAAGTTACTGAAAATTTGGAACTTTGAAATAAACCCAGATAAATTCGGCAACGGTAGAGAAAATCCATTCTGGAAAAGCGAAGATTTAGAGGATGCAATGTTGGTTTTGAATGATGAAGAAGCGGAAGTCACACAAGCAAAACAAGAGTTTTAGTCGGAATTTAACTTGTTAACTTGTGTTAAACTGTTCGAAGAAGTTGAAAACACTAAAGAGAAAGCTATTGAGTACATTCCCAATCAGTGATTAATCTGAAGCTAGTAGAATTCGAGATACTGAAAATAAACACACAAATTGAACACAAGAACAAGACTAAAAAAACACTCGCCATGTGGGATTCTCAACATGCAGAGTAATCGTATATTATATGGTTCTAATACTAAAAGATCAATAAATGATTTAAGTTTAACGAAATAGGCGGTAGGTGCAATTATTGCACAATTTATTCAATGTCGAGTTTCTAAGGACTTGACCCCGAGTCATAAATTGTTGACGTATGTTGTTTTGAAAGGAGAGAACATTGATTTTGAAGATATCTTCATCCACAATATTAGCCTGACCATGAGACACCCGAAACGATATTTGCCTTATGCGTGTTTAATAACACCTGTGGACCATGATTGGGATTTCACTACATGGAGAGGAAATAGAAAAAGTAATGGCTTTTTGACAGGAAAAATTATATCTGGAATCCGAGGATATTGAGATGACACCAAAATTGTAGTACAAGAAGTTGACAATGTGGAAGCAGATGTTGGATCTGGGAGAAGAGGAAAGAGTAAGAAAATGAGGGGACGAGCAACGACGTTCAATTATGGACATGTTGTAGGAGCAAATTGATAAATTAAAAGAAACTGTTAAGAAATTAAAGGATAAGCTCACAAAGCACAAAATCAAACGTAAGAAGATATCGGATGATATGAATGAATTGAAAAATTCGAAAACAGGAATTGAAGGGGAAACATCTAGAAGGAGTCCATATACATCAACATAGGTAGTGATGGAAAGTGGTGATGAAGTTCAAATTGAGGTAGGTGAACAACCATCGAGTGTAACGGAAAATGTAGAAGAAATTGAGGGGATCAGGAGAAGTGCAAGATTGAAGGGAAAAGAAAAGATTTTTATATGTAGAATTTCTATGTAAATTGATGTTATTCGCTAAATTACCTGTTTTTTCATTTGTGTATTTTGATGGTGTGTAATGTCTTTTTCATGGTATTTAATGTCTTTTCTAATATGTTGTTTTATTTTAAAATGCAGAAGAGAATGAGTTGTTCAAATGTGTTTATTTGGTTGATTGAGAGAAATATATGAGAATTTATAAAAAAGATATATATATTAATTATTTCATCAATAATTGTTTCTAAAGAAATAAGTGGAAAGAATTGTTACTCAACAAGTAATTTTTTTTTTAAACAAAGTTGAAGTAAATAATTCTTTTTCATAAAAGTTGAAGTGAATAGGATGCAAAGTTGCAGTTGCGAATATGAGAGTAAAAGAACTTAGTCGACTTCATGTAAGTTTAATCGACTATAGGAGTGATAAATAAATTCAAATGGGGCTATAGAGAACAAATAAAAGAACATAAACTTAGTCGAATAAGGGATATTGGTAAAAAAAAAAAAAAAAAACACTTAGTTGACGTGGATACGAGAGGGCAATAAAATATTAAAAACAAATCTTAAGTCGGATTATACGAATTTTTTAATAGCACACTCAAAAATCAAATCGGGGTTGGATTTAGGGGGAATAAAATTGAGTTGAGTGTTCCCGCCACCATTACGAATTCAAATGCATCAAAATTTTGGATTGTGAGATGTGAATTACAAATCAAATCACTGTCCAAATGGATCCTTTATTTCTTATAATTGTGGGACCTTGGATGTATCTGATGTCGAACACGTAGCTTTCTTTCTCAATTGGTTGTGCCAATTTATCATCTATACTAGTACAAGTGTAGTTACAGAGTACACTTTGTGGCCATGATATTGGAAGGCAACAGTAAGGAATTGAGTACATTGATCCTTTCTTTATTGTTCTAATACCTGTATAGTCTTTTTGTAGAAATGTCTCATGTTTGATGTACTGATTCAGTTCAAGGGCCTTTATGGATTCTGCGATTATTGATCTACCAATATCTACAAAAATTCGGTCTTGATAGGTTATGGAAAGAAGTGGAAGATAACTTTAAGGGCTAGTTTGCGAGTTTATGAGAGAAAAGGAAAGAAGAGAAATTTTAAATTAGGAGAGAAAAGAAGAGGAAAGAAGTGAGGTGATTTACTCCAAATATTGTTTCTAAGTTTTGAATGGAAAAGAAAAGAAATATATTTTTCTTGTTTGGGAATTTGGAGAGAAGGGGGAAGAAAGATATCTTTTGATAACAATAATACAATTTGAATAGACTATAATTTATTATTACTAAAGGAGTCAAATAGACATATAAGTTTTTTTTTAAATCTTCCCCACTATCCGTCCGTTTCTCTCTACTTATGGAGAGAAACCGTATATGTATTTGAGATGATGGTCAGTCATCTTATTCCTTCTATTTTCTCTCATTTTAAAACTCCCAAACATTAAAAACTATATCTCTTCTTTCCAGCTCTCTTCTTTTCTCTTTAATTTTTAACTCCCAAACTATCCCTAAAGGGAAACTATCAAAGTATGTGTTGAGATGTTCCAGCTATTAAGATGGAACTTACTGTCATTCTGGAGTTTCCCCTTTATACTAGAATTGGCCTATGAAGCTGATGGCCCAATTTGCAAATCGTCAATCTGGGCCCAACTGGCTAAGAGAAAACTAATTGGTGTTTCTAATAAGGAATGAATTTGTGGTATAAAAACAAGCTATTGGATGATCATAAACAACTGTAATACCCTCCTAAGATGAACTGCAAACAAACACTAACCTTGCCTTTCAAGAACCCCAATGAACAAATGCTAAGGAACCCAAGGAAGAAATAATGCTTAGTCTTTTCCAATGAAGAAATTGAAACCTTGGGTAGCAATCTAAGGACCAAATTTTATTCAAAAGAGGCACCAAACTCTCAATCACGAAGAGCCCTGGCCACAAAACTAGGACAAAAAATGAATAAAATTTGTGATTTGGTCCAACTAAAACCCTTGAATAACTTGTAATCAAGAACTTTAGTTATAATTGTTAGGAAATATACCCAAAAGGACTACCCTAAATGTAATATTAGGAATATAAATAAAATAATTATTTCTTAATTCCAGTTTTATATTTTGATGCACATTAACTTATATAAGTAACTTAAAGAGATAGTCCACGCGATGAGCCGTGCTTCATAGTAAGGTACAAATTATAGTCATTTAAGCTATAGAAATAAACATTAAATGTTTTTTTGAACTTTTGGGAATGGGGTGCTCCAAACGCGTATCTGATCACCGCTTTTCTGCCCGCCCAAAAAAGCCCAGCTTCCCTCGCGGGACAACCGGAATTGGGCTAGACGGGGTTTCCATAGCTCCTTGCTTTATACCGATTCCGCTGCTTACCGAAAAAGTGGAACTACTTTCTCCTTAGTGGGTTCACGGGATGGCCGGTCACGGACGATTAACCCCGCTAGGGCACTTTGAGCTTCCAACGACAGTATGGCAAATCAACCGCTTGTGGGAGGTTCCTTTCAAACTTGATTTCCAAGACACTGATATGAGTAGAGCGTTTTCGAACATCACTTATTTTATAGGGTTGGGCATGCCATCAATTAAAGGGCACATGGTAATTTCCTACAAGGATGACTTGCCTTGGGTCAATGAGTGTCTTTCTCATGACTGACTGTGCAAGTGTACTTTGAGTACATTACACTAGACCTTGTTTTGTCAGTTTCTATAAAGTACTATAAAAGAAGAGAAACTAAACTCATCATATGCTACGACGTGGACAAGTGTCCTGTAGTTTCCATATGAGTTAGTGGTCTAACGAAGCTAAGGCTTGTCTACTTAGATGTACATTGGACTGATTTTACATTGTATGTTAGATAAATGAACTTAATTAGTTAAGATAGACTTATGTGTTTGATTTTTATTAGAACCACCTCTTGTTCTAAAATAAAGAAAGAAATATCCGGGCATCTCCTCTCAAACAAAACAATAAAGAAAGAAAGAAATTTTCTTTAGTTCTTGATAATTCTTTGTTCTTCTCTCTAAGTTCTAATTCTTTGTTGTTCACTAAAACGCTTATGTGAGGATTGTGTTATAGTTGGAAAATCAAGAGTGATTAGATTGCTTTCTTTTTCTTCCTCTTACGATAACATCACCAAAATAGGTATGCCCTCTTCTCTTTTCCTTATGAAATTTCCTTTAGCTATCTTGATCGTTCAATTTTCTCTATGATTCTATTTTATTATAATTTTTCCTTCTGAATAGTTTCTTTCTCAAGATTAAATTCCTCCCATATCCTAGCGCTCATCCTTTAAGCTTGGAATGGGTTTTGATTTTGGTTATTAATATAGAACTTTTTAGAGTCGTAATTAATTTAGTATTTTTATTTGTTTAATGTTAAGGAGTTCCCAAGGAGGTTTAGAAAATTCAAAGTTTAGGTTGATTTGGAGCTTTTTACGTTCTAAAGTAAGTGAGGCTAAACTCTAACTCTGAAAGTATTTTTATTCTATGATAATATGAAATAATTTATTTTAAGTATTTGTTTAATTGGATTGAACAAGTGAGTTTTATTTTGTATGAAGAAAATTTGTTTTAAATTTTGATAAATTATTTTGAGCTTAAATTTGGACTACAATGATATATGAACTTTGAGAATTTGTTTTGTGATGGTCATCGGGCTTCTGATTGTCTTTGGATTAATCGTGGGGGAATATGTTCCACTTATTTGTTCTGAATCGCTAGACAAGGACAAAAAGCCCCACATATCTGTTTTGGCATACCTGGCAGGAGAGACAGCTAGGCGTGATATCACGTATTTGACCTATTATTGTCGTTTGTACTATCTTGAGCTCAGTGTTAGAGTATGATTGAGAAGAATGAATGTACAAAACTATCTTGAGCTCAGTGTTAGAGTATGATTGAGAAGAATGAATGTACAAAAACTATTCCAAGGAATTTATGAACGTATGAGAATGGACATTTTTGTATCAAAAGTATTTATACTTTAACAAAAACTGTCTTATATATATAGTAATTTTTCTGATAATAATTTGGCAAATGCCTATTCAATCCCAAAAAATAGAGTCTGTTATCTGCTTACTCAGTAGTTGTACTCAATCCTCTCCTTTTCTTTTTAGTCTAAGATCTCTCAAGGCGTGAGAGCGAATTTGAGGACGTTTGGGGATGAGCTAGGGGGAAAATATGATAGAAGACTCTTTTGGATTTTTATTATGATGTCAATAAAACTTGAATATCTTCATGTTTTGTTCATCTTTTGAACTTTGAATTTGAATTATAAAATCTCAATTTCGGTTTTCTTTATACTATGTTAAGTTTTGAAGCTTTGTATCCTTATGGGCATGACATGTTTGTCTCAGGTTTGGGCAAACCCAAATTCGAGGCTTGACACAAGGAAAGTGGGTGAGGAAAAGCAATCGCTTTTCCATTTTTTAGATTCCTATATTTGGCTTAACATTTATCTTCTGGGAAAGGAATCTAATTCCTCGAATTTGGAAAAATAAATGCACAATCCTAGAAAAAGATAATCCTTGATTGGAGGTGGTAGTGTGATTCATTTCCCAAGGATTCTAAGTAACAGATTAATAAAGTATTTCTTCTAAAAATAAACAAAGTACATGTGTATCAATGGTTTATTCATAATATTTTATTGTCTTATTTATACCTCATACCTCTTTTAATATTTTTTCCCTAACTCCGAACAAAATAACATAGACAAAAAATAAAAATAATATGCTCACTTTTTCTAAAAAAATTAATATGTTCAATTATTAATTTTATTAATAATATTCTCGATCTCTCTCTCATATGTCTAAGTGTATTTGGAATTTTTTTAAAAATAATTGACTATCATATTTGAAAATGTATAAATTGACGAACATAATATACAAATATGTAATGAAAACCCTTATATTCATATCTAGCGTGTAGAGCTTCCTATCTCTGGTGAAGTCTCCTAGAGAGGAGAAATCTCCTCTCCTTAGGCATCCGATTCTGTGTTGGCAATAGTATATCTCCACAAAAATTTTACAAGATAAGTGGATCCTATCCCTTCAAAGGTATACACCTCCTCCTTCTTCCTCTCTAAGGGGCTTGAAAGGAAAGTGTCGGAACTTATTATAACCAAGTTTGCATGAGAGAAGACTGCATTAGACATCTCTTTTTACATCATGAAGCAAAGGCTATTTTGCAGATCTATCTAAGTCCATCCTGGCCTATTGACAAGTAGATATAGCATTATACTTCAAATGGGATCTACACTGTTAGCTTCAGTTACAAAGCAGGAAAGAATTATATGCTTTCAATAAGAGAGTTGGAAGGATCTTCGAATCCAAGTCCAGAATCCAGACTGTGGAATTCCATTCACAAGCTTCCAGTACAACCTAAAGTTAGAATATTCTTATGGCAAGCCTCCCAGAACATATTCCCTATAAGAAGCAACTTGTTAAGAAGAGGGTTGATGTTAAACGCTCCTTGTATTCACTATTGGTTTTCACCTTGAAGATGAAAGACATGCTTTACTTGATCTTGTTTTTACCAAAAATGTTTGGAATTACTTAACCCTTAGTGACAAATGAAGAAAGATTACTTCTCTCAGTTTCAAAGACTTCTTCCACACGATTTCTACCCAGTGCACGAGAAAGAGGTTGCAATATTTGTTACTTACTCTTGGCTGATATGGTATGCTCATAACAAATTTCGACATGAAGGTTCTTACTCTATTGTGAAACTGATTGCTTCACAGTCTATATGTCTATCAAACAAGTATAGTGCTCTCCATCAGCATCTATAATCCTTTGTGGAAACTGTTTCTTATGTCGCTTCCCAACATATTTGGAAACCCCCTAATCCAGGAATTTTAAGAGTCAATACTGATGTAGCTTTTGTTTGGATCAAAATGGGCATTTGGATTCTGGTACTTAATCACTTGGGGTATTCCTTTCTTAACAAATGCCATACCCAAAACTGGCTGATTTTTAGTGAATTTTGGTGAATTGAATGGAATTATTGAGGATATGTAGCTGACTCATCCCTTTCTGGTCTCTTGATTATAAAGAGTGAGCGCTTTTAGTTTTCCACAGTCTCTCCCTTCATGGAGATGATTGTTCTAATCTTACACCTCTTTCCTCATTTTCCTTGATAGTATAGATCATAATTCTACTAGTTTCTCCTATGTTTATAGGTTGAGCAACTATCCGGCTCATTTACTGGCAAAGTTTCCTTTGCAATCTCTTGATACTTTGGAACGGACACAAAACATTCATTCTGATGTAAAGCATGCTATCCTTTTGGATTTTAATAATATATAATTACCTTTTACCTAAAAATATCCTTATATTTATACGATTTATACTTCTATTATTATTTTTTTAAAAATTAACATGTGTATTAGCATATGAGATATTTAAATATATTTTAAAATTCATAGTATACTTTTTTAAATGTTAAAATAAAATAAATAACCAACTTTACACTACTTTTCTTAACATTATTTTGAAAATTCCAAACATATGAATGTAATCTATCAAGAATCATATATATTCTTAGGATTTATTTTCCTAGGAATTAGATTTCTAATATCACTTTACTTTCTGGAGAATTAAACGATGCCTTAGTTTGATTGAAATCTCTTGTAATTTTGGTTAGTGTTAGTTTGGTTTTAATTTCCTTCGTAATGAATATTATAATTTATATTAATTATCAATTTTTCTTTTTTAGAAGAATTTTTTTTAGATTACCTCTTGGAGGCACGCAGTATTCATGGGTAAATGGCCTTGACTAATCCGGACTTGGCCTGTGAAGCGCCCATAAGTTTAACTTACACTCGGGGGTTAGAGCTTGACAGAGAGCTTTTTAGAAGACTTGTAAGCTTATGTGCATCTTATTTTAATTTTATTAAGTCTTAAAATATTTATAAATAAATTTATACATTTATAATTAAGAAATATAAATAAGTAGTAAAAATAAATTAATTTTATATTGCATATTGGTCTTATTTAAAGGTCTTAATAATATCTTTATAATGATATATTTTATGTTAAGTAATTTATAATTTAAATTTAATTATTTAACAAAGTATGTAAACAAATGAAAATGAAATAAGGATATGAAAGTTACCTGTGAAAAAGCCTAAGGGTAGATAATTTATTTTCACATGGGGATTGATAAATACACGATCATTTTTTTAAATATATGACTTTTTTTAGTGTATACTAACTCAACATTCATAATTTATATACACTTTCTCTCTCTAAACTTCTCTTTCCTCTCTAAAAAAATTCAATAAAAAATGCATAACTTTTCAAGATTTGATGCAAATAAAATTGTTATAATAATTTGTATTTTTGTTACAATTTTGTATAAAAATGTTAAAAAATTGTTATAGTTGAAGGTTTTAAATTTATGACGTACAAATTTACAATGAAATCTTATAAAATACAACTTTTCATAAGAGAGTTAGGGAATTTGAATTTTAGGAAGAAAAAGGATAGGTGAATTATAAGTTCTAGTTCATTGTATATTTAGAGAAAAGTCATCAATGGTGTGACGATATGTTGTGCTGTTGGAGTGAATTTTAGTAGCCAAACACCAAATTTGGTCTTTTGATGTGCTGTTAAAGATGCCCTATATTATTGGAAAAAAAATTTAAAAATGAAAATATCTTATATTGTAAATTTTAAAAAAAATAAAATAATACTTCATAATATGAAATAGATGGAGTAGGCTAACATTCATTGTAGCGATTTTTTGAATTTGGCTGTTAGCTTCTTATTTCATGGAATTAATTGATCTCTACTTAGTCATTTTTCTCATATGTTCATATATATAATGGGGAATATCCTTTCTTATGTTCTTACTAAAATACTTTTATATTTAGAGATATCTAAAGAATGGACTCCAAACATCCCAAGTGATGTAACTTTGACTATTGAGGTCCATTTTAATATATTTCTCCACTTTTTATCTAGAAAAAGTAAAACAATTAATAATAAACTATTAAAAGATATAAATTGACTATGTAGAGTGTTAAATTGTTTTTACTTTTTTCTTAATGTCTATAAACTTTTATTTTATTTTTTTCATACCTATAGACTATCTATAGACTATTTCGAAATTGCAATTTTAGTAATTTAAAGATTTCACGATGAAATTTAGCGTATTTTAATACATGGATCCAATAAAATGGTAAAAAATAAGTAAATTTTTTCAATTAGGCCATTACATCTTTTGGTCACATCTAAATTTAAAAAACATATTTTGTTTCGGATATTTTTAGATCAGAGTTCTTCTCTTCTTGTTCAAAAATATCTCTTGTTCCCCGTTCATATTTGGACCCCTTATCAATTTTACACTTTGGATGGCTGCTTCTTAGAGATTCAGTAGATGTTGGTTTTACCGCATCGTTGGTGTCAAGATTTTATTTAGAAGACGCTGAAAGAATATTAAATGTGCATTTGTGTGTTTTTTCATAATTAAAAAAGTTTGAGTTAGTTTTTTATTTTTAATCAGATATATTGAGAGTTTATCTCTTATCCTTCGTATAATTTTTTTATTTGAGGGGATTTATCCGTATAATTTATTTTCTATTCTTTAAACACAACTTTTTATTTAAAAAAAAAAAGGAAGAAAGAACAATTTTATATGATGCTTACATTTTGCAAGATTTATTAAACTAAAATGATAATGTTCATAATATATTTATATGTCAAAGTGCAATACAGAGAGAAACCAAAGAATGATTTATGTGTCATGGTGTTTTACCAGAAACTAAAGAATCATTGAACATGGCAGAATCCAAAGAGGAGAAGGTTAGGGTTTGGGCGGCCTTAGAGTTATCATGGCGAGATTGCAGGAAGAAGCGAAAGAAGAAGAAAAATGAAGGAAGAAGGGAGAGAGGGAGAGGTGAGATCGTAGAGTCATGGGAGGGGAGGGAGAAGGGAGGATAGTTAGTCGAGATAGAAGGGGAAGAAGAAGAAAGGACGTCTCTCTCGCTTTCTCTTCTATTTCTACAATAGAAAAATTGGATAAACTTCAATCTTTTCCCTGAAAGTTGAGACTTGTCTTAATTGAGTACCTCAAAGTTAAAAAGTGTCTAACAAGTCTCTGGAATTAGGGAATTCATCTCCCTCAGCTCCTTCTCTAACTTCCATCATACTTTTAACAGTGAATGTTCCAAAGAATCAACCATTTGGGAGCAAAATGAATACTAAAATCAATTTGACACCTTTTCTTAATTTCTTCTTTCTCTTCTTCCCCTCTTCCTCCCACCTCTTTCCCTCTTCTACCCTTCCTTCTTTCTTGAGCCGACACAACTCTGTCCTCTCCACCCTCTTTTCTTCTTCTCTCCCCTCTAAACTAGATGAATTTCACTAGAGAAATGAAAAAAGGGCAATGACTTTGTCAAAAAAAAAAAAAATCCTTATCTCCATCGCCTTCAGAACCACAAAAATGGCTCCCATAAGAATACATCGTATACAGTGCATAAAAGACATACAATAATTTAAAGCCATCTCTCAATTTCTTTTCTCTTTCCTGTTTACAACCCACCACATTGGAGAATGGCCATATCCTCGGCCCCACCCCCCCCACCCCCCCCACAAAACCCAAAGAAGATCGAAACTTACTTGATGGAATTACAAAATATGTCAAGCATGGAGTTTACTTTCTTTTGATCTTTTTCTCCATTCAAAGACCCCTAATAGGTAATTTACCTTCTTTTTTAACTTCCTTTTTGGTTTTTCTTGCTACATTAGATTTCTTTTCTTATTGGTATAATCTTTCCTGTAATTTATCACATAATTTTGTTGAATTTCCTAAATGGGTTGTGTTTGGTTTCTCATTATTCAAGTAAAAAGAAAATGATATAGAATTGGTTAATACATTCCCCATTTGGGTTTGAAATTTCAAAGGAAAAGTTGGGACTTTCCCCTTGTAAATTTCAAGTTTGATTACAATTATTGACTCATAATCATGAGGACTGCAGTAGGGAGTTAGGTGGGCTTGACAAAAAAAGAAAAGTTTTTGCAGTGGGTAAAATCTTTGGTGATCTTTTTTATGGAAAGATTAAATTTGTTGTGAAAATTTTTATTTTTTTTATAACATTCAAGCGTGAGTAAATCGCAACCATTAAGCAATCTGCTGTAATTGAGGAAAGAAAGAAGGGCAAAAAGAGGGGGAGGGGTGGGAGAAAGAAGAGAAGAAGTAGAAGAAATTAAGAAAATATCGAAAATTAATTTTAATATTTATTTTGTTCTTGAATGGTTGATTCTTTAGACATTCACTATTAAAAGTGTGCTGAAAGTTAGAGAAGGACCTGATTTTGAGACGAATCCCCTAATTCCGGAACTCTTTAGACACTTTTTAGCTTGGAAGTACTCTATTGAGACAAGTCCTAACTTTCAAGGACGAAATAGAAATTTATCCTGGAAGAAGTTAGGTGCACCTCAACTGAATTGCCAGTCTCCAGGATCCCTTGGAGAGGTTAGGTGCCAAATGTCCGAGGTCATAAAAATTAGAGAGAAGCATAACTAATAAGGGATATGCAGGATAGAGCTGGGACGGATAGGGATGGAAACATCACTATTCCCTTCTCAGCGGCGCCACCCACAGCGAGGGGCAAGGTTCTCACTTTTCTCCCCCTTTTAAGGTGTCCATCTCCGGGGAAACTGGGGAATCAATGGCCCGATTACGTCAGGCTACTATGATAACCGAGACAATTTCCATCCACCAAGGACAAGAAATAGTATCCTTACTTGTGCAGTTTTTAATCCAAAAACATATGCAATGGCTTCTTGGAATACTAAGGGGCTGCAATTGAATTGTTGGTGTAAGAAAGAAGTGTAGCCCAAATCTGATTAGCTGGAACTGGGAGAGCATTTCTCTTAAAGGTATGTTTATGTTTATTCAAATTTTATTCATGATGCATTAGTAGGGCAGAGAGCTGTGTCTGTTAGCTAAGATATATAAAAAAATATTTTATTTAACCTTTGGTTACTTTGTCCTGATTTAGTTATATTTTTTTACTAAGTTCTTTGTCCTGGTTCATTAGTAGAGCGGAGAGCGTTTCTTTATTAAAAAGGATAGCAACATTCACCTAAAGGCTTTTCTAACTTATGAAGATTCTCAAGTTCAATTGTTTATTCTATAAATCAACCCATAAGTCAATATAATATAAACAAAGCTTACTGAACAATCACTCCATTACTATTGTGTGTAATCCGCAAAGGGATCTCAAAGAGTGCAAGGAGAAATAATGATCAGCTATGATTATGTTGGTTCTGCCTTAAAGTTTATTTTCCGGCTTGATGAAGATCCAAGATTGACTTCAGGTATGAAGGATTCGATTTGGATCCTTAAATACGAGTTAGATTCTTTGTTTAATAATGCTTGAAAAAGTTGAATGATTCAGAATTCGTCAAGAAAAAGGGTTCTGGATTTGCTGAAATATCTTGTATTGAGGCTACACTAGAAAGGAAGGGACTTCTGGAAACTGGCATTCTTGCAGTAGAGAAAGTGGAGAATTCGGAGATTGGGACATAATTTCTTCTGAGTTGCTGGAAAAAATTCATATCTGCAAGCCAATAATCAAGGGAGATTGTTTCCATTTGTTAGATTACTTGTCTCATTGCGAGTTTTCTGTAGAAGACTTGGTGACGCTCATGGGTATAATCATTTTTAACCTGACAACTTTTCTCAATTCAAAAGTTGATCTAATCCCTGATGAGAAGGTGAAATTTGAATCCTTAAGGGAGGATATATTGTTCTTCCAGAAAGTTTTCCAATTACCCGTCAATAGTTCCAAAAGTGAAGAAGAAATTGAATCCCTTGGAGAAACATTGGAGTTGTTCGAAGTGGATTTCTGATCCACTGCAAGCCCTAGCAACAATGACAAGGAGATTGAGAAAATGAAGAATTCCGACGTCAATGGGGAAGGTGGCAGTGACACTGTCGAGGGGGCTAAAGAGGGAGTAGAAAATCACGAAAGGGACGACAACTTAATGGAAATTTTCAAGATCCAAATTCAAGGATGGGCTTGCAAGGTTACTTGTTTGTGCCTTCTAACTGGGTTCTAGTTGAAAATGATGAAAACATGGCACCTAAAAGGAAAGTTATTCTTTTGGATTTGCAGCAGAAAATTAATGCTGCCCTTGGAGAGATCACGAGGACGTTTCTTGCAGTTCTTAAGGCTTGAAAGCCATCAAAAGATGAAAAGATTAATTTTGGTACTCTTGTTTCAACGTCTGTTGATGTTCTCCTTTATAAATTGGAGGAGGATCTGCCAGAGGATGATGTTGAAATGCTCCAATATGGGATGATATTCTTGATAATGTTTCTCATGGATCCGCCAGAGGCAACGAATATGAAAATAATGGTAAATTAATTTTGATGGAAGCTGCTGTCAATGATGCTACTGCATATCTCGTTACTTCACTTAATGCTGGTAAAGTTGACGAAATTTCTGAGAAAAATAATGTTCCTTCATGATTTCTTGGGAAAGGTCAATGCTATCAAAGCAGAGGTCAGAAAACTCTATGACCTATTATTTATTAATTCATCATCTTTTAACTTCCCCTAGGATCAATGTATTGAGATTGTTTGGTTCACTGTTAGAAAAATAAGAGGAAGGGACATCAAGAAGGCATTCAATGTACCTAAGTGTGGGTGTTCAGCAGGAATTGGTCATTTATGAATTTGCTTAAAGAATCGAATTTGATAGAGTTTTATCTCAGAGTTGCAAGATGAGAGAAATGAATGGAAAGATCGTTGGACACAAATTGTTAATGTGGCATACCAGCTAGAAAGAACCATCAATTCCTTTCTGTACTTGAAAAGTTTTCTTTGGGTTGATATGATATGCCTTATTGATGTTACAGAAGAAATTAGGCGTATTGTAGTTGAGGTCAAGAGGATTAAATATCATCATATGCATGATATGAATGCCCTTAATACTCAAACAAATTTGAGTCCCAAAGTTGTTTTACAGACTTGTAGTGTTCAAACATTTGATGAAATTGTTGTGGGTTTTGAGGATGAGGTAAATGACACACTAGATTCGCTTAGAAGTGAGGCAAGAGAACTTGATATTCTCTCAATCATTGGTTTGCCAGGGATGGGTAACACTACTTTAGCCAAGAAGTTTACAATGATCCTTCAATTAAGTATCATTTCACGTGCGCTGTTTCTCAATCGTTTAACATTTAAAAGTTATTGCTTGATATTTTCAATGATGTAACGAAGTTGAATGGAAGTTTCTCTAAAATGTAGGAAGAAGACTTAGCTGACAAACTTCGTAAATGTCTGAAAAGCCAAAAATACCTAATTGTTATGGATGATATTTGGGGTGTAGGTCCATGGAATGCACTAAAATTGTCATTCCCGGATGACAACAAGGGAAGCCGAGTTATTTTCACTAGTCGAATTCCTAATGTGTTTTGGAAGCTACGTCAAACAGTAGACCCTGTCCTCTAAGTCCACTTTCCGAGGAGCAAAGTTGGGAGCTGTTAGAAAAGAGACTCTTTCATAAAGATAATTGTCCCCTAAATTTTGTTGAAATTGGCAAGCAGATAGCAAATAATTGCAAAGGGATCGTGTTGGCTGTTGTATTAGTTGCTGGTCTTTTGAAGGAAAGAATCAAGAATCTGGATTGCTGGAAACAAATTAGAAAAGACCTTGGTTCACGAATTTCTCAAGAAGAATGTTTGCACATATCGGAACAAAGCTACAGGCATCTGCCGGAACCTTTAAAACCTTGTTTTCTATATTTTGGATCATCTCGAGAGAACAAAGTGATTAGAGTGCAGAAGTTGATCCAATTATGGGTTTCTGAAGGATTTGTCCGAAACCATAAGATGAAAAACTTAGAAACTGTGGCCCAAGAATATCTTATGGATCTTGCTGGTAGAAGTGTGATCATTGTTACTTGCAGAAGTTCTAGTGGTGGGATTAAAACTGTTTGCGTTTGCGATCTGTTGTTGGAATTTTGCTGCCAAAAGGCTGAAGAAGAAAACTTTATGATGGTGTTACGTGGGAGTGATAATTCTCAGCTTTCCAGCAACGGCTTGGATAAGCATTATCGAGTGTGCATTCAGTCTAAAGATTGGGGATCTTTTTGTGTTTGGAATTCTTCTGCCCTCTATTCTCTACTCTTTTCTCCTACTGCTACTTATCACCGATTGGACATGGACTTTTGGTTGTACAGAATCTAAAATTTCTTCAAATATTTGATTTGGAGGATGTCAAGTTATTGGGAGAATTTCCAGAGAATATAACAGAGTTGGTTCTCTTGCGATTCATAGCAATTCAATGCACTGCAACAACTATTCCACCAGAAATATCGAGGCTTCAGAACCTAGAGACACTTCTTGTCAAGAGAATTGCATATAGATTTCATTTACCAAATACAATCTGGAGAATGGAAAAGATGAGTGATATTGATGTAGGACTCTGTATTCACCCTATTTGAATGAAAACATACCAGTACTGGAAAATATGCAGTCATTTTCCTTTTCATGCCTTACTGATGGAGGAAAAACAAAAAGGTTCTTGAGAAAGATACCGAAAGTTCAGAAACTCAAATGTGAATTTGAATCCACAGGGGAGTATACTGAGATACTGGCATCTAAATTTTACAGGGAAGCATAATAAGATACTAGAATTGGATTTTCTGGGTCAACTGGAACCCATGAATGTGACTTGCAGACCGGGAAATTTAGGTAGCTGTCCGTTCTTGTTCCCATCCAATTTGAGGAAATTGACACTAAAATCTTTGGCATACCATGGACTAAAATATCAAGAATAACCATGCTACTCAATCTTGAGGATCTCAAACTACTAGCTGGCGATTTTGTTAGGAAAACATGGAACATGGAAGATGAGGGATTTTCAAAGCTCAAATTCTTGAAATTACAATTGTTAGACATTCAGCAATGGAATACATCTAATAGCACCCTTCCCCTGGCTTCAGCAGCTAGTAGTGGACAAAGTCGCAACCTTGAGGATATCCCATTTGCATATGGAAACATTCCAACTCTGAGGATGATTCGAGTTGACAGGTGAAGCTCCAAAGTTGTAAGCTCTGCTATGCAGATTCAGAAAGGACAAATTGAGTTTGGAAATAATGACCTGCAAGTCCTGATTGGGAGTTCCTTTTGGAAATAGGTACTATCTTCCCTATGCTCCAAAGTTGCAAGAACTATGCAGATTCAAGAAGAAGTAGTTGAAGGGACCATGAAGACTTAAAAGTACTTCTTGTTGGGAGATCTACTAATGAAAAATAGTTACATGCCCTTTTCATACCTCGGCATATATTTGTTCTTGTTATTTTTTGCTGCTGTTTGGTTCTCTGTTGCCTTTGGAACTTTACTCTAATCTATTGTATATATATTTGAAAATCTAATTGGAAACCATGTGTTGCTCAAGATCTGGACCACTCTGATACAGAGTCAAGGCTAGCAGAATTCTAAATAGGTTGAAAGATGGAAATCATTATGAGTGTAAAAAGTAAATTATTACTAGTACTGAACAGCCAGGAACCTTTGGCATCATATGAGTTTCTTGGGAAAATGATCCGTGGTTTCTTTGCATGCAGGAAATTTGGCATGGTCTCTAAAGTCTAATATATATATATATATATATATATATTCAAAGGAAGGACAACACTTTCGTAGTTTTTAACATTTTCTATTTATGCATTGTTTCGCTTACCTTTTCCTTTTGGTCTTCAAGGGGACCCTTCATTGAGTTTCGAAGTGGAATTCTCAATGTATCACCAATTCGGAGGAACTGTAGTCAAGAAGATAGAGATGACCAGTTGGAGAAATATGAAAAGGTATGAGGTATGTTTCATTAAATACTTTCTTTTTATCTTTTCGAACAAAGGCATGATGCAGAAGATATTGTTTCTTTCAAATTGTATAATGAGGAAGTAAAATAATGTATTCAGATTTACAATAGACTCTCCAAGGTGGTGTTAGTTGCTGCCTGAAAAATTTAACCTCACCTTTTCCATTGGAGGACAAATCACTAAATCAGCTACGATGCATTTTGGGCTATTTTAGGCAGAATTGGAGAACATTAACAATTCTAAAATCGAATGGCAAATGCTTGTGACAGGTTTTTCCTCAAGGCTGGGATAAGGCATACTGTTTGAGACACCTCGATGATTTTCAGTTGATTCACTTTTATGGGGACAAGACATTACAAGGTGGCTTAGCTTCCTTTCATATATGACCGTCTCCTTTGGTTTTCTATCATATCTTCTCGCGCAAAGTCCTTAATTTCCTTCTGCTAGAGCTTTGTACTCAACTTAAAACATCAAAGAAATGAATCTGATGCTACCACGATGACTTGATTTTTTTTTTTTTAAGACGGAGAACATGATTATCAAATCTATGGTTCTGGAGAACCATTGCTCAATAGGTCCAATTTGTCCATTTGACTTATTCCTTCTGACTATTTTGTTGAAATCACTTGACTGGTTGATTATTAAAGTAATTTTCCATCTTTCATACTCTGCTTTGTTTCCTCTCTAGTATATGAGTTGATACAATCTCCCTTAAGGAGCAATGGAAAGACAATGTGGCGAGACCAGAAAAGCTGCAAACACAAGTTAGGCCTTTGACTAATGCCCTAACCTAACAGCTAAATCTATGTTGCTTGGGATCTGATCAGCTACGGTATGTCACACAGGTCGGATATATCAATTGAAATTCTTTTTATATGACTGTTTTGTTTAAATACATGAAACTCGCTTAAGTGTTTGATGATAAAAGAAATATTCTATCTTGCTTCAAACATAAAAGAAACCTTATGTATGAGACTGAAGATAATGTACCTAAGCTATGTAAACTAAGAAACTGGAGAATGAGATTTCTTTTAGTTGCTTCTTCATGATTGCTCGTTCTATGTCTTCGTCCTTCTAAGATTTATTTTAAATTTACAGTGTTCGCAAACAGCAAACCAGTGGCCTCGTCTGAGCTTGTTTTGTTTCTTGGAAGACTTTAATAAATTATATCTGTGATTAGTAAAATGATCCGATGTTTGCCACTTATTTGGAATTTGGGAATGGACATCTAATCAACTCTTGGTTTGACAGTTGACTTTATGATAAACTTGTGATGTGTGTGATCGATGCCAAAATGGCTGATTACTGGAGCAAGGCACTCGGAAATTGGGATATTTCTAAACTGACTTGTTGGCTACCAGGCAATGTACTTCATGCTTTGAATGCAAAAGCAGGTGGATAACAGTGAGTGATATACAAGTAGATTAAGTTGCACTGTAATTTTTCCTCCGAAGGCAAATTTGAATTGAAGGTCTATCATACATTTTGTGGCTTTGAGAAAGCCGAAAGGAAAATAGAATGGAGGAGAATTTGGAATATGAAAGGCCAAGAAGAGCATCGTTTTGCACAGCTTTCTACTCTTTGAATACTGGAAATGGATGATTCCAACAACCTGAAGGGTGGCCGGGGGGAACCGGTTTTCAGGGGCAAGGCATGGCCGTATATTTTAGGGAAATTGTAAATGTTCTATGGTAGGGTACGAATAGAATTGTTTTCTACTATAGTGAAAGATGGTTTGTACCTTCCTTTTGCTCAGACAGATCCAGGATATTCAGCCCCTCCCCCGCCAACACCCCCCCGCCCCCCAACAAAAAGGACTAGTCTTGGATAGAATTGAAAATATGCTAAGGGTGTGTTTGTATTCGGTTACACCTAACATGGTGTAATCACTTATTAAAATTACGTCGTTTCAGTATAGATTTTATTAATTAATTATAAGTAAAATCATCTTTGATTTTACAAATCCACGCGCTTCAGTGTTCGGAGGAAATCGAATTTTCCTCTCCTTGCTTTCCGCAATATCTTGTATTCTCAGAAATCTTTGTTGCGCAACCTCATCAATTTACTAGATTTTTTTGTTTTTCCTATATTTTCCTTCAATTGATCATTGTTAATCATATAAAATTTTTATTTTTCAATGGAGAATTGTGAAGAAACCAATACTGTGTAGTTTGTTGATATGAAGGATTTGAATTATGGTGCTGTCAATCCTTCTACGTGTATAGATATTGATTCGGCAATTTCGGAATCTATTGAAGAAGAATTTACAAGCAAGAATTTGTTGATTTTCGGTTAGTTTTATTGTTTTAGTGCTTTATATGTTATTGAATGTGTGTTGTGTTATAGGTGTGGAGATTGCGAATTGTGGTATTTCTAACCTTTCTATTTGTGAAGATAGCGTCTTGGTACTGTCGGAATCATTGGAGAAAGGAATTTCATGCAGGATTTTTTTTTTTCAATTTGGTGTTGTTTTGGAGATGTGCTGCTGTACATATGTGTGCTTAGTTTTATAACTAGATGTACCTACTTAAATAATTGAGTGTGTCTAGTTTCTCAACTAAGTGTGCCTGTTTTTTAACCAAGTATAATTTTCAAATTTTTTTGTTTATATTTTTAGCCTTTTTTGTTAGTTTTATTGTAATGTTTGTTGTGCTTTTAAGCTTATTTTAATTTTAATATGGTTGGGGATCGTTTCATTTTATTTGTATTATATATTTGAACTTCAATAATTAGTGTGCCTACTATTATAATGAAATGTGCCTATTTTGCTAAGTGTGTTTAGTTTTGAAACAAATTGTGTCTACTTTTATATATAAGTAGAATATTGAAACTACAGTATGTTTTTTATGTTTTATATGTTTTTTCTAATATAAAGTTTTGTTGTGCATTTTAACCTTATATTGATTTTATTACGCATTTGAGATGTGGATAGTTTTTGTTTTGTTTATTTTTTGACTTTTGTTGGTTGTAATGTAATGTTTGTCGTGCTTTCAACCTTATGTTAATTTTATTATAGTTGTAGATTATTTTATTTATTTTGTATTATGTACTTATGCCTACTTTTATATATAAGTTGAATGTTAAAATGAAGTATTTTTCTATGTTTCATATGGTTTTTTTTATTAGTTTTGTGTAAGTTATGTTGTGTGTTTTAGACTTATATTGATTTTATTACGTATTTTTTAAGCTCAGTAGTTAAATGCAGAGTGTGTCTTATGTGTGTTTACTGTTATAACAAAGTGTGCCTATAATATTTGAACTTTTCTGTTTTTGGGTTATATTGTTTGATGCATTTTATTGGATTCATTTACATCTTGTATGTGTTTTAAGCCTCATTTTTTTTGTTTAATGCAGCTGTGATAGGAATACCGAATGAAGATTCATTGGTTGAGATTGTTATTTCATTCGAAGAAGATGCATTCAAATTGTATAATGATCATGCATTCAAATCGGGGTTTAGTGTTTGTACGACAATTAGAAGTTCAAGGTAAGATGCAATACGACGTATTTGAAGTAGTTTTATTGTTACAAACAAGGGAACAAGTATGATAAAAGGAAGGAGGAGAAGGTATATACTAAAGATAATTTTCGAATAGACTGTAAGCGATGATATAATTTCGTTTGAATGACGAGGGTGGCTGGACAGTTAGCATAGCCATAATCATGGACTTTGTGTTATGAATCAGAGGCATTTTATGCATTCTCAGAGGCAAGTGACAAGAAATAATGCTGGTTATCTTCAATAGTTGAAGGATAGCAGGGTCTCCATTACTTGTTGGCAAAAGGTTTTGAAGAAGCAGGAGGTTCGCATTTGTGCCTACTTTTATACACCCATGTGCCTACATTATATGAGACTCAAGTTGTATTAATTTATATATTTGTGCTATTTTTTTACAAAAGTTTGTGCATAATTTTATAGTTGTGTGTGTCTATTTTGTAAACTATTTGTTTCTACATTATATCAAACTCAAGTTGAATTACATCTATGTTTGTGCTCATTTTATGTGCATGGATACAATTGTTACATATCCAATGGTGAATATAGTATCAAATATGCAAAATGGTCCACTGAAAATAGTGTGCCTATTTTGTACACGTGTGCTTAATTCTACAGCTGATTGTGCCTACTTTTTAAATCATTTGTGCTTATATTAAATCATACTCAGGTTGAATTACTTTATGCATTTATGCTCTTTTTGACAATAGTCCTAATTTTATAGCTGTGTATGCCTATTTTGTAAACCATTTGTGCCTATATTACATCAGACTCAAGTTGAGTTACTTCATGCATTTGTGCCTTTTTTGACAACCGTTTGTGCTCATTTTTATGTGTAGGGTGTATAATTCTGCTTATCCAACGGTGAATATGGCATCAAACATGCAAAATGGTCTACTAAAAATAATGTGTTTACCTTTGTACACTAGTATGCCTAATTCTAAAGTTGATTGTGCCTAATTTTTAAACCATTTGTGTCTACATTATATCACACACAGGTTGACTGCATTATGCATTTGTGCACTTTTTAACAATAGTTTGTGTCTAATTGTATGTGTAGGGTGTACAATTGCCGTTTATACAAGGCTGAATATGGCACCAAATATGAGAAAGTGTACAGAAAAAATGTGCCTATTTTTTTATACATGTGTGCCTAATTTTATAGTTGGGTGTGTTTAATTTATAAACTATATGTGCCTACTTTTATACAGAGGCGTGGTTATTGTGAAATAATGTCAAAAAATATATGAAAGTTGCACAAGCCTTTATTTACACAAAAACTTCAATTTCGATTAGAATACATAAATCAGGCATAAAAAACTTAATAATCCATCAATAACAGGTACATAAAAAAAAAAAAAAAAAACAATAAACGTTGTAATCTACTTTGTTGAAGTGTTTTTTGATGAAAAATTCAAATTCGAAGTTGATATTTATTTGTGAAACTAATGTAGTACATAAATAGCGAAATTAGTGAGTTTAGAGACAAATTATCAATATATTTATAATTATTATAACTAATTTAATTTGGAAATCGAAAATAAATGTATATAATAACAAATGAATAAGTTATGTGGTCATTTTGAAAAACTAGTGAATCTAGTGAAAACTAGATAAACTAATGTAAATTACATAAAATGGCGAATTAGTTATTTCGGAGACAAATTATAAGTATATATTTATAATTAGTATAAGTATTTTATGTAGAAATACTAAAGTAAATATATATCATAACAAATGAATAAGTTATGTGTCATTTTGAGAAACTAGTGAATTTTGTGAAAATTGAGTGAAACTAATGTTAATTACATAAAATAGAGAAATTAGTGGGTTTAGAAACAAATTATAAGTATATTTACAATTATTATAAGTAATTTTATTTTAAAAATCTAAAATAAATGTATATCGTAACAAATGAATAAGTTATGTGGTCATTTTGAAAAATAAGTAAATTTTATAAGAACTTAGCTAAACTAATGTACATTATAAAAATAACAAAATTATTGGGTCTATAGAAAAATTATAAATATATTTAGAATTAATATAAGTAATTTTTTCATAACAAATGAATAAGTTTTGGGGTCATTTTGAGAAACTAGTGAATTTGTGAAAACTTAGAGAAACTAATGTAAATTACATAAAATAGTGAAAATAGTTGGTTAAGAGAAAAATTATAAATATATTTATAATTAGTATAAGTAATTTTATCTGAAAAAACCTAAAGTAAATTTGTATCATAACAAATGAATAAGTTATGGGGTGTTTTTGAGAAACTAGTGAAATTTGGTGAAAACTTAGTGAAACTAATGTAAATTACATAAAATAACAAAATTAGTGCACTACAAAAAATTGGCCATTTACTGACGCCACTCACCGACGGACGATGGAAACAGTCGGTAACCCATACATATTACCAACGGCCTTTCAACAGGAACCGTAATGCCACGTAAGGTTTATTAATTTAGCTACCACAAAGCAACGAAAGTTACCGACGGGTGTTTGGTCAGTAATTACTGCTACCGGCGAACATTGTGACGTTGTTGCTGTCGTTAATAGATTATTTTACTTACTAACGCGGTTACCAACCACATATCCATCGGTAAGGAATGTTTTAAAAATACCGATAGCATAGTCGTCGGTGTTCCGTCGATAACTAAAGACCAAAAATACAAAATCGAGCAAACTCCTCTATTCTCTCAGAAAATTGAAATTGAAGAGGAGTTTCCCCTCCCCCGCGAAACCCTCCCCATTCTTGCCCTTTGTCGAGAAAGACACCGCCAATGGTTCTACCGTTCATCTTTACGCCGGTGCCACCGTGGCTCTCTCTCTCTCTCTCTCTCTCTCTCTCTCTCTCTCTCTCTCTCTCTCTCTCTCTCTCTCTCTCTTCAATTTTCTTCTTCTTCTTCTTCTTCTTCTTTAATTCTCTCTGACTCCTCCTTTGATTTCTGTTGAAGTTCATTCTCTGCTGCTATTCGCTGCCATTCCTCGGAAATGTGCTGCACCGCTGTATCTTAGTTGAAAAACATAAGGTGAGTTTGTGTTTTTTTCCCCCAAAAAACAGTTTATAACTAATCATTTTTTTTAATTTCTCTCTCTAAAACTACCAACTAGCACATGATTCTAAAGATTGTATCAAACATCTAACTAATCATTTTTGTTTAATTTCAAGTTGTTTAGAATTTCACAGTAGAAATTGTTCTTAAACTATAATTTCATACTATAATTTTACTAAAAGAAATCAATTAAAAATCCTACCTATATATAATTTATATGTATAATATTACATATCACACACTATATTTAAATTGTTAGAATTTGTAACTCATTTTATTAAATAAATAACCTAAAAAGTTTAATGTTATTCACTTTTCTCATGTACATAGTTTATTCTCTTATTTAGTTTATAATGGTATCATGAATTTAAAATAAAATATTTTTAGCTTATTTTAAATTATAAGTTAGGAGAATTTCTAAAGTACATATATATATATATTAAATAATTAACAATAAATTTTTAAATTTAAGTTTTTGATTAATAAAGCTTAAATAATAAATTTTAGAAAAATTATTATTAAATAGAATGTACTAAATAAGCCATTAGAATATGAAATAGATCATTTTCAATGGCTTTATTTGGATTAGTGAAATATTTTTTGTATTAGACGATCCTAAGTGTCTATAATACTATATAAGTTTAAGTAGTGTATAGTTATTTTGAGTTGTTTATTGCTGGAATTTTGATACTTAATATTTATTTTTATTTTTTCATTTGCTAATTAATAGTTATTTTTAGATTTTATTATATGTATGTGTGTGTGTGTGTGCCTGTATAATAATTTTGCTAATTAATAGTTATTTTTTGTTTTTATTATACATGTGTGTATATTTATTTTGCTAATTAATAATTATTTTTAGTTTTTTAGTTGCTGGAATTTTGCTACTTAATAGTTATGTTGAGTTGTTATTATTATTATTATATATTGCTGGAAATTTTATAAAGAAATACTATTTTGAGGTTTTTATTTGCTAATTAATAAAAATTTGCCAGAATTTTATTAATTAATAGTTATTTTGAGTGTTTTTTAGTGAAAATTAATAGTTATTTTGGTGCGAAAAGACTTTTTTCTTTAAATTCATATATAATTTATAAAAAGTTTAATTTTTCCCTCCTAATCACTTTCTTTAAGTTTATTATAAGAGTTTTTTTTAATCATAATTTCGTACATTATATTAATGGTAGCACTTAATGAAAAATGTAGTAATGTTTAAAAAATATGGCAGCACTTCATAAGTTTTACTCAATAAGATGATCTCAAAACTTAGGTATCAAAACTTACGTTAAAAAGCTTCTTTTTTTTTTTTTTTTGAATAGTTATTAAAAAACTCTTTACTTGAAAGAATTTTAGTTACTTACTTTTAGAGAAATAAGAACTTTTTTTCCCATGAATATAAGGGATATATATACATTATTATATGCAAATTCCCAGTAGTATCAATTTTGGTGCTAAAAAGTTATTTTACACATTTTTCCTTAGATTTTTGTTCGTGAGGAATTCAGTGACATATTCAATATCATATACACATTAGAGGTATGTATTTAACTAGTCTAAATTTTACGAGATAGCCCTACCTCTTTAAAGCTTTACAGGGGAGCACTAACTCTTTTAAACTTTATGGGGGAGCCTTACTTTTTTAAGTTTTATGGGGGAACCCTCGCTCTTTATATTTTGTTTGGTATGCGTCTGTTGCCTGTTTGTGAGGCCTGTGTGCCTGGAAAATGTCCGTAATACAGGGGAAACTTTACCGAAATTTTTCTAAACTTATAAAAAACTAAGATTTTTATGTAATGAGTTACCATAAAATATAAAATGAAGCTATTTGATGGTAATAAACTTGAGCAATTACTTTGACTTTTCGAAAGACTTTTGTTAACTTCCTTTCTCATATGTTTTAAAGATTATAAACGATTGAAAGTTTAAATCATTGTTTCAAAAGATAATAAACTTTGTGGTATTTCTAAAGTTTAAAAATTATGATGTAACTTAGAATAATAAATAACAACATTCCTTCTCTTAATGATCCTTAGAAGCTATGGAGAATATACCAGATCATAGTTGGATGTATAGAGAAAGAGGTTCCGAGGTAAACAAGTGAATTTATTAATGTGGTAGATTGTTTTGTCCATCGTTGTATTGAAATTAACAACGGATATGAAAATAAGATAAGGTGTTCGTGTGAGGGAACATCTTTTGAAGTGGGGTTTTGTGCCTTTATATCATATTCGATGATATATTATTCTCTTTGTCATATACACGGTCGAGGTATGCGTTTTAGTTTAAATATTATTTTACAGGGGAACCTTGACTTTTTAAGTAAAGAATGCTTTACGGAGGAGCCCGGGCTCTTTAAGTTCCTAACTCTTTAAGTTTAAATCATGTTTTATGGGAGAGCCATGACTCTTTTATAATACGAATTTGTGCTTGTTGCCTGTTTGTGTAGCATATGTGCCTGGAAAATATTCGTCGTACTGGGGAAACTCTACCAAAATTTTCATAAACATAAAAAACTTAGATTTTTTTTTAATGACTTACAAAAAAATTAATCTTAATATTATGAATGTTTATTAAAATTTTATTATGTCAGATATCGCAAGTTCGATGGCACGTGGACAAAAGAGAAAGTATGCTGAGGATGATAGCACATCCTGAGATGAGCTAGCAGCATCTACTACAGCCACGCTATCTACTACTCCCACGCTATCTACCACACTCGATGCAGTTGCGTTGTCTTTGCCACCCCCTTTTGAGGAACTCACACCCCCTCCAACACAGACAAAGCCGATCCCCACCTCGGAGTCCCTCACACCCCTCCGATACAGACGAAGCCGACCTCCGCCTCAAAGGTTCCCACAACATCTAACCAATCATCCACACAGCCATTCACACAGCCATCCGCTTCTTCCTGGCTCTCGTGGCTTGGAAGAAGCCTCCCGATGACACACGGGAACATATGGAGCTAAATGTTATCAGTAAGTTTAATTTACTTTATATAATTATCATTATTAAACTATAATATATACTAAATATATCTCTATGTAACAGATTGTATCCATCTTCGAGAGCTGCTACTGCTATTACCTCTATATTCTACGAGAGGTTCGTGGAGAGATACTATACAAGGAGTCAGGTCCCCCCCGAGGTTGGGATTTGTGTTGGGGAGAGTTCTAGGTAAATGAAGATGTGTACCAAAGTTTTTTTATTAGTTTAGTTTTTTCTAATAATGAAATGATTTTTCATTAAATGTAGAAAAAATGCATACGGGATCCATCGTACCCATGTCAAAGGTCCGAGATGCTTGGAAAGACAGGGCAAATATTCGAATGAGTGATCTTATGGGCGACATTATGAAAGATGGTTAGTGGCCCCCCGTGGATTGATGAGAGACATTGGGAGATAATGTTAGATTATTGGAAAAACCCGCAGAATAAGAAGAATAGGAATGAGAGACAGGGGGACGGGGACTCATGAAACACACCGGTAGGTCAATTTCCTTCATCGAGTCTCTCGCGAAGGAAGTATTCAATTTCATTAATGTTACATCTTTTCGTTAGTTAATTGTAAATCACGTTAATTAATAAAATTGTTGTTTTGTAGCAAGCGAAATTAGTTGATAAATTTTCGAAAAGCAAGGAGCTGGAGGAGTTGCACAAGCATGAATCGGGGGAGAAGAAAGGGGAGTACATGGATTATCATTCAGAAGAGTTATGGGTATGTTAGTGAAAAATTAAGTTTATATAATGTTTTAATGTTTTAAAGTATATCTAATTAATATTACATAAGTTATTATTATTTACCTAACATTGTATATTGCAGGAGAGAGTTCACGAGGCAAAGAGGAAGGCCGAGGAGGAGGCTGCGGCGACGGGCATAGCTGCGCATGATGATCTTGCCCTTATTGCCATAGTAGCCGGAGGCATAAGGAGCGGATGTGTCTATGGAGCTGGATCGAAGGCTGTCTATCTGAGAGCTGAGAGTAGTCGAGCCCCATCTTATAGAAGATTAGCTCTAGTCGGGCTATGCTATGCCGATATGTTGAGGACGGTAGAGGCTATCGTTTTGAGCGTCTCCAATACTTTTGATGAGTATATGAGATAGTTTACGGAGCAAAATCATTTAGTGTACATTCCTCTGCCACCTATGTTGGGCCTCGTCAGAGTAGCTATGGGTATCGGCCCCTCGACATCTTCACCGCTTGCAGCTGCTGCGGACTCGAAGGCCCCTGCCCTTGATAGTGTGGTTCGATCTTCCTCAACTCCCTCTCCCTTTATTCGTGCTCCTGGC
The DNA here is from genome assembly GCA_028651295.1 of Catharanthus roseus. Taxonomy (NCBI): domain Eukaryota; kingdom Viridiplantae; phylum Streptophyta; class Magnoliopsida; order Gentianales; family Apocynaceae; genus Catharanthus; species Catharanthus roseus. The sequence goes on along the minus strand of JAPQWS010000153.1, from coordinate 23,005,685 downwards.
ACTGATGATGCCCTCCCCCCCTCTAGTGATCCTAGGACAGATTAGGATGATTGATTTATTACCACACATTTATTTTAATATATTATGATGTTTTATATATGTACGTATACATATATGTTATGTTTAATAGTATAGAGTACTATGAATGTTTAGTATTTTATATCGAATAGTGTTAATTATGTTGAGCATTTAATATTATTGCTTGTGTTGGGACTTTTGTTATTTTTCAAGGGGTTTTTACTCGTTTTGTAAATAATACCGATGGTCTTACCTAGAGAAGAGCCGTCGATAATTGTATTTTATTTTTTATTTAATTTAATAATTTTCCGTCGTTAGATTCGTCGGCAAACGGAATACCAAAAAAATTGATGCGATCATTAGGACTGTCGGTAATAGAAATACTGACAGCGTAAACTCCATTGAAAAAAATTGTCAGTATTATTTATCGACGGATATAACATCTGCCGAACTTTTTAAATATGCCTACATGTCACAAGAATTCCGTCAGTATTCCGTCAGAATATATAGTTACCGATGGAATTCGCGTCGAAAATTGGATTTACCGATGAAGAATAGCCGACAGGGGAATTGGCGGCAGTGTTCCATCGTTAATACACTCTTACCAACAGAACACTGACAGGAATCTGTCATCGGTATATGAGTAGATTTTTGTAGTGGTGGGTTTAGAGACAAATTAAGTATATTTATTGTGATACCCTATACCCCTTTGCTAGGTCAATTACGGTAGGGTAAGGTACCTGTGTGCATCTCGGCACTGGACTTACGAAAAACATAAAGCTAGAATACAAGCGAGAGGAACTAGAACTCGTCCCTCTAAACTAAACAGCGGAGGAAGAAAGTAAATTATAAACATAACTTTATAATAAAGGACTTCTCAAAACTTATACATAGGTTTAAGGTCATGAGGGCAAAAAATCTTCATATATCAAAATCTCATAGCTAGAGGTGGAAGACCCCAAGATTAAAGAATCCAGCAGGCTCATATTGGCTCAACTAGCCAGATCTGATTTCCGAGTCATTTGAAAAAGGGGAAAAACATGTGAAAGACATGAGCGAAAGGCGCTCAATGAGTTCACGTGCACGTCTGTTTTCGTGAGTATTCTATATGGGTAAAATAATCATTATAAAATGGTTTTCTATACCTGAAAAGAAACTTTTTCATAAAATCTCTTGTATACAAGTTATAAACTTTTTGAAGGGTTCAAACGCAACCAGAAAGTCTAAGCGAATCAAGACACATCGGTACTATTGCGATACCCGAGCTTTCAAAACCATGAATGTACCATAATAGCTCAACGAATAGAGTCTGAAACCTTAAGCGCGGTCTTGGGACACAAGTTCTGGTATCCCATAGTCAATACTAGCCGGAAATCCAAAGCACACTGGACGAATGTTCAATTTTATAGACCACCGCACACACCATTTACATACAAAACAGGTAACAAGCCCTGGGGTACCTACCAGGCCTTCATGTATTATCCTAGCCGATGATCCCCTCCTGACTCAACCTGCTACAAAGTAGTCCCACTGCAGAGCATGATATGGAGTCAAACGTAATACCGTCTTGGGCCTAACCCTTCCACGGTACTACGCCCCCTGTCAACTGGATCCAAATCAAGAGTACACCTACCAAGCATGTCGTTCGGAAGATGCCCTCATATGGGGGACTAGCCACGCACAGTGCAATCCTCTCAACATGTTGATCAAAAATATATATACAAAGTTCCTTTGGCTGGACTAGGGTTTTACTTGATTTTTATAAAAACATAGGCCATCTCTCGGCCACACATCTTTTTATGTATCGAAAATCCCTATTACCTAGGCAAAATCGTAAAACCCGTAAACATGACAAATGTAACATGCGTGCAATTCAAAACATGTCTTTATAAAATCTCATAAAAAACATTTGTATTTCCTAGATATTTTCAAAATCATGTACACAATGAGAGTATACATATATGACCTTTGAATGTAACCTAGAACATATTACCGGTTATAAAATAAGTTATGCTAATTTTTTTTAAAAAAATCATGATAAATATTTCTCAAAATAAATTATTAAATACTTCCAACAAATATAGTAATATATGAATAAAACTATGGAGCAATATTCCTTAAAAAGAAATAGTAAATATTCTCAGAATCATAATATAGAAGTATTTTAGTCATGGTAAAAATATTTCTTAGAAATCTTTTAACTCATGCTAGAGTAAACTCAAAATAATATAAAAATACTTTTAGGAATAATTCCAAACTAATAAAAAAATATTTTAATAATTTAAAAATATCTCAAAGCCTTATAAGAATATTTAAAAATATTTTAAATATTATTTTAAAAAGAAATAATAAATACATTTAAGATAATTCTTCCAAATAATTTTAATGATAATATATAAACCAAATTATAGTGAAACTATTTTTTAAGAAAAGTAAGAATTAAAATCACGATGATATACAAATAAATTTAAACAGTGTAGGTATATTCTAAAGAACGTTTTAAATACTATAAGGATAATTTTAAGATAATAATATAAAATAGTCACAAAATATTATAATATTATATTTGACTTCTTCTCATAAGTTATTAGCAAGATTATTTCTTAAAAAAGAATTAATAAATATTTTAAATGTAGAACATATTTGGCATAACCCATAGTATACCACCGGTAAATATTTTGTAAATTTTGTCAAGATCCAAAAATAGAGAAAAACATGCTTTCAAGAAAATACTTAAATTTCTTGTAGAAGAAAAGGTTGGTGAACTCACATTGAACCGCGAAACGAGTCAAACTTATAAATAATAGCATTTCAAAATTAATCAAATATAACCATAAAAATATAAACATGACCCCATGATGATTCTAGGGTTTACCTAAACTTATTCTATACCCAAAGGAACTCGAAAAACAACTCCAAAATAATTTCATAACAATTTTGTAAAAATCATGGGTTCCCAAAATAAATCGATAACTATTAAACTTTACTGTTATTTATTTTAGAAAATATAACCTAATAATAAAAATAAAAATAAAAACTCCCCATATAACTACATTTAACTGAAAAAAATGAAAACAAAAAGAAATAAAAATTTGACATTAGTGAGAGAAAGGGAGAGCCCATAAATAGAAGGGAAAAAGAAGGAAGGAAAAAAAAAAAGAGAAAGTGGGGGGGGGGTAGCTGCTAAGAAAGAGAAGAGAAAATGGGAGAAGAGAGAGAGACAAGAGAGGACAAGATAAAATGAGCGAGGGATGAGAAAATGCCTCCTCTTCACCTCTTTATATAGCCATGTGTGCATGGTTTTGTCACATGTGATCAAGGCACATGGCACTTACTTGCCATGTGTCCACAAATCACCACTCCACTTGGCACCACTAGTTTTTAAAATTGTACTAAAGTCCTCCAAATTTCTAAACTTTTTATGTTGACCCTAAACCTTAAAAATGACTTAAAACTCATATTAAACTTAAAATTTCAATCTCCAACTTAAAGTGATAAACACTAATAATCCTAAAATATGCCCCAAAAAGTTTTCAAAGAAAAATTCTTCCTTAGACTTTCTAAGAATTACCAAATGACTCCAAAACTTTCTATTCTTTATAAAATAACCCCCAAAATGTTCGTTTTGACCCTCCGCAAGATACTTAGACGCGATGTTAAATTTACAGTTTTATAATTAATTTTATTTTGAAAATATTAAATAAATGTATAATGTAACAAATGAATAAGTTATGAGGTAATTTTGAGAAACCAGTAAATTTTGTGAGAACTTAGTGAAACTAATATAAATTGCAAAATAACGAAATTAGCGGATCTAGAGACAAATTATAAATATGTTTATAATTAATATAAGTAATATTATTTAGAAAAACTAAAATAAATATATCATAACAAATGAATAAGTTATGGGGCAATTTTAAGAAACTAGTGAAATTTGTTAAAATTTAAATGTAAATTACATAAAATGGCGCCAATTGTGGGTTTCGAGACAAATTACAAGTACATTTACAATTAGTATAAGTAATTTTATTTGGAATAAGTAAAGTAAATGTTTATCATAACAAATGAATAAGTTATGGGATCATTTGAGAAACTAGTGAATTTTGTGAGAACTTAGTGAAACTAATGTAAATTACATTAAATAGAGAAATTAGTGGGTTTGTAGACAAAAATATATTTACAATTTGTATAAGTAATTTTATTTTGAAAAATCTAAAATAAATGTATATCGTAACAAATTAATAAGTTATGGGTTCATTTTGAGAAACTAGTAAATTTTGTAAAAACTTAGCGAATCTAATGTAAACTACATAAAATAGTGAAATTAGTGGATTTAGAGACAAATTATAAGTATATTTACAATTATTATAAGTAATTTTATTTTTAAAATCTCAAAAAAATGTATATCGTTAAAAACCAAATAAGTCATGGGGTTATTTTGAGAGACTAGTAAATTTTTTCAGAACTTAGCAAAACTAAATATGAATTACAAAAATAACGAAATTAGTGAGTCTAGAGACAATTTATAAATATATCTATAATTAATATAAGTAATTTTATTTGCAAAAAAATAAAACAAATATATATCATAACAAATGTAATTTTGTGAATCTAATGAATTTTGTGAAAACTTATCAAACTAATGTAAATTACATAAAATAGAGAAATTAGTGGATTTAGACACAAATTATAAGTATATTCACAATTATTATTGGTAATTTATTTTGAAAATCTAAAATAAATGTATATTATAACAATTGAATAAGTTATGGGGTCATTTTGAGAAACTCGTAAATTTTGTGAAAATTTAGTGATACTCATGTAAATTACATAAAATAGCGAAATTAGTAAGTTTAAAGATAAATTATAAGTGTATCTACAATTATTATAAGTAATTTTATTTTAAAAATCTAAAATTAATATATATCATAATAAATGAATAAGTGATGAAGTCATTTTGAAAAACTAGTAAATTTTCTATGATCTTAGCGAAACTAATGTAAATTAAAAAAATAATGAAATTTGCAGGTTTAGAGAAAAATTATAAATATAATTATTATTAATACAAGTAATTTTATTTGGTCAAACTAAAATAAATGTATATCATAACAAATAATAAGTTATGGGTGATTTTGAAAACTAGTGAATTTGTAAAAACTTAGCGAAACTAATGTAAGTTGGATAGGATAGCAAAATTAGTGGATCTAGAGACAAACGATAAGTATATTTACAATTATTATAAACAATTTCAGTTTGAAAATCTTAAACAAATGTATAACTTAACAAATGAATAAGTTATGGGTTTATTTTGAGAAACTAGTAAGTTTTTTTAAAACATATTGAAACTAATGTAAATTACACGAAATCACAAAATTAGTGAGTTAGGCAAAAAAGTATAAGTATATTTATAACACAAATAATTTTATTGGGAAAAACTAAAATGAATGTATTTCATTATAAGTGAATAAGTTAAGGGTCATTTTAAGAAACTAGTGAAATTTGTTAAACTTAGCGAAACAAATAGAAATTACATAAATAGTGAAATTAATGGGTTTACTGCCAAATTATAAGTACATTTATAATTCTTATAAGCAATTTTATTTTAAAAATATAAAATAAATGTATATCATAACAAATGAATAAGTTTTGGGGTCATTTTGAGAAACTAGCAATTTTTGTGAAAATTAGCGAAACTAATGTAAATTACATAAAAAGAGAAATTATTGTGTTTGGAGACAAATTATAACTATATTTATAATTATTATAAGTACTTTTATTTTGAAAATCTAAAATAAATATATATTGTAACAATTGAATAAGTTATGAGGTCAATTTGAGAAACTAGTGAATACCGGTGTCCGAATTGAAGTCGGACTGGTTCAACATTCTGAGCCAGGACTTTCGTCACGGAAGGAAAGCACCCAGAAACCAGGAACTATTTGTGAAAACTTTGTGAAACAAATGTAAATTACATAAAATATCGAAATTAGTGGGTTTAGAGACAAATTATAAGTATATTTACAATTATTATAAGTAATTTTATTTTGAAAACCTAAAATAAATGTATATCGTAACAAATAAATAAGTTATGGGGTAAGTTTGAAAACCTCGTAAATTATGTAAGAACTAATTGAAATTAATGTAAATTACAAAAATAATGAAATTAGCGGGTCTAGAGACAAATTATAAATATATTTATAATTAATATAAATAATTTTATTTCGTAAAACTAAATTAAATGTATATCATAACAAATGAATAAATTATTAGGTCATTTCGAGAAACTAGTGAATTTTTTGTAAACTTAGCGAAACTAATGTAAATCGCATAATATAGAGAAATTAGTGAGTTTACAGGCAAATTATAAGTATATTTACAATAATTGTAAGTAATTTTAGTTTGAAAATCTAAACTACATGTATATTGTAACAAATGAATAAGTTATGGGTCATTTTGTGAAACTAGTGATTTTTTTGGAAACTAACAACTAATGTAAATTACATGAAATCCCGAAATTAGTGTGTTTAGAGACAAACTATAAGTATATTCATAATTGATACAAGTAATTTTATTTGGAAAAACTAAAATGAATGTATATCATAATAAATGAATAAGTTATGGATTTATTTTGAGAAACTATTGAAATTTATGAAACTTAACAAAACTAATAAAAATTACATAAAATAGAGAAATTAATGGGTTTAGTGAAAATTATAAATATATTTACAATTATTTTAGCAATTTTATTTTGAAAATCTAAAATAAACGTATATCATAATAAATAAATAAGTTATGAGGTCATAACTAGTGATTTTTTTAAAAAAAATTTAGTAAAATTAATGTGAATTACACAAAATAACGAAATTAGCAAGTTTAGAGACAAATTATTAATACATTAATAACTAATATAAGTAATTTTATTTAGAAAAATTTTTTATATTAAATATGGGTAAGTTTGCCTATTGACGTAGAAGCTTGAGGAATAAACATATCATTCCCAATTCTTTATATTTTGATCTTGATTTTTAACATTTTGTACATAGCTGTTGAAGGGGCAAGCAATAACACTTGCGGAAACGATTTGGGCGACTTCCATTCCTCTTGCTTCCACAAGTTGTTGACCAAGTTATTACTTATTGCTTATTCATTATTAAAGAATTTGCTCGTTCACTCAAATTAGTACGAAAAAAATTTGCTGAACTTTTGCTTGTCATTATTATTTAAAAAATTAACTTGCCCAAATTTGTATTAAAAAAAAAATCGCTCAAATTTGCTCACTTGAAAAAAAATAATGTTGCTCGCCATCATTAGGAACACCAATGAGTACTAGGTATAGGATCGAAATTATGACTTATGATTTAAAATTATTCTTGCTCACGCAAAAAACGAATTGCTCGTCCCAACCCATGGCAATTCCTTCCAGCTCAATATAATCATTACTTATGGGATGACAAGACACAGCTCGTCTGCAAGTTTGAAATGGTTTCCAAGTTGGTAGAATTTGGGAAGTTGTTTTCATCTTCAGTTGGGAGGTTGACAGTATACCCCATACCAGAATCCAGGAGTCCAACACATTCTACAACATCTTCTTTCTTATCAGGGATTTCTTCTTCTACACATACAACATCTTCTTTCTTATCTGCACCTCCATCTTCTGTCCAATGAAATGAGAGGGTAAAATGGAGAACCTTTTTCCTGGCTGGAAATTGTTTTACTCTAGAATCTAAGAATTCAACGGATAGTGAATTTCAATTAAGGATCTAGAGGGAGGAATCAGGAATCCAACGGATCTTGCTACTACTCTCTGCTTGGTAGTCGCAAGGATGCATCATTCTCCGATGAATCCGACAGTGGCCGGAGAGGCTAAAAGGAGGTTTCAGAGAATTCAAGAGGCGTGTTAAGGTCAAACGTCTTAAATTTTAGTAGTTGTCCAAAGCAAAAGTTTCGACCATGATACCCTTATTTAACTGTGGACATAAATAAAGTTTACAGTTTGACAAAGACCAAGGATTCACAGAAAAGAAAAAAAAAAAAAAAAAAAGGCTCGCTAGCTATCATTTATCAGGGAACATGAAAATTGACATTTAGCCCATGTAAAAGAAATAGAAAAGGAGAAAGAATTTAGGAGAAATAGAAATTCTTATTCCTATTCTTGTGTTTTACACTGCCAATGTGGTCTTGATAGGTGATGTAATCTACACAATTATAGTCATAAAAGGAATCCTATACAAGTATGCTAACTTACCAATTGGACTTCTAGGATAACAAGGAAAGTAGATAAATAGCTAATCAATTAGTACAATAATAGAAAATCAATGTAAGATAGGAAACCATGTGTACAAAATCCGTGGCAATCATCAACCTCCCATACCAAAGATATATTACATGAGCAGCACATACTATATCGTGTATTTCTATTACAAACACATATCATATTGCTCAATAAAGGAAGAGAAGTCAGTGTTGCTCGCCATATCACAAAAAAAGCACTTGATTTTGGATCAAAATTATCAATTATAATTTATCTAATTACCATATAATTTATCAATTATAATTTATCTACTAGCTCGTCCAAGTATATAAAAATTATTATAAAAAATGTCTCTCCATGTGCTATTTGCTCTCCAATACATATGTGCTAAACACCATATTTTTTTTGTAAGAAAATCTATGAATATATATAATAGACGAGAAAGTAATTGATGTGAAAGAAAAGAAAAAGAGACATCGAACCAGGAGGAAGGACATATTAGTCCTTTTATCTTGTTAAAATTACCTAGGCGCAATTAATTGCCTCAGATTCGAGTGATCAATTTTTACTGAAAAGCATATTCCTACCTATTAAAAATCTATTCCAAGCCATCGACCATTCTTTAAAGGTTTACACCATAGAGGCTATTCTCTAAACACACAAGAAATTGGAACCTATTACTCAACAAAAAAATAGAAAAAATGGACAAGAGGTGTATGGTCTGATGGCATGACCTCCCTCACTTAGGATCCTCTACCTGGCATGCCAAGTGAGATGTCCTAATTTCGAGTCTCCCAAGATGCGATTTAATACCGCATGGCCCAGATTAATAATGACTCTCGAATACCGAGTGACAAAAAAGAATAAAAGAAATAAACTTGGGCTAGAACAGGAAAGAATTCAGTTATTGGGCCAGTCCATCTACTCCGTGGGCTCTGAAGTTGGTGATAGCGAGGTCTGAGGTGTTGGTGCTCACATGAAAATTCTAATCCAATTCCTAAATATGATTTCTTGGTGGGTTGGGCCTTTATTGCTTGGCCCAATTCGTATATGTTTGAGCGAAAGCACTTGTGTTTTTATAATAACCTCCTGGGTTCACTAAGTTGAGTGCTCTCCGTACAGAAAAGATAGGAGAGAAGGTGAGAGTTTCTCCATGATCAAAGGAAGCCCCAAAAGGGACGGCCTCAGCCGGATAGTTCAGGGGCATGAAATCCTGGCCATGGACGGAATCGGACAAGGAGACCAACCTATTACTCGACGACCAAAATGAAGGATCATAAAGGACCCAAATGGGTCTATGGAGGTGGAAGTTGGCTACTTGAACGTTGATGACATGGATGACATTCCGGAGAGACCAACAGAGCAAGAAGAGGTATGGGGGAAGAAGTTGTTCACTGAGACTGTAAAGGAGGGACCTCAGAATGCACCTTACTTTGTTGGGAACGAGGATAAGATTAAGGGTGAGGTAATCACCTCGAAAGAGTTCTACGGTAACGAGTCACACTCAGTGGATCCGACCCAACAGAAATGGCCAACTTTAGACATCTCACCAGAAAAATATTAAGCCCTTTGGGATCCTTGGCGTAGAGCTTTGATTATCAAGGTACTTAGCAAATCAATCACATACAAGGTTATAGAGCAGAGAGTGAAGGATCTTAGCAACCTGCCCATGAGATGTGAGATGATAGACATGGAAAATGGGTATGCCATTGCCCGTTTCTATTCGAGGGAAGATTTTATTATCACGTTCTTGAACAAGGCCCCTGGATCATGATGGGACATTATCTCACCGTTGCTTGGTGGCACCCCAACTTTCAGCCTTCAACGGATATTATATCATCTACTATGGTTTGGATATGATTCCCGGAGATACCAATCGAACTATTCAAAGAAGAAATACTTATGCAATTGGGAAAAAATAACGGTAAAGCCATCAAAGTGGACAAGACAACAATCAGAGTGACAAGGGGGAGGTTTGCAAGAGTCTGTGTCTAGGTAAATCAGCGCAAACATCAGTCTGTTGGGTTATTTGCAAAATGTAGAATATGAGGGTCTTCATGTCATCTGTTTTGAGTATGGTGGCTATGGACATAGAAAAGAGAATTGTCCAAATTGGTAAAAGAAAAAGAAAAAGAAAAAGAGGGAACTTCTATAGAATCAACAAGTAACTTACACCAGAGGGCAGATGGTGGTCCTTAGAGAACACACCAGAATGGAGGCCTTTAGGGAGGTATTATGGAGATATGTTATGAGATTAGGAGACTGCATTCGAGCCTCTTGGCTCCTTATAGGTGATACAAATCAACCGTTGGAAAGTTGGGATAAATATGGAGGCAGAAATATTAGTTGGAGAAAGAATCAAACATTATAGGAAACAATTGATCACAATCAATTCTTGGATATAGACTTCTCTGGTCCTAAGTTTACGTGGGAAAGCTTTGATTAGGAAAGAATTGATAGAGCATGGGGGAATGGTGCCCGGTGGTTGAAAAGAAATAATGCCACTCTCCAACACTTACCCCAAACTCATTCAGATCATCACCCCTTATTACTCAGAAATAGTGATGGCAATAGAAAGGGAAAAGGCAACAGACATTTTAGGGTGGAATCTGGGTAGTTTATCAAAGATGATTTTGAAAACAGTGTCAAAGAATCCTGGGCTGAACCAAGGATGATCTAAAATATACCATTGATTTGTTCACAATTAAGACTACATGGTGGAAGGAACAGGTACTAGAAAATGTACATAAAAGGAAGGAAAAAAAGTTGTCTTTTGAGGCTTCAAGGTATACAATCATCACTATCTAAAAGACAATGCCAAAATTTGAAAGAACTGGAAAAAAAATTGGTGGATGAATACAAAAACGTCCTTCAAGAAGAAAAGGTCTACCAGTATCAAAGAGTAAGAGATAAATGGCTAAAAGAGGGTCAAGCTTGCACTGAGTTCTTTCATATGTCTGTAGTTACAAAAAAGAGCTAAAAAAATATCCTTCGGCTGAAGGATGAGCATGGAGTATGGATTGATAATGAAGAACATCTGAAGAATATGGTAGTCCAATTCTATATGCACCTTTATGCCGAGGAGCATATTAGGAATCTCAACAGAGACCAATATTCTTTTCCAACTTTGGCATGTGAGGAACTAGGAGGTTGCATAGATATGTGACAACCCTGGAAGTAAAGGATGCAGTCTTCAAAATGGGAGCACTCAAAAGCCTCAGCCCCAGATGGTTTGCTACCAGGATTTTTTCAGAAATATTGGGAATCGGTTGATCCTTGTTCAGTTCATTACAATAGCCTTTTCTAAGGGACATTGTGAGGAGACCTTTAACAGATCTTTGATCTCTCTTATACCAAAAGTTGATTCTCCTGAAATAATCACTTAAATGAGGTCTATTGCTCTCTGCAACGTCCTGGTGAAGGTACTTACCAAAGTTGTGGCATATCTGCTTAAAGCAGTCATGCCAAAATTAACTAGGGCTTACCAATGTAGCTTCATTCTTAGTCACCAAGCATAAGATAATATCATCTTGGCTCAAGAATTAATCCATACAATGAAGAAGAAAACTTGTAGAGTGGCCTATTTGGCAGTGAAACTAGACTTGAAAAAGGCCTATGATAGAGTAAGTTGGACCTTCTTGAAGAATGTTCTAGTGGTGGGGTTGGAAACAAATTTGGTCGAACTAATCATGCATACCGTGACCTCTGCATCCTTAGCTTTTATCTGGAATGGCGAAGTCACAGAAGATTTTAAACTAACACGGGGCCTGAGACAAGGAGATTCACTATCTCCATACCTGTTCGTCTTGTGTATGGAAGTGCGTGGTCAATGGATTATTGAAGCAGAAAAAGCAAGGGCTACGGAAAGGAGTGCAAGTATGCAAAGGTGGCCCAAGAATTACACATCCAATTTTTGCGGATGATCTCTTACTTTTCGGGGAAGGAACTATGGAAAATACTATGGTAATGGCAGATATTATTCATAGGTTCTGCATGGTCTCGGGCCAAAAGGTTAACACCGCAAAATCTAAAATATTTGTGTCCAAAAATGTAAAGAACTAGGCAGGCCAGAAAACTTAGCAAGAGTTTCAACATTCCCTTGACAAAAGATATGTGCACCTATTTGGGAATTCCTCTTTTTCACAAAAGGGTAACTTCTAAAACCTTCAGCTTTGTGGTTGAAAAGGTTAGAAGGAAGCTCAGCGTGTGTAGAACTCGACTTCTTACTGAAGCAGCTAGGGCAGTACTCATTCGGACCACCACTTCAGCAATTCCCTTCTATACTATGCAAACTACAAAACTCCCAGGAATGGTGCTTGAGGAACTTGAATGCATCAACAGGCACTTCTTCTGGAATGAGGCGGATGGTCAGAGAAGACTTCATTCGGGAATTAGACGCTTAACAGAGACCAATCAGTACTTCTCAACCATGTTTCTTTGGAGGTTTTACAAGAACAAAAATGATCGATGGGCTAAGGTGTTGCGCACTAAATATGGGCGTGTCAGTGATTACTGGGTGCAGCAAGGTCGGAGCCAATTATCTTATATTTGGAGATGTCTTGTCAGCAATTCTAAACACTTGGAGCAGAAGTTTGTATGGAAAGTACTGAATGGGAAAGGTATCAATTTTTGTCTGATATCTGGCTTCTACAGGAACCAGTGATCACCAAACTATCCACCCAATTCCCAAGGAAGAAAGTAGAAAAATGATCAAGGATTATGGGCATTAGAGCAAATGCTCATGGAATCTAGAGGTTTTGTTTATCTGGTTACCCCAAGACATTCTTCAGGAGTTGACTAAAATTAATCTTGCAAATGGTGATGCCCAGACAGACCAACTACACTGGTCCCCTTCTGAGAAAGGACAATTCACCACCACCAAAGGTTACCTTGGCCTACTTAACTTTGGAGATGAAGGCAATGGTCATAAACGGAAGCAGATATGGAACTTTAAAGGCCCAAGCAGAGCGAGTATGCTACTATGGTTCATCAAGCATGATAGGATATTAACAAAGAGTCTACTGATGCAATGGAATGTTAGTGATATGGCATGTTGTACATTGTGTGAAAGGAAAGAAGAGACTGCTTTACATGCAACTCGAGATTATAGCTAGGTTCGGGGAATATAGCAAATGCTGGTTCATCCGGCTTTAATGGTGGCATTTTATTCCCTTACTGAATGTTCGAGATGGGTGGATGAAAATCTTCATTCAGATTGGGGTACAGATATTGAGAAAGGGGAATGGAAGTATATATTTAGAGAAATTGTGTATAGAATTTGGAGAAACAGGTTTCTTTTTGGGGTTCAAGAGGAAGACATTCCTCGCGATATTTTTATCCAATAGATTAGGCAGAGAGTGCTGGAGCTCCTTGCGGTTCATACTTTGTAAATCTAACTTCTGTGTAAGTTCTTTTGTGTAGATATATAATATACTGATCCCTTTTCTTTGGAAAAAAAATTCTAAATTACTGCTGGGTACATAAAATTTATGTACACTACATTCCAACTACTCGTAATATTGTGTTTTTATATTAGTTCATATCGTTAAAAAAATATCTTTTTTTCAAACCTTTGTCAACAAGAAAACCATTTATGAAAGAAAAGATTATAATAGAAGAGATAAAAGAATTCCCTTTCAACATCCTTTCAAATAAGGTCCCTTTTTCGACCTAACTACTTTTCGGCTTTTCGGCATGTTAAAGTATTCGTAATCCTCTAATAAATTTTTTAATATAACTTTTACAATCTTTACGCTATAAAATTTATTAATAAAACATAATTTATTCTCCTAAAAGAGAATTTTATTTTCCTTTTAATAAAGGTTATGTTCTCTATTATTAAAGGCTTTTTTTCTTTTTTAATAAATCAAAGTGAGGAGATTTAGAGATTGAGATTTTTTTTATCTTTTGATATATTGGGGAGAAGGATATAGTTCGAATCTAGTAACTTTCCCGGTAAGAAGCCCTATCACTAAAATAATTACCTTGTCACAAAGCGCTATCACTAAATTATTTAAAGGGTTAGTGACAAATAAGTACTTTTAAGTTTGAGGAATTGTTAATTAAGAGACTTCTTTTTAAATTGTCAATCGATGGACAATTTAAGACAAATGTATAATTTTTAAAACTCATGATTAGATTTTAATATCAAGTTCATCCCCAATTTTTTAAATCTTTTTAATTTTCCTAATCTATTTCACCCTCCAACTTTAACATCTTTCTTCATTATTTTTCCCACCAACTCAACCCACATATTTTTAAATTATTTTATTTTTATGGCATGCTATTTAATGTTGTTTCTCAACAATCACTAATTTTCACAATTCTAGTATATCCATAGAAATAAAATGATATAAAATATATGGGTTGAGTTGTTGTAAAATATAATGAAGAAAGTTAAAGAAGTTGAAAGGTAAAATAAGTTAGGAAATTTAAAAACATTTCATAAAAATTAGGAGTGAACTTGATATGTAATTTAAATCATGAGTTTTAAAAATATACATATGTCTCAAACTGTCTCTCAATTGAGAATTAGAAAAGAATACTCCATTAATTGATCATCTCCCAAACTTAAAAGTAATTATTTGTCATTAACCCTTATTTATAATGATCTATTTTTTTCTGATAGTATTGCATATTTTATATTTAGAAAAAATGGAGAAGTAGGTTAATTTCAAACTAATTTGACAACATCCGTCCATCAAACAAAATTAGGAAAACGTTAAAAAGAATAAGTGTAACAGATATTGATTAAAATTAAATAAAATGGAACTGTCTAATTTTATTTTGGTAAAGACAATAATATTTATTAATATTGTAATTCCCAATATAAGACATAAAATGTTGTATTCTTAGTTTCATTATATTACTATCTCAAACATACGTCTCATGTAAATAAATTAATATAATTATGTTAATAAAAAAATTCACATCTTTTTGTTGTAGATGTGTATTTTTTGGGATCCACATCTTTTGGTTTTTTTTATTTTTTATTTTTTTTTCATTCTTGAACCTAAGCACGTTCAATGTCTATTCATTGTTCCTTTTTTAATTCAACATCGCACGACAACCTTTAATGAACCCACAAACTTTTGGGAATAAAACAATTCAGGAAACCATTAAAGAGTAGACATCAAATGGTTATAAATCAAAATGAGACTAGACCTTGAATTTGGTCATTACATTACGTTGAGATAATGATGTCATTTCCTTATAATTAAAATCTCTAATAATGAGTGAGACAATGAACAATCTAGCGTAGGTGAGATGCCTTTAATTACTTTTGAGTCAAGAGACAAGAGATGATTTATCAAAGGTCCATAATTTAGGTGGTGTTGGTTAGAAGAGATTATTAATCTGCATTATGAATGTTTGTTTCTCGCGTGGTTTTTTCAAGAAAAAATAGAAAGAGAAAGGAACAATTAATCCAACAGTTTTCATTTTTTTTTTTAATTTCAGATATTTTTTCAAAAAGTCAGACATATATTTTACCAAAAGTTAAAAAGATAATTAATTTTTTCATTGATCAAGTTGCAGATATGTGAACAAATTAGAATGGGATAACATACTCTTCTCTATAATATATTTTCTGCTAAAATCTTCTATAGCATTCCTATATATTATATAGAATTTCCATTCATAAATTTGAATTTTAGTTATAAATTTTAAAAATTAAAAATTAATATGTATAATTGCCACACAAGAACTAACCTTTAATAAGTAAACAAGATGAATTGACATGTTCGATGTTTAAGGAAAATAATTGCACATTAATAATAGCATGAAGACTCCAAATCCGAAAAAAACCTTCCCCATATATACAATTTGTGGTTGCAGAAGCATTCTCATTTCGCAAGTTGTTTGTTCTAGTAGAAATATTTGCTTAATTTATAATCTCCTCTTAATTATAATCAAAATACAATTAATTAGTTCAATTATTATCATTGTTTTCCACAGATACGTGGATGATTTCTTAATCAACTTGGGACATCATTTTTTTAAAAGAAAAAGCATCTTACTAACATGTTTGGTGTTTTTGTTTTTATGAATCTTCTAAATTATCTACCATAGATATAATCATTAGTTTGAATGAAAGCAACATTTAATTGTAATTTATATATTTATTTTATAAATATTTTCTAAATTTCAACATTACAATAATTAGTTCTATTTTATTATCCTTTATTTTAGCTATTTGCCAATTTAGTATCACATTTTTAGTTTATCAACAATCAAATGAGCAATTCTCACATGTAGGTGTGTTTTTTTTCTCCAGACATTTAAGTAAAAATTTTGTATTCCTATTACCCTGAAAATCTCTTCTCTTTTAGTTTTTTTCTTCCTCTCTCTCACAGAGTGAAACTTTTCTTTTTCTCTTCCTACAAAAAATTAAAAACTCTCAAATTTCTTCTTCTATTCTAACTCAAACCCAATAAAAACAATTATATTCTTCTCTTTGTAAACATACTGGATATATCCTTAAATGATTTATTTTTTCTAAAAAAAACTTAGAAGACACTATAAGAAGAGGAAAGAGAAGAATCCCGACGAGTTGGAAAAGCTCTGATGGGCTGAGCAACCAAGAAAGAGGAGGATGAATTAGAAGTTGTAGTAGACGAAAATTTTTAAATATCAATGTCATCATATGTGTAGCGTCGATAAATCTCTTCCTTGAAAGTAGATGCCCATTGGATCCCTTATCTTCTTCTGCATGGCATTTCACACAAAGAATATTTTTCTAGAGAACTTTTTTACGTTAGATTAATGCCGAATCGGACTCCTTCACCACCACTACAACGCATATCTGATCAATCTCAAAAAGTTTTAATTTATTTGCAAGGAAACAAAGAGAGAGCAGATATGTTGAAAGACATATAAATTAATTCATTGAGAATATGGAGTGGTAGGTAGGTAGACTAATGTAATTTTTTTATCATCCCTTCAAAATAGTCCACTTCCTTCCCTCCCATTGAAGGATAAATTTGGATATCAACATATTATAAAGGTATATTAGACCTTTCAAAGTTTTTGTCACTTGAACGTCAATTAGTTAAAATATTGTATTAAACGGATAAATGACAAAACTAAACCGTAGTAAAATGGAATTGAACTTTATTTTTATTATTATTATTATAACAATAATAATTATTATTCAATATATTTTCTTTCCTCAAAATTTTATTTTTATTATTATAACAATAATAATTATTATTCAATATATTTTCTTTTTTCAAAATTTTTAGTAAAAGAGATGTTACAATATTAATGAATGTTATATAAGAATTAATTAAATTGAGTAATTAAAACCCTAAAAAAAATAAAAATTACATCATAAAATAAGAATAACATCCTATATTATGCCTAAATTAAATTCTCAAACTAAGAATGAGAGAGATAAAATTTGCCGTTCAAACAAGCACCCATGAATGTCTTCCTGGATTCATTCTTGTAAATATCGATTATGAATAATCAAAAAGAGAAAGGAAACAAAAAGACGTTCGGGTTCGGCAACGTATGAGGATATGTTGGGCTTGATACCCAGTTATAATTGGGCTCTTTCATCTCTACTAAAAATAAAATATTCTTTTTCTTTTTCTTAGTTTAGAATAAACAAGGTTTTGAGACATGAACTCAGAGTAGTTGGCTATCGATTGCTAATACTAAGTCACGAAATTTACTTTTACATATGACATTATATTGAAAAAATTTTTGGATTAAGTCTTAATTTTTAAATTTAAATTAAATTCTACAAGCATTCTGTAAATTGAATCCAAATTAATTAGAGATATATACTTTTGATATCAGGTGCCTCTCAAAAATATTATTAAAAAAATAAAAAGAGGATGAAAGGATTTTTTTACTTTTATTTTTTTAAGGGTGAATGAATGGTTAGAATATAGCAATGGATTATTTTCTTTATATTTTTATTGAAAAGCTATTATTTAACAAAATAAAACGAACTGTTAAATAATATATTGCTTGAAATTCATTTGTTCATGTTGAAATATATTTCTTATTTTCTTTTGAAATGAAAATATGTTTATATCTCCACTTATATATCTAGTCCACAGTAAAATTTTACAAATTTATATCTTGAATGAAAAAAGAATTAAAAAAATTATCATTACTTTTCATTTTATTCCAATGTATCATAGGAAAATTGGGTACACATATAATAAACTTAATTTCTCATTGTATACATAATCCTTATTTTTCTCTATTTATGTATATGTATCATTTTCGAACTGTTATTTACATCTTGTTATCATCGTCCATGACGAAATTATGTAAAGTAAATGACGTGTTCTAAAATTATTGTTAGACATATATTCAAAATAGGATTACTATTAATCATAAACTATGTATAGTTGTGTTTCCTAGTTCTATTTAGCTAGGACTTCTACTTCTAATGTGTTTCCTAGTTCTAATCTGCTTAGGATTTGTCACTTGGACAAATCTATAAATTGTACACTATTCTCACATTAATGAGACGAGAAAAACATAAGATTGTTTTCCCCACTCGGAAACTTTCATGGTATCAGAGCCAATTGTCTGAAATTTCTCAAAATGAGTAACGACAATATTGGCAATGTTGATAATGACATGGTGGAAGAAAGCCATGTTAACAAAATAAAGAAAGATGCTTATTATGTGGCATCCACCGATGGACTCGGATTGATCCTAACAACGATCCAGTTGAAAGAGACGAAAATGAGATAATAATTATGCAGAATGGGCAAGGGCCATGCGCATGGCTTTGCGATCGAAGAAGAAATTGAGATTCATTGATGGAATAATTCCAATTCCTGAAGGTGATCCAGAAAAAGAAGAAGAATGGTGGGAGATCAATAATCTTGTAAACTCGTGGATTCTCAATACTATCGAACCCTCTCTCCGATCCACAATATATCATTCAGAGAGAGCTGATGAATTATGGATAGACTTGAAGGAACGATTTCTAGTTGGCACCGGCCCACGAATATATGAATTAAAAGCAGCATTGACAAATTGTAAGCAAGGCGGTGATTCAGTACACGTGTATTTTTCACGTCTAAAAAAGGTATGGGACGAACTAGAAAACTATACTCAACTTCCGCTCAAAGCATGAGACACGGATCTCGTTGAATTTTATTATAAAAGAAAGAGAAAATGAGAAGGTTTTCCAATTTTTAATGGGATTAAATAGTGCAATTTATGGCACTGTTCGTTCCCATGTGATCCAACAAGAACCTATACCCAAATTACGTACCGTTCTTGCTCAAATCTGTAAAGAAGAACAACACAAAAATTCGACACGGAAAGAAGATTATTCTGGAGATGGCGCCGCCGCCTTCGCCGCCGGAGACGCCGCCGGAGTTGCCGCCGCCGCCAGAACCGAAAAAAATTCCAAGTTTTTTTCTTCATCTTTCTGCTCCCATTGCAGATGCGCCGGCCACGATGTCACCGGATGCTTCCAACTTGTTGGCTATCCGGATTGGTGGCCTCGGAATCCTCCAAAACAGGCGGCCGCGGCTCCTCACCGGCGACCCACAATTCCTTGCGCGGAGGCAGATCCAGGACCGGGCGAGGCGGCAGACAGCCACCGGCGATGGCCAGACCGCGCGATGGAGGAAGAACGGCCCAGGCGTGGGCCTATTCTGCAACAACCGCGGCGGCTCCCGCAACCACTGTTCGCCGGCGCACTGGAGAAGAAGATGAATGCGGACCGATCTACAGTACCGGGCCGGGCTTCGGGCCGAATTCCAGCAGAAACGGGCCGGGCCGGGCCCGGGCCCCTTACCATCGTTGACCGTTGACCAGTGGTCAACCCTGTTGACTGCCCTCCAAAACTCAAATAATATGCAATCTGAAAAGCTATCTGGTATGGAAAATTTTTGGATTTTAGATTCAGGGTGTTCTAACCATATGACTGGTAGGAAATTTTTTTTGCAAAATTTACATCCTATCTGTCCGCATATTATTGGATTACCTAACGGTGCCAAAACTTTTGCTATGCACGAAGGAATGGTCTCTTTAAGTCCTACATTACAACTCCACAGAGTGTTGCTAATTCCTGAACTGACCTGCAATTTAATTTCTTTGTCTCAATTGGCAAGAGATTTGCAATGCTTTATCACACTCTCTGACAAATTTTGTGTTATACAGGACCGTATCTCGATGAGGCCGATTGGAGTGGGTAAGCAGAGGAATGGGATCTTCTTCTACAAACCTTTGAAATTGCAGGAATTATACACCTTTTCTAGCACAGTTCTTGATTCAAGCACACTATGGCATATACGGTTGGGACATCCTTCAGATTATGTAGTCAATCATTTTTTGGGTAATTCTAAAGACTCTACAACTAGAACATCACCTTGTAATATTTGTCTACGTGCCAAACAAACTCGTGATTGTTTTCCTCTTAGCATTAATAAAGCATCTACAATTTTTGACCTAATTCATTGTGATTTATGGGGCCCATATAAATCCAAATCCACTATAGGTGCTTCATATTTTCTTACTATCTTAGATGATTATTCTAGGGCTATTTGGATATATTTACTGTCAGAAAAAAGTGAGGTTGCCTCTATTCTTCAAGATTACCTTACCATGATCAAAACCCAATTTCACAAAACTGTCAAGACAATCCGTACCGATAATGGGATAGAATTTGCACCTCTAAAGTCGTATCTTACTACCCATGGCATAATCCACCAAACTACTATTGCTGGCACACCACAACAAAATGGAAGAGTTGAACGCAAGCATCGCCACATCTTAAATGTAGCTCGGGCATTACGATTTCAAGCAAATTTACCTATAAAATTTTGGGGAGAATGCATTTTGACGGCTGGCTATCTCATTAATCGCACTCCCTCAAAATTGTTACAAGGTAAGACTCCTTATGAATTGCTATACCATAAAAAACCATCCTACTCTCACATTAAAACTTTTGGGTGCTTAGCTTATGTACATAATCATGATATCCCAAAAGATAAATTTAGAGCCCGCAGCAAACCGTGTGTCTTCCTTGGCTACCCTCTTCATAAGAAAGGATGGAGATTTTACGACCTGCAAACAGAAACATTCTTTGTGTCCCGAGATGTGATTTTTGATGAAACAAAGTTTCCATTCCATGACAAATCAGGTACTTCCATTCCTAAAGACTTCACACAATCTTACAATTTTGGGGAACAAGTTTTGGGCTCCAAGCAACAAAGTATGCAAACGAGGGGGAGTTTAACACAACACACCTAGCCCAGATCAAACACATCCTTCCCACAGCCCACCTACAAACCCAGATCCACCAAACCCTTCCAGCAGCCCACTAACCCACGGCCCAGCTCCACTATACCCTTCCCAAAGCCCATCTCCACTTTCACACACTGATCCACACCCACAACCCAGCAGCCCAGTTCAACAAGGCCCACCACCAACCTCTCCAGCCGCCCCTCTCCAAACTAGTCCAAATGATACTCCTGCCAGCTTGCCGCAAGACAATCCGCCAATTAATGCCCCAAGATGAAGCACTCGAATTAAACATATTCCGACTCAGCTCCAAGATTATGATTGCAATGCCATATGGAAGTCCTCTATATCCCATTCCTCCTCTGCTCTCTCACCCTCTTCGGATCTCTCAGGTACGTCCCTTTATCCTATCACAAACTTTGTGGACTATAGTAAATTTTCTAATACACACAGGCAATTTTTAGCATCTATAGCAACGGAATCCGAGCCTACCACTTACTCTGAGGCAGTCTCTAATCCTCTCTGGCGCACTGCTATGCGTCAAGAGATTGATGCTCTTGAACAAAATGGTACATGGACTTTCACCTCCTTACCTCCTGGAAAACGTGCACTGGGGAGTAAATGGGTCTACCAGATAAAGTACAAAGCCGATGGCACCATCGAGCGATATAAAGCCCGCTTGGTAATTTTGGAAAATACACAAATGGCAGGTATTGATTTCACAGACACCTTTGCTCCCGTTGCTAAAATGGTCACCGTTCGTACTCTCCTTTCCGTTGCCGCTGCTCGCAACTGGCCTATCCATCAAATGGATGTTCACAACGCCTTTTTGCATGGAGATTTACAAGAAGAGGTATATATGCGACCACCTCCAGGATTTCGTCCCTGTTACAAAGGACAAGTCTGTCGTTTAAACAAGTCTTTATATGGTCTTCGCCAAGCCCCTCGATGTTGGTTTTCCAAACTCACCACCGCTCTCCGTAGGTATGGTTTTTCTCAGTCCTATGCAGATTACTCTCTTTTCACATATTCTCGAGCGAATATTTATCTATGTGTTCTTATTTATGTGGATGATTTACTCATTACTGGAAATTCCTTATCCACACTCGAAAAATTCAAAGCTTCATTACACAAGTGCTTTCACATGAAGGATTTGGGCTCGCTCAAATATTTTTTGGGCATAGAAATTGCGAGAAACTCCACGGGATTATTTTTATCCCAACGAAAATACACATTGGAAATTCTCTCTGAAATGGATTTATTAGGTGCCAAGCCGGCATCTACTCCTGTGGAACCTAATCATCAGCTGGCAAAAGCATCTGGATCATTGTTTGACAACCCAGATCGCTACCGAAGACTCATAGGCAAGCTCATATATCTCACACTTACTCGGCCCGAACTTGCATATGCTGTACATACACTTGCTCAATTTATGCACGCCCCTCGTCATACTCATTGGGATGCTGCTATCCGAGTTGTCCGTTATCTGAAAGGGAGTCCTGGACGTGGCATTTTTCTTTCTTCTAACTCTCCTCTTTCGTTAACGGCATATTGTGACTCCGATTGGGCCACCTGCCCGATAACTCGCCGCTCTCTCACTGGTTATTTTATCTCTCTTGGTGGGTCCCCTATTTCTTGGAAGACAAAGAAACAACATACTGTTTCTCGTTCTTCTGCCGAAGCTGAATATCGCTCTATGGCTATGACTTTATGTGAACTTAAATGGTTATCTATTCTTCTCCGCGATCTTCATGTTCCTGTCACTCGCCCCATTCCATTACATTGTGATAACCAGGCTGCTCTTCATATCGCTGAAAATCCTGTTTTCCATGAACGCACTAAACACATTGAAATAGATTGTCATTTTGTTCGTGATGCTTTTCAAGACGGTTTTATCTATCCTGCTTATATTCGAAGTGAGGAGCAACCTGCCGATATTCTTACTAAAGCACTTCATCCGACCCATTTTCATCGATTAGCTTCCAAGTTGGGCATTTCTGATCTTCATGCTCCAACTTGAGGAGGAGTGTTAGACATATATTCAAAATAGGATTACTATTAATCATAAACTATGTATAGTTGTGTTTCCTAGTTCTATTTAGCTAGGACTTCTACTTCTAATGTGTTTCTTAGTTCTAATCTGCTTAGGATTTGTCACTTGGACAAATCTATAAATTGTACACTATTCTCACATTAATGAGACAGAAAACATAAGATTGTTTTCCCCACTGGAAACTTTCAATTATCTTTAAAATAGTAAATATATGTGTTAGATGTAATTGCCATTGTCTAAATTTGTCGTTAATGATGGTAACATGACATAAATCAAAGTTCGAAAATAGTTATATATATATATATATATATAGAAAATGAAGATTGTAGGTATAATTTGAGATATTTGTGAATAGTTCATGTATATGTATATGTATAGCCTATAAAATATACTGTAAGATAAAGAAGTGTTCAGAAATATATTTCTCAATAATGTTATGGGAATCAATTAATTAATTGGGTAAAAATAGAGCAAAATTGTCGAAACAAAAAGAAAATGTACTTTCTGTGTGCCTCTATTGGTACAAATGAATGATAATTATACTTGTAATTGTTCCAATCACCTAAATCAGCATTAATATAGCATTACTCTATATTTGTTTCAATCTAATCTACATAAAATTCTACTGGTTAATTTCAACTTGGTATTGATTTGAACCTTTTTTTTGCTAACCTTTTCTCCCTGTACGTATGTTCAGTCAATGTCACTGCTATTCAATTTTGTGATCCATCGGGTAACTTAGCTAATCATGCTTCAAGTAGTACAATAATATCCGCCAATAATTAAACTGAAAACACCTTTCAAAATAAATAAATAAATAAACTAAAAATAACCTTGTATTATTACCTTAGGCCATCTCCAATGCAGCGTTAAAAACGTAGGAAATGACGTGAATGTTCTTCCAACGCATGCAACATTTTTTACAGCAAAAGTGGTGTGATGAACAGTATCACACCAAATTTAGTGTGATACTATTCACACACGGTATTTCAGAATCTTCTTTTTCTTTTTTAAGATTTTTTTATATATTAAATGTTTATCTTTAATTTAATTAAATTAACTCTATAAATATTAAAAAATTAAATTTTTACAATATAATAAAATTAGATCTGCTTCAATTGGTTACTACAAATATTTTTATTTTTTAATAGTTGTAATTAAAAATTTTTTAAAAATAAATTGATCTAAAAAATTTAAATCATCAAAAGCACATTAAATAATAAACACTAATAATTTCAATTAATAGTATTTAATAAAATTTGGTATTTTATGATATATTATGATTTAATTAAATTTAAATTATTTAAATTATTTATTTTTAAATATTAAAAACATGCAATAAAAAATAAAGTATTTTGATTATGTATAAATAATATAATAATAAAAAATTAAAGGATAAAGAATATTAAGTAGAATATTCTTTTGAGTAAAAGTATTGTAGGTACTACATTTTTTGTGTGATGTGTATTGCGTTTTAGAATATTTGATTGGAGATGGCCTTAGAGCAACTCCAGCTGACCTGTATTTTCAAAGTTTTGGTGTGAAAAACGCCTCCAACGGATACTGCATTTTGAATACAAAAATTGTGTTTGCTATAGTATCACGCTAAATTTGGCTTGACACTGTAGTTACATTATATATTTGAGATTCTTTTTTTTTAATTTTATTTGGTTAAAGATTTATTTGTTTAGCAAGTTAATATTTATCTTTAATTTAATTAAATTAATTTCTTCTTCTTTATAAATGTTTTAAAATGTTAAAATTTTTAGAATGTAATAAAATTAGATCTTAAATTTTTAATAATTGTAATTTGAATTTTTTTTAAAAAAATTGATCCAAACAATTAAATATCAAAATGCATTAAATCACACCCACTCATACTAATGACCTAATGTCAACACCATAACAAATTACATAAAAATAAAATACATAATAAAATACACAAACATAAATTATATTTTCCTTTTATATTTTAACGTCTTCTAATAATATTTAGTAAAATTATGTATTTTATAATATATTATGATTTAATAAAATTTTTAGTCTTAATGTTATTTATTTTTTAAAATATTAATAACATGCATTAAATGGCGATTTCATAATGGAGCATTAATGGAAGTTTCAGATGAAGAAGAGTCGGAAGAATAGGAATGTTAAATACTCAACAGTATGGAGGTGGATGTTCAAATTTTACATGTCGGCCAATGAATCATAATATTGGATCAGAAGATAATGAAGTTGAAATGGAAGAAATTAAAAGTGAAACAAAAGAAGAAGAAATAGAGAATTTATCATTTAATTTTGATTTTAATGAATTGGATGACATTACCGGTGAACTACAAGTGATAAACATGATGTTCAACTCAGATGAGGATGCCAGTCGCTTTAACAACAAGTATAGTAGATGCATTGGTTTTAGTGTGAGAAGAGAAGATCGAAAAATTTATAAGAAAAGTGGCATCGTAAAATACCATAAATTTCTATGTAGTAAAGAGGAATTTGAGACATAAAGTGCCCGAATAGTTCGAATCCAATCTGGGTGCCTAAGGCTGTGACACGAACAAGATGCTTAGCATATTTTAAAGTGAAGTACGATGGCAAGACAAAGAAGTTTGTTGTGACATAGTTTGTTTGAGAGCATAATCATCCACTATTATCCGATGAACACGTACTATTTCTTCAATCACATAGTAAGGTTAGTGAAGAGGATTTGGTACAAGCTAAAACACTCCAAAGCGTCAGTGTGGGAACAAGTCAAATAATGAAATTATTTGTCTTACAAGAGGGCAGTTATAATAATGTTCGGTTCATTAAGAAAGATTTGTATAAACCGAATACATACTGAAAGAAGGAAATATATAATAGATGGGGATGCTGAGAGTGCCATTGTATTTCTAAGCACTAAGCAACACATTAATCGAATGTTTTATTTTACTTATAATTTAAATGAGGAAAGGAAATTAAGGGGTCTATTTTGGTATGATGGGCAGTATTAGGTAGATTAAGATCAGTTCAGTGACATTTTGGTTTCCGAGACAACTTATTGCACAAATAGATACCAAGAGCTGCTTGTTGTAATGGCAGGTGTGAATACTCACTTTCTAACTTGCGTATTTGCATATGCATTGTTATTAATGAGATACTTGAGAAATATAAATGGGTATTAAGCACATTCTTGGATGCCATAAACGGTAAAAAACCTTATTCAATTGTGATTGATGTTGATAAGGTGATGAGGAAGACTGTGAATTTGTTACCGAGTGCAAGGCATAGACTTTATAGTTAGCACTTGACGCAAAATGTTGGTAGCAACGTGCACTACCGTGAATTCAACTTTGTATTTAGGCACGTGTTAAAAACATGGTGGGACAGTTGTGTTTGAATTCGATTGGGTGAGATTAGTACGCAACTGTAGTTTAGAAAGGAATCGATATGTTTCTAAATTGCACCAAATAAAAGCTCGACGGGTAGAATCATATATTTGTGGTGAGTTCTTTGCTTGGATTAGGGCTACACAGCGATGCAAGTCAATGAATGCATATCTGAAAAGGTTCTTGAAGGACAAGATGTGTTTGTTTGAGTTCGGATGATTATTGCACCTTGCTATTTCAAGGCTCAGACACGACACTGCACATACAACATCGAATACTGAGAATACTACTGTCGTATTCTGTAGAGAGATATTGCGTTGGAGAAACATGTGTTAGCCCTAAGGGCTTTATTGTATATGTTTTTTATTATGATTAACATATGTTTGTGTGATGAGTATAGCTTAGTCTCTATAAAACAAAATAAGCATTTTTTGGAGTCTCAAGGCTACACTACATAAGAAGTAAAAGATCTTGGCAATTGAAGCATAATGAAGATGGAGAGATCAAGCCATTTCAAGATCAAGGCATTGAAGACCTTGAAGACTTATGTCTTAGTTATGGATGTGCTAACGCATTTCATTGTAAAACTCCCTAACTCTCATCTTTGATTGTTGATCATGTATGAAGCTCCTTGGATGAATTTCTTTTTATAAACTATTCTTGAAAAATCCAAGTATTCTTGATAGAGTTTTTGATGCCTTCGAAAGTTTTCTTATCTCTAAAAGTATATCAAGACTACATGTTTTGAAATGTGAAGGAAGGAAAGTTCTTTTTGTTTAAGGAAAATTGGTTTTTTAATCCTTCTTTAAAAAAAAAAAAAAAAGGCCATCCGATTTTGGAAAAATCGGACGTCCTATTTTAAATCCGATCATCCGATTTTTCTAGCTTTAGAAAAATCGGTCGTCCGATTTTTAAGAGGTATTATCCGATTTTTAAGAGGATCATCCGAATCTTTCTGTTTCAAAACCGGTCTTCCTATTTTAAAAAAGGGCTCATCCAATTTTCCTTTTACAAGGAAATCGGATGTCCGATTTCTGAAACCGATCGTCCGGTTTTGGTTTTTACCGTTGAAATATTACCGCTGCTGAAAATAACGGTCATTTCTTCTCCTCTCTAAAAAATGAGTTTTTCATTTGCAGTAAATAAAAGAGAAGTTGACTGAAAATTGATTGAGATCATTTTAGAACATTTAAAGAGCTTTAAAAGTACATTCTTTCAAATATGTTCATCTCATAAAAAATAAATAGAAAAATCTTCTTGGAGCTTCATTTGTGATCATCCATCAAAGAAGAAGTAAAGAGGAGCTTGTAGAAGTATTCCATCGAGTTGTATCATCTATCTTAAGCTCACTTGGTAACATTGTTCCCTACTTATCTCTTGTTCTCTTGATATCAAAGGTTTGAGTTAAAAAACCCCTTGGGTCATCCTTTGATTTATATTGTGTTGAGAATTGAGGTTGTGTGCAAAACCCTTGTTGGGTGATCCTCAAACTTGTGTTGAATGTATTTGTATTGAGGATTGAGGCTGCTTGCAAAACCCTTGGTGGGTGATTCACAAACTTGTAATTGTTGTAGACTTGGATTATAGTAGATTTGAGAAATCCTTGGGTGTTGATTCAAGGTAGCGGATGTATCTCTTTGGGAGAGTGAACTACTATAAATTGTTGTGCATCTTTATTCTATGCTTTTTACTTCATTGTCATAACTGTAAAATTTGTTTAATTTGGTTTTTTTTTATTTATTAAAAAGTGCTTTAGTATTCCTTTTCAAACAAAATTGGATGTTTATCTTTTGATCACACAAAAGATTTTTGAAAATTAGCCACCTTATCCACCCCTCCCCCGGCCCCCCTCCTAAGGTTTTTCAATTGGTATCAGAGCGGGTCTTTTTAAGGCTTAACATCCTAAGAAGCAAAAGATACTTTTCGATATAGCTAGTATTTCAAACTTACTCTATGTAGAAGACTCTTCTACAAATAGGCCTCCTCTTTTAAATTGAACTAACTACACTTTTTGGAAGTCAAGAATTAGAATTTATATTTGCTCTATTTGTTGGAACCCGTAGGGAAAAAAAAAAACTACGAAAATCCACCAACAGGATCCGCACATACTATAAAAACTGATTGGATAGAAATTACCTCAATGTTTTTTACTCTTCCGTGTGGAGGCGCTGCTGTTTACGCTTCGTCCTCTACTGGTATTCATGGGACGAACTCTTCTGCAAGCGATCGGGATGCTAGCCCCTTCTGTGTTCTGAAAACTATTCAGAACTAATCCTGACTATCTGGTAATACGTGGAATTTTTTGAGAGAGGGAGGCTAGATACTATTATCGCCGTTCTAGGGTTTAGGGTTTTGTTTTTAATAAGATGAAGACGGCTGCCGAGAAAAGGTTAACATAACCTTTTATAGCTGTCAATATCAGAACCCTAATTGTCATCTTATGACAATTTAATCTCATCCGTCTATTCCTGTAATCATCCAACAGTTGGATGAGTAATATTAAGTAATTAATTTCATTTATCCGATAAATAAAATTAGTTACTCATTAACTTACCAGAAAATACAACATAGTATCTGATTCCCCTTTTGTATACATTCAACGAATCTGGACACAATTTAGATTCATCGAACGTGGACATTATGCTCACAAGATCGTCTATGCGTGTGACCCTGTAGGTTCACTTAACATTGGCAGTGAATGAAAAATGTCCTAGACATTTATTCACAAAACATAAGCGGCCTCTAGCAAGACATTATGCTTACCCAAGTTAAGTAAAAACAATAATAACCTAACATCAGTTTTAATATTTAGTCTTTTTGTCATATGATATTCTAATTAAGTATAAGGCATGGACTGAGTCATCCTTATAAAACTTAATTAACTATTTACTTGATCACCAGGCAGACTGTTCCGACAAATAATATTAATAACAACTTATTAATACTTATTTGAGCATGGCCATACATATTTTCCAGTCTTCTTTATCAAGGGGCCCATGGATATCTCTCTCTAAAAAGAGAGGGACAACTTCCTTTCACTATCTCCAATATTCAAGCCATGACAAGAAAATAAGCCAACCAATAGTCATAATAATCACCTAATTAAAAGTGATATTTGACTATGTCAAAACATATTTTCTCCCCATGCAAGAAACATTAGTTCAAAGGACACAAAATATAAAACTGAGAAGAAATACTTATGACTTAAACCCATGCAATATTTCTTCTTCATTTTGGGTCATGTCCAATACAATATTCTCAATATGTATTTATGAATTGATTTTATATCTCACATTCATGATCAGTAAAACTTGATCATCAATCAACTTCACACTAGTTTATAATACAAAATGTAATAAAACTAGGGACAAACAAGAATAGTATTTTATTAGCTATAAGGGTTTTACTATCAAGTCACATACTTGATGACCAAGAGCATAAAATACAATTCAAACATGCTTCATAAATCATAAATGTGAGTCAATTGGTCTAGGGAATATACTAACAATCTCCCACTTACCCTACTACCAATTTTACATAACTCTCAAACCCATTGACCTAGTATGACTCTCACGCTTAAGTTGTGGGAATGGCTTTGTCAATGGATCTGCGACATTGTCATTGGTGTCTACTTTGCAAATTTTAACATCTCCACGCTCAATAATTTCTCGAATGAGATGGAAACGCCTGAGAATATGTTTGGAAAGTTGATGAGATCTAGGTTCCTTAGCTTGTGCAATGGCTCCTGTATTATCACAATATAGGTCCACAATGCTAGGAATCACACCTAGTTCAGTGGTGAAAGTTCTAATCCAAACTGACTCCTTGGCTGCATTAGAAGCAGCCACATACGCAGCCTCTGTAGTAGAATCGGCCACGGTATCTTGCTTTGAACTCTTCCAGCTCACAGTACCTCCATTTAAACAAAACACAAATCCAGATTGCGATCTAAAATCATCTACATCAGTCTGAAAGCTAGCATCCGTGTAACCATTTACAACAAGCTCTCATTCCTGACCTCCGTAGATCAAAAACATCTCTTTAGTC
Source organism: Catharanthus roseus (assembly GCA_028651295.1). Taxonomy (NCBI): domain Eukaryota; kingdom Viridiplantae; phylum Streptophyta; class Magnoliopsida; order Gentianales; family Apocynaceae; genus Catharanthus; species Catharanthus roseus. The sequence continues at coordinate 22,974,718 of JAPQWS010000153.1, read as the reverse complement.
CTTCTTCAGTACTTGAGAATATTTTTGACTGCAGTCCAATGTGGTTTACCAGGATTTGATTGGAATCTGCTAATCATGCTTAATGCATACGAGACATCTGGGCAAGTACATAACATGGCGTACATGATAGATCCAATTGCAGAAGCATAAGGAATCTTACTCATGCGTACTATACCCTCCCTTTGTGATAGGACATTGAGACTTACTGAGTTTAATGCCATGTGACATCGGCAAGAATCCTCTCTTAGAATCTTGCATACTGAACCTTTTCAGCACTTTGTCAATATATCCACTCTGACTTAGGCCAATTAGGTTTTTAGATCTATCTCGATGGATCCTAATGCCTAGAATATAGGCTGCTTCACCTAAATCTTTCATTGCAAAACACTTTCCCAATCAAGTTTTTACACTTTGCAAAGTAGGGATGTCATTCCTAATTAACAAGATGTCATCGACATAGAGCACTAAGAAGACTACTGCATTTTCTATAATCCTTTTGTACACACAAGGTTCATCTTCATTCTTGATGAAATTGAATTCTTTAATTGCTTAATCAAAATGAAGATTCCAACTTCGAGATGCTTGCTTCAAGCCATAAATGGATCTTTAAAGTTTACACACTTTACTAGAATTCGAAGGATGAATAAAACCTTCAGGTTGTGTCATATACACATCCTCCAGTAGATTTCTAATAAGAAAGGAAATTTTAACATCCATTTGCCATATTTTATAATCATAATATACTGCAATGGCAAGTAGAATTCTGATTGACTTAAGCATTAAAACTGGAGAAAAGGTTTTATCATAGCGTATACCATGAGTTTGTCTATAACCTTTTGCTACCAGTCGTGCTTTGTAAGTGTGCACATTGCCATCCATGTCAGTTTTTTTTTTTTTTGAAAACCCATTTACACCCTATGGTCTTGCAACCTTCAGGTGGATCAATCAAAGTCCAAAATTGATTGTCATGCATGGATTCTATTTCTGATTTCATAGCCTTTAGCTATTTGCTAGATTCAGGACTATGAATAGCATCTTGGTAGGAATTAGGTTCACCTTGATCAACATTATGATCCTCAGTCACAAGAAATCCATATCTCTGTGGTATTTGAGGAATCATACTAGACCTTCTTAGGCCTCTTGTCAAAGGTTCAGGCTCAGTATTAATAAGTGAGTCCAATTGAATGTCCATACTCGGTTCAGAAATAGTCTGCTGTCCTTGAGCTTTTTCAAGTTGGATTCTACTCCCACTAACTCTTTTGGAAACGAATTCCATTTCAAGGAAAATTCAATTCCGAGAAACAAACACTTTGTTTTCAGATGGAAGATAGAAATAGTATCCTTTAGTTTCCTTAGGATATCTCACAAACAGACACTTATCAGATTTGGATGCTAGTTTTTCAGATAATGATCACTTCACATAAGCATCACATCCCCAAATTTTGAGAAATGCTAAACTAGGTTGTTTCCCGGTTTATATCTCATATGGTGTCTTTTGAATAGCTTTAGATGGAACTCTATTTAATATGAATGCAGTAGTTTCTAGAGCATAACCTCAAAAAGAAATTAGAAGATCTGTTTGACTCATCATAGATCGAACCATATCTAATAGATTTCGATTTTTGCGTTCAAACATACCATTCCATTGTGGTGTTCTTGGTGGAATTAATTGTGATACTATCCTACAATTTTTTAGATGTTCGTCAAACTCTTGGCCTAAGTATTCACCGCCTCGATCTGATCGAAGTAATTTGATACTCCTCCCAAGTTGATTCTGTACTTCATTTTGAAATTCCTTAAACTTTTGAAAAGAATTAGATTTATGTTTTATTAGATAGACATAATCATATCTACTGAAATTATCCGTGAATGTAATGAAGTACTAAAAACCTCCTCTGGCTTGTGTGTTCTTTGGTCCACATACATCGGTATGTATAAGTTTTAATAAATCGGTAGCCCTTTCACTTTGTCCTGTAAAAGGACTTTTAGTCATTTCGCCCAATAAACAAGAATCACATTTTTCATAAGGCTCAAGGTCGAATGAAGATAAAAGTCCATCTTGATGGAGTTTGGATATGCGTTTCTCATTTATGTGGCCCAAACGACAATGGCAGAAGTAAGTTTGATTTAAATCATTAGATTTAAATTTCTTTGTATTTATGTGATAGATGGGCTTACTAATGGAATCATGTAGGTTAAGATTGTAAAGTCCATTACATAAAGAGGCATCCCCATAGAAAATACCATTTTTATAAATAGAACTTTTACCATTCTTAGTATTAAACTCAAAACCATCAATATCCAAATAAGAAACTGAAATGATGTTCCTACTCATAGCAGGAACATAATAACAATCTTTAAGTTCAATGATAAGCCCAATAGGAAAAAGTAAATCAAATATCCCTATAGCTACAGCAGCAACTTTTGCTCCATTTGCAACTCGCAGGTCCACCTCTCCTTTTGCCAAAGATCTACTCCTTTTGAGTCTTGCACATTTACATAAATGTGAGCTCCACATCCGGTATCTAATACCCATGAAGTAGGAGTAGATATATTAATTTCTATAACGAAAATACCTAAAGTGGTAGTCTCACTGGCCTTTTGCTTCTTCTTTTCTTCCAAGTAGAGCTTGCAATTCCTCTTCCAATGACCAGGTTCATTGCAGTGGAAGCAAGTCCCTTCCTTTGGTGGTTTAACCTTGGGCTTGGGCTTCTGCTTGCTTTTATCCTTCTTAGCCATATCCTTTCCCTTTCCCTTTCCCTTGTTCTTCTTGAACTACCCCTTCTGAACCATTAGAACATTAGGAGTAGATTTTTAATGTTTTGCTCAGCTTTCTTGAGTATCCCGTGCAATTCATTTATGGACTTTTCCATACTTTGCATATTGAATTTCATGACAAACTGATCATTGTCAGAAGTTAAAGCAAGATCATATCAGTAGCCAAGTCATGACTTACAGGTGCTCCAAGTTTTTCAAGTTGATCAAAATACCCCTTCATCTTAAGGACATGAGCACTAATTGAAGTGCTTGGGGTCATTTTACAACTATTCGGCGCCTTAGTAGTAAGATATCTCTCTTGACGTGCTTGCTCTTGAAAAATTTCCTTGAGCTGTTTCATCATCTCATAAGCCTCAACTTCCTCGAATTGCTTTTGCAACTCAGATTCCATCGTAGCTAACATGAGACATGTTATATCATTATAATCATCTTTGTGCTTACTACAAGCATCTTTTTAAAATCTAGGAGCGTTGTTAGCTGGTTGATTAGAGATAGGGTTCTCAAGTACATATAACCTTTTTTCTTGTTTAAGGACAATCCTTAAATTTCTTGCCCAATCAAGAAAGTTAGTCCCATTAAGCTTATTCTTTCAAGCACGGATCGCAACGAGGTGTTTGAATTGTTTAAGGCCATTATCTACATAGATTTGCAAAGTAAAATTAAATAAATGAAGCATTAATTTTTTCCTGAAATATTCAACACTTGATATAAATCGTGGGTAGATAAATTCCATTTTATAATAATCATAAGTAAGCTTTGGCTTAACACCCATAATTAAAGAAAAATGGATTAATGGGATTTACATCTATATGTACCGACAAAATCCCATATGATGCCCTAGGCTCAAAACCATTTTGATAACCTAGTTAAGCCAAACAATTCCAAGCATATGGAAATCACCATTTTCCATATTTCCCTACTTTAGGTAACCATTTATCTCTTGCTTTGGCAATGAGACAAAATGATGATCCAAGCATGGAGAAGTTCTTATGATCATGGCATTTTACGACTTAATTTTTACATGATTTCAAAAACCTTCTTCCTTTTATATATATATATATATATTATATCATAAAACATATCTCAAATAAAATAAAAGGAAATAAACTAAATATCACATGCATAATACATACATAGAATAAAAAATGTGTCATAGCATGACCCTAATCCTATATTGACTTCCACGAGCCTCATGGAAGTCAAAGGTCAATCTAGGTAAGTCTTCATCTCCATGAGCTTGCCTCCAGCATCTTGGCCTTCTGATCTTGTTACATAGGATAGAGAAACATACATAGGAATAGGAAATAGAATAAACCTATTCTAGTAAAGCATGATAATATTACATCCATGAAAACGACGACACGCAGACGGTATTTAAAAACATTACAACCCATTAACAAAATAAACCAACCAATCACAAGAGGTAAAGGGCCATGCTATGCACCAAGTATCTAAAGATAGAAAGAAACACGCCAAAAACAATGAGGGGGTTTCTTTTTGTTTAAGGAAAACTGGCTTTTTAATCTTTCTTTAAAAAAAAAGGCCATCCGATTTTGGAAAAATCTGATGTCCTATTTTAAATCCGGTTGTCCGACTTTTCTAGCTTTAGAAAAATCGATCATCTGATTTTTAAGAGAGATCATCCAATTTTTAAAAGGATCATCCGAATCTTTCTGTTTCAAAATCGGTCTTTCTATTTTAAAAAAGGGCTCGTCCGATTTTCCTTTTACAAGGAAATCGGACGTCCGATTTCTGAAACTGGTCGTCCGATTCTTGGTTTTTACCATTGAAATATTACCCTTGCTGAAAAGAATGGTCATTTCTTCTCCTCTCTATAAAATGAGTTTTTCATCTGCAGTAAACAAAAGAGAAGTTGATTGAAAATTTATTGAGATCATTTTAGAACATTTAAAGAGCTTTAAAATTACATTCTTTCAAATATCTTCATCTCATAAAAAAAAAAAAAAAGAAAAAATCTTCTTGGAGCTTCATTTGTGATCATCCATCAAAGAAGAAGTAAAGAGGAGCTTGTAGAAGTATTCCATTGAGTTGTATCATCTATCTCAAGCTCACTTGGTAACATTGTTCCCTACTATCTCTTGTTCTTTTGATATCAAAGGTTTGTGTCGAAAAATCCCTTGGGTTATCCTTTGATTTATATTGTGTTGAGAATTGAGGTTGTGTGCAAAACCCTTGTTGGGTGATCCTCAAACTTGTGTTGATTGTATTTGCGTTGTGGATTGAGGTTGCTTGCAAGACCCTTGGTGGGTGATCCTCAAACTTGTGATTGTTGTAGACTTGGATCATAGTGGATTTGGAAAATCCTTGGGTGTGGACTCAAGGTAGTGGATGTAGCTCTTTGGGGAGGGTGAACCACTATAAATTGTTGTGCATCATTATTCTATGTTTTTTACTTCATTGTCATAACTGTAAAATTTTGTTTAATTTGGTTTTTTATTAAAAAGAGTTTTAGCATTCCATCTCAAACAAAATTGGAGGTTTATCTTTTAATTACACAAAAGATTTTTGAAAATTAGCCAAAAACCTTATTCACCCCGTCCCCCCTCTAAGGTTTTTCAACATGCTTTGGAATCCTATACCAGAAATGTATTCCAGATGGTTAGTAAACAAATAAGAGGGCAAGGTTTATACTCTAAGGTGGATAAGATTCAATTAGCTAACCCTATTAAATATTTTCTTGCCAAGTACAACTCTCCATAAATGAATTGGATAATTGAAATATCTAGGATTGGTGGTGGTATGGACGCTCATATATGAATCTTGAGCTGAAAGGGATCCTATGTAATCATATGTTTAAGGTGATTGTTTTAGAGAACATGAAGAAAATTTTGGACATGTGCATTTACCCCTGGTGGTGTCACAAAGTTTCTGTGAATTCCATTATTTCCTCCTCGAAAGGTATTAGTGAATGGGTAAGCCAAAAAGTGTGATGTGGTATTTTAATCGCAATGTGTGCACAAATGTGTTATTACGGCTCACGGGTTGATAAGGGGACTAAATAGTTGAAGGATTTGATAGATCGAGAAACAGAAAGAATGAAGTTAATGTGGATTATGGCTGTTGGTGTGAAAGAAAAGAAATTAGTTGGGGCCAAAGATCCAGAAGAAATTAGGGCAAATAGTTGAAGGATTTGATAGATCGGGAAACAGAAAGAATGAAGTTAATATGGATTATGGCTGTTGGTGTGAAAGAAAAGAAATTAGTTGGGGCCAAAGATCTAGAAAAAGTTAGGGCAAAAGGGGATCATATTGGTAAGAAGAACAAAACAAAGAAACTGATCAAATGTAGCAATTGCAGGTAATATCATTTGAATTTGTAATTACCATATGCTTGCGAAGTTAAATTATTTGAAGTACAAATGAATAAATTGTATGTTAGGGCACCGATAGTTATGATTGTTGAACTTGCACACAACCAATTCAAGATCATACCCGAGGGAATAGTGAAAATTGCAGCATAAGTGCATTTGAATGGCTTCACATTTAAACTATTTTGTTGGTGTGACCTGGGTAAATAAAAATAAATTATGTATTTTAATTAAGGATTATTTATCAAGAATGCATTTATGTATTAATTAAAAATAAATTAAGGATCATTTAACACATTCCTGGGTAATTAATTTTTTCTATTGACTGGTTTCAGGATTCTTGGGTAAGGCAGCCCTAATGTCCAATGAGATCCATTTTTTCTTGTGCAATTTTCAATGAAAGGTCCAATGAGGTAATAATTTGTTCAGCCTGGCCTGTTGTGACTTATCGGTTGGGCTTTTTTTTTGGTGGTTTATTTATTTCATGGATTGATTTCCTTCATGGGCCTTCTTTGAACGATTATTTTTTATTTAAACAGCTAACACATTAACTTTCGTCATGGTGTCCAAAAAAATGAAGCCAAATTCCCCTAATTCCACAATTTTCACTTCAGACAGTCTATAACCCCCTCTACCCTCCCTTCCCCTTCCTCCTTTCCCCACTATTCTCTCGAGCATATTCAACGCTCTCTCATACCTCTCAAGTTTGCAAAAATGGACACCGATTCTGGCAGTATCCAATCTTAAAATTTTTTGAACTAGATTTTATGGAAAGAATGAAGGTCAAATTGATACCACTATTGAAACTTCAAATTTTTGTCAAATCTTTCAAGAATTAGATGGCTACACTACCTGTATTTTATGGAAAGATCTATCCATCTAGAGCCGGTGATGATTTGATTATGGAAGAAGCTTTCTCTTTTGTAATTGAAGTATGTTATGTTTCCATTTTTTTTCCCAAGATTCCTTAATAGGTTAATTGTTGTGGTTAATGTTTGAGATTTTTCAGATTTGGTGGAGTAATTTATGATTCTAATGAGTAATTTATAATTTATATCAATTTTACTGGTTATGTTTGTCTATGTATATGCTAAGCTTGTTATTGTTTTCTATTTTCACTAGAATCCGACAATATGATTTTGTGAAACTAGTGTTGGATTTATGTAAGATTTGGTGGTGTAATTGATTATTCTAATACAATGAAAATGTGTACTGATGTTCTGATTTTGTACATTTTAGAAAAATCCTATTTCCTATTATACCTAGAATCCTTAAAATAATTTTGACAGAGTTGTGCTAGAGAAAAGTCAGATTTTGTAGAGTAATTGATGATTATAATGTGTCTTGTCTTGTTTCCCATTTTTTGTTGCAATTTATATATATAATTGATTATTTATAGGTTAAGTTGCGTATATTTACTATTTATTGTCTAGATCTTTTAGAACGGATCATTGGCCTCGATATCGTCCAATAAAGTATGGTATATAATCACCTTTGGAACTTTTTCGCGATCCGAAATCACATGTTTCACTCTTAGGTGCAACATGTAAAGTCATTAACATCTAAAACAGTTTGTTTCACTTGTTATTTATAAATTTGAGATGATTAATTTTAATAATTTTGTAACACTTGCAGAAAGGATACCATATCTACATTTGGGGTTGCATTCTGATATAATAGAATTGTTGAAAACTCTCCCAAAGGCTGTTGTAAATAAAGTCATTAAAGCTGGATTTGATACTTTTTTAGACTTGGTCCCAATTGTTGTGAGGGATAGAAAAATTCCATTTTCCTTAGCGTAGAGGTGCTGGGATACCACCAACACCTTCCACCAACCACTCAGTGAGATGACTCTCACACCTCTTAATTTTATTGCAATCACATCCCTGAAAGTTGGAGGTAAATAGATACGTGGGATATTATTCGGGAAAGGACTGAATTATATGTGATATACCGGTATAGGTTCCTCTCGCTGCTATAAGAGGGTTAGTGAAGCTTGTTGATACCTGTAAATATTTTGAAAACAGACAAATAGATGAAGGGGATGATGTTGTAATTGATCAATTGACTTGGTGTTTTATACTATATGTGCTTGGAAGAACGTTATTTAGTAACAGTGGTCCCATTCATTTTTTGTGCCTTCCATCGCCAGGGGACATTTATTCAATTGTAGAATTTAATTGGGGAGGAGCTGGAATGGGAGTGATTTACAGATTCATGTGTGCCATATCAATAAGGAAAACGAAAAGTTTCGATGGCTTCAGCTTCGTCTGGGAGGTTTGTCAAATTTTTTTAGTGAACTCATTACATGTGTCATTAACGATCATTTACTTACTGAATGGTTAATATTGATAGGTGTGGTCATATGAAGTCTTAAATCTTGCTCCTTTCATTTTAACTTGTTCCCTAGATTGGGAAGGTGGAGAAGTGAGAATAGGTACTCTCTGATCTTCCCTACAATTTACTCCTCTTTGAGGGAACAAATCAACAATCTTGAAGAATATAATGTAATGTTAACAATATTATGGTTTAGGTTAATTTGATTTCTCTTATATCACATAAGAAAATCGTTTAAACGTTTATTTTACTATGAATTGACTATGGATATTTGTTATTATTAGGTTGTATCTCATCCTTGGCACTTATTATATTACCAATTGAGGCACGTAGAGTGAAGGATTGAACATTAGTTGGTTTCTTTTGAACAATCCAATGGGTAGATTTTTTTATCTTGGCGATGGAGTTAGTAGACAAGTCTTAGAAGACGAACGCCTAATCCAACGTGGTCCACCTCCAATTCATATGCAAAGTTGAGATGGATATGCGAAGAAGAGGCATCATCGTTGCTTGATGGAATTCCAATCACGAGGTACTTGGTAGAATAACCGGAATTCAAAACCTACGAGGAGTTTGTTCAAAAATGACTCATGGGTCCTATTTGGACTGTTTCTTTGAGCATTGTTCCTACGAAAAGAATAGGTAAATTACTATCCCGTGAATTCCCGATTAGACATCAAAAGTGGGTTGTTGAATGTTTGAGTGATAATGGCAATGCAAGCGGTTGAAAACCTGAAAGATTGTTTTGAAGGTGTATTCCCCGAGGGTGTTAAATTCGTGAGTAATCATTCATTTTGGTGTTATGTTTATATTTGTTGCTGAATTACGTTTATGCATTTTTTGCGTGATGTTGTAATTAATAAATGACAGGTCCATGTTGGATAGTACGAGGATCTATTCTGGATAGTGATGGGCTTGCAGTTAAAGTTTTATGTAAAATGCGTAGGAATATGCAAACTGAAACGAACGGTTAGTTCATTAATACCCTTCAAGAGATGATTATTGATTATAGCTTGTCATTTCTTATCATTTGTTATTGGCCGATTTAAATTGTATGGTACTCATCACCTGTTGAAAGATACCATATTCTTGCCTTATCGTTGGTTCCATATCTTTCCTCATAAGTCAATAATGTACAAAGACAATTATAACCTGCATGATATACATGTTACTTGCATTATCATTACATTTACCTAAAATATTAGAAACTGTATTTGTATTGCTGAATAAGAAAGTCATACCTCTCCATTTAACCATTCTCTTGGTTTTAAAGAACACATTTTCTTCCGACTGCAATCTTGTAGAACTATTTTCATAATACTTGGATCTTTTTTCAAATCCCAGAAATTCTCAAGTATTTAGACTTCACAACATCGGATAGCCTTCACAGATCAATCATCCTGAGTCCCTGGCCATTAAAGATCACGTTTAACAGACCAAAATTAAAAAAAACATTGCAGAAACATACTCTAAAAATTTTCATTGTGAGAAAAGTTTCCATTCTTTTATTTGGAACGATTCGACTAGGAACCTTTCGTAGTTCCTTAGAACTGGTATCCTATAACATGAATAAATTTAAGCTAAAAAACTAAACGTTAGCAAGTAAGAAATAATTATCATTGTTTTTTAAATGTCAAACGAGTCACATACTGTTATATTTACAATCGACTTCTCGAAATTAGCATACGTACTTCTGTTGTTCTTCCTCCTCTTTTCTATGATACAGTTGTTGATCTATTTCTTGCTAATCATCTTAGACGGCTATCAAATGGTATACAATCTTCCACTTTATTCTCATTCTCAATTTCTCAATACCTAATTGAAAATAATATGCCATGCCACCATCTTTCTCATTTATCTCTTCACTAACAGTATCGTTTCTATATCTATCCTGCCAATTGGCTACCCTAATATACGGTGCACATCTTCTGTAGTTATTTGCAAATATTTGTCATGCAATTTGAAACACCCCATTTCATTGTTGTACTGGTCAAATATCCAAGAATCATAGGGCAAGGAAAATGTTTTCAACTCCAACATATCCCCGAAACCCATTTTCACAACACCGCTTCCCTTTGTGCTTCATTCAAATTTTTAACAACATCATTCACAATATAAGTCGAACATCTGCTCAGATATTTAGCCTATAATGAATGACAAACAATCAAAATAAGTCAATAGAGAGACTTTTTAAACAATTATATAGCTATAATTATAGCTGGAAACACTATTTCACTCACCACAAATATTACGTTGCACATGGATCTAGAAATTCTTCTATTACTCCTCCTGGGGTTCTGATTTGTACTTTTTTCTTCTATGCCTTTCGATACAATAGTATTATTCTCTCCAGAATGCTCTTCATTTATCAAACTTCCCTACCCCAGTGGAGGTGTTGCCCTTGTTTCCCTTTCAACGCTATTCAAAGCTGTTACATTTTCCGTTGCATCGAGATTTAAATCTGGTTCTAATTCTTTTCTTTTGCCTCAGCCTTTCTCCCATAAGATTGGTCCAAAAGAACTCAAGAGGCCACCCTTTCCAACCTACAATATTAATCACAAACATATTTTAATACTCATTTGAGAAAATATGGTAAGATAGAAAATTATACACTCTGATCTATTCTGAAATGTCCCACTTGACAAAAGGATTCATAGATGTAATACATGTCTAGTACACAACAAGCATTAATTATCAGATGAATGAATGAATAAGAAATACTAGAACATGTCAGCATTTCATATTCCTTGTCCCATTTGTAAATTTTTTGATGAAAAATAAAAAGATACACCTCAAACTCATATGATTATATATAGCTAATTATAGTGGTAGCTCATCCCTGTCTATCCTCACTACTAAGCTCAATGAAATGCAACTATTGAAAAATCCAAAAATAAAACCACTTCTACAAAATTAGTAAATAGATAAATTTTACTGGTAGAAGTAGCTAATCTTGTAGATTTACTCAAATAATTAACCAGAATTTTCAATCTAAAAACATGAAGAAAAAGATATTGCTATGCATTCTTTACTTCCTGAATACAATTTTTTAGATGAGTTTATGCCCTAATTCAAATGATACCCTGTAGTTCAAAATTATTTTCATTACAAAAGGTGATCTATTTCAAATGAATGCCCTAGGTACCGAACATGATCTGCCATCAGTTTACGACTTGATAAATTGCAACAAAAAGTTTTACCCAACAAGAAGAACAAAGGATATTTCTTTCTTGTTTGTTGAGTGAACTAACCCCAATTAGCTTAACTCAGTAATTATTTTACAGAAGCTTTCAAGTATCCTTCAATTTTAAAATCAGGCGAATTGCCCCTTTTACATTATCCTGTTTTTTAGAATGACTAGTTCGCAGTAGAAGCAAAACTGGGACTACAAACAGGAAGTTTAGAAACAAATAGCAAATGAATATGGAAGTAAAATTAGGTACAAACAAATTAAGGGCAAGAAATCGACAACAACTTAATAAAAAAGAATTATACTTTCTCGAAAAATAACAGAATCCTATCCAACTCATCCTTAATAAAAAATTGAGTTCTAAAAATTTTAATTACTATCAACCAAAAGAAATTAATCTTGCTCCCCTAAATTTGAAACCCTATTTCTTAATACAAACAAATGAAACTTATATTTGTATTTACTTTGTTGTAAGTTTCCACACCTTTGATTGCTACTACCTTTTGTTTACATATCTCATATGTCTAACTTTAAAATCCTCACAATTGTCGTATGTTGCGAACTCCGGTGGTCGTCTACCGAGATAATTTTTCATGGACAACAGTGAATATACAACTATATTGGTGGGAGTAGAAAACTAAAGAGACAAATAATTGTTTATTTGAAGAATCTTTGAGTAATCTGCCTTTGTTATAGTGGTTGGTAAGGGTAGAGGGTTGTCACAACTTTAGCGTGGTGTTTGGGAATGGAAGAAAGTAAAATAGGGCTTTTGGAAAGGTGAACATGAAGAAAATAAGGCTTTTGGAACTTTGAAGAATCTATAGGTAAGCCACCTGCATTATGGGCAACCGGTGGGGATAAGAGTGGTCAGAACTTTTTTGTCAGGTTTGGGAATGGAAGAAATAAGAAGAGGGCATTTGGAAAGGTGAAAATGGAAGAAAAGAAGGCTTTTGTCAGATGTATTGGGTAAGGACTAGAAAATTAAAAAAAAACATTAAGGACAAGAAAAGAAAGATGTATTAGGGAAAACCACACTATCATATTTAATGGCTAGGATGGGCCCAATTGGATCCTGCAGCTCTATGGATTTTTCTCCACCTGGAGAGAAACCACCATCTGCCACTATAGTTGAACCCATTACTTCTTTTAATTTATTTTTTTTTTACTTTCATATTTTAGATATTACATTGTAAAATCTTTTATATAAATTAAAATACACTACAAATAAATCTCTATGATAAATATAAGATTAAGAAAGTATAAAAAAAAAAAAAAAGAATTAATGGAGGTTTGAAATTTCTTTTTTTTTTTTTTATTTATGAAAAGACATAATAAGAAAAATTCCATTAAATGTTGTAATGTTTTCATAATATGATAAATAAAAAACACACATATATTAGCAAAGTACCATAGCTCAAAAAATGTAGAAAGTATTTTTTTGGTTAAAAAATATAGAAAGTATTTGATATTGCCAATTAAAGTACATTATTATGGCTAACAAAACAATAACAGGTTTAAGCAAATCACCAATCGTTATACCCTGCACTCGGGTATATTATGCTAGGTGTACCCAATGCAAAAACAATGTTGTTTAACTAAAGCCCATCAACTGGGTAAAAATTAAAACCCACTCTCATACCACGTGACTGTACCTCACGCATCTCTCCCCATTCCCTCCCAAAACCATTCACCTCCCAAAATTCATCCAGCTTGCAGTTTTTGAGAGATTTGCAAGCGATTTTCAAGCTTTCACAACTTCTATCTTTTTTTATTCTCCAATTTCTTCGTTCGTTGCTTCAATATCTTTGTTAGTTTCTTCAATTTCGCAACCAGAAACGTAAAAAAAATGAGTTCTCTAAGCTACAGTCCTTCAAGGAGTTCTGAAGGTAATTCTTCAAGTATTAACAGGTAATAATACTTCAAAAATAATGTGAAATTGTAGTTTTCAACAAAAAAAGGTTCAACTAAGTAGTTTCCATGTAATATGTAGAACTAGTAATACCTTTATATGTATATTTTCATTTTTTATGCTTTATATTCGTGTTTTGGTGTTGCAAACTATATATTAGGTGTTTTATAATTTGTTTTCTGTGTTTTAAATATATAAAATTATGAAAATTGCCTGGATTATGAAATATTAGGTTTTAAAACTTACGAATACTGGCTTTTTACATTGAGAATGCCGAGTTTCAAAGCTAGGAGTGCCTAATTTTATAACTAGGAATGCCTAGCTTTTAAGCTAGGAATGCCTAGTTTTATAACTAAAAATGCCTATAAAAGTAGGTATTTCTATTTTAAAACTTACGAATGCCTACTTTTTACATTGAGAATGCCCGAGTTTCAAAGCTAGGAATGCTTAGTTTTGGAACGAGAAATGCCTAGTTTTTAAGACTAGGAATGCCTAGTTTTGAAATTTAGGAATGCTTAGTTTTATAACTGAGATTGCCTAGTTCTAAAACTAGGCATTTCTAGTTTTAAAACTTACGAATGCCTACTTTTTATACTGAGCATGCCAAGTGATGAATATCAAGCAGCCATGTGTTAAATATCTGTAAGACTAAAGGAAGCTGTCAAGGAACAAAAAGGGCTCTATTCTGTAAAGGTACTCCCATGCTTAAGTCAGTTTTAGGGTCCTCAATTAATTAGGTTAATCAGTATAAATACCATTTACTACTTGATTTTGTAGAAGCTATAAATAAAGAGGGAGGGACCTTTTACGTATAGCAACTTTTCTGCTATTGAGTGCTCACATTTGATGTGGGATAAATTCGCTTGACCCAAATTCATATGGCACAGAATGGAGCTCATCGTCTGACTCGAACATGGCTTCACTTCTGGGTTCCTTAATCCCATTTGCTTTGGGCTTGGTCCGTCTTGGCCCATCGCTCTGGCGTCTTTTGCTATGTGGGCCACGGTCCACAATGCAGTTATCCGTTCTGCCCCTCTTCACCGAGACCCATTGGCTCTTCTGAAGTCTTGATATTTCATGTTCTCAACAGTTACCTGTCTAATCATCTAGGTACCCGTGTAACGCCTTTTCCGTTTATATGGGTTCAAGTCATCATGCCTTCTATTTTTTCACTGCATGATACTCCTTCCTTCCTTAATCCTTACAGCCTGGCTGCATTCTTTTCATCTTTGTTTAGGTTCTCCCGAGTTCCCTTGTGGCATTATTCAACAATCCTGGTTTATCCCATGCTCACTCAGGTTCTTCCGTTCCGGGTGCTAACACAAGTATTGTTGCTATCTCTTCCTGCATCGCGTGTTTCAAATATTCTCTTTCTATGCTTAACATTATATTTCCTCATCCGATTGCTTCGTTTGTTTTTGACATGATATTGTTCCCGAGCCTCGGTTCGCTAAGTTCCCAAATTGGGATGTTGCGGAGGATGTGAAACCCAAAGCTTCCAAAATTTCTAGTTCTATTACTTCTGAACATCTCTCAGAATTTAGGTCATTTTATCATACTCCCTGGGATTATGAGTTAATCTTGCCTTGTCGTCATGAGTGAGCTAATACCTCCCCTCCGGGTGTTTGCGATGTACAAGAAACACTTAAAGTTAGAAATCCTGCTCCCTCTTACTCCTTTTATTGCTGATATCCTACATTTTTGGAATCTTACTTTAGCCCAAAATTCACCCTCTCTTTTCTTGAGCCTTAGTCTATTTTATGATTATTTGTCATGCCCTAGGTATACCAACCAGTGCCACTATTTTCAGGTGCCATTATAAGGTTCGTGCCACTAAAACTAATTCGGGATGGTTTACTTGTGCGGTTAAACCTAATATGGGCCTATTCGCCAAGCCTACTTCCATTAAGTCTTGGCAAATACAGGTTTTTCTTTGCCCGTGCTTCAAATATTCCTTTTAAGTTTACCTGGACTTCTCATAGAACTCTTTCTAATCTGGAGGTAAAGATAACTGTCGAATTACTGCACTATTCCAGATCAGTAGCCCCTAGGTCTTCGGATTCGGGAAAGCTGGTCTCGCCTGTTGTTTGAGCACTGTGGCTTTCATGGGGCCTCCATCAAAAGAGAAGCCCTATGCTAGTATTTATGAATGTCTTGTTTGTCTTTAATTCCCTTAGTTGTTATTCTCAATTTTTTTTTAAATGATTCGCAACTTCTCTAATACAGATGAAGAGTTCATGCACTATCCGTTGAGTGCAACTCTGGCTGGTGCCCTGTCATCCGGGTCAGGACTCGGTGCTTCTGTGCAAATTTGTAGCTTGATTCCCTCTTTGTCTTCTACCTCAATTGCACCCACAGATGGTGGCCTGAGACGCATCACTACTGCAACTCACGGTACTGGTAATACTGCACTCTGTTATTCATTTTGTTATTTAACTTTTTATTCATTCGCTTTTTCCTAATGTCGGAGTTTGGTTTGTCCAGTCCTGTTATCCTCCCTGCTTCTACAGGCAACTCCATGAGGAGGTTATTGGAGATTCTATTATCTTCTTAGGGAATATCTGACTCTGCTTGTCGTTTTATAGAATGGGATTCGGAGGATCTTGAGGCGGGGGCCAATTTGACTATGGTTCCCGTTGTCAACGATGACGCTTGACCATTCTGAAACGGCTTTTTCTCGGTCTTCTGCCTCCGTTAATTTGCTGGAATTTGGAAAGATGGCTGCTGCCCTTTCTTGAGCTGGTACGAACGTGATTCTGG
The DNA here is from genome assembly GCA_028651295.1 of Catharanthus roseus. NCBI lineage: Eukaryota > Viridiplantae > Streptophyta > Magnoliopsida > Gentianales > Apocynaceae > Catharanthus > Catharanthus roseus. The sequence goes on along the minus strand of JAPQWS010000153.1, from coordinate 22,958,416 downwards.
CATCCCTGCCCATAGTACCGCCATCTCTATCCGGGATACCTATTTCCGAGGTAGGCCTTAGTTTGTTGGTAACAGATAAGGGAAAAGAAGTGTCTTTCCCCTTCGCTCTGGTCCGTCGAGCTCCGATGATCATGTTGTTCCACCACTTGTTACATCAAGTGATCCTCTAGTGTTCTATCCGGATTGGGGGATTCATATAAACAACTGCATAATGCATCCTGACATGGCCTAGAAATGCTTGAGAAATTTCCGCTCCCCCGAGATGCTGTCTTTGCCTCATAGTGCAGGTTTCAAGACTTGAAGGATCTCTTTGCCAGTTCACTGATGCAGGTATGTATTCACCTTATTGGTAAATAACACTTCCATTCTAGTTTTTGACCCTTAAACACCCGATGCTTGTCATCTTGCAGGCTCAAGTCTTTGGCCGAGAACTGGTGAGGCATGCTAAAGGTTTTTTGGATGGGGTCGCATCTGTTGGTGAGAGTTATTTCAATGTGTCCGGAGCTACTTTTGAACAGATCTCTCGGTTTTAGCAGGAAAATGACGAACAAAGAGAGAAGGAGGCTAGGCTCAACTCAAGCAATGCAGAGCTAACTCGGCGCCTTGAGTAGCAGGAGAATGGGTGCGGATCTTGGAATCCGAGTTGAAGAGAAGAGAGACTTTAGAGGCTACACTGTGTTCACGTGTTGGCATAGCCAATTTACAGAAGGCGCAGGCAGAATTACTGTTGGAAGCGAAGGTACACGAGCTAGCCAGAGTCTATGAGAGGATCCCATCCTTGGAAGCTGCGGTCATTCAAAGAGAGTCACAAATTCTAACTTTGAGGGCCAAGGCACATGCCTATTTACTCAGGCTACGGAGGCAACTCGTTTGGTAGATCTAGCGTTTACTCGTGATGGCGAGTTGCGCTTATCGTAAGATATGCAAGAAGTTCATACAGACGGTACACCTGTGTCAACTTTTCTACCGCTGGCCCATCTCTATGATGCAGTGCATTATCAGGAATTTGGTGGTGAAGGTATTGAGGGTTCATCCTGAGTACACCTTTGACTCTTAGACCATGAATTTATACCCGACCCCTGAGTCTACTTTCAGCATCCGTGGCTGACGGGTTCTCAATCTGAAGATCTCTCCAGTTCCTTGCTGTATTGTTATCCCAATGCTGAAGGGCAGATAAGGTGTTACGAAAGGGATTTCATGGTATGGGAACTGGTGCCATATCCTCCGCATTCTAGTGTACCTCCCAGTCCTTCTCTACTTGTGCTGGAGCCTATTATTGATCCTACTTTTCCCCTGCCCGTATTGGCAGACCGTCCCAGTGCAAGCTAGGAACTGGTTATTGAAGATTCCCCTGAGCTGCCATTAGCATAACAGAATGATGCACCTATGGAGCAGACAGATAACTGATGACCAGAGATAATATTGTAATAATGGTTTGGCATGTTATTTAGTAGTTGTAAAAATTTTTTTCAAATCCATATGAGGTTTAAGTGATTAATATGCTTGTTGTTATTTAAATGTTATCCATGCCATGAATACGTACTAATTGGAATACGTAAGACACGATGTGCAACTAAGAGCTGCTTGTCACCATGGGTTGTCTATGGGGGAAAGAAGCTAGCTATATTGAAGACGAAACAGCCTTCATGATGCGGCACACCCCAAGGTGAGCGGCCATTACGTGGGACACGGCAGTCCCTATTTGTGGGTTTCTGCAGTCTGGGGATAGTTCCCCAGAAATTGTCTGTCGGGGTCTTTTGAAAGACAATGAGACTGTTACCCATAAAATTAGATGTGTGCATGGATGTCACGTAAGTTATCCTCATGCTCGCTGCTTTATGCAAAGAGCTAATTAATGTGAGTGATTGCGAAAAGACAATTAGTTCACGATGTTCAATTCACCAAGCATCGTAACTAAGAGAGGTGCCACTTGGAATTCTTTTAACCTCTTATAAATAACGATCCACTTTGGTTATGGGGGATCATTCTGCACGTTACATATTGCAAGAAAGGTCTTGATCTAAAGTTAAAATAATTGCAGATGCTCCTGCACCCCTGCTAAAGATCCCGTGTTGGCAGCTGTTCGTGCTCGTTTAGGGCGCTTCATTTGTATTAATCCGCAAACCCACGTCGTAGGTTACAGGTGATTGTTCGTTTAGGTCAGGAATTTGAACTGTAGGACATCAACAGTTGTCAATTTGATTTGTTCTTGAATTTGTTACGAGTATCTCTGATGTGTTTGCGTGAGTGATATGTGCTTCATTGCCTATATTTATATACATTAATTTCTTTGTTTTACGGTATTTTTAATTTGTAAAAATGCATATTTTGGACTAATATTCTTTACTCTTGTCTTATGTGCTTTTAAAAAGAGAAAATGATGGAAGGAAACGAAAATGGAGTGAAAAAGACAAAAATGGAGCCACGGCGTCAATGAAGTTGACCTACTACAGGAGGTAGGCCAACCTACTGCCGACGGTAGGTCCCGAGGCCGTAAGTGATTCTAAGAAAGAAAGCTATCGCAACGGTAGGTTACCCTTACTATCGACGGTAGGTCCCTACATTGAGAAAAATTTTGTGGGCAGAACCCTACTGCGGATGGTAAGGCCCGACCTATCGTGCTTGGTAGGGTCTAGTTGGAAGCAGTTTTAATCCGATTTTGATGTAATTTTTTCCCTATAAATAGTTAATTATGCTATTAGGGTAGGGGAGAGCAATCAGGAATAGTTAGTAGATAATTAGGAGTAGATTTAGGTTAGTCAATTCTTCAATTTTTATATTCAGTTAGTTAGTTAAACATTACAATTTCAGTAATTTATATCTTGGAGATCAATATTAAAGATCTAATTTTAAGATTTCGAGCTTTAATTGGCGACTCGAGAGATAATTTAGTTCTTGTTTACAATGATTTTGGTTTGATTTATTGATTTCAATGTTTGTTTTTGATTAAGTTGTTTTCCAATTGTGCTTGTTTGCAATTTAATTATTGCGAAATTAGATTATTTCCAAGAATGCTTGGAATTGAAAAATGAAGACCGTTATAGGGCACCCAATTAGGGATTAATTGGGGCAATTGACTAGAGATAAGATTTTGCATTTTTAGGTCCTTTAAATCACCTAAATTTACTGCACTCATAATTTGTTTGGGAGAAAAGAGATTTTCATCTAAGGTTTAGTGAGTAGGGTGGCTTTCACTTAGAGGTAGGGATTACCCAATTAGTAGTGATGACACTGCTTAATTAATTCAACATTGTTTTCTTTTAAGTTTTCCAATTGAATTAGTAACAAGGATTAGGGAGATTCTACCATCAAACTTTGCTTTTATAAGTTTTAACCCTTAATTTTAGTGCTCATTTTCTTTAGTTGTTAAACCATTTTTTAGTTTTTAGTTTAATTCTTTCAAACCAACTTTTCTTGGATTAAACATTAGAGTCGCGACTAGTACTTAAGCCTTTAACTTTTCTTGAGAGATTTGACACTCTGATATAACTTGTTTACTACAGTGATAGGTCCACTTGCCTGTTGCGTAGTTTAGTAGTCATTCCTTTGTTTCTAAAACGTAAACATCAGTGAGCAATACCGACTTCGTTATTAGAGACTATTCTGGTTGCACCTTCTAGAAGTTCTATATAGGGGAGCTGTATACAGTGACTTATCGTCTTCTAGCTCCAGTATCCTAGATGAACTCATTCCTAGTATATTTTCCCAGGGCAAGGTTGGTTCGTATCAACACAAGCTGTCATTTAGTGGCATCGTCGTTCGAGGTTGGAATAGCTATCGAGGATATCTACGAGATAGAAGAGCTTGATGGCTGGAAGGTGATGCCCTCTACTGCAGGAAACCTAAACTACTTGGTAATTTCCTCTTATGAAGATAATTAAGATGGTAGGAAAATTGATAGAGCTATTGGTTTTGTAGTAAATTTTAAGCGTTGCCATATATATGTTGCTCCTTTTTTAGGTAAGAGAGTTTGAACGCAAAGATATATATGAAGTAGACAATTTTCCAAAACAACTCTTATCATATTGTTTAATGAACAGGTCATGGACTCTAACTTTTACTAATACAGCATTTGCCCTACGGGTAGTACTTCTGCAAGTTGGTGTCCTTTCAAATTTTTGCTAGTTTTCTACCTTCCCCTCTGTCAATACATACGATCCGTTTCCATGGGCCTTGAGGACCCGGTAAGGACCCTCCTATGTTGCGTCTAAATTTCTATCGGGCTCTTGGCGACTGATTTGGTTTTTCCTTAAAACCTAATCTCCTTCCTGGATGCCCGATAGCCAGAAATGCGCGTTATGATATCTAGTTGTTGCCCTTTTGTATGCTTCATCTCGCCTCACTGCTGCATCCCCAGATGTTTTCTAAGAACAACAATTCTTCTCGCAAAAGCCTCTCATTTTCAATGGCGTGAAATTCAAGATTTTGCTAACTTGTAGAGCCTATCTCGACCAGGACTAAGGCTTCTATTCCAAAACATAAGTGGAATAGGGATCCTCCCATTCCCTTCCTAGGAGTGGTCTTGTAAGACAATAATACACTGGGCAATTCCTCTGTCCATTTCCTCTTAGCCTCTTCTAAGTGCTTCTTTAATCCCCAAAGGACTGCCCGATTAGTCACTTCGGTCAGTCCATTAGTTAGCGGATGCACAACATAAGCGAACTGCTGCTCCATGCCGAGTCCCTCACAGAAATGTCAAAAATTCTTGGCATCAAATTACTTTCTACTTTCTGTAGTCAGGATTTTAGGGATACTGTATCGACAGATAATATCTTATGATGTCTTCCCAAAAGAAATCCTATATCTATTTGGAAGTAATACTGCTGAGTACATTGACTTCTATCCATCTTGTAAAATAATCCACAACAATAACTAACGCCTTTTGCTTCTTAGAATGGGCCAAAGAGGTCCAAATCCCACTGAGCGAACGGAACTGGGAGGACATACTGTGATATTCATTTTGGGGTACATGGTGGTTGTTGTCATGTATTTAGCACTTATGACAGACCCGTTCCATTTCCTTGGCATCTTCTCGAATTGTAGGCCAGAAGTATCTGTACCTCATGATTTTCCTGATTAGGACATTAGCTCGATGTGAGCGCCACATATAACTTCATGCATCTCTTTGAGAATGTAAGAACCTTCACTTTCAAAGACACATTTTAGGAGAGGCCAATCCCTTATGGTATAGTGCAGGTCATCCTGTACCATTACATAACGAGCCATACTGGTTTGTACCTTTCGGGCCACATTTGCGTTATCTAGAAGGAGCCTATTGACGATATATTGCTTGAGTGGTATCATCCAATTGCTCTCAATCCCTGCTAGGAAAATTTCTGCTTCAATGCTCTTCCTTAGCAAAGGTTCTAACCATATTCCCTGAATATGCTCTCCTGCTATTATTTTTGACAGCTCATCCGCTTTTCTGTTATCCTTTTGGTTGATTTTTCAAACCAGGTGGCTGCAAACTTGATGATGCTTTTGACTATGATAGAGTGTTTCTTCATGTTGTCTTCTTTTGGCTCGAAGGGTCTTGTGACATGACCAAAGAGTACTTTGGAATCACCATAGATAATAAGTTGCTCCACGTTTAAAGCTAGTGCCATGCGTAATTCCTCTATGAGAGCTTCATATTTTGACTCGTTGTTCCTGTCAGTGAACTGATACTTTAGTGCGTAAGCTTGCTCCCTACAATTGGGGCTTTGGAGCATAAACCATACTTTTTGATGTTGTTGTCCTATCGAGCCATCAATGTACAATACCCAAGCATATTTCGGGTCTAAGTCCTGTGTCTTAGCTGTTATTTCTATGAGGTTAACAAGGTGTTTAACTATAAAGTCTGCAAAGGCTTGTGCTTGTAAATGATGTTGGGCTTGAAATCTATCTCACTCTCAACTCTAAGACCCACTTTGTCATTCTTCCTGTGAGATCGAGTTTGTGCATGACTTGTCGAAGAGATACCGTCGTGAGCATGGTAATGGGGTGAGCTTGAAAATATGGCTTAAGTTTTCTTGCTAAAATGACGAGAGTGAAGATATTTTTCTCTAGTGGGCTATAGGAGGTTTCTTCCCCGGGTAATATATGGTACACGTAATAAATGGGCATCTTTTTTCATTTCACAAAGAACACAGTACAAAGCTAGTGACAATTTCCGTTATGGTTAAATACATAACTAAGGTTCCTCCCATAATAGGGCTAACTAATAGTGTGATATGTGCTTATTTGTCTACTTTTCTATATGCTATTTTCATCGTTTTATGATGTTTTTAATGTGTAAAAATACATATTTTAGACTAATTCCCTTTATTCTTGCCTTAAGTGCCTTTCAGAAGAGAAAACAATGAAATGAAACGAAAACGGTCAAAAACAAAATGAAAACGACGAAAACAGAGCCGACGTCATCAACGAATAAGACCTACCGCCTGAGGTAGGCCAGCCTACGTTCGGGGATCACAAGCGGAGCTAAGACAGAACCTTACCAGTGACGGTAAACTACCCCTATTGATGGTGTTTTAAATTAAAACGAGAATGGGATCCTAAGGCTAAAGTGCAAGGCAAGTGGACCTTAACACTATAGGGATGGGTTTACCCCAAGTATTGATCTTCTCGAGGATGGCAAGATTACACTACTCAACCGTTCACTCAATGTTTAGTCGTTAAAGTGTGGTTGAAATGATTGCGAGCTAATAGAACAAATAGCATAAAAGACAACTATTAATAACGAAAAACATATGAAAAAAATGGGAGTTTGGATCTCAGGATCCCCTAACCTTGTTACCACTTTAAGTAAATATAATTAAAGAGAATTGTAGTTGCCTAGTGAATTGGTTCATCACACTCGTTATTGGGGAATCCCTAACTCTAGGCGAAAGCCTCTCTATTCTCTATAACTTTTAGACGAGAATCTCTTCTCTCCCTAAGAAGTTATGAATGCACTACACTCAGGTGATTATGGACATAAAAGTGTATTAACTATCTCTGGTTTAATACCCAAATTAATCCCAAAATGAAAGCCCTTAGGTGTTCTTCCTTTCTCAATTCCAAACATCCGTGCGATTAGTTCAAGTTCAAGATACTCAAATTGCACAAATAACCAATTGAAGAACAATTTAATCAAAGGAAATATTCAATTTCATTAATTGCAAATCAATTTCATAATACCCAAAAGTTAGGGTTCAACCCTAATCCAAATAATCTAACAACTCACAATTCATCATAGAAAACTGAAATTAACCAAGTAAAACTAATAGAGAAGGGAAATAAAGGCTTAGGAGTAGAATTCGAAGCCGAATTGCGTTCCCAAACCACGCCCAAGCTCGTCTCTCAAGTTGCTCCCACGAAGCCCAAATCTGTTGTTTTGATCTTTTATTCGACTTGTAATCCTTCAACTCTTGTTCTCTAATCTAAATTCTACCTAATTGAGGTGAGAATTAAGGGAAGTTTGTATAGAAAATCGCCCCAATTTGCCTCCTAAAGACTTTTTCAGAACTCTAAAACCACGGAATTGAATAATGAGCCAAAAACTCAAAGTACTGCTATTTCCTGGTCCTATCGGTAGCGGTAGGTCGGGCCCTACCATTCGCGGTAGGTCTCCATTCCCAGTTGGTCATTTAATGCCGAAACCTACTATTGGGCTTCTGTCTTCCGCTTCTTTTGTTGCCAAGAGCCTACCGACAGGCTACCGGCTATCACTGTTTCACGTCGTTTTCCGTCCTTTTTGCTCAATTTCAAGCCGTTTTCATTCGTTCTTTATTCTACTTCATTCGGCAAGCACCTATGACACAAATGGGAGATATTAGACTCAATTGTATACTTTATACCTTAAAATCACCAAAAAATTATGAAATTAACACACAAAATAATAGCCAAAATAATAACTATCAACTACCGCCGGTGGTAAGTCCTGACGTCGAGAAGAAATCTTTGGGCAGAACCCTATCGCGAATGGTAGGGCTCAACCTACCGTCAGCTGTATGTCCTGGCTGAGAGGTAGTTTTAATCTGTTTCAAAATCTGTTTTGCTATAATTTTTCATCTATTTAAGAGGTTATTCTGCAATTAAAGAAAGGCAGCAATTAGGAGTAGTTAGTAGATAATTAGGGTTAGATTTAGGTTATATAATTCTTGGATTCTTACATTTAATTCTTGGATAGATTTAGGTTATATAATTCTTGGATTCTTACATTTAATTATTGGATAGATTTAGGTTATATAATTGCAGAGTAGTTACTAAATTTTTTACAATTTAATTCTTGGAGATCAAGATTTGAAGATCCAATTCCAAAATTTCGAGCTTCAATTGGGTGATATAGAGAGACGAGCTCGGGAGACGTTCAGAACTTCGATTGCGCTTCAATTTTACTCTTAAGCTTTCTTTCTTTTACTTTCTTATTGAATTTAATGTTTAATTTCATATTTGTTACAATGAATGGTGAGTAGTTCTTTATGTTTGGATGAAGGTTGAAACCTAGTTCTTGATTATAAAATTCTTGGTATGATTTCTTGATTTCGATGTTTGTTTTAGTTAATTGTGCTTGTTTGCAATTTAATTGTTGCGACATTAGATTAATAGCAAGATTTTTTGGAATTGAAAAAGGAAGAATGATCTAGGGCAACTAATTGGGGGTTAATTCTGTAATTGACTAGAGATACGATTTTGCACTTTTAGGTCCTTTAAATCACATAATTTTACTGCTCTCAAAATTTGTTAGGAAGAAAAGAGATTTTCCTCTCAGGATTAGTTAGTAGGGTGGCTTCGCCTAGAGATAGGGATTGCCGATTTATAGTGATGATTAAACTTAATTCAACATTGTTTTTTTGGAAGTTTTCCAATTGAATTAGTAACAAGGATTAGGAGGATTCCACCATTCAAACTCTTGTTTTATAAAGTTTTTAAACCTTAATTTTATTACTTGCTTTCTTTAGTTGCTAAGCCATTTTAAATTTTAAGATTAATTATTCTCTAAAACCAATTATTCTTTAGACTAAACATTAGAGACGTGATTAGTACTTAAGCTTTTACCGTCCTTGAGAGATTCGACACTCAGGTATAACTTGTTTACTATATTGATAGGTCCACTTGCCTATTGCTTAGTTTAGTAGTGTATCCTGTAGGTTTAAAATGTACAAATCAAGTTTTTGGCACTGTTTCCAGGGACAGCAACTTAAGGAAAGATCATTTTATTTAGTGCTTTAGTCATTTTGTTTTTGTTTTTGATTTTATTTTTCTTGCTTGAAGTGGTCTTTTTCTTTGCATCATTTAGTTATTTTGTTTTACCTTTTTGGAATTGATCACATGTTCTTTTGTGTAGATAGTGTGATACTTGTTTATGCCCTGAAAGAAAATGGTGAATTGGTACCATTTGATCCAGATCCAGAACGTATGCTGCGAAATGCTCACCGCACTATTCAATTCGGAACATAGGCACTAGTGCAGTAGTAGCGTTGATAGGACGGAGGAAGAACTAGTAGTTCCACCGTTTAATAATCCTCTCTTCAGACTATGCCCGACTGTCCATCTCTAGGATGCCATCGAGTATAGCAAGGCCAAGGATAGAGGCAAACAATTTTGAGATAAAGCCAAACATTATACACATACTACAAAACAACGTCCAATTCAACTGACTTCCAGATGAGGATCCAAATGTTCATATCGAAAATTTCTTAGAGGTGTGTGACACCTTTAAGATAAATAGTTTCTGAAGACGCCATCCAGCTTCGTCTTTCCCTCTTCTCTCTAAGGGGGAAGGCGAAGTCCTGGCTCAAGTCAATGTTATCGGGATCCATAACCTCATGAGACTCATTCGTCAAAAAATTCTTGGGGAGGTACTTTCCTCCGGGGTAGACAGTATAGCTAAGGAATGGAATTCTATCATTCCGACAAATAGACAGAGAAAGCCTCTATTAGGCCTGGGAACGATGGAAGGAGCTGCTACGAAAACATGCCCATCATAGATTGGATCTAGGGATACAAATTTAGCGTTTTTATAATACAGTATCGTTTGGGATGAGACAGTTGATAGACACCTCAGCTGGAGGGTCTACAGACCATAAGTCCCCTTAACAGGTATCTGATAGAACAAGTTGCCATGAACAGTTATACTTGTGGAGGGCAAAGATCGAAATCGAAGACGGCTAGAGTACACAATGTGGATGCTATTTCTGCTATGGAAGCAAGATTAATGGTAGTGATAAAGCAAAAAATAGGGAACTTGACTACTATATCAACAAGCAAAAATAATCAAAAGGTCATTTTTGTTATTTCGCAACGGTACGCATCCAAATCACGAATGCCTAAATATAGGAAGACCAAATAAGCAAGTTGATTTTGTACAAAGGAACCGACCTAATAATAATAATCCTTATTCGAATACATATAATTCAGGTTGGAGGAACCATCGCAGCTTCTCTTGGGATGGTCAAGGACAACAAAGGCCACATCAACCCCCGAGTTTTCAAAACAGGGGTCCTCCTCCACCATTGCCTTATGAAGTAGCCCCACAGAACCATCCTCCACCAGCTAAGGTAAATTTGGAACAATTTATGGTAAATTTCATGAGTGCGACTTATAATAAGATGAATACCATCGAGGCAGCCCAAAGGAATCAAGAGTCCTCCACAAGAAACCTGGAAAAGCAGATTGGGTAACTAGTAAGGATAGTGTCTGAAAGAACTCAGGGAACCCTCTGAAGTAACATAGAAGTAAATTCGAGAGAGAAAGCATATAAATGCTATCTAGGTGACAATCGATGAGTAGATTCCAACAATTAGGAAAGAATGGATGATTGTAGAAGAAGAAAGCTGCACTAAGGAAGAAAGGCGATCATCCGAAAAAATGGATGGAAATGAAGGCAAGAGGAAGTCGAAAAGTACTTACTATAAATCGAAAATCCCATTCCAAGAAGCATTTGTTCAAGACTGAAATCAAGATGAGATGAGGGATTTTATCAAAATATTTCATCAATTAAAAATAAACTTACCCTTATGTGATCTCTTATTGTAGATACCCAAGTATGCAAGATATTTAAAGGAAATGCTCATGAAGAAGGACAAGGTTTGGGAGGCATCAATGCATATACTTGGTGAAGAGTGCTCAGCCCTCCTAATAAAGAAAAACATACTACCATAAAAGACGGAAGACATCGGGAGTTTTTCTTTCCCTTTTACAATTGGTAGTATTAACGTTAATAGGGCTCTAGCATACTTAGGCGCGTGTATTTATGTCATCTATTCTTCTATGTGTAAGCGTCTAGGTCTAGGTACCCCGAGGCCAATGAGAATATCAATCAATCTAGCATATGGGAATGTCAGACATCCTAAGTGGGTACTAGGGGACATTTTAGTCAAAGCGAAGGATTTGGTTTTCCTTGTCGACTTTGTAGTGCTACACATAGAGGATTACGTGATTTCCCCATAATATTAGCCTGTCCTTTTCTACATACTTCAAGGGCGTTAATAGATATGAAAAAGGGGAAATTAGTACTAAGGGCTGGAGGAAATGAGATAGTTCAAGTTTCTTGATCCAGACTCCTACCTTTAACTCCCAAGATACTTTATGTGCTATAGATCACAAAACTGATGATGTATCTTTACATGCATAGGAAATCCCCATAAAGAAAGGAAAGGAAAAGCTAAGGAAGAAGCATAAGGAAAACGAAAGGAAAATTGCCTTTAAATTGAAGGCTCAATTAATGAAATGGGTACCGCCGATGTTAGGTTCATTGACGTTTCATTACATTGGAAGAATAGAGGCCTACCGCAGACAATAGGTCTACCTAACTGGTAATGGTAGGTCTTGTGGCAGCTGCAATTTTCAAATATCTCTAGAAACTGAGACAGTTTGTTTGCTAAAGCAACTGCAAGGTAATCTCCCTAATCCTTTCAACTACACACTGCTTAAACTCTCTTATTATGTCTTTTTAGTTATTTCTCTTGTTTAGTTGTTTTCAATTTTTTATTTCTCTTTCTTGTTTTTATTTTCGTGTGGGGATGGCTTCCCAATATGCTTTATTGCTTTATATCTGCCGGATGGCTTCCCATATATGTGTTTTATTCGTTTATCTTGTTAATCAGACTCCCATATTGTGGAAAAGGTGATTTTAAGTCCGGGAGGGGGGGGGAGGGGGGAGGTTTTTATGTCTTATTTTTCTTATCTTTCTTTTTCTTATTTATTTTAACTTTGATTAGTTTATTTGAAAAAAATTAAAAAATTTTAAAATTTGAAAAACATTCTTTTCCTTTTCTTTTTCCTATTCTTAAAAAAATCCAAAAATATTTTTGTTTTGTCACTTTTAGTATAGTACATGGAAAATTCTTTAAGTTTTTCGAAAAAGGTGAATTACTTAATCACTTTGAAAACCATAATTACTAATTTTCTTAAATGATCAATGGTTTTCATGCACTTGTAAATGTCGTTTAAGTAATGGAAGCCTAAGAATCTTGGGTAATTGGCATAATGATAATCAATTTTTGGGACTTTATCTACAGTTTCATATTTTTCTACCCTTAAAAGCAAAGAATTCTAGTCTAGGTTGGTCTCGGAAATTATGGTCTTAGGCCTTTTATGTACTGGTTACGCCTTTCTTGCCAAATCTATATGAAATCAATCCCTAGTTTCTTTTTTGTGCTTTCATGCTAAGGTTTCAATCCTTTCTTTTCTATGTTCTTTTAAACTCACAACATAAAATCTCAATTCGTGATGCTTTGTTATAATATCTTTTTAGCCTTTTTGAGTGAGGAAAACAAATAAGTCTAGGGGTGAAGGAGTGAAGAAAGAAAGAAAACCCTCTGTAAGAAAAAGGGGTATTTTAGGTAAATTCACTTGTTCGATCCTTATAGCTATTGAAGAGAGAAGAAAAGGAAAAGAAATTGACTTTTGAAAGAAAAAAATGAAAAAGAGAAAAAAGAGAAGAAAAAAAATATGAGTATTTATTTTATTTTTATAGTAAATTCTTGAAATATATCAAGCATCTCTCTCTTATATACTTGGTAATTCCTGTAAACCTAAAGAAGTATGTTGTTAGGTGGAGTGTGCACCAAAAAGAATGAAGTAGGATGTTCAAGAGTGAGTGAGAAAAGTTTAAAAGAAGGCTAGAAACCGTTCTTTAGTTTTGTTATCTTTTCCTTGCAGTTGCGTTAGCTCTATCTCATTTGTCTTTGTTCTCCATGTACCTTTGTTTGTCACCCTATACATGTCCCAAGCCTAATATTACAAGTAAAAAAATCCTACCTAATTTGGGAACGACCTAGAATAGACTTTAGAGTGGATAAGTGATAGAGAAACATGAGCGTGTGTGTATTGCCTTTTAAAATATTTCAATATGCTAATCCCTTTACATTCCTCTTTTTCTGTAAAAAACAGTATGAGAAATTCACACACACACATACCTCTAATCTATAACGATTTTTTAGTGGCTTGTAGTGGACTTAGTGATTTTTGTCATTGGTCTATTTTGATTTATCTTTGGAATTGGGTAGGATAGTATTCTATTGAAGTGGTTGTCTTTATTTTCTTAGTTTTGTTCGTTTTTGTCTTGCTTTTTACTTTGTTTTGTTCTTCTGATTATTTCTACTACCATTGCTTGTGGCCATTTGGTGATCTTAATTGTTTTAATTCGGCTTCTTTTGTTTTTATTGTATCATTTTTCTAAATTAAAAGTTTTTAAACTTCTTTGTTTCGTTGTTTAGTTTATGTTGCTTGAGGGCAAGCAATGGATAAGTGTAGGGGTATTTGATATGTGCTTATTTGTCTACTTTTCTTATGATATTTTTATCGTTTTATGATGTTTTTAATGTGTAAAAATACATATTTAAGACTAATACCTTTTATTCTTACCTTAGGTGCCTTCTGGAAGAGAAAACGATGAAAGGATATTAAAAAGGTCGAAAATAGAGCGAAAACAATATAAACGGAGCCGACAACATCAACGAAGAAGACCTACCGCCTAAGGTAGGCCAATCTACCATCGCGGTATGTCTGGTGATCACAAGCGGACTCAAGACAGAACATTACCGGTGATGGTAGACGACGGTAGGTCCTAACATTGAGGACGAATCTTTGGGCAGAACCCTACCCTGGACGGTAGGGCTCGACCTACTGTCAGTAGTAGGTCCCAGCTGAGGGGCGCAGTTTTAATCCATTTTAAATTCTGTTTTGCTATAATTTTTTATCTATTTAGGAGGTTATTCAACAATTAAAGATAGGCAGCAATTAGGGGTATTTAGTAGATAATTTGGGTTAGATTTAGGTTATATAATTCTTGAATTCTTACATTCAATTAGCTAAGTAAATATTAGATTTTCTGTAATTTAAATCTTGGAAATCAAGATCTGATGATCCAATTCTAAGATTTCGAGCTTCAATTGGGCGACTCGAAAGATGAGCTCGAGAGACGTTCGGAACTTCGATTGTGTTTTCAGTTCTACTCTTAACCTTTCTTTCCTTTACTTTGTTATTGAATTTAATGTTTAATTTTAGTTTTATTACAATGAATAGTGAGTAGTTCTTTATGCTTAGATAAGGGTTGAACCCTAGTTCTTGATTATTAAATTCTTGGTTTGATTTCTTGCTTTCAATGTTTCTTTTGATTAAGTTGTTCTTCAAATTTGATGTGAACTGGATGAGTCAATAACCTATAGAATTGAAGAGTGGAATGATCACTCGAGCTTAAAAAAGGAAACTCAAGATGCTTGAAGATAATGGCATGGTTGCTTACATGGAGGAAGCTTTGAAGAGCAAGTTGTAAGGGTTTGAAGGTCAAGAAAGGGCTTCCAAGTTGTTCTCCATGTGTTCAATTACCAAGGACCAAACAAGGGAATTAATTAGAGGAGAAATTGGCTAAGTACTCGGTGGAAACTACCGTACCATTGACACCAGCTCTTAGCCCTACTGTCGTGGGTAGGCTTCTGGATGGACAGGTTCTTATAAACCAAACCTATCGTAGGCGGTAGGTTCTATCCTACCGTCGTCGGTAGGTCTCAGAAGAGAAATAAGCTTCGTAATTTTTAGGCGGCATTTTATTTTTAAACTCAGTTTTTAGCTTTTAATAAAGGGCTTAATGGGTATTTTAAGCCAATAATCAACAGATTAACTAGGTTAAGTCCTTGGCCTATAAATACCCATTTATAGGCTCATTGTAAAGATAATTGATGAATTTTGCTGAAATTGTTGAGAGATAATTCTCTTTGTCCCTAGGGTTCTTCACCTTGCTTAGTTAGCTTACTAAGGGTTAATATCCTTAGTTGTGAACAATTGATTACCTTAGGTTTATGAATCTATGGAATTCAATTGATCATCTTAATTCCTTTCATTAATTGATTCTTAGAGTTTTTGTTCTTTGATTCAATTGATCCTAGGTCTTCTAGATTGTGTAGTAGGGTTTTGAGGCCTTAGTTTTCTCAAGGTTCTTTCTGTCAATTTAGGAAAGAGTTTTGCCTTTCAATGTTAGGTTTATAAGGCTTAGATCCTCATAGGTTTTCCATTGGATTGTTGAAGCTACAAAATCCTCAATAGAGGTTCTTCGTGAAGGAAGTAATCTTGGGAAGGTGTTGAATTAAATCTACATACAATTGAAGATTCACATCAAAGTGGTATTAGAGAAATCACCAATTAAAGGTCAATTTGATTTGTAATTTGTTTAAATTTTCTAAAAATCAAAGAAAAAGAAGAAGTACTTGATGGTCTATAAAAAAATACATGAAGATCATGCAATAGTAGTACAGAAAAATTACAGAAAAATAGCTCTGAAAATCAATTGAAAATTCAGATGAATTATGTGCGAATTTTATGACAATTTGTTATATAGATGTTATTCTTTGAGCTTGGATTCAATTTCAATAAGTTTTTCTCAATTTGGAGTTCAATTGATTGATTAATTTGATTAAATTGTGAAATGTGTTTTGGATTCGCGACTGCAAAAAAATTGTTGATTACTCCGAGCATATCTTGTGTTATACTGATTCAATTCGCATGAAATTTGTGTGAGGAATCTTCGAGTTGGTTTTATCCTCCTCGAGTGAGGAATCTTCTTGCATTGGTTTTATCTAATTTGAATTCATAGTTTTTGAGTTATCGTCGTTTTAGTGTTAGGGTGTCATTATCGCCTGTTTTCGGGAAATTTTTTTTAGTACTCTTTTGTTATTTGTTTAGCCTCATTGTTTTGAATTGCTTTGTTTTTTTCTTCTAATTGTTTCCTTGTGTGCTTCTAATGTTTATTGATGATCTATGATGTTAGCTTTTTTCCGTAGATTACTTTCTTTGAAACTCTTACACCTCAAGTGTTTGATACTTTGCCTTTTTAAGCACTTATCCAACTAAGTGCATTGATTTTTTACTTCCTTGGGATTGATGCTCTTGGTTTAAGTTGGCTAAAGTTTGAAGGATCTTATAGAGACTTGAGTGTTGATTGATTGGAAAAGGCAAGTGGGTGAGCTTATGTTGATAAAAACCAATAAGAGTGTAAACACGAGTGACTTGAGTGATCATCAAAGAGTGTAAACACTAAGGGAGTGATACGGAGGTCCTTTTGTTTTATTTTCTTTGTTTAATTTGCAGGTTTAATAATGTCTACTAATGCTCTTTTGCCTACTCAATCTCATCAAGAAGGAGCTAGTGACCCTACAAGGATGAATCTAAATGAGATTTTGAGATCCATGCAACAATCAATTGAAGGATTGGCAAGACAATTCCAAAGTGTTGCTAGAGACATTGAGGAGCTTAAGAAAGGCAAGAGTAGTGCCACAATGGAGCAAAGAGTTGGAGATAACCTTGGTGATTTCAATTCACCTCAACTTCAAAGACTTTTTGATAATGTTTGTAATTATGGATACCATGACATGCCAGTTCAAAATTCTTATCCATTTTATGAAGTTGGATATCCAGGAAGACCACAAGTTAGAGGTAGAAAAAGAGGAGGTCTGGGAAGAAGAGGATACCATAGACTACAAGAAGAATTCCCAAGATATGAAGCATGGCATGAGAATAATTTGTCTGAAGATTATGGAGATAGTCCTAATGTTGGTCAAGCATACCATGGTGGCTACTATGGTAATCAACAAGGGGATAAAGCTCTAGACAAACTCAAGTGGAAGGCGTCTAGCTTCAAGGTGAGAGTGATCCAAATGTGTTTCATGATTGGGAAACACAAGTAGAGAACCTATTCATGGTGAGAAGCTATAGTGACATTGTCAAGGTGAAATTAGTCATTGCCAAATTTTTGGGTTATGCACTTTATTGGTGGCAAAGGATTGTCACTCCAAGATTGAGAAATAGAAGGTGGTAGAAACTTGGGCGGAGTTGAAGACTCTCATGAAAGAAAGATTTGTATCGGAACATTATTATAGGGAGCTCCACTACAAGTTGATGGCTCTTGAGCAACAAAAGTGCTGAATAATATAGGCAAGAAATGGAGTGTACACTTTGAGATTGAGCTTGGAAGAAGACAAGGATGCTTCAATTGCTAGTTTTCTAAGTGGTCTGAATAAGGACATTGCTAATCAATTAGAGTTGTACCCTTACACCACTTATGAAGATATGTGTCATTTGGCTACCAAGATTGAAAATCAAAGGAAGAGGATTGGTTTCTCTAAAACTAATCTTCTTTCTTCAAGAAGTGTGGTACCTAAACCTTAAGTATCAACCTACAAGAGTTGGCCAAAGAAAGAAGATACATCTAAGGTGGCTTTCAAAGATTCTTCTAAGCCTAAGGTAGAAGAGAAAGGAAGGTTGATCACTAATCCGACAAGGTGCTTTAAGTATAATGGTGTAGGACATATTGCCATAAATTATCCTACCAGGAGAACTTTGGTTTTTAGTGAAGACTTAAATGGTTAGATTAAGAAAAGGGATGATGATTACCAAGAGGGTATTCTTGACAAAGATTAAAGTAGTGAAGACCAAGAGATTGCCTCTTTTGAAGTTGAAGAAGAGGGTACGAGCTTGGTGACTATTAGAGCTTTGTCTAACCAAGTCCATGAGGAGGAGACTAGCATTCAAAGAAAAAACATCTTTCATACTAAATGCTTGGTGGGAGGTAAGGTGGCTAACCTTATTACTGATAGTGGCAGTTGCACTAATGTAGCTAGCACTTATCTTGTTGAAAAGTTGAACTTACCTTTAATCAAGCATCCTAAGCCTTATAAGCTTCATTGGTTGAAAGATAGTGAAGAAGTGAAAGTGAACAAACAAGTTCTAGTATCTTACTTTTAGGTATTATAATGATGAGATTATTTGTGATGTGGCTCCTATGCAAGTGGACATTTGTTGTTGGGTCGTTCCTGGCAATATTATAGAAAGGCTATTATTCATGATGGTGTGAAGAATAACTACACTTTTGAAAATGATGGAGAAAAGTTCATGTTGAATCCCTTGACTCGTAGTCAAGTCTTTGTAGAACAAAAGAAAGTGAGAGGAAAAGAGAAACTAGAGAGTGAGAAAAAGAAAAAGAGTATTGAAGAGGGAAAAGAATTGAAGAAAAAGAATTGAGAGTGGAAAAATCTAGAGAGTAAAAATTGAAGAGAGACAAGAAAAGTGTGATAGTTGCAAGGGAGAGAAAAGATGCTTCTATGCAAAAGAGAGTGAGATCATAGAAGCCATTGAAAAAGAAGAGTTTGTTTTATTTCTCTATTGCAAGGGAACATTTGTGTCTGCTAATAATCATTTGTCTTCTTTTTCTAATGCTATAGTAAAGGTAATTGAGGAATTCAAGGATGTCTTCCCCAAAGAGATGCCCAATGGACTTCCTCCCTTGAGAGGGATTGAGCATCAATTGATTTGGTACTCAGAGCAGTGTTGCCAAATAGATCGGCTTATAGAAGTCATCCTCAAGAGACCAAGGAGTTAAGAAGGCAAGTTGAGGAATTGCACTCCAAAGAATATGTAAGAGAAAGCTTAAGCCCTTGTGTCATTCCCGTTTTATTGGTTCCAAAGAAATATAGTACATGCTATATGTGTGTTGATTATAGAACAATTAATAACATAACTATCAAGTGTAGGCATCCTATACCTAGATTAGATGATTTTCTTGATGAGTTGCATGGTTCTCAAATATTTTCAAAGATTGATTTAAAATTAGGTTACCATCATTTTAGAATGAGGGAAGGGGATGAGTGGAAAACGGCTTTCAAAACTAAAATTTTGGTCTTTATGAGTAGCTAGTCATGCCTTTTGATTTTACTAGTGCTCCAAGCATATTCATGAGACTTATGCATCATGTGTTAAGGAATTTTGTTGGTAAATTTGGTGTTGTCTATTTTATGATATCTTGATCTATAGCAAAACTTATGAAGATCATTTGCATTATCTTAAACAAATTTTGTTAGTTTTAAGAAGCGAGAAGTTATATGATAACCTTGGAAAATATGAGTTTTGTATGGAAAAAGTGACTTTCCTAGGTTACGTGGTGAGTTCTCAAGGCCTTTACGTGGATCAAGAGAAGGTAAAAGCAATCAAAGAATAGCCTACTCCTAAAATTGAATCCGAAGTGAGGAACTTTCATGGATTGGAAAGTTTCTATAGGAGGTTCATCAAGGATGCTAGCACCATTGCTAGTCCTTTGACGGATGTTATAAAGAAGATGAATGGATTCAAATGGGAAGAGAGTCAAGAGACGGCATTCAAGCTTCTGAAGGAGAGGTTGAGTAGTGCACCCCTACTTGCACTTCCTAACTTCGAGAAGATGTATGAGATAGAATGTGATGCCTCGGGTGTTAGCATTGGAGGAGTGTTGATGCAATACAAAAGACCCTTGGCTTACTTTAGTGAAAATTTGAACGATGCGGCATTGAATTATGCTACATATGATAAGGAGCTCAACGCACTTGTGAGGACATTGAAACATTGGCAATATTATTTGTGACCAAAGGATTTTGTGGTGCACAACGATCATTTGTCCTTGAAATATCTTAAAGTACAACAAAAGTTGAACAAGAGGCATGCAAGATAGATGGAGTTCATTGAGACTTTTCTATACATCATCCGGTATAAGAAAGATAAAGAAAACATTGTAGCCGATGCATTATATAGAAGGTTCATTCTTATCTTTACTTTGCAAGCTCAAATCCTTTGTTTTAAGGATGTCTTTGAGACTTGCTTGCTTATGCCTAGTGATAATGAAAAACCTTAGGGGGGGTGAATAAGGTTTTTGGCTAATTTTCAAAACTATTTTGTGTGATTAAAAGATAAACCTCTAATTTTGTTTGAGAAGGAATACTAAAAATCTTTTTAATAATAGTCCAAATCAAACAAAATCTTATAGTTATGATAATCGAGAAAAAGCATAGAATAAAGATGCACAAAAATTTATAGTGGTTCACTCTCTCAAAGAGCTACATCCACTACCTTGAGCCAATACCTAAGGATTTACCAAATCCATTATAATCACAATATACAACAAACACAAGTTTGAGGATCACCCAACAAGGGTTTTGCACACAACCTCAATTCTCAACACAATATAAATCAAAGGATGACCCAAGGGTTTTTTAACACAAAACTTTGATATCAAAAGAACAAGAGATAAGTAGGGAATAATGTTACCAAGTGAGCTTGAGATAAATGATACAACTCGATGGAAGACTTCTACAAGCTCCTCTTTACTTCTTTGCTGGATGATCACAAATAAAGCTACAAGAAGATTTTCTATTTGTTTTTATGAGATGAAGATATTTGAAAAAATGTACTTTTAAAGCTCTTTAAATGTTCTAAAATGATCTCAATAAATTTTCAACCAACTTTTTTCTTACATTTAATGCAGATGAAAAACTCAATTTATAAATGAGGGAGCAAGTGGCCATTACTGTTCTGTAATGGTAATATTTCAACGGTAAAAACTGAAAACCGGATGTCCAGTTTCATAACTCAGACGTCCGATTTCCTTGTAAAATGGAAATCGGATGAGCTGTTTTTAAAATCGGAAGACCGATTTTGAAACAGAAAGAATCGGACGACATCCTACAAAATCAAACGACCGATTTTTCTAAAGCTAGAAAAATCGGAAGACCAGTTTTAAAGTAGGACGTCAGATTTTTCTTTTCCTTTTGAAAAATCGGATGACTGGTTTCAAAATTGGACGATCGGGTTTTTAAAAATATTTTATAGCTAGTTTTTAATCAAGAAAAGAACTTTCCTTCCTATTTCAAAAACAGGTATTCTTGATACTGTTTTAGAGATAAGAAAACTTTCAAAGGCATTAAAAACTCTATCAAGAATACTTGGATTTCAAGAAAAGTTTATAGAAAGAAATTAATCCAAGGAGCTTCACATATGATCAACAATCAAAGATGAGAGTTAGGGAGTTTTACAAAAAATACCTTAGCACATCCCTAACTATGACATAATTCTTCAAGGTCTTCAATGCCTTGATCTTGGAATGGCTTGATCTCTCCTTCTTCATTATGCTTTTATTGCCAAGATCTTTTACTTATTATGTAGTGTAGTCTTGAGACTCCAAAAATGCTTCTTTTGTTCTATAGAGACTAAGCTATACTCATCACAAAAACATATGTTAATCATAATAAAAAACATATACAATAATGCCCTTAGGGCTAACAATCTCCCCCTTTTTTATTATGACAAATACATATACAAGAAGAACAAAAGAGCAAGTATGATCAATATGGTAATGCTTCAAAGAAATCATTAAAGAAAGTAAAGCATACCAAAACACCATAAGAGAGATAACTCCCCCTTTGAATTTGAAAGCATGCCAAGGGTTTTAAAGATAGTTTAGAGAGATAAGCTCCCCCTAAAAACATGCTTCACAATGAATATGTCATTAAAGATTATTAAGGCAAGTCCAAGCCATACTCATAAAGCCTTATACAATCACCATGTGATAACCATGCCATTGCAAAATCAAAAAGCACCATATCATATCAACATAAGCATCTTTTAACACAAGGCAAAGAAAAACTCTAAACAACAGGCATGCTATTTTTCCCTTTTAGTTCTTGCACACTTTTTCTCCCCCTTTTGTCATAAATCAAAAAAATACTTACGAGAGCCTTTCTAAGGGATCATAGAAAGGTAACTACAATTGGACTTTCAACATTAGAGTATCATCATAAAGTCCAAAAAAAAAAGGTAGCATCAAGAGAGCACAATATAATATGAAGAACAAAACATAGCATATATCAAGTCATAAAAAATCACAAGAGAGCCATACTTGAGTTTGATAAAGAGCTAAAGAGGAAAAACAATGGAAGAGGAAGGAGTTTTAGGAAACGGTATGGATTTTTAACAGGAATCCTCAATCATCTTCATCTTCATCGGCATCTTTTCCTCCTTGCTCCAATCTTATAACCCAGTTGTTAATCTCTACAATTTTCTCATCAAGTTCATCAAGCCAGATGAGGAGATTTCCATTTATATTATTGATTCGGTCATGGAGTTGTGCTTGCATCATAACAATCCTATCCATTATTTGAGTCGTATCTACTAAGGATTGACCTTCCTCCGTCCTTTCTTGTCTTTTCTTTGATCTCATTTCTCTTCGAATGTCCTCTTCATTTGTATCTTCTTCATCCATACTTTTAGGCTTATTGCCCTCTTCTTTATCACCATTACCCTCTCCATCATCATCATCATCATCATTATCACTTCCTTTTTGTCCATCTCTTATTAATAGTCCTTCATCATTTCTTTCAAACCCCATTCTCTTGAAGGTATGCTGATTGTAAATCCTACTAGGGCCAATGTGATCACCAACTCCAACCAAATTGATCACAAAATCTGGAAAGGTTTTTGTAATGAAGCAACCATACGATAAGCACTTGGTGGAAGACGATTATGTGGCTAGCATGTGTTCTATAGCCAAAAAACCGAAGTTCATACTCCTATGTTCATGAAGTGCAAGCATGACAAAATGGTGCATATTTGTGCTAGAAGACTTGTGCCCAACATTTGGAATAATGATATTAGAAATCATATGATGTAGTAATCTCCCATAGGCATCAAGTTTATTCACATTCCTATCACCATGCCTTTTAAGAACTTTTCTGTGAGTAAAAATATCTTCAAACCTTCTTTCACTATATAAATTTGGATCAAAGCATTTCTTATTATTAGTGTAAAATCTCATGCCATCTTGAGGGGTTTCTAGAATGGTGTTTAATAGCCTATCATCAAATGCAATATTTCTTCCTCCAATTCTAGACAATACCTATTGATGAGGTATGTTTTCTACACTTTCAACTCTACCCTTATGTAGATTGGCATAGGATTCATAAATCATTTCAGTATAATATAGCTCATTATAGTAAGCAATGGTGTCTAACCAATAGTATCAAAGAGATTTGGTATAGCTTCCATACATTGCATATCATTCAAATCCACTCTGTGTCCAGCAGTAATTTTTCTGCGATTTCTTGTCCATTCTTCAAAGTTTGCAGCCCCTTTACAGAGATTAACCCATCTGGACTCCAGATGGTACCGTTTTTCCCTTTCCTCTTCCTCTACTGCTGCCTCGTTCTTCAATATTTACTCCTCTTCTAATATTGGCATTCTTAGTTTTCACCATTTTGAAGCAATCCTGACTTAGGGTTTTGAGGTAGAGATTGGGGGTTTCAAATAGAGAAGATGAGAGAGAAAAACGGAGCAATAAAGAGATTTCTTGCTTAGTGAGGAGGGAAATTTGAAAATTTTGGGAAGAAGAATGAGAATCGGACTTAGAAATCGGTCGGGCTTTGTGAGGGAGAAAGGTTTCGATCGAGAGAGTGAACCCATCTGGACTCCAGATGGTACCCTTTTTCCCTTTCCTCTTCCTCTACTGCTGCCTCCTTCTTCAATATTTGCTCCTCTTCCAATATTGGCATTCTTAGTTTTCACCATTTTGAAGAATCCTGACTTAGGGTTTTGAGGTAGAGATTGGGGGTTTCAAATAGAGAAGATGAGAGAGAAAAACGGAGCAATAAAGAGATTTCTTGCTTAGTGAGGAGGGAAATTTGAAAATTTTGGGAAGAAGAATGAGAATCGGACTTAGAAATCGGTCGGGCTTTGTGAGGGAGAAAGGTTTCGATCAAGAGAGTGAAAGAGAGTTTTGAGAAATGAGTGAAAAAACTAGAAAGATTTCCTTTTAAAAAAAAAATAGCAGAGCTTGACAGTGTTTTAGAAAATCGGTCGACCGAATTCTAAAATCGGTCGTCCGGTTTTTATGAAAGGAAGAAATTGCACGTTCGGTTTTTATGGAGGTCGTCTGATTTGGTCGTCCGAATATCTCGATAATTCTTTTGTCAAGAAAACTTTGAGTCTGCTTTTTTTGAGGAAGCGTTGGTTTTTTTAAAAAAAAAAAAAATCTTCAAGGGTAAAGAATAAGAGGAATTCTAAAAGGCTCAAACAACACACATTAGTCAATAAATTTACCGATACCAAGCAATTTTCTCAAATAGAAAAAACGTTCTTCAGAGATAGGTTTTGTAAAAATATCAGCAATTTGATCCTCTGTACAAATATATTATAAAAATACATCACCTTTAGCAACATGATCTCTAATAAAGTGATGTTTGATTTCAATATGTTTTGTTTTTGAATGTTGCACAGGGTTTATGGAAATGTTTATGGCATTAGTGATCACACATAATAGGTATAGTTTTAAAATAAAAACCAAAATCAATCAACGTGTGTTTCATCCAAAGTACCTGTGCATAGCAACAACTGGCTGTAATATATTCCGCTTTGGCGGTTGATAGGGATATGCACGATTTCTTCTTGCTATACCAAGATACTAAGCATCCTCCCAAGAATTGGCAATTTTCACTATTACTCTTCCTTTCTACCTTACATCCAGCATAATCTGCATCGGTGTAGGCAATAAGATCAAAACAAGATTGTTTAGAGTACTACAAGCCATAATCATATGATAAAATTAAATATCTCAAAATACGTTTTACAGCTATTAAATGTGATTCTTTGGGGCAAGCTTGGAATCTAGCACACAAACATACCGCAAACACAATATCCGGCCTACTAGCCGTCAAGTAAAGTAAGCTACCAATCATACCTCTATACAGTTTTTCATCAACCATCTTACCTTTGTCGTCCTTGTCAAGTTTCAATGATGAGCTCATTTGAGTGCCTATACCTTTTGCATCGCTCATCCTGAATCTTTTGAGAAGTTCCTTAGTGTACTTCTCCTGATTAATGAAGATGCCTTCCTTCGTTTGCTTGATTTGTAATCCAAGTAAGTAGGTCAATTCTCCCATCATGCTCATTTCAAACTCATTTTGCATGAGGGAGGCAAATTCATCACACAAAGAAACATTAGTAGCACCAAAAATAATATCATCTACATAAATTTGGACCAGAAGAATATTATTATTACAAGAGGTTTTCATAAAAGGAGTAGTGTCCACCACACCCCTTGAAAAATTGTTTGAGAGAAAAAATCCACTTAATTTTTCATACCAAGCTCTTGGAGCTTGGTTTAAGACATAGAGAGCTTTTGAAAGTTTGTAAACACGATTTGGAAATTTTGCATGCACAAAACCGGGAGGTTGTTTAGCATAAACTTCCTCCTCAATATCAACATTTAAAAAGAACTTTTGACATACATTTGAAAAAGCTTGAATTCTTTAAAGCAAGAAAAAGCTAAAAGCATCCTAATGGATTCAAGTCTAGCAACCGGAGCAAAGGTTTCATCAAAATCTATGCCCTCTTATTGATTGAATCCTTGGGCAACAAGTCTAATTTTGTTTCTAATAACTTCTCTGGATTCATTTAGTTTGTTTCGAAAAATCCATTTAGTGCCAATGGTAGGGTGGTCATGGGGTCTTGGGACTGAAGTCCAAACTTTATTACTTTCAAATTGGTTTAATTCCTCTTGCATAGCAATAATCCAAAACTCATCACACAACGCATCATCAATAAACTTAGGTTCAATTTGTGATAATAGAGCAAAGTTGTCTACAAAGTACCTTCTTGTTCTTACCCCTTGTGATACATCGCCAATGATTTCATCCTTTGAGTGCCCTTTGGGATATATCACGTCTTGAGGAATATCTTGAGTCTGTTGGTCCTCTTCTAATATTTCCTCAATTTCCTCTTCTTCTTTAGCATGATCCTCCAAAGCTTGAGTTTGTATGGGTTCAGAGCTCAAGGTGTTATCTATGTCATCATCATTTCTCCTTTCAAAAATGTTAGTTTCATCAAAGTTTATATGAATGGGCTCTTCAATACATAAAGTTCTTTTGTTGAAAATTCTATAAGCTTTCTTGTTTGAAGAGTATCCAAGAAAAATTCCCTCATCGGATTTTTTTATCAAATTTTCTAAGATTATCCCTGGTGTTTAAGATAAAGCATTTGCATCCAGAAACTTTGAAGTATCCAATGGAGGGAGTTTTATTGAAAATAAGTTCAGAACTTTAAAGTAGGTCTCAAGAGAACACGATTCATCACGTAACAAGCGGTGTTTAAGGCTTCGGCCCAAAAATATTTAGGTAAGGAGTTTTCACAAAGCATTGACCTTGCTATTTCTTGTAAAGTTCGATTTTTCCTTTCCACAACACCATTTTGTTGTGGGAAAAATTGTGTGTTATGCCAAAATCATCACAAAGTTTTGTAAAATCATGGTTGTTAAATTCTCTCCCATTATCACTTCTCATAGAGATCAATTTGCAATCAAGGCAGGTTTGAACCTTTTTGAAAAGTTTGACAAATTCTTGAAAAGTCTCATCTTTTTGGCTAAAAAACAAAGTCCAAGCAAATCTTGAGAAGTCATCCACTATGACAAAAGCAAACCTCTTAACACCGAGACTAGTGGTCCTCATTAGTCCAAATAAATCATGTGAATGAGTTCTAAAGGTTTTGAAGTTGAAATCATTTTCTTTGGTTTAGAAGAGGTCTTAGTTTGTTTTCCAAATTGGCAAGCATCACAAAGTCTAGTTTTCTCAAAATGAAAGTTTGGTAAGCCCCTAACAAGTTCTTTTGAAGAGAGTTGGTTCAATAAATCCATACTAACATGGCCAAGCCTTCTATGCCATAAGAATGCATCATCATCATGAACCGAGTGACATTTTAAGCTTTGGGAAATAAGGTCTTCAAGATGAAAGACATAGACATTTCCAACTCTTTTAGCAACAAAAACAGTTTTATTTTCATGCTTATCAATGATAGTAGAAGAGTCACTTTCAAAAACAACCTTATTCCCATTATCACATAATCGACTAATACTAAGTAAATTGTATTTTAAACCATCAATTAAAAGAACATCCTTAATAAAAGAAAAAGAATTGTTATCAATGTTGCCAATACTAATGATTTTTCCCTTCTTCTTATCTTCAAAGGTAACGAATCCGTTTTTGGTTTCTTTAAGCTCACGAATGAGAGATGGGTTCCCGGTCATATGTCGTGAGCAACCACTATCCAAACACCACTTAGATGACCTTGCCTTGTATTCCTACAAAGAAGAAGTGGAAATGACTTTTGGTACCCATATCTTTTTGGGTCCATGGACGTTAGTTTGATTTTCTTTTATTTTCCAAATGGTTTTTACTCCCCTTTCAATCTTCCTTTTTATAAAACATTTTGTGGCTTTATGACCACTCTTTTCACGATAGGTGCAACAAAGAGGGTGAAGAAGTTTTTACAAAACATGTTTGTATAGAAGAGGTATTTGTATGATTATATCCAATCCCACTTTTGTCAAAAGGTGATCATTGAGAACAAAGGAGCTTTTCAAAATTTTCTTTTCCGTTTGTAAACTTTTCAATACATAAGGTTAGATCACTCATCTTTTTTCTTCAAATCATCATAATCTACCACGCATTTTTCATGAGAGAAAACTTTTTCACAAAGATCTTTGTTTTCTAAAATGAGTTTTTGAAATTCTAGTTTTGAGGAGTCACTTTTCTTTTTCACAACTTCAAGAGATTCAAGGAGAGTTTTGTTTTCATAAACAAGTTTTGAGTTTTCGTTTGATAGGTTGTCGATCTTGTTCTATAACTCCTTGTTCTCTTTTGTAATCCTTTCCAATTCATGATACATTTCAATAAGTGAAGAATTAAGATCATCATCATTATCATCAACATGATTAGATAGATTTGGGGGTGGAGATTGTAGCTCAATTTCTATTGCCATGAAGCATAGATTGGCTTTTTCTTCTCCTTCACTTTTGCTTGAATCTTGATCCCAAGCACCTATTAGTCTCTTGACTTTCTTCTTTTTCTTTAATGCTCAAGTTTTGCTTCCAATGCTCCTTTCTGTTTTTCAATAACTTTGGAACAATCGACTACAAGATGGTCGGTGCTATTGCATTCAAAGCACCTAGCCTTGAAGAGTGATGAACTTTGTCCTCCTTTCTTGAATGGAGGTTTCTTTCCTCTATTGTTACAACCTTTCTTGTAGAATCTTTTAAATTTCCTCATTACCAAGGCCATATCCTCATCATCATCAATCTCATCTTTATTGTTTGATGAATATGTTTGATCATCCTCATTTGCTTTTAGTGCTATGCTTTTTCATCCTTTGTCTTCATCTTCCATTTCATTTAACCTTTTTATTTCATTTCATAGGTGAGGAGTGATCCTATGAGTTTTCTAATAGGAAGTAGTCTCAAATCTTTTGAGTCCTCAATAGCAAGAGTTTTTGGTTGCCATGCTGTCGGGAGTGCATCAAGAATCTTTCTATTTACTTCTCCCCTTGAGTACACTTTCCCATGTGCCTTTAGGCCATTTGTGATGTTCGTGGACCTTGTGAACATGTCACTAATGCTTTCATTTTGTTTCATCATGAATAGCTCATAATCTCTCACCAACATATCCAACTTTGATTCCTTCACTTGATTGGTACCTTCAAGAGTTACTTCAAGTAACTTCCACATTTCATGAGCCGAGTCACATCCGTTCATTCTATTGTATTCATGAGCATCTAAGACACAACTCAATATGTTCATAGCTTGAAAGTTTAAAGTCATCTTCCTTGAGTCAAGCTCATCATATTCTTCAACCTTCTTGACTATTCCATCCTTTTTAGAAACATAAGGTCCTTTCTCTACAATGCTCCAAAGATCAAAGTTAATAGAGCAAATATAAATTCTAAATCTTGATTTCCAAAAAGTGTAGTTAGTTCCATTAAAAAGAGGAGGCCTATTTGTAGAGGAGCTTTTTACATAGGGTAATTTTGAAATAGTAGCCATTTGAAAAAGGATCTTTTACTTCTTAGGATGTTAAGCCTTAAAGAAAGAAGACCCGCCCTGATACCAGTTGAAAAACCTTAGGGGGGAGGGGGTGAATAAGGTTTTTGGCTAATTTTCAAAACTATTTTGTGTGATTAAAAGATAAACCTCTAATTTTGTTTGAGAAGGAATACTAAAAATCTTTTTAATAATAGTCCAAATCAAACAAAATCTTATAGTTATGATAATCGAGAAAAAGCATAGAATAAAGATGCACAACAATTTATAGTGGTTCACTCTCTCAAAGAGCTACATCCACTACCTTGAGCCAATACCTAAGGATTTACCAAATCCATTATAATCACAATATACAACAAACACAAGTTTGAGGATCACCCAACAAGGGTTTTGCACACAACCTCAATTCTCAACACAATATAAATCAAAGGATGACCCAAGGGTTTTTTAACACAAAACTTTGATATCAAAAGAACAAGAGATAAGTAGGGAATAATGTCACCAAGTGAGCTTGAGATAAATGATACAACTCAATGAAAGATTTCTACAAGCTCCTCTTTACTTCTTCTTTGATGAATGGTCACAATGAAGCTCCAAGAAGATTTTTCTATTTGTTTTTTATGAGATGATGATATTTGAAATAATGTGCTTGTAAAGCTCTTTAAGTGTTCTAAAATGATCTCAATAAATTTTCAACCAACCTTTTTCTTACATTTACTGCAGATGAAAAACTCAATTTATAGAAGAGGGAGCAAGTGACCGTTACTGTTCTGTAATAGTAATATTTCAACGATAAAAACTGAAAACCGGGTGACCGATTTTAGAAATCGGACGTCCGATTTCCTTGTACAACAGAAATTAGATGGGCCATTTTTTTAAATAGGAAGACCGATTTTGAAATAGAAAGAATCTGACGACATCCTACAAAAATCGGACGACCGATTTTTCTTTTCCTTTTGAAAAATCGCATGACAGTTTTAAAATCGGATGACTGGTTTTTGAAAAAGATTTTACAGCCAGTTTTTAATCAAGAAAAGTACTTTCCTTCCTATTTCAAAAACATGTATTCTTGATACTCTTTTAGAGATAAGAAAACTTTCAAAGGCATAAAAAACTCTATCAAGAATACTTGGATTTCAAGAAAAGTTTATAGAAAGAAATTCATCCAAGGAGCTTCACACATGATCAACAATCAAAGATGAGAGTTAGGGCGTTTTACAAAAAATACCTTAGCACATCCCTAACTAAGACATAAATCTTCAAGCTCTTCAATGCCTTGATCTTGGAATGGCTTGATCTCTCCTTCTTCATTATGCTTTGATTGCCAAGATCTTTTACTTCTTATGTAGTGTAGCCTTGAGAATCCAAAAATGATTCTTTTGTTCTATAGAGACTAACATATACTCATCACACAAACATATGTTAATCATAATGAAAAAAATATACGATAATGCCCGTACGGCTAACAGATAAGTACCTAATTCATGATGGTTTTCTTTATTATGAAGGAAAATTGTGCATTCCATTTGTTCTATTAGATTGTTGTTGGTTAAAGAGGCTCATTGTGATGGCTTAATGGGACATTTTTGCATAACTAAAACTTATGATATCTTGTATGATCATTTCTTTTGGCCTCACATGTGAAAAGATGTTGAGAAGTTTGTTGGAAATTGCTTAGATTATAAGGTAGCTAACTCTACTTCCTTGCCTCATGGTCTTTATACTCCTTTAGATGTGCCTAAAGTTCCGTGGGTTGATATTTTTATGGATTTTCTCCTTGGTTTGCCTAAATCACCTAATGGAATGAATTCTATCTTTGTTGTAGTAGATAGGTTTTCTAAAATGGCTCATTTCATACCTTGCAAGAAAACTGATGATGATAGCCATGTAGCAAACTTATTCTTTACTTGGGTGGTGCGATTCCATGGAATCCCTAAGACTATTATCTCGGATCGTGACACCAAATTCCGTAGTCATTTTTGGCATGTTTTGTGGCATAAACTTAGTACTAACTTGTTGTATTCTAGAGCTTGCCATCCACAAACCGATGGCCAAACGGAGGTGGTCAATAGGACTATTGGTCAACTTCTAAGGGCTATCCTTAAGAATAATTTGTGCCAATGGGAAGAAGTCCTTCCTCACATTGAGTTTGCTTACAATAGGCCTAAACATTCTACTACTTCCTTTTCTCCTTTTGAGATTTTCTAGGGTTCTAATCCTTTCACTCCATTTGATTTAGTTCCCTTTCCTATAGATCATATTGTGAGCTTGGATGGAAAGCATAAGGGGAAGCTTGTCAAGTCCATTTTGCCAAGGTGCATGATGCTATCGTGAGCAAGAATAAGAAATTAGTGGCTACATGAAATGTCAGAAAGAAACGTGTTATGTTTGAACCCGGTGATTAGGTTTGGGTTCATCTTAGGAAGGAACATTTTTTTTTCTCAACGCAAGAACAAGCTTTATGCTCGTGGGGATGGACCTTTTCAAGTTCTAGAGCTTCTTAATGATAATGCCTATAGAGTTGATCTTCCGGGTGATTACAATGTTAGTGCCACCTTTAATGTTTTTGATTTGTCTCCTTCTGATGTAGGTGAAGATTCGAGGACGAATCTTTTCAAAGGTGGGGCGAATGATGTGAACCGGATGAGTCACCCACGGAATTGAAGAGTGGACCAATCACTGGAGCTCAAGAAAGGAAACTCAAGATGCTTGAAGATAATGACATGGTTGCTTACATGGAGGAAGCTTTAAAGAGCAAGTTGGAAGGGTTTGAAGATCAAGAAAGGGCTTCCAAATTGTTCTCCATGTATTCATTAGAAAGGACCAAATAAGGGAACAAATTGGAGGAGAAAATGGCGAAGTAATTGGTTGAAACTACCCTACTGCCGACAGTAGTCCCTGGCCCTACCGTCACTGGTAGGCTTCTGGACGGACAAGTTCTTGAAGACCAAACCTACCACCGGTAGTAGGTTCTACCTTACCTTCGCCTATAGGTCTAAGGAGGGGAATAAGCTTTGTAATTTTTAGGCGGGATTGTATTGTTTAAACTCAGATTCCGATTTTTAATCAAGGGTTTAATGAGTATTTTAAACCAATAATCAATAGATTAATTTGGTTAAGTCCTGAGCCTATAAATTGTTGTAAAGACAATTGATGAATTTTGCTGAAATTATTGAGAGATAATTCTGTTAGTCTCTAGGGTTCTTCACTCTTTCTTAGTTAGCTTGCTAAGGGTTAATGTCCTTAGTTGTAAACAATTGATTGCCTTAGGTTGATGAATCTATGGAATTCAATTGATCATCTTAATTCCTTTCATTGACTGAGTCTTAGAGTTCTTGTTCTTTGATTCAATTGATCCTAGGTCTTCTTGATTGGGTAGTTGGGTTTTGAGGCCTTAATTTCCTCAAGGTTCTTCCTATCAATTTAGGAAAGAGTTTTGCCTCTCAATATTGGGTTTATGAGGCTTAGATCCTCATAGGTTTTCCATTGAAGTGTTGAAGCTACAAAATCCTCAATAGAGGTTCTTCATGAAGGAGGTGCTCTTAGGAAGGTATTGAATCAAATCTACAGACAATTGACGATCCACATCACAATTGTGCTTGTTTGCAATTTAACTATCGCGAGATTAGATTAATCGCAAGATTATTCAGAATTGAAAAAGGGAGAAAGGTCTAGGATAACCTGTTGGGGTTTAATTGGGAAATTAACTAGAGATACGATTTTGCACTTTTAGGTCCTTTAATTCACCTAATTTTACTGCTCTCATAATTTCTTAGGGAAAAAGAGATTTTCCTCTAAGGGTTAGTGAGTAGGGTGGCTTTCGCCTAGAGATAGGGATTGCTTGATTTATAGTGATGACCCAACTTAATTAATTCAACATCGTTTTCATGGAAGGAAGTTCTCCAATTGAATTAGTAACAAGGATTAGGGGATTCCACCATCCAAACTCTTGTTTTATAAAGTTTTTAAACATTAATTTTTATTACTTGCTTTCTTTAGTTGTTAAGCCATTTTAAATTTAATATTAATTGTTCTCTAAAACTAATTTTTCTTTAGACTAAGCATTAGAAATGCGATTAGTACTTAAGCTTTTACCGTCCTTGAGAGATTTGACACTCGGGTCTAACTTATTTACTACAGTGATAGGTCCAACTGTTTGTTGCTTAGTTTAATAGTGCATTTGTAGGTTTAAATGTACACATCATAGTGGTGCAATAATCAAGTAGGCTTTGTGCTGCTCGAAGGCTCGTTGATATAGTGAAGTCCACATGAAGGTTGTGCCCCGTTCAAAAGCCGATAGATCGGTAGACTCTTTTCTTTCATGTGGGCAAGGAATTGGCGTAGATATGCCATGCAACCCGACAATCGTTGCACATCTCGCACGTTCTTTGGTGTAGGCATATCTTGTATTGCTTTGATTTTCTCTAGGTCTGCCTCAATTCCTCGTTCGGAAACTATGAACCCTAAAAACGTCCCTACCGGTACTCCAAACACGCATTTCTTGGGGTTTAACTTTGTAAGCCCTAAAGTGTCCAAGAGGGGGCGTGCATTGGACTAATAAGAAAATTTAAAACTACAAATATGGACTGTAAAGTTTTCATATTGATTTTCTCAAATAACTAGCTCACTAACTTAACAACTATTAGATTATCAAATTTATTCTTCTTGAATGTCATTAGGTTGATTTCAGAAGATTAATTCAGATCAGTTTGAGAAATATAGTAATCAGAAACTACTGCAGAAATATAAAAGACATAAATTAAAGAACACAAACAAATTTATAGTGGTTCGGCTAATTGCCTATATCCCCTTTCTTCAAGATCACTCTCTTGAAGATTCCACTAACATAACCAATCTAGATCAGGGGTAAGATTAAAACCTTATAAAAACTAGAATTTCTTTAGTCTAGCAACTAATCATTTTTTTATCCCAAAAAAAACTCATCTGCAAGTTTTGATATGGACCTTGCAACCCAACATCAAGTTTTGTTAAGAAACTTGAAAAAACCAAACAGAAATGAAGAAGAATAAGAAAAATTGCTCTTGAACGTCAAAGAATAGAAGCTATTGTACTCATAAACTGAGAACTCTTCCTCTTCTTCTTGGCAGGTGTACTCTCTTTGAAGGTCTTGAACAACTCTCGAAAATTTTGATGAAAAATGCACACATCTTTTTGAGTTTTTCTGGCTTTTTATACTCGTTAGAAATCAAGTTCTCTCCCACTCCTTGTCCTCTACACTACTGCAACTACTCTTTCACATCCCACTTTTTCTGCTTTTCATTTTGCCAAGAAACAGCTACATTTGTAACAAATTTCCTGAAATGGGAACAAGACAAATACAAAAGAATGGACCACATAATATTTCTTTTTCTTTATTAACCATTTCAGAATATTCTCTTTATTTTAGCCCACTCATTTACTTCCATCTGGCATCTCAACAACTACAAAGAATTGAGAGATATTTGCTAGTCCCCCTATATCTCTAGCTAAGCTTCCGTACTTCTTCTCATGAATCAACACACAGTAGCTCCACAGATCAATCCTATTTCATGGTTAGCTTAACAAGAGAGAATATGAATCGTAAAGCTAATTTCGTTACTTATCAAAACCAATCAAGCTATTGATTCCTTGAGCCAACAAATTTCATCCCTACGTCCTGTATTTTGCTGAATGCTTCTCGCATATCCTGGGGCATCATTTCCACCTTCTTGGACTTCAGTATGATGTCATCAGCATACACTTCTATGTTGCGACCAGTTTGATCCCTAAATATGTCATTTACAATATG
Source organism: Catharanthus roseus (assembly GCA_028651295.1). NCBI lineage: Eukaryota > Viridiplantae > Streptophyta > Magnoliopsida > Gentianales > Apocynaceae > Catharanthus > Catharanthus roseus. The sequence continues at coordinate 22,923,509 of JAPQWS010000153.1, read as the reverse complement.
TTGAAATTTAGCTTGAGTATTCTTTAATTGAACGGCATTCTGGTGTAGCAAAAATTGCCATCATTAGTCACAAATGTCGTCTTCTCCAAGTCCTTTGGTGCCATCGGGATCTGATGGTAACCTTTCTACGCATCTAAGAAGCAAAGAACTTCATGTCTCGCGACTACATCCACCACCTGGTCAATTCAAGGTAACAAAAATGGTTTCTATTAGTATGGCTTTGTTCAAGCCAGTGTGATCAATGCACCTCTGCCATTCTCTACTATGCTTAGGTACAACTACCAGGTTGGCTAGCCAAACTGAGTAGTCTATCCATTTGACAATGCCAGCTTCTAGTAGTTACACGCTGTCTCGGATCACCTACTGTCTTTTTCTCACGAATATCCTTTTCTTTTGTATTGTCGGCTGTGTACCTTTTGGTATTCCCAGTCGGTGGACTGCGGTTGCTGGCAATATGGTACGGAGATCTGATGGCATCCAAGAAAAGATATCCTAAAACACGATAAGTGTTGCTTGGATAGTTATTTTGATATACCTCGGGAACACTTACTGATTCTCACTTGCCTATCAAGATGTACTGTGTCCATAACAACTCATCTTCACTTTGAGGTTGTAGCTTCTTATTGGTTTCGCCCTCCTCGAAACCAGTGACATTGGTTGTATTATGTTCAGTTTTTGCACGGGCAGCAAGAAAGCATTCCTATCCTACGCTGCGATCATCACGTATTGCAAAAAATCCTATAGTTGTACGCACTTCCAGAGTAAGAAACATTGTGGCCTTGAGGTGGTTGTGAGCTGGTCGTCCTATAAGGTTATTATAGGAAGGGGTATCGATGACCAGGAATTCCATATACCATGTGGTGCCATTGTTGTGCATAGGTAGGTTGACAATACCTGAAAGATTGACCCTGCGGTCAGTGAATCCAATCAAGGGTAGGACATATGGTCGGATGTCTATGTCCGAGATGACCATCTAGGTGACAGCTTCGCGAAATAAAACATTCCATATGCTTTCTGTGTCTAACAATATCTACCTGATGGTACAATTTCTATTTCCAGGGAAACTACCAGCGGAGCATCATCGGTAATTTTGTAACTCTGTTTCGTTCCAGCCTAGGTGGGGGCATTGTGCAATATGTGAATGACTTTTAGTGGGGCTATTTTATCATTGTACGCTTTTGTGAGCTCCATGGTGCGATGGTCCAGTCATCATTTGATATCATGTCGCTTGTCTGCATAGCGGTTAACGAACTCTTTTCGGTACATTTACCGTATAGCTTGCTCAATATCTTTTCGCAACTCTATGCATTGTCTGGTGTCATGCCCGTTATCCCTGTGGAATTGGCAGTACTTTGTCTGGCTCTATTGTTCTGCGGGTGAAGTTATTTTGGGAGGTACTTTTAAGGTTCCCAGGCATTTGACTATGTGTAGAATTTCTGTTTGATAAGATTTGTGTAGGGTGTATCTGTCACACTGATTTTAGGAATGACCCTTGGTATTGGGTATGGTCTATGTATTAAGTAAGATAATAGTTCTTGCACCGGCAGTCATCCCGTATCTGCCTAAACGGGTGCTTCACCTTACCATCTCCTAACTCACTTTCCAAATGATCACATTTGCTCTATACAGAGATCTCTCCTTTGATGAATTCATGAACTACATCAAGTAGGTTATCCACGGAAAGTTGCCACTTAGTAGCGAATACTTTGGTGAGCGATAAGGAACGCAATCCGTATTTGTAAGCCTAGACATGTTCCCTATCACTGAGATTCGGGACTTTCATAGCTTTTTTGTTAAACTCTCAGTGTAAGCTTGTACCATTTCCTGTTGGCTGTTGACGAATTGTGAGCAAGTGATTAGAAGCAAGAATGATTTCCCATTCTGCCGCAAAGTGGTGCCGGAACTTTTGCATAAGTTCCCTACAACCTGAGATGGATCTTGGGGCCAATGAGGAAAGCCATGATAGGACAGAATCCCGCAAAGAGCTTGGGAAAAGGTGGCATAACTCAACATCTGATGCTTTATGTATCATCATGAAGGCTAAGATATGCTGGAGATGTTTATCAGGATCAGTAGTACGGTCGTATCGGTCGAATCCTAGAGTGTTAAATTTGTCTGAAACAGAAGCTTTCTGGTATTCTTCTACGAACCTAGCATTAGTCCTTGGGTGGATTGCTATTTATAGCTATATATCGTACCCTTGATTTCAGATGAGAGAGGAATTATTTTCGCCGAAAGGTAGAGCATCGTTGTTCTTAACCAAGACTTAGGTTAAGCTTCGTCTCGTAGGGTAAGAATCCCCAGTAGAGACTGGTACGATATAGGGTAAGAACCTCTAAGACAGAGGACTTCGTGCCATGCACTGAAGGCAAAAGGTAGTATTAGCCATGGAAAACCAAGCTCGTTTTTGTCTGAATCTTTGTGGAAGAAGAAGAAGCGACGAAGTAGAAGTAGCTCGAGCGAAGCGAGAGGAAAGGGAGGCTCCTTCTAATTTTTCTTATTCATAGGTGTTTACGGATCGTACTCCACATAATTCCAGTGATCATCCCGGGAGGGCGTAGTATCCTTGATGTCATTCATCATGTCTTTCACCTTTGTCTGCATGGATATTGGCATGACCATGGTAGGAGTTACTGGTGGAGAATAGTAGAGGCTAAAGGCATCTATATCCTAAAGAGGGACATGATGAATGCTCTTCGCTATTAGGTGAATGGGATATCAGCCATGACGTTGTTCGGGGTAGTAGTGATGTGTACTATTCCTATTAAGTCAATTTCATGGCAGGGTAGTATATCATCCTGATCATTGATTTGATGAGTATTGTCTTCCGTGATAGTCATATATTGTAATTTTTTGGGTCCCCAGAAGACAGAATCAGACTTGCATGGTGGGTGGCAGTTGATGAATATTAAGCAGCCACATGTCCAATACCTACAAGACTAAAGGAAGCGTCAAGGAACCGGTAGGGATCCATTCCTCAAAGGTACTCCGATGTTTAAGTCAGTCTTAGAGTCCTTAATTAATTAGGTTAATCAGGATAAATAGCATTTAATACTTGATATTGCATAAGCTATAAATGAGGAGAGAGGAACCTTTTTATATAGAGCCACATGTCTGCTATTGAGTGCTGATATATGCATAATTGTCTATATTTTCTATAATATTAATTTCATCACTTTCGATGTTTTTAATATATAAAATTGTATATTTTAGCTTAATATCTCTTATTCTTGTATTAGGTTCCCTCTGGAAGAGAAAACAATGAGAGAAAACAAAAATAAGCGAAAACGACGAATATGGAGCCATCGGCAGCAACAAGGCAGACCTACCGCACGAGGTAGGCTAACCTACCATCAGCGGTAGGTCCTTCGCACACATCCAGTTGGCAAGACAGAACCCTACTGAAGATGGTAGGGCTTGACCTACCGTCGGCAGTATGCCTGGCTGGCAGGCAGTTAAAGGGTGGTCTAATCCAATTCAAACTCTGTTTTCTTGTAACTTTCATCTCTATATAAGGGGTTTTTCTACAGCTGTTTGAAGATATAGATTTAGATAGGGAATGATAGTTAGATTAGGATTAATTAGGGTTAGTAATTCATAGTTAGGAGTATATTAGATTAGATAATTCTTTAGATTTCGGCTTTAATATATTCAATCAGTTAAACACTCTTTAGATTTCTGCAATTTTATTTCTTGGATTTCAATACTTGAAGATATAATTTCAAGATTTCGATCTTCAACTTGGCGACTTGAAAAGAGGAGCTCGGAAGACATTCGAGACTTTAATTGCAGCTTCGATTTTAGTACCAAGCTTTCGTTTTCCTTTCTTATTATTGAATGTTTATGTTGAATTTTAGTTTTTATAGTGAATAGCGAGTAGTTTTTATTGTTTGGATGAGGGTTGAACCTTAATTCTTGAGTATGACATTCTTGGGTTGAATTCTTGAATTTGATGATTGTTTTGATTTAAGTTGTCTTCCAATTGAGTTTGTTTGCAATTTAATTCTCATGAAATTAGATTTATCGCGAGGTTGTTCAGAATTGAAAAAGGAAGAATGATCTAGGGCAACCAAATTGCATGTTAATTAGGACAATTAAGTAGAGATATGATATTGTACTTTTAGGTCCTTTTAATTCACCTAATTTTATTGCGCTCATAATTTGTTAGGGAGAAAAGGGATTTTCCTCTAAGGGTTAGCGAGTACGGTTGGCTTTTGCCTAAAGATAGGGTTTGCACGACTTGAGTGATGACCCAACTTAATTAATTCAACATCGTTTTCAAAAAAATTTTCCAATTGAATTAATAACAGGGATTAGGGGGATTCCACCATCCAAACCCTTGTTGTATTAATTTTTAAAATCTTAAGTTTTCATTGCCTACTTAGTTGTTTAATTATTTCAAGTTTTTGCTATTTTGTTTTCAACGACCATCTTTTTCTTAGACTAAACATCAGAGACACGATTAGTACTATCACCTTTACCGTCCTCAAGAGATTCGATACTCGGGTTGAACTCACCTATGCAGTGTTAGGTACACTTGCCTTGCATAATAGTGATTAGGAAATCCCGTTTTATTCTATCACATCAAGTGCTCATATTCGATGTGGGATAAATTCACTTTGACCCAAATTCGCATGGCGTGGTCCGGAGCTTACCGCTCGACCCGAACATGGCTTAAGTTCTGGGTTCCTTAATCCCACTTGCTTTGGGTTTAGTCTGTCTTGGCCTATCGCTCTGGCATCTTTGCTGTGTGGGCCATGGTCCATAGTCCGGTTGTCCATCACCGAGTTTCAAAGCCAGGAATGCCTAGTTTTAAAATTAGGAATGCCTAGTTTTGAAATTTGGGAATGCCTATTTTAGAACAAGAATGCCTAGTTCTAAAACTAGGCATTTCTAGTTTTAAAAGTTCGGAAAAATTGGGAAAGCCTAGTTATATAGCTAAGAATGCCTACTTTTAATACGAAGAATGCCTAACAGTGATAAAAGGGATAAAACAAAAACAAAATATAAACATGATGTCCCGGCTGATGAAGATACATTGGCCACTACAATTGCAAGGTAAATATATGAACAAACACAATACACTTGAATTCTTCCTCTATAATTTACATTTCTACCCACTTTTTATTTCATTTATTTATTTATTTTAATCTTATACAATTCAGGTTAAGCTCCAAAAAAGCATCGCAGTCATAGAGAATTGGACCAGCCTACATCATAAGTATGCTTAAAAGACTAAGACAAACAGAAGAAATAAATATGGCATTATCAAAACGCCCAAGACAAAGACCTAAAAAGCAAGGCAGTAAGGGTGGGAAACAGTACCCATCATTGAATACGAATACGACAAAGGCAGGGATCACTGTTGTTGTTCAAAGTTTTAAAGAGGTACAAAAAAATGCAGTGAGAGATGTAGTAAGGTTGCCTAAGAAGCTTGCAATGTATCTCATACAACGGTTTAATGCCACTAAATGAGTATGAAGCTTGAAAATTCCACAATCAACATTGATGAAGCTAATGAAAACTTCTAAAATGAAGAAAGTCGCTTTCGATAGATTAGAAATGAAGAAGTAATAGAAGTACAAACACTTCTAACATTTTTTTTTAGTTCACTTCTAAAAGAAAAAGGCATGAAGCCATTTTTAACTATTATCTAAGATTTTGAAAAATATCGACAGTCTCCTTTATAGAATGGACATTTTCAAGGCATCACAACCACTCAGAACATAAAATTGAAGAATTGAAATATTTAAGGAGTCTAGGCTCTCCCATAAAAAAATCAAATTAAAGAGTCCGGGCTCTCTTATAAAAATTTTAAATTAAAGAGTCCAGGCTCACCAATAAAAAAGTAAACATCAAAGAAGCATTCTTAATAAACTATGAAACTTGAATTTTTTCCACATTATTGTCTATTCATCTTATTATAATATTTAAGCTTCATGTAATTTGTGTAATCCTACGAAGAGAACGGTAGTCATCGCTTTTCTATTTTTTCCGCTTTTCTTTCTTCAAATGTCAAGTTATAACAAATCTTTGCAATTTTTTACAAAAACCCAAAAACAGGGCTCAAATTAAACAAACTATTCCCTATAAATCTTTAATTGATAATGATTTATCCACCTCCATTGGAGAAATTGGAACCCATAATCATAAAGGTCTTAACAATGTAAGTGTGTGGGGAAGGAGGAGGGCGGGCGGGGAGGGTGGGCGGGGAGGGGATGGGGGGCTTTCTCACTTGACCAAATGTGAAATGTAAAGAATACTCAAAGAGAAACACATGCAAAATTTAAGAAGAAGAAATAAAGTAGTTAGAATTGTATGAGAGAAAATTTGAAGAAGAAAGGGAAATGAAAATGGGAGATAGCTGGAATAGATGACTATAACTAAAACTCAGTTAAGAATTAGAAAGTTCCTATTTATCAATAGTGCTGTAAACAAGAGAAACTACAAGGACACAAGTGAAATATGTTGCGTGTGTCATGTTGTCTGTATATAAAGCTGCACATCATCACTTGACGCAGAGAAAAGAAGGAAAGAAAAAAAAAAAGCCTAATTGTCTTAAAGTGTATGCCAACATGTTTGTGGGTTGCACACCTAGATTCTTGCTTGAAAATTTTTACACCGATCAAATGAAAGAAATTGCCAGGAAAGTTAAAGGAAATTCATTGCTACAAGCTAATTTTATAATCAAGAAGACAGAGTAACGAAAATGTAAAGAAGTAATCAAATATGCTAGCAATAAACTACATATTGTTTTGCTATAAGCGTCATAATCAAATAAAATACATAGCATGCATTATACATAATCTGCACATGCTTAAAAATGTTTCTGTCACATAAAAAGAGCAGCAAATATCTAACCGAATCATAATAAGAGTAGCACTTTTATCTAACTAAAAACTTTCTACTTTAGACCAATGCACTTGTCAAACATGTTAGTAGAATCATTATACAAAAAGTAGAAGATCAGTTAGGTACTTTCATTTCTCCACTTCACATGATATGGAGAAATCAGTGAATTAAGAAAGCCAAAGCAATCAAAACTTTCCAACCCCAAATCATAATACAAACCCTTCCAAACTTAATCAAACTAATCAGAATTAGGAAACCTAATTCTTAAAATTTGTATGCAAAAGATTAAAATCTTCACTATTTACGGAATATTAATAAATCATCTTAAGCAAAAGGGCATCTCATCACCAAACATATTGTTGTTACAAAAATGGGACTACTCTAAATGAACATTAACAGGCAAGTGAACCTATCAATGTAATACGATAGAATCTCCCAGGTTGTAAAAATCAGGGAACAGGGAAGCTAAAATACTAACCGTCTCTCTAAGGTCTAATAAAAAGAAAAGATTTTTAAAGTTGGTTTAGAAAATGAAGTAGTGAACAAAGATGACAATAAACTATAGAAATAAAGACTTGGTTTAAGAGATTGAAATATGAGAAGAAAGTTGAATGGTGAAATCCCCCTAGACTTTGTAAAGTACCCCAATTAGAAAAACAATAAAATGGATGTTTGAAAGAATAAAGTTGGGTCATCACACTTAACGCGGGTAATCCCTATCTCTAGGTGAGAACCACTTTATTCACTACCTTTAGAGAAACAATTTCTTCTCTCTCTAATCAATTATGAATGCTTTCAAGAATTAGTGATTATAGACTTGAAAGTGCAATTAATATCTCTATTAAATAATGTTCAATTAGTTGCTCTAAATTTATTTACTTTGTTCAATTCCAACCAAGTTTGCAAAATAGATGATTTCGCTCAAGTCAAATAAAACAACTACACAACTGAACAACAACCTAACATAAAACAAACATCAATTTTATAAAAACCCAATCAAATATTCATATCATCCAAAATCTAGGGTTCAACCCTAATTCAAACAAAATAAAATTAGCTACTAAACATCTTCACTAAACTCAATGTAATGTAAAATTTATAAAGAGATAGGAGAAAGAAAGGCTTAGGTCTAAGAAACTCGACTCCACTATTCTTAGTCACTGCCGAGCTTGTCTCTTGATCCACCCAAAGAACATCAAATTGCTCCTTCGATGATCTTCAATCTCTTCTCTAAACACTCATTTTTCTGTCTAATCAATGAATTCTGACTAATTGAAGAGGAATTGGGAAGGGTTTTTTGGGGTATTTTCACCCCCAACTCTCTCTCTAAACCTAAAAACTTAGCCTTCCCCAATAGGGGTGAAAAATTACAAGACATAACCCAAACATGCAAAATTTGTTGTTGTACTCAAGACCTACCGATTGTGACAGGTCGAGGTCTATCGTCTGCGGTAGGTCTCTATTCGAAACTATTCAAAATCATGCATTACTTCTACTGTCTGCAGTAGAGCAGTCTACCATCAACAATAGGCTTCATTTTGCCTCTTCCTTTTGTGCCCTTCACCTATCTTCTGCAGTAGGGGTACCTACTGTCGATAGTAGAGTGCTGTCTCCAACATTGCCAGCTTTTAGCTTTCAACTGTTTTGCTCTCGTTTTAGCTTTTGTTCATTAAAGTCTTCTTCGAGAAGTACCTAAGTCAAAAGAAGAAGGAATGGGGTAAATTATATGTTTTATATACTAAAAACATCGAAAATGACATAATTAACATATAAAATTTAGGACACTTAAGCACATATCAACTTTCCCCACACTTATCTGTTGCTTCCCCTCAAGCAACATAGAATTAAAGCATATCAAAAATAGAGAATCATGTAACAATTAGACATAATTAAGAATGACGCAAAAAATGAAAAGACACAACGACTAAGGCTTTTAAAAAAACAACAAAAAAATAAAAACAAACAAAATGTCACTTCCAACAGGGATATTATCACTTAACCACTTAAGAAACTATTGAATAATGAATTACAAGAATCAAACATCCCACTGACATCCCAGTTATAAACTTACGAATCACAGTATGTATGTGTGTGTGATTTGCTTATGTTTCTTTTCAAAGAAAACAAGGAATATCAAGTGATTAACATAATGATCCACTTTAGTTACTAATGCCCATTACAACTTATTATATCTGCTATAAGTTCTATCCTAAGTCATTCCCGGATTAGGTAGGACTTTCAAGCTTGTAATGTTAGGCTGGGGACATACAAGTTATCGAACGAAGGGAAAGGAAAAAACAAAGGAAATAAAAGTACAGCTAATGCATCCGAAAGGGAAATGAATCAAAGATTATCAAAACCTTCTACCTACTTTCACTCACTTCTTATTTACCCCCAAACACTTTACCTTGTTTGTATTACGCACAACCCACCTAACATGTTCTAAAACCCATCCATCATATGCACTCAAGGAAGTTTGTATATAAGAGAAAAAGCTCAAGACTTAAAGACACAAAAGGTTTTTAAACTCTCAACTAACCACTCTGTTTTCTCTCTTTTCTTTTACTTCTCTTCTTTTTTCACAACTTTGCTTTTCTTCCTCTTTTATTTTTCTTTTCTTTTCACAATGATTGAGAATATACATATTTTTTTCTTCTCATAGAGTGCATCTTTTCATAGGATTTTCACAACACTTTTGCTTCCTCTCTTTTCATTTCTGAAAGAGACCTTGCTCACACAAATACCCAAAATATTTTATTCAATATTCCTCTTCTTCACTCAAATTCCCCATACTTACCAATTATACTATCTCAAAACAGCTAAAAAGTTAAAAGATCATTAGCTCAAGCGAATTGTGGGTTTTATATAATGTGAGTTTAAATGGAAAAGAACGAAAGAGACCAAATCCCTTGGTATTAAAGCACAAAAAAGGTACTAAGGATTGACATTAGAAAGATAGGCAAGAAAGCACAAATGGTTCAATGAAGGCCTAAGATCAACATTTCCAGGACCAACCTAGACTAGACATTTTCATTTCAAAGCAAGGATAACACAAATGTGAAGGTAAAAACTTAAAAATCAATCACTATGATAATGCCCTAAGATTCCAAGGCATTCTAGTACTAACCGACACTTGCAAGTGCATGAAAGAAAACCATTGATTTTATAAAAATAGTAAGAAAGTGTGGTTTTTAGTTCTAACAAGCCATACGTCTTTTCTAGTTCCTAAAGGTCTTGCAATTAAAATCCCCACTAGTGTGTTGACAAAGAAAAATAATTTTGGGCTTTTAATGTTTAAAAGAACGTAAAGACTAAAAGGGGACATAAAACAAGAAAATCTTTTTGTATTTTTGAATATGACAAAGTAAAGGACTTACCAAAAGGAAAAAATGTTTTTAAAATTTTCCAAAGTTTACGATACGCTTCTAACTATGAAAAAGACAGAAAAGAAAAAGTATGAAAAAGCTGACAAGAAAAACAACAATCTTTTTGGACTTTCTATATAATAAAAAGTATGAGATTTTTTTTTTCTTTTTGAGATTTTTCAAGGATATCCATTTGTTTGGATTTTTTGAAACTATAACATAACTAATAGACATAAAATATCTAATATGCACAAATGCCCCCGTACTTTAACCCTTATTATCCTAAATGTTGGGGCCAAGACCAAAAACAAACATCAAACAAAAGATAAAGACCGAAAGATAAGTAAAAACCTGCATGGGAAATCGTTCCATAGATACAAAACATGCAAGCAGAAAAAAGAAGCAATCCTGACACTAAAATAAAACAAAGCAAATAAAGACCAAAAAAGATAAACATATAGAGAAACAAAAACAGGAAGCAATCCCTCAAAATAATAAAAGACAAGGAAAAACATTAAGCACACAGAGGAAAGAGAAAAAAAAAAAACTCCCTCACTATGGACCCATGCTCGCGCCACCATCGCCACTCGATCTGTGATCTAGCATGAAACAACTAGCGACAAAGCCGATCAAACATAACCTTCTTTTGATGTGCTAACTCATCTACGTATAGGCAGGAAGACTCGAGTAGCTCTGCCAAATGAGTACCATGAGCATGTTGTGTTAGGCGGAACTACTTGAAGGCGTCACGAATCTCCATGTAGAAGGCTTCCATGCAGCCAGCTGTTGGGGCGTCCTCGTCAGAGGTTCATTCGACTCGTAATCCTCAGAAGATGCAACTTCTACCGGCTGCTGCGAGGAAGATCCCGCGAGGCCCGTCCAGAACGTTTTCTTGATACTCTGAAAGCTGAAAGATTTCCGATCTCTTTGGCAATCCTCGAGATTTAGGGGAATCCACATCTTATTCTTCTCATCCCACGGGTATCTACAGTTACTGAATGTATCGAATCAAAAGTGATAATCCGCGAGGGCCCGGTAGATTCTCTCCTCTAACCCATAAAATCTACATTAAAAGCTTGAAAAACACGGGTGACTAACATAGGATAATGAAACACACTTTTTTTTGGTAGTGTCACAGCTAATATTACACATGTTACAAATCATTTAAGAAACCAAAGAGAAAGGAAATTAGCTCTGTGTTTCATCTATCATTTAAAGATCAAGAATTCGAACGTTACTATGTCCACCCCCTTATTGACTAAAGTGTGTCCAAAGAAATATGGTAAGGCTCGAGGTAAAAGGTTGGGAAAGTCACCCCCGTAAAGGATGACCCTCCAGTCTCCCGGGCAAGGACGGATCTAAAGGCGATTAAATGTCGCATCATACCTCCAATCTGGGTCCTATTGGATAGTCTTTCTATTGGAATCTACAGTGATCGTATTCTCGTCATCCCTAATACCTAGAATGGTCGCTAGACGCACCCTATCTGAAATAATGTGAACCTCTTTAACCGTGAAGATGGTGGCTTGGAGATTTTTATCTGTTTTGTGGAGCATAGTGGCGTAGAACTCACGAACTAGTTCAGGGTACTCATCACCCGAAAAGGGAAGGAGAGGCTTCCAACCTATATTTTCAAAAAGGGTGGTCAAACCTATGTGCTCGGTCACCTACTCATCAAAAGACTTCTCTACCATTAAACTCAAGAATCGCTATCCCTGATGCAAGTCTTCACTTGCATGTATATTTGATTCAACACTTTCCCAAGATCACCTCCTTTGATGAAGAATATCTATTGAGGATTTTGTAGTTTCAACACTCCAATGGAAAACCTATGAGGATCTAAGCATCATAAACCCTACATTGAGAGGCAAAACTCTTTCCTAATTTGATAGGAAGAACCTTGAGGAAACTAAGGCATCAAAATCCCAACTACAAAAACTAGAAGACCTAAGTTCAATTGAATCAAAGAACAAGAACTCTAAGACTCAATCAAAGAAAGGGATTAGAATGATCAATTGAATTCCATAGATTAATCAACCTCAGGCAATCAATTGTTCACTGCTAAGGACATTAACCCTTAGTAAGCTAACTAAGTAATGGTGAAGGACCTTAGAAACAAAGAGAATTCTCTCAACAATGTTAGCAAAATTCATCAATAGTTTTGCAATAAGTCTATCAATGGGTACTTATAGGCCAAGGACTTAATCTAATTAATCTATTGATTATTGGCTTAAAATACCCATTAAGCCATTGATTAGAAGCTGGAAAATGAGTTTAAAACAATAAAATCCTGCCTAAAATTACATAGAACTTTTCCCACCCAAACCCTATTAGCAACAGTAGGGTAGAACCTTCCGTCCGCTGTAGGGTGTGAGCTCCACACCTTCCCTGTCCAAAAGCCTACAGGCGATGGTAGGCCAAGGGCTACCGTTGGCGGTAAAGTGGTTCCCTTCAAGTACTTAGTCATTTTCTCCTCCAATTTTTTCCCTTTGAGAAAAACTTGGAAGCTTCCTCCAAATAAGTAACCATGCCATTATTTTCAAGAGCCTTGAGTTTCTTCCTTTGAGCTCTAGTAATAGGTCCAAGTTTCCATTCCGTAGGTGATTGACTCATGGGTTCACATCATCCGCCCCACCTTTGAAAATATTCATCCTTAAATCTTCACTTACATTAAAAAGAGACAAATCAAAAACATTAAAAGTGGCACTAACATTGTAGTCACCCAGAAGATTAATCTTATAGGCATTATCATTAGATGCTCTAGAACTTGAAAAGGTCCATCGCCATGAGCATCAAGCTTGTTCTTCCATTGAGAAGGAAAGAGTTCCTTCCGAAGATGAATCCAAACCCAATCACTGGGATCAAACACCACACGTTTCCTTCCAACATTCCGTGTAGCCACTAACTTCTTATTTTTGGACTCAATAGCGTCATACATCTTTGCATGAATAGACTTGACAAGCTCCGCCTTCTACTTTCAATCCAAGCTCACAACATGATCGATAGGCAAAGGAACCAAATCAAATAGAGTCAAAGGATTAAAACCATAAACAACCTCAAAAGGAGAAAAGGAAGTAATAGAATGTTTACCCCTATTATAAGTAATTTCAATGTGAAGAAGGAATTCTTCCTATTGGCACAAATTTTTCTTAAGGATGGCCAAAGAAGTTGCCTAACGGTTCTATTGACTACCTCTATTTGGCCGTTGGTTTGTGGATCGCAAGTTAGTACCAAGTTTCCCCTACAAAACAGGCCAAAAATGACTAAAGAATTTGGTGTCACGATCCGAGACAATAGTTTTAGGGATTCTATGGAATTACACCACCCAAGTAAAGGACAAGCTTGCGACAAGACTAGTATCATCAGTTTTCTTGCAAGGTATAAAATAGACATTTTAGAAAAGCTATCTACTACAACAAAAATTAGAATCCATTCCTTTAGCTAATTTAGGCAAACGAAGAATAAAATCCGTAGAAATATCAACCCAAGGAACTTTAGGCACATCTAAAGGCGTATAATGACCATGAGGCAAGGAAGTAGATCTAGCCCTTTTACAAACCAAGCAATATCCAATAAACTTTTCAACGTCATTTCTCATGTGAGGCCAAAAGAAATGCTCATGCAAGATATCATAAGTTTTAGAGATGCCAAAATGTCCCATTAAGCCACCACAATGAGCCTCTTTCACCAACAATAATCTAGTAGAACAAGATGGAATGCACAAATTTTCTTCATAATAAAGAAAACCATCATATATAAAGTACTTATCACTAGGCACAAGCGAGCAAGTCTCAAAGATATCCTTAAAATCTTGATCACTCTTATAATTCATTAAGCATCTCAAAACCAAGAATTTGAGCTTGCAAAGAAGAGATAAGAGTGTACCTTCTAGACAATGCATCGGCTACAATATTTTCTTTACCTTTATTGTGAAAAATGATGTATGGAAAAGACTCAATGAATTCCATCCATCTCGCATGTCTCTTATTCAACTTTTGCTGTCCTTTAAGAAATTTCAAGGACACATGATAGGTATACACCACAAACTCCTTTGGCCACAAATAATGTTACCAATGTTTCAATGTCCTCACAAGTGCATAGAGCTATTTATAATACGTAGCATAATTCAGTGCCGCACTGGTCAACTTTTCACTAAAGTATGCCAAGGGTCTTTTGTCTTGCATCAATAATCCTCTAATGCCAACACCCGAGGCATCACATTCTATCTCAAACATCTTCTCAAAGTTAGGTAATGCAAGTAGAGGTGCACTACTCAATCGCTCCTTCAGAATCTTGAATGCTTTCTCTTGACTCTCCTCCTATTTGAATCCATTCATCTTCGTTATAACATCCATCAAAGGACTAGCAATAGTGCTAAAATACTTGATGAACCTCCTATAGAAACTTGCCAAACCATGAAAACTCCTCACTTCGGATGCATTTTTGGGAGTAGGCCATTCTTTCATTGCTTTCACCGTCTCTTGATCCACATGAATGCCTTGAGAATTCACCAAATAACCTTGGAAAGTCACTTTTTCCCAACAAAACTCATATTTCCCAAGGTTAGAATATAACTTCTCACTTCTCAAAGCTAACAAAACTTGTTTAAGATGATGTAAATGATTTTCATAAGTTTTCTATAGATCAAGATATCATCAAAATAGACAACAACAAATTTAGCAATGAAATTCCTCAACACATGATGTATCAGTCTCATGAATGTACTAGGAGCATTAGTTAAACCAAAAGGCATGACTAACAATTCATAAAGACCAAAATTAGTTTTGAAATTCGTTTTCCACTCATCCCCTTCCCTCATTCTAATTTGATAGTAACCCGTTTTTAAATCAATCTTTGGAAATATTTGAGTACCATGCAACTCATCAAGCAAAACATCTAATCTAGGAAAAAGATGCCTATAATTGATAGTAATTTTGTTAATGGCTCTACAATCAACACATATATGCCATGTACTATCTTTTTTAGAACTAATAAAATGGGAACGGCACAAGGACTTAAGCTTTCTCTTACATATCCTTTGGAGAGAAATTCCTCAACTTGTCTTCCTAGCTCCTTGGTCTTTCGGGAGGACTTCTATAAGCTGGTCTATTTGGCAACACCCTTCGGGTACCAAATCAATTTGATGCTCAATTCCTCTCAAAGGAGGAAGTCCACCAAGCATCTCTTCGGGAAAGACATACTTCAATTCCTCAATAACCTTTACTATAGCATTAGACAAACAAAACAAATGATCATTAGTAGAAACAAATATTTGAAATAGAGAAGTAAAACCAACTCTTCTTTTTCAATGGCTTCTATGATCTCACTCTCTTTTGCATAGAAGTATCTTTTCTCTCCCTTGCAACTATCACTCTTTTTCTTGTCTCTCTTCACTTTTTCCTCTCTAAGTTTTTCCACACTTTTTCCTTAATCCTTTTTCCCACTTCAATAATCTTTTTCTTTTTCTCACTCTCTACTCTCTATTTTTCTCTCATTTTCTTTTGTTCTACAAAGACTTTAATAGGAGTCAATAGATTCAACATGAACTTTTCTCCATCTTTTTCAAACATGTAGGTGTTCTTCACACCATCATGAATAGTGTTTCTATCATATTTCCAAGGACGTCCCAACAACAAATGCCCGCTTGTATAGGAGCCACATCACAAAGAATCTCATCATTATATGACCCCTTGGCAATAGACACTAGCACTTGTTTGTTCACTTTCATTTCTCCACTATCATTCAACCAATGAAGTTTATATTAGGATGCTTGAGAAGAGGTAAGTTCAACTTTTCAACAAGATAAGTACTAGCCACATTAGTGCAACTACCACTATCAATAATGAGGTTAGTAACCTTACATCTCACTAAGCATTTAATGTGAAAGATGTTTTCCCTTTGAATGCTAGTCTCCTCCTCATGGAGTTGGATAGATAAAGCTCTAATAGTCACCAAGCTCATGCCCTCCTCATCATCGTAAAAAGAGGCAATCTCTTGGTCTTCACTACTTTCATCTTTATCAACAATACCCTCTTGGAAATCATCATTACTCTTCTTAATCCAACCATTTAAGTCTTCACTAAACACCAAAGTTCTCTTGGTAGGACAATTTATGGCAATATGGCTCATACCAATGCACATGAAGCACCTTGTTGAATTACTTATCAACATTTTTTCTCTTCTGTCTTAGGCTTAGAATGATCTTTGAAAGTCACCTTAGTTGTATCTTCTTTCTTTGGCCAACTCTTATAGGTTGATGCTTGAGGTTTAGGCACCATACTTCTTGAAGAAGGAAGATTAGTTTCATAGAAACCAATCCTCTTCCTTTGATTTTCAATCTTGGTAGCCAGATGACACATATCTTCATAAGTGGTGTAAGAGTAAAATTCCAATTGATTAGCAATGAGCCCTATTGAAATCACTTAGAGATCTAGCAATTGAAGCATCCTTGTTCTCCTCTAAGATCAATCTCAAAGTGTACAACCCCATTTCTTGCATATATTCTTCAACACTTTTGTTGCCTTGCTTAAGAGTCATCAACATATAGTGAAGCTCCCCATAATAAGAGTTGGTCTTGCTTAAATTTCTACCGGTACCCTTCCATTTCTCAACCTTTGAACGACAATCCTTTCCCACCAATGAAGTGTATAACCCGAAAATTCAGCAATGACTAATTTCCCCTTGACATGTCACTATAGCTTCTCACCATGAATAGGTTCTCTACTTTTCTCTCCTAATCTAGGAAGATATTTGGGTCACTCTCACCCTTGAAGTTAGGCACCTTCCACTTGACTTTATCTAGAGCTTTATCACCTTGTTGATTACTATAGTAGCTACCATGGTATGCTTGGCCAACATTAGAATTATCTCCATAATCTTTATACAAGTTATCTTTTTATACCATGTGTGATACCCCGTACCCCTTCGCTAGGTCAACTGCGGCGGAGTAAGGTACCTGGGTGCCTCTCGGCACTGAACTTACAAATATACAAGACTAAGGTACAACCAGGAGGAGCTGTAATGAGTATTTCTATATTAAATAATGTGAGAAGAAATAGAGGTTTGAATATAACTTTACAACAAAAGCTTCTCAAACTTATGCATCGGTTTAAGGCTGCTAAGGCCATAGTATACATACACAAAATCTTTTAACTAGAGATGGAAGACTTCAAAAGTGCCGGCTTCAATGGCTCACCATGGCTCCTCTAACCCGAGCTAGTAACCAAGCCATCTGAAAATGGGGGGAGAAACATTTGAAAAACATGAGCGATGGACGCTCAGTGAGTTCACGTGCACGTGTGCTATTCGCGAGCTTCCCGTACGGGAAAAGTATATATATTATTTTTAAAACGGTTTATAATCCCAGTAAAGTAAGTGCTTTCAAAACTTTTATGCAAAATATAAATTTTCTGAAGGGTTCGGGCCTAGCCGGGAAGTCTGAGCAAATCAAGACACATCGGCGTTGCCACGACACCTGAAATTTTAAGAAAAACATGCATGCACCATCATAGGCTCAACGGACAGAGTCCGGAACCTGAAACGGGGTCTTCGGACAAATTCTGGAATCCCGTAGTCAATACCAGCCTGAACTCCAAACACACTGTACGAACGTTCGATTTTTCAACCTCACACAACATATACATAAACAGGTAACGAGCCCTAGCGTACTTACCAAGCCACCCTGTGCTACTCTAGCCGGTGGGCCCCTCCTGACCCAACCTGCTAGGAAATAGCCACTACCGCAGAGCATGATACGAAGTCAAACGCAATACCGCCTTAGGCCTAACCCTCCAACGGTTCTACGCCCTCTGTCAACTGGATCCAGATCAAGAGTAACACTACCAAGCATGTCGTTCGGAAAAGTCCCTCGTACGGGGGACTAACCACGCACAATGCAAGTCCTTTCGACATGTTGATCAAAAATGTATACCAAGCCCCTTTTTGCCGGATTCGGGTTTTAATTTACTCTATAAAATTATAGGCCTTCTATCGGCCTCATAAAACTCTTTAGATAACGAGAATCCCAATCCGCTGGGCAAAACTCGTAGTCATGCAAATGTGACTTTAGAATGTAAGTTTTGAAACACATTACCGGGTATAAAATAGGTTATGCCAATATGCGTGTCAAAAATTATGATAAATATTTCTCGAAAGGAAATCATTAATACTTCCAAGATTTAAAGTAAGAATAAAACCGTAGAGAAATATTCTTTAAACCTAACTAGTAAACATTTTTCAAAATCATACTTTAAGAATATTTAAAGTAAAAGTATTATGAAAATATTCCCTTAACTTAAGAAAACCTTCTTAAGAATATCTAGAAAATATGTAAAGTATTATTTTCAAAAAGAAATAATAAATATGTTAAAGATAATGTTAAATCTCAAACCCTATAGAAATATTTAAAATATTTAAAATATTATTTCCAAAGGAAGTAATAAATAATAACTATTTTAAGAATAACTTTTCCAAATAAATAATATCTCTCAAAATCCTTTTAAGGAAACTTAAAGTATTTATATATTAAAAAAAAAAAAAGAAACATTATTGTGAAGATATAATAAATATGTTAAAAAAATAAAAATAATAATCTCCCAAAATAATTTTAAAACTCAAAACTTCGAAAATATAAAATATGTAAAAGTATTCTTTCTAAAAAGAAATAATAAATATTTTAAAAATAATTTCTCGAGATAATCTTGAAACTCAAAAACTTCTAAAAGAATTAAAAATTATTATTTCTTAAAAAAAATAGTAATGTTTTGAAAATAATTTCTCCAAGTTATTTTAAAACTTAAAACCTTAAGAGAATTTAAAATTTTTAAATATATTATTTCTCAAAAAGAAATAACACTTATTTTGAAAATGTTTTCTTCAAAATAATTTTAAAACTCAAAATTCAAAATAAAAAGATTGTTAAAAGAAATGTTTCTAGTAAAAGCAATTAATAAAAATATGGCACTAACGTTTAAAATATATATATTTTTTAGTGTCATAAATGAATATTTAAAATATAAATACGTTAATTACTTATCATATTTTAGTATAACCCGTAATATAACACCGATAATTATTTTGCGCATTTTGTCAAGATTCGATAACAAAGTAAAATGCTTTATAAGAGCAATATTTAAATTTCTCTTAACAAAAAAGGGATCAGTGAACTCACCTGGCGCCGCGATATAATTTAAACCTACAAATAATAATTCCAAACTTAATTAAATAATACTATATAAAGAAATATACGTTAACCACAAAATGTTCCTAAGATCCACCTAAAATTTATTCCAAAAGAATTCTAGGAAAAATAAATAAATAAAAATAATAATAATACCTCCAAAATATATTCATAATAATTTCTACACTCTATTATCCAGAAGGAATTTATATATAAAAATAATAATAATAATAATATATATAAAGAAAGACAGAAATTACAAAGCAACCCAAAAAGAAAAAATAATAATAAGTAAACAAAAAGGGGGAAAAAAAACTCACCTGGAGACTTGCAGAAAGAAGAGCAAAAATTATGGGGAAAAGAAGAAGAAAATAAAAAGAAAAGAAAAGGGAAAAAAAACTGTTTGGCCGAGAGAGAGAGAAGCTGATGTTGAGCATGAGAGAGAAAGAGTGGAGAAAGGTTGCAAATTTGTTTCTTTTTTCAGCCAAAGCCTCCTATTTATAGCCATCCTTGCATGGCTTCTGGTGTGCATGCATGGGACACATAGCAATAGCTAGCCATGTGTCACCCACTACCTAACCCACTTGTCATCTCCCGTCCATATTGCTGCCTAATTCCCTTCCACATGTCCTACCTAGCCATGTTATTACCTCCTCTCCAAGTAAGTAGTCCTTCAACTTTCAAAAACTTCCACGTTGGCCCCAAATCTTAAAAATGACTAAAAATTTATCCTAAAGTTAAATTTATACTAAAAATTGATTTTCCAAGAAATTAATGAACATCCAAGGAAGATACAATACCTAGTGACTGATCTTCGAGTGTCATTTCACCTTGCCCAATCCGCATCACAAAAAACATTTAGTTGGATTGAGCTTTCTACAGAGAGAAAATTTTCTTGTCCTGCTATTTGTTTTACATAATGCAAGACACGATGAGCTCTTCTAAGTGTGGCACTCATGGCTTTTCCATAAATTGGCTTAGAATATGAACTGCATATGACAAGTCAGGACGTGTGATAGTCAAGTAGATTAATCTCCCAACTAGTTTTCGGTATGATGATTAATCTCCCAACTAGTCAAGTAGATTAATCTCCCAAATAACATATTCTCCTTCTGATTTGCTAAGGGATAAGTTTTGTTCCATAGGGGAATAAGCTGGTTTTAGACCAAGGTATCCAACATCCTCAAGGATTTCAAGAGCATACTTTCGTTGTGGAAGCACAATACCCTTCTTGGATCGTGCAACTTCAATACCAAGGAATATTTCAATTGTCCAAGGTCCTTCGATTTGAATTGGTTCCTCAAGAATACTTTAACATCTTCGATTTCTTGCAAGTCCTTTCTTGCAATGATGATATCATCTACGTATATAAAAAGGGCGATGAATTTACCATTCTGGGATCGAACGAACAAGGAATAGTCTACTGTTGATTGCATAAAATTGGCTTGCTTTAGAGCAGTGGAGAACTTAATGAACCATTGACGTGAGGCTTGTTTGAGACCATATAATGATTCGTGAAGCTTACAAACTCGGGTCTCCCCCTTTCATTGTAGACTAGGAGGTAGAGATACATATACATCTTAATCAAGATCCCCATGTAAGAAAGCATTATTGACATCTAATTGATGGAGATGCCATTGCTTAGTGGAAGCTAACGCAAGAAGGAGGCGAACTGTTACAAGCTTTGCTACGAGGCAAAGGTTTCCTGGTAATCAAGCCCTTCGACTTGATTGTATCCTTTTGCCACTAATCTGGCCTTGTAGTGTTCAACTATCCCATCTGCACGAAGTTTGATTTTGTTATACCCATTTGCATCCAATCGGTCTTTTGCCTGGCGGTAATGGTACAATGGACCATGTGCCATTGGCTTTGAGTGCGTCAAGTTCATCTTGCATAGCAACATGCCACTTTGGATCATGAGCACCTTCAGCAAAAGTGCTTGGCTCCTTTTCAGTTGAAAGAGTAGTGGTGAAAGCATGATGTGTAGGTGCCAATCTATCATATGACAAGACGTTAGTTAAGGGATAAGAGATACCTATGGTTTTAGCCAATACGGAGTTCGATGTAGGGGCGTGTCGTGAGGGAAGAGAAATACCAACATGATACTCATGCAAATAGCTAGGTGTTGTTGTTGCTCTCATTGGTCGTAGTGATAAAGTTGGAATAGGCACAGGTTGTTTAGAGGACAGAGTTGCAGGTAAAGGGGTTTCTTGAGAAGGGATTTCGATATTTGGAGAAGAGGGAATGTCTTCCTGAGGTAACTCATCAAATGAAGGCATGTCAGTGTGGATGGAGAAGGGTAGGATTGAACCTTTATTGGTAGCGAGAGAAGAGAGAGAAAAAATGTGCTCATGAAAAATGACATCTTATTACACAAACACTTTGCCAGTTGAAAGATCGTAGACTCTATAACCTTTTGAGCATACGGATAGCCCAAGAAAAGACATCAAACAGTTCTGGGATCAAACTTGGTTGGTCTCTGATGATGTGTTGAAGCAAAACAAAGACAACCGAACACGTGCAAATGATCATATGCAGGTTGTTTTTTGAAGAGCATTTCGAAAGGGGTTTTTCCTTAGAGAAGAGGAGTTGGTTTTCATTTAATGAGGTAGGTGAAAATCAGGATTACATCTCCCCAAAATTATTTGGGTAAATTAGCTTTAAATAATAAGGCTCGGGCTATGTTGAGTAGATGACGATGTTTTCTTTCAGCTACTCTATGTTTTTGCAGAGTGGAGACACAACTAGATTGCTGAATGATCCCTTTGTCGCGATAAAAATTTCTCAATGTGAATTCAAGGCCATTATCACTGCGAATGATTTTGACCTTTAGACTAAATTATTTTTCAACAAGATTGATAAATTTGACGATGTTTGAACGTGTATCTGATTTGTGGTTCATCAAATAAGTCCAAGTGCATCGAGTATAATCATCAACAATTGTAAGAAAATATTGTGCTCCTGTGATTGAAGGAACATGGTATCCTCCCCAAATATCAACATGAGAATTAATTCAAAAGGGGTTGTGGAGTGAATGGTACTTAGTTGAAAAGATGAACGAGTTTGCTTAGCTAATGGGCAAATTAAACAATCAAAAACAGTGCAAACTTTCTTGTTTGTAATTCAGAAGGGAAACAAACTGGAAACTTTATTTGATGGGTGACCTAGACGTTGATGCCAGAGATTTGAAAGACGAGGGGCTGGTGATGAGGCAACATTGCACTTGCTCTTTTCTGGAGTATCAAGGTAGTAGAGTCCTCCTCTCTCAGTTCCCATCCCAATCATCTTCCCTGATTGTTGGTCCTGTAGCACACAAGTGTGGTCATCAAAAATGGCAAAGCATTATGAATCAAGCACAAGTTTGTGAATGGAAAACAAATTTAATTTGAAGGAAGGAACACATAGAACAGTTCGTAGAACAAACTCAGCAAAACGGATGCTGCCTATATGGGTGACAGCTGTAGTAGCTCCGTTGGGCAAGTGAACTTTTCGATTGGTGACACTGGATTTTGTAGTCAATAAGTTGGCTGAGTATACCATGTGATCCGTGGCTTCTATGTCAACAATCCAGCATACTTCTTTGTCAAAAATAGAGGCACAAAATATTTTACCTGAGGTATCACTCATGGCTGATGTAATACCGACATGATTAGCCATTGAATTAGATTTGTTTTCCACAAGTAGTGACATGAGACTTTGATATTGTTCGGCTGTAAGAGTGAATGGTACAAAACTCTTTGATTTGTCGGCATCCACATGGTTGGCTTTGGAAATGAAAATTTTCTATTCAAGTTTGTTGCCCACTGGATTGGCCCTTTGCAGTTTCCTGCAGGCATCAATGGTGTGGCCCTGCCATCCACAATAATCGCATTTAAGATGTGCTCAGTATGTGTCCGAGGTATGCCCAATTTTATAACATTTTTCACACTTCAGATGAGGATTTTTAGGTGTGAAAAGCCTCTCTGGTTTCCACCTGTTATTCTTCACGGCAAAAGCCGAAGCTTCCGACTACGACACATTTCTATTGTTCATTCCGCGCTGCCTTTCCTCTTGGAGTATGAGAGAATGCGTCTTGCTGACATTAGGAAGAGGATCCATGAGTAAAATCTGCCCTCCTATACCAGTGTACATTTCATTAAGCCCAATGAGGAATTTCATGGTTCTCTGGCTTTGTTGAAACTGTATCACTTCCTTCATGGTACCACATGTGCATGTGGGAATGCTATTGAGGGTTTCGTGTTCATCCCATAGGCCTTTGAGCTTGGTGTAATAAGCTCCAACTGTCATATCGCCTTGTTTGCAATCGTGGATGGCTTCTTCGATATGGAAAATGTGAACGCTGTTGGTGCAGGAAAAATGCTCCTTCAAGTCGAGCCAGATTTCATGGGCACTTTTGTTTGTATATTATGCTTGCTCCAATGTATTCTGCAACTGAATTAAACAACCATGCCTTGGCAAGATTGTTGAAGTGTCTCCATTGTTGGAGTTCTGTGCTGGACGTCTGTGGTGGTTCCTTGACGGTGCCGTTAACAAAGCCTTCTTTATTCTTGATGCTGAGAGCCATCAACATGGCATGGCTCCAGGTATTGTAGTTTTCTCCATTTAGTGGTTGCGTGACGAGCACGAGACCGGGTTGATCAAATAGTGAAGATAAAAAGGATTATTCGAATTATCAAATTTGCTAGTTTCAGGTTTGGCTGAATTTTGAGTTTTGTCTGCCATATGTTAATTCAACTTAGAGAGAAGAGGGGATGGTTTCTTGGTAAGGCTCAGAATCAAAACTGCTCTGATACCATGTAAAAGTGGTGTAATATTCACAGTTTCTTCAATACAATGGAGAGAATATATACAACAACATATGCTGGAAAATGAGTGCTAAAATGGTGCCTATCTACCATAAATGGCTATATACATTTTCATAAAAAGATTAGCTAAAAATAGGAGATTGATTAATCACATCCAGACATCATGGAGAGGATTGATTCTGCAATCTTTTGATTCTACAATCCTTGATTGATTCTGCAATCTTTAATAGTAAAATATAAATTTTCCTATAATTGATTTTCAGTGATTTTGATTTAATGAATAGCAACTTCATAATTATAAAGCACTATGATTTTTTTTTAACATAGGTAAAAAGCTATATTTTCAAAAAAATAAATATTTTTCAGTCGAATTATAAAGATTATCTTAATAAGCTAATATAATTATCATAAAAGAAATAATACAAGTGTTCATGTATGTTCATGTTTCTAGGGTTAATTTAAAAATTAAAAATAAAAACTCTCAAAGTGCATGGTCATGTTAATTAGGGATCATATCCTTTAATTTCGATAATTAAGTACTTACAATTAATTTTTTGCTTTTAAATAATGATAAAACTCTTAATCCTATACATAAATTTTAAAAATTTGAAAATTTTGCTGGTTTATTTTAGAGCCAAAACTCTTAAAATATTCCGTTAATTTTATAAAATTAAATAATTCAATTTAGACGGAAATTTGATTTGAATACTCAATTGTCCATATCAAAGGACATGTATTCAATAATGACCCAAGATTTTAGGTATGTTTTTTAAGTTAACCCTTGTCTTTTAAAAATGGCTTATTATACTTTCTATTTTATAATAAATGATTTCTTTATTTTAAAAATTACTTGATTCTTTCCAAAAATGTTAATTTCTTCATTTTCCAAACATGGCTTTCACTTAAAAAAGATTTACAGGGAATTTTCTAAAATTTCCCGGGAATAAAAATTCCTAAACTAACTATTGCTTTCATCTAATCTCTCACAGTTGGGTTTTTTTTTTTTTTTTAGTATCAGCTTTTACTCCAAGTAGTCAACAAGCGAGAGATCCCTAAACACAAAACTTATAACCCTACTATAATCTATTCCAAGGAGTTGCATAGAACTCCGAAGTCCGAAAATGTTTTTTGCCTTCTAGATTTGCATCCTTTACGGCTGGAAAAGAGTGAGCTTACCCCTAATTCGTAAAGTTCTATTTTCATGGCTTTTGAACTTTAACAATTCCTAAAGCTAGAAAGAATTTGCTAAACTAACAAGTTCCAATTCCAAATCTTTCCAAAATATACACAAAGTTTTGAGAATTTAAATTTAGTTTTCGAGGATCTTAACCTTTAAGTTTAGTTATTTAAGCTGAAAAAAGAGAGTACAAGACTCTTGATATATGTAGGGGTTATATTTTTATTGCAGATTATGTTTTTATGAGTGAACTTAATCAGGCCTGGCTTTTATAAAAAAAACTTAAGTGTTTGGCATACTTAGTTCATTAAATTTATTTTTTTATTTTTTTACTTTTTTTGCAGTTCGTTGAAATAGGGGTTTACTATGACTATTTCATTGAATAACACTAGGCTATAAAACTATTCCAGTTATATATGTTTTTATGAAATAGTATATGCAGAACTTGAAAACAAGGTTTTTTTTTTTTCCTTTGTAATTGAAGTATTTCGAATTTGATATGAGATATCTTGGTATGAAAGTTCTGCCTTATCATAACTTTCTGAGTTTGTTTTGTGCAATTATGTCAGTTTTTGGATTTCTTTACTGCTCCCTCAACCTTTTTCTTCTTTAGTTTGATTTTAGACTGGTGGCTTTGTCAATGTTGAACTATTAGAACTTTACTGCCATATATTTGAATATTCATATTCTTTTGTACATGGTTTGCTTGACATCATGTTCTAGAGAACTATTAGGCATTGTGTTCCCGACATAAGAGAAGTTCTAGATTTTCTAGACTTCTCCTATATTTGCTGCAACTTCCCTTCTTGATATACTTAGATGATTCTAGAGTATTGTCCACTATCTCTTGTAATTTCTAGGGAAATCTAGTGTTGCTTTTTTAACAAAAATTTTGATCGTGTTTCTGTTTCTAATAAGAGAATCGCTGTTTTTTGCAAGATAATTGCTAAGGACATTATCGTTGTCATCCAAACTACTTGAGACATTCTTTGTAAGAACCCCTTGGAACCCGTCACTAATTTTATATGACTGTAGCCACATTTTATAAGCGTGAAAAATTGGTTTCAATATTTTTCTGTTTCACTTCATATTAAAATTTGAAGGCAGTTTTTATTGTTTGAAAGTTATTTTCTTTTTTTTTTTTTCCTTTTGTTGCCGGATACTCAAGATTTTATATATATAGATTTCTAGTTGCAATAAAACTTGAAAAATCTCCTTTCAAAAAAGAAATTGATTAAGCTTTACAAATATCTACACATTAATCAAAATGAAGGGAAATACATATCAAGTTTTTAATAATGTCAATGAATGAATTCCACTCTTTTGTTATATAATCCAATTCTTAAAAATTAGTTTAGGTACTAAACAGATGTCACTGACTAGGCGACACCCAAACAAGGCGAGACTATCTGTTTGTTTCACTTTCTTAACTCTATCCGTTTGTTTTACTTTATAAACTAAAAAATTATTTCACTCATTATTCATACCTTATTTATGCATATATTTTTGTTCTTTTGCTAGATGGATAAAAGTTGGATACATGAGGAAAATAGGATGAGTGCAAGATACCTACAAGAAGATGTCAGGTTCATAGATTTTGCTCTTAAATATTCAAAAGATGGTAATATTGCTTGCCCTTTTGTCAAATGTGTTAGTAGTAGACATTATGCCCAAAACATTGTCATAGAACATCTATTAAATCATGGTTTTTCTCCGAGCTATGCACATTGGTAATTTCATGGTGAGTCATCTTCAACCACATTGGGGTCTAATCCTTCTAAATCTATTCACTTTGATTATGGACAGTATAAGGTTCAGACATAACATAATATAGGACAATTTTTAGAAGATATGGTTGTAGGTTACAATCACATTAGGGAAGGATTGAATACTAGTTAAACATTCTAGTTTTGGAGAAACACCTAACATCCAATGACATAATGAGTTGTTAAATGAAGAGGCTAAAAGGTTCTATAGGATTTTAAAAGATACGGATAAAGAACGTTTTGATGGGTGTAAGAAGCATAGTAAGCTTTCATTTATTCTAGACTTATTTCATAAGAAGTGTATGGGTGGGTGGAGTAATGAATCATTCAGTGGTTTGCTTGACTCACTGAGAGAGACATTCCCAGGTGGAGAAAAATTGCCTAAATCATCTTATGAGGTAAAAATGTTGATCAGCAAGTTAGGTCTTGGATATGAGAAAATTCATGTTTGCCCAAATAATTGTATGTTATTCTGGAAAGATAGGAAAGATGATTCATTATGCTCAATTTGTGGTGCTTCTAGGGTGGAAGATGAACAACCTCATAATATTGGTACATCTATAAGGACCAATAAAGACAAAAAGAAAGCGAAAGAAGATTTTGCGTTGGTTTCCCTTAAAACCAAGACTTCAAAGACTTTTTATGTGTTCTAAAACAGCTTCTTTAATGCGTTATCATTTTAATGAAAGAGTAAATGATGGGCTTTTGAGACATCTGGCTGATGCTTATGCATGGACGGAGTTTGATTCATTACACGGGGATTTCTCAAAAGATCCTCATATAGGCGTCATAGACATAACTTTAATGGTAGTCAGGAATGGAGAGAAGCACCAATTTTACAATCTAGATATGTTGCTTTAATTTAGTTAAATGGAGAAATAGTTATGCATGATGAAGATGGTAAGACAATTTCAATAAGTGACGGATGGAATAAGTGTAGTATATTTTTTTCTTTACCTTATTGGAAGTTAAACTTGATTCATCATAATCTTGATGTCATGCATATTGAGAAAAATGTATGTGATAATATTGTGGGAACATTATTGAATATTGATGGTAAAACAAAAGACAACTCAAAATCTCGCCTTGGCCTTAAAAGATTGGGGATAAGACATGAGCTACATCCTGAAAAACTTCCTAGTATTAAATAGGGAGAAGGAGCAGATGTTAAATGCGTTAAAAAAGATAAAAGTTCCAGATAACTATTCATCAAACATTCTAGATGTGTTAAGCTAAGAAACAGAAACTAATTGGACTAGAGAGTCATGATTGTCATGTTTTGATGCAAGATTTACTTCCAATATCTATTAAGGGGGCTTCGAAAGATAATGTGATACAAGAAATAATTGATTTATGCAGTTACTTTAAGGAGATTTCTTCCACAGTCTTAAAAGTAAGCCATTTAGAAGAGCTTGAGGAAAAAATTGTAGAAACACTTTGTCATTTCGAAATTATCTTTCCACCATCTTTCTTTACTGTTATGATGCATTTAGTTGTCCATTTGGCAATGGAGCCAAAGATGGTAGGTTCGGTGCATTGTCGGTGGATGTATCCTATCGAAAAGAAACTGTATATATGATTTAACATATTTATTTGTATATTCAGATTAATTAACTACCTTCAGTCTCCTGAATTGAATTGCTCATGGCGGCTATATTTGTTGCAGGTATCTATCGACACTCAATTCATATGTGAAGAATAGGAATTATCCTGAAGGTTCAATTGCAGAAGGGTATATAGGAGACCAGTGCATAACTCATTGTTCAAGATACTTCGAAGGTGTTGAAACAAGGTTCAACTGATCAGCAAAGAATGATGATAATCTAACAGTTTCTCCAATACAAGATTCTCCTTTATCTGTAATTTCCGGCTATGATATAGGTAAAGTTGAACTTGTTATTCTTGATGAAAGAACACTTATGCAAGCACATCATTATGCCTTATATATCACTCCATTTATAGAGTAAGTTTTTTTTTTCTTTTTTCATCTTATTTTCATTTATTCTATTTAAATATTTTATTCTAAGAAATTCAAAATTAATATTAATTAATTCAATAATATGTAGGGAACATCGAGATGAGATTAAGAGACAACAGCGAAGTCGAAATCGCAAGCGTTCTTTCAATCAAATGGAGATAGAAGGAACTCATCACTCAACTTTTAATGATTGGTTTCAATCTCATGTAAGTGAAATCTTCTTTATTTGAAAATGAAAATAAATATGACTAATGTTATATTTTGTATTTAATAAAAATAATAATTGTGTGATTAACTTAGATTGCAATGCTAGTAGAAATGAAGAGTCCAAAAGTCACTGATCATATTAAATGGTTAGCTCGTGGTCCAAACAGCATGGGGAGAAGATTTAAAGGGTATATCATCAAAATGGTTGGATTCCATTCCAAAGAAACAGAAAAAAGGAGAAAAACTCAAAATACTGGTGTTGTTATCAAGACTAAAACATCTAGTTCAAACGAAAATGTCGTTGTTATGGTGTATTGGAAGATATAATTGAATTGAATTATTATGATAGGTTCAAATTCGTGTTCAAATGTAATTGGGTAGATGTGGAGCGAGGAAGAGTAAAAAAAGACAGGTTTGGATATACTCGTGTCAATTTGTTAAAGTTAGTTCATACAGGTTCAAAATTAACAGATGAGCCTTTTCTCTTTGCAACACAAGTGGAACAATTGTTTTATGTTCAAGATTTATTGCAACCTGATTGGCATGTTGCCATTGGAACTAAGCCTCGAGACATTTATGAGCTGGGTGATGAATTATCGGTTGAATCAAATCATTTGCATCAATTTGATAAAAATGTTGAGATCATAGGAGAGCGCAGTTCAAGAATTGAAGTTATTTGGGTTAGAAATGATATAGATAGTCTACATGTTGGCTTAGAAGAGAATAAGAACGCAGACATTCATCTGACGAGGAATGGTAAGTTCATATTCTCTATGGTTTAATATAAGTTAAGACCATCAAAACTTATACTTTTGTGAGTGCTTTAGTATAAGTTGAACCACCAAAACTTAAGCTTGTATTAAAGCTTGGCTTTTGATTCATCAATGGGAGAAAAAAATTATTCTCATGTCTTGATATCTTGTTTCTCTAATTTAGAGTCAAGGGGTTGCACTAATGATATATCACCGAGTGTTTGACTTCTTGATTAAAGAGGTGAATCAACCTGGAGATTAGAGAGGTAAATTTAATTTGTGGCCGAACTTTACAATGCTCATATTATTTAGTTTTTCCTTTTTATGGTAGCTCTTTGTTTGCTAATGCACTTTGATATTAAGAAAACATTTGTATCTTGAATTATTTTACAGTAATCTTGATGTTGTTTGACATTAATTATCATACCATCTACAAAGATTAATATTATGAGTTTCTGAAGTGTGTAGATAATTTTCTCATGTGCAGGTAGTGTGATGAACAGATTAATTAGGAAGAATAATTTTTCTATTCATAGTTTAGAGATTTACAAGTTCTTTATGACTAGTTCTTCATTCATGGCATGTTGTAAATTACATACCTCATATATAACATAAAAGAAGCATGATATGCATCAATATTTCGCCTCTATTTATTTTGAACAAATTTAAATTGGAGTAGTATGTTTTAGTAACAATAGTTTTTGTTAATTTTTGTTGCTTAAAATCTTTGCTTCAAGTTAAAATTAGATATTTTATCTACCTCTTTCAGGTGTGTAGATGTTATCAAGATCTTGTTGTTGCTACTTCATCAATCTTTATATACTTCTTCTTGCATTCAAAATAGTACAACAATTTTAAACCTACTTCATTCAACAAGGAAGTAACCAAGACTCTTGTTGATGATTTAATGCTAAGGAATGATACAGAGGGAAAATGTTTATATATAATATTGTTTCAGAGAAGATTTTATTTTTTTTTGTTTTTTCTTTGGTTCCAGAACAGTAGCTTTATGTACAAAGTTTTTCAATCTTCACTCATTGACCTTTTTTTTCCTTTTAGGTCGTAAGGATTGAGTTCATAGTATGCTTTTACAAAGAGGGTAAGAAGGTTTTTTTTTTTTTTTCTATAATTGACCGTATTTTTTTTTAAAAAAACCACTAAAATGGCCATAATATTTTTTTTAGTCTTATTTTGGCCATAATGCACTTTGATTGTGCGTTATCTTTAATGATAACGCATCTTGATTGTGCGTTATCACTAATTCACAATTTTATCGGGTAAGTATCCTATGTGGCAGATAATGCATCTTGATTGTGCATTATCTGCCACATCATACGAAATATTGAATCCTTGACCTCATGAAAAACAACATAGAAGACTTACCAACAAACCAACATGAAATGTTATTACATTAAGTGCATGGGATTTTATTTAATAATAAAGTATTTACGTATTCTAATATTTACCAACTTCAATCATTTAAATTTTTTAATTAGAGCAAAAAAAAGACTGCTCCTCCTTTTAATTTTCAAATTGGTGCCATAATTTTTTAATTAATAAGAGAGAAAGTATTAAAAAATTACAAAAACGTAAATCAAAACTAAAATAGGACGTTTTTGTGGAAACGGTTCATGGAAACCGCTTATCAGTTGTTTTCATTGCGTAGATCTCAAAAAAATACACGAAATGCCCATAAAAATCACCTCAATCGGACGTCCGAGCGCAAAGCTATGCCCCGTCAAAGTTTTTTACTTTACAGGAAGATTTTTTTTTTCCTGAAACGCATCCAGATCACTTTTTTCCGGATACTATTACAGTTTATCTTTACAAGAACCATCAAGACAAGTGGTCATATGTGTTAAATGGACCTCCGATCGCAGAGTCATTCATGTTTCAAGTTTTCTAAATACCTATAAAAATTTTTGTGGTTTTGATAACGTACATTTTTTTTAAAACGGTTATAAATATTATCATTAAAAAATACACCAAAATAAGTTAAATAATATAATACAATCTTTTTAAATAAATTATATAACTATAAATTTTGAAAAAAATATAAAGAAATTTTGGGTTCTTAAGAAAATTTTAAAAGAAAATAAAAAAAATTTAAAAAAATATGTGGCAGATAACACACCACCTTTATGCGTTATCCGCTGAGATTAAATGTGGGTAACTAAGATTAACTGATAACGCAAAATGGTTGTGCGTTATCATGTGTAATAATGCACAACCACTATGCGTTATAGCCACATTCCGGATTAAAAAAAAAAAAATTTGTGGCCAATTGAGTGGCCTTTTTCTAAAACAGGGCTAAGAAAAGAAAAAAACCGTAAGAAGGTACTCTAAAGACACAAAGGCCACGTGCATACTCTCTAAGAACAGGATTTATGCTTTTGTTTGATTTGATTTGCAAGAACTTGGAAAATGGGTTGATGGTCCATTTAGTTATTCCCAAACGGCTAAATGTAGCAGGATGGTTGTTTTTTATTTGTGTTTTTTAAGAACATCTGCTAAAGTATTTTATTTTGGTTTGTGTTTTCTTTTCTCGAGATGTTTAGTATATCATCATTTGTATAATTTAGTAATTATATCTTAATATTTGGTCATGTATTAGCACGGTGGTATTTTGTCATGTGGTAGGATGGTTGTTTGTTTTGATTTGAGTTCCCTAGGAGCATGTTAGAAAGTTTTATTTTTTTCATTTTGGTTTGTGCGTTTTAGAGATGTTCAGTACTATTATCATTTGTATAATTTACCTTAATATTTGTCATCGATTTGGTCATGTAACATGATATTTGTTTGTGTCGTGTGTTCCTGTTTGATATAAATATTAGATATTAAGTATTGAGATGAGATTTATTAAAATTTTCTTAATGTTTGAGTTTTTTTACAGTTGTTGAGATAGGGAGAATAAAGTAAAACTATTGAAAATATACCATACTTTCATGATTAACAATC
Organism: Catharanthus roseus; assembly: GCA_028651295.1. Taxonomy (NCBI): domain Eukaryota; kingdom Viridiplantae; phylum Streptophyta; class Magnoliopsida; order Gentianales; family Apocynaceae; genus Catharanthus; species Catharanthus roseus. The sequence continues at coordinate 22,890,471 of JAPQWS010000153.1, read as the reverse complement.
ATAGTTTTAATATTTCAATCAAAACTTATACCTACTGATATGGAGCTGTAGTAGTGATATTTCATTTGGAATGAGTAATTCATAATTTTGATATAATTAATCATAGTTTATAATTGAGTGTAAGCATAAGTCTTTTCTTATTTTTCTATGGTGAGCTATAAAATGTGCATTAAATTTAAATAATGAAAGGTTTATGAAAAATCTTACTCTAGTTCATATATCTATATATTAAAAGTACGTCATTTGTTAATAATGTTGGTAAAAATGTCGTAATAAACTTAAAAGTACATCCTTTGTTAATAACGTTGTATGTTATAACGACATAATGCATAAATGTCCTTTTGGTGAGCTTAGTTCATTCCACAATTTAGTATCTGTTTCATTCTCACATCTTCATTTATTTCGAATTTTATATTATACCATATGCCACAAAAAATTGTTCTGGTAATTGTTCTTGATGATTCAATTCAGTTTTCAACTAGTCGAGTTATTGGGAATGAGTTCAATTTTATACGGGGAGGCGACTGTGGTTTCTTGATTTTTTTTTTTTTTTTTTTTTTTGTAGGCTTGTAATTAAAGAGGAATATTGTTCTTTTTCTTCTTAACTTGATGATTCCGGTTAATGTAATCTTCAGCACATTATGTTTTGAATGTTGATTAATTCAAAAGGTTTCATGGGTTAATGTTTTTATGCTTCTAAAAACGAATTAATCGATAATTTATGAAGTTAAGTTAATTGGTCGGGATTTTTATAACAAAGTTTTAAACACAATACTTGCTAGTGCACAATATCAATATAATATGGCCGTATTAGAGTATCAAACCACATAGAAAGACTTAACTACTTAAATTATTAACTTCCTAAATTATTTCTATAAAAAGAAGGATCAAATTTTATTATCTAAAAATTATTCCTGAATTAAGTAAAACTAATAAATAAATAACTACATTAAAAGATAACAAGAGCTTAACTAAAGAGATTATTTAGAACCTTGAATCCACCACTAACCTATATATCAATGATTTAATTTTATTTAGGAGAAGATTAGACCTTTATGTATTGATCTAGGCTACAAGCTTCGATTCACTAAAGAAATATATTATGCTTAAATGCATGACATAACCCATCTAACAATTAGCTTGACTTATCTAATTCTATGTCATAAATCATCTAAAATTAGCATGAATTATTCAATTCTAAAACTCACAATATACTTGCAAAACTCACATATCTCTCATGCTCAATACTACAAGAATTAAGCATGGATAAAGGTACCAACTAACCCAAATAATTATTATATAAGAACAATCACAAAGAATTAATTGAATCAAACCAAGAAATATCCCAATACATATAATCACATAAATAATATAATAAATCCGAAAATAAAATAAACCAAAGTCACATGGCTAGAGTTTCATCAAGATTATAAAAAGAAAATTAATTCATAGTTAAAGAAAAAGAAAGAACCAATTTCTTGAAGTAGATCATGGCTTTCTTCCAATTAAAGTTGCTGCCTTGGAATTTTCTGCTACTTGCGCAGCTGCTGTTTTTCCTCTTGCTCGCGCAGCTACTTCTATTTCTTCTCCTCTTGCGTGCAACTGCTTCTAGTTTTCGTCTTCTGCTGCATCCAGCAGCTATTGCTATTTTTTTCTCCTGCTTGTGCAGCTCCCCCTTCTTCAAATTGCGGCTATCTCTTTATTCTTTTGCTGCCCTCTCCTTTTTGCGCGGGTTTTTTTTCTTTCTTGGTTTGCGGCTGCTCTCCTTATTTCCTTTCTTTCTTGGCCGCCTTTCTATTTCTTCAATTTCTGCGTGGGCCGCCCTTCCTTCTCTTGTGGGCTGCTTCCTTTTCTTCTCCTTATTCGTGGGTTTCTCTCTTATTTTTTATTTTTTTGCCGCAGCCCCTTTTCCGATTCCTCATTCCAATGGGTTTTGACATTCTAAGTCCAATGGCACCTAAAGTTATGGGTTATAAATAAAAAAATAAATAAATTAAATAACTATAACAAATAAATAAATACTACTCTATGACTAATAATTAAAATTTAAGGTGTTTATTTGTACTAAAAATCAACTCTTTACTATGCGGGCAAAATAATGATTTAAGTTTATGTAAATAAAAAGGTATGTACTTTGTTGAACATTTTGGAACTATCATAACAATTTCCTTAAAAAAAAAATTTGGTTGTTACAAAGAGTTGTGGATGAGCAAGAAGCTGCCACTGTTCAGCTGCAGCCGTCCTTCGTGCCGCCGCCGTTCGTCGTTGTTCACCCTGCCGGCGGCCTAGAGTCCAAGAAAAGATAATGAATTTTTTTTATTTTCCTTGTTTAATCCCATTTGATTTTTTCGAAATCATTTATTGAATTAAAATTCTCCTATGTAAATCATTGTTATTAGTTAATTAGTTAATTGATATCAGAAAGTATCTAATAAAGTAATTACTTAATCTCATTTTGTATCTCTTTTGGAATTTCATTTATTGTTTAGAATTAATAGTTATTTTGAGTTTCTTTATTATACATATAATTATTTTGCTAATTAAAAGTTATTTTTAGTTTTTTATTGCTGGAATTTTGCTACTTAATAATTGTTTTGAGTTTTTTATTTGCTACTTAATAGTTATCTTGAGTTATATATATATATATATATATATATTGCTGGAATATTTATAAAGAAATAGTTATTTTGAGGTGTTTATTTGCTAATTAATAATTATGACTAGAATTTTGTTAATTAATAGTTATTTTAAGTTTTTAAGTGAAAAATAATAATTATTTTGAGTTTTTTATTTGATATATATATATATATGAGAGTTTTTGGGAGAGTTTTTGTTCTTGTTTTTTAATATATTTTACTCATTTGCATCATTGTATATATGCATATTTTATATCATCTTATAAACATCATACATTAGTCATGTCTTATTTACTATAACATATCATATGGAAATCATCAACAAAAAATGATCATATAGAATAACTAGCTACCACATGAGTTTTTTGTTTTTTTTTTTTCCTGTGAATCAAATTAATTTGTCTTAATTGTAATATTTTTTCATATAATATTATAAGAGTATATAAAATACTAAGAGATAAAAAAATACATATTTTTTCTTTCCTACTTTTCCGTACATAAAGGATTCTCTTATGTTTTAATGTGAAAAGACCTTTCTTCGTCAAATTGGTACCTAAACTAATTTTTTTTAAAAAGGTTTAATTTGTCCCTCCTAACCACTTTCTTTAATTTTATCATAAATTTTTACTCAAAGATTTTTTTTCATCATAGTTTCATAAATTATATTAATGGTAGAATTATATAAAAAAATATAATAATGTTTAACATCAATAAGATGATCTCAAAACTTATGTATCAAAACTTACATTAAAAACCTTTTCTTTTTTTTTTTTTTTTTTGAATAATTGATTAAAAAACTCTTTGATGCTTGAAACAATTTTAGGACATCTTCAAAAAATAAGAACCTTCTTTTTCATGAATATTAAGGGATATATGCACATTATTATATGTAAATTCCTGGTAGTATCAATTTTGGTGCTAAAAGTTATTATACACTTTTTTCTTATAGTTTTCTTCGTGAGGATTTTGATGACATATTCTCCATCATATACGCATTACATTTATGTGTTTAATTAGTTTTGTGAAATGATGATGTGAGAATCCTCTGAAGTTCTATCAATATGCAATCAATAAGGACAAAAATTCGGTGAAATGAAAATAAGAATGTTGGACGATCGGGAATTTAAAGTAATGAAGAATTATATTCTCCTTAATTGCAAAGAGTGGAACCTTACCTTTAGTAAGTTCATCGATGTTGTAAACTTAATACACATTTAATATCTATATATATACATCTTGTAAGCTTTGATTTAAATTTATAAAATACAAGAAATATAAACTGAAAATAAGAAATTTCAATTAAAATATAATGGATGATGAAGTTCAAAAGAAAATAAGCAAGGGATTCGAAGAATATGTGTGTGTGTGTGTGTGAAGCCAAATTATTATGGTGTTTTAAAAGAAATCGTTGAGGTAGAGCTACCATTTACACCAATCCAAATGAATGTGTTATTCGTTTGTGATTGGTTTGATTCTTAGGATCGAAGAATGAGGATTCTTCCTCAGTAAAAAATTATGGAGTTGCACCAAGACCGGAGATATAGAGGATATGATCCTCTTATTTTAGCTCATCAAGGAAAACAAGTGTAATTTCTCCCACATCTTGGCTCAAAAAGGCCGAGAACTGACTGGATCAATATAATGAAATCTCAACCCCATAATAGATGTTCTGGTCAAAGTTGATGAATTCCAAGAGAACATGGATGTTGACGAGGCTTCGACAATAGATGTGATGATTGAAGATGTAGGACCTCTCGTCCATGAGTCTTGTTCATCAAAAGAGGTTGATATTAACATCGAGACATATTTTTAGGAGTTACAGAATGATGAAACTGAGAATAGAATGGGATTAAGATGAAGATTACGATGAAGAAATTGAGAAATACAATGATGATGATTCAGATGATCATTCTGACACCTAAAACATTGTATGATTATTATACTTTTATGATTAAGAAGTTATGTTTATACTTATATGATTATTACACTATAATCATTTTACTTTTATGTTATACTTATGTTATTACATACTTTACTTTTATGATTATACTTATGTTATTACACGTTAAGCATTTTACTTAATCGAATTCTCTTTTTTTCTTACAGTATTACGTGCGAGGATTTTTGGTAGGCATATTCTCTTTCATAGACATAATTGAGGTATGTATTTTAGTTTAAAAATTGTATGAAATACATGTGACAATGACGATTTTATTTTGAGTTTAGGACTTTTAGGACTTGAGGAGTTTAAGTTAAACTTAAGTGGTGTAATTTAATGTTATTCCCCTTCTTTTCTTATAGTTTTGTTTGTGAAGACTTTGGTGGGCATATTCTCTGTCATATACATGGTTGAGATATGTATTTAGTTTAAATATTACTTTACAGGGGAGCTCTGATTCTTTAAGTTTAAATATTGCATTATGGGGAAGCCTTGACTCTTTTAGTTTAAATTTTGTTTTATGAGAGAGAGCTGATTCTTTTATGTTTTTTTTCCTTTTTTTTGTTTTTAACAAGGGGGTCTTCACTCTTTCATATTATGAATTTATATTTGTTGCCTGTTTGTATGATATGTGTGCTTGGAAAATTCCATAATACAAGGGAAACTCTACCAAAATGTTTCTTTAACTTATAAAAAACTTAGATTTTTTGTAATGAATTACATAAAAAATGAATCTTAAGATTATATTGTATTATTAAATCATCATATTATTCATATAAATAAAAAGTTTATTTCATCATATTATTCATATTGATAAAAAGTTTATTAAAGTTTATTATGTCATGTTCATAATGATAAAAAGTAAAGTAAAGTTTATTAAATTTTAATACATTGTATTCTTTCCGCTTGTCTTTGTCGCCGCCTTCTCAGTCTCTCACACCTCCTCCAACGACACAGACCAAGGTGACCTCCTCTTCGGAGGCTCTCACGACATCTACTCAGCCAGCCATACAACCATGTACACAGCCACCAACGTCTTCTAGGTTCCTCGTGGCATGGAAGAAGCCTCCTGGTGACCTTTAGGAGCAGTTGGAGCTGAATGTAGATCAGTAAGTTTAATTTACTTTATATACTTGTCATTATTAAACTATAATATGTATTAATCCTATCTATGTGTAACAGATTGCATCCATCTTTGAAAGCTACCACAAGAGGTTCCTGTGTGTATGTGTGTGTGTGTGTGTTTGGGAGGGGGGGGGGGGGGGGAGGAGGGGGAAGATGTTGTACATGGAGTCAGGTCCCTCCAGAGGTTTGGGATTTGTGGTGGGGAGAGTTCCAGGTAAATGAATCAAAATCCAAATTTTTTTTATGCGTTTTGTTTTTTCTAATAATAAATTTAATAATCTTATGAATTTTCATTCAATGCAGAAAAAATTTATATGGGACTCGGCCTTATCCATGCCAAAGATCCGGGTGCTTGGAAGGACAAGGTGAGCATTCGAATAAGAATATAATGTGCAACATTCAGAAAGATGGTAAGAGGCCCCCGTGGATTGAGGAGAGACACTGGCAAACGATGTTGGATTATTAGAAAGCCCGAGGTTTCTAGCCTTATCCCAACAGAATAAGAAGAACAGGAATAAGGGATGGGGGTATAGGGACCCGAAAAACACACTGGCGAGTCCATTTACTTCGCAAAGTCTCTTGTGAAGAAGCTATTAAATTTCATTAATACTACCTATTTTGGTTATTTAATTTTAAATTTTATTTAGTATATATTGTTGTTTTGCAGCAAGCGACATTAGCTGAGATATCCTTGAAGAGCAAGGAGCTGGAGGAGCTGCACAAGCCTCGCACGAGGAGAAGTAGGGGGAGTACGTGGATTTTACTTCAGAAGAGTTCTGGGTATGTCTAGTGAAAAATTAAGTTTATATAATGTTTTAATGTTTTAAAGTGTATCTAATTAATATTGTAGAAGTTATTATTATCTACCTAACATTTTATATTAGAGAAGAGATTTCACGAGGTAAAGAGGAAGGTCGAGGAGGAGGCTACGGTGACAGGCACAGCTGCAGCCGATGATCTGTTCCTTATGGCCATAGTAGTTGGAGGCATGAGTTGCAAACGTGTATATGGAGCTGGATCGAAGGTAGCTCATCTGAGAGCATTTAGGCCCCATCTTCTAGGGGATTAGTTCCGATCGAGCCATACTGTGCAAATATGTTGCATAAGGTGGAGGCTATCATTTCTAGCGTCTCTAATGCTATTGACGAGTATATGAAGCAATTTACAAAGCAGAATCATTTAATATACATTCTCCTCTGCCGATGTTGGACCTTATCAAAGCGGGTATGGATACCAACGTCTCGCCATCTTCACCCCTTGTATCTGCTGGAGACTCAGAGGTCCCTACCCCTAATGTACTAGTTCGATCTTCCTCTACTCTCTTTCATGCCCCCGGCACTAATGATGCCCCCTGCCCTCTAGTTATCTTAGGACTAATCAGGATGATTGATTTTCGATTTACTTACGTTGTTTATTAGGATGTTATATATATATGTTCTTTTTAATATTATTGAGATTAAATATTTAGTGCAATCTATATGAACATTGTTAATTATATTGCAAATTTAATATTATTATGTGTGTTGGAAATTTTGTTATTTTTGAGGCAGTTTTTATTCATTTTATAAATTATATAAAAAAATTATTTTTCTTAGAGACGAACTTACAGACGGTGTATACGTAGGTAAACATTTTCTAATTTTTTAATAATTTCTTCAATATCGTCGTTAGATCCATGAGTAAGTTCATGGCATATTTTGCCGATGGACATTGATTTTATCGGCACATTCGTCGGTGTATTTTACTGACAGAACTATGCACAAACAAGAAGGCATAATTTGTGCCTTCAAGCAGTAGAGGACATGTCATAGAGCTATCTTCCTAAGTTGTCATGATGCCCAAGTATTAACTTCCACGTTCTCATATGCTAAATAAATAACACAAAGTAGAGTGCCTTGCTCTGATACCACTTGTAAGTTAGTACTTAAATCCACAGTGCAGTGTGTTGTGTCTGGTTTACAGTGTTACGACACGTAAATAATGTAAACAAATCAACACGCAAGAATGTTAACGCAGTTCGGCATAAGCCTATGTCTGTGGGGCTACGCTAATATGTGCATAATTGTCTATACTTTTTATATATTAATTTCTTCATTTCGGGGTTTTTAATATATAAAAGAATATATTTTAGCTTAATGTCTCTTTTTCTTGTCTTAGATGCCCTCCGGAAGAGAAAATGATGAAAGGAAACAAAAACGGGCGAAAACGATAAAAATGGAACCGTCGACAACAAAACAGCCAACCTACTGCGCGAGGTAACCTGATCTATCATCGCCAGTAGGTTCCTTGGCAACACGAGCATTGGTAGACAGAACCCTACCACGGACGGTAGGTCTCACCCTACCATCGGTGGTAAGATAGAAAAAAACTCGATTTTTTCTTGTATTTTATTCTAATTCCATCTTGGTTTTCTTGTAATTTTCACCTCTATGTAAGGGGTCTTTATGCAGCTATTGTAATATACAAATTAGATACAAAAATTAGAGATACTTAGATTACTTTTACATTTTAGAATAGGGTTACATAGTTTAATTAGGTTAGAGTAGATTAAATATTTTTCAAATTTCAGCATTTATACGTTCAATTAGTTAGTAAAGTTTCAAATTTTCTACAATTTAGTTTCTTGGATTCAAGAGTTGCAGACATAATTTCAAGATTTCGATCTTGAACTCAGCATCTCGAAAGATGAGCTTCGAAGATGTTTGGGTCTTCAATTGCAGCTTTGATTTTCAATCCTAAACTTTCTTTTTCTTTTCTTTGTTATTGAATTTTATGTTTTATTTCAGTATTATTATAATGAATAGTGAGTAGTTCTTTATTGTTTGGATTGGGGTTGAACCCTAATTCTTAATTATGAAGTTCTTGTTTAAATTCTTAATTTTGATGTCTGTTTTGATTTAAATTATGTTCCAATTGAGTTTGTTTGCAATTTAATTGTCGTGAGAATAGATTAATCGCAAGGTTGTTCTGAGTTAAAAAAGGAAGAACAACCTAGGCAACGAATTGGGGGTTCATTGGAGCATTTCACTAGAGATACGATTTTGCACTTTTAGGTCTTTTAAATCACCTAATTTTATTGCACTCATAATTTGTCAGGGAGAAAAGAGATTTTCCTCTAAGGGTTAATGAGTAGGGTGGCTTTCTTCTAGAGATAGGGATTGCATGATTTCACTGATGACCAACTTAATTAATTCAAAATCGTCTTCATTAAAAGTTTTTTCCAATTTAATTAGTAATAAGGATTAGGGGGATTCCACTATCCAACTCTTGCTTTAATTAATTTTAAAACCATTTTTACATTACTTTCTTTCTTTCAATTGATTTAATTGTTTTCAGTTTTATTTCAACGACATCATCTTCTTTTTTGACTAAACATTAGAAACACGATTAGTATTTTTACCTTACCTATCCTCGAGAGATTCGACACTCAGGTTGAACTCACCTATGCATTTTTAGGTCCACTTGCCTTGCATTCTAGTGATTAGGAATATCTCGTTTTAAGTTTTACACACATCACATCCCCAGAAAAGCAATCCACTATGAACTGATAGCTCAGTATAAGAAACACTTAACTCTTTAATACATTTAGTGATTCCCTTGTGGAATGCAAACTTTGCACATTGCGCAGTAGAAGTCCCTTCAACTTCAACGCTCCCCCTTGGTGTGTGGCTGCTTGGATTTAAACACCCTTCAATCCTCAACATTGTTGAAATGTAGCACAGCTGAAATCCCTTCAACTCTTCAAGGCTCCCCATTGGTATGTGACTGCTTGGGCTTGAACTCCCTTCAATCCCTCAACACTATTGAAACGCAGTACGACTTCTTTCCCAAGAAGTAAGATTGTATTCTAAAGAAAACTTCAATGTCTAATGCTGGTAGAACAACACTTAGCATTGGAAAATCATCATGGTCTTCAAAGCATATGGATGCATAGCTTGAATCCCATGAATCACCATTCCAAAGCTTGAATAATGGAACTTGAATTATGAATGGCTAACCCTAAATCTTTAGCAAAAAAGTTTTTAAATTTTTGAGTTCTTTAACTTGTTAAGTAATCCTAAATCCTTCATGTCATAAGATCTTTCTTAATACTATAAGGATTGAGTTTCCTATTCCTCTTGTACTTCATATAACACATGATTTGTGTCCTTAATACATATGCAATCCATATGGGAGTAGGAGTCTTGAGATCTTTATAAAATATGCACATGATCTTTATAGAAACTAGAAGGAGTTAGTTTCCTAATAAACATGCAATCCATAAGGAAGTAGGAGTCTTGAGATCTTCATAGAATATGCAGCGGATCTTCAAGATCTTCAAGATTTCTAAAACAATACCAACACTTGTGAGCAATCTTTAGATGGACCCCATGTACATGTAGTTGTGTCGACTCCAGTTCATACAGTCATAGCTTATATTATATGCCAGTGTGGTGATTTTCCACCATATATATCTAGCATATACGAATAAGGAAAATTAGATTCTCCTCAATCTTCAAAGAATTGATCAATTTCATATTCTTCTTTGATTTTCCAAAGACTTAGATTCCTAATTTACTTGAACTTCCTTACATAATAAGACGCACTAGGATTGTTTTCCTAATTAAACATGCAACATATAAGGAAGTTTGAGTCTTTCGATCCTTGTAGATATGCAACAGATCTTCAAGATCTTTAGGACTTTTAAACAATGCTAATACAATCTTCAAATGGACCCACTTATGTGTTGTCGTTGTGAGCTTACTTCACACTCATCTAGTTTAGAAAACTGACCATGTGGCCACACAATAGTGTGATGATATTCTTCAGTAACTACACAAGGAACAATTTGTCTTGAAGACAATTTACCAAGAAAAGCTCCAAACAAGAAGTATGTTGAACTTTCTCAACAATGTCAAAACTTTTTCTAGATAATATTTTATCGTCATAAAGCTCAATCTTCTTCCTATGCTCTATCTCCAAATCATGATCATCAATGGAATCAATCAAGTCAATCATAAAAACAGAGGATAAATTATCATATGCATGTTTCATGGCATAAAAAATGTTAAAACAAATTGTCTCCATCATATTCTATAGAGAATGTGTCATCATAAACATTTATCTTGGTCTTAGAAGTCCTTATGAATGGTCTGCCTAACAAAATATGAGAAAGATTATGAGAATAAGATCCCCTCTCTATCTTCAACACATATAAAAGTCTGCAAAAAGGATTAAATCAGTTACATTAACTAGAACATCCTTTATAATCACCTTAGGATATGTAACATGTACATTAGTAAGATGAATTACAATTTTAGCAGGCTTTAAAGGTCCTAGACTAAGAGCAGAATATACAGAAAAAGGCTTGATATTTATAGATGCTCCTAAACCTAGCATGCATTTTGAGAGAACAATATTTTCTATTTTGCAGGGAATGGCAAACATACAGGATCCTTTTGTTTAGCAAGAAGTTTCTTTTGTAGTATGACAGAAACAATTTCCCCCATATTTATCCTCTCATCCCCCTAAGCTTCTTCTTGTTTGTGCATTTTTCCTTCAAAAACTTAGAATAACGGGGCACTTGTTTTATGGCATCAAGTAAAGGATATTGATTTCTACCTTCTTAAATACGTCTAAAACATCTTTTTCTAACTCCTCCTTCTTATTCATTGCAAATCTACCAGGAAATGGAGGTTTATCCTTAATAGGAATAGATGACTCTCCTATTTTTGGCTTTTCCACTCTAAACTCTTCACTAGGAGTTGGGTAGGAAACTAATTCTAACTATTCTCCTAATCTACTGGCTTCTTTCTCTCTAGATCTTTCAACTCCTTCCTATTCCTAATGGTGATCGCACTAATATTCTCTCTAGGATTAAGGGGTTGAGAAGGGAGTTTATTAGAGAGTTGAGCCTACATTTGACTCATCTCAGATGCTAATTGTCCTACTTGCTTCTTTACGTTTTTTATACTAGCTACCTTTAGTGTCATTTTGAAAAGTGATAATACTAGTAGCAAGGCATTTAACCATGTCTTCAAGAGATATATCTTGAGACTGAGTTTGAGGATGGATAACAATATGAGAAGAATTTGGAACAAATCTTGAAGGATGACTAGATTAAGGCTGTCTAAACCCTTAATTTCCCCATTAAAACTTAGAATGAACTTTCCTCCCTTTATTGTAAGTGCTTAAGAATGAATAATACTTTCTCTGTGATGGATCAGGAAACCTCATACAACACTAACACATTCACCTTCATACAAAGTAGGATATGAATCGGTGGTATGATTATAGGCCATGCAAATTCCATATCTTAACTTTTGCATTCATGTTATTATGTCCACCAAATAGTTTACCAACAAAGTTAGTAAGGTTATCTACATTTTGTTCAAGAGAATAATTGCCTACCTCACTAACTTTCTCATGTGTATTATATATATGGCTCCAAAATTCTGTGTATTAGATGTCATATTTGCAATTAAATCACGAGCAGCTTGTGGGGTTTTGTCCACAAGGGCACCACCACTAGCAACATCAACCATGGCTCTATAAGATGGAGTTAAACATTCATAAAAATATTGAAATAAAAATTTCTCACTTATTTGATGATTTGGACAGCTAGCACACAATCTTTTAAACCTTTCCCAATATTTATTAAACATTTCTCCCACTTAGTTGTCTAATTCAATGTATGTTTTTTTTTTTTTTTCCTAATAGATGCAGGAAAATATTTACAAGAAAAAGTACATTGCATAGCATCCCAAATAGTTGAAGAACAAGTGGTAAATCAAACAACCAATCTTTAGTTACATCCTGTAAACTAAATGGACAAGCATGAAATTTAATAACTTCTTCCTCAACACCTTCATGTTTCATATTAGAGCAAATAATATGAAATTCTTTTAAATGCCTACGCGGTATCTTACCGGGTAACCAATGGAAAGTAGGTTATGATTGGATAAAACTAAAATGCAGTTTAAATGTATTAGTTACTTCAGGAAAAAGCACAAATGTTGATTATCCATAGTGGAAGCGGCAAGCTCCTTTAAAGTGCTAGCATTACCAGCCATGTTAACAATTAAAGTAGGAAAGGTATCACCTGTTTGAGCCTCTTCTTCTATAACCTCGTCAGGGATTTTAACACCGTTATGAGTTGCTTCCTTGTGATCCACTTTGTCTTCTTCAATTATTTTACCACTCCTCAAATTCACATGAATTGAGAAGTCTTTGTCTTGTTGACCGAGAAGAACCTGTAAAAATAAACATAAAAGTGATTAGAAGACTAAAATTTTCGAACTAAATAACAAGTCTCTTGCACTTGTTGCACAAAGTGTGCAACACCCTGTGCATCATGCAGGAAAAAAATCAGCTTCAGTAGTTTTGCATACCTTTTTGCACATAGCCTGCAATATCCTGTGCAAATCTCATAATTCAACTTCTTCATTTTTTCCATCTTTTAAGCTACAAAATTCACTCATTTTGATTGCAAGTACCTAAAAACGTTAAATAACATAAATTGAGTAGATTCCATATTAATATAAGACAAAATGCACCGAAAGACTAATTATATATAAAGGTGTAAAAACATAAAAAAATTTTACTTAACTGTGTATGTATATGTGTGTGTGTTTTTTTTTTAAATTTTATGAAAGATAGTATTTTCCTTTATTTCCTGTCATAAAAAGGTAGAGATGTCATTAGTGTAAAGTTTTTAAAGAAAAGAAGACCATAATATGTCCCAAACATCACATGTTAAACAGAAACTAATAAATTACAAGTTTTTCTGTTGTCTTTTTTTACCAAAAATGAATTTAAGTCTTGTATGAAAAAAAGAAAAGTTTAGAGACCTTAGCCTTGAATAGTTTGGAAAATTTACAAATTCCTTTTAGTTTTCAAAACTAGTCCAAATACATCAAAATCTTGTCATCATAATTATATTACAAGTATTCACTACAAGAAAAATAGAATATAGTGAGAGGAATTTGTTGGAATCCGTAGGCAAAAACAAAAATAAAATAAAAGTACGAAAATCCATCAACAGGATCTGCACATACTAGAAAAATCGATTAGATAGAAATTACCTCAATGTTTTTATTGTTCGGTGTGGAGGCGCTGCTTTTTACGCTTCGCCCTCTACTGGTATCCACGCGACGAACTCTTCTGCAAGCGATCGGGATGCTAGCCCCTTCTGTGTTCTGAAAACTGTTCAGAACTGATCCTGACTTTCTGGTAATCGGTCATGTTTCAGAGAGAGGAGGCTAGATACTATATTGTCGTTCTAGGGTTTGAGGTTTTGTTTTTCTTTTTTTCAGATAAAGGACGGCGACCAAGAAAAGGTTAACATAACATTTTATAGCTGTCAATATCAAAACCCTAACTGTCATAATCTCGTCCGTCTATTCCTATAATTATCCAACGGTTGGATAAGTAATATTAAGTAATTAATTTCATTTATTCGATTAAATAAAATTAATTACTTATTAACTTACCGGAAAATACAATATAGAATCTGATTCCCCTTTTGTATACGTTCAACGAATCTAGACACAATCTAGATTCATTGAACGTGGACATTATGCTCACAAGATCGTCTATGCGTGTGACCCTGTAGCTTCACTTAAGGTTGGCAGTGAATGAAAAATGTCCTAGACATTTATTCACAAAACACAAGCGGCTTCTACCAAGACATTATGCTTACCCAAGTTAAGTAAATGTAATAATAACCTAGTATCAGATTTAATATTTAGTCGTTTTGTCACACGATATCATTATTAAGTATAAGGCATGGACCAAGTCATCCTTATAAAACTTAATTAACCATTTACTTGATCACCAGGCAGACTGTTCCAACAAATAATATTAATAACACCTTATTAATACTTATTTAAGCATGGCCATGAATATTTTCCAATCTTCCTTATCAGGGGGCCCATGGATATCTCTCTCTAAAAAGAGATGGACAAATCCCTTTCACTATCTCCAATATTCAAGCCATGACAAGAAAATAAGCCAACCAATAGCTATAATGATCACCTAACTAAAAGTGACGTTTGACTATGTCAAAAAATATTTTCTCCCCATGCAAGAAACATTAGTAACATTAGGTCAAAGGACACCAAATATAAAACTGAGAAGAAATACTTATAACTTAAACCCATGCAATATTTCTTCTTCACTTTGGGTCATGTCCAATACAATATTCTCAATATGTATTTATGAATTGATTTTATATCTCATATTCATGATCAGTAAAACTTGACCATCAATCAACTTCACACTAGTTTACAAGATGTAATAAACTAGGGACAAATAAGAATAGTATTTTATTAGCTATAAGGGTTTTACTATCAAGTCACATACTTGATGACCAAGAGCATAAAATACAATTCAAAAATACATGCTCCATAAATCATAAATGTGAGTCAATTGGTCTTAGGGCATATACTAACAGAATTTGTGACCGACATGTGCTATTGCTAATGTTGCGACGGAATTGCGACATCATTGTGACAAAGTTAACCATTTAGAAAATTCGCGATAGATATGCGACCGGTGGATGATGTTATCACATAGATTCTTAAATTTGCGATAGAATAGTGACCGAAAATGGCGGTCGTATGTTTAATAAAATTGCGACAGTTCTCTATCGCAAATCGGTTGCTCATAGACGTAGATTAGGTTAGCCGCGACCGGCCTCTCCACAACATTTCTAAAATTACTTGCTCCTTCCTCCTTCCTCCTCTCTCCTTCCACCGTCCTCCTCCCTCTTCCTAAAACGTCCGCCGCCACCTCCGACGATGGCCTCTCTCTCTCTCTCTCTCTCTCTCTCTCTCTCTCTCTCTCTCTCTCTCTCTCTCTCTCTCTCTCTCTCTCAGTAGCATGCCAGCCCCCCCTCTGCTTTGTCGGAATGAGGTCCTCCTCCCTCTTTCTCAAACACCAACCGTCTTTGGTGTGTTGCCTCTGACGAGTCCGACCAGTGAGGTATACATTGCTAGTCTTTCTTTTTCTTTTTTACTTTTTTTCTTATTTCTTCCATTAATGCTCTACATAGATAGTTCATGAATAGATGTTAAGTTTCTAGGGAAGGCCTGATTGGAATGCCTCAATCATGTTATAGTAGGTGATAGCTCATTTTGCAATGATAATTTTATACTTTTATGATTCTTTTCTCCCTTAGTATGTATTTTTTTTCATGGAAAAAGTTGAATATTCATTTCATTTTGTGAAAGAAGTATTTGTTTTGTAAAGCAAAATGTTGCATTAATGATATAAAATACATAAAGGTTCAAAATACATTAACCACTAGTGCATATTATGACTTCTTTTGCTCAACTTGCTCCTTGTATAGCTCATCAAATTGTCTGTTTTTTTGTAGTGAGTGATGTGCAAGTCAATATTTTGATTACACAGATCAGATATAGAGCTGAGGACCTCTTAGAGCTTTCAAGCTAGATTGATTTCTTTGTAAATTTTTTTATGAATATATTAAGTTGGATTCTTGTTAAGAAATATGGTATTGAGAAAAGCTGCAATGCTTACTTTTCATTATCTGGTAAGTAAATTATATATAATTACAAAGTATGTAAGTGTACATAAGGAAAAGACTAATCTAGGGAATTTATAAATAATTACATTCCTAATTAGATGAAACTCTATTAGGTAATTAACACTATCAATGTTCTAATATTTCCATATCCAACAACCCCTTTGTATTACGGGTGATATAGTATACTATCTCAAATTTCAAATCTTTATATTAGGATTCACATCTATTCTCACAAATCATTCAACTTTTTCAAAACTCAAAAGAAAATTTTCAAAATTAAACTCTATCTAAAAACATATTAAAGCCTTTAAAGTTCTCTTCCTTCTGGGCTCTTGATAATTGCACATAAAAAAAATGGATTGATGAAAATGACGAAAGTAAAATTAATACGTAACAATAGAAAGTAAGAAAGTAAGAGTAATCTAGATGATAGGTGAAAGTAAGAGTAATCTAGATGATAGGTGGAGCAATGTTCGGGTATACGTCATAAAATTATACTACCTTCTTAGTGTAAAATTTTTCATATTTTAGACCTCAAATTTATATAAAAAAGTTATTAAATATAAAATGAATTATTCAGGAAAAAAGTATAAAAAATAATTAAAAATTATGATTCACTGAATTTTCATATTTAAATTTGAGGTCGCAAAAGTGAACGTCTGGCTCAAGTCTCATTGCTTATAATTTTATTAAACTGTACCATTTTAGGTCGGAAATATAAATTCTTTTAAATTTATACATATAGATTAATAATTTTAAAATCAATATATTTTAAAATTTAAATTCTCAAATTATTATTTTTCTTTTTCTTCACTTTCTCATAAGAGTTAAAGACTATGTAGTTCTAATGAAATAAATAAGGGTATATTTATAAAAAAAAAAAGTACATTATGTTTATAAAAAAAATATAATAAAGACTTATAGATTTGATTATTCTCAATAATTCTAAAAAAAATTTATATTTTTAAAAATTTATATTTTCGATCAGCGCTTTCAATTGGAAGCAAGTAGTACCAATCTTGTGTCTTTCATTTTAAATTAGAGCTGGCATTAAACAATATTAATGATGTCACACGCTTTCAATTGGAAGCAAGTAGTACCAATCTTGTGTCTTTCATTTTAAATTCCTTGTACAATTTGATACATATATATATATATATATGTATTGAAATCCCCTGTATAATTTGATATTAAATAATGCTGTAGGATGTTCTGCTCCCGCTCGATGAAAATGCTAGTAATTAGTTTCAACCTTATTATTGTATTATTGTTTTTAGTTGAATATGCATGATACTAATAAACATATCATATGAGGTCAAATAATATATTTAGCAAAAAAAAAATTAACTAATATAGATTTATAGATTTCTTAATCAAAGTAACGGAAAATTTCTAAAATACCTCCTTGTTATATATTTACTGTATATTTATATGTAAGTTGCATTATACCTTAGAAGTTATTTTTGTTTATTTTGTTTTTAAATCAAAATTAACATGCAAAAGGTGACTCGCCACTATTAAATTCTACAGGAATTGCTAAAAGAACTCATGTGCTAGTCGCATAGGATGATTTGGAAAGAAAAACATATCCATTTACACCATTCAATTCCACCAAAATATTTCTATGCTATTTATCATAAATTGTATTATACTTCGAAAATCATTTTTATTTTCTTTCTGAACCAACTTGAACTAAAATTTTGTATAAAAAAGGGATATGCTTACCTCAATATATATATGACATGCTACGTGAGTTTTTTCTGTAGACTCTCTCAAATTTAAAGGTTACAAATTACTTTTCTAACACCTAATTTTAATTCAAGGACAAAAATATAAAAGATAAAAAATAACTTCCGAAATATAATCAACTTAAGTAACTAGTATAGAGTATTTTGAAAAAAAATATTTTGAGACAGAAGAGACGACTAATTAATTAAATCCATTTAAGCATCATGCCATTTTTTGAATTCATTATCTATAAATGATAAGAAATGGAAATATTTTTAGATAAGAAAAGCAAAAATTGTCTTCGATAAAGAGGGGACCGCCTTCTTATATTTCTACATCTAGGATTCGACTTGTATCATGGATACTAATAGGAACTGAACCATTATGGGCGCCCTAATTGGTCATGGTCGTAAGCGTGGGGGGCTCAATTACACGGACTGTGCCTTCTTCTGCTACTGGATTTGGACTACCAACTTTTGCTGGGAGAAAAAGAAAAATAAAAAGAGTTATGGGTAATATAATGCTGAGAAGAGCTTAAGTTCTGATACCACGGTTAAGAATACTTGCTCTGGTGATTAACCCTTTTACATTAACATAAAACCTCTACAGAAAACTATTCAAAAGAGCAGAAGAACAAGAAATTACTATTCTATTATAAAAACCGGATGATGGAACCGGATAACTACTCTTAATTAAAGCTTTTCAAAATTGGATGAGAAGTCTAAAAAACAGACGTCCATTTCTTTTTTAAATACCTGTAAAACAGATAAACAAAATAGGATGAGCTTGGAAAAAATCGAACGTTCGATTTTTGCCGCAAGACAAAATTGGACGACCGAAAAAAAAACTGGAAGTCTAGTTATGAAAAACGGATGCCAAAATAGAAGAAAATGGACGACCGATTTTTGTGAAGGAAGGGAACAAAGATATTCGGACGATCAAAACGGATGAGAAATGGAAAAACCAGACGACCAGTTTTTCTCTGTATGTCAGAATCTCGATCAAACCTTCAGCAATGGATGAGTCTCAAACAACAATCTAAGCTCTCATTTTCGGTTCTCTCCTTGACAAACTATCCAAGCACGTGGTCAACCAACAATGGTGGCTAATGGCAGCAGTAACAGAAGAATTCACCGAGAAAAAACAGAAACAAGAATCTGCAAAGAAGAAGAAGAAAGAAAAGAAGAAGGCTTCACACAGAACAAACAGTCACGTCTCATTTGTTAGTAACAAGAAGGGATACGAGTATTTATAGAGTTTCTATGGTAGACATATTCAACCAAGAGAACGGTCATCTGGAAGGATCGTTCAATAATAGAACATCATGTTACCTGGAAGACCTTTTCAAAGAACAACAGCCAAGTCACCTGGGGAAGACTTAAGAGGATTCGACTATTTGCCAGCCCGGCCTGCCCGGCATCTTGGATCAGACATAAACTTATCCTATTGGGTTGTGAGGCTTAGTCCAACTCATCACAGGGATTAAAGAACATGGGCTGAGAAGAGAAAATGTGTGAACACTAGCCCAATTGGCCTACATATAATTTGCGGGGATTAATAAATATAACACCTGAATTTCATAAGTATAATACCGAATAGTCTTATTTCCAAAAGAATATTTCTTTTTATTTTTCTTTCTAGACAAAATGCTTTCAACTTCTTCAATCCAACAACAACAAATTCAAGTCATTCGGGGTTAAATTTTAATCAAATAAAGCTAGCATATTAATAATTTAGTACTTTAATTACAAATTTATCGGTTCATAAAAAGTAAAAAAAAAATCGAGCTTTTAAACTTTTGAAACTTCTCAAAATCTCCATATGAAACCCTTATAAAAAAAATAAGGGAATTTCCAGTCAAGCCCTTATATAACAAACATAAGGGATTGATCGAAAATTCCATTATGGTTTATTAGGGGATGGGTGTTTGCCCTCTTATGAAAATGGTCAAATATACGGGTCTTACTTGTCAAATTCAGATTTTTTACTCATTTCATTAGGAGAATTATAAAAAGTTACATATTAGTTATTTTTCAAAAAAGAAAAAATCAAATTTTTTGTCAATTTTACCTCATTTTATCCTCCATAACCTCTTTATCATCACTCATATTTATTCTTCTTCTTGTTTTTTGTTAAAATCTTAAAAAATATAAATTTTGTAGAGAAAAATTTGAGAGTATTTTGTCTAGAAAAAGAAAGTAAGAAGACAATTTTAAGAAAAGTAGAACTACCCGTTATTATACTTATGTAGTTCAAGCATTATGTTTATTAATTCCAATACTTTGCTTGCTTCTTCACTTTTCATAATGAGAAAAGAAAAGACAGAGCGATCATTACGTGAAGGAAGGAAGCTCTAGACTTTTCTTCCACTACCTCTCCCACTACACTACTACGACACTCCAAACTCTATAATATCTGTAGGTCTTTTTGGGCTTATTTTCACACATTTTCAATTTTATTTTTCAGCCCAAATTATTCTCTGTGATGATAATTGGACTGGGCCTCACAACTTGCTACCCTAATTTTGGAGGCAGCCTCTTCTTCTTTCCTCTCTTCTTCTTCTCTGCAGCACCTTCTCCTATTGTTTGTTGCTTGTTCTTTGTGACTTCTCTTCTTGCTTGACCGCCGCTTGTCTACTCTTGTATGACTGTGAGCTTGGTTTGTTTGAAAAGGAGAGAATTGAGAGTGAGAGTTTAAATCTTCTTGTGTGTGAAAGGCTAGTCCAAAGTTCCGAGGGACTCTCTGTTAACTCTTTGTTACACTTAGAAACCGGACGACCCATTCCTGAGTAATAAACTGTTTTGGTCATCTGCTTTCTTGGAGTACCCCATTTTGTACTAAAACCGGTCATCCGGTTTTGAGGAGATCGTCCTATTTCTGCATCCGGTTTTACAGAAGTCTTGTTTTTGGCAAAAATCCGTCGTTCGATTTTCACCTCCCTGGTCCGGTTTGGTCGTTCGATTTTCTCGGCTTGACTTCTACTGCATCATCCTTTTTTCGCTGCTCATCCAGTTTGCTGTATCGCCTTCCCGAAGCTTCAGGTAAGCTCAACCGAGCTTCTCTTTCTTTTCTTACTAACTGTTTTCTGTTGCAGCTTTGGTGGTGGAGCTTTTGCGCTCTGCGATTGCTCCAGCCGGAGAAGAAGACGGAAGAAGAAGATCCTGAGAAAGAAGACATTATGTAATAGACTTGGTTTATTTTAGCTTGTCTTCTTTTTCTATTTTTGGATCTGTAATAGTAAATAGGAAAATTGTAATAATAAATAAGGACCGTAAATCTTCAGATCCGCACAACAATATCAAAAACAATATCAAATGGGGATTAGTTTTTCATTTTCTTTCCTACCAAATGGTAAATACAAACTCGTGATCGTGAACAAACAAAAGTGAGGGAATTAGAATTTACTCCCTTAATCACCCTTTAGGGAACAATTCCTTTTCTCACTTTTAGAACCCGAGCGATTTCTAAAACAATTTATCATCGACCAGTGGCTTTATCAACTAAAATTTTCCATACAAATAACTAACATATCCACTATAAAAGCAAATTAATTTGGGTAGTGAAAACAATATTTGATATCAACTTCAAGTACTATTGTATCTAATCCCTTCACCTTTTTTTTTATTTCTCTTTCCATTCACGTATTTGGTATTTAAATTAAAAGTAGAAATGGTCTTTTCACAAGAAAGTCCATTTCACAAAAAAGTTGAAAAGACCTTTCCATACTAAAATTTCACCTATATAAGTGGGAATCATTTTTAAAAATATTAAACTATTATCCCTTCAATATGTTACATATATTACGCTCAATTAATTTTTCATATCGTACTCTCTTTTATTTTGATATTTAAAAAGAGTTATTTTATGATTATTTTGAGTGATATATTAATATTTACACTTAATAAAATATTTATTGCTTTTTGGAGCTTTAATATGTGTTAAGGATGAAAAATTGCATTATACTATATAAGGCATTTAGGTCATATTATATATATATATATATATATAATTCCATTACCTTTCGATATAAAATCATAATTTAAAAAAAAAAAAATTATCATTTCATTCCACATTTCTTTCAAAACATTACAATGAAAAAATGATTCCATTATATTTTGAATGAACAAAAATTTCAAATGTTTAATGATTGCGTTTCATAATATTATTTTAGTATATCAAACATGGACTAATTTAGAAGCTGTATTACACTGTGACCACTTATTAACTCATCTTATTCGGATACCAACCAACTGCATGAAACCTCAATCATTATAGTAATATATACTATAACTGAAAAGTGTAGCATGGTCCCTTATATCTTTCTGGTTCTGCTAGGTTATGGACCGCATTGCCTTCTTTCTTTCCTTTTTTTTTTTTTTTAATTGTATTTTATATATTTGGTACCATAGTTCGAACCAGGTATTTTTTTAATTAATAAATACTACTTTTGTTTTGAACTATTTAATTCTCAAATTTTCACACATTTTCTTCTTTTGAATTATTTTTTTGGCCAAACTATGTGATATTGTTAAATTGTTTTGTATTTGTAATATGAACTGAATTCTAACTCCGGCGGATTTATAAAGCTGTCCATTTGCAATGAGATTGATTTTATAAAGGTTTGTGCTAAAAACAGAGGGCTAGGCCCTAATCCAGAGCCCACCACTGATCTTGTTGGGGATGCGGTGGCCCACAACCACTCGATATGCATTCCAAATAAATCCCTTGTTAGGTTTTGGTTTTCCTTATTTCGAACCTCTTAACTTTTTCTTTTATTTTTTTTATTTTCTAAACTTGGTAAGGAGACATTCGATCAACATTAACCACGTAAATTCTTATTGGTCCTTTGGTTTTTACAACTTTCATTTTTAGTAATTTATATAAGACATAAACTTTCATTGCAAAAGGATACTGTTACAACTCAACAATAAGTGTGGCAAATTCGTGACAAGATAATAGTAGTTACATGCTAAGAAATTTTAGATTCCAATATCTCTTAATATATAAAAAAATTTTAAAAATTCAACAAGATTGATATATATAGATATATATACATATATATATTTGGTACACGGATAGAGGATCTTAAGGAATTAAGGCTGAAGTTGAATAGTAATTTATTTTAAGTATTTTATATATTTTTCTCTGAATTTTATAAAACATAGATTAGTTACGATAAAATGTATAACATTTAGATTAGAAAAATAGAGAAAATTGTAAAATAAATTGATGCTCAAGTTCAGCTGAACACTTTTTGTCTAGTAGTACAAAGCACTTTTACTATTACTTTGGTTCAAAAATATAAGTATTTTCATAGGCTTCCTAAAAAATGAAAATTTTATAGGCAAATAGGCTTATATTTATGTTGATATTAGACACCTCCACTCACAAGTAGGGCTGTAAACGGGGCGGGTCTTACCCGTACCCGCACGGGTCGAACCCGTTTTTAGCGGGTAAGGTTCAAATTTTATATCCGCGGACCCGTATCCATACCCGTACCCATATTTATACTGCTATATGGGTCCGGGTAAGGTATGGTGATACCCAGACCCGTATACCCGTATTAATAAAATAATAATATATTTTATATATTATATTATATTAATATATAATTTATAATTTTTTTAACATATTATTTTATTTTACAATTATCTTTAACCCTACCTAACCTACTACCTCTACCTACCAAACAACTACAGTCAAATCAAATCACATCACACAGTCATAGACTCATACTACTATACTACTCACTCACCTCACCTCACCTCACTCACTCCTCGCCTCTCCTCTCATTTCATTTCAGCTCTCTGTTTCTCTCTCTCTCTCTCTCCTCACAGAGTCACAGACTGTTCACACACACACAATCACAATTTTTGCTTCAAGTTCATCTACCGGCGACGCCATTGTTGCCGCCGTTCACTCATCTTCATCACTTTCCCAGTCCTGCGCACAGTCATCTTCAGCTCAGACTCTCTCCCCTCACTGTCATCTTCTTCATCTCATCTTCTACCGCCACCGCCGGTCCGCTGCTGCCGCCGTCTGTTTGAAAGTAAGTCCTTTGCTTTAAGTAGTTGTTGATGAGATTTTTGTGTCATTTTCTTGTTGTTTTGTTTGTTTATAGTTTTCTTGCTGTGGAATTTGAAATGGGATCTAGGGAAATTTGTTTGCACTGTTTATGTATCAGCAGCAAGAATGTTGTAATTTCTACTTTGTTTCTGTTGCTGTGTTTCATAGTCTGGGCAGGGGACAATGTTTACAATAATGAAATGATATTTTGTTGTACTAAAATCTCTTTGTTTGAGTTCTACTTTTGCTTTTCTATCAGCCTTTTCTAACAAAGATGCAAATATGATATCTGTTAAAAAGCAATCCTTAGCTGTTACATTTTTGTAAAGAAGTGGTAGTTTAATGGTGAGGACTTCCATTAGGTCACTGGTCGAGAGGAGACTTTTGGTTTTACCTCTGGAGACTTCTTTAATAGCTTATGGTTCTTGGTTATGCAGCCAAGGCAGCTGATTCTAAGGTTAGGGTTGGTTTCTTTACATTGATATGATATGTAAGTACGACTGCTACTTTCGACAATGAATGAAAGGCATCAATTAACCTAATTCTCTTTTTTCCCATTGATTTGGTTGCATCCTTTATATTTGATTCTGACAAACAGAAATTGAGATTTTCCTGATAATTGTAATTTCATTTGTTGGTTGATTATTATTGTCTAGTTTGTGAAAGTAGTAAGAATAAGGATGGATATGAGGCTTATGGTTCTTGGTTATGCAGCCAAGGCAGCTGATTCTTCTCTTGTTTGGTGGTGAAACTCTTGTTGTTTACTTCGTTCTGTGTGAATATGCATCATGACTGCTTAGCTTATGGAGGTTGAAAGCAAAACCATGCTGTGATTAATGTTCTAGTGGCATCTGATCTGCTGCATTGTGATTTGTTGGGTGTAGTCCTTTGAATTGTTTCAAGCAGCTGGTTTTTGAAGTTTATGGTGCGTCTAGTCACTGAGGTATGTGTTCCATTTGAGCTGCAGCAGTATAAGAGCAGGATTAGACAATTGTTTAAGTACCGGTTATAATATTATCTTTTATGAAAAGGGTACTCACATTTGTTATCTTTTACAATGTCAAGTGAAGTTTGGTGATTTAGATATCAGTTTGTATTATACTAGTCCAAGTACTGTTTTTCTTTTTTTTTTTTTACTTTTGGAAAATACATATTCTATTTCATTCCAATAATTCAAAAAAATGAGAACATAATCACTTAAGTAATGAAAGGATACAATGATACTTCTAAAAGCATAACGAAGCCTATGAATTAGAATCTAAAGTGAGTTTTGCTTTATCATTTAGGAATTAGGATGTCCGGTACAATACCCACTCAAAGTTCCAAGGCATCTACTGCTGCTACTGATGATATGGAAATAACTAATTACAATGAATTGAATGTCGAAGAAAACCTAGAAGACCAAGCGGCTGCGGATCCCTCAAAGTTAAAAAAAAAATTAACTTCGGATGTATGGAAAGAAATGTCAAGGCTGACGGATCCTGATGGAAGTACTAAAGCTCAGTGTATTTGGTGCAAGAAAAAACTTGTTAGCGCAGGTAAAGCGGGGACTACTCATTTGACAAAACATTTGAAAGTTTGTGTTGCTAGAAAACTTCGGTGCACAGGGCAGCAACAAATCCAACATTCAATAAGTAATTTGACAGGTAACATTGAACTTAGTAATTTCAAATTTGATCAAGAAAAGAGTAGGAGGGCTTTGGCAAAAATGATAATCAAGCACAATTATCCTTTCAATATGTGTGAGCATGAATTGTTTGAGAAGTTTTGCAACAGTTTGAATCCTAACTTTAAGCTTGTTTCTAGAAATACAATTAGGACGGAAGTGATGTTAGTGCATAAGGAAGAGAAAATGAGATTGTATGAATTCTTGGATGGTCTTGATTGTAGAATCACATTAACAACTGATATTTGGACTTCAGAACATGCTAATATTGCATATACTTGTCTTACTGCTCATTTTGTTGATGACAATTGGGAATTGAAAAAGAAAATTCTTGCATATAGACATATTCCTTATCCTCATGACGGTGAAACATTATTTTGATTCATCAATGATCTCATATTAGAATGGAATTTGGACAAAAAATTGTTTTGTATGGTTGTGGATAATGCATCATCAAATGATTCAATGGTTAGACATTTGAAATCTTGGTTGGTTGAGAAAGCATGGCTTCCCCTTTGTGGTGATTTATTTCATGTTCGTTGTAGTGCACATATTCTTAATTTGATTGTGCAAGATGGTTTGGCTGTTTTGGGAGATGTGATTTTGAAGATTCGAAAAACATGCAAGTATTTGAAAAAAATCTACTTATGCTTCTTAAAAATTTGAGTGTGCTTTACAACAATGCAAATTAAAAAGCAAGAAGAAAGTTGCTTTGGATGTACAAACTAGATGGAATTCTACATATTTGATGCTTGAATCTGCATTACCTGTTAAGGAAGCATTTAACCGTCTTGCACAAATTGATAGAAATTATAAGTTTTGTCCAAGTGATGATGAATGGAAAGTAGCTGATGTGATTCATGGATGTTTGAAGATATTTTATGATTGTACTAATCATTTTAGCGGTAGAAATTTTCCAACTTCAAATGTCTTCTTCCCTGATGTGTGTAAAATCCAACTTAAGTTGAGGGAATGGGAAAATAGTCAACATGATTTTCTTAAAGGTATGGTTGGTCCTATGAAGCAAAAGTTTGAAAAATATTGGGAGGAATCATGTTTGGTTTTAGGAATTGCTGTTGTGTTTGATCCCAGGTTTAAAATGAATTTGGTGGAGTTTTATTATGATGCCATTTATGGTAGTGATGCTTATCATTATGTTGAAAGAGTTAAGAATGTGTTTCAAGATTTGTACATTGAATATGGTGGGCAAGTAAGTTATGTTAGCAATAATTTCTATCCCATATCTGGTGGAGGAACATCGGAAGATGATTATTCTGCTTTTGATGAATGGTATAAGACGAATAAGTCCACTACTATTCGTATGTACCAAAAGAGTGAAATAGAGCATTATTTAGAAGAGCCTGTGTTTCCTAGAAATGAGAAGTTTAATATTTTGAATTGGTGGAAAGAAAACTCTCCAAAGTATCCTATCATAGGAAAGATGGCACATGATATTTTAGTTGCATCGGAGTCTGCATTTAGTGTTGGGGGAAGAGTGGTTGATGAGACACGTGCATCATTACTTCCCGAAATGGTTGAGGCATTGGTAACTACAGCGGATTGGATTGAACTTTCACCGAATAAAAGTAAGTACTTTGTTTTTTTATTCTAATTTCGTTTTTCTTCCTCTTATATTAGTTAACTTCTATTTTGTTTCTAGAGTATGTGTTTGATGACAACGATATTGTTGAGAGTTCTTCCATCCCTTCAGTTGCATTTGCAGAGAAAAATTGATGTGAGTTTTTTTTATCTTTAGTTACATTTTTATAATTATCTCTATTTTACATACACTTATACAATTATAATATATACTCACTTCAATATTTCTTTTGTAGGAGACAAATAGGAGCAAGCGGTATCCAAAATCCAAATGCTTTGATTAATGTATTTTATTGAACTAGAACTTTTATTTTTATTCGATTAATGTACTATGACGATTTTGTGTATATTTGAACTTTTAATTATGTGAATTAGAGATGTTAAATGATTTTATTTATTGAAAGAAATGTTAAGGAGATCATGTTAAAATTTTTATTTTTTGAATTATACATTGTTTTACATATTTTTGTTTACCAGGGAAATAAAATAGAAAAATATCATACGGGTACGGGTATACCCGTACCCTACCTTGGACCCTGGAGGGTCGGGTCTGGGTCTAGAATTTTATACCCTGGAGGGTACGGGTCCGGGTCTGGGGGTACCCTGAGGGTCTGGACCCGTTTACAGACAAAACATAAAATCCAAACTCAATCAAGTATAAAATGTACTTTAATTAGTTTAAAAGTTACTTCATTATTAGAATAATTAATTCTTGTATTTGATTAATTATGAATGTGAGTAATCACTTCTTCAATTTTTAAATTCTTTTGTTTTTGTTAATATTTATGTTATGAGAAATGAATCTAATCTTCGGTATTCGAAAAAATAAATACATGTTTTGGAAGAGAGTTCTCCTTGATTAAAGATAGTATTGTGGTTCTTTCCAAAGAATTTTAAATAAAATATTAATAAATATTTTTCTAAATGGATAAAGTACGTGTTTATGCATTATTTATTCATAATTTTTTTATTAACTTATTTATTCCTCGTACCTTTTAATTTTTTTTCTAAACCTCAATAAAGTAATATAGGGATAAAAATAATATAATATGTTCACCTTTTCTAAAAAATAATATATTCGATTATTTATCTTTTATTAATAATATTTCTTTCTCTTATATGCACACATTCATTAATGTACATGGAATTTTTTAAAACATAGCTTAGTATTATATTTGAAAGAATGTCAAATTAACGAGCATAATCTAAAAATATATAATTAAAACCCTTCTAAAATGATAGTGTAATCACAAACATGTGATTTATCCTTTGGTATATTTTTTTTAAAAATTAACATGTCTCATAGAATATGAGATATTTAAATATATTTTAAAAAATATCATGTATTTTTTTATATGTTTTTAGGCCGATTTTTCTAAAAAAGTCAAAATAATATGACTTGTGATACGCAAATGCGGCATGTTTGGAAGTACAGGAGAACGTACGACTGGATTACCTCCTTTTCAGGGAGAACTAATGCTTGTTGGGTATTTTGGTTTTACACTGCTTCACACCCGAAGAGAAGATAGCCAAAATGAATTTCTGACTCCATCATCTCTTCTAAATTTATGTTCCATATCTTCTTGTCATTTCTCCCCACACCTCTCTCAAAATAAAATTATATTAAATTTGTTTGAACAGCCGTAGAAATAAAAGAAGAAATCGCCTACATCCACAATTATTTTTTTACATGTTAAAAGAACATAAATAACCAATTTTACATTATTAGGATTTATTGTTCTACGAATTATATTCATGTTATTACTTTACTTTCTTAACAATCAAAGAATGTTCAAGTGGTCTAATATATTCTTAGATACAATTTCTATAAACTTTCTAATATACACAATTTATAATAATTTTAATAGATAAATATTAAAAGAAAATTACTATCAAATAAAATATATTAAAAAATATAACAGAAGATCTACTAAATGATTCTGATGATAAATGATTATGATGATAGGTGATTCTATTTCTCATTTTTTAAAGGGTAAAATCCTCGGAAAGGGTTAATTATTACCCCTTTTTCCTATAAGAAAATATGTTTTTGGCCTTTCTTGCAATTCCCTTCAATTATTTGCAGAAAATTCTTAAAATAAAATGAGAGAAAACCAAACGATACTCATTGCATGTGGCGAAGATATTGTTCCCCAACATTCAAATAATTAACCCTAAAAGACAGTTATCATCTTTCAGAAAAAAGAAAACAAACTTATCAAGATAACAATAATTTGGTGCCCACCGTTCAAAAAATTTACCCAAATAAAGAAGAAAAAAAATGCTAAAATTAGACAAACTTCGTCACTTTATTCTATAATTTTTTTTAATTATTACATAGTCCCTAAAGATATTTTTATTTATGGTTTAACTATCTCCAATCATAAATACAAAGAGTTCTAAATTTGTGCATAAGAATTAAAAACCTTAAAATCAAGAAGATTATTGAATTAAAATATCTTTTATACTTTTACTAAATAAGAAGAGAAATAATTGATAATAAAAATTTAATAAATATATAAAGATATAATTATAGATGGAAGAAATTTAATAAATATTTATTGACAAGTGTAAAATTCTTTATAAATTAAGACAAGTGGATCCTAATAGGAACAATTTTTGCAATTTTTAAGAAAAAAAATAAGAATAGGAGGAAGAAAAAGAATACGCATATATGGCCCATATCACACAAAAAGCCAACAATCACATTCACAAGTTACAAAAGTTGATTCAATTCTGATTCACAATCACACAAATAATTCACATCACAAAGCCAACAGACCACATCACATGGAACGGAAGATGGAACTCGGAATGATTCAAAGACATAACAGAGGATCTGCAAATCTGAATTTGGAGACTTCATAATCCCCCACAATTTAATAATACTACTATACGGCAGCAAATCAAACACTAATTTATGCAAACAATAATTGAGCATCTAACTAAGTAGAGATAGATACAACATGAATGAATTTCCCATCTGGATTTTCAATCTTCCCAACAATTTCAAGCAGCAGGCATAGATTTTCCTGTTGGTGAAGTCCAAACGATGTCCTTAAGTGCAGGTCTCAGTTCTTTACTGCAGAATTGATTATATTCAAGAGTATCCCCGCTGGATTTTTTCACTTCAACGACCAGAAATGAAGAAGTTACTGCGAAGATATCTGCAGCAATTCCTAGCTTACCTTTTCTACCATTTTCAAGTCCCTGTAATCTGACACTGGAATCACTTTTCTTGATAGTGAAATTCTTGGTTTTAGCTACCTCTTCCAGTGTAGAAATCACGCTACTGGCAGGTTTTGTAGTAGCAAATCTCAGCTCTTCTTTCTCCTCCCTTTTCTTCTCTTCAAACAGGGGTGATAAATCGAAACCTTCAGACAAAGAAATTATATGAAATGCGTTTAATGTCTCTGTTTCCTTGCAGCCCCCCTTTGCTGCAAATTCTTGCTCCTCTTTAGTCCTCAAGCTTTTTGGTACTGATTTTTTAAACCAAGGGCTGTCCATGATTTTTGCAGCTGTGATTCTCGTGCTTGGATTTGGATCCAACATTTTAGTAATTAATTTCCGAGCTTCTGATGAAAACCATGGTGGGCACTTGAAATCTCCCCTGTAAATTTTTCTATACATAGCAACAAGATTATCATCTTGGAAGGGTAAATATCCAGCCAAAAGCACAAATAGAATGACTCCACAAGACCATATATCGGCTTTAGCTCCATCGTACCCTTTCTTCCCAATTACCTCAGGAGAAACATATGCCGGCGTCCCACAAGTTGTGTGCAGAAGCCCATCTTGCCGAAGGTGATCTGAAAAGGCACTGAGTCCAAAATCAGTAACCTTCAAATTGCCTTCTTCATCTAGCAATAGATTTTCAGGTTTTAAGTCCCGATGATAAACGCCGCGGCTATGGCAGAAATCAATAGCCGAGATCAATTGCTGGAAATAATTCCTAGCAACATCTTCACGGAGACGGCCTTTTGAAATCTTAGCGAACAATTCTCCACCACGAATTAACTCCATCGCGAAATAGATTTTGGATTTGCTAGCCATAACCTCGTGCAATTCAACAATATTTGGATGCTCAACCATCTTCATAACGGAGATTTCTCTCTTGATTTGTTCCATCATTCCAACTTTAATCACTTTCTCTTTCCCTACGACTTTCATAGCCACGCTTTTCCCCGTTTGCAAGTGTTTCGCTAAATACACTTTTGCAAACGTTCCATGGCCTAAAAGTCGACCCAGTTCGTACTTCCCATGAAGCACCCCACATTTTTCTTCAGGTGCCATTGACATAACTTTCTTCAAAAACAAAAAAAGTAAACAGAAACAGAAAACTCAAAGAGACTTTTGGTTCGAGAATTTATGCGGATTAACGGCAGGTAAAAATTTTTTGGGCTAAAACAAAGATGAAAAGGATCACCCGTCCTCGACGTGTTTCCGGTGACAAGTCCTGCCGCCGGTGGGTTTCTGGGCCCTCCCGCCTTCCAAAAAAGGGTTAGAAAGCGGACTTTTTCTCATCTCTCTGCATTCCCTAGCGGGGATCTCTATTTTGACAGATGAAGAGAGAGAAAAAATTTATAGAGAGAGAAAACCGACTTCTCTCTAGGGTTTGCAAAATCAACGATTTCTTGGAAGTGTTTTTAGTTCTCCGTTCTTCTCTGCTTGGCTGCCCAAGCTTATCATTTTATAGTCGGCGAGAGGGTAAATTCGTCATTTAAAAGTATATCAAGCTCTTTCAATCTGACGGCTGTGGAGGGGGTTTTTAGGGTTTCGTGGCGAGATCGTAAAGGGAAGTAACGGAATCATTTGGATTTAGCGAGTGAATGATTGGGGACTTAGCACGTGCGACACACACATGTGGGGGAAGGTTTTACAATAGGATCGTCGCCGTCGCCGTCGTCGTTTTGAAGGTTGGAGAATGAGTGATGGGAAAGGGTGGGTGACCCGCCAGCCTTCATTTAGAGAAGTAGTTTCGCGGAATGACTATCTTGTCCTGATGGGCGAGTTGCCGCATTTGGCTACATTCGCCACGGACTTGATTGGGTCGGGGTAATTGTGAAATTTGCGTGATTTTCTGGACAAACTCTCTTGATATATATATATATATATATAAAAGGTTGAGTTATATATGGGGACTCAATCAATGAAAAGTAAAATTGGCATAAGTTTTCTGGATTGGTAAAACGTTTTTATAAGGTAGAAAAGATCGTTCTGTTCTTATTTTGATCTAAGAAAATTTATTCAATGTTACTGTAATTTAGTATTAAAAAAGTTGTACTTTCTTAAAATATTATTTTACGTGTCTAATTCTTATTTTATATATATTTTTTAAGATCATAATATTTTCACTAAATATTTTTTACTAGTTTAATTCTCCTAATAAATGATATTATTCTCTCAATATATGACAACAATCGAGAAGAAACTCGCAAAATCAAATTTTAAAAGGATTTTTAAACTTTTTACGATATAATCATTGTTTATTTATTTATTTTGTTGAAATTAGTAATAGTGAATATAAACGATAAAGATATATTGATAATTTATAAAAAATGGAGGAATGAAATTATAATTTGAACAAATTTCAAAGGAAAGAATGTAATTAGCTCTAAAATTTAATATAAATTTTATTCTTAATAACATAAATAAATAAACATAATTTTTAAAAATCTATACGATATTTTTTTAAAATTTAATCTTTCTCAACTATTTTTAAACTATAAGTCAATATAATGTTCAAAAATAAATTATTTTAAGTAATTAAATTTTCACAGATGAAATGTCAAAATAATAAAGCTGGGTACAATGAAAAATATCAATTAAAAAATAAAATTGTTATGAAACTTGCTGTCGCAACTTCGTAGTGATCAATATAGAATATAAAGTATAAAGAGATAATATAAAGAGAAATATAAAGAATTATAACAAGTATGTATAGTGAAGAAAAAAAGACATAAGGAAGAAAGTAAAGAAATTTTATTGATTTCTGTTTGAGGTATGATTATTTATAATGTTTAGGGGATACAAAAAATAGAGATGGAATAGAGAAGTATATTATCTCATACGTAAGATAAGATTAAAACTCTATCATTATCTCTTCAAGATATCTATAGCTTTATAATATCTATGTCTGAAGAATATCTCTCTCCTCAGAATTTCTATATTTTTAGAATATCGATCTCTTTAGCAAATATACTTTATGTTAGATATTCTTATCTCTTATGAACGTGCACAAATATTATTTAATTTATAACATTCCCCTCAGATGTCCATTACATAGAAAATACGCCTTATTAAAACTTTACTAGATAAAAATTAGTGAAAAAACTCTAGTAAAGGAAAAAAAATTGCACTATTCTCTATGTTAAATATTATTCCCATTGATAAGTAAATCACTTGAGATTTCTATGCCAGTGCATATAAAAACTATCTCAAGTTTTACTATTACTAATGTCTTAGTGGATATATCTTCATGATTTAAATGATCGAACTTGTTTGTACATCATTGTTGTATGTATTCTTAAGCTCATAAACAGATATCTTTATTTTATATCCTTTCGTATATCCTCAAACTTTATTCATAGAATGATATAATTGAAATTTCATCTACGAGGATATATAAATATCTCACCTACGAGGATATATAATAATTCATTCATCTTAATTACGCATATTTTAGCGAGCCATCATAATTAATTATTTTCTTCAAAACAAATTAAAAAGTAGCCACTATATATATATATATATCAATATACACAATCATAGTGTATGTGAATGCATGATATGATTTGTGTAGATCATGTAAATAATCAATATTTTATATATCCATCTTTTCAGTTGGATTGTTTTTCAAAATTCGAAATAATCATATTTGAAGGAGATATCAAATAATAAGTTCAATGTATACTTCAAAGGCATTAACTAGAGAAGAACTATAATAACCATCTACTTATATGAAACAAATATATTCATACACTAGATTTGTAGAACATGGTGCTTCAAGACCAAAGTGCTCTTCAATATTCTTTCATAAAAGATCTTCATTAATATCTAATGATTCAATGACTTGAAATAGTACTAATGTGCCATGTCCATGTAGAACATTTTCAAAATGTTCAATTTATGAATAAAGACAAAAGTTTGATTTCAGAACTCTTGATCATCATACTTGCCATTGTTTATTCTTCTAAAATAACATTTGTTCATAAAATCCTCCTCCTTTTAAATGATAATTTTCTTTAGAATAAAGTGCTAGTCACGTTTCAGGCATAATTCAAAATTATAAGTAATATTTTGTCCTTCTAGGACATCTACTCAAATAAGAGTATCTATTAGAAACTCTCACAAACTTGGCAAAAGCATATAAAATACTTGATTCACAATTATTTGCACATGGCATCTTGTGAACTTTTAGTTCACTTGTTCTTGTGGGTAGAATACTCATATAATATCATTTTTCTATTGCTGCCTTTCTCCCTTAATATGGGGCACACTAGTTCTTCAAGTAATATATATGTCAAATATAATTAACCAAGACGAGTAAATATTTCCTCATACATAGACATACTCGATCTTCTCATCATCATTTTCAATGATGATTCATTAAGACAGTTACATTATGTTCTTCTAAAACAATTTTCTTATATGCTTCACGCATATTAAGTCCAACAGAGACTTTATATAAATATGTTATTAAATGATAACATAGACAAATGTATACCAAGTGTCTTGTGCGCTATTACGAAAACTAATCATATTCGCCACCAAAAATATTTCTTCTAAGTAATACCATGGCTTTACGAAGAGTTTTAGACATATTCATTTCGTAGTTCGCATATCATAAATATTCCTAATATCCTTTTGGGATTGCACTTCATGTGTGTAATTCCTTCTAGGAATTATGTACACGTCACGTGTACTTAATTGTCCAGACTAGCTTTCGTACTTCTATGAAAACTCTATTATTTTAGTTTGCAAACTTTGATTTTAAATCCTCATTATAATTATACGCATCAATACAATAGACATTTTGTACTTTTGTAATTCCATTTCTCAATCATAACCTATTGTACTGCGATCTCATAATAGCATCGTTTTTCAAGTTCCTGAATTTATTCTAGAAATAATACATTGGTCATGTTTGAAAAATTCTTCTGGAATTTTATTTCCTCAACTTTTAATATCACCATCTAAACATTTGCTCTTTTCATATGCAAGGAGTTTATGTTCATGGAATAGACTTATCTATGACAATTTAGTTATGTGTCAAATATATTAATTGTGGTATATTGTCCTTCAAGGCATCAAATGTATTAGGAGTATTATTGGTAAGATGTTGAGCAATAAACATGTTTGGTTATATTCTTTTGAACTTCCGGTTCAAATGTTATTTGATTATTAGAATGAGGCAAATAAATTCATCCAATTACATGTTTTCTCCTCTAAATGTTAGGATATTCAAAATAAAAAGAAAAATTGAATATATATTTTGATATTCTTTTCCCAATGTGTATAAGCACATCTATCTTTTTGTAGAATAATGAAAATAATAGCGTACTTTTAATTCACAAATGGAGAATACATGGTTTTTGACCACATTGCAAAGAGAAGAATGTATAATTTATTGGCAAAATTACGAAATAATTGCTGCTACATTTGTAATAATACATTTATGGTCTACATTACCATTTAGTAGTATGAACATATTCAACACTAATCTCAATAGATAAATATTAAAACGAGTATAATTAGGATAAATTATGCCTTTGGGAGAATTTAAAGTATGAGCTCATCGTTAAGACATCGTAAACTGCAAGGTTACTACCCGAGATTTGCATACAATTATCTCTTTCATGCATCTTATTAACACTTTTGTATTCATCCCAAAGTAACACATTCAACACTAAAGTAATACTGGTGATATTTGTAAAATAATTTACATTTCAAATTAGTAGCACATGGAATTCATCGAATTAGAGAACTGTTTCCATATTATATTATGAATTCCTAAATATTCTTCGTATTTGAATGATCTGGGATGGTCTTACCGGCCATGCCAATAATAAATTGTTTTAATCAATAAATTTATGGTTTATTGAGTAGGTATATCTCAATTTCATATATTTGGTGTAATGTAAATTACAAGGAAATAAATTGTAGTATTTGTTTCATAGAACAATAATAGTAATGCATACTTCTTATCAACTATCTAAAGATAATGAAAAATATCACCAATAAAAGTAATATTCTTAGACACTTTATCGAGAAGAATGCATTACATATTTAGTATTTTCGCATAAGAACACTTACTCTGGAGTTTTAATTGACTAACTCTTTTGCAATTTTAATCAATCAATTCTTCTAGAACTTTTATACTACTATATACTTTTGGACATTTATGTAACATGTCCTCATTCACCATTCTTAATTAGAGATATTCTATCTCACTATAATACAATATAAAATACTAATTAAACTTTAAATCTAAGGAATGCAAAGAAAATAGTTTGATCTATTAATAAATATTTAACCATAAAAGATGTTAATAAAAAATTATTTGGATATTTTTGAATAATTTGACATCATTTACATGTTTCATTTTGATGTCATTAATAATAGCATTATAGTATGCATAGCATAATTTTGGGAGTAAACAATACTTTTATCTTCATTTTTCAGATGATGCTTAATTTCAAAAGATGTACTTCATATATGAATCGATTCGCACTGATAACTATTTTTATGAAGTGTTGTAATAGATTCTCTTTCCCTTTCTCACTGAGTTTATTGAGGCATTGCAATAACTATAAGTAATATTTATACTACAGTTGTGGTAACGACCAAAATCTATTTTACAAATAAATTATAAATTTAATGCATTCACTTCATAGAATGACATAAAATCTATTGGTTGATCAGTATCAAATTCTTCATCAATGACTCAATTTGCGTTTAGTTTCAAGAAGATATGAACTAATTTAACAAAACGTTATAAAACATCTTTTCTTATGCTGCTGCATGAGCATATTTAAGACATGACAAGGGTAGAATATTTTTCCTATCACGCTGCCAATAATATTTTCTCCCTAGATTTTGATTGAGAACAAATTCTAAATGTGACATAAGCATGCTATTGATAAATATAAAGCTTTTAGCCATAAGTACAACTAAACACAACTAGTATTTGAATAATAACCAGCTTCTGGTGGTTGTGTATAGTCGATCTAAAACTGTATAACAACCAACTTCTGGTAGTTTCATGGTTGATCTAAACTTTTCCAATGCATGTGGCTTTGATTCTGTAGTTTTATTAATTGAGTATTTAAGACACTTACATCCAAATATATTTATTTAATGGTGTCTTCTAGACCCACCATATAACCAAATAGATTTGCATAAATAATTACAGGACAAAAATAATTATTTTTTCCTAAAATATCATGAGCCAAAAATTCAAGTTTTATAATCAATATATTAATAAAAGAAGTGCCTCTCCGCCTTTCGCCGACACATCAACATAGTTATAGAATTCCTTGGACTTATAGAAGGCAACAATTCATGGTGGAGTCTCGTGTTAATAACATATTATGAAACTCGTTGGCGCAGCGTCATCAGTACAATAGAATGATCAATATAGAATATAAAGTATAAAGAAGAGATAATATAAAGAGAAATATAAAGAATTACAAAAAGAACGTATTGAGAAGAAAAAGAGACAGGGAAGCAAGTAAAGAACTTTATTGATTTCTCTCTAAGGTGTGATTACAACTGAAAGCTTAGGATCCTATTTATATAAGTTTAAGATCGAGTTATTATGTTCTCTCAGTTCCTTTCTTCTCAGAGACAATCTCTAAAATTCAACCGAATTTCTAAGTCAAGAAAAACAAAGGATACTGTTCACATGCAGCAAACACATTCAGGAGCTCTTCATCAAGCCACTCCCCTGTCTCAACTCCGACCCAGCAAAGATCACCTACTCAATCTTTCTAGATCCGACACCTACCAGCTCGTTGACACTCTACTGAGCCCGCCCCAAGATGAGGGGAAGCTTAAGTACCGAAGACAAAAGAAGAAAGAAATTCATCTGAATCTATTGAACTAAAGGTTGGTAAGGGGGGAAAGGGTTCCATAGGGCAGTCTAATTGTTGCACCGGGCGAAAGCAATAGTGGAAGGGAAAGGACACGAACCCGATAGTGCTCAGGGATACAAGAGATAGATTGGAATAGGGAGATAGATTATAGCCTAAGAAAAGATTAAAACTCTATCATTATCTCTTTATTAGATTCTATCTCTTCAAAATATTTATATCTTCATAATATCTATCTCTACAAAATATCTATCTTTTCAGGATTTCTATATTTTAAGAATATCTTGTACGCAACAAAATCTCAAGTCTATATATCAATGACAAGAAAAATAGCGACAACGTATTTATTTGATATTTGAAGTGGTTATAACACTAGAGAAGTTCTTAATTTGTAAGAGAATTCTCTGATTCTTCTCTTCAGTAAAATGTTGATTCGAGAGCTTGGAAAACTTGATCTTGGATTGGACGAACTTTTTTGGTTATGAACTCACGGCTTGGAAGCTTGTTATTGAATAGACGAAATTTGATTGTGAATCAAGGGTTTGAAAGCTTGATGATGAACGAGGGTTGGGAGCTTGATCTCAGATCGAATGAACTCTATAATGAACGAGGGGTTTGGGAGCTTGATCTCGCACTACAGAGCCTTTGAAGCTTTGCCTGAAGCTTGAATCTCCTTTTGTGAATGATCTCTCAACTTTGGGAAAGATCTTTATTTATAGGTAGAGATGGAGTTTTGAGTTGCTTAGTTGCCAAAAGACCCACCATCGGTAT
Source organism: Catharanthus roseus (assembly GCA_028651295.1). Taxonomy (NCBI): domain Eukaryota; kingdom Viridiplantae; phylum Streptophyta; class Magnoliopsida; order Gentianales; family Apocynaceae; genus Catharanthus; species Catharanthus roseus. The sequence continues at coordinate 22,851,320 of JAPQWS010000153.1, read as the reverse complement.
TAGGTTGACCCAATTCTTTATTTAATGAGACCTAATGAATTTAACCCTTTATTTAATAGATTTAATTTAAAATTACTTTGAGCTCACTTTAATTGGGGCCTAAATGTATAGGACTTGTATTTATTATAATATTTAAAATGAGTTTGGATATTATTTAAATAATTTCAAATCTAGCCAATTTGGATGGCCCAAAAGCCTTTTCTTTTATCAATTTAATTTAAATAAAAAAGACTAAAATATTTATTTTGTCTTTACTTATTAATTGAAATTGATTGTTTACATATCTATCTTTTTAAGAGGTATACTTTATATCAAATATTCTTATCTCTCCTACGGACATCCACAAATATGATTTAATTCATAACAAAAATTATATTTTAAGGAAAAACAAAATGTATTATATAGTGGAACCATAAACAAGAAAAAATTATTACAATGTTCCTCTTCTTGAATTTGATTTTAAACTTAAAAAGTATTCTTTCGATAGATTTCATCAGAAGTTAAGTAATAGAAAGAATGGAAAAACATTAATTGCAATTTAAGTAGAGACGCTAATGGGATATTTGATACGTTAGAAATGAAATAGAATGATTTATGTAACTTATATTTTTATTCCCATAATTAATATGTAAAAATAAAATGTTAACTCACTCAAAAAAGAAGTGAAAAAAGTTCATTATATAGCAAATACTAAGAAAAAGTCATTTCAAGAAAACCTGACAGCGTAAATAAATATTAATTATCTATTTAACCTTTTCTTTTCTCATAATTTTTGTATTAATAGAAATTAATATCTTTGGAAAAGCTCAATATGGACATATTCCATTTGATTTTTTTAAAAAAGAAGCTGTATATTTAGTTTTATGAATACTTTTAATTATATATATATATATATGAATTAAACTTCCAATTTTGAAACAAATGTTTAGAAAATTTAGTTTTAATATTAAAGTTATTCAAGTAAGATTTTGTCCCTAGTACTTTTAGTTTAGCCTTTTTTTTTTTCTTTAAAAAGTAATTTAGCCTTATTTGTGCATTGTATTTTTATCAGGTTTTTCTTTTGCCTAAATAACATATCATTCATTGATATTAAATGAGTCATTAGGACCATTACAAAAAAACTAATTTTCAAACCCCTCATAAAAGAGTTGAAGAGATGGGATAGTCCCCCAAAAAAAAAAAAAAAAATAGTAATGGTATAAAAACCATTCTACAGGTAACCCTTACCCTAGAAACCCTAGGTAGATAAAACATATTAATGCTAGTAAATAAAATAAATACATAATAGTCTTTTTCGCAAAGCCTCCGTCACACTTCTTGAGCCACAATAATGAGGAACTTCAACATTTCCTTTACAAAACAACAATCAACAGATCATTGGTATATCAACAATCTTAAGAATCACTTCGAAAAGAAGTCGAAAACTAAAAGAGCCCAGATCTGATCCGAGTTTAGAATCTCCCTAACAGGGAGAGAAATAAACTCTCGACCTGCGAAGAATTAAGAAAGAGATTTTCGTTAGTGCCTCAAAACATGAAGAAACTCATATCGAGAGAAACCTATCATAAGTTGTGGCAAAAAAGCGAGTGAGACAAAAGAGAATGGAGAGAAGAATTGGCTGAAATTCGACCACTAACCGGAGCTTTTGGTCAGATATGACCGGTGGGGATGTTAAGGTGAAAAAGATGCAGTAGTAGTAGTAGTAGTAGTAGTAGAGAGAGAGGTCTTTGTGTTTTGGGCTGATCTTTATTAGGTTATTTAATTGATTAATATGAAATTTCATTTCATTCTAACAATGCATAAAAATTTTATCAAACGCAAAAATAAATAAATAAATAAAATCATTCCATTCTAACATTTCCTTCTACAATAAATGTAAAATAAATATTTAGAAATAAAATAAATTTCTCACTATATAATAAAAATATCAATATCATCCGACTTGCACTTTTAATTGGGTCTATCTAAAGTATGCATTAACATGTATGAAATATATTATGTATGGTATATTGCAAGTGTTCTAACACAAAAGAGGAAACAATGTTTTCTATTATATGGATGTAACACAAAAGAGGAAACAATGTTTTTATTATATTGACAAATTTTCCCCTCATTGAGCTAAAAATATACAGCTTAATTTGAGTCAATAATCTCTTTTGTTCCAGTAAAATATACTGGAAATAAGTAGGGTAATATACAAATTATTTATCTCTAAACTAGCCAGTTGGATGAATCTTTAACTCCCTAATTGTATTGAACTACATTACCAATAATATAGTTAAAAAAATTTGTGTCTACACTCATGAACAAAATCTAGTGACGGACCCAGGATTTAAAAACATTGGAGCTAAATTATATTAAAAATTTTGGCACCATTTTATCTATATAATGACTACTTTCTAAGAAAAAAAAACTGCTTAAAAAATTTCAAATTTAACAAAAATACTATATATATCAATCACTTAACTTCAGTCAATAATTTTTTTGTTCCAGTAAAATATACTAGAAATAGGTAAGGCAATATGCGAATTATTTATCTCTAAACTAGGCAGCTCGATGAATCTCTTTAACCCCCTAACTGTATTGAACTACATTACCAATAATATAGTTATAGAAATTTGTGTCTTCACTCGTGAACCAAATCTAGTGATGGACCAAGATTTAAAAATAGGAGGGCTAAATTGCATTAAAATTTTTGGCAGTATTTTATCTATATAATGACCACTTTTCAAGTCGAAAAAACTGCTTAAACAATTTTAAATTTAACAAAATATGTATCAATCACTCTCCAATATTCTTTGACTAATAAAAAAAATCTGCAAACAAATAACAAAACTTTTTTATCTCCCGTTACCGACAAGGAGTGATCACCATCACTCACGATGAATGATTATCTATCACTAATGGGACAAATACTTATTGCAGTTAGCAAAACTAAGAGTCGAATAATATATCAATTAACAATCTAAATTGTCATTTGAAAAAATATGTCAAGAATTTCATAAAAAAGGCCTCCAGAAAAATGGTTCGTCAAGGGTTCAAGTTCAGAAAATTTTGAAAAATCATATCTCTACAAATTAAATTCTTCAAAGCTCTCAAACCACCAATAATATCCGTTGTACAAGCTAAGTCCATATGTTTGACTTCACCAAACGTATATCAAAGTGACTATTGATCATCAGATATATTAAGGCAAATAAAACATAAAATTCCAACTTATAACCTCAAATTACACAGAAGTATTTAAGAAGCCGCATTTTTTATTGCCCAAAAACATGAATTCACAACAAACACTAATCGTTCACCAAGAGAAATTAACCAAAAATAGATATCATATAAACCCTTACTACCAATTAAATAGAATAATATAAATCAAATTTCAACTCTCAATTTTCCAAAGAAAGAAAAGAGGAGGCAAATTTACCTTCTTTTAGCTTCTGCAAAATAGCAGAACAGAAAAGATTAAGAGAAAAACAACAGTATAATAGGGTGTGCTGGTGCAGAGGAGGAGTGCGGCATGCCACGCCGTGCGCGTCGGTGGCAAAGGCGCCAAGCATTGGCGGCGGTTAACAGCGGCAACCGGCAAGAAGATAGGTCCTTCACAAATCGCATCCGACTTTGGGGTTTAGGGTATGAATTGGGGATTTTGAAATCTCTTACTTGCTGCTTAGCCAAAAAAAAAAAAAAAAAAATCTCTTACTAGCTCTATACTCTCTCACTCTCTTAAAAGTAAATAGTTCAAATTTTTATTTTTTTTTTAAATGAAACGATTTCGCTCTACTTGGGATTTTAACATGCAACTTCTGGCTTCTGTGTCCTTGCCGTGTGGTAGCCCCAAATCTGCAACAACAACAAAGCAAATCTTCAGTACTAGAATCGACAAAACAAAAGCAAACAAGTACAACGGAGCCCCTGGAAATAGTAGTATTAGTAGAAGAAAAGAGGACCAGAGGGGGCTTCCTCATCACCGGTACTCTACGAGACCGCCGACCCGAGGGGCTTGAGCCCATTAAAGCCCTTTATTAGATCCTTCCACACTGAATCCATAACAGAATTTTTTAATACAAAAAGAGCAATGTGATTAAGTTTTTACTTTACTTTTACTATGATTTAAGATTTAATCTAATGTGGTATTTATTCAAAATTATATATTCACTTTTTTATTTAAATTAATTTATAAAGTTAATGTTTATTTTTTTTTTAATATAACACATCTTTTGATTTTCTTCTTGAACTCGGATATTAATTAACATCATTCATTTAAGATATGCAAACTGGAATAACACCAAATTTAGCACTAACCTACATTTAATGTAACTTGGTATTTGAATTTAATGTAATTGAAAAATTTTGTAATATAATTATTTATTCAATGTTAATTTGGCCATATATTTTTTATATACTTATTTGAGTCCAGTTATTATTTATCTTATTTAAACTTGGTCTTATATCTTTTCTTATACATTTTAATTCGATAACTATTTATCTTTGATATATTTAGTTCCCGCTCCTAATAAAAAAGACGAAATATTTTTGGATAAATTTTTTAAATTACTCCCCCAACTTATGGTCTTATGTCAATTGAAGATCTTGAATTGTAAAATTTTCTACAAAATTTTTCAAAATTCAAAAGTCCTATCTTTTAAAGAAGGGGAGGGCAAATGATGGGAAAATATGGTCCATCGGGACAAACCTAATAAGAAGTTGCAAACTAAGCATTCTAGGTGTGTGCGAATCTGGTCGTGTCGATGATCGAACGGGTAATTGACATGTTTAGTCAGACTCGCGGTTCATAAAACTAACAATTCTATATGAAAAGTGAGCACAATAGAAAACTAAGAGGAGTAATTTAAAAGATATTTTTTCTTCATTTTATTGAATCATTAATCACTATAAAAAACTGTGAACTATCAACCAACAAATCAATCGCAAATCGGTCACAAATAGGCATTCTGTGACTGATAATATCGGTCGCTAAAATATGGTCGCAAACCAAAAGTTCAAGATAGAGAGTGGTCGTAAACACAACTTTGTGACTGTCAATCACTAACTTTTGGGTCAGTGATATTTGCGATTGAAGGCCAATCCACAATGTCAGTAGCATAGTTTTGGCACCCAATAGGATTCCTGCCAAATTTTGCAACTGATAGGCAGTTGCAAATATTTTTTAAAATTTTGTTTGCGACCATCTATCAGTTGCAATGCGGTAGCAATTGTTATTTTCTTTAAATATTAATTCTGAAAATACAAAAAACCCCTAAAAATAAAAGAAAATCTCAAACAACAGTAATTTAAAACAATAAAAATCCCACTATATTCACATAAACAAAATGTAATATATAATAGTCATAATAAAAAACAATAAAAACATAAATATTAATACTACAACAGTGTGAAGTGTAGAATAAAACTATCTAAATAGGAGGAGCATGTTGATCATTGTCCTCCTGGCCGTCCTCCTTTACATTCTCTTGGCTCGACTCACATGCATCCACTATTCCAGAAGCAGCTGGAGATTAGTAGGTGGCATGTCCTCAGGTCGACAGCTAAACCGGCAAAATATCGAGCGGCCCACTCACTAATAACATGCATGATATGCTCCTTATGCAATCTGCTACTCCCACTCTCAACTTGCTTCTTGCATCTTCTCGACAACAATGGAGCCAGTGGCCTCCACAATTTGTGATTGGATATCATCCGAAAGGAGAAGGCGGGCTCTAGCTGTACCTTGCGCCTCAGCCCTTAGGGCTGAATCTACAGTTCTGAACCCATAGGTGTACCCTTCTTCATCCCCGTCTCAACCTCAAGCATTAGCTAAGTGTCTGATGTGGAATGATCTTCAAGAGCATAAAATTTCGTCCAAGAAGTGAGGGAGAGAAACAACAAAACAAGTGTAATAAGTAGAAGAGAGAAAGTGCCTTTGAAAGGACTTGAAAATGTTAAACTTCAAGCAACCTTGGATTTATCAAATCCAAGACCTCAAGAAGATTTAAACAAAATATTTTCTTCAATGTTCAAGCAACTTAAGGCATTTTGAACCTTAGACCTCAATGAAACAAGAAGAAGACTTCAAGACTAGTTTTGTACAAGAGTATAGTAACTAGTATGAAGGAATTTTGATGATCAACCTTGAAGCTCTTGGAACTTTCAACAAGTCTTCAAAGAGATTTTTCTTTCAAGGAAGTTCACCCTTGAAGGAGATAGAAAAACTAAGGTAAGAACTAAGAATACTAAGAGAAGAACCTTTGTCTTGAAAAATTTCTTGATTAGCTTCTTCAAAATGGAAGACTACATATTTATAGAGACTTGAGGGAGAAAATAGGAATTTTTCCCTCTCATATTTTCAGCATAATGGATAGATATAACCTATACATACACTTGATAGGACAATAGAGGTGTTTTAATTGCATTTGGACTATTCTAGAGTACTAGTCAACACATTGCTAAAAATAGGAGACAATTTTTCAACTTGGGTAGAAGTGCTTCTAACCATCTACCAAGGTGAATTTTCAATTTCTAACTTATTCAAAATTTAGGATATTGCCCCATAAAGTCTTGGACATCAAAATTTAAGTCCCATACAGTCTTGGACATCAAAATTTAAGCTTTGAAACTTTTCTTGCTCAATTTGATCCTTGTGACTCTTTAGTTGTTTTGTCTGGGCTCTGGTCACAGCTCCTTGATGTTCTTGCATGTCTAATCAGTTCACATCAGTGTCGAGGAGCATAGGGGCACTAGTCTGAGAATGCTCTTCCTCCTTCTTCTTTTTCAGGTCCAAGACTTTTGCTAAGAATTAAGAAAACATGTTAAATCAATATTTGTTAAATAAACGACAAGTTCATTTTTTATATTCATAATAATTGAAACAAAAACTAACCCAAAACTCGATAGGGTAATTGTCGATCAACTGACCAGCCTTCTCTTGGCTGTCACGATGTGTGTAAAACTTTTGGTAAATCTTATCTTTTGAATAAGCATCAACAAGCTTCGTATGCTACAATATTATATAAAGTTAATTAAAAATTTCATAATTCATAAAGAAAACATAAAATACATAAATATGTTAGTTCATTATCTCGAGAGCATCCCACTCAATAAACGATCAGGAACCGCCTGTATGCTTCCTGGGACCTCGGCCTCCTCGCCCATCTTTCCTGTTCCTCAGTGCTGCTTTTCTCTTCTCTTTATACTCAGACATCTCCCAACGCTCATCTAGGTGTCATATATGTGAATTGGCATCTCAAGATTGCATCCGAGGGACAGTACAAAGTCGGTACAGGATGTCCCTGTATCACTTAACGTCTGTTCGCTCAAACCTCTCTCTGGGCAACTTATTGAGGGTTGGGTCCGTTAGAAATACATCTGCACATTCACACACACAAGTTAAATAACAAATAAAAATAAAAAGGTTAGAATTATATATAAATGTTAAAATTACAATCCTACTTAAAATTCAGACAAAGTCACGGATCATAAATTAGAACATTCAAACACCTAAAGACAATGAAATCCTTTGACACTTAAAAGCTAATTATTATTGTAAAATCTAAGTACAACATTTTAACAACATTTAAAACTTATTGGTAATGGCAGTGGCGGTATGCAGCAACGACAACAAACCTCAATCAAAGCCTAAACAAGTAGAAAGTTAACAATTAGTAACAATTGTTTGGGGATCACATAAAGAGAGACATACACGATATTTTGACATAATACACCTGATTTAATTAGCATAAGCCTAGCTTAATTCTATTTACAATGGTTTAATGAAGAAAAGACAATGGTTTAATTCTATTTACAAGCTTAGTTCTAACTAAGCTTTATACCTTTTGCAATGGTTTTTTTTACACATAGTACTACAAAACACATGAGGTACAGTACAGTATGTAAGACAAGGAAGATAAGTAAAAATGAAGAAATCCTAGTAGACCTTTTTTGTCCAAAATTAACTAATATTTATGTTATTTCATCGTGGCTAATTTGAAGGGAATATGATGTCACAATTTATATATATAATTTAAATTTCTAAACTCCTTAGTCTAAACAAAAAATCTACAACAAATAACATAGTCTTGTTTAGTCAAAAATCGAGAAAAGGAAAAAGGGGAAATAACACGTATCTCTACTCCTAATATAATTAACTAGGAAATTTTGTTCTAAGGGAAATGATTTATATATACTCTTAATGCGATATGTCAACTATATATAATCTAAAGTAAATGAAATATTAAGGTAGTAAGGTATATAATTAACTAGGAAATTTTGTTCTAAGGGAAATGATTTGTATATACTCTTAATGCGATATGTCAACTATATATAATCTAAAGTAAACGAAATATTAAGGTAGTAAGGTATTAATATATTATGACTAGTAAGTAATAAAGAAAATCAGCTAGGCTTATACATAAAAATTAGAAACCTGAAACATAACTATTATACTTTTGTCTATCCATTTTCACTTATCAATCACAAATAATAATGAATTGAAGGGTTGAGAAGCTAAGTTTTCTTTCATATGTCAACCAACCAACTCTTAATAATAATTATAAGGATCCAAGAAAGTAGGAAAAAAATTTTTAAAAACACCAAGAAGTTACTTGTGATAGGTGAAAATATAATTGTTCTGCCAAAATAAAAAAAAAAAAAGAAAAAGGAAAAAAAAAAACAAAATATACCATTTCAAAGGTATATTATAAGGTAAAATTTATTAAGATGACTTATTAATGAAATATTAACTTATAATGGATTAGCCATAAGAACCCACTTTAATTTTTTCTATATTTTTCATAAGTAATTAACTTGATCTTGAAAATAGGTCTTGCTGTTTAATTGATACAATAATGCATATCTATAGAAATTTCTTCTCTTAATAACTAAACATTTGTCCAAAAAGAAAGCCTAAACCAAATTCCTCTTAAAAATTCTATCCTAATTTTGACTTTTTAAACTTTTTGGTTATATAAATCTTTGATGTCTTTTGTATCTCATTCATTCATCATTTTATCAGTCAAAATCCATTTCTTGTTCTTTTTCCTCATTTTCTACATTGTTGATGCCTTCAATATCACCCTTCTTCTAGACAAATATCCAGATTGCAACAATTGTAAATATATAAATACAATGTCATTTTCCCTAACTTTAACAAAATTAGTTTGTTTGGAAGAGTTTTTGAAGGTTTAAAAAAAAATAACTTGTGAATTGATGCTACTTTGTCGGACTGGTCAAAGGTAAAGACAGCAGCACTGGTTGTTTTTTACAACAGCGATAGACGCAAAAAGTTGGTTACGCAGCAATAGCGGCAGTGACCAATTATTTTGACAGTAGCAGTAGTGCACCAAATGGAGGGAATAAAAGAGAGATAGGAGAAGGGAAGAGGAGGAGGAAACGACGAAGCTGGTCACAGGAGTGGTCGCTGGTGGCTGGGGTGATCGTGGGTGGTTGCGCCTAGTCGCCGGCTATCACGGGGGAGAAGAGGGAAATGAGGGAGGGAAATTGAATTGAGGGAAATGAGGGAGGGTATGGTTCGCGGTATTCTAAATTAGGGTAGCTTACGACTACGTAGCAACCCCCAGCTTGACGCAAAGTGTAAAAAATTTGCGACTGCCTATCGTAGTCTATGATCAGTCACGAAATCGTAAAAATCTGTGATCGAATGTCACATCAGTCACAAAGTTGGCTGCTAGTTTGCGATCAATTGAAGTAGTTACAATTCTGTCGCTAAATGTGCAACCTGTTGCATCGATCGCAAAAGTTAGGCTCTATTTCAATATATTTTTATAGTGAGTTATCAATATATATTTATCATCCGTCTTAAGTATTTCGTAAACTCTACTGGCTTACGCATCAAAGTTTAACTAGGAAGCAATTAATGTCTTTAGTTCTAATATATTTTTATCTAAAAAAAATTTTAATTTACTTTTTTTGTTACAGGTACAGTATTTAAGTTCGATATTCATTATGGTGTAAGAGAGGAGATTCTTTTGAGGCTTGCATTGTTTGTACAATTCTTTGAACCATTTTCTAATTTTGATATATTTTATTAATAAAATTTAATAAATAAAAATTAAATTTAAAAAATATATATTATAAAAATATAATACATAGAGTAATTAGCATAGAAAGTGATATAGGCCTTCTTTCGCATGAGAAAACAAAAAGACAAATATAACTATTAATTAGCACTTTTTGGGTCAAAGAAGAATGATCAAACAACATTGATTTGGTCGTTTAAGTATGTACCGTTTATTATTATTATTATTATTATTATTATTATTATTATTATTATTATTATTATTATTATCATTATATTATAATAATATTATTTGCTAAGCTTCAGGGTTTTTTTAATATAAAAAGAATTAAACTGCCAGTGTCAAGTCCCTCCCTTAAAAAAAAAAGAAAAAGAAAAGAAGTGTGCCATTGTCCCTGATCTCTTGGGAAATAATATCATAAAAAAGAATATTATTCAAACACTACTCTTGAACAGAGCAGTAGCATTTGGAAAATTTCATTCTGTTTTTTCCACTGATCCGTAATGAACAGGATATATGCATACATATGATACGTCTACTGATCATGAAATTCAAAAAAACTGTATGTTGACCACTCACTAGTAAAACAAGTTTATCAAGTAGTAGCCGCAGGAGCAAGGATTTCGATTTTCTTCAAAAGCATATCTAGTTGCTCACTGTCCCAATTAAGCATATTAATGTCGTCAACTCATCCAAAAAAATGCTGCTGCTTGCGTGCTTTTTATCCTTATCCAATTAATTAATTTCACATCTCATTTTTACTGTTGAAAATGTTGACATTATAAATAAAGTTAATCCCACTAGCTAGCTAATTAAACAAGTTTTCACTATTAATTTTGCATATCATATGTAAGTCCAAGTTGTGGGAATCCATTCAATTATCTATAATTTTCTGCAGAAGCTAACACATGAGATGACTAATCTTCTGTGAAAGAGTGATTATGGTATTAATTAGCTGCAGTAATTATTCTATGACAAGAGATAATCCCGTTCCATGCCATGATATCATGACGATGACCACCTCCACCTCTTTTATTTACAATTCAAACGAAGATCGACCTGCCAATATCTTTTCCAAACGTGATTAGAAAGAAAAATATTGGATTCTTGTTAAAAAGTTTCTTTTCTTGTTTGAGTGTAGCAGAAAATAAACATTCTTTAACATGTATATAATTTTTATTAGATCATCTCTAACCATTAATACTTTTCTTTTCTCATTGCGGTAGAAAATAACATTTTTTAAACATGTATAATTTTTAGGATTGATCACAAAATAGCCCCTTTTAAGTGGAGGTTAATCGCTTGAAATTCAAAAATAGCTATTGCAAATACCTTTTCATGTAAGTTATGTTTATTGCAAAATAACCTTCTCAAGTTCGATATAAAATCATTTTAATGCATGTTCTAATTTATAATTATAATTTATTACAAAATAGTTTCAAAAAAATTGTAATAATATCTTTTTTGCCTATTATTGTATGAGTTTTAAAATCAAAGGGATGAACTACTAAGCTAAGCAAGAGTTAAGTGGACCTATCACTATAGTAAACAAGCTACATCTGAGTGTCGAATCTCAAGGAACGATAAAGGTTCAAGTACTAATCATCATTTCTAATATTTATTCTAAAGAAAAATTGGTTTAAAAAAGAATTAAACTAAAATCTGAAAAAGGTTTAATAACTAAAGAAAACAAAGCAATAAAATTACGGTTTTAAAAACTATTAAAGCAAGAGTTTGGATGATGGAATCCCTGTAATCCTTGTTACTAATTCAATTAGAAAACTTTAAAGAGAATGATGTTGAATTAATTAAGTTAGGACATCACAACTAATCGGGCAATCCCTATCTCTAGGCGAAAGCCATCCTACTTACTAAGCTTAAGAAGAAAATCTCTTTTCTCCCTAACCAATTATGAGTGCAGCAATATTAGGTGATTTAAAGAACCTAAAAGTGCAATATCATTTCTCTAATTAATTGCCCCAATTAACACCCAATTGGTTGCCCTAGACTATTCTTCATTTTTTAATTCTGAACAATCTTGCGATAAATCTAATATCGTGACAATTAAATTGCAAACAAGCACAATTGGATGACAATTCAATTAAAAACAAACATCAAAATGATCAAATTAAACCAAGAACATCGTACACAAGTATTCTAGCTTCAACCCTCATCCAAACATAAAAAACTACTCACTAATCATTGTATAAAAATTGAAATTAAACATTGAATTCACTAGAAGCAAAGAAAAGAAAGCTTAGGAGGAAGATTGAAGCCGCAATCGTAGTCCCGAACATCGCCCGAGCTCATATCTAAAGTCGTGGAATTAAAGCCAGAAATCTTGAATCTTCAAACCTTGATCACCAAGAACTAAATTACAAAAATTCCAATAATTACCTAACTCATTGAAGATGAAAATTGGGGGCTTATCTTACCTAAATTCACCCTTAATTGCCTCTTCCAGCCCTAAAGGCCTAAGTGCCTATTAGTACAGGAAAAATTACATCAAAACATAGTTAAAATCGTATTATCATAGCTACAGTCGGGACCTACCGTGCATGGTAGGTCGAGCCCTACCATTCGCGATAGGATTTTGCCCAAAAATATTGCTCTTCATTGTCGAGACCTACCATCGATGGTAGGGGTAGCCTACCGTCGTCCGTAGGGTTCTGGCCGTCTTCTACTTGTTGCTCTAGAACCTACCGTCGGCGATAGGTTGGCCTACTTCAGGCGGTAAGTACGCTTTGTTGATGTCGTCATCTTCGTTTTCGTTGTTTTCACTCCTTTTTCAACCGTTTTCGTTTCTTTTCATCGTTTTCTCTTTTTTAAAGCACTTAAGACAAGAATAAAGGGTGTTAGTCTAAAATGTGTATTTTTATATATTAAAAACATCGTAAGACGATGAAAATAAGATATAGAAATCAGAACAAATAGGCACATATCAAATACACTCACGCTTATCCATTGCTTGCCCTCAAGTAACACACACTAAACCGACAAAATGGAGGAGTAAAAAACTTTCAGGAAAGACGATACACAAAAAACGAGAAAGCCACTTAATACAATTAAGATCACAGATCGGCCACAAACACTAGTAGCAGGAATGATCACATAAACAAAACAAAACAAAAGTAACAACGAACAAAAAAAAAAAACTAAGAAAAACTAAGGACAAAACCATTGCAACATAGCACTTTACTACCCAACTCCAAAGGTAAATCAAATTAGATGAAATGACAAGAATCACCAAGCCCACTATAAGTCACTAATAACCGTTACATATTAAAGGTGTGTGTGTGGATTGCTCATGCCATTTTTCAAGAAGAAAAGGAATGTCAAGCAATTAATACAATGAAATACTTTAAAGGTCAATGCTTAACAAACTCATATTTTTCTATCGCTTATCCACTCTAAGCCCTATTCTAGGTCGTTCCCAGATTATGTAGGACTTTTCATTTTGTAATGCCCTAAAAGCAATTAATAAAATGAAATACTTTAGGCTTGGAACATGTATAGGGTGACAAACAAAGGTAGAAGGAGAACAAAAACAACTGAGGTAGAGCTAAAGCAACTTAAAAAGTAGATAACAAAATTAAAGAATAACTTTCTACCCGTCTTTTTCACTCTTCTCATTCACCCTTGAACTTCCTACTTCGTTCTTTTGGTACACACCCCACCTAATAACATTCTTCTCAAGATTTACATGACAAACCAAATATAAGAGAGAGATGTTTGATATTTTTCAAAACTTTAACTATAACGATAAAATAAATACTCATATTTTTTTTTTCAGTTTCTGCAAACTTTTTCATTTTTTTTCTATTTTTCAATTTTTTTCTTCCAAGCATCAATTTCTCTATTTTTTTTCCTTTTTCTCTCTTTTCTACGGCCATAAGCTCCAAACAAACTGAAATACCCAAAACACCCTTTTTCTCATAAACAAAATTTTCTTTCTTCACTCATTTACCCCCACACTTATCTATTTTCCTCTCTCAAAACGGCTAAAAAGATATGCTAACATTTAGCTCCATAAATTGAGGTTTTATGTATTGTGAGTTTAGAAGAACAAAGAAAAGAAGGGATTGAAACCCTTGGCATAAAGGGACAAAAAGAGAACTAGTTTCATATAAGGATTTGGAAAGAAAGGCACAACTGTACAAAGAAGGCATAAGACCATCATTTCCGGGACTATCCTATACTAGAACTCTTTGCTTCTAAGGACAAAAAATAAAAATGCAGGCAAAGACCCAAAAAAATGATTATCATTATGTTAATTTCCTAAGATTCCTAGGCTTCAATTACTACGACATTTACAAGTGCATGATCATATAAGAAAATTAGTAGTTGTGATTTCCAAAGTGATCAAGTTATTCGCCTTTTTGAAAAATAGAAAGGGGTTTTGTAGCTTTGTACTCTACTAAAAATGGGAAAAAAATATTTTTGGATTTTTTCTAAAATAAAAGGAAAGGAAAGGAAATAATTTTTTTTTTAATTTTCAACTTTTTTGGAATTTTTCAAATAAGAGAGTAAAAGTTAAAATACGAAGGAAGGAAAAAAAGAATAAAAAGGCATAAATACCCCCTCACACTTAGAAGCACATTGTCCAAAATGTAGGGGGTTAGACTAAAAGAAAAAACACACGTACATGAAAAACAATCCCGCAGATATAAAGCAGTAAGCATATCGGGAGCCATCCCCACACAAAAACAAAACAAGGAAAAGAAACAAAGAAAGGAAAAAATAGCTAAACAACAAAAAATATAAAACATGTAAAGAAAACAAGAGAACATAAAAAGAAAAAGAACAGCACAAAAAGAACAGAAAAGAAAATAAAGGAAAATAAAAGAAAACTCCCTATTGTGGACCAAAGTCCGTTGCTGCCCTCATCGGCATGAACCTGCTTTACAGTCGGGCTAACATCACCTCCTGGCAATTAATAGATGCCCTCTGATGTGCCAACTCATCCACATACCAGCGAGTCGACTCCACGTTCTTCGCCAGCTGGGCCGTGTGGATATCTTGAGTGATGCGAACTGATCAAAAGTAGTCCACATCTCAGCTTGGAATGCATCCAAGTGAACTGAGGAAAGTTCATCCTTGGCCGAGAGTTCATAGGACTCATCGTTCTCGCTCTCATTGTTAGTGGGCTGTGAGGAAGATGCCCATATGCCGGTTTGTGTTGTTTTCTTTATTGATTAAAAATTCAGCATAGTTGTATTCCCGCAGCTGATCTTTCTTTATTGGAGGGAACCATACTTTGTTCTTTTCATCCCAAGAGTAGCGCAGTTATTGAAGGTGGTGAACTTTATTACGTGCGGCGGTCCAATTGAGGATCGTCGTTCTCTTGCAAAATTGACATTAAAAGAAGTAAATATTCTAGATAAAATTACAGAGTAACGATACACACGTGTTAGTGTTATCATAGCCAGTGTCATGCATTGTGTGTATCAAGAAAGCGATGGAGAATGATGTGTGATTGTGAATCTTATCAAGCGCATAGAAGTCAATGCGGACATCACTTTGCCTGCCCCCTTTCTGAACTAAAGTGTGCCCGATGAAATAAGCAAGGGCACGAGGAAGAAGACTAGGGAAATCAACCCCGTGGAGGATATGGCGACTATCTATCAGACATGGCCAGATATCAAAGCAGTTACAAGCCATTTCATAACTTCAGTTCGGGTCCTTGTCTATAGTCTTTTTGTATGAGTCCACGATGACTGAATTTCCTTTGTCCCGAATCTCAAGAACAGATGCGAGACGTTTCCTAGTCAAGATTATTCTAACCCCTTTGACAGTAGAAATGATGGTTTGGAGATCCTTGTCCATTTTATGAAACATATTTGCGTAGAATTCACAGACAAGATCGGGTAGAAATTGCCAGACATGCGAAGAAGAGAGACCCAATCCAACCCCCCTAAAAAGACGTTCAAGTTCAAAATGTTCGAGGACTGACTCATCAAACAACTTTTCAATAACGATCTTGAGCAACTCACTATCAGTTACCCATTTCCAGCCCGCCAGAGAGAGACGCTCCGGGAAAGGAAGAATATCTAAGATGGTAGGGTTGGATGAGGACCCCTCAATACGAGTCTTTTCTTATTTAGAGGTGACTGATTTCATTGAGCTATGACGACAGTTGAAGCGAGAGAAGGAAAAAAGAAAGGAGGATGAAAAGGAATACAACCCAACAATAACACGAAAACATCAAAATAAGAGTAGAACACAATAATGCACAAAGAGAAATAAAACATCTATACGTAGCCCGTGCGTGCTAAGTGTTTAAACATCAACCGTGCGTGATGAAGTGTTAGAAAGCCAAAAGAAATAAAACTAGTAAAGCAGTAAATGTAACACTAAAAACAAAGCTCCAAAGAAGCAAAAATCAAAACAATTCCCATAATAAAAACCAAAAAAATCGTATACAAGCAAACTAAAACTGTTGCAAAAGAAAAAGAAGAGTTTGGTTGATAACTGATTGCGTTGTTGAAGAAGTAGCCTGTGTTTGTTTGAAGAAACAAACTATTTTCACAAGTGATACGCATTTTCTATCTTGAACGAATCATTACCGGAGTTCTGCCTAAGTGACCAGAATTTCACCGAAAATTCGCAGAAAAATTTCTTTGAAATTTCTGCAAAATTTTTGTTACAGAGCACCATAAACCACAAAATAAAGTTAGCAAAGCAAAAATTAACAAAAAGAAAATGGGAAATTAAAGAAAATAGGAGAATAAGACATAAATTGCAATTGGTGGAGAAAATCGGTATAGTGAGGGAGATGTGAATGGGTTTGTGAAGAAAGGGTAGAAGAAGAGGAGGGTGGTGGTGTGGATTTTAGTGGAGAATAGAAGAGAAAGAAAAATGGCCGGATGTTAGGAAAATAGAAGAAGAAGAAGAAGAAAAAGAAGAAGAAGAAGAAGAAGAAGAAGATGATGATGATGATGATGATGATGATGATGATGATGATGAGAGAGAGGGGGGCACCAAGAGAGAGTAGAGGGAAGGGGAGGAATTGGGAGGAAAAGAGAATAGAAAGAGGGAAAAGTTTAGGGATTTTGGAATAGAATGGGGAAGGAAATTGCAGAATTTTGGGATTAAAAGATGAAATTGGTGTTCAGTCGGGTCGATCCGACTCATTTACCCTTTAAAAAGTCCGACCCGTAGTTCAAAATTGACCCTACCGAGCATGGTAGGTTGAGGCCTAATGTCAGCAGTAGGCTTCTGCCCCTACCGTGCGATAAACGCCTATAGACCTACCGCTAGAGCTAGTTTGGACCTCTGGAGTAGGTCTTTGCCCGTGGGATTCTTGTGTTGTCTTCACCCTATCATCTGCATTAGGGTTCTGCCTGGATACGATTTTTCTTCTTTTCTGCAAATTTAAACCTTGTTTTATGCTTGCTAACCTTGTTTACTTATTTTACACTTAGAGTGGGTTTTAAGCAAGCAATCATCTCTCCAAGAACACTTTGTAACAACAATAAGAACAAAACAAATTAGAAAGAATGAGGACATAATAGGATACAATGATACATTTACATAGAACAACATCTCAGGAGAAGTTTTTCTTAACTGTTTTGGGGAATGAGGGACTCCTTCTGAGGTTTCCCATGTCCTCTCCAAAGTACAACTTAAAGTGATGCCCGATTATGACCTTCTTGTAATAAAAATGAAAGAATTTAAAACCCCAAGAAGAGAAATAAAAAACTTAAAATCAAGCTCAAGAAAGATGTTACAAATTACGAGCAATTTAAACTCTTTAAATGATGTCTAAGGTTGAAGAAAAAGTCATTTGTGATTTTCTATAGCATAAGGATTGTTTTCTTATAAACCCGTCGCAATCACCTTCGAACTCCATGAGATGTCTCCTCTCCTTTTCATTCTCCTTAGGTTGCTTCCACGATGCCTGCATACATAAGGAATCTTTAACAAGAAAAGAGTTAGTTTCGTTAGTGAAGAGGTTCACCTCCTCACTCTTTTCGATGTCATTGATCTCTGTTTCTTGTCACTCTTCTGTATAACTCATTTTACTTTCCATGAGACTCCCATTTTCCTTTTCTTGCTCAACTTTCTCAAACCCACTCTTATTTTCTGTTAAGTGCTCCTCTTCCTTGGGAAAAGTGGACTCTTTTGGTGTTTAAGCAGTTTTCTCTTCTTCGTCCACAACTATGGGAGATGTCATCACTAGATCTTGTGCACTCTGCAAGGTGACTGCTGCTACATGTTCCTTTGGAATCCGCTATGTATTACTAGATAAACTACCCAGCGGCCTTTTGGCGATCATCTTTGCCAATAGCTCGATTTGACTCTCCATGTTATGGATGGAAGCTGTTTGGCTTCTCTGGACTGCTTTCATGCTCTTTGCCCCCGTATCCGCTGAAGTGATACATTTACAAGATCTTCTATATTAGGCTGCGAGGGTGATGGATGTACCAATGGAGTATGATTGTACGGTGAATATTGAGTATAATCTCTCCAAAGAATGTTCGGTTGATTATTCCAATTCGAACTGTAATGGTTAGGATACGTGTCATACCCTTGCTAGTTCCCTTAGAATATGGCCTATTGATAATGTATATATTGAGGTTGAAAGGCCATGTTCTCTATCCTTTGTTCTGATACTGCTACCAGTCGGGCTTCCATGAGATTATTGGTATCCATATCATATTCTCCAAAACTTGCAACAAATAATTAGATAAGTAATCAACACAGGTTCCAAAAGCAATAAGCCGAATTCTCAACATCCATACCACTAACACCCAAGCAAGACAGGAATATCGAACAAAGCAAAACAAAATCAAAAATAAAAATGACTAAAGCACCATAAAAACAATTTTCCTTAAGTTTCCGTTCCCCAGTAACGGTGCTAAAAACTTGTTGTATGAGTTTTAAAATGAAAGGGATGAACTACTAAACTAAGCAACAGGCAAGTGGACCTATCATTGCAGTAAACAAGCTACACTCGAGTGTCAAATCTCGAGAAACAATAAAGACTCAAGTACTAATCATCCTTTCTAATGTTAAATCTAAAGAAAAGATGGTTTGAAAAAGAATTAAACTAAAAACTAAAGACGGTTTAACAACTAAAGAAAGCAAAGCAATAAAATTACGGTTTTAAAAATTATTAAAGCAAGAGTTTGGATGGTGGAATCCCTGTAATCCTTGTTACTAATTCAATTAGAAAACTTTAAAGAGAACGATGTGGAATTAATTAAGTTGTGTCATCACAACTAATCGGGCAATCCCTATCTCTAGGCGAAAGCCAACCTACTCACTAACCCTTAGAGGAAAATCTCTTTTCTCCCTAACCAATTATGTGTGCAATAATGTTAGGTCATTTAAAGGACCTAAAAGTGCAATATTATATTTCTAATCAATTGCCCCAATTAACCTCCAATTGGTTACCCTAGACTGTTCTTCCTTTTTTTAATTCAGAACAATCTTGCATAAATATAATCTCGCGACAGTTAAATTACAAACAAGCACAATTAGAAGACAACTCAATTAAAAACAAACATCAAAATCATCAAATTAAACAAAGAACATCGTAAACAAGTATTAGGCTCCAACCCTCATCTAAACATAAAAAACTACTCACTAATCATTGTATAAAAACTGAAATTAAACATTGAATTCACTAAAAAGTAAAGAAAAGAAAGCTTAGGAAAAAGATTTAAGCAGCAATCGCAGTCTCGAACGTCGCCCGAGCTCATCTCTCGAGTAGCCGAATTGAAGTCAGAAATCTTGATATTGAATCTTCAAATCTTGATCTCCAAGAAATAAATTTAAAAAATTCTAATGATTACCTAACTAATTGAAGATGAAAATTGGGGACTTATCTAACATAAATTTACCCCTAATTGCCTTATCCAGCCCTAATGGTGGATGTACCTATTAATACAGGAAAAATTCATCAAAACATAGTTAAAATTGAATTATAATTGCTACAGTTGGGACCTACCGCGCATGGTAGTTCGAGCCTTACCATCTGTGATAGGGTTCTACCCAAAAAAGATTGCTATTCGTCGTTGGGACCTACCGTCTACGGTAAAGGTAGCCTACCGTCATCGGTAGGGTTCTGGTCGTCTTCTGCTTGTAGCTCCAAGACCTACCGTCGGCGGTAGGTTAGCCTATTTCTGGCGGTAAGTCTACTTTGTTGATGCAGTCGACTTCGTTTTCTTCGTTTTCACTCCGATTTTGACCATTTTTGTTTCTTTTCATCATTTTTTTCTTTTGAAAGCACTTAAGACAATAATAAAGAGTATTAGTCTAAAATATATATTTTTATATATTAAAAACATCGTTGAACAATGAAAATAACATATAGAAATAAGAACAAATAAGCACATATCACCAATACTTTTTAAAGATTGATTATTTAACTTAAAAAGCTTGATTATTTCAGGAAAATTAGTAACGTGATCTTAAGTTTAATTAATGAGAAAATAAAATATTCGAAAGTAAAGTACTAAAACGATAGACTAAAATTTATTTTTTTACAATAATTCTAACTCTTTATTTATAAAATAAAATACTTATGTTTTGTATCAATAATCATTTTAAAGAATATAAACTAAAAAAATATATTATTACAAAATACTTACATAAAGTTTTGTTTTGAGTTAAATAATTATTTTAAAGAATATATACTAAAAAAATATTATTACAAAATACTTGCATAAAGTTTGTAATAATATCTTTTTAGTCTATATTATTTAAGGATTGATTATTTAATTTTAAAAAATTTGATTATTTAAGGAAAAAAATGAGGTAACTTTAAATTTAATATTATTTACTGTAAGGAAAAAGTATATTTTCATTTATTATTTTAGTACTTTATTTCCGTATATTCTACTTTTTCATTCAATTAAATTTAAAAAATAGCCTGCTAATTTTCCTTAAATAATCAAAATTTTTAAAGCTAAATAATCAATCTTTAAAAAATATAGACTAAAAAGATATTATTACAAATTTTATAAAACTATTTTTCATAAACTATAACTATAAATTAACTTATGGACTAATTTGATTTTATATCGAACTTTAGGGACTTGTTCTGCAACAAACTATATCTTACATGAAAAAGGTATTTTAGGCATTTTACATATTTAAAGGGGTAAACTGCCTATTTTCAACTTTAGGATAAAGTGCTTTACACTTACTTAAGGAGTATTTTGTAATTAACCCTAATTTTTATTAGGTCATATCCAACCAATACTCTTCTAGTCTAATTGAAGCAGAAAATTGTATGACATATGTTTATCTATTTATTTATTTATTTATTTTAATGAATGACTTATAATATACTTCCTCTATTTTTGTACTTCTCATTTTATATTAATTACCGTATTTTTTTTTACTTGTCACATTGTAGTTTTAAGATAATATTTAATTAAATTTCCTCATTATACTCTCATATTAATAGCAAATTCCAACATCATTTTATTTTTCTAACATGGAAACTAGCAGAAATAACAATGAGGAAAGAGAAAAGTTTGAAGGGCATTCTAACCTACACAAGAAAAAACATGTAAAATTTCATATTTTGTTAAACAATGTGATGTCCAAAATATGACAAGTAAATAAAACAGAGGAAGTATATCTTATCCTAGATTACCCCACGTGAGTAGCTCATGTAATTTCTTTTACGTAAGTCAAGCGTTTTCAACAAATAAATCTTATTAGATTGCTATAAATTCTTTAGAGAGTATAACGATAAAAACTAAATCCAGAGGACCATATCACGTTAATTCTTAATTAAACTTTAGGAGTAAATAGATTATTTAATTTCTTGTACATCTTTGTTATTTTAAAAATACACGTTTGATCACTAATGAAAATTTACCCACACAGATAGCTGGTATGAATCTGATGTGTGAGCCTATGATTACTACTAGGGGTGCAAATGATCCGAGCCAAGTCGAGTTTTAACTTAATCGAGTCGGAGCTTTATTAATTTTTTTGGAACTCAAACAAGAATTGAGCATCACTAAGCCTATTTGTTTAATGCTTTGTCTCGAGTAGGTAGAGATACAGTAACTATTACCGTTACTGATTATTCGATCGATTGCCGATCGATACTTGTTAACCGATTACCAATTAAAAAATTAAAATTTTTATTATTCTTTTTTAAAAACAGAATTAAACTCCAAAAATGTCCCAACAAATCTAAAAAAATTACAAATTATATCTAATTGTTTAAACAAAAAAAATGAATATTTAATGTTATAAATATAAAAAATAATTAATATATAACCGATATCAGCATTTTTCGTTAGTAAAATTCTTTAACCAAAATATATCGATTTCATAATTTCGACCTTAGTAAATACATTCGGAACTACCGTTGGTCACATAATCAGTCATATAATCGGTCGGTTACCTATCAGAATCAGGGAAAAAACCATAACCCTACCATCCCTAGTCTCGAGTTTGAGTCGAATGCGAACTTTTCTCGAACTTTTATTTCATAGTGTCTAGTTTATTAGAACACGTTTTTGTAGGAAAAAATATGTAATTAGATTATTTTTTGGTATATATAAAAAAAATAAAAGTATATAACACTAATTAATTGAAGATATAAGTGTAAAAATTTAAATAAGTAAATTTAATTATACAATTATATTTGAATTATGGGTCCATAAAAATATTAATATAAATTTAGCAATTGGCTCTAAACTTTCACTTAATGTTTATATTATTAGAATATAACTCAAAATTGAAATGACACTTATAAAGTTAATAATAATTAAAATTTTCTATTCAATTAAATTCTAATTTTATAAATAATATATTAAAAATATAATGTTATATATATTTTTTGAGTTTTAAGCCAAACTTTGAAGAATTTAAACTGGACCTATAATATTACTTGAGCAAGTAAAAGTTGAGCTCAATCAATCCGAATTCGAATAGAGAGTTGATTGAACTTTTTCGTAAATGTTTCCTGAACTATTTAACTTATTTGCAGCCATAACTGCCCCTATATTAATGTAAATATGAGATTGAAATTATTTTAAAAAAATCAAATTATGCTGTAACAGATAAACTAATTGAATCTAATTGAAAGATCATTTTTCAGAGTAATCATCAGCATTCAAATGCAACTTGCCTATATGAAATTTATTGGGAAAAAAGTGAACGGTGGAGATTCAGAATCCATGATAGTGGGTCCATTACTGTTTGGGAAGGGTTCTGCATGTTCCTTGAGTGTAGCTACTTATCAGCTTAGTTTTGGCGGAGCAATTTGGGCAATATTCAGTTACAGACACAACCTGCACCAGTTAAACCTCTGCTACTCCAACACACAGATAATTTGTTTTGAGACCGTGGGCACCACGGTTACCAACAGCAGCAGCTTTTCTGCCGCCGTTTTATCTTTTTCTTTAATTTTTTCAATGATTATACAAATATTCGTGAAAAAGCTACTTTCACCCTTATATAACGGAAAAAGGATAATAAACGGATCCATATTAAGCGAATTTTTGTACGAAATACCTTCTATCAATAAGAAAGTGAAAATTATTATTATTTTTTTTTAACTTTATCCTTTATTGAACTACCATATTTGAATTAATGTTAAATCCTTTAAACATTTTCATAAACGAAATGTCTTAAATTTGAATTAAATCTTATTCTCCATGTATTCCAAAAAAAATTTGTCTTACATATAACAACATCATTAGACTAAAACAAGAAAATTCTTTCAAAACATCCTCCATATATTTACGCCAGTTACAAAAATTCAAGAAGTGAATTTTCTTATACTCATTAACTAAAGTAATGAAATAAAAACTGTAATTCGTTACTAAAGACAACATAATTGGATAATTTACTTATTGTTGAGAACTAAGCTCGCCTTGATATCACTCGTTAAGTTTCAAATCAGTTCTAATATCACTTGAGGTACCTTTCGGGGTGAGTTAGGTCCAAGCCCAAAAATTCTAACATGGTATCAGAGCCAGTTGTGGGGCTGTCCGAGTTGGGCCACGATGACAATTACAAACCCTCCCATATTGTAATTTTGGTACGGAAAAAGTTACAAACCCCAAAAATATGACTCAACATCTGAGTTGGGCACCCACATCTGGCACCATACACCAAAACTAAGAGAACTCTTATAGGTATATTTTCCTTCAATTATTCTAAACCCTTTTAATGCGGGATTGAGAAATACTACTCCTAATGGTATATTGAGAAAATTTAATCTAAAAGGAACTTGAGAAACAAAGTCTTAACAAACTTCTATTTTTCTGAATTTCCACAAAAAAAAAAAAAAAAAAACTCAATTGTACCGATGGACTATACCGATAAAATAAGAAATCATTGGTAATCACCAACGGGGAATGGAATGTTGTGGATTTAACAATTTTAGACCGAAAAATGGAGGGAGATTGGCGCCAAAAAGTGATGGTGTTTTACCAATAGAATAAGCCGTTGGTAATATAGATTACCGACAGGTTTGGGAATGGGATGTTTCCGTTGGTACTTGAAATAAATTGCTGATGAATATAATGATAACCTTTCATGTCGTCGGCTATAAATTTAACTTTTCTACGGTATTACTGATGACACAACTGTCGCTAAGTATTGAAAATTAGTATCGATAGTGTGTGCCATCGGGATGCCGTCGATAATAAATTAGTAGATGTATCAATATCGGACAAACCCTTCTCTTCTTCCTTAAATCATTTTTCCGCAAAACACACCGGTTTCTCTTCCACCGCTCCCTCCATATCACTGATGGACGCGCCACCGCTGATGACATTATCAGCCGACACCCACCGTCGCAGACGCTAGTGCCGCCGCCGGTAATGCTCTCTCTCTCTCTCTCTCTCTCTCTCTATTTCCTTTTCTTCTTCTTCTTCTGCTAATTATTTTCTTCGTGTTACTTGTTATTCTTCTTGTTTATAGAGAGGTTGGAGTTGACTGGAGTTGACTAGAAACAGTTGTTGTCGATGCCACCACTCCCGGTAATGTTCTTTGCTTTTTCCTTTTTTTCGATTGAATATGTGAGGAAAATTTCCTTGAATTGTGAATATTTGCTTGTTGTTGTGCTTGCTGTTTGGAATTGTTTGGTGTTTTCCCCCGTTTAAGCTAGTGGGATTCTAGTTAGTGGGAACATATACTTTGGTGGCAATTTCAAGTGGGTTGGTGTTGAAAAGGCATGCTTGGTATAATTTTTTTTTAAATGTACAATTTCTAAGGTAGTCAAATTCAATAATAAAAATAAGTATAATAAAAGTGGCAGAGGTTTATTGCTAGACAATGCAAAATTCTCCTTTGTTATTTGAAGAATGATCCCTACTAAAATTAATATGTATGTTTATATGTGCATATAAATACTTAAAGTTGTGTTTGGAGTCATAGAATTAGAGTGCGTATATAGATATAGTTGAATTGTCTTCAAAGTTGTGATTTTTTGAAATATATATATATATATATATAGATAGAGAGAGAGAGAGAGAGAGAGAGAGAGAGAGAGAGAGAGAGAGAGAGAGAGAGAGAGAGAGAGAGAGAGAGAGAGAGAGTTGTTTGTTGATAATTGGAGCTATATTGTTCAATCAAATAAAAACATGCAAATTAATCTCTAACACAATAGTACCGTAACAAAAAAACCCATAACCATGAATGGTGTTGAATAGTCATCATTATCCATGGGTTTTGGGGTATTAATTTGATGTAGGTGGAAAAAATTGAAGAAGGAAAAGGCAAAAAAATGCAATAGAAACTTAAAAATAAAAGAAAAAAAGTTTGTAAAAGAAGAAATATATATGCTCCTAAGTGTACAAATTTTATGTTCAACCTCTTTGTCTAGTAATGTAATAAAAGAACTAAGAAAAAATGAGAATAAAGTGTGAATATTATGTGAGTTAATCTCACAATGAGATCATATCTAACTTTATTAGTTTTTTTTTAAATTTTTTTAGGGAGTCTACTTTATTGTTGATAATATATAATTCTAAAATTGATTCTATAATTCTAAAAATATTAAGAATGTGAAAATTTCTCCTTTCTTTTGGGAAATATCACTATAAAGAAAGTACTTAATAATTCAATTTTTTTAGGGAAAATTCTTTAAGATCCTTAATTACAATATTTGTAATCTCTTTATCTTTTTCTTTATGATCGTAAAACGGCTTTGAATGTTAATGTTTGTGAAACTAAAATAGTCTTAAAATTTGAATCATAAATATGACTTGATTTTTTAAACATTGATTATGTAAAAGTATAACTTCTTTTTTGCTTAAAAAATATATTGATTATATAATTGAGAAAAATGTACATTAGTTATGGTGATTAAGTAATTTTAGTATTTATGGAAAGTTTTTGGTCTCTTTTATGTCTTTTAAGTAATAATAGTATTACATTAATAATAAGGTTGCCTCTTGAGCTTTCTTCTTTTCTCATTCTAATTCTAAGGTTTCTATTTTTTCTTGCACAAAATTATTTTGAAATTTAAGTTTAAGTACTTTAAGTTTACAACTTTAAGTTAAGTCGTTTAAGTTTAAAATTTAATATTGTTCTCTTTTTTTTCCTTATAGTTTTGTTCGTGAGGATTTCAATGACATATTGTCCATCATATATAAGTTAGAGGTATGTGTTTAATTAGTTTAAATTTATTTTTACAGAGGAGCCTAGACTCTTTAAAGTTTTACAAGAGAACCCTGATTCTTTAAAGGTTTATGGGAGATCCCCGACTCTTTAAAGCTTTTTAGAGGAGCCCTGACTCTTAATTTTTTGTTTGGTTTTGTGTGTGTTGCTTGTTTGAGTGGCCTGTGTGCCTAGAAAATGGCCATAATACGGAGAAAACTCTGTCAAAATTTTTCAATATTATAAAAAACATAATTTTTTAGTAATGAATTATTATAAAATTTTAAATGAAAGGAGAAGTTGGAACTTTTAAATCTTTTAAGAGAAACTTTGTTAAGATTATAAGGATAGGAATATTGATTATAAAGGCCATTACTGCTTTAATCAATATTTATATGTCTAAATGTTTTATGAATTTATTTTTAATTTTTATTATATGCATAATCTATTTTGTTTACCTACATAACTGTAGGATTTGAGCTTGTGAAGGGAGTTATTTTTCTGTGTTTATACTTGTGTATGTGAAGGTTGGAGTATCTTTATTTGTCTTTATGTGAATGTGTGTGAAAGGGTTATTGTTTACGGGTGTACTTGGATTTATTGTTTTAAGTTTTACTTAGAACTAAATTGAGTTGTAGGGAGTCGAAATGTGAGTTTGTTGCTTGTTTACATGGCCTATGTGACTAGAAAATGTCCGTAATATAGAAAAAACTCATCCAAAATTTTTTTAATCTTATAAAAAACTTCGAATTTTTAGTAGTGACTTAATGTAAATTTTAAATCAAACGAGAAGTTGAAAGTTTTTAAATCTTTTAAGGAAAACTTTGTTAAGATTATAAACCATAAACTCTAAACCCTAAAACGCTTGTTCATAAATATTATAAATGATTATAAGTTATATCTCCTTGTTAAGACTATAAGGTTATATGAGACTTTTAAGTACGCCTAAATTTTAAACTTTATAATCGTAACTTAGAAGTAATGTAACTAAAAATTCTGTCTCCTAATCATTCTTAGAATCTATGGAAAATATACCAGATCGTAGTTGGATATACAGAGAATGACTCGTGCCTGGAGTTAAGGGTTTTACAAGTGAATTCGTTAATGGGGTTCATGGTTTTATATTTCACATTGTCTTGAAATGAATAATGGAAGTAAAAAAGAGATGACATGTCCGTGTGCCAAAGCATAAAAATAAGAAATTTATAGAAGCAGATGGTGTGAAGCATCATCTTTCACATTGTACTTGTTTTATCATTATTATGTGTATTAATTCTTGTTATCATACTGATGATATTTAGAATATTTATATTTATACTTATTTTTATTATCTATAGCTAATTCTATCCTCTTTACTAATATTACAAGTTCGATGCCCAGATGACGTAAGAGAAAGGATATATCTCCCTTCTACATAATAGGAGACACCACCTATGACACAGACTCCCACACAGATCCGTTTACTCCAGCACAGCCGAATCCACAAACAAGTACGGATCAGGATCTACCGACACAGATACAAATACCAGCCCATTCCAATGCTCCTGATTCATCTTTCGTACCAACCACATAGCCGTCATCATCTACTGCTCCTACGAATCTTGCGGCATAGAAGCTGCCTCCCGGTGATACTCGACTGTTATTAACTCCGAATGTAAATCAGTAAGTTCAATAAACATAAATAACATATCATTATAATTGTATAAATTATAATTAAATATAATATATAATAACATTAATATGTACAGACTGCCTCCATCTTCAAGAGCTGCCAACCATATCTCACTATTATGCAGGAGCAGTTCACCGGTCTTACCACCATTGGTCTAAGGTCCCGTTGGATGTCCGCGACGTGTGGTGGACCCTAGACCGATCTAGTTTTCTCAAAAGCCTAGTTGGAAATTGAATCGGCCAAATTTGGTCAAAAACTAACCGGCCAGTTGGACTAGTCGGATTGGGTCCTTTGAACCAGTTGAACTGGTTTTTGATTTTTTTTAATTTATTTTTTAAAAAATCCATTAAATCTTGTTATTTCTATGTATTTTTTGAATTAATAAGTTTATAATGTTCTTTAAGTATATCTTTAATTATATTTAGTGCTATTGATGTATAATATGTACATAGATGAATTATTAATATATATTTATAATATTTTATATATTTATTATGTTATCTGGTTCGACCAGTAGTTTAATCGATTGAACTAATAAACCAGTGAAACAGTAACTGACTGATTCAATCTCTGATCCGATTTTTTTGACATTGTAATTAAGTCCATCAATTATTAAAACTTCAAATCTTTTAATATATTATTATTTAGAAAAAAATCTTTTAATATATTATCTAGTTCAAGACTTCAAATCTTCTTATATACTAATCTATTTCATCGTCAATTATGCCAATAATGAATTGTTGGTAAAATATGTGAATTGTTTAAGCTCAATATTTTTTAAGGGAAATTTTCTGAAAATATCTAGTTTTTTATGCAAATAAAAGTGCTTAAAAGTGAAATCTTATTTTTTAAATTAACTAAAGTCTGTGGTATAGACTGATAGTTATTAAAGATCCCACATCAACTAATTTTAAAGAATTAATGAACCCTAGTTTGGGCGATCCTCTTCCTCTAAGATACCTTTTAGGATGATTAGGTACAAACTCAATTTTAACATAATATCAGACCCAAGTTGTTGGGCCACCCGCAAATGATTTCCTGCAAAATTTCACCCTCCAAACCCAAATAACTAACTGTGAGAATGAGGGGGTGTGTTGAGAATCTCACATTGACTAATTGAATAATTAATTAATCCTTTTTAAGTTCAGGCAATCCTCCTCCTCTTAGATCACCTTTTGGGGTAAGTTAGGCTCAACCACAAATTTTAACTATGTCATCATTAAACACAAGATAGTTTGATAAATAAGTTTACGTGTGAAGGCAAAATTATGTTCAGTATAATCTATATAGTTAGCATGTTTTTCTTATTTTCCCATCTAATAAGTGTTAGGATTAGGAGATTGAGAAAAATAGAAATTTGTGAAGATTTTGTTTCTCATGTTCCTTTAGATTAGATTTTGTCAATATCTAATTAGGAGTAGGATTTCTCAATTTCACATTGAAAGGGTTGAAAATAATTGAGGGAAAGATGCCTATGAATAGGTTCTCCTAGTTTAGGTCTCTTGTGCCAGTTGTAGGTGTCTGACTCAAACATTGAGCGTACCTTAGGATGGTTTGTTATTTTCTCCACGTAAAAATTTAAATGTGGGAGGGTTTGTAATTTTCTAATGACCATCAGTATGCCGTCGGAAAACACTGACGAAGTCAGATGCCGTCGATGACTATTGTCGGTAAATACCCATTTTTTTGTAGTGTAATGTTCTCTGTACAAAAATTATATAGAGGGATGATTTGTAATTTTCTCCATGCAAAAATTACATTGTGGAGTATTTACCCTTTTGGGACGGGGATGTAGGTCAATGTTGAGACCGAACAATGTTAAATTCTTGGTGTGTTGTTCTATTCTCTTTTCTCTCTATATTTTGTGTTTCCGCTGCCCATTCTACTACAAAAAACTAGGTACTTACCAATGAATATTACTAACAATTTTTTACACCGTTGGTAATTTCCTACGGATCACTGAGGGGATATCTATTTTGACGGTCTAATATTAAATTTGTCCAAAAATTTTGAAGAGAGGATTCGCGTTGGAAAATGATGAGTATTACTGACGACAATATTTGTCGGTGAGACTTGTGCACCGACGGACTTAGCGGCGACTATCACAATTTATTGGTACTTGATTTTTTTATATCTACGGATATACTAACCACCATCTCAAGTTGTTAGTAATCGTCCAAAACACCGATGGGAAGCTGACAGATGTGCCATCGGTAATTCACAAAAAATTTGGATCGACGGATGCCCCGTCGGCAACAAGCTCTTAGATTATACAAAATCGAGAGTAACCATTCTCCCCTAATTCATTCTCTCTTCTCCCCCAAAACCAAAACTTTCCTCCCTCCAATTCCTTCCCATGACTCACCGATGGCTGACGACCTCCAACGACTGATAAAGGCCTCCGACTCACTGGTAAGCTTCTTCTTCTTCTTCTTCCTCTCTCTCTCTCTCTCTCTCTCTCTCTCTCTGTTCCAACTTCTTCTTCTTCTTGTGCAGAACATCATATTTCTGGTGCCGCTGCAGCTCTGTCTGGTTGCATTAATAGTATTTTTTTTTTTATTTTGCACGAGCTTTAAAATTTCGGTCCAGTAAGTCCTATAATTTATAGTAGAATTTGAGTTTTTTCTATTTAATTTTGGGGATTTCTGAAGTATGTTTCAGAACTTTTTTAGTTTCAGTTTTTGCCTTTGAAATGGTTGTAATGTTTTAGTTTGAGTTCTTTTGGGCACCAGTTTTATCAAAATTAGCATTTTAGCACTATATCAATATTATCTTGATTAATTATTAAAAAAGAAATTTACTAGTTGATTACTTATCTTGATTTATATATAAGTGAACTTTTGTAGATGAAGGGATTGATTCAATTATTTTTCATGTCAAAACTTTTTAACCTCTGGTTTTTACAGTGTGAGGCTTTTAACTTTTTGAAGTAAAATAATGTGGTTTGCAATTTGTTAAAAGTAAGAATAAAATTCAATTAGGAAATTATTAACAAAATAGGTAATAAAATAAAGTGCATTGACTTTTAAATTTTCTTTTTGAAAACATGGGAAAAGAATCAACAAAACCAACAAATTTAATTTAATAAAAAACATATGAATTTTATATTTAAATATGTATAAGTTCTGAGTTTTTCTTATTGGGATAATATTTACCATGCGATACCGCTATATTTCATATTATAAGATAGTTTAAAATTTTTATACAAATTAAGAAACATTGATATTAATGTACGTTTTAAGATAAAATATCTCAAATATACTTGTCCCTTTATCTTAAAAAAAATGAATTAAATTGAAAAGGAAAGAATTTTGAGGAAATCATTAAATAGTAATTAGATCGAAAATACAAAAAAGAAAACACTAGTGTAGATAATTTCAATGTTAAATAAATTCAACTAACATGTTATATTGTAGGCAAAATTTTACGAGCTCCAGAGGAAGATCAAGGAGGGTGCTGAGGTGTTAGGTATTGTTATGCCCGATAAACTCCAGTTGATGGTTATTGTAGCTTGTAGCATGAGACGTGGTCGTTTGTACAGAGCTGGTTTGGGGGCAGCTCACCTCATAGCCGAGAGTAGCCGAGCCGTAGCTACATTGGTGTCGTGTTGCTTGGATCACGAGCAGAGGCTTATATGGAGGGTGCAGGATATTGTTTCCAGAGCATCTTCCGCCTTCGATGAGCACATGAGGTGGCTATTCGAGCATAACCATCTGGTGTACATTCTATTCCCGTCGATGATGCCCCATGTTAGAGTTGCAATAAGTGTTGATCCTTCAATATCTTCATCGACTACAGCAGCAGCAGGGACCTCTGCGGTGCCGACTCGAGATTCAGTACTCCCTCCCCTTCCCCCTTCTTTAATTCATGCTCTCGGATCCATCACTCCTTTACCCTACCCCACAGATAGTCCTCCCACATTCTCTAGAGCTGCTATATAAGTCTCCGATTATATATACACTTTAATGGATGTTTATGTTTTTTAAGTTTCATGGATGTTTATGTTTCTAACGTTTCATAGATGTTTTGTGATGGATTATATATTTAGTTTATGGGTTTTTCATCTTTGATGGATGTTTTTAGTTTATGAATGATTTATATTGATGTTGTTGGGTTTTCTATATTTCTGGGAGTTTCAGTTCTATTTTTAGACAATACGAAAAAAGAATTACCGACGGCATACTGGTGAAACGACCACAAATTTTTTTTTAAAATTATACTACTGATAGATGCCTTGTCGGCACGTACCGATAGGACCTACTTTCATCGGGAAGCCCGTCAGTGCTTGTTACTGATGACGTTTTACTCATCGATAAATCTGTTGGTGTGTGTTACCGACGAAATGTGTTGGTTGGTAACAAAATCAAAACCGGAAACAAAAAGACTATCGGTAAGTCCGTCAAAAACCTGACTTATCGACGACTTTTTGTCGGTAGCTGTTGTTGTTGACAAAAAATGGTCGACAAATATTTCTTCGTCGGTGTCCTGCCAGTAACAGGCCCATACCAATTGGGCGCTAGTGGTTTCTGCAGTCGGTCGTTGGCACTATCTTTGTAGTATTCCCCAATAAGTAGTATGAGTTGATTCAAAATTTAATAATAGATATCAGAGCAAGTTTGATTCCCAACAAGTGATGTCATAACTGATGATTTCGACCTCAGAAGACAAAGATATTATAGCTGAAGGTTTAATCTTGGAGGAAAGAAATATCAGAGCTGATTTTTTTGACCTGGGAAGATAGATATTAGAGCCGAAGGTTTTGATTTGAGAGGGTAGAGATGTCAGAGCCAATAGCTCAACCTTGGAGAAGAACAATATCAGAGTTGAAGGATAATTCCAATGAGGAGAAAATGATCGAAGCTACGAGATTCGGGCCTAATGAGAGAAAAAAAGTTTGAACTACCATATCACAAGTTTTGGGGAGCAGAGCACCACATTGAGAAGGTCACCATATAATCAAGAACTACTGAATATTATGGTCATTCTTTGAAGAAATTCTTCAAGGAAGTAAAACTAATGGAGGAACAGAGAAGAAGACCAAGAAGACTCAGAAGATGATTAGGTTTTCTTATTTTGTTATAATTTTACGAAACTGAAAAAGGAAAGATTTGTTAGGATTAGGAACACTACCAAAATACAAGGAAATACCGACGATTGATGTTGTCGGCATCCAGTCGGTACAAATTGCTTACCAACGGAAAACTGACAGGTATATAACCATTGCCCTTTCACGTGGATAACAATTTGTACCGATGATTGGTTGTCAGTACCTACTGTTCCCGATGATGTTATCGACGAAAATCTATTTTCTCATGGTATGTCAACAGCTGATGCCCCTCTTCCATCGGAAACAAATACCCACGGTGCTTCCGACAGTATGGGTTTTCTGTCACTAAGCTTTACCCACGACAAGGTCGACGGTTTTTTTTTTTTTTTTTAGTGATGCCGATGATTTATATTGACTTGTCGTCAGTTTCTATTTTTTTTAAAACTTTTTTTGCTAGGTCGGGCTGTCAATATCCTGCCGGTAAGGTTTGTTTTTTGTTATATAATTTGTAAAACAAATTCGAAACTCTCTGAAATTCAAAAAAACCCAACAACAACAGTATATATATATATTCATAAACTGATGCTTATACGTAAAACATCAAACCCATAAAATATCCATAAACTAAACCATCAAACCCAAGAATATCCATAAACTAAAACATCTATAAAACATAAAAAATGTACAAGTATCAAACATTCTCGGAATCCCTAACATCACCTAGATGAGAGAGAATGGATTAAAGTTGACGGCATGAGAAGGAGAAAACAATAAAGAGATCAGAGAAGTATTGCAATCTAATTAACATCTTACAACCTTTTTTTCTCAGGGATCAAATTTTGTAATTAAGTTCACATATCAGGTTAGGTTAGGTGCAAAATTATTTTTATCACTTTTTATACATATTATATGTGTATACATTGAAGAGGCGGTCTTGTCTTCCTTATTTCATTGTGGACGTGTTAAAATTCATTTTTTTTCATTCTTGTCTTACTCTAATTAATTTTTTGGGCTTAGCACTCTAATTAGATTCTTCTTAGCATTTTTTAAATTTTTGTTAGTTTAATTTTATTTCATTTTCTAGCAGTTAATCAAAGAAGGAAAAAATTTCCCAAAAAAATGAATAAAAGGACAAGTTGGCTTTTAATAGGTGGGGTACTCCTAAATTCAAATATATTGGGCATCACATTTTAGATCCCCCTTTCTCTAAGGATAATTTGACCTTGGTGCCCATTATGTAAATTTTGTACATTTGGTTAATTAATACAAAGCAAAGTAAATCAAAATAAAAATTGTAGTAATCTAGCAATTACACTTCCAGAGATATTCTCACCCCAAGGCCTCCTTTTAAAACCACTTTAATGATAAATTAATTTTGTTATAAATAAATCAATCTCTCAAAATAATGGACGCATAAAAAATCTAAATCATGAACGTTGGGAGTTTGGGGAAGTGAAATTAAAAAAAATTTTGACTCGTTCATTCTTTTTAGTTGCTTCTTAGAATTCGTTTCTTTTTGTCGGGGGAGGGGAAGGGATGGGGAGAAGGTGATTTCTTTTTCTTTCTTTTTTTGGTAGGGGAATGATTTTTTCACCCAAAAAAAGGTTTTAGCCTAAATTTTAAACTTTTAATCAATTTTAAAAAAATCTAATTAATAAGTTATCCTACGAGTTACTTATTTGTCTTTATTATTTTTCTAGAACTTTAAATATTAGAATTATGATAAAGAAGGCTAGGATTTTTTTTTCAAAATTTTCTTAATGTAAATATACAGATTAAGACTCAATTTAGACAAACGTTTAATTTGAATTTTTTTTAATTATAGTTTTGATTTCTACACTTTCTCTGATAATCAATTTTTACCCATAAAAATCCAATTAAATACATACAAAACTCAAATTAAATTCCTATAAAAAATTGAACCTAAATGTCTTAGTTCCTGCCATACTCTTTTACTTATGTACTTTTTTTAAAAAAAATTGTTAGATCCAAAACTTTGTGTATAATTTACTAATTCCATATGTGTTTATAGCGAAATCTTATCAAAACTTTTAAGAGCACACAATTCATGTTTATAGTCTCAAAGAGTTTGAATCGAATTAAAACTCGAAAATTATTGTCTAAAGATGGAAGAAATTCAAGAGTTGGTATTTTTTTTTTACTACCATATAGAATTTATCACATCATTGAAGAAACAATTCTTTTATAATAAAATAATTTTTAAAATTAAGTGGTAAAGAAACTTAATTTTTTCTCATGCAACATTTTTTCCATTCTAATGCAAATAGAAAAATTTTACTTAAATCTATAATTATATACTTCACATATTGATATCTTTGTATTTAATTTTTTTCTTTTTAAAAATCTCTAAAAAATAATTATACATAATCAATACGTCATAATAACGTCATAAAAAAAAGTCTAATTTAAAAACATACAAATATTTCAGCTTTTATAAATGTCGGGGGAAATTGGAGGGGGAGCGAGAAGGGGTTTTTCTTGCGCAGGAGGGAGGGAGAGAGGTACGGGTAAAGGGAAAAGAGTGGAGGGGACGGGTGGGGGTACGTTGAAACGAGCTTTTTCTTGGGAAGGGGTTATTTGGACGAGGAATTATTATTATTATTATTATTATTATTATTATTATTATTATTATTATTATTATTATTATTATTATTATTATTATTATTATTATTATTATTATTATTATTATTATTATTATTGGTAGGAGAGGGTGTGGGGTTGTTTGGGAAAGAGGGTTCTTTTTAGGAGTGGGAGAGAGGAAGGGAGAGGGGTTGCGGGAGGGGTGCGGGCGTCGGAGGAAGATGGTCTTTTTTGGAGGGAGGAAGGGGACGGGGCCTAGGAGGTTTGTAAAAAATGGGAGAGTGGAGGAGAGGTTTAGGTTAGAGGAAGACTTTTTTTATTTAATATTAATTTTGTTATTTATATAATTTCATTTTTAGATATTATAAGTTCATTTAAACAACTTATATAAATAGTAATTAGTGATATTCGATTATTTTTAATATATTAATATCACAATTATAATAAATTTCTTTGAAGTATTTTAAATAATGCTATTTGATATAGTTATTTTAGTATTTTTAAATAATTACAATAATTTTTTTATATATAAAAAACTTATCCCTGCATAACACATTTAGACTAGTCTATTAATATAATATACCAAATAAAAAATTTTTTAAAGAAAAACTGTTATAAAAAGAAATATTACAGAGAAAAATATGAGCAGATCAAATCACAACAATTAAATATCTTAGAATCACTCGTAATATCTTTTTAACATTCATATTTATCATTTTTTTTTAAAGTTCTTTATCATATTCTTTTATAATTTATTTTTTTATTTGATAAATTTTATTAATAAAATGTCCCTTTCCACAAAAAATAAGAAATAAAATTATATAATGCAATTATTTGTTCATCTTGTTGGCATTTAATGTCAGAAAGAGGCAGAAGGTCGTTTTTCTTTTTAGAAAACAAGATCTTTCGTGTCTTTTTCCTTTTCTATTAGTCCATACTATTATTATAATTATAATAATAATTATAATAATAAGTATTATTATGATTATTTTATTATTATCTGTATAGTTTCTATTATTTTATTATTTCATAAGGAAACATTTAAAAGTATATTTGTACGATTGTTGGCTGGGGGCAAAACAATAGGAAGCCATCCATGCTTTTGCTTACCAAAAACCCAATCATTGACGTTTAATATAATATGTCGCTTCTTTTGTTTCTGAAATTAAATCAAACACATACGTATTTTACATCTACACATATTAGTAATTTATTTATCATGATATTGTTATTTATATACATATATTATTGGAGATATCACATCCGTATATGATTCTTCTAAATTATATCCTATATTGATTATAATTAGGATACTTTGTATTATAGTATTATTATAGCAGTATTCTTTATTAGTGGTTAGTTAAATTCCTATATTTATTAGAATTAGAAAATTTTGTAACTTATAAATAGTATATAATAATGAATAAAAAAACAATCAATTGAAACATTCAACATTATTCTTCTCTGCACCTTAAATTTCTTAACATGGTATCAGAACCAGAGCCAGGTTTGAAAAATAAAAAGAAAAAGAAAAAAAAATCTCTCACATCTATGACTTTATTATCTTTTCATTCAGTTTGAACAATTCTTTTCGTTCAGTTTGGACAAGTTTTTTTTAGGTTTCTAATATTTCTTTTAATTTGCTTCAATAAAAATTTAGGAGATTATATTTTTTTTATAAATCATATTCAAGTCAGGTAGCTTCATCGACAAATATTTGAAGTGCCTAGATTTAGAAATTGAAATTGGACATTGATGATTGCTTTATCGAAAAAAACTCTAAAAAGACATCAAATGAATTTTCGATGATGGATTACGGAAGCCACAGCGACTGATGGAAGAAAACCACAACGACTGCGACTGATGGAAGAAGATCACAACGACTGCGACAGATGGAAAAGATCACAACCACTGCGACTGATGGAAGAATCACAACGACAGCGATTGATGACAAAAAAACCACAGCGACAGCGATTGACGACAAAAACCATAGCAACAACGAGTGATGGTAAAGACCACAGCGACAAATGGTGGAAGACTACCAAATGTGCAATTTGCAACGTTACGAAAAAAAATTGAAAATTATGGCAAGTTAGACATGCAATTTTACATGTTCCAACTTGAGAGAGGGTGTTGGAGATATCACATCAGTATGTGATTCTCCTAGATTATCTCTTATTCTATAAGAGATTATTTGGTTAGAATTCTATATTATTTATAATTAGTATACTTTGTATTATAGTATTATTATAACAATATTTTATTAGTGGTTGGTTAGAATCCTATATTGATTAGAATTAGAAAACTTTGTAGCTTATAAATAGTATATCATAATGAATAAGAAAACAATGAATTGAAGCATTCAATATTATTCTTCTCTGTGCCCTAAATTTCTTAACATATATTATCTTTCTGATTATTTTTATTATAAATATTTTTCTGATTATTTTTATTATAAATATTTATGGGCGTAAAAGCCAAAATGTAAGGAAACATATATCTCTTAGAAAATTAATTGTTAGGACAACTTTTCCCAAAATTTGGTGTACTTCCTGCACGAAATAATTTAAGAAGTCATCGGGACATATCTAATCTATAGCATGATATGGATTTCGAACTAAAATAGCAAATTACTAGTTCTTTTTTCTTTTTTTTCAATTTTTATTTTTTAAGGAGGCCTGATATTATTATATAGGAAAAAAAATATGCGTGCAGGTGATTGGTTAGGATGAGATGTTTCTAATTTCTTGAAAGAAAAATGAGAATTAAGATAATTGCTCATAATATTTTAAGCATTACGAGGGTGGGATATTTTACAGTTGATCATAATAAGTTAACTTTGATATTATTAAATGTTAAGTACTTTATTGTCTTCTTAAAATTCTAACTGTCGACATTCGACATTTACAAACGGAGGATAGTTATTAAGGATGTAGAATTAAAATAAGTTTATTCTTATAAAATTTTAAATTATGTATAATTATAATTTACTTTCTTAATCTTTTTAGAATTTGTTACATTGACAAGTATATAATATAATTATTTGACATTAATAAAACATAAAATATTAGATTTTTTCCTTCATTGAAAAATTTTCATGGTATTAGAGCCACTTGTTAAAATTCTCATAATAAGTAATGACAGAGAAGATGCTGGTAATATTGACAATGATGTGGTTGAAGAAAGAAATATTCATAAAATAAAGAAAGATGTCTACTATGTAGCATCCTGAGATGGACCTGGATTAATTATTACAACAGTCCAGTTAAAAGAGAATAAAAAAAGGCAATAATTATGTAGAATGGGCAAAAGCAATGTGTCTGGCTCTGCGTTCAAAGAAAAAATTGGGGTTTATCGATGGAACAATTCCCATACTAGAAAACGACCCAGACAAAGAAGAAGAATCGTGAGAAATTAATACTCTTATAAATTCATGGATTCTTAACACAGTTGAGCCTTCCTCCGATCCTTTATAAATTACTCGAGAGAGCTGATGAGTTATGGAAAGATTTCAAAGAAATATTCTTGGTTGGTAACGGGCCAAGAAATAAGAATTGAAGGCAGCATTGGTAAATTGTGAACAAGGAAGAGATTCAATAAATGTATATTATTCACGTTTGAAAAAATTATGGGATGAATTAGACAACTAGTCTCAGCTTCCTTCCACCATAGATACAAAAATTATGGCTGCTATTACAAAAGAAAGAGAAGAAGAAAAAGTTTTTCAGGTTTTAATGGGATTAAATAGTGAAATTTATGGCATTGTTCATTCTTATCTGATACAATAGGAACCCACGCCAAAAGTACGAACGGTCCTTGCCCAAATATGTTAGGAAGACCAACACCAAAATCTGGTTTGGACGAAGGATCACGGCGGCGACGGTACCGCCTTTGCCGTTCATCTTCAAGCTTGAGCTTGTTTTGCAGCCACTGTAATAGGAGTGACCATGAAATCTTAGGCTGTTTTAAGCTCATAGGGTACCCAGATTGGTAGCCTCGAAGCACCGTTCCCAGCGCCGGCAGTCGTGCAGCTTCGACTAGTCGCGGCCGTGGGGCGCAAGTTGCAGGGAGAGGCAGAACCAGGCGCATCGTCTTTAGAGCACAATAACAGCAACAGTAGGCCGCAGCGAGAGGCGTCGACGGTTGGGTCACGCTGCCGCCGTCCGAAGCGCAGGTGATGCAACAATGGAAGGCAGCCATGGCTGCTTTACAACAATAACAGATGATTCAGCAGAAAGAAGCAACAAGAACCACTTTCCAAATTTAACCCAAGACCAATAGTCAAAATTTTTTACCATCCTAAAAAATGCTACTCTATTCGAAAAATTATCTAGTATGAAAATTTGATGCATTTTGGATTGAGGATATTCTCATCATATGACCGGTAGGAAAGATTTCTTGAAAAATTTAAATAATAGTTATCCGTTTACTATTTGTCTGCCTAATGGTGCTAAGATAATTGCTCTATAAGAAGGAACGGTCTCTTTAAATCTTAGACTCATACTTCTCAGTGTGTTCTTTCTTCCTGAGCTTAAATGCAACTTAATTTTCTTGTCCCAATTGGCTCGAGACTGTCGATGTTTTATCACTCTTTCTGATCACTTTTGTGTTATACAGGAACATATCTCGATGAGGCCAATTGGAGTGAGTGAGCAAAAGAATGAGATTTTTTTCTTCAAACCTTTGCAGTTACCAAATCTATATTCGATTAGGTCATCCTTCGGATTTTGTAGTAAATAATTTTTTGGGGATTTCTGCACACAAGACTGGCCATTATAATATTTTCTTGCGTGCTAAGCAGACACGTGAGTGTTTTCCTTTAAGTGCAAATAAAGCTTCTGCGATTTTTGATTTAGTTCATTGTGATTTGTGGGGACCATACAAAACTGTATCTACCATTGGTGCCTCTTATTTTTTAATTATATTACATGATTATTCTAGAGCTGTCTGGATATATTTACTTTCTGAGAATGCCAAGTCGCATCTGTCTTAAAAGATTACTTTGTAATGGTCCAAACCTAATTTCACAAAACCATAAAACTAGTTCGTAGTGACTATGGAACAGAGTTTGTCTATCTCAAATCATATTTTTCTACTCAAGGCATGATACATCAAACAATTGTTCCTAGTATCCCGCAACAAAATGGAAGGGTCGAACGCAAGCATCGTCATATTCTAAATGTCTCGCGAGTTTTGCGTTTTCAAGTTAACTTGCCAATAAAGTTTTGGGGAGAATGTATTCTGACGGCCGAATATCTCATAAATTGAACACCTTCAAAATTATTAGACAGCAAGACTCCTTATGAGTTGTTATATGGAAAAAAGCCCTCATACTCTCATATTAAAAGTTTTGGATGCTTAGCTCATGTTCATGACCATGATATACGCAAAGATAAATTTTGCGCTTGCAGTCGGATGTGTGTCTTCCATGGCTACCTCTTTAACAAGAAAAGGTGGAGATTTTATGACTTGTAAAAAGAAAAATTCATGGTGTCTCGAGATGTGATTTTTTATGAGACGAGATTTCCATACCAGGAGAGATCAGACACTTCAATAAATACCACAGACTTTACACAATTGTACAATTTGGAGAATAAATTTTGGGCTCTAACGAACACCTTATACAAGACAGGGGGAGTATATGTCCAGCAGCTGAAAAAGACAAACCTACAGCCTAACAGCCCAAAAGCTACCGCGCAGCCCAGATATCGAAAATCAGCTTTCCCAGCCTAGCTCCAGCGTCTAACCCCAGCCCAACACAACCCACCTCAGGAACACAATTCACACGACCCAACTAAACTTTTGCGTAGCCTAGATGCTCCTCCGTGCGGCCTAGATATTCCTCTGCGCGGCCCAGATGCTTCAGCTTCACGTGGCCCAGATGTCTCTCCTCCTCGCGGACCAACTCCGCGACTTGTACAGAGGGCTTCTTCCCTTGGCCCAGCGACCAGGCCTCCTTCAGCCCAAGCTAGTCCGCCCGCAGCCCCATCCAGTATTAGTCCAGTAAACAGAAATTCTTTAGGTGGGTCAGACCAGTCCACCCAGCCAGCCGCTCCAACTCACTATGCATCATCACTGAGTGCATTCTCTGCTGCTCCAATCCATTTTGACCCTTCGCCAGCAGTTCCATCCGGGATTGACCAAAGAAATTTATAAGAAAATTAGCCTTAGCTGCTCTTTACATCGTTGAAAATCTTGTTTTCCATGAACGTACTAAACACATCGAAATTAATTGTCATTTTGTTCGTCATGCTTTTCAAGATGGATTTATTGTTCCAGCCTACATTCGAAGCGAATTTCAGCCCGCCGATATTCTCATTAAAGCTCTTCATCTTACTCATTTTCGTCATTTAATTTCCAAGTTGGCATTTCTGATTTTCATGCTCCAACTTGAGGGAAAGTATTTTTAGGATGTAGAATTAAAATATGATTATTCTTATAAAATCCTAAACCATGTATAATTGTAATTTAGTTTCCTAGTCTTTTTAAAATTTGTCATATTGACAAGTATATAATGTAAACTATTTGGAATTAATAAAATAGAAAATATGGATTGTTTCCCCTGAAAAAACTTTGAATAGTGTCTCTTTTCAAGTCATTACGATTCTTAATTTTCAGAATCGTGATCTTTCTGAGATGCTTTCTTTGCCTTCTACTTTTTAATGCATTATAGAAAGAAGTTCTGTTTTTTTTTCCCCCCCATGTGTCTCTAAGAGTAGGAATAATCCTACTTCATCCCTTGGCAATATTTATTTTGAATAGTAAGGTTTATATGTCTTAGATCAGGTATTCTCTATCCTACCACCTTAACCATTTAGGTTTACAGGAAATAAAATTGCTTTTGTTTAAAATATATAAAGAAAAAGACTATTATACAAAAATTACACCAAAATTTTTACGTAATGTCCATAAAAAGTTTTACCAAAAATTCTATAAGAAAAAACTCCCAATCATCCAGGTCGAGGGAGAGAGAGTTTAAAAAGAGAGAATTTTATAATAATTAATTAAAAAATGCTGTTGATTTTTATACCATAAAAGAGAAGACTTTTATTTTTAGAAATTAAATTCAATATCCTCACTTGCCAATGAAATTTATTCAGATTCGATTCGAGTTGTGATTATATTGTTCAACTCTTACCTGAAATAAATTTTGCAAAAACTTTTTTAACATAAAAAAATTTTCTTTTATTTGTGGAAGTACTTAGAGGGTTTGATTTTGAGTTTCAAAAATAGGAGTTAGACAATCAACCATTGATTCATTTAAATAAAAAAATATATTAAAAACCTTCTGATATAAATATAATTATGTAAAAAGCAAACTTTTCTTCTCGACATACATAATATAGTATACGTATATGAATAAATCCAAAAATCACAATAAATTTGTTGTGTGGATTGTTAGATCCACAAACTTATTTACTATTACACACAACTTTCCTATTTACTATTACAGCCCTCAAAAATAAAAAATTACAGAAAGGTCCCTAAACTATTACAGATTCACAAAATAGTCCTCCATTTCTTCTTATTCCCAAATCTGGTCCCTGTTTTCTTCTTCAGAAAGGGATCTTCTTTCTGCTTTTCTCCGGCCACGGCTGACTGTAGATCGCCGGTCCTGCAGGAGATGGTTAGCAAGAAGAAAAGAAAAAGACCAAGGAAGAAGGACTTACCTGAAGCCGAAGCTCGCTACGGCAGCGGTCCGATCCAGCAGTAGTAGCAG
Organism: Catharanthus roseus; assembly: GCA_028651295.1. NCBI lineage: Eukaryota > Viridiplantae > Streptophyta > Magnoliopsida > Gentianales > Apocynaceae > Catharanthus > Catharanthus roseus. The sequence continues at coordinate 22,807,662 of JAPQWS010000153.1, read as the reverse complement.
CGTGGGGTCACCCGCGGGTTGAGGACGAGCTCCGGGAGCTGCGGCGAGCTCGAGGTACGGAGCGGCCAGCGGCAGTCCCTCAGTCGGACTGAGTTTCACCGGGAAATGGGCTCTCACTCTCTATCTCTCTCTCTCTTCTCTCTCTCTCTCTCTCTCTCTCTCTCTCACTCTCTCTCTCTTTCTGTCACGGTCGCCCGACGGCAGTCAGGCAGTGGTGCCGACTCGCTGCGTCGGCGACGGAGAGGTCATGGAGGAAGTAGCAGCGGCGGTAAGGCAGTGGAGGAGGAGGAAGAAGAGGCTGAAAATGGAGGAGCAGAATACTTTGAAGAAGAGAAAACGGGGGCTGCCTTTCTAATTGAGGCAGCCTCCAAAAATAGAGAATATATATATATATATATATATGGAAACCCTAAGTCACCATGTGCGGGCTGGGTTGGCCCGGCTCGGCCCGGCATCTTGGCCCAATAAAATTCAACCCATATCTTTAGTGAACCCAGTCCATATCATCATAGAGAGTATTGGGCTGAAAAATAATAATGAAAAATGTGAGCAAATGAGGCCCACATGACCAACAAAATTAAAGACAAATGTCAAAAAATTATTAGAAATGGAAATTCATCAGCAAATGATTTCTCCTTAATCATTGCATTTTTTGAACTTTTTAAAATTTTTTCTCGGTTAAGCATTATGGTAAGGCACATTGAGGCACCCTCTCTCCAATAATCCGAGCCCGTAATATTCCTGCATTAAGAAATGGTATTCTTTTTTGTGCTTACTGGGGAAGCTTTTATGCAAGGAATCAATAATTTCAAGTATTCTAGTGATTTTGATTTTCTTTTTCAACTTTTATTTTTACGCTGAAGAATGATATTTTAATTATATAAATTTCGAGTTCAATAATGAAGTATGAACATTATACGTGTGTATTTAGCGTGTAGGCGTTTTTAATCTTATATTTATGTTCATCTAAAAGGAGTGAAATATAGATTATTACAATTAATAACGGTAGAAAATTAGTAATTTACCTGTTCGCATGGATGTATCTCTATTGGTTTTGGGGCTGCAGAGTTGGTACCAAAGACCAACGTTCAAATCCTGACAGCGGCTTGTTGGAATTTCAACCTCTCCAATGTGGAAGGTGATTCCTTTACGCACATCAGTGTCTGGCCTCCAGTCTATAGAGCCGCTGAATCACCATGATTTATATCCTTCATTTGAGCGCTGGACAGTTTGATGAAAGCCCTGTCGATGAGGATTTCGCCTTTTGGTACTAAATTAGTAGTTCACTTGTAGTGAACATCTGGTTCGAATCATTATCCTTCCAACAATTGTATAAAAAATTATAATTAATAAAGAGAAAATAAATAAATTTGTGCCAATAAAATTATCAATAAAAAAGAAAAAAAATGGAAATATGCATAAGCAAGTTACATGAATTTGGAAAAGAAAAGAAAATTAAGAGAAAGAAAAAGAAATTGGTAAAATTACTTTCAATATTTTCGCATGTCACTTGTATGAGTTACTGTTGAAGGGTAAGATTTGTCAATATCTATTTTTTCCTACTAAATATATGTTTCCACGTTCTACTTATATTTTTCTTCTATTTTTATTTGACTAGATGTATTTTGGAAAAAAAAATGGCACTTATAGAAATGGCAATTATAGAAATTTTGGTCATAATGTATACAAATGGCACTTATAGAAATTTATTAAACTTTCACTTAATAAGAGACCGTAAGAATCAATATTTTTAATTTTTTTTTATATGAATCATGTAGGGAGAAGAGGATCAAGGAAATAGATTGTGAATTCACACTACCGACACGGTTTAGTTTTTGTCATTCACCTATTTTGTGTTAAGTTTATCAAAATTTTTAATAAATGGTTGGTCACAAAAATAATTTTCTTTAGTGAACGCTGTTCTAAAATTACAAAACAAAATTGTCCAAAATTAAATTAGGACTATATAAATAATTTTGAGATTAATTTTATTAATTACTCAAAAAGAAAACAAGAAGCAATGGAACAATTTCCTTTTTCATATCTTTTCCGCCCATCTTCTAAGAATACGTACCAAAAGTGCAACATCATCCGATCAGTCCATTCTTCTTCCTTTCTTTCTTTTTTTATATATATTAATTTTAATTTTTTCTCAAGAAGCATGCATTAGCAACAGATGATTTTCCTCCAATAAATGGCCGTCTCCCCACACACATTCTTATATCCAGCTTTTTCATTTTGTATTATTGGAACAGAAAGGAAAATAAAACAAAAAGGAAAGGAAGATAAAAGAAAAGAAAGGAAAATTGACTGAATCAACTGACTAGCTTTAGGTCTTTGATAATTAAAGAAATAAGGGCCACACATTGCGATTGAGAAGATGATCAAATTTCAGAGAAGAAATCAATTGAGCAAACCACAACCTCTCCTCTCATATATGACGTACGTCTCCACTCTTCTTTGCTTCTTCTTAATTTCATTCTACATTTATTACTATTGTTTTTTTCTTTCCCAACAATAGGGGAAACCAATCACCAGTCTGCACAGTGTATAGGGCAAACCCTAAACCATTCTGCAGAGTGTATACAATTGTATTGGGGTCGTGGATCGTAAGACAGATACGAGTACCAATTGATTTTAGGGGAAAAACTCTAAATGAAAGGCTTTGAAAAAAATTAAAAAAAAAAATAAAAATAAGGATCTTTAGCAACATTTTATTTAAGGATAAATAAATCTCAATAACTTATAAACTTTTTCAAATTTATGAGTTTTCTCTTAAATTTTCATTTAAACTACAAAATTTGGACGGCTGAATCTACAATTTTATTCTTAATATATTTTCTTTTGTTCACTTTTCTCCTGATCTCATGAATTATTTTAACTTCTTAATTTTTTAAAATATTTTTTATTAGATGATAATGTCTTTGATTAGCTTTAAACACGACCAAATTTGACCAAGAAAACCACAAGAAAAATATTTAATACGAATAAGTATTAAATCAATACTTCAAAAGCGTTCCTTTAATAAATCTTAAAATACGAACAAAATTTTAATTCGGCCAAATTCTACCATATATGCTTGGTGCCAAGAGGTGGCATAAGTACTTTATCATTCAATCGAAAATTTTAAAGAAGTTAAAAAGTTGAAATATGGAGAAAAATAGTCAATAAAAATTACATTAGTGAAAATTGTAGATTCAATTAATTTTAAATTTCAAATTGTGAAAATATCAAAAGATATCTAGGCGTGTCCTTATGTTAAATTTTTAACATTAAAAGTTAATTATAGAATTTGACAAAAGAACAATATAATAGTATCTACTAGAGAAATTAGTTTATTTGACCTCAATCTATTTACTCCTTTTCTATTCAGCTCCTCGCTTCTTTTTAAAAATTAAGAATTCTCAACTTCTCAAACCAATTTTTGTGCTATGTCTCAGTTGGTTGGTGTATGGGAGGATAGGAGGAGGGAGGAGGAGCTGCAGAAGGGGAGGAGGGTGGCGGCGGTGATTGGTGATTGGTAGGGGTGTAAACAAGTCCACACCCTCTGAATACTCTCAAACCCTTATAGTGAAATATAAATCCAGAGCCATACCCTTTGAGTATAAAATTTATGGATCAAACCCGACCATCCAGAGTCTAGGGTAAGGTTTGAGTATACTCGTATGACATTTTTCTATTTTTTCCCTTGTTAAACAAAAATATAGATAAAAAATTTTTCAAAAAATCTAACATTAAAAAATCATGCCTCTTTTATTCGCCTTTGGAACAAACAACCACTGGTATAAAATTTTGAATGAGAGAAATAAGTCTACAAGAAACATCCAATAGAGAAAATAGTAGTACTGATATCTTGAAAAAGAACAAATCTTGAAGAAAATTTATCTTCTCTAAACTATAATGCCCTAAGAAAAATTATAAGGCCCTAAGAGAATTTATCTTCTCTATACTATGAGGCCCTAAGAAATTTTGAAAAAAATTTCTCTTCTCTAAACTATGAAGAAAGTTTCTCTTCTCTTCTCTAAACTAAGAAAATAAACCATTCATTATAATATATGTATAAATTATGCATTAATGAAAAAATATAAAAATAATATAATATATATAAATATATATTATTATTTTATTATAACGAATATGCGAGTATACTGGTCTGGGTATCATCGTACCCTGTCCATACTCATTTAATAGAATCTATAAGGGTATGGATATAGTTACAGGTCCGCGGGTATAAAATTTTAACCTTACCTATTATAAACGGGTATAGACCTATGCGAGTACGGGTAAGACCCGCTCCGTTTACAGCCCTAGTGGTAGGGAGAGAGAAAGAGAGAAAAAGATAGGGGAAAAATTTTTTAAAAAGGGAATGATAATTTTTGTTCCTAAAAAAAGACACGCGGATTGTCAGTCGGTCGAACGTAAAAAGTTAAGAATTCTTAATTTTAAATTTAAAAATGGGGGAGTTGAACCAAAGAAGCATAAATAGATCGAAGGTCAAATAGACTAATTTCTCTACTTCTTAATACACTTAGGGTAAGATTTAAACGTTTTAAAGTTGGAAGGTAAAATTAACCATTCAAGAAAGTTTAAGAGTTTGAGACACTTTGTACCCTTTATTTTATTTCAAATGGATTATTATTATTTCGGTTGCCTTCTAATTTTTATATGCGAATATACTTGAGAGACAGTCCTTTGATAAGGAACAATATTTTTATTTAAGTTGTGATGTGGGGTCACAAGTTAATTTGCAGAGTTTGCATTCACTATCAAGACATTACAACGAAGCAGATAATGAGAGGTTGCTAACCTGTAAGTATAGTTCTCAAAGCACTTGCGCAAATTATAAAGTTTAGGCACTGTAGGGTTAGGACAATATTGGCGTAGCATGCATATTTGCAAGTTGCTGCTGCTTCTAATTTCTCTCTTCTCATGAAACAAATGTAAAATAGAGATATATGCTAATGATATACAGAAAACTTGTAGGTAAAAATTTATCCTAATGGTGAACGGTGAAATTTTTTATTTATTGCCCGACCCATTTTTTTCTGGTCGGGCCCATTTTAAAAAGGACCAGACTGAAGTGGGCCGCTTTTTTTTTTCGATTCAGGTCATAACGCACAATGATTGTGCGTTATCTGTAATAATGTACGTTATCAGTTAATTAAGCTAATCAGACAACGTGGCGGATAACGCACAATCAGTGTGCGTTATGACTCGACATAACGCATACTTGTTGTGCATTATCAGCCACGTAATTATTTTTTTAAATTTTTTTATTTTTTTAAAATTATTTTTCAATTTTTTAAAATGTTTTTTTAAATATATTTTTTTTTGTTTACAATTGTGTTATTTAATTTATTTTATTTTTTTGGATGAAATTTTTTTTTTGTTTTTAATAAAAATTTCTTTTGGGAAAACTTGTAATTGTATAATTTTTTTTTAGTAATTTGATGGATTGTTTTTTTTTAATGAAAATTTGTTTTGGAAAAACTTATAATTGTATAATTTGTTAAAAAGACTGTATTTATTATATTTAACTTATTTTGTGCTATTTATATCATTTGCTTGGAAAATATAGTTACATTTTGACCATTTCATTGCAAGTTATTTGAAGAAGTAATACTAAAGAAACCGTAAAAATTTAGAGCAATGATGTAGTAATTAGAAGAAATTGAAAGAAAAATTTTAGTATTATAAACATGTTTTATTACAACTATTTTAAAAAAATGTTAAACTTATACATTGCTCGGTCCGGGGTTATTACAATTTTTCCTATTATGTCCCAGCATGCGACATCTACCACATCTTGGGGGAGAATCCGGATTTCTATAATCCATTTCCCCCTAAAATCGCTCGCCTTGTTTCCTACCCCGTTCCTTTTTCATGTTTGGAGGATAGAATGTCAAATTAAAATGGGCATCCCTCCAAAAGTTCTCACTCAAGACCGGAGGAAAATTCGCTTGGTAAGTTTTTATGTACGTTTGTCGCGAATGTATCTTCGGTACATAAGCATCTGTTCTTGACCCATTTTTTCTACACACTGCAAGAACATGAGAACAAGGCAATGTATATGTTTGCCATTTTCCGCAAGTATAAAATTTATTATTTAGCCGCAATGTATAGAAGTTGTTGCCCGTACCAGAAACTCGGATTGGATATTTGAACATGTATATTCCCTCTCGCGGATTGTAAGCTGTAACTTTGTGTTCTCTTGATTTCAGTTCAATCCGCAAGAACTTGTCAAAAATTCGAGTTGGAAAGGGATATACACAATTTTCTGCCTCTTCAGGGTGTTGGTGAAAGTACTCAAGTTTGTTGAATATTAGTTCAACCAGGGCTTTTAAAGGTAGAACCCTAGCTTTCTTCAACACACTGTTAAGTGCCTCGGAAATGTTAGTTGTCATGATACCGTGTCTGTGACCGCTATCATGCAACAGTGTCCATTTCTCTGCGTACAACTTTATCAAGTAAATGTATGCATCCACATTTCTTTCGTGAATCTCTTTCATTACACGGTCAAATTTTCATTGTTTCGTTTCTGTTCCGGCCTGCCACATCAAGCTTTTTAGGGTTGTATTTTTTAAGGTCTTATTGAAATTTGCTCGAATATGCCGTAAGCAAAACCGGTGAACTGTAAATGGTGGTTGCCACAAAGGTTGACTTTGAATAGCTGAGAAAATACTTTTGTGGCGATCAGAAATGAGGCATACGTGGCGATCTTTGACTACGTATACTCGCAAGTTTTTAAGGAACCAATTCCAACTCTCGGAAGATTCCTTATCAACAATTGCAAAAGCAAGTGGGAACAAGTGATTATTTGCATCCCACGTACTTGCAATTAATAGCACGCCCTTGTATGGTCCTCTTAAGTGTGTTCCATCCACAGAAATCAGCGGCCGGCAATATGGAAATCCGTCTATACACGGCGAGAAACACCAGAAAACAAATTTGAAAACGTAATTAGGGGGACTGCTTGTTCTGTGATGCATAAATTCATGTACAGTCCCCGGGTTTATATCCTGTACAGCTTGTAAATATTTGGGTAGAATATTAAAGGTTGTATTCCAGCTACCAAAAACCCTCTTGATCGTTGTATGCATGCACACGCAGCTTTTTCCTCTTTTTTTATTTTTATTTTTTTTAATTTTTTCTAACCACGGCATTTTCTGCCTCTTTTCGTTTACTAAATAAATTTGAATTTTTTTTCTTGACATATTTACCCATTTTTAGTTATTTTCTAAATTTTTTCCACTAAACTTTATTCTTTGATACATAAACTCTTTTTTTCCTTCTTTCAAAACCAATTAAAGCATTTCGTTTCGTTTGTGATTTTTGCAAATCAAAGTAAAAAAGCTATTTTTATACCGAAGTATTTGAACGGCCGGCTTTTTACCATATAACAAAATAAGAATATAATAAAGATACATAAACGTAATAAATCAATAACAAAAAAAGTACAATGAATACTGTAAAGTTTATTTTAAATTACATATAGGCTGATGTGGCGTTGATGCACCGGCTGTGCCCGGAGGAGGTGGTGCCCTATACCTCGGAAACCCGTAGGCTGAAGGATGTGGAGATTGGAATGCTGTAAATCCTGAACTGGGCGCCGGAGGTATCTGCGACGTCCCGGATCCACTAGGGAGAGATTGGGGATCTGGCGTCAAACTCAAACTATAGGACGACAAATCTAGGTGCGGGCTGTTGAATGGGTCAACATACTGTTGACCGCCACCAGATCCCTCACCCCTCTCAACCACTGCTGGGCCGGGGTCGACATGTTCCTGTCTTTGTGGAGCAGGAGGTACAGGAGGGCGTCCAGCACCTGCTCCCCAGCCAGGATGTCTCCGAGCACCCCTTTTAACTCCACGAGCCCCTCGTTCTAGAACGTGCTCTCGGGTACGGCGACGCGACGGCTGAACAGGGAACGTCGCCTGTATATCATGCTGTGAAGAAGTGCATCCCAAAGTACCCCCGATGGAGACAATGCACCACCGGATGATCGTCTGCACTTTTTTCAAGACTGCGGCAATCTGTGAAGGATATGAAGGTGGCTCCCGAATGGCCACTGAAGCCATATCATCCACCTCCTGCAACATGGAAGTCTAAAAAAAGAAAATAACTAAATAAATTAGAATTTAACAAATGAAATAAGTAAATAAATTAGAATTTAACAAATGAAAATAACTAAATAAATTAGAATTTAACAAATGAAATAAGTAAATAAATTAGAATTTAACAAATGAAAATAAATAAATAAATTAGAATTCAACATAAATAACTGAAACGCATAAGAACTTACCATCATCCGTCTGTCAACCATGCGTACGGGTATCACGGTTAGCTGGATTGCCGATGTAAACCCATGTGATACCCCTGTACCATCTGATGTACTCATCATTGGGGTACGACAATGCCTCAACAGCTACAGCAGGACCATCTCTAACACGAACTCGCCACTGGTTTCAGACATCGACATGGATAGCATACTGTGTAATCCAGGATGTGTTGTCATTCCCTCTTAACTGGAGCCGCACTATAGGACTGGAATAGGTTGTGGCCAAAACGCATACACTGGAGGTCAGTATAACACGTCTCCCGATCCCCACTCCAGATCAAACCCGATCTGTGCTCGTGCTGTCTGGATAAGACGTCAGTGACAATGGGCCCCGGATGCACATGTGCTGGCACTTCTTCCATCTGCATTAATTATATATTCCAGATATTGTCAACATCTATATGTTAAAATTAAAAAGTTTTAAACATATTCTAATTCCAAGAATATTAAGATTTAATAGTTATTACGTTTAACGGTTGTAAAGTTTATAGTTTTACGTTCTCATATTTCCAAATATCAGGTATATTATTAACACAATTAATCAACGATTTAAGGATTTTTAAATAAATAAGATTTTAAAGTTTTTAAGGTTTATTGTTACGTAATAAATTTCACTTTTACTGTTAGTTTTTAAGGTTCACTATTAAAAAGTTTCTACTTTGAGGGTTTATTATTTGGTGTAAATTTTTGGATTTTTGTAATAGATTTTTATGTTTTCTTGTATTTAAAGTAATAGATTTTTGTGTTTTGGTAATAAATTTTCTTGTGTTACTTATAGTATATTTTATAGTTAAGCATTTACTACTTCATAAATTCGCTATTACGGTTTTAAAGTTTAAATAAAAGTATTAATTACTAAAGTATAAATTTCCAAGTACCGGTTCCCATATTTTTAAATGAAATCCTAAAACCTAATATCAATTTTTAAATGAAAAAAAATTATATACATAACATTAAAAAATTCGTACACATTTATTAATAACTACAATTTTAAACATAAATCCAAACCATACTTTCACCCAAAAAAAAAAAAAAACGTAATGTAAAATTTTGAATTTTAATAATAGATTTTTAAGTTTTGTATTATTTAAATTTTACAATTTTTAGGTTGCAAAAAATAAAGTTTCAATAATTTCTACTGTTTAAAAAAAATATTAGAAATACCGAATTACAGATTCCCATATTTTCTAACATTCAAATTAATTACCTAAATAATTAAAAAAATTCTATTAATCATAAAGTAAGAAATTAAACCTAATTATCCAAATAAATTCATGAAAAAAATCCTAAACCCTAATATCACTTTTTTATTGAAAACAAAAATTCGTACACATTTATTAATAACTACAATTTTAAACATAAATCCAAACCACACTTTCACAAAAAAAATTAAAAAAAAAAAAACATAATGTAAAATTTTAAATTTTAATAATAGATTTTTAAGTTTTGTATTATTTAAATTTTACAATTTTTAAGTTGCTAAAAAATTTTTTTCCACAATTATCCAAATAAATTCATGAAAAAACATTATCCCTAATATCACTTTCAAATACAAAAAAACAATTACATGCATAAAATTATCAAATTTGTACAAAATTATTAATAACTACAATTTTAAATATAAATCCAAAAATTAAAAAAATGTAAAATTTTGGATTTTAATAATACATTTTTAAGTTTTGTATTATTTAAATTTTACAATTTTTAAGTTACAACAAAAAGATTTGTTTTCATATTTTCTACATTTAAAAAACAAAATGTTAAAAATATAGAATTAAATATTCTCATATTTTCTACTCAATAATTTATACGAAATATACAAAATAATAATCTAAATAATTTCTAATAATCATAAAGTAAGGTAATAAAGTAAACATAATTATCCACATAAATTAAAAAAAATAATACATCACCCTAATATCACTTTTTAAATTCAAAAATAATTATATACATAAAATTATCACATTTGTACAAATTCATTAATAACAAACATTTTAAATATAAATGTAAAACCCATTTCCACAAAAAATAAATTAATTCAAGTTAATAAATAAAATTCATAAAAAACATTAACAAACAACAAATACCGAAATAATCACACTTAATATGTAATAAACAAAAAAATTCTAAATAACTAAAAATTTACTGAAAATTTAAAATGCAGTTTTAGTAGCCTTCGTACTCCAAATCCTTAATAGCCTTCGTACTCCAAAGAAAATCTCTAAGATTTACTAATTTAACTGTAATTTTCAAAATAAAATACACATTATGTGTTGATGAAAAGAAATCAACACATAATAAGAAAAAAAATAGAGTAAAATACCTAGCAGTTGGCGGGGGCAGGAACAAAAAATTTTCTGAAGAAAGAAGGATGAAAAAAGGAAGAAGAATGAGATGAAGGTGGCTGAAAAAAAGAAGAAAGAATGAGAGGAAATAGAATGAGAGAGGCTGGAAAAACAGTAAGGGGGAAGGAGAGGAAATAGAGAAATAAGGAGGAAGAAAGGAGTAAAGAGAGTAAAAAAAGGAGTGGGGAAATGGGGCTGAAATAGGCTGGGGGAAAAGAAAAAGGGGGAGGAAGGAGGGGGGGGGGGAGAGGCAGCTAAACTGGGGTAGAAAAAAAAAAAAGGGGGAAGGAAGGGGAAAGGGCGGCGGCGCTAGGGTTTCTTTATAACATGATAACGCACACTCACTGTGCGTTATCAGCTTAATAACGCATAATGGTGGTGCGTTATTAAGCTTGATAACGCACAAGTCATTGTGCGTTATCTACAGCTCAGCGCTAGCTGGGATCCACGTCAGATTTTTACGCGATTAACGCGGTGATTAAAGTTAACGAACAACGATTATGCCTTATCATCTCTGATAACGCATAATCATTGTGCGTTATAACCTTAACCGGAAAAAAAAAGAGGCCCACTTCAGTCTGGCCTTTTCTAAAATAGGCCCAGCCCAGAAAAAAATCTCGAAAACCTCTAGTTTAAGTGATCTTATCATATTGTATGATGCTAATGACCTTTTTGTGTGGTTGTAAGCCGGACATGGTTTACCATTTTAAGTGTCTGACTCATCAATCTTAAATTATATGTATAAAATATGATTGGACTTAAAATTTACCTAAAAAATTGTAGTTACTGTTATGAAGTTAATGTATACATGGTAGATGTTAAAATACGTTCTTTCAAGAGCATTAGAACTCCCAAAACCAATTTTAATTGCGCTCTGACTCCCTAATGACAAAACACATTTCTTCTAGGGTTTTATAACCTTTTGTACTTGATACCTATATATAGGACCTTACCGAATACATGAATAAGACAACCGATTTCTGAATTTCTGTGTCTACTCTCTGTCTCTTTTATTCTCTTTGTTCTCCTATTTTATATTTATATTATTATTCTGGACAATTCACCGTGTTGCGTTCATCAAATTCATAACACGTCATCAGCATGATTGCATGGACGACACGATTGTTTGAAGAACGAGACTCTAAAGATTATTTTAAAGAGATTCTCGAAGCTTCTTGAGGTAAGAAAAATTGAGTCTTTTCTTTATTTTATGTTTATTTTTAATATATGACTTGATGTCATGGAAAGATCAAATATTTTATTATGGATTCTTGTACAAACCCATCTTTATATAATGAGTCCCGAAGACAACATTAAAAGAGAATAACAATTATAATTCCTCATTAATTTATGAAGCTCTGAAGGCTTAATAATCTATTAAGAAAAACTTTGATAAAAACTAAAAGGAATGAACAATCATAATAATTCGTTTTATGTATCTCAAATATGCTTATGTAGTAGCAACATTGAGAGAAAAGATCTTATTGATCACCTTTTGAGCCCGAATAAAAGATTGAGTCATTGTTGATTGAATATTATGATATTCCTAATAAGAAAAATTGGGTATAATTACCCATAAACAATTTTCACTTTTCTTATTCTACCCATAAACTTAAATTTGAGCTGGTTCTACCTAAAAAGATTTTTTACTCTACTCATTTTGACAAATCGGTATCCGGCAAATATCATCATATGATGTTGTCTTCGAATTACTTGTCTACCTTCAAATTTCATCTTCGGATACTGTCTTCCCACTACAAGTAGTCAGAAGATAATGTCATTTGATGAAATTTGTCGTATTCCTGTAACAAATTCTTAATTTGTCAAAATGAGTGGAATAAAAAATCTTATGGCAGAACAAGCTCAAACTAAAGTTTGTTGGTAGAATAAGAAAAGTGAAAATTGTTTATGAGTAGATATAGCTAATTTTTTCTTCTTAATAATTTTATATCATTCCCTAAAATGAATGCAATCAGAAATTTTGTTTCTATAATATGTTATATTCCTGATTATAATTATTTATAATCATTTATAATTATCATGACTCATGAACCTAATATTTAAACTATCACCAAACTTCTATTTTTCCTCCCAATGTTATGATATTATTGATCTCATATATTAATCATGTCTATTGATATATAGACTTATTAATGTATCCAATTCTTTGAAATAATTAGAGGAAACAAATTACTTTCTGTTTATGATTTTATATGAAATTTTGCATATTATATATATGCCCCTTGATTTGTTATATATTTAAGAATAGCGAAAAAGATGTATATTGGGAGAATGAATAACAGTAGAAGTTAAAACTCTAGAAGAGTTAATTAATAGAAAGCTCCAGAAGAGCTAATAGGTTGAAATTGAAGCTCTCAAAGTGCTAATCAATAAAAGCATTCAGAAGAGCTAATATTTTAAAATCTCTAAAAGAACTAAATATCTAGAAGATATTTAATTAAGAAGATATCTATAATATGTAGAAGATATTTAATTAAAACTCTAGAAGAGCCTATTTACTAAAAACTCGAAAGAGTTAGTTAATAGAAAATTTTAGAAGAACTAATTATTTAAAGACTTTGGAAGAGTAAATTGACCTAAGAGGTCACATGATAATTATGTTATATTATCATGACTTGTAGAATAAATGTGAATTACATAAATTACTATTTTCTCCCATATAGTTTTGTAATCCGGCTTAATTGATGCAATTGTAATGCATTGATACGTGCTTATTTCTTCTTATTTCTATATATTATTTTCATCATTTTACGATGTTTTTGATATGTAAAAAATACATATTTTAGACTAATACCCTTTATTCTTGTCTTAGGTACTTTCAAAAGGAGAAAACAATGAAACAAAAAAAAGATGGTCAGAAACATAGTAAAAACGATGAAAACAAAGCCGACGATATCAACATGGCAAACCTACGGCCTAAGGTAGGCCAACCTACTCCGGTGGTAGGTCATGGAGTCACAAGCAGAGCTTGGACATAACCCTACCAGCAATGGTAGGCTACCCCTACCATCGATAATAGGTTCCAATGACGAAGAGTAATTTTTTTTTATAGAAACCTACCACGGACAGTAGGGCTTGACTTGCCGCGTGCTGTAGGTCCTGGCTGTAGCAATTATAATCCTACTTTTAAATCTGTTTTGATGTAATTTTTCCTGTATTAATAGGTACTTCCGCCATTAAGCCAAGAGGAGGCAATTAGGGGTGAGTTTAGGTTAGATATGTCCCCAATTTTCATCTTCAATTAGTTAGGTAATCATTAGGATTTCTGTAATTCAATTCTTTGAGATCAAGATTTGAAGAATCAATATCAAGATTTTGGGCTTTAATTGGACAACTCGAGAGATGAGCTCATGCGACATTCAGGACTGCGATTCGGCTTCAATCTTCCTCTTTAGCTTTCTTTTATTTACTTTTTAGTGAATCCAATGTTTAATTTCAGCTTTTTATACAATGAATAGTAAGTAGTTTTTTTATGTTTGGATAAGGTTGAACCCTAATACTTGTTTATGATGTTGTTGGTTTAATTTGATGATTTTGATGTTTGTTTTTATTTGAGTTGTCTTCCAATTGTGCTTTTTTGCAATTTAATTGTCTCGATATTGCATTCATCACAAGATTGTTCCTAATTGAAAAAGGAAGAACAGTCTAGGGCAAACAATTGGGGTTAATTGGGACAATTGATTAGAGATATGATATTGCACTTTTAGGTCCTTTAAATCACCTAATATTACTACGCTCATAATTAGTTAGGGAGAAAAGAGATTTTCCTCTAAGGATTAGTGAGTAGGATGGCTTTCACCTAGAGATAGGGATTGCCCGATTAGTTGTGATGACCCAAATGAATTAATTCAACCTCCTTCTCTCTAAAGTTTTCCAATTGAATTAGTAACAAGGATTGGGGGGATTCTATCATCCAACTCTTGTTTTAATAGTTTTTAAAACCGTAATTTTATTGCTTTGCTTTCTTTAGTTGTTAAACCATTTCCAGTTTTTAGTTTAATTCTTTTTCAAACCAAATTTTCTTTAGACTAAACATTAGAAAGGAAGATTAGTACTTGAGCCTTTATCGTTCCTCGAGATTTGACACTTGGGTTTAGCTTGTTTACTACAGCGATAGTTCCACTTGCCTGTTGCTTAGTTTAGTACATCCCTTTGATTTTAAAACTTATACACCAATTTTTTAACTTCGTTGTCGGGGAACAGCAACTTAAAGAAAATCATTTTTATAGTGCTTTAGTCATTTTTATTTTTGATTTTGTTTTGTTTTGTTTGGTATTTTTATCTTACTTGGGTGTTAGTGGTGTGGACTTGGGAATTCGGCTTATTGCTTTTGGAACCTATGTTGATTGCTTATCCAATTAATTTTTTGCAGGTTTTGGAGAATAGGAGATACCAATAATGTTATGGATGCCCTACTGACAGTGGTATTAGAATAAAGGCTGGATAACATGGCCTTTCAACCTCGATATATGCATTATCAGGAGACCATGTTCCAAGGGAACTGGCAGGTGTATGATGCGTACCCTAACCAGTATAGTTAGAGTTGGAAGAAACAACTGAATGTTCCTTGGGGAGATTATACTCAATAGTCACCGTACAATCATACTCCACCAATAACGCCATCCCCGCTGAAGCTTAATATTGAAGATCTTGTTTCAAAATATATCATTTCGGCCGATACCGAAGAAAAGAGCATGAAAGCAGTCCAGAGAAGTCAAACAGCTTCCATCTATAATATGGAGATTCAAATCGAGAACTATTGGAAAAGATGATTGTCGAATGGTCGCTGGGTAGTTTACCTAGTAATATAGAGCGAATTCCAAACGAACATGTAGAGGCAGACACCTTGCAGAGTGTACAAGATCTAATGATGACATCTCCCATGGTTGTGGACAAAGAGGAGAAAACTGCTCAAACATCGGAGGAGTCCACTTTCCTCGAGGAAGAGACGTGCTCAAAAGAAAATAAGAGCAAGTTTGAGAAAGTTGAGCAGAAAAAGGAAAATGAGAGTCTCGTGGAAAGTAACAGGAGTCATATAGAAGAGCGACAAGAAAAAGAGATCGATGATATTGAAAAGAGTGATGAGGTGAACTTTTTCACTAACGAAACTAACTCTTTTCTTGTTAAGGATTCCTTAATATACATCGTGGAAGCAACCCAAGGAGAATGAAAAAGAGAGGAGAGATCTCATTGAGTTCAAAGGCAATTGCGAGAGCGTTAAAAGAAAACGATCTTTATGCTATTAAAAATTGCAAATGAGTTTTTCTTCAACCTTAGCCCTGTTGACCTTTTCTTTTCCTTTAAAGAGTTGAAATTGCTCGTAATTTGTAACATCATTCTCGAGCTTGATCTTAAGTTTTTGATTTCTCTTCATGAACGAGGTTTCAAATTCTTTTACTTTCATTACAAGTAGGTCGTAACGGGGCCTCACTTTAACCCGTACTTTGGAGAGGACGTGGGAAAGCTTTAGAAGGAGTCCCTCGTTCTCCAAAACGGTTAAGAGGAACTTCTCCTGAGATGTTGTTCTATGTAAATGTATCATTGTATCCTATTATGTCCTCATTCTTTCTAATCTGTTTTGTTCTTATTTTTGTTACAAGGTATTTTTGGAGAGATGATTGCTTGCTTAAGACCCACTCTGAGTGAAATGAGTAAACAAGGTTAGCGCGTGAAACAGGTTTAAATTTGCAAAAAAGAAGAAAAATCGGTATCCAGGCAGAGGCCTACCGCGAAGATAGGGTACCCTACCACCCACGATAGGGTGAAGACAACACAGGAATCCAATGGACAGAGACCTACCGCAGACGGTAGGTCCAACCTACCGCCAGCGATAGGTCCATAGGCGTTTCTCAAACGACAGGGGTAGAAGCCTACCATGGATGGTAGGCCTCGACCTACCGTGCACGGTAGGGTCAAATTTGCACTATGGGCCGAACTTCTTAAAGGGTAAATGTGTCAAGTCGACCCAATTGAACACCGATTTCAGCTTTTAATCCCAAATTTTTCTGCACTTTTTCCCCAGTTCCGTCCTCCAAAATCCCTAACTTCTTTTATTTTCTTTATCTTCTACTTTCCTTTATTTTCTAATTTCTTTTGTTAATTTTTGTATTTACTAACTTTGTGTGTGGTTTGTGCCGTTCTCTAACAAAAATTTTGCAGAAATTTCAAACAAATTTTCTCGCGACTCCGGTGGCGATTCGTTCAAGGCAGAAAACGCGCATTACTCAAGGCAATAGTTTGTTTCTTCAAACTAACACATGCTACTTCTTCAACTTTTTTCCTTCTTTTCGTTTTATTTGCTTTTATAGGATTTTTGCTTTTATTGTGGGCATTATTTTGATTTTTGCTTTAGCTTTGTTTTTAGTGTATATCTGCTGCTTTACTAGTTTTGTTTCTGTTATACTTGCAACACTTCATCACACACGAGCTACAGTAGAACACTTTAGCACACACGGGCTATGATTAATTGATTTAATTCTTTTTTGTGCTTTTTTGTGTTCTAAGCTTATTTCGGTGTTGTGTTGTTTATGATGCTATTGTGTTTTTCCTTTTTCCTTCTCTCGCTGCAACTCCCATCATGGCTCCAAAGAAATCCATTGCCTCTTCCTCTAAATCCAAAAGGACTCGTATTTAGGGGTCCTCGCCTGACCCCACCACTCCAAATATTCTTTCTTTCTCAGAGCGTCTCTCTCCGACATCCCAGAAAGGGGTAGCTGACAGGGAGTTGCTCAAGATTGTGATTGAGAATTCATTCGATGAGCTGGTCATCAAACATTTTGAGCTTGAACGTCTTCTTGGGGGGTTGGGTTAGGTCCCTCTTCTTCGCATTTTTTGAGATTTCTACCCCGACCTTGTCCATAAATTCTATGCAAATATGTTCTACAGAACGAACAAGGATCTCCAAACCATTATTTCTACTGTCAAAGGGGTTGGAATAATCTTGACTAAGGAACATCTCGCATCCGTTCTTAGGATTATTGAAACGAAGGGAATTCAATCACCGTGGACTCAAACAAAAAAACTATAAATGATGACCTAGACTGGAGTTATGAAGTAGCTTGTAATCGCTTTGATATTTGGCTGCGTTGATGGATCATCGTCGTATCTTGCATGGGGGTGATCTTCTCACTCTTCATCCTCGTGCCCTTGCTTATATCTTTAGGCACACTCTAGTTCAGCAGGGGGCAGGGCAAAGTGATGTTCGCATTATTGACCTCTATATGCTTGATAAGATTCACAATCACTCCCCCTTCTGCATCACTTCCTTGATCATACACATGATGCGTTACACTGGTTGTGACAACACTAAAATGCGTATGTATCGTTACACTGTAATTTTGTCTAGAATAATTGCTTTTTTTTTTTAATGTCAATTTTGTAAGGGGACGACGATCTTCTACTGGACCTCCGCAGGTACTAAAGTTCACCACCTTCAATAACTACGACTGCTCCTAGAACGAAAAGAACAAAGTATAGATCGCTCCGGCAGATGAAGATCGGCTACAGGAACGCAACTATGTCATTTTTTGATCGAAACATAAAACCACACAAACCGGCATAAGGATGTCTTCCTCACAGCCCGTCGATGATGAGACCGAGGATGACGAGTCCTATGAACTCTCGCTCGAGGATGAACCTTCCACAGTCACCATGGATGTATTCCAAGGTGAGATGCAGACTGCTTTCGAGCAGCTCGCATCACTCAAGATATACATGGGGCCCAGCTAGCGGAGATAGTGGAGTTGACTCACCGGTATGCGGACGAGTTGGCACATCAGAAGGCATCCATTGATCACTCGGATGTGATGTTACCCGACTTTGCAACAGGTTCATGCCCGATCAAGGCAGCAGTGGAGGTGGCTGCGCAGACTTTGGTTCGCAATAGGGATTTTTCTTTTCCTTTCCTTTCTTTTTGTTTCTGTTCTTTTGTGTTATTTCTTTTCTTTTTATATTATCTTGTTTTCTTTCATGTTTTGTATTTTCTGTTATTTAGTTATTTCTTTCCTTTATTGTTTTTTTTCATTGTTTTTTTTTTTGTGTGGGGATGGCTTCCCGATATATTTACTGCTCCATATCTGCGGGATTACTTCTATGTATGTGTGTGTTTGTTTCTCTTCTCGTCTAACCCTCCCATTGAAGACAATGTGATTCTAAATGTGGAGGTATTTTTGTCTTTTTATCTTTATATTCTTTTTCCTTCCTTCTTATTTATTTTTTTGGTTTCTTATTTGAAAAATCCCAAAAAAAATCAAAATTTTAAATATTCAAAAAATTTTTATTTCCTTTCTTTTTTTTACACTTACAAAAATCTAAAAATATTTAGGTTTTGCCACTTTTAGTAGAGTACATAACTGCGAAACCCTTTCGGTTTTTCAAAAAGGTGTATTACTTGATCACTTCGAAAACCATAATTACTAATTTTTCTTACATGATCAATGATTTTCGAGCACTTGTAAATGTCGATTAGTAATAGAAGCCTATGAACCTTACGAAATTAGCATTATGAGAATCATTTTTGGGTCTTTGCTTGCATTTTTATGTTTTTGTCCTTAGAAGCGAAGAGTTCTAGTCTAGGGTGGTCCAAGAAATGATGGTCTTAGGCCTTCTTTGTACTGTTTGTGCGTTTCTTTCGAAATCCTTATATAAAATTAACTACTAGTTCTTTTTTTGTGCATTCATGCCAAGGGTTTCAATCCCTTCTTTTCTTTGTTCTTTTAAACTCACAATACATAAAACCTCAATTCGTGGAGCTAATGGTTAGATATGTTTTTAGCCGTTTTGAGAGAGGAAAATAGATAAGTGTCGGGGTAAAGTAGTGAAGAAAGAAAATTTTGTTTATGAAAAAGGTTGTTGGGTATTTCAGTTGTTCGGTGCTTATGACTATTGGAAAGAGACAAAAAGAAAAAAAAAATTGTTGCTTGAAAGAAAAAGAAAGTGAAAAAGAAAAAAAATGAAAAATTACGAAAAACGAAGAAAAATATGAGTGTTTTTTATCATTATAGTTAAATTCTTGAAAAATATCAAGCATCTCTCTCTCTCTCTCTCTCTCTCTCTTATATTTGGTTTTTCATGTAAATCTTGAAAAAAGTATTGTTAGGTGGGGTGTGCACCAAAAGAATGAAGTAGGATGTTCAAGAGTGGATAAGAAGAGTGAAAAAGACGCTAAAAAGTTGTTCTTTAATTTTGTTATCTACTCTTTCGGTTGTGTTATCTCGATATTAGTTGTTTTTGTTCTTCTTTTACCTTCGTTTGTTAACCTATACATGTCCCAAGCCTAGCATTACAAGCCAAAAGTCCTACCTTAGTGGGGAACAACCTAGAATAGGGCTTAGAGTGGATAAGTGATAGAAAATTGTGAGTGTTGTGCATTGTCCTTTAAAGTATTTCATTATGTTAATTACTTGACGTTTCTTCTCTTCTATGAAGAAACGACATGAGCAATTGATAAGTGCATATATTTTCTAAATGTTAATTTTATTGCTTCCAGTGTTTTTAATATGTAAAAGTATATAGTTTAGATAAATACCTCTTATTCTTGTCTTCGGTGTCTTGTGGAAGTGGAAACGATGAAAAGGAAAAGAAACAATGAAAAACAAAGGCTTCGGCAAAAATGCTGAACCTACTGCGCGAGGTATGCTGACCTATCATCGCCAGTAGGTGCAGAGAATTAAAGGCATTAGCGAGACAGAGACCTATCATGGACGATAGGCCTTGCCCTGCCGTCAACGATAGGTAGTGCTGGCAAGGACGGTGCAAGTGCAACTCAAACTTGATTTTCTTGATTTATTCTCCAATTTTGATTTGGTTTTCTTGTCTTTTTCACCTCTATATATGGGGGTTTAATTGCTACTATTGTAACAAGTTGTAGACACAATTAGATAAGCTTAGATAGGATTATATAGATAGATTAGTATAGAATTTAGTTATGAGTAGATTAATTTGGTTAGATTAGTTAAACACTCTTTAAAATTCCAGCTTTTATATTTTCATTAGTTAATAGAATTTCAAGATTTCTGCAAGATTTATTTTCTTGGATTCAAGAACTGAAGACTTTGATTCAAGATTTCGAGCTTCGACTTGGTGGCTCGAGAGACAATTTTAGAATACTTTCAGGATTCAATTGCGGCTTCGAGACTTGATTCTGAGCTTTCTTTTTCTTTTCTTGTTATTGAATTTTATGTTTTATTTCAGTTTTATTAATATGAATAGTGAGTAATTTTTATTGTTTAGTTTGGAGTTGAATTCTAGTTCTTGATTGTGAAGTTCTTGGTTTAATTTCTTGATTTTGATTTTGTTTTAAATTGTCTTCCAATTGCATTTGTTTGTAATTTAATTGTTGTGGGATTAGATTATTCGCAAGGTTTTCTTAAATTGAAAAAGGAAGAACAATCTAGGGCAACCAATTGGGGGTTAATTTGGGCAATTGACTAGAGATATGATTTTGCACTTTTAGGTCTTTTAAATCACCTAGTTTATTACACTCATAATTTATTAGGGAGAAAAAAGATTTTCCTCTAAAGATTAGTGAGTAGGATGGCTTTCGTCTTAGAGATAGGGATTGCTCGATTTTGAGTGATGACCCAACTTAATTAATTCAACATCGTTTTCATTAAAGTTTTTTTTTTCCAATTGAATTATTAACAAGGAATAAGGGGATTCCACCAACCCAAACTCTTGTCTTTATAATTCTTTTAAAATAGTTTTTATTTGCTTTCATTTAATTGATTACTTGTTTTTATTTCTTTTAATCAATGATATCATCTTTCTTTTCCGACTAAACTTTAGAAACACGATTAGTACTTGAATCTTCGTCCGTTCCCTAAGAGATTTGAAACATTAGGATGAAGCTCATCTCTACTTTGTTAGGTCGACTTGCCTTGTATTGTAGTAATTAGGATCACATCTCGTTTTAATTTTATTCAAACATCAACAATACACACACACACACATACAATGTGGATCTATAGCGTCTATTGGTAACTTGTGGCGGAATTGGTGATCCTTGTCGTTCGTCTATTTTGATTTACCTTTGGAGTTGGGTAGTGAAGTATTTTGTTGAAGTGGCCTTGTTCTTAGTTTTTGTTTGTTGTTATTCTTGTTTTTATTTTGTTTTCTTTTTGTGATTATCTCAACTACCATTGGTTGTGTTGATCTATGATCTTAATTGTTTTCAGTCGGCTTTTCTTGTTTTTCATGTATCGTCTTTTCTAAAATAAAAGTTTTTAACTCGTTTTGTTTGTTCAGTTTGTATGGCTTGAGGGCAAGCAACCAATAAGTGTGGGGATATTTGATACGTGCTTATCTATTCTTATTTCTATATATTATTTTCATCATTTTACGATGTTTTTAATATGTAAAATTAAATACTTTAGACTAATATCCTTTATTCTTGTCTTAAGTGCTTTCAAAAGGAGAAAACGATGAAAAGAAACGAAAACAGTTTAAAATGGAGTAAAAATGACGAAAATGAACCTGACGATATCAACAAGGCAGACCTACTACCTGAGAGAGGCCAACCTACTGCCATCGATAGGTCTTGGAGTCACAAGTGGAGCTTGAACAGAACCGTACCGGCAATAGAGGCTATCCCTATAGGCGACGGTAGGTCTCGACGATGAAGAGCAATTTTTTTTGGCAGAACCATTCAGACGGTAGGGCTTGACCTACCGTGCGCGGTAGGTCCCGGCTGTAGCAATTATAATCCAATTTTTAACTTTTGTTTTGATGTAATTTTTCCTGTAATAATTGGTACTTCCACCATTAGGGATGGGGAAGGCAATAAGGGGTGAATTTAGGTTAGATAAGTCCCCAATTTTCTCAATTAGTTAAGTAATCATTAGAATTTCTGTAATTTAGTTTTTGGAGATCAATATTTGAAGATTCAATATTAAGATTTCAGGCTTCAATTTGGCAACTCGAGACATGAGCTCGAGCGACGTTCGGGACTTAGATTTCAGTTTCAATAATCCTCCTAAGCTTTCTTTTCTTTACTTTTAAGTAATTCAACGTTTAATTTCAGTTTTTATATAGTGATTAGTGTGTAGTTTTTTATGTTTAGATGAAGGTTGAACCATAATACTTGTTTATGATGTTCTTGGTTTAATTTGGTGATTTTGATGTTTGTTTTTAATTGAGTGTTCTTCCAATTGTGCCTTTTTGCCATTTAATTGTTGCGAGATTAGATTTATCGCAAGATTGTTTAGAATTGAAAAACGAGGAACAATATAGGAAAACCAATTAAGGGTTTAGTGAGGCAATTAATTAGAGATATGATATTGTAATTTTAGGTCCTTTAAATCACCTAATATTACTGCATTCATAATTGGTTAGGAGAAAGAGATTTTCCTCTAAGGGTTAGTGACTAGGGTAGCTTTTGCCTAGAGATAGGGATTGCCCAATTAGTTGTGATGACCAAACGTCGTTCTCTTTAAAGTTTTCCAATTGAGTTAGTAACAAATATTAGGGGGATTCCATCATCCAAACTCTTGCTTCAGTAGTTTTGAAACCGTAATATTATTACTTTGCTTTCTTCAGCTGTTAAACCGTTTTCAATTTTTAGTTTAATTCATTTTCAAACCAACTTTTCTTTAGACTAAACATTAGAAAGGACGATTAGTATTTGAGCCTTTATCGTTCCTTGAGATTCGACACTCGGGTGTAGCTTGTTTACTACAATGATAGATCCACTTACCTATTGCTTTGTTTAGTAGTTCATCCCTTTGATTTTAAAACTCATACACCGTGCATCATTCAGTAAACCTAAAGTTTACTTATTCCAAAATATTAATACTGGCATGACCGGTTAGACTATCCTGGATCAATAAAATACGAATTGCCATAAAGGATTTGTGATAGTATTTTTATGGAACCAAAAGTTTCTAATAACAAAAATTTTATTTGGACTACTATTTTTCAAGGCAAAATAACTTATGAACACCATCAATATATTAGGGTTGAATGTGTATTGGGATAAATATATAATCGATGCATCGACCTAGGGTCACATATATAATATTGACTTGGAAGTTGAACTTTGCAATTTTTATGAGCTCATATATTAGATTCTCCCATTAACACAATTTATCCAAATAATATTGTTGATGATTCTCTATATGTATATATATTGAATGTTCCTGCAGAACACGTTCATAGACCTTGAATTGATTGATATGTATTTCTTAATATTTATTTGTATTTCACCAACATATTATTTTCAGTTCCCCTCATTAAAATTGGTTCACAATGAGGAACTAAATATTTTTCCATCTAATAACTATATATGTGCTATACAAATATATTAATCCACAAAAATAATTTGAGATGGGTTGAAAAGAGGGAAAATTATATAGTTGGATAAAAATATAGTTAGAGGTCTCATTTTGATCCTCATACAAACATAATTTGAACTAGAAGTTTAAAAGATGAATAGCCAGGCATGTTTATTGAGAAAGGGAAATCCGACAAAAGAAGGCTCCTATTACTAAATGTCCCTGAAGGACAATCCATCACTACTTATGATTTTGAGACACATTGAAATGTCATAGAATAAATTAGTTCCAACAAAAATCCTCGCATATGCAAAAGGAGCAATGAATTCAGATAGGCATATGTGATTAAGTTGAGGAGATGAAAATTCTAGCAATATTTTCTGTGACATGAATTTATTATTATTTCCAGAAGAAATTCAGGTACCTGAATGTCTGATAATTTTGAGATCTCATTGTATCATGTCGATTTAAATAAATGGACCATAAAATAGTACAAAACATCAACGATATTTATATGCACATTATATATAAGAATGAGGACCTTGAGTGAAATTCTGCAGGCTCGAACTTCAAATATTATTGAGATATTTGACCAAAATAAAATATAAAGTTCGCATGAAAAATATGGAAAGTTCGAGCAATTAATAAGTACGCTTGAACTGTACATATATTCTCTAAAGGAATTAATTATACACATGAAGTGTAATCCGAGAAGGATAAGAATTAATAAATATATTGCTTGAATTAAATATTTGTCTTAATTATGACATAAAATGTTTTCGAAAAGACTTGTTAGTATTAATACGAAGAAATAAAATTTCTAGTGGCAGATTGAGTTTAGATAATAGTGCATTAAACTCTAAGAATTTATTTCGAGTCCTTTAAGGATTCTATGGGCATGCCTGAAGCATTTAAGTGAATTGTTCCTGAAGAACATAAAATCATTGTCTTATTGCTTTTTATTTAAAGAAATATATGAATTAAGATCGAACATATATCCATGAAACTTACCTTAGAATTTGTTATGCTTACCTTTTATGATTCTTTATCTATTTTTAATATTCTCTGCATTAGGGGGGGAGGGGGGTGGGGGAGAGGAGAAAAGTAAAATCATAAAATATCATGTTTAATATTCAGGCATCTTGATCCATATGCAAGTATTTGTGAACTAGAAGTTCTACAGATTATTTATTTGCAAAAGAATTGCAAATTTAATTGATATTTTTATTAACTCTAGAAGAGTTTCGAAATTGAATTTGTGAATGCTTCTATAGATGTTCCAATAGGACATAAGTATTATAACTACTAATATTAAATCATACCTGAAGAAGATTGACCTTTAATTTATAAAGGTTCATGAAAGAAATAATTAGATATTTGAACTATTTCTCCTAAAGAGTTTATGAGAAATAAGCATTTCATGTTTTCTCTTGATTTACAAATCAAGCATCCCGAAGATGGAATTTTTTTTATGTATTCATAAAAGGTTTATATGGATATAGTATATTGCACCTTATTATCCCATAGTCATTTTATTATAAGATGTTTGTAAATACCACATGCCTATATATGAGAAGGTAATGGATATTTATTGGTCTTGAAGTACCGTAACTCTGCGCAATTGGTGCACTAATTACTCTGTAGGCGCTAATTACTCCGTATATGAATTTTGGACTAGTATTATTGTCCTATTTTCCAAGGATAATTAATCTCGAATTATGGAGAAAATCCAACTCCTGATGAGATGGATAAAGTAATAAATTGCTTACTTATGTGATCTACAAAAGATACATTCTCAAACAAACAAGTTATGTATATGTGATATGATATTATCATAGCAATCAACACATTTAACTATGTTGAAGGTCTAACTTTTTTTATGTGGATTGCTGAGAATGTTTGTGACTATTATTAATAATTAATTTTGAGATATTTACAACCATATAGATGGATTGTGAAATTTGTGGACATATTGGAGAAATATGACAAATAAATTTTCACCAAAAATTTCTTTATAAGAAAGATGAAATTAATGTGCAATAATTTCGACCAAACGTGATAGATGATCCTAAATATTTAATCACATAGATATACCACTGTTTTGGTTAAGTGATGTTTTAAATAGGGGGTATATAAAACATAAATGAATAGTGTACTATTTTTCATTCGATGGACATTTTTCTCCCAGAGGGTTTTTTCTCTAGTAAGGTTTTAATGAGGCCTATTCTTTATGTTATGGACATCCAAAGGGAGTGTTATGAAATTAATAAATACATGGTGGATATCTAAATAGGTCCCTCAAGAGAACTAGAACTCCTAAAATCCAATCCTAATTCGGCTTTGACTCCCTAATGAAAAACCCCATTTCTTCTAGGATTTTATATCGAATACATGAATAAAACGATTGATTTATGAATTTTTGTGTCTACTTTCTAGCTCCTTTATTCTCACTGTTCTCCTATTTTATATTTATATTATTCTGAGCAATTCATTGTGTCGCATTCATCAAATTCGTAACAATTACAAATTAATTTAATTAATTAATTGAAGATGCGCCCAACACACAGTTTAGCGATTCTTTTGAATTTTTATCCTGAAAATTAATACAGTTGTCCTTAGGGTATGTATTACCTGACTCGAATGAGAATTAGTTTGTGTGTGATATGGCTTAAAAGTGCCTCTTTTGTGCATATGAATCCGCTCAAGATATTTCATGGTTTGACCAAAATCAAAATCTATCACATAGTAAAAGATGATTCTAACTAACGAAACTATTTTAATTTGTACTTTGTTACTCATGGTACATACTTAAGAATTAATAACACAACTAGAATATAAAATTTTCAATTTGTATTTTCCTAAATTTTAAAACTATGTTGACTCCTAAAGTAATTATCTCTTTCATTAAGTTGAAGGCATTGAGTACTTTTACACCATACACTACATATAGTACTGTAAGTTAGTACTTAGGTTCTTTATGCAATGTGAACTGATTTTACCAAGTATGTTGTATGAGCAGTATGCGTGATAGTAGAAATAAAGAAAAGACACACAGCACAACAATTGGTAACACAGTTCAGCCTAAGCCTACATCTGTGGGGCTATGCCCAGAAGAACAATTCACTATAAATTGTAACGCACTACAAGAAACACTTAACTATTTAACACATCAGGTGTTTCCTATTGAATCTAATGCAAACTCCTGTTACACACTGCACAGTTCAACTCCCTTCAACTCTTCAAGTCTCCCCATTGGTATGTGGATGCTTGGATATAAACTCCCTTCAATTCTCAATACCGTTGAACACAGTAGAGCTTTTTTTTTTTTTTTCCAAGAATCAAGTAATTGTCTTCAAGAAAAATCTCAAATCTTGATGCTGATGGAACAATACTCAATAATGGAGAAAGATCATGTCCCTCAAAACATATGGATGCATAAGTTTGAAACCCATGAATTGTCATTTGTATACTGGAGTAAATCTCTTTTAAAATTGCAAAATAACTAACCCTAATAAAAATTGAGAAGAAAGCCGTAAATACTATGCACTCGCATTTAGATATCTTGTTTGGACATACTTTCTTAGACAATTATACACACAGAATATTAGTGTCCTTATATATTCAACAGGTATTATTCCAGAAAGTATGATTCTAGAGATCTTTTCCAGATATGCTGTGGATAAACTAACCCTATAACATCTCTAAAACAATGCCAACTATTCTTCAAGAAATCCCATCAGTGCATGTGTTGTTGCATTAAATATAGCTTCCATCAACTCACACAACACAACTATGTGACCACACGAAGAGTGTGACAATATTTAATAAACTCCCCCTTTGACATTGTTTCTGAGCGAATACACAACAACACAAAGAATATATATTCAGTGAAGATCAGTACAAGCTACCAGGTCTTCATGAGATAAATAATCATAGAAAGCAAGAATATGAACTAGAAAATGATCTATTCTAGTCAAGAACAAGCATAAACCAATAGAGAATCCCAAGCTAGAAACTAGAACATCATAGAGTATAAGTCTGGACTCATCAAGCATAACCAAAACAAACAACAAGCATTTAGTGGCACACAGGCCAAAACAGAGAAGACTAAGTATTCAAGACCATTCAAGTCATAATCGTATAGTCATCCATGTGACTACACAAAATCAATCATTTATCAAGAAAAACTTTTACCAAACCAGGGAACACTTTTACCTATCAACCAGGCTACCAGGCACTCCCCTAGGCTAATGCTACTGTGCTTTCTCCCTCTTTTGCTCCAAAAGCAATCCATAGGGCAACCAATCTTTGAGCCTTTAAACCTCAGATTGAAGCTGAATGACAGTGGCCATAATTATGGTTAATTGCTGCCCCATTTGATCAAGTCTCTTGAAGAGCTAAGAAGACTTCATTGTAGCTAGAGGAGATGGTGAGGAGAGCTTTACAACTAGAGTACTTTGACCAAATTGTGTCCCAGGTTGCTTCTTCTTTCTTGCATTGTTCCTTGTAGGCTTGCCAACTCCTGGCATTAAGCGAGTTGGAGAAGGAGCTATGTGTAATCTAATGAGCTTAGGCATGACCATAATATCTAGTTCTCTAACCAAGAATCTAAGGGTAGAGAAAGATCCTTACAACCAAGAATGAAATCAGAGATGAGACAAGGAGAGAAAAGAGCATTTTATCTGCTTTTTTTTTTTTGTCTAACTATCTCAGAATATTGTTAAAAATTATAGGGCATAGGTTAAACTTCATCCTTGTTGCAAACCCATATAACAGCAGAGCCTTGTCCTTCAGCACAACAATCGCATTAGTAGTGGGGATCCAATTCCCACAGCAAACTCTGTAAATTACCCTAAATTCTTGTAAGAGCTGTGCTGATTGAAGGCGATTGGTCTCTGGCCAGTGTGGTTCCTCATCTCCTGTAAGTACCTTAGCTACTGCATCAAGGTCAAAATCTCCTTCTAGCCCAGAGCCTTCCAGATAGGCATAGTGTGGACAACTTAGAAAATTAGCAATATTGGTTGGAAAGAATACAATTACCTGACATCTCATATATACATGTCCCACAGTAAGGGTATTGGGATCATCAATTTCTGTTGTAAGGTTGGTATAAAATTCTCTGATTAATTCATTGTCTTTATCTGGAAACATTGCTATCTCTAAACACCCCAGTTCACTCAAAAGGTCAAAAGCGTCGTGTAGCCTGTGCATTGGCTCACTTTCTTTTCAGCCATGATAGGCTTGCTTTCAAATACTTCACCTTTCCTATGCTTTCTTGGTGTAGAAATGCTTGCTGAGGGTACTCTTGGCTTTCAGTGAGGGTGAAACTATTGCTTTCCTTTTGCCTTTTTAGATGCAGGACCAGGTCCAGATTGTATTTTTGGGCAGGATCGGGTCCCTTCCTCAGTGCTAGACCAGGAGTGACCTTGATGACCTCTACCTCTGATCCCATTTTATCTATGGCTTTGTCATTCTTCTCAACATCGACCTTAACATTTTCTTCAATGGGCACAATAACTTTTGGTGCCTCAGGTAAGAGGGGTAGGATGGCTAAGGGAGCAAATTCATCAGGAAAATAGTGCAATATGTTATTATCAAACGGTAAAATTTCAGTTTCCAGATTCGCAATAGCATGTAAGGGCAGAGTATTTGTCATGAAGTAACAAGGAACATGTGCATGTATCATAAGTTTAAAATCAAAATCAGCAATAAGGGATTTGTATCATAGAACCAGAAAGCGATACCCTAGTGCCAGCCAGGCTCAGTCTACAAAGAATGATGAACATGTCTAGACTCACTAGATGACTACCTAGAGTAAGACTTGAAGATATTACTTGTGAGAAACTTAACGGTCCTGCCATTGGACGAGTTGCCATATGTGATGTTGCAGTGCTCGATGATCCAGGAGAAGCATATGGCATTGCAGGAAGTTCAGTATTTTTGTGTTCCAGAATTAAATGCTTGCGATGACGAAAGGGCTGTTTACCGGCCATAATATGTATGTCTACGAACCAACTCTTATTTTCATAAACTTTGAGTCTATAATGTCCAGAAAAATGCAAGGATTTTGCAAGAAAAGTAGGAGAGGTGAGAAAACCCTATTTCAAAGTAATCTTCAATTCAGGAGTTGAAAGAGGGAGGACTCCTTGTTCAAATCAAAAGTACTGGATACAGAAATTGAACCGTTCTCTGTGTGATTTGATATAAGAGAGAGAATCTCTATTTCAAAAGAGTAGTGCTGGATTGAAGTTAGATTTAGTATATACTGATGATATTCTGTGACTAAAGTAGTGAGAGAATAATACCACATCAGAAGAGAGTACCGTATATAGAAATCTATAGTCAGAATGACACGGTTGTCCCACAAAGAATACCATAGTAAAACTGTCCATTAGATGATGTGTATGTGTGAGACTTCATGTCATTTAGACTTATTTGTCAGAAGTGACATCTGTATGGGATCAATATCATGTGGAGCATGATCCGAAGTAATTGCACAAGAAAATATCATAGTATGATTAACATATGTGACTTCATAGATCCTTAGTGTGAGAGCATTTTTTGATATAGTGATATCCTTCTAGCTACCTATTTAACAAACAAAGAGAAACATACAGTTAGTATACTGTTAAACAGGTATTCGTATCTCATCATTCTAGTACACATATTCCAAGGGCTTGCCGAAGTTCTTCAAATCTCGCTGCATCCAGGGACTTTGTAAGAATATCTGCTAATTTTTTTTTGGTGGTAACATACTCCAGATCTACCACACCTTGCTCAACCAATTCTATGATGAAGTGATGTTAGATGTCGATGTGTTTTGGTCTTGCTGTGATGCACAGGGTTCTTTGTAATGTTGATGGCATTGGTATTGTCACAATACATGTCAATTTCTCTTGCACTATTCCAAAGTTACTCAACATTTCTTTCATCCAAGGCAACTGTGTACAGCAAATTCCATCAGCAATATACTCCCCTCAAGGCTCTCTCTTGGCATGTGGCTACTTGGACTTGAACTCAGTTCAATCCTCAACACCATTGAACTATAGTAGAGCTTCTTTTCCAAGAAGAAAATTGTCGTCAAGAAAAAACTCCAATCTTGATGCTAATGGAACGACACTCAATAATGGAGAAAGATCATGGCCTTCAAAACATATGGATGCATAAGTTTGAAACCCATGAATTGCCATTTGTATACTAAGTAAATCTCTTCTGAAATTGCAAAACAACTAATCCTAATGAAACCGAGAAGAAATCCTTAAATACTTAGGTTGTTTACATCTAACAAGGAATCCTAAATCAAATCCATAATCTAGATCTTTTAGATGCACTCGGATTTAGATTCCTTGTTTGGACATACTTCCTTAGCCATCTGGAGACACAAAATATTAGTGTCTTTATTCAACATGTATTATTCAAGAAATAATGATTCTAGAGATCTTTTCCAGATATGTTGCGAATAGGGTAACCCTTAAGATCTCTAAAACAATGCCAACTATTCTTCAAGAAATACCACTAGTACATGTGCTGTTGTGTTAAATACAACTCACATTCCATCGACTCACACAACACAACTATGTGACCACACGAAGAGTGTGACAATATTCAACAAGTATATATGAAGGACAGGTATAGAATATTTTTGCAGTCTTTTTCTTTTCATATGTATTACATTTATAATTGCATTTCACAAAAACGAATGGGAAAATTCCTTTAAATGACCCTTTATTATTTACCTAAGTTGCAAAATACCTCTTGAACTCATATTTTAATTTTTTATATCCTTACACTAAATTTGTGTATTATAAAGTAGCCTACAACTATAAATAGGAAAAATATTACCTCCCAGATTCTACATGCTACTCACGTGTGTTTGTGAAGGGGAAAAATTATTCATTAAAGACTTTACCTCCACAACAAC
This sequence comes from Catharanthus roseus, assembly GCA_028651295.1. Classification (NCBI taxonomy): domain Eukaryota; kingdom Viridiplantae; phylum Streptophyta; class Magnoliopsida; order Gentianales; family Apocynaceae; genus Catharanthus; species Catharanthus roseus. Next base: position 22,775,769 of record JAPQWS010000153.1, on the reverse strand, counting down.
ATTGTTCATAAATACTGGTAGCGCCACTTCTCGGAGATCATATGCTACTCACGTGTGTTTGCATTGTGGAAAACATTTTGTTGTAGAGGAAAAGTCTTCAATGGACAAATTTTCTCCTCCACAAACACATACATGAGCAGCATGTGATCTCTGCGAGGTGGCAGCCCCGCTATTTATGTTGGCATGCTATTTATGATGCAGATTTTAGTTAAGGGATATTAAAAAATAAAATTCAAGTTCAGGGGTATTCTGCAACTTAAGTTAATAGTTGATGGGCATTTTAAGGGAATTTCCCTATCATAATGTGTACTTTTCATATGTTTTATTGCAAAAAAGAAACCTTAAATGTCTCAAAACTCTAGGCGTATTTCTAAGACCATTGTATATATAAGTTAGTACTTAGATCCACAATGTATGTGAATGTTGTGTTAGTTAATCAATGTGATAGAAATAAAGTAACACAGAGAACACTACACTGTCGATTGGTAACACAGTTTGGCCTAAGCCTAAGTTTGCGGTGCCATGCCTAGAAAAGTAATCTACTATAAACTGATAATGCAGTATAAGAAACACCTAACTCGTTAACAAATTTAGTGTTTTCATCGTGGAAGGTGCAAACTCCCTTTGCACATTGCAAAGTTGAATAACTCTTTAAGTCTCCCCCTTAGAATACGACTGCTTGGGCTTGAACAACCTTCAACCATTCCAAACTGTTGAAGAGCAGCAAAGCTAATTCTTTCCCAAGGATCAAGTTGTTTTCAAAAGATTATCAATGTCCAATGCTAGTAGAACAACACTTAACACTGGATGAACATCATGGTCTTCGAAGCATATGAATGCATAGACTTGAATCTCATGATATGCCATCTGATTACTTGAATAATGGAACAGCTAATCCTAACTTTTCAATAATGATGTCTTTAAATATTTAGGGTTTTTTAAATCATTAAGGAATCCTAAATCCATTATGTCATAAGATCTCTCTTGATTATTGAAGATTTTAGTTTCCTATTTCACTTGTACTTCTTTCAACACCTGGACATACTAAGATTTGTATTTTTATAGAACATGCAACACATAAGTAAGTATGAGTCTTGTGATCTTCTTTGCATATGCAACGAATTGTCAAGATCTTCAAGACTTTTAAAACAATGCCAACACAATCATCAAATGGACCCCATTTTCGTGCAGTCGTATGTCTTCAGTTCACATCGTCATAACCCACACGATACACCAGTGTGACCACACACCTGTGAGACAGTATTCTACAATATATGTTTATTTTTATTACCTCTAAAAGGCGCCTGTTATAAAAAAATGTACAATCCTAACTAATTTAAAATTTAGTCTACAAAGTATCCGTGGAGTTTGACTTTTACTCAAGACTTAGGACTTAACCAAAAACTTTTTAAATTGACGTCACATGCATGGGCAAAACTTGTGACTTGGGGTGTTCACTATTTGGTTTGAACTGAATACCGATCCGAATTGAATTAAATTTCATATTTTTGTTTAGTTTTTTAGTTTTCTAGTTCAATTCAATTCAGTGTTTGAAAAGTATATAATATTCGGTTTGGTTTTCGGTTTTTAGTTCTCAAAACCAAAACTGAAAAAAGAAAAAATGTTCAATTAAAATTCCAATTCTACAAATTAAACCCACCAATTCCAATTCTAATTCTACAAAACCCAACAATTTCAATTCCAATTTTACAAATCCACCAAATCCAATTCTAATTCTACAAAACCCACCAATTCCAATTCCAAATAAAAAACCTAATAATTACAATTTCAATTTTCTAAGATTTTCGTATTCGTCACTTCCATTATCAATTATACAATTTTATATTTATGTTTTCTCACACAAGCATTCACTTTCTCTATCTAAAATTCACAACTCACTTTCTCTCTTTAAAATTCACGCTCATTTTTTTTTTACTACAAGAATTCTGACATTTTGTGACAATTTTTTTGTGACGCTTTACTGTTTGATAAAAAATAAGAGGTTTATATGGACAAAAATATTTGTTGTCACTACTTTATGCAATAATTGTGACGACTTTTTTGTTTATCACAACTACAATAGTAATTGTGACAATCTAATGTCTTTTACAATTAAGTTGTCACAGTTAATGTATTAATAGTGACGTAATATTATGTTGTCACTAGATGGTTGTCACTAATAGCATATTCAATTTAGCAGTATTGTCATGTATTGCAAATCTAACTTATTTGTGACAAAATATATTTTAGTCACTACTATTTATTTTATTGTGACGAAATTATTCTTTGTCACTAAATTTTATAACTTTTGTAACAAAAATTTATTGTAACTAAAAGTATAAATATTTAGTGTCTTGCAAATGTCGTCAAAAAAATAAAATAATCACTACATCACAATTACTCATCATATTTGTGACGATAAATTTCATGACAAAATAATTTATGTTTTGTTACAAAATTTTTTTATCATTATAAAATTGAATAAGTGATGAACAATATATAGTCACAATATGATTTTGAATATTTTTTTCACAACTTCATATATTTTAGTAATTAAAAGTTACTTTTCATCATTTCAAAGAAAGAAGTTACTTTTCATCATTTTTAATTTAATAATATTGTTTAGACAAAATATTATTTCTTATAAAATATTCAAAGTACATATATCAATAATCGAATGATAATATTAAACATATTAATCTTTTAAGTGAACCAACATATTTATTTTTTCTTGCCAGTAAAAAGGACATAATAATTGAACTTTAGTAACATAACACAAAACTACATAAAACAAGTCTGAAGTTGTAGAAAAAATCGAATCCTAATTTTTTGAACCATGCCTCTGGTGATTTGCCGTCCAACAATTCAAACCGTGCTCAAATAATTTCAAAGGAGAAAAAGGGGTGTTTTTGATTTTTCAAAGGAGAGGTTCGGAGGAAGGAGAATCTATTACTTGAAGTAAAGAATCAACCTTCCTATTTTTTGGTGAATGACGAACCAAGCTTCTCTAATGAATAAAGAAAGAGAACACGTTGTCTTTCCTTTTCCTTTTCTCGAATTCTCCAAAATTTTTTTTCTGCTAAGTGTCCATTTTTATTTTAAAAAAAAAATTGATAAGCCAATTGAACAACGACCTAAGACAACTAATAACGAATTTTTTTTTTTAAACAACTAAAAAACCTAATTAAGTCAAATTTGTGAGGTTTAGATAGTTTTAGAAACTTCTTATGGTAGATATATTATAACTACAATTTAGATTTTCATAACTTTATAGTTTAGGTTTTAATTTAATTTATTAGAGTGGGTAAAAAAGTGGTCTCCTTAATGAGCATAGATTAATAGATATGGCTTTTGTGCTTGTCAATCTCTATCCCATTCTTCAAGTATAGTTTTCTTTGATCACAAGCAAAAGAAGGACAAAAGGAGTCTAAAGTCAACCGTCTTAGCTATTCTTGGACTCACTTATGCCTTTTTCCAGTAGAAAGTCTCCTATTTCAGGTATGTCTATTTCAATTATATATTCCATTCCATACCTTACACTTACAGCGATAGCTGGCTTTCAGCCTTTTTTACCAATTGAACTTAATTCATAGCTTAATAGATTGGATAAAAAAGAAAAATGAGAAAAGAACGGATCTAACCCTTCTACCTACGGGGTATAAGGCATAAGTCAATGGGAACTTGCAAGAAAGCTTGCTATTGGACCTGGGAAAGCTCTCATCACCATTTCCAGAATCAAGGTGCACTTTTTTATGCCTTTTTTTCTATTTAAGAGAACTCACTTTCTTCTCTGTCTAACAAGATGGAAGCTCTTGGCAGCGAGGGACATATGTGAAGGGACTTAGGATAAATGCTTTCGAGGAAATGGGTGGACTATACCTGTTATCATTTTTTAGACTTTCACGGGAATTGAGGCTTGCGATCAGTCTAAGAGAGGAGTATGTGGTGAACCTACTTTCATCTTCACTCACTATCTGCGTACTACTATGAAAAGAACTTTCATACAAACAATTGACTCCTCCCTTTCAGAAGCTAGCTTTCAATCTCTAAGAGTCAATTCGATATCATCTTCTCTTATGATCTTTACAGTTAGCACGTAGTGGGAATAGTCCCTCATCGACACGGGATGAGAGCTTCAAGAAAAAAGGGCTTGTGCCAGCAAGTGACACTTTACTTCAAGCGAATAGCGATGCCTCACTTTCTTTAGCTAGGGTGAGAAGCCGATCCCGACATATACTCTTCCCTTCTCATATAAAGCTACCTAAGACCTTCGCACCAAAACTCTTATACCTCCTCCTCGATGCAAAATAAAGGCTAGGGGAGATGGACAAAAAAATCCATAAGAACAGAAAGAATCAAATAATGATGACTGGGCAAGGCATGGTGAGGAACTGATTGACCATGAGAGGAAGATTCCTAGTTAAGATATCCAACGGTACTACAATTCTTTAGCAGGAGCTGCCATCAAATTCATTGATAGAGGCATACTTGTGTATGATGTTATCTCCTCTTGCCATAGGACTTAACTCTATTCCTGCATATCTTCACTACGAGATTTATATGATTCAGTATCGTCCTCCTCTTCACAATCTCTTGTCGGTGTTACATTATTAAGAGGCCTTGCAACTGCTCTTTTCCACTTATTATGATTAACTAATAATAAGATGGTTACACTGTCCTTCCCTTGCTTTCAACTGATTCTTCTTGGCACACTCTATTAAAGTTTCATCTCTAAACTAGAAAGCGGTTTAACTTAACGATTGCGCTTCGTATCTTGGCAGGATAGAAGGACTAATTTAGTCTATTGGGACCTAGAAGCGATCTAAATCGAGTTAGTGACTATACTGAGGAAGGGAAAACTATTCTTACTACTCCTTTGTTCTCCTTCTTCTAGGCTTTCGGGAAGGAAAGGTTATATAATATATATATATATATAACATAACCAACTTGCTGCTTTTTATTATGCATTATGCCAAAAAAAAAAAAGACAAAATGGGATGGATTTCTGCTCATAAAGAGGAAAGGTCCTTAAGGTCTTTGATAGAGTTATATTTTTTGTTGAAATGGGATGGTGTTCAAACTCCCGAAAAGTAGTCTAGACAGCGAGCCCTCCCCTTTTTGAATGAACTGACTCGGGGAAGGGTCAATCTCCCGAGGAGCATGCTGCACTACCACTCATTCGTCCTGACCAAATAGTAGAATCTATATCTCAGCAATTTTTTTTCGCTAATCAACCCTTCCCAACCTAGCTCGCCCGATCAATCCTGTAAGATCGGCTAATTCAATGTAGACAGAACAAATTGTTTGCTTTATATTATAGGGGTTAATCTGGTCTGAAGTTTTCAGATTGAATTTTTTGCTTTATCGAAAAAATCTTTACTTTATTATGGAAAGGGGTCTTGGTGGGCCTCCATTTTCAACTATTACAGCTGGCATCGACCAGCTTTGCGATATGGATAGACATGAAAAATAAGACAGGCAGCAGAAATACAAAAGAGAAGATCAAAGATTCCCGACCTAGAGCATGTTATTAACTCAAGCATAAACCCTTTCTTTCATTCATCAATAGGGCCCTGGTCGGTCACTTTTCTGGGCCGGGATCGATAAGTGGAAGTCATAAAAAAGAGATCTTTCTCTTCGCATCTCAGATCAAGAAGAAGGGTTGCTTGTCAAGCTCGCCTATAATATAATTAATAATAAAAAAGATATATTATAAATAAAAAGATTTTTCACTGTATTTTAACTGACTCTTCTTGTTTGTCAATGCAACTAAGGACCCATAGGTTTGCCTACTTGAGTTATGAAAGATAATGAGAATGGGCTATTCAAATAAAAAAGAAAGGTCCTACTTTGTTTTGCAACCCTTTGTCATTGTTAGTCAACTAAGTAGGGCCTGAGATACCCTTCGAATCCATAAATCTGAGTAGCATGCCCCAACAAAATGATGGTCCCCTATGCATTTCATTCTTTTTAGAAGGGAAAAAAAGTACCCCCCATCATAGTGAACCTCTCCTTGTAATCGGGAGGAGATAGATGCCTCCCAGCTGGGAGCGAATCAAATCGGAGTTTTCTTAGGTAGCTACTTCTCTACAGTTATCCTTAAACTTTCGTGCTTAGTGGAGAAGAAGCAAACAAAGGTACGCTCGCTTCCTGTCTTGTTCTCTGTCGCGAATTGGGATCGCTCACTAGCTAGTTCGAATTGGAGCAAAAAGAAAAGAGAGAATACTACCCAAATTCGGGGACAAGGGGTGGAACGACCTCTCGATCTACTTACTACAACCCAGGAATAAGAACGTCGTGTAGGCATTCCTTGTTGCCGGATCTCTCCTACACCAAGGACGTTGTCTGGGCCAAGAGGCATAGTTAGTTATATTTTCCATTTGGTTGTTTCTTTCTCTTTGTTAATATCGGCAAGACCTAGTAAGATAATGTTTGCTGGTCAATAGTGAGAGGACTCTTAGTACCTGCATACCCAAAGGGGGCGCTAGTTAAAAAACAAGAATTGGATTTTCTTTCTTGCTTTCCCTTAGCAGCGGGAAAGGAGTTTATCTATTGGCCTATCTATGGTAGATTTCCCCTAAATGCAATCCGTAGAAATTCCAAGAATCCCTAAGTGGATAAGTCCGACGACTCCGCAGCAATGCGGAATTTAGTTTATCATCTAGTGGATTTGAGCAATAGTAAGGGGATAGTACATACCAAAAGGTTCGAAGAAGGAACACAAGAAAACTTCTAAAACCAATCCATAATATAGTGTTACCGTTGCCCCTCTCTATGTAAATGTAATGTTCTTAGCCCTGTTCATGAACTCCTTTAAAATAGAATAGAGACAGTCGTGCTCATTTCGTACCTTGAAAATATTAAACTTGAGGGGATCAGGTCAATAATACCATATCTTATTTCCCTTACTGATTTAAGGCCTCTGCCCGATCTTTAATGCGGACAGGATTCGATCATGGTCGATAATACGGTCGAAAAGACTAGCGAGCGAGATAGTTCTTAATAATACTCCCTCTCATTGCCTTATGAGTTATAACATCCTAAAATGATGTCTACTAAAGCTCCAAAAAAATGAAAAGCTTATTTATTTGTCATATCATTCTTGCTTTTTTCCTTTAAGCGCTTTTGCTTTGGTGCTCATTTACTAATGTACTTTCAAGTTTCAACCCATCTCTCTCTTGTCGATCTTTGATCTAAGGATCTACAGGAATAAAGAAAGGAAAAGGCCTATCTCTCAACTTAAGAAAAATCCATAACTTACTTATAAGTAGCGATTTTGAGTAAAGGGTAGAGTGTGCTTGGTACTTACTTCAAGAGTCTGAGGGCATATGTCAAGGGTAATCTGATATAAGTGTTGGTTGCAAGAGCCGCATTATTATTAAGGCGAGATCTACTCTCGCGACCCGACCATAGGGAGAGAAGAGCGAAGCTCAATTGACTAATCAAGAGAGAGGATTGGAATGAGCATATAGTGGCGGTCCGAAAGTAGGCAAACGATAGTGAAGTACATATAAGATAAGAAATTACCGCTAGGTAATAAGAGATAGTTAACTTAGAGACAATTTACATTCACTCTACTACTAAGTGAGGTGAGCGAAGCTTGGGTCGACCAATATCTTGTTCAAAAAGGAACAGGGAGGGCGAATCGAGTCTCAAATAGGCATCTGATACATGGGGGCTTCAACCACTCTTCCTTTTGGGTGACTGAGAAATGTTCCCTCATTCGACTCACCCCCATAACCAATACCCATTCTTGCCCATTACCCTATTAGTAATACGAGGAGGATTTATGATAGATGATTTGATACTATCTGCGCAATTTTTTGACTTTTTATTCAACAAAAAGGTGTTCCCTTGTCATACAATATATAACTTTAGGAAGACTAAAATGAGAAGTTCTATTTTTCTTTATTGCAAGAGATGATGTAATGGCTTTCTTATGGAAGTCCACCATTTCCATGTACAATTTCTATATTGTGTATGGCCGTGGCTAAGGGCATAGAAGTGGATTCTTCTTTTCTATCAATAAAAAGTCCTTCCAAAAGCCACAAACTTTTTCTAGCTTCATCTGGAAAAATTTCCTATGACCATTACTTGGATGAAGAAGAGATTGATGAAAGATGTAGAAAGCGGGATCTTACTCTCTTGATGGCTTGGTTCCTTCTGCTCTAGAGGGAGCTTTAAGACGCCATCCTCTATCCAATACTATGACCTTAACTTCTTAAAGAGTACATAGAAAAGAATATGGTTCTTTTCCCCTTGGTCTCTTCAGCTGCTTCTCCCCTTGTTAAGAATGTGACCTAGTATCTTTCCGAAAGCTAGCTCCTTGCCTATTTCTGGAATCCTTGGATCAAAAAGTGACTATTGTACAATTCTGCCGTCTCCCAGTTCTTTCATCATCCTACAAGGTAAGATGTTGATTGCTCCACCTCCATGATGCAATATCCTATTTTACTTTTATCACTTACAGAATCATTGAAATTTGAATTTCTTTATTTGGGCTTGTACCATGTATTTTGAACGATCTCAATACATATGGCACAAAATGATTCCACATATCAAGGTCGGAATGGGATTGGGTATTTTCACGTCTCACTGTAGTGCCCATTTTGTCTTGATTTCCAATTGATGAACAAGAAGGAAAATGGAACTTTTTGGTTTTGTGACTCGCCCTCGGCTACATGCCCTTTGGACCCTTTACTCGCTTGTCACCAGTGGAAACAAGCTAACCCCGGTTGAGGAAAAAGGGCATTTTCATTGCGAAGGATTCAATCCAGCCACAGGTTCCCCTATGGATACCTTGTTACGACTTCACCCCAATCGAAGACCCCATCGTGGTATACGCCAATAAGACCATCAAAAGCCTTTGTGGCACTAGTGTGACACAGAAGTCATGAGTGACCATTGTTCTGATGCTTTGGGCAAAACCAATTCCTAGGGTCTGATGGATGATGTGTACACGGCTCGAGTACATATTCACCACTGCACGATTACTAGCGATTCCAAGTGCATGTTCCAGAGTTGCAGAGAACAATCTGAATTGAGGCATCTTTCTGGATTTGCTTTAGCTTACAGCCTTGCTTCCTATTGTAATTACCATTGTAGCACGTATGTGGCCTAGCCCATAAGGGCCATGAGACTTAGTGAGTGCGACACACACCTTTTTGCTTATTTTGAAGGTGTTTTGGTGGGGCGTACTAAACCCACTACGTAGTACGTCACTCGGCGGTTTGCTTGAATTCTGACTCTTCTTACTAGTCAAGCACCCTAGTTGCAATCAAACTAAAGTGCTAACTAGAAAGTGCTTCGAAAGGCACCGACTACCTTCTTACTGACAGCATAGGTACGTGTTGGCACTCAATTAGTAGCGATGACACGTTACTCAGTTCCTTTGCTCACTTTGGTTACCCTTCGAGGCTTAGGAGCATGTCTCAGCAACATAAAATGAGGGTTTCGATTATTATAGGACTTAACCAGATATCTCACAACACAAGCTAATGACAGCCTTGCAGCACCTGTATGAAAATTAGTACCATCCTGTTCATATGTCAAGAGCTGGAAAGGTTTTGCGCGATGTATCGTAATAACCACAAGCTCCATCGCTTGTACAAGCCCTCATCAATTCTTTTGAGTTTCAGTCTTGCGACGATACTTCTTAGGCGGAGTATTTCACGCGTTAGCTGAGCCCTTGTTCTATATAGACTAAGGGCAAACACTCATCGTTTATGGCATGGACTCCCAAGGTATCTAATCTTGTTCGCTCCCCATGCTTTCTCACCCAAGTGTCAGTAGGGACCTAAAGAGCTGCCTTTGCTTTTGGGGTTCCTTCGTACATCTCCGAATTTCACCTTTATATACAAAATTCCACTGAATTTTATGCTTTCAAGCTAAATCCATTTATTCCCTCTAGGGTCATTGAACTAGTTAAGTTAAATGGAATTCCCTCCTTACATACTGAAGAAATAAATGAACCTTCAAGTTCAGTCCCATTTACTGTGCCTATGAAGTCCTCCTAAGCTAAGGCAAGAGGGATAGTGTTGTTAAGGGACGGAAAGCTGCTTCCACTAAAAACATATCTGGTACTGACATTAGCTATTCGAGTCAAATCATATGATTGAAATCCAATTGCTACTTTCTTACCTTGAGAAGCCGCATTTTGGCTAACGTAATAGAAAAAACAGTTTTGATATTCCCTACTGCCTTTAGTCTACTTTGCTTCATAAGTAAGCATGAAGCTTGACTGACCTTCTCTTATGGCTAGAAAGCCTTCTTTTGTACGCTTGATACTCTTTTTCTTATTCAATTGCATCTTTCTATCGAATATGAGGATAGGTTTATGAAATGCTTTTGTGAATACCGCCCCATTGTATAGGGTACTTGTTAGCATTCTGGTTTGGCAAATAATGCAAATTACTATATACTCAAAATAAGACAAAGATGATTAGATCGGAAAGCCAAGAAGCTAAAGATTTTTTGAATGGACCGTTCACTAGTGCAAGGCCAAAGAAAATCAAAGATAATGATGGAAATGTGGATAATGGCAAGGTTGTTGCATGAAAAATGCTTTGAAGATCAAGCTTGAAGATTTTGAAGAGCACGGAAAGGCTTCCAAGTTGTTCTCAATTTGTTCAATTAGCAAGAATCAATCAAGGGAACGAATTAGAGGTGAAAATTGACTAAGTGTTAGGGAAAAGTGACCTACAGTAAACGGTAGCCTGCCCTTACCATCGCCGGTAGGCTTTTACCGGTGAAGCTCTTAGAAGATGGTACCTTACCACGTTCGGTAGATCTCATCCTACCGTCGCCTGTAGGGTTTGGTTGGGACACTGCTAGTGTGATCAATATGAGGGATTTTTGTTATTTGGCTTGTCTTTTCAATTTTTAATCAACGGTTTAATGGGTATTTTAAGTCATTTTAAGCTATAGGTTTGCTAGGGATAGACTTTAGCCTATAAATAGCCCATTATAACTCATTGTGAGCAACATTGATGAATTTTCAGAAATTTGAGATATCTTCTAGGTTTCATTACTTTCTTAGACTAGCTTGCTAAGGATTAATGTCCTTAGTGCTGTGAACAATTGTTGCCTTTTAGATTTAGAATCTATGGAACCATTTTAGTTGATTCATAGAGTTTCCTTTCTTTGAATCAATTGATCTTGGGTTTTCTAATTGTGTAATTGGGGTTTTGAGGCTTTTGTTTCCTCAAGGTTCTAATCATGAATATAGGAAAGAGGTCTAGCCTCTCAATATTTGGTTTATAAGGCTTAAATCCTCATAGATTTCTTATTGAAGTATTGAGTTTAAAATCCTCAATAGAGGTTCTTCAAGAAAATGAGGTGATCCTTAGGAAGGAGTAGAATCCAAACTATAATTAAAAGTGGATCTATATCAAGAAAGGGGAATCTAAGTTATACAAGTAAAGAGATTTATTCATCCTTGTCTTAGCTTCCTTGCTCGAACACTTCCCGTTAACTAACCTTATTACGAAAAACATATAGAAAGAAAGAGCTCATCCTTGATTGCTACATCAACGGGATTGATTTCAAGTGCTAAAGAAGGAATTCTATTAGCGTAGAATAAGTTCCCTTAGGTTCTTAGTAGAAATTAGCGGCATTTTCTTTTTGTCAACTTGACGCTCTTAATTCTTCAATTGCTTACTCTTTTCCATACAATAAAGAAAGGTACTTCGTAACTCATTGATTAGCCCTGGGACCCATATTCCTTTGATTTTTTCTCCCCTTCGTGCCAAGGAAAGAAGTGCCGATGGATTCTTCCTTCACCCCAGAAAGGGATTCGTAGATAACTGTATCAAAGATGAGAAAGAAGACTAGATAATTGGAATTGTCTCTCTTAGGCTCAGAAGCATAGGATAAGGTCTTTTCTGATTAAATTGAAATATATCCACTTTGTACCTTTGGTTCCTAATATAAAATTAACATAATAATAATAGTAAAAAGTCTGGGCAGAAGGAAGTGATCTTTCTCTAGTCATATGCCATTCAAATAGCTATTCTTTCAGCGAGTATGGGCTCTACCACTGTACACCTGTCCTCTTTCTTTAGCGAGAAAGTCTTACTCAAAAGAGTTCCACGTCTGAAAACCCTTAAACAAAGCCCGTATTCTTTCTAACCCCCTATTTTGAGCATTTAGGATACTGAATGAAGAGATGACTGAGAGGGGACTATACCTGCTTGCATTCATTATCCCTATCCCCCTGGAAGAGAATGCAATACTTGGGGTAAGAGATCATAAGTAGATGCACCTGAACGTATTATTTTATTGGGGTAAGACTCATTCATCAATAAAAGGCGCATTGGGTCAAATACAATGAGTGCTTATACTTAGGGAAAGTCAGAGAGAAAGACAAAGCGGAATTCGTTAATCCTACTACTACTAAGACTATTCCTTCTTAGGGCTAAGAGTTCAACCGCGGCATAATGGAAGTTGTCAGTGTAACAGCTGGTGCTCTAATCTGAGCTGAGAAATAAGAACTGCTTTTCTACTTTATTTATTTAAATACATTCCCCTCCATCGAGCTTGAGTTTAATTGGGGAAGTTAAAGCTAGAAAAAATTACCATATGCAATATGTCAGTCTTTTCCTATAGCTTCTGAAAATCTTTCAATCTCCAATCCTTCATATACCTTCCTCTCGCTTCGCTCAAGTGTCTTCAATCTATCAGTCGAGCTCTATTAACCCTCTCTTGAATGTATGGAATTCTTTTTATTTTTCTTGTCTTAGGATGAGATCCTTTAAACGAGCTCATCTAGGAACTATAGTCTTCTGACCCCAAGAAAAGAGACCCATCCTACGGTACTTACTTTTCTAAACGAGCTCCTACTATCCTGCCCCTTCCTACCCCAAGGTAGGAACTGTAGTTTGTTTCAGACTTTCTTCCTGTGTAAATAGAAAAGGGTATCTGTCAATCATGGGAACTGGGAGGGTACGACTTCTGAAGTATAGTACTTACGAAGATACCGTTCTAGTACCACATAAAGCTTCTTTTGACCTACCCCACTTGATGTGCCTCTTACGAGGACTCGAAAGGATAGTGATTTGCATTTTGGTGAGAGACCGGGCTTTGCATTCCCGGAATGAGCTCCAAACTAGAATTCTCTAGTGAATGGTAGGGTGAAAAGAAAATTAGATTGTCTCGTTCCTGACAATATCACGGTAGATTTGAATAGGCCGGTACTACAACTCTATCATCTATTTCAATTGGAAAGTTGAAGGATTCCACCGTATCGGCAAGAACTTGTGTAAGGCCTACTAGGCGGCATTTGAAAAAGGCTCTACGACCTACGTAAGCTCTGTGGGGAACATAACTTTTCTAATATCTATATAATAAACACTATGAACTATCTTCTTCAAAAAGATACTAATCAGAAGGAACAAAACTGCTTTGAGTATAGCTCTTAGAAATAGTAATTCGTCTTCTTCGTAGTTTCTCAAGGATCGGGCTTTAAGTGGCTATCAAGCCCTCTACACAAGTGTGGGCTTACAGGGCTAGGGCTCGTAAACCCTTTCTTTCATTCATCAATAAGGCCCTAGTCAGTCATTTTTTCAGGCCAGGATCCATAAATGGGAGTCATAAAAAAGAGATCTCTCTCTTCGCACCTCAGATCAAGATAAAGGGTTTCTTGTCAAGCGGCCCTATAGTATGATTAATAATAAAAACATATAATATAAATAAAAATATTTACCAATGTCATTTAATCGACTCTTCTTCTTTGTCAACGCTGCTAAGGACCTATAGGTTTACCTACTTGACTCACGAAAGATAATGAGAATGGGTTATTCAAACAAAAAGGAAAAGGCACTACTTTGTTTCACAACCCTTTGGCATTGTCAGTTAACTAAGTAGGCCCTGAGGCCCACTTCAAATCCGTAAATCTGAGGAGTATGTCGTAACAAAGGATGGTCTCTTATGCATTTCATTCTTTCCCGAACGAAAAAAAGTACCCCCATTATATTGAACCTCTATTGTAATCGGTATGAGATAGATGCCTCCCAGTGGGGATGGATCAAATCGGAGTTTCCTTAGGTAGCCACCGGCCTACATTAAATGATGTAGATCAGAAGAGTCAAGCATCTATGGAGTTGAAGCTTAGACCAATGACTAGAGCTCGGATGAAGAAACTACAAGCTTTCAATAGAAATAAGGATAATGGCATGGTAGCTTACATGGAAAAAGCTTTGAAGAACAAGTTTGAAGGCCAAGGAAAGGCATCTAAGTTGTTTTCAATATGCTCAATTAGCAAGGATCATTCAAGGGAACAATTTGATGGTGAAATTAGCTAAGTATTGCAAAAAAGACACCCTACTATCGATAGTAGCCCTGACCCTACCGTCGCCGGTAGGCTTTCTTCAGGCAATGCTGGGAAATCTCATACCTACCCCCGACGGTAGGTTCCCCCTATCATTGGCGGTAAGGTTCGGCTGAACTTGGATAATGCGATCTTTTGAAGGACTTTATGTTATTTGGCTTGTCATTTCAGCTGTTAGTCAGGGGTTTAATAGGTATTTTTAAGTCATTAAGCTATAGGTTAGCTAGGGTTAGACCTTAGTCTGTAAATATCATATTATAACTCAATGTAAAACTAACTATAATGAATTTGCTGAAATTTGAGAGAGAATTCTCCAATTTCTTCTAGGTCTCTTCACCTTCTTAGATTAGCTTGCTAAGGGTTAATGTCCTTAGTATTGTGAACAATTTTTGCCTTAGATTGTATAATCTATGAAACCAATTGATCATTCAAATTCCTTTCATTAGTGATTCATAGAGTTTCCTATCTTTGAATAAATGGTTATTAGGTCTTCTAATTGTGTAATTGGAGTTTTGAGGTCTTTGATCCCTCAAGTTTCTAATTATCAATCTAGGAAAGAATTTAACCTCTCAATATTAGGTTTATGAGACTTAGTTTCTCATAGGTTTCTTATTGGAGTATTTGAATTTAAAAATCCTCAATAGAGGTTATTCAAGAGAAGGAGGTGATCCTTGGGAAGGAGTAGAATCTAAATTACATTCAAAGTTGTATAAGAGGAACCTCCCATTGAATGTAAATTTGAGTTGTAAGTTGTTTACTTTTGTTGAAATTCATAAGAAAGGTAGTACTTATTGATCTATAAAATTCCCATGAAGATCATGCAAAAACTAAGTACAGAAAAATAGGTCTGAAAATACATTAAACATTTGACTGATTAATTGCAAAATTTCTTGATTTTTTGTGACGGAGATATTCTCTTTTGAGTTAAGATTCAATTGAAATAAGTTTTACTCAATTTGGAGATCAATTGATTGGTCAATTGGATTAATTTGTGAGATATGTTTTGGATTCGTGATTGCAGAAAAAGTGTGGATTAATTTGGGCATATCTTATATTATATTGATTCAATTTGAATGAAATTCATGCTTAAATTTATCCTCATCAAGTGAGGAATATTCCTAAATTTGTTTCTCATACTTTGAGATATCGTCATTTTAGTAAAAGGTTGTCGTCATACTCTGTTTCCTAGAAAAATTTTTCTTCATACGCTTTTGTTCTTTTTTTCATCTAATTGATTTGAATTCTTTGTTTTTTATTTCTAGATATTTTCTTGTGTGTTTCTAGTCTTTTTTTGATGATCAATCTTATTTTTTTGATCAATTCCATATATTACATTCTTTGAAATTCCTACACCTCTAGTGTTTGATATTTTGTCTCATTGAACACGTGCGTTAATTGATTTACTTGCCTTTGGTTGTTGCTCTTGGTTTGAGTTGGCAAAGAAGTTGAAGGATATAATAGAGGCTTGAGTTTTGAGTGTTTGAAAAAGGTAAGAGGGTGAGCTTATATTGATAAAAAGCTAATTAAGAGTTATACATGAGTGGCTAAAGTGATCATTAAAGAGTGAAAACACTTAGAGAGTGAATTGGAGGTCCTTTGCTTGTTTTCTTTGTTTAAATTATAGGTTTTATAATGTCTACGGAAGGTCAATTGCCCACTCAATCTCATTAAGAAGGAACAAGTGATCCTCCAAGGATGAATCTCAATGAGACTTTAATGTCTATGCAATAATCAATTGAAGGATTGGCAAGACAATTCCATAGTGTTGCTAGAGACATTGAAGAGTAAGAGGGCCAAGAGTAGTACTTTATTGAGCTAAGAGTTAGAGATAATTTTGGAAGAGTTAATTTACCTCATCATCAGAGACCTTATGACAATATTCTACTCGAGGATCTCATGATATGTCGGCTTACAACCCTTATCCATTTCATGAAGGTGGGTTTCAAGGAAGACCACAAGCTAGAGATGGAAAAAGAGAAGGCCAAGATGGAAGAGGATATTATAGACCACATAAAGAGGTTCCAAGACATGAAGCATGGCGTGAGGATAATTTGTTTGACGATTTTGATAGGATCCTAATGTTGGTCAAGCATACCATGGTAGCTACTATGGTAATTAACAGGGGATAAGGCTCTAGATAAAATCAAGTGGATGGTGATCCCAATGTATTTCTTGATTGGGAACGGCAAGTGGAGAACTTATTCATAGTAAAGAACTATAGTGACCTTGTCAAGGTAAAGTCAGTCATAGCCAAATTCTCGGGTTATGTACTCCATTCGTAGGAAAGAGTTGTCACTCAAAGGTTGGGAAGTGGAAAGCAATCTGTAGAAACTTTGTTGGAATTGAAGACACTCGTGAAGGAGAGATTTGTACCGAAACATTATTATAGAGAGCTCCATTACAAGTTGATGACCTTAAGCAAGACAACAAAAGTGTTGAAGAGTATAGACAAGAAATAGAATTATACACTTTGAGATTGAGCTTGGAGGAAAACAAAGATGCTTCAATTTCTAAATTTCTAAGTAGCCTCAATAGGGACATTGTTAATCAATTATAATTGTACCCTTACACCACTTATGAAGGCATGCATCATTTGGCTACCAAGATTGAAAATCAAAGGAAGAAGATTGGTTTATCTAAAACTAATCTACCTTCTTCAAGGAATGTGGTGCCTAAACCTCAAGCATCAACCTACAAGAGTTGGCCAAAGAAAGAAGATACACCTAAGGTGGCATTCAAAGATCATTCTAAACCTAAGGTGGAAGAAAAAGGAAGGTTGATCACCAATCCAACAAGGTGCTTCAAGTGCAATGGTGTGGGCCATATTGCTATAAATTATCCTACCAAGAGAACCTTGATTTTCAATGAAGAATTGAATGGTTGGATTAAAAGGATGATGATTGCCAAGATGATCTTGTTGTCAAGGAAGAAGGCAATGAAGATCAAGAGATTAACTTTTTTGAAGACGTTGAAGAGGGATAAGCTTGGTGACTATTAGAGCTTTGTCTACTTAAGTACTTTAGGAAGAAGCAAGTGTCCAAAGGGAAAACATGTTTTACACTAAATGCTTAGTGGGAGGTAAAGTTGCTAGTATTATTATAGATAGTGGTAGTTGCCCCAATGCGGCTAGTACATATCTTGTTGGGAAATTGAATCTACCTCTTCTTAAGCATCCTAGGCCCTATAAGCTTCATTGGTTAAATGATAGTGGGTAAGTAAAGGTTAATAAACAAGTGCTAGTACCTGTTACTAAACGGTCATATCATGATGATATTCTTTGTGATGTGGTTCCTATGCAAGAGGGCGAATGGTTGTTGGGACGTTTTTGGCAATATGATAGAAAGGCTATTCATGATAGTGTGAAGAACATCTACACTTTTAAAAAGGATGGGAAAAAGTTCATGTTGAATCCCTTGAATCCTATTCAAGTCTTTGAAGATCAAAAGAAAATAGAGAAAAATAAAGACTAGAGAGTGAGAAAAAGAAAAAGAGCATTTACGAGGGAAAAAGAGTTGAGGAAAGAAAAGTGAGTCTAGAAAAGCCTAGGGAGAAAAAATTGAATAGAAATAAGAAAAGGAGTTATCAAAAGAGTGATAGTGGAAAAGGAGAAAAGAGGTACTTCTATGCAAAAAAGAGTAAGATCATAGAAGCCATTGAAAAAGAAGAGATTGTTTTACTTCTCTATTGCAAAGGTACTTTTGTGTCTACTAATGATTATTTATCTTCTTTGTGTAATGCCATAGTGAAATTATTGAAGAATACAAGGATGTATTTCCTGAAGAGGTACCAGGCAAACTTCCTCATTTGAGAGAAATTGAGCATCAAATTGATTCTGTACCCAGAGTGGTGTTGCCAAATAGACTGGCCTATAGGAGTTCCCCCGAAGAGACTAAGGAGCTAAGGAGACAAGTTGAGGATTTTCTCTCCAAGGGGTATGTGTGAGAAAGCTTGAGCCCTTGTGCCGTTCCCGTGTTGCTAATTCCAAAGGAAAATGGCATGTGGCGTATGTGAGTAGATTGTAGAGCCATCAATAATATTACTATCAAGTATAGGCATCATATTCCTAGATTAGATGATTTACTTGATGAGTTGCATGGTTCACAAATACTTTCTAAGATTTTTTTGAAATCGGGTTACCATCAAATTAGAACGAGGAAAGGGGATGAGTTGGAAAATGGCTTTCAAAAAATTTTTTGTCTTTATGAGTGGCTATTTATGCCTTTTGGATGAACTAATGCTCCTAGTACATTCATAAGACTTATGCATCATGTGTTGAGACATTTTATTGGTAAATTTTTTGTTGTCTATTTTGATGATATCTTGATCTATAGAAAACATATGAAGATCATTTGCATCGTTTAAAAAAAGTTTTGTTAGTTTGAGAAGTGAGAAGCTATATACTATCCTTGAAAAATGTGAGTTTTTTTTGGAAAAGGTTATGTAGTGAGCCCACAAGGTCTTCAAGTTGATCAAGAGAAGGTGAAAGCCATCAAAGAATGCCTACTCCCAAGAATGCATCCAAAGTGAGGATTTTTCATTGATTGGAAAGTTTCTATAGGAGGTTATCAATAGTCCTTTGACGGATGTGATTAAGAAGATGAATGGCTTCAAATAGGAGGAGAAGCAAGAGAAAGTATTTGAGTTGCTAAAAGCAAGGTTGAGTAGTTCACCTTTACTTGCACTACCTAAGTTTGACAAAATGTTTGAGATAGAATGTGATGCTTGGGGTGTGGGCATTGGAAGAGTTTTGATGCAAGAAAAGAGGCCTTCGGCTTACTTTAGCGAGAGGTTGACCGGTGTGGGCATTGGACTAAACTACATATGAGAAAGAGCTCTATGCACTTGGGAGGACATTGAAGCATTAGAAACATTATTTGTGGCCTAAGGAGTTTATGGTGCACACTGATCATGAGTCCTTGAAGTTTCTCAAAGGACAATAAATTGTAAATAAGAGTCATGCAATATGGATAGAGTTTATAGAAACCTTTCCATATATCATCCGATACAAGAAAGATAAAGAAAACATTGTAGCCATGCATTATCTAGAAGGTACACTCTTATCTCTACTTTGCAAGATCAAATCACGGTTTTCAGATGCTTAAGAATTTATATGGTAGTGATCTAGATTCTAAACATATATTTGAGGATTTCTTGCTCGTGCCTAATGATAAGTATCTCATACCTGATGGTTTTCATTATCATGATGGTAGATTGTGCATTCCATCTTGTTTCACTAGGATATTATTAGTTAAAGAGGCTCATTGTGGTAGCTTAATGAGGCATTTTGGTATTCTTAAAAATTATGATATTTTGCATGAGCATTTCTTTTGGCCATGCATGAGAAAAGATGTTGAAAAAGATTCATTAGAAATTTCTTAGAATGTAAAAGGGCTAAATCTACTTCTTTACCTCATGGTTTTTGTACTCCCTTAGAAGTGCCTAAAGTTTCTTGGGTTGACATTTCCATAGATTTTATTCTTGGTTTACCTAGAACACCAAAGGGTATGGATTCTATCTTTGTTGTAGTAGATAGGTTTTCTAAAATGGTTCATTTTATACCTTGCAAGAAAACCGATGATGCTAGTCATGTTCCAAACTTATATTTACTTGTGTGGTACGATTTCATTGGTATACTTATAACCATTATTTCGGATCGTGACACCAAATTTTTAGTCACTTTTAGCGTGCTTTCTGGAGGAAACTTGGTACTAACTTGTTGTGTTCTATAGCTTGCCATCCACAAACTGATGGCTAAACAGAGGTGGTCAATAGGACCATTGGGCAACTTCTTAGGGCCATCCTTAAGAAGAATTTGCACCAATGGGAAGAATTCATTCCTCACATTGAGTTTACTTATAATAGGTCTACACATTCTATTACTTCCTATTCTCCTTTTGGGGTTGTTTATGGATTCAATCCTTTAACTCCATTTGATTTGGTTCCTTTGTCTGTAGATCATGTTGTGAGTATGGATAGAAAACGGAACGCGGAGTTTGTCAAATCTATTCACGCTAAGGTGCATGAAGCTATTGAGTCCAAGAACAAGAAATTGCTAGCTTCACAGAATGCTGGAAGGAAACAAGTGGTGTTTGAACCTAGTGATTGGATTTTGGTTCATCTGCGGAAAGTGCCCTTTCCTTCTCAACACAAGAATAATCTTGATACTGGTGGAGATGGACCTTTTCAAGTCCTTGAGCGTCTTAGTGATAATGCTTATAGAATTGATCTTTCGGGTGAATATAATGTTAGCGCCTCCTTTAATTTTTTTTTATTTGTCTCCTTTTGATGTAGGTGAAGATTTGGGAACGAATCTGTTCAAAGGATGGCGGATGATGTAAATCGAAAGAGTCAAGCATCCATTGAGTTGAAGCGTTGGACCAATGACTAGAGCTCAGATGAAGAAACTCAAAGCTTTCGATGGAAATGAGGAAAATATCATGGTAACTTACATGGAAGAAGCTTTGAAGAAGAAGTTTGAAGAGTTTGAAGGCTAAGGAAAAGCATCTAAGTTGTTCTCAATATGCTCAATAGCAAGGATCATTCAAGGGAACAATTTGATGGTGAAAATGGCCAAGTATGGGAGAAAAGGCACCCTACCGCCGATGATAACCCTGCCCCTATAGTCGCCAGTAGGCTTTTGTCGGGCAATGCTAGGAAATCTCATACTTACCACCGACAGTAGGTTTCCCCTACCGTCAATGGTAGGGTTCGGCTGAAACTTTTATAATGTGATCTTTTGAAGGGCTTTTTGTTATTTGGCTTGTCTTTTTATTTTTTAATTAAGAGTTTAATGGGTATTTTAAGTCCTTAAGCTATAGGTTAGCTAGGGTTAAACCTTAGTCTATAAATATCCCATTATAACTTAATGTAAAACTAACTATGATGAATTTGCTGAAATTTGAGAGAGAATTCTCCAATTGCTTCTAGATTTCTTCACTTCTTAGATTGGCTTGCTAAGGTTTAATGTCCTTAGTATTGTGAACAATTGTCGCCTTAGATTGTATAATTTATGGAACCAATAGGTCATTCAAATTCCTTTCATTAGCTGATTCATAGAGTTTCCTTTCTTCGAATCAATTATTGTTGGGTATTCTAATTGTGTAATTGGGGTTTTGAGGTTATTGTTCCCTTAAGGTTCTAATGCTCAATCTAGGAAAGAATTTAGCCTCTCAATATTAGATTTATGAGACTTAGTTATTCATAGGTTTCTTATTGGAGTATTTGAATTTAAAAATCTTCAATAGAGGTTATTCAAGAGAAGGAGGTGATCCTTGGGAAGGAATATAATCCAAATTACATTCAAAGTGGATCTACATCAAGTATCCTTAAAATTTTGTGCTTGGTGGAGAAGAAACGAACAAAGGTACGCTCGCTTGCTGTCTTGTTCTTTGTTGGGAACTGGTATCACACACCAATTAGGTCAGATTAAAGCAAGATGAAAAGAGAAAATACTACCAAAATTTGGAGATAAGTGGCAGAACGTCCTCTCGATCTACTTACTACAGTACAGGAATAAGAATGTCGTGTAGTCGTTTCGTGTTGCTCTGATCTCCCATACGCCTAGGACGATGTTTGGACCAAGAGTCGTAGTTAGTTGTACTTTCCATTTGGTTGTTTCTTTCTCGTTCTTGATACCAATAAGACCCAGCCAGATAATGTCTGCTAGATGGTAGTGAGAGGACTCTTAGTACCTGCATACCCAAAATGGGGCACTGGTTAAAAAAAAAAGAATTGGATTTTCTTTCTTGCTTTCCCTTAGTAATAGGAAAGAAGTCTATCTATCTGCCTAGCTTTGGCAGATTTTTCCCAATGTGATCTGCATAAATTCAATGAATCCCTAGGTGGAATTCAGTTTATTATCTGTTAGATCTGAGCCATCGTAAGAGGGCAATACATACCAAAAGGTTCAAAGAAGGAACACGAGAAAAAGTCTAAAATCAATTCACCTTTCTTATTAACCTATTCACATCAGTGAAGTGGCTGGATCCATAGGGGAAATGCACCTTTGTGAGACTTTAGTTGGGATGAATAGGGAAGTCAACAACTTCTCCATAATACAATGATACTGGTGCCCTTCTTTTAGTAAAGGTAAAATTCTTAGCTCTATTCATGAACTCCATTTAAAATGCAATAGAGACACGTGTGTTCGTTTCCTATCTTGAAAAAAATAGACTTAAAGGGGTCAGGTCAATAATACCCTATATAAGTAGGCTTAAAGGGGTGAGGTCAATAGTACCCTATGTTATTTCCCTTACTAATTTAAGGCCTCTGCCAATCCTGAATGTAGGAGGGATTCAATCCTGGTCTATAATACGGTCGAAAATACCAGCGAGCGAGATAGTTCTTAATAGTACTCCCTCTCATTGCCTTATGAGTTATAACATCCTAAAATGATGTCTACAAAAACCTACGGCCGGGTGCTCCAGAGAAATGAAAAGGTATTTCTTTGTCATATCATTTTTGATTTTTTCATCAAAGTGCTTGTGCTTCCGCGCTCCTTTGCCAATGTAACTTTCAAGTTTTAGCCTATCTCTCTTGTCGATCTTTGACCTAAGAATCTACAAGAAAAAGAAGAAAGGAAAGGGTCTATCTCCCAGCTTAATGAAAATCCCTTGCTTACTTATAAGCAGTGATTTTGAGTAAAAGGTAGAGTGCACTTGGTCCTCGCTTCAAGAGTCTAAGGGCATATGTCAAGGGTAGTCTAATATAGGTGTTGGTTGTAGGAACCCCATTATTACCAAGGTGAGATCTATTCTCACAACCCAACCAAAGGGAGAAAAGAGCAAAGCTCAATTAATTGATCAAGAAAGAGGATTGGACTGAGCATACAGTAGAGGTCTGTAAGTAGGCAAACAATAGTGAAGTATATATAAAATAAGGAATTACTTCTAGGTAATGAGAAATAGCCAATGTAGAGACAATTCACTTTCAGTCTACTGCTAAGTAAGGTGAGCGAAGCTTGGTTCGGCCAATATCTTGTTCGAGAAGGACCAGGGAGGGTGAATCGAGTCTCAAATGGGCATCTGATGCATGGGGCCTTCAACCACTCTACCTTCTTAGTGACTGAGAAATGTTCCCTCATTCGACTCACCTCCACAACCAATATTTACTTGCCTATTACCCTATTGGTAATACGGGAAGGATTTGTGATAGGTGATCTAATACCATCTGTGCAGTTTTTAACTTGTTTATTCAGCAAAAAGGGTGTTCTCTTGTCATACAATATATAACTTTAGGAAGACTAAAATGAGAAATTCAGTTTTTCTTTATTGCAAGAGATGACGCAATGGCTTTCTTGTGGAAGTCCACCTTTTTCAAGAACGATTTCTATGTTATGTATAGTTGTGCCTAAGGGCATAGAAGTGTTCTTCTTTTTTATCAATAAAAAGTCCTTCCAAAACCTAAAAGCTTCTTCCAACTTCATCTTGAAAAATTACCTATGGCCCCCGCTTGGATGAGCAAGAGATTGATAAATGATACAGAAAGAGGGATCCAACCTCTCTTTATGGCTTGGTTCCTTCTGCACTCAAGGGAGCTTTAAGGCGTCATCCTCTCTCAAATGTTATTACCTTAACTTCTTAAAGAGTACATGGAAAAGGAGGTGGTTCTTTTCTCTATCTCTTCAGCTTCTTCTCCCCCTGTTGAGAACATGACCTATTATCTTTCCGAAGACTAGCTCCTTCCTCTCTTTCCGTAATCCTTGGATCAGAAAGTGATTATTATACAATTCTGTCGTCTCCCAGTTCTTTCATTATCCTATAAGGTAAGATGTTGACTACTCCACCTCCATGACGCAATATCCTATTTTACTTTTGTCACTCACATAATCAATGAAATTTTGAATTTCTTCACCGGGCTAGTACCATGTCTCCTGAACAATCTCACTACATATGTCACAAGACAATTTCCTATATCGAGGTCGGAATGGGATCGGGTGTTTTCACATCTCACCGTAGTGTCCGATTTGTCTTGATTTTTTTTTGATGAACAAGAAGGAAAATGGAACTTTTTGATTTTATGGCTCACCCTCGTCTACGTGTCCTTTCGACTCGTTACTCCCGCACTACTAGTGGAAGCAAGCTAGCCCCAGTTGGGGAAAGAGGGAATTTAGATTGCCAAGGATTCAATCCAACTACAGGTTCCCCTACGGCTACCTTGTTATGACTTCACCCCAGTCGAAGACCCCACCGTGGTATGTGCCAATAAGACCATCAAAAGCCTTTGTGGCACTAGTGTGACACAGAAGTCATGGGTGATCATTGGTCTGATGCTTTGGGTAAAACCAAATCCTAGTGTGTGATGAGTGGTGTGTATACAGGGCCCGAGTACATATTCACCGTAACATGATGATCTACGATTACTAGTGATTCCAACTTCATATTCCACAATTGCAGAGGACAATCCATTGAGGCAATGTTTCCGGATGCGCTCTGCCTTATGTGCTTGTTTCCCATTGTAATTGCCATTGTAGCACGTGTGTGGCCTAGCCCATAATGGCCATGAGGACTTGACGTCATCCCCACCTATCTCTAGTATATCACTGTCAATCCAGAGTGAGTGTGGCACACACCTTTTTGTTTATTCATAGCCATTTTTGTAGGGCGTACTAAACCCACTACATACCATACCACCAAGCGGCTCGCCGGAATGCCAACTCTTCTTATTAGTCTTGCGCTAGCTACAATCAAACTAAAGTGCTAACTAGAAAGTGCTTCGAAAGGCGGTGGCTACCTTCTTACTGACAGTATAGCACTTAATTAGTAGCCCTGGCACGTCACTCGGCTCCTTAGCTCACTTCGGTTGCCCTTAGAGGACTTAGGCACATGTCTCAGGAACACAAATGAGGGTTTTGCTCGTTATAAGACTTGACTTAACATCTCACGACACTAGTTGATGACAACCATCCAGCACATATATGAAAGTTAGTGCCATGTCGTTAAGCACATGTTTTGTTGTTCATAAGTTAAGGCTAGTAAGGTTTTGCGCATTGTATCGAATTAAACCACATGCTCTTCCGCTTGTGCAGGCCCCCGTCAATTCTTCTGAGTTTCGATCTTGCTACCTGATATGTACATAATTTTCTATATTTTCTATACCTTAATTTCATTATTTTTTTATTTTTTAATATGTAAAAATGTATATTGTAGTTTAATATCCCTTATTCTTGTCTTAGGTGCCCTTCGGAAGTGAAAACGATGAAAGGAAATGAAAATGGGCAAAAACGACGAAAATGGAGCCTTCGACAACAAAGAAGCTGACCTACTATGTGAGGTAGGCTAACCTATTGTCGAAGTAGGTCCTCAGCTCACAAGCACCAGCAAGACAGAATTGTACCATGGATGGTAGGGCTCGACCTATTGTCGGCAGTAGGTCCCGGTTGGCAAGACGATTGAATCCAATTCAAACTCTGTTTTCCGGTAATTTCTCCTCTATATAAGAGGTTTTTCTACCGCTATTTTAGATATATAGATTAGGGTTTAGAATAGGATTAGTTAGGTCTTAGATTAGATTAGATAATTATGTGTGGATTAGATTAAACAATTCTTCAGATTTTGGCTTTTATATATTCAATTAGTTAAACACTCTTTAGATTTCTACAATTTTATGTCTTGGATTTCAAGAATTGAAGAACCAATATTCAAGATTTCGATCTTCAGCTTAGCAACTTCAATTTCAATCTAAGCTTTCTTTTACTTGTTATTGAATTTTAATAATGAATTTCGGTTTCTATATAATGAATAGTGAGTAGTTCTTTATGGTTGGATGAGGGTTGAACCCTAATTTTAGATTATGAAGTTCTTGGTTTAAATTCTTGAATCGATGTTTGTTTTAATTTATGTTATCTTCCAGTTGTACTTGTTTGCAATTTAATTGTCGCGAGATTAGATTAATCGCAAGGTTGTTCGGAATTGAAAAAGGAATAACGATCTGGGGCAACCAATTGGGCGTTAATTGGAGCAATTGACTAGATATACGATTTTGCACTTTTAGCTCCTTTAAATCACCTAATTTTATTGCGCTCATAATTTGTTAGGGAGAAAATAAATTTTCCTCTAAGGGTTAGTGAGTAGGGAGGCTTTCGCCTAGAGATAGGGATCGCCCGACTTGAGTGATGACCAGACTTTATTAATTCAACATCATTTTCATTGAAGTTTTTCCAATTGAAAGTAACAAGGATTAGGGGGATTCCAGCATCCAAACTCTTGCTTTATAAATTTTTAAAATTCTAAGTTTTCATTACTCGCTTGGTTGGTTAACTTCTTTTATTATTTTGTTTTCAACGACGATCCTTCTCTTAGACTAAACACTAGAGACACGATTAATACTTTCACCTTTCCCGTTCTCGAAAGATTTGACACTCGGGTTGAACTCACCTCTGCAATGTTAGATCAACTTACCTTGCATTGTAGTGATTAGGAAATTGGTTTTATTTTTAAAATCCACATCACGATCGTACTCTCTAGGGGAAGTGTTTCACCCATTAGCTGGGCCCCTGATCTGCGTAGACCAAGGGCAAACACTCATCGTTTATGGCATGGACTACCGGGGTATCTAATCTTGTTCGCTCCCCATGCTTTCGCACCCCAGCGTTGGTAGGGACCCAGAGAGCTGCCTTCGCTTCTAACGTTCCTTCTTACATCTTTATATTTCACACGTACATATAAAATTCCATTAAATTTTTATTCTTTCAAGCTGAATGCATTCATTCTCTCTAGGGTTATTGAACTAGTTGAGTTGAATGGAATTCCCTCTTTACGTACTAAAGAAAGAAATGAACCTTCGAGTTCAGTCCCAGTTACTATGCCTATAAAGTCTTCCTATGCTAGGGCAAGGGGGATAGTGTCATAGAGGCAGGGAAAACTACTTCCGCTAAAAACATATCTGGTACTCTGACATTAGTTATTCGAATCAAAACATAGGATTGAAAACCGATTGCTACTTTCTTGCCTTAGGACATCGCATTCTGGCTAACGTAATAGAAAAAAGGCTATGATATTCCCTACTGTCTTTAATTTTCTTTGATTCATAAGTAAGCATGAAGCTTGTCTGACCTTCCCCCATGGCAAAGAAAGCCTTCTTTTCTACGCTTGATGGTATTTTTCTTATTCAATTGCGTCTTTCTATCAAATAGGAGGATAGGTTTATGAAATGCTTTTGTGAATACTGCCCCATGGGATAGGATGTTTGCTAGCATTCTTGTTTAGCAAAAAATGCAAATAACTATTTACTCAAACTAAGACAAGAAAGGGGAATCTAAGTCATACAAGTAAAGAGATTTATTATCCTTATCTTGGCTTTCTTGCTCGAACACCTCTCGCTAACTAACCTCATACGAAGAACATAATGGAAAGAAAGAACTCATCCTTGATTGCTACTTCAAGGGGACTGGCTTCAAGTGCTAAAGAAGGAAGTCTGTTAGCGTAGAATAAGTTCTATTAGGTTCTTAGTAGCAATTAGCGGCATTTTCTTCTTGTCAACTCGATGCTCTTAAGTCGTCAATATCTTACTCTTTTCCATACGATAAAGAAAGGTACCCCCTAACTCATTAATTAGCCCTGAGACCTGTATTCCTTTGATTTTTCTCCCTTCGTGCCAAGGAAATAAGTCCCAATGCATTCTTTCTTCACCCCAGAAAGGGATTCGTGAATAACTGCAGCGGAGATGAAAAAAAGACTAGATAATGGGAATTGTCTTTCATAAGCTCAGGAGCGTAGGATGAGGTCTTTGTTTCTTGAATTGAAAGCTTTTTGCTTTGTACCTTTGGTCCATAATATCATATTAATATAATATATAGTAGAATATCCAGGGAAAAGAAGTGATCTTTCTCTAGTCATATGCATTCAACTGGCTATTCTTTCAATGAGTATGGGCTCTACCGCTGCGCACATGTCCTCTTCCTTTAGCAAGAAAGTCTTACTCGAAAGAGGTCCACATTTGTACCCTGAAATAAAGCCCGTATTCTTCCTAACCCCTTATTCTGAGTATCTATTATGTTAAATAAAGAGAGATCGAGAGTGGACTTTACCTGCTTGCATTCATTATCCTAATACCCCTGGAAGAGAATGTAATACTTAGGGTACGAGATCATAAGTAGATGCGCCTGAACGTGTTATGCACCTGAATGTAATACTTGGGGTAAGAGATCATAAGTAGATGTGTCTGAACGTATTATTTTATTGGGCTAAGACTCATTCATCAAGAACAGTCACGTTGGGTCAAATATAATGAGTGCTTATGCTTAGGGAAAATCAGAATGAAAGACATAAAGTGGAATTCGGTAATCCTAATGCTACTTAGACTATTTTGTCTTAGGGCTAAGATTTCAACAACATCATAACGGGGGTTGTTAGTGTAACAGCTGGTGCTCTAATCTGAGCTGAGAAATAGGAACTGCACTTCTACTTTATTTACTTAAATATATTCCCCTCAGTCGAGCTGGAGTTTAACTGGGGAAGTTAAAGGTAGAACAAATCACCATACGCAATATGTCTGCCTTTTCTACGGCTTCTGAAAATCATTTATTGTCCGATCCTTTAGATATCTTCCTCTCGCTTCACTCGAGTGTCTTCGATCCTTTTAATCGTTCTCTATCAACCCTCTCTTGAACGTACATATTTTTTTTTATCTGCCTTGTCCTGGGATGGGATCCTTTAATAGATCCAAGCTAAGTTATCAGCTCATCCAGGAACTATAGTCTTCTGATCCCCAGGAAAAGAGACCAACCCTACGGGTACTAACTCTTCTAAACGAGCTCCTACTATTACGCCCCTTCCTATAGGAATTGTAGTCCGTTCTTACTTTCTTCCTCTTTAAATAGAAAAGGGTAGCTATCAAACATGGGAACTGGTGAGCTACGGCTTCCGAAGTACAGTACTTATGGAGATACCATTTCTAGTATCACATAAAGCTTCTTTTGACCCATCCCTACTTGATGTACCTCTTGTGAAGACCCGGAAGGATAGTGATTCGTATTTTTGTGAGAGATCAGGCTTTGTGTCCAAGAAATGAGCTCCAACTCATAATTCCCTAGTAAGAGGTAGGGTGAACAAAAAATGAGATTGTCCCAGTCCTGACAATATCACGTAGATTTGAATTGGATTGTACAACAACTTTTTTGTCCATTTCAATTAGAAATGGAAGGATTCCACCGTGGCAGTTAAAAAAGGCTCCACTACTTACATAAGCTCTTTGGGGAACTAAGAGTTTTCTAATATCTGTATAATGAACATTGTAAACTATCTGCTTCAAAAAGATACCAGTCAGAAGGAATGGAACTTCTTTGAGTATAGCTCTCAGAAGTAGCGAATCATCTTCTTTGCAGTTTCCTAGGGATGGTTCTTTAAGGGGCTATCAAGCCCTTTATATTTATTTAGCTACTCAACAAAATTTTGGTATAGAAAGTGGACTTCATTCTTCATTCAAGTAAGATAGTGGATCGACAAAAGTTTGATTTGCATTAGTCTTTGACCTCAGGAGCAATAAGAGACGAATCATAGGTCACTGCGTGAACCCATCATCACTTGTCAGAAATAGATTCACTTAGCCGAAGGCTAGTGATAGGTATTTCGACTAGAGTGATTTGCTCTTCTTACTGAAACCAATAGACCGATAAGCGCTTCTCCTCCATTAGTCGCCAGAGAATTAAAAAAGAAGAGCCCACCTTATTTATTATCATGATTATCTGAGTGTCAAAATTTCTGAATTTCAAGCTACTTTCAAATTAAATCACTCTAATATTACTTCTTTGTTTATTTTCCTATCGGCTTTGGCTTCTACATCTAAGGCATCCTTATTTGTTTTCGGTTTTATTAGTAATGGTAGTCTGGATAGGCTTGGCTTTCCCAAGAAAATAAGTAGAGTTCGGTACTTGTAGTATTCTTCAACAATAGAATGTTCACAAGGGCGGAAATAGACTGCATAGGGTTTGCCCCTGACTTCGCTTCTTAGCGCTTAGACCACTACCTTTCATCTAGGCTATCTATCCTTGATTCAATTAACCAATTGTGTTTTGTGCTTTCATTCCAAGCAAGCTTCTTATACGAGATCCGACGCATCCAGTAGGAATTGAACCTACAAGTTCCCCAATTATGAGTTGGATGCTTTAACCATTCAGCCATGGATGTAAAAAGACTCAAGAGTGAACTAGGAGTTAGGAATTCTTTCTCGAGCTTCTATTTCTTCTGTTAAAGGAGATCCGTGAAAAGATGGAATAAGAAGACGTGTTTCCAGAACGAACAAGATACAGGTTGAGAAGAGGAAGTTAGCAAAGTTAGACAAGATTGGAGTGGGCATAGGAACATGTATTGATGTACCAAATCGGTTAATGTTCCTAGGTTTATGCGATGTATTCCACTAGTTGACTGAAGACTTTATTATTGGTATATCGATCCGTCCGACAAGGATTGAAATATGAGCAGGTACAACAGAAAGCTTTTGAAAACGCAGTGCACCCAAGTAAATAAGGAACAAGATGAATACAAAGGTTAAATGAGTACCCAACACCCAAAATGTGCGCCACATAGGTCTTCCTTAAGATCCCCCAGTAACTAAGGTAAACAACGTAAAAAAGTATCCATTTCTATACAGGTTCCGGAAGAGCGAAGAAAAATGGGATGTTCTGTTAATAGGAACATAAAAGTGTTTATAGCCGTTGCAATATAAATAAGAATACTCATCCGAGCGGCAGAAACATGTACATACAGAATACAAGAATTTCCACCTTGTTGAGGATCTAGTGTTGCCACCGAAAAACTTAAATGAATAGCCATCGCGATAAGAATAACCGAGATATAATGAGAATTTGCACGTAGCTCTTGGTCTTTGACATAAAAAAATAAGGTTGTAATAACAAAGGGGGTATGTGATAATTTGGTCCTAGCTAGTGGAACAAGAAAGACATGGATCTATATTATATAAGCAATCAAAGCATTTTTCACGAAGAATTTCCCCTGCTTTCTATTTCCTTCGCTCGTGCATGGCACTCCTTGCTCCCGGAGAAGCATACCGAAAAAAGAAATATTCAATCCATAAACATGCGAAATGCCATCTCCTACTTCTACTAATGAAGCAAACTATTGATCTATCATATCATATCTTCCAGAGACAACAAGCCCTACATTCTCATTCTCAAGATTCAATGATATTTCTTTTGGGCAGATTCCACTTTGCCTTTTTCTTTTTTCCTAAGTCCCAATCATCATATTAGCTGTGTTGCAGTATTTCGCCCTAAATATTGCAGTATTTCGCCCTGAATTAAGACCATATCTGTCTCACTAGCAGGATAGCTTCTCCATTAAGTGAAGTATTCGTTGAAGCTTGGCCGGCGAAGCATTCCCAAGTCTAGGTTTTTTTGCTATGTTCTTAATGAATACGGTGGAAGCTTTTCTCTTCCCAAAAGAAGAGAAAAAATCTCCTAGTTTGGACTCTGCAAAAAATTGGAGAAAGAAAGATGCATAAAGAAAGAAGTCAAGCTCGACAATAAGAAGACAAGAGAAAGGCCAGTAACAAAACACTCACCCAATCTTAATAAAAAGGGATATAAACAAGGACACCTGTGAACTCGGATAACCTTTAAGCATAACTTTCATTCCCTATCCTTCTTCCCTTATGATATTTCTAGTGTTCACATAAAATGACTACAGTAATAACTTCCCAATAGATTCTCCTAGCCACTTAGAGCAGTAAACCAAAGGCAGTGCAAATGGAGAGTAGAGTAGTCATGAGCAAGTGGATTCTCCTCCGTTATAAGATTTTTGAGTAGAGTGCTTGGTCTCCTAGCTTGCCCCCTAGTTTTTCTTTCACTCTTTTAGTTAGTCACTCCCTTTCAGTTATAATTGAAACAATCAACGAAGCCTACCTGGTCCTATAGCAAGTAAGTACCCATGAGGTATTGTAAGCAAGGGTTTATAGTTGCTAGAGCTATGAATATCCTTCTTGTTCTTTGTTATGGCAATAGAAGATATAACATATAAGACTCAGATATAATAGAGAACCTGATATCCTACATGGATCTGAGATTGTCACTGGGTGTTCTTTGGTACTTTCATAACATCCATGTCGTGTCGATTATAATGGGTCATCCAACGAAGATAGATTAAGACCCTGATCTAATGAACAAGAAGCTCCCATAATCAAGAGAAATCTTTCGTATTTTACATTCTTATCAGACAAGAGGCTGCAGATGGTCCATCAATCAATGTGGGAATTATGCTCAAATTAGTGAGACTCAGATGCTATCGAAAATCAGTGTACAGAATGTTCATTGTATAGCTCAAAAAAGCTATAAGGGATAATAGGCATAGATCTGAGTAAGCAATCCTCGCTAGGAAGATTAAGGTTAGCAGTCGTTAGGCTTAAAATAAATCCCACGAAAAGTTATCTGTGACTTTAATGATTTTTGTCCAAAAAAGCATACTATTTTAGGGAGATGACACCCTCTCTTACTTCCATATATTACCATTTCTTTCTTTTCTTTCTAGAAGAGCTTTTACGTTTGTTTGTTAGGATCATTCTTTCTATGTATAATGTGTGATAACATAACTGGTGAGATACCAGCCTTTTTGGCTAAGGCTTTAGTAGTAAGACGTCGCCTCTTTCTGGCTATCTCCATCTGATCAATGTTAAATAGTTATGTTATCTATGAGCAACAATCGGTTTGACTTCAAATATAAAATCAGAATCAGAAGAAACAAAAAACGAGCCCCATTTACCTGGTACTATAACAAAATACGTTCTAAAAATCTGCTAAAATTGTAACTTTCTACAGATATCGACAACGATAGTTCCACGCATATAGAAATTTCATCTTCAAAGGAAACACATAAATACCATACAATGTTATCTATTATGTTAAATAATGCTGGGTTAATAGGATAGCCCATCTCACTTTTCGAGAATAGATTCCCCTGCCGAACCAGACAGCTTCTCAGAAATTGCCTTTGGATCTCTATATGGTGATGAAGCGATATCCACATTTTGATAAATAATTTTCATCCGGATTTACAGTGGCCTCTATATTCTTGGTACGATCTATATACCAATCCTTTGGCATCAATAGCCAATGCAAATGCCGGGTTCCTGTGATACTATATTTGACTTCATGCACTTAAAGAATCCACATCAATCGACCCTAATCGTTCAGCTAATGTGGCTTTAACAATACCAACCAAATCATCCTTAGTTAAGTTAAAATGAATCAATCGTGAATTGATACCCGATGTTTCTGTATAAACTTTTGTAAATTTCATAATAGACCTATGTTAATTTTTCTAAATCATTTATGGTCAAAAAATTAGTATAGTCAATATTTTTGTGCCATAAATCCCCGTGCATATCGATAAAAGAGCATAGCCAATAACCATGCCAGCTATTGCTTGCTAGCATTATTTAATGTCAATTCTGTAAAAAAATAATTATTTACCTTTGCAGAATCATCTGGTTAACATATTGTAAATATTAAATTTTTTTCGTATTTCTGCTTATTTTTATGGTTGTGGATTCAGTCGGATTTATAACTTGAATTCAACATTATAAAAGACTTGTTTCGCATACCCACTCAAAGTTGTAGGAAGCATAGAGGACCATTGAAATTCGAGAGAAAGGGGAAGCCCAAAATGTAACATTCCACAGGCTAGGAAAATAAGGGCTAAAGCTATAACCTCCACTTTAGCTAGCCTAACAGAAAGAGGAAGGAAGTTAACTTACACTTGCAACCGACAGGACATAAGAGAAAGCGACTGAGAAAATAGAGGACGAAGTTAACGTACTTCGCGAAGTTAACGTACTTCGTTTATGACACTTCAACAGGGGTTCATAGTGCATTAGTCAAGAAGACAATGAAGGCAGCCTGAGGCTAGGCTTGAAGAATAGCATGAATGGTCTAGCAAAAGCATGTCTTCAATCAATAGGAAGACTGTAAATTGTTTTTTCTATAATATTAGTAGCAGATTTTTCCCCCAATTCCAAAACTAGAAATAGCAATATAAAAGAGAAGTGATAGCCCTTCTTTCAATCGAAAGGAGGGTAGACCAGAGCTTCAGCAGTGACACATATACCAATAAGAGGGAAAAGCATAACTAGAAAGCTCTTTGTAAGGAAAGCTCAGCTCCCCAGAGAAGACCTATACTTAATATATGCTAAATCCAACCCCTATTAGTGGTGAAGTAGGAGATAAGAGCGCTTCCATTTACTCGGTGCATTGATTGCACTCCCTAACCAGTAAACTAACAAAGAGACAGGCCCTTTAGTAATAGAAACAAATAGGAAAGACTTTTTAAGACAAGAACCAGAGGTGATTAGCTCAACGGCAAGAGAGGGCAAGCAGTGGTTTACCTCTTAATATTCATAACACTCATTCCATAAGCTAACTAGCATACTTTCTATGTTGAATAGAAGGCAGGTATCTTTCTTTTTGAATAAACTAGACCACCCCTCTAACATAAAGCAAGAGAGGCTATCAAATAAGCAAACGAGGACTCTACTTCCCAACTTAAAGTCCCAGCTAACAAGTAAAAGTTTTCGTTCCTATGTTAGAATTAGTGGGGCTTCCCTTGCCCTAGTTCCAGAATGTCCATTAGCCAGACTAGCTCCTTATCTTGTTTACCTACCTTGTTCTGCTAGCCCAGTTGAGAGAAGAAGTACAAATAAGAGGCCTGCCCTATAAGTTGGTCCTATTCCATGCAAGCTTTCTTATTCTTTGGGTATTCAATCTCTAATCTTACCAGCCCTTCGTATATTAAAGGTGGCTAATCCCTCCCTTTTTTATGATATGCACTACTTTGGTTAGAATATAGATATAAAAAAAGAGTTCACACTGAGTTGATTCTCTTTGAATCGTTAGCACGTAAGAACCCTAAAAATAAAAAGTACCAAAGTAGAACTATAGCCTTAACTACACATGCGAATAATCTGGTTCGGGGGACCCATCCAAGCAAGATTTCTCATGTGATCAAGGACATAGAATGACAGGGGCTTTCCCTACTACATAAGTGCATATATATATATATATATATTTAGTGTTTTCTTGCAATAAGGGCGATTACTTGGCTAGGCACCCAACTATTCCTTGTATCTTAGTTTCCCTCTGTTTTATTCCTCTTTTAAAGGTGTAGTTAAAAGGAACTCAATAGGGCCCCTCTCCAGCCAAATCAGTTGGTTCGTCTATTGCGCAATTGATTTCCTACTTCCTCATCGCCTTTGTTTTCAATGCCAAAACTTGATTAGTAGGGGCTTTCGACCCTGCAAGCTTTGAAGATGCTATCCGCCATGCATGACAAACAAGAACCCCAATTTTGTTCTCTAATGCAAACTCTGGGAAAGTTAAAATGCTATTAAATGACAGAACTTTTTGGCAAAGTGGATTAGAGGTTGAGGAGCTCAAAACTGAACACACGCAAGCAGACTCATAAAATAAATGCTAAGATCTGTTACACCATGTCTGGTTAAGCCTCTCTCTTATCGTAGCCATACTTTTTATAAGGATATTTTGGTTAGTACAAGTTACATATTTTCCTTTTAGTTCTCAAAAGTTTGACTAAATTTCAATTTAGTCATATACTTTTAAAATTATATGTTTTTATATAGGTTTAATCGTAAATTAGAGAACTAAAACATAAACTAACAAGAAGAACACCCTAATCATAAGTTAAATATTGTGTTATACATGATTTATCTCACCTAAGTCCAACAGGATATTGAGGTTCGAAAATAGTTTGTGTATATAAATAAATAAATAAAAATAAAGAAAGTGTATATTATAACAATTTGTAAATGATTCATATTTATATACAACTAATTTAATTTTTTCTTTTTTCTTTTTTCTAATTATTAACTACATAAAACTTAATAGCAAGTCTTACTAACTAAGTGAACTCTTATATTTCAAGAGTATGAAATTCTTGTAGTTTAGTGGGGGAGATATTATTTCAAAAAATTTTAGCAAGTGGTGAAATCTTAAAATTTTTTATTTGTGAGTTATTAATAGTTTAATGGGACTATTTACTACGTGAGAGCTTCTATCATTAAAATACTATCTTACTATGACAAAGTAATTAGTTTGAATTAGAAGGGTTTGGATCGTCTATAATATCTTTTGCGACATCCTCCCTGTAACATTTCTTATTTAGTATATTTTATTAATAAAACTTACCAAATAAGAGATAAATTTTAAGGAAAAATAATTATAAAATAAAATGTTACTGGAGACATTATAAGAGATATTATTGATGATCTTAGTTTTATAAGTAATTGAAATATAGCAACTAATTTAAATTAATAATATGAGTAATATTTTAACATTTGCTTCTTATTAATAGTTATTCTAACCGGCATATCTTCCTTCTAAGATTATTTTATTACAAATTTATCTTAAATAAAAATCCTATCCATATCTATAACAATCCTACCTTCGTACGATGATTATAATAGTGAATTAAACAAAGGGAAGTTACATGTGATTTACTTCCCTTCCACTCCTATCAAACACTTTAGAAATAAATAATTAGGGTTACTTCCAAAAAACCTCTGTACTTATAGTCAAGTATCAAATGATTACCTGAACTTTTAAAATTTGACAATTAAGTACTTATTTTAATTTTTCTTTAGAAAAGTTATGACAGATAGCCTGAAAAAACCAACCATTGGAAATAGTTTTTTTACCGTTGATATACCTATTTCCAAAAATACCCCTACTAATAACCTATTTCGACTGATGATCATTAATTATTTTTACCTTCTTAGAAGTTGAACAATGATAAGCTCCCCTCAGTTTGCAAGGTATTTACGGAAACACAATGTATTTGAAATGCATTTTAGATAATTAATGTTTCCATCCATTCTTGTTACATTTTTTCTAACGAAAACCTAAAATAAGTACCTGATTGTCAATTTTAAAAGTTTAGATACTCAATTGACACTTGAATATAAGTACAGGGGAATTTTTTTAAATTAACCAATTAAATATACTTTTCCTAATAGAAGTAAACGATATACCTCTGCTCTTCTCGCTCCAAGAACCAATCTAGGCATAGTGTTTACTATTAATTTTTATTGGCGATTTCTAGATTATTGTATTCCTTATTATAAATATATTTTATATAAGATTTTGGAATTGGAAAGCTCATATATTGAAATAATGTTTTTATAGAAAGAAAATTCCGTAAATGAGTCACATGGGCTTAATAAGAATTTTGAAGAAGTCAATTTTTAAATTAGATTCGGAAATTAAAAGAAAAGTTAAATCAAGAAATTAGTTTAACAAAAAAATTAAATTAGGAAATTTTACTATTTGGCCAATTCTGATTTGTGATTGGATCACTTTTCTATTAGAAATCACAATTTGTTCTATGATTGGAGTCAAAGAGCTCTTTATTTAGAAACATGACCAATTTGCTTTCATCTATAAAGGAAAGAAGAATTATATATAAAAACACAGTGGAATGAACATAGTGCATGAATGTTTCCTAAAGACTCTTTTTTTTCTTGCTGAACAGGGACGGACCTACATTGGGGCTAGGGTGGGCTGGAGCCCACCCAGGATTTTCCAGGATTTTTTTCCTTTTTAAAATTTTATATTTTTTGCATTTAAGCCCTCTCAAAATTTTTTTTTCTGTTTAGCCCCCACAAAATGTAGGGACTGATTTATAAAAAAAAAAAAAAACTACAGCAAAAAACCCCAAAATCAATTTCATTTTTTTTTGTTCTCCTCTCTCCCCGTCTCCGATCTCCGCGACCGCGACTCCTGACTCCCGCTCCCGCACCGCACCGCACCGGCGCAGCCGCGCAGCCCAGCCCAGCCAGCCCCCCCCTCGCCCGCCCCGCCCGCTCGGCGCTCGCTCCGCTCCGCAGCTCCGCTGTCCGCTCCCCTCCCCTCTCCTCTTGGCGACTCGGCATATTCCGTCCGTCCCTGCCCTGGTCGCATACTCGCAGCAAGCAGCGGCGGCGCCACCCAGGGACGGAACCAGAACAATATGATTGGGGGGGCTGGAGGAAAAAAAATTTTGCCAGAATTTCGTCTATAAAATGATACATTCTATGTACAAAAAAAACTCAAACAATTCCAAATTCACATATAATTTAGCAAAAGAATAGGTAATCGCCCATTACCAATGAGGAGTGATCACCCATCACTCACGGGATAAACATTACAAATTCTAATACTACATATAATAAAACAAAAGAATAGGTAATCGCCCATTACCAATGAGGAGTGATCACCCATCACTCACGAGGAATGATTACCCATCACTCACGGGATAAATACCTCTATCAAAGTTGAGAATCTTGATCGTAATCTTGAGATAACAAATGAGATAAACACGATCGTAAGACGAAATCCAATATGACTCGCAATTGATTTAGAACATTAGAAGATTAATATAAAAAACAAATAACATTCATCCCAATGCAAAGAATGAAAAAAGAAATGACTACTGAAAAAATGATTTAAAATAGAGTTTTACATGTGAATGAAATGATTAAGATGGCAATTTTATTCTTCGAGTTTGCATATTTTGAAACCGCCGCAAGATGTCTTCATTTTCAATACTCTTAAAAATCTCTTGCTCCACATAGCAAACCAAACTCGTCGTTGAGAAACTCATCTCCCATCCTATTGCGTAAATCATTCTTAATCGTTCTCATAGCGTAAAACGATCTTTCAACGGTCGCCGAAGCAACAGCAAGACTAAAGCCAACTCAATAAGTCGATAAACTAAAGTAAAAAACTCGGTGAATATTCGTCTCAACCATCTTCTTTGCGAGATCTCCAATGTCAGTAAGGGCCGAGAAAGCTGTCCCCATCACTTGATCTCATGTAAGAGATATATGTATCAAGTTGTGCTTTAAGCTCAAACTTATCGTAGATAGAAAAATCATCCGAATAGAACTCGGATAGACTGAGTAATCGACCCCGATCAAAATGCACAAAGGAATCTCTCGGGATCAAGGCATGATATGCAAATAAGTAGCTCAAGTTGACTCAGTAAAACGATCATCCATTTCTTTGACTATGAAAATCAAGTACCTAACATTAAATAGAGAAAAGAACAGCTTAATAATTTATAATATTACAAATAAATGAGCTATTAGGTAATAAGTTAAAAAAACATTGAAATTAATTACCTCAAAAAAAGATGTCTCGACTGAAAAAAAATGGTAGTAAGTCTTTGGCTGCCCATCCACACTCTCGTATAATCTAGCTCGGCTCGGTAAAGGATCTTGCATGTTCGGCATGAAAATATCATGTTTGACACAAAATGCAAGAATAACACCCAATAACTCCTCCCAATAATCATCATCATTTCGTACTTCTTCAAATCTTCCTTTACCTGTCTTAATCATCCTGGGATAGCGAGTGACTATGTTTTGAGTCCTTTGTTGCAAGCACATTGACAATGTATTTGTTTTTGCCAATACATTTACCATTAATCGAGCAATGAATACAAATTCAAACCGCCACATTTTATCAATCAAACCTCGAGCAATGCCTCGACTATTGACCTCATCACCGTCTTCATATATAGTTTCAAGCACATGTGTCACCGCATCCCACATATGCAAAATCCGAGTTATTGTTTTGAAGTGAGAGCCCCAACGAGTGTCACCCGGCCGAGCTAAACTTGTTTCCTGATTTTTGCCCTTTCCCCGTAGCAATTTCTCCACTTTCTAGACTTTTTACAAGATCATTATACTGCTTTTGTAGAACAGCATCCTTTCTTTTACATGAAGCTCCAACAGTGTTTACAATCTTAGCAAGGTACTCAAAAAAACTACACACGTGAGCATTTTTCTTTGAAGTAGCCACAAGCACTAATTGAAGTTGGTGAGCAAAGCAATGAATATAATATGCGTACTTATTTTCATCTAAAATTTTTTGTTTCAATCCATTAAGCTCGCCACGCATATTAGACGCCCCATCATAACCTTGACCTCTGAGCTGTGAAATTGATAATCCATTTATTGCAAAGAAATCATCAATACTATTTTTCAAAGTCCGGGCAGAAGTGTCACTGACGTGTACCACTCCAAGAAAACACTCGACCACTTCTCCATTATCATTAACAAATCTCAAAACTATAGACAATTGCTCCTTCACAGAGCTATCTCGAGCCTCATCAACCAAAAGAGAAAAAAACTTGTCACCAATCTCATTGACAATAGCTTGCCTCACTTCTGTTGCACAAGCATTAACAATGTCTTTCCTTATTTACTTCTTCCGATTCCTCACAATACCATTTTGTTAATTCAAGAAAATTACCTCTTCGGATTGAATTTATGGACTCATCATTTCCACGGAAAGCTAAACCCTGACTTAATAAAAATCGAATAACTTTTACAACAGTAGTCAGTCGTGCACGGTACTCAATCTCAGTTTGACTACTTTGTTTCGATAAAACGTATTCCACATTCTGTCTTTGATTTTTGAAACCCAACAACTGAATTACAGCACCAGAGTGAGGACTATTTGGAGCACCTTCGTGGTTTCTAAATTTTTCTTTTGCACGTTTCCAATTTTTAAAACCAACTTCTGTAAATATATCATCACCATGTTTGTGATTTTGACCTTTACCAAACAAATAACAACAGAAACAAAATGCTGCATCTTTATGTACACTGTACTCTAACCAAGTAAAATCTTTAAACCATTGCTTCTGAAACGATCTTCTAATTTCACCAAAAATCAGCTTATGGAAATTTATGATCACATGGTTGAGTTGGCCCTTTAGCCACATAAAGTCTCCTTAATTCATCTCTAACTTCATAAGGATAACTATCAATTGGTTTACGTAATCTCGGATCACCAATAATTTCAAAATCCGAAAACTCTACCCGAGGCTTTTTTCCCCACGATCTTCAATATTAACATTTCCCTTATTAGCCGATTTTTTCTTCAACCTAGTTTAGGACCCTTCTTCCATTTTCCAATAAATTTCTCCATAGTAAAATCCTATATAATATTCAAATATTTTAAATTCACAATTCAACACATTTCATGTATAACATAATAATTAATTAGTCTATAAATTACATAATAATCATATTTTTACCAAACAAACCCTAGACAATTTTTTCACTATAAAATAACAACATAAAAATTTTAGCACTCAAAAATCTATTTACCAAAAAAAAAAAAATTTAGCACTCAAAATAAAAAATCATAGAAATGGAACTTTTCCTGAAAACTTACTTTTTTTTGTTGCTGACCGTTTCTTCTTCTACCTGCCGTTGCTTTTGCTTGCTGCTGCTGGTGTGGTGGGGAGGTGGCGCCGCCGCTGCTTGCTGCGAGTATGCGACCAGGGCAGGGATGGACGGAATATGCCGAGTCGCCGAGAGGAAAGGGGAGGGGAGCGGACAGCGGAGCTGCGGAGCGGAGCGAGCGCCGAGCGGGCGGGGGCGAGCGAGGGGGCTGGGCTGGGTCGAGGTCATGCAGGCTGCGCGGTGCGGTGCGGTGCGGGAGCGGGAGTCGGGAGTCGCGGTCGCGGAGATCGGAGACGGGGAGAGAGAAGAACCAAAAAAAATGAAATTGATTTTGGGGCTTTTTGCTGAAGTTTTTTTTTTTTAAATCAGTCCCTACATTTTGTGGGGGCTAAACGAAAAAAAATTTTTTTGAGGGGGCTTAAATGCAAAAAATATAAAATTAAAAAAAAAAAATCCTGGAAAATCCTGGGTGGGCTCCAATGTAGGTCCGTCCCTGACTTCATATAATTGTCATTTATTTTATGAATTACAGCCATCACATATACTATTTTATATGTTAAGTACATTAATGTTTGAATATCTTTTATAAGCCAATTACTAATTGTTTTTTGTTTATTTTCCAGGAAACAAATGCAAGGACTTCATTTGAAAATTTTTCCTTTAGAGTAGTTTGTAATTTAAAAATCTTGTAATTTTATTTTGGATATTCAAATTATAATGCATTGAATATTTAGGTTTTGCACTATATGGTGTTTATTTATTTTTTAAATTTTAATTGCTTTTGTGATTGCGTGTGAATATATACATATACATATATATATATATACACACTATCAGAAAACAAGATCGAAATTATCGGGCGATTCATTGTCAATCTGTAACTTTAAAAAATACCA
Organism: Catharanthus roseus; assembly: GCA_028651295.1. Lineage (NCBI taxonomy): Eukaryota > Viridiplantae > Streptophyta > Magnoliopsida > Gentianales > Apocynaceae > Catharanthus > Catharanthus roseus. The sequence goes on along the minus strand of JAPQWS010000153.1, from coordinate 22,733,352 downwards.
ACTAATTAGCGATCGATGCAAGTCTGTCAATAACTTTGATGGATTTACCAACTAATTGTTTAATTTACCGACAGAAGTTAATTCAGCGACGAAATCTCAATGGTAATTAGTTGTTGATTTTAATTATATTTTTAAAAATAAAAATTGACTCAATTACGGATCGATATTTTCGATCGCCCATTAGTCGGTAGCTTAATTTTTATTGTAAAAAAAATTACAGAGTTACTTAGTCGGTAGCTTAATTTTTATTTAAAAAAATTACAGAATTATTCGGTCGGTAACTTAATGGGTAAAAACGGGACTTCTTGGTTTTCCAAAACCTTTTTCCCCTCTTTCTTCTCTTCTTCCCCAAACCCTATTCCCCCAACCGCGACCCCCACCCTCGACTGTTCCTCCTCCGACAACCTCCACGAGACACGGCTATCGCGCCTCTCGCTTATTCTTCCTCCAATTTCAGGTTTGTTCTCTCTCTCTCTCTCTCTCTCTCTCTCTCTCCCCTTCTCTTCCTCCTCCTCCTTCTCCTTCTCTTTCTCCCTTCTCCTTCTAATTTCTTATGGTTCTTTTTCACAGCAACTACTATCGCTGCCGCGTCACTGTCTTCCACCACTGCTCTTCCTGTGACAGTAAGTAATTTTTTTTTCCTTTCTTTTTTCTTGGATTCTTTCCTGATGTGTGTTAAGTTGTATGGTTTTATTTATTTTCTAGTTAATTAAAAAAATTGATGCAGATATGTGTATATAGCTGTAGTTTAATTTTATATCTTTCTTCTGCTGGATTTCTTGTAGAAGATTGATGTTTTTTTTTTTGGGCTGCTTTCTCTATACAAAAACTGTTTTGTAGTTGAAGAAGAGAGCTTCTTTTGTTAGTTTCATTTTCAGCCCAAATTTCAACTTCTCTATCCCTTTCTTTTTCTTTTTCAATTCATGTACTATTTAACAACATTTTAGCATCTTTTTTGTTCGAGAGTCTCAATTTCATAATATAACACTCTCAGCCAAATTATTTAGCAAAAAGATATATATATATATATATATATCAGCTAATTGTCGCGGGTAAGCTAAGTGCGAATGACTGGTTGTTTAAGGTCCCCATGCCTATCTATGAAATGTTGAGCAACAAGACCTAATTCTAAATAAGAATTAGACTTTACAAGTCCTTTATATAATGAGTTTAGATTAGTCACTATTGTGTATTTATAGGTTTTGTGAAACATAGAGTTAACTTTCTAGACGCTTTGTCGTTCGAGTTCAGATTAATTAGTTTTGTGTAACCGGAGGGTCGAGTTTAGATTAGTCATTGGTGGCATGCGTCTTACGGGATATCTCTGATAGGTATGGAAAACTTTCTTGAAATCTTTAAAATTTCTTTGAATGATAATTACAAGAAATTAGTTTCAAAACTATTCAACCTATATTAATTTAGTCTAAAATTATTTTTTATATAATTTTAATCCTAAATTTATTTTTCTTCAAAAAATATTGGTTTTATTATCTTTTTTAAAGTGAAATTGATAAATTTCTACATATGGTACTCTTATGTGTCGTCGATCAAACAAAAAATTATTCATCTGTAAAGTTTTCTTCCTAGAGACATCACATAACCCGAAAATAAAATATAAATGGGAGTGGATTGTGTGGATATATAGAAGGAAAAGTTAGAGACGGTCATTTTCCCTTGACCATGACTTATACAAGTGAAACTTGCAAAAATGTGACAAAATACATACCAAAAGTTATTATAAGGATCAATATTAAAATTAGTTTTAGGACTAAAATTACTAAAATATAGTCTTTAGATTAAATTAAGACAACTTGAATAGTTTGGAAACTACTTTTACTAATTTCTCAATTCATTATTTTAAGTTTATGTTTTAGTGTCCATCTCAATTCATTATATATGCTTCATTTTGTCCCACTTATTTTGGTATGGAATTTTATAAAGAAATAATTTTTTTTTGACTATTTTTATTTGTTAATTAATAGTTATTGCTGGTTTTTTTGTTAATGAATAGTTCTTTTGAGTTTACATATTGCTTTTCGGGAAAGTCTTGACTCTTTTAGTTTAAATATTATTTTATGGGGAGCCCTGACTCTTTTATATTGTGAATTTATGTTTGTTGCCTGTTTGTATGGTCTATGTACTTGGAAAATGTCCATAATACAGGGGAAATTTTGCCGAAATTTTTCTAAACTTATAAAAAACTAAGACTTTTATGTAGTGCAGTCTAGGTAGAGCATTTTCTCTAGTTTTTGTTAAGAAATAGGTAGAGCAGTCTCTTCAATATGTGGTATAGTAGAGTTCAGGATAAGTGTTTATATAAAAGTAACTACATGAACTTTTAAATATATAAGCTTATATTGAATAATAAATTATGTGTTGTTGCAGAAGAGGTATCGATGACGCTCGATGCATGAGCGTGCCATTTGGGATGCTTGACATAAACAGGCCTTATTACGATACAAGGACTTGATGTACAAGGTACAAGTGGACGGGTATCAGTCTGACCGGATGACTACTGCACAGTACATGAGTCTTTGTGATGAATGGGGCTCAGAGACATACAAGAAGAGGCAGGAGGCAGCACAACGAAACCTTCTACAAAGGCGTGGTGTCTAGGAGCCCGGTAAACACACCGGTGGGTCTAGGTCTTTTATTGAGTTGGGTAAGTTAATTTCGTTTCCATATTTAATTATTAGCAATTTTTTAACTTAAAAACCATGTTTTCTTATAACATGGTTTTTTAATTATCTTTATATTTGAAAACTCATTTATCTTTGTAGCGGGAGAAGATGGCGAGGCCTTCGCATAGTCAGAACTGTATGTCCTATTGCATCAGCAGAAGGGACAGTGGATCAATACACGATCTGACAAGTTTTGGGTGAGGTTCTTTAATAGTTTTAAATCAATTCTCATATTTTCATTATTACTCGATGCCTATTGTATATTTCTTAAAAATAACTTATTAATATCATTTTTGTAGGTAAATATTAGGAGCTGAAGGCGAACGCGGAACGCCTTCATATTAAGACCGCCTCGCCCATTCCGATTGATGAGTAGTTGAAGTTCGAGCCTGCCAGTGGCATCGACAAGGGCCATGTCTATGGTGTTCGCTCAGTCTACAACCGTTACCACAGAACGCTGGGAGGCAGTAGCTTGTCATTGGTTCTTTTAGTATCTTCTGCAGCAATGCACGAGGCCTTTATCGAGAGGGAGAGGGGGTTGTGGGGATACATGCAGCAGGCACATGACAAGTTCGCCGACTTTATGACCTTATTTGCCTCTCATTGTGGGGTGCAGCTTGATTCAGTACCCACTCTCTTCCCTCCTTTCCTATCGCCGGATGACGACGCTACATCTTAGCCACTGATTGGTCCTCCCTCTTCCTCTAGCCCAACTCCACCTACCTAGATTTTATGATATATTTGATATTTGATATTATATTATGTATTTTAGACTTTTTTATATATTTGCATTTGATATATATTTATATATATAGATATACGTATTCTAGATGTTTTAGTTGATTATATTATAGATATTTTTTGTTGATTTTATATTGTTTGTGGCTATTGTTGGTTTTAATTACTTGTAGATATTTTAAAATATTTTAAAAACAGTACAAAGTTACTGACCGACACTGACCGATTTTCGTTCGGTAAATAATAATTTTTTTAAAAAAATAAATTAAGTTATTGATCGAATTATAGCTAGTCAATAAAGTTATTGGCTGGATACTTCGATCGGTAAATTACTATTTAATTTATATTTCTTAATTACGAAAAAATAAAGTTACCAACTGAATTATCGGTCGTTAACTCCAAATATTCGGTCGATAACAGTTATCGACTGATGTTTTATTTCGTCACAATCAGTTACCGACCAAAATATTACGACGGATCTAATCGATCGGTAACTCGATATCAGCGACCGATTACAGACCGAAAGTCAGTCGGTAATCTGTTGAATTTTTTTAGTGATATATATATATAAGATTTTCAAATTTGTGACAAAAATTAGTTATACAGTATTGTCATAAACGTTACAAATTTAATAAATTAAGCAATTTATAAATTTAATTAATAATTTATTTGTGACCATCATGAACACATTAGTTATAAAAACTTTTGTAACAATTTAGGCAAAATTTAGTTTTATTTAGGGACAATTATTGTAATAAATAATTTTATATTTGTGATCAAATCTTTTAGACAATGGTCATTAATCTAAATATCTTTTATCATTATTAGAAATGGCGTTGTTGAATAAAAATATTATTTGTGACAAAACTAAACATATTAGTGACAATATTTTTATAATAAATAATTCATTATTGTGACAAAACTAGATTGACACTATTCAAAAATTAACTACTCACGTAATAATGGTCACTAATAAAAATAGTATAAGGGCAAAACTTTGTCGCTATTTTCAGTTCTTTTACCGTCAATAATATTGTCACAAATAAATATAAATGTCTATGTATGTCACAAATAAATATCTTTTGAGTCATAAAAGTTGTCACAAATTTATAGAGTTATTGTGACCACATAAATTTGTTACTTTTCTTAGAGTTTTTTGTATAGAAAATTTTGACCCAAAAGATTTTAATAATTGTGACGAATGCGAAAAAGTTATCACAATTTTAACAATGATGAAGATATTTATGACAGTAAATCACGACCTCAAAATTTTGTCACAACTAATAATAGTGATAAAATTTACTATTCTTAGTGACGACTTTTGTTTTTACTAAAAATGCAATTTCTTGTAGTGTCTCTTTAAAATTTATGCTCATTTTCTCTTTTTAAAATTCACAATATTCATATTGGAATGCCAATCGAACATTTCTATTGGAAGAAATTGGAACAAAAAAGAAAAAGAGAAACTAGACCAAATTGAAAGGTTGTTTAGTTTATTTCAAAATTTCAGTTGAAACAAATCGAATTGAAAATAATTTACTCAGCAAAATAAAGTATTCAAAATTTCGGCTTATTTGGTTGAAACCGAACTGAATCAAATTAAACGGAAAAAATTTTAGTTTAGTCCATTTAATTTTTAACTAAATATAGTTCAATTTAATTTCAATTAAAAATTTTTCTTTTAGAAAAAACTAAATTTCCAAAAAAAAACCAAATGCATACCCCACTTGTCTCACACATAGAAAATCTGTAGTATTCAAATTTAAAATTTCATTTTATTATCTTTCCTTATTCCCCTACCCCCCTCCCCCCAAAAAAAAAGAAAAAAGAATTGACTACCATATTAATTTGACGTCCCCATACGGTGTTTGCCCATAAGTTTTTCCAGTTATGTTGGCGGCCGGCCGGGGTAGAGAAAAAGATGATTCCAGGAACGTCATGGGTGTTGGATCCCATGTGTGAAATGTGAGCTGTGCTGAAAACAAATTAAATCGAAAATTTTCAACCAAAACCTGTTGGCTGTGGCCTTTTATAAGTCAGTCAAGAAATGCACATCGGAACATATATGCATGCATCTGTATAAAATTAGCATTCCTTCTACGAACAAACATATAAAAATTGCGATAAAATACTTTCTTTATAACACTTTTCATGTAATATTCATATCACTCAGCATCATATCTATAACTTTGTTTTTTTTTTAAAAAAATATATTTTTTCTTTTATAATACTTAATTTTTTATTTGAAATTATAAAATTCTAGATTTTCTAATATCCGCCTTAAAAGTATATCAGGAGACAAAAATTGTTCAATCTTATAAAATTTTAATTATATAATTTGTTCGTTAACTAGTTAATGCAAAATTTTCAACACACTTTTCTATGCACAAGACTACATATATATGTTAATATTTTGGACTTTGGTCTGGTCCCTAAAAATTTTAGCGGTAAAGTTAGGCCCAATATAAGTTTTAATTCTTAATCAGAATTTATGATTTTATCTTTTTTTTTTTTAGATTTTATTAATAAAATATTATGAAAAACTTTTTGAAAAGTATTAAAGAGAATGTTAAAAATTATTCAAATTGCATTTATATTATACTTCTTTTTTAACCAAAAGAGAAATTTCATTAATAACGAAGCAGACCAATGTGCCAGAATACAATAATCAGAAAACCTTATCATACAGAAACATGGTTCAAAGTATCTACCCAGTTCGAGTTGACCTGATGGGGTCAACTCCGAATCGGAGGCTTCCCTTCGAAACCGACACGTTGTTACACTTTTATAGGAAGTTCACCGTCTAATTCATAACTCAAGTAGAATTGGAGTTAGATCGTCTGACTGAGTTAGGAATTCGGCCCGTGTGTAGGGATGAGACAGAGAAGTATTGTTGAAGGAAAAGGAAAAACAGAAGTTGTGATGATATCAATAATTTTCTTGAATGAACAAATGAACATGGAGCGAGCATAGTGATTGTTTGTAGAAGAAAGGCCCAGGCTTGGTTCATTCGATTTTCTTTTTAGGTTGGAGTTCTGGAGAAGAGGAAGTTGAAGCCTTTTCTATTCTTTTCTGTTTGGGTAATAAATTGTTTGAATAAAGAAATCATTTTTTTACAAAAGATTAGAAAGTAATAATATTTAGTATACGGTAAATTTAGTGAGATAAATATGGTAATTCAAAATTTAATTTAATAGTTGGTAATAATAGTTAACCTTCCGAACTTATTCTATAGAGATAAATAGGGAAATAATTATAATTTTCTATTTCGAATATTTAGATTATTCGAAAATTAAGAGATTAGTGTTTACTTTTAAAAATAATATTTATAAGTATTATATTTTTTCAATTGATGATACTGATTTATCTATTATGAATTTGATGAACACGTTACGATTAATTGTTCGGAATAATAATATAAATATACAATACGAGAGTAGAGAATAAAGGAGACATAAAGTAGACACAGAAATATTGAAATTGGTTGTCTTATTCACGTATTCGATAAGGTCATATATCTAAAAATCAAGTATAAGAGGTTATAAAGCCTTAGAAGAAATGGACTTTGCCATTAGGGAGTCAAAGCCTAATTAGGATTGAGTTTTAGGAATTCTAATTCTCTTGAGAGAACGAATTTGGACATCCATCATGTATACATTAATTTCATAACCCTCCTCTGTGTACGTCAATAACATAAAGAATATTCCTCGTTAAAACCATACTAGAGAAAAAAATATGTGGGAGAAAAACGTCTAGTGAAAGAAAAATAGTACACAATTCATTTATGTTTTATATACTCCACATATTTAAAACATCACAAAACCAAAACATTAGTGTATCTTAGTGAATAAATCCTCAAGATTATTTATCACATTTGATCGAATTATTGCATATTAATTTCACCTTTCTTAAGAAGAAATTTTTGGTGAAATTTATTTGTCATATTTCTCCAATATGTACTCAAATTTCACAATCCAACAATATGGTTGTAATTTCATATTTTTAGGTTATGAAATAAATATCTCAGAATTAATTATCAATAATAGTCACAAACATTCTCAAAAATCCACATAAAAAATTAGAACTTCAACATAGTTGAATGTGTGATTTCTGTGATAATATCACATCACATATACATTACTTGTTTTTTTGAGAATGTATCTTTTGTAAATCATATAAGGAGTTTGTTACTTTATCCATCTTATTAGGAGTTGGATTTTCTTCATAATGCAAGATTGATTGTCCTTGGAAAGTAGGATAATAATAATAATAATAATAATAATATTTCAAAAGTCATATACACAGTAATTAATGCACCAATTGTGCAGAGTTATGATATTTCATGACAAATAAATATCCATTACCTTCTCATATACAAACATATGGTATTTACCAACATCTTCTAATAAAACGACTATTGGATAATAATGTGCAATATACTATATCCATATACACCTTTTATGAAACATAAAAAAATTTCATCTTTGGGATGTTTGATTTGTAAATCAAAACAAAACATGAAATACTTCTCATATTTGCTTGCCAATTATAAACTCTTCAGGAAGATTAATTCAAATAGTTAATTCTTTCTTTCAAGAACCTTTATAAATAAAAGGTCGATCATCTTCAGATATGATTTAATATTGCTAGGGATAATACTTATGTCCTACTAAGACATTTATAGAAGTATCCACAAATTCAATTTTGAAACTCTTCTAGAGTTAATAAAAATATCAAGTAAATTTGCAATTCTTTTACAAATAAATAATCTATAGAACTTCTAGTTCCCAAATACTTGCATATGCATCAAGATACTTCAATATTAAACATTATATTTTATAATTTTAATTTTCTCCCATAATATGGAGAATATTAAAAATATATAAAGAATAAAAAAAAAAGCATAACAAATTATAAGGGAAGTTTAATTGATATATATTCGATCTTAATTTCATATACTTCTTTAAATAAAAAGCATTAAAACAATGATGTTATGTTTTCAGGAACAATTCATTTAAATGCTTCAGTCATGCCTATAAAATCCTTCAAGGACTTAAAATAAATTCTTAGAGTTTAGTGCGCTATTATCGAAACTCAATTCACTACCAGAAATTTTATGTTTTCCTATTAATATTGCCAGGTCTTTTCGAAGAATTTTATGTCATAATTATGACAAATATTTAATTCAAGTTCGCAATAAATTTATTAATTCTTATCCTTCTCGGATTACACTTCAGGTATATAATTAATTCCTTCAAGGAATATATGTACACTTCAAGTGTACTTAATAATTGTCTGGACTTTCCATATTTTCTCATGCAAATTTTATATTCTATTTTGGCCGAATATTTCTATAATATTTGAACTTCGAGTCTGCAGACTTTAACTCAGAATCCTCATTCTTATATACAATGTGTACGTAAATATGGTCGATATTTTGTACTATTTTATGGTTCCATTTATTTAAATCGACATGATACAATGAGATTTGAAAGTTATCAGACTTTCAGGTACCTGAATTTCTTCTGGAAATAATAAATTCATGTCACAGAAAATTCTACTAGAATTTTCATCTCCTCGACTTAATCACAAATGACCATCTTAATTCATTGCTCATTTTCCATATGCGAGGATTTTTGTTGGAACTAATTTATTCTATCGTATTTTAATTTGTCTCAAAATCATAAGTAGTGATCAATTATCCTTCTGGAACATTTAGTAATAGGAGCCTTCTTCTGTCAGATTTTTCTTTATCAATAAATATGTTCGGCTATTCATATTTTGAACTTCTAGTTCAAACTATATTTGTATGAGGATCCAAATGAGACACCTAACTATATTTCATCTGACTATATAATTTCTCCTCTTTCCAACCTATCTCAAATTATTTTGGTGGATTAATATATTTATATAACACCTATATAATTTTTAGATGGAAAAAAAAATATTTGGTTCCTCGCCATTAACCAATTATAATGAGGAGAACTCAAAATAATATGTTGACGAAATACGAATAAGTACTACAAAATACTTATCAATCAATTCAAGGTCTATGAACATGTTCTGCAGGAACATTTAATATACATACAAATAGAGAATCATCAATAATATTATTTTTATAAACTGTGTTAATGGGAGAATCTAAAATATGAGCTTATTAAAATTGAAAAATTCAGCTTGCAAGTTAACAATATATATGTAACTATAGGTCGATGCATTGACTATATATATTCATCTTAATGCACTTTCAACCCTAATATATTGGCGGTATTCATATAAGCCAACCTTACTACCACTCTACATAACCACACATGAGATTTTCACCTCATATGACTCCTCAAAATTATATTGCTTTTAAAAATAATAATCCAAATAAAATTTATGTTATTAGAAGCTTCTGGTTTTATAAAAATATTGTCACATATCCTTTATAATAATTCATATTTTATTGGTCCGCGACGGTCTAACCGGTCATGCCAACATTTAAGATTTTGGCATAAGTAAACTTTAGGTTTATTTAATGATGCATTACAATTATATCAACTTAGGCGAATTAAAAAACTGTATGGGGAGAAAATAGTAATTTATGTAATTCACATTTATTCTAAAAGTCATGATAATATAGCATAATTATCATGTGACCTTTCAGGTTAATTTACTCTTCCAAGACTTTCTATTAACTAATTCTTCTGATACTTTAGTAATTAAGCTCTTCTGGAGCTTTAATTAAATATATGTTAAATATTATAGATATATTTCTAATTAAATATCTTCTTGATATTTAGCTCTTTTGAATCCTTTTATTGATTAGCTCTTGGGAAGCTTCAATTTCAATCTATTAGCTCTTCTGAATTTTTCTATTAATTAACTCTTCTAGAGTTTTAATTTATACTACCGTTATATATCTTTTTCACTTAGCATAACATTGGGAGTAAAACAAAAATTTCCTTTTCCTTTCTCATTATTATCACTTTCGGTGATAGTTTAAATATTTAATTATGAGTCATAATAATTACAAATGATTACAAATCATTATAATCAGGAATATAACACATTATAGAAATAAAATTTTTAATTGTATTTGCTTCAAGGAATGAAATAAAATTATTGGCAATATCATAATATTCCATTAATAGTGACTCAATCCTTTATTCGGTTTCAAAAGGTGATCAATAAGATATTTTCTCTCAATGTTGTTACTACATGAGCATATTTGAGATATATAAAACGAAATATTATCTTAATTAAGAAAGAATCTAGATCAACAATAATAGGTATTGATATAATGACTATCTTCTGGTGATTTCCTTCATTTTAGATTTTATCAAAATTATTCTTAATAAAATATTTAGTCTTTAGGGCCTCATAAACTAGTGAGGAATTATAATTTTGATTTCTTTTTTAATGTTATCTTCAAGACTCATTATCGAGAAGGATTTCTACAAGAATCCATAATAAAATATTTGATCTTTCCATGAAATCAAGTCATCTATTAAAAATGAACATAAAACAAAGAAAAGATTCGATTTTTATTACCTCAACAAGCTTCAACAATCTATTTACCTTTAGTGACTTTTGAAAAATCATCTTCAGACCCTCGTTCTTCAAATAATCGTGTCGTCCATGTAAATATGACATCGTGTTATGAATATGATAAATATGACATGATGAATTGTTCGGAATAATAATATAAATATAAAATTTGAAAACTGTTGAGGAAAGAACCTAATTACTATAACAATTTAAAAGCCTAATTACTATTACACGCCTAAAAAATAAACAGAAAAACACAGCGAAAGAAAAGAAGACAGAAGATTAAATCTTCACAAAGAGGTTTCTGTAAAACTTAACAAATTGTTAGTAATAAAGAAAAACATAATGTAACAACGGAAGTTTAACTAACCACCGCCGCGGTAGAAATCGACGACAGAAACCAAACCAAAGAGATGACCAAGAGAGAGCAAATGAACAGTCACCGGACAATCGAATGGTCGCCGAGCAGCGGCAACGCCGCGTTGAAGCGCCGTGGTAAGCGAAGGGTTGATTGAACGTTATACCCTCAGAAATGGCCTCAGCCGTGAAAAAAGTCACCGGCAATACCTCCTTCTCTATTTCTCTCTCTTTTCTCTCAACTCACTCTCTAAATACACCAAACATACAAGCAAAACAGGTGACAGAGAAGACCGGCAAAGGATAGAGAAGACCGGCACAGAGAGAGGAGCAACGATGGAGCCGCAGAGAGGAGAGGGCAGAAGAACCTGAGAGTTCCAACGGGACTCAAAGAGAGAGAGAGGCAAAATGAAGAGACGGGCAAGAGAAGGAATGGGAGAGTGTGCGCACTGAAATCGAGGAGGCAGCTGGGTTAAAACGAGGAGCCACCAACGGACAGCTCGGGTGTCCGGCTCGGACCGGCCCAGGCATCTCTTGACCCGGTCAAATGTCTATTCTAGGCTGAGGCCCATCATCATTGGGTAAGGGGAAGAAAATTGGGCTGGAAAAAAATATTGGGAGAACATGGGCCAGAAAAAGGCCTACAATCTCCACCTCGAACAATATTTTCCATCCCTGAAATGACTCAACTTGAGTCAAATTGTTTCCACATGAAGAAAGTCCCTGCAAAACATAAATTTGTCAGTGTTCACTATTTTAGTACCAAAATCTCCAGGATTATTATCAGTACTAATCTTGTCTATGTCAACTACACCACTAGATATCTTTTCTCTAATAAAGTGGTATTTGACATCTATATGTTTCATCCGTTCGTGATAGACCGGATTTTTACACAAATGTAAACAACTCTAACTATCAGTATAAATAATAACTTTAGAATGTAAAATATTTAATTCACTCAATAACCCTTGAAGCCAGATGGCTTCTTTGATTGCTTCCTTTGCTGCGATATACTCAGCCTCAGTAGTTGACAAGGAAACTACCGGCTGCAGCTGGGATTTCCATGAAATGCAATTACTCGCAAGGGTAAAGAAATAGGAAGTGGTATCACTTGCAAAATCAGAATCAACAAATCCAATTAATTCAAAATCAGACTAATTGTGATAGTGTAAACCCCGATCTAAAGTTCCATTCAGGTTACGTAGAAGCCACTTGAAGGCAGCCCAATGATCTCTTCCGGAATTTGACATAAATCTGCTGAGAAGGCTTATTGAGAACATAACTGAGCCTATGGCCATTCTGTAAGGGATTTTGACCATATCTCTTTTCTCACTTTCAGTTTTAGGACAGGTTTTGTCGGAAAATTTAGAATGGCTAGCAAGAGGAGTTATGACGGGTTTACAGGTGCATTGAAAATTCGGATACAATTTTCTAAAGAAAAGGCTTTTGAGATAGAAAGAGAGAAACAATCATATCTATCTCTTGAAATACTCATCCCAAGAATTTTGGATGCAACCCCTAAATCCTTCATATCGAATTCAGATTTCAGCAAGGATTTTAAATCATCAATTTTTGCTTTATGTCTGCAAGCGATTAACATATCATCCACATACAACAACAAATAAATAGCAAAATCCACATTATTACCAGAAAAATAAAGACAACTATCATAGTTGCTTTTTGAAAAGCTAATTTTTGTCATGAAAGAATCAAACCTCTTGTACCATTGCCTGGGAGACTGGTTAGGCCCATATAAAGACATTTTCAAAAGACACGCCATGTGTTCCTTACCCTTTACCTCAAAACCTGGTAGTTAATGCATATATATGGTTTCTTCAAGATCACCATGTAAGAAAGTAGTTTTCACATCAAGTTGTTCAAGATTAAGATCATAAAAAGAAACAAGAGCAAGAATGATCCCGATTGTTTTGTATTTAACAACAGGAGAAAAAATTTCGTTAAAATAAATGCCCTCAACTTGTGAAAAACCTTTTGCAACAAGTTTGGCCTTGAACCTTGGAGGTTTGTTAGAAGACTCAAATTTCTTTATTTTGAAAATCCATTTGCAATCAACTACTTTTTGTTTTGAGGGTTTTTGAACAAGAATCCAGGTTCTGTTTTTGTTTAAAGAAAATATTTCTTCTTCTATCGCACGAAACCATAAAACGCAATTGGGACTTTTCAAAACCTTAGAAAAATATAAAGGTTCTTTTTTTTCCACATAAGATGCAATAGCAAAGGCATACGATATAATGTAGGAGTAACCATACCGAGGATGATCCTTAGATACCCTACGGACTCGATCTCTAGCGAGTTAATAATTCCTAAGAGCTTGGGATTGAGCCTCAGGATGTTCTTCCTCCTCATCGGAACCATCTAGAATAGGAGTTTCAGGAATACTAGGAAGAACAGGAGTACTACTGGATGGAGCAGAAGACTCAGGATTGGTTACAAGTTCCTGAGGCGGATCTAAGGAAGGTTCAGAGATGGTCTCCACCTCCATCGGAATGCTACTAGGAGTGGGAACACTAGGAGGATTATCGGAGATGGGTTTATCCTTAAGACAGGGCATCTCTAACTCGTTGAAGATGACATCCATATTGATAACAACCCTCACCTTGGTTCACCCTTTAAACATACTCTATACCCCTTTACCCCACTAGGATATCCTATGAACACTCCCTTTCTAGACCTTGAATCTAGTTTACCCTCTTTTTTATGAGCAAAGGCTGCACACCCAAAGACTCTCAGATTGGAAAGATTATGAGGTTTACCACACCAGAGTTCTATAAGAATCCTAAAGTTTATAGCTGTGGAAGGGGATCTATTGATGAGGTATATTGCTGTACTAACAGCTTCACCCCAGAAAGGTTTAGGAACACCAGAAGAAACTAGAAGACATCGAACCTTATCCATAATGGTACGGTTCATCCTTTCGGCAACTCCGTTTTGCTGTGGGTTATGTCTAACCATTCTATGCTGTAAAATGCAATGCGATGCACACAAATTAGAAACTTTCGGTTACAAAATTCAAGATCGTTATGGGTCCTGATAGTTCTTAGTTTATTTTGAGAATAATTTTCGACAAAACGTTTCCATTGACAAAATTTTTCAAATGTTTGGTCTTTGGGTTTTAAAAGAAAAACCCATGCATGCCTAAAAAAATTATCAACAATAGACAAGAAATAAACGTTACCACCGTAAGTTGGAACCTTTTCAGGTCCCCACAGATCACAATGCACATAATCAAAAGGTGCAGAAGACTTGTGTGCTGGTTGAAAAACTGATTTTATGTTATTTTCTCGAAACACAGTGATCACAAAAATATAAGGAATCAATGTTGTCACCACATAAAAGATTTTGTTTTTGTAAATGATAAAACCCCTTCTCACTAATGTGGCCGATCCTCTGATGCCACAACATAGTTTTCTCAGGGACAGTTTTTTAAACCAATGCAGTGGAGTTGCAAATTGTTTTACCAAGAAGAATGTATAAAGTTTCTTTTCTAAAACCTTTTAGCATGACTAGGTTTCATTTGCAAACACGTAAAATTCCGTTTTCTGATTTAAAGAAGAGACCCAAAGAGTCCAAATAACTAAGAGGGATAAGATTCCGACGTAAGTCGGGCACGTATCTCACCTTAGTGAGTTTTCAAATCACACCATTGTGCATTTTTATGAAGATATTACCAATGCTTTTTAATATTACAAACTTGATTATTACCCATAAAAACTTTTCCTTGGTTTAAAGGTTTGAAATCAGAAAACCAGTGTTTGTTAGGTGTCATGTGAAAAGAGCAACCAGAATCAAGCACCCAATGATTAACAATATCAGTACACAAAACTTCAAAAAACATAGAGTTACCATCTGACTCAAAATCGTGGGTTTTGTCGACTTTATTTCCTCCTTTACCATGTTTATGTTGTTTCTCATCTTTAATCCATTTAAAACACTTATTTTTCATATGACCTTCTTTCCCATAATAAAAACATTTTACTTTGCTTTTCTCGCGTGATTTGGAACGACTTTTAAAACGATGACTAGGAGGTTCTCTCCGGTCAATTCTTCCTCGTACAAAAAGATTTTCACCATGAGATTTATTTTCTTTTTGTAAATCTAAATCTTTTGGTTTCAAAACATTTTTGACATCGGAAAGAGACAAATCATCTCGGCTATATTTAATAGCAGATTTGACATCATTAAAAGAATCAGGTAAGACATTTAGTAAAATAACAGCAATATTTTCATCAGAGATTTTCTCTCCAACATTTTGAAGTTCCAAAATGATTTTATTTAAATCATCTATATTTTCGGAAAGTGATTTTGTCCTGCTCATTTTGAAACCGAAAAGCAATTCTTTTAAATAAATTTTATTAGAAAGAGATTTTTCCAAATATAGTTTTTCCAATTTTGTCCAAATTTCAAAAGCGTTGTCTTTTTCATCAATTGCTCGTAAAACGTTATTAGTCAAATTCAAGGTGAGGCAACTATGAGCATCACCTAGTTTTTCTTTAAGAACTTTACCCTTCCAAGATTACGGATACTCTTCAGGGCTACAAATAGCGGGAGCAATTTTATTTTGTACCAAAACTGCTTTCATTTTCCTCCGCCACAAAACAAAATCAGATTTGCCATCAAACCTATCAGTTTCAATTTTTGGAACTAACATGTTTTAAAGGCAAATAGGTTTAATTTAGTGGCTTAGGAAAGATGAAAGATTTGAAAAGTTTTGAATAAAATTGTCCGGATTTTTTTCTTCTCGAAAAAAAACAGAGAGAAAAAAACTTTCAAAGAAAAACAGTGTTGTTTGTTTTATTTTGTTTGATTAGGTTTGTTTTTTATTAAGGAAAACAGTGAAACATAAAGAGAGTACAAACCCTAAGCAGTAAACAGTAAACAAACAGTATAACGAGATAAAAGGCTGAAACAAATAGTTTCACCAAACACCAGAACAAGACAAGAACAGAAAAAAAATATAAAATATATATAAAAACTTTTGAAATATAGAAAAAATGCGCCAAGTCACAGATACTTGAAATCTCACGGATTCAAGACAAGCTTGGGTTTTCATATTTGAAAAACTGAAGGAAAAACTAAGAATAAATAGAGGCAGAAAAAATAATAGTAATCAGAAACACAGGATAAGAAAACTACTAATCACAGTAATAGCAAGAATCGACGGCAAGCCGTATCAACAAATAAACATAGATGAAAAATCGGCGACAAGCCGAAACTCAGAAATACAAAACAGAAACCGGCGGCAAGCCGAATCACAGAAACAAGAAACAGTAAACAGAAGCCGGCGGCAAGCCGAAAAAAAAAACTCTGAAACAGTAAAGGCACGGCGGCAAGCCAAGCAGAAGCAATAATAATAATAAGAAACTGCAAGAAAAAAGGGAAGAAGAGGACTTGACTGGCCGGATCTGAGGAAATCCTCAAATCCGAAAGATTGTTGACCGATGTCGGCGCCAATGAGCCGAACCGAGGCTCTGATACCACTTGTTGAAGAAAAACCTAATTACTATTACAGAAAATCTAATTACTATTACAAGCCTCAAAGATAAAAACACAGTGGAAGAAAAGAAAAATACAGAAGATTAAATCTTTACAAAAGATGCCTGCAAAATTAACAAACTGTTAATAATAAAGAAAACAGAATGCATATGAAAAACAGAAATTTCACTTAGCACCGCCGCGGTAGATCTACCGCGGGAGAAATCAAACCAAGGAGATGATCGAGACAGAGCAAATGAATGGTCACCGGGCAGACGAACGGTCGCCGAGCAGCGGCAACGCCGCGTCGAGGCATCGTGGGTAAGCGAAGGATAGATTGGAAATGGCACCCTCAGAAATGGCCTCAATCGAGACAAGAGTCACCGGAAAACCTCCTTCTCTATTTCTCTCTCTTTTCTCTCAACTCACTCTCTAAACATACCAAGGGACATGCAAAGGTGAAAAAGAAGACCGGCAAGGGACAGAAACTCAAAGAACACCGTCACAGAGAGAGGAGCAGCAGCAGTGCCGCAAAGGTAGAAAAGCAGAAGAACCAGAGAGAGTTCAATTAGAACTCAAAGAGACAGAAGAAGAATGAAAAGACGGTTAAGAGAAGGAGAGGAAGAGACTGCACAAGAAACGAGGAGGCAGGAAGGGTTAAAACGAGGAGTCACCAACGGGCAGGCCGAATGGCCGGTCCGGACTGACCCGGGCATCTCTTGTCCCGATCAAAGCCTACTCGAGCTGAGGCCCATCATCATTGGGTAAGAAAAAAAAAAGAATTGGGCTGGAAAACTTAAGGAAATATGGGGAGAACATGAGCCAAAAAGGCCTACACTCAATTTCTAATATAAAATTCTTAATATTTTTAAGTCGCAAGACTGACCAACCCAATTGATACAAGTTCCATAGATATCCCCACTCTATAAACCTAATTTTCTAACTTATTCAATTTTTAATATAAAATTCTTAATATTTTTAACCCGCAAGACTAACCCACGCAATTGATACATGTTCCATAGGTATCCCCACTCTATAAATCCTACTTTAACTTGAGAGCTATCTTGAGAGCTATGCGTTGGATTTCGACTTATATATCTTCTCACAAGTAATAATAAAATAGCCCAAATTATAGACAATTGAACTATACAAAATAAAACATTTGATTAGGAGCATATCATGCATGTAGGGCTGTAAACGAGACGGGTCTTACCCTTATTCGAGCGGGTCATACCCATTTATAGCGGGTAAGGTTTAAAATTTTATATCCATGGACCCGTACACATATAAATTCTATTAAATGGTCTGGGCAAGGTATGATGATACCCATACCCGTTTATTCATATACCCATTATAATAAAATAATAATATATATTTATATATTATATTATTTTTATATTTATTTATTAATACATAATTTATACATTTAACATCTTCTTTCTCTCTCTCTTACTCTTCACTCTTCACTTCAGTCTCCTCTTCTCATCTTCTTTGTACTCTCTTTTCTTTATGTGGTCACCGACTCGTCGTCGGCTGCTCTCCCTCTCTTCGGTACAACGTCATCGCCTGCCAACGCTGAATCTCCCCTCTCCAGGTATATCGTAGAACACTTTTCTTCTCCTTTGACGCTCTTTATCTCTAGGCATCTTATTTTGGAGTCACTGACAAACAATGTGTTAATATTGCAACTTCACTCCCTTATGCTACTCTTGATAGTCTGGAAATAAATGATTAGGTCTAGTTTTAATTTTTTGTTTTTTTGTTTTTGTAAAATGTGATTAGATTTGATAGGTAGATGATATAAGTTAGATATTGAGAAATGAAAAACAATTAAAATCAGAATATTATTTTCTTGGCATTATCCTTCTTTAATGCGATTGTTGTACTTGTTGGATTTTTTAGTTCAGTTTTTTTCTTTCTATATTGGAGATTGGATGACAGAAAATTGATAGCTAATTATATATAATAGAATGATGTTTTTGATGACGAAGTTTCTTCAGTATTCTGGGGTTTTTATTCTTTGGGTCATAGTCGAAGAAAGGCCCATCACAGTAGTTTGTGGGGCTGCTTTAGTGATTTTGAAGTTTTGGGTCATTAGTATTTTTTTCAAATTTTAAACTTTGAAGTGTTAATTGATTTGGGAAGGACCTATAATCTTATAATTGAGATGTAATAAAAGTAATAATTTGGAGTATTCTTCTGAAAATTTTGATGTATAAAAATGCTTGTAGCCTACATATTGGTTTGAGCTTTTGGATTTGCCTAGTGGGATGCCAAAGGGGATTAGTTCCCTAGATTTTGTTGAGGTTGGCAGTGTCGGTGGCCATAGCTCTCTCTCTCTCTCTCTCTCTCTCTCTCTCTCTCTCTCTCTCTCTCTCTCTCTCTCTCTCTGTGTGTTCTTTCATAGTACTACTATTATACAGTAGCAACATATCCTAATAATCAACAGTTTATTAGGCTCATTTATTTATTTATTTATTTATTTATTTATTTATTCTAGAAGCTCAATTATTATTAATCAACAAATAATCTCATAACAAGACTCTTTATGGCCTTATGATTTTAAAAATACTTAACAATTTTTTGTCCTTGCAAGTCTATAGTTTCTATATTATGTCTTTGATTCCCTCTATTGTTTGTGGAATATTTGAGAAAATTGGAGTAAATTACCTATTGAGTTAATTAAATTCTGTTTTATATGTTTTATTTAGGATGTCTAGTCTACTTGGAAATGTTGGATCAATACTAACTGAAAGTTCCAAGACATCTACTGCTGATGATATGGAAATAACTAATTACAATGAGTTGGTTGAGTTGAATGTCAAAGAAAACCTAGAAGATCAAGCAGATCCCTCAAAGGCAAAAATTAACTTCGGATATATGGTAAGAAATTTCAAGGTTGACTGATCCTGATGGAAGTATTAAAGCTCAGTGTAATTGGTACAAAAAAAAAAGCTTGCTAGCAGCAGTAAAGCGGGGACTACTCATTTGACTAAACATTTGAAAATGTATATTTCTAGAAAACTTCAGTGCAAAGAACAGCAACAAATTCAACATTTAAAAAGTACTGTGGCAAATAACATTGAACTTAGTAATTTCAAATTTGATCAAGAAAAGAGAAGGAGGGCTTTAGCAAAAATGATAATCAAGCGCAATTATACTTTCAATATGTGTGAGCATGAATATTTTGAGAAATTTTCGCAACAGTTTGAATCCCAACTTTAAGCTTGTTTCTAGAAATACAATTAGGCAGAAGTGATGTTAGTGCATACAGAAGAGAAGATAAAATTGTATGAATTATTGGATGGTCGTGATTGTAGAATCAGATTGTAGAATCACATTAACACCTGATATTTGGACTTCAGAACATGCTAATATTTCATATACTTGTCTTACTGCTCATTATGTTGATGACAATTGGGAGTTAAAAAAGAAGATTCTTGCATATAGACATATTCCTTATCCTCATGACGGTGAGACATTATCTCGATTCATCAATGATCTCATCTTGGAATGGAATTTGGACAAGAAATTGTTCTCTATGGTTGTGGATAATACATCATCGAATGATTCAATGGTTAGGCATTTAAAATCTTGGTTGATTGAGAAAACATGGCTTCCCCTTGATGGTGATTTATTTCATGTTCGTTGTAGTGCACATGTTCTTAATTTGATTGTACAAGATTATTTAGCTGTTTTGGGAGACTTAATTTTGAAGATTCGAAAAACATGTAAGTATTTGGAAAAATCTACTTATGCTTCTCAAAAACTTGAGTGCCCTTTATAACAATGCAAGTTAAAAAATAAGAAGAAAGTGGCTTTGCATGTCCAAACTAGATGGAATTCTACATATTTGATGCTTGAGACTACATTACCTCTTAAGCAAGCATTTAACCATCTTGCACAAATTGATAGATATTATAAGTTTTGTTCAACTGAGGATGAATGGAAAGTTAATGTAATTCATGGATATTTGAAGATACATTATGATTGTACTAATCACTTTAGTGGTAGAAATTTTTTCCAGCTTCAAATGTCTTATTCCATGATGTGTATAAAATCCAACTTAAGTTGAGGAAATGGGAAAATAGTCAACATGATTTTCTTAAAGTTATGGTTGGTCCTATGAAGCAAAAGTTTGAAAAATGTTGGGAGGAATCATGTTTGGTTTTAGGAATTGCTATTGTGCTTGATCCCAGGTTTAAAATGAATTTGGTGGAGTTTTACTATGATGCCATTTATGATAGTGATGCTAATCGATATGTTGAAAGAGTTAAGATTTCATTTCAAGATTTGTGCATTGAATATGGTGGTCAAGTAAACTATGTAAGTAATCACCCCTATCCCACATTTGGTGAAGGAATATCAGAAGATGATTATTCTGCTTTTGATGAATGATATAAGATAAATAAGTCCACTACTATTCGTATGTACCAAAAGAGTAAAATATAGCAATATTTAGAAGAGCCTGTATTTCTTAGGAATGAGAAGTTTAATATTTTGAATTGGTCAAGAGAAAGCTCTCTAAAATATCCTATCATAGGAAAGATGGCACATGATATTTTAACTGTTCTAGCTATTACTGTTGCATCGGAGTCTGCATTTAGCTTTGGGGAATAGTGGTTAATGAGACGTGCATCATTGCTTCCTTAAATGGGTGAGGCATTGGTAACTACAATAGATTGGATTGAACTTTCAACAAAAAAAAAAGTAAGTATTTTATTTTGTTATTCTAATTTCGTTCTTCTCCGTCCTATATCAGTTAACTAATCTAATTTGTTTCTAGAGTGTGATGATGATAATATTGTTGAGAGTTCTTCAATCTCTTTAATCTCTTTAGTTGCACTTGCAGGGAAAAATTGATGTGAGGTTTTTTTTTTATCATTAGTTACATATTCATAATTCATCTCTAAAGTTACAAATTTTACATACACTTATAATATATATTCACTTCTATGTTTCTTTTGTAGGAGACAAATAGGAGCAAGCGGTCTCCAAATACTCTAATTAATACATTGTATTGAATTAGGACTTTTGTTTTTATTGGATTAATATACTTGTGAGGATTTTGTGTTTACTTGAAGTTTTAATCATTTGACTTAGAGATGTTAAATGATTGTATTTGTTGAAAGAGATGTTGAAGAAATTATGTTAATCATGTTATAATTTTACTTTAGGGTTATACATTATTTTATATATATTTTTGTTTAACAGAAAAAATAAAAAAATATCATATATGTACGGATATACTTATACTCTACCCTAGACCCTGAAAGATTGGGTCTGAGTTCATAAATTTTATACCCAAATAATCTGTGTCTGGGTCTGATTTTAAATTTGAATCTGAAAGTGCCCAAAAGATCTGAACCCTTTTATACTCTGCATGCATAAAACAAGTGTTAATACTGTTATTCTTTCTCAGTGACTGAGAAACATGATGATATATGGATTGATAATTGATAGAATTAGTTCTCTTGGTGGTCGTTTTCTTCTTATCAATAGTCTCAATACTAAGTAATTAATCTCATCGAATCTTCACAGCCATAACTTTAGGAACTACATATTGGTTCATACTAAATAACCAAAATCCCTAGACGGAACGAAATAGCGTGGGATGACCGTCCCTACCATTATTTATTAAAATTTTTATAAACTTCTATTTTTAAAAGAAAAATTAATTTTTCTACTATTTTAAAATTTTTCTTATATAAATTTTTATTGTCATTCTAAATTAAAGTTCTTATTCTGTCAATAGTACTAATGCCAATCCTAAAGCAAAGGAAATCAATCTATCTATCTATCAATAAATATCACAAATTTGGACTCATTTCACGAACCAATAAACCCGAATCACGTTACATTCTGATAAGGTCTCTTCATGATTTAGCTTGCTGAATTAAATAGGTATAGTATAGCAGGTTACTTCTTCAACTTTCAGGAATCATCATTTTATTAGTATAACAGTGAATAATAAATTCATGTGGTCCAGAAAAATACTACTGAATAATTCCAGTTATTATAAATGGCGAGGAAGAACAAGTACTGGAAGAAGCCACAGAGAAGAGAACCATAATAAAGCCAAAGGTAGAATGAGGTCAAGTTTGAAAATAGTGCTGGCCTCAGCAAGAAAGAGACTGTTCAATATCATTTTCAAAAATTCATCTTTTTTTCTCTTAGCAACCTTAGCGATAAATACTTTTGAAACATTTTACAATTTTCTGTTTATACTTTAAATATTTTATTTTAATTATTTATACTTTTAAATATTTTTAAGTTTACAATATTTATGTTTATAGTGAAGAACGACGGAATTTAATGATAATAAATATATGCACACCAAAAGATGTCAAATTTTGACCAACACGAAATATATTATATATGACCTTCCAGGGAGGATGAACTTGGAATAAGTCATAAAAGAAGAAAGTTGAAAATAACCTATCCTTTTGAAATAAGTTCTTCATTGTATTCTAATAGTTTGGTCTGCTATATATTTGATTAGTGAAAATTTTTATATTTTTTTGTTAAAAAAAAATTAGAAAGAGAAATTGATGTATTCAAAAAAGAAAGAGAGAGAAATTGACATAATTGGTCTCAAATTTGTTCAATTTATGATCTTAACTTAATTTTAAAGTTCTTTTTTAAAATCATTTTAATAGAAAATTTATTTTTGGTCATTAATTACCATCACTTCTAGGACAGAATTTTACAAATCCCTAAACGTGCTGCTCAGATAGTAATTAAGCGAGAGTACGAGAGTAGAATTATCAATCTCTTAGACCATGTTTGGTTCAAGACTTTTAGTGTGGAAAAGTGAAAAAGAAAAAAGGAAAATAAAATTTTAAGAAAATTAAAATTCATATATTGTTTGGTAAGGAAACATTTCTTTTGTTTGGTTTGTGGATTTCAAGATGGAAATAGAAAGAAAAAAATTTAATAAAAAAGAAGGATAACACTACAAAAAATATATACATATATTTAAGATTATTTCTAATATTTACAAAACAATATTAGCACTTACGATATTAATTTTTTATTAGAAATTAATGTTATGAGAGAGAAAGTGAGTGTAAATTTTAGAGAGAGAAAGTGAGTTTGAATTTTAAAGAGAGAAAGTATCATAAATTTTAGAGAGAGAAAATGTCATAAATTTTAGAGAGAGAAAATGTCGTGAATTTTAGAAAGAAATATTCGTGAATTCTAGATAAAGAAATTGTCGTGCATTCTAGAGCGAGAAAGTGTCGTGAATTCTAGAGAGAGAAAGTCTTTTGAATTTTAGAGAGAGAAAGTGTCGTGAGTTTTAGAGAGACAAAGTGCCGTGAGTTATTTAGAGAGAAAGTGTTGTGAATTCTCTAGAGAGAAATTGTCTTGAACTCTAGAGAGAGAAAGTCTCATAAATTTAAAAAGAGAAAATGTCGTGAATTCTAGAGAGCGAAGATGAGTGTGAGTTCTAGAGAGAGAAAGTATTATGAATTCTACAAAGAGAAAGTGAGCATGAATTTTAGAGAGAGAAAATAATCGTGAATTTTATATAGAGAAAGTATCGTGAATTCTAGAGAGAATAAGTGTCTTAAATTTTAGAGACAGAAAGTGTCGTGAATTCTCTAGAGAGAAGGTATCGTGAACTCTAGAGAGAGAGTGTCGTGAATTTAGAGAGAGAAAATGTGGTGAATTCTAGAGACCGAAGGTGAACGTGAGTTCTAGAGAGAGAAAATATCGAGAATTCTAGAGAGAAAAAGTGAGCGTGAATTTTAGAGAGAGAAAGTGAGTGTGAATTTTAGAAAGAGAAAGTGTCGTAAATTCTAGAGAAAGTGTCATAAGTTTTAAAGAGAGCAAGTGTGTAAGTTTTTTAGAGAGAAAAAGTATGGTAAATTCTCTAGAGAGAAAGTATCGTGAACTCTAGAGAGAGAAAGTGTCGTGAATTTAGAGAGAAAAATGTCGTGAATTCTAGAGAGCGAATGTGAGCTTAGTTCTAGAGAGAAAAAGTGAGAATGAATTCTAAAGAGGAAAGTATTCGGTATTCTAGAGAGAGAAAGTGAGCGTGAATTTTAGATAGAGAAAGTATCTAGATTTCTAGAGCGAGAAAGTGCTGTGAATTCTAGAGAGAAAAAGAGCATGAATTTTAGAGAAAGAAAGTGAGCGTGAATTCTAGAGAGAAAGAACGTGCGTAAATTCTAGAGAGAGAAAGTGAACATGAATTTTAGACAGAAAATGTCGTGAATTCTACAGAAAGTGAGCATGAATAAAGAGTGTAAATGTAAGAAATATCAAAACAGCGTTTGCCTTTTTCTTTTCATTTTCTTCCTCCTCCTTTTATGAAGAAAAATATTTTTCACATTCAATAAGTAACTTTTTCTTACAATTTTTTAATTTAATTTTCTTTACTATTTTCTCTCGTTACTAAACAGAGAAAAATATTTCTGAAAAAAAAATTATTTTATTTTCTACTCCAAAATTTCTGAACCAAACAAGACCTTAGTTTTTCTTGATAAATATAGGCACAAGTCACTCATGTACATACCTCTTTTATTTAGAGTAAGTTTAAAGTATTTAAAAAGAAACAATTTGATGCCTATCATTTAATTTTTATGGACTAAATTATGAACCTTTAAATTTATAACTACATTAGCACGTACAAAAATTTGACATCGGAATCTATGTTTTTTTTTTTAAAAAAATATAGTTTTTGGTCTAAATCTAGTTATTTAAAAATAGTTTAAAGACTAGGTTAAGATAAAATAAAGAAATTTAAAATTAATTTTGTCAATTTTTTATTTAAAAAAACAACAGATATGAGGAATTTCGAAAATTTTAAGGGGCGAAGATGCCAACGGCCTCCCCTCTTCCTCCCTATAGCTCCGTGATCTTAGATGTGAGGAGGACATGAGACAATTCCGTCAATGCCATCAGTTATGGATTTATCGGAGTGGTCACTGTATAAGAATAAGACCCTGGAGGATGAGTCACTTGTCCAATTGCTATTGTTGTCTACATGTGAAATAAATGTTATTTTGTCTTAACTAGAAACAAAAGATAATTTATTTGATTCACGGAACATTCAAGTAAACAATTAGGTCTTGCAGGAATTTTTATAAAATGTCAATTTTCATATTGCAAGCATATTCTGAGAGACATGGATACCGAATATAAATATTAATTTAAACTTGATCTGCAGACAACTGGTAAAGTTTGACTGTATCATTAAATATTTCTTTCATTCCATAAAAATGGTCTAAGTTTTTTTTTCATCCCAAATTATAATCTTGATTTTATTTATTTATGTTAGTTAACATGTTAATTTTCTTGCATGCCTTTATTATTCTATATCTTAATTAATAAAAATTGTCAGTTCCCAAGAAATTTTAATAAAACGTACACCATTCTAATAACTTTATACAAGTTACAAGATAAAAGTCAAATACATTTAATATAAAGGATATAAAGAGATATTAAAATAAAATTTATTAATTTAACTAACTTTCTTTAATTGTTATAAAAATTAAAATAGAATCATCTTTGTAGATGTAGAGATAAGGATTTACTAGAGGTTAATCAAAGACTTTTAATATAATGCCACTAAAAATTTAAATATTAAAAGTTTAAAATACACTCTCTACCATACTAAACTATCAAGTTCAAAGTTGTTTCTCAATGTTTATTTATAGCATTTTTAAGTATTCTAATCTTTATTTAAACTAGGGAGAACTGGTTTTTTAAATAATTTAGAAGTTTAAAATCATGTTAAACGAGAAGCTATTTTACTCAACTCTTATATTTGCTAATCAACAATACATTACATCAAACATAGAATATGAGTAATAAAGTGATAGTTCAAGTAGTTAGAAACACTTTTTATTACTATACTATATGTCATGGTTCGATTTCCACTTTCTTTCTCCAATGTATAAAAAATAAAATAAAATTAAAAAAAAAAAAAAAGCATAGACCATCACTCAGAGTGAAGTCACATGTCAATCCTTGGACTAAAATTAAAATACAAAAAATTTGGTGTAGCATTTAATTATAAAATTAACATTTTTGGTATTTAATAACTTAATTTTTATTTATTTGGAGTCGATAAAAAAATATACTAATTTTTACACAAAACAAAATATAATTTTAGGGTTAAGTCCATATAAGCATCCTAAATTGTTAGATCATGGACAATTAAGTACCCGTCCTTATCACCATGACCATTGAGTAACTAATTTGATGAAAACATTTAAATTGAATGGAAAAAATACAGAGACCACTTATCAATTTTTAAAAGATAATTATTGTCAATTTATGGAGTGTTATTTGGAATGAATTTACAAGCATGCCCTACTAAGTGATTATTAATATTATAGATAAATTCTCGCTTTTTCAATTTTCGCTACTCTCTCTCTCTCTTCTAACCTTTATTTCTTCTGACTCAACTCTACCAGTTTGACTTACACTATTAAATCTCTTTTGATAAATTACTATAAGGATCTCATTTTATGCCATAAAAAATAAAAATATAAAAAGAAGAGAGAATAGGTTTTTTTTTCTTTTTTTTTTAAAGAGTAGAATTGAGTAAAAGAGTAGAAAAAAGAGAGACCAAGAAAAGGAAAGTAAAACAATTACTTTTTTCATATTGTTAAAAGACTTTTGTACTTTTTTTCATCCATTCAGTTTAATTTTTTTATATAAATTAAGTATTTCATTGTTGTGGTGATAAATTTGAGAAATTAATTATTTAACAGATTAATTATTTCACGTAATTTTATATGGTATATAAAGTATAAAAAAGATGAGGACGTAGGGTCACCCCTAACCCCACCCCTCCCACGGCCCGGAAAAAAAGGGTTAAATTTCTTGAATAAGAGGATTGATGAGCGATTTCACTAAATGTTTATCCTTCTTATGCATTTGCTAATCTCTTCCAACATAAATTTGCTTAATCAAGTGGATGTTGGATATACATTGACAGGTATTTTATGGTGATCCAATAACATGCAAGTTCATTGGAGACATAGAGCTACGTACACGTTATTTCATTCATCTTTTCTTTTTTATATTTAATTAGCAAAAAAAAAAATTCATCTTTTCTTTCTTGTAAATTTTGTTTAGTCCTCCACGTGTTACACCGTCAGGTGGTTTCTCCTATTTTTTTTTTAAGAAATAAAAAGTTTTCAATAACCTATTTTTTATTTCTTTTAAAACGAATGCCTTTTAAAACTCTGAGAACTAATAAACACACTATTTTTTATTTTTTAATGTTTGTTTCTAGTTCCATAAAAATGGGCTAAAAAAGAAATAGCATTTTTTTGGAAAATCAAAGGAAAGTTCAGCTTCCATTCCCGTCAGGTGATTTCTCTGTCTGATTTTTTAAATTTGAATTTTATTTACAGACATATATCAATTTAAAATATAATTAATGATGTCATTTGCTATTTTTTTTATTTCACTTTAAATTTTTATTATTTCACAAAACTATAATAGTGAATTTTTATACTTTTGAATGGTAAAATTATCATTTTATTTTATACTTTAACATATTCCATAATTTTCTTAATATGTGCAAAAAGCAAAAAAAAAAAAATAAATAAATAAAAGAGATAAAAAGGAAAGAGCGGAGGACGTATATAATCACCAATGATATTACTAAAATTTTCACCAAAAAAAAAGAAATACTTGGGAAACAATACTAATCAACCAACTGTGTTCAAGTTTGCATATCTACTTCTTCATTGATTTTTATTCTAGTTATCAAAAAGTGAAATTTTTCGGCCCACAAAATTCTACCAGACTGTCCGACATCTATGTAGAGGATAGGTAGAGGATAGGTAGAGGATGTCAATCATAGTGACTTATCGACCTTGCAAATTGGAGGCCAGACTTTAGTATGCATAAGGAACCATTCCTATATTGAAAAAGTTGAAATTTCCACACTGTCGCTGTCAAAATTTGAACATTAATCTTCATTACTAACTCTATAATCCTAAAACCAAGTGAGCTGCTTTACTTCATTCATTTTTATTCTCTATTCCATGGATCATTTTATCATGTCATTTTCTCGGTATTCATAGTAGGATAAAAGTTGGATAGAGATTTGATATGAATGGAACTAAATATTATAATTTAGTTTAAACAATTTGATTGTGAAGTTGAAGTAGATTGGTAGTGGTAATCACTCAAAAACATATGAGGAGGACACAAATGTGTGTATAATTGGGTATGGAATGAGACATGATAATACCTTATTAACTATTCAAGATAAGCTATCATATCTACCCTTCAAACCATAAGTTCAACTCTCACCTATATATGTGTGTATATATATATTTATATATATATATATATATATAGTGAAGAGGGTATTTTAAGGATTAGAATTCCCTCTAAAACTTTCAAGAGCTTATACTAATTTTGTAAATTTGTTGTTTTATTAATTCGTTTTGAATAACATGATTGATGAATACCATTTTCAGCCTATTAAATTAATTAAGAAATTTAATTTTGTTTTCTAATTTTAAAAAATTGTGTGCTGCTGATAAATTCAACATAATATCTTATAGAATAAAAAAAAAAATCCCTAAATCTGGTCTTTTAATTAAATTAAATTCTTCTACATTAAACTTTTGCATGTATATTATCACAATGAATGAAAGCACACAAGTTTTATACATGGTGAAGTTTGGAAAAGAAATGGTAATTTTTTTCTCAAAATTTTATTTTAACGCTCATCTCTCTTGATCATATTGATATTCATAGATTTTTTATTTTTTTCTTTTTGATAAGGCTTCCACATAATATAGGTCCCGTAAATTATCTTCCACTAAAACCAATCTGAATTAATTTTTTTCTTAAAAAAGTGTTATAATGTATTTATTACTGGTGGTGCTTGCAACTTATCTTTTTTCTCACAATTAAGGCTGTAAACGGGTCCAGACCCGGACCCGTACCCTTATAGTGAAACTTGGATCCGGATCCGGACCCATACCCTCCAGGGTATAAAATTCTGGACCCAGACCCGACCCTCCAGGGTCCAGGGTAGGGTACGGGTATACCCGTACCCGTATGACATTTTTCTATTTTATTTTCTTGTTAAACAAAAATATGTAAAACAATGTATAATTCAAAAAATAAAAATTTTAACATGATTAACATAATCTCCTTAACATTTCTTTCAACAAATAAAATCATTTAACATCTCTAATTCACATAATTAAAAGTTCAAATATACACAAAATCGTCATAGTGTGAGTGTGATGTGAGTGTAGTTGGTTGGTAGGTAGAGTAGAGATAGTAGGTTCGGGTTAAAGATAAGAGTAAAATAATATGTTAAAAAAATTATAAATTATATATTAATATAATATAATATATAAAATATATTATTATTTTATTAATACGGGTATACGGGTATACGGGTCTGGATATCACCATACCTTACCCGGACCCATATAGCAGTATAAATACGGGTACGGGTCCGCGGGTATAAAATTTAAACCTTACCTGCTAAAAACGGGTACAGACCCGTGCGGGTACGGGTAAGACCCGCCCCGTTTACAGCCCTACTCACAATACATTCGTCCATCGTATGCCTTTTTTTCTCCTTTTTCGTTTTTTTAAGATTTTTTTTCAAAATTAGATGACATGTGTTTTTTATGTGTGTTTTTTTCTTTTCGATAAATAAAATATGCAGCACACGCAAGTTTTCTTTTATTTTATTTTCTTTTGAAAAGGATGTTTTTGCTCTAAAACTCTCTCAAGCTCTGAAAACTCCAAACTCAATTTTTTTTTTACTAAATGATTTCACAAAATTTTATCCTTAGGGTCTTTTTGAGTCTCCCTCAAGCTCTATAAATTTCAAACTAATTTTCTAGAGTGTTTATTTTCATAGTTAGTTTTTAATTCATAGATTGGCTGCAATACTTTTTGTTTATTGAAATAATAAAAAGAAATCCAATATTTGTTTTGAATTTTGAATAGGTTTTCCATATGATTAATAAATATTAAGATAAATTAATTTATCTAAGATAAACTACTACCATTTAAGCAGTATTTGAAATTTAAAAAACCCCCACTTCCTATCCATTGTTGATTATCCCATCATTCACGATTCCTCTATTGTTTTTTAAAATTTTTAATTTTTAAATTAATTTTTAATAACATGATTGGTTCAGACTATTCTTAGCCTATTAAATTAATTATAAAAAATCTAATATTATTTTGTAAATTTAACCGATTGATTCTATATTCTATATTG
The DNA here is from genome assembly GCA_028651295.1 of Catharanthus roseus. Classification (NCBI taxonomy): domain Eukaryota; kingdom Viridiplantae; phylum Streptophyta; class Magnoliopsida; order Gentianales; family Apocynaceae; genus Catharanthus; species Catharanthus roseus. The sequence goes on along the minus strand of JAPQWS010000153.1, from coordinate 22,702,317 downwards.
TTTTTAGGGGCCCGATAAACCTAACTCGAAAAAATGAATGTATAAGTGCAAAAAAATCATGATTTTCCTTCCTCTTCTCTACTTTTTCTTTCAGTAAAAAAATTCTCTATTACTCTTATTTATTCTCTATTTACTCTAAACCTATAAATTTTAACATTCAACTTGTATTGGAGGTACATATGGATGATTATGAAGAATTTGTAGAAGAAAATATTGGTTTAGAGGTAAGAAAAAAAATTTTTTTTTTCGGAATTTTTGATCGGATCGCCGGGGGTGGCGACCCGGACGCTCCACGAACGCCCCAGGCCGAGCGACCCAGGGTGAAGGGGATCGCCAAGCGGCGCGACCCGGACACGTCCAGACCGTCGGCCTAGGCGACCCGAGTAAGTTTTTTTTTTTTTTTTCAATTTAATTTTTTTTAATATTAATTTTTTTTCAATATTAAATTTTTTAAAATATTAATTTTTTTCAATATTAATTTTTTTTAATATTAGTTTTTTCAATATTAATTTTTTTTGTCATGTTACTACTGTTTTTTTTAGAGTATTTGTTTAGAATGTTCATTCTTTCTTTTTTTCGTTTTAGAATATTACTATTCTTTTTTTTAAGAATGTTCCTTTTTTTTTTTTAGAATATTACTATTTTTTTTAGAATATTCATTTTTATTTAAATTTTAGAATGTTATTATTATTTTTTTAATTTCAGATGTTATGTTTTTTTTAAAAAAATTATTTTTTAATATTATTCTTATCTTTTTTAATATTACTACTGATTTTTTTATAGTATTTTTTTAGAATGCTCCTTTTCTCTTTTTTTTTTTTAGAATATTATTATTCTTTTTTTTCGAGAATGTTCCTTTTTTTTTTTTAAATATTACTATTGTTGTTTTTAGAATGTTCATTTTTTTTAGAATATTACTAATTTTTTTAGAATATTCCTTTTTTAATTAAATTTTAGAATGTTATTATTTTTTTAATTTTACATGTTATGTTTTTTTTTTAATTTTAGAATGTTACTAATTTTTTTTTTTAATTTAAGAATGTTACTATTTTTTGTTTAATAATGTTACTAAATTTTGTTTTTAGAATGTTATTAATTTTTTTAAAAATTTTTGTTAGAATGTTACTTTTGTTTTTTTTTTTTTTAGATTTAAGAACGTTACTATTCTTTTTTAATTTTAGAATGTTACTAATTTTTTTTAAATTTTATTAAATTTTTTTTATTTTTGTTAGAATATTACTTTTGTTTTTTTTTTAAATTTAAGAATGTTACTATTTTTTTTTAATTTTAGAATGTTACTAAAATTTTTTCTTAGAATGTTATTAAATTTTTTTGTTTTTTTAATTTTAGATGTTACTTTTTTTTAAAAAAAATTTAGAATTTACTATTTTTTTGTAGAATATTACTAATTTTTTTTTTATGTTTTTTGTTTTTTTAGAATGATAATTTTTTGTTTTCTTTTGAATGTTAATTTTTTCTTTTCTTTAGAATATATATATATATATATATTTGGAATGTTACTATATGATTTTTGTGTTTTTTTTCTGTTTTTTCCCTTAAATGTTAATATATGAAATTTTTTTTTTGTTTTTTTAAAATGTTATTGTATGAAAATTTTCTTTATTACAATGTTTTGACAACTTTTTTTTCAATATATAATGTGTTCATATTTTTAATTTTTTCGTACTATATCGTAACAGAACGGCGTAGATCCAAGTATATTTGAAGAATTCTTGGAACCGGAAAAATACGTGGATCACGGACATTTATTTGCAACTGATCGAATCTTTAATTCGAAACCAGAGTTGGTTAACTGGGCAAAAGAAACAGCTATAAAAATGAATACGTATTTGATTGTCACTCGGTATTTAAGGTCCAGAACATCCGACCGCCGACCGTATGTTACACTGGGTTGTGAGCGTGGAGGTGCAAATAAACCGAAAAAGAAGCCCGTAGTCGACGATGAAGAAGAAGAAGTTCAAGTAAAAAGGCGGGGTCCTTACGGGACTAAAAAGTGTGGTTGTCCCTTCAAATTAAAAGGCGAACAAATGGCAATGTGTGAAAATTGGCAATTATTCGTACACGATGGGAGGCATAACCATGCAATAGGTGTATATAGTCACGGTCACGCTCAGGCAGAAAAACTGAAGGAGGAACAACTGATACAAATTGAGCAATTCAAGAAGAGTCATGTGCCACCCTGTAATATTTTACGATTTTACCGGGAACAAAATGTGGGTTGTGATGTCAGGTATGTTGCATCAACTCTAATGCATGTTGGTTTTATGTTTAGGGTTTAAATTGAGGTTCTAATAATATGATTTGCATGAATTTTTGTAGTTCCCAGAAAATATATAACGTCGTTGCGAAAATTAAGAAGAATAGGATCTGGGTCGTTGCCCGGTTCGGGTTCAGGGTCGGGATCCCGTGAGAGAGGTAGACCGCCACGAGCTCCTAAGGAAAGGGGCAGAGAACGCGACCGTAGCCTAAGTAATTTATCTGCTGCGAAACACGCATCCCCGTGTTCCACATTCCCTTACACAAACGCTTTCCCTGCTTTCATTTATCCTTTTATTAGCAATTGGAAGAACGTGATTGGTGATGGAAATTGTGGTTATCGGGTTGTGGCTGATTTTGTGTTCGGTGATGAACATCAATGGCCAGAGGTTCGTAGAGGAATGCTTTATGAATTGGAGCATTCGACGAATTTGTACGTTAATTTAGTGGGTTCAGAGGAACGTGTTAATGAGCTCGTTCATAGGATAAATTGGCTAGTGGATGGACCTGCGCCGTACACGCATTGGTTCGAAACACCTGATTCGCTTTACATCGTAGCAAATGCATTCAATCTGTGTGTGATACTAATTGCACAGCTTGGTTCTACGACTGTGTTACCTTTGTATTTATATTTGGATCGTCCAGAAGGTACATTGGTTATTGGTTTCTTGACAGAAGAACGACACTTTATTCAGGTAAGTGTCGAATACGTGTATCTTTATGATTTTTTACATTGTTTGTGTATTATATGATGTTTGGTTTTACATTTTTTCTGACATTTACATATTTCTGTTTGTTTTACACAGCTACAGTTGAATTATATGTGTTCGATACCTCCTTTACACGTTCAATGGATTCATCATCGTTCCGAATGGGTCAGCAATTGGTAAAAGAATGCAAATTGGAACGCGAGGGTTGCTCGAAATAGAAAGTAAATAGGACTTTATTTTTTGATTAAGAAAATTATATGTACGAAATTTTTTAACTTAGTTTTAAATCATATACACGTTGAATTTTTTTGGTATATTTTTTACTTTTGATAAATATAAACTCGTTTTATGGTTCAATATCTTTATATTTAATATGTTTTGGGGTTTATGGTACCTTATATTTTTTCTATTACAATTGTAAAAAAACTGAATGCATAAAAACATTCTCATCAACCAAGTAACAACAACAATACAAAAAAAGTCATACACTACAAAATAAGTCAGAAACAACCATAAAAGTACATAAAACAACACACTAACGCCGAGTCTGATGATACCTCTTGATCATGTCGGAAGCCCTACTAACCTTCGTAGCATCATCAATATCGTCACGGTCCAACTCATGAGCTACCATATCCAATAGAACCTGCAGTGTAATAGGAGCAATGGTCGGCATTTGCATGCCGCGGGGGAGCCTGCACGGATTCTGAATCCGTGGATGAGTGCGGGGGAGAAACCAAGGCATGTAATCATCTGTGCACCAAGATGGAGGTATAACAGGGATACTGGTCCATGTAAACGTAAGCAGATGAGATGGTGCCTCTAGCCAAAGTGCCTCTATGAACACATTCTTCACCATGTACACCCTGTTATTTGCTGGCCTGCGGTGCTCCTGAGGATGAATAGGATGAGCTGGAATGCATTGAACCCACCCAAACTGTCTAACAACCCTATCGGGCATATAGGGCTCTACACAATCAAAGTATGCAATCATCCCATGGTACGTAGAAACCAATACATCAGAAATCTCATCGGATCTGTACGGAGTCCACCTGACCTCGTCAGCAGTCATCGTGTCTAAACGAATGCGTAAGTCGATTAATTTGTTCTTCGTTTTGTGACCCAACATTGCAAATCTCTAGATGTAAGGTTTGCACAACCTCGCTTCTGCTCTCACCGGAGGTGCAAACATAGGAAAATACATGTATATTCAAGCTTTTACAAAAAAAATTAATAAAAAAATCAGCAACCCCATCATTAGACAAAAATAAACCCTAAAACATAAAACATAATTAAACAGGATGAAGATTATAATAATACTACCTCAAGCAACGACCAGCAACCAGACAACTCCTTCGTATCAGCACGAGAGGCCTGCCCTAAACTCCTGTACAAGTAGGCTAGTGTACCAGCACCCCATGCAAAATCACCAACAGAAGTAACATTCTTCACGAGCGGCCACAGCTTACCAGGGACATTATTTCCGCTCTTGTCAGTGAAGAGCGAACTACTAAGTAAATACAAGACATCATAGGCGACCCTCTGCTCCGTAGACAGTCTACTACGAGGTGAGTCAGCAACTCCCGCCAAGTCCTGAGCATTTATGCCTATACTGGAGTCAGAGATATGAAGATCGCTCTGGATAACTGCAATTATCTGCTCCCGTGAATAATAATGGTAGACGACGTTACCGTAAGCAGGTATGCCCAGAATCAACTCAACATCATGCAATGTAACAGGCATCTCCCCACAAAAGTAGATAGCAAGGAGGAGTTCGGATGCTGGAACATGCAAGACCTCAAATGTGATAGTCGTGTCTCCTCTGCCAACTGTACCACTGCAGGATCACTAGGGGTCCAACCGGTTAGAGACACGTAACGGGACCTCGACTTCAGAATGCCTCTATCCTACAAAAATAATGTAAACACCATAATAAAAAATAAACAAAACATTCAAATCTATAATCATAAATAAACAATATACAAAATATTCAAATTACCTGACCACGCCATATACAACCAGCGACAAGACCGCTATACGAAGGGACAATGACTGGATCCTGTGGACCGCCATCAGTTGGACCTGTCTGCTCCCAATCGTCATTCTTTGATTTCTTCCTCTACGTAGGGTTGGTAGGAGGATGCGACTTCTCGGGTCTTTTTTGTCGTGATCCAGCAATCTTACTCATCACTGACATTAAACTGCCAGTGAATCCTTTCCCCTTACCCGGAGCAGGTCTATGGCCGGAAGATGTGGCCTCAACCACAGGAACAGGTTCGTGATCATCACCGCCATCGTCACTATTATCATCATCATCATCATCATCCTCAGACTCAACCTCATTGCCCTCACTGCTATGAATGCAGAGGGAACCAACTCTGCTAGCCTCCTCAGATCGAGATGTACCAGAATCCCTACCTAACCTAACATCAGATGAGGAAATGCCACTAGCAGTGGCTACATACTCAGCACCGCTGTAAGATGAGTCTACCGGGACGGGCCCAACAAGCTGCTCGAAGAACTTAGCACCTAACTGCAACCCTGGACCACTAACATCATTTAATGGAATATAAGTTCTAGAGAAATACTGTGTCGGATCCAAGCCAGGCATACGAATAGGTAGAGAAGGAGCATGTGCATATGGATCATATGATGTCTGTGGTGACTGAGAATATCCGTAAGGGTCATAGGATACGAGAGTGTACGGATGTTATGATGTGGTAGGAGGAGGATGGGTCGTAAACGGTATAGGGGGGCTGGGTGGAAGACCCCGGTGCACCAGGGTCATAATACATGCTCGGTGCAATAGGTGCAGAAGTGGACGGTGTGTCTGATGTACTGTGGCGTCTCCTCACACCACGGGATGACGCAGTCACTGCACGATGTTCAACCCGACTGGTCCTGTCTGTCACAGCACCTAAATCATCCTCACCACGTGCTCCAGGCCGAACCATCTAAACAAATTAGCAAAATTTTCCTTAATGACATTACGTAATATCTGTCTAATTCATCATATTTTTATACGATACAAGTAATGCATTTTTCTTCATCTTTATATGATTAAGTTAAAACCGTGCATTAAGCTAAAATTATTATTGTTATATTTATTACTCCATTTCCACACTTCACACCTTTTTATTACATTGTCTTAGCCGTAAACACAAAATCTTTCAATATAACAAACCTAATTACAAATTTTATAAAGGCTTATTTATTCAATTTGTTTAGGACATTGGTTTATAAAGCCGTATTATTCATATAAACCCTACACCATAAACTCTAAATAAACAAAATTATACAATCAATCAAGTCCACAGGCACCCTAATAAACATAAACAAATTATACTGAACATAATATAACCTATAAATAAACAAATAAACATAAACGTAATAATTATTTTTAAAAAATCACATAATCATTAATTTAACACAATCATAAGCAAATCCTAAAAACAAATTAAACAAATTAAATAACATAACATAAACTAAAATTAAACAAATAAACATAAATGTAATCATACTTTAAAAATAATTAACATCATCATTAATTATAACAACATAAACATAAACAAATGTAATAAAAAAATTACAAAATTAACAAATTAAATAACATAATGTAAACTCTAAATTAAACAAATAGACAAACGAAATCATAACTTTAAAAAAATAACATAAGCATAGACAAATGAAATGAAAAAACATAAATTAATATATAAAAACTTAAAAAAATAATACAAAATAAAACATACAAAAATTAAAAAATAATAAAACATAAAAAAATAAAAATAATAAAAATTATAAACTAAATAAAAAGAAAACATAACAAAAAAAGTAAAAAATAATACATTAATAAAATAATTTAAAAAGATTTAAATAAATTAAAAAAAATTTAAAAATTAAAAAAAAAATTTTTTAAAAATTTAAAAAAAGTTTTAAAAAATTGAAAACAAATAAAAAAAATTTAAAAAACTAAAAAAATTTAAAAAATTGAAAAAAAATTTTAAAAAAAAATTAAAAAAAATTTTAAAAATTGAAAAAAAATTTTAAAAAAATTTAAAAAATTTTAAAAAATTTAAAAAAAACTAAAAAATTAAAAAAATTTTTAAAAAAATAAAAAAATTAAAAAACTGGGAAGTCGGTTGAATCGGATCGCTGGACTGGGCGACCGGAACCACACAGCGATTGCGCGGTTCAGCGGTCACCAACAGCCGCGGTCGTTGAACCGGACGACTTGGAGAGGTTCCGATCGCCGGTCCAAGCGATCTGGCATGTTCTCCGTCGCCGGTACCGCGATCCGGTGAAATTCCGGCCAAAATTTCAATTTTAAAAAAAGTAATTTTTTTTCAATCCAACGGTTATTTTCAAATTTTAAAACGATAAAAATGTAAATAAATGAGTATAGATCGAAGTACTAACCTTTTTTTCGAGTTTTAACGGTCGGATCTTTCTAAATCTGAAGTTGAAATTTTAAGTTTTAGAGAGAAGTGAGAGGATTTCTTGAAGAGAAAGAAAGTTTCTAATTAAAAATGAATTATTTTAATTTTTTTCGCGCTATACATATATATTTTCGAGTTAGGTTTATCTATCCATTGCTTTTATTACAAACTAAATTATCTATAAAATCCCCGGTCTAAAAGACTCATTATCACTATAGGATAATTACACAATTTTTAAAATTTGAGAGAATTCTATTTCATCAACCAATTACTTTATAACATTGCATCCCATTTTTAGTACAAATTGATGATGTTGGTAGAACGAGAAGTTTTTCTATCCACTTTTTTTTTTTGGTTCCATCTTTCAATTCCACTTAAGAAGATGAAGGTATGGCCACAATTGCTTAATTCTTTTAACAAAAGACGGCAGCAATTCAAAGCAATTAGCAAAATTCGAAGAAGATGAAATTAACCATATGGAAAAAAAAAATTAAAACTAGTAGCACAAAATTCTTTTTCATCTTTTCAAATACTTGTGAGCACAAACAAGTTATAAAAAGCGTAATCTGCTAACTACAATCGGTGCTTGAATATTTTCACAATCACAAAAGTTAGGGATATGTGGAAGATGACCACGACAGTCGGGCTATGAAGTTTCAATTAAAAAACAACTTGAATTTTCAGTCCTTTGGTTTGATGGATTACCAATACTAAAACTATTATTTTAATTTTTTTTTTGGCAATTGTTATAAATTAATTAATTCAATATTAAAAAAAATATAATATAGATTCTTATTTTTCTGAATTAATTTTTTTAAAATCATTTTTAATAATGATGTATATTTTTAGAATTATAAATTTTTAATATTATAAGCCTTGTACTCAATTGTCATATGATTGAATATATGTACTTAATTTTCACACATTAATTTTCACATATTAGGATACAAAAATGGATTAACCCATTTAAGAATGAAGAAAATTATTTTATATATACATATATATATCTATATATACCTATATAACAAAAATTTTTCTCCTAAAAAGAACTTTATTTTTTTTATTTTTTTTTTAAGATAAGACATGAGACTTCCTTAAAGTTAGATTAAATATGTAATTGTTTTATTTTTTTGACATTAAATCAAATTCTAACACATTAATATTTTTTTCTATTTTTCCAAATAAAATTTGTAAAGGACTAGAATCATTGAAAGAATAAAAAAGTCCAAACTTTAATATTTTATCTAGACATAATTTTGGTTCCATTGCTGGGGAAATATAATTCATACTAAACCCAAAAACAGAAAATATATATATATAATTATGTTGTGAGAAAGATCATATGCAAATCATAACATTTTTATTAAGTTACCATACGAAGTCAAGTCGCTTTTGAAAACTTGAAAAATCATCAATCTTTTTAAGTAAGTTGCGGATATTATAAACTAAAAAATAAAATGCTACATTCTCATATCATGCAATTACCAATAGTTGCATAATCGGACCAAAGGCATAAAGGTATTTGACTTTTAACTCACTCAACGTATTACAATATTATAAATTACTAAAAATAAATTATAAATATATATGTATAGAATAAAGAGGGTCTTTTAGGGATTAGAGCCTATGAAGCTTTCAAGACCTTATACTAATTTTTTGAATTTGTTGTTTTATTAATTCGTTTTGAATAACATGATTGGTGGATATCATTTTCACTCTATTAAATTAATTAAGAAATCCAATATTTTTTTGAATTTTAAAAAATTGTTTGCAGTTGATAAACTTAAACATCATAGCTTATAGAATAAAAACAAATCTCCTTACTATACCTTTTCCAGTTTTAAAATTTTACAGTAAAAAAATTTAAAAATCTGATTCTCAACCACTCTATACATAATTAAAACTACTAATTCTCCATTGAATCTGGCCTTTTAATTAAATTCAAATTCTTCTACAATATACTTTTGCCTATATATATATATATATTATCACAATGAATGAAAGACACAACTTTTACACATGATGGAGTTTGGAAAAGCAATGGTAATTTTTTTCTCAAAATTTTATTTTAATGTTTATCTCTGGATCATATTGATATTCATAGATTTTTTTTTTTCTTTTTTATACGGCTTCCACATCATATAGGTCCGTAAATTATATTCAACTACAACCAATCTAAATTAATTTTTTTTGTTAAAAAAATGTTATAATTTATTTATTGCAGGTGGTACTTGTAGGTTATTTTTTTTCTCACAATATATTCGTCCATGATATGCCATTTACCCCGAGAATTTATCCTCTTATGGACCGACCAAACGGTCGCTAATCGGTCGGTAAAAGCTAGTTACCGACCGAAAATGTCAGTCACTGTATTTTGGTCGGTAACTGGTTGTGATGGAATAAAACGTTGTTCAGTAACTTTCACCGACCAAATATCTCGAGTTTCCGACTGAATTTTTGGTGGGCAACTTTTTTTTTTCAATTAAAAAATGTATATTAAATATTAAGGTACCGACCGAAATTTCATAGTTACCGACCAAAATGTTTAGTGGGTAACTTACCGACCAAAGTTCAATCGGTAAGTTAATTTGTTTTAAAAAAACATAATTATTTACCGACCAAATATCGGTTTGTGTCGGTCGGTAACTTTTATTTTTTTTATAATTATAATTATCCACCTGAAATTAAAAACCAATAGCAGCTACAAACAATATAAAATCAACAAAAAATGTCTATAATACAATGAACTAAATTTTAGTAGAATACATATATACATAATTACATATATATCAAATACAAATATATACATAAAAAAGTCAAAAATACATAATATAATATTAAATGTCAAATACATAAAAAATATCATAAAGTCTAGGTAGAAACTAGTGGAGATGGAGGCAGAGATGGAGGTGGAGGTGGGCTAGAGGAGGGATGACCGATCGGTGGCTGAGATGTGGCATCATCATCCGGTATTGGGAACGGAGGGAATAGAGTGGGTACTGAATCCAGCTGCACTCCACAATGAGATGCAAATGATGTCATGGAGCTGGCGAACCTCTCCTGGGCCTACTGCATGTATCCCACAACCTCCTTTCCCTCTCAATATAGGCCTCGTAGCCTGCCGCAGAAGATACTAAAGGAACCGAAGACATGGAGCTGCTGTTGACTCCTCGACACTCCGCAATAATACCTGCAGACTGTGAGCCCTTATTACTTCCATCGGTAGCCTTGAACATCAACTGCTCGTCAGTCAGAATGGGCATGCTGCTCTCAATATGAAGACGTTTCGTATTCGCCTTCAACTGGTGATATTTGGCCTGTACAAAAAAGACATTAATAAGTTATTATCTAGCAATATACAATAAACATAGAGTAATAAACGATAATATGAGAATTTGTTTAAGCATATTAAGGAACCTCACTCAAAACTGATCGAATCGTGTATTGACCCACTGTCCCTTCTGTTGATGCAGTAGACCTCGCCAATCTTCTCCCGCTGCAACCATAAATGAGTTTTCAAATGTAAAGGTAATTAAAAAAACTATAAGTTATCAGAAAATATTGTTATAAGTTAAAAAAATTGCTAATAATTGAATATGGAAATGAAATTCACTTACCTGCTCGATGAAAGACCTAGACCCGCCGGTATGCTTTCCGGGACCCTGGCCACCACGCCCCTGCATCCATTCTGCTGTGCCACCTCCCGCCTCTTCTTGTATGCCTCTGAGCCCATTCATCACAAATACTCATGTACTGTGTGGTAGTCATCCAATTTGGCTGATACCCGTCGGTTTGCACCTCGTACATCAAGTCCTTGTATCATGGTGAGGCCTATCTATGCCAAGCATCCCAAATGGCATGCTCATGCATCGAGTCCCATCGATACTTCTTCCGCAACCAAAGCATAATTTTTTAATAAATATAAGCTTATATTTTTAAAAGTTCATGTACTTACTTTTATATAAACACTTACCACAAACTCTGTATACCACATGTTCTTCATTCTATCTGGGACCTTCCCAAATCGAATGTGCCTCAACAAAATATGCCTTCAAGAGTTCAGTAATCACCTTTGTGTAGTCCGATTGCTTGTTGAAGTTGTGCAAATATTTAAATACAAATCATTAATTAAATCTAATTAATGTGATGTTTAAGTTTAAAAAGAAAATTAACAGAATTTCTCCTATAAAATTAACAATCCCTAGGCACAAAAAACAACAAGTACACAACAATTCCAATAAAATCAATATTATAATAATATAGTCATAACACTCATTTCATATCCAAGTTTAACAAACAAGTCATTCTATATCTAACAAACACATATTCCAAGTTTAACAAACAACAATTCTGTATGTGTTTAAACATATGTTCTAGATGTTTAACGAACAACAATTCCATAAAACATCAGTAATTCAAGGCTGACTATGACATTTACTCATCAGCTGTTGGTAAGATAAGGATGTGAGCCTCAACAACGCCCTCAGATAGAGGGCACGTGAAGGAGCAAATGAAGGGGCAAGTGCTGGTGGACATGCTGATGATGAAGGGGTAGGTGTCGATGACATCCCCGTACTAGATAAAGCTGAAGGAGTAGATGTGGGTGCCGGACTCGAGTATGGCAGCTGCGGAAATGGACTCAAGGTCGTCGGGGGTGTGGAAGCCACTGGCGGAGGAGTAAACGTCCCTGGAGGTATAGAAGCCGCTGGTGAAGAAAGAGACGTCCTGAGAGGGCTAGAGTAGAGGTCGTCTCAATCGGAATAGTAGACGTCTCAACTGAAATAGAAGCCGCCAGAGTAGAAGCCGATGCCAGGTGAGCCCTCTTCTTATTCCCACGTACCATCTGTAATATAAAATATTAAACAATTTTAGAAAGTTACTTAAAAAGAAAGTTATTTAAAGTTACATAACGGCAAAAAGAAACAAACAAATTATTTAGAAACAAAGTTACTTAAACATAACTTACTTAAACATAAAGTAAGAGAATAAGAAACAAACAAGTAGAAATAATGTTACATAAATATAAATTACCAATTAAAGAAACAAACAAGTTATTTAAACAAATTACCAATTAAATATTCTACATTTCGGAATCGGACTCTAATTCAAACTCTTCCTCTTCCTCTTCCTCTTCTTCATCGAACTCCCATTAGACCTTTTCTCCATCTTCATTATTTTCATCTTCATTTACAATACTACTCCTCTCGCGAATGTCCACTGATTCTAACTCGCTCGACTCGTGAACGAGAGTTCCAATATCTAGAACATGAACGTCTATCCTTGAAGTCTCGGCAATATCAACGTCTTCTTGAAATAGAACGTCTACTAGAGGTACATCTACAATACGAGGACTTGATTTCATTACAGCCCACCAATCACTTTTTTTCGTTTAGGTGTAGGGTATGAGACGCAAGTCACTTGGTCGACTTGTTGGGACAAAATGAAAGGATCATATCCCCATGCACATTTCTTTTTAATGTGCACCTACAAAAGTTTATATTTATCATGAATCTTGAGACCTCGATTTAAATGTGAATCAAACCAATCACGCTTAAAAAGAATGACCGATTGACTTGGTCTTCTCGGATATCGAACCTCAATTATCTCATTTAAAATCCCATGATAATCACCTTTAACCGTACACCACAGTTATATGTAAGACTGCCGGAATCTCTTTCTTGTGTATGAACCTAAACCCGTTAACAAAATATCCGTGACAGGATTTTACACATTTAGACGGAACCCATGAGAAGGACTTAAAGCATTTGTTGTTGCTTGCATTCACAGGTTTTTCTATCTGAATAAAAGAATTAATACTTTTTTAGTTTATACATTAGTAAACTTATAATATAAAAATTAATCAAACTTTCAACTCACTTCTTCCCTAAACCATATTAAAAACTCATCACTGATTTTCCTCTATACGTCACTTTTCCGTTAAACGTAGAAAACGTGTCCTCAATTTTGTTGTGTACTTCCTACAACCACAATTAATAGATTTAACTTATAATTAATCAAGTGTTACCATTTATAAGTAAAAATATTGTTATATAGTAAGTAATGAGATTAACTTATACGAGGTACAAGAAAGTAAAGTGTTTAGGCCAATTTATTCCTTGCCAAATACTAGGCAATGTCATAGAGTGTATATATAGATGGAAGATTTGATTCTATTTTGTTCTACACGTATAATGGATTATCTCATTTCAGAATGTACCTCTTCGGAATCTCATAAGGTTTGGAATCATATATTTATGTCCCTCTTCTTTGTTATACATTAATTCTTTATCCATTTAAATATACGATATTATAAAAAATATCTATAATACTTTTTTAACATTTCTTTTATAATAATTAATTAATAACATTAATTTTCTTGTAATGTTCATTTTATAAGAATTAATCTTTAATGTTAATTATGAGTAAGGTTTTGAGTTATTTATCTTTTATGATTTAAGATCTTAAATATAAAAATATTATAATAAGAGTAAACTAGGAGATGTTACACACTAGTTGATCGATACCGACTTAGAAAATGGTAATAAAGAAAGATAAGGAAATTAGAAATGAAGATATTATCTTGACAAACCAATCATAGTTTACTAGTTTTAGTTTTATAAATTAGTTTTAGTTTGTTAAGGCCGAGAGGTTTTGTAGTTCTTTAGTTCTACTAGTAATTTAGATCATATCATGTGGTAGTGTGCATACCACACACATTTATAGCTCTCACTAATATAAAATGTTAGATTTCTGTTTCCCTTAATTCATACATAGATTAAGAATGAACTTACAGGGAAAATTTTCTTATTTTTACTACAAATAACTAGCTAATGTAAGATATAATTAGACTATTTTTCAAAAAATATTAATTAAGAGTTCACTTAATGCGTAACATAACATAGAGTTAACATTCTCTAATATTGTTTATATGACATAGAGTTCATTTAGGGCGTAACATAACACGGACATAGTAATTTTAAATCATTTTAATTAGCCTAAAATCCTTTACTAATTATCACATCCAAACTGAAATAGCGAAAATTAAAATTAAGAGAATATTTTTAAATGTATCATCTTCCTTGCTTACTACTAAATATTGGAGAAACTACTAATTGTGTAAGTCTATTGAGACACATACATATTTAATTCTTAAAATAATGAGAATCCAATCATAGCCCGGACTCTTAGCCTAAAATCTTTCAAATTAAAATGTTTGATTCGGCCTATGTTGCCAGATATCTCTCAAGGTATAGCAACAGGGGTAAGAAGGTTTATGTACGAGTTACATTCTACAACAATCCACCATTCCAATACACTTGAAACAAAAATTTTTTACTGTAAAAAGGAAACACGGCAAAAATACTTACAGCAATTCTGAACTAGTGATGACGGCATCAACAACAGTAAGTGAACGCGACACAACCTGCAAAAATTAAAAAATTGAAAAGAGAGGAGAGGATTAAGAGTAGAGAGAGAGAGAGAGAGAGAGAGAGAGAGAGAGAGAGAGAGAGAGAGAGAGAGAGAGAGAGAGAGAGAGAGAGAGAGAGAGAGAGAGAGAGAGAGAGAGAGGCATACTTAACAGTACTACAGCGACGTGAACGACGGTTGCAGGGGTTGACGGGAGAGGAACGAGAGAAGCATAGAGAGTGGGAGGAGAGGGAGGGGGGTTCGTATTTTTGTTCACTTTTTTCTTTAAAAAAATTAAACATTACAGACAGATTAGCGACCTATATTTCGGTCGGTAACCTATTCAAATGGAGTTATTGATTGAATTAGCCAATATCGCTCGGTAATTTTACTTAATTATCAACGAATTACAAAACAGTCGGTAATTGATCGGTAATTTATCGACAGATTACCAGTCGATCAGTAAGCAGTGGGTAAGTTACCAACCGAAAAAACTGGTCAATAAATTCAGTCGCGAAATTCCTTTTTTCTAGTAGTGTTTTTTTCTCCTATTTCATATTTTTCTTAAGAACTGTTTTTTCAAAAATTGGATGACACATATTTTTTATGTGTGTTTTTTTTCTTTTACGATAAATATAATTATGCAAGCACATGCAAGTTTTCTTTTATTTTATTTTTTTATTGAAAAGGGTCTTTTAGCTCTAAAACTCCCTCAAGCTTTGAAAATTCCAAACCCAATTGTTTTTTTTATTTTGTATTTTTTGATTTATTTTAAAATATTCGATTAGTTAATGAGATTTTACATATATTAAATTATTTAAAAACTTTATTTTTTTTAAAAAATCTAGAATAGTCAGTACCTGACTCCTAAACATGAGTGCTTATCTTCTGTTATTATGAATGCTAAGTAAGTTCACAAAATTCTATCCTTAAGGTCTTTTGGGGCTTAAAGCTCCCTCAAGCTCTCTAAATCCCAAACCAATTTTTTAGAGTTTTTATTTCAATAATTAGTTTTTAATTCAATGATGGCTGCAATACTTTTTGTTTATTGAAATAATAAAAAGAAATCCAATATTTATTTTGAATTTTGAATAGATTTTTCATAAGATTAAATAAATATCAAGATAAATTAAATTTATCTAAGGTATACTACCAACTAAGTAGTATTTGAAATTTGAAAAACCTCGACTTCTTATTCGTTGTTGATTATTCCCATCATTCACGGTTCCTCTATTGTTTTTTAAAATTTTTAATTTTTAAATTAATTTTTAATAATATGATTGGTTCATACTATTCTTAGCCTATTAAACTAATTATAAAAAATCTAATATTATTTTTAATTTTAATCGATTGATTCTATATTGCTTCCATTAAAAACTAAATTATCTATAAAATCCCTCCATTAAAAGACTCATTATCACTATTAGGATAATTACACAATTTTTAAAAATTTGAAAGACTTATATTTCATCACCAATTACTTTATAACTATGCATTCAATTTTTAGTACCAATTAATGATGTTGGCAGAACGAGAAGTTTTTTCTTTCCATTTTTTTTTTAGGTTCCATCTTCCAATTCCACTGAAGAAGATGAAGATATGGCCACAATTGCTTAATTCTTTTAGCACAAAACAGCAGCAATTCAAAGCAATTCAAAGCAAGAAGAAGATGAAATCAGGGATATGAAAAAAAATTAGTAGCACAAAATTCTTTTTCATTTTTTCAAGCACTTGTAGGCACAGACAAATTATAAGCCGCTGACCACAACCCACGGTTGAATATTTTCACAATTACAAAAGTTAGGGACCTACGAAAGATGACCACTGCAGCCGGTGAAGTTCAATTAAAAAACATTTTGTATTTTCAGCCCTCGGTTTAGTGGATTGCCAATACTAAAACTATTATTTTAATTTTTTTTGGCAACCGTTATAAATTAATTAATATTCAATATTAAAAAGATATAATAAAATTTTTATTTTTCTAAATTAATTTTTTTAAAAGAATTTTTAATAAGGATGTATATTTTAAGACTTATAGATTTTTAATATTATAAGCCTTATACTCAATTGTCATATTATTGAATATATGTTCTTAATTTTCACAAATTAGGATTAGGGGTGTAAATGGGTCCAGAGCCTCTGGACCTAGACCTTTATAGTGAAATATGGACCTATATCCAATTTATGGACCCAGACCTGACCCTCCAAGGTCTAGGTAGGGTTTGGGTATACCCATATCCGTATGACATTTTTTTATTTTTTTCCTTGTTAAACAAAAATATATATAAAAAAATTTTCAGAAAATTTCACCTTATACCCTATAAAAAGGGTATAGACCCGCACAGGTATGGGTAAGACCCACCTGTTTACAGCTCTAGTCATCGTATTATCCCATTAATTGACGAGGAAAGATGATAAGGTATTAAAATAGCTCGAGCAGCTCCAAATTTAACCCATCTTTTCTTTGCAGATAATTTCCTCTTATTTGGTGTTGCATACTTACCAAAAGCTAGGATCATGGAAGGCATCCTCAGGGATTTTTGTGGCCTCTCCAGACATCGGGTCAACATGGAGAAATCTTCTCCTCTAACATTGATCCAAACCTGAGAACTAACCTGTCATCAATCTTCAGAATACCGGTCACGCACAACCTCGGCATTTACTTAGGGGTCCTTTGCTGCACTGTCAAGTGGGGCATAGTACATACCATTATCTTGTGGAGAAAGTTCGAACAAAAGTGAGTGCTTGGAAGGGCCAGACTCTGGCTATAGCTTTCCAAGCTTTGCTAGTTCAAACTTCCTCTTCCACTATCGCTAACTATGTCATGCAGACTATCCTTCTACTCGTCCATATACCAGGTTTGATGGAAAAAACTAACCGGCAGTTTCTATAGGCTGATTATGACGAGGGTGGAAAGATGCACACCATTTCTTGGTCCAAAATTTGCCAACCTAGGGTACGTGCGGGATTAGGGTTAAAAACCATGAGGGATTTGAACATTTCCTCTCGTGCCCACTCGGCATGGCGTCTTTTGAATCAACTCGACACTCTTTGGGTTCGAATCCTTCGTGGCAATATGGATATGTCAGGGAATTGGCAAAAAGTTTCACACAGCTTCACACTCTTGGCAAACCCTGCTGGTAGGTTGTAGAACTCTTCAAGCAGGGATGGCTTGGAATATTACGAATGGCAGAACTGACAAATTTTGGGTGGATGACTAGCTCGGAGAAGGGTGGTTACTCGAGTGGTGTTCAAGTTTGATTCTGGTGGACATGCAACGATTATCAATGAGAGAGTTTCTGAACTTAGATGGGGCGACAGCAGCAAAGGATCTTCTGCATTTAACTACCTCCTGTTATTCCTGAGAAAATTGCTTTGGCTTTGCGAGATGGCAGGAGGGGAGGGACGTGCCGTTTTGGCCTATTGAAATGTGAGGTATCTTCTCCTCAAAATCATTGTATGAGTTGGGACTTCCTCTATTACCTGAGGGTCACAATGCTTGGAGGAAATTATGGAACCATTGCGATTCACTTTCTTTATTTGGAAACTTCGGTATAAGGGATTGAAGACCATATTGCTTCTTTCATCCAAAGGTGTGAACATCCCTCCATATTGCAACGATTGTGGTGGCCTTTTAGAGACAGATTTACACTCCTTTCAAGATTGCCCAGCGGCAATAGCAATGTGGCAGCACTTGGTATCGCCAAGGCATTTTGTCCAGTTCTATGGCCACTCAAAGGCTCTTCATGGTTGGATTGGAATTTATCTCAAGGGTGAAATCCCTTTTGCTTGATATCAATTGGTCGATAGTGTTTTAGATCACATGTCAATAAATCTAGAGATGGCACAATGACAAAATCTTTTCGGCACATAGAGAATCTCTTCATGTATCATCTAAGATTAAAATTTTTAAACAATGTATTCTAGATTTTTTTTCTGCTGCGGACATGCCCCTTGTACCATGTACTTGATGCATTTTGTTATAATAATAAGATCGCATCTTTCATAAAAAAGTAAAGACTACGACCTAGTTTGGATGAGATGATTTGAAGAGAAAAGAAGAGAAAGGAAGTCTAGTTGTGTTGTATTAGAGTTTTTAATTAAGGGAAGAAAGTGAAAGAAAGAGGAAGAGAAGTGGAAGGAAGAAATCCTCTCATTTCTCTCCAAATTCTTTCTTCCCACATGTGCAATGAAAAGGAAAGAAAGTAAGGGTTTGTAATCCAAAATTGTATGAAGAGAAATTTCAATGACATCTAAGTCATTCTACATAATACCTTATCATATGAAAATGTTATTTATGTAAAGCTACTCCTCATCATATTATTTCCTTATGCTTCTTATTGAAAATTGTCCATAATATTGTATTTCCTTATATATCTTGATTCCATAGTATTGTATCTAAAGCTAACTTAGCTACTTTCCTTATAGACCTATACTTTAGCAGGTAAGTTAGCTATTGTATATAGATTTCCATATTAGAAAAAAAATTGTACAGTTGTATATTGTGGTCAAATTCAGCTATGAGAAATCAAGAACTAGAATAAAATATTTTCTATCATCCCAAACTCTTTTCTACTTCTCCATTTCTTTTACATGGTATCAGAGCCTGCCATGACAACCAAAGAGGTTCCCGAAATTCTTGAAAGAATGGTTACAAAATATGATGAAGAAGATAAGTATTACCTAGCGCCCAATGATGGACCAGGCACTCTCTAATTACCCTTGTCCAACTACAGGACACGAATCCTGATGAATAGGCTGAGGCAATCGAAATGGCACTCGAGTCCATAAATAAACTAGGTTTTATTGATAGGTCTCTTTTGCAGCCTATGGAAGATGATCTAAAATTCAAAAGATGGAAGAAAATTAATACTCTAATCAGGCAATGAATTTTGAATACTATTGAGCTCCTTACGTTCTTCGATCACGAAGACGAGAGTTGTGAAAATCATGTCGGATGAACTACTTCAGAGATTTCGTGCAGAAAACGGGCCTCAGTATTATGAATTGAATTAAGCAATTATGAGCTGCAAGCAAAAAGGAATCTTGGCGGCAACATATTTTACCAAATTCAGGAAGCTGTGGGATGAAATCGCCAATTACAAAACACTTTCTGTGCGCAATTGCGAGAAGACTGTGACATAATTAACAAAATGACATGAATAAAGAGAAACTCCTTCAATTTCTCTTTTGTTTGGATACTACCATCTTCGAAAGAATTTGTTCCTCCATTTTGGGCGAAGATCTACTACCCCATATGAACCAAGCTTACTCAAAAATGCACTATAAAAACAAATGTTTGCCGAAAGAAGGAACTGTCGGTAAGGACACATTACTGACGACAAACTAACGGAAAAATGTCCGTTGACTGGTTCTCGTCGGTAACAACTGTAACTTCTTACCGACAAGCTTATCGACGGTTTCTTTTCAATTTGTCGGGCCCCCTCATTTGGCTTCTACAAATAACGCTCCAATGTCAGTAATACTTATCGACGCTTGTTACTGACGCCTCTTCTGTCAGCAAGTTTTTCAAATAAGAAAATAAAAATATTACCAAATATCTTCATTTGGTACTATTTTTATCTCCTTTAAAACAGCCTGGAGCATCAAGTTGTTCATGAAGTTCCAAAATCTAAAAAAAAAAAATGGTAGCGAATTGATCGGGATTTTTTATACCAAAGCTTTAAACCCAATACTTGCAAGTGCACAAGATCAATATAATATGGGAGTATCAGGGTATCAAACCATAGAGAAAGGCTTAACTACTTAAATTATTATCTTCCTAAATTAATTGTATAAAAGAAGAATAAATTTATACTATCTAAAATTATTCCTAAATTAATTAAAACTAATAAATAAAATAAATAAATTAAAACTAACATGAGATTAACAAAAAAAGATGATTTAGAACCTTAAATTTACCACTAACCTATATAACAATGATTTAATCTTATTTTAGGAGAAAAAATTAAACCTTTATGTGGTGATCTAGGCAACAAGCTTCGATTCACTTAAGAAATATATTGTTTTTAAATAAATGACATAACCCATCTAACCATTAGCATGACTTATTCAATTCTATGACATAAATCATCTAAAATTAGTATGAACTATTCAATTCTAAAACCCACAATATACTTGCAAAAATCACATATCTCTCATACTCAAGACTACAAGAATTAAGCACGGATAAAAATATCAATTAACCCAAATAATTATTCTACAAGAACAATCACAAAGAATTAATTGCATCAAACCAAGAAACATCCCAAGATATGTAATCACATAAATAATTTAATAAATCTCCAAAAATAAAATAAACCAAAATCACATGGCTAAGGTTTCATCAAGATTCTAAAAAAGAAAATTAGTTCATGGTTATAGGGAAAGAAAGAACCAATTTTTTGGAGTAGATCATGGCCCTTTTCTTCCAAATAATTTTTCGTTGTTGCTTCTTAGATTTGCTGCTTCAAATTGTGGTCGTTTTGTGGCTGCTTTTCTTTTTTCTCTCGTTGCAGCGCAGTAGCTATTGTCTCCCCCCGCGGCTCTCCTATTTTTTTCTTGATCTCCTCCTCACCATTCTTGTGTGGCTCTTCTATATATAGATAAAAGAGAAGCAAAATCCTAATCCTTAAAGGATTCAACTAAAATCCTATTCTCTAAAGGATTTTACTAAAGTTCTAATCCTAATCAGCTTCCCTTTACCAAATTTAATATGGAATCTTTATTTTCCATTCTCTTTTTAGAAATCTGCACAAAGATAAATAAAATAAATTAAATATTTTCAAAGGATAATTAAAAGTTAAGGTGTTTATTTGTATTAAAAATCGACTCTATCACTAATTTCAACATCATGTTCTTCATTAACAATCAAAACAAGTATACATAACTTTTAGCCTGCATGGGCGTAGCTCAGTTAGTTCTGGGGCTGCAGAGCTGGTACTAAGGTCCAAGGTTCAAATGCTGGCAGTGGCAGTGTGGGAATTTCAACCTCTCCAATGTGGGGGGTAGTTCCTTGTGCGCATCAGTGCCTGGCCTCCAGTCTGCAGAGCCGCTGAGTCACCATGATTTACATCTTCCACCAAGGCATTAGGCAGTCTGGTGGGGCCCCTGTGGGCGAGGGATTTCACCTTTTGGTCCCAAGTATACTTAAATTTTATTTTTACAAAATTACCTCTAGTTTTAAAGAATTTTGAACCATGGAATTAGTAGAAGCGCCTTCACTTCTGATAAAAAAAATCCTCACATTTTGCCATGTCCTATATACAACGTAAAGATTGACACCGAGAAACGACTAAATATAACTAAACAGTGCTAAAAAATTAAAAGAAATGCAATTTATTATCTGCTCAAGATGATATGATCCCAATGATATTACTGTTGAAATCACTGTCAAAATGAAGGAAAAGATGCTTGATTTACTCTTTCCTAATGATGCAGAAAACCATGTTTTATTGCTAGAACTAGCTTAATAGCATAAATTCGGAACTAAAAACAAGAAATAAAAGATGAAAAGTGATAAATCATAGATTTATCTATCTTTCATACACTTTTACACTTTACTTTGTCAACAAAATGGATTTATATATATATATATATATTAGAGTATAAACTTGTATAAAAGACTCCTTATAGTGTTGGTTTGATATCAAGGGCATAATAGACATTTTTCGGCAAAAAGAGAAAAACGACGCATCAACACCGAAAAGAGGAAGCTCGGAATTGGACATGCAGAAGACCAGCTGCCAGACTTTGAGCGTTTAGTGAAGAAAAGTGAAAGAGAAAAAGACTGGCGCTGGACATTGCAAAAGACTGGCACCAAACTTCATTTTAAAGGGTCGAATTTAGAAGATTCTCCAAGGATCTTTTCCTTATTTTCTTTGGATTTCGTCCAATTTTATGCCTCCTAAATTGATTTCTTGTCCTATAAAACTTATACTTTCATATTTTAGTAATTTCCTAACTCTCCTAGGGTAAGAGACTCTGTAAATAAGGCTTCTCTAGCCATTAGAATCAGTTTTGAGAGTTTTTTAGAGTTTTTTGAACTATTATTCAATTATGTCATTCTTTATTTTCTTTAGTTTAGGTTTTAGCCATTAATTCCTTGGAGATCAAGACGACAAAGAAGAAGATCGAAGATGATGGATTCAAGTTCTCTCTTTTAGCTTGTTTTCTTTATTTATGATTTTTCTTTGTAAGCCGTTTTTATTTCTAAAGAATATGTTTTTATTTCTTTTCATGATTCTTTTTCGCTAAAGTTCTTCAACTAGTGCTTATATGAAGATTATGTGTTCTTATTAATCTTTATATGTTGATTAATTCTCTTTACCATATTCTTCATGATTAATCCTTATTACTTGATCTTAAAGCTTGTGATTGACCAGTCATCCCTCGCGTGATCTAATACTTGGTTTTAAGACCTAGCGGAGATAAATCGAGTGGGAACTAAGTAATAAGAACATCTAATAAAATTGGCAAGAGATTGTAGCAATTTTCTAGGTGCGGTTGATGTGAGTAATTAATTTAGGAAAATTGTGAAAATTCGGAATTCCACAAATCTTTATGCATTTTTAGTTGACTAATATGCATAGAGATATAGTAGGTTATTAATTAAAGATGGGATCTTTGTGCCGAGAGATTGAGCTTAGTTCTAATTAAAGAAATTTTGTTGTTAACCAATGACGGTAAAATTTGGTTTACTAAGAAAGACCATACCTTTACATTAATAATTCACTAATTGGATCGTTAGCCTTAGTTAAGTCTTTTCTCATTAATTTCCTTTGTCATTTTTAATTAGTTTTAATTAATCCTTCACTAAGGTTTAGATGGTTTGAATTAAGTTAAATAGTAATAATTGGCAATTGGATACAAATCCTTGTGGGACCGACCTTGATTATACTATAATTGAACAAGTGCACTTGCTAGGTTAGTTTTAGCAATATCAAGTTTTTTCTGTTGTTGGGGCTTTGTTTTATTCAAT
The DNA here is from genome assembly GCA_028651295.1 of Catharanthus roseus. Lineage (NCBI taxonomy): Eukaryota > Viridiplantae > Streptophyta > Magnoliopsida > Gentianales > Apocynaceae > Catharanthus > Catharanthus roseus. The sequence continues at coordinate 22,678,507 of JAPQWS010000153.1, read as the reverse complement.
ATCATATAATTATTACTATTTGACTTGAGACCAAGCCATTTTTTAAAATTTTAATTATTGCAGTTTTTTTAATTTTGTTTTAGTTTTTTTTATTTTTATTTTTTTGGCTATTTATTATTATCTTTTGAAAAAAAAACATGAAAATTTTTTTTGTCGTTTTCAATTTCTTCAATTTTAATTTTATTTCAGTTTTTTTAAAATTAATTTATTTTACTAATTTATTTTATTTTATTTTATAATTTTTAACATGCTTGAGAAAGCGGTCTTAATGGAGGCAGTGTTGAATAATCTTGAGACCTTGAATGTGACATTTAGTAGATTGGGCTATTCGGTGCCTCCAAATCAAGGATCCTTATCTTTCAATGGAGGTAATATCTCTTACCCTTTATTGGAGTTTTATGCAAACGATCATATTAATTATGTAGGTCAGAATTTGTGGCAAAATAATCTCTATTCACCTTCTTACAATATGGATTGTTGGAAAGATCATCCAAAATATTGTTGGAATCAATATGAAGAACAAAGAACACCACATGAATTTCCTCAAGAGCATAAATCAAATTTGGATACTTCACTATCGTTTCCCTACTTTTGGACCGACACTATACGCTCAATCCAATCCTCTGAGGTCCTTATAGAAAAGTTTGTTGCCGATATCAAGAAATGGATTTCTACCTCCGAGAAAAGAAAAACACTTCCAAAATATAGAAAAATACTTTGAAAGTATTGAAGAAAGAATTAGGAATATGGAAATCTAGTTTGGTATCATTGTTAATTTGATTTCCATTGAATTTAATGACTTTGCCTAGTGACACACAAAGAAATATAAGAGAATGCAAGGAGATTATGGAGGAATGTTAAGAAGAAGGAGATTATCCAAATATTGATGAAGAGCCAAACTCAAAAGGACAAACTGTGATTACAAAAATTCAAGGCACGAATGAGAAGGGCTCCCTATTGGGAAAAGATAAAGAGAAAGATAAGTATAATTGTGATATTTTCATATTGACTTTTCTCTTTACCTTATACGCAAGCTATTAATTCTGTGGAGATAATAATTTTCAACTTATAAAGTTTCTTGAAAAACTCGACATTAACTTCCCTTTTGTAGAATTAAATGCTGAATCACCTAAGTATTGGAAGTTATTGAAGGATATAACAGCCAACGGTGATGATTATGGCGCATATATGAAGTGCTTACGGCATCATGATGATGTTCGTTAAGGGCTTGGTTCCCTACTCTCCAGTTGTACAAGTGGGCTTAACGAAAAGATAGTATAGCTTTCCTCTCTTTTAATTTTGTGCATCATTGATGAATTTTAAAGTGGGGAGTAGGATATTTGTATTTCTTTTATTTCTAGTTGTTTTTCAATATCTCAAATTTTTTGTTATTTTAATTTTTTTTAGTTTCTTCTTTATTTTCTGCAATTTTGTCATGTTTTTGTTGAGTCTTCATTTTGTTTATGTTATTTTATCTTTGGTAAGTCTAATTTACCCTCTTAAGCATTGTCATTTTTATTAGTTTTTGTGTTTCAATGTTTACAAAATACAGTTATTTGATCTGATTTCTTCTTTTATTGTTATAGGTACCTTTGGAATAAAGATATGATGAAAACGAGCAAACACAAAGGACTTTGGAGCTAAAATCAAAGAAAAGGGAGAAGAACGGACAAAACCGGATTCGCTGGAGCACAAGCACTATCCGGATACTATCCTATTCCAGATAGTGGGCGGTCAATTAGAGAAACAATTCTAGAGACTTTCTAGATCCGATTAGTCCCATTATCTTGGTCTGGATAGTTGCACAGGAGTTGATTTGCAATTTTTTGCAACATTTCCTTTTGTACTTAGATTTTATTTTCCTTGTATAATTTGATTCAAAAACCTTTCAGAAAGGGATTAGAGTAATTTTAGAATAGGATTTGGGGATTTTTCTCCTATATAAACCCCATTAAATAAATTAATTTAATAGCTTAGACTTAGTTCAGTTTTATATTCTTGTAAAAAGACCCAATTTGCGAAATTTATTCGAGTAAATCGGAAGACGAGCTTGGACAATCGCTGTGATCTTGGATCTTCAATCTTTTCTTCTAAGCTCTTCCAAACTTATTCTTTTTTATAAATTTGCCTATGAGTTTATATTTTAAAATTATGTTTAGTGTCTAATTCTTTTTTGTGTTTAAATTAGGATGAACCCTAGAATTCTAGGTTGATGTTTCATATGAATTTCTTGCTTTAATTATTTAATTCTTGCTTGATTGTTATTCAATTGTTAGGATTGTTTATCGATTTTCGCGGGATTGGTAATTTCGCAAGATTAATTATACTCTTATTAATGAAGATTAATCTAGGGCATTAATTGAGTAATAGGGATTGGTAATTGAGTAGGAATACTTGTTATGGTTTCCAAATCACTAAAATAACTAAAATCTGTATTCGTTAATAATCAAATAAGGGTGAGAAGGAATTCTTCTCTAAACGGTTAAGTGAATCGGAGGATCTTCACCTAGGAATAGGGATTGTCCGATATATGTGTGAGATCCAACCAACGGGTTTTAATAATTATTTATGACGATTTTCTAATTAAAACTAATTTAAGGTTCTAGGGGGATTCTACTATTTAAACACTACTTTCAAATTTTGTGTTTAGAAGCTTCTTAATTGCTTTCTTATTTAGTTTAATTAATTTTTAGTTATTTCTTAAATTAAAACATTTCCAAAAGATTTATTTAATTAAATAGTAGAGATGTAGTTAGTCTAATACTTGGCCATCCCGAGAGTTCGACATTCCAGAGACTTTCTTTGCCATATTACACCGATAGGTACACTTACCTAAAAATGAAATTTCGTTAGGATTAGAAACCACACATCAATCTTCCTAAAACTATGTTTTGATGCTATGAATTGTTGAGACTTTAATTTTGTATGTCAATCTTGAAATGAGAAAAGAACATTTTTAAAGAAAATTTATCTTAATTCCTAGTTTTTAGTTGAAGGATTCAAGGTGTTTTTATCGTACTTACTTTGAACTTGGTTTTAGAATTTATATCACACTCGATTTTGATTTTATGAACTTTGGACTCTTTTTTTTTAAAATTTTTGTGAGCTACACTCTAGAACTTGTTTCTTTGCATTCTTGAGGTGAAATTTAAAGTTTGGTTGATTAACTTGGAATGAAATTCGGCCTTCTTTGAATCGTTTGAGCCTTTCTAGTTTACTCCTTGTATACATTATATCTCTGATTCCCTTTTTGAGGCTTAATGAAAAGAATGGTTGAAACCACCATTCCTTATTTCTTTCTTGTAAGCCTCATTACTTACCCTTTTAACTTACAGATTTTTTATCATTTCCTTTTCAAGAGAATGAAGTGCACACACATCTTTTTGAAGTTGAGTTTTGTCTTGATGTGAAAGTATGGTAATAGTCTTCAAAGAGGGTGAAAAGAGTAATGTTTGCTGAAAATTGTCGAAAAGAGAGCTAGAAAAATGCTTTAAAAAACAAAGATGAGCTGAAAAAGAAAATGAAACAATTGTTGAAAAATATGAAAGAAAACTCATGAAAAAGATTTTGGCATGGTTGTTTTTGCATATTTTTTTCCCCATAAATTAAGTGGGAGATTGTTGTATGTTTGAGGTAAATGATTGAAAATGATGGAGTTATATCAAAGGGTGGAACGAGGAAGTAATGAGTGATACATTTTTTACTTTACTATCTTGACTTTTGCTTAAATCCTTTCCCTTCATTTGGTAGCCATGTCCCTTAGCCTAACATTACAAGTTTACAAAATCCTTTTTGACCCAAGTTGATTTGATAAGCCTCATTAGCAGAGAGAATGCATGGTTCAAGCTTATGGTTGTACTTCTTTTACCTAATTTGATTTAAAAAGGGTGCTTAGTTTTCTTAATATATTTTTAGTGTGGTTTAAGTTACTTTGCCAAATAAAAATTTCGTTTGATAAAGCTTCTTGAAATCTCTTTGATTAAAAACAAGCGTTTTGATAATTGACTTTGAATATGTTTGAATTTCTTTTCTTGATAGACGTATGAAATTATTTAAGATTCTCTGTGTTCTTGAGATTGGTTGAAGGTAGATGCATTTTCATGATAGTGTTTCTTTGAGTTTTGCTCAAGGACGAGCAAAGTTTAAGTAGGGGTATTTATACACTTTTACACTTGACTTGGTGAAGAAAAATGGATTTATATATATATATATGTATATATGTTTAGAGAATAAACATGTATAAAAGACTCATTATAATGTTATTTTGACGTCAGGTGTAATGGTCATTTTATCCAGAAAAAAAGAGCAAAACAACACATAAAGACTGAAAAAGAGGAACAAGATGCTAGACATGTAGAACACCAGCGCCAGACTTTGAGCATTCAATCAAGAAAAGTGAAAGAGAGAAAGATCGGTGCTAGACATTGCAAAAGACTGGCTCCAGACTTTATTTTAAAGAGCCAAATCAAGGAGATTTTCCAAGGATCTTTTCCTTATTTTCTTTGGATTTTGTCCGATTTTGTGCCTTCTATATTGATTTCTTGTCATATTAAACTTGTACTGTGATGCCCCCAACTCTGCCACTAGGTCAACTGCGGCTGAGTAGGGCATCTGCGTGCCTCTCGGCACTAAACTATAAGTCCCAAAATAAAAACACAACCCTAGAATAACACTTATAGGTATCTACACCAAAGTACACAGCGGAAAACTTAGTAAACTGGATACTGCAAGCTCAAACACAAGATTTAAGAAAACTTCTCCTGATCATTTTAATATAAAAATAAAAGTATCTTACATCATCAAAACCTCACGACAAAATAAAAAGAAGAACTTCACAATCGGCTTGAGTCTAAGAAAGATAAAACATAAACATATGTCCTTCGGGAGAGATTTGGTCCAAAAACTCACTGCCTAAACCTTTAGCGGCTTACAGGGCCCCTGACCGTCCTGAGTTAATCTGAGGAGAAAACATGAAATGGAAAAACATGACCGCGAACGTCTAGTGAGTCCACATGTGTATGTGCACTGTCGTGATTTCTTTAAAACAATGGTGATGCAGTTTCATTAAAACAGTTCATGAAATGTTATAAGAAAACATATTTATTTATTTATTTTGTTACTTTAACAACACTGATGCTTGATCCTACATGAGGGTTTCGAGCGCAGCTGGGAAGTCCGAGTGAATCAAGACACATCAGTACAGCTTCTACACCCAAATACAAAAGAATATGTAATGCAACAGTAGGGCTCCACGGACAAAATCTGGATCCCATAGCAATGTCATCGGAACCAAGTTCCGACATCTCGTTATCAATACCAGCCAAACACCATACGAGCGCTCGATTCCATAACAACCGCTCTCCCATATCACTGGCCAGACCAGGCTACAGATTCCTGGGGTACCTACTAGGACTGCCCTGAGACCAACCTTAGTTTTAAGCCCCTCCTGGCTCTCCGCAAGGCAGCTGTCCCACCACAGAGCATGATGCGATGTCCACGTAAATACCAATTGGGCCACGCCCTCCAGGTACTACTCTCCTCTTCAAGTGGATCTACCCTCAGAGTCAAAAACCCGTCCACGTCATTGGAAGAGGCCCTAGTACGTGGGACTAGCTACGTACAGTGCAATCCACTCCCGCGTTCATTCACTTGATTTTCACCAAACTTCAACCCTGGTCAAAATGAAGTTTTTATATGTATTTACAAAATGAAAGGCCATTTGTCCGGCCGTCGGAACAGATTCAAGTCATAAACATTACAGATTCGCAAAAATCCTCATCTGCCAGTCACCACATGCTTATGCAAATTTCACAATTATGCCAATGCCAAATCTATATTCATGCATGTCAAAACATGTACATTTTTAAGCTAGAACATTTTCCAACATATAAACATTTTCAGAAAAACATCTGTGTACTACCAAATTCTTTTTTGCCACAATAATAGTTTGTTTTAAAAGGAGAACACCTATATGGAGCACTGCTCCTATGCATTTTCTAAGGAACATGTAACACATTGTGGAGAACATCTCAAAAAACATTCTGAGTTATATCGTTTCAAAAGCAACAAACATTTTGTGACAGGTTCGGAAAACATATTTATATGTCTCGTAATATTTGAAATAACATAACAAAATGGAGTTTGTGGACTCAGTTGGATGCAGATCTGGTGCTAAGATCCTACAAAATAATAATACGAAAATACTTAATACTTGGGTACCAATCAAGTAGTCCTATTCCCTAAATAATATCGAGATCCTATGAAGTGAGCTTAGGATGTATATATACCTATATATATGTACTCATAATAATTCTTTAAAGAGATCGAAAATCCTATACCCTTAAAAAAAATATCTCTCCTAAGGAACCATATTTAACTATATACTAAAATCCATTTAAAACATTTAAACCCTAAAAAACAAACCTATACTATATATATATATAACTTAACTAACTAAAGAAAAGAAAGAAGAAAGAAAAAAAAAACATGCAAAAGACTAACCTTGCTTGAGAGACTATTATGGCTGCCCAAAATAAAACTAAGGAAAGAAAGAAAAAGACTTGCATAGCATATATATATATGTATTTATATAGTGATAGCTGAAGGCGGTTGATGGCTGAAAAGGAAAAAGAAAAGAAAAGGAAGCAATTGTGGTGGTGGCGGGTGGATGTAGGAGGTGGCATACATTTCTTAATTGTGAAGTTTTTTTTTTTTGAAAAATCAAGTGCTTAAATTTTTAAAAATACACACTAGATATTAAAAAACAAAATCCACTTAAAGGCATTTATAAACCTTAATAATAAAATCTCACTATAATAAAATTTTATTCTCATTCTTAAATATCTCCAAAATACCACTAAGTGTCAAAAACACTATATCCCACTAATATAGATCCAAACTCTACTGTCATAACATCCGTAATTTTAAAGTCATGCTAGGTACTTATGGGATAGGGCGTTACATTCTACCCTCCTTAACAGATATTTTGTCCTCAAAATTTAATAGTCACGGACCTATAAGCTCTGGTTACTTTTTCTTCAAGTATTCCTTAGTCTCCCAAGTTGCCTCTTCGATTCCATGATGTCTCCATACCACTTTATACATTAGAATCTGTCTCCCGCGTAACTCTTTTATGTTTCGTTCTATAATCTCTATTTGTTTTTCCCCGTATTACATATCGGCTCGTGATTCCAATTGGTCATCATTGAGAACATGATCAGGTGCAGGATGGTACTTTTTTAATTGCGATACATGGAATACGTCATGTATACCCATCAGTTCACTCGGCAAGGCGAGCAGATACGCCACTTTACCAACCTTGTCAATAATTTTAAACGGTCTGATATATCAGGGACTTAACTTTCCTCCCCTCGGATATCTAAGCTTCCCGCGATTATCATGTAGGTTTTAAGAAAACTTGATCCCCACACTAAACTCTAGATCCCCTCTTCGATTATCAACATAGCTCTTTTGTCTACTTTTAGCTATCCGAAGTCGATCTTGAATTATCCTAACTTGTTTCTACATCTCCTCCAACTCTAGCATCAAGTTTCCTTGTCTCCAATGAGATCGAACTCCGACTTCATCCTAATACAAGGGTATTCTGTATCTCCTACCATATAATGCTTCAAATGGTGCCATTCCTATCGAAGAATGATAGCTATTATTATAAGTAAACTCAGCACAAGCAAGGAAGGTAAACCTTGGGTCACTATCGAATACAATATCGATGGGCACCCCATGAAGTTGGACAATCTCATCCATATAAATCTGCGCCAACTTGTCCAAAGGGTATGTCACATTAATGGCAATAAAATGAGCCACTTTTGTTAAACGATCAACGATCATCCAGATAGCATCCTTATACCCCTTGGTCCGAGCCAATCCTGTGACAAAGTCCATGCGGTTGTAGTAGTCCTGCTGACTTTTGATGTTCCGCCTTAACTCTTTGATATGTAAAATAGGCTGCTACATACTCCGCAATCTCTCTCTTCATTCCATTCTACCAATACTTTTGCTTTAAGTCTTTGTACATCTTATTCTCTCCATGATGCATTGAATACTTACTTCTATGGGCTTCCTCTAGAATCTTACGCTTAAGTCAGGGTCATTGGGAACACACAACCGATTCTGAAAGTATAGGCTCCCATAAGCTTCTAATGCCCGAAAGTCTTCCAATTTCTTAGCTTCCACACGGTTTTTGAACTCCTGGAACTCCTTATTATTCTTGAGAGCTTCTAATAGCCTATTGTAAAGTGGATGCTAAGCTAAGACTTGGTATCTTTGCTTTTCTACTCAATGTTTCTGCCACCACATTCGCCTTTCCTGGATGATAGTTAATCGGGCACCGATATTCCTCCAATAGTTCCATTCATTGGCGTTGTCTCATGTTCAAGTCCTTCTGAGAAAACAGATACTTTATGCTCTTATAATCAGTGAATATCTCATACTTAGCCCTATACAGGTAGTGTCGCCACTTCTTAAGTGCAAACACGATGGTTGCTAACTAGTAGTTGTGCCCGAACCATCTTTTGAGGCATATCGGCCTACTGAATGAGGCGAGAAAGATGTCCACAATTAGGTTATCTTTCTTTCTGTCTATAGAAAGGACAGGCGATGCAACAAAGAAACCTCGATGTTCGTAGTTTTCTGTAAGGCAATGGGAAGAGCTTAACTCCTTCATAGGGCTAAGCAATAGAGGTGCGCCTTAAACTTAAATAAAATAAGAACGGCATAGTGATAGTAGCAGTAGCACGGGTACACCACCACTCTTTGGGCTAGCTTTATTAGAAAAAAGAGAATGATTTTTCTTCTAAAAGAGCAAGCACCCTAACTCAAGAGATAGACTGAAGGAGAAGACGACGTTTGCCCTTATCTCGATCCTGCTCGTAGCGCTCGCTCCAAATCATGTGTTGGATAATTCCGTTCATGATCCTTCAACTTCCTCAAAATATATGCGACAACCTTCTTGTCTTGCATCAACACAGCTAATAGACCTTCCCCTAAAGCATTTGTATACAGTGAAAATTCCTTGTTCGGATCGAGTAAGGTTAACACTGGTGCCAAAGTCTGTTGATTCATCAATTCTTGAAAACTCCTTTCACACTTCTCCGTCCATTCAAACTTGGTTGTTTTTCTAGTTAATTGTGTTAGAGGTCCAGCAATCCTAGAAAACTCTTTTATGAATCTCCGGTAGTATCCCGCCATACCCAAGAAACTACGTACTTCGGTTGGTGTTTTGGGTTGCGCCCAATGGGTCACTGCTTCTACTTTTGTCGGATCTACCGAGATTCCTTCCTGGGTAGAAAGTGACTTGACTCATCCAGAACTCACATTTAGTAAACTTGGCATACAGCTTATGCTCCCATAGGGTTTGCAACACTTTTAAAAGATATTGTTCATGAGCTTCAGGGTTAGATGAATAAACAAGTATATCGTCAAAAAAAATCACCAAGAACTTATCCAGGTAAGGACTAAAGACTCTATGCATCAAGTATATAAATGTCGCAGGTGCATTAGTCAATCCAAATGGTATGACCACAAACTCATAATGCCCATATCGTGTATTGAAAGCCATCATCGGAATATACTTTTCTCTTATCCTGACTTGATAATACCCTTGTCTCAGGTCCAATTTGGAAAAACATCCGCTTCTCGGAGTTTGTCAAATAACTCATCAATGAGGGGTCGTGGGTATTTTGTTCTTGACTGTCACATTATTCAATCCTCTGTAATATATACACATCCTAAGGGTTCCATCCTTCTTCTTTACAAACAACACTGGTGCACCCCAAGGAAATGTACTTGGACGGATGTATCCTTGCTGCAACAGTTCTTGTAGTTGCATTTTCAACTCCTCCTGTGCCATCCGATATGGAGTTCGAGATATTGGTTTAGAATCAGGTACTAATTCTATGCTGAACTCCACTTCACGATCTGAGGGTAGCGTCATTAATTCCTCAGGAAAAATATCTATAAACTCCTTCACTATGGGTGTTGTTTCTACTTTTACCTCTTCTTTGGGCCTGTTAAGTAAATATGCTAAGTACCCTTGATATCCTTTCCCTAGGAACTTTCTGGCTTTAATGTTAGACAAAAAGGGATTCCCTCGTTTCTTCGCTTCCCTTGGAATACCAGGATTGGCATACTTGGTCGGCTAAACTAAACCAATTTCCATCAACAATCTACTTGGGCATAATGTTTAGACAACCAGTTCATCCCAAGTATCACGCCATAACCCTCAAATGGTAAAGCAATTAAATCACCGAGTAAATTCACACTCTCGACATAAAGTCACAATCAGGGTACTTTACCTTAGTTATCTTACTCACGCCCATAGGAGTGGAAACTATCAACTGATAATGCATATTGACAGAAGGTGTAGGTATATGTTTTATGAAATGCAAACTCACAAAAGAATGTGTAGCTCTAGGGTCAATAAGTACCGTTTCTGGTTGAGAAAAGATTTAAATTGTACCTTCAACTACATTCGCTTCGAGGTCTACAGGCAATCCATCTGACGCATAAACTTTAGCTTTCACTTGTGGCTTATATTCCTTCCTTTCATTGCTCCTCTCATAACAGGGGGTCGGCCTGCTCTTCTGGATGTCTCCAAAGGTACTTGTTGCATCTCAAGGCACTGGTCTCTAACATGCCCTGGTTTTTCACACCAATAACGTAATCTTGACTTCTGATAACACATTTCAGCCATTTGTCCACTTCGTCCACAGTATGTACATACTCTATGGGCTCCTCCAGGGGTTAGGGTCGGTGGACCCTCATTTCCAGTCCTTTGCTCGCCACGGGGTCTCTTGGAATCTCTAGGTTACCATGGTCCTTGTCCAAGACGTTTATATGGGGTTGCCGCTGAACCAATGGCTATTTTCCTCTGTATAACCGCTTGATCAGCCATCTCTGTCCATGTGGCAGCTTCAATTGCGGCCACGAATCCCATCGGTGGCAAAGGAGCTAATGCCCGTTGTAGTTCAACCCTTAATCCTTTTACAAATTGAACAAATATTTTCATCAGTGTCTATCAATCTTAAATAATACTTAGCCAACCTATTGAATTTTGCCGTATACTGGGCAATTGTCAGGTTACCTTGTCTCAGTTGCTAAAACTTGTCCTCTCGTTCCTCACGAACCCAACAAGGTATGTATTCATTTTGAATTCTTCTTGAAAATCGTTTCAGGTCTATGGTTGGTTCTTAAGAGTCCGAGCTTCGGAAGCTCTAAGCCACCAATCTTTTGCCATTCCACGAAGTGTAAAAGCTGCAAACATTACCCTCAGGGCATCCTCGTACTTAAGGGTATAATAAATATCATTCAACTGCTCGAGGAACGGTTCAGCTTTAATTTCTTCCTCAACTTCTCCATAGAACTCCGGGGGTCAAAACTTCAGAAATTGTTCCAATGCCTCATTTGCTGCAGTGGCCCGTACTTGTTCGTTTCTCCTTGTGGCCATTGAAGCTTCAAAAAATTCCGTCATCTTGATCATAAAATTCTCAATTACCTTGTGTGTGGCTTGTTTTGGACGAGGTGTGGCCTCCCTTATGGGTTCAGAGTGTCTGTTTTGAGAACTTTCAGACATAGCTTCGTCCGTATGATTGGGAGATTGTGAACCTGACATGTTTCTAAACAACAAAAAAGTTCCAACACTAATAAATCTCTAAGTTTGTAGATACTCTAAAACAAGTAAACATAAACTTATCACAGGCACCAACATCAATACGTACTTATAAACATATATATATATATACATGAAAGTCAAAATGAGAATTTTTAGTACAAGTACTGTCAAAATACAGTTAGATCATCCTGGTCCTACCACCCAAAAATATATGGCCAGGTTACTATACATGTCCAAAACCCGGGGACCTCATATCTATGATCCTAAGGCTACTATGTCAAGTACTAACAAAAACACTACTCGCACCTATCCAAGTGACTAAATATACCAATCTACCTGTACTCTATCCAACATCTACTCCGCCTGATGACACTGGCTCCCAAAATATCCAGGTCGGGACTCCAGCTTGTCACAAGCTCTATCCACGGAGTTTCTGGCAGTGCTAAAGAACTTAGTGAGGAATCGCCTAAGCCAATCCCGCTCGTGGATCAACTCTAGAATCTCTCTCTCTTGGGCCACGTACGCCTCCCGTATCTGGGCTAACTCCATCTCTAACCTGGCGGCCCTCGCCGTCTCTTGTCGATATGCCTGGCGAGCCGTGTAAAATAAGGCATCCATCTGGGAAATCTCCTCTCTCAACTCTACAACCTATTGACTAGAGGCCTCAGTCCGTTGCTCACGCCATAAGCAATAACCACAAATAGGTGACATTGACATCGGGGAACCACCCGCTGTGTAGGTACCTGTACCCTCAGCATCTACCGGTGCCACTCCCTCCGGTTCGGGCATCACCTCTTCATCTGACTCAACCTCACTGGGGCCTTCTTTTATCGATACCCCAAACTCTACTCCCTATGCTACTAGTCCCTCTATAGAATCACTATCTGAAAGGTCTATCACCAGAATCGGTTCCCTCCCTGGGACAATTTTCCTAAGGGAATATGATGATGATGAAGTAGTCCTGCTGGCCCTCCCACGAGCATGCCCTCCTGGTATATCCATCTATAAGAGGGGTGTGCCATCTAGTACCGATAAAACAAAATCTTAAGGTCAGTACTAACCAATTAATCGAATGGTTGTCACCAAAGTTTAAACAGTTGACTCTAATAGCTTGTCTAAAATCCTACAGTTCAATCTTAGTACCAAACCTAGATGCTTTGATACCACCTGTGATGCCCCCAACCCTGCCACTAGGTAAACTGTGACTGAGTAGGGTATTTGCGTGCCTCTTGGCACTAAACTATATGTCCCAAAATAAAAACACAACCCTGGAATAACACTTATAGGTATAGACACCAAAGTACACATCGAAAAACTTAAGTAAATTGGATACTGCTAGTGCACTAAAACACAAGATTTAAGAAAACTTTTCCTGATCATTTTAATATAAAATAAAAGTATCTTACATCATCAAAACCTCACGATAGAATAAAAAGAAGAAGTTTACAAATGGCTCGAGTCTAAGAAAGACAAAATACATGCCCTTTTGGGGATATTTGGTCCAAAAACTCCCTGCCTAAAACTACAGCTGCTTACTGGGCCCCTGACCGTCCTAAGTTAATCTGAGGAGAAAACATGAAATGGAAAAATATGAGCATGAACGCCCAGTGAGTCCACGTGTGTATGTGTGTCCTCTATAGTGATTTATTTAAAACAATGGTGATGCAGTTTTCTGAAAATAGTTCATGAAATGTTATAAGAAAATATATTTTTTTGTTACTTTAACAAACATTGATGCTTGATCCTACATGAGGGTTTCGAGCGCAGCTGAAAAGTTTGAGCGAATCAAGACACATCAGTGCAGCTTCTACACCCAAATTCAAAAGAATATGTAATGCAACAGTAGGGCTCCACGGACAATACCGATGTGTATGTAAATACCGATTGGGCCACGCCCTCCATGTACTATGCCTCTCTTCAAGTGGATCTACCCTCAGAGTCAAAAACCCGTCCATTTCGTAGGAAGAGGCCCTAGTACGGGGGACTAGCCACGTACAGTGCAATCCGCTAACGCGTCCACTCACTTGATTTTCACTAAACATTAACCCTGGCCAGAATGAGGTTTTCATATGTATTTACAAATCGAAAGGCCATTTGCCCGACCGTTGGAACAGATTCAAGTCATAAACATTACAGAGTAGCAAAAATTCTCATCTGCCAGTCACCATATGCTTATGCGAATTTCACAATTATGCCAATGGCAAATCTGTATTCATGCATGTCAAAACATGTAAATTTTTAAGCTAGAACATTTTCCAACATATAAACATTTCTAAAAAAACATCTGTGTACTACCAAATTCTTTTTGGCCACAATAATAGTCTATTTTAAAAGGAGAACACCTATATGGAGCACCGGTCCTATGCATTTTCTAATGAACATGTAACACATTGTGAAGAACATCTCCAAAAACATGCTAAGTTATATCGTTTCAAAAGCAGCAAACATTTTGTGATAGGTTCGGAAAACCTATTTATATGTCTCGTAATATTTGAAATAACATAATAAAATGGAGTTTGTGGACTCACCTTTATGCAGATCTAGTGCTAAGATCCTACAAAATAATAATACAAAAATACATAATACCTGGGTACCAATCAAATAGTCCTATTCCCTAAATAATATCGAGATCCTACGAAATGAGCTTCGGATATATATATATATATACTCATAATAATTCTTTAAAAAGATCGAAAATCCTATACCCTTAAAAAAATATCTCTCCTAAGGAACCATATTTAACTATATACTAAAATCCATTTAAAACATTTAAACCCTAAAAAACAAACCTATACTGTATATATATATATATATATAACTTAACTAACTAAAGAAAAGAAAGAAGAAAGAAAAAAAAACATGCAAAAGAGTAAACTTGCTTGAGAGACTATTATGGCTGCCCAAAATAAAACTAAGGAAAGAAAGAAAAAGGCTTGCATGGCATATATATATATATATATATATATGTATTTATATAGTTATAGCTTAAGGCGGTTGATGGCTGAAAAAAAAAAAGAAAAGAAAAGGAAGCAATTGTGGTGGTGGCGGGTGGATGTAGGAGGTGGCATACATTTCTTAATTGTGAAGTTTTTTTTTTTGAAAAATCAAGTGCTTAAATTCTTAAAAATACATATACTAGATATTAAAAACAAAATCTACTTAAAGGCATTTATAAACCTTAATAATAAAACTTCAATATAATAAAATTTTATTCTCATTCTTAAATATCTCCAAAATACCACTAAGTGTCAAAAACACTATATCCCACCAATATAGATCCAAACTGTATTGTCATAACATCCGTGATTTTAAAGTCATGCTAGGTGCTTACGAGGTAGGGCATTACATGTACTTTCATATTTTTGTAATTTCTTAACACTCTAGGGTTAGACTCTACAAATAAGGCTTTTCTAGCCATTAGAATCAACTCTAAGAGTTTTTAGAATCATTATTCAATTATATAGTTCTTTATTTTCTTTAGTTTAGGGTTTTAGCCATAGGACTAACACCTCAATTCTT
Source organism: Catharanthus roseus (assembly GCA_028651295.1). NCBI lineage: Eukaryota > Viridiplantae > Streptophyta > Magnoliopsida > Gentianales > Apocynaceae > Catharanthus > Catharanthus roseus. The sequence continues at coordinate 22,663,359 of JAPQWS010000153.1, read as the reverse complement.
GTTTTCTTTAATTTCTTGGAGATCAATACGGCGAAGAAAAAGATCGAAGACGATTGATTCAAGTTCTCTCTTTAAGTCTTGTTTTCTTTATTTACAATTTTTCTTTGTAAAACGTTTTTATTTCTAAAGGACATGTTTTTATTTTTTTTTCATGATTTTTTTTGGCTAAAGTTCTTTAAATAGGGCCTATGGTAAAGTTCTTTAACTAGAGCTTATGGTGAAGATTGTGTTTTTATTAATTTTTGTTTTTTGATTAATTCTCTTTACCGTATTCTTCATGATTAATCCTTATTACTTGATCTTAATGCTTGTGATTCACTGGATATCTCTCACATGATCTAATACATTATTTTCAGACCTAGCAGAGATAAATCGAGTAGAAACTAAGTAATAAGAACATCTAGTAAAATTGGCAAGAGATTGTAGTAATTTCTAGGTGCGGTTCATATGAGTAATTAATTTAAGAAAATTATGAAAACTCGGAATTCTATAGATCTCAATACGTTTTTAGGTAACTAATCTACATAGAGATATAGTAGGTTATTAAACATAGGGTCTTTGTGCCGAGAGCTTGGGCTTAGTTCTAATTAAGAGAATTCTTTTGTTAATCAATGAAGGTAAAATTTGGTTTAGTAAGAAAGATCACAACTTTACATTAGTAATTCACTAATTGGATCCTTAGCCTTAGTTAAGTCTTTTCTTATTAATTTCTTTGTCGCTTTTTATTAGTTTTAATTAATCATTCACTAAAGTTTGAACGGTTTAAATTAAGTTAAACAGTAATAATTGGTAATTAGATACAAATACTTGTGGGATCGACCTTGATAATATTATAACTGAACTAGTGCACTTGTAAGGTTAGTTTTAGTGATATCGAAAAGCAAGTGAAAATTAGCTACTTTATAATTCAAAACCAGCTTCACAAGCAAAAATTTGTAATCATCAAACTAGTATAGGACAGAAGAAACAAGAAGCCAAAACAAGAACAGAGGAAGGAAGAAAATTTTGATAAAGAAATGAAAAAATACCTTTGAAAGCGCTGGAAAAAATAACTTTTGGAATAGAAGAAGGAAGCAGCCAAAGGAAGTGAAGAAACTTAACAAGTGGAATTGGAAAAGAAAACTGAGTATAAAGTTGCTTGAAAACTGAGTATATTGAAGTCAACAATTAATTTCTTACAATCCAACTCCAGTACATTAACCTCATCAAAAACCAAAAACACCAAGTATGCCTCACTAAGTATTGCACATTAGTATTTTGTCATAGAATCAACCGCAAATACAAACAAGAAGAAACTTCTCAAGTTTTCTAAAATTAAAGATATATATCTTAAAACAAAACTAAATTAAAATCACGAGTGCAAGTTCTTCCTATAAATCTAAGATTCAAATTAAACAATTTCTAAATATCACAAATTAAACAACTTAATCATAAAAGGGGGAAAATTATAGAAACTTGGGGAAAAATCCAAAAAATAGTGGGAGAAAATTCTTCACTAAAAAAACCCTAAATTTCTACCCAAAAAAAATCAGCTGAAAAAACTAATGAGAAATAAAAATTTCAGCTCCAAAAAGTATTAATCTATCTGAACATCAAGAAAATATAATCAAAAGCTAAGTATACATCGATATTTGTAAAAATATAGAGGTCAATTAAACCCTAAACCATTATACCTCAATATTTGTTATCACCGGCAACATGCAACGGCGGCAGAAAAAGAGGGAAACAAGTGAAGAGAGAGAAAAAGAGAGAAAAGAGAAGGGAGAGAGGAGGAAGGGAAGAAGAGAGAGGGACAGAGTCTACCTGAATCGCTACAGCTGCTAGCGACCATAGTCCGGTAGCAGCAAGGTAGCTCCAATCTTTATCTGAGAACAGAGAGAGTTTGAGATAGGGGGAAAATGAAGAAGAATAAAAGAAGAAAAAGAAGATGAGAGAGAGAGAGAGAAGAGAGAGAGAGAGAGAGAGAGAGAGAGAGAAAGAGAGAGAGATCACCTGAGAACGGCAATGGTGGTGGGAGGGTGGAAGAGAGTGGTTTGCCATTTCAAATGAGGGGAGGCTTTCATGGGAGGGGACGGGAGGGGGGAGGGTTTATGAATTTGGATGAAATTTGGGAAGGAGGAAGGGTTTCATGTTGTGTGGTTTCTATCCTAACAAAATTCCACTTTTAGGAAAGCCTACTTGTAATATGGCAAGGAAAGTCCTTAGATACTCGAACTCTCAGGACGGCCAAGCACTAGTACTATCTATGTCTCTACTGTTAAATTAAATAAAATGTTTGAAATATTTTTTCTAAAAATAATTAACAATTAAGAAATCAAATAAGAAAGTTTTAAAACAAATTTGGAAAGGGGTGTTTAAATGGTATAATCCCCCTAAAATCTTAAGTTAGCTTTATTAAGAAAATTATTATAATTAATTATTAAAACTCATTGGTTGGGTCTCACTCTAATATCTGATAATCCTTATGTCTAGGGGAAGACGTTCCTATTCAACTTAGCCGTTTAGAGAAGAATTTATTCTTTCCCTAACCCGATTATGAACGAATTCGAGATTAGGAGTGATTAATTAACGATCTAAAAATTGTAATTAGTATGTCTACTCAATTACCAATTCTTATTATTCAATTAATGCTCTAGATTAACCTTCATTTCTTCAATTCCCATTAATCTTGCAAAATACCCAATTACCAGTAAATCAATAAAAAAATATAACAATTGAATAACAACCAAACAAGAATTAAATAATCAAAACATGAAATTCATATAAAAATTAACCAAGTATTCTAGGGTTCATCCCTATTCAAACACAAAAATAATTAGCCACTAAACACTATTCTGAAACATAAATATTTCATAGACAAATTCATGAAATAAATAAGTGTAGGGAGCTTAGGAAAGGTAACAAAGACTCCATGGTTCCGGTAAACGCTCGAGCTCATCTTTCGAGTTGCTCGAGGAAACTCTCCAAATCACACACGAATTAGGTCTTCTGATCTTCTTACAAAAATATGGAATTGGAACTAAAACCTAAGCTAATAAAATTAGCCTATCTAATGGATTTATATAGGAGAAAAATCTCTCCAAATCCTACTCCAAGATTACACTAAACCTTTTATAAAAAGGTTTAGAACCAAATTACAAAAGGGAAACAAAAGTAGGATTACAATAGAAATCACAGAAAATTGCATTTAGACACCTGCTCGGACTTTCCCCAGGAAAGCCAAGCTTTCAGGATCCAGAATCTCTCTGGATAAAAATCTTCCTTTGGGTACACTACTATCCATACTGGATAGCTACTATCTGGATCCGAATAGTAGTTATATTCCAGCAACTTCTGTTTTAATCTGTTCTTCTCCGTTTTCTTTGTTTTTTACTCCAAAGTCCTTTGTTTTGGCTTGGTTTCAGTACATCTTCATTCCGAAGTTACCTATAATAATAACAGCAAAAAAGTGCTCCATAAGTTCATTTTATAAACAATTATCCTCAAAAATCATTAAAAACGATAAAATTTAAGAGGGTAAAAATAGACATGTCAAACTCCCCCACACTTAAGCTTTGATGTTTTTCAAGTAAATGGTTGAAGCCACTTTCTTAAGACTGACAATTACACTTAGCACGTGCAACAAACCCTTTAAATTCCTAAGTTTACCCAAAGAGGATAAGTAAGGTTTCGTGAGGGTTTGCATACTACAAATCCACAAAGTCACAAAACAAACACTTAAAAACTTTACAAAATGACTAACTTTACAAAAACTAAAACCAACAAAAAGAACAAAGAATCGCCACTTTCAAACATAACCAAGAGTTACAAGACCACTAAAACTCATCAAGGCACAATTCATAATCTAATGGATCTAACATTCTGTTTTAGCACATATGAATCAACTGTATGTGTGTGTGTGTGCATACTTATGTTTACTTTCAATGATATGCAATGGGAATGTGAAGAAATTAATCATATGATTCATTCAACTAAGCTATACTATATATGCTTGAACGTTCCAACACCTCTCTACTCCAAATTCTAGCTAAAGTCATCCCCAGATTAGGTAGGACTTTCAAACTTGTAATATTAGGATAAGTATATTAATGGTTATCAAAGGAAGGTAAATAAAAACAAAAAAGAATGAGAATACGAGCTAATGAAACCGAAAAGGAAACAAACTCAAAGTTATGTATAAGCTTTAAGCCGCTTTCACTCAAATCTCATGAAACACTCTACCTTTTTCATTCTAAACCCACAACCCTAATAAAACTTTATAGCTCTCATCAATGATTCAAAATCAAAGAAGTATATATATGAGAAGAAGGGAATAAAAGGTATCAAGAGATAAAAAGACTAATACTTTTTATTTTGAACTCATATCTTCGTCTCTTTTTTTTTTCTTTCTTTCTTTCTTTTCATTCTCTTTTCACAATTTTTTTTCATCTTCCTCATTTTTTTCTCTTTTTCAAAAAATAATTGATAGGAACAAGATTTTTCACAAAAGATTTCTCATATTTTTCATTGAACAAATTACTCATTTATTTCTTTTCTCTCTTTTGATTGCTAGCTTTCTCACATTAGTTTCCCAAAATACCCTTTCTCTCATAATTTTCTTTTATCACTCTTTGCCCACACTTGTCTGTGATACTCACTCAAACCAACTCAAAGGTAAAGAATTATTAGCTCATTGATTGAAGGTTTTATATCTAAATGTGGGTTAAATTCAAAGAAAAGAAGGGAGTGCATCCCTTAGCATGAAAACTCAAACGGGATACTAGGGATTTAGCGTTACAAGGATAGGCAAGAAAGGCTCAAAAAGATCAAAGAAGACCTAAGACCTTCATCTCCAGGGTTAACAAAAACTAGATTCTTCATTTCAAGGTGTAGAAAAACAAGTTTTAGAATGATGCTTTGAAAATAAATCATATTAGGCAATTTCATAAAATTCTCAAAGCATATTTTTACCCTAAAACAAAGCGTTGTGCATAAAACCATCAATTCACAAGGCATAAACAAAAGAAGACTGTAAAGCTAAAATCAGGCAGTATGCCTATTACAAGTTTCAACAAGTTAAATACACCTCTTTTCATGCTTTTCTGGTAGTATAAAGAAAGAGGAAAAGCTTTTAGGTTTTTCAAAAATTGATTATTTGTAAAAACTAACTTTAAACAAAAGAAACAAAACAAATTCTTTTGAGATTTTTCAAAAAAATTTCCATGTTTTGGAGTTTTTTGGATTTTTCAATGTTTTTGGTATTTTTGTAAAAACAAAATATAAAAAATAACTAAACACCCTCCCTTCCACCTCTTCCCACCCTCCCTCCCCGTCCATGCACACACTTAAAACTACATTATCCATAATATGGGGGTAAGCAAAACTAAAACAAAGAGCTAGAAAATGCTACACAAATAAATAAGGCAAGGTAAAGGAGGCAACAACATGACCAATCAATAAGCAGGCACAAAATAAACACGGCCAACAAATAACACAAAATGAAGATAAAACGAGCAATTGGAGAATAAAAACTATAGGCTGAACAAAAATTCTCCAAAAGCCTAAAACAGCAAAAACACTTAGATAAGCAATGCAACGAAATAAAAAAACAACATAGCTCGTGTGTTTTTAGTGAACAGTTTATGCACTATAAGAAATAGGTTCTACCCCCAAAACACGTATATTAATCGAAAACAAAAAACCCAACTGACAGTAAATAACTCTGGGAGACGCTCCCGATAATGTAAGAAAGCTCACATAAAAACCGAACTAAGAAAAATGGTTAAAGAAACTTCGCGCGGGTTCGTTTGTGAGAACGAACCGCTGATACTGTAGTTTCAAGCTGGAATTGCTGTCACTGCCTTGTCTCAAATGTAGCTGCTTTTGCCACTATTTTGCCACATCTGGTGTTCTTTGCCACATAGTAGGAATGGGGGAAGATAGTGGAAAGAAAAGAAGAAAAAGAGGAGGATGAGGAGTTGAAAACAGAGACAGAGAAAGGGTGTTTGAGGAGTTGAAAACAGACAAAGAGAGAGGGTGTTTGAGAAGTAGTAGAAAATAGGAAAGAGAAAAGGGAAAAGAAAAAAAGGGAAGAGAATAAAGGGAAGTGGTTGTGATGGTGGCGAATGGTGGTGTTGTGAGAGAGCTAACCAGAGAAGTAGATGGTTGGGGAAAAGAGGGGACAACAGACAGTGGGGAAAGAAATCGTGAGAAAGAGGGAGGGAATTAGAGAAAATTAGGGATCTAAAGGTGATAAATTGGGGATGAAATTTGGTAGAAAAAAAACTGAAGTTGAAGAAGTGATTGGGAAATTTTGATTGAAATTGGGGTTTAAAACAGAGCAACCTGACTCGAACTGTTGAGAAGACCCTGGCCCGTTTGGTTTCCTGACTATCCAACTCCTGATAGTTAGAATATTCAGATCCAGATAGTCTCTAGATTGAATTCTTTGTGTCTCGTGTAGCTTTCCGGATCCGGAAAGTCCTGTCTCTAGTTGGAAAGCTCTGATTTTTTGTCATTTTTGTTTGTTTTCTTGATATTTTAACTTGCATATAGAATGTAAAGCACAAGAAAGGTGTTTTAGGGCTGTGAAGAGCTTTCCTACGCACTTTAAAACACAAATTAAAAGGCGAAACAACTTAAAAAGAACAAAAGTGAAAAAAATAACACTAAACTATGTTACACTTAAAGACATAAAAATATACAAAGAGTTATGATACTCCCTCTTAGGTGCCGTCGGCTGTAGGACTCCGTAGGCAAAAACAAAATAAAATAAAACTACGGAAATCCACCAACAGGATCTGCACATACTAGAAAAACCGATTGGATAGAAATTACCTCAATGTTTTGATTGTTCGGTGAGGAGGCGCTGCTTTTTACGCTTCGCCCTTTACTGGTATCCACGCGATGAACTCCTCTGCAAGCGATCGGGATGCTAGCCCCTTCTGTGTTCTGAAAACTGTTCAGAACTGATCCTCACTATCTGGTAATCGGTCGTGTTTCGGAGAGAGGAGGCTAGATACTATATCGCTGTTCTAGAGTTTAGGTTTTGTTTTGTTTTTTTTTTTTTTCAGATAAAGGACGGCAACCAAGAAAAGGTTAACATAACCTTTTATAGCTGTCAACATCAAAACCCTAACTGTTATCTACTGACAGTTTAATCTCGTCTGTCTATTCCTATAATCATCCAACAGTTGGATGCGTAATATTAAGTAATTAATTTCATTTATTCGATTATATAAAATTAATTACTTATTAACTTACTAGAAAATACAATATGGAATCTAATTCCCCTTTTGTATACGTTCAACGAATCTGGACACAATCTAGATTCATTGAACGTGGACATTATGCTCACAAGATCGTCTATGCATGTGACCCTTTAGGTTCACTTAACGTTGGCAGTGAATAAAAAATGTCCTAGACATTTATTCATAAAACATAAGCGGCCTCTAGCAAGACATTATGCTTACCCAAGTTAAGTAAATGTAATAATAATCTAGCATCAGATTTAATATTTAGTCCTTTTGTCACACGATGTCCTAATTAAGTATAAGGCATGGACTAAGTCATCCTTATAAAACTTAATTAACCATTTACTTGATCACCAGGCAGACTGTTTCAATAAATAATATTAATAACACCTTATTAATACTTATTTGAGCATGGCCATGCATATTTTCCAGTCTTCCTTATCAAGGGGCCCATGGATATCTCTCTCTAAAAAGAGAGAGACAAATCCCTTTCACTATCTCCAATATTCAAGCCATGACAAGAGAATAAGCCAACCAATAGTCATAACGATCACTTAATTAAAAGTGATGTTTGACTATGTCAAAACATATTTTCTCCCCATGCAAGAAACATTAGGTTAAAGGACACCAAATATAAAACTGAGAAGAAATACTTATAACTTAAAACCCATGCAATATTTCTTCTTCACTTTGGGTCATGTCCAATACAATATTCTCAATATGTATTTATGAATTGATTTTATATCTCATATTCATGATCAGTAAAACTTGACCATCAATCAACTTCACACTAGTTTACAAGATGTAATAAACTGGGGACAAATAAGAATAGTATTTTATTAGTTATGAGGGTTTACTATCAAGTCACATACTTGATGACCAAGAGCATAAAATACAATTCAAAAATACATGCTTCATAAATCATAAATGTGAGTCAATTGGTCTTAGGGCAGATACTAACAATCTCCCACTTACCCAACCACCAATTTTACATGACTCTCAAACCTATTGACCTAGTATGACTCTCATGCTTAAGTTGTGGGAGTGGCTTTGTCAATGGATCTGCGACATTTTCATTGGTGTCTACTTTGCAAATTTTAACATCTCCACGCTCAATAATTTCTCGAATGAGATGGAAACGCCTGAGAATATGTTTAGATCGTTGATGAGATCTAGTTTCCTTAGCTTGTGCAATGGATCCTGTATTATCACAATATAGGTCCACTGGGTTCACAATGCTAGGAATTACACATAGTTCTGTGATGAACTTTCTGATCCAAACTGCCTCATTGGTTGCATCTGAAGCAGCCACATACTCAGCCTCTGTAGTAGAATCGGCCACGGTATCTTACTTTGAACTCTTCCAGCTCACAGCACCTCTATTCAAACAAAACACAAATCCAGATTGCGATCTAAAATCATCTACATCAGTCTAAAAGCTAGCATCCGTGTAACCATTTACAACAAGCTCTCCTTCCTGACCTCTGTAGATAAAAAAGATCTCTTTAGTCCTTCTTAAGTACTTGAGAATGTTTTTTACTGCAGTCCAATGCGGTTCACCAGGATTTGACTGGAATCTGCTAGTCATGCTTAATGTATACGAGACATTTAGGCGAGTGCATAACATGGCGTACATGATAGATCTAATTGCGGAAGTGTAAGGAATCTTACTCATGCGTTTTGTATCCTCCCTTGTGGTAGGACTTTGAGACTTACTGAGTTTAACGCCATGTGACATTGGCAAGAATCCCCTCTTAGAATTTTGCATACTGAACCTTTTCAGTACCTTGTCAATATATCCACTCTGACTTAGGCCAATAAGGTTTTTATATCTATCTCGATAGATCCTAATGCCTAGAATATAGGCTGCTTCGTCTAAATATTTCATTGAAAAACACTTCCCCATCCAAGTTTTTACACTTCGCAAAGTAGGGATGTCATTCCCAATTAATAAGATGTCATCGACATAGAGTACTAAGAAGACTACTGCATTTTCTGTAACCCTTTTGTAGACACAAGGTTCATGATCATTCTTGATGAAATTGAAATCTTTAATTGCTTCATCAAAACAAAGATTCCAACTTCGAGATGCTTGCTTCAAGCCATAAATGGATCTTTGAAGTTTACACACTTTACTAGAATTCGAAAGATGAATAAAACCTTCAAGTTGTGTCATATACATATCCTCCAGTAGATTTCCATTAAGAAAAGCAGTTTTAACATCCGTTTGCCATATTTCATAATCATAATATGCTGCAATGGCAAGTAGAATTCTAATTGACTTAAGCATTACAACTGGAGAAAAGGTTTCATCATAGTCTATACCATGAGTTTTTTTATACCCTTTTCCTACCAATCGTGCTTTGTAAGTGTGCACATTGCCATCCATGTCAGTTTTCTTTTTGAAAACCCATTTACACCCTATGGTCTTGCAACCTTCAGGTGGGATCAATCAAAGTCCAAACTTAATTATCATGCATGGATTGCATTTCGATTTCATAGCCTCTAGCCATTTGCTAGATTCAGGACTATGAATAGCATCTTGGTAGGAATTAGGTTCACCTTGATCAATAAGATCAATATTATGATCCTCAGTCACAAGAAATCCATATCTCTGTGGTATCTGAGAAATCCTACCAGACCTTCTTGGTCCTTGTGTCAAAGGTTCGAGCTCGGTATGAATACGTGAGTCCAACCGAGTATCCATACTCGGGCTCGTAAATGGTCCGCTATCCTTGAGCTTCTTCAAGATGGATTCTACTCCCACTAACTCTTTTGGAAACGAATTCCCTTTCAAGAAAAATTCCGTTCCGAGCAACAAACACTTTGTTTTCAGATTGAAGATAAAAGTAGTATCATTTAGTTTCCTTAGGATATCCCACAAACAGATACTTATCAGATTTGGGTGCTAGTTTTTCAGATAATGATCGCTTCACATAAGCATCACATCCCCAAATTTTGAGAAATGCTAAACTAGGTTGTTTCCTGGTCCATATCTCATATGGTGTCTTCTGAACAGCTTTAGATGGAACTCTATTTAATATGAATGCAGCAGTTTCTAGAGCATAACCCCAAAAAGAAATTGGAAGATCTGTTTGACTCATCATAGATCGAACCATATCCAATAGAGTTAGATTTTTGCGTTCAGACACACCATTCCATTGTGGTGTTCCTGGTGGAGTTAATTGTGATAATATCCCACAATTTTTTAGATGTTCGTCAAACTCTTGGCGTAAGTATTCACCACCTCGATCTGATCGAAGTAATTTGATACTTCTTCCAAGTTGATTCTGTACTTCATTTTGAAATTCCTTAAACTTTTGAAAGGAATCAGATTTATATTTCATTAGATAGCCATAACCATATCTACTGAAATCATCTGTGAATGTAATGAAATACTGAAAACCTCCTCTGGCTTGTGTGTTCATTGGCCCACATACATCAGTATGTATAAGTTCCAATAAATCAGTAGCCGTTTCACTTTGCCCTGTAAATGGACTTTTAGTCATTTTGCCAAATAAACAAGAATCACATTTTTCATAAGACTCAAGGTCGAATGAAGATAAAAGTCCATCTTGATAGAGTTTGGATATGCGTTTCTCATTTATATGGCCCAAACGACAATGCCAGAAGTAAGTTTGATTTAAATCATTAGATTTAAATTTCTTTGTATTTATGTTATAGATGGGCTTACTAATGGAATCATGTAGGTTAAGAATGTAAAGTCCATTACATAAAGAGGCATCCCCATAGAAAATACAATTTTTATAAATACAACTTTTACCATTCTTAGTATTAAACTCAAAACCATCAATATCCAAACAAGAAACTGAAATGATGTTCCTACTCATAGCAGGAACATAATAACAATCTTTAAGTTCAATTATAAGCCCAGTAGGCAAAAGTAAATCAAATGTCCCTACAGCTACAACAGCAACTTTTGCTCCATTTGCAACTCGTAGGTCTACCTCTCCCTTTGCCAAAGATCTACTCATTTTGAGTCCTTGCACATTTACACAAATGTGAGCTCCACATCCGGTATCTAATACCCATGAAGTAGGAGTAGACATATTAATTTCTATAACGAAAATACCTGAACCGGTAGTCTCACTGGCCTTTTGCTTCTTCTTTCTTCCAAGTAAAGCTTGCAATTCCTCTTCCAATGACCAAGTTCATTGCAGTGGAAGCAAGTCCCTTCCTTTGGTGGTTTAACCTTGGGCTTGGGCTTCTGCTTGCCTTTACCCTTTTTGGCCATATCCTTTCCCTTTCCCTTTTTCCTTTCCCTTTCCCTTGTTCTTCTTGAACTGCCCCTTCTGAACCATCAGAACATTAGGAGTAGACTTCCTAATGTTTTGTTCAGCCTGCTTGAGCATCCCGTGCAATTCATTCATGGACTTTTCCATATTATGCATATTGAAGTTCATGACAAACTGATCATAATCAGAGGTCAAAGAGGCCAAGATCATATCAGTAGCCAAGTCATGACTTACAGGTGCTCCAAGTTTTTCAAGCTGATCAAAATACCCTTTCATCTTAAGGACATGAGCACTAACTGAAGTGTCAGGGGTCATTTTGCAGCTATTCAACGCCTTAGTGGTAAGATATCTCTCTTGACGTGCCTGCTCTTGGAACATTTCTTTGAGCTGTTTTATCATCTCATAAGCCTCAACTTCCTCGAATTGCTTTTGCAACTCAGATTCCATTGTAGCCAACATGAGACACGTCACATCGTTAGAATCATCCTTGTGCTTACTATAAGCATCCTTTTCGACTCTAGGGGCATTGTTAGCTGGTTGATTAGGGATAGGGTTCTCAATTACATATAGCTTTTTTTCTTGTTTAAGGACAATCCTTAAATTCCGTGCCTAATCAAGAAAGTTAGTCCCACTAAACTTATTCTTTTCAAGCACGGATCGCAATGAGGTGTTTGAATTGTTTGAGGTCATTATCTACATAGAATTTGCAAAGTAAAATTAAATAAATGAAGCATTAAATTTTCCCTGAAGTATTCAACACTTGATATAAATCATGGGTATAAAAATTCATTTTATTATAATCATAAGTAATCTTTGGCTTAACACCCATAATTAGAGAAAAATGTATTAATGGGATTTACATCTATATGTAGCGTCAAAATCCCATATGATGTCCTAGGCTCAAAACCGTTTTGATAGCCTAGTTAAGCCAAACCATTCCAAGCATATGGAAATCACCATTTTCCATCTTCCCCTACTTAGGTAACCATTTATCTCTTGCTTTGGCAATGAGACAAAATGATGATCCAAGCATGGAGAAGTGCTTATGATCATGGAAGGCATTTTACGACTTAATTTTTACATGGTTTCAAAAATCTTCTTCCTTTTATTTGTATATTATTTCACAAAACATATATCCAAAAATAAAAGGAAATAAACTAAACATCACATTTATAATATATATACATCAAATAAAACGAGTCATAGCATGGCCCCAATCCTATATTGACTTCCACGAGCCTCATAGAAAAGGTCAATCTAGGTAAGTCTTCATCTCCATGTGCTTGCCTCCAATGTCTTGGCCTTCTAATCTTGTTACATAGGACAGAAAACATACATAGGAATAGGAAATTGAAGTAACCTATTCTAGTAAAGCTTAATAATATTACATCAATGAAAACAACGACACGCTGCCGTATTTAAAAACATACAACCCATTAACAAAATAAGCCAATCAATCACAAGAGGTAAAGGGCGATGCTATGCACCATACATCTAAAGATAGAAAGAAACATGCCAAAAACAACATGGGGGTTCCGGGGGCGAATACCCCGGAAGAAAACGGTGGTCCCGCTTTCTAACTCATTGAATGAGTTACTGCCGTCATAAACCCTAAAATCATGGAGCCAGAAATTTTGTTTAACAGTTACACATTAAATTATGTGATTCTGCATATTAGTTTAACAATTAAATTGCACAGATTACAGACTGTAAGCCAAATAATTTGGCAGTAATAACATTCTGTTTAATTAATCGCATTAATAAGTAAAACAGAATATGATATACGCGAATCCTATAATTCAATTTACTCTGATTATTACACTAATCAGAAACCTTACTATAAGGCCGATTGAAAACAACACATGTAATCAAAGCGGTAACAGATAAAATCAATAATACTAGTATGTACGAGGCTCTGATACCACTGTTGGACTCCGTAGGCAAAAACAAAACAAAATAAAACTACAGAAATCCACCAACAAGATCTGCACATACTAGAAAAACCGATTGGATAGAAATTACCTCAATGTTTTGATTGTTCGGTGCGGAGGCGCTACTTTTTACGCTTCGCCCTCTACTGGTATCCACGCGACGAACTCCTTTGCAAGCGATCGGGATGCTAGCCCCTTCTGCGTTCTGAAAATTGTTCAGAACTGATCCTGACTATCTGGTAATCGGTCGTGTTTCGGAGAGAGGAGGCTAGATACCATATCCCCTTCTAGGGTTTAGGGTTTTGTTTTTTTTTTTAGATAAAGGACGGCAACCAAGAAAAGGTTAACATAACCTTTTATAGCTGTCAACATCAAAACCCTAACTGTCATCTAATGACAGTTTAATCTCATCCGTCTATTCCTATAATCACCCAACGGTTGGATGAGTAATATTAAGTAATTAATTTCATTTATTTAAATAAAATTAATTACTTATTAACTTACCAGAAAATACAATATGAAATCTGATTCCCCTTTTGTATACGTTCAACGAATCTGGACACAATCTAGATTCATTGAACATGGACATTATGCTCACAAGATCATCTATGCGTGTGACCCTGTAGGTTCACTTAATGTTGGCAGTGAATAAAAAATGTCCTAGACATTTATTTATAAAACATAAGCGGCCTCTAGCAAGACATTATGCTTACCCAAGTTAAGTAAGTGTAATAATAACCTAGCATCAGATTTAATATTTAGTCATTTTGTCACACGATGTCCTAATTAAGTATAAGGCATGGACCAAGTCATCCTTATAAAACTTAATTAACCATTTACTTGATCACCAGGCAGACTGTTCCAACAAATAATATTAATAACACCTTATTAATACTTATTTGAGCATGGCCATGCATATTTTCCAGTCTTCCTTATCAAGGGGCCCATGGATATCTCTCTCTAAAAAGAGAGGGACAAATCTCTTTCACTATCTCCAATAGTCAAGTCATGACAAGTGAATAAGCCAACCAATAGTCATAACGATCACTTAATTAAAAGTGATGTTTGACTATGTCAAAACATGTTTTCTCCCCATGCAAGAAACATTGGGTCAAAGGACACCAAATATAAAACTGAGAAGAAATACTTATAACTTAAACCCATGCAATATTTCTTCTTCACTTTGGGTCATGTCCAATACAATATTCTCAATATGTATTTATGAATTGATTTTATATCTCATATTCATGATCAGTAAAACTTGACCATCAATCAACTTCACACTGGTTTACAAGATGTAATAAACTAGGGACAAATAAGAATAGTATTGTATTTTATTAGCTATAAGTGTTTTACTATCAAGTCACATACTTGATGACCAAGAGCATAAAATACAATTCAAAAATACATGCTTCATAAATCATAAATGTGAGTCAATTAGTCTTAGGGCATATACTAACATCGACACCTCCCGAATCATGAGAATCCGGGGTCGTGTTGACCCTTTATTTGCCCTTCCGCCGTATCGGCATCCACTTCATCAGACCCTTCTTCTTTGGTTTAGGAGAACTACTCTTCTCTTTGTCTTTAAAATTCTTAGGATTCTCGGATGGAGGGGACTTGTTTTCCTGCAATGATCAGGATACGTAATGATTAGTATAGTTTACGAAAATAACGTGTCATTATTATTCGAAGAGGGGGTTGGAGTTATTAGGAATTGAAAAACTACTTCCTTCTCTCCAACCCTATGCTTAATCTCCCTATTTCCATGTCAATTAAAGATTTGGAAGTATATAAGAAAAATTTTCTTAATTTTAAAGGAAAATCAACATTTTCTTCCATATTGAGGATCACAAAGTCTATAGGAAAGACAAGTTCTTTTCACCTTCACCGAAACTTCTTCTATAACCCTCTAAACTTATTGATATTCTAGTAGGTGTTGGGTTTCCTAGGCCTAGCTTTATACACATATTATAAGACATGACGATTATGCTAGCTCCTAGGTTGGCTAAATCTTTATCAATAGAAAAACTGCCTATCATGCAAGGGAATTAAAAACTCTCTTTGTTGTTTAATTTTCATGGCATCTTTTCCTTGTTGATTAGTATTGCCAAACATTTTTCACCCAAAGAATATGTCAATACTTTTTCTAATCTCCTTTTCTTTGAAAGCATCTTCTTAAGATATTTTGCATATTTAGGTACATGTAAAAGCAAATCACAGAGAGGAAAGTTAATTTTCAATTGTTTAATGATATCCACAAACTTCCTCATCTCATCCTTACTTTTATCACAATTAAGGGCCACCCGATAAAGGATCTTCCCTTTATTCATCTTTCCTTGGTCTTTTACAACTTTTTGGGATGTAGGGATGTTAAGTTCCTTCATCTCCTCTTTCATGGAGCTTGTTCCTTGAGTCACCACTATTTTTTTCTATTTGGGAATCTCTTCATTGTAGATTACCGAGATAGCAATTACATGTTCTCAGGGTTTACTTCTGTGTTACTCGGAAGACTTTCTTGCGGTCTTTTGGTAACCAATTTTGTAATTCTGCTAATCTGAATTTCCAAATTACGAATGGAGGCATCCTGATTTTGCATTCTTTCCTCAGTTGCACTCATGAATTTGATAAGCATGTCTTCGAGATTGGACTTCGGCGGTGGATTCAACGAAGCTGCATTATAGGGCAACGGTTTTGTCAGTCCACGATTTTGAAATCCTAGAGGATTTTGAGGTCTTTGTTTCCCTTGATTGCCCCATGAGAAGTTCGGGTGGTTGCACCATCCAGGGTTGTAGGTATTGGAATATTCCCTTGCCTATTCCCTTGAATATAATTTACTTGCACTGCAGAAGCATCAATACTAGGGCACACATGATTAACTACGGTGCTATCTATTATAGAAATCACAGAACATTGCTTGGTATGGGTCCGTCAATGAAGATATCAAATTTAATTTCTCAAACTTCTTATCAATCATGGGGGCCAATCTTGATTCTATAGATGTTAGTGTATCCACACTATGTACTCCTGCCGCTTTTGCCCTTGGACTTGGGACCCTCAAGTAAAGATATTCAAGGCAATTTGTTGAATTAGGTCATATAATTGTTGGGGTATTTTACTATCTACAGATCGCCGGTGGAAGCATCTATTAGTTACCTATCTCTACAGCTAATTCTATTGATCAAAGATTGGATTTGGATTCCCAAGTCCAAACTATAATACGGGTACTTTCTTATCAATTCTTTCCACTATTCCCATGCCTCCAAGAGACTATCCCCATCAACTTATTGGAATGACAGGATTTTATTCCTCAATTTAGCAGTATGTTCTGAGAGAATGTACCTTCCAAGAAATTTCTCCACCAAAGATTCCCAAGTTGTGATGGAACTCGGAGGTAGAGATTTGACCACCACTTCGCTATCCCTTAAGGAGAATGGGAATAATCGCAGTTTAGTTACATCTTCCAATGCTCCGTTGATCTTGAAAGTATCACACACCTCCAAGAAATTGGCGATGTATGTGTTGGGATCTTTATCGAGTAGCGTTAAATTGGACATTATTCTGCACTATCTGTATGATGTTGGACTTTATCTCAAATTTGGTGGCGTCCACCGCCAGACTTGTTATGCTTGGCCTCGTCTCAATAATGGACGGCCTAGCATAGTTTTCCATGGTACGTTCCAGAATAAGAGGTGGTGGTAGTGGTGGATCCCTTGGGTCCTCCTCTTTCACCTTGTCTACAAAGGCTATCGTTGTTTTATCTGTCGTATTGAAATTGATATCGGCGGACTTTTTGCAGTGTTCTCTCGATTTCTAGATCGAATTCAACCAATTCACCCCATCAGCAATAGGGCATAAACTAGTCGAAAAGAACCTACAATGGAGGAATCATGAAATTGATGAGTATAAGAGAAAGGGGAATAAAAACAAAACAAACATAATTAAATCATTAAATAAATAGTGTTCCTAATGCTACCGTTCCCAGCAACGGTGCAAAAAACTTTGTGTGGTTTCTATCCTAAAAAAATTCCATTTTTAGGCAAGCGTACCTATCGAACTCTTGGGAAGTCCAAGCACTAGCACTACCTACATCGCTACTATTTAATTAAATAAAATATTTGAAAAGATATTTTTCCTGAAAGTAAAGAATACAATTAACAATTAAGAAATCAAATAAGAAAGTTTTAAAAAAAATTTGAAAAGGAGTGTTTAAATGGTATAATCCCCCTAAAATCTTAAGTTAGTTTTATTAAGAAAATCGTTATAATTAATTATTAAAACTCATTGGTTGGGTCTCACTCTAATATCTGATAATCCTTACGTCTAGACGAAGACATTCCTATTCAACTTAACCATTTAGAGAAGAATTTATTCTCTCCCTAACCCGATTATGAACCAATTATAGATTAGGAGTGATTAATTAATGATCTAAAAACTGTAATTAATATGTCTACTCAATTACCAATTCCTATCATTCAATTAATGCCCTAGATTAACCTTCTTTTTTCAATTCCAATTAATTTTGCAAATTATCAGTCACCGGTAAATCAGTAAACAAACACAACAGTTGAATAACAACTAAAAAAGAATTAAATAATTAATATGTGAAATTCATATAAATATTAATCAAGTATTCTAGGGGTCTTCCCCATTCAAACACAAAAAGAATTAGCCACTAAACATTATTCTAAAACATAAATATTTCATATACAAATTCATGAAATAAAATAAGTGTAGGGAGCTCAGGAAAGATAGCGAAGACTCCATGTCCCATTAAAAGCCTGAACGTCTTCCAAATCTCTCGAAGAAACTCCCTAAATCGCACACAAATTCGGTTTTCTGATCTTCTTACAAAAATATGGAATTGAAACTAAACCTAAGCTAATGAAATTAACTTATCTAATGGGTTTATATACGAGAAAAATCTCACCAAATCCTACTCTAAGATTACTCTAAACCTTTCCTAGAAAGGTTTTGAATTAAATTATAAAAGGGAAACAAAAATAGGATAACAATAAAAATCTCAAAAAATTGCATTTAGACCCCTGCTCGCGACTTTTCGGATCAGGAAAGCCAAGCTTTCCTGAACTAGAAGCTCTCTGAATAAAAATGTTCCTTTGGCTGTAGCACTATCCGAAACCGGATAGCTACTATCCGGATCCGAACAGTAGTTACATTCTAGCAACTTCGGTTTTAATCTGTTCTTCTATCTTTTCTTCATTTTAGCTCGTTTTCAGTAAATCTTCATTCCGAAGGTACCTATAACAATAAAAGAAGAAACGTTGCTCAATAAGTTCATTTTATAAATAATTATCCCAAAAGATCGTTAAAAACAATAAAACTTAAGAGGGTAAAAATTGACATATCATTCCCCAATTTTGTCAATCTTGTACTTTGTTACCGACGGAGTACCAACCGTCGTTCCGTTCGTTGGAAACATAATTTAATTACCGACGATGTTTGTTTAGTCCCCAACACCTTTGGTAATATCTGTTACAGATAAAACTTGCCATCAGTACCTTTTTTTACTTTATGGCGCGAGAATTCCCTCCATTTTTTTCTACTGGCATTGTGAAAAGTCCGATGAAATATAGCACATAGTCGGTATGCTGTCAGTGTTTACCGACTGTAATAAAAACCGTCGATAAATACCGTCAGTAAAGGGTATTTTTTGTAAGGGTGGTTCAAGAAGAACAAGTAAGGAATATGACTAAAGAAGGAAGTGACGAAACAAATGGTGCGGCTGTGTTCGCCATGCACGGCCATGAGAGTAGCAAGTTAGCAGACAAAACCTCAATATTCTACAATATCTGTAACAAGAATGGCCATGATCCCAAATCTTGCTTCCAAGTGGTAGGCTATCCTGAATGGTGGATCTAAGGAAATAAAAACGGAAACAATGGTAGACAGACTAGTAGGAACCATAGTGGCACAGGAGAGCGTGACCGCCGCAATGGGAGCTCAAACCGAGGGGGAGGAAGGTTTGGCCATAGCTCACAGCAATAGCAGGGATGGGCCTCTACAATGACTACTTCTCCAACTTCTGTGAATTTCGACAATAGCACTGGAATTCTTGGGGCACGGCTAGGAGGAGCAGCAATGACAACGGTAACTGCAGAGGTGTTCCGGCAATTTTCACAGGAGCAATGGACTGCAGATAAGTGCAAATTTGTCTATATTTTCTATATGTTAATTTCATTGTTTGCGGTGTTTTTAATATGTGAAAGTATATATTTTAGCTTAATATCTCTTATTCTTGTCTTAGGTGCCCTCCAAAAGTGAAAATGATAAAAGGAAACGAAAATAGAGCGAAAACGACGAAAACGGAGACATCGGCAACAAATTCAGCAACCTCCTGCGCGAGGTAGGCTAACCTACCATCGCTGGTAGATTCCGTGGTACAAAGGGCATTGGCAAATAGAGACCTACCGCAGACGGTAAGACCTGCCCTATCGTCGGCAGTAGGGTATGCTAGCAAGAGGCGGTTTAGTCCAAAATAAACTCGGTTTTCGTGTATTTTGTTCATATTTCAACTTGGTTTCTTGTATTTTTCACCTCTACATAAGGAGTCTTTTTGCAGCTATTTTAGACATGCTTAGAGATGCTTATATAGAATTAGATACTTAGAATTTCTTAGATAGATTAGTTATAGATTAGTTAGGTTAGAATTAGATTAGTTAGGTTAGATTAGATTAAACACTCTTTAAATTCTAGCTTTTATATATTCAATAAATTAGTAAAGTTTCAAGATTTTTGAAATTTAGTTTCTTGGATTCAAGAATTGAAGACTTTGATTCAAGATTTCGATATTCAACTTGGCAACTCGACAGACGAGGTTGGAAGACGTTCGGGATTTCAACTATGGCTTCGATTTTCAATCCTAAACTTTCTTTTCCTTTTCTTGTTATTGAATTTTATGTTTTATTTTAGTTTTATTATAATGAATAGTGAGTAGTTCTTTATGTTTGGATTGGGATTGAACCCGAATTCTTGATTACGAAATTCTTGGTTTGAATTCTTGATTTCGATGTTTGTTTTAATTTAAATTGTCCTCCAATTGTGTAATTTAATTCTCGCGATATTAGATTATTCGCAAGGTTGATCGGAATTGAAAAGGAAGAACGATCTAAGGCAACCAATTGGGGGTTAATTGGGCAATTGACTAGAGATACGATATTGCACTTTTAGGTCTTCTAAATCACCTAATTTTATTGTTCTCATAATTTTTTAGGGAAGAGATTTTCCTTTATGGGTTAGTGAGTAGGGTGGCTTTCACCTAGAGATAGGGATTGCCCGATTTGAGTGATGACCCAACTAAATTAATTCAACATCGTTTTTATAAAAGGTTTCTCGAATTGAATTAGTAACAAGAATTAGGGGGATTCTACCATCCAAACTCTTATTTTTATTAATCTTTTAAAAGCCGTTTTTGTTAGTTGGTTTCTTTAATTATTTCAATCCTAAGTTTTTTTTCCAATGACATCATCTTTCTATTAGACTAAATATTACAACCACTATTAGTAATTGAACCTTCATCCGTCCTCGAGAGATTCGACACTCGGGTTGAAACTCACCTCTGATTTGTTAGGTTGGCTTGCCTTGCATTGTAGTAATTAGGAGTAGCATCCCATTTTATTCACATGAAGTTTTTTGCGCCGTTGTCAGAGATGGCAAGTTTAAGGAATATCATTTTGTTTTAGTGGTTTAGTCATAATCTTTTATTTCTTTTGGTTTTCTCTTTTTCTCGATCGCATTGTTTTTCTCATTTTTTTATCATTCCATTACTTTAGGTTTGTATTCATGAATTGTGCTTTGTGTTTGTGGAATTGATCACTTTTACCATTTATTGCAGAACGTTTGGTGTTAGTTTATGCCCTAAAAGAAAAGGGGTGAGTTAGTACCGTTCGATCCCAAGCTCGACCGTACGCTGCGGGGCAGTTGTCGTGCCCTTCAGTTCGGAACGGCTGGCACAAGTGCAATAATGCCCAAAGTTAAGGCAAAAGAAGAACAAGAAGCACTTCCATACAACAATCCTCTCTTCATACCAACACCTCTGATGGCGGCACGACCGGTACCGGAGAGAACAATGGCAAATTATGCTCGACCATCCATCTTGGGGACATAGTTGCATATAGCAAGGACAAGGGTAGCGGCAAATAACTTTAAGATTAAATCGAATATAATTCAGATGTTCCAAAATCATGCTCAATTCGACGGACTTCCTGATGAAGATCCCAACGCGCATATTGAAAAATTCTTAGAGGTGTGTGACACCTTTAAGATTAACGGAGTATAAGAAGATGCAGTTTGACTCTGTCTTTTCCCATTCTCTCTAAGGGGAAAGGCGAAGTGCTGGTTAAAGTCCTTACCATCAAGGTCCATTACTTCATGGGACTCACTAGGGGATAAATTTTTGGGGAGGTACTTCCGTCCGGGGTGGACAGCACAACTAAGAAACAAGATTCTATCATTTCGACAAATAGACGAAGAAAGCCTCTATGAGGCATAGGAACGATGGAAGGAGTTGTTAAGAAAGTGCCCCCACCATAGGTTGGATTTGGGGATACAAATACAAAGTTTCTACAATGGAGTTTCATTTGGGGCTAGGAAATTGATAGATACCTCAACTTGAGGGTCTATAGATCATAAAATTTGTCAACAAGTATATGATTTAATAGAGCAAATTGCGATGAATAGTTATACTTTGGAAGGACAAAGAGCAAAGCCAAAGACAGTTGGGGTCCATAATATAGATGTTATATCCGCTGTGGAAGCAAGATTGACATCGGTTATTGAGCAGAAAGTAGGAAACTTGGCCGATATATCAACAAGTAAGAATAATCAAACGGTCATATTTTGTGATTTTTGTAATGAGGGGCATTCTAATCAAGAGTGCCCAAGTATGAAAGGATAAGTAGAGCAAGTAGAGTTTGTGCAAGGGAACCAACAAAATAATCCCTACTCAAACCCATACAATCCGGGATGGAGACACCACCCCAATTTTTCTTGGGGAGATCAAGGACAACAAAGGCAAAATCAACCTCTGGGGTTTTAGAATAGAGGTCCTCCGCCGCCTTTGCCCTAGGAAGCAAGTCCACAAAATTATCCTCCACCAAATAAGACAAATTTAGAGGATGGTAAAATTTATGAATTCAATAGAAAATAGAATGAATACAACCGAGGTAGCCCAAAGGAATCAAGAATCCTCCATTAGGAACTTAGAGAAGAAAATTGGGCAATTAGTTAAAATTGTATCTAAAAGAACTCTAGGAACTCTTCCAAGTAATGCCGAAGTAAACCCGAGAGAGCATGTACATGCTATCTCGATGACCATTAATGAAGAGATTCCAAAGAAAGAAGGGACGACCGTAGGAGAAGGATG
Organism: Catharanthus roseus; assembly: GCA_028651295.1. NCBI lineage: Eukaryota > Viridiplantae > Streptophyta > Magnoliopsida > Gentianales > Apocynaceae > Catharanthus > Catharanthus roseus. The sequence continues at coordinate 22,640,558 of JAPQWS010000153.1, read as the reverse complement.
TTTGGTCCTCTTAATCAAGAAGGAAACACTACCACAAAAGTTTAGAAGACATAGGGAGTTTTTTTTTTCCTTGCACTATTGGTAGTATTAAAGTAGATACGGCTTTAGTGGGCTTAGGCGCAAGCATTAATGTTATTTCTTCACCTATGTGTGAGCGTCTAGGTCTAGGTACCACAGAACCTGCTAGAATGTCAATTAATCTAGCAGATATAAGTATTAGATATCCTAAAGAGGTAATTTAGGACCTGTTAGTCAAAGTCAAGGATTTAGTCTTCCCTGTTAACTTTGTAGTTTTAGATATGAAGGAAGACGTTGATTTCCCTATTATTTTAGGCTGCCCTTTCTTGCGTACTTCTAGGGCGTTAATAGATATGAAAAAAGGGAAGTTAATATTAAGGGACAAAGAAAACAAGATAATGTTCGAGTTCCCTTTGCTCCCGACCTCCCTATCCAAAACTAAAGATACTTCATGCATTATAACTCATAAAACTAAAAATGTATCTTCAAACGTGCATGAACCCACTGGAGAGAAAAGCAAAGAAAAGCCAAGAAAGAAACATAAGAAATGGGGGCAAACTGCCTCCAATTTAAAGATTGGCAAGATGGAATGGGTACCGGTACGGAAGAAAGAGTTGAGGAACAACCCGGATATCCGTGATCTTGGAGGTGCAATTAGCAACTAAAAAAAGGGGATTCTTCTATAAACTCTTTGTAATTGTAATTGTAAAATTGTACTTTTAAGTTTTATATTTTTTGTTTTCTACTTTGATTGGTTGTTGATGTTGTGTTACGAGGTTAGTTTGGAAGAGAATAAGTGATAATCTAAAGGCCTACATGAAGAATATTTGAGTTTAAAAGGTAGGTGGCTTGAACAGGGGCACAAAATTACAGAAAACAAAGTAAAACGGCACTTCAGTAGAGACCTACCGCAGACGCTAGGCTCAACCTACCACCGGCGGTAGGTTCCAAGCGATTCTTGGCTCCCAGCGGATAGAGACCTAGCACTGACGGTAAGTCTCACCCTACCATCGGCAGTAGGTTCCTGTTTTGGCACCGAGTCAGGTTTTTCAAGGCAAAACAGGTCGGGTCGACCCAGTGGACTCCACATTGTAGCTTCTAATTAAAACTTCTGTACTCCTCTCTCCCCATTCTCCTCCAAAATCCTTAAATTTTTCTTTCCCTCTTTTTATTCTCTCAAACTCTGTTAACATCTCCACACCTGTCCAACTTCTTCAAGTTTTCTTCTCTTCTTCCTCCTTCCAATTCCAGTGACCTTTCCTCTCCTCCAGCGAGCAGAACGGTCGGTCGCTCCTCCACCTCTCCATCTCTTGGTTTGTTTCTTTATTTCTCTTCTTTTATCTTCTCTTACTTATTCTTTTCTTCTAACCCTTCTACCACCTCCACTCTTCTTCTCTACACAAATCTCATGACAAAACCTTCTTCTTCTTCCCTCTTCCCTCCAAAAGAACCAACATTTCCATTTAATTTCTTTTCTCGATTAACCCTCTCTTCTAATTTCTCTTTCCTATAATTTTTGTATTTTCGGGTCTTTTTGTTAATTTTTGTTATATACTAACTTTATTTTGTGTTCTATAGTGATTCCTAACAAAATTTTGCAGAAATTAGTCCAAGAAATTTTCCAACGAACTTCCGGCAAAACTCCAGCGGCAACACAATGGCTCATTAAAATGAGTAAATTTTCATGGTCATAGTTTATTTTCTCAAACAAACACAAGCTCTTTCTTAAAAACTCTGTGCCTTCTTTTTATTTCTAATTTTCTTATGCTTAATTCTTGTTTTTGGACTTATTTTATGTTTTTTGATTTTGGTAAGAGCATCATGTTTAGTAATTTGTTAGTTTTCATTTTTTTTTTTTGGCACACTTTCGCACCCACGGGAAATGTTAGATCACTATAGTACACACAGGCTACGCTAGTATTTATTCTTTTCTGCGCTTATTGTGTTCTTATATTTTGACTGTGTTGGTGCCATTGTGTTGCGTTGTTGTTTTCCTTTCTCTTCCTTTTCCTTTTTGATTTCTATCCCTCTCTATGGCTCCCAAAAATCTGTCGCTTCATCCTCAAATTCCAAATGGGCTTATGTTACGGGGACCTCGCCCAACTCCGATATCCTTCCCTATCCAGAGCGTCTCTCTCAGGTAGCTGGTCAATGGGTAACCGAAAGGGCGTCGCTCAAAATCATTGTTGAAAAATCATTCGATGAGTCGGTCATCGGACATTTTAATCTTGAAAATCTTTTTAGAGGGTTGGGTTGGGTTCCTCTCCTTCGTATTTCTAGGGTTTTTTTCTTTATTGGGCCCATTTTAAAAAAATGGGTACTAAATAGGCCCAATTTTTTTTTTTAAATCCTGAAAAGGCCATAACGCACAATCATTGTGCGTTATCAAATGAGATAATGCACAATGGTTGTGCGTTATAGCTAATCATGGGCTTAATCCACGTTAAGTGCTGAGATGCAAGATAACGCTGCGTTATCTTGATGATAATGCACAATAATTGTGCGTTATCTTGTTTATGTTGATTAGGAAAAATTAATTTTTGTATGTATTTGGAAAACTTTAAACATGAATAACTCTGCGATCGGATGTCCGTTTCACATGTATGACCACTCGTTTTGATGGTTCTCATAAAGAGGAACGCAACAGCATCGTCGAGAAAGTGGTCCGGATGTGTTTTGGGGCAAAAAAATTGTTTTGTATAGTCAAAAATTTCGACGGGGCATAACTTTGCGCTCGGATGTCCAGTTAAGGCGATTCTTGTGGGAATTTCGGGTATTTTTTCGAGACCTACACGTTGGAATAGTTTTAATGGTTTCTCACTGACCGTTTCCACAAAAACCTCCTATTTTCGTTTTAATTTACGTTTTTGTAATTTTCTAATATTTTCTCTCTTGTTAACTAAAAAATTACGGCACCAATTTGAAAATTAAATAGGGGAGCAGTCTTCTTTTTGCTCTAATTAAAAATTCAAATGATTGAAGTTGTTAAATATTGTAATACATAAGTAAGTAAGTTATTATTAAATAAAATCTCATGCACTTGTTGAATAAGATCCAATGGTGGTCTATTGGTAAGTCTTCTATGTTATTTCTTATGAAGTCTGTGTTATCTGCCACCTAGGATATGATTAGTAACAACGCACAATAGTTGTGCGTTATCCTAATTAATAACGTACAACCGTTGTGCGTTAATGCCAAAGCAGGCATAAAAAAAATTTGGGCCACTTTAGTAGCCTGTTAAAAGGCCAATTTCTAGCGATTACTACCCCGACCTTGTCTAAGAATTTTATCCCAATATGACTGACAAGGCGAACAAAAATCTCCAAACAATCATTTCAACTGTCAAAGGGCTAGGATCATTCTCGATAGAGAACGCCTGGCTTCCATTCTAGGTATTCCAGATAATAGGAATACAGTCACCGTGGATTCTAATAGAAAATCTATAGACGAGGACCCAGACTAGAATTTCGAGATGGCTTGTAGCCGTTTTGAGATCCAGTCGTAGGAAATGGACCGTCGCCGAATCATCCATAGGGGTGATTTCCCGAATCTTCTTCATCGTGCTCTTGCTTATTTCATTGGGCACATGCTTGTTCAAAAGGGGGACGGGCTTAGTGAAGTCCATATTACTGATATTTATTTGTTAGACAAACTCCAAAACTGCTCCCCCTATCCCTCTCTTCCTTGATAATCCAAACAATGCATAATACTGGGTGTGACACCACCAAAAAGCGTGTTTTTTGTTCTCCTATAATTTCATCTAGAAGTTTCGCTTCTTGTTATGTCAATTTTGCAAGAGAACGAAGATTATCAACAGGACTGCAGTAGGTTATTAAATTCACAACTTTTAATAACTGCGGTTACTTATGGAATGAGGAGAACCAAGTGTCGATCCCACCATCCAAAGAAGATAGGTTGCGGGATTGCAACCCGGCTGGTTTTCGATCAATTAAGAAAATCACCCAAGCCAGCCTGGGGGCGTCTTCCTTACAACCAGTTAAGGATGATTATGAGGCCGATGAGTCCTACAACCCCTCAAATGATGAGGAGGATGACGCTAATGCCGGGAACACGATCCCGATGAATACATTCCAAACGGAGATATGGACTGCCTTTGTGCAACTCCGGATCACTCAAGAGATTCATGGGATGCAGTTGACGGAAATAGTAGAGTCCACTCGCCGCTATGCAGACGAGTTGGCGCATCAAAGGGCATCAATAGATTTCCAAGAAATAATGCTAGCCTGACTATGCCAAAGATTCATGCTTGATCAAGGCATCAACGGAAGAGGCGGCTCGGACTTTAGTCCACAATAGGGAGTATTTCTTTCTTTTCTTTTATTTTCTTTTCTTTTGTTTTATTTATGTTCCTTTTACGTTTCTTTCTTTAGTTTATTTCTTTCTTGTTTTTTCTTTCCTTATTTTATTTTTGTGTGGGATGGATTCCCGATATACTTTATTGCTTTATATCAGCAGGATTGCTTCCCATATTTGTGTTTATTTTTGTTTTTCTTTTAGTCTAACCCCCACATTGAGGACAATTTGATTTAAAGTGTGGGGAGGTATTTTTGTTCTTTTAAGTTTTTATCTATTAGTCTCTTTCATTCTTTCAAGTTTTTTTCTTTATTAAAGTTTTTTCTGTTAGTCTCTTATTCCAAAAATTCCAAAAAAAATCAGAAAATTTAAAGATCCCAAAAATATTTTACTTTCTTTTCCTATAAAATCCAAAAATATTTTACTTTTATCGCCTTTGGTAGAGTATTAAATTTTAAAACTCTTTAGGTTTTTCGAAAAAGACATATTACTTAATTACTTTGAAAACCATATTTACTAAATTTCTTACATGATCAATGGTTTTTATGCACTTGTGAATGTTGTTTTAAGTAATAGAATCTTAGGAATCTTGGGTAATTAGCATTATGATAATAGTTTTTGAACTTTGCCTGCAATTTCATGATTTTTCTGTCTTTAAAAACAAAGAAGTTTAGTCTATGGTCCCGGAAATGATGGCCTTAGGCCTTCTTTGAACCGATTGTGTGTTTCTTATCATATATTCTTTATGAAATCAATCCCTAGTTCCCTTTTTGTGCCTTCATGCAAGGGTTATACTCTCTTCTATTCTTTGTTCTTTTAACATCACTACATAAAACCTCAATTCGTGAAGCTAAATGGTTTTTATATCTCTTTAGGCCGTTTTGAGTGTGGAAAATGAATAAGTGTTGGGGAAAAAGGGGTGAAGAAAGAAAGAAAGAAAAACCCTGTTCAAAAGAAAGGGATATTATGGATAATTTCATATGTTCGGTGCCTTTGGCTATTGAAAAGAAAGAAAAATGTGATGCTTGAAAAAAAAGAGAAAAAAGAGAAAAAGCCCAAGAAAAATGAAAAAAAATGGCAAAAAGAGAAGAAAAATTTGTGTTCTTATTTTATAGTAAAATCTTGAAAAAAAAATTCAAGCATCTATCTCTGTTATACCTTGTCAATTCTTGAAAATTCTTGAGAAAGTATGTTGTTAGATGGGATGCATCAAAGAAGAATGAAGTAAGTTATACAAGGGTAAGTGAGAAGAGTGAAAACGGTGGCTAGAAAGTGCTTCTTTTATTTCGTTATCTTTTCCTTTCGGTTGCATTAGTTCTATCTCTTTTTTTTTTTTTTTGGGTCTCCTTTTACCTTCGTTTGTAACCTACTTATATCTCTAGCCTAACATTACAAGCTAAAAATTCCTACCTAATCCGGGAATGACCTAAAGTAGAATTTAGAGTGGATAAATGAAAGAAAAAGTATGAATTGTGTGCATTGTCTTTGAGAATATTTCTTTTTGCTAATCACTTAACATTCCTCTTTTTCTGTGAAAAAGACATGAGTAAAATCACACACACACCTTTGATCAGTAATGAGTTTTAGTAACTTACGGTGGACTTAGTATTTTTCTCATTTGTCTATTTTTTTATTTATCTTTGGAGCTGGACTATGAAACACTTTATTGAAGTGATTTTATTTTTATTTTTAAAAGTTTTGTTTTTGATGAGTTTGTCATGATTTTCCGCTAACAATGCCTGTAATTTAGAATTTTATATGTTTATTTCAGCTTATGTCGTTTTCATGTTTTTTCTTTCTATAATAAGAGTTTTTAATTCCTCCGTTTTGCCTGTTTAGTTTGTATTGCTTGAGGGCAAGCAACAAATAAGTGTGGGGGTATTTGATAAGTGCATATTTGTCTATATGTTCTATATATTAATTTTATCATTTTCGGTGTTTTTAATATGTGAAAGTATAGATTTTAGCTTAATTCTCTTATTCCTGTCTTAGATGTCCTCCGAAAGTGAAAACGATGAAGGGAAACGAAAACGAGCAAAAATGGAGCAAAAACAACAAAAACGGAGTCGTCGGCAACAAATTCAACAACTTACTGTCGCCGATAGGTTTCAGCACAAAGGGAATCGACAAACAGAGACCTAGTGCAGACGGTAGGCCTCACCCTACCATCAACGGTAGGGTATGCTGAAAAGAGTTGGTTGAGTCCAAAACAAACTCGATTTCTTGTATTTAGTTCTTGTTTCAAATTGATTTTCTTGTATTTTTCACCTCTATATAAGGGGTCTTTTTGCAGCTATTGTAGACATACTTAGATGCTTAGATAGAATTAGATACTTATTAGTTAGGTTATATTAGATTAAACACTCTTTAAATTCTAGCTTTATACATTCAATAAATTAGTAAAGTTTCAAGATTTCTGCAATTTAGTTTCTTGTATTTAAGAATTGAAGACTTTGATTCAAGATTTCGATCTTCAACTTGGCAACTCGAAATGACGAGCTTGGAAGACGTTCGGGATTTCAATTGCAGATTTGATTTTTAATCCTAAGCTTTCTTTTCCTTTTCTTGTTATTGAATTTTATGTTTTATTTCAGTTTTATTATAATGAATAATGAGTAGTTCTTTTTGTTTGGATTGGGGTTGAACCCTAATTTTTATTATGAAATTCTTGGTTTGAAGTCTTGATTTTGATGTTTGTTTTAATTTATGTTGTTCTCCAATTGCATTTGTTTGTAATTTAATTGCCGCTATATTAGATTATTCGCAAGGTTGTTCGGAGTTGAAAAAGGAAGAATGATCTAGCGCAACCAATTGGGGGGGTTAAATGGGGCAATTGACTAGCGATACGATATTGCACTTTTAGGTCTTTTATATCACCTAAGTTTATTGCTCTTATAATTTGTTAGGGAGAAAAGAGATTTTCCTCTAATGGTTAGTGAGTAGGGTGGCTTTCGCCTAGAGATAGGGATTGCTCGATTTGAGTGATGACCCAACTTAATTAACTCAATATCGTTTTCATTAAAATTTTCCAATTGAATTAGTAACAAGAATTATGGGATTCCACCATCCAAACTCTTGTTTTTATTAATATTTTATAAACCGTTTTAGCTATTTGCTTTCTTTAATTATTTCAATAATAAGTTTTTTTCCTAACGACATCATCTTTCTATTAGACTAAACATTAGATCCACGATTAGTACTTGAACCTTCATCTGTCCTTAAGACATTTGACACTTGGGTTGAAACTCAAACTCTACTTTGTTAGGTCAGCTTGCCTTCCATTTTGGTAATTAGGAGCAGCATCTCATTTTATTCACATCAACTGCCCTTGTAAATTTCATGAATGTCAAATTAATCCTTTGTCAACCAATAACTCAATTCTTCCAATAAACTTTTTCGTAACCCCTGTTTAGGCTCTTGGATAATTGACTCTAGAGCTTCAAATCATATGACATGGAATTATGATTGTCTGTTTGATGTAATAAAAATTGCACCTCTGCTTGCAAGTTTGCCCAATGGCAAATTAAATTATGCAAAGAAAGTGGGAAATTTCAAGTTGGCACAAATCTAATTTTGGATAATGTTTTATACATCCCTCAATTTAAATGTCAATTAATTTCGATTTCTCAGCTGATGACGTCCAATCTTTACATTGTATTAATTGAAGAATTATCTATTTGTGCTATACATGACCGTTTCTCGAAGACCCTGATTTGAGTGGGCGTACTTCGGAATGGGCTGTACTTTAACCAGGATGTAGCACCGGTTAATAAGACGCAAGGAGGTGATTCTAGAGACTTGTGGCAAAAGAGGTTGAGGGCATCCCTCAGATTCTCTTCTCAATCTTTTGTCTAATATTTCTAGTTCTAAAACTCTTACTCCTTGTGATATTTGTTTTCGTGAAAAAAACAAACTAGAGAATCTTTTTCTAATTCTTCAAATAATGCATTTGTCATATTTACTTTGATTCAATGTAATGTCTAGAGATCCTATAAAGTCCCAGCACATAATAGGGATAAATATTATCTTATTATTTATTATGATTTTTCCCAAGCGATTTGGATATTTTTATTAATAAAAAAAAATAAAAACTACACTGCCACGTTTTTTAAGACTATTCAAAGTCAATTTCATACCTCCATTAAAATGTACGAATTGATACTGACTGTGAATTCCTTTGTCTAAAAAATTTCTTTCATGAAAATGAAGTAAATCATCAAACTACAATCCAGCAGAAAAAGTCAAGACATAAATATCGCCACATCGTCAACGTAGCTAGAGCTCTTCTTTTTCAAGCAAATCTCCTTGTTTCCTTTCAGGGTGAATATGTTCTTACTGCTGAATTTTTAATTAATCATACCCTTTCTTCTCTACATAATGGAAAATCCCGTTTTGAAATTCTTCATGGAAAATCCTCTTAGTACTCTCTCCTCCATTCTTTTGGTTGTCTCTATCATATTCATCAAACTATGACCAATAAATTTCATTCTAGAAGTCAAAATGTATTTTTATTGGTTATCTTCTTGTAACACGAGGGTGCCGTGTATAGGATCTCTGGTCCAATGAATTTATTACTTCTAGGGATGTTATATTTTTTTAGAATATTTTTCCCTACTGCAAAAACCCTTTGCTTGACACCTCTCATACATACAAGCCACTTAATCCTCAAACCCAAATTTTCCCCAGCCAAGAATATTCTTCTTCTAGCCCACACCCGTCAATTCCACCTTCCCATTCTCCTAGAAAAATCCCAACATCCACCCCTCCCAAAATACTCCTAAATTTACAACCCCTACCACGCCAATTCTTGACCTGCTCAATACTCCTGACGCGCGCCCCGTTGACCCACATCCCCCCTCACTTGCCAGGCAGCCCACTGCCGCGTGGATTTCCTCGGACTCTCAGCTCACTGCCGATGTGTCTTCCACCATTGGGCCAAGCCCTTCTTTTGCACAAACCAACTTGCCTGTAGTGGGTGGATCTTCGTCTCTCTAGCCCGCCTCTAGTGAATTGCACCTTGGCCCCTCTGATGCTCCAACCTTTGCGTCTGTCCCACGAAAACGAGAACGAGCAATCTCTCCCCTCATACAAAGTGACCAAACCTCCTGCAAAGCTTTCCAACTATATGTACTACTCTGTTCAAAATGCGGTCCATTCCCCTCAATCCACTCCAAAAACTTCAGGTACCTGCCTCTATCCTATACTTCTTATGATACATGTGTAAATTTTTCCTTTAATCATTAGAGTCTTTTGTCGGCACTTAACACTGACTCGATTTTCTGAAGCAGTCAAATATACCAAATGGTGCTTGGCCATGAAAGATGAAGTTGATACTCTTGAGAAAAACGGTACATGGCATCTTACTACTCCTACAAAACATGCTCTTGGGTATAAATGGGTTTATCTCATTAAATTAAAATATGATGGGACTGTTGAAAAATATAAGGCACGTCTGGTTATCCTTGGCAATACACAGGTCGAGGGGAGGATTTTACTAAAACCTTCGCACCAATGGCTTAACTTGTTATTGCCCGTACCCTTTTGGCAATGGCAGTGGACAAAGGGTGGTAACTTTATCAGATGGACGTAGAAATGCCTTTTTACATGGCGATCTTGTAGAAGAGGTTTACATGAAATTGCCACCTGATTTTCATTCCTCTCATTCATATCAAGTATGTTGTTTTCTGAAGTCCTTGCATGGCTTGAGAGCTCCTCTTTGTTTGTTTCCCAAGTTGTCTATGGCTTTGAAACAATGTGTTTTTTTTAATCCTATGCTAATTACTCTCGCTTCACATATTTCCCATGAAGTTTTTCTTTGTGTGCTTGTCTATATGAATGATATTACTGGCAATGTTTCCTCAACATCTGATAACTTGCTTTCATATGAAGGACTTGGGTTTTCTAAAATATTTTCTTGGCATCAAAGTTGCCAGAAATGCTTTTAGCCTCTATCTCAGTCAACGAAAATATACTATGGATATCATTTCTGAAATCGGTCTCTCTGGGACTAAACCTGTCTCTACTCCAATTGAATAGAATCATTTATTGGACAAGGATAAGGCCCCGCTCTCTTCTTCTCTTGATCAATAGTTTCACTTGATTGGTCGTCTCATTTATCTCACCATCACTCGACCTGAACTTGCTTACTCTGTGCATATTATGGTACAATTTATGCAAAAACCCGCCACAAGCATTTGAACCGCTCTCCTTGTTATTTGATATTTAAAATCTTGTCCGGGACAAGGCATTTTTCTCAGTTGCTCTAGTTCTCTCTCCTTGGCCGCCTACTGTGATGATGACTGTGCAAGTTGCATTATGTCTCGCCGTTCTCTCACTAGCTATTTTATTTTCCTCAGCAATTCTCCGATCTCCTGGAAAACTAAAAAAACACAGTTTCCCGATCCTACATTGAAGCAGAATATCACTCCATATTTGTAACTTGCTGTGAGTTAAATGGTGTAGACAATGAATTTTTAATTTATTTATTTAGTCAATGACTAAAATAAAATAAATATTTTTAGTCTTAGTTATTTAAATTAAATTAATAAAAGAGGTTTTTTGGGTTATGAAGATTTCATCATGCGAGTTGGGCCATCTAAATTGTGTCAGATTTGGAATTATTTAAATAATCTCTCAACTCATTTTAAATAAAACCTAAGAAATGCAAGTTCTATGCTATCGGGCCCAGTTAAATTGACTCCAAAGTTATTTTAAATTAAATCCATTAAATGATGGGTTAAATTCATTAGGTCTCCATCAAATAAGGAACTGGGTCAACTGAACACCGATGATAGGTCACTTGGTGGCCAAGCATCCCAAAGCCTCATCTCCGCCTATAAGTAAGGGTCTTCCCAAGGTTGAGAGGGGCATTCAGAATCATTCAGAAGAAGCATTCATAAGGCATCCAAGCTTCAGGCGGAGCTCTCCTTAGAGGCTCTCCAACAAAGGTCTTCTTTGAAGTTCTGGGATCCGAGATCAAGTTCTAAGCTCTCGAGTTCATTATTAAACATTGTTTAACTCAACATCAAGTTTTCAACCCACTGAGTTCATCATCAAAGTTCATCTGACTCAACATCAAGCTTACAAGCTGCCGAGTTAAAATGAAAAGTCATCTGACTAGACATCAAGCTTCCAAGCCATTGAATTTATAATTGAAGTTCATCCGATTTGAGATAAAGCTTTCATCCCTTGATTCACAAAGTTCATCTGATTCGAGATAAAGGTTTCAAGTCCTCGATTCACAATCAAAGTTCGTGCAATACAAGATCAAGCTTTCTAGCCCTCAATTCATAATTAAAGCTCGTCCAGTCTGAGATCAAGCTTTCCAAGCCCTCGAATCAATATTTTGCTGAAGAGAATAATCAGAGAATTATCCTACAAATTAGGAACTTCTCCCCAGATTTCATAACCACTCCAATATTAATCAATTATGATATTGTTGCTATATTTGTCTTGTCTTTTGTTTTATAGACTTGAGATTTTGATGTGTACAAATAGCTCAAGAAATTATTATCTAATCTTCGGGTTTCACACTTCTCTATGCTTCCTCTTTATTGTGATAGTTCGGCTGCCATCCATATCGCTGTCAATCCTGTCTATAATGAATGAACCAAAGATATTTGTCATTTTGTCCGTAACGAATATCAGGCCAACCGTATTTCTCTTACTCACATTCCATCTCAGCACAACTTGCAAATATTTTTACTAAAACTCTCAATTTCTCACAATTTCATGATTTGCTGCACAAGTTGAGTATTTGAAATCTCTATACTCTAACTTGAGGAATAGTATTAAAGATTGTCCATAATCTTGTATTTTCCTTATTCATTGTAATTAATTAGCTGAATTAGCTACTTTCCTTATAGACCTAGACTTTAGTATGTAAGTTAGCTATTTTATATAGTTTTCCATATTAGAAAACAAATTGTAAAAATTTATATTGAGGCCAAATTCGACCATGAGAAATCAGGAACAAGAATACAATGTTACTGTTTTCCGAAACTCTTTTCTACTTCTCTATTTCTTTTACACTTCTCTCGAAATAAAATATATATATATTTCTTTTCTCTTCCATCCAAAATTCTCAAATAAGATTTGAATAAATCATCTTATTTTTTTCTATACTCTCCTCTTCTCTTCTCTCAACTTCTCTTCTTTTCTTTTCTCTCCTAGGCTCTCAAACTAGGAGTGCAAGTCCTTTAAAATTTGAACTAAAGATATCTAATGGAGAAAATTTTTTACTACTTTTTCTAAAATTACACCCAAATTGAGAAACAAACATTTTCAAATTCAATCGAAATATTACAAATAAGTTAGGCATGGAGATTCCTCGAAACTACCATTCCTCTCTCACGGTCGAAATTAGTCTAGAGGTGGATTGGTTGGTCGTGTCATGCACTATATAAATCCAAGATTTCATTTATAAAAAGTATTTCTCAAGCCCTTTGAGCTTGGCCTATGGATCATAAAAACATATATAAGTCCATATCAAACCTTTGTTTTATAATACACAATTCAAATGTTTGTATAAAATTATGTGTCTAACCAAACACTATTGATGGAAATGGAACAAAAGGAGTATATAGAATGTCTATTTCAGGCGAATCTTGCCCTTGGCCTGGGCCATGGCCAGGTGGAATGGAACTACAGGAAGAAGCTCGAGAGAACAAAAGAAAAAAACATATAAAATCCGATAATTTGAAGGATAACGGATAGTACAATGTTAATCTATACGAATAATGTTATATTAAACACTCTGGACAAGTCTTATCTTTTAAAGATAAGGATCATATTTTAGGAATATTTCACATGTTAAATCTGAATTAGTCAGTCCCTCTTATTTAGATAACGGACATCTTTAATACATATAAAAAAAAAAAAGAAAAATATATAATAAATAAGGGATTCAAGTTTTACATCTCGGGAAAAAGTTGGAAAATCCCTACAGAAATGTGATTATCATTAATGAAGCTCACGTTTTAGTTATTTTCTTTAAATCTTCTAAATTTAAAAATTGGTGTACACAGACGCATGCATATCATCATGCTTCTTCTGAAAAATCAATTCCAATAGTAACAATACTTATTCTCCATATATATCACATCGTTTGTATGTGGACTGGACATGGAGATAATTCTCATGACCCGATAATTTTTGGACTTATATTAGTATTTGAAGGCTGGAAGATATTAAGCCTGAAGAGTGATGAACATTTTGTGAATAAGGTTTAATTTGGAAATTCACAGTGGAGATTATAATCAATAGTGTCATATCAATCCATAAAGTAGATTTTTATAATTAATCAAGTAACCCATTACAAACATACTTAATCTTACAAACATCCCCACAAGACTATTAGGCATGCCTTGTGTTAGAAAAGTATATATATTTCCTGTCCTTGGCCAGACCAAAACTCTCAAATTTTTTAAGTAGAAGAAGAGATATATATATTGGTGTAGATTACATAAATATCAAACAATAAAGCACAATCTTAATTAAAACGAAAATTTAAACTTTATAGAGGGCTGGCAACAACCTTCATATGCAGAGGAGTTGATGGTAGAAGACCACAGTCATGGACCAAAAAAATAACAACTTAAACATGCAATTTACATATTTCAACTAGAAGGAGTGTGTTCGAAATTATCCTATATAATGTAAGATTCTACTTAGATTTTATATCTTATTTTGGTATTAAATGATTAATAGTATTAGTAGCATTATTTAGTAGTAATTAATTAGAATTACTAGTTCTATTGTTATTTTGATTAGAAAGTCTTATATTAATTTGAACCATTATAATTTATTATAGCTTAATTTTCCCACGCCTTAAATTTCTGAACATCTTAACATCTGCTTTAACTATTAGAAATGAAGTATATTAAAACACCTTTTTCTTTTTTTTAGGAATATTAAGCACTTTTTCAGCACCTTAGTAAATGTTTTAACAATTGATCACCTTAGTTATATTGTGAGATACCGAGCATTGAAATGAAGCCTTAGTTATTGTATTCTCTAATTACTCAAAAGTTCTTCACAGGAAATATAATCCTATGAAATTGAAAATAAATAAATAAATAATTCATCAAACAAAAAAAAATTTTGATCACCCTTAAAAGTACACTATTGAACCCCTCAGAAAAAATACACTAATGAAATTATTCTATGTTCAATATGTCACACTACCCGTAGGTTTAAGGGGGCAATTTATAAGTATGGTAACACTTATGTCCTCTAGTTGACAACTGATCTTTACTATTCGGAAATAGATATTCCAATAATATTATAAATACGTATTTAATCTTATAACTTTCATACATTATACATTTATTCTATTTCAAATAAGAATATCATACAATAATAACACAATCGGACTCATGAAAAGCTTGGATGAATCACGTATTTTCATGTGAAGCAATTTGATTAGTGAGAATATATTAGAGATTAGAGATTGTAATAAAGTACTGATAACCATTATGATAATAGTAGTATCATCTTCTTTCAATTGTTTGTGACTCAATCAGCACATTTTATTTGGCTTTATCTTTAAACAATGGTCATTATGGATTTGCTAATCTCTTTCAACATATTTATGATTTAAGCTCAATAATTCTTCATCTAACCCAATTATATTCATATCATTGTCAGACAAATTAACATCTGATCTGAGCTCGATTTCCGTCACAAATGAAGCCTTATACTTTGGGATAATTTTCCTAATTTTTGGTTTTGGGTCGCTTTTGAATAGCGATATGTGCCTTGCAAAGTTAGTTGAAGACGTTTGGCCACTCATCAACTGAATCATATTTTGCTAAAAATTTCATGATTTTTTCTCTCTACGTGTCATTTAGTAACCAATGATATTACAGGAAAATTTTTTAACTCAAAACATACTTTTTGTCTTTGGCTATGATTTGTACACTTGGGTAGCAAATAATCAAGGAAGAAAAATGATTTGGAATTTTGAAGTAATCTACCCTTTCTTGTTGATTTCAACTACCATTATTTAGAAAAAATAAAATAAAATTGAACTATCATGTGTTTCTTTCTTAATCAATTTATAATTGTTTGTATTAAATATTTGGATTGGTTTTGAATTCAAAAAAAAAAAAAAAAAGTGATTTTTTCATTTTGAATTGTATAAAAATTGAATTGTTTGTGGGGAATATATTTAATATCCAAAAAAAAAGTGAAACAAAAAAATTGACTTGTGCGAAGAAAAGAAACCAAATAAGCTTTTTTCTTTTGTTTGGAGAAAAAAAAACTTATATTTTATTAAAATCAAATAAAATTGTGCGAGTTACCTCATCAGGGATGTATCTGGTCCATTAAAGAGTTACATCATAATCTAAATCTAGACAAACTCTACCTAAAACTAAAAGGCAAGTAGGCGCATGCCAACCCTTTTTACATGAGTGATATATGTAGATATACAATCAATCTTGTCCAGAAAGCCTGAGGTTAGAGCCCTAGCAAGCTTAGAGATGTCAACAGTGCAACCATCAGCTTTGTACATCCAGTGGCGATTCACTTTCAATCAACAACCTCTCTGAGTTAGATTTAGATGCTCTTCTGTCATGCTTAGAGCTTATAGGGCTATTTTGAGGATGCACTGAATATTTACTTTCATGTCTAATTTGTTACTCACATACCATATTAGCAAGGGTAGAAGTAAAAATAGTTGTTTCTTCCTTACCATAGGAGAATAAGATTGATTGAATCACGTGTTTGAAGCTTAGTATCGATATCTGAGCCAATTTGTTTCCTTATGATGGTAAAGCCAGACTTCTTTTAAAAGATGTAATCAAATAATTAGATAAAACATGTCTATCCTCATTTGCTAGTAAGTTACAATAAAATCTTCTCTTAAAGTCAGCTTTTCATGAGGTTTATCTCTATTGGGAGGATACCTAAAGTGATATTCCAAAAGAACATTTTGATTTTCTGTTGGAGTGGTAGATGGTGTAGCAAGTTTCAGAGTATGATCTCCGTTTCTTATATTTGAAATACTGTGGTTAGTTGTCGAATTGTGCAAGAAATATGTACCAACTTTGTACCCAAATTTTACTGTATTCCTCCCATTTGATGTAAAGTGTCATACCGATATGTCGTTCTAGTCAGGCAGGACGGAAAGGAGATGACTTGAATCTTTTCTCTTTTTTTTTTTTTTTTATAATTTGAAAAAAAAAAAAAAACTCCCTAATCCCTCATGCCCAAGATGGGGTGTTCTAACTATCTAACTGCTATCCTATCCCCATTATCCATAGAGTCCACAATATAGAAGCACTACACCTCGGAATCAATAATAGGCAGATTTTATTATAAATTACTCCCCTCTTTTTATTAAGTTCAAGACTAAAAGAATAGATCCAGCTCAGCACCATAATCTCTTTTGGTTCACACCTAAATGCCCTTAATAATATTTATGTTAGACAAGAAGTGAGAAAAAAACAAGACTTTTTCTTTAGTCGGATCAAATTAAAACGTTGGATCTGAAAGATAACAATTGCCTCATGGTAAAGAAATAGGTGTCTCACACAATCCTCACACCAGTAGCAGTGCTGACTATAGTCGATCCGACCAGATACTATTCTTAGGGCCTTCGGGCACTCTATCACGGTGATAGGCAGAAGCAGAAACTATATGAGCTAACCACTACACTAAATCTAATCCTTCCTTACCAATGTCACGAAATTTCAAACAGTGAATTTTACCAAATTTCTTTCTTAACATTTTTCCTTCAACTAGACAAATTGACCAGAAACCACATCCCACATCTAAGGGAAATAATAACAGCGCTGTTCTTGTTTCCAACCCACAAAAAGTACAAATCTTTAATTCTGTATCATCATTGGCTTTTTTCTTTTTTTTTTTATTAATAGCATCTTCATATTTGTAACTGATTCTTCATTGTGTTATCTACATACACAACTGTCAAGAGTTCCTCTTCTGCAGGTTAAGGTAGAGGGTTTCTTCTACATTAGAACAATGTCGATTCAGTCCATAGAGTCAAAGCAAAATGGTTAAATGGTTAGTTTAAAGGGAAGATGAACTATTGTTTCGTTTCTAGATTGACTGGGAAGTTTTCTTCTGGCTGCTTCTGCCACAAATAGTTGGCAGTTTCAATCCACTTTGGACTGACCAAAAACCTTTTCTCCCGTGTGGCCCAACGAGACTTTTTGGTTCCAGCATCCAAAGAGACTACATGTGTAACTGATGGGTCGATTTCTGTTGTGCATGTAGCTCCTAGCTGTTCTGCCATCTGCCACAGCTGATGATTTTCTGCTGGAAACTGCGTCGGGAAAACACGGCTAAACACAACCCTGCAACCCTTTAATACTTCTTTCTTCACAGTTTTCAGCACCTGCCATAATAATTAGATTTGAATTTCAAGTCAAACTCACTGATATATTTAAGAAAAAGAGCATCAAGGAATGGACAACATCATGAATGGAAAAAGGAAAAATGAGTGCTCAAGAGATAATTGCCAAACTAAATTTCCTCAAATATCCCAGATTCTGGGAGAAACGAAACAGCTTTAAAGCACAAAATGAGTACAGAGATACATGGCACATCCAACAATAATCATCAAGAGATGTAAAGTCAGCATCACTGATATTTTGGAAAACAAGCACTGGATATGGCATATATCTTGGATGCTTAAGGCAAAAATAAGTACTTGGATCAGACTATTACCAAAGAGAATTTCCCCCATACCCAAATTACAAGAGAAAGCTCAAGGGATAAAATTACGAATGCCGGGATACAACAAGGATACTAGAAGAGATGCAACCACCTACTGCGTATAGAAGACCTCAGTAGTTCAGCTATCCAACAAAAATACTAGATATGGTTTAAATTTAGTAGTTCTTTCAGAAATCAACCATCGTATGGATGAGGTTGAAATAATATAAACAGATCAAAATTGCACCGAAATCAAATGAACAAAAACATTGCCGAGCATAACTGATATCAACCATAATCTCAAACTCAGCCCTAGTTACATAAATTACCATCTCAAGTACATAAAAATTTAAGCACAACATTTTCATGCTCAGAGACACCACACACACCCCCACAAACCCCACCAAAAGGGGAAATAGGAAATTGCAGAAATGTGTCATCAGAAACAAAATGGCAGAAATTGGATATTAAAAGAATTCTTGGTATACCTGCCTCACATCCCGGTTTAGCAAACTCTCCTCGTGCGCCTGTAAAGAAAGACCCAAATTACAACTTTGAGAGACAAAAATGCAATGGAAACTCCAAAAACCACAGATATAAGACCTACAGAGTCGAAAAAGATACTGTGGATCTTTTGCAAAACTCTGAGAATGGTAGCAAGAGCTCCATCAGTCTCACTTTCATCGCTCCTTTCTTGAGAAAGTGATTTACAATTGAAACCAAATTGGCGGCAACTTGAAGCAAAGAAATGATATCTTTCCATTAAAATCAAATTCTCTTTGTGTTTTCCCCATACCTGGATCATTGAGCAACAAAATTATTAGATGTTAGCAAGTAGACAGATGATCTAGTAGTAAATTCCTTCATGTTCAAAAACCTAAAGGCCCTGATGGACAAAAAGCCAAAAATTCAGAAACCCAAAACGATTCAACAATTCCATTTCTGTCAAGGAGTAGAAGAGTGGCCACAGATCTGCAGGCCTTCTTTTAGACTACCACGACAAAGTAAAAAATAACTAATGTTATCATGAATTCTAGTCCTTAGAGAAAGTCCAAATCATTTATTTTGACTGTAAGAAAAATTGCGGAAGAGGACCTCATTAATGCTCGAGACTTTAACCTCCATCCTAATGAACCTCTAGCAGATGGAGAAGAAGGGGAAAATGAAGAACCTTAGAACAAGTGCGCAACACTGAGTTAATGAACTTCATGGAGCAAACAGAAATAATAATTAACTCATATTCATGGAAATACGACACCATGGACATTCTAGGCACCACTAGAAGGGCAGAAAGCTTTAACCATGTTGTCATAAAAATATATGTTAAAGATGAGAAAGTATGTGCAAGCATGTCCACCCTAAGTTTTGAAACAAATTCAACAATTCCCGGGGTGGGACAGCAAAGAGTCTACACAAGAGCCACCATAATATGATACAGCACCCTGTAAGTCCAAAGAAACCAATAAATGTGACATAAATCCATATCTAAGTTGCATCAAAGACACTCAAGTTTAAAAGAGTAATCAATATAGAGAGAAAATGACATCTAATTAGAAGTCAAACTCAATAAAATGTGAGTACTAGTTATGAATACCGATTCTGTGTCATCAAGGATTAGAACAGCACTTTCTTGGCCCAAAACGACATCAAGACCTTTTTGATGCCTTTGTGTGCAATCCCCTTGTGCAATCACTCTGGAATGGAAATACACATCTCCGGGATCAAGCAGCTTTGCCATTTCTATAGCATATGCACGTTCACCCATTGTATATATGTACATCTCAAATAACTTGCTTGCTTCTTTCAAAAAAGTATGCACAAAGGGCCTTAACTTGGTCATCATGTGCATGAAGTGTAGGTTATACAGGCTGCCCTTCAATGCATCTGATCATATGAAAATAACATACTGAGTTATCAGCAATCTAAATCAACAATACATAACCACACAACCAAAAACAGAAAAGGAAATCGAAAATAACTTGGGAAAGGAAGAGAAATATCAAAAAGGTAGACTGAAAAAATACTAGCCCCAGCATGATAATTGATATACAAGACAATGCGCTTTTGCAGCTATTAGTAACTAGATCTACACTTGAATAGAGAAAGGAGTGTAATTCTAGCTAGCAGGAAATTCACAAAGTCAAACTATCTGAAGCACTTGCCACAGAGAGGTCTACCAGGAATATGTCCACACCACCCTGGCCAGTAACATGAGATCTCTTCCCCCCGAATCTTTACGAACACAGGAAGGGTTCAACAAAAAGCTCATGCCAACACTAATCAGCACTGCAGACTATACGAGAAATAGTGATTTCCATTTTCACAACAGCCAATATCCAAGCTTTGATCAATAACTGATCCGATATATTCTGTTAGCTTGTGTGATTCTAATTTCTTATCATGACAGGATAACAAAATGCTGCAAGCTAAAAAAGAGGACCAATTATGACATTTATTAAATTAATTTTCTATTCCTTAGTGTGCCATAAAAATTCATAACTCAATAAGAAACTTGACCAAATATATCCAAGCTAACATATCTTAATATTAAACTGCAACTTTCTAAAACTATAAATTGAAGATATGGAACCAAGAAAATTTCACAATATCTATCATACCTGGAAGATTCTCTTGGGGACACCTTAGGTATCCTTCTTCCTCTGTAATATCTAAAAGCCGACTTGAATTAAGTAATGTGTGATCTAAATCAAGAACCAGGTAAAGCTTTTTATGACGAAACAGGTTCTTCAGATCTTTCTCACGTAATCGAGCAATCTCTTCATTAGCAAGCCTTAAATTCTGCAATTAAATTTCATATATCAAATTATTTCAAGATAAGAAGTCAGCATATCCACACAGAAGCTTAAATATTATATTCCGCTATATTAGCCGAACATGACTGATAATTTGATGACCGTCACAATCCAGAGAGATTACCACAGAACGGGGACCGCAAATCCTTAAACAACCAAGATTCTAAAAGAATTATGAAATGTAATTAATGGTACGCTGGCTTACCAGGTGAAAAGTTTAGAATGAAATTTGAAAGAAAGTGGACATACATAGAATGTATACAGTAGAATTGATCAGACGTTCAAATAGAAAGCCAAGCATGATTTTGGATAAACTCCACAACCATGAAACATTGGGGTATAAAATAAATAGCAGGAAGTACAAAACTTCAGAATTGCAACCTTATGTATGTAGCCAAATGCAACACCAGACTCATCATCCATCTTCTTTCCACACCGTATACATAAACCGCCTATGCAACCAGGATGTGGGCATTCGTCTTTCTCCAGAGACGCTACAGAACAGATGTGAAACAACTTGCCATGCATTAGAATTCAGTCAAAACAAAAAAAGTATTCCCTTCTTTTATTAATGTAATCGTATTTAAGCCACCTGATCCCTAGAACTAATCATATTATAGTGAGTGCATGCTACTCCAAGAGGGCTCACCGGGCATATAAGGTCATTTATATTATAGCATATGACCTGACTAAAATATATTATCATACTACTCAATAATATAGGGGGAGTTAACATAATATGAGCAGTGTATACTTGATAGCTATAATGGATCACCACCCGTCATGATACATTATATAGGTAATGGGGTAGGTATGTTGATAACTATTTTATAGTTGCCCACTCAGGTCAATACTGTATATTTCACTGCTATTATAGCTATACTTGTACAAGTGACTATATTATATATCCTACATGAAGTAATACTTATGTAGTCAGTCTATTATATGCATCTTATGTTAGGTTAACTCCTGATATACAGACATATTCCCTACAGTAATGATATTTATGTTTTCAGTGACCCTGTATGGCTAACTCCTTTGTCTTTGCCCTTTCTAACTACTATTTCTGGGTTGTGGAAGCAATCGTACTACTTATTCTTGATCACCCGATAAAGAAATTATTTGGTGGTGAAGACATGCTCTATACCACATAGACCAAGGATTTCATCTTTTGCTCCCAATGTAAAATATCAGACCAAAGTGTCCTTCGATTATTCCATATAATGGAAGCAAGATCTTTAGAATATTTATTTACATACATAAATTACCAACCCAGTTACAAGTTTTTAGCACAATAACACTCTGGCAATGCAGGAAAGATACCTCCTTAGAATTAATAGACAGACTAATTAATTAGATATGACTGTCATTATATAAGTGTAAGATGTTTTACTGTTACTGGAAAAATTAAGACACTTCATCACCCCTACATTCAATCCAGATCCACCTTGGATCACAATACTTAATGCACCGAAGATGCCGATTTAATAAGAGAATAGCACCTTTCAAACAAGTGAAACAATGTTTGCCAAAAGATATCATTTACAATCGCACTCGGTATTAGCAATATCTCCCAAAAATCATTTTGTACAGCCATTATGCTTAACTATTCATTCATAGATCAATGGATTAACTGTCTATTAGGACCTTGTTCACTTAGCATTTTACTTTTTGCCCTCCAACAAAGCACCACTTCTGGGGCTTCCAAAAAAGACTTCAACCTGACCCATGTATGCTTTAATCTAACATATCTTAATAGTGTTATCAAGGTGAAATAACATAAACTTACTTGCAAGTACCAAAAGGACTAAAACCCCAAAATAAAATTCCACTTAGAAAGAGAAAATTGTAAAAATTGGAAACAGTATTTGGAGCCAGTAGTGTATCTCAACTTCAAAACTCCAAAAACTAGTTATTAAGTGCTAGGAGCAAGTAGTATCCCACCCTTAACTAGAATTGATCCAGTTATTCAATCCTAAGCAGAACAAAGGATGTAAATCATAATTTAAACCCACAAATAAGCTTCCTACTGACTATGAGCCAAATCCATGGGATCCTAAAAATCCTGTCCAGTGAGGTCTATAATTACTTGTAACAACAACATACTCAAATAATTACCATACAATCAAATCAAGACAGAAATCTCCAAAGAGCTTTACTCATCTAACAAACCAAAAATGAAATTCCATGAGAAGTCCAATGTCATTACTGACTATAATATCTGAAAGTATCACCTGAAACTTCTGCCTCTTCTCCATCAGATGTTGGATTTTGTTGATGCCCTGTGCTTTCAAGAACTTCAACTTTACGTCTCTTAATCCTAATACGAGTAAAAGTTAAAAGAAAACAAAAACCCAAGGGAAACTTCGTTTTGGTATTTTAACTAGATACCTCTCAAGATCGGAGATATGAGCACTGTCATGACCACTGTCTTCATCCTCATCTACTTCATCTGCTTCTGGATCTGGTGACACATCAGATGCAGAGTCCAACTCGGCATCAAGCAGTGCTGCAAAGTCATCACCACTACTAGTACTTGAAGAAGGAACCGGTGAGTCCGCAGTTAGACTCATCTGTGGAGAGGGAGGAAAAGAAAGCACAAAGCTAAAATATCTTGAGCATCGTACGAGGATCTTAACTAATTGGTGTATGAAATATCAAATAAAATAGCAGCAGTTGCAAAAAAGCAAAAATCTACTGTTTCCGCGCAAGCAAAGCAGGAAATATTGCTCAGACATGGCAATTGGCATATAAAGTACACAAAAGCGACTAGCATATCATGTTGAACATTTCATAGGAAGAAGGTATGATACTCAAAAACAGAGCACACATAAAATGAAAACCAGAAAGAAAAATCAATCGAAATCCATCAATTATAATCTGTGACTACGCAGAAGAAGAAAATTCAATGCTAATTTCCTACAAAATTTCACAATTGAAGCCAGATAAAAGCATGTACTAGATGATACATGAACAAGCAGTAATCAGGGAAGCTCGACTACAATGTTTCTCAAAGATAGAACAAGAGGAAACAAGCACTCTGACAACGGAGCTATAGACGGGAGGGAGAAGGGAAATACAGCGGCAAAGATCAAAGAAGTGTGGCAGGTTTGTTGGTGTTGCATTTTATCCATTCAAAAAGATTTTTGTCATAAGTTTTCATCTCTTTGTAAGCCTTGAAATGTTTCCACACCCAAACTACCACAATGGGTCGCTTAGTTGCCCCAAGACAGGTTAGGAAGTAAACATTACAAAACCAATAATAACATAAATAAAATCTTCAGAAGGTTAAAGAATCACTAAATTTCAT
Organism: Catharanthus roseus; assembly: GCA_028651295.1. Classification (NCBI taxonomy): domain Eukaryota; kingdom Viridiplantae; phylum Streptophyta; class Magnoliopsida; order Gentianales; family Apocynaceae; genus Catharanthus; species Catharanthus roseus. The sequence continues at coordinate 22,616,420 of JAPQWS010000153.1, read as the reverse complement.
CCAAACTCACTAAAAGAACTTGAAAAATATATTATGCATCTATCTTTTGAGTCCAGTCCAAAACTAGCTCAAATGTTGAAAAGAGTCTGACAGAAAACAGAATCAATTGAAAGGAAACCAATAAGCAGATGGCTTAGAGTTGAAACAAGTTCTGCACCAATTAACCAGCAAAAGACCACCAACGTTTCAAGTAAAGTACTAGCAACAAAGTCCACCAAAATATCAGAAAAAATTCCGCCACAGTACCTGCATTCAACCAAAGCTGGCAGAGAGGAGACACGAAGACGAACTCCCTCAGAGATGCGAAGCTGAGAGAGAGACGCTGTGGTGACGAGCTGCTCGGGCAGAGAATGAAGAATGGGAAAGAGGAACCGCCAGACAAGGACGACCGCTGGCCAGGCGGCGAACGAAGAAGGAGCAGCGCGGCTGAGACTTGGAGGCAGACGCTTGATGCGGCGCCGGTACGGATGGAATAGCGTGGCTCAGGCAGAGGGTGATGGTCGGAAATGGCGTGGTGGTGGGGGCGAGAGAGACGGCGCAGCGGTTGAGCCTTGAGGGGGAGAGAAGAGAAAGTGAACGGGGATTATTTTTCTTATAAGTCCTTGTTTTTACCAATTTATCATTGGAATGGCCTTGTTTTGTAAGTTCCTTTCCAAACTGGTGCTTAAAAGTTTTTTTTTTGGAATAGATCTTCAAAATTTTAGGTCGATAAATTACGTGAAAAAAAAAAATACGTGTAAAAAAATTTAATTTTCAGTAAATTATTTTTTCTCTTTACCTTCTTTCTCTCTAATATCTCTTTACCATATGTATATTTCTCTTTACCTTCTAATTTAGGTCGACATTAACTTTGTATTTGCGCCATGTGATGGCGTCATTGACTTTATATTTGCACCATGTGATGGCGGCAAGCTCATGCTTATGTTTTTTTTAATGGAGGATAGTCATTTTGTTTGGTTTTTTAATTATTAATATTATTTATATTATTAAATTAATTATTTTCATATATTTTATATCATTATATCAATTTTTTATTTAATTTATATTGTTGTATTATCAACTAAACAAATTAAACACTAACATATATATATATATATATATTATAATATGAAATTAACTAAAAAATTAATATAATGATATAAAATAATTATAATTAATAATTAATAAAACTAAGAAAACGTACCAAAAGTTTGAAAATACATCATATGCACACTTGAGCCAAGCCCTGGCGCGAATAGAGGTATTCCCGTGACTCTCTCATTGTCAGCATGGGTCAAGTATACATATGGTATATTTTTAAATTTTTGGTGTGTTTTTTTGCGATTTTTATCTCAAAATTAATCGTATCTTGTAAATAATATTATATTCATTTTAACTTCAAAATTTTCAAATTTTGAAAATATCACCATATTTTTTGGGGGTCGATAAACCAAACTCGAGAATCTAAATGTATAACGTGAAAAAATTCATTATTTTCCATCCTCTTCCCTACTCTTTCTCTCTCTACAAATTTCTCTCTTACTTCTCTCTACTCTCTCTCTACTCTAAAACTATAATATTTAATATTGAACTTGTATTGGAGGTAGATATGCATCATTATGAAGAATTTGTGGAAGAAAATATGGATTTTGAGATAAGAAAAGCTCAAAAAAAATTTTTTCGGAACTGGGGCTCGGATTGCCTTGACCGACGAACCGAAGCTGAGCGGTTCGCCCATTCAAGCGGTCCATTCTACGACCATCGTGCAAATGAGCGACCTGCTCAGGTCCGACTCGCCAGCCTGGGCGACCCGAGCCGCTGAATTTTTTTAATTTTTTTAGTATATGAAATTTGTGTTTTTTTTTTAAATGTTAGTATATGATTTTATTTTCGTATTTTTTTTATATGTTAGTATATTAAATTTTTGCTTATTACGCTTTTTTTACAATTTTATTTTTAATATGAAATATGTTCATATTTTAATTGTTTCGTACTATATCGTAATAGAACGATGTAGATCTAAATACATTTGAAGAATTTTGGAACCGGAAGAATACATGAATCACAAACATTTATTTTCCACTGATTGAATCTTTAATTCGAAAGTAGAGTTGGTGAACTGGACAAAAGACACAGCTATGAAAGTGAACACGTTTTTTATTGTCACTCGGTATTTAAGTTCAATAACATCCAACCGCCGACCGTATATTACATTAGATTGCGAGCGTGGAGGTGCAAATAAATCGAGAACGAAGCCCGTAGTTGACGATGAAGAAGAAGTTCAAGTAAAAAGGCAAGGTCCTTACGGGACTAAAAAGTGTGGTTGTCCCTTCAAATTAAAAGGCAAACAAATAGCAATGTGTGAAAATTGGCAAGTATTCGTACACGATGGGAGGCACAACCATGCAATAGGTGTGCATACTTATAGTCACGCTCAGGCAGCAAAACTGACGGAGGAGCAACTGATACAGACTGAGCAATTAAAGAAGAGTCATGTGCCACCCCATAATATCTTACGATTTTTCTGGGATCAAAATGTAGGTTGTACTGTCAGGTATGTTCCATTAACTGTAACGCATCCTGGTTTTATGTTTAGGGTTTAAATTGAGGTTCTAATATTGTGATTTGCATATTTTTTGTAGTGCCAGAAAATATATAACGTCGTTGCGAAAATTAAGAAGAATAGGATGCATGGGCGAAACACGGTTGAAGAAGTTCTCTACCTAAGTGCTAAACGGGGTTACACGGTCTTTTATAGAAACTGTTAGGACAACAACGTGCTTAGTAACATTATCATTGCACACCCGACATCAATTGAAATGATGAGAACGTGGCCATATGTACTTATAATGGATACGACATATAAAACAAACAAGTAAGTTGTATTAAATTTTTTTACATTACTTGTACATTTAGGTGTTATTTGCAAATTGGCTGTTTAAAGTTATATTATAAATACAGTTTAGGATTAACCCTACATATTTAAGTTAATATTTGATGAATACTTGAATGAAATATGTCATATTTAATCGGTTTCGATTTAAGTTTACTGGGTTTTATGTTTAGTTTCTAAATAAGTTATCTACTTCATATGTTTTTTTTATAAAAGGTACAATATGCCACTGTTGGAAGTCGTAGGGATAACCTCGACTGGTAAGAATTTCATTGTGGCCACTACTTTTATGCGAAATGAGCAGGCTACGGCTTATAAATGAGTTCTTCAACAGATTAAGCATCTATACTTTTCAAATGTTATGTCAACAGAGAATCAAGAAGATGTTTGTATTCATGAGCCGAAGGTAATTATTACAGACAGGGAAAGCGGTTTAATGCCCGTGATCGGTGATGTGTTCAGTACAACGTGCCATATGCTATGTAGAAGGCACATCGATCAGAACGTATTGGCCAAATTAACTGAGTTAACAAAAGATGAAGAGGTTGCATCACGGTTTGTAAATAGGTCACGGAAGAAATTGTTTGATGAAATCAATGAGCAGGAATAAAATACTAAGGAAATTAGATTCTCTGAAGACGAAGTTCAAGAGCAGGCCAGAGTTCCTACACTATTTGTTCAACACTTGGTTGAATCCCTTTGCTCATAAATTCGTGAGATGTTGGACTAAGAGTGTAATGCATTTTGGGGTGGAGACCACCAACCGGGCTAAGAGTGAACACTCAGTGCTGAAGCTATGGCTTTTCAGTATGCCATGGTGATTTGGACATAGTGTTCCTTAATATTGACTCGCTTATTGAAGGTCAAATAGCCTATATTAATGTCTCACTAGAGTTTTCCAGGACTAAAGAAAAGTTTAATGGAAAGAGTAATCAGATACTGAGAATGGTAAGTAATAAAATCAGTCACTTGGCCTTGAAAAAGATATGGAATGAGATATCGAGAGCTACTAAGATATTTGATGATCCAAAAAATAAGTGCGGGCACTATATGAGGACATCACATGGCCTCGTTTGTTCTTGCGAGTTGATTACAGGTACGATCACACACTCCCTATCCAGTTGGTTGATATTGAGGCCTTTTGGAAGACACTAGAAATTGGCAGTTGTCATCCTTCAGACTGGTAGCAGGACATGGATTCTGAGATGCATTCTCTCACCGACCTCTTACATCAGATAAGTACAGGATCCACATCCAAAGTTAGAGAGATGCGTTGTCTTGTGAAAGGAGTATTGAGTACGGTTTTGCCTGAAGATCTGGGTATGACATTGACATCACCTCCCGAGGTAGCAGTCACTAAAGAGCGGAAGAAGACGAACTCAACAAAAAGAGACAAGTCACGTTGGGAGCACGTATAAATTGCTCATCGAAAATACAAAAGTCAAGCGGATCTAGTTCTGGTTCTGGCTCTGGATCTGGTTCAGGTTCAGGTTCGGGATCCCGTGGGTGGGAGAGGGAGACCACCACGAACTCCTAGGGGAAGGGGCAGAGGGTGCACCCGTGGACAAAATAGTTTATCTTCTATTGTAGATCCATCTCCGTGTTCCACATTCCTTTATACAAATGCTTTCCTTGCTTTCATTTATCATTTCATTAGTAATTGGAAGAACGTGGTTGTTGATGGAAGTTGTGGTTATCGCGTTGTGGCAGATTTTGTATTCGGTGATAAACATTAATGGCCAAAGGTTCATAGACGAATGCTTTATGAATTGGAGCATGCGACAGACATGTATCTTTCATTATTGGGTTCAGCAGAACGTGTTCTTGAGCTCGTTCATAAGACACAGTGGCAGGATGGACCTGTGCTGTTAGAGCATTGGTTGAAACACCTGATTCGCTTTATGTCATAGGAAATGCATTCAATTTGTGTGTGGTACTAATTGCACAGCTTGGTTCTACGGCTGTGTTACGTTTGTATTCATATTCGGATCGTCCAGGAGGTACATTAGTTATTGGTCTCTTGACAGAACAACAACACTTCATTCAAGTAAGTGTTGAATATGAATAGGGTTTTTACGTTGTTCTGTATTATATTTTGTTTGAGTTTATGATTTTACTAACATTTACATTTTTCTCCTTGTTTAACAGAGCTAAATATGCATGATGAGTGTCCCATACCTCCTTTATACGTTCAATGGATTTATCATCGTAGCGAACAAGTCAGGAATTCGGCAGATTCTTTTTATGAGAGGATTGAAGATTGGAACGCGAGGAGGGTTAGATATAGAAATTAAATAGGATTTATTTTTTGATTAAAAAAATTATATATACGAACGTTTTATGGTTCATTATCTTTATATTTAATTTGTTTTTAGTTTAGGGTGCTTTATATTTTTTCTATTACAATTGTAAAAATATTGAATGCATAAAAAAAAAATTCCATCAACCAAGTAACAACAACACTACAAAACGCGATAACTACACTACAAAATAAGTCATACACTACAAAATACGTCGTACACTACAACCAATCAAAACCCTAAAACAACAAACTAACGTTGAGGCTGATTATACTTCTTGATCATGTCAGAAATCCTACAAATCTTTGTTGCATCATCAATATCATTTCGGTCCACCTCACGATATATCATATCCACTACAACATGCAGTGTAATGGGAGTTGCCGTTGGCAATTGTATGCCGCGGGGGAGCCTTTCCGGATTTTGAATCCTTGGATGAGTTCTGGGGAGAAACCAAGGCATGTAATCATCTGTGCACCAAGATGGCGGTAGAACAGAGACACTGGTCCATATAGACATAAGCAGATGAGACGGTGCCTCCAGCCACAATGCCCCTATAAACACATTCTTGACCATGTACCCCTATTATTTGCTGGCCTCCAGTGCTCCATAGGACAAATAGGATGAGCTGGAATACATTGAACCCACCCAAACTATCTGACAACCCTATCGAGCATATAGGGCGCAACACAATCAAAGTATGCAATCATCCCATGCCATGTAGAAACCCATACATCAGTAATCTCATCGGATATGTACGGAGTCCACCTGACCTTGTCAGCAGTCATCATGTCTAAACGAACACGTAAGTCGATTAATTTGTGCTATGTATTGTGTCCCAACATTGCAAACCTCTGGATGTACGGTTTGCACAACTTCGCTCCCGGTCTCATCGCTGGTGCAAATATAGAAAAATACGGGTGTATCCAAGCCTTAAAAAAATTTTTTTTTTAAATCTACAACCCTATCATTAGACAAAAGTAAACGTTGATAACTGTAAACAATAATTAAACAGAATGAAGATTATAGTGATATTACCTCAAGCAGCAACCAGACAACTCCTTCGCATCAACACGAGAGGCCTGCCCTAAATTTCGGTACAAGTAGATAAGTATAGCAACACATCATGCAAATCCACCAATTGAACGAACATTCTTCATGAGCGGCCACAGCTTCCCAGGGACAATATTTCCACTCTTGTCAGTGAAGAGGAAATTGCTAAGTAATACAGAACGTAAAAACGGCCTTCTGCTCCGTAGACAGTCCACTACCAGGTGATTCTGCAACTAACGCCAAGTCCTGACCATTTATGTTGATATTAGAGTAGGAGATATCGAGGTTGCTCTGGATAACTACAATCAACTGCTCCCGAAAATAATGATGGTCGACAATGTTACCGTAAGAAGATATGCCTAGAATCAACTCAACGTCATGCAATGTAACTGTCATCTCTCCCCAGGGCATGTGGAAACTATTGGTGTCTAGCTGCCACCTCTCCACAAAAGTAGATAGCAAGGAGAAGTTCGGATGCTGGAACATGCAGGACCTCAAATGTGATAGTCCTGTCTCCTCTGCCAATTGTACAACTGCAAGATCACTAGGAGTCCAACCGGTCAGGGATATGTAGCGGGACCTCAACTTCAAAATGTCTCTCTCCTGCATTTTAAACAAATAAAAAAAATAATGTAAACACCAAAAATAAAAATAAATATTCAAATCTATAATCAGAAATAAAAAATTAATAAAATATTCAAATTACCCGTCCATGCTATATACTACTAGCGATATGACCACTATACAAAAGGACAAGGACTGGATCCTGTGGACCTCAATCAGCTGGATCTGTCTGCTCCTAACCGTCATTCTTTGCTTTCTTCCTCTGCGTAGGGTTTGTAGGAGAACGCGACTTCTTGGGTTTTTCTTGTCGCGACCCAGCAATCTTACTCATCACTGACATAAAACTGTCAGTCAACCCTTTCCCCTTATCCGGAGTAGGTCGATGACCGAACGATTAAGCATGAGCCACAGGAACAGACTCGTCATCATCACCATCACCATCGCTATCATCATTATCATCATCTCCACCATTATCCTCAAGCTCATCCTTATCATCTTCACTGCCATGAATGCGGAGGGAACCAACCCTGACGGCCTCCTCAGACCGGGTCCTTTCACCATCCCCGGATGTACCAGAATCCCTACCTAACCTAGCATCAGATAAGGGATTGCCACAATCAGTGGCTCCATAGTCAGCGTTGCTGTACGATGAGTCCACCAGACGGATGCTACAAGCTGCTCGAAAAACTGGGTACCTAACTGCAACCCTGGACCACTAACCTCATTTAATGGAATTTGAATTTTAGATAAAAAAACTCTAGCCGATCATGGCCAGGCATACAGAGAGGCAGAGAGGGAGCATTTGCATATGGATCATATGATGTAAGTGGTGGATGAGAATAAACATAATGATCATAGGGTATGGGGGTGTACGGATGGTGTGATGTGGTAGGAGGACGGATCCTAAACGGTATAGGAGGTGGCTTGTTGGAAGACCTCGATACACCAGGGTCATAATATATCCCCAGTCCAAGAGGTGCAGGGTGGACTGTATTTTTGAGGTACTGGGGCGTCCCCTCACGCCACGGGATGATGCAGTAACTGCATGACCTTCAACCCGACCGGTCCTGTCTGTCACAGGACCTAAATCATCATCACCCCTACGTGCTCCGGCCCTAACTATCTAAACAAATTATCAAACATTTTCCTCAATGACATTACATCATATTTGTCTAATTCATCTCTTATATTATTTAAATCTTTTTTATACGATACAAGTAATGCATTTTTCTTCATCTTTATATTATTAAGTTAAAGTCGTGCATTAAGCTAAATTGATTATAGTTATATTTATTACCTCATTTCAACACTTCACACTTTTTTATTAGATTGTGTCAACCCTAAACACATAAAATCTTTCAATATATAACCTGAAAAACCCTAAACCCTAATTTATGCAATTTGCTTATGACATTTGTTTATAAAGTCGTATTATTCATATAAATCCTAAACCCTAAACTCTAAATAAATAAAATTATGCAATCAGTCAAATCCATAGGGCACCCTAATAAAATAAACAAATTAAAGAACATAATATAACATCTAAATTAAACAAATAAACATAAACGTAATAATAATTTTTAAAAAAATAACATAATCATTAATTATAATAACATAATCATAAACAAATCCTACAAAAAACTAACCAAATTAAATAACATAATCTAAACTATAAATTAAATAAATAAACATAAACGTAATCATAACTTTAAAAAAATAATATAATCATTAATTATAATAACATAATCATAAACAAATGTAAAAAAAAAAAAGAAAAAAACAAATTAAAGAACATAATATAGACTCCAAATTAAACAAATAAACATAAACGTAACCATAATTTTAAAAAAAATTAACATCATCATTAATTATAACAACATAATCATAAACAAATGTTAAAAAAATGAAAAAAATTAAACAACTTAAATAACATAATATAAACTCTAATATAAACGAAATCATAACTTAAAAAAAATAACATAATCTTAAAAAAAAGAAAAAAAGGCAGAACCAGTCCGACCGCGTGAATTGACGACTGCAAAAGAACGGGATCGCTGGACCAGGCGGTTGGTTACCAGCCCAGAAGCCGGACCCAGCAGTCAGCCTACAAGCCCGGTCGCTGGACTAGGCGACCCGCAACAAATCCGGTTGCCGTCCAAGTGACCCGACGTACTTCCGCCAGAAAAAAGTCATTTTTTCAATCCAACAGTTATTTTCAAATTTTTAACCGCTAAAAATATAAATAAATAAGTAAGATCGAGGTACTAATTTTTTTTCAGATTACGGTCGAATCTTCCAAAATAAGTAAGATCGAAGTACTAACTACAATAGATTAAGACACGAAATTTGAAGAGATTTATTAATTTAATATAATATACTATATTTATACATACTGAATAATCTATAATATATGGGTTGCAAAAAATTTCTATAATATATAGATTTGAAGATGATAGACCTTCTAGATATCTCAGATATTTTATTCTATAAAAATTATCATGGATACAACAAATTTGTTCATCAGTTTTTCTATGTTGCAAATTAGAATCTTGAGTTTTCTCATCAATTTAGAACTATTCTAAGATTTTATTGTCATTCCAAACAGTTTGAACCATTCAATTTAATAACATGGACCGGATCAGGCACACTAATAATATGATTATTAATTTTTCGACAATAATAAATAAAGATAAAATAAATAAAATTCATGCAATAAACAACAAAAAGAAAGGGCTGTATCACATCGAGATGTCGATTCGTTTTCCGCCCCCAATGAGATGGGGAATTTTGAACCCCCTATTTATACATATATGGATTTTGTATATAATTTTACTCCTATTATTTTATTTGATTAAAAAGTTATCACATAATTTCTAGCGAGGTAGGCTCCCACTAATTATTTTGACCTTAAGGAATTTTCAACAAATAAAAAATAACTTTGCAGAGTGGCTAGTATTTATCAATTACAACTATTGCAATTGCAAAATCATTCGGTTACCAAGTCTTGGCAAACACATCAAATGTGTCAGCTAAAGGATAAATTTTGAGAAGTTGTGTTAATAAAAAAAGAATTAACTTCAAATTTAAATCACATCTAAAAAATAAAAAATCTTTAATTTTAAATCATATCTAAATTTAGAATTATACTAGTCATAAAAGAAATTATTTTTCAAAAGAAAAACATGTACGATTTTTTTCCGATTCCTAACAATGACCGTTTGATTATATAACCGGTTATGTAAACAACTATAATTCCATTGGGATTTGGTATTTACTAAAGACGAACGATACTAAAACTGATTAGTTTTGGTAAAAGAGTTTTACCGACAGAAAAATCGATACCAATGCAGAATGTTTTATTTCATTATCTTTGTATTGTAATCAATTTTTATGTTAATATGTTTTGGAATTCATGTACTCTCGTTTGGACTTTGTTATTTCTTGTAATTATTTGTGTACTTTCATTTAAATTTTGTTGTTTAAACATTTAGGTGTAATATGTGACTTTTTTAGATTTTTGTGATATTTCTAGAATTAATTTTGATTTTAAAAATAAAAATTTTAATTTTTTAATAGGTAACCGATTCGATATTGGTTAGTGATTATTGAATGATCTCGATATTGGTAACAAAAAAAATTGTAACGCCCCACTCGGGGTCTAACGTAGTAAAATATAAGAATTTATGGTGCGCGTTTTTTAACAATTTAAAATACTCGGTAATCTCATATAAAGTTTAAAGTGGTGGTTTTTTTTATAGAAGGATTTTTATCTTTTATCATTAATATTATTATTAATATTCATTAGATTATTATGGTTTGGAAACAAAAAAAAAAAAACTGCCACTTATCTTGAGAAGGGCGCCACTTAGAGTGTTGCATGCATATGTAAGGGAAATATATATATATATATATATATATGTGTGTGTGTATTAAAAGGAGAAAAAGGCTGATGCCTTCAAATCTCCTCCCCTCCTTTCAGTTTCCAGCAGAGGTAATCTTCCTTTATTTTTTTTTTCTTTTGTTTCTTTTTTTGGGTTTTGTTAGTTTTGTATTTATTTATTTTTTTTTGTGTTCCTCTTTTAGTTATTTTGGTATTTGTATAATTTTGGTATGATGTAGTGTAGAGATTTCTTGAAGTTCTACTAATTATGTGTGTTAGCTAATATATATATATATATATATTTATTTATAAGTTTTGTTTTTAAGCTAGGAATTAGAGTTAGTTTTTTTTCATCTATTTATTTCGTTAGTTTTGTTTTAATTCATTTTTCTCATCTTTGATCATAGGTTGTAGAGTTTGATATTAGATTCTTGAGATGGGATATTTAGGGTATAATTTGGTTAAAATTTAATTAATTTTTGTTTTGGATTCTCTTATCTAATTTTATAAAAAAATTTATTTATTTAATTTCCTTGGTATGATTCTCTTATCTAAAATGATTCTAGTATACACAATTTTTGGTAAATGATTTTAATGCATTATACATATATATATTTAGTATATATAATTTTTGTATATATAGTTTATATATTTACGGTATACATAATTGTTGTGAATAATTTTAGTATATATAGTTGGTATATATATTTACAATATATGGGATTTTTAAAATAATTTTTAGTATATAAAGTCTTATATATATATATATATTTTAGTACATAACTTTGTATATATTTTTATGTACATAACTTTTGTAAATAATTTTAGTATTCACAATCTTTTTACAATCTTTTTACGTATCTTTTTTAGTGTAAATGGTCTTGGCAAATGATTCTTACATTTATGGTTATATATATATATATATAATTCTAGTATGCTTAACTTTTTTAACTAATTTTGGTATATATATATATATAATTTTAGTATCACTAGTGAGTTTGTATTATTTTTTAGTATAGATGGGATAAGAAGTTTAGGCTCTTAGGATTAGTATATGTATAGAAATATCCCAGGTTCATAGGGAGATATGTTTCTTTTTTTATTTTCGGTAGCAAATAAAAATATTAGGATTTATAATTAAGTGTTTTGTTGGTATCCTGCTTGTAGGATTAGAGCACTAGATCTGCATCCAGGTGAGTCCACGAACCCTATTTTCTAATATTATTTTCAAATATTATGAGCCTTGTAAAATGTGTTTCCTAAGTCTGTTATAAAATATTTACTACATTCAGCATGTTACAATTTAGCATATTTTTTGGAGATGTTCTCCATAAAGTGTTACCTATTTCTTAGAAAATGCATAGAGTGGTGCTCCATATAAGCGTTGTCTTATCAAATCGGTTTATAGTTATTATAAAACAGAATTTGGTTGCACACAAGTTTTCTGTAAATATTTATATGTTGGAAAATGCCCTTGTCTTGAAAAACTACACTATTTTGGCATGCATGAGTATAATCTGGCATAATTGTGTGAATATGGCATAAGCATGTGGGGACTGGCGGATAAAGGATTTCTTTTGGTTGAAAGTATTTATGACCTGATTATGTTTCGATGGCCCGGGCAAATGGCTTTTCTATTATAAACACCTATGAAAACCCCATTCCGACCAAGGTTACAATTCTGGTTATGATCATGTGTACGGAAGCGTCAGAGAATTACACTGTACATGACTAGTCCTCTGTACGAGGGCCTTTTTCGATGGCATAGACGTTTTAGACTCGGTAGAGTGGATCCACTTGAAGAGGGGGCTAGTACCGTGAAGGGTGTGACCTATCGGTCTACGTGGACACCGCATCACTCTTCGGTGGGATAGCCCCCTTGTAGAGAGCCAAGAGGAGTTTGAAACTAAGGTTGGTCCCAGGGCAGACCTGGCAGGTGCCACAAGAATCTGTAGCCTGTTTTGACTAGTGATATGGTAGTGCGGTTGTTTGGTAATCGAGCGCTCGTATGGTGTTTGGCTGGTGTTGACTACGAGATTGTCCGTGGAGCCCAACTGTAGCATTGCATGTTTCTTTGAATTCGGGTATAGAAGTTGTGCTGATGTGCTTTGATTCGCTCAGACTTTCCAACTGCGCTCGAAACTCTCATGTCAGTTCAAGCATCACTATTTTTAAAACAATAGAAGAAAATGTTTTTGTGAGACTGCATCATCATTATTTTTATGAGACTGCATCATTATCAAACTTCCCAATTGCATGAACTATTTGTGTGAGACTGCATCATCATTGTTTCAAAGAAATCACTAAGATGTACACACACGTGGACTCACTAAGCGTTCGCACTCACATTTTTCATATCATGTTTTCTCCTCAAATTAACTCAGGATAGACAGAGGCACGGTAAGCCGCTGAAGTTTTAGGCATGGAGTTTTGGAGCAAATTTCCCGGGAAGGACATGTATTTATGTTTTGGTTTTTTTCTTAGACTCGAGCCAGTTGTAAAGTTTTTCTTTTTATTTTGTCATGAGGTTTTGTTGATGTAAGATGCTTTTACTTTTGTATTAAAACGACCATAAGAAGTTTTCTTAAACCTCGTGTTTTTTAGCGTACTATTAGTACTTAGTTTACTTAGTTTTTTTTTCCGCTGTGTATTATATATATATTTACTTCTAAGTGTTGTCCGGGGTTTGTCTCTCATTTTGAAACTTATAGTTTAGTGTCGAGAGGCATGCAGATAACCTACTCAGCCGCAGTTGACCTAGTGGCAGGGTTGAGGGTATCACAAAAGTTACTGATTAATAAATGGTATGGATTAGTTAGAACAGAAAAAAAGGAAATAAGATAAAGAGTAAGGTCCAATCATACTACTTCAACTATATGCTTAACACATCTTCATCATAGAAATAAAAATTTCAAGAATTGCTTAATTAAATAACATAAATAACGTGCCCAATAAAAGAGTCAAGCTCTCCTTATTTGATTGGCGAGTTACCCATTCAGTGATTTTGGAACTGGACATTCTCAAAATGGGTACTATCGGATCGGGTAAATTCAATAGTAGACGCTTGTTGTCATTCCAGTCTTCCTTCTCCTTTCAGGGCCGATCCAAAAGAGAAGAGAGTCCAGTACTTCTTGGTCATGAATATCTATACTGGTTGTTCGCTTTTCACGAATTCTTGTTTAGGCAGTTCATACCATCCATATATAATGTTTTGGTTTACAATTTCAATTCTTTCGTGTTTCAGCAGTAACATATTGTTCTATGGAGTTAAGGTCTAAAATATGAAAGAAACAAGCGTTTTCACGACTCTACCACCCATTAACTTAATCCCTCTTTCATGGCCACATATCTTCCGGTTAAGGAATGGGAAATCTTTCTCCCATTACATGAATCCAATTTTTATTTCATCCGAGAAAAACCACGATAACGATACCGATTAATTAATCGATTATGGTACCCATCCCATTCCTACCCATTGGCAAACCTGAGAATTTTCCAACTTTGATATGTGATTTGGCTATAAATCTTAATGAATCAAATTCGTTGATTTTTGTAAATTCTAAATCTAAAAGTCAATTGTGGAAATGGAAGGCAGCGGAAAATTAGAGATTTTTTATTTATTTATATCGAATTGAACCCTTTCAATTCCAAAATAGTAGATACAACACCAAAAATATCAACAACTTGAAACCATCATCGGACACTCTTTTCAAATTAATTTAAAAAATTAGTTTCTTTCAATCAAATTTGTTTATGAAAAACTTTCATGCCATTGAATCCGCACATCTAAGCATGCAGTAGCCGGAGATTTAAACAGAGACAATCTCTGTTTGTGTGAACAAAAAGATGTAAAGGAGTAGCTCCATCTAACGACAGGCACAGTAAAGAAAAGAAACAAAACCTTCGAAACTTTATCTTACAAACATCAGTGCAATTAATTCCCCCAAACTAAAGTTCGCACAAAATTGTTTCTCAAACAAGTCTTGCACCGTGTAATGTTAACGGCGTAGCCGCTGAAGATTATTATTATCTTTTTGGTAATTGAATTAATATCATATATCAACTTTACCCCACAATTGATATCATATATCATCTATGAAGTTATTTTTATTTTAATTTTTTTTTTTAAATCGCACAAACCAACGAGGTCCGCCACCGGCAAAGGGATTTTTTCCCGAAACAATTTTCAATCTAAAAAAAAAAAAAAAAAATTCTCAATATATTATACATATGAACAATTCATATTCATGATAATTAAAAATCACCACGGTAAACAATAAAATTTTAATTTATTTATTTAATTAAGAATTAAAATAAAATCAATATCTTTTTCGTATTGATAATTTAAATTAAATTAATAAAAATAGTCTTTTAAGTCATGAAGATCGGATCATTCGAGTTGGGTTATGAAGATTGGATCATTTGAGTTTGGACACTTAAATTGGGTCGAATTTAGAATTATTTAAATTATCTCAAAACCTACTTTAAGTAAAGTTCAATACAACAATAGCTATGTCTTTGGGCCTCAATTAAATTTAGCTCAAAGTCATTTTAAATTAAATCCATTTAATGATGGGTTAAACTCATTGGGCCTTATCAAATAAGGAAATGGATCGACCCAACACCAATGATGGGTCGCCTAGTAGCCAAGTAACCAATGCCCTATTTCCGCCTATAAATAAGGGTCTTTCCAAGGTTGAGAGATCATTCAGAAGACACTCAAGCTCGAGGCAAGTGAAAAACTCTCCAGAAGCTCTTCCGAAAAACTCTACAACAAAGGTCCTCCTCAAAGTTCAAGCATTTTCTTGCAGTGTTCCACACATTCTTTCTCCCAAAGATCGAAGAAAGCTCCAGCGGCTGTAATCCATCAATCATCCTCAAAATCCGTTAAATTTGAGAAGAAGCTTCCAAGTCCTCAAGTCAATGCTTTGCTGAAGAGAATAATCTGAGGATTCTCCTGCATACCAAGGAATTCTCTAGAGATTTTCTAATTACCACCATATCTTAAATCAAATCACATTATTTGCTATTTGTCTTGTGTCCGATTTTTAGACTTAAGATTTTGCTGCATACAAATTTTGGCATGCTCAGTAGGGCAATCTCTGCTTCCCATCTCTTCTCTTCAAAACTCAAGCCGATCAAACTTCAAGCATCAAATACCAATGGCACCTAAGAAAGATTTGTTTCAAGGCTGCTGCTGCCAAGGAAACTGTCACTACTTCCGCCACAACTTCAAGTGTTGGGATGATGACGAGAAGCAAAGTAATGTCACTTTCTCAAAAGGAAGTCCAAAATACATTGGCTACTCCAAAGACATCATCCTTTACAAAGCAAGATGATGAATCCTCAACTACTGGCTCTGATAATCAAGTTCATTATGAGAATACAATGTATGAATCTTCGATGGTTGAAGATTCAACTGCTTCATCAGTATCACCAGTTATGATGACTAAAACGTTTAGAACCGAAGAACAACTGCAAATCTCACAAGATAGTTGAAAGCTTATCAAAGCGTACCCAAGAGCAAGAGTATTCTATCGCACAACTGATGAATCGCCTGGAGAAAAGTGGCAAGACAAGTCAAGCTCCACTCAAGAAGCTGGAAGATCAAGAAGAAGTGGTCAACTCCAAGAAAGACCATGATATCTAATCATCTACCGATGTTTGATACTCTTCGACCAATTGAAAGATTTCATCAATATTGCCATCAATGAGAAATATAAGGAGGGAACCAAGTCGATCGACACTTATACTAAGCCCTATTCCCAAAGAATTGATAGCATGAGAAACTTGTTGGTTATTAACCACCAAAGTTTCAACAATTTGATGGGAAAGGGAATCCAAAGTAACATGTGGCTCATTTTGTGGAAACTTGTAACAATGCTGGTACCTATGGAGATCTTCTAGTGAAACAGTTTGTACGATCTCTGAGGGATAATGCTTTTTACTGGTACACAAATTTGGAGCTGGATCTATTAATAGTTGGGGACAACCTGAACAAGAGTTTCTATATCGCTTCTACAACATCCATCGAATTGTTAGCATGGTGGAATTGACTAATTCCCGCGAATGGAAGGAAGAATATGTGATTGATTACATCAATAGGTGAAGGAATTTGAACTTGAATTGCAAGATTGTTTGAGCGAATTGTCTACTATAGAGATGTATATTCAAGGCATGCATTGGGGACTTCGATACATCCTCCAAGGAATAATGCCTAGAACATTTGATGAACTAGCAACTTGTGCGCATGACATGGAATTAAGTATAACAAAAAATGGAGAAAAGGCACCTGTGCAGGATTTGAACAAAGGAAAAGAAAAGCAAGACTTCAAGAAACAAAGTAAGTCTTCTTCTAAGAATGAGACAAAAGAGTTAATGGCCAAAAATGCTATCCAGGAAGATCGATCCTCCTCAGGAGCGAAGGAAAAAGACCTTGGAAGAAATAAAGGTCAAATAATATCCCTTCTTTGATTCCAACGTCTCTTCAATGTTTGATGAACTTATAGCTGCTGATGCTATATAATTGCCAGACATAAAATGACCAAGCGAGATCGGATGCAAGGATGATCTAAACTACTGCAAGTATCATCACATAATTGGTCATCCTATCAAGAAGTACTTTATATTCAAGGATCTAGTAATGCGGCTAGCTTGCGAAGGATGTTTTCTTCTTGAAGAGGATAAAGTGGCTACTCATGCAACATTGTAACCGCCGCCTCTGTCCAAGCAACTACTTCAAAGGAGATAGTTGGAGAAATCAAGTTTGGAGAGTTTGATGCTATGAAGTTTAGGGTTGATGGGTCCATCATCTCCATAAAGGAATGTCAAGTGCATGTTGAAATACCCCTAACAAATGAAGAGGTTATCTCAACTGATGATGAAGGTTGGACACTTGTGACCCACAAAAGAAATCACACAAGATCCATCAAAATAAAAAAACTATGTTGACAAGGAGCAAATTCATCAAAAGAAATGTGCTAAAGACGAGTGGTCAAAAGATTAGGCACTTTCCGACATTATTATAAGGTTGTCCAAAAAGAACCCCACGTCTCATCACTTTAGAAGATTTTCTACCTGAAGGTTTTTTTGAAATAGATGCAGCCCATGCTATACCATTCATGATTATTTGGAAGGAGAAAGCGATGAAGAAAAAGTCGTAGATTGTGCTCAAATCACTTTTGGTGATGATGATTTACTACTTCATAATAGGCCACTATTTGTAGTAGGATATGTGAAATAATTAAAGAGTCAATAGAATCTTGTTAGATGGTGGATCTACAGTTAATATCCTACCCTTGTGGATGTTGAAAGAATTGGGAATTCCTTCTGAGAACTTGTCTCAAAGTCGTTTGATGATCCAAGGATTCAACTAATGTGGAGAAAGGGCAATTGGGACTTTGCGATTGAATTTGATGATGAATATACGAGTACAAGTGGTCTTTTACATGTAATAGATGCTAAGACCTCTTACAACATTCTTTTTGGAAGGCCATGGCTGCATGAGAATGATGTTGTTCCTTCTATCCTTCATTAATGTTTCAAGTATTATAGGAATAGAGTTGTGAAGAAGGTAGCTACCAATGATAAACCTTTCATAGAACCTGAAGCTCACATTGCTGGTGCCAAGTACTACATAAGAAAGAAAATAGAGTCATCTAATATTTCTTCATCGATAGAAGGAGAAGTTCAAGAAGTTAGCTCCTTAAAGAATCCTTCAAGTAAAGAAAAAGTTGGCAATCGAATCAACAAACCAAGATGAGAAGTTTCCTCTAGAAGATCTAGCAAAACAACATGATCTCACTATGTCCCTTACCAAAGTTGAGCCTGTGAAGGCCTTAGAACCTCCTAAAAGGATTTGTCCGACATCACAGAAGATGAAAGATGGAGGATAGTAAGACTGTTCAAATGCTGGATACTTCTTCAAAGGATTTTGATAAGCTTCCATCTTCACGTACAAATGGCGGATTCGATCCCAAGTCAAAAAGTCAAAGTTTGTTGGGTAAACTGCCCCGGGAAGCCTTTAGAGAAAATGAAAACACTACTGGACTTGAGTACAAATGTGCATCTCTCATATGTCTCAACATCAAGAGAGTAACTACCCAATACATCACTACAAAGGACGAAGTTACCTTAAAATTTAGATTGAACAACAAAGCAAAGGCAAGCACTCGAATTTCTGATTTTTACTGCTTGGGATCAAAAGGAAAGCTTTCCCGCGTGTCTGTCTTCAAACGTCTTGGGTGCAGTACCATATAAAAAAGAAATAGGCAGGAGAAGAGTGAACTATATGGGGCAAGATGTATCCTCGTGGGGCAAGATGTATGATCAAGACACCTTCCCAAATATGGGTCAGGGTGAACTATAATGAGGACTCAAAAGCTAAGGTTCACATGGAGATACATGCCATACCTTGAATCGAAGAGGATGACGAAAGTGTAGGATCATCCTAGCAAATCTCAACCTCTGCAAATACCATGGTCCGCCCCCATAAGCGAAGAGATGCATTAACCAGAGAAGTTGCAAGGTTAGTTGAAAATCGATACATTTGCAATGTGGGGAACTGGGACATCCCTTTACGTAATATAGAAATAAGAAGTGAAGTATTCCGAAGAACCATCGTTTTTACGAGACACAACCCCACGAATGTTGAAGAATATGATGGAACTGAAATGAAGAAGTTGTTGAAACACATCATATCATTATCATGGAAGAATGAGCTTTTGAAGAAGATGCTCCTTCAGAACTTGAAGAGAGTATAAAAGCGATTGTGGATGAATTAAAGGAAGTCAACCTTAGCACGACTGAAGATCCCCTCCAGCCCCCCTCCCCCGGTCTACATAAGTGCCCTTTTCACTCCTGAAGAACATAAAACTTATGCTAATATCTTAAAAGAATACAAAAATATCTTTGCATGGACATACAAAGAAATGCCTGGTTTAGATGCAAAAATAGCTGTCCACCAATTACCTGTCAAAAGTTGGGCTCGGCCAATAAAATAAACTCAAAGGCGCTTTCGACCCGAGTTGCTTCCATCAATTGGGGCAGAAGTCAACAAATTAATTAAAGTTGGATTCATTCGTGAGGTCAAGTATCTCACATGGATTGTAAACATTGTTCCTGTGAGAAAGAAGAATGACCAAATTTGCATACGTGTTAACTTCGGAGATTTAAACAACATATGCCCAACTGATGATTTTCCACTTCCCATCCTAGAGATAATGATTGATGCTACAATCAGTCATAAAGCCTTGTCTTTTATGGATGGTTCATCCATCTACAATCAAATAAAGATAGAACTGCATGAAGAGCTAACTGAATTCCACACACCTACAGGCATTTACTGCTATAAAGTGATGCCCTTCAGACTTAAGAATGCTGGTGCGACATATCAAAGCGCTATGAAGAAAATCATCGATGACATGCTACACAAAATTGTTTTCTGTTGTTGTTGTTGGAATTTCATAAACGAGGGTGACAGAGTTCGTTTAAACAACAGAAAAGTTTGAATGCTATGTTTATGATCTTGTAGTCAAGTCACAAAAACGTGGTGATCACCTCATAGACTTGAAGATCATGTTAGCCCTAAGGGCATTATTACTTGTGTTTTGATTATGATTAACATATGCTTGTGTGAGTATGTTAGCTAACCCTTCATAGAACAAAAGAAGAACATGTGAAGTCTCAAAGTCTCAAGCAAAAGATCTTGTTGATGAGGGCAAAATAGAGAAGAAGAGATCAAGTCATCATTGAAGACATTGAAGGCATTGTATTTATGAACTAGGTACTATCTTGTAAAACTCCCTAGTCTTAGTCTTTGATCAATTGATCATACATGAAGCTCTTCTTATGATTTTCTAAAATATAATCTTTTGATAAAATCCAAGTATTCTTGATCGAAGATGTTTTGGAAAGTTTTTTCTTCTCTTTAAAATAATTGTCAAGAATGCCTTTGAAACTTGGAAGAAAGTTTTTGTTTAAAAAAAAACTCGGGCTGAGGAAAATCGAAATTCGGCGAGTCCGGTTTTAGAACCGGTCATCCGTTTTTTCCAAAGTAAAAATTCGACAGTCCGGTTTTTCGGAAAAATCAAGTTCGAATCTTTCTGTTCAAAAACTTCGGTCATCCTGTTTTTAAAACCGGCGATCCGATTTTTTCTATATATCAAAATTCGGCAGTCCGTTTTCCAAGTCCGAATCTTTCTGTTTTAAAAAACCGGCAGTCCGTTTTCAGGAACCGGTCGTCCGATTTTTGCTGTTACTGTACAAATTTTACCGTTGCACAGAATGCTTCTATCATTTCTGAAAAATAACGGCTATTGTCTAAAGGCAACGGTCTTGTGCTTCAAAACTCTATATAAACACTTGATTTTCAGCCATAAAAGATACATGTTTGGGAATTATTCATTGAGAACTTTCAAGACAGTTAAAGAGCTTCAAAAATTCATTTATTGCAAATTATTTTCAAATCCCAAACAAAATCTTCTTGAGCTTCATTATTGATCATCCATCAAAGAAGAAGAAAAGAGGTGCTTGTAGAAGTATACCATTGAGTTGTAATCTTCCTCTTCACAAGCTAAATTGGTAACATTGTTCCTAACTCTTTCTATTCTTTTATTGTGATCAAAGGTTTGTGGAAAACCCTTTGGGTGATCCTTTGATTAACTAGTTGTATTGTTGTGCTTGAGGTTTTGGTGTAAAACCCTTGAAGGGTGAACCTCATTGTGTAGCTGTGTAACCTTCTTTAAAGTTAGTGAATTTGTGAAATCCTTGGGTTGAGTCTCAAGGTAGTGGATGTAACTCTTTGAGAGAGTGAACCACTATAAATTGCTGTGCCTATTCCTTTCTTAATTGCCAATACTATTAGATTGTGTTTTGTGTGGATTCCTATTAAAAAGAGTTTTTAGAAATCTTTCACAAACAAATTGGAGGTTTATCTTTCTAATCATACAAAAGAATTTTTTAAATTAGCCAAAAACCTTATTCACCCCCCCCTCTAAGGTTTTTCAATTGGTATCGAAAGCGGGGGCTTCTTAAAAAAAAGGACATACACCCTTGAAGCAAAAGATCTTCACTTATCTATGGCTAATAATTCTAGTTTAGCATATGTAGAAGGCTCTTCTACAAATAGACCTCCTCTCTTTAATGGAACTAACTATACTTTTTGGAAGTCTCGAATTAAAATATATATATGTTCTATTAACTTTGACTTGTGGAGCATTGTAGAAAAAGGTCCTTACATTCCCAAAATAAATGGGGTAGCCAAGAAGATTGAAGAATTTGATGAATTCGACTCAAGGAAGATGACTCTAAACTTCCAAGCTATGAATATTCTAAGTTGTGCCTTAGATGCAAGCGAATACAATAGAGTGAGCGGATGCGATTCGGCTCATGAAATGTGGAAGTTACTTGAAGTCACTCACGAAGGAACAAATCAAGTAAAAGAATCAAAGTTGGCTATGTTGGTGAGAGACTATGAGTTATTTATGATGAAACAAAATGAGAGCATTAGTGACATGTTCACAAGGTTCACCAACATCACAAATGGCCTAAAGGCATATGGGAAGGAGTACTCAAGAGGGGAAGCAAATAGAAAAATTCTTGATGCACTTCCAAAAGCTTGGCAACCAAAAACGCTAGCTATTGAAGAATCAAAGGATTTGAGACTACTCCCTATTGAAGAACTCATAGGGTCACTTCTTACCTATGAAATGAAAATAAAAAGATTGAATGAAATGGAAGATGAAGAAAAGGGAAGAAAAGGCATTGCACTCAAGGCAAATGAAGATGATCAACCTTACTCATCAAACAATGAAGATGAGGTTGATGATGATGAGAAAATGGCATTAATAATGAGAAAATTCAAAAGATTCTACAAGAAAGGTTTCAACAATAGAGGGAAGAAACCTCCACTCAAGAAAGGAGGTCAAAGCTCATCACTATTCAAAGCTAGATGTTTTGAATGCAATAGCACCGATCATCTTATAGCCGATTGTCCCAAAGCCCTTGAAAAGGAAAGAGGAGCTTTAGAAGCCAAGCTTGAGGCATTGAAGAAAAAAGAAGAAAGGCAAAGGTCTAATTGGAACTTGGGATCAAGACTCAAGTGAAAATGAAGAAGAAGAAAATGCCAACATATGCTTCATGGCACTAGAAAATGAGGTACAATCTTCACTTCCTAACTCTTCTAGTGTTCTTGATGATGATTGTGATATTGATCCTAGCATAATGCTTATTGAAAATGTATGATGAGTGCAAAAAGGTTACCAAGCGAAACAAAGATTTGAAAAGCAAAACTCAATTTTTGTTAGATGAAAATTCAAGACTCATTTGTGAAAATAAAGCCATTCTTGAATCCTTGGAAGTCTTGAAGAAAGAAAAAAGAGAGCTCAAATGATGACTTTCAAAAACTTGCTTTAGAAAACAAAAAACCTTTGTGAAAAGATTTCCTTTCTTGAAAAAATGCTTGATTGATTATGATGTCTTAAAGAAGAAGGTGAGTGATCTCACTCTATGTGTTGAAAAATTCACAAAAGGAAAAGAAAACTTTGAAAAACTTCTTGGCTCTCAAAGATCACCGTTTGATAAAAATGGTATTGGATATACTCATTCCAATATTTTCTCAAAACAAACACGGTTTGTAAAGGCTTCATCATCTCACTCACACCTTTGTTGCACCTATTGTGAAAAGAGTGGTCATAAAGCCACAAAGTGTTTTATAAAGAAAAAAGATTGAAAGAGGAGTGAAAACCATTTGGAAAATCAAAGAAAACCAAACTAACATCCATGGACCCAAAAAGATGTGGGTACCAAAAATCATTTCTACTTCTTCTTTTGTAGGAACACAAATCAAGGCCATCTAAGTGGTACTTGGATAGCGGATGCTCAAGGCACATGACCGGGGATTCATCACTTATGAGCAATCTCAAAGAAACCGAAAGTGGATTTGTAACTTTTGGAGATAAGAACAAAGGAAAAAATCATTGGTATAGGGAACATTGGTAACAATTCTTCCTCTCTTATTAAGGATGTTCTTCTAATTGATGGTCTTAAATTCAATTTGCTTAGTATTAGTCAATTATGTGATAGTGAAAAAAAAGGTTGTTTTTTGAAAGTGATTCTTGCTCTATCATTGATAAGCATGAAAACAAAACTATTTTTGTTGCTAAAAGAGTTGGAAACGTATATGTCTTTCATCTTGAAGATTTTCTTTCCCAAAACTTGAAGTGTCTCTCGGTTCATGATAATGATGCATTTTTGTGGCATAGAAGACTTGGTCACGTTAGTATGGATTTATTAAACCAACTATCTTCAAAAGAACTTGTTAGAGGCCTACCAAAACTTCATTTTGAGAAAACTAAACTTTGTGATGCTTGTCAATTTGGAAAACAAATCAAGACTTCTTTTAAACCAAAGAAAATGATTTCAACTTCAAAACCTTTGGAACTTGTTCACATGGACTTATTTGGACCAATGAGGACCACTAGTCTCGGTGGTAAGAGGTATGCTTTTGTAATTGTTGACGATTTCTCTAGATTTACTTGGACTTTGTTTTTGAGTCAAAAAAGATGAAGCTTTTCATGAGTTTGTTAAACTTTTTAAAAAGAATTCAAACCTCCCTTGATTGTAAATTGATCTCTATGAGAAGTGATAATGGGAGAGAATTTAACAATCAAGATTTTACAAAAACTTTGTGATGATTTTGGCATAACACACAATTTTTCGGCCGCTAAAACCCCACAACAAAATGGTGTTGTGGAGAGGAAAAATCGTACGTTACAAGAAATGGCAAGATCTATGCTTTGTGAAAACTCCCTTCCTAAATATTTTTGGGCCGAGGCCGTTAACACCGCATGCTACATTATGAATCGTGTTATCTTGAGACCTTCATTAAAGAAAACTCCCTTTGAACTCATTTTTAATAAAACCCCCTCAATTGGTTATTTTAAAGTTTTTGGATGCAAATGCTTTATTTTAAACACCAAGGACAATCTTGGAAAATTTGATCGAAAATCCGATGAGGGAATTTTTCTTGGTTATTCTTCAAACAAAAAAGGCTTTTAGAGTTTTCAACAAAAAGATCCTTGTGTGTTGAAGAGTCCATTCATGTTAATTTTGATGAAACTAACGTTTTTCGACAAGAAAGTTGATGATGATGATGACATAGATAACACTCAAAGTAACCAACCATTGTACACTCAAGCAATGGAAAAGCATGCTATGGAGGAAGAAGAGATTGAGGAAAAAACAAGGAAACGAACAAGAAACTCAAAATCTTCCTCAAGAGGTGATATATCCAAAAGGACACTCCAAAGATGAAATTATTGGCGATGTATCTCAAGGGGTAAGAACAAGAAGGTATTTTATCGATAACTTTGCCTTATTATCACAAATTGAGCCTAAGTTTATTGAGGATGCTTTATGCGATGAGTTTTGGATTATTGCTATGCAAGAGGAATTAAATCAATTTGAAAGAAACAAAGTTTGGACTTTAGTCCCTAGACCACATAATCACCCCACAATTGGCACAAAATGGGTTTTTCGAAACAAACTAAATGAATCAGGAGAAGTCATTAGAAACAAAGCTAGACTTGTTGCCCAAGGATTCAATCAAGAAGAGGGCATAGACTTTGATCAAACTTTTTGCTCCGGTTGCTAGACTTGAATCTATTAGGATGCTTTTAGCTTTTGCTTGTTTTAAAGGATTCAAACTCTTTCAAATGGATGTTAAAAGTGCCTTTCTAAATGGTGATATTGAGGAGGAAGTTTATGTTGAACAACCTCCCGGTTTTGTACATGAAAAAATTTCCAAATTATGTTTTCAAACTCTCAAAAAGCTCTCTATGGTTTAAAACAAGCCCCAAGGGCTTGGTATGAAAAAAATTAAGTGGTTTTCTTCTTTCAAATAACTTTTCAAGAGGTGTTGTGGACACCACTCTTTTTACAAAAACCTCTTGTAACAATGATCTTCTTCTTGTCCAAATATATGTTGATGACATCATTTTTTGGTGCTACTAATATCTCTTTATGTGAAGAATTTGCCTCACTCATGCAAAAAAGAATTTGAAATGAGCATGATGGGAGAATTGACGTACTTTCTCGGCCTCCAAATCAAGCAAACTAAGGATGGAATCTTCATCAATCAAGAGAAGTACACCAAAGAACTTCTCAAAAGATTTGGGATGAGCAATGCAAAAGGTATCGGTACCCCTATGAGCTCGTCATTGAAGCTTGACAAAGATGAAAAAAGGTAAAAGTGTTGATGAAAAGACTTATAGAGGTATGATCGGTAGTTTACTTTATTTAACGGCTAGTAGGCCGGATATCATGTTTGCGGTATGTTTGTGTGCTAGATTCCAAGCATGCCCCCAAAGAATCTCATTTAATAGCTGTAAAACGTATTTTGAGATACTTAATTTCATCATATGATTATGGCTTATGGTACTCTAAACAATCTTGTTTTGATCTTATCGCCTACACTGATGCGGACTACGCCGGATGTAAGGTAGAAAGGAAGAGTACAAGTGGAAATTGCCAATTCTTGGGAGGTTGCTTAGTATCTTGGTATAGCAAGAAACAATCGTGCGTGTCTCTATCAACCGCCGAAGCGGAATACATCGCAGCCGGTTGTTGTTGTGCTCAGGTACTTTGGATGAAACACACTTTAATTGATTTTGGTGTTTCTTTTAAGTGCATACCTATCTTGTGTGATAACACTAGTGCCATAAATATTTCCATAAATCCTGTGCAGCATTCAAAAACAAAACATATTGAAATCAAACATCACTTTATTAGAGATCATGTTGCTAAAGGTGATGTATCTTTAGAGTATATTTGCACTGACGATCAAATTGCCGATATTTTTACAAAACCTCTTTCAGAAGATCGTTTTTTCTATTTAAGAAAATTACTTGGTATAGGGAGATTTAATGAATAATGTGTGTTGCTTGTATTTGCCTTTTCCGTATTTTCTGACTTGCTGATGTTTCAAAAAAGAAAAAAAAATTCGGACTCCTATTTTAAAATTAGGACGTCCGGTTTTAAAACCGGACTCATACTTCTTCTTTCAAAAAATTCCAGAGATATTCGGACTCTCAAACCGGACGCCTACACCAAAAACTCGGACGTCCGATTTTTAGAAAATCCTGAAACCGGAAGACCGGTTTTAACAAACGGTCGACCGAATTCCTCAAATTAGGTCGGGACTGCGTTTTAAAAATCAGATTTTTTTTTAACTCCTCACATTCTTCTCCAAACTCTCTCTCACTCTCTCGACCGAAAACACCACCACTCACAAGACCCGTCCGATTTCTTGTTCCGGTTTTCAATCTTCTACTTATTTCTCTTCAAATTCATCTCCCCATCACTTTGCAAAGAATCTATTTTTCTCTCCGATTACTATCTACCAATCTCCAAAACTCTTCATCTCCTCTCCAAACCCTACCCTCGAATTTGTTCAAAGATGGTTCAAAACAAAGAATGCCCAAGTTGGTTCGGGGGCAAAATCTTGAAGAAGGAGGCACCGAGTAGAGGAAAAGGGAAAGGAAAAAGAGTACCTGCTTTGGGCCCAGGGGCTGCCACTGCTGCTTTGCTAGGGTTTCTAGAGTTTCGAAAGGTTTATCTCGGTAAGGGAAGTCTGCTCGGTTTGAAGAATGGACTCGGAATCGACGAAAAAAATTGCTCCGGGTCATAGGGTGGACTTAGATGATATGCAAGGTATGGAGGTTATTCCTAATCTCTTTGAAATAATTGGTTGGATACCTCTGTTGATTGTCAATGAAGCTGTATTATGTGGATTTGATCTATGAATTCTATGCTAATCTCCACAAAGGTAGAATTGAAAAGGTGGATAACATCTCACATCAATGGATAGTGACTAGAATTGGGGGGAAGGGATATAGCATTTGATGATTGACTCATCGAATGTCATTTTGGATACCCCTCAAGATGGTATCGGATTTTACACAAAGAACAAAAAAGTGCTATGATCAAAATTTATACGGTGAAAAACGATTTGCGAAATTTTCACTAAGGGAGAGATATTGAAAAGGCATGATGATAGAAATGTTAATAAAGCTGGATGCATATGGGAGAGTGCTTCATCACATGATATCTAACATCATCATTCCAAATGTTGGGCATAAATCCTCTATCACCAACATGCATGCATTTGTGATGCTAGCCTTGCATGAGAAAAGGAGAATGAATTTTGGCTTTATGGCTATAGAACATATGCTAGCTGCCCAATCTTCCCAAATGAAATGCTTGCCGTATGGTTGCTTTATCACTAAAATCCTCCAACATTTTGTGATCAATTTGGTTGGGATGGGTAATCACATTGGACCTGGCAAGATATACACTCAGCAAACCTTCAAGAGAATGGGGTTTGAAAAAGACGAAGCTGGGATTTTCATCCGAGGTGGACAAGATGTTGATGACAGTGATGAGGAAGATGATGATGACGATCCAGAGGACATGGATATAGAAGAAGAAGATAGTGATGAAGAAACAGAGGCAGAAATACAAAGGAGAGAAACGAGACAAAAGAAACGACAAGAAAGAACAGAAGAAGGCTCATCTTCAGGAAGCATGAGTCAGCTTATGGATATGATAGTCTCTCTCCCAACATCAATGAACACCCGATTTGATGCATTCGACGGTCGCTTTGAGGCTTTGGATGGGAAAATTGATGCCTTGGACCAAAGGATGACCGACACACAAGAACGGGTTAAGAGACTCGAGCAAGGAGGAGGAGATAGAGATGATTGAGATTTTTTCTTATAAACCCTTCTTTCTCCTGTTTTGTCCGAAACTCTTTTCAAACTTCTGTTTTTCATTTTTAATGATATGGTTTTAACTTGCTTATTTCTATTCCAAATTTGCTTTTATGTGGTATTCCTAATTCCTAAATCTGTTTGTTGCATTTTTTAGGCTCTTCTTATCATGGACTTCATGATGATACTTTAATGTTGAAAGTCCTACTACCACCTCTTCTATGATCCCTTGGTACTTCTCTCCTAAAAACTTTTTGATTCATGACAAAAGGGGGAGAAAATAGTGCATGATGTAAGGGGGAGAAATGTTGTTAATATGGTGATTGTTTATTGATGATGCCTATGTAAGGGGGAGAAATTTTGTTCATATGGTGATTGTTTATTGATGATGCCCATAAATTGTTTACAATGATTATTGATGCAAGGGGGAGTTATCTTCTTGGTGATTGTTATGCTTTGCACTTTTTGATATTTTGATGCATCACCATACTTTACTCTTGTTCTTTTGTTCTTCTTGCATATGTGTTTGTCATAATCAAAAAGGGGGAGATTGTTAGCCCTAAGGGCATTATTGCTTGTGTTTTGATTATGATTAACATATGCTTGTGTGAGTATGTTAGCTAACCCTTCATAGAACAAAAGAAGAACATGTGAAGTCTCAAAGTCTCAAGCAAAAGATCTTGTTGATGAGGGCAAAATAGAGAAGAAGAGATCAAGTCATCATTGAAGACATTGAAGGCATTGTATTTATGAACTAGGTACTATCTTGTAAAACTCCCTAGTCATAGTCTTTGATCAATTGATCATACATGAAGCTCTTCTTATGATTTTCTAAAATATAATCTTTTGATAAAATCCAAGTATTCTTGACTGAAGATGTTCTGGAAAGTTTTTCTTCTCTTTAAAATAATTGTCAAGAATGCCTTTGAAACTTGGAAGAAAGTTTTTGTTTAAAAAAAACTCGGCTGAGGAAAATCAGAAATTCGGCAGTCCGGTTTTAGAACCGGTCATCCGTTTTTTCCAAAGTAAAAATTCGACAGTCCGTTTTTCAAAAAATCAAGTCCGAATCTTTCTGTTCAAAAACTCGGTCATCCTGTTTTTAAAACCGGCAGTCCGATTTTTCTATATATCAAAATTCGGCAGTCCATTTTCCAAGTCCGAATCTTTATGTTTTAAAAAACCGGCAGTCCGTTTTCAGGAACCGGTCGTCCGGTTTTTGCTGTTACTGTACAAATTTTACCGTTGCACAGAATGCTTCTATCATTTCTGAAAAATAACGGCTATTGTCTAAAGGCAACGGTCTTGTGCTTCAAAACTCTATATAAACACTTGATTTTCAGCCATAAAAGATACATGTTTGGGAATTATTCATTGAGAACTTTCAAGACAGTTAAAGAGCTTCAAAAATTCATTTATTGCAAATTATTTTCAAATCCCAAACAAAATCTTCTTGAGCTTCATTATTGATCATCCATCAAAGAAGAAGAAAAGAGGTGCTCGTAGAAGTATGCCATTGAGTTGTAATCTTCCTCTTCACAAGCTAAATTGGTAACATTGTTCCTAACTCTTTCTATTCTTTTATTGTGATCAAAGGTTTGTGGAAAACCCTTTGGGTGATCCTTTGATTAACTAGTTGTATTGTTGTGCTTGAGGTTTTGGTGTAAAACCCTTGAAGGGTGAACCTCATTGTGTAGCTGTGTAACCTTCTTTAAAGTTAGTGAATTTGTGAAATCCTTGGGTTGAGTCTCAAGGTAGTGGATGTAACTCTTTGAGAGAGTGAACCACTATAAATTGCTGTGCCTATTCCTTTCTTAATTGCCAATACTATTAGATTGTGTTTTTGTGTGGATTCCTATTAAAAAGAGTTTTTAGAAATCTTTCACAAACAAATTGGAGGTTTATCTTTCTAATCATACAAAAGAATTTTTTAAATTAGCCAAAAACCTTATTCACCCCCCCTCTAAGGTTTTTCAGATCACTTCCGAGCGACTTCGTAAATGTCAATTGAAGATGAATCCCTTGAAGTGCACTTTTGTTGTTACCTCTGAAAGTTCCTTGGCATTATCATTCATCACAGAGGAATTGAAATTGATTAATTGAAGCTTGATGCAATCTTGAAGATGCCTGTTCGAGATTTTTCTAACTAAGCTTTAAACCAATACTTGCAAGTGCAGAAGATCAATGTAACATGACAGTATA
Organism: Catharanthus roseus; assembly: GCA_028651295.1. NCBI lineage: Eukaryota > Viridiplantae > Streptophyta > Magnoliopsida > Gentianales > Apocynaceae > Catharanthus > Catharanthus roseus. Next base: position 22,585,784 of record JAPQWS010000153.1, on the reverse strand, counting down.
AGGATATCGAACCACAGAGAAAAGCTTAACTACTTAAATTATTATCTTCCTAAATTAATTTTATAAAAAGAAGAATCAAATTTTATTATCTAAAAATTATTCCTAAATTAGTTAAAACTAACAAACAGAATCAATTAAATAAAAACTAGCAAGAGCTTAATCAAGAAGATCATTTTTAGAACCTTGAATCTACTACTAACCTATATAACAATGATTTAATTTTATTTAGGAGAAAAGATTAGACCTTTATGTGGTGATCTATGCTACAAGCTTTGATTCACTAAAGAAATATATTGTGTGCTTAAATGCATGATAACCCATCTAACTATTAGCATGACTCATTCAATTCTATGACGTAAATCATCTAAAATTAGTACGAATTATTCAATTCTAAAACCCACAATATATTTGCAAAAATCACATACCTCCCATACTTAATACTACAAGAATTAAGCATGGATAAAAGTACCAACTAACCGAAATAATTATTCTACAAGAACAATCACAAAGAATTAATTGCATCAAACCAAGAAACATCCCAAGATATGTAATCACATAAATAATATTATTTCCTAAAATAAAATAAACCGAGGTTACATTGCTAGGGTTTCATCAAGATTCTAAAAAGGAAAATTTAGTTCATAATTAATGGGAAAGAAAGAACCAAATCCTTTAATGATTACCGCCGCTTCCTTGATTTTGCGCCAAGGACTTCTTCTTTTTTTTTTTTTTTGGTTGTCCACCCCTCTTGTGTGGCTCTTCTATATATAGACAAAAGAAAAAAAAAATTTCTAATCCTTCAAGGATTCAACTAAATTCCTAATCCTAAAAGGATTCAAGCAAATTCCTAATCCTTAAAGGATTCAAATACTACAACAGGTAATATGCTTTATTATTATTATTATTATTATTATTATTATTATTATTATTATTATTATTATTATTATTATTATTATTATTATTATTATTATTATCATCATCATCATCATCATCATCATCATCATCTTCTCTATCCCAATTACCATGCACACTCTTTCTTTCCTTTACCAAATTTAATATGGAATCTTTATTTTCTATTCTTTTTTAGAAATCTGCACAAAGATAAATAAAATAAATTAAATATAATAATTATGATTAATAAATAAAATATTCTAAAAAGCTAATTATTAAAACTTAAGGTGTTTATTTGTATTAAAAATTGACTCTATCAATTCCCCCACACCAAAGTTTTGCTAGTTCTCAAAAACTAACTAGCCACTTTCGTAGGACTCACGATTGCACTTAGCATGTGCAACAAGCCCTTTATACTCCTAAGTTACCCTTGGTGGATGAATATTTGTCTCGTGAGGGTTTTCAAATGACATACCCATAAAGTCAAATGCGCAAAAAGTTTTAGAAAAGATATAAAACAATCCCAATTAAGTACCCTTCATCAAGATCGCAAACTTATCAAGATAAACACTCTTTCTCTTATTTTCAAATTCAAGCTAACAAATAAATATTTAATTATCTTCCATAACTAAAGCAAGACTTGTGTAAGGAGTAATCGTGGTTATAGGAGAGTGTAAAATAAATACTAAATAAAATTTTCAAATTGCACGTAATAGACAAATCTCAACAGATGTTCATTCTATAAGTTCACTCTTTGTACCTTCTTTCTACTAATCAAGGATTCTCAAACTCAACTCAGATCAGGTAGGACTTTAAAGCTTGTAATGTAAGATTAGGGTGTTGGTTATCAAACGAAAGCAAGAAATTCAAATTCAAAGAAAAGAGAGCTTGCAAAGAGGATGGATGCTTTAAAATTTTGACAAACTTTCTAACTTTGTTTTTGCTCCTTTTTTTTTTTTTTTTTTTCCAATTAATACATCTACCAACTACCATCTTCTTTCCAAAATTTCCTCCTTTAAGGCCATTCTTTTTCTTGCATTTATAAGTTCAGGCCTCTTGAAAAAAAAAATATATGTTTTTTTCTTTGCACCTTTTGACTTGTAATAATCATGTATCAACTTTTCTTTCTTTTTATTTTTTTTTTCAGCTTAATACATTTATTTTTTTCAGCACAACAAGTCATAAATTTTTTTTTCTTCTCCTTTTTGTCAATATCACTTATTCTCTTTCCATAACACAAAAAACAACCCATCATTGAAGAACAAGTTAGAAGTTTGTATTAAGCTCTCTATAAGATTGCGGGTTAATATTTAAGTGGTTTAAAGAAAGAAACTAACATTTAAAGCTCAAAAGAGTACTAAGGTAAAAATCATGAAATGTGATAAGTTTGAAAGGCACAAACGATTACAAAAGGGCCTATGACCGTTGTTTCTGAGTCAAATAAGGGAAAGCTTCCTATTTCGACTCAAGAGGTGCTCAAGTAAGTTTTAGAATGTAGGAAAGAGATTCATCAACTCTATGCAACTCAAAAATAATGTAAAGGATTTATTAAGCACTAACAATGACCCATGTGCTCAAGTGTAAGTTGTGCAAATGTTATAACAAATATAGAACATAAGTCCATCACCCTGATCAAAAAACAAGAAAACAAATACTTTTCTCAACTTATTCAAGATATTTTTAAAGGAGCTCAAAAAGAATCATTCTTCAAGTGAAATCATATTTTTGGTTTTTTTTCCTTAAAATAATGTATAAAAATAAAGAAATAAAATAAAATAAAATAAAAAATCCAGCAAAAATTAAACAAGAAAGACGAGAAAAAAGAAAAAACTAATAATTGACACCAAAACAAAAATATCTTCTCCCCTACACCTAGACCATACATTGTCCGCAATATGATAAAAGAATACCAAGAGTAGGGAAGAGACAAAGAAAAAAACAATACAACCTGGTAAAAGAAGCAATACTATTGCCTGTCTGCAGGAGTAGTAAACCATCTCTGTAATTTCTATGGTAATGATAAGTTTTCTGATTACCTACAAAATAAACACTTCATACTTTTCTACCAATCAAGTGAGATAATAATAAATAATAAAAAAATGTATAAAAAAAATAAACAAAATAAAGGTTTTTCGTTGACTGCAACTAGAAAAAATGCTTTTCGGATCCATTATAAGAGGGCAGCCTTGGCTCTCCGAAAAAGTGTTCGGCATGTATTCCGCATATGCTATTTGATAAAAAAGGGAATGAATGAAAGACCAGTGATGGTGACATCCCCAGTTCCAAAGGTAACGGAGGCGTGCAAAGGTTTTCCCGGGCTTGACGGAGATTGGCCCTCGAGTGCAAAGGCATACGGAAGAGAGAAACTATAGGAATAAATTCCGCCCTTGGGTCTATTCAAGAAAGCGCTACGGGAATAGTGTTAAAATAAAAGCCAATCGGTAAAGAATCTCAAGCAAAAGGCTCACAATAAGAAATGGTCCCACTGTCGGAATACACACTTCAAGTGAGATAGAAATGACTTTTCTTTACCAAACAGTTACCTAAAGTGGTATTGTCAAGTTGTTCTTGACCCTTGTGTAACCATAGATCAGATTACTTTTGATCCACCTATCTACATCCAGACATGGTACATGCCTGAAGTCGATTTGTCGACGTTCAAGTATGGTATCATGTTTTGGGTGATAGATGTGGTTGGGTGTCTCCTTAACAGTGGAATAAAGTTCTTCCCTCTTAATCAGACCCCTTAATGGGTCATTGGCTGGGTTGCCTCCCAAAAATGCTAAACTTAAAGTCTTCAACCAGATTCTATCACCAACTACTCCTTATATGTAGCATCTACTAACATAGTAGACTCAATTTTACCTTCTTCAATGTCATTGGTAATAGCAGGCTTCAATCGTTGTCCGTTAACAATCAAGGTTCGGTTGTTCTTAAGATTTTCAATCTGAATAGCACCTAAGGGAAAAACTTGTTTGATAATAAAAGGTCCATCCCATCAAGATCTCAACTTACTAGGAAAAAGGCATAATTTAGAATTAAAAGCCAAACTTTTTGGTTGGGTTCAAATGATTTCTGAGAAATCATCTTATCATGAAAGCTTTAGTTTTAGCTTTATAAATCTTAGCATTCTCATATGCCTCATTTCGTAATTCATCAAGTCCATTTAACTTCAACTTCCTATTAGAACAGCTTGCTTCAAATCAAAATTAAGGGCTTTAATAGCCCAATAAGCTATATGTTCTAATTCTACTAGCAAGTGACAAGATTTCCGAAAAAGAAGTCTAAAAGGGGACATTTCTATAGGGATGTGTATCATTCAATCTTTGAGACCAATCCTTCCTATCAGGTATAGCATTTTTCTCAAGAATGGATTTAATCTCTCGATTAGACACTTCTACTTGACCATCTGTTTGGGGGTGATAAGGGGTAGTCACTTTATGAAATATAGAATACTTTGTAAAAAGTGATTCAAAAGAACGGTTACAAAAATGACTTCGTCCATCACTAATAATAGCTCTAGGGGTATCAAATCTACAAAAAAAATATGATTTTTAACAAATTGAACAACTACTTTATGATCATTTGTTCTTGTAGCTATAGCTTCTACCCATTTAGACGCATAATCCACAGCTACCAAAATGTAATGATAACCAAAAGAAGATGGAAAAGGACCCATAAAATCAATTCTCCAAGCATCAAAGATCTCAATAATTAAAATAGGTTGTAAAAGAATGATATTACGTTTAGAAATAGAACCAGTACGCTGACACCTTTCACATGCCAAGTAAAAGTTATGAGTATCTTTGAATAACTAGGCCAATAAAAATCACTTTGAAGAACTTTACCAGCAGAATTACGACCTCCAAAATGTCCATCACATGCATATGAATGACAAAGAGTTAAAATACTATGAAACTCACATTTAGGTATGCATCTATGAATCACTTGAGCAGGACAATGTTTAAACAAGTAGGGATCATCCTAATAATAATACTTAACCCTTGAAAAGAATTTATCCCTATCTTGTTTATTCCAATGTGTTGGAATTTCACCTGCAAAGAGAAGTTAACAATAGGTGCAAACCAAGGGACAGGAGAATGTGATAAAGAAAATAACTGCTCATCAGGAAAAGTATCTCTTAAAGCAACTGATTCATCATGATTACTACCCCAAAGTCTAGATAAATGATTAGCTACTAAATTTTCTGAACCTTTCTTATCTCTGATTTTAGTGTCAAATTCTTGCAAAAGTAATATCCATCTAATCAATCTTGGCTTAGTCTCTTTCTTAGATAATTAGTATTTTAAAGCAGAATGATCATAATAAATAATCACTTTGGAACGTAAAAGATAAGAACGAAATTTCTCAAGTGCAAAAACTACAGCTAATAACTCTTTTTCAGTTGTGGTATAATTTTCTTTGAGCATCAGTAAGAGTTCTACTAGCATAGTGAATGCCATGAGGTTTCTTGTCAATCTTTTGCCCCAAAATAGCTCTCACAGCAAAATCAGAAGCATCACACATGATTTTAAATGGTAAAGAAAAATCAGGAGGCTGAACAATAGGTGTATATGTAAGAAGGGAACACAATTTTTCAAAAGCTTTCATGTAAGATTCATCAAAATTGAATGCAACGTCTTTGCTCAAGAGATTAGTTAAAGGTCTAACAATCATACTAAAGTCTTTAGTAAACCTTCTATAAAATCTAGTATGTCCCAAGAATGATCTAATTTGCTTGACAGATTTAGGTGGAGGGAGATCAATAATTAAATCAATTTTAGCTTTATCTACTTCAATTCCTTCTTTAGACACTTTATGTCCCAAAACTATTCCTTCTGTAACCATGAAATAGCTTTTTTCCCAACTTAAAACTAAATTAGCTTCTTCGCATCTTTCTCAAATAGTAGACAAGTTATTAAGGCAATCATCAAAATTAGGTCTAAAAATAGAAAAATCATCCATGAAAACTCAAGAAACTTATCAACCATATCAGAGAAGATAGCAAGCATACATCTTTGAAAAGTAGTAGGCACATTACACAATCCAAAAGGCATTCTAAAATGGTTCTTCTCGACAATCTATTTATTGTAGGTTAGATTCGAAAAGCAAAAGTACCAAAAGGGCATGTAAAAGTAGTTTTCTTTTGGTCTTCGGGGTATACTAAAATTTGGTAGTATCCTGAGTAGCTATCTAAGAAACAATAAAAATTTTGACCATCTAATTTCTCTAGAATTTGATCAATGAAAGGCAAAGGGAAATGGTCTTTTCTAGTTGCAGCATTTAGTTTTCTATAGACTATACACATTCTCCACCCAGTAACCTCTCTAACAGGAACTAACTCTCCTTCTCTATTTTAAACTACGGTTACTCTTGCCTTCTTTGGTATAGCTTGTACAGAACTAACTTATGGATTATCAGAGATAGGATAACAGCTACCAGAATCTAAGAGTTTAACTACCTCTTTTTTTACTATTTCTCTCATGTTAGGATTTAGCCTTCTTTGTATTTCAATAGAAAGTTGTGCATTTTCTTTAAAATGTATTATATGCATGCATACAGATGGGTCTATCCCCTTTAAATCAGTTATAGACCACCCTATAGCCCCCTTATGATTAGAAAGAAATTTAATTAAATCTCTTTCTTGATCAGCTTTTAACTTAGATGAAACTATCACAGGCCAAGTTTCATTTTTACCTAAGAAAACATATTTAAGTTTAGAAGGAAGGGTTTTCAATTCAAGCTGGGATGGACACACAAGAGAAAGTACAGTAGGGAATTCTGTAAGCATAGGCAACAACTCATGATTCACAATCCACGAAGAGTTTTCTAGTGGTGCAATACAAGTAAGAATAGAATTGACATCCTCAATGAACATGATATTCTCATTCTCAATAGAATTAGATTCTTTAGAACACATTAAAGGTAGAGCTTATTCAGTTAATTCGTCAATTATATCTACCAAATAGCAATCAGAATCATCTTCCATAAGAGATTGTGAAGAAGCTTTGAAAATATTCAATCTAATCCTCATATTCATCACAGAGACATCCAAGACTTAGTTCTTCAATTAATAGTAGCATTTGCAGTAGCCAAGAAAGGATGACCTAGAATAACAGGGATATGATTCTTAGAGGATTTACCAGGTTTCATATCTAGTACTACAAAGTTTACAGGGAAGATACCTTTATCAATTTGAACTAGGACATCATTTGTCCTCTCCCTAGGTACCTTGATAGGCCTATAAGCTAATTGTAAGGTCATATCAGTTGGTTGCAATTCCCCTAATCCTAACTCTTCATAAACGGTGTAAGGAATCAAAGTAACACTAGAACCTAAATCTAAAAGTTCCCTATCTATTTTATGATTACCAATAAGATAAGAAATAGTAGGGACACTAGGATCTTTATATTTAGCTGGAGTGTTATGTTGCAAAATGGAGCTCACCTGTTCAGTTAAGAAAATTTTCTTAGAAACAGTACTTTTAGATTTTCTTTTGAAAGTGCACATGTCCTTAAGAAATTTTGCATAGGCTGGGACTTGCTTAATAGCGTCTAAAAGTGGAAGATTGATTTTAACTTCTTTGAAAGTTTCTAATATGTCTTCCATTTTGTTGTCCTTTCTAAAATGTAGAGGTGGTAATAAAGCTTGAGGAAAGGGCACCTTTGGCTTGTATGAAGTTATAGGAGAAGATTCTAGAGTCTTAGAACTAGAGGAAGAAGCTAGTTCCTTCTCTATCTTCTTTTCAATTTTAGTCCCCATATCAATTCCCTCGTTTAGTTTCATTTAACCCACTCTCTTTAATAGGTTTCCCTATTTTATTATCCATCCACTTCCTATTTCTAAGAGAAATTACAGCTTTAACTTGCTCATAGTAATTAGCTCTAGGGTTCTCTATTGGATGACTAGGAAGCTTACCCTCATCTCTTCTACTTATTGCATTAGCTAGTTGTCCTATTTGAGTTTCTAACTTAGCAATAGATTGAGTGTGTGAGTCTAGAATTTGTGTCTTAGCTTCCAAACCTTTCAAAGAAGATAAGACTTTTTCTTCAAAAATAGAGTTTTTACTTGGAGGAGGGTGAGGAGGTACATACCTTTGAGATTGAAAACCAGGGGGAGCAATCATACCAGATTATTTGTTCTTTTGATATTGTTGCTAGCCTAATTAACCTTCCCCTCCTTGTTGCTTCCGGGAGCAATTTCTCCAGCCTGAATTGTATGTGTTTGAATATGGGTCGTTCTGTCTATGAAATCCTTGAGAAGCATTGGCTTGTTCCTGCACAAATTCTAGAAATAGTTAAGCACTAGGATAGTCATAGATAGCATGGGAAGGACTAGAGAAAATTGCACAAACACCTTGTACATTAGGAGAATCAGTGGCCAAGCATTCAAAGCTAACAATTGATCAAACTTTTTAGATAAGGCATCAACTTTCAATGAAAGATCAACATTTTGAGAAACTTCATACATTTCTCCTCTATTTCCTATTTGTCTAGATGTGCCTATACTTGAGGATGTGACATGTTGTTGTGAATTGTAACTCAAATTTTTGAATAAATCCCACGCCTCAGCTGCAGTTTTATGAAGGAAGGTTTCACCACTGCATGAATCAACTATTTGACGATTCCTCTCATCTAATACTGAATAAAAACTTTATATTTGTTGCCATTTAGGGACTTCATGGTGAGGGCAACTACGAAGAAGTTCTTTAAATCTCTCCCAATTCTCGTGAAATTGTTCATTATTTTGTTAGGAACAAGTAGTTATTTATCTCCTTAACCTCGTAAGCTTACCTATAGGAAAATACTTTTTAAGAAATTCCTTAGATATCTCAGCACATGTACCTACTCTCTCACGTGTATTTAACCAATGTTTAGCCTTATCCTTCAGAGAAAAAGAAAAAAGGCGCAATCTAATAGCATCATCAGTACATTAGGCAGTTTAAAAGTTGAGCAAATTTCTAAAAACTCATCAATATGCTTATAAGGATTTTCGGAGTCAAGCCCATAAAAAGATGGTAACATTTGAATAGTAGAAGCTTTGATTTCGAAGTGATTAGCCTCAATTTCAGGTATTCTATTATTTATTGGTGAGTTATAAGTGTTGGGAGTAAAATACTCCCTTAACGCCCGTGGATTTTCAGCCATCTTAGTGTCACAAGTTTTAGTAATTCTTCTTTGTGCTATAAATGCCTTAAGTGTACGCTCTATCTCATGGTCAAATTCTTTTAAATCAAGAGAGAGCGAATGATGACCATGTATTAACAATCAAAATAAAAGGAAACAAGACTTAATTCCAATAATAAAGAAATAAATAAAAAATAAAAAATAAAAAGATTAATAAAAAATTACTAAAGAGAGCTATTAATTAAAACCAACTAAGGAAACTTTTTTAATTTTTTTTGAAACCGGTAAAGACAACAAAAGAAATAAAATGTATGTGCTTAGTTAAACTAATTAAAAAAACTAATTAAAAATTAAATAAAATAGATACACAGAATAACAAAATTAGGAGACAATAAATCAAGCAATTAATTTAATTTTTCCCTAGCTACAATTCCAAAAAATTGGTCGGGATATTTCTAACTAAGCTTTAAACCCAATACTTACAAGCGCACAAGATCAATGTAACATGATAGTATAAGGATATCGAACCACGAAGAAAGACTTAACTACTTAAATTATTATCTTCCTAAATTAATTTTATAAAAAGAAGAATCAATTTTTTTTATCTAAAGATTATTCCTAAATTAGTTAAAACTAACAAATAAAATCAAATAAATAAAAACTAGTAAGAGCTTAATCAAGAAGATGATTTAGAACCTTGAATCTACCACTAACCTATATAATAATGATTTAATTTTATTTAGGAGAAAAGATTAGACCTTTATATGGTGATCTAGGTTACAAGCTTCGATTCACTAAAAAAATATATTGTGCTTAAATGCATGACATAACTCATCTAACCATTAGCATGACTTATTCAATTCTATGACATAAATCATCTAAAATTAGTACGAACTATTCAATTCTAAAACCCACAATATAGTTGCGAAAATCACATATCTCCCATACTCAATACTACAAGAATTAAGCATGGATAAAAGTACCAACTAACCCAAATAATTATTCTACAAGAAAAATCACAAAGAATTAATTACATCAAATCAAGAAACATCCCAAGATATGTAATCACATAAATAATATTATCTCCCAAAATAAAATAAACAGAAGTTACATTGCTAGGGTTTCATCAAGATTCTAAAAAAAGAAATTTAGTTCATAATTAAAGGAAAAGAAAGAACCAAATTCTTAAAGTAGATCATAGCTTCTTCTCTCCTTTAATGATTACCACCGGTTCCTTGATTTTGCGCCAAGGACTTCTTTTTTTTTTTTTTTTTGTTTCCACCCCTCTTGTGTGGCTCTTCATATATAGACAAAAGAAAAGCAAATTTCTAATCCTTCAAGGATTCAACTAAATTCCTAATCCTAAAAGGATTCAAGCAAATTCCTAATTCTTAAAGGATTCAACTACTGCAGCAGGTAATATGCTTTATTATTATTATTATTATTATTATTATTATTATTATTATTATTATTTTTTTATCTTCTCTATCTTAATGACCACTCGGACTCTTCCTTTCCTTTACCAAATTTAATATGGAATCTTTATTTTTCATTCTTTTTTAGAAATCTGCACAAAGATAAATAAAATAAATAAAATATAATAATTATGATTACTAAATAAATAAAATATTCTAAAAAAGCTAATAATTAAAACTTAAGGTGTTTTTGTATTAAAAATCGACTCTATCAATGCCTAAGCCTCGAAAAGTTCATGAGCTAAGAAGTTTGCAAGGAAAGTTAGCCTATCTCTAGAGATTATCTCAAATCTTGCTGGACAGTGCCTGCTATTTAAGAAAGGGCGTACCTTTCGAATGGAATGAAGCTTGTAAAAATGCTTCAAAAGCATCAAGTCATATCTCATGAAACCTCCCATGCTAGCTGCGCCTACTCCTGGAAAACCGTTGGTCTTGTATATTGCTGCTCATGAACATTCTGTCGAGGCATTACTCGCCCAAGAAAATGAAGATGGGAAGGAAAATGCGTTGTATAATTTGAGCCAGACAATGATGCCTAATGAACTAAATTATTGCCGATAGAGAAGCTCTATTTAGCCCTGATATTTCCTATTCAAAAATTAAGGAACTACTTTCAAGCATACACGGTGCATCTCATCTCTAAGGCAAATTTAATTAAATTTGTAATGCGAAGGTCTGTATTGTCTGACCGTAACAACAAAAAACACTAAAATAGTGTCCGCCTTTTGTGACCACCTATATCAGGTGCATAGGTAGTGACAATTTTGCGATCGATGAAGATTGTCATAAACTTAGCAACATTTAGCGACTGATATGATAATCGGTCGCTAAGTTTTACAAAATAGCGACGAGTAACCGACCAATATTGACTGTCGTAAACATTTTAAATGTTGCAACCGGTGTATGGTCGCCAGTCGGTCGTAAGATGACCTAAATCAGGTAACTGCCAACCGTTGTATCTTTCAATTTCCTCATCTTTCGTTCTTCTCCCCTGCGACCACCCCTAGCCACCAATGCCCTTCACTGCGACTCCAGCAACGACCGTCGCTTCCATCTCCTACTCCTCCTCTCTTCTCTTTTCTCAGATTTCCTACTCTCCATCTTATCTTCTCTCTCTAGTTTCTTTCCTTCTCCTTTCTTTACTGAGGCCCTCGCTGCTGTTGCCCTTGTTGTCGGTGCACCTCTGCTACTGCTTCGCTGCTGGAATTCGGACCTCTTCCCTCAAGCTGCCGAAATATTGAAAGGTGAGACCATGTTTTATTATTATTATTTTTTTGGTTCAGAAATTGGTAGTTTCTATACATCGATGATGTACTTTAAATTTGTTTTATCACTAAAAATGGTGGGAAAATTGTCTTTCTTTCTATTAAATACAATTCTTCTACAATGAAAGTTACAAAGTATCAGTCTGTTAAGACACTTTTACTAAGTAAGAAAGTATCTGCTTCATTATAATTGCATTTGAAAATGAATAATTTATATATTTTGAAATTATTCTATGCATTTCTGAAAATGGTGAAAGGAGGATATAAGAGGGGAAAGTTCTCTCTCCAAAATTTATTTGAAGAATTGTTATGATGATTGATGATAGATAACAAAATTTAAGTTGTGAAAATGAAAATGGAAAGAAAGAGAGTAGTAGATTCTTGGGGAGTTTTTTTTCTTTCTTTTTATCAAATTTTATGTATAGAGACCATAAATCAATCAGGGGCAAGAAGCAGTTTGTTGTTTGTTTTTTTTTATATATATTTTCATTCTATTACTTATCCATACCTTTGTTTTCTCATTCTTTTTCTCTTTGTTTTGAATCTTATACCGTTAGTTAAATCATCAATATTTTGTGTATTCAGTTCCACAATTTTAGACCCTTTCTCTTTATGTAATTGTGTTATTATGTTCTTTCCTTGTGATTCTTAAGATGCATCAAATTTAGATCCCAAATGGGAAGTTTGCTGCTCCTTTTCTTGATTCATGGAAGCTTTTCTATGCTCATAGCATATTACTAAGCTTTCTAGGTTCATAGTGAATTGAAAGCATGTGAGACTTTTGTGTTGCAGAGGCATGTTTATTTTATTTGTCGGGTAAGATTGTGGAAAGATAATATGTTCTAGAAGTATGATTTGCTCAATTCAATGATAATAATAATGTTGGTCATTGTCGAGGAGGGGTTGATTTGATCCAATATGGTCCTAAATCTTTGACCGGTATTGGTTTTTAATACACTTTTTATACAACAGTGCTTTTATAGCTTATATTTTTAATTGATTAATAAATTGTTTTAAACTTATTTCAATTCATAAAATATTTTGACAAACAAACTCTTTAGTCCTTGATTATAAGGGATAATTTTTAAAAAGAAGTTTACCCTTCTTTTATCCTTGTCCCTTCTCTTGTTGTTTTAAACATGTACTGTGAAGATTATGCCTTGTAAGTCATTTGGTTATGATTTCTAAGATGTTTTCCCTCTTGAAATCTTAAAGGGAATTTTTTTTTTTAAAATTTTTTTATCAAACTTCAAGGGGTTAAGCATCAAAGTTCTGATTCTTTTCTTCTGATTCTAAGGTAATGACTTTCTCTTGAATTTTTATGTTTATGTCTTGATCTTTGATTTTTTTTTTTTTTTTTTTTTGTTTCTTTGCTGGGATTTTGTTGGTTTGATTTAAATTGGTTATGAAATCAAGAATGTCTAGATATTAGAATTGGATTTTGATTAAACTTCAGGATTGCTAAACTTGTAAAACAATGAAGTATATTAAAAACTTAAAGCACTTTTAATTGTGTTTAATTACCAGTTTTTGTTAATTAATTGTTTATGGGGGAGCCGAACTCTTTAATGTTCAATTGTTTATGGGAGAGTCCTGACTCTTAATGTTTAATTATTTATGGGGGATCACGGACTCTTTAAAATTGTATATGTTGCATTTAAGTGGCTTTTAAAACAGAGAAAATGTCCAATTCACAATGGAGACTCTGTCAAAATTTTTTCAAATCTTATAGAATGATACTTAGATGTCTAAGTATTATTCTAAGTCATCAAAAGAAAAAATTAGAAGTGTTTGTGCTTCTATTCTTCTCTCATTACTTCTAAGTTAAATCAAAAGTAGAAGTCTTTGTTCTTCTATTTTTGAACGTTTCATGGGTATATAAATTGAAAATATAAAAGTTTGTGCTTCTATTCTCTCTTTACTTCTAAGTTAAATGAAAAGTAGAAGTCTTAGTTCTTCTATCCTTGAATGTTTCAACAGTATCAAAATCGAGAAATAGAAGTGTTTGTGCTTCTATTGTCTCTTTACTTCTAAGTTAAATCAAAAGTGGAAGTCTTTCTTCTTCTGTTTGGATGAACATTTCATTCTTGAATGTTTCATTTGTACTAGCACTATATTTTTTCACTTCCTTCTTACTTTAAACATATGTCTTCGCTTCCTTCTCATCTTGAATAAGATTAATCTTTTTCCTTCTATTCCTTTGAATGTAGAAAAGTTATGGAGTAGGACAGAAGTTGGATGTATAGGAGATATATGGCTGGGGTTAGGGGACTTAGTAGCGAATTTTTGAATAGGGTACACCGATTTGTAGATTGGTGTCTTTCAACAAATCATGGCAAGGAACATGAGACAAGGTGTCTGTGTGTGAAGTGCAAAAATAGGAAGTTAATAACTGTGGTCGATTTGAAGCTTAATTTATTTAAGTGGAGGTTTATGCCTGATTATCATAATTGGACACGCCATAGAGAAGTGATGTGGGGAATGAATGTGAGTGCCGTAAGGGAAACAAGTTCAAGTAGTACCAGAGAAAGTAGCATGTATTGTGAGATGATATTTAATGTTCCTGGACCGAGCTTCGGCCCCAATTTGTCCAACTATACCTATGAGGAAGCACCTAATCCGGCGGCACAAAAATTTTATGATATATTAAAATTAGTAGATACTCTGTTATATGAAGGGTGTACACGAAGTTCACAGTTATCTACGACTGTGGAGTCATTGAACATTAAATCTGAGAACAACTAGTCTGAGAAGTCGTTTGATTAGGTAGATCAATACATAAAGCGTTTACTCCCGGAGAACAATTAGGCAGTTAATGGTTGGTACCAGACGAAAAAGTTAGTATCCGACTTAGGTTTGCTGGTTCAGAAGATTGACGTATGTCTTCACGGTTGTATGCTTTATTGGAAAGAAGACTCTTATAGAAGGGCGTGTAAGTTTTGTGGTTATGAACAATACAAGAAAAAGAAGAAAACGAAAGATAATAGACGAAAAGAAATACCTCAAAAGATGTATTACTTCCCCATAACGAACCGCTGAGCATATGAGATGGTATTCAGAGAGCGAGCAACAAGTGGATATGATAAGCCATCCTAGGGATGGGGAAGCATGGAAACACTTTGCTAGGAACATTTTCCTTTTTCCATTGAATCGAGGAATGTTAGACTTGGTTTGTGTACGAATGGTTTCTCTCCTTTTGGAATGTCCGAGAAACAATACTCTTCTTGGCCGGTGATTGTGACTCCTTATAACTTGTCTCCATGGATGTGCTTTAAAAAAGAAGTTATGTTTTTACTATTATTATTCTGGGACCACAAAATCCGAAAAGTAAATTGGATGTCTATTTGCAACTTTTAATAGAAGAGTTGACAAATTTGTGAGAGATGGAGCCGTTACATATGACATATCCAAGAGACAGAACTTCAACATACGAGCTGCCTTTCTTTATATGATTAATGACTTTCCCGCGTATGGTATGTTGAGTGGTTGGAACACTCAACATGTCTGTATTGTATGGAACATACAAAGTCATTCTGACTAATTAGTGGGGAAAAACAATCTTGGTTTGATTGGCATCGATGCTTCTTACCACTTGGTTATCCGTTTATAAGAGATACAAGATCTTTTAAGAAGGGTAATGGTAAAGATCATTCGCCTGCACCATCGCGTATTTCGGGTGAACAAATATAGGTAAGAGTTCGTGAGTTGCCAAAAAATTATAAAGAACGACACCGAGCTTGGTAGGGGAGATAGTAGAGGTGAATATCACAATTGGACAAGAAGGATCACATTTTGGGATTTTCCATATTGGCGTACTCTCCTTGTTCATCACAACATTGACATAATGCACAATGAGAAAAATGTTTTTGATAATGTGTTCAACACTGTAATGGATGTGAAAGGCAAGACGAAGGAAAATGTCAAGGCTGGAGAAGACCTTCATAAGTATTATAATCGAACAGATTTGACTATCCGAGATGGAGCAAGGGAAGGGTTCAAAGCCAAAAGCATGTTACTCATTAACAAATGAACAATGAAAGTATGTTCTTGAGTGGGTGAAGGATTTGAAATTACCGGACGGTTATGCTTCAAACTTGGTAAGGTGTGTAGATTTGAAAGAACTGAGGATATTCGAGATGAAAAGTCATGTTTTTTATGTTTTCATGGAGTGATTACCAATTTCCTTTAGAGAAATCCTTCTTCCAAAAGTTTGGAGTGTATTAGCCGAGTTGAGCCTTTTTTATTATGACTTGTGTGCACCGAAGATAAGTGAGACACATATGTGCTAATTGTAGATGAGCATCCGAATCTTGGTATCCAAGTTGGATAGATATTTCCTCCCGGCTTCTTTGATATAACGGAACATTTGATAGTTTATTTACTATACGAGGCTAGAGTTTGTGGTCCCGTACAATACATATGGATATATCCATTTGAGAGGTAAGAGAAATAGAGTTCTTGTCCTTAATCTTTCTTACTTAAATAAATTTTTTTTTTTGTATTAAAATATATACTTTTAGGTATTTGAACCACCTTAAGAAGAAGATCAAGAATAAAGCTTGGGTGGAAGGCTCAATATGTAACACATACTTAGTTGAAGAGCCAACGACATTCTTTAGCTACTACTTCGAACGAAAAGGTCGAAACTAGAAGTCGAGCTATTGGATGAAATGATGATAGTGAGCAGCCTATACATCAAAACATATCTGTTACTTCAATTTGCAAACACCGGGAAGAGCAAATGGTAAGATGATCAATAGAATCTTGACAGATCAGGAATTTA
The DNA here is from genome assembly GCA_028651295.1 of Catharanthus roseus. Classification (NCBI taxonomy): domain Eukaryota; kingdom Viridiplantae; phylum Streptophyta; class Magnoliopsida; order Gentianales; family Apocynaceae; genus Catharanthus; species Catharanthus roseus. Next base: position 22,569,244 of record JAPQWS010000153.1, on the reverse strand, counting down.
AGGCAATAACGAACTACATTCTTCTTAATTACGACGCGAGGTTGACCCTTACATTGAGTAAGTAGTGAAAGTTTGTTCATTTCTATGTTAATTAATTGTAACTACTCATTACCTTGTGCTATTAATTGTAAGAAGTACTCATCCAAAATCAAAATCAAACTACGTTATCCAAGTCTAAACGGAAGGAGATATACAAAAAAGGATCGGTGATGAATTCGCAAAATGGTTCAGAGAAGAAGTAAGTAAATTAAGTCTTGATTAATACAAGTTACTTGAATATGATTATGATGATTCCTATATGCATTTGCTTCAGATGTACAAACTTGGTAACATGCTCAATAGTCTCCAAATGCTCAAAATCTCAGTTGGGTTCCTTCAAGGTTTGTAAGATCTTTTAGTGGTTATATTGTCAACGGCTATAGATTTAATACAAAAGATTGTGACTCTAGGAAATATTCTAGTAACTGCAGCATACGTTGAAAGGAGAGTACCATGGGATATTAATTGAAGTCATTGAGGTCGAGTTTCTGAGTACACCTATTCAGACAACTACACTTTTCAAGTGTGACTGGTTCGATTCATCTGATAGACATCTAAAGATGCATCCTTAGTACAAAATTATAGAGCTTTACTCTAAGAAAATATACCCCACGTATGATCCGTTCGTTTTTGCTCACCAAGTAGAACAAGTGTCTTACATTACATACCTTGGTGCTAAAAGATAAAACATCAATTGGTGTACAGTCCTAAAATCAAGACCTCGGGTCATCAATGTGCCTGTAGTTGAAGTTGCATTTCAAGAGAATGTTGGCATCACCGAGATGTTGTTAGTGGATCACAGGATTGAAGATATAGGACCTCTCGCTCATGAGTCAGGCGTATCCGATGTTGTTGATCTTATTGGAGGACAAATGATGACGACGTTGACGAGGATGAACATTTTATCAATGAGGTGGAATGGGAGTCTGAAGACGAAGACAATGAAGAAGCAGAATAAGAGTCGAAGGATGATTCCAACTCTTAGTTTTCTACTTGCTAGTGGAATGTATCTTGGGGTTCTACTTAAAATGTTTGTAATGATCGAATTGATACATATAATTTGATAATTTGATAAATATCATCTTTGTTTGCAATTATCATTGTTTGATTGAAATGAATATTATCCTAATGTTTCAATAAAATTCTTATAGATTTATTTATTATATATAAACTGATTAGTTCTTTGAAATTGCAAGTATGACGTCTCGGGAGTAGGAAGACTCGACGGTTAGATTCGGTCGGCACTTCCACATCTGTCGGTTCAGAGTCAGAGGTCAGGGTCGGAGATGTTAAGGTCTCGACCATTGCCCTAGATACTTCCACCACATCGGCGGATGCCCCTACTAGACTAGATCAGTCAATTGGCGCATCTCCCACGATATCACAGTTCATGCCGACGCCGGGTGCGTGCCGATATCTTTGATCATGCAGCACCAGCTGATTACGATTCGACCCAAAGTCACACATGGAGCAATATCCCTGGCCCTGCAGTGACAAGGGCCTCGATGGATTCGGCCTCAGTTATCTCAGACTCAGCCACTTGCTTCACAGGCCGGGCCCTCGTCATCTCAATCTTAGCCACCTGCTTCACAAGCCGGGCCCTCGTTATTTCAGTCTCAGCCACATGCTTTGCAGGTTGGGCCCTCTACTTTTAGTGTCCATCTATCCAGGCCTGATGCACTGCCCTCCACTCTTCAGTCCCAGCCCTCCACTAGTCGGTCTCGGCCATCCACTTCTGGAGCTGTAGAGGCTCGCCTACAAAGTCGAAGGCCTCCCGTCCCAACCACCCTTCAACCCACCTGCACTAGAGCCTTGGCAGCAGCCTAGTGATACCCGATTCGTGTTGCATCTTATCCTAGGCAGGTAAGTACTATTTATTTGCTTTGTTACAAGTATGAAAATCATGTCACTTACATTATGTGTCGTTTTCAATTTTGTAGAGTCCAGTATTGCGGCTATGCGATTTAGACTTATATTCCAGTCTCGTTTGGACACACCATACGACTCTGGGACCACTCTACCTCAGATAGTTCGGGAATGTGGTTTGATGAGTTCTTGGTAAGAGTATAATAATGAATATTTTCTTTAATTATCATACAAATAATCTTTATTCCATGTATTTTGTTGACGTTTAACTTGTTTCATCGTAGAAATACTTTTGTTGGGATCCTTAGCTAATACTGAGGCTAGGGATGATTTTGATGCCACCATCATGAAACGGTAAATACAGTTGATGCATAACATGCGGATAGCTTCCAAGAAGCCAAGATGGATACCTCAGGACATTTATGACAGACATGTGGGCTAAGTGAGATTACCCGTAGTATCAGGCTAAGTGTGAGTAGGCCTAAAAAAACAAGATCGAGGGACGAGACGGTGAGGGTCCTAATAAGCATACGGCGGGTTCTCTCTCATTCATTGAGTGGGAAGCTTCAAAGGTAATGTTATCATTATTATGTACACTGTTTTTTTGTGCTAGGTTTGAGGCATATATATATGATTTTGATATCATTTTTTATTGTTCGTAAATTTTAGCGTTGGTTTTTCGGGGCTAACTTCTCTCACGAGAAGCTCTATAAAAAACTTCACGTTCATCGAGAAGGACACGAGAAGGAGGCGAGTTTGTCGATGAGCAATCTAACGAGTTCTGGGTGAGTGTTATATATATTTTTCTTATTTAAGTTTATGTTCTTATGATTTGAAATCTAATCTTGTGTTATATAATCGTTTATTTGTAACATGTCTTCTTAATTTCAGGATTAATTCTGCAAGCTTAAGGAGCAGAAAGAACATGAGCATAGGACTAGTGGTGCCCCTATGCCTACTGACGACGAACTGATGATGGAGCTCAATGAGGTGCTAAAGAAGGGGCACGCCTATGGCTTCGGTGCAGCAGAGTCTGCCCGTTTGTGCACTCATTCCCAGCATGCTATCGTTGTAGGCCGCCCATTCCTTGGTGGTTATGAGGAGCATATAGCCACCATCAGTCATCAATTTTTAATGAGATGATGGAGTAAAGTGGCGACGAGAGTGGGAGAGGAGATTAGCTACTGGCATCACATCATCCATGAGTGGGCAGTTGAGAAATTTCTTAGTATGAGACTTGATCCATCGCAGATGCCACCTCTCTAGTTGTCTCCTAAATGGTGGATGCCTGATCGTGAGGTCGATGAGACAAGCGGCCAAGACAGTCACGATAGCGAAGATGAGGGTATCGATGATGATAAGATCCCTCCTTCTAGTTAGTTGCTATGCTTTTTATTACGTACTTTATATATTTTAAACATTTGATATATATGTATATATTTTTTTGTTTATTATATTATAGTAAATGACGAATTATTTGGAGCTTTTATGTATATATTTGCTTTTAATGTTTGATGGTCCATTAAGAAATATTTGTTTGTTGTGCAGTTGATCTTTGCTGGTCTATTTTTTCATTTTTAGGGTGGTTTAATCTAGAAATAAACAATTTATATATATGCGAGGAAATGCTTGTCGCACCTCTTACAATGGCCTTCCATTGCAATTCCGTCACGTTCGAAATTCTGTCCTGAAATTTAAAGAGAAAATGAGAGCGCAATAACTGTCACCAATTCGTTCATTATTTTTACTGTGCGACCAAGTATCTATCGCAAATCTGTGCTTGGGAAGTGGTATTGCGACTGACACTTTCTGTCCCATTGTCGTGTCGCAGTGTGACCATTTGCAATGGAACCTGTTGTCACCGTTTGATAGTTTTTCGTAGTGCGTCTAGCGAGATGGTACTTGCAAATTAAACAATTTGAAATTGTTTATGTATCCTAAAAAGCTGTTAAGGGCAAGTATTGGCGGACTTCTTGGCTGATCATTCTATACCTGCTGAATGAGATTTGAATGATGAGCTACATAATGAAAATGTCTTGGAGATCGAAGTCCTTCCTCTGTGGAAAATGTTCTTTGATGGTGCATGCCATCATGAAGAGGATGGAGCTGGTATAGTATTTCTTACCCCCGAAGGTGATGTGCTACCATATGACATTACTTTAAGTCACCAATGTTCTAACAATATGGCCGAGTATCAAGCTCTTATACTTAGGTTAGAATTGGTTGTTGACATGAGCAACTACAACTTGAAGTATATGGAGATTCTCAACTGGTGGTTAACCAATTCCTTAGAGTATACGACGGTAAGAAGCCTGAGTTGCTCCCATACTATAAATAAGCAAGGCGCCTCATGGGATAGTTAGCGACGTGACAATATCACATGTCTTGAGAAATGGAAATAGGAGAGCTGATGCACTGGCTAAACTTGCTTAAAACTTGACTTCGTTAGATTGGCACATTGAAATTCTATTGTGTCTAAGATTGGCAGTCGCACCCATATTCGAAGGTGAAAAAGATGAAGAATGTGACATCTATTCTGTTTTAGTCTTTGAGATTGATAAGGAGGATTAGCGTAAGCCATTCATAGATTATCTGAAAGAAGGAAAGCTACCAAATGATTTGCAAAGAAGAACTAATGTTCATCGCCAAGTTGCTCGTTTTATATATTATAAAGACACATTATTTCGACGATCTTTTGAATACATTTTCCTAATATGCTCGCGCAAAGAAGAAATTGTTCACACAATAGAGGAAGTTCATTTAGGTATTTGTGGAGCTCATCAATTCTATACAAAGCTTCACTTTCGTATCAAGAGAATGGGGTATTATTGGTCGATGATGGTGAAAAATTGCATGGACTATGTGCAAAGATGTCAAGCTTGTCAATTCCATGCTAACTATATACATCAATCTCCTGAGCCTTTGCATCTAACTGTGGCTTCATGGCCTTTCCATGCATAGGGTCCTGATGTTATTGGGCCTTTGCCAAAGTCATCTGCTGGACATTTATACGTCTTAACTACTACAGATTACTTTTCCAAATAGGCAGAAGTCGTAGCATTGAAGGAAACAAAGAAAGAAAATGTTGTAGACTTCATCCAAACAAATATTATCTACCATTATGGAGTTCTAAGATATGTAATCACTGATAATGTGAAGCCATTCTGCAACAGCCTGATGAAAAAATTGTGTGAGAAGTTTGGTTTCAAATAATGCAATTCCTCTATATATTATGCTTTTTGCAAATAGACTTGCTGAGGCGTTTAACAAAACCTTATGTGAACTCTTACAAAAGGTCGTGGATAAATCTAAAAGAGACTGGCACATTCGAATTGAAGAAGCATTGTGGGCTTATAGAACCACTTATCGTACACCAACCCAAGCTACTCCGTATGCTCTCGTATGTGGTATTGAAGCAGTACTCTCGTTGGAGCAACAAATCCCTTCTTTAAGGATTGCTATTCAAGAAGGCTTGATAACAGAAGAAAATGCTCGCTTGAGATTTGAAGAGTTAGAAGCACTTCATGAGAAAATGTTGGAGGCACAACGACGTTTGGAATGCTATCAAGCTCACATCTCTAAGGCTTTCAATAAAAAGGTTCCGCTTCACTCCACCCAAGTTGGAGATCTAGTGCTTACTATGAAGAGGCCAATCATTGTTGGACACAAAACCAAAAAGTTCATATGAAAGTGTGATGGTCCCTATGTTGTCCAAAAGGTCTACTCAAATGGATATTTCAAGATAGTTGTTGAAGATGGTCTAATGATTGGTCCTATAATGATAAGTATTTGAAGCGATACTATGCATAAAGTAGACGCTCCTTCATTGCACGAGTCTAAATTGAAAAGTTATTCCACTAAGTCCAAAGTTGGAAAGAAAAAGATGCTCCATGACTGCACGAGCATAAACTGCGAAGTTACTCCTAGCCCACATGATATAAATTGTGTTAAGGTAACCACCAAAAGTGTAGCATGTGGATAAACTGCTCAAACACTCTAACAAGTCTAAGTTGGTAAAAATGGATACTCCTGCCCTGCACGAGTTAAAATTGTGAATAGCTAAAAATATTTTTTCTGAAAACTTTGAACTACGTTTGACTTGATTCTTAAGTTCTTCTTAAGATATGTAGGCAGCTTAGAAAAAAAAAATCTAAGTTCAGTCATAAATTCTCAATAGACAAACAAATTCTTTTGGCTTATGCTTTGTTGCTGGTACTCTTAATATTAAATTGGGATAACAAACTCTCTTCTTCGACCATCCATTCTCTATGATAGGGAATGCCAAAAAGGTTTTAGTGAACTTAGGAAGTGATCGTTGTTCTTTCCTCGGAAGAGACACTTTATACTTCACAACTTCCTTGAACCAGAATTGAGCCATTTGTCCATGATGACTTCCGAGTTGATGTCTTGATAAGTGGTTCTACAAAAGATGGGCAACTTTGCCATGATGTTGACCGAGTGTTTACAAGCTCCAATGCTTTTCAAATGGACATCTCATCGGCAATCGTCGAAAGATTATAGAAGTACATCAAGCGTGCAAGATGCTTTCAAGAAGTTGAAGTTGTAGACATAGGTAAAGAGTAATGCTACACGTTGTTCTAGATCATTGGAGGTGTCAAATCTTTGCAACAACTCGAGGCATCTTACACATACTGTTCTTATGTGGAATTTGCTAGGAAACTCAAATATTGAACTTCATTGAAACCCTTTGTTGATTGTTCTTTGATCAAGTTAAAGAATTCTGTCAAAGAAATTCAGAACATGACGAGTTGAGACGAAGAGGATCTAAGCTTTCTGAGATCTCAATCTTTTAAAGTTGATATTCGTTGACAAAATCTTTCATGGGACATATCGTCATTGTCCTGGTGGTGAATTCTTCATGGGACGTGTCATCATGGTTTCTGGTGGCGAATCCTTCATGGGACTAGTTGTCATTATTTATGGTGGCAAATCTTTCATGGAATGAGTTGTCATTGTCACTAGTGGCAAATTTTCATGGGACGTGTCGTCATTATCTCTGGTGGCAAATCCTTCATGGGATGTGTCATCGTTGTCTCTGGAGAATGAGTACTTCTAAAGTTAATGTTCATTGGAAAATACTTCATGGGATGTGTCATCGTTGTCTCTAGTGACAAATCCTTCATAGGACGTATCGTCGTTGTCTCTGGTGGCAAATCCTTCATGTGACATGTTGTCATATTCTCTAGAGAATGACTACTTCTGAAGTCGATGCTCGTTGGTAAATCATTCATGGGACATGTTACCGTTGTCCTAGTGGTGAATCCTTCAAGGGATGTGTTGTCATTGCTTATTGTGACGAATCCTTCACGGGATGAGTCATCATTGTATTTGGTGGCAAATCCTTCATAGAGCAAGTCGTCATTGTCTCTAGTGGAAAATCCTTCATGGGACGTGTTGTCATTGTCTCTGGTGGCAAATCCTTCATGGGATGTGTGATCATTGTCTTCGGAAAATGAGTACTTCTGAAGTTGATCTTCGATGGCAAATCCTTCATGGGACGTGGCATCATTGTCGCTGGTGGCAAATCCTCTATGGGAGGTGTCGTTATTGTCTCTGATGGAAAATTCTTCATGTGACGTGTCGTTATTATCTTTTGAGATGACTACTTTTGAAGTTGGCAAGAGTTGACAATCTTTTATGGGATGAGTGGTGGTCGTTTTCGGTAAAGGACTCATATATCTGCCATAAATCGCCTTGTAAATCGTCAAAATTGTTGCCACCTTCATTGGATCATCGGAATTGGCTCAATGACTAGGACATCCCTTGGTCGGATGAAGACTTGGAGTCCATGAAGTACTTTATGATTGTTCTAGAGAAAAAAAAGTTAGTCTTGTAAAAGAAAAAGGGAAAAAAGAGGAATTACTAGCAACGCATGGCATCAAAGTTAGAAAAAAAAAAAAGTTAGTCTTGTAAAGAAAAATAAATCACTAGCATGAAAAAAAAACCTGCATGACTGAGACATGAACCAAATTATTGGAATCAAGTTTAAAAAAAAAAGGTCAAAACGATAATTTGATTTGATGATGTAAAGAAATTCCTATAAATTGGTGTGTGCAAGGCGAAAGTGTTGTGCAAATTGATGTTGCATAGTGAAGCCTGTCACATGAGTAGTTGTCTACAAAATGATGTGTTTAAAATCTTAAAATAGGGTGGAATCCTAATCACTACAATGCAAGGCAAGCGGACCTAACAATGCAAATGTGAATTTCAACCCGAGTATCGAATCTCTTGAGAATGGACGAAGGTTCAAGTACTAATCTTGTTTCTAATGTTTAGTCTAATAAAAGGATGATGTCGATGAGAAAATAAAAACTTAAAACTGAAATAATTAAAGAAAGAAAATAAATAAGAACAATTTTAAAAGATTAATAAAAACAAGAGTTTGGATAGTGGAATCCCCCTAATCTTTATTACTAATTCGATTGGAAAAACTTTAATGAAAATGATATTAAATTAATTAAGTTGGGTTATTACTCAAATCAGGCAATCCCTATCTCTAGGCGAAAGCCACCCTACTCATTAACCCTTAGAGGAAAATGTCTTTTCTCCCAAACAAATTATGAGTGCAATAAACTTAGGTGATTTACAAAGACCTAAAAGTGCAATATCGTAACTCTAGTCAATTGCTCCAATTAACCCCCAACTGGTTGTCCTATATCGTTCTTCCTTTTTTAATTCCAAATAACCTTGCGAGTAATCTAATTTCGTGACAATTAAATTACAAACAAATGAATTTGGAAGACAACTTGAATTAAAACAAACATCGAAATCAAGAAATTAAACCCAGAATTTCAGAATCAAGAATTAGGGTTCAACCTCAATTCAAACAATAAAGAACTACTCACTATTCATTATAATAAAACTTAAATAAGACATAAAATTCAATAACAAGAAAAGGAAAAGAAAGTTTAGGATTGAAATCGAAGCCGCAATTGAATTCCTAAACGTCTTCCAAGCTCATCAATCGAGTTGCCAAGTTGAAGACCAAAATCTTGAATCGAAGTCTTAATTCTTGAATCTAAGAAACTAAATTGTAGAAATCTTGAAACTTTACTAACTAATTGAATATATAAAAGCTAGAATTTAAAGAGTGCTTAACTAATCTAACCTAATTAATCGAATTCTAACCTAACTAATCTATAACTAATTTATCTAAGAATTTCTAAGTATCTAAATCTATCTAAAACATGTCACTAATAGCTTCCAAAAGATCCCTTAAATAGAGGTGAAAAATACAAGAAAACCAAGCTGAACTTGGAACAAAATACAAGAAAAATCGAGTTTGTTTTGGACTCAAACCCTACCGCCGATAGTAGGGTAAGGCATACCGTCCACGGTAGGTCTCTGTTGCCAACGCCCTGCTTTCCACGGCACCTACCCGCTACAGTAGGTTAGCCTACCTTGCGTGATAGGTTGTTGAATTTTTACTGACGATTCTGTTTTTGTCATTTTCGCTCCGTTTTCGTCCCGTTTTTGTTTCCTTTAATCGTTTTTACATCCGGAGGGCACCTTAGACAAGAGTAAGAGATATTTAGATAAAATATATACTTTCATATATTAAAAACTTCGAAAACGATGAAATTAACATATAAAAAATATAGACAAATATGCACTTATTACAAAGCAAATAATTCATGGAGACTTGAAAACAAAAATAAATAAATTGTGCAAACTGAACTTTGTAGAGGAAGCACTCTCGCTCGAAGATAGAAACTCTTGAAGACTTAGGATGAAGGAGGAGCACTTCTTGGAGGCTTCTTGAATTGGGGTGAAGAGAAGGGTGGAATAAGCTCTCTATATATAGGGGCTTGAGAGGTAAAGATTGGTCCTATAATGCTACAAAGATTCCAGTTAAAATTTTATAAGGGTTCAAATTCCGAACTTCACAAAGATTCAAGTCTTCCAAATGATATGAAGATTTAAGATCAAAATTCTGGAAGGATTCAAGTTTCTAAATTCAATGAGGAGCAAAATCTCTAGTGTGAGAAGAATGCAATTTCCTTGTTAATTCAACTTCCTCAAATCTTCAAGGATTCTACCTCCCTAATTTGATTGGAATTCAAGACTCCAAGTGGGTACAAAAAAAAAAAAAAAAAAGATGTTTCGGAATTTTGGTCCGTAAACAATATGGCAATTGCCTCAATGTTGGTAGCATTAGTTTTCTTTTAAAAAAATGGAGGATGTTGGCAATTTCATAAAAAAAATTTGCACTTAAGTACTTCAAGACTTGTCTTTAAAGTTTTAGCCCTATAAATTTTACTCAAGTCTTGAAGTGGGGACATTTGTAGACAATGAATTTTTAATTTATTTATTTAATCAATGACTAAAATAAAATAAATATTTTTTGGGTCTTGGTTGTTTAAATTAAATTAATAAAAGTGATCTTTTGGGCCATAGAGATTTGATCATCTGAGTTGGGCTATGAATATTGAATCATTTGAGTTGGACCAGAATTGAAAATATTTAAATAATATCTAAACCCACTTTAAATAAAGCCCAATACAATAAGACCTATGTCTTTGTGCCCCAATTAAATTTAGCACAAAGTCATTTTAAATTAAATCCCGTAAATAATGGGTTAAACTCATTAATACCCTATTTTGCCTATAAATAAAGGTCTTCTCGAGGTTGAGAGATTATTCAGTAAACACTCAAGCTCGAGGCAAGTGAAAAGCTTCCCAAAAGCTCTTCAATAAAGGTCTTCCTCAAAGTTCAAGTATTTCCTCGCTTTCTTCCTCCCAAAGATTGAAGAAAGCTCCAGTGGCTCTACAATCCATCAATCATCTCAAAGTCCGTTCGCTTTGAGAAGAAGCTTCCTAGCCCTCAAGTCAACACTTTGCCAAAAAGAAAAATCGGGGGATTCTCGTACAGACCAGGAACCCCCAGAGATTTTGTAACCGCACCATATCATAAATCAAATCACATTGTTTACTACTTGTCTTGCGTCCGGTTTTCAGACTTAAGATTTTACTGTATACAACTACGTCAAACATATGTTAAAAAATATCCACTCTACTACCACTATAAATAAGTCAATCTATATACAGCGCAATAAAATACAAATAGTTCATGACAAAATCACTTTGCAATAATGAATAATATGAACAAAGGATAGCCATGTTACCACTGTAGTAGATTCATCAACTGATATCATAAGTGATTCCAATCACGTGTATTATAAGTGGTCGGCCTCTAACGCTATCTACACAAACAATTCTTGGATATCAACCACCAGTTCATGACAGTTAGTTCCTCTAAATGATAGATTTCTAATATAAGCTAAGGTTTCTAAAATCGTAGAGAATTATGAAATTCTCCTTAGTTTAAGACTAGTAGTTGACACTTATACAATTAGCTATTTAATAGGTTTGAGTCAAAGATCTAATAACCAAATACTTATTTAATAATAAGCCCATTAAAAAAGAAAAAGAAAACCACAACATTTTTTTTTTAAAAAGAGAAATTATAAAGTTACAAAAACACCCTTAAAAAATTAGTCACATGGCTTTCTTATGACCAAAATTGTTAGGTTTAACTGTTGAAACTAACAGAATGGTAAATAAGCATATTTTGAAAGTTCGAATGCTAAAATTAACTACTTTAAAGTTTAATCGTTAAAAGTGAAATTAAAAAATATTCAGTGGTTACTGGGACTTTTTACCCTTTTAAATTAGATGAGTAAGTTGGCATATATATGTAATTGCTACATATTTGATGTATGCGCATTAAGGTCCAAATTTGTGTCAATTCTCAATAAAAGCAACTATCCACAATAATTTTATATCTTCGTTTATTTTGATTTTTAATTAAGGATGTGAAAAAAGTACTTAACATAATTCATAGAAAAAAAAGAAGCTACTAGCATAATCAATATTAGTGAAAGGGTGGTTAATTTCAATTTCATTCCTTAAATTGGAAATGTTGTTCATGGAGGATTCAAATATGAATGTATCAATTTAGTCCTTACAAATATCAACAATGTGACAAAGGACTTCAGTTTGAAATTAAAAACCATATATAAAAAAGTCAGTAAAAAAAACTTGTATGAAAAGAAATTAATATGTAAAGTCAGAAGTAAATTAACTAATTGTGTTTTCTATTTAGCAAATTATTGTTGTTGTTGTTATTATTATTATTATTATTATTATTATTATTATTATTATTATTATTATCATTATTATTATTATTATTATTATTATTATTATTATTATTATTATTATTATTATTATTATTATTATTATTATGTTTTCCCTTCCAACCCCTAAGCAGTCGCCCCCTTCAAATTTTGCATAGTAACCACCGCCTATGGCAATTATCTACAACTTTTCTACTTTTCCCCACTCTTCTTTTCTCCTTCGAATTGCAATTCTTATGACTTCCACATCTTCTTTCTCATGATCTTTTTTCAGGAATATTTTCTCGAAGCTGTTATTAAAACTTCCTATTATAAATTTATAACGGCAACCCGAGTTTCAAAAAAGAGAAAGAGGAGGTCGTGATGACGGGAATGAGAGATTAAGAAGAAGAATCTTAAGTAAAGAAATAAAAAACAATATGGGGTTGACGGGAGTGGCAAGATTACCTTGTGGTAGTGAGAACCTTTTGCCACCATTATGTCTTCTTATCACTTTGTTTTTTCTTTTCTTTTGGCTTATGACTCGTTAATTTTTTTCCGTAAGCAAAGGCTTGGGAAAAGAATTTGAGGAGAGGAAAATGTAGGAATTATCTAAAGGGGAAGAGAAAAATATGTGGTTGTAAATGTGTAGCCTGAGTTGTGTATAAAAAATTCTCCCAAAGGACTATTTTGTGGCAATTGAAATGTCACCAGGATGAAATAAGCCCTTCCCTAAAAAGGATTACAGGAATAGAAAACTTTATAAGTAGACTAATCCAGCATAAAAATAATTTGAAATTCTAAAGATATTGAGAAAGTGTTCTAGCAAAGTGTGTGAAAAACTTCTAGCATTTAAACTAATTCTCTTCTTGACACCATTTCTTTGAGCTGTGATTATAGCCAAGAGGATAAAAAATTGAGGTTTTAAAAGGGGGAAAATTCACACGGTTAAATATCAAGGGCCAAACAATCTTCACAAGTTGTCCCTTTTGACCCGATTGGATCATCTACGTCACTTTGTGTATCATTTTTTGTACCACTTCCTAATTTAGTAAATTTTATTAGTAAAACTTATTAAAATAAAATAAACTCTTGGAAAAAAAGATAAGCATAAATAAAAAAATATATTATAAAAAAAATAGTACACAAAGTGGTACAAACGATCTTGGGTGCTTTTGACCATTTGATAAAAATTTAAATAGGATCTTTGACCATATGATAAAACTTAGATAGTAGCAAACATGGGCAACAATGGAATATCACAAATCTTTTGAAATAGTTAACCTAAAAATGATAAGAGAAAAAACACATTGAGAAGAGGGGTCACTAGGGTGGCTTTGATCAAAGAAAATTTCCGCCGACGTGCAGCTGGGGCGATGGCGGCATTCAGTATGCTAGCTAGGTGGTGCAACTTTTTTTAATTAGTTTTTAAGGTTATAATTTATGGATCAATTGTCCTTCTAACCTTGTTAGGTTTTATCTTTGCACATAAACCTCAAGAATGTATACCCCTCATGTCTAGTTATATTTCAGACCGTCTTTTATGGAAGTCCTTTGTTGGCAAATTGTTCCCAATTATAAGGACTAAATTGACACCTTCATATCTTCAGACCCTTGATTGAAAAATGCCTCCAATTTCAGCAATGAAATTGAAATTAACCCATAAACAAATATGTAATTATTTTTCTTTTAACAAAACTAAGTCAATCAACCATCATGTTTGATTTACATTTGTTAAAAGGTCCATATTGGTATATCAGTCTCGATAAATACTTTTAGTTATCCACAATATTTTTGTATCTTAACTTATTTTATCTTTTTAGGATGTGATTAAAGATATGTAGTATGATAAATCTATATATAATATATAAAAGTTGGGCAGGAAGCATAATATAGTGCCTATACACAATTAGTAATAATGGCTCTTTATCTTACCATGTATCAACATATGATTGGAAGAATTAGCTTTTTTTCTTTTTTTTAGGAAAATGAATGAGCCTCTATTAGCTAATAAAATAAATATAAATAATAAATTATTATGATATATAATATTATACATATAACAATAAAGTTTATAAATATAATTTATAATTATATTATATAACTATAGTCTACTATTATAATTAATTATAAGTTATAGTTAAAATATAGTTTATAATATATTAAATTACAGTATATAACTATAGTTTAAAACTAGGGTTTATAACGATAGTTGAAATATAATTTTCTATAGTCTACCACTATAGCTATAAACTATAGTTTATAATAGTATAAAAGTAAGTCTATAACTATAGTTTAAAATATGGTTATAATTATAGTATATAACTATACTATAAAACACTCTTTCTGATACCTCATAAATCAGGAAAGAAATAGATAGTGAGAGTCAATAAATAAATAGGAAAAATGGTAAATATAAAAAAAAGTTCAATACATATTTATTAAAATTTGTAAAAAGACTTTTATATATTTTTTACCACTCATCAACCTTGTAAAAAAATTATATTTGTGATCAGAGATAGTAATTTATAATTATAGTTAAAATACAATACATAATTATAGTTTAAAAGTATAGTTTATAACAATTGTTAAAATATAATTTAGGATTGTAGTATATAACTTAGATAAAAATATAGTTTGTCAAATCTATTGCTATAGTTCCACTATGGTTTATAAATTATATACCTAATATATATATTACATACATAAAAGTTGGAAATGGATAGCTATGGTGTTGTCATACCACATTATTGAGAATATGAGGAGTCTAAAGGGTTATATATATATATATATATATATATATAAATTAGTAAAAGTGAAGAGTTAAGGAATTTGAAAGGTATTTAGGGAAAAAAGAATTTTGAAAGATTTTTATGTGGATATTGAATTTCCACAGATACGCATTTCAAGACAATTAATAAGAACAGAAAAGATAGAAGAGTCTATTTAACAAGAAAAAAAAAAGAAAAAGAAAGAAAAACAAGAAAATTAAGAGTCATTTTGAAAGGTATTTATCTATCTATTTATATGTGATATCAATTAGCAAGGTTTCACATACACTGGTGCCGCCTGAAGGCTGAAAAATGGAAGGCGTTTTTGTAGCAGGTTGAGCTTTAAGGATTGGGTTGATGGTTGCTCGAATTTTAGGAGTACAGTGATCTGGGCATGTCTCAGGAGATGGCTAATGCTGTTATTTGTTTCGTGTGGCTGGTACTGCCATATGTTATCTTTTAATGAAAACCCTCACTAATTAAGCTATACACAAATACATATACAATTTTTTATTTTTTTTCTTTTGCGATTTACTCTTTTTTAATAGAAAAAAATAGGATAGATAAATCTAACTCGAAAATATGAATGTATAGTGTGAAAAAAATCATTATTTTCCTTCCTCTTACCTACTCTTTCTCTCTCTACACAATTTCTCTCTAACTTCTCTCTACTCCTTCTCAACTCTAAAATTAAAATTTTTAACATTGAATTTGAATTGGAGGTAGATATAGATCATTATTAGGAATGTGTAGAAGAAAATATCAATTTAGATGTAAGAAAAATTGAATTTTTTTTTTCAAAACTGGGCTCGGATCGTCCGGACGGGCAACACGAACATGAGCGGATCGACCAGATGTGCGGGCGACCCGAGTTTTTTTTCTTAAGGAAGAAAAAAATTTTGTAGGTATTTGGAAAACTTGAAACATGAATAACTCTGTAATCGGAGGTTCGTTTCACGCATATTACTACTCGTTTTGTGATCCATCCATAAAGTGAGTTCATAGCAGTTGTTAACTGCCCAAATATATATATATATATAGTTTACGTATGTAAAAACGGTAGGATCTCATGCACTTCCAATTGTTTTAAAATTAATTGGTGTTAAAAATGATGCATATCTTAACTTTATAGTGAATTTAGCAACAAACATTTGCTGCAGCGTTCGATTATGATTTGGTTTCACTAACCTCTGCCACACAGAATAATTGATAATTAATGTACAGTAACAACACAATTTAGGATCATTAATTTATTTATCGCCTCAAGAAATATGATGCTATAAGACATTAAATTTAGAAAGATTCAAAATCTCAAAGAAGCAAAAACTATTGATTGCAAATAAGGCTGTGTAAGTTCATGAAAATAAATTTTAGAATTTCCTAAAGTCGAAGGCACTGTAAGTTGTTGTCCGTCTCAAATGGTACTGAATTTCTTTTTATAAATGACATATTTTATTTTTTTCAAATTCTTTGACTTTAGGAAATTTTAAATTTTATTTTTATGAATAATAATATTTTCTTCACATGTATTTTGTAAATTGTTCATCAACTTTATACTATTTATTTGTTTAATCAAAAAATGAAAACTTTATTATTTTTTGAAATCTGGACAAATTTTTGTTCAAGAATTCTTACTTTTAATTTTTGTTTTTAACTATTTGAGAAATTCAATTACATAATATCAATGTTGAGAAAATAAAAAACATAAGCGAATAAAGCACGTCGCTGTCAGTGTATAATCATAAGCCAAGGGCAAGTGAATTGCGTAAATTTAGATGTCTTACTATTCCATCAAAATAAAAAAATATGACTCATAAAATTTATTTTTATAAATAATGAGAAGTATGATCATTATTTTTTTAATCAAAAGACAAATGATTTGTAATCTTTTATAATAATGAACTAGAATATGTTCTTAAAATGTTTTATACTTTAAGTATTTACTTTAAAAGTTCTAAATTATTCCATATGTACTTATAAATAATATTTTTAGCAAAGCTTGGACACAATTGTTAGTATTAATAACCATTAAGAATATGAATACATGTACGTATCACAAACAAAGAGTCAACCAATACATTTTCTTCCGATGTGTGCGCATCAAGGTCCAAGTTGATATCACCCTAAGAAAAACTTACAATTATTCAAAATATTTTTGTATCTTAGGTTATTTTGATCTTCAAAGATGTAAACACATACATATAGCAGTATTCTTTTTACTATTAAAAATTATACGTAGTAGAACAAATATTAATAAAGAGATTTATAAATTTCAACAGTATTGCATCAGTCGATAAGTTTTTTTTCGATATACGTGTATTAAGATTCAAAATAATCTACTCAATAATTTTCACATGGAAAAATATTTGTCCCAAAAGTATGTACCTTTTAGATACGAAAATTTTTCCGGTTCTAGAATTCGTAACTCATGATAATTTGTTATTTTTTCTTTTATAAAAATGACAATGCGAAATTTTTATATTTCTTTTGTGGTGAGAAAAGGTCATTTAAGCGCTTAAGATTCTAAATTCGGTAAATCAAGTTCTTCTACAATAATGCAATTCTTTTTCTTGGAATAGTAGATGCATATTACCTTGTTTGTTTGGAAAAAGTTATTGATTAGATCAATGAATTTTAATCTACCATGTCCTCATGTGTTTCACAAGGACGGTATGATCAAGTGGTTGAAAGAAACCCACAAGACCCATTGATAACTAGGAGCGGCGAAAAAGAAGACAGATTTGACTTTTTGACTTTACGATATTTTACCAATTCAAATAATATTCATGTTATTCATCTTTATTTACAAACATTTGCAATAAAACCCAACCCATGATTAATTTTCTTCTCCATTAAGAAAAATTGAAAAGAGATAAGTATCAATCCATGTGATGTCAATTTATGCACAATCATATCAATCAATTTATAGGTTAATATAATTCTTTTTAGGTAAAGAAACTTCTGATTGAGTCCCAACAAAAGGCAATGAGGAAAACAGCTTTTGATTGAGCCCAACAAAATGCAATGCAATAATAGAAAACTTGCAAAAGTATTTTTCACTTAGAAGTAACAAAATTTAGGTAAAGGAGATTCTGTTTGAGCCCCAACAGAATGTAATGCAACTAGAAAACCTCCAAAAGTGTCTTCCATCTAAAGAAAAACTCGTTTACCTTAGAGGAGGAGGATTTGCACGAGTTTTTGCAAAATCCACCAATGAAACAAGGCCAACAACTAAAATTATCCATCCAAAAGTGGTGGCATACTTCAAATCACTGCTCTTCTTCTTCTTGGCACTTTACTGCTTTATGTTGCTAGTAGTAGATGACTCTGCTCCCATTGCCTGCTAAAGGAAATAACTCTTGTGCATTTCTAAATGTAATTTAAGAGTATTGGCATAACATTTTCAAAGCCTTTGGTATGATCTGTTAGATGGGTCCTCTCTAAGAGCTTTCTAATAGTAGGTAGCTGCTTTGTCAAAATAGACCTATGTCTCATCTTTATCTGGGGTCAAATATGCACGAGAAGGATAAGCTTCTTTCAAATAACACAGCATAGAGCTTTATGATTTGTTGGATTAAGCTTCAATGCCTTCTCCAACTCAGATATGCATTTGTGTGCTATTGCATCTTTACGGTTTTTTAAAATTCTTTTTAGTAATTAGTTTTGAAGGCTAGAACTTATGGAATAATTGTTCTTCTAACTGTATTAGTTTCTATCTTTGCTCATAAAGCCCAAAATATATGTATACCCCATGTTCTGTTAAATTTCAAATGGTCGTTTATGGAAGTCCATTGTTTACACACTTCAAACTAACACTTTCACATATTTTCGACCCTTGATTGAAAAACACCTCCAAATTTAGAGATGAAATTGAAATTAACCCATAAACAAATATGTAAATCTTTTAACAAAACTAGTTAATCAACTGTCATGTTTGATGTACATTCATTAAAAGGTACACATTAGTATCAATCTATATAAAGACATTTAGTTATCCACAATATTTTTGTATCTTAAATTATTTTGATATTTGAGGATGTGATTAAATGTATGTAGTATGATAAATATTAATAAACATTAAGAATGTGAATAAAGGTATGTAGCATGCACAAAGAGTCAACCAACATGTTTCCTTCCAATGTACGTGCATTAAGGTCAAAGTTTGTATCATTCTAAGAAAGAACTTACAATTATCACAATATTTTTGTATCTTAGGTTATTTTTCTCTTTAAAGATGTAAACACCTATAGGTGGCAGTATTCTTTTTATGATTAAAAAATAAAACCACATAGCAGAATAATTATTAATAAAAAGATTTATAAAAATTAACAATATTGCGTCATCCAATACGTTTTCTTCCCCATATACGTGTATTAAGATAATCATAATCTACTTACAAATTTTCATGCGGAAAAATATCCATTCCAAAAGTATGGACCTTTTAGGCACAGAAACTTTTTCGATCCCAAAATTCGAAACTCACCGTATATACATATATATATGTATATATATGAGAAATTAACTAAAAATAATACTGAACTATTTTAACTTTTCTATTTATAACCGTAAACTTTTGTTGTACCTTTTCCTAACCATGAACTATTTTTGTTCTTTTGAAAATAGCCATAAAGTTTTATTTCATATTTTTCTAACCATGAACTCTTTTTGTTCTTTTGAAAATAGCCATGAACTATTTTGGACCTCTCAAATATAGCCATCAATTTATGGCCATATTTGAGAGGTAAAAAATTGTTCATGACTATTTTTAGAAAAAGAAAATAATTCATGGTTAGAAAAAGATAAATAAAAGTTAATGGTTTAAATAGAAGATATAAAATAGTTCATGGTTAGAAAAAGATAAAATAAATTTCATAGTTAATAAATAGAAAACTTTGGTTAATTTTAGGTAATTTCTCTCTCTCTCTCTCTCTCTCTCTCTCTCTCTCTCTCTCTCTCCATATATATATACATATACATACATATATATATGCATATATATTATTTTTATTTTTTTATAGAATTGACAATGGTAAAATTTCATATTTCTTTTGGTGAGAATAGATCATTTAAGTACTTAACATTCTATATTCGTTGAGTCAAGTTCTTCTAACAAATCACCTTGTTAGTTTGGAAAAGCTGTTGATTGGATTAACGAACTTTAGTAAACCATGTTCTCATGTGTTTTTTACTCATAAGAAACAAAATTTAGGTAAAGCAACTTCTTTTTGGGACCAACAAAATGCAATGCATTACCAGAAAACCCACAAAAGTGTTTTTTACTCATAAGTAACAAAATTTAGGTAAAGGAACTTCTATTTGGGCTAGAACAAAATGCAATGCAACAAAAGTAAACCTCGAAAAATGTCTTCTATCCATAAAATAAAGGCTCGTTTATCTTGGAGAGGAGGAGGTGCACGAGTTTTTACAAACCCCACCAATGAAAAAAGGACCAACAACTAGAATTATTATTAGAATTTTGGCTTAGGCCTAACTCACCCTAAAAGGTACCTCAAGAGGAGGAGGATTGCCATAGTTTATTAAGAGTTCATTAATTCTTTAATTAGCCGATATGAGATTCTCAACACACCCCTTACTCCTAGGCTGGTCATTTGGACTTGGAGCGTGACATTCTGCAGGACATCATCTGTGGGTGGCCCAACATCATGGCTCTGATACCATGTTAGAATTTGGCTTGGGCTTAACTCACCCCAAAAGGTACCTCAAAAGGAGGAGGATTGCCAAAGTTTATTAAGAGTTCATTAATTCTTTAACTAGCCCGTTGTTGGGCCACCCGCAGATGATGCCCTACAGAATGTCACGCTCCAGGCCCAAATGATCAGCCTGGGTGTGAGGGGGTTGTTGAGAATCCCACATCGGCTAATTAAAGAATTAATAAATCCTTAATAAACTTGTGTAATCCTCCTCTCCTCTTGAGGTACCTTTTGGGGTGAGCTAGGCCTAAGCCAAAATTTTAACATGGTATCAGAGCCAGAGCTAGGTTTGAAGAAGAAGAAGAAAAAAAAAGTCTTTCACATCTATGACTTTATTCTCTTTTCATTTAGCTTGAACAATTCTTTTCTTCCGTTTGAATAACAAGATTTTCTTTTAGGTTTTTAATATTTCTTCTAGTTTTCTTCAATAAAAATTAAGGAGATTATATTTTTTATAAATCATATTCAAGTCAAGGAAGCTTCATCGATAAAAATTTGAAGTGCCTAGATTTAGAAATTGAAATTAGACATTGATGGATACTTTATCGCAAAAAACTCTACAGCGACATCAAAGGAATTTTCGACGATGGATGATTGAAGCCACTGAGATTGATGGAAGAAGACCACAACAACTGCGATTGATGGAAGAAGATCATAACGACTGTGATTGATGGAAGAACCACAACGACGGCGATTGATGACAAAAACTATAGCGACAACGAGTGATGGTAAAGACCACAATGACAGATGGTGGAAAACTATTGTTATCGATAAAAAAAGAAGTTTAAAAAAATTGTGAAAAGTTGGATGCGTAATTTGTACGTTCAAAAAAAAAAAAAAAAAGAAAAATTATGGCAAATTGGACATGTAATTTTGCATGTTCCAACTTGAGGGAGGGTGTTAGAGGTATCACATTAGTATAGGATTCTCCTAGATTATCTAAGATTCTATAAGAGATTATTTTAGATTCGGTATGTTATTGATTAGTACTATTATCGTGAGTATTATAGTAGTATTCCTTATTTGTGGTTGGGTAGAATCTTATATTGAGTAAAATTATGATATTTTGTAGCCTATAAATAGTATATCGTGAATAAGAAGGACATCAATTGAAGCATTCAATATTATTCTTCTCTGTGCCATAAATTTCTTAACAATTATCCATTCAAAAGTGGTGGCATACTTCATATCATTGCTCTTCTTTTTCTTTTTCTTGGCATTTTGCTGCTTTATCCTGTAAAAGTTGATGGCCCTGCTCCCATCGTCTCCTGAAGGGAAGACTCTTGTGAATCTCCGAATGTAATTTAGGAGCCTTGATAGAATGTTCTAAGAACATCTGGTCTAATCTGATGGGTCTTCTCCAAGTGCTTTCTTATAGAAGGTAACTGCTTTGTCATTAGACCTATGCATCATCTTCGTGAAGGGTCAAATACGCATAGAAGAATGCGTGTCTCCCAAATAACATAGAGTTGCATAATTTGTAAGATTAATCTCCAGTGCCTCCTCCAACTCGGATATAGCATTTGGTGTGTTGCTGCATCTTTACAATTTTTTTTGTTATTAGTTTTTAAGTCTTCTAACCTTGTTAGTTTTTATCTTTGCACATATGAACCTCAAAAGATATGTGTGCCCCTAACGTTTAGTTAGATTTCAAATGGTCTTTTGTTTGCACATTGTTGCCGAGGATTTTACTTGGATACCCAAAGAGGAATTTTTAGGTACCTATCTTATTAGCCAATGGATGTTTGACACATCGTTAAAGACAACCTGTTATAGTAGGTTTCTATTTTTAACGTTTTTTTCACTTTTAATTATGATGATGTGGCAATGTTTTACTGTGCCACCTCATTAAAAGAGGTTGATCGTTATTGGTCAAATAAGTCACCCTAAAAAATAAAACAAATTTATTTATTTATTTGGTAAATTTCAATACGATTGTGGTAAACTTAAAGATAACTATGGTATGATTAAGATATAAAATAGTAATCATTGAATCTTATCTTTAAGATTCACAAGTTTACTTTATATTCTTTTTGTTCACTAATTTATATGTCAATCTTCTACTTTTTCAAATGGTAAGAATGACAATAAATCTAGTAAAATATATTATAAAATTGATAAATTTGTGCTACTAAAGGGTATATTTTATATACTACTATTAAATGATGTAATTTTGCCATTTTAATTTGAATTTTACTAATTTATCATGAAATTTACTATTTTTCTTAAACGGTAAGTATGATAATTAAGGTACTAAAATATGTTATACAAATGGTAAATTTCTACCACTATTAAGTAAACTTTATATATTGCTATAAATTTTTTATGTTTCAAATTTTACCATTTTTAAATTGAAAAAATTTATAATAGATATGATAAGTTTTATTATTTATAATAGTTTAGGATTGATAATTTGTAAATTCACTAGGCCACTAATTACCCAAATATAAAAACACTAAGCAACTAGGCTAATGCGTCAAGTGCAGGAAAAAAACCACGCACCAACTAATGCGCAGTGCAATTGGCACAAAATAGGACGCAATTTGAAGATGCGTAGTTCCAAAAAGAACGCAATTTAAAGATGCATCCTTTTATGAAGAACACAATTTTAAGATATGTCGTTTTAAGAACACAATAACACAATTTGAGGATGCATAGTTGTATGAAGGATTTGAATAATGCACATTTGTTTTATGTGTTTTGCCCATTCGAACACGCCTTCCTCACAGATTCTTCTTCTTCGACACAAAGCCCACAACTTCTTCTTCTTCGCCTCAAAGAACAGAAACATTTCTTCTTCTTGAAAACATCAAAATAATCCTTTTCTTCATTTGATTTCGCTGTAGGACCTGTTCCCTCCTTCAAAATTCATCAAGTAGCAATGGGTCCAAAGACAAACCAACAGAGGCACCAGAGGTTTAAGAAGATTAGGTTTTCTGATTTTGTCTTTAATTGACAACTTTAACTGAGTTGGGTCTTGTCATTAAGGTATTTTATTTAAAAATTTGTATTCTTTATCACTAGTTTATATGAGATTTCTAAATGAAATTGGATGTATTTACAATTTGTTTTAGGGTTCTTTATTAATTTAAGTTTCTTGTTTCAGTTTTTGTTGTGAAATTGAACCCATGAAACCTAAGTATGGTTTCTTTGGAGCTATTTGGTTTGTAGTTTATTCTGAATTTAATGTGATTTTGAGATTTTGATTATATATATTTGGTTGTTGATTCGACCATATACTCTGAAAGGCTACTCTGACCATTGATTCTTTGATTTGTTTGTTGGTACTACAAGGTTTCTTTACAGAAATTTGCTAAAGAAACTCTTTCATTGAGTAAATTCCAAGTTCTAAGTTGTAGCTATCTGTTCAAGACTGAGATCCATAGATGGAATTGTGTTTCACTTAGATGAATGCGCTTTCCCCAAGTTGGAGGAGTTCCTGGCCTTTTTTCTAATAATTTGAGAGTGAAATCCAATAATTTTGAAGTAAAACTCAAGAAAGAAATATATACAACTTTGCCTTTTTCACTATCCTTATGAACATGACAAAACAAGGGATTTATAAGCAGGGAGAAACTTATCTCCAATTCTTTGTTACAATCCCAAATTTTTATTTGACATTAATTAAACAAAAAAAGGTGGACTCCTCAGTTTAAAAAAATAAAGTTCCTGATAATTATGGTCTATGTTCAATTTACAGGTGTTTATTTTTTAAGGTGTTTTATGTTTCAAAAACTTCGTGTCTGGCATCGATTAAGAAATAAGCAACGGGGATTAGGACATATTCAATCAGCTTTAGATGAGAAAGCTTCTATTTTGATATCAGATTATAAGAATGTGAGATCATTCCTTCTGGATATTTTGTGATACAAGCAGGCTACATAAATTTTTAACTACGTGGTAGTGAAATTGAATTATGTTTTGTAGGCTCTAACGGTTCGAATAGGAGATATCATGCCATCAAAATGGGTGGTAAGGTCACATGGAATGGTTGGTGAGTAATCTTAAATTTTTGAAGTGATATCTCTCTGACTTAAGCAATTTATATCATTTTACTAAGTAGTCTGTAAGTATTTGGTTATTTCTATCTCACCATAGGATTTTATATTATGATTAGTAAACTTCGCAGTAAGTTTTTGAAAGAGAAAGTTTACACGATTTAAATTCTGCGTTGAATGCTCTCCCGATTTATTCTTTGCTATTATGCTTTCTTGATAGGTGAACTTTATCTTTTCAAAAAAAGTAATTCCATATCAACATATAGACAATATATTAATTCTCAGTTGTGTATGATGTAATTTGTGAATAAAAGAATTAGGAGTAAAGAAAGATAGATTCTTTGGTTATTGAGGTAAAACCAACTGTTTGTTTGAAGTAAGGGCCAAACGGGGAAAATATATTCAGCTTTCAAAATCCAAGATTAGACAACCTTCCAAATAAATCTTTTTGGAACAACCTAATCTTCTTGAATTTAAGGCTCCCATGAAGATTTGTGGTATGCTTTTGTTTAGTATAAGCATTTTTTGTTTGTCCTTGTTTGGCTTTTCTTCCTCAAGGGCTTCCTTTTCCTTTTTCTTTTGTCTTTTCATAGTTTTCAATATCATTGCTATTCTTTTGAATTGAAATTTGTGTAACATTGACTTAGTTTAATTGGGAATAACAAATTCCTAATAATTAAGAGATTTTTAAAAATTAAATTGCCTTGGTTTATCATTTGATCAACTTTGCTGCTGTTGAGATTAACTTTGAGACATTGGAATGTACTGAATGTTTGATGATAGAGAAGACTATTTCCCAGAACTCCTATTGTTTATAGTTATTAGTTTCCATAAAATTGTGTTGTGGTCTGATTGATGTTGTATTATGTGAAAAACACATTATACATATCGTAGTTATTATTTACTTTAAAAAAATATCACGTTACAGTTATGCACTTTAAAATGTTTCATTGCATGAATTAAAAATTATATTTCGATCAAGAATTTTTATAATATATATGGAAATGAGAAATCGTTGCTTAATAGATTGTAAATATGTGGTGTTAATCTGTAATGGATCTCTTTAACATTATGAATTATACAGGAGCCTATGCATCTTGCTCAAAGTACCATAAGAGTTTTTGTCAAAGTATAAGTAATTTAACTGATGTTAAGAACCTGTGGTCGTTAACAAAAAATTAAGCTTTCGGTCTCATAACCAATCTCATTAATAGTGAATACGGCAAAGCTCGAAGAGCTTGATCATCTCTTGATGAATTTTAAGTTTAACTATTGACAGAAATCTTTGGATATTTCCATGTATTTCCGTATCTCACAGATTGTTGTAATCCTAGATATTGTGTAATGTGATAATTGTACACCTTTCATATTTAGTTTCCTAGTTGTTTTACGTTTCCTAATATGTAGCTAGGTTAGTGGCTAGAATAGGGCTATTATGTATCAGTATATATTGTACTTTTCTCAACATTTAATACAAGAAAACATTAATTGTTTTTCCCACTGAAAACTTTAATGGTATCAGAGTCTCTTTCTTTTTTCTCACAATGAATAAAGACAAGAAAGATACCAGTAATGTTGACTACAATAAGGTCGAAGAAAATCTTGAAGAAATTGCCGTCCGTCGAGTAAAGAAGGATGCATACTATGTAGCATCTTCGGATAGATCCGGACTGATTATAACAACAATGCAATTAAAGGAGAATAAAAAAGATAACAACTATGCATAATGGGTAAAGACCATGTGTCTGGTACTACGCTCAAAGAGGAAACTTGGATTTATCGACAGGTTGATCCCGATACTAGGAAAAGATCCAGAAAAAGAGGAAGAATGGTGGGAGATAAACACTCTCGTCAATTCCTGAATTTCTAACACTATCGAACCCTCTTTTCGATCCTCTGTGAACTATTCCGAGAGAGTTGACGAATCGTGGGCTACTTTGAAAGAACGCTTCTTGGTTGAAAACGGTCTAAGGAAATACGAGTTGAAGGCTGCCTTGGAAAATTGAGAACAAGGGGGAGATTCCGTAAACACGTACTACTTGCATTTGAAGAAAATTTGAGACGAGTTGGATAATTATGCTTAATTACCTTCTACCTCTGATGCAAAAATTTTGTCAATCATCACAAAAGAAAGGGATGAAGAGAAGGTTTTCCAATTCCTAATAGGATTGAATGACACAATTTATGGCACTGTATGATCTAATATCATTCAACCAGAGCCGGTTACGAAAGGCAAGACTGTTCTTGCTCGAACTTGTAAGGAAGAACAATATAGTTATTGCTCAATCGGCAACGGAAGAAGAGCGCGGCGGTTCTGGTGTAGCTTTTGCTGTCAGAAAGCTCTGAAACACACTTCATACTCACGGTTAACATGCTCCTATTGTCATAAAACTGGCCATGAGATTGGAAGTTGTTTCCAACTTGTGAGATTTCTAGAGTGTTGGCCGAAACAAGGAGCAATTCCTTCTGGTCGTGGTATTGCTTGCGGTGGTGCATCAAACTCCAGCAGGCGGCCACGACAAGGGTTAGGGATAGCCTAATTCTAGTCGCCCAAGACCTGTGCAGCAACTACCCAACAATGGAGGAATGGAGGATGAGCACATGCAACAACTGACATCGATGGTGGAAGCTCCTTCAATAATGGCGGTATGGCTCTTTCAGCAACGGATGCAGTAGTGAAAATTCTTGAATTCCTCAAAATTTTCTAGGACTTTCAACCCAGCAATGGTCAACCTTGATGCATATGCCCAATAATTCCAATTCTGCCACTTCTGATAAAGTATCTGGTATGAGAAATTTATGGATTTACTTTCTATTTATCCATACACTATTGGTCTTCCTAATGGGGCCAAGACAGTTGCTTTGCACGAAGGGGCTGTTCGTTTGAGTCCAAAACTCAACATTCATAATGTGCTATTTATACCGGAACTTAAGTGCAATTCTATCACTTTGTCTGATTAATTGTGTATTATACAGGACTGTACCTCGATGAGGCTGATTGGAGTGGGTGAGCAATGAAATGGATTATTCTTCTACAAGCCCCTGCTATTGCCTTCCCTTTATGCTCGTTCTATTTCTAGTACAATGTCGATTTCAAAAGAGTTGTTGCATATCCATTTGGGACACCCCCGGATTTAGTGGTAAATATGTTTTTGGATCAAAATTGGATGAGTGTTTCTAAGGATTTTAATGATATACCTTGCAACATTTGTTTACTGGATAAGCAAACAAGTGACTCTTTCCCTTGAAGCAAAAGTAATGCATGTGGAATTTTTTATTTAATTCATCTTGATCTATGGGACCCGCATAAAGCTATGTCATCCATTGGTGCATCTTATTTCCTTAGTATACTAGGTGATTACTTTGGGGCTATGTGGATATATTTAATTGTTGAGAAAATCGAAGTTGCCTCCGTGTTGAGAGAATTTTTTTGCTATGGTTAAGATGCAATTTAATAAACATGTTAAAAGTGTGTGCAATGATAATGGGACATAATTGACTTGCTTAAAATCATTTTTTTTGGAAAATGGGATTATTCACTAAATGCTATTTCTAGAACCCCACATCAAAATAGAAGGGTGGAGTGCAAGCATCGGCACATCCTCAATGTGACGAGGGCATTGTGTTTCCAAGGAAACTTACCTAAAAAATTTTGGGGGGAATATGCCTTAATCGCAGGTTATCTTATCAATCGCACCCCATTTTCCTTGTTGAAAGGTAAAACACCCTATGAATTTCTTCATGGTAATTTCCTTTTTCCTCTCACATTTAAAGTTTTGGGTGTCTTGCATATGTTTATATGACCATGATTTGCCTAAGGATAAGTTCTGAGCTCAAAGTCGTGCTTACTTTTTTCCTAGATATCCTTTTAACAAAAAGGGATGGCGGTTCTATGACATGGAAAATAATAAATTTCTCTTCTCAAGAGATGTAGTGTTTGATGAATCACTGTCCCCATATGTTTCCATGATCCATGAAGCTCCAGATCACTCCTCTGACTTTTCCAAGCTATGTAATTTTGGTGCCAATTATTTGGGTTCTCACAGTCCACTAGGAAAAGAAAATTTGATTGGGCCAAGTGATCCTTCAAGCTTTCCTTTGGACGGCCGAAATTCCACTCCTTTAGTTGTTGAGCTGCAACCAGCTCCAGGTGAACATTCGTTGAGCCCATCCTCTTACGGCCCAGAATATCTCATGCCATCTAGCCCAGCTGTCCTACGCCAAGCCTAGGTGAAAGGAACTGCCTCAGCCCAGACATCGAGCCCACTTCCTACCACTTCTGACCATGACCCACGTGATTAGCTTGCATCTTTGAACATTGTTATATGGATTTATCTTCCAATTCAGTGCCAGTTCAGCCTAAGACAAAGAAAAGTACTAGAATAAAAAATATTCTAGCCAAGTTATGGGATTATGGTTACAATACTACTTGGACTTCTTAAAAAACAACCTATTCTTCAATAGCTCACTCTGCTTCTTCGGATCTCTCGGGTAAGTCCCTCTATCCAATAATACACTTGGTGCATTATGACAAATTTTCTCCCTCGCATCAGCATTTTCTATCATCTATCACTGCAGAAATTAAGCCTACTCGATATTCTGAAGATGTAACTCATCCTAAATGGTAGGATGTTATGCGACAAGAAATGGAGAATAATGAGACTGGGACTCTTACTTCTTTTGTTTCCTGAGAAACGTGCTCTCGGTTGTAAATGGTTTATTGGATGAAACATAAAGCAGATAGGTCTATTGAATGTTACAAAGGTCGTTTGGTGATTCTTGGAAATACTCAGAGTACGGGTATTGATTTTACAGAAACCTTTACTCCTGTCGCAAAAATGGTCACTATTTGCACAGTATTCTCAGTTGCTTCCACTCATAGTACTCAATACAGGAAGTATATATGAGACCTCTTCTCTTATTTAAAACCTTGTGTCCTGGCCAAGTTTGTCGTCTGCGAAAATCCTTGTACGGTCTTCTCCAAGCGCCTTGATGTTGGTTATCCAAACTATCTACAGCCCCACGTAAAAGTGTAGCTTTACACAGTCTTATGCTAACTATTCATTGTTACCTATTTTCAGCATAATGTCTTTTTGTGTGTACTTATTTATGTGGATGATTTGTTAGTCACTAGAAATTCCTTAAATTCCATTAACAAGTTTAAGGAATATATCAGCTCATGCTTTCACATGAGAGACCTCAGTTCGCTCAAGTATTTCTTAGGGATTGAAGTTGCCTGCAATCCCTTAGAATTATATTTATGTAAAGGAAATACACCTTGGAAATTATTTTTGATACTAGATCGATGGGAGCTAAGCCGGCCTCTACTCCTTTGGAGCTAAATCATCAGTTGGCTAAAGTTTCTGGACCTTTCTTTGTCACACCTGATCGCTATCACTGACTAATTAGAAAGTTGATTTATCTCACTCTCACATGTCCTCAGCTAGCATATGTTTTCTATATTCTTGCAAAATTTATG
This sequence comes from Catharanthus roseus, assembly GCA_028651295.1. Taxonomy (NCBI): domain Eukaryota; kingdom Viridiplantae; phylum Streptophyta; class Magnoliopsida; order Gentianales; family Apocynaceae; genus Catharanthus; species Catharanthus roseus. Next base: position 22,539,245 of record JAPQWS010000153.1, on the reverse strand, counting down.
CAGAAGCCCGAGGCGGCACATTGGGAAGCTGCATTTCGTGTTGTATGATATCTTAATGGTTGTCTCGGTCACAGTATTTTACTTTGTTCAGATTCTCCTTTGTAGTTGATTGCTTATTGTGACTAAGACTGGGCCTCTTGCCTGATTACTCGGTGTTCTATTACCAACTATTTTGTTTCTTTTGGAGGATTTCTAATCTCTTGGAAAACAATGAAGCAGCACATGGTCTTTCTTTCTTTTGCTGAAGCTGAGTATCGCTCTACGGCCATGAATTTGCATGAATTGAAATGGCTTTCTCGCTTACTCCATGACCCTAATATCAAAGTCACTCACACACTTCTCGTTCGGAATGCCTTTTAGGCTATTTTTATCTCTACGAACTATCTCTATAATGAGCTTCAGCCTGCAGATCTTCTCACTGAGGCTCTCCATCCCACTCAATTTTCCTCTTTAGCTTGCAAGTTGGGCATTTGTGATCTACATGCTCCAACTTGGGAGGGAGTATTGACTGAAATCTTTAGATATATCCATATATTTTCATATTTCACAGATTGTTGTAATCCCGGATATTGTGTAATTTGATACATGTAAATTTTTCATATTCAGTTTCTTAATTGTACTTTTCACAACATTCAATACAAGAAAACATCAATTATTTTCCTTACTAGAAACTTTCATTAAAATTGTGCCTCTTTGTTTTCTTAATTCACAGTCACATGATCATCACTCCTGGATGTGCATGATCAAATAAATGGAAAGATTGGAAGCTCACCTTGCTCTTAAGATTAGATTGAACAAAAGTCTCTTTTTGTAATTGTGCACACAAGTCCTTTTTGTGAGCAGAAGTAATCTATTTAGTGATTTGGTTTTGAAAGTTGGGCTTTTCTTTTCTATTACAGAAGTTAGAGGATTTATTAACCATGCTTCCTACGAAAATATTGGTGAGCCAAGTAGTTGAAAATATCTTATGAATAAGGAAACAACAAGCAGAGGAAGACGAGTTGCACTCCTAAAGCAGAAGACATTGGTTTCAATTCAGAGAGACTGCCAATCTTCTTAGTAGATATCAGTAGTTCCAGTATTCCTTGGACATTGAAACATGCATAAGGGACAACAAAAGTTCAGTGTTCTTCTAGTTAGTTGTCAAATTCTTTGAACATTAACTTATTTTGTCTGTAAATTATTTTGATATCTCTAATGCACTTCATCAAACATCAAAGCACTAAATGGATGCACAAAATAATTCATGGTTTGTTCTTATTATCTTGGGATCGTGTATATTGATGTCTCTATTTGATGTAGGCAATGACAATTCTTCTTCAATGATGCGTCCATATATATAGTGAAGAGTTCTACAATGATATGAAACGATACTCCTGTTAGTTCCGTGAGCAAGATTCATGTATTCACCATCTCTCTAAGCATTGATTTCTGGTATTTACTCGTAGATACTATTTAATTATGTTAGATGATTATTAAATTCTACATTTTTAAAATATTAACTGTCATATACTTATCAAAATAGGATTAAGATTTCTAAAACATGAATTTTCTTCTTACAATATACATATTTCACTTATAAAAATTAAACCAATATTATTAACAAAACTATCAATAAAAAACTCATAACGGAACCACAACGGAAACCTCTGCGAATAGCGGCTTTTCAACTTGTTGTTGCTAAACTCTTATTACCTTGTGTTATAGTACTTGACTTTGCATTTTTAATAGAGGAATTCATTGTATATTATGTATCTTTAAAAAGACATTAAGGCACAATTAAATGTCACTAACAAGGTTTAATCCATCATTAATAAATGCCATAATAGAGAATTTTTAAAGGTATATCTATTGACGCATTTATAGACGCCTAGGGGCTATTAAGGAACCCACATATAGGACACTTAAAATAAATGCTTCTATCACCTATTAGGGAATTTTTAGACACCTCTAAATTCCTTTTTTGTTCTAGTGAAATAATATTTTTGGAGAATCATTTGTTCATTTTGTAAAAGATTAAATTATGTTCACCTCCCCTTAGAATTATTTAAACTACGGATAGATCATTGAAATTTTGTCAAACTACCATTTTTCCCTTAACTATAAATTGTTTCACAAATTAATCACTAGTACCTCAATCTATTGGGGAATAAAGTTCCCTTTAGCAATAAGAAGAAGTATATATGATGCACCAAAATATCCTTAGTTTATTAGTTGTTTAAAGAATTGGCTTATAAAACTTTTTACCCAACATAAAATACAAAGAAACTGAAGGGACTTAAGAGAAATTATCTATTAATAACACTCATAATTTTCTTCCAAATAAAAAAAAAAAAGAGAGAAAAATCCTAACTTTAATATCAAACAATAATCAAGTTCTTCATTTATTGGATTTCTATCTATTCTATAAAAGATTATAATATGAGCATATTTTCACAAACGTTACACTTATGATGAACAAAATTTAATATGTACAAATTCATGGACGCATTCTAATGAATTATGAGAAAATAGTTAGGATTATATGTAATTCAACCTAAGAATTGTTTAAAAATTTAGAATATTTATTTATTATGTGATAGTAGTTGTATTTGACAATAGAGATTCATTTGTTAGTAATTTGTTGGTTAAGAGGAGATAATGTAATTTTATGAAATCTCAAGGATTTTAGTTCTAGTTTAAACAAACCTCACGGGGGGTAAATGTAATTCATTCTTTTAAAACTTAGAAATCATTTAATAAGAAAAGTTATATCTACTAACACTTTAATTATTTATTTATTTCTTAAAATAATAATAAAACAAATTAATTACTTTAAGATATAAGCAACGACAAGAAAGTAGCATTACTGTATATATACTTCAAGTTTCATTAAAAAATGTACATATACTTTAGTTCAAACAAAAATTAAATACACTCAATGTACACAAAAATTAGTTCATAGTAGTATTATAGAATATTATAATTTAGAATTTTGAACAAAAATTAGTTCATAGTATCGATGCTAGATTCTGCCAACTATTTACTCCAGACCCTTCAATTTTTACATGTTTTTCTGATGAAATCGATATCATAATTTTGAACGCGGATTTAAAGTTGAGATTTTTTATAGACTAAGAGAAGAGTTTCCTCACTTATCCCCTTAGAATTTTATGATTCACTATTTTAGCAGTTAAGTTGAGAAATTTTGGTCCAAATAAAAAATATTTTTAACTTACTTGTAATTAATTAACTTTAAAATAATTTTAGGGCTTAAATGAATAATAAGAAATATTTAAGACAAAATAAACAAATAAATAAATTTGTCCCTCACCCTCACTCCTCCCACTTTCTCTCATTCTCAGACTCGCTCTTTTCTTTGCCCCACATCTTCTCTGCATCAACTTCTCCATCCACTGGCATTCACCATGCTCCTCCTCCCATTTCATCTCCTTCACAGTCAAGGCCGAAGGTCCAAGAAAAATGCTCAACCAGAATTCGAAAACACCAGACTCACAAACTGTCCTTGGATGAAATTCAGGAACCCTTCGAAGTAAACTCGAATGGAACTGTCAAATTTGAGAAAAAGATGGAATTGATTATCTGTTGTTACCGTTCAAGTTCCAGGTGGCGAGCCTAGTGTGCCATTCCTCTTCATGATCAAGTAATTGGTTGCTTCCTGTAAACAAGATAACTTCACTGGTCAATTTCTTCCGGCCACAGAAAGGTTTATTTTTTGTTTCATTTTTTTGTAATTTTTTTCTATCCATGTGCAATTTAAAATTGAAGTTCTTAATTAAGACAATTTTATATTTTGAGGGACGAAATTGAGAATGATGCTTCTTCGGATTGAAAAGGTTTGGTCTTTTTTTTAAAAAAAAAAAAACTTGATTAATGCTTATTTTCTATTTTTATTTTTCAAATTCTATCAAGTTTCATTTCAAATTGCATTAGACTTATTAGACAAATAGGATTGTTAATGGCAATACTGATCTTTATTAACTTTGTTAACTTGTTGCTTCCCGTTGTTCAGCATCTTGGTGCCTTTCAAATTCTACCTTATCTTCTACCTACCTGAACAAACAATTCAAGACATCAGTACCAAACAAAATTTTTGAGAAAAGGGAAGCTTATAGGGTTGGATATGATCAATGTTTCTTGGGTAAATTTTCATCCAAGTTCTTGTCAATTGAACATAAATTTCATAGTAGAACTTCCTTTTTGCTCAAAATTTTACATCCCCATATTATTATTAATTTTTTGAACATAGTGCATACTTTCATAGTCTCATCTCCTTTTACTTTTTGGTGAAATTGTTGCAAGTAATAGAGTTGTGTATACATTACCATTTATGGGAAAGGAAGATATTAATGCTAATAATAGATAAGAAAAATGAATTTCAATGTTCGCATTTTATATTTGTTTTATTCTTCTGTTCCTTATTTATGATAAGGACTTAAGGGATATAGTGTTTGTTTTTCATGTTGTGACCTAAGGAGTCACTTATGGTTGGCATTCTACTTTTAGTTAGTAGAGATAGCAAGACAATTTAACTTCCACAAGAAAGAAAACACCATAGGAAAGCTTACTCTTAGCTCCCCTGCTATTCTTAGGGCAAAGCTTACTCTTAGTTCTCCTACTTGAAGGTTTAGATGAATTTCATGTGATCAAAATTTTCTTTTACTCCTATGGTGTTTGTACTGCTTCTTTCGCCTCAGGTTGCTTCTTCTGTCTGCTATTTTATGCACAAATTTCACCAAATTCATCTTACTGGACATAATAAAACCCTACATTAATGATATTCGTATTTCTTCTCATGCATTAGTGCTTCGTTTTCAGTATTAGTTTTTCCTAGTGTTGTTTAAATCCTTGATAATTGAGGTAGTTTCTGTGAGCTTCTTTTCCTCTTTCTATCTGTTGTTGACTATATATTTCGGAAAATAAAATGCTAGACGTATTGTGAAACATGATAAAACTTTTGTTTTGTTGCTTTCTTTATAATTTGCTGGTATCTTCCTTTATTCATTCAATAATACTTGGTAGGTTATCATTGATAATGAAGCTCTTCTTTGTCTGCTGAACTTGTTGACAAATTATAAAAAGATCTTAAAAAGGAAGCTTATTGGACCATTTCAAATATCATCGCAGGAAACTAGCTAGGAGTAGATTCAGGTAAACAAATATGAGCAGAAAACTTTATGCTACCTTTCAGTATTTCTTTTCTCTTCATAAATTTTCACAAAAGAATAACGTTTTTGGTTACTGGCAAAGAATATTCATGCATATTATGTTCATCTAACTGCTTTTAGGTATATATCTTTGCACTCCTAAATCTTTAAATATAATTGTGTAGTATTATTCATAATGTCTAGAAATTTGGGTATCTGTTACTACTAATTAAATAACCTTTGGTACCTACTTTTATCCGAGTGGCCTATGGATCTTGCAATCATAGTTATACTAACAGTATCAGAGAAAAGAAATGCATGATTAAAGAATAGGAAAAACAAAACAACTAATAATAATACAACTCCGTTTAAACAACAAATCATATATAGACAACATAAAGTAAATATTCCAAATAAACATGAGAATATAAATGAACACAAGATTCATATTTTGTGTCATCTATTTCATTGGCTCTTTGTTTCTTTTATGTCAATAAGTTTTGCTATCAATCAAGATCTCATCAACATAAGCCACAACTAATAGAGAAGCCATGCCTTTAAGAAACCTAAGTAGTCCAAATATAAACTCCATAGATATGTCCACACAAGGTTCTTTAGGAATATTCAAAGAAATATAACGTCCATGTGGCAAAGATGTAGAGTTAGCTCTTTATACTCTAAACAATTGACAATAAACCTTTCTACATCTCTTTTCATGCGAAGCCAAAAGAAACGCTCATGTAAAATGTCATAAGTATTAGAAATACCAAATGACGCATCAACTCATCACAATGAGCTTATTTAACTATGAACAATCTATAGAAACAAGGAGGAATGGACAACTTACCAACAAGGTAAAGAACACCATCATGTATAAGGTATTCATCATTATGCACAACCAAACAAGCATCAAATATGTCCTTAAATTCATTATCACTAGCATGTAATTCCTTAAACATCTCAAAACCAAGTATTTGAGCTTGTAAAGTAAGGAATAGAGTGTACCTTTTTGACAAAGAATTGGTTACAACATTTTCTTTACCTTTCTTGCACCAAATGTCATTTGGAAATGTCTTTATGAATTTCATTCCTCTTGTACACTTCTTGAGATTTTGTTGTGCATTGAGACACAATGCATAGAGCTTCTTGTCATAACTAGCACATTTCAAAGCTACATAGATCACCAAATCACTTTGATTTTCAATTTCTTTCAATTGATGAACTCCACTGGACTCCTCTTTGGGAAAAATAACCTTGCATGCTTCAATGATCTTTACTATAGCATTAGTCATGAAAGAATAACCTTGATGAGTCTCAAATTTCATCATTTCACAAAGGAGATAGGAAATATTAACATAAAATTTCCAAAATCCCAACATTGTCTACATTCCTCTTTGAAAACCATTCTATCAAAGAACTCTTTAAAAAGTAGATGATAAAATAATGATGCTTCAAATTCATGTTTCAACATTAATGCACAAAAGTTCTTTGGAAAACTATAAAATGACATGAAGAACTTTAAAGACCACTCTTTGAAAGGCCTATTTTAGTAAAGATGTCCAACAACAAAATCTTTGCAAACTTCTTCAAAGGCCTTCTTTCTCAAGTTAGATTTTTCAAATTTGAAAGGATTAACTTTGAAGAACTCAAGATTAGTTCCCATTCAGTTTTCAAAATATTTCAATAAGAGTTCTTGAAATGCAAATGATAAAATTGGAAACCGAATGTATTCGCGAATAAAGTGTTCAAGGATCTAATGACATTTGAAAGCTTTTGTTCATTTCAAGAAAACTCAACTTGACCACTCACAAAGGACATAAGTTGGTTTAAAGAAACAAAATCATTACGATCCTCCACAAAAGTATCAAGGAAAGAGGAAACATAGCCAACATTCTCAACAAACTTTCCTAAACACTCATGTAGAATTTCAAATAAAGCACTATCTAATCCAAAAACAATAACTATAGACTGAATGGAAGCATTATTCATAACTCCAAAATCATCGCAAGAAGGATCAAACATAGAATCATTATGCAACAATGAATCCTCAAGAAAAGCATGAGAAGGAAGACATGTAGAAGCATAAGACACAACAAGAAAGAGACCACCATCAAAAGGAATAGCAGAAAGATCTCCATATATGCTCACATGAGAAAAATAAGACTCTAGGAACAACTTTAATTGCACAAAAGAAACTTCATAATACATGAGAGAAGCATTAAGAGATAGACTTATTCATAAATTTTTAATAAGATTGCCAAGCTCTTTGTCCATGTTCCTTTCTTTGTCTTCAATTCCTAGCACATAAGAAACATAATTAGCAATTTTGAAATGGCATTCATCAACTATAGGACATGAACAAGAATTAGAATTAAACTCTATGAATTGTTTCTTTTCTATTAATATTCCAAAAGAGTTGAGAAAGTAAAATTGATATCCATTTTCCATGAAAAGAAGTGAGAACAACTTAATTTCCTTAAAATAAATCTCAAAAGACAAGTAAGAATTAGAAGGAAAGAAATTTACAGTCTTGATGAACTTATAGGCAAGCTTACCATCTTCATCCTTGCTTGAATCTTCAAAATTCTGCACACATAAGGATTCACTAGCAAAAAAAGAGTTAGTGACATTAGCATAGAAATTCACTTCCTCACTCTTTTCAAATATAACTATCTCTTTTTCTCTCTGCTCTTCTTTTTTACTCTCTTGTTTTTCAATGAAGCACTCATTTTCTTTTATTCTCTCTCACTTTCCTCAAGCTCACTTTCTTTCTCTTTTGAGCACTCTAAATGTTCACTCTCTTTTGAAAAGATATAGATGGAACAAAGATACATAATCTCTCTACTAATCTCTCTTTTTCTTCCACTCTTTCTTTTTCTTTATTTCAATATACTTTTCTTTCTCATTGTTCTTTCCACTCATGAAATCACAAATTTCCTCTTTAAATGCTTCTTCCTCAACATGTAGTGCAAAATACTTTCTTCAACTACCTCTTGAGCTTTTGGAAGCTCATTTACTTTTGAAAATTCTTCAATCATTGATGGTTTCAAGGTTTCTACCTTTGCAACTCCATGAGGTGACATGGAAAGTTCTTTTTCTCCACACTTTTTAACCTTTATAATGCTCCTTTCCCTTTTCTCTTGATCAAATATTCCTACTGTTTATTTCAATTTCTTTTGCTCTTTATAAATTTCGTGAGGCACCAAAGAATTTAGAATGAATCTCTTGCCGTCTTTAGTGAAGTTGTAAGAATTCTTGTCCCCATTGTATATAGCTTCCTTAACATATATCCAAGCACTTCCAAACAATAAATGACCAGCTTGTATGGGTGCTACACCACATAACACATCATCTTTATGTATTCCTTTAGAAATAAATGTTAGTATATGCCCTAAGACCAATTGACTCACATTTATGATTTATGAAGCATGTATTTTTGAATTGTATTTTATGCTCTTAGTCATCAAGTATGTGACTTGATAGTAAAACCCTTATAGCTAATAAAATACTATTCTTATTTGTCCCTAGTTTACTACATCTTGTAAACTAGTGTGAAGTTGATTGATGGTCATGTTTTACTGATCATGAATATGAGATATAAAATCAATTCATAAATACGTATTGAGAATATTGTATTGGACATGACCCAAAGTGAAGAAGAAATATTGCATGGGTTTAAGTTATAAGTATTTCTTCTCAGTTTTATATTTGGTGTCCTTTGACCTAATGTTTCTAATGTTTCTTGCATGGGGAGAAAATATGTTTTGACATAGTCAAACATCACTTTTAATTAGGTGATCATTATGACTATTGGTTGGCTTATTTTCTTGTCATGGCTTGAATATTGGAGATAGTGAAAGGGATTTGTCCCTCTCTTTTTAGAGAGAGATATCCATGGGCCCCTTGATAAGGAAGACCGAAAAATATGCATGGCCATGCTCAAATAAGTATTAATAAGGTGTTATTAATATTATTTATTGAAACAGTCTGCCTGGTGATCAAGTAAAATGGTTAATTAAGTTTTATAAAGATGACATGGTCCATGCCTTATACTTAATTAAATCTGATGCTAGGTTATTATTATATTTACTTAACTTGGGTAAGCATAATGTCTTGCTAGAGGCCGCTTATGTTTTGTGAATAAATGTCTAGGACATTTTTCATTCACTGCCAACGTTAAGTGAACCTACAGGGTCACACGCATAGACGATCTTGTGAGCATAATGTCCACGTTTAATGAATCTAGATTGTGTCCAGATTCATTGAACGTATACAAAAGAGGAATCAGATTCCATATTGTATTTTCTGGTAAGTTAATAAGTAATTAATTTTATTTAATCGAATAAATGAAATTAATTACTTAATATTACTCATCCAACCGTTGGATGATTATAGGAATAGACAGACGAGATTAAACTGTCATTAGATGACAGTTAGGGTTTTGATATTGACAGCTATAAAAGGTTATGTTAACCTTTTCTTGGTGGCCGTCCTTTATCTCATTAAAGAAAAAAAAAACCTAAACCCTAGAACGGAGATATAGTATCTAGCCTCCTCTCTCCAAAATATGACCGATTACCAAATAGTCAGGATCAGTTCTGAACAGTTTTCGAACACAGAAGGGGCTAGCATCCCGATCGCTTGTAGAGGAGTTCGTTGCATGGATACCAGTAGAGGGCGAAGCGTACAAAGTAGCGCCTCCACAATGAACAATCAAAATATTGAAGTAATTTCCATCCAATCGGTTTTTCTAGTATGTGCAGATCCTGTTGGTGGATTTCCGTAAGTTTTATTTTATTTTGTTTTTGCCTACGGAATCCAACAATAAACACCTACACTTGCTTAGAGATTTTGATCTCTTCATTATCATTTCACCAATGGCGTATATAAGGCTTAGGATGTTCAAGTAGAGGCAAATTCAACTTTTCCACAAGGTATGTACTAGCCACATTAGCACAAGTACTACCATCAATAACAAGATTAGCAACTTTGCCTTCCACAAGGCATTTGAGATGGAATACATGCTCACTTTCATTTTTCCTCCCATAGATATATTCATCACATAAACTCACAAAGTAAACTTCTCCACCATAACTATGATGATACTTTTCATAACAATCATAAGGACTAGGCGCATAATAATCATATTTACCATTATCTCTATTATAACCCCTATAATAATCATAAGAAGTATGCCATAAGATTTAGCATAAGAAGAGAAGTTACCAACTCCATTATGCCTATTAGGAGTGAAGTTTCCATAACTATCATGTCCTCTAGAAATGAAGTTTCCATGCCCATGTTGCTTCCATCATATGCATCTACTCCATTACCCACCACCATGATGGAAATCATGCAAATCTCCTGCAGGCTTAGATTGATAATCCTCTTATTTGCTCTTTGTTTCCATCCTTTTCCATGATGGATTAGACCAATCACACTCCATTTATTTATTGTTTATAACTACAATTAAATAAAGAAAACAAAACAAATGACCTCCCAATCACTCCCTAAGTATTTGCCATCTTTTGTTGATCACTCAGTTCACTCATGTTTAGTACTCTTTATTGGCTTTTATCAAAATAAGCTCACCTTCTTGCCTTTTCTAAACACTTAACACTCAAGTTTCTATAAGATCTTTCAAACTCTTAACCAACCAAACCAAGAGCAATAATTCCAAGAAATTAAATTAATCAATGCACTTAGTTGGATATAAGTGTTCAAAGAGGCGAAGTTTCAAACACTTGAGGTATAAGAATTTCAAAGAAAGTAATCTATGGAAAAGAGCCAATAAAATTAATTGATCATCATTAAAAGATTAGAAACATAGAAGGAATCAAAACAACAACTTGAGGAAACCAAGGCCTCAAAAACCCAACTACACAAATTAGAAGACCTAGGTTTAAACAAGAACTCTAAGACTCGATCAAAGAAAGGAATTGGATAATCAATTGGATCCATAGATTTCACAATCTAAGGCAAAAAATTGTTCACAAAACTAAGGACATTAACCCTTAGCAAGCTAGCTAAGAAGAGTGTAGAACCCTAGAGACAATAGAGAATTCCTCTCTCAAATTTCAGCAAAAATATCCAAGTTAGTTACAAATGAGCTTATAATTGGGTATTTATAGGCAAGCCTTAAACCTAGGTAATCTATTATTTAAGGACTTAAAATTCCCATTAAACCCTTGATTAAAAGCTGGAAAAACAAGTTCAATAATAAAATCCTGCCAATAAAGTCACATTGGCACTCTTCCGCCTGAACCCTACCAGTGACAGTAGGTTTATCGAATGCGTAGGGTGTATTCTTCCAAGTGATGTGTCAGAAGAAGCCTACCAGCAATGGTAGGAGTAGGGCTACCATCAGTGGTAGGGTGTTCTTCTCCAATACTTAGTCAATTTCACTTCCAATTTGTTCCCTTGAATGATCCTTACTAATTGAACAAATTGAGAACAACTTGGAAACCTTTCCTTGATCTTCAAACCCTTCAAGCTTGTTCTTCAAAGCTTCCTCCATGAAAACAACCATGCCATTAGCTTCATTTCCATCATTGTCTTTGATCTTTTTTCGGCCTTGCACTAGTGAACGGTCCATACAGTAAATCTTTAGCTTCTTGGCTTTCTCAATCTATATCATCAACCAAGAATTGGATGGAGTGATATTAAAAGGAAATTGGTACAAGCTAAAGCCAAGGCATTAAACATAATATTTGCTAGTGTGGATGAGGAACAGTTCAAGCTAATATATACATACACCTCTGCTAAAGAAGCTTAGTCACACTACAAACAATGCATGAAGGTACTAGCTCTATAAGGATATACAAGTTGCAGATTTTGACCACTCAATTTGAGGACTTGAGAATTCAGGAAGATGACACTATTGCTGTCTTTAGTAGAAGGCTGAGGAATATTGCCAATAAAGCTTTTACACTTGGAGAGGAATATCCTGAAAAGAAGCTTGTACGCAAGACTTTGAGATCCTTACCTACAAGTTTTCATGCAAAGATGGCTGCCATTTAGGAGGCAAAAGATGTGACCAAGCTAGCACTGGATGGTATGTTAGGTTCTCTGTGAACCTATGAGCTGAATTTTGAGAATTAGTCAAGGACAAAGGCATAGCCTTGAAGACTGAGGTAAGCATATTTAATGCTATTCCTTTTTCTGAAGATGAGATTGATAGAGTCAAATTTTTATACACATAAATACCTGTTGTTTTAATTATTAGTCCTTGATGAAATTATTTATTTATTTATTATAATTATATACAATTACAAAGTATTATATAAATATTATTTATATAATCCAATCACAAGGTGGTGTAGGGCTTCGTGAGTTGCAAGAAAAAGAAAAGAAGGGCCCAAAGCCCACTAGGCACTAAGTTGCCACCATGTCATCTGCAAGATTATGTTGAAGATTCCGTGTGGCTTCATCTACGTGGCAAAGGGAATTAGATCCTTATGTAAATTCCTTGAAGGCTTTTTCTTCAATTCTAACTCATATAGAGCAGGCTACATCTAGTATATATAGCATGGAGATAAGTGAATTAAAGGAGTTTTTTTCCTCTCTTCAGAAGAGCCGCCGAAGGCATTAAGCAGAAAGAAGAAATCGGCGGCAACAAATTAAAGGAGGAGCCACGGCAATCAAGAAGGAGAAGAGGCCATGATCTACTCCAAGAATTTTGGTCTTCCTTTCTCTTTATTTATGAACTAAATTTTCTATTTTAGAATCTTGATGAAACCCTAGCCATGTAATTTTGGTTTATTTTATTTTGGAAGATTTTTTATATTATTTATGTGATTACATATCTTGAGATGTTTCTTGATTTGATGCAATTAATTCTTTGTGATTGTTCTTGTAGAAAAATTATTTGGGTTAATTGGTAATTTTATCCATACTCTTCTAATCTTGAGTATGAAAGATATGTGATTTTTGCAAATATATTGTGGGATTTAGAATTGAATAGTTCATGCTAATTTTAGTGATTTATGTCATAGAATTGAATAGGTCGTGCTAATGGTTAGATGGGTTATGTCATGTATTTAAGCACAATATATTTCTTTAGTGAATCTAAACTTGTAGACCCAGATCACCATATAAAAGTCTAATCTTTTCTCCTAAATAAAATTAAATCATTATTATATAGATTAGTGTGGATTCAAGGTTCTAAATCATCTTCTTCATTTAGCTCTTGCTAATTTTTATTTAATTGATTTTATTCATTAGTTTTAATTAATTTAAGAATACTTTTTAGATAATAAAATTTGAATCTTCTTTTTATAAAATTAATTTAGGAAGATAATAATTTAAATAGTTACGCCTTTCTCTGTGGTTTGATGCTATTATACTGTCGTATTATATTGATCTTGTGTGTTTGCAAGTATTTGATTTAAAGTTTAGTTAGAAAGATCCAGACCAAGTTTTTGTCGCCGTTGCTGGGGAATGGTGAAATTAATTGATTGTGTTATTGTCTCTTAATTTGATTTTGTTTATTTTATTTATTTATTTAAGTACATAGGAAATTTTTTTGTCTTTTTATTTTTTTTTGTCTAAAAAAAAAAGAAAGGTAAAAGAAAACATTAGAGGCTCGTTTTTTTTTTTGTCTTTAGTGAACTTTTTTTTAGTTGTTTTCTTGGCATTAAGTTTTTTTAAAGTATTAGTGTAATCTTCTTTCGTTTTTTATTAATTTTTTATTTTTTATTTTGTTTACAATATTCTTTCATTTAGTTATTTATTTTTCATTATTATTTGCATTGAGTTTATTTTATTTATTTTATTTTTTTATGTATAGTCATCGTTCGCTCTCTCTTGATTTAAAAGCATTTGATCCTGGAATAGAGCGTACACTTAAGACACTTATAGCATAAAGAAAAATCATTAACGCTTGTGAGGTTAAGATGGCTGAAAATCTACGATCATTAAGGGAGTATTTTACTCTCAACACCTATAACTCACCAATAGGTAATAGACTATCGGAAATTGAGGCTAATCACTTTGAAATCAAAGCTTCTACTATTCAAATGTTACCATTTTTTTATGGGGTTAATTTCGAAAATCCTTATAAGCATATTGATGAGGTTTTAGAAATTTGATTAACTTTTAAACTGCCTAATGTTACTGATGCTGCTATTCGATTGCGCATTTTTCCTTTTTCTTTGAAGGGTAAGGCTAAACATTGGTTAAATACACGTGAGAGAGTAGATACATGGGCTGAGATGTCTAAGGAATTTCTTAAAAAGTATTTTCCTCTGAGTAAGCTTACAAGGTTAAGGAGGGAATAATTACTTTTTTCGAACAAAATAATGAATAATTTCACGAGAGTTGGGAGAGATTTAAAGAACTTCCTCGTAGTTGCCCTCACCATGAAGTCTCTAAATGGCAACAAATACAAAATTTTATTCAGGATTAGATGAGAGGAATGTAAAATTTGAGAGATACCTTTCTTCATAAAATGCAGATGAGGCATGGGATTTATTTGAAAATTTGAGAGATAATTCACAACAACACGCCAAATCCTCATGTATAAGCACATCTAGACAAATAGGAAATAGAGGAGTAATATATGAAGTTTCTCAAAATGTTGATCTTTCTTTGAATTCTTTGAAAATTCACGCCTTATCTAAAAAGTTTGATCAATTGTTTGCTTTGAATACATTGCCTACTAATTCTCCTAATGTGCAAGGTGTTTCTGCAATTTGCTCTAGTCCTTCCCATGCTATCTATGACTATCCTAGTACTTCGCTTTGTCCATAATTTGTGTAGGAACAAGTTAATGCGGCTCAACGATTTAATAGACAGAACGGCCTATATTCAAACACATACAATCCAGACTGGAGATATCATCCTAATTTTTGCTGGAGGCAACGAGGAGAGGAAGGTCAATTAGGCCAGCAACAATATCAACAGAACAAACAATCTGGAATGACTGCTCCCCCTGGTTTCAATCTCAAAGGTATGTACCTCCTCACCCTTCTCAAAGTGGAAACTATATTTTTGAAGAAAAAGTATTAACTGCTTTGAAAGGTTTGGAAGTTAAGACACAAATTCTAGACTCACACACTCAATGTATTGCTAATTTAGAAACTCAAATAGGGAAACTAGCTAATGCAATAAGCAGAAAAGATGAGGGTAAGCTTCTTAGTAATCCAATAGATAACCCTAGAGCTAATCATCACGAGCAAGCTAAAGCTGTAATTACTGTTAGAATGGGAAGTTTGTAGATAATATAGTAGGGGATCCTATTAATGATAGTGAGTTAAATGAAAATGAAACTGAGGGAATTGTTATGAGGACTAAAATTGAAAAGAAGAGAGAGAGAGGAGGAACTAGATTCTTCCTCTAATTCTAAGATTCTAGAATATTCTCCTATGACTTTGGTCAAGCCAAAGGTTCCCTTTCCTCAAGCTTTATTACCACCTCCACATTTTAGAAAGGACAATAAAAATGGAATAATATTAGAAACTTTCAAAGAAGTTAAATTAATCTTCCACTTTTAGACGGCATTAAGCAAGTCCTGGCTGATGCAAAATTTCTTAAGTACATGTGCACTTTAAAAAGAAAATCTAAAAGTAATGTTTCTAGAAATCTTCTTAACTGAACAGGTGAACTCCATTTTGCAACATAACACTCCACCTAAATATAAAGATCCTGGTAACCCTACTATTTCTTGTTTTATTGGTGATCATAAAATAAATAGTGCACTCTTAGATTTAGGTTCTAGTGTTAATTTGATTCATTACACTGTTTATGAAGAGTTATGATTCGGGAATTGTAACCAACTGATATGACCTTACAGTTAGATGATAGGTCTATCAAGGTACCTAGGGGAGGATATATGATGTTCTACTTCAAATTGATAAAGGTATCTTCCACTGTAAACTTTGTAGTCCTAGATATAGAACCTAGTAGATCCTCCAAGAATCATATCCCTGTTATTCTAGGCCGTCCTTTCTTGGCCACTCCAAATGCTACTATTAATTGTAGAACTGGGGTCATGGATGTATCTGTGATGAATATGAGGATTAGATTGAATATTTTCAAAGCTTCTTCAAAACCTTTTATGGAAGATGATTCTGATTGTTATTTGGTAGATATAATTAATGAATTAACTGAAGAAACTCTACTTTTAATGTATTCTAAAGAATCTACTTCTATTGAGAATGAGAATATTATGCGCATTGAGGATGTCAATTCTATTCTTACTTGTATTGCACCACTAGAAAACTCTTTGTGGATTGTGAATTATGAGCCTTTGCCTATGCTTGCAAAATCCACTGATGCACCTTCTCTTGTCCAACCCAACTTGAATTGAAAACCCTTCCTTCTAAACTTAAATATGTTTTCTTAGGTAAAAATGAAACTTTGTCTGTGATAATTTGATCTGAGTTAAAATCTGACCAAGAAAGATATTTAATTAAAGTTCTTTCTAAACATAAGGGGGCCATAGGGTGGTCCAGAGCTGATTTAAAGGGGATAGACCCATCTCTATGCATGGATAGAATAATTTAAAAGAAAATGCACAACCTTCTAGGGAATTGCAAAGAAGGCTAAATCCTAACATGAGAGAGATAGTAAAAAAGGAGGTAGTTAAACTCTTAGATTCTGGTATCTGTTATCCTGTCTCCGATAGTCCATGGGTTAGTCCTGTACAAGTTGTACCAAAGAAGGTAGGAGTGACCGTAGTTCAAAATAGAGAAGGAGAGTTAGTTCCCACTAGAGAGGTTATTGGGTAGAGAATATGTATGGACTATAGAAAACTAAATGCTGCAACTAGAAAAGACCATTTCCCTTTACCTTTTATTGATTAAATTCTTGAGAAATTAGCTGGTCAAAGTTTTTATTGGTTCTTAGATGATTACTCAGGATACTACCGAATTCCAGTGTACCCCGAAGAGCAAGAGAAAACTACTTTTACATGCCCTTTTGGTACTTTTGCTTTTCGTAGAATGCCTTTTGTAATGGGCCAGCTACTTTTCAAAAATGTATATGCTTGCTAGCTTTTCTGATATGGTTGATAAGTTTCTTGAGGTTTTCATGGATGATTTTTCTATTTTTGGACCTACTTTTGAAAATCGCCTTAATAACTTGTTTGTTGTGTTAGAAAGATGTGAAGAAGCTAATTTAGTTTTAAGTTGGGAAAAAAGATATTTCATGGTTATAGAAGGAATTGTTTTGGGACATAAAGTGTCTAAAAACGGAATTGAAGTAGATAAAGATAAAATTGATTTAATTGTTGATCTTTCTCCACCTAAATCTGTCAAGCAAATTAGATCATTTTTGGAACGTGCTAGATTTTATAGAAGGTTTATTAAAGACTTTAGTATGATTGCTAGACCTTTAACTAATCTCTTGAGCAAAGATGTTACATTCAATTTTGATGAATCTTGAATGAAAGCTTTTGTAAAACTTCGTTCTCTTCTTATATCTGCACCTATTGTTCATCTTTCTGATATTTTTTTACCTTTTGAAATCATGTGTGATGCTTCTGATTTTGCTGTGGAGCTATTTTAAGGAAAAAGATTGACAAGAAACTTTATGTCATTTACTATGCTAGTAGAACTCTTACTGATGCTCAAAGAAATTATACCACAACCTAAAAAGAGTTATTAGCTTTAGTTTTCTTATCTCTTATGCTCTAAAGTGATTATTTATTCTGTTCATCCTGCTTTAAAATACTTATTGTTTAAGAAAGAGACTAAGCTAAGATTGATTAGATGGATATAACTTTTGTAAGAATTTGACATTGAAATCAAAGATAAGAAAGGTAGAAAATTTAGTAGCTGATCATTTATCTAGACTTTGGGGTAATAATCATGATGAATCAGTTGCTTTGAGAGATACTTTTCTTGATGAGCAGTTATTTTCTTTATCACATTCTCCTACCCCCTTGGTTTTCACCTATTGTTAACTATCTCTCTACAGGTGAAATTCCAACACATTGGAATAAACAAGATAGGGATACATTCTTTCCAAGGGTTAAGTATTATTAATGGGATGATCCCTACTTGTTTAAACATTGTCCTGATCAAGTTATTCGTAGCTGCATACCTGAATGTGTGTTTCATAGTATTTTAACTTTTTGTCATTCATATGCATGTGGTGGACATTTTGGAGGTCGTAAATTGCTGCTAAAGTTCTTAAAAGTGGTTTTTATTAGCCTAGTTTATTCAAAGAGCTCATAAATTTTACTTGGCATGTGAAAGGTGTCAATGCACTGGCTCTATTTCTAAACCTAATATGATGCCTTTACAAACTATTTTAATTGTTGAGATCTTTGATGTGTGTGGAATTGATTTTATGGGTCAATTTTCCACCTTCTTTTGGTTATCATTACATTTTGGTAGTAGTGGATTATGTGTCTAAACGGGTGGAAGCTATAGCTACAAGAACAAATGATCATAAAGTAGTTGTTTAATTTGTTAAATATCATATTTTTTGTAGATTTGGTAACCCTAGAGCTATTATTAGTGATGGATGAAGTCATTTTTGTAACCGTTCTTTTGAAGCACTTCTTAAGAAGTATTCTATAACTCATAAAGTGGCTACCCCTTATCATCCCCAAACAAATGGTCAAGTAAAAGTGTCTAATCAAGAGACTAAATCCATTCTTGAGAAAACTGTTAGTCCTGATAGGAAGGATTGGTCTCAAAGATTGAATGATGCACTTCGGGCTTATCGCACAGCTTATAAGACCCCTATATGAATGTCCCTTTTTAGACTTCTTTCTAGGAAATCTTGTCAGTTGCCTGTAGAATTAGAACATAGTGCTTATTGGGCTATTAAAGCTCTAATTTTGATTAGAAGCAAGCTGGTTCTAATAGAAAGTTGCAGTTAAATGAACTTTATGAATTACGAAATGAGACATATGAGAATGCTAAGATTTATAAAGCTAAAACTAAAGCTTTTTATGATAAGATAATTTCTCGGAAATCATTTGAACCCAACAAAAAATTTTAGCTTTTTAATTCTAAATTACGCCTCTTTCCTTGTAAGTTGAGATCTTGATGGGATGGGCATTTTATTATCAAACAAGTTTTTCCCTTAGGTGCTATTCAGATTGAAGATCTTAAAAACAACCGAACCTTGATTGTTAATGGACAACAATTGAAGCCTGATATTACCAATGACATTGAAGATGGTAAAATCGAGTCTACTATGTTAGTAGATCCTACATATAAGGAGTAATTGGTGATAGAGTCTGGTTGAAGACTTTAAATTTAGCGCTTTTGGGAGGTAACCCAAAATTTATTTTGTTTATTTTTCTTATGCATTTTTTTATTTGTTTTTATCTGACTTGATTTGCAGAAAGGTATGAAGTGTTTGTTTTGTAGGGTAATCAGATAATTTATCATTATCATGGAGATAAAAAAGATGGTTTACTACTCTTGTAGACATGCATTAATATTGCTTTTTCTATCAGGTTGTGTTGTTCTTTTCTTTGTCTCTTCCCTACTCTTGGTATTCTTTTATCATATTGCGAAAAATGTATGGTCTAGGTAAGGGGGGGAAGATGCTTTCGTTCTAGTGTCAATTATTATTTTTTCCTTTTTTTGCCTTTCTTGTTCAATTTTTCTGGATTTATTTATTTTATTTTATTTTATTTACTTTTCTACATTATTTTGAGGGAAAAAACCCCAAAAATATGATTTCACTTGAAGAATGATTCTTTTTGAGTTTCTTTAAAAATGTCTTGAATGAATTAAGAAAAGTGCTTGTTTTCTTGTTTTTAATTAGGGTGATAAACTTATGTTCTATATCTGTTATAACTTTTGCACGACTTACACTTGAGCACATCGGTCATTATTAGTGTTTAATAAATCCTTTACATTATTTTTGAGTTGCAAATAGTTGATGAATCTCTTCCCTATATTCTAGAACTTACTTGAGTACCTCTTGAGGCGAAATAGAAAAGTTTCCCTTATTTGACTCAGAAACGACGGTCGTAGGCCTTCTTTGAATCGTTTATGCCTTTCAAGCTTATCAAATTTCAGGATTGTTACCTTCGTACCTTTTTTAGCCTTAAATGTTATTTTTTTCCTTAAACTACTTAAATATTAACCCTTAATCTTGTAGAGAACTTAATCAAGTTTCTAACTTGTGCTTCAATGATGGGTTGTTGTTTTTGTGTTATGGAAAGAGAACAAGTTATTTTGACAAAAGGGAAAAGAAAAAGAAAAAAATATATGACTTGTTGTGCTGAAAAAAACAAATGTACTGAGCTAAAAAAAAAGAAAGAAAAGTTTATACATGATTTCTACAAGTCATAAGGTGCAAGGAAAAAAAATTTTAAGAGGCTCGAATTTGTGAATGTAAGAAAAGGAATGGCCTTAAAGGAGAAAATTTTTCGAAAGAAGATGGTAGTTGGTGAATGTATTAATTGAAAAAAAAAAAGAGAAGCAAAAACAAAATTAGAAAGTTTGTCGAAATTTTAAAGTATCCATATTTTTTGCAAACTCTCTTTTCTTTGAATTTGAATTCCGTACCTTCGTCTGATAACCAACACCTTAACCTTACATCACAAGCTTTAAAGTCCTATCTGATCTGAGTTGAGTTTGAGAATCCTTGATTAGTGGAAAGAAGGTACAAAGAGTGATCTTATAGAATAAAGTTTTGTTGGAATTTATCTTCTTTGTGCAATTCTTATTTTACACTCTCCTATGAACACGATCCCATCTACACAAGTTTTGCTTTAGTTATGGAATATAATTGAATATTTATTTGTTAACTTGACTTTGAAAATAAGGGGAAGAGTACTTGTCTTGATAAGTTTGAGATTTTTGATGAAGGGTACTTAACTTGGATTGTTTTGTATCTTTTCTAAAACCTTTCGCATATTTGACTTTATGAGTATGTTGTCTGCAAACCCTCACAAGACCATACTCAACCACTAAGGGGAACCTAGGGGTTTAAAGGGCTTGCTGCACATACTAAGTGCAATCGTGAGTCCTACAAAAGTGGCTAGTTAGTTTTTCTTTTTTTATTTTTATTTTTTTGAGGACTAGAAAAACTTAGGTGTCAACGTTTGGTACAAATAAATACATTATGTTTTAATTATTAGTCCTTAGTAAAATTATTTATTTATTTATTACAATTATATATAATTTAGTTGGTTATGCATTCTCCTACAGATTTTACAAATTATTATATAATATTATTTATATAATCCAATCACAATGTGGAGTTGGGCTTCGTGAGTTGCAAGAAAAAGAAAAGAAGGGCCCAAAGCCCACTAGGCACTAAGTTGCCAGGATGTCTTCTGCAAGATTATATTGAAGATTCTGTGTGGCTTCATATACGTGGCAAAGGGAATTAGATCTTTATGTAAATTCCTTGACGATTTTTTCTTCATTTCTAACTCATATAGAGGAGGCTATATCTAGTATATATAGCATGGAGATAAGCGAATAAAGGAGTTTTTTTGCCTCTCTTTAGAAGAGTCGCCGAAGGCATTAAACCGAAAGAAGAAATTGACGGCAACAAATTAAAGGAGGAGTCATGGCAATCAAGAAGGAGAAGAGGCCATGATCTACTTCAAGAATTTGGTTCTTTCTTTTCCTTTAATTATGATCTAAATTTTCTTTTTTAGAATCTTGATGAAACCCTAGCCATGTAATTTTGGTTTATTTTCTTTTGGAAGATTTATTATATTATTTATATGATTACATATCTTGGGATGTTTCTTGATTTGATGCAATTAATTCTTTGTGATTGTTCTTGTAGAATAATTATTTGGGTTAGTTGATACTTTTATCCATGCTTAATTCTTGTAGTCCTAAGTAGGAGAGATATGTGATTTTTGCAAATATATTGTGGGATTTAGAATTGAATAGTTCATGCTAATTCTAGATATTTATGTCATAGAATTGAATAGGTCGTGCTAATGATTAGATGGGTTATGTCATGCATTTAAGCACAATATTTTTCTTTAGTGAATAGAAGCTTGTAGCCTTGATCACCATATGAAAGTCTAATCCTTTCTCCTGAATAAAATTAAATCATTGTTATATAGATAGGTGGTGGATTCAAGGTTCTAAATCATCTTCTTCATTAAACTCTTGCTAATTTTTATTTAATTGATTTTATTTATTAGTTTTAATTAATTTAGGAATACTTTTTAGATAATAAAATTTTACTCTTCTTTTTATAAAATTGATTTAGGAAGATAATAATTTAAGTAGTTAAGCCTTTCTCTGTAGTTCGATATCCTTATACTGTCGTATTACATTGATCTTGTGCGCTTGCAAGTATTGTATTTAAAGCTTAGTTAGAAAAATATTGACCAGAGATCATGACGCTAACAAGGAACTTTGGAAAGTTTCTTCGCAAAATAGCAAGACATGAAGACCTCTGGGTGGATACAAGAGTGAAAATCGGGAAAGGAGAGCAGTTAACAGGTCAAGACTTGAAAGTCGTGATGATAGGAAGAAGTATGACATTGGGCGAAATGACAAAGGGATCCAGTGTCGAGAGTGTGAAGGGTTTGGTTACATACAAGCTGAGTGTGCCAACACTTTGAAAAAGAACAGATCTTTGAACACCACACTTAGTGACAAGGACAACAAGAAAGAAACTGATGGTGATGATGTGGATGAGATGACATTATTGAAACTATGGCTTTCAATGTTATAGTAGATTTAAAGCACACATCCCTTCATGATGATGACAACAATGTTAGTATTAGTGATGATGACTCACTCTATAATGATGAGGAAATGTCTTATGACGAAATCAAAGATAAAATACGATATGATGTACACTAAGTGGATTGATCTTGTTGAGATAAACAAAGAATTGAAGAAAAGTTTACAAGTGATTCAGGATAAAAAAGAGGCACTTTAGGAGAGAAACTAAAAATTATTGGCACAAATCAAGGATGTGACCAAAAGGCTGAGTAGTGTTGAAGGAAGAACAACAAGGATGACCACTGGCAAGGAAAAACTTGATGAGATGCTTGAAGTTGGTAGACCTGATGGAGTGAAAACTGGTCTTGGGCGTGCAGGAGGAAGCCACACAACTGGCATTGGATACACTAGAGATAGCCACACCAAACAGAGCACAAGTGGTGCTCAGAAATATGAGAAGTTGGAAGGTGTGTCCATGAAAGGGAATATGACCAGTACTGGCAAAAGGAAGTTGATAAAAAAATATGAGCCAAGAAGACCACCTATTATGTGTGGATACTCTTTGATGATTGGACATGTGTGGCACTAGTATAATCGAAGAGACAAGGATCTCAAGCAGGGGAGAAAGCTTCAAACACATGCTCTAAGTTATGTAAAAGGAGAAAAGGTGAATCGCTAGATTTGGATCAGGAAGGATGAGTTGAGATGCAATATGGCACACTTGTTTCTATCAATAAATATATATTTTGTGTGTTATCTTGATAGTGGATGTTACAGACATATAACTGGAAGTAGAGAGTATCTCATCGACTATGTTGAGAGTCGAAGAGGTAGTGTCACGTATGGTGATAGAGTAAAGAATAAGGTGATGGAAAGAGACATATTGAATATAGAAGGAATACCTAAGTTGACAATGTGCTACATGTAGGAGGGATGAAAGTAAACCTTATAAGCAAAAGTCAATTGTATGATGAAGACTTGATGGGGTATTTTGATAAACGAAGATGTTATGTGGTCAAGGAGGATGAAGAATACAACATAATGAGAACCAGAAGTGCTGATAATTTCTATCAAATGAATGCTGTGACAAACTCATTTAGCATGATTGCAAATGTTCTTGCTGTGGAACTATGACACAAAAGACTAGGACATGTGAACTACAAGCTACAACACAAACTTGAAAACAAAGAGATAGTGTGAGGGATTCTACAGTTCAAAAAGGAGTGTAGATTTTTGTGTGGTGATTGTTAAGTTGGAAAGCCAACAAGAGCCAAGCATACACAAGTTAGAGATATTACAACAACTCACATTTTGGAGCTTATGCATATAGATCTGTTCGGACCTACACAGATAGAAAATGTTGGAGGAAAAATGTATGCACTTGTGTGTATTGATGATTTCTCAAGATATACTTGGATAGATTTTCTTAGGAACAAGTCATACACTTTTGAAGCATTTAGAAAGATATTTATGAATTTACAGACTTAGAAAATAACAACATTGAATCAACTGAGAAGTGATCATGGCAAGGAATTTGAGAATACTCTATTCTCGGACTTATATGAAGCTTATGTCATAAAATATGAGTTCTCTGCACCTAAAACTCCACAAGAAAATGGAGTTGTTGAAAGGAAGAATAAAACAATTCACGATATGATTCATGTCATGTTGAATGCAAAGAATCTACCACATAGTTTTTGGGCCGAGGCTACTAATACTGCAGTGCACATAATCAACTGGGTCTACTAAGACCACTGATGAACAAGACAGCCTATGACCTCTGGAAGGGAAGGAACCCCAAACTTAGTTATCTTTATGTCTTTGGAAGTATCTTTGGAAGTAAGTGTTATATTCTAAGAGACAGAGATCACTTGGGTAAGTTTGATGTACGAGGTGATGAAGGAATATTTCTTAGGTATTCTACAAACAATCATACATTTGGTGTGGTCAACAAATGCACAGGCTTTGTGATGGAATCGGTTAATAGGACAGTAGGATGTTGAACAGTGCAAGACTGATCCAAGGATGCCGATTAACATGGAAAATGAAGATACTTCTGATAAAATTTCTCCATACTGTGATACGCACACAATTGGCAATGATCAAATCACTAGTGGTAACATTGATGAAACTGATCCAAAATAGTGATCAAGCCTAAGAAACATGAGTCAACGATGTTAAAGAATCATCCAACCGATGCCACTATCGGGTAACAAAAGAAAGAAAGACCAAAGGCAAAAAGAATATTGACTACTGTGAGATGGAAGGGATGATCAGGATGGCTTGTTACACTTCCCCGATTGAGCAAAGAATCTAAAAGAAGCTATTACTGATGAATATTGGATTGAGGCAATGCAAGATGAGTTGCAATACTTTGAAAGGAATGATGTGCAGGAGCTTGTTCCTAGACCTGATGGTGTGAAAGTGACTGGCACTAAATGGGTGTACCGGAACAAGACTGATGAACATGGTAACATCACACGTAACAAGGCAAGATTAGTTGCACAAAGGTATACACAAGAGGAAGGACTTGATTTTTTTATGAAACTTTTGCACCAGACACACGGCTGGAATTTGTGCGATTACTTGTATCTATTACCAGTGCCAAGCAATTCACACTACCATATATGGATGTGAAAAGTGCCTTTTTGAATGGTATTTTGCAAGAGGAAGCATATGTTGAACAACCCAAGGGATTTGTTAATTCAGAGCATTCGGATTATGTGTACAAACTAAAGAGAGCTTTGCATAGTTTGAAACAGGCTCCAAAAGCATGATATGAGAGACTAACAAATTATTTACTTGATAGAGGTTACTAGAGAGGAGGTACATATAAAACTATGTTTCTCAAGAAGACAACACATCGTGTTTTAATCGCACAAGTCTATGTGGATGACATTGTGTTTAGCCCAATTTCAAAAGAACTCACAGATGAGTTCATCACATCAATGAGAACTGAGTTTGAGATGAGTATGGCTGGTGAATTGGCCTTCTTCCTACGCTTGAAGATCAAACAGATGAAGGAAGGATGATATGTGTCATATTGTACTACATTTACATATGTTATTTTCATCGTTTACTATATTTTTAATATATAAAATGTATTATTTATACCATTTACCTTTATTCTTATCTTAGGTGATTGCGATGAAGAAAACAAAGAATAAAAGTGGAAACGGGCGAACACGGAGAAAATGAAGCCACCGACACCAAGTCCATGAGATCAAGAACCTTGCCAATAGAAGCCTACCATGGATAGTAGCCTAGAACTACTGCACACGGTAGGTCCTAAGGACTTAAGACTTTCTGGAATAGAACCCTACCGCAGACGGTAGGGCTTGACCTATCGGACATGGTAGGTTCTGTAGCAGTGCAGTAATGCATTTTTAGTTGTATTTATAGCAGGTTTTACCCTTTGTGGTAGGGAAGAACAGTTTTTAGTGTTTAGAGAATGGGGACGATTTTGGGCAAGAAAAACCCTCCCAATTCCTCTTTAATTAGGAAATTCTATACAATTAACATTAAATTGAAGCTATTGGACGAAGATTCAAGTGATTCTACTGATCAATTTCGGGTTTCATCAGGCGAATCGAGAGACGAGCACGGGTGGCATTTGGAACCGTGGATTCAACTCCTTTTTTAGCCTAAGCTTCATTTTCCTTTGTTAATTATGATTTCTACTATTGAATTGAGTATTGTTAGGATGTTTTCTAGCTAAATTTATATTGTTTTGAATTGAAGGTTGAACCCTAGCTTTGGATGATATGATTTTTTATTGAATTTCATTAAATTGATGTTTGTTTATGCGTTGGTTGTTGTTCAATTACGTTTTCTTGATAATTAATTTGTGCAGAATCAATGATTTCTCAAGAGTAATTGAAATTGAAAAGAAGATCAATCTAGGGCAACTAATTGGATAATAAGATTGGCAATTGAATAGAGATATTGATTGTACTTTCAGGCTATTAGATCACCTAAGTTGTTTCTTGCATTCATAATCAGTTAGGGAGAGAAGAGACTCTCCTCTAAAGGTTAGGTGAGTAGAGTGGCTTTCACTTAGAGATAAGGATTGCCCAACTTTCGTGTGATAACCCAACCTGCACTTTCAAACATCGTTTTATGAGTTTTTATTTGAAATATTTGACAAAAGTTAGGGGAATCCTTCATTCAAATTCTTTTCCTAAAATCTCATATATTTAATTGTGCTTCAATTTAATCGTTTTTCGTAGTTTTTCTAATTTGTTAATTAATTTAGTAAAATCCATTTTGTTAGAATAAACATAGGTTAAAACAGTGACTATTTTAGCCTTTACTGTCCCCTGAATTCGACAATTCTGATGGGTCTCTAGTATTACAGTGATAGGTACGTGCCTGTTGCATTCGTTTTGGTTATACATTCTTTAAAATAACATCAAAGGAGCATTTCTATCACAAGCAAAGTTTGCTCAGAATCTTGTTAAGAAATTCAGCCTGGAAAATGGAAAAATCGTGAGAACACCCATGAGTACAATACTCTAGATCTCCAAAGAGGAAAGAGGAAAGAGTGTAGATCAACATGAATATCGAACTATGATTAGAGGATTGCTTTACGTGATAGCCAGTCATACTGACACAGCTAAAGTGTTCGATGTGTGCCAGATATCGTGATGATCCTAAAGAATCACACAAGAAAGTGGTGAAAAGTGTACTAAGATATGTAAGTAGCAGTATCAATCATGGTATCTTCTATAATAAGGATACCACAACACATCTTATAGGCTATAGCGATGTTGATTGGCCAGGTAACTGTGTTAATAGAGAAAGCACATCAAGAGGGGACTTCTATATTGGAAACAACTTGCTGTCATGGCACAACAAGAAGTAAAACTATATCTCACTCTCAACAAATGAAGCAGAGTGCAGTGCTGCTGGGTGCTGTTGCACACAATTGTTGTGGATAAAACAAATACTGAATGACTATGGAATAGTGCAAAAGAAATTGGTTATGGATTATGACACCAAAATTTCCATCAACATTATAGAAAACACTGTGCAGCACAGCAAAACCAAACACATTGACATCAAACATCATTTAATTAGAGAATTGGGGGAGCATGGTCTTGTAGATCTGGAATATGTTACCACACAAAAGCAGATGGCTGATATCCTTACAAAGTCCTTCGATGCTATGAGATTTGAAGAACTTCTCCTCGGGAATCTTATGTTAGAATAATGTGGCATAAAAACCTATTTACCATCATACTAACAATGTGTTTCGTGTGTTAAACATGTGTATGAAGTGAGATCATTGTTCCTTAAGATGCTCTCACACTAATGATCTATATTGTCATTACCGTTATCATATTATGGTTTTTCTACGTGTAGACCATATGCGGCACACGACTCTCATCATCCTATTTGATACCATTCTCACATAGTATTTGCTACGAGTATATGAGTGTGAGTGCTATAAGCCTCACATGATGTTCTCACACAACCATCTGGTGAATGTTACTTTATGGTTTTCTTCATATGGTATTCTTATGGTTCTTCTTATATGAATTTCTGTGATATGGCATTCTATACATGGTGTGACATGTTATTCTCACAACTCAATTCGCATAGTACAGAATTAGGAAACAGAGTCCTTAATTGAGTCTGGTACTATTCCTTGGAAATAGAGATTCTCTCTCATCCATCAAGTCATGCAAAACTCAATTCACTTTCCATAACTCTTGATTTTATTTTGAAAAAGGAGTCTTCTCTTCCTCATCTTCTCACTTGCTGAGGACTAGGGTTTTTTCCTCGACATTCTCTCTCTCTCTCTCTCTCTCTCTCTCTCTCTTTCTCTCTCTCTCTCTCTCTCTCTCTCTCTCTCTCTCTCTCTCACAGTGTATGTGTGTGTGTGCACAAAATCTCAATTTTGGCTAAATTTAAGTGTTCGAAGTTGATGAAAATAGTCCTTGCTCTTCATGCATTCCAACTATGATAAATGAACAGATAATAAGTAATGACTTTATTGGATGCATAAATAAGAGGTTGCAAATTTTGCTAATGTAAAGTCCTCGAGGTTGCCAATGTAAAGTCCTATTTTATACAAGAAATGCTAGTTTATTTTGTGAAGAACTTACATAAGAACTACATGATCCTTGTCACGGCCACTCCATGTCATTTCAAATAAACCCACTTCCTTTTTCTACCAGTTTTGGTACTGTTTGCTCGCCTGAATGGCATTTCAGTCCACGGGAGTTGGCTGTGAAATAATTGCAGCTTGTCTTGTTTTCATGCTACTTTTTGGGAACCAATTGAGAGTTACTTGCACAGGGAGCAAATCTTTCCTTCTCTTCCTTCTCTCTATAAAAAAATACCTTAATTTCAGTAAACTAGCATCAACATAATGATAGATTGATCCAACATAAATGGTAAGAGAACAAAATCTCAGACAAGTAAAACAGGATTTATGCCCAATATGAGTTCATCGATAGACAACAACTAAGTGTTCATCTTCCAGCATCATAAACACAATAAAGGAGAGATTAAAAGATGGGAAAGAAGTTGGTTGAATCATTAACGTATGGCATATACATTAGAAGAATATCACTTTATAACACCCAAAATACAAGGTTAAGCTAGAGGCTGGACAGGAATTAGTTCTTGCATCGTACAAAATCTGCATCTATTAACAATACTAAGAAACATAAGTAGCAGATCTCTGCATACACTTTGAAAGCACAAGTTACCAAAAAAAATGAAAAATGGGCGTAGTATAGGCACGAGTACAAGTAAAAGGACAATGCAACAAGGATCTCTTAGAATACTTGACACTCAACATTTGAGAATGTGTCCAAGGGTAGAGTACAATTTCATTTCATAGATGATAAGTAAGAGGGAATATAAAAGACCCCAGTGAAACACGAAATTTTACAAGGAACATGTTGAGGATTGCAATGCCTACAAGACCTTCAGTAACATGTATCAAGAGGCTATAATATGTCTAGCCTTGTTATGTCAAGAACTACTTAATGAGACCCATTCAATGTGCTAGGGATGGAATAATCCAAGATCCCACCAACAACTTCACGAAACAAGAAACTAGAATCAATTATTGATAGTTAAGGCCTACCACATAGCCCATATAAGAAATAAAAACAAAATCAGCAACCTTCAAGAAATTCAACAAACACGTAAGTTGTAGATGACAAAGAGTAAATCAATGAATCAGATGGCAAGATGAGTAAAAGAATCAAAGAGTGATGAGGAGTGATCTTGAATAGTCTTAGAGTTCATTGAATGGAAGAAAAGTGTATGGAATGGAATTTCAGGTTAGATATAATATGACTATTTAATTTTTATTCTTGTTTATTGTTTCTGGTGAAAGATTCCTCGAAATCACTCATGTCTATTACAACAAGGGCATCAATGCACCCAGGAAAGGAACCAGTAGCAACAAAGTGCACAAACACAGAAACAACAAGTACACAACAAGGTAGCAATAAACACAAAACAGATAAGAGGACACAACCTTTTCAACACACAAGGGGAATCAAAACCCAAATTTTAGCAATAACACTAAGGGAAATCACAGTCCCAAACTAAAACAAGAAACAATGGCTACTGCCTCAAAACAGAAAATGCGACACAACCCTCAAATTTCAACACACAAGGGAAATCACAACCCAAACTTCAGCAATAACACTAAGGGGAATCATAACCCCAAACTAAAATAAGAAACAAGGGTCACAACTCCAAAATAAAGAACAGGACACAACCCTCAAATTTCAACACATAAGAGGAATCACAGCCCTAATTTCAGCAATAATACTAAGAGAATCACTGCTCCAAACTAAAACATGAAAACAAGGGTCACAATCCCAAACAAACTGAAATGTAGCTACTAGAAAATTAAAAGGAGATGAATAAGGAATAGAAGTGTACTGGAAATTTGAAAACAAGATTATCCCTGTCATTGCCATTCCATGTTATATCAAATAAACCCACTTCTTATGAAGTATGTTTAGGACATTTTCGTTTGTCATGCTTGAAAGACCTGCGTACAAGAGAAAAATAAGGAGATTTTCAAACCATGAATGAATTTATCAATGAAAACATCATGTTGCTCAAGTGACGAAAGCGTTCAAGAGTGATCAAGCAAGAAAATACCTACAACATCTGTATTTTCTCGGTTCCTTTTATTGTCAACTTTGTGGGAATTATGGGCCCTTAGTTGTAGCAACTTTTGGATTAAGGATATCAAAACAAAGGCTTTTTTTCTAAACTCTATTTTAATGACCAGGTTTGTCCATTACTTTAGAACTTCTATCCTTACTCTACCATAAACTTCTAAGTGCAGAAGTAGATTGTGTGAATAATATTCGAGCTTCTTCAAACTCTTCATGTGTCTTTCTTGCAATAAAGTTCATTCGGTTTCACATACAAGAGACTACATCTTGAGCTTTCAATTATATCTTTTGGTAATTGCTCTGACTGATACCATTTACTTGCTGGTTTTGCATTTTGTGTCCATCTCTTATTTATGCAACATCTTGGAAATTCTAAAAAATTCTCAGGCTTCATAACCAAAATTGAATGACAACATGGGTACCCATTGGTCTCAAATTTTTTGCAGGTACATTGTATAACTGATTTTGACATGTGAAACTCAACCTTCCATAAGCTGTGCAGCTACAGAGTAATTGTATATAATTTCATGGTATCTGTCTCTACTACGTCATGAATTGAAAGTACAATCTTACCTACTATTTCCCATTGTACTTTGGAAAAGATATTTCTTGTAAATATCTTAGAAGCATGAGCTTCTAATACTTTCAAGTGGGTAATTAAAATTCTTTTTGTCTCAACTTTGACATAAATATCTCAAATTTGTTGGCGTCATTTGAGATGTGGAATATTCTTCCTCCAATTCTTTTTGTCTCAACTTTGACATAAATATCTCAAATTTGTTCACAAATGGATAGAATAGTAATCGACTTTTAAGAAAAGCATGAGCAAATGCATTTAAACTCTCTTACATTTGAGTAGAACGCATCCCTACAGAGAAATGACCTCGAATGAAGGAAAGTTTCAGGCCATTTTCTACTTCTTGTATAGTTTAGCAATCTAAGGATTATTATCCATTATCCAAATGTGTGCATATCATGTTTGGAACCACATGAAAATCATGCAAAAGTGTTGAATTATGCACATTAACAACAACGTCTCTTTTTATATGCCAAATACATAAACGTTGGTGTGCAGTTGGAATAATAACCTTTATTGCATTGCTCATTGCACTGTATCAATCTGTAAGAACTGAATAGGCACCCTGTTATTCATTGAATCTAAGAATGATGTCAAAATCCATTTAAAAGTTGCTTTGGTCTCATCAGCCACCACAACACACCCAAAAATCATCGTCCAAAAATGGTTATTTACTCCAGTAAATATAATCAGCAGTTTCTTGTAAGAATTTGCATGATAAGTTTAATCAAAAGATATAACATCACCAAAGTATTCATAATCCATCCTTGACTGTGCATCAGCCCAAATAGTTGACATAAACGATTACTTTGATAAACATCATACTTATAGTAAAATCCTGAATCCCTTCTACATCTTTCATCCAAGTAAGATAGTGTGCAATTAGTATTGATAAACCTCAACAATGTTTCTCTATTCAATATCAAGAATCACACTTTGTTCATTTTTTCTTGTAGTTATATCTCCTTTTCCTTTGCTAGATAAGTTGCATCATCTTTGTTTCATGTATAATTTTAGAGAGAATCAACCATAAAATCTTTTTTATGTAGCTTCAACACTTAAATAGAAAATTTGGACACTGCTAGATGTTTAACACTGTTAATCGACATATTTTCCTATTCAAACAAAAGCCAAATATAAAGAGTCCGGGCTCCCCCTCTCCCACCCCTCCCCCCACATGATAAATAACAAGAATGGCACATATAAAGAGTCTAGGCTTCGCCTATTAATTTCATCTTGCATATTATTTTTCTAAATTAGCAAGTTGAGCCATTTATATCTTAATCAATTCAGCTGTCTGATTCCCAAATGCTAAGTAAAAGTGGTACCACTTAATTAATATGAACCTGTCAAATTAAAATTCACATAAGAACAATGATAATATTGTTTTCATAATATCTAAATAAGATAAAACATTCACTATTAGAATTAAAGAAGAATATAATATAAAGGGGCAACCAGGGGATATGGCACATTGTAATAGCTATAATGGATTCAAGAAACATAATTTAATACATAGGGTGAAACTTTATAAGAGAATGGATCAAGAATATCTACTCCAATTCTATTCTAAGCTACAGATACTTCAAAATCTAAATCACCAATATAGGAATTGCATTTAAAATTAAAGCCAATCAGCCAAATTCGCAAAGCAATTAAATTCCTCCAATAACCAATAGAATTTCTAGTTTAAGTATAGGTACCTTGGGTAATGTAACTAAATAGAGAAATACGAACAGAGTCATTGGCACTTCTATTTTCTTTCCTCATTTGTTCTCTGTTTTGGGTCCATTGGTATTTCATTGAGTTTATCCTGTAAGAATCCTCTCAGCAGGAGGCCAGAAGTGCAACAACAGAGGTAGAGTAATTTAGGGGTTTGAGCGGCAACGACGTGGGGCGGTCTCGCAGAGGTGGATGCACTGGCGACCGACATGGATCAGGCATGGTAGATACTAGACCACACTTAAACCCAAGAACACAAACTTCACAAATCACAGCAGCAAAAAGAACAAAAAGAGAAGAATAAGCTGCCTAGTAGGAAAAATTAAACTTGAAGAAGAAAACTCAAATTCACCTTGCAATTCAACTATGGGGAGGGAGAAAATAGAGCAAGAGAGGAGAAAAGAGAGTCAACAGTGTATTTCTAAATGTAAAGAGTACGTTTTTCTTTAATCAGGCATCGTTGAATACATCACCATTATGTGTTTGTTTTGGTCCCTATTGAGCAAAACGCATTACCTGGTGCCTTTATATTGTTGTTGTTGTTGTTTTTGGTACTTGACACAAATGAGACTTTGTTTTAGTCCCAACTAAGCAAAACACATACCTAGTGCCTTTCTAATTCTTTTAAAAATTTTTTTGCACTTCACACAAATGAGATTTTGTTTTGGTCCTAATTGAGCAAAACGCATTGCCTGTATCTTTCTTTCTTTCTTTCTTTCTTTTTTCCACTTGATGCATTAGATGCTTGCCTAGTGGGATTTTTCTGTAAAAAATTGCCTAGTAAAATTTAATAATCATCAAACTAATTTACTATTATAAATAATAAAGTTTACAATGTCTATAAAATTTTCCATTTCTTTTTATTTTAAAATGGTAAATTTTGAAGTAAAATCGGAAAATTTTAAAAATATAATGGTACTATATAAAGTTTACTTTAAAGCGGTACAGATTTACCATTAATATAATATATTTTCCACCTTTATTATCATACTTACCATTTAAGAAAAAAGTAAAATTTCACAATAAATTAATAAACTTAAAATTACCAATGGTAAATTTATGTCATTTAATGATAATATATAAAATTTACCCATTTAGTAGCACAAACTTATCATTTATTTTTCAAGATTTATCAGCATTCTTATCATTTAAGAAAAATAGTAAGATTGACATAAAAATAAGTGAATTAAAAAAAATATAAAGTAAACTTGTGAATTTTAAAGGTAAAATTCAATTATTACTCTTTTACATCCTAATCTTACCATATTTATCTTAAATTTACCATAATCTTATTGAAATTTACAAAATAAATAAATTATTTTTTAAAATTTTTGGGGTGACCTGTTTTACCGGTAATCGGTCAACCTCTTCTAATTATGTGGCTTAATAAAAATATAGCCACATCATCTATTAAAAGTTTTAAAAATAAAATAAATAGAGATCTGTGATAGCAGGTTGTCTTCAACGATGTGTCAAATATCTATTGGCTAAGGTAGGTGTTTTCTTTGGGTACTACAGCATAACCTATTGTCAATGGTAAGAACTAAATTGACACATTCTTAATCTTAGTCCCTTGATCGAAAAACACCAATTTCAGGGATGAAAGTGAAAGTAACCCATCAATAAATATGTACATTTTTTTAACGAAACTAATGTACATTCATTAAAAGGTCCAAATTGGTATTAATCTCGATAAAGACCTTTAGTTATCCACAATATTTTTGTGTCTTAAGTTATTTTGATATTTGAGGATGTGATTTAAGGATGTGATTAAAGGTAAAAAGTATGATAAATATTAATAAACATTAAGAATATAAAAAAAGGTATGTAGCATAAACAAAGAGTCAACCAAGTTTTTCCTTCCGAAGAGTGTGCATTAAGGTCCAAGTTGGTATCAATCTAAAACAGACTTACAATTATCAATAATATTTTCTTTCGTAGGTTACTTTGATCTTTAAAGATATAAACACCTATATGTAGCATTTTTCTTTTTACTATGAAAAACCAGATGTAGCAGAACAAATATTAATAAAAAGATTTAGAAACTTTAACAATGTTGCGTCAGCCAATACATTTTCTTCTCGATATACATGTATTAAGATAAAAAATAATCTATCCAACAGTTTTCATTCGGAAATATGTTCGTCCCAAACAAGGATGGAACCATGATTAGAAGGTTGGGGGAGGAACTATACTAAAAGTTTTACAAGAATTTATTCTATATAATGGACACTTTTCAAGCGTAACTGCTCAAACAATTTCAAATTTAACAAAAAATAATATATATCAATCATTCTCGACTATTTTCTAACTAACAATAAGAATTTACAAACAAATAGCGAAAGAATATGTAATCACCCATTACTAACAAGGACTGATCACCTATCACTTATGAAGAATGATTATCACTCATCACTCATGGGATAAATACCTCAATTAAAGCTGAAGTTACAAATACAAAAGCCGTTTAGATAACCAATCAAGTACGATAAAAAGGCGACCTCCAATATGAAATGCAGCAAGCAAATCAAATATGTTTGATTAGTTTATAATGATTAGAAGAATAATATAAAAGTAAATAATATTGATACATATACTTAAAGAAAGAAAAAAAATATTTTGAAATTTGTAAATAGTAAAAAAGAAATTACTTTATGTAATGCAAGCTATATCAAAATATCATTTCAAAAAAATTTATACATTTAACGAGTATGATTGACAGATAGAAACTATAATGTTCGACGACTCATATTTTGAAACCGCTACAAAATAGCTTCATTTTAAATCTTTTGAAAAATCTCTATATTAATGTAACACAAACAAGCTATCTGGGAGAATCTTCTATTATGTTGCGCTAATCATTGTTGATAATATTCATCGTGGAGAAGGATCTCTCAACTGTATCTGTCGCAACGAGCAAAACTTATGCCAACTCCATGAGTCGATGCACTAACTTTAAAGTAGTAGCCCTCTTCAAAGTTTCACAATTATTTTGTAATACTTTTAATTTTGCAGCCTCAAATTCTAACGAAAATCCTTTAAACCTGTCTTCTCTTCTTGGTAAAATCTCTGTTTATGCGTGTCTTTTGAATTTGCAAGTTCTCAAAATTTTCCACTTCAAAAATTCTCATTTCCAAAGAAGAGTTGTTTTCTGTCTTCAGAGAAAATGGCTCTTCCGAAATCAAATTGTTCTAACTCAGGTAAGTATTCCCACACTTTCTATCAAATCTATTACCTCTGATTCTAAAGATACTTTAAATGGTGAAAACTATGAAATGGGAAACATCTTTGTACTTTTTCCCTTTGTAAACATGATTAGACATGCACAACCTTTCAAAAGGTTGGTAAACTATGGAACCAAACATAACATTGAATTTTACGAAGCCAATGTCGTGATATATTCCTGTAAATTTCAATTTAAGTGCTCCTAATCAAGATAACCGGGCTCATCTACCCCCAAGAGGACACATCACGGTGTACCAAGTGAAATTAAGGGTTGAACTTAGATTTCCCCCTTACCACTAATTCAAGATATCCTGATGTATAGGGAGGTGGCACTGGCACAATATCCCCAAATCTTATAAGGAAAATTATAGAATTTATCCTTATCTATAAATCCTTTTGAATTCCCACAAATTTGGACATATTTCAGAATTTCCTTTATGTAAGACCTTTAAAACATGGACCTAGGTGGTATAGCATACATTAGAAACAAGCTGCAAGAAGTTTCATTGAAAAGTCTCTTGTTGCTATTCATGGATAGAAACACGGGTTTTTTATATCAAAGATGTAGACTCATCAATGACGTATAAGCGGAATAAACGACAAGCACTGCCCAATAAAGAGGTAAAAGAAGGGGCAGAATTTGTGAAACAATATACCAAAATCTTGCAAGATTATGCATTTGAGGGGAGATTGCATCAAGTTAATACAATTCACAAGAGGTTAATTTGGAAACATTAAGTTAATATAAGTCTTTGTCACTTTTGCAAAACATATTCAATATATATACATATATATTGTGGCAGAGTGTGTGGAATTATTATTTTATAGTTAAAGCAAAAGATGCGACATCTGTTGTGTGTATTTGTAGGGATTGGAGTATTACGAACCATATGGGATTCGCCTAAAAGAGGGCAACCATCTACTGCCGCCCAAGGGAGAAGCAAAGGGACTGAGGTAGCTAAAAATGTAAAAGGTGAGCAATATTTTGATGATTTAACGCATTTTAGAATATGTTTAAGAAAAAGTTTGGAAGATAGAAGCTATGATTTTTGTGATACAGAGATCCCTGATGCAACCAAAGGTGCAAAGGATATAGTTGCCGAGGTGAATGATTGGAACTGAGAAATGAGGTCTAAAAGGAAAGAATATCAAAATCATGATAATTATCTCCTAATAGAAAGCCTGCTAGAGGAATCATGATGGCACAATGAGAAGAAATCCTACTCAATGGGGAAGATCTTCTCCCCGAATTCCAAATTCGCCTCTAATAATAGAAGAAATTATGGATACTATTTTAACAGACATTCAGTTAAAAAGATGAAGAAGAACAATTTTTCCTGAAATAGACTTTAAAAAGCAAAAGTCGGTTAATCTACGGCGGGGCGACTAGAGAAGTAGCAGAGACCATGCATCCGCCACAAGATGTGGAATTTGTATCACAATGTTCTTGGGATGAATTGCTTTAAATTGAGGCCGTGATTTCTTGTTTGGTAAGGCATGATGTTTGTCCTTCTTTTCCTGCTCACTTTGTGCTAAATCTTGGTTAAAACAAATGCATTTTGCTTCTAGAATTCGAACATTAGAAGAGAAATGCCTAAATTTTTGGATTCAATGCAAGAATCTCATGAAGAGCTTATTGAAAGATTGGAGACATTATCAGCTGAAAATGAAAATTTGGAAGAACACATATTTTGTATTACCCACCGAAATGCAGATTTGAAAAAAGATTTTTTTAGATACCAAAGGAGTAACACTGATTTGGTTGAGGCCTAAGATGCAATAAAGAGAGACTTGTGGTTTTTATGGAAGATGATTTAAGAAGAGATGCCCTGAAATATGAAATGCAAGAGAGAGAATTGAAGAAAAAATGAGATGAAGTTACTAGTTTAAAAGAGCAGTTATATCCTCTATTGAATAGTGATGGAACTTTAAGAGAACTTGTCAATGAAACTGTTAGACATATATTTAAAATAGGATTACTATTAATCCTAAACTGTGTATAATTGTGTTTCCTAGTTGTATTTAGTTAGGACTTCTACTTCTAATGTGTTTCCTAGTTCTAATCTGCTTAGGATTTGTCACTTGGACAAATCTATAAATTGTACACTATTCTCACATTAATGAGACAGAAAACATAAGATTGTTTTCCCCACTGGAAACTCTCATGGTATCACAGCCAATTGTCTGAAATTTCTCAAAATGAGTAACGACAATATTGGCAATGTTGATAATGACATGGTGGAAGAAAGCCATGTTCACAAAATAAAAGATGCTTATTATGTGGCATCCACTGATGGACCTGGATTAATTCTAACAACAGTCCAGTTGAAAGAGACAGAAACAGATAATAATTATGCAGAATGGACAAGAGCCATGCGCATGGCCTTGAGATCGAAGAAAAAATTGGGATTCATTGATGGAATAATTCCAATTCCTGAAGGTGATCAAGATAAAGAAGAAGAATGGTGGGAGATCAATAATCTTGTAAACTCTTGGATTCTCAATACTATCGAACCCTCTCTCCGATCCACCATATATCATTCAGAGAGAGCTGATGAATTATGGATAGACTTGAAGGAACGATTTCTAGTTGGCACCGGCCCACGAATATATGAATTAAAAGCAGCATTGGCAAATTGTAAGCAAGGCGGTGATTCAGTACACGTGTATTTTTCACGTCTAAAAGAGGTATGGGACGAACTAGAAAACTATACTCAACTTCCGTCTAGCACAGACACAGATCTGTTGAATTTTATCATAAGAGAAAGAGAAAACGAGAAGGTTTTCCAATTTTTAATGGGATTAAATAGTGCAATTTATGGCACTGTTCGTTCCCATATGATCCAACAAGAACCTATACCCAAATTACGTACCGTTCTTGCTCAAATCTGTAAAGAAGAACACCACAAAAATTCGACACGAAAAGAAGATTATTCTGGAGATGGCGCCACCTTCGCCGCCGCCGGAGCCACCGGAGACGCCGCCGCCGCCAGAACCGAAAAACTTTCCAGAAAATTGTCTTCATCAAATTTCTGCTCCCACTGCAGACGCACCGGTTACGATGTCACCGGATGTTTCCAGCTTGTTGGCTATCCGGATTGGTGGCCTCGGAATCCTCCAAAACCCGCCGGCCACGGCTTCTCACCGTCACATCACGGCTCTTGGCGAGGAGGAAGGTCTGGGCCTGGGCGAGGCGGTAGACAGCCATCGGCGATGCCCAGACCGCGCGAAGGAGGAAGCTCGACCAAGGCGTGGGCCTATTCTGCAACAACCGCGGCGGCAGAAACTCCCAGCCGTCGCCGGCGCGTTGGAGAAGAAGAAGACCGCGAGCTGATCTACAATACTGGGCCGGGCATCGGGCCGAGCTCCAGCAGAAACGGGCCGGGCAGTGCCGGGCCCCTTACTAGCTTTGACTGTTGACCAGTGGTCAACCCTGTTGACTGCCCTCCAAACTTCAAATAATATGCAATCTGAAAAGTTATCTGGTATGGAAAATTTTTGGATTTTAGATTCAGGGTGTTCTAACCATATGACAAATTTTTTTTACAAAATTTACGTCCTATCTGTCCGCATATTAATGGATTACCTAACGGTGCCAAAACTTTTGTTGTGCACGAAGGAATGGTCTCTTTAAGTCCTACATTACAACTCCACAGAGTGTTGCTAATTCCTGAACTGACATGCAATTTAATTTCTTTGTCTCAATTGGCAAGAGATTTGCAATGCTTTATCACACTCTCTGACAAATTTTGTTTTATACAGGACCGTATCTCGATGAGGCCAATTGGAGTGGGTGAGCGGAGGAATGGGATCTTCTTCTACAAACCTATAGAATTGAAGGAATTATACACCTTTTCTAGCATAGTCCTTGATTCAAGCACACTATGGCATATACGGTTGGGACATCCTTCAGATTATGTAGTCAATCATTTTTTGGGTAATTCTAAAGACTCTACAACTAGAACATCACCTTGTAATATTTGTCTACGTGCCAAACAAACTCGTGATTGTTTTCCTCTTAGCATCAATAAAGCATCTACAATTTTTGACCTAATTCATTGTGATCTATGGGGCCCATATAAATCCAAATCCACTATAGGTGCTTCATATTTTCTTACTATCTTAGATGATTATTCTAGGGCTATTTGGATATATTTACTGTCCGAGAAAAGTGAGGTTGCCTCTATTCTTCAAGATTACCTTACCATGATCAAAACCCAATTTCACAAAACTATCAAGACAATCCGTAGCGATAATGGGACAGAATTTGCACCCCTAAAGTCGTATCTTGCTAACCATGGCATCATCCACCAAACTACTATTGCTGGCACACCACAACAAAATGGAAGAGTTGAACGCAAGCATCGCCATATCTTAAATGTAGCTCGGGCATTACGCTTTCAAACAAATTTACCTATAAAGTTTTGGGGAGAATGCATTTTGACGGCTGGCTATCTCATTAATCGAACTCCCTCAAAATTGTTACAAGGTAAGACTCCTTATGAATTGCTATACGATGAGAAACCATCCTACTCTCACATCAAAACTTTTGGGTGCTTAGCTTATGTTCATAACCACGATATCCCAAAAGATAAATTTCGAGCCCGCAGCAAACCTGTGTCTTTCTTGGCTACCCTCTTCATAAGAAAGGATGGAGATTTTATGACCTGCAAACAGAAAAATTCCTTGTGTCCCAAGATGTGATTTTTGATGAAACAAAGTTTCCATTCCATGAAAAATCAGGTACTTCCATTTCTATAGACTTCACACAATCTTACAATTTTGGGGAACAAGTTTTGGGCTCCAAGCAACATAGTATGCAAGAGAAGGGGAGTTTAGCACATAACACACCTAGCCCAGATCAAATAAATCCTACCCACAGCCCACTTGCAAACCCAGATCCACCAACCTCTTCCCGCAGCCCACTAACCCACAGCCTAGCTCCACTATACCCTTCCCACAGCCTATCTCCACTTTCACATCCTGATCCACACCCACAACCCCGCAGCCTAGTTTAGCAAAGCCCACCACCAACCTCTCCAGCCACCCCACTCCAAACTAGTCCAAATTCTAATATGGTACCATGTTAAGAAATTTAGGGCGCAGAGAAGAATAATATTAAATGCTTAACTTAATTGTCTTCTTATTTATTATGATATATTATTTATAGGCTACAAAGTATCCTAATTCTAATCAACCACTAATAAGAAATATTGCTATAATAATAGCATAATACAAAGTATCCAAGTTATAATCAATATAGGATTCTAACCAAATAATCTCAAGAGAATCACATACTGATGTGATATCTCCAACACCCTCCCTCAAGTTGGAACGTGCAAAAATTGCATGTCCAACTTGCCACAATTTTCAAATTTTTTTTTGTAACGTGCAAATTGTACATCTGGTAGTCTTCCACCATCTGTCGCTGTGGTCTTTACCATCACTCGCTGTCGCTATGGTTTTTGTCATCAATCGTTGTCTCTGTGGTTTTTTTTTTTTTATCAATCGCTGTCGCTGTGGTTCTTCCATCAGTCGCAGTCGTTGTGATCTTCTTCCATCAGTCGCAGTCGTTGTGATATTCTTCCATTAGTCGCAGTCGTTGTGGTTTTCTTCCATCAGTCGCAGTGACTTTCGTCATCCATCATTGAAAATTCTTTTGATGTCGCTTTAGAGTTTTTTCGATAAAGCAACCATCAATGTCCAATTTCAATTTCTAAATCTAGGTGCTTCAAATATTTCTCAATGAAGCTACCTGACTTGAATATGATTTATAAAAAAAAAATATAATCTCCTAAATTTTTATTGAAGCAAATTAGAAGGAATATTAGAAACCTAAAAAAAACTTGTCCAAACTGAACGAAAAGAATTGTTCAAACTGAATGAAAAGAGAATAAAGTCATAGATGTGAAATATTTTTTTTTTCTTTTTCTTCTTTTTCAAACCTGGATCTGATACCATGTCAAGAAATTTTTGGGCTTGGGCTTAACTCACCCCAAAAGGTACCTCAAGAGGGGAGGACTACCCAAGTTTTTATAAGGAGTAATTATTTTCTTTAATTAGCCGATGTGGGATTCTCAACACACCCCCTCACGCCCAGGAATGAACATCTGGTGCGTGGAATTTTGCAGGATTGGACATCTGCGCGGGTGGCCCAACTCCGGCAGCCCAACAACTGGCTAATAAGGATGATAATCCTGCCAGCTTATCCACATATAAATCCAAATAGCAATCCACATCCGCCTTCTTGTGACGATCCAACCATTGAGACAACTTATAGCCCAATTCCAGATGATAATCCTGCCAGCTTGCCGCAGGACAATCCGCCAATTAATGCCCCAAGACGAAGC
Organism: Catharanthus roseus; assembly: GCA_028651295.1. Lineage (NCBI taxonomy): Eukaryota > Viridiplantae > Streptophyta > Magnoliopsida > Gentianales > Apocynaceae > Catharanthus > Catharanthus roseus. Next base: position 22,496,447 of record JAPQWS010000153.1, on the reverse strand, counting down.
ACTCGAATTAAACATATTCCAACTCGGCTCCAAGATTATGATTGCAATGCCATATGGAAGTCCTCTATATCCCATTCCTCCTCTGCCCTCTCACCCTCTTCGAACTTCTCAGGTACGTCCCTTTATCCTATCACAAAATTTGTGGATATAGTAAATTTTCTAATACACACAGGCAATTTTTAGCATCTGTAGCAACGGAATCCGAGCCTACCACTTATTCTGAGGCAGCCTCTAATCCTCTCTGGCGCACTGCTATGCGTCAAGAGATTGATGCTCTTGAACAAAATGATACATGGACTTTAACCTCCTTGCCTCCTGGAAAACGTGCACTGGGGAGTAAATGGGTCTACTGAATAAAGTACAAAGCCGATGGCACCATCGAGCGATATAAAGCCCGCTTGGTCATTTTGAGAAATACACAAATGACAGGTATTGATTTCACAGCCACATTTGCTCCCGTTGCTAAAATGGTCACCGTTCGTACTCTCCTTTCCATTGCCACTGCTCGCAACTGGTCTATCCATCAAATGGATGTTCACAATGCATTTTTGCATGGCGATTTACAAGAAGAAGTATCTATGCGACCACCTCCAGGATTTCGTACCTGTTACAAAGGACAAGTCTGTCGTTTAAATAAGTCTTTATATGGTCTTCGCCAAGCCCCTCGATGTTGCTTTTCCAAACTCACCACCGCTCTCCGTAGGTATGGTTTTACTTAGTCTTATGCAGATTACTCTCTTTTCACATACTCTCGAGGGAATATTTATCTATGTGTTCTTATTTATGTGGATGATTTACTCATTACTGGAAATTCCCTATCCACACTTGAAAAATTCAAATCTTCATTACACAAGTGCTTTCACATGAAGGATTTGGGGCCGCTCAAATATTTTTTGGGCATAGAAATTGCGAGAAACTCCACGGGATTATTTTTATCCCAACGAAAATACACATTGGAAATTCTCTCTGAAATGGGTTTATTAGGTGCCAAGCCGGCATCTACTCCTGTGGAACCTAATCATCAGCTGGCAAAAACATCTGGATCATTGTTTGACAGCCCAGATCGCTACCGAAGACCCATAGGCAAGCTCATATATCTCACACTCACTCGGCCCGAACTTGCATATGCTGTACATACACTTACTCAATTTATGCACGCCCTTCGTCATGCTCATTGGGATGCTGCTATCCGAGTTGTACGTTATCTGAAAGGGAGTCCTGCACGTGGCATTTTTCTTTCCTCTAACTCTCCTCTTTCGTTAACTGCATATTGTGACTCCGATTGGGCCACATGCCCGATCATTCGACGCTCTCTCACTGGTTATTTTATCTCTCTTGGTGGGTCCCCTATTTCTTGGAAGACAAAGAAACCACATACTGTTTCTCGTTCATCTGCCGAAGCTGAATATCGCTCTATGGCTATGACTTTATGTGAACTTAAATGGTTATCTATTCTCCTGCGAGATCTTCATGTCCCTGTCACTCGCCTCATTCCATTGCATTGTGATAACCAGGCTGCTCTTCATATCGCTGAAAATCCTGTTTTCTAGGAACGCACTAAACACATTGAAATAGATTGTCATTTTGTTCGTGATACTTTTCAAGACGGTTTTATCTATCCTGCCTATATTCGAAGTGAAGAGCAACCTGCCGATATTCTTACTAAAGCACTTCATCCGACACATTTTCATCGATTAGCTTCCAAGTTCGGCATTTCTGACCTTTATGCTCCAACTTGAGGGGGAGTGTTAGACATATATTTAAAATAGGATTACTATTAATCCTAAACTGTGTATAATTGTGTTTTCTAGTTGTATTTAGTTAGGACTTCTACTTCTAATGTGTTTCCTAGTTCTAATCTGCTTAGGATTTGTCACTTGGATAAATCTATAAATTGTACACTATTCTCAAATTAATGAGACAAAAAACATAAGATTGTTTTCCCCACTGGAAACTTTCAGAAACAATAATCAGAGAACTTTGTGAGGGTGAAGGGGGGAGAAAATGGTTCTTTGAACTAAGTTTTCTCATGCTCCATGCAGCTGTAACTAAAGTTGTGCAAGACGTATTGTAGAAAAATCCCAAATACGAGTTCTTGAGGTGGTAAAAAAATATTATGATGAGAATATCCAGATTCCAAAATTTTCTTGGGACTGGCGAGCGAGATTAGGAATTGAAGATATCTCAACCCCATTGGGAAATGTTAACGTACAAGAGAAAGACCAGCAATAGATGAACATTCAAAGAGTAGCCTTTGTGATACATCATCCATGAATGTCCGTGATCCTCAGTCAATTGAAGAGGTTCCAAAAATCCACTTAGAAACATGTAGCAAGAACTTAGAACGTATTGGAGTGGTTTCAGGAAGTGATCAAATTCCTGAACGTGATATATGTCAGGAAAGTATTTCCTAAAAGAAAGAAGCAACAGGAAAATGTTCGTGAAGATATGAGGCATAATAATCAGGAAGAAACAATTCCTGAAAGGACGGTTGCCTTGGTATCAGTAGAGAAGTTCAAAGTTCCTAATGCTCAGGTGAATTAAAGTTTCTTTAAAGAAATCGATTCCAACTTATCATAGATGTTTTGGAAGTATTTGTATTAAGTATGGGCTTATCCCATCTTCTTTTTTAAAGACTTTTCTAACTCCCAGATTTTTGTGTATGCGAATAAATGTATTTTTTGTGTGGATCCTGATCCTGGTATGTTCCCTTTATAAACATTGTAGGAGTATAGAGAACATTCTTCATAAGTTTTCCTGTAAGCTCTTCGTTTTAACTTTCATTTCTATTTTCAGAGTTCTTCTTCTTCTGTTGCTATGGCAAACTCTGAAAAGATTGTTCGTCACACCAATGGATACGACAGCAGATGTCCTCTCAAACCATTGGCAGACCATCTCTGGCTAATTTCGATGTGCTATTCCTCTGTGAGCTCCATGAACATGATGAGCAAAACTGATACGATTACGTCAATTTGTTTCGTCTCACCATTACCACCCTACTTAAAGTGTACTTGAATTTTATGGTCGGTATCGTTAGACTATATCTTTAAAAGTATGAAATGGTGCAGCGGGTCTTTATCAAAGAAGTCAATATCGGACCTCCACCATTATGTTTATGTTCCCTATCACATGTCAGTGTTTTTTGGCCATGTGTTTCCGGTTCATCACTTTTGTTCTCCATGTTTAATTCCTTAAGCCTGCGAGCATTGCCATGAGGAGCTAGAGAAGATTGCCTTTGCTAAAACTGTTAAGAAATTTAGGGTTCAGAGAAGAATAATATTGAATACTTCAATTGATTGTCTTGATTTAATTTCTTATTCATTATGATCTACTATTTATAGGCTACAAAGTATCCTAATCCTAATCAATATAGGATTCTAACCAATCACTAATAAAGAATACTGCTATAATAATAGCATAATACAAAGTATCCTAGTTATAATCAATATAGGATTCTAACCAAATAATCTCTTATAGAATCCAAGATAATCTAGGAGAATCACATACTGATGTGATATCTCCAACACCCTCCCTCAAGTTGGAACGTGCAAAATTGCATGTCCAACTTGCCATAATTTTCAATTTTTTTCATAACGTGCAAATTGCACATCTGGTAGTCTTTCACCATCTGTCGCTGTGGTCTCGCTGTCGCTATGGTTTTTGTCATCAATCATCTGCCGTCTGTGGTTGTCATCAATCGCTGTCGCTGTGGTTCTTCCATCAGTCGCAGTCGTTGTGATCTTCTTCCATCAGTCGCAGTCGTTCTGTAATCCATCATCAAAAATTCTTTTGATGTCGCTTTAGAGTTTTTTTTCAATAAAGCAACCATCAATTTAATATGATTTATAAAAAATATATATATATAATCTCCTAAATTTTTATTGAAGCAAATTAGAAGAAATATTAGAAACCTAAAAAAAACGTGTCCAAACTGAACGAAAAGAATTGTTCATAGATGTGAAAGATTTTTTTTTTCTTTTTCTTCTTCTTTTTCAAACCTGGCTCTGGCTCTGATACCATGTATAGGATTCTAACCAACCACTAATAAAGAATACTGCTATAATAATAGCATAATACAAAGTATCCTAGTTATAATCAATATAGGATTCTAACCAAATAATCTCTTATAGAATCCAAGATAATCTAGGAGAATCACATACTGATGTGATATCTCCAACAAAAACGGAAAAAACTTTGAAAAGGAAGCGTTAAGAAATGGAGGGAGGTGTCATGGTAGGTGGAGAAAATGGCAAGGATGAGGGGTCATCACGAAGGGCTTAGCGCTTCCCATCTTGATTTAAACTTTTATCATGTTTTTTCTGGTTTTGAGGTTCCCTTATAACTCTCCTTGCTCTTGATGAGTGTGTGATTTATAAAGGTATCAAAAATAATTCATGCTGCTTCTCTGTAAAATTTACAAATGGGCAAAAAAAAGGTTTTTTTTTTTTTTGGCTAAGGGTAATATTTTCTGAAATGGGCAAAAAAACCAAGGATTTTTTTTTCTCAGGGTAATATTTCCTGAGATTCAGGTATTCCAAGTTCTAACTAGGATCTTCCTTCGACAGTCTTACAATTTATAACTTCCTTTGCCATTATTCTTGATCACATGGTATGGCCCTTCCCTAAGAGGATCTAATTTCCTCTTAGAATCCACTCTACTTCATTTCTTTTTAACACTAAGTCCTTTCTTTTGTTCCCGACTGCTTAACTACTCAATTTCTTTTGTGCTTCTTTTGCTTGAATTTTGTCTAACAACACTAGACTTATTCTTTAACTGGCTATTAATTTCTTCATTTAAAGCTTCATTTCTCAAAGATTTGACTCCCACTTCGGTTGTGATAATTGTTTCTACATAAAATACAAATTAAAAGTTGAATCCCCTGTTACTCTTCTTGAGGTGGTTTCGTAGGACCACAAAATATTTAGTGGTTCTTCAAGCCAACTGCCCTTGCAAGAATCATGCCTTTGTTTAAAAACTTGTAGAATGGTCCTATAAGTAACTTCTGTGGCCCATTCATTTAAGGATATTCCACAGAAGTGAATTTCTATTCAATTCCCAACTCTTCCCAGCAAAATTCTTTAGAATCGAACTGTTTGCTATTATCTGAGATTAGATTCTTTGGAATGCCAAATTAACGTATTACATCTTCATAAAAATAATGTCTAACCTTCTTGTTGTTATGCTAGCCAGAGCTTTGACCTCAATCCATTTGGTAAAATGGCCAACTGCCACTATCAAATTATTTTTTCTTGACAAAGCCTTAGGGAATGGTTCTAACAAATCTATGCTTCATTGAGCAAATGTGATAGGTGTACCAAAAATGTGATATTGGTTCATTGGAAAATGATGCTCATTGTCGTGAATTTGACACTTAAAACACGTTCGATTTAAAATTTCTACTTCTTCTTTCATCTTGGGCTAGTAATAGCCATATCTCGTGGCTTTTTTTATTAAGGCATTCATTCCAATATGAGATCCGCATACCCTCTTGAATTTCCTATCTTCAGATGTTACACACTTTAATAAAGGCCAATTACCCATTGTTCGATAAAGTTGATCATCAATCAGCACAAATTCTGATGCTGTTGTTCGTATCTTCCTAGCTTACTATTGATCATCATAAAGTTGTACTTTTAAAATGAAATTCCTTATAGATGTGTTCCAATCGTATACTTCTGTGATTGTACATATTTTTTTGGCGATACTTTTTCCTTTCAAGGACTCCATCCATGTTCCCTTCATTGGTTTCGCACAAACCAGGCTTAGATAGAATGTCCGCTCGAGTACTCTGGCTACGTGAAACCTTCTCAAAATGAATTTGGAGAAAACCCGATGTGAAACTCAAAGCAAAGGCCAAATAATTTTTCATGTTTTCCTCAAATCTCCGTACCTGCCCAATGACCACCTAAGAATCACTTCGCACAAGAAGATGCGTTAATCTTGATACTCTATGCTATTTGCAAAGAAGCTCCCTTATGATATGCTCCGACAGAACCATCAACATTCAAAACCCATGTGCAATATTTGTTTAGTGTATTCTATGATTTGGTATGAACAGGATTTTCTGAGAGTGCACATTTAACCAAGAAATCTACAAGGGCCTATCCTTGGATCGTGTTTCTCAGAGAAAAGTCAATATGGTATTCGCTTAACTCCAAGGCCCATTTAGATGACCTCCTTCAGATATCGGGTTTGTACAAAACCTGTCTTAAAAGAATATTGGTAAGCACATTAATCAGATGAACTTGAAAATACAGTGTAAGTTTCCTTGCAGTTACAATTAAATTTAAATTGTGCTTTTCTAGAGGATTATATCACTCTTCACGACCGTTTAAAATGTGGCTCACATAGTAAATTGGTAACATCTTATTATCTCATAGTGTGCAAAGCACATAGCTCACAACTTTTGGTATCACAGTCTAATAGAGATATAACTTTCATTTTGCTGGAGGAGCTACAAGTAAGGAAGGGGAGGCAAGATAAGCTTTCAACTGTTGAAAAGTGACGCTAGCTTCTTGGGTCCATTGAAAATTGGTCAGACGTTTAAGTATATGGTAGAATCGGAGTCATTTTTCCCCTACTATTGACAAAAAAGGCCCCAGTGAAGCCATCCGACCTGCCAATCGATGTACTTTCTTGATACTTTTTGGCTCTGCCATATCTGTATAGCCTTAATCTTCACCGGGTTACCCTCAATTTCCCTTTCAGACGTAAGATAATCCAAGCACCTTTCAGACGACACACTGAATGTGCACTTCTTTGGCTTCATTCCTATCTCCCTTATCCTTATAAAAACTTTCTTCAAATCATCAGGAGCAGATTCTTTCTTTTTTTATTTGATGATAATATCATCACTATATATCTCCATAATTGCACTAGTGAGTCCTCTGAAATCTTTGTTCATACCTTTCTGAAAAATTATCCCGCATTTCTCAACCCAAAAGGCATCCTTATATGCGTTGGAATTAGCAGGCAACAAATAAAAAACATAATAATAGAACTTACGAAAAACCGCCAATAGGATCTGCACATGCGAGTAAAACTGATTGGAAAGAAACACTACCTCAACAATTTTCGATGCCGCAAGGTGTGGAAGCACTGCTATTCATGCTTCATCCTCTACCGTTATCCACACGACGAGCTCCTCTGCAAGCAATCGGGATACTAGCCCCTCGGTGTTCTAAAAACCATTAATAACTCACCCTAACTATCTAGATGAATACTATTAAGTAATTAAATTTATTTATCTGATAAACAAATTAGTTACTTATTAACTTACCAAAACAGCTACACCACAGAATCTGGACACCTCCTCAAATCCCTTTTGTATACGTTCAACAAACTTGGACATGATCTAGATTCATTGGACGTGGACATAGTGCTCACAAGACCGTTTATGCTTGTGACCCTATAAGTTCACTTAACGTTGGTCGTGGATGAAAAATGTCGTAGACATTTATCCACAAAATATAAGTGGCCTCTAGCAAGACATTATGCTTACCCAAGTTAAGTAAAAGGATATGAAAACCTAACATCAATTTTAATATTTAGTCCTTTTGTCACACGATATCCTAATTAAGTATAAGGCATAGACTGAGTCATCCTTATATAACTTAATTAACTATTTACTTGATCACTAGGCAGACTGTTCCGATAAATAATATTAATAACACTTTATTAATACATATTTGAGCATGGCCATGCATATTCTACAGTCTTCTTTATCAAGGAGCCCATGAATATCTCTCTCTAATAAGATAGGGACAAATCCCTTTCACTACCTCTAATATTCAATCCATGACAAGAAAATTGCCCAGTCAATAGCCATAATAATCACCTAATTAAAAGTGATGTTTAACTATGTCAAAACATATTTCTCCCATGCAAGAAGCATTAGAAACATTAGGTCAAAGGACACCAAACATAAAACTGAGAAGAAATACTTATGACTTAAACCCATTCAATATTTATTTTTCATTTTGGGTCATGTCCAATACATTATTCTCAATTTGTATTTATGAATTGCTTTATATCTCATATTCATGATCAGTAAAACTTGATCATCAATCAACTTCAAACTATGATAAAACAAGGGAAAAACAAGAATAGCATTTTATTAGCAAAACGGGTTTTACTATTAAGTCACATACTTGATGACCAAGAGCATAAAATACGACTCAAAATACATGCCTCATAAATAACCAATATAAATGTAAGTCAATTGGTCTAGGGCATATAACTAACATTCTCCAACTTGCCCCGCTACCAATTTGACATGACTCTCAAACCCATTGACCTAGTATGACTCTCATGCTTAAGTTGTGGGAGTGGCTTTGTCATTGAATATGCGTATTTTCATTGGTATATACTTTGCAAATTTTTACATCTCCATGCTCAATAATTTCTTTGATGAGATGGAAACGCCTCAGAATATGTTTGGATCGTTGATGAGATCTACGGTCCTGTATTATCACAATATAGGTCCATGATGCTAGGAACCACATTTAGTTCAGTGATGAACTTTCTGATCCAAACTGCCTCCTTGGTTGCATTAGAAGCAGCCACATACTCAGCCTTTGTAGTAGAATTGACCATGGTATTTTACTTTGAACTCTCCCAGCTCACAGCACCTCTATTCAAACAAAAAACACAAATTCATATTGTGATCTAAAATCATCTACATCAGTCTGAAAGCTAGCATCTGTGTAACAATTTATAGTAAGCTCTCCTTCTTGACCTCCGTATATCAAAAACATCTCTCTAGTCTTTCTTAAGTACTTAAGAATGTTTTTTACTGCAGTCCAATGTGGTTCACCAAGTTCTGGCTGGAATTTGCTAGTCATGCTTAATGCATACGAGATATATGGGACACGTACATAATATGGCGTACATAATACGCTCAATCATGGAAGTGTAAGGAATCTTACTCATGCATTCTGTATCCTCCTTTGTGGCAGGGCTTTGAGATTTACTGAGAATGCCATGTGACATTGGCAAGAATCATTTCTTAGAATCTTGCGTACTAAACCTTTTCAGTACCTTGTCAATATATCCACTCTGACTTAGGCCAATTAGGTTTTTAGATCTATCTCGATAGATCCTAATGCCTAGAATATAAACTACTTCACCTAAACCTTTCATTGAAAAACACTTCTCCAACCAAGTTTTTACACTTTGCAAAGTAGGGATGTCATTCCCAATTAACAAGATATCATCGACATAAAGCACTAAGAAGACTAGTGCATTTTCTGTAACCCTTTTGTACACACAAGGTTCATCAAAATGAAGATTCCAACTTCGAGATTCTTGCTTCAAGACATAAATGAATCTTTCAAGTTTACACACTTTACCAAAATTTGAAGGATGAATAAAAATTTCAGGTTGTGTCATGTACACATCCTCGAGTAGAATTCCATTAAGAAATTTAGTTTTAACATTCGTTTTCCAAATTTCATAATCATAATATGCTGCAATTTTGCCAGTAAAATTATGATTAACTTAAGCATTATGACTAGAGAAAATGTTTCATCATAGTCAATACCATGAGTTTGTGTATAATTTTTTGCTACCAGTCGTGCTTTGTAAGTGTACACATTGCCATCCATGTCAGTTTTCTTTCTGAAACCTATTTACACCCTATGGTTTTGAAATCCTCAGGTGGATCAATCAAAGTCCAAACTTGATTGTCATGCATAGATTATATCTATGATTTCATGGCCTCTAGACATTTACTAGATTCAGGACTATGAACAACATCTTAGTAGGAATTAGGTTCACTTTGATCAATAAGATCAAAATGATGATCCTCAGTCACAAGAAATCCATATCTCTGTGATATTTGATGAATCCTACAAGACCTTCTTAGGCCTCGTGTCAAAGGCTTTGGCTCGGTATGAATACGTTAATCCAACTGAGTGTCCATACTCGGATCAGAAATAGTTTACTGTCCTTGAGCTTCTTCAAGATGGATTCTACTCCCACTAACTCTCTTGGAAACAAATTCCCTTTCAAGGAAAATTCTATTTCGAGCAACAAACTCTTTGTTTTCAGATGGAAGGTAAAAATAGTATCCTTTAGTTTTCTTAGGATATCCCAAAAACAGAGACTTATCAGATTTGGAAATGATCACTTTACATAAGCATCACATCCCCAAAATTTGAGAAATACTAAACTAGGTTGTTTTCCGGTCTATATCTCATATGGTATTTTCTGAACAGCTTTAGATGGAACCCTATTTAATATGAATGTAGCAGTTTCTAGAGTATAACTCCAAAAGGAAATTGGAAGATCTATTTAACTTATCATAGATCGAATCATATACAATAGGGTTAGATTCTACATTCAGACACACCATTCCATTGTGGTTTCCTGGTGGAGTTAATTGTGATACCATCCCACAATTTATACGATGTTCATAAAAATTTTAGCCTAAGTATTCACCACCTCGATCTGATGGAAGTAATTTGATACACTTTCCAAGTTGATTTTGTAGTTTATTTTGAAACTCCTTAAACTTTTGAAAGAAATCAAATTTATATTTCATTAGATAGACATAGTTTTATCTACTGAAATTATCTGTGAATGTAATGAAGTACTAAAAACCTCTTCTGGTTTGTGTTAATTGGTCCACATACATCGATATGTATAAGTTCCAATAAATTAGAAGCCCTTTCACTTTGTCCGTAAATGGACTTTTAGTCATTTCGCCTAATAGACAAGAATCGTATTTTTCATAAGACTCAAGGTCGAATGAAGATAATAGTCCATCTTGATGGAGTTTGGATATGCATTTCTCATTTATGTGGCCCAAAGGACAATGCCAAAAGTAAGTTTGATTTAAATCATTAGATTTCAATTTCTTTGTATTTATGTTATAGATGTGTTTATTAGTGGAATCATGTAGGTTATGAATGTAAAGTCTATCAAATAAAGAGGCATCCACATAGAAAAATGCTATTTTTATAAATGAAGCTTTTACCATTCTTAGTATAAAACTCAAAACCATTAATATCCAAACAAGAAACTGAAATGATGTTCCTACTCATAGCAGGAACATAATAGCGATTTTTAAGTTCAATGATAAGCCCACTGGGCAATAGTAAATTAAATGTCCCTACAGCTACAACAGAAACTTATGCTCCATTTGCAACTCGCAGGTCCACCTCTCCTTTTGCCAAAGATCTACTCCTTTTGAGTCCCCGCACATTTACACAAATGTGAGCTCCACATCTGGTATCTAATACCTATGAAGTAGGAGTAAACATATTAATCTTTATAAAGAAAATACCTGAAGTGGCAGTTTCACTAGCCTTTTGCTTATTCTTTTCTTCTAAGTAGAGTTTCCAATTCGTCTTCTAATTACCAGGTTCATTGCAGTGGAAGCAAGTCCTTTCCTTGGTGGCTTATCCCTGGACTTGGGATTCTGCTTGCCTTTGCCCTTCTTAGCCATATCTTTTCCCTTTCCTTTGTTCTTCTTGAACTGCCCCTTCTGAACCACCAGAACATTAGGAGTGGACTTCCTAATGTTTTGCTCAGCCTGCTAGAGAATCCCATGCAATTCATTTATAGACTTTTCCATATCATGAATAATGAAGTTCATGACAAACTAATCATATTCATATGTCAAAGAGGCCAAAATCATATCAGTTGCCATGTCATGATTAACAAGTGCTCCAAGTTCTTCAAGCTAATCAAAATAGCCCTTCATCTTAAGGATATAAGCACTTACTAAAGTGCTTGGGGTCAATTTGCAGCTATTTAACCCTTAGTAGTAAGATACCTCTCTTGACGTGCTTGTTCTTGGAACATTTCCTTGAGCTGTTTCATTATCTCATAAGCCTCACCTTCCTCGAATTACTTTTCCAAGTCAAATTCCATCGTAGCCAACATGAGACATGTCACAGCATTAGAGTCATCTTTGTGCTTACCATAAGCATCCTTTTTTATTCTTGGAGTATTGTTAGCTGGTTGATTAGGGATAGGATTCTCAAGGACATATAGCCTTTTTTCTTGTTTAAGGACAATCCTTAAATTTCATGCCCAGTCAAGAAAGTTAGTCCCACTAGGCTTATTCTTTCAAGCACGAATCGCAATGAGGTGTTTTGAATCGTTTAAACTCATTATCTACATAGAATTTGCAAAGTAAAATAAATAAAAGAAAAAAAATGAACCATTAACTTTCTTTGAAATATTCAACACCTGATATAAATCATTGGTAGAAAAATTTCCATTTTATAATAATCATAAGTAAGCGTTGGCTTAATACCCATAACTAAAGAAGTATGCATTAATGGGATTTACATCTATCTGTCCCGGCAAAATCTCATATGATGCCTTAGGCTCAAAACCATTTTGATAGCCTAGTTAAGTCAAACCATTCCAAGCATATGGAAATCACCATTTTCCATCTTCCCCTACTAAGGTAACCATTTATTTCTTGCTTTGGCAATGAGACAAAATGATGATCCAAACATGGAGAAGTGCTTATGATTATGGGAGACATTTTATGGCTTAATCTTTACATGGTTTCAGAAACCTTCCTCATTTTATTTATTTTATTTTATAAAACATTTATTCAATAAAATAAAAGGAAACAAACTAAACATCACATGCATAGTATATACAAAGAATAAAATGTGACATGGCATGGCCCCAATCCTATATTGACTCCTGTGAGCCTCATGGAAGTCAAAGGTCAATCTAGGTAATTCTTCATCTTCATGAGCTTGCCTCTAAAGTCTTGACCTTCTTATCTTATTACATAGGATAGAAAAACATATACAAGAATAGAAATAAAATAAACCTATTCTAGTAAGGCTTACCAAATTTACATCAGTGCAGGCTGTATTTTTTAAAAAAAAATTACAACCCATGAATAAAATAAACCAACCAATCACAAGAGGGAAAGGGGCATGCTATGAACCATGCATCTAATGATAAAAAGAAACATGCAAAAAGACAATGAGGGGGTTTTCGGAGCTCTTGCTCCAGAGTGTGGCCTAAATGTCCGCTAAGGCATCTGAGTGTTGGGTTTGCCTTCTTTGCATTTGCTCAAGGGTGGCTTGGATAGAGGAGTCACACTCATCATACTCCTCATCGCTGCCCTCGACTTCCTTTTCTTTGTCCTCTTCCTCTTCTTCTTCTGCCACAGCTTTCCTGGGGTGTCAGGCGGGTCGTGTACTCTCAAAATCAAAGGCTTCTCGCTGACTTAGCTCCAATCTGGCGATCCATCTCCTCTTTGTTTCATTGTATTCAAAACTCTCAGAGAGATCGTGTCACTATTGATGACATCGGAGGCGGTGGTAAGGACTTGCTGCTCACCGGAAAGGTCAACAATAACGTGCCAGAATATATCCGTGAGCAGTAAAGGAAAGCTAAAGACCTGGTGTTTCCTGTTGGTACTAACTGTGTCTTGCATGCAATGAATGAAATATGCCTCGGAGATTGACCGGAGAGGCAGAGAGGAGCTTTTCCATAAGGTGAATATCTATGACCCCACGTTCACTTAGACTTTTTCGAGATCTAGGGACAAGATTTGTACCTCTAAGACTAGAAACAACTTGCATCCTAGAGGACAGATCATTAGCATTCCAAATAGTACTAGAATGTCTAGTGTTTGGCCTAGGGTGGATTCCTACTCTAAGGCTCGCCTCGGTATATGTCCACGCCTTATCACTTAAAATAATAATGCGGGAGGTGGAACCAAAGGTAATGGCCTGACACACGTTAAGAATATAAGCAATGTAGAGGGGAGGGTTCAATCAAGAGATATGCTAACTCCTTTTAACAATGGTTTTTATGTATTCAGGCCTTTTGTTATTTTTGTGATTAATATTGGTATAAAACTCTTTAACCAAAGAAGTGTTGTAAGCGCCACATCTAGAAATCATCCTACCCCACCCGTGACTAGTGAAAAGATTGGAAATTTCTAATTAATTGTCAAGGGTGGGTTCTAGGGTTCTCTCCAGTTCAATCCTATTAGGTTTCTTAATTTCATACCACAACCTATTCGACCTATCAATTATTCTTTCAGGAACAGGCATAATAGAGGGATCATTTTTGGGAGAGCTCAGGTCAGCTATCCAAGCTCATTTTGAAGAAGAAAATGTGGTGGTTTTCGAGGCATAGCTATGAATAGAGGGTAAAGGGCCATGACAATGTTGGTCAAAGGTAATGGAACAAGGCCAAAAGAAATCACCAAATGCAGCCAACACAAAAACACAACAATAGACATGAACGAAAAAAAATTCAAGAATAGAAAAACTCAATCACTTTAACCACATAAAAATGAAACTAAAAATGTAGCCCGTGTGTGTAGATGTGTACAGTTTATGCAATTTAAGAAAAGGTTGCGCCCCCAAAACAGATAATCAAAACGAGTAGCAATCACAATTATAGTACGAAAGCAGATAATCTGATGTAATAAGACGACCAAGGCTGTGGCCCCGAAAATTAAAATTGACAATAAATTGAGTGAACGAGGGTTTATAGAATCTGTTCGGATTAAAATGAATTGTCACTGCCAGAGTCTCGAAATTTGATTGTTGTTGTGCTAGCTCTCGGATTGACACTGGAGTACTGAATTGCTATCGATGAATGTGTTGCTGCCTCCGATGTTCTACTACTGCCATTGTGGAAAAAGAAATAGGTGAAAGGGTGTGAGTTTGTGAGAGAGAGGAAGATTGCAGTGAAGGTGGAAACAAGTATAAGAAGAAAAAAAGAAGACGAAAAGTTGAGGAGAGGGATGGGTGGCAGTGTTGTTGCATGAAGGGGATGTTTGCATGAGAACAGTAGAACAAAAGAGATGGGGAAATGAGAAACGAAGGAGAATTTATGGTGGTGATGGTGGCAGAATCGTGAGGATAAAAGATAGGGGCGGTGGTGGAGCTATGATTGTGAGTGAAATGAGAAAAAGTAGAGAACACCGGAGACTTGTGGTTTAATGGTGGCAGCAATGGTGACCGGAGAATGGCGCTGGAGTATAAAGAGAAATGGGGAAAGGAAATAGGGATAGAGAGGATGAAGAAATTAGAGGGGGTTAAGGATTTGAGAGTGAATGAGGTTGAAAGGGAAAGGAATTGGGGAAAAATTGACTGAAATTGGCTAACAGAATGTAACCCGTGCGAAACCCAACCTACATCGACCCATACCCACGTGAAATCGACTATCTAGACTAGGAAAGTGAGACTTTTTGGATCTAAATATTCTTGAGACAAAACTTTTAGATTATCATTCGACTATACGGACCGGGAAAGTGGGACTTTTCGAATCTAAATAGTCTCAAGTGGAAGATTTTTTCCATGTTGCTCTTCTTTTCAGATCTGAGTAGAGGCTTTTCGGATCTGAAAAGCCCTGTTTTGTGTTGAAAATTTTCGAATTTTGGCTATTTTTGCCCTTTTTAACGATATTTTTGACCTGCACACAAAATGTAAACTAAGTAAATGTATTTTTGTGGAATAAATCTCGTACCACCTTTATGACTTTAACAGAAAATGAAAAATTAACAGATGAAACAACTAAAGAAAAATTAAACTATGTTATAGTAAAAAGTACAAATTACAAAAAGGGTTTTGATATTCCCTATTAAGTGCCACCAGCATCTCCCAGATCCTGAGAATCCAGTGACATTTTGGCTCTTCCTTTTCCCTTTCGTTTAAATGGCACCCACGTCATTAAACATTTCTTCTTTGTTTTAGTAGAAGTATTTCTCTTTGTCTTTTGAGTTCTTAGGGTTTTCGGATGGGGTAGACTTGTTTTCTTATAACAAATGAGACCCATTATGATTAATATGATCTATAAGAAATAATTTTTTGTTATTATTAGAAGAGAGGGTTGGAGTTATAGGGAATTTAAAAACTATTTCATTCTTTCCAACCCTCATGCTTAACTTCCCTTTGTCCATATCAGTTAAAGCTTTTGAAGTGTATAAGAAGGGTCGTCTTATTACTAAAGGGAAATCAACATCCTCTTCCATGTCGAGGATAACAAGTCTACGGATTCAAGGTCTTTAACTTTAACCGAAACATCCTCGATAATCCCTCTAGGATGTCTTGTACTTTTATTTGCTAAATTTACGGACATCCTAGAGGTGTACAGTTTTGTAGACCTAGCCTTTTATATATATATATATATATATTATAAGACATAACACTTATGCTATCTCTTAGGTCGACTAAAGCTTTATCAATACAAGAAACTCCTATCATGAAAGGGAAAGAAAAACTCCCCTGGTCATTTAATTTTTGTGCCCATTTTTCCATGTCAATTAGTATTGCCGAACATTCTTCACCCAAAGTATATGTCGAAGCTTTGTCTAATCTCCTTTTCATTGGAATCATCTCCTTAAGATATTTTGCATATTTGCGTACCTGTAAAAGAAAATCACAAAAGAAGTTAAATTTCAATTGTTTAAAAGTATCTGCAAACTTCTTCATCTCATCTTTGCTTTTATCCCGATTAAGGGCCAACAGATAAGGTATCTTGGGCTTGTATGCTTCAATTTTTGGCCTTTAGTACTCTTTTCTTGGTCTTCTAGGGATGTTGAAATATCAAGTGGCGTCATCTCTTCTTCCTTGGAGCTTATTTCTTTAGTTACCACTATTGTCTCATCTTTAGGAATTTCTTCATTGTACATTACCGAGATAGTATTTACATTCTCTCTCGGGTTTACCTTCATATCGCTTGGAGGAGTAACTTGAAGATTTTTGAAGACTAGCTTAGCGAATTGACCAATATGTGTTTCCAAATTCTTAATTGAGCCATCTTGATTTTGCATTTTTGCCTTAGTTGTACTCATGAATTTGGTAAGCATGTCTTCGAGATTGGACTTTGGTGGAGAATTAAGTGAAGGTGAATTGTGGGGCAATAGTTGTGTCTGTCTGCGATTTTGAAATCCTAGAGGATTTTGAGGTCATTGTTGCCCTAAATAGGACGGTTATGCCATCCAGGGTTATAGGTATTAGAATAAGGATTATTCCTTTACCTATTTCCTTGGATATAATCAACTTATGCTACAATAGCATCATACTTGGGCACTCATGATTAGGGTGTCCCCTATTACAAAAGTCACAAAATATTGCTTATTGTGGGCCCGTTGAGGCTAGATTTATTTTTTGAACTTTTTGTCTATCATAGCGGCCAACTTTTACTCCAAATGTGTTAGTGTATCTATGCTATGTACTCCCATCGTTTTTCCCTTGATTTTGGGCCCCCAAGTTTAACTATTTAAAGTGATTTCTTCATTAATTCATATACTTGTTTTGTCATTTTGCTATCGGTAAAGCCACCGGCAGAAGCTTCAATAAGTTGCCACGCTAAAAAACTAAGACCATTGATACATGATTGAATTTGGATTCCCAAATCCAAGCCATGATGTGGGCTTTTCCTTATCAATTCTTTTCATATTTTCTAAGCTTTATAGAGACTTTCCTCATCAGTTTGTTGGAATGAGAGGATTTCATTCCTTAATTTCGCAGTACGACAAGGGGGAAGTACCTTCCAAGAAATTTCTTTACCAATGATTCCCAGGTTGTGATAGAATCCAGAGGTAATGTTTTGAGCCATGACGTTGCCTTATCCCTTAAGGAGAATGGAGATAGGCAAAGTTTAACTGCATCCTCCGATGCTCCATTACTTTTGAAAGTATTGCACACCTCCAAGAAATTGGCGATATGTGCCTTGAGATCTTCGTCTGGTAGCCTATCAAATTGAACATTATTTTGTACTATCCGTATGATGTTGGGCTTAATTTTGAAATTATTGGCATCCACCGCCAATCTTGTTATGCTCGGTCTTGTCCCAATCATGGATAGCCTAGCATAGTTTGTCATAGTACGTTCCTCTTTGGCCATGTTTTTAACTACCAATGCCTCTTTGTCCATGGTATTGAAATTAATAGCTTGGCGAGCTTTCCATAGCGCTAGCTCAATTTTTGAATCGTACTTAACCAATTAACCCCATTGGAAATGGGGCATAAACTAATTGAAAAGAACCTACAATGGAAGAATCACGAAATCATTGTATTTTAAGAATATAGACAGAGAAGAGCAAAGAATCCAAACAAAAGCCACAATCCAATAGAGGAATAAAAACAAATAAAAACATAACTAATTAAATTAGAAAATAAATAGTGTTCCTAATGTTACCGTCCCGGGCAGTATCGTCAAAATCTTGATGTGTGGTTTCTAATCCTAACAAAATTTCACTTTTAAGAAAGCGTACCTATCAATGTAATAAGGTGAGGAAAATCCCCAGATTGTCAAACTCTTGGCACGGCCAAGCTTTAGTACTAACTACGACTCTACTGTTTAGTTAAAGAAAAGTTTTGAAAAGGATTTTTATAAAATAAAATAACAACTAAAAACAATTAAACTAAAAAAGCAAATAAAAGTTTTAAAACAAGTTTGAAAAAGAGTGTTTAAATGGTAGAAACCTTCTAGAAACTTAAGTTAATTTTATTTAGAAAATTATTGTAATTAATTATTAAAAGTCGTTGGCGGAATCTAACTCAAGCATTGGATAATCCATATTCCTAGGAGAAGGCCCTTCTATTCAGCTTAACAGTTTAGAGAAGAATTCCTTCTAATCCTAACCTAATTATGAACGAATTATAGATTATAGTGATTTTAGTCATCTAAGAACTGTAATTAGTATTCCTACTCAATTATCAATTCCTATTATTCAACTAATGCCCTAGGTTAACCTTCCTTTTCTCAATTCCAATTAACTTCGTGAAATTACCAATCACTAGAAAACCGGTAAATAAACATAACAATTAAATAAAAATCAAACAAGAGTAAAAATTAAAATAAGAAATTCCTATAAACACAGCCCAGAATTCTAGGGTTCATTCCCATTAAAAAACAAAGCGAATTAGCCACTAAACATTGTTCTAAAACATAAATTCATAGACAAATTCAAATAAACGAATAAGTTTAGGGAGCTTAGGAGAAGAACTTCAAGATCTACAGTCCCAGCGATGTCCAAGCTCGTCTTCTGAATCGCTTGAAGAAACCCTGGAAATTCACTAAAATTGGGTCTTCTAATCTTCTTTACAAAATATAAGTAATTGAGTCTAAGACCTAAGCTAATGTATCTAATGGGGTTTATATAGGAGAAAAATCTTCAAGTCCTACTCTAAAATTACTCTAATACCTTTCTAAAAAAGGTTTAGAATCAAATTACAAAAGGGAAATAAAATCAAAGTGCAAAAGAAAAAGTTCTAAAAAATTGCACTTTAGTCCCTGTCGCGACTTTCCAAAACACGAAAGTCCATCTTTCCGGATCCGGAAAGCTTCTAGAAAATCTTTATTGAAAAGGCTGAGTACTATTCGGAACCAGATAGTCACTATCCAGATCCGGATAGTGATTATCCTCTAGCTTCTTTCTGTTTTACTCGTCCTTCTCCGTTTTCTTCATTTTTAGCTCCAAAGTTCTTTGTTTTGACTCGTTTTCAACATATATTGGTTCCGAAGGCACGTATAATCAATAAGAGAGTAACGGGATCAATTCATTCATTTAATTAACAATTAAGCACAAAAACTTAGAAAAACAATAATGCTTAAGAGGGTAAAAATAAATATATCAATAACCATTCAGGAAAGTTGATTTCTTTAATTATTCCTGCTAGTAACAAATCCTAAACCTCTTTGCAAATAACTTTCTATCTGGCCTTTGCAAAAATACGCTTCTTTTGAAAAATAGGTTTGGCACTGGTAGGGATGCAAAGTTTGTGTTAAGCAATTTCTTTAGGAATAACGCCTAAGTTAGCACTACTCCAAACAAAAATATCTTTAAACTCAACAAGGAATTCTACAATCTTCATTCGTAAGCCAATAGATAAGGCTCGTCCTAATTTAATAGTGCGATCAGGAAAAGAGGCATCAAGGACAAAAAATTCATATTCCCCTTCTAGCTCCAACTTTGAAATCTTGTTGTCCTCCACTTTCATTTCAACATCCTTCACCATATTAAAATAGTATTCCTGAGCCGCTTTTTGATCACCATAAATAACATGAATATTGTTTCCATCAGGAATTTTCATGGATAAATCATAGGTAGCTACTTTAGCTTGTAATTGATTAAGCATCGGATGCCCCATAATGCAATTGTAAGGTGATGGGGAAGACACTATAAGGAATCCACACTATAAGTAGTACTCCCCATATTCATATACAAAAAGAATCTTTTCTCAGACTAGATTGTTTGTCCTGTGAATCCCCCAGTGGAGCAATATACAGAGTCACACAATCCCATGAGATATCCATTTTTAAAAAGGTGTACTTGAAAAGAATGTTAGCATAGCTTCAAGTGTCAAGAAATATGTGTTTAACTGCGCATTGATCAATTAGCATGTTTATCACCAAAGGATCATCAAATGGCTCTCCCTCAAACTCTTTCGGGATATGGTTGGGCCAACACCATGAGTAACGTTAATAACCTTTAACTTACAAGAGCTAGGCTCTGTGTTTGGGAGTTTTTTGTCCTCTATGACTGGTAGAGGTTTTTTTCTAGTTTCCATTCCCTGGCATCATCAGTATAATCAATGAATTCTTTCAATTGACCCCTTTTTGAGTTCATTGTAATACTTTGTTTCATGTCCATGATCTTAATAGAACTAACAATACTTCATACAATATCGCTTATCCGGAGGAGACATCATCTTTACTGGAGGATGTGGATCCTAGATATTCAACATTCTGGAGTATTTTTTGCCCATGGAACTCTCAAAGGAATATAATCAAAACAGTTGTTTTTAATTTTCTGAGCACCAAACCTATCTTGAACACTAACTCTAGGCTTACTATCTGGGAGATTAGATTTCTTGTTGTGTTGAGACTCTTTTACTTTATTCTCAAGTTCTCTTTTACGCCGGACATAAGCATCCCCCCTGAATAAATGTCTTAATATGAGAAAGAAGAGCATTAACCTCAAAAGGTTCCTTGTTGGGCAACTTTCTCTAAAAAGTAGTGTTATAGAGTTCGTGCCTATACGCTTGAATAAATTCCTTCTCGGAGAAATCAGGAATCTCTTGAGTAGCTATGTTAAATCTAGCAGTATAATCTCGGACAAACTTATGAGGCTTTTGACGAATACTAAGTAAAAAGCTTGATGTGGGCATGAAAATTGCTTGAGCTAAAAAATTCTTGGTAAAATTTTCCCCCAATTCGCTAAACCTTGAGATACTTCGAGGTGGAAGATAAGCATACTATGCAAGGGCCTACCCCGTGAGAGAACTGGGGATCAATCGACAACAAGCTATATTCGATGTATTATACACATAAATGAAAGAGGTAAATTACGTATATGTTGCATTCGATCCTTGGAGCCATCATAAGTGTCTAATTTTAGATGAGTAAAATGTTATTGCATCGGAGCAGATGCATAAGCATCAATGAGAGAATTGTGCTACAAGAAATCCCAATTATTTTCTACTATGGGAGTTGGATTGGTATAAGTCATTTGCCCAACGGCTTGGTTAACCATATCTGGATGGTGGCTCCAATTGAAGATTGTCAGCGAGATGTGTCTTCCTTCGGCATAGCAAAAGGTGGAATAGTAGGAAATGGAAAGGTAGGCATGGTAAATTGTTTTCTACTATGGGAGTTGGATTGATATAAGTCATTTTCCCAATGGTTTGGTTAAGCATATATGGATAGTAGCTCCAATTGAAGATTGTCGGTGAGATGTGTCTTCCTTCGGCATAGCAAAAGGCGGAACAGTAGGAAATAGAAAGGTAGGCATGGTAAATTGTGATTGAGAAGTGAATCCTAATGTGATATACGTAATCGGGATGGAAACAACAGGAACTAAGGATTGAGCCAACATTTCTTGCAACGAAGTAAGCGACAATTAAAGTTGAGAAATTTGGTCAGGTTGCAAAGAAATGCCAGTGGAGCTAAATTCTTATAGAGGAGTTTGTTTCCAGAAACCCATGCAAGGTAACAAGAATGGGAATCGAAATGATTGGTGTCGAGATGCTTGAAGTGCAAGAAGAATGTAAACACCCTCTAGTATTGAGTCCACCAGAAAGGACACGCCTTTAGAAGTCATCAAGAAAGAAATGGGTTATAAAATAAAATGGATAGTATACACAACGGCGGGCACCAAATGATGATTCCTGATCACAAGAGTAAAGCTACTAATACCCAAAAGAAAGACAATCAAACACATAGAGAGTGTGATAAATTCCATTTTACCTCTGATGCTTAAGTCAGCACATGAAGTATTTTTAACCGAGTAACAGTAAGGAAAGTAACTTATCCAGGTAAAAATATGGATTGTACCATTTATAAGTTAAGCAATTATGAGACTTCAATCTCACAAGCAATGTGGGATTCCTAAAAAGAACCTCATGAACTTTTGGACCTTTTCCTGATGCCTGTCCAAATATGGCGTAATAGTGAGGATGGCTACCTTAATGGATCACAAGTCAATCTTTAAAACTTTCGGCCCAAAATTAAAGCCAAGATGGGCTGATCCCATCACCTAGCATAATAAGGAAAACATTCATTATTCGTAACATTGATAAACGATTCAATATTTGTTATTATGGAATCAAGTTATTCAAGTACCTGGAAAAAAATATCCCATCGAAAAATATTGGTGAAAATAAGTCTTTGGTTGGCTATCAACTTTTCTTTGAGCTTTAACCTGACCTAGCATAGCATCTTCCATATTGCGCACACAAAATGTTTTTTTCTTTAACAAAAAATAGTTACAATTCCTAATAAATTCTCCCAACCATCATCATCCTTGAATTTCTTCAAGTCTGCTTTAACCGTTGTAATCAACACCACAGCGTTGCTGATGTTTTGATTCTTTTGTTGCAAGGCCGTTGATAGTGCACTTTTTTTTTTTTTTTTTTTGGGCCAACAATCTCACCATCAAATGAGCAATGAACACAAATTCAAAACTATCCATTTTATTAATCAAGCCCTTTGCTTTAAGTCGACTTCTTGGATTAGTGCCATCCTCATTTATAGATTCAAGAATATCCATTTCTGCATCCCACATGTCTAAAATTTAGGTTATTATCTTATAGTGAGAATCCTAACGAATATCACATGATCAAGCTAAACTTGTTTCTTGATTCTTGACTTTTCCTGTAGCAATTTCACCACTATCTATATGTTTCACAAGATCATCATGGTTTTTTTTCCGAATAGCATCCTTTCTTTTACATGAAGCTCCAACAAGATTCAAATCTTTAGAAGCTTATCAAACAAGTTAAGCACTAATTCATGCTCCTTTGAAGTAGCAACAACCACTTACTAGAGACAGCGAGCAAAATAATGAATATAATATGCATGTTTATTTTCATTTAAAATGAGTGATTTAAGAGTATTAAACTTGCCACACATATTACAAGCCCCATCATAACCTCGACCCCTAAGCCTAGAAAATGATAATCTATTTTTTGCAAAGAAATATCAATAGCATTTTTCAAAGATGGTGTAGAAGTGTCACTAACATGCATTACTCCAAGAAACCACTTAATCACTTCTCCCCGATTGTTCACAAATCTCAAAAGTACAGACATTTGTTCTTTTATTGAACTATCTCGAGCCTCATCAATTAAAAGTGAAAAGAACTTATCTCCAATGTCATTGATAAAGAAATTTCTTACCTCTATTGCACAAGAATTAATGATTTCCTTTTGAATTTTAGAAGTTATTACCTTATTTCTTGGAGCGTTTGAGTTCATTACCTCATATCCTTTGTCACTACGATTACAATACCAATTGATCAATACAAGAAAATTAACTCGGTGCACTGACTGATATTCTAATTCATCATCTCTACGAAACGTCAAATCCTACTCTAAAAGATATCAAGCCACATCCACAACCGCTGTTAATCGAACGCAGATCCATCTCCATTGTCTTATTATTATTTTTATTATTATTATTATTGGTGATAACACATAATTCACATTTTGTCTTTGATTTCTATATGTTGAAACCTGAATTGTAGCATAACAGTGTGCACCAGTAAAATCTCCTTCTTATTTGTTGAATCTTTCTGTAGCTTTTTTCTAATTTCTAAAATCAACTCTGATAAAAGTATCATCTCCACTGTTTTTATTACACAATTAAAAAGATAACACCATAAAAAAAAATGCAACATCTTTATCGACACTATATTCTAGTCAGTCGTATGTCTCAAACCATGTCTCTTTAAACCTTCTCATACCTCTACTAATATGTGATTGACAGGTATCTTTACTCAAGTACTGTCTACTCACTTCATCTCTAATATCCAAGGGAAAACCATTAATTGATTTACACAATCTTGGATCACCAACAATATCGTTCTTCGAGAATTCTACTTCTATTCCGGGTCTTTTACTATGAATATCTTCTTTAGCATTAACAACCACATTATTCGATGTAGATAGACTTGGCTTTTTTAATTTAATAACATATTTTTACATAGGCTACTTTAGACATAGTAAAATGCTTAAATAACAATCACAATAAATTATCAACTATTTTTTCTATAAAAAAAGATACTTTAAATGTAAATATAAAGAAAATTTAAAGAAAACCATCAATTTTAGAAATATAAAGAAATAACTATTAAAAACAAAACCCAACTCACTTGCTTGAAATGATGCATAATGCCAATGAATAAGACAATTTCTTTATAATGATGCATTTATAATTTCTCTTAAATTTTTAATATTTTCACAAAATAAAAACTATTTTTTTGTAAGTTATAGAATACTTTGTGATATTTTGATTTTTTTGAAAAAAAGAAGAATACTTTGTATTATAATCACAACAAATTACTTAACTTTTTTTTAAAAAAAGATATGCATTAACTATAAATATAAAGAAAATATAAGGAAAACACATCACTTTTCGAAATATAAAGAAAATAACTATTAAAAACAAAACCCAACTCACATTTTTAAAATGATGCATTAATAAAAATTTCTTCAATAGTGAGGCATTTATAGTTTTTCTTAATATTTTAATTTTTTTCACAAAATAAAAACTTTTTATAAGTTTAGACTACTTTGTATTGTTTTTATTATAAAAAAAAAAAAAAAAGAAGAGTACTTCCTATCATAAATGTATAATATCTAATTTTAAATCAAAATAACAATTACAATTTATATAAAAGTTACCGCAGTTGGTGGGCGGCGAAAGGTAGGCGGTAGTAGTCATTAGCGACCTGCAGTGGCAGGGAAGGGTGGCTGGTGGAGGGTGGGCAGTAGGGGAGGATGAGGGAGGCCGGTCTAGTAGTGGATCGCAGAGAAAGGAAGAAGGGAAAAGAAATGTTAGGGTTCTAATTCTTGTGAATTTAACTCTTTTATGTATGATCTTCTTTTTCATTTAAACCCCTTAGCTTCGAAAACAAAGTTAAGAGGTTTAAAGAAAAACTAAAGTTTCATTAAAGAATTTTTAATAAAAAAGAAAATTTTATTAATCAAAATGACACCGTTTTGAGCTTAAAAAAAAGAAAAGAAAGTCCTAAATCCCTAATGTTGTCTTCTTCTTCCCAGACGCGCCATGTTTTCTGCAACTTTGTCGTCACTGTTAAGAAAGTTGTCTCCTCCAAAAGTTATCCCCTTATCGGAGTAGTAACATTAAGGGGATTTTTCGACGGTTGGGGGTAGGTTGAGTCCCTTGCCCTACTAGTTCTGTCCACTGTCCCAAAAATATGCACCTTTTAGGAACAGAAACCTTTTTGGTCCCAAAATTTGCAAATCACATTTTTTTTTATAGAAATAGAAATGCTAAATTTTCATATTTCTTCTGGTGAGAATAGGTCATTTAAGCACTTAAGATTCTAAATTCGGTGAGTCAAGTTCTTCTACAGTAGATAAAATTTTTTCCTTGGAACAGTAAATGCAAATTACCTTGTTTCTTTGGAAAAGTTATTGATTTGATCAAACGGACTTTAGTCTATCATGTTCTCATGTGTTTCACAAGGACTATATGATCAAGTGGTTGCAAGAAACCCAGGCATCCCATTGATAACTAGAAGCAGCAACTTAGAAGACAAATTTTGACTTCAGGAGATTTTATAGGTTCACATAATAGTCATGTTATTCATCTTTATTTAAAAGCATTTGCATTAAACCCCAACTCATGATTATTTTTCTTCTCTATTAAGAAAAATTAAAAAGAGATAAGTATAAAAAATGTCAATCCATATGATGCAAATGAACGCACAATCATATCAATTAATAGGTTAATATAATTATTTTTTATAGGTAAAGAAACTTTTGATTGAGTCCCAACAAAAGGAAATGCAACACCAGAAAACCTCCAAAAGTGTTTTACTCATAAGTGATAAAATTTGGGTACAGTAGTTTCTAATTGATCACAACAAAATGAAATGTAATACTAGAAAACCTCCAAAAGTGTTTTTCACTCAGAAGTAACACATTTAGGTAAAACAACTTTTGTTTGAGCCCCAATAAAATGCAATGCTTACCAGAAAACTCCGAAAGTGTCTGTATGCAGCAAAATCTCAAGTTTTAAATCAAAGACAAGAAAAATATAGTGACAATGTGATTTATTTATTATTTGAAGTGGTTACAACAATCTCTAGAGAAGTTTCTAATTTGTAGGAGAATCCTCTGGTTCCTCTCTTCAGCAAAACGTTGATTCGAGGACTTGAAAGGTTGATCTCAGATTGAATGAACTTTGATTTGAGAATCGAGGGCCTGGAAGCTTGATCTCGAATTATATAAATTTTGATTGTGAATCGAGTGCTTGAAGGCTTGATCTTGAAGCAGATGAACTTTGTGAATCAAGGGCTTGAAAGCTTGATCTCGAATCGAAAGAAATTTTTTAATCAAGGGCTTGAGAGCTTTATCTCAAATCGTATGAACTACGGTTGTAAACTCGACGAATTGGAAGTTTGTTATCGAGTCTGTAGAACTTTGTTTTTGGACTCAATGACTTGTAAGCTTGATGTCGAATCAGACGAACTCTGATGATGAATTTGAGGACATGGAAGCTTGATCTCGGATTGCAGAGTCTTTGAAGCTTTCTTCACTATTTTAGACAAAGAACGCTTGATGATTCAAAGAAGACAATTGTTGGAAAGCCTCTGGGGAGCTTTCACTTATCTGAAGCTCGACTATCTTCTTAATCCACTTCTAAATGCCTTCTTCTGAATGATTCTAAGTATCTTCTTCTAAATGCTTCTGAATGCTCCTCTTCTGAATCTCCTGCTGAATTA
This sequence comes from Catharanthus roseus, assembly GCA_028651295.1. Lineage (NCBI taxonomy): Eukaryota > Viridiplantae > Streptophyta > Magnoliopsida > Gentianales > Apocynaceae > Catharanthus > Catharanthus roseus. The sequence continues at coordinate 22,469,245 of JAPQWS010000153.1, read as the reverse complement.
TCTTCTGAATCTTTTCTCAATCTTGGGGAAGACCTTTATTTATAGGTGGAGATAGAGCTTTGGGTTGCTAGGCCACCAAGCGATCCATCATCAATGTTGGGTCGACCCAGTTCATTATTTAATGAGCCCCAATAAATTTAACCCATCATTTAATCGACTCAATGTAACATGACTTTAGATTTAGTGTAATTAGGGCCCAATTACATAATTCTCATTTTATTGGGCTTTATTTAAAATTATTTTGGATATTAGTTAAATAATGCAATCCAATTTGGATGGCCCAAAACCTCTTTTATCGATTTAATTTAAATAAAGACAAAAAAATTTATTTTATTTAGTCTTTAGTTAAATAAATTAGTTGAAATTCTCATTGTCTACAATGCCTTCCATCTAAAAAAGATCTCGTTTATCTTGGGGGAGGAAGAAGTGCACGAGGTTTGCAAACCTCTCGAACAAAACAAGGCCAACAACCAGAATTACCTTCCAAAAGTGGTGGCATACTTTAGATCACTACTCTTCTTCTTCTTGGCACTTTGCTGCTTTTTGCTACATGATGTTGATGGCCTTACTCCCACTGCATGCTGAAGTGAATGATTCTTGTGGATTGCAAAATATAATTTACGAGTGTTGGGTATAATATGTGAGATGGGTCCTCTCCAAGAGCTTTCAGAGATTAGGTAGTTATTTTGTCAAAATACACCTATGCCTCATCTTCGTCAGGGATCAAATATACATGAGATGAGTGGGAATCTCCCAAACAACATAGAGCTGCATCATTTGTGGGATTAAGCTTCAATGCCTCCTCCAACTAGGATATGGTATCTAAAATCGCCTTTTTAGGCTTAAATCAGGTCTTAAATCGGCACAAGTCGATCAGAAGCGCACCTCATCTTATCCAATTCTCGACGTCCTTAGAATTCTTAGTATAGGTGTCTTCAATTTCTTTTTAAATGTGGTCTAAAACTATATCTCCACTTTACATTTCCTACTCACCTATTTTCATGTCACCTCCTCACTCATTTCCATGTCAACAATCAGAATTTTTTCCACATAAAACCTGCTAATATAGTTTATTATTTAGATATATATTGTGATACCTCAAAGCCTTCTGCTAGGTTAACTGCGACTGAGTAGGGTATGAGCGTGCCTCTCGGCACTAAACTACAAGTCCCAAAACCAAAGCAGAACTCGGGACAACACTTTGAAGTATATAAATATATTACACAATGGAAAAATAAATATTTTACAAAACCAAATCAATACAAAAAAAAAAAACGTTACAAACGGTTCGAGCATAGGAAAAAAACAAATCCAAATGTCCTTCCGAAAATGACCCGACCCCAAAACTCCATGCATAAGAATTTAACGGCTTACTGCGCCACTATTCCTCTCGAGTCAACTGGAAAAAAAATTACATGTAAAGACGTGAGCGAACGCTTAGTGAGTCCACGTATGTCTGTGCTTCAGTGATATTCTTAAGAATAATGATGTAGCTTTATGAAACAGTTCATGCAATGTTATAAGAAAGCATTTTCCTTTGTTGTTTTAAAGGTACTGACACTTGAACCTATGTGAGGGGTTCGAACGCAACTAGGAAGTTTGAGCAAATCAAGACACATCAGTGTGGTTTCTAATCCCGAATTCAAAAAAAATCATATCATGAAAAAGTTAGGCTCCATGGGCAGAGTCCGGAACCTATAAAGAGGTCATCGAAAACAAGTTTTGGCATCTCGTAATCAGTACCAGCCAAGCATCTTACGAGTGCTCGGTTCCGTAACCACAGCGCTATCTATTCACATAAAACCAGGCTACAAGTCCTGGGGCACCTACCAGGTCCATCCTAAGACAAACCTTAATTTCAAGTCCCTCCCAACTCTCTACAAGGCGGCCGTCCCATCATAGAGCATGATGCGATATTTGACGTAATACCGAATGGGCCAAACCCTCCACAGTATTACGCCCTCTCTCAAGTGGATCCACCCTCCAGAGTTTTCTAACTGTTCACGTCATCGAAAGATACAGGGAAATAGCCACGTACAGTGCATTTCTATGACGCTTTCGAATGCATATAATCCTATCGAAACTTTGTCCCTGGTCGGATGGGGTTTTCATAAACATTTACAAATCAAAAGGGTCACCCGCTCAGCCATATACATAAATTTAGATTTTAACCGTTTTAGAATAATAAAATTCCCATCCACCAATCAAGACAGGCATATGCAGCTTTTAGAAATATGTCAAGTCTATTCTATCAGGTTCAACCATGCAGTTAAACGACTTTGAATAATACTCAACTTGTAGCGATAATAAAAATGCGTAACGATTTTCTTTTAAAGTAAGTAGTCACCTTTAAGTAATTGAGAACATGACTATTATAAGACAATTTATATTTTGAGACAATCATTTTTCCTTTTAATAACAAAACTTGTATTTCAAAAATATTTTTTTGAACATTTGTACTTTAAACCTAAGAGGTACATATTTCCTCCAATAAATTTATTTCCATTATGTGTACGTGAAGTGTGAATCACAATATCCTTACATTATACGGAGTACCGTTCCTATGTATTTCTAAAGAACATGTTAACATATTGTGGAGAATATCTCCAATGTAAGAGCACGCAAGTTATATCGTCCCAAAAGTAGTAAATATTTTATGACAGGCTTAGAAATTATATATATTAATATATTGCCAGCAACATTGGAAAAATAATTAGACGGTGTTTGCGGACTCAGCTGAGTGCAGACTTGGCACTATGGTCCTACAAATAGGGTAACAACGAAAACAAGGATAGCAATTAATCATGAATCTCAAAAGTTCTATTCATCACCAAAAAGCATTATAAGAAAACCTCCTTATGAACCTAGGATACATTTACACCTATACTAACCCCAAAGCACCTAACTTTCTTAACCCATATATACTACAAAAAATAGTATAAACAAAATAGGGGTACTAAAATCATATAAACTAAAACTATACGCACTAAAATCACAGATACCAAATCATATATACTAAAACTATGTATCAAGAATCATATGTACTAAAACCTTATAAGAAGATACTCAATAGGGATTAAACCCACATGCATCCTAAAAATACATACTATACCAAAATAATTAATCACTAATCAGGAATTAAGCTCATAATTATACCACATGCTAAAATCTCCTTAAATCATTTAGATATAGAGAATCATACCAAGGAGAAAAAATAAATAAATAAGTAAATAAATATTGAATTAAATAAAATGAACCCAAGAGAATAAAATTAACTAAATCTTAAACCAATTTAAACCTTAAATATCTCACCTTAAGAACTTATAATCAAACCTATCTTTAATCAAATAAACAGAAAATAAATCCAAGAAACAAAAAAAAAAAAAACAAGAATTTAACTATTATATTGTTTATATATATACATGGGTGTGTGCATGGTTCGGATAGAGAAGCAACAAAGCAACACAAAAACAAGAAAATATACCAAATATCCTCATAATGCAGTAAGCTGCAAGAGTAAGAAAACAGAAGGAAAAGAAAGAAAAAAAAATTTTAAAAAAACATTAATACCTTCATGCAGCAATATGGTGAACCAAGAGGAGGAGAGGGAAAATTCCAACTTCCTCCTCCTTCATGTATATATATATATATATATATATGCTTGGGTGTAATGGGGTTAGTAAGCATGCAAGCTTACAAGTGTCAAGGTGTCCTTAACAAGTGGCCACTACACTCATTTTTCTTTTTCAAAAAAGATAAAACCATAATAATAATAGTAATAATAATAACAACAACAACAATAATAATAATGATAATAATAAAGAAAATAACATTAACTTAGTCCCCAAAAAAATGTCTAACATAACTAATATTTTCCCATTAAAAAAAAATTATATACGGATCCTAATGGTATTTACTTCAAAACATCTTTTCTCAATCCTAATACCATTCCAATAAATTCATCATTTTAAACCTTATATCAGACTACCAAATATTTTAATCGCTAAAATATGCATACTATATATTCATAAATTTCACTATGTTAGACCCAAACCTCTACGTTCATGACGACTGCACTCCTAAGGTCGCCTGAGGTGCTTACTGGGTAAGGCGTTACATTCTACTCTCCTAAAAGAAATTCGTCCTCAAAATTCAAAATCATATACCTATAAGTTTTGGATACTTCTTCATGTACTCCTCAGTCTCCCAGGTTGCCTCTACAATTCCATGATGTCTCCAGACAACCTTACACATTGGAATCTGCCTCCCGAGTAACTCTTTTATGCTTCGCTCTACAATCTTAGTTGGTTTTTCTTCGTATGGCAGATCGGCTTGTAGCTCCAATTTGTCATCGTTGAGAACATGATCAGGTGCGGGATGGTACTTCTTTAATTAGGATACATGAAACATATCATGTATACCCATCAGCTCTCTCAGCAAGGCTAGCCAATATGCCACGTTACCAACTTTATCAATAACCTCAAACGGTCTAATATATCTGGGGCTTAACTTTCCTCCCCTCGGGTATCTAAGATTTCTGCGATGAGGTGTAAGTTTTAAGAAAACTTGATCTCCCACACTAAACTCCAAATCCTTCCTCCGATTAGTGGCATAGCTCTTCTGTCTATTCTTAGCTGTCCGAAGTCGATCTTGAATTATCTTAACTTGTTTCTGCATCTCTTCCAACTCTAGCATCAAGTTCTTTTGCCTCCAATGAGATCAAACTCTAACCTCATCCCAATACAGGGGTGTTCTGCATCTCCTACCATACAACGGTTCAAATGGTGCCATCCCTATCGAGGAATGGCAGTTGTTACTATAAGCAAACTCAGTGCAAGCAAGATTGTCAACCCACTTGTTCCCAAAATCTAAGGCGCATGCTCTCAGCATGTCCTCTAGGGTATGAATCATTCTTTCAGACTGTGCATCAATCTGGGGGTGTGCCATGGTACGATAACTCAAATTGGTCCCCATGGCTGACTGGAACTTAGGTAAAAACCTGGAGGTAAACCTTGGGTCTCGGTCTGATACAATATCAACAAGCACCCCATGAAGTTGTACAATCTCTTCTACATAGATTTGCGCTAACTTGTCAAAGGGATATGTTATATTAATGGCAATGAAATGCACCACTTTCATCAGTCCATCAACGATCACCCAGATAGCATCCGTATATCCCCTTGGTTCGGGACAATCCTATAACAAAGTCCATTGTCACATGATCCCATGTCCATCCTAGAACAGGTAGTGGTTGTAGTAGTCCTGCTGACTTTTGATGCTCTGCTTTAACCATTTGATATGTAAGACAAGCTGCCACATACTCCGCAATCTCTCTCTTCATTCCACTCCACCAAAAGTTTTACTTTAAGTCTTTATACATCTTATTCTCTCCAAGATGTATGGTATACTTACTTCTGTGTGCTTCTTCTAGTATTTTATGCTTAAGTTCAGTTTCATCAGGTACACACAATCGATTCCGAAAGCACAAGCTGTCATTGGCTTGTAATGTCCAAAAATCCTCCAATTTCTTAGCTCTCACACGGTTTTTAAACTCCTAGAATCCCATGTTATTCTTTTGGGCTCTTTTAATATATTGCTGTAGGGTAGATGTTAAGCTAAGACTTGATATCTTTTCCTTTCTACTTAGTGCATCTGTTACCACAAGTACTTTAAGCTTTTAGGATTGGTAAAGATCTCACATTTGCCCCTGTATAAGTAGCGTCACCACTTCTTAAGCGCAAAATACGATAGTCGCTAACTCCAAATCGTGTGTTGGATAATTTCGTTCATGATCCTTCAACTTTCTCTAAATATAAGCTACAACCTTTCTGTCTTGCATCAACATGGCTCCTAGGCCTTCCCCTGAAGCATCTGTGTATAGGGATAACTCCTCGTTCGGATTGCGTAGTGTTAACATTGGTGCCGAAGTCAGTCGATTCTTTAATTTTTGGAAACTTCTCTTACACTTCTCCATCTATCTAAACTTGGTTGCTTTTCTAGTTAATTGTGTTAAAGGTCCAGCAATCCTAGAAAAGTCTTTTATGAATCTCCGATAGTATCCCGCCATTCCCAAGAAACTAAGTACTTCGGTTGGTGTTTTTGGTTGCATCCAGTAGGTCACTGCTTCTACATTCGCCGAATCTACTGAGATCCCTTCCTGCGTAATAGCATGTCCCAAGAAAGTTGCTTGACTCATCCAAAACTTACACTTGTTGAACTTGGCGTACAGCTTATGCTCCTGAAGGGTTTGTAACACTTTTCGAAGGTTTTGTTCATGAGCTTCAGGGTTGGGCCGATAGACAAGGATATCGTCAATAAAAATCACCAAAAACTTATCTAAGTAAGGACAAAAAACCCTATGCATCAAGTTCATGAATGTCGCAATTGCATTGGTCAATCCAAATAGCATAGCAACGAGCTCATAGTACCCATATCGTGTGTTTAAAGCCGTCATTGGAATATCTTTTTCTCTTATCCTGACTTGATAATACCCTTGTCTTAGGTCCAATTTAGAATAGTATCCTCCTCATCAGAATTGATCAAATAACTCATCAATAAGTGGAAGTGGGTATTTGTTCTTAATTGTCACACTATTCAGCCCTCTGTAATCTATATACATACTAAGGGTCCCATTCTTCTTCTTTACAAACAAACTGGTGCACCCGAAGGAAATGTACTCGGACGAATGTATCCTTGTTGCAACATTTCTTGTAGTTGCTTTTTCAACTCTCTCAACTCTTCCTGTGCCATCCGACATGGGTTTCTATATATTGGTTCAGCACCGGGTACCAGTTCTATGCTGAACTCTACTCCCCGTTCTGGGGGCAATGTCATTAACTTCTCGGGAAAAATGTCTACAAATTCCTTCACCACGGGTACTGTTTCTAACTTTACCTCTTCCTTAGGCTTGTTGAGTAAATATGCCAAGTACCTTTAACATCCTTTCCATAATAACTTTATGGCTTTTATGCCAGATGGTAAGGGATTTTCCCGTTTCGTTGGCTTCTCCTGGAATTCAAGGATTAGTATACTCGGTTGGCTAAACTTAACCAACATCTGTCGGCAATCTACCTAAGCGTAATGTTTAGACAGCCAGTCCACCCCTAGTATCATGTCATAACCCTCAAATGGTAAGGCAATCAAGTCATCGGATAAAATCACCCTCTCGACATAGATGTCACAATTTGGGTACTTTATCTTAGTTGCTTTACTTACGCCCATAGGAGTACTAACTATCAACTGATAATGCATGACAACAGAAGGCATAGGAATATGGTTCAAGAAATGCATGCTCAAAAAGGGATGCATAGCTCCAGGATGAATAAGTACTTTTGCTGGTTAAGAAAAGATTTAAATCGTACCTTCAACTACTTCAGCTTCGATGTCTATGGGCAGTCCATCCAATGCATAAACTCTTGCCTTCACTTGCGGCTTAGTATTCCTCTCTTCTGCTGCTCCTCTCATAACTGGGGGTCCGCTAGCTGTTTTGGATGTCTCCGAAGGTACTTGTTGCATCTCAGGGCACTGTTCCCTAACGTGTCCCAGTTTTCCACACAGGTAGCATAATCTTAACTTCCAATAGCACGCCTCTGCCACACCTCCACTTTGTCTGTAATATGTGTATACTCCGTGGACACCTCCAGGTGTTAGGGTTTGTCGGCCTCTATTTCCTGTCTTTTGTTCACCTCAGGGCCTCTTGGAATCTCTAAGTTTCCATGGTCCTTGTCTAGGACATTCATATGGGGGTGCAGCTGGGCCACTGGCTATTTTCCTTTGTATAGCAATCTGATCAGCCATCTCTATCTGTGTGGAGGCTTCCACTGCTGCCATGAATCCCATCGGTAGTAAAAGAGTCAAAGTCCGTTGCAGCTCCACCCTTGATCCCTTCACGAACTGTCGTGTCTTGTTTTCGCCAGTGTCTACAAACCTTAGATAATACTTAGCCAACCTGTTGAGTTTCACCATATACTACGCATCTATCAAGCTACCTTGCCTTAGTTGTTGGAAATCATCCTCTCGTGGCTCGCGAATCCAACGAGGTATGTACTTCTTTTTGAACTCTTCTTAAAAATTATTCAAAGTCTATGGTCGGTCCTAAAGTGCATAAGCTTCGGAAGCTCTAAACCACCAATCTTTTGCCACTCTTTGAAGTCTAAAGGCTCCAAACGTTACTTTCATGGCATCATTGTACTTAAGGGTATCATAAATATCGTTCAACTACTCAGCTTTGATCTCCTGTCCAACCTGTCCTTAGAACTTTGGGGATCGAAACTTCAAAATCGCTCCAATGCTTCATCCACTCTTGTGGCAGGTACTCGTTCATTCCTCCTAGTTGCCATTGGAGCTTCCAATAACTTCATCATCTTGACCATAAAATTCTCAATTGTCTTGTGCGTAGCTATTTCCGGACAAGGTGTGGCCTCTCTTATCGGTTCAGACTATCTACTTTGAGAACTTTCAGATACGGCCTCATCCACATGATTAGGAGATCATGAACCCAACATACTTCTAAACAACAAGAAGTTCCAATACTAATAAAACTCTAAGTTTGTAGATATACCATAATAAGCAGATATAAACTCATCATAGACATAAACACCACTAAGTACATATAAATATATATATATATATGTATATACAACTCAAAATGAGGATTTCTAATACAAGTGGTGTCGCATCCACACTATCTTAATACAAGTAGATCATCCTAGTCCCACTACCCAAAATATGTGACTGGATCACTATACATACCCAAAACTCAGGGATCTCGCATCTACGATCCCAAATCTACCGTACCAAGTACTAGTCAAAATATCAATCACAACTATCCAAGTAACTAAAATATACAAATATCCTGGTATCCTGACCAAAGTCTACCTCTGCCTAGTGGTGCTGACTACTGGAACACCCTAGTCGGGTCTCCAACTCAGCACGGGCCCTGTCCACAGAGTCTCTAGTGGTGCTAAGGAACTGGGTGGAGAATTGCCTAAGCCAATCTTGCTCCTCTCTCTCTCTCTCTCTCTCTCTCTCTCTCTCTCTCTCTCTCTCTCTCTCTCTCTCTCGCATCCGAGCTAGCTAACTCTCCAACCTATCGGTCTTGTCGTCTCTAGTCGTCGAGCCTGACTAGCTATGTTAAATAAGCTATTTGTCCGTACAATCTCACTCCTCGCTTCCCAATGTGCCGACCCACATCCTCAATCCACTGCTCGCACCACATGCAGTATCAACAAATATCCCTTTCCCCAAACTCGCCCAATAGTGGTAACGATGGGAAAGAGGATGCGGACTCTGCAAGAAAAACAAGAGTAGACGATACTGCTAGCGAGGGACCATTCGCTATAGCGATGTCCATCCCCTCAGCCTTAGCTGGTGCCACTACCTTGTGCTCCGCTACCATCTTCGAATCCGACTCGAGCTCGCTGGGGTCCTCTTCTATAAACGTTCCAAACCCAACCCCCTACACTGCTTGTCCCTCCAAAGACTCACCATGAAAAAGGTTAACTACTGGAACTGGGCCACTCTTTGTGATTATCTCTCTGGGAATGAGATGACAATGATACAGCCCTTCTGGACCCGTCCAAGAGCGTGCCTTCCTGATATACCCACCCACTTGAATGGTGTGCCATCTAATACCTACAAAACAGAATCTTAAAGTCTGTACTAACTAATAAAATCGCATGGTTTACATCAAGGTTTAAGCGGTTAGCTCTTATAGCTCGTCTAGGATCCAACGTTCGAACCTAGTATTGAACCTAGATGCTCTGATACCATTTGTAATACCCCAAAGCCCTCCGCTAGGTTAATTGTGGCTGAGTAGGGTATTAGCGTGCCTCTCAGCACTAAACTACACGTCCCAAAACCAAAGCAGAACCTAGGAAAACACTTAGAAGTATCTACGTATATTATGCAGCAAAAAAAAAATATTTTACAAAACCAAATCCACACGAATAAAAACGTTAAAACGATTCAAGGATACAAAAATACAAATGTCCTTCCGAAAACGACCCGATCTCAAAACTCCATGCATTAAGACTTTAATGACTTACTGTGCCACTATTCTTCCCGAGTCAACTGGAAAAAAACATGATACGTAAAGATAGGAGCACAAACACTCAGAGAGTCCACGTGTGTATGTGCTTCAGTGATATTCTTAAAAATAATGATGTAGTTTTACGAAAAAAGTTCATGCAATGTCATAAGAAAGTATTTTCCTTAGTTGTTTTAAAGGTACCGACCCCTGAACCTATGTGAGGGGTTCGAGCGCAACCGAAAAGTTTGAGCAAATCAAGATATATCAATGTGGCTTCTACACTCGAATTAAAAAAAAATCATATCATGCATAAGTCAGGCTCCATGGATAGCGTTTGGAACACATAACGAGGTCATTGGAAACAAGTTTCGACATCCCGTAGTCAGTACCAGCCAAACATCTTACGAGCACGGTTCTATAACCACTGCACTCTCCATTCATATATAACAAGGCTACAGATCCTGGGGCACATACCAGGTCCGTCCTGAGACAAACCTTAGTTTTAAGTCCCTCCTTGCTCTTCACAGGGTGATGTTTGACGTAATACTGATCGAGTCAAACCCTCCACGGTATTATGCCCTCTCTTAAGTGGATCCACCCTCAAGAGTTTTCTAACCTTTCACGTCATCGAAAGATACCCTAGTATAGGGAACTAGCCATGTATAGGTGTAATTCTCTGACGCTTTCGAATGCATATGATCCTATCAAAACTTCGTCCCTGGTCGGATGGGCTTTTCATAACTATTTACAAATCAAAAGGGTCACCCACTCGGCCATTTACATAAATTTAGATTTTTACCATTTTAGAATAATAAAATTCCCATCTTCCAATCAAGACATACATATGCAATTTTTAGAAACATGTCAAGTCTATTCTATCATGTTCAACCATCCAGTTAAATGACCTCTAAACAATACTCAACTTGTAGCGATCATAACTTTCCTTAGAAAATAATGCATAGCCATTTTCTTTTAAAGTAAGCAGTCACCTTTAAGTAATAGAGAATATGACTATTATAAAACAATTTATATTTTGAGACAATTATTTTTCCTTTTAATAACAAAACTTGTATGTCAAAAATATTTTATTGAATATTTGTACTTTAAACCTAAGAGGTACATATTTCCTCCAATCAATTTATTTCCATTATGTGCACGTGAAAATGTGTGAATCGCAATGTGTGTACATATTGTACAGAGCACCTCTAAAGAGCACGTTAACACATTGTGAAGAATATCTCGAATTTAAAAGCACGCAAGTTGTATCGTTCCAAAAGCAGTAAATATTCTATGATAGGCATTGAAATTCTCTATATATATATTGCCGGCAACATTTGAAAAATAATTAGACGGGGTTTGTGGACTCACCAGAGTGCAAACCTAGTGCTATGGTCCTACAAATAGGGTAACAATTTAAAAAAGGACAACAATTAATTATGAATCCCAAAAGTTCTATTCACTACTGAAAATCATTAAAACCTTCTTATGAACCTAGGATACATTTACACCTATACTAACCCCAAAGCGCCTAACCTTCTTAACCCATATATACTAAAAAAATAGTATAAACCAAATAGGGGTACTAAAACCACATATACTAAAACCATACACACTAAAATCACAGATACCAAATCATTATATACTAAAACCATGTATCAAAATAATATGTACTTGTAAGAAAATACTCGGTAGGGATTAAACCCACATAAATCCCAAAAGTACATACTATACCAAAACAATTAATCACTAGTCAGGAATTAAGCTCATAATTATACAACATGCTAAAATCTCCTTAAATCATTTAGATATAAAGAATCATACCAAGGGGAAAATAATAAATAAATAGAATTAAATAAAATGAACCCAAGAGACTAAAATGAACTAAATTTTGAACCAATTTAAACCCTAAAGATCTCATCTTAAGAGCTCATAATCAAACCCTATCTTTAATCAAATAAACAGAAAATAAATCCAAGAAAAAAACAAAAAAACAAGCATTTAACTATTATATTGTTTATATATGTGTGTGTATGTGTGTGTGGGCGTGCGCATGTGTCGGGTAAAGAAGCAACAAAGCAACACAAAAAAAAAAAAAATACCAAATATCCTCATCATGCAATAAGATACAAGAGCAAGAGAAGAGAAGGAAAAGAAAGAAAAAAATAAAACCATAATAATAATAGTAATAATAATAATAATAACAATAATAATGTTAGCCCTAAGGGCATTATTGCATATGATCTTGATTATGGTAAACATATGTTTGTGTGATGATTATTAAGCTTAGTTTCTATAGAACAAAAGAAGCATCTTTGGAGTCTCAAAGCTACACTACATAGAAGCAAAAGATCTTGGTAATCAAGGCATAATGAAGAAGAAAAGATCAAGCCATTGAAGACCTTGAAGACTTATGTCTTAGTTAGGTATATGCTAAGGTACTTTATAAAACTCCCTAACTTTTTTCTTAGATTTTTGATCAAGTATGAAAGCTCCTGGAATGAAATATGTTTCAAACTATTCTTGAAAAACCTAAGTATTCTTGATGAAGTTTTTTATGCTTTTGAATGCTTACTTATCTTTAGAGAGTGTTAAGAATACATGTTTTTGAATTGTGAAGGAATTTTTGTTAAGGAAAATTTGTGATATCCCCAACCCTGCTACTAGGTAAACTGTGGCTGAGTAGGGTGTCTGTGTGCCTCTCAGCACTAAACTATAAGCCCCAAAATACAAACACAATCCTAGAATAACACTTATAAGTATATACATAAAGTACACAGCGGAAAAGTTCGGTAAACTGGATACTACTAGTGCGCTCAAATACAAGGTTTAAGAAAAACTTCATGAAATCACTTTAATTCAAAACTAAAAGTATCTTACATCATTGAAACCTTACGACAAAATAAAAGAAGAACTTTACAACCGGCTCAAAGAAAAACAAAACATAAATACATATCGTTCCAGGGAAAAATGGATCCAAAACTCCAAGCCCAAAACTTCAGTGGCGTATCGTGCCTCTGTTTGTCCTAAGTTAATTTGAGGAGAAAACATGATATGGAAAAACGTGAGCGCGAACGCTTAGTGAGTCCACGTGTGTGTGTGTGTGTGCGCCTTAGTGATTTCTTTGAAACAATGATGATGAAGCTTCACGAAAACAGTTCATGCAAGTTATAGGAAAACACTTTCCTTTATTATTTTAACAATACTGATGCTTGAACTGATATGAGGGTTTTGAGCGCAGCGGGGAAGTCTAAGCGAATCAAAACACATCAGCGCAGCTTCTACACTCGAATTCAAAGAAACATGCAATGCCACTGTTGGGCTCCACAGACAAAGTTCGGATCCCAAAATGAGGTCATCAGAATCAAGTTCTGGCATCTCGTAGTCAAAACCAGCCAAACACCATACGAGCACTCGATTACCAAACAATTGCACTGCCATATCACTGGTCAAAATAGGCTACACACTCTTGGGGCACCTACCAAATCTGTCCTAGGACCAACCTCGGTTTTGAGCCCCTCCTGACTCTCCACTAGGCGGTCGAACCCCACCGCAGAGCATGATGTGGTGTCCACGTAGACCGATTGGGTCACACCCTCCGCGGTCTATGCCCCTTTTTAAGTGGATCCACTCTCCCGACTCTAAAACGTCCACGCCATTGAAAGAGGCCTCGTACGGGGGACTAGCCACATACAGTACAATCCTCTGACGCTTCCGAACACATAATCATAGCCAAAATCGTAACCCTGGTCAGAATGGGGTTTTCATATGTCTTTACAAACAGAAAGGCTATTTGCCCGGCCGTCAGGACAGAATCAGGTCATGAATATTTTTAGCAAAAATCTCTATCCACCAGTTACCACATGCTTATGCAAATTCACACATATATGCCAGATTTATACTTATGCATATCAAAAGGGTGTATCTTTTCAAGACTAGATCATTTTTCAACACATAAATATTCTCAGAAAAACCTGTGTATAACCAAATCCTGCTTCACAGCAATTATAAACCGTTTTGAAAAGGACACACCTACATGGAGCATGATTCCTATGCATTGTCTAAGAAACAGTTAACACATTGTGGAGAACATCTCCAAAAAAAAGTGCTAAAATGTAACATGCTGAACATAGTAAATATTGGTAACAAATTTAGGAAACGCATTTTACAAGGCACGTAATCTTTGAAAATTAATATTGGAAAAAAGGGTTTCTGGACTCACTTGGATGCTGAGCTGATGCTATAATCCTACAAGCAGGATACCAATAAAACACTTAATTATAAATCCCAATATTTGTATTTGTTATGAAAATAAATAAAAGGAACACATCTCCCTATGAGCCTGGGATGTTTCTATACATATACTAAACCTAAGAGCCTAAACTTCTTAACTCATCTATGCCAAAAATTACACAAACCCACCAATGACACTAAAATTACATATATGCCATCTCCATATACAAAAACTATTTATATCAAGATTAGTCACTAAAGTTAAATATACCAAAGTTATATATATAACCATAAATGTTAAAATCATTTTCAAGAATCGTTTATACTAAAAATATGTATAAAATTTATGAATGCCAAAACCATTTACAAAAGTTATGTACTAAAATACATATATACAAAACTTTACTTATTAAAATTATTTATATTAAAGAAAATTCCATATATACTAAAAATATATATACCAACTATATATACAAAAACTATGCAATATACAAAAACTATTCACAGCAATTATGTATACCACAAATATGTATATATACAAACTATATATACAAAAGTTATGTTTACTAGAAATATATAAAAAATAGCATTAAAATAATTTACCCAAAAATTATGTATACTAAAATTATTTTAGTTAAGAGAATCACGCCAAAGAAATTAAATACGTAAATAAGTTTATATAGTATTAAATAATAGAATCCCAAAACAAAAATTAGCTAAGTTTTAACAAGATTATACCCTAAATACTTCATCTCAAGTCTCTAAAATTAAACTCTACGACTCATCATCAAAGAGGAGAAAATTACATTAAAACATAACCAACCAAAATAAATAAACAAAGCTAACTCAAACTTCTAAAAAAAATAACCTTATATAAAAATATATATCTATATATATTAGCTAACACATATAATTATTAGAACTTCAAGAAATCTCTACACTACACCAAACCAAAATTATACCATTACTAAAATGTCTAATAAAAAGAAAAAGGGGAGCAAGAAAAAAAATATTCAAAATAGTAAAACAGAAAAAAAAAAAAAAAACAAAGAAACGGCAAGAACAAACGAAAGAGAAAGCAAGAAAAGAAAAGAACAAGAACAAGAAATAAAATAAAATAAATTACAAAAAAACACTTGCCTAATGTTGCTGGGCGCCGAGAGGAGGGGAAAGGAGAAGGAAAAAGGCAGCAGCCATTTCTCCTCCTCAAAACACATATATATACTACCTTTACTCCTACATGCAAGGCGCAAAGTGGCACTATTCTCAAGACAAGTGGCATTTTTTTACAAACCATAATAATCTAATAAAAATAAAATAATAATAATAAAAGATAAAGTCCTTTCATAAAAGAAAATATCACTTTAACCCCATGTGAGACTACCGAGCATTTTAAATTGCTAAAATATGCACATCATAACTTCTTAGATTTTACTATGTTAGACCCCGACTTCTATGTTCACGAAAATTACCCTTTCATGGTCACCCGAGATGCCTACCGAGTGGGGCGTTACAAAATTAGTTATCAAATCTTTCTCAAAAAAGGGCCATCCGATTTTAAAACCGGTCATCTGATTTTTCCAAAGGAAAAGAAAAATCGATCGTCTAATTTTTCTAGTTATAGAAAAATTGGTCATCCGCTTTTTAAAGGGATCATCTGATTCTTTCTGTGAATAAAAAACCATTCTTCCTATTTTAAAAAGGGCTCACCCGATTTTCCTTTTACAAGGAAATCGGACGTCCGTTTTTAGACACTGGTCGTCCGGTTTTCCATTTTTTACTGTTAAAATGTTACCATTGCACAGACAGTAACGGTCATTTTTTTTCTTCTATAAATGGAGCCTTTGATCTTCAATAAATGCAAGTTGCTGAATACAAAATTGAGATCATTTAAAAAGCTTTAAAGTTCATTCTTCAAACATCTTTATCTCACAAAAAAACTAGAAGAAAAATCTTCTTGGAGCTTCATTGTTGATCATCTATCAAGGAAGAAGAAAAGAGGAGCTTGTTGAAACAATTATTATGTTGTATCTTCCCCTTCACAAGCTCATTTGGTAACATTGTTTCTTACTCTTCTCTTTCTTTTATTGTGATCAAAGGTTTGTGGAAAACCCTTTGGGTGATCCTTTGATAATTTATTGTATTGTTGTGATTGTGTAAACTTTGAGGCTTTTGTGTAAAACACTTGAAGGGTGATCCTCATTGTGTTTTGTGTAAAAAACTTTTAAAAGTAGTGGATTTGTGAAATCCTTGAATTGAGGCTCAAGGTAGTGGATTTAACTCTTTGAGAGAGTGAACCACTATAAATATGTTGTCTCTCTTTCTTGTGTTTTATATTCCTTTTGTATGCTTACTATATAATCTTTGTTTTTGGAAGTGGTTTTGTTTGGGTAGGAACTTTATTAAAAAGATTTATTAAATTCTTCTTCAAACAAAATCGTAGGTTTTATTTCTAAAATCTTTTAGTGTTTTATTAGCCAAAAACCTTATCCACCCCTCCCCCCATTAAGGTTTTTTATTGGTATCAGAGTGGGTCTTCTTTTTAAGGTTTAACATCCTAAGAAGCAAAAGATCCTTTTCAAAATGGCTAGTATTTCAAACCTACCCTATGTAGAAGGCTCTTCTACAATTAGGCCTCCTCTTTTTAATGGAACTAACTACACTTTTGGGAAGTCAATAATTAGAACTTATATCTGCTCTATTAACTTTGATCTTTGGACCATTGTAGAGAAAGGACCTTATGTTCCTCAAAAGGATGGAAAAGTCAAGAAGGTTGAAGAATTTGATGAGCTTGACTCAAGGAAGATGACTCTAAACTTTCAACCTATGAACATATTAAGTTATGCCTTGGATGCTAATGAATACAATAGAATGAGCGGATGCAATTCGGCTCATGAAATGTGGAAGTTACTTGAAATAACCCAAGAAGGCACTAATCAAGTGAAGGAATCAAAGTTGCCTATCTTGGTGAGAGATTATGAGCTATTCAAGATGAAACAAAATGAAAGCATTAGTGACATATTCACAAGATTCACCAACATCACTAATGGCCTAAAGGCATATGGGAAGGAGTACACAAGGGGAGAAGTAAATAGAAAGATTCTTGATGCACTCCCAAAGGCATGGCAACCAAAAACTCTTGTCATTGATTAATCAAAAGATTTGAGACAACTTTCTATTGAAGAACTCATAGGATCTTTCCTCACCTATGAGATGAAAATAAAAAGATTAAATGAAATAGAAGATGAAGACAAAGGAAGAAAAAGCATAGTACTCAAAGTGAATGAAGATGATCAAACATGCCCATCAAACAATAAAGATGAGATTGATGATGATGAGGACATGCTTTGGTAATGAGGAAATTTAAAAGATTTTACAAGAAAGGCTTCAACAAAAGAGGAAAGAAACATCTATTCAAGAAAGGAGGACAAAGTTCATCACTCTTTAAGGCAAGGTGCTTGGAATGTAATAGCACCGACCATCTTGTAACCGATTGTCCCAAAGCCATCTAAAAAGAAAAAGGAGCTTTAGAAGCAAAGATTGAGGCATTAAAGAAGAAGAAAGGCAAGGGCCTAAAAGGAGCTTGGGATCAAGATTCAAGCGAAAGTGCAAGAGAAGAAAAGGCCAACTTATGCTTCATGACATTAGAAAATGAGGTACAATCTTCACCCTCAAATATATCTAATCTTATTGATGATGATGATGATGATGATCTTAATTCTTTGCTCATTGAAATATATCATGAATTGGAAAACATCACCAAAAAGAACAAGGAGTTAAAGATAATATTGATAACCTATCAAATGAAAATTCAAACTTGTTTATAAAAACAAAACTCTCTTTGAATCTCTAGAAGTTTTGAAAAAGGAAAAGGACTTCTCAAAGTTAGAATTTTAAAAACTTGTTTTAGAAAACAAAAATCTTTATGAAAAAGTTTTCTCTTTTGAGAAGTGCATGCTAGATTATAATGATTTGAAGAAAAAAAGTGAGTGAGCTCACCCTATGTATTGAAAAGTTTACAAAAGGAAAAGAAAATTTTGAAAAACTTCTTGGTTTTCAAACATCACCTTTTGACAAAAATGGTATTGGATATAATCATACCAACACTTTTTCTAAACAAACACGTTTTGTAAAAGCTTCCTCATCCCTCTTACACCTTTGTTGCACTTATTGTGAAAAGAGTGGTCATAAAGCCACAAAATATTTTATGAAAAGAAAAATTGAAAAGGGAGTAAAAACCGTTTGGAAAATAAAAGAAAATTCAACTAACATTCATGAACCCAAAAAGATGTGGGTACCAAAAGTCATTTCTACTCCTTCTTTTGTAGGAACTCAAATCAAGCTCAACTAAGCGGTATTTGGATAGCGGTTTCTCAAGGCATATGACCGGGAACGCATCTCTTATTAGTGAGCTTAAAAAAACCGAAAGTGGCTTCGTCTTTGGAGATAAGAAGAAGGGAAGAATCATTGGTATAGGTAACATTGGTAACAATTCTTCTTCTTTTATTAAGGATGTTCTTTTAATTGATGGTTTAATATTCAATTTGCTTAGTATTAGTCAATTATCTGATAATGGGATAAAAGTTGTTTTCGAAAGTGATTCTTCTTCTATCATTGATAAGCATGAAAATAAAACTATTTTTGTTGCTAAAAGAGTTGGAAATGTCTATGTTTTTCATCTTGAAGGTCTTATTTCTCAAAACTTTAAGTGTCTCTCTGTTCATGATATGATGCATTTTTGTGTCATAGAAGGCTTGGTCATGTTAGTATGGATTTATTGAACCAACTTTCTTCAAAAGAACTTGTTAGAGGTTTACCAAAACTTCATTTTGAGAAAACTAAACTTTGTGATGCTTGTCAATTCGGTAAACAAATTAAGACCTCTTTTAAACTAAAGAAAATGATTTCAACTTCAAAACCTTTAGAACTCAATCACATGTATTTATTTGGGCCAATGAGGACCACTAGTCTTGGTGGTAGGAGGTATGCTTTTGTCATAGTGGATGACTTCTCAAGATTTACTTGGACTTTGTTTTTTAGCCAAAAGGATGAGGCATTTCAAGAATTTGTCAAACTTTTCAAAAAGGTTCAAACCTCTCTTGATTGAAAATTGATCTCTATGAGAAGTGATAATGGGAGAGAATTTAACAACCAAGATTTTAAAAAACTTTGTGATGATTTTTGCATAACACAATTTTTCGGCCGCTAAAACCCCACAACAAAATGGTGTTGTGCAAAGGAAAAACAGTACATTACAAGAAATGCAAGATTTATGCTTTGTGTAAACTCTCTTCCTAAATATTTTTAGGCCAAGGCCGTTAACACCGCATGCTACATTATGAATTGTGTTCTTTTGAGACCGTTTTTTAAAAAAATTCCTTTTGATCTCATTTTTAACAAAACCCCCTCAATTGGCTATTTCAAAGTTTTTGAATGCAAATGCTTTAATTTAAACACCAAGGATAATCTTGGGAAGTTTGATAGAAAATCCGATGAGGGAA
Organism: Catharanthus roseus; assembly: GCA_028651295.1. Lineage (NCBI taxonomy): Eukaryota > Viridiplantae > Streptophyta > Magnoliopsida > Gentianales > Apocynaceae > Catharanthus > Catharanthus roseus. Next base: position 22,449,484 of record JAPQWS010000153.1, on the reverse strand, counting down.
TTTTTCTTGGTTAATCTTCAAACAAAAAGGCCGATCGAATTTATAACAAAAGAATCTTCTGTGTTGAAGAGTCTATTCATGTAAACTTTGATGAAGCTAACATTTTTTACAAGAAAGATGATGATGACATAGATAACTCTTTAAGCTACCAACGGTTGTACACTCAAGCAATGGAAGAACATGCTAAGGAGGAAGAAGAGATTGAGCAAAAACAAGAAAATGATCGAGAAGCTCAAAGTCTTCATCAAGATGTGATATATCCAAAGGGACACTCCAAGGATGAAATCATTTGTGATGTATCAAAAGGGGTAAGAACAAGAAGGTACTTTATCGATAACTTTGCCCTTTTATCTCAAATTGAGCCTAAGTTTATTGATGTTGCCTTGTGTGATGAGTTTTGGATTATTGCTATGCAAGAGGAATTAAATCAATTTGAAAGAAACAAAGTTTGGACTTTAGTCCCAAGACCTCGCGATCACCCCACCATTGGCATAAAATTTGTTTTTCGAAATAAACTAAATGAATCCGGAGAAGTTATTCAAAACAAAGCTAGACTTGTTGCCCAAGGATTTAATCAAGAAGAGGGCATAGGGTTTGATGAAACTTTTGCTCTGCCGGAGGCATTTGGCTTCTATGTGACGAGCATAGGGGTGGACTTGGAGGTCGTCTCTTTGAATGATCAAGTTATTACTGTCGTGGTTAAGAGGATGCTTTTAGATTTTGCTTGTATTGAAGAAATTCAAGCTTTTTCAAATGGATGTTAAGAGTGCTTTTCTAAATGGTGATATTGAGGAAGAAGTTTATGTTTAACAACCTCCCGGTTTTATGCATGAAAAATTTCCAAACTATGTTTACAAACTTTCAAAAGTACTCTATGGTTTAAAACAAGCTCCAAGAGCTTGGTGTGAAAAATGAACTGGTTTTTTTCTTTCAAAAAATTCTTCAAGAGGTGTGGTGGACGTTACTCCTTTTACAAAAACCTCTTGTAATAATGATCTTCTTGTCCAAATTTATGTTGACGATATTATTTTTGGTGCTACTAATATTTGTTTACGTGAAGAATTTGCCTCTCTTATGCAAAAAGAGTTTGAAATGAGCATGATGAATTGACCTACTTTCTTGGACTACAAATCAAGCAAACCGAAGAAGGCATCTTCATCAATCAAGAAAGTATACTAAGGAACTTCTCAAGAGATTCAGACTGAATGATGCAAAAGGTATTGGCACTCCAATGAGCTCATCATTAAAGCTCGAAAAGGATGAGAAAGATAAAACGGTTGATGAAAAAAGGTATAGAGGTATGATTGGTAGCTTGCTTTACTTAACAGCTATTAGGCCGGATAATATGTTTGGGGTATGTTTATATGCTAGATTCCAAGCTTGTCCCAAAGAATCTCATTTAATAGCTGTTAAACGTATTTTGAGATATTTGATTTCATCATATGATTATGGCTTATGATACTCTAAACAATCTTCTTTGATCTTATTGCCTACACTGATGCGGATTATGCCGGAGGTAAGGTAGAAAGGAAGAGTACAAGTGGAAATTGCCAATTCTTGAGAGGATGCTTAGTATCCTGGTACAGCAAGAAGCAATCGTGCGTATCCTTATCAACTACCAAAGAGCAATATATTGCAGCCGGTTGTTGTTGTGCACAGGTATTTTTGATGAAACACACTTTGATTTATTTTGGTTTTTGTTTTAAAACATACCTATTTTGTGTGATAATACTAGTGCTATAAATCTTTCCATAAACCCTATGCAACATTCAAAAACAAAACATATTGAAATTAAACATCGCTTCATTAGAAATCATGTTGCCAAATGTGATGTATTTTTAGAGTATATGCAAGTTATGACCTTCCTCAAGCTACGGACAGTGCAAGTATTTGCACAGAGGATCAAATTGCTGAGATTTTTACAAAACCTCTTTCTGAAGAACGCTGTTGTTATTTGAGAAAATTTCTTGGTATTGGTAAAGTTCATGACTAATGTGTGTTTTTTGAGTTTTCAGATTTCATCTTCTTCTTTATTCTTAAGCCTACAGAATCGGACTACAAAATCGAATGTCCATTTGAAAAATCAGATGTCTGTTTTCTATTTGAAAATGTCAAAAAAAATTTCACAAAAAGCCGAGAAATTCGGACGACAAAATTGGACAACCACTTGAAAAACTGGATGTCTGTTTTCTGTTTGAAAATTTCAAATTTTTTCTTCACAAAAAAGCCGAGACATTCGAATGACCAAAACGAACGACTCCTATAAACATTGGATGTCCGATTTCTTGTTCTAAGAACACCGGACGACCGTTTTCAGAAATCGGTCGACCGACTCTTATTAAAATGTCGAGTTTTGCGTTTCTAAAACCAGAAATTCCTCATTCTTTCATTTTATTCTTACAACTCTTTCTCACTCTCTCGTCCGAAAACTCCCTCTCTAACAAAGCCCGACTGTTTTTAAAGTCTGATTCTTACTTTTCTTCTCAAAATTTTCAAATTACTCTCCTCCTCAAGCAAGAAAACTGATCAGTTTTCTTCTTCCCTCTAATCTCTCTATCTGAAACATTCAATTTCAATCTTTGAACCCTAAGTTCGAAATCCACCAAAATAGTGAAAACGAAGAATGCAAGTATCGTTAGAGGTGAGAATGTTGAAGAAGGAGGAAGCAGCAGAGGAAGAGGAAAAGAAAAAAGGATTCCATCTGGAATTAGGGCTCTAGACAGATTCATCTCTGTGAGAGAAACAACAAAGTTTGAAGAATGGACAAGGAAAAGAAGAAGGATTGCTCAAGGCCACAGACTGGACTTAAATGATATGGAAGGTATGGAAATTATTCCAAATCTTTTTCATAGTATTGGTTGGGTATCTCTGCTCACTGTTCATGAACTATATTACCCTGAAATGATCTATGAGTTTTATGAAAATCTTCATAAGGGTAGAGCTGAGAAAGTTAGAAATATAACCCATTAATGAGTATTCTCTAGAATTGGAGGAAGAGACATTGCCTTTGATGATAGGTTGTTAAACAATCTTTTAGAAACTCCTCAAGATGGTATAAGATTTTACACAAATATAAGAAATGTTTTGACCATAATCCATATAGTGAAAGAAGATTTGAGGAGATATTTACTAAAGAGGAGGTACTCAAAAGGCATGATGATAGGAATGTGAATAAACTTGATGCCTATGGTAGATTACTTCATCACATGATTTCAAACATCATCATTCCCAATGTTGGACATAAGTCATCCATCATGAATATGCATTCCTTTGTTATTCTAGTGCTTCACGAGCATAGGAGAATGAATTTTAGGTTTATGCCCATAGAGCATATGCTAGCTACACAATCTTCATCCGCCAAATGTTTGCCGTATGGTTGCTTTTTTACCAAGATCTTTCATCATTTTGTGCTCAACTCAATTGGAGTTGGTGATCAAGTTGGCCCTGGAAAGATATATAACAAGCATACATTCACGAGAATAGGTTTTGAGAAAAATGATGAAGGGAAATTCGTAAGAGGTGGTCAAGATGACAGTGATGAAGAAGATGACGATGATGAAAAAAATGAGGAACAAGAGGGAATGAATGTGGATGAAGAAGAAAGTGACACAGAGCCAGAGGTAGAAACTCATAGAAAGGAAATAAGACAAAAGAAGAGGCAAGAAAAAACGAAAGAAGGTTCATCCTCAGTAGACATGGCTCAAGTGTCAAGTCATGGCTAGGTTTATCATAATGCAATCACAACTCAATAGCCAACTTGACGATATAGATGGAAAGCTCCAAAACCGACTTGATGACATCGATGAAAAGATTGTGGATATTCAAGATCAGGTTATGAGATTGGAGCGAGGAGGAAGAGATGAAGATGATTGAGGCTTTTTCTCTTAAAACTTCTTTTCTTTCCAATGTTTTCTTTGTCTTCTATCAAACTTGATTATGGTCTTTTTGTGCTATTTTCTTTGATCATGATTGTTTATTTGGACATCATGTTTTCACATATGCTATGTTATGTTTTTCAAAAGTATTTTTATTGAACATTTGTACTTTAAACCTAAGAGGTACATATTTCCTCCAATCAACTTATTTCCATTATGTGTACGTGAAAATGTGTGAATCACAATATCCTTACATTGTTTCTAAAGAATAAGTTAACACGTTGTACAGAACATATCCAATTTAAGAGCACGCAAGTTCTATAGTCCCAAAAGTAGTAAATATTTTATGACAGGCATTGAAATTAGATATATATATATTGCCAGCAATATTTGAAAAAATAATTAGACGGGCTTTGTGGACTCACCTGAGTGCAGACCTGGTGCTATGGTCCTACAACTAGGGTAACAACAAAAACAAGGACAACAATTAATTATGAATCCTAAAAGTTCTATTCACTACCGAAAATCATTATAAGAAAACCTCCTTATGAACCTAGGATACATTTACACCTATACTAACCCCAAAGCGCCCAACCTTCTTAACCCATATATACTAACAGAAATAGTATAAACCAAATAGGGGTACTAAAACCACATATACTAAAACCATACACACTAAAATCACAGATACCAAATCATATATACTAAAACCATGTATCAAAAATCATATGTAAGAAAACCTTGTAAGAAGATACTCAGTAGGGATTAAACCCACATACATCCTAAAAATATACACTATACCAAAACAATTAATCACTAGGCAGGTATTAAGCTCACTATTATACCACATGCTGAAATCCCCTTAAAATCGTTTAGATATAAAACCAAATCATATATACTAAAACCATGTATCAAAAATCATATGTAATAAAACCTTGTAAGAAGATACTCAGTAGGGATTAAACCCACATACATCCTAAAAATATACACTATACCAAAACAATTAATCACTAGGCAAGTATTAAGCTCACAATTATACCACATGCTAAAATCCCCTTAAATCATTTAGATATAAAGAATCATACCAAGTGGAAAAAATAAATAAATAAGTAAATAAATAGAATTAAATAAAATGAACCCAAGAGACTAAAATTAACTAAATCTTAAACCAATTGAAACCCTAAAATCTCATCTTAATAACTCATAATCAAACCCTATCTTTAATCAACTAAACTGAAAATAAATCCAAGAAACAAACCAAAAAAAACAAGAATTTAACTATTATATTGTTTACATATATGTGTGTGTGTGTGTGTGTGTGTGTGTCTGTGTGTGGGTGTGTACATGTGTCGGGTAGAAAGTAAAAAAGCAACACAAGAAACAAAAAAAAAAAAAATAACAAATATCCTCATCATGAAATAAGCTACAAGAGCAAAAGAAGAGAAAGAAAAGAAAGAAAAAATAAAACCATAATAATAACAGTAATAATAATAACAATAATAATAATGTTAGCCCTAAGGGCATTGTTGCATATGATTTTGATTATAATTAACATATGTTTGTGTGATGATTATCAAACTTAGTTTCTATAGAATAAAAAAAGCATCTTTAGAGTCTCAAGGCTACACTACATAGAAGCAAAAGATCTTAGTGATCAACGCATAATGAAGAAGAAAAGATCAAGCCATTGAAGACCTTAAAGACTTCTATCTTAGTTAGGGATATGCTAAGGTACTTTGTAAAACTCCCTAACTTTTATCTTTAATTTTTTATCAAGTACGAAATCTCCTTGAATGAAATATTTTTCAAACTATTCTTGAAAAACCTAAGTATTCTTGATGAAGTTTTTAATGCTTTTGAATGCTTACTTATCTTTATAGAGTATCAAGAATACATGTTTTTGAAATGTGAAGGAAAGCTTTTTTTTGTTAAGGAAAATTGGTTGTCAAATCTTTCTCAAAAAAGGGTCATCTGATTTTAAAACTTGTCATCTGATTTTTCAAAAGAAAAGAAAAATCAGTCGTCTGATTTTTCTATAGCTAGAAAAATCGGTCGTCCGTTTTTTAAAGGGATCATCTGATTCTTTTGTGAATAAAAAACCAGTCTTCCTATTTTAAAAAGGGCTCATCCAATTTTCCTTTTAAAAGGAAATTGGACGTCCGTTTTCAAAAACCAATCGTCCGATTTTCCAATTTTTACTGTTAAAATATTACCGTTACATAGACAGTAACGGTCATTTTTTTTTATATAAATAGAGCTTTTGATCTTCAGTAAATGCAAGTTGGTGAATACAAAATTGAGATTATTTAAAAACATTTAAAGAGCTTTAAAGTTTATTCTTCAAACATCTTTATCTCACAACAAAAGAGCTTTAAAGTCTATTCTTGGAGCTTCATTGTTGATCATCCATCAAGGAAAAAGAAAAGAGGAGCTTATTGAAAGAATTATTGTGTTGTATCTTTCCCTTCTCAAGCTCATTTGCTAACATTGCTCCATACTCTTCTCTTTCTTTTGTTGTGATCAAAGGTTTGTGGAAAACCCTTTGGGTGATCCTTTGATAATTTATTAACCTTATTCACCTCCCTCTAAGGTTTTCAAATATAATAATAATAATAATAAAGAAAATAACATTAACTTAGTCCCAAAAACAATATCTAACGTAACTAATATTGTTCCATTAAAACAAATTGTATATGGATCCTAATAGTATTTTCTTCAAAATATCTTTTCTCGATCCTAATACCATTCCATTAAATTCACCACTTTAAACCTTATATGAGACTACCAAATATTTTAATTACTAAAATATGCATACTATATATTCGTAAGTTTCACTATGTTAGACCCCAAGCTCTACGTTTATGACGAGCACACTTCTAAGGTCGCCCGAGGTGTGTACCAAGTAAGGCGTTGCATATATATACATATATATTATATACTATATATATGTTAACATGCGAATTAGAAATCCTCATATTCATTTTCAAGCTATATTAATATTTTGTAAAAAGATTAAGGATTTTGAAATAAAAAATATGTTTTTACATCTTTTATAAATATATAGAGAGAAATATAATAAATAGATGAAAGCAATAAATACATAAGGAAAGAGAAGATTCTATAATTAGGAAAAGTATAATAAGAAGCTTCCCCTATGTGTATGATGAACCTAAAAGCTTCGAACTTAACTCAACAAAATGATTATCCATTTCTTGTACGATAAGATCAATAACCTAGTATAATAAGGAAAAAAAACTAATGAGTCGTAACGTAGATAAAAAGTTGAATCTTTATTAAGATAGAATCAGGTTATATAAGTACCTAAAAAGATGTCTCGTCGAAAATAGTGAAATAAGTCTTTGGTTGGACATCAACTTTTCTTTGAGATCTAACCCGACCTGGCATATGATCTTCTATATTAGACACATGAACGTCTTTTTTTGAACAAAAAATAGTGACAACTCCCGATAAATTCTCCCAACCATCATCACTATATTTCTTCAACTCATCTTTCTACGCTGTAATCAACACTACAACGCCGCCAATGTTTTGACTAGTTTGTTGAAGGGCCACTGACAGTGCACTTGTTTTTGCCAATAATCACCATCAAATGAACAATTAAAACAAATTCAAAACTCAACCTTGTATCAACCAAATCCGCAACAGTATCTTGATTTCTTTTTTTTTTTTTTTTAATCAGTGTCATCCTCATATATGGTTTCAAGAATATCCTTACTATACCCCACATATCTAACCTTCGGATTATTGTCTTCTAGTGAGAACCATAATGAGTATCACCTGGCTGAGCTAAATTTGTTTCTTGATTCTTGCTTTTTCCTGTAGCAATTTCATCACTGCCTATACGTTTTACAAAATCATCATAGTGTTTTTGCTGAATAGCATCATTTGTTTTACATGAAGCTCTAACAAGATTTACAATCATAATAAAATGATAAAAGAAATTACTTCCCAATCTACGCTCCTTTCGAGTAGAGCCACAACCACTAATATGTGTATTATTGTTTTCATTTAAAATGAGTGCTTTAAGACCATTAAACTCACCATGCATATAATAATCTTGACCCCTAAGCATAGAAAGTGATAATCCTTTTTTTTTTTGGACAAAGAAATTATCAATAGCTAAGGAACCTCTCAATCACTTCTCGCGTCTTCTTCACAAATCTCAAAACCTTATCCTTTTGTTCTTTCACTGAACTATCTCTAGCCTCATCAATCAAAATAGAAAGGAACTTATCTGCAATTTCATTGATAATAACTTTTTTCACCTTTGTTGTAGCAGTATTAATGATTTATTTTTTAATTTTACGAGAAGTTAATTGGTTATTTCCACAATACCATTTCATAATTACAAGAGAATCACCTCGCTGCATTGAATGTTCCAAACTCATCATGTCAACGAAAGCCAACCCTTGCTCTAAAAGTAATCGAATCACATCCACAACTGTTGTTAACCGAACGAGGTAATCAATCATTATTGCCTTATTTTTTTAGATAACACACAATCCATATTATGTCTTTGATCTTTATATGCCGAACACTGAATTTTAGCATGTTGGTGTGCACCAGTTTTACCTCCTTCATGTTTGTTGAATGTTTTTATATCCTTTTTCCAATTTCTAAAACCAACTTCTATAAAAGCATCATCTTTATGTACACCATATTCTAACTAATTGTATATCTCGAACTAAGTCTTATTAAACCTTCTCACACTTTCACAAAAATCAGTTTGTAGGAATTAGTGCTTGTGTGGGTAACAAGGGTCTTTATCTGAGTACTGTATTCTCAATTCACCTCTAATTTTCACATCATAACTATTAATTAGTTTATGCAATCTTGAATCACCAACAATGTCATTGTCTGACAATTCTAATTCTATTTAGAGTCTTTTACAACCACACCATCTCTATCATTATTTGATGAAGATAAACTTGTTACAATTAATTATTATTACCATCTTTATAATTTAATTATCATTGTTGTTATAGTTCTCCATTTCCAATTTCCTCTTAATCTTTAAATGAAAGATGGCTTCTCATTTTTTCATATTGAATATGATCATATTCCTTCTTGTATAAACTATTATCAAGTTGAAATTGTGCCACTAATCTTCCAAATTACATGACCAAGAGATAATAACCTAAAATACAGAGTAATTACTCAAGCAATAAATGATTTTTACCAATTGAATTATTGTTTGTCTATTTTTTTTAGAAGAGGAGATCTTTCTATTAATACAAACAAGCATCAATAGAATTTATAATAGCATGGAGTAAAGTCTATCAACCAAAAGAGAGGGGTGATCTTGGTTTGAAACATATGAAGGAAATGAATTGCATTTCTCATTGCAAGAATGGTTTAGAGGTCACTTTAGTGCCCAAATCAGCTTTGGTCTAGAGTTTTGAGCAGCAAATATGGTAGAATTCGTGACTTTGATTTGGGGAAGGCTTTTCCAATAGCAACTTACACATGGAGGAGCTTGGTGGAAAGGTATAAGATGCTCAAACAGAGGCTATCATGGAATGTTGGTGATGGTGCTACCATCAGGTTCTAGCTAGATGATTGGTTGCGCGAACGCCCCTTGGTGGATTTCTGCCTTTAGTAGTAGTGCCGGAAGAGATGCAGAATACCATTGATGATTATTGTTCTTTGAATATTCCATGGGATTAAATTCAATTTATTCAAGAACTACCCTCTATGGTTCTTAGTAAATTGGCAGTAGTAAACCTATCACCTCCTAGCTGCGTTGAGATAAGCCAAGATGGAGATAGCTGCTAATGGATTATTCAATTCACGTGTTATATCTCAGAGCATGCTCTCATCGGCACCAGCGGATCAAAACTCTTGGAAATTATTGTGGAAATTTAATGGTTCGTTGAGGTTTTCCTAATTTTTTTGGCATGCACAACGACACAGCCTCAAGACTCGAGCTTTGCTTACTGCCCGGGGGTTGGTGGTGTCTCCTTATTGTTACTGGTATGCAGGCCTTGTGGAAACAAATTTTCATGTTCAATGCAATTGTCTTGAGGCTTCGGCTGTTTGGAAGGTATTTTTGCCTCCCTATCATATCTGGTCCTTCTTTTCTGAAGGTAATGTAGTTCGATGGATTGATTGGAATCTGGCACATACATGGCATTCGAATTCTTTGCAGACAGAGTGGTCTATCATTTTTCAGTTTTCATGTTATTAGATCTAGAGATGGAGAAACGTTATTATTCTTTCAATAGACCCTACCCCGATTTCTCTTCCTTTTAACATAGGACATGTTCAAAAATATGTCCTAGAGTTTTTAGCGGTTAAAAATAGAACGGCTTTGCCTTGTGCAGTATCCTTGTAATTATGTTTTTGATATAAATATAAATTGCACTTTCATAAAAAGAGTAGAATTTATAATAATTTATCTATAAAATTTATCTTCAAAGTCTATAAAATTTATTTAATCTTAATAAGAATATCTGTTATAACTTACAGATAAAATTTGTTGGGTCTTTATGACTGAAGTGTTGTGTCATTTCCATGGTACGTCAAGTCCATGTCCATGTTATGTCATGTTGGTGTCATGTCATGTAGCATGATGAGCACACATTGATCTAACAAGAGTCCTGCTGTATATTACTTGAAGAAGGTTGGCATTATTTTGCATCAAGGAGATTGTATCAAATCTTTCAACATTGTGCAAGAGATGCTATGCTAAACAAGATTTTCAAAATCCTAAAGTATCTCATGTTATAGGAAACTTAGTCGGACTGGAAATTTAAGCCTTTGGGAATCAAAGAAAAATCTGAAGTTAATCAAATCTTTAAAAATTGTGGCAAGATCAAAGTTTTCTTATTGGTTTATGTTGGATATATATACATATGCATATATATACATACATGCATACATATACATATATGTGTCATATCTATGCTGTGTCAAATACATGTCCATGTTGTGTCATGTCATGTTGCATTATGAGCATACGTTGATCTAACACGAGTCCTGCTGGATATTACTTGAAGAAGGTTGGCATTGTTTTGCATCTCGGAGAGCGCATCAAATCTTTCAACATTTTGCAAGACTATTAGAGATGCTGTGCTGGACAAGATCTTCGAAATCCTAAAGTATCTCATGTTATAGGAAACTTAGTCGGACTGAAAATCTAAGCCTTTCGGAATCAAAGAAAAACTTGAAGTTGATCAAATCTTTAAAAATTGTGCAAGATTTAAGTTTTCTTATTCATTTATGTTGGATATATTTATATAAATATACATATACATATACATATACATATAAATATACATATATATAAATACATACATAAGTATACATATACATATATATATATACCTATATATATATATGCATATATATTGTCATGTTGATGTGATATTATGTCATATGAAGTACACATGTCGACTAAACATGGGACTCACTGGAAATCATTTGAAGATAGGTGTCACAGTTTTGGAGTCAAGAAGATTCGCAACAAATCCTTGAAGCTTACAAATATTTAAGTTTCCGTGATTGACTACACTAATAGAGATACCATGTTGGACTAAATCTCTTGTAATCCTAGCGTATCTCTCATTTTAGGAAACTTAGTTGGATTAGGAAACTAAATCCTCGTGAAATCAAAGAAGAAGTTAAAGTTGCCAGGGATTAGGATTCCTACTATAATTCAACCCTAAGTATTTAACAATGTTGTTAAAACCAGATCGGAGATTGAAGCGGTCAGGCTACTGGTTCATTAGTTTATTGGTTCAACTGGTCAACCAAAATATATATATATATATATATATAGGGGGTCAATAATTCTAACTCAAGAATATATATGTATAGCCCGAAAAAATTCAAAATATTTCATTTTGAACTATAAACTCTCTCTCTCTCTCTCTCTCTCTCTCTCTCTCTCTCTCTCTTCAACAAATTCTCACTTCTCTCTAAAACTTCAAATTTCAACTTCAGATTTAGGAAGATCCAACTATTGTAATTTGAAAGAAAGTTTAGTACTTCGATCTATACTCATTGATTTACATTTCTATCGGTTAAAAATTTGAAAATAATCGTTGGATTAAAAAAAATGACTGTTTTTGCAAAGAGAATTTTCTAGCCAGAATACCGTCTGATGGCCTGGAGCGGCGACCGAAAAAGTGTCGGTTCACCCGATCTGGCGACCACGTGATGCATTTGACCGCTAAACTATGCGGTCGCTCTGCGTAACCGCTCGCCCGGTCTAGCAATCCGGTTCATTCGCAGTCGCCAGTTCAAGCGGCTGGCCTTTTATTTTTTATTTTTTATTATTTTTTAATTATTTTTTAAATTATTATTATTTTTTATTTTTAAATTATTTTTTGTTTTTTATTTTTTTATTAATTTTTATTAATTATTTTTCTAACATTTGTTTATGCTTATGTTATTTTTTTAAAGTTATGATTTCGTTTGTCTATTTGTTTAATTTAGAGTTTATATTATGTTATTTAATTTGTTTGATTTTTTTTTATTTTTTCTTAACATTTGTTTATGATTATATTGTTATAATTAATGATGATGTTAATTTTTTAAAAATTATGATTACATTTATGTTTATTTGTTTAATTTGTAGTTTCTGTTATGTGATTTAATTTGTTTAATTTTTTTAGGATTTGTTTATGATTATGTTATTATAATTAATGATTATGTGATTTTTTAAAAATTATTATTACGTTTATGTTTATTTGTTTAATTTAGAGGTTATATTATGTTCGACATAATTTGTTTATGTTTATTGGGGTGCCTGTGGACTTGACTGATTGCATAATTTTGTTTATTTAGAGTTTATGGTTTAGGGTTTATATGAATAATACGAATTTATAAACAAACATCATAAACAAATTGCATAAATAAGCGTTTATGCAATTTGGGTTTAGGTTTGTTATATTGAAAGATTTTATGTGTTTAGGGTTAACACAATGTAATAAAAAAGTGTGAAGTGTTCAAATGGGGTAATAAATATAACTATAATGAATTTAGTTTAATGCACGACTTTAACTTAATAATATAAAGATGAAGAAAAACGCATTACTTGTATCGTATAAAAATATGATGAATTAGACAAATATTATAAAACGTAATTGAGGAAAATGTTTGATAATTTGTTTAGATGGTTCGGCCCGAAGCACGTAGGGGTGATGATGATTTAGATCCTGGGACAGACAGGACCGGTTGGATTGAAGGTCATGCAGTGACTGCATCATCCCGTGGTGTGAGGGGACGTCACAGTACATTAGACATACCGTCCACTTTTGCACCTATTGGACTGGGTATGTATTATGACCCTGGTGCATCGAGGTCTTCCACCCAGCCACCCCTATATCGTTTAGGACCCATCCTCCTACCACATCATACCATCCGTACACCTCCGTACCCTATGACCCTTATGGATATTCTTAGCCACCATAAATATTATATGATCCATATGCACATGCTCCTTCTCTGCCTATCTGTATGCCTGGCCTGGATCCGACACAGTATTTCTCTAAAACTCAGATTCTATTAAATGAGGTTAGTGGTCCAGGGTCGCAGTTAGGTGAACAGTTCTTCGAGCAGCTTGCTGGGTCCGTCCAAGTGGACTCATCTTACAGCGGTTCTGAGTATGGAGTCACTGCTCGTGGCAATCCCTCATCTGATGTTGGGTTGGGTAGGGATTCTGGTACATCCCGGTCTGAGGAGGCTATCAGGGTTAGTTCCCTCTGCATTCATAGCGGTGAGGGCGATGAGGATGAGCGTGAGGATGATGGTGGACATGATAATGATGATGATGTTGACAGTGACGGTGATGATCATGAGCCTGTTCTTGTGGTTGAGGATTCATCATCTGGCCATAGGCTTGCTCCGAATAAGGGGAAAGGGTTGACTAGCAGTTTCTTATCAGTGATGAGTAAGATTGCTGGGTTGCGACAAAAAAGACCCGAGAAGTCGAGTCCTCCTACCAACCTTACGCAGAGGAAGAAACCAAAAATCACGGTTGGGAGCAGACAAGTCCAGCTGATAGAGGTCCACAGGATCCAATCCTTGTCCCTTCGTATAGCATTCATGTCGCTGGTAGTATATGGTGTGGAGAACTAATTTGAATATTTTCTATATTTTTTTATTTATGATTATAAATTTGAATATTTTGTTTATTTTTTATTTATGGTGTTTACGTTATTTTTGCAGGATAGATGCATTCTGAAGTCGAGGTCCCGCTACGTGTCCCTGACTGGTTAGACCCCTAGTGATCCTGCAGTTTTACAGTTGGCAGGGGAGATAGGACTATCACATTTGAGGTCCTGCATGTTCCAGCATCCGAACTCCTCCTTGCTATCTACTTTTGTGGAGAGGTGGCACCCAGACACCAACAGTTTCCACATGCCCTGGGGGGAGATGAATCTTACATTGCATGATGTTGAGTTGATTCTGGGCGTACCTTCTTACGGTAAGGTTGTCAACCATTATTATTCACGGGAGCAGTTAATTGCAGTTATCCAAAGCGATCTCAATATCTCCGACTCTAGTATCGGAATAAATGGTCAGGACTTAGCAGCAGTTGTTGAATCACCTCGTAGTGGACTGTCTACAGAGCAAAGGGCCGTCTGTTACGTCTTATATTTACTCAGCAGTTCGCTCTTCATTGACAAAAATGGAAATAATGTCCCTGAGAAGCTGTGGCCGCTCGTGAAGAATGTTAGTTCTGTTGGTGGATTTGCATGGGGTGTTGCTACACTTGCCTACTTGTACCGGGGTTTAGGGCAGGCCTCTCATGTTGACGCGAAGGAGTTGTCTGGTTGCTGGTCGCTGCTTGAGGAAATATCACTATAATCTTCATCCTGTTTAATTATCTTTTACATTTTAGGGTTTATTTTTGTCCAATGATACGGTTGCTGATTTTTTTTATTATTTTTTTCTAAAAGCTTGGATATACTTGTATTTTTCCTATGTTTGCACCTCCGTGAGACTGGGAGCGAGGTTGTGCAAACCTCACATCCAGAGAGGTTTACAATGTTGGGTCACAAAATGGAGAACAAATTAATTGACTTACACATTCATTTAGACACGATGACTGCTGACGAGGTCAGGTGGACTTTGTACAGATCCAATGAGATTACTGATGTATGGGTTTCTACATTCCATGGGATGATTGCACACTTTGAGTGTGTAGAGCCCTATATGCCCGATAGGGTTATCAAACAGTTTGGGTGGGTTTAATGCATTCCAGCTCATCCTATTCGTCCTCAGGAGCATCGCAGGCCAGCAAATAACAGGGTGTAGATGGTGAAGAATGTGTTCATAGAGACATTTTGGCTGGAGGCACCATCTCATCTACTTACGTTTACATGGACCAATAAACGTGCTATACCTCTATCTCGGTGCACAGATGATTACATGCCTTGGTTTCTCCCCTGCACTCATCCAAGGATTCAGAATCCGGACAGGCTCCCTCGCTGCGTGCAATTGCCGACGACTACTCCTATTACACCACATGTTCCGTTGGATATGATAGCTCTTGAGTTGGACCGTGACGATATTGATGATGCTACGAAGGTTGGTAGGGCTCCCGACATGATCAAAAGGTAACATCAGACTCAATGTTAGTGTGTTGTTTTATGTACTGGGTTGTTGTTTATGACTTATTTTGTAGTGTATAACTTTTTTTGTAGTGTTGTTGTCACTTGGTTGATGGAAATATTTTTATGCATTCAGTATTTTTACACTTGTAATGGAGAAAATATAAAGCACCATAAACCCGAAACACATTAAATATAAAGATATTGAACCATAAAACGAGTTTATATTAATAAAAAATCGGAAATATACCAAAAAAATTAACGTGTATATGTTTTAAAACTAAGTTAAAAATTTTCGTACATATAATTTTTTTAATCAAAAAATAAAGTCCTATTTACTTTCTATTTCTAGCAACTCTCCTGTTCCAATATGCAATCCTATGCTGATATGAATCTGTCCAATTGATGACTTGTTCGGTACGATGATGAATCCATTGAACGTGTAAAGGAGGTATCGGACACCCATCATTCAACTGTAGCTGTGTTAAACAAAGAGAAATATGTAAATATCAGAAAAACCGTACACCCAAACATCATATAATAAAGAACAACGTAAAAATCATAAAGATACACATATTCGACACTTACCTGAATAAAGTGTTGTTGTTCTGTCAAGAGACCAATAACTAATGTACCTCCTGGACGATTCGAATATGAATACAAAGGAAACACAGTCATAGAACCAAGCTGTGCAATTAGTATCACACACGGATTGAATGCATTTTCTATGACGTAAAATGAATCAGGTTTTTCGAACCAATGCTCGTACGGCAGGTTCATCCACTGGCCAATGTATCCTATGAACAAGCTCATTAACACGTATCTCTGAACCCACTAAATTAACATACACATTCGTCGAATGCTCCAATGTATAAAGCATTCGTCTACGAACCTCTGGCCATTGATGTTCATCACCGAACACAAAAACTGCCACAATCCGATAACCACAATTTCCATCACCAATCACGTTCTTCCAATTGCTGATGAAAGGATAAATGAAAGCAGAGAAAGCATTTGTATAAGGGAATATGGAATATAGGGATGCATGTATCACAGCAGATAAACTACTTCGGCCATGGTCACGCCCTATGCCCCTTCCCCTAGGAGCTCGTGGCGGTCTCTCTCTCACGGGATCCCGACCCAGAACCCAAACTGCACCACGATCCAGATCCAGTGCCAGAACCAGATCCGCTTGACTTTTGTATCTTTCGATGAGCAATTGACACGTGCTCCCAATGTGATTTTTCTCTTTTGTTGACTTCGTCTTCTTCCGCCCTTTAGTGATTGTTACCTCAGAGGTGATGTCAGTGTCACACCCGGATCTTCAGGCAAAATTGGATTCAATACCCCTTTCGCAAGACGACGCATCTCTCTAACTTTGGATGTGTCCTGTACTTATCTGATGCAAGAAGCCAATGAGAGAACGCATCTCAGAATCCATGTCCTGTTGCCGGGCTGAAGGATGACGACCACCAATTTCTAGTGTCTTCCAAAAGGCCTCAATATGAGATAACTGTATAGGAAGAACACGATCGAACCATGTAATCAGCTCGCAAGCACAAGGGAGGTCGTGTGACGTCCTCAAATAGTGCCCGTACTTATTTTTTGGATCATCATATATCCCGACAGCTCTCTTTATCTCCGACCATATCTTTTCAATGCCAAGTGACTGATTTTATTACTTAAAATATAAAATATGTGATTACTCTTTGCGTTGTTCTTCTCTTCAGTCTTGGAAAACTCTAATGATGCCTTAATGTCTACTATTTGACTTTCAATAAGCGAGTAAAATATTAAGGAACACAATATCCAAATCACCATGGCATGTTGAAAGCCATAGCTTCAGCACTAAGTGTTCACCCTCAGCCCGATTGGTGGTCTCCACCTCAAAATAAATATGACTCTTAGTCCAACATCTCACGAATTTATGAGCAAAGATATTCAACCAATTGTTGAACAAATAGTGTAGGAAGTCCAGCCTACTCTTCCACTTCGTCTTTAGAGCATCCAATTTCCTTAAGTATTCCTGCTCATCGATTTCGTCCAACAATTTCTTCCATGACACATTTACAAAACGTGATGTAGCCTCTTCATCTTTTGTTAACTCGGTTAATTTGGCCAACATGTTATGATTGATGTGCCTTCTACATAGCATATGGTACGTTGTACTGAACACTTCGCTGATCACGGGCATTAAACCGCATTCCCTGTCTGTAATAATTACCTTCGGCATAGTCTCACAAACATCTTCTTGATTCTCTGTTGACATTGTATTTGAAAAATATAGATGCTTAATCTGTTGAAGAACCCATCTATAAGTCGTAGCCTGTTCATTTTGCATAAAAGCACTAGCCACAGTGAAATTCTTACCAGTCGGGGTCATCCCTATGACTTTCAATAGTGGCATGTTGTACCTATTTTAAAAAGACACATAAAACAGATAACTTGTTTAGAAAGTAAACATAAAACCCAGTAAACTTAACCCAAAACCGATTAAATATGACATATATCATTCTAGTATTCATTCAAGGGTTACTCCTAAGCCGTATCTATAATATTACTTAAAACAGTCAATTTGCAAATAACACCTAAATGTACAATTAATATAAAATCTAATACACCTTACTTGTTTGTTTTATATGTCGTATCCATTATAAGTACATATGGTCATGTTCTCAACATTTCAATTGATGTCGGATGTGCAACGACAATGTCACTGAGCATGTTGGTGCCCTCACAGTTTCTATAGAAGAACGTGTAATCCTGTTTAGCACTTAGGCAGAGAACTTCTTCAACCATGTTTCGCCCCTGCATCCGATTCTTCTTAATATTCGCAACGATGTTATACATTTTCTGGGCACTACAAAAAATCATGCAAATCATATTATTAGAACCTCAATTTAAACCCTAAACATAAAACCAGGATGCATTAGAGTTAATGCAACATACCTGACAGTACGAACCACATTTTGTTCTCGGAAAAATCGTAAAATATTACGGGGTGGCACATGACTCTTCCTAAATTGCTCAATCTGTATCAGCTGCTCCTCCGTCAGTTTTGCTGTCTGAGCGTGATCGTGTGTATATACACCTATTGCATGATTATGCCTCCCATCATGTATGAATACTTGCCAATTTTCACACATTGCCATTTGCTCACCTTTTAATTTGAAGGGACAACCACACTT
This sequence comes from Catharanthus roseus, assembly GCA_028651295.1. Taxonomy (NCBI): domain Eukaryota; kingdom Viridiplantae; phylum Streptophyta; class Magnoliopsida; order Gentianales; family Apocynaceae; genus Catharanthus; species Catharanthus roseus. The sequence goes on along the minus strand of JAPQWS010000153.1, from coordinate 22,430,839 downwards.
TTTAGTCCCGTAAACACCTTGCCTTTTTACTTGAACTTCTTCTTCTTCATCGTCAACTACGGGCTTCTTTCTTGGTTTATTTGCACCTCCACGCTCGCAACCTAGTGTAACATACAGTCGGCGATTGGATGTTCTTGAACTTAAATACCGAGTGACAATCAAATACGTGTTCACTTTTATAGCTGTTTCTTTTACTTAGTTCACCAACTCTGGTTTCGAATTAAATATTCGATCAGTTGCAAATAAATGTCTGTGATCCACATATTCTTCCAGTTTCAAAAATTCTTCAAATATATTTGGATCTACACCGTTCTGTTACGATATAGTACGGAAAAATTAAATTATTAACACATTATATATTAAAAATAAAATTATAAAAATATTGTAATAAGCAAAACTTTCATATACTAACATTTAGAAAAAAAAATTTATTTCATATATTAACATTTAAGGAAAAAAAGCATAAAAAAACACAAAGTTCATATAGTAACATTAAAAAAAAAATAACATTCTAAATAAAAAACAAAAAATTAACATTCTAAAAAAACAAAAAAAATTAGTAACATTCTAAAAAAAATAGTAAATTTTAAAATTAAAAAAAAAGTGTAACATCTAAAATTAAAAAACAAAAAAGTAACATTCTAAATAAAATAATAACATTCTAAAAAAATTTAGTAACATTCTAAAATTAAAAAAAAAAATAGTAACATTCTAAAATATAAAAACAAAAGCAACATTCTAAAAAAAAAAAAAATTAGTAACATTCTAAAATTAAAAAAAAAAACATAACATCCAAAACTAAAAAAAAAAAAAAAAAGTAACATTCTAAAAAAAATTAGTAACATCCTAAAAAAAATAGTGACATTCTCAAATTAAAAAAAAACGTAACATCTAAAATTAAAAAAAAAAAGTAATATTCTAAATAAAATTAGTAACATCCTAAAAAAAAATAGTAACATTCTAAAATTAAAAAAAATGTAACATCTAAAATAAAAAATAAAAAAAAGGAACATTCTAAAAAAAAAAATGGTAGTATTTTAAAAAAAGAAAAAAAAGAAAAAAGGAACATTCTAAAAAAAATTAGTAATATTCTAAAAAAAATAAAAAGGAACATTCTAAAAAAAATAATAGTAATAATCTATAAAAAAAAAAAAACTATGCGCGCCAAGGTTGGCGGTCTGGATGTGACTGGTTCGCGCTGGTGGGCAAGCGACTTCGAAGAGGAACCGCTCGGCTGGGCGATAGGATCGTGTCCGGCTCGCCAGCCCCGGCGATCCAAGCCCAATGGCGAAAAAAATAAATTTAAATTTTCTTACCTCAAACCAATATTTTCTTTTATAAATTCTTCATAATCATCCATATCTACCTCCAATACGAGTTTAATGTTAAAAATTACAGTTTTAGAGTAGAGAGAGTAAAGAAAAGTAACAGAGAAATTTTGTACAGAGAGAAAAAGCAGGGAAGAGAAAACACAATGAATTTTTTCGCGCTGTTCATATGCATTCTCGAATTAGGTTTATCGACTCCCTATATATATATTGGGAATAAGAATAATATAAGGTTTTTATTTTGGGCCTACTTTGTATCCATTTTCTAAAATTTTTTGGGCCATCTTTAAAGCCCACAATCAACCCTAAATCTTTAAAAGAAAACTTTCTTTTCTCCCACTCCTTCAACCTTCCACGTTCCAGTTGTCTCCGCTCCTCTCCCTTTCTCCTTGTCTCATTTTTTCTTTTTTTACTTTTTAAAGAGTGATATATCTTGCATTTTTTTAATTGAGAAGAATCAATGGAAGACATGAATTTCTTCCATTTTTTTCTTCTTCTTCGCACCATATAAGGCTACCGCCATGCAGCAGAAATGTAGAGGTAACTCATGGCGTTGAGGTAGCTTGTGGTGGAGGAGGTGCAGAAACGAAATTCGGGAAAGAAATAGAACATATAATTTATTTTTTAAATCAGAAAAAGTTAATTTTTTTGGTTTCGTGGCTAAAATGAATTGAAAACCAGAACGGATAATTGAATGCAGAAGACGTGAGGAAAGAGATAGAAATTGTTATTTAAAAAAAAAAAAAAGAAGAAATTGGGTTTAATTGGTTCTTGGTCCAACTGATAAAACCGATTGATTTTGACCGGATTTCACTGGTTCTTTCTTAGAGTGGTTTTCTCAATTAATCGGACCGAACAAGTGATAGGTTCTCATATCAACCGGTGGAACTGACCAATCTGGTTTGATTTTTTCAACATTTATATTTAAGAGATATACGATTGAAAAATTAATGTTGATCGTAATAATATATTCTGCGAAGGCTTTTGAAATATTTCATCCTCTTTTATGAGTTTGAGTTTATGCAAAATCATATTACAGAGTTTATGGAGTTCATCATTCTTGCATAAACAATTTTCTTCCAGTGTTAGGCTGCTGTGTCATTAGTTTCTCAACATTGGTCTTGTTCGAGCCTTTTGCTCCCTGGAAAAGGAGTGTTGTTGCATACAACTTGGTTATAGGTTGAAGGGAAAGACTTTGCAACATCCACTAAAAAAACATTAGATGTGCTAACAAGTTAAGTGTTTCTTGTAATGACATTTATAGTGGAAATTCTTTATGGGTGTGACTCCGCAGATATAGACTCATTTGGTCGAACTGCATTACCATTAGTAGTGTTATTTTTGTTATGCTTGTTTATTCACTGTTACACAAACTTACAGAATTGAAAAAAATAAATAAAATGGGCTTACCTGCTTGTTAGCGAGCGAGTGGCGGCCAGCAATGAGGAAAGCAATAGCCTGAGTGAGGCTGGCTAGACTTGTGGAGTCTTTGGTGGAGTGTGGAGGAAGGCAACCAAATTTTATTTAAGGTTATCGTGATTCTAGAAAAATGAAACGTATTTGGCATTTGGATTGGGATATTTTCTTTTTTTTTTTTTTTTTTCTATGTTACGAGAAGGTTGTTAGTAATGAAGTCATTTCACTGAGGGCCTTTCAATTTTTTTTTAAAAAGAAAAAAATTTGATTGTCTACTTCACAAAAAGTAAAAAATAATAAAGCCTAGACTTGATGCTTCCATTTTACCTACGATACTACCTGAGTCTAATACTTCTTTTCTAAGCCACGTTACTACTTTGCCCCGTGTTCTACTGTGAGGCCATCCAAATATATAGGATCACCCTAATCTCAAGTCACTAGATACACCGAGGATACTAATGGTAGTAAAAGATAATAATAATCCTCCAAATAAGTTAAGATTGGAGAACCAGAGCAGGCATACACGTATCTACCTTATTTTATAAATTGATTTGAATGTGTGTTGGGCAGTGAATACCATATATAATAACAAAGTAAAACCCTACAAGACTTTCTTTTGTTTTCCTGCTTCTATTACAATGGGCCTACTTCCCTGGTCTCTATTGTTGGGCCTCTATTTTGGGCTTGTGATGTCTCCTCAGATCTTGTATGCTCCTCCACCACCCATCCCTCTCTTACCATTGAATGCTGATAATATCTAAATGCCACGAACAACATGAACACTGCAAAACGAAAACCCATAGTTTGTACTTTTTTATTTTTAATTTCAATCTTTCCCCAAAAAAAAAAAAAAAAAAGGAATTTTAGAAATTACCTGCCCAAATTCGAGCCACAATAGAAGATAAATTCCAAACAAGTGTGAAGATGGCAAATGCAACGGCTTTTTTGTGAGAACATGATTGCCAAGCATCTCGGAATCTTCGAACCCAAAATGTACCTGAATAGAATTAGATTTTATTTTATTTTATGTTTGTTGCTAGGTGATTACGAATTAGATATTGCTAGTATTTCACTCACTATTTATAAGGTTGCCTTATGATATCTATATTAATTAAAAATTTAAAAAATCTCCATTATAAAACAGAAGTAAAAAAGGTACATTTTCATGATGAACTAAGTTTTTTTTATATCTAAAAATAGTACCAAAAAAATATAATTCGAGTTTAAAATTTTATCATGAAGTGAACTTAAGTTTGAGAGGTTTAATTAATTAGCAAGCTCTCTACCTTACCTAAATCGTAGATAATCTAATTAGTTCAACTTACTAATCTTTGATTATGATGACTCTACTTTGCATGCTAAGCCTTCAAATTTTTTCTTTTCATAAATTCAAAGGTTAGGGTTTATATGAACAAGAGAAAGTTAAGTTGTATGATGAGCCTTGCAAGTTGTACCTCGATAAATAAACTACAAACTCCCAACATATCTATCTATGTATTACATAGAGTTATTATCTTGTGGATTGAATTTTTATGTATCATAAAATATTAAAATGACATTTTTTAAATGGTATAATTTCTTATAATTTTCATAAAAATAGTTTGTCGTAGATTTTTATATCGATTATGGAAGAAACCCTTCCTTTCTCATTTTTTTTTTCCTTTTTTCTTTTCCCAAAGGTTATCATGGTCCATCCAAGAAATTCTTGCTTCTTTTTTTCTCAACAGGCTATATAATGGTCCATGGAAGAAGTTGATGGGTCGAATTCACAAAAATAAGATAGTCGTTGGGTAGGCAGGCCTGTGTGCTTGAATTCTACTTTAACTAAGGTGAGAAAATAGGTTAATGAAATGGGGCCACAAGACATTTGATTTGGCAGAACATCTATGGGTTTTATTCAATATTTTTTTACCTTAATTAAATCTAGTGTACTGTGGGCCTATTCTTCTTTCATTCTACTAACGGTACAGATAATGATGACCCAATTGTTTCAACCACAAACGAAATAAAATGCATGAAATTTAGTTGCGTGACAGTGACGTGAAATATTTACCGTATGCGGTTAATTGCGTGGAATACGATGAGCAGATTTTTGGCAGCGTAAAAACTCCGAAAAAGCCTGTCATCAAAGTATCCATATCAGTCAGTTTCCAATTTCCATATAGTTTCAAAAAAAAAAAAGAAAAAAAGAAAACTATCAGTCAGTAATTTCTTTTACCTAGAATTGTCATACTATTGTTGGTGAAGGTTATATAAATGTTAAATCAAATTAAATAAAAAATTAAGTATAGTTACAACTCTATAAAAAGAAATGAATCTTACATCTAGCAAAATATAATATATATATATATATATATGAATTTTACAAAAGGTTGCAACAATCAATATATAACAACACAAAAGAGTTCACGTAGGAAGAAATGAATAAAAAGGTGAAATTTATTTATATAGATTTTCATTATGAAGGGAATGTAATATTATTATAGTTTTTCTTTTGTTTTTTCATTAAAATTTAGCTATAATTACTTATAAATTATTATATTTTTTTTATATATTGCTATTAATTAATTTTAGGTCATTGTAAATGTTAAAGTTTTTACTCATTGTAAAATTTAACAAATTGGTTTACACAAATTAAATATATTTTTGTGTTATATATTAATAAAAATGAACAAAGGTATCCTTATAGACAAGAATACATGCAAGCCATGTGAGTTAAGTTGACAAATTTTACCACACTGTTCCCATTTAACCCAAGAAAAAGCTATTAATTGGTTTTTTTAATAGATTTTTTTTAAAAAAAAAAGGGCAATACCATTAAAATACTTTCTATTTCTATTTGAGAAATACCATTAAAATACTTTCTATTTCTATTTGAGAAATTAGTTATAAATAATCATGAACTATTTTTAACTTTTTTATTTTTATATATTTTTGTTTATTTTATTTTTTCTAACTATAAACTATTTTTACTTTTTATTTGCAAACACAAACTGTAATTTTATCTTTTTCTATTCATGAACTATTTTTTTAAAAAAATATTTATGAATTATTTTTTACCTATCATGTATAACAATTTATTAAAAGTAGTTTATGATTATATTTTGAGGTTAAAAATATTTCATGGCTATTTCTAAAAAAAAAAAATTTCATAATTAGAAAAAGATAAAATTAAAGTTTGTTGCTATAAATAAAAAAATAAAATAATTTTAAAAAATAAAATAAAAATTTATAATTATAAATAAGAAAAAATAAAATAACAGATGACTATTTATTATTAATTTCTGGTTTTAAAAAAAATAGTTGGACCATTTTTCTTATTTTTTTTCCGCTAAATGAAAATTAGTTGGACCATACTAAAAAGAAAAAGGAACTCACTGAATTTTGCCATTTTCCAAATAGTTATGGAGCTCCCACATCTTGCCAAAACAAACAGTGCCACCGCCATCTGTCAGTCAGAGGCAGAAATTGTCAACTTCTTCTGCTACTTACCAAAAAGATGAAATGAGCCCAACATTCAAGAAGTGGACAAAAAGGATGAAATTTATGATTTTTTTTTTACCTTCATTGTAGTTGCAGGATCTCCTGAAAAAAGGGCCTTTAGTTTCAACAGGAACTCATTTGTATAAGGAAGAATCAATTTTATGAACCAAACTGCTTCTTCTTCCCCTACTATATAGTCCATGGTTGAATCATCCAAATCAATGGTTCCTCTACATTCCATTTAATGTAAAATCTTTAGGTAAAAATTCCATGCTTTTTGGCTTGTGAAAAAAGGTTAAGAAAGCAAACTTTACCTGGAAATGAATGATCTGAAGAGGAAAATGGCAGCAAGATAAGATAACCCCAGATAAGAAAGCACAGAAATTAAGCTGAAAATTTCATAATTCAAGAAATGATCATTCTTGTGGAAAAAAGAAAAGGATTGTTTTAGCCAATAATGTTGTCATGCCCACGCCTGAAAGCTTGAAAGTGCAATTCATGATCCAACCGTACTTAGAGCTTCAATTTAACAAGAGTCCTCATTATGTCAAAATAAATATTTCAAAGCGATTATAAGTATTTATATCCATACTTATCCACTATTAAACACTTCACACACGTATATAGCGAGATGTATCATAAATGTCATGCTTGGAAACATGAAAAACAAACCTGATATTAAGGTCATTTGTGTATGAGGATGAAATTATAAAAAAAGTTCCAATTCCAAACAAAAATGCTGATTTTGAGGCATCCCTCCACATAACCAAGTCAACTGATCAAAAATCATCAAGAACAAAAGCAAATCAAGACCTGCATTTTTGTTATATAAATCAAAATCTTGAATTGAACCCATTAAAGAAAATCTCACCAAAACTTTGTAATTTGCTATGGGTTCTAGGAATTCTCTGATATTCATCTGAAACTGGAACTGTAAAATGCAGAAAATTTCAAAAGTTTTGGAATTAAAATGCCATATTTGTGATCATGATCTTAAGAGTAAGCTTACTTGGTTTGGTTTTTGTTGGACTTGGATGAACTCTGGAATGGCTCATAAGGGGAGGAGATTGTTTCTTGATAATTGATGGAATTGGCACTGACTTTTCATTACTATGGAGAAATTTCTTCTCTTTAAACACAATTTTCTTTGGGTTTTTTTCTGCTACACTAATCTCCTTCACAACAACAAGACTTTTCTTCTCAATTTCCTCATCATCAGCAACCTCCTCAAATTCATCATCTAAATCATCTTCATCATCGGCTTCTTCAGCTTTAGGTGGAGATCTGATCTGAACCACGTTCTTCCCCACATTGCTTGTGATAATCTTTTCTTGACAAACATCAAACACCTTATGGGCATTATCATCAGAATCAGATCTTACCTTCCCAATTCCTTCAGTTGACCCTTTAAAATTAAAAATTCCACCATTATCTTCTAAATCCTTGCTTGATGCAGATTTTACTTTCACCAACTGAAGTGAATTTTTGACATTTCCATTGGAAGAATCATCTACAACCTTAATTGACTCAGATTTAACTTTCCTCAACTGAATCGAATTCTTCTCAATTACATTACTTGATTCACCGGCAGAAACTTTGTGAGAAACAGAAACAGATCTAGATTTCATTCCCTGAATTGGGCTTTTCTCAATTCCATCAACAGACGCACTCAGAAGCTCCTTAATTGATTCGGATCTTGTTTTCTTCTGAACTGGGCTTTTCTTAATTCCATCAACAGAAACACTCAATTGTCTGCATTGTTCATCAAAATTCTTACCCATTTCAGATCTTTGCCTCGCAATCTGAATTGGGCTTCCTTCTAAACTCTCAGATTTCCAAGTTTTTCTCTTCCCACTAGTTGCAATAGGACTCTGTTTTGCTCTTAAATTCACCTTTTTATCCATTTGAACAACTGGAACAATAGCACCGCCGTTCATATCCGTGCTTATAATTGCATCTTTTTCTTCATCATTTCCCTCTGTATTATTAGAATCCTGATCATCACCATTGAACACTTTGATTCCACCTTTAACTTCATCAAGTTTCATTCTACTTTCCCAAACAGAGCCAATTCTGGGACCTGTGCTTTTTCTTCTTCTCCCCACATCCATATTATTACTTGTTTTTCACTCTTCGTTAGTTTCCCTCTAAGTCAGAGACAGCAATTAGTACACTGGGGACCCTTTTGGTTCATTCACTAAGTGGTATTGAACTCTTGAAGGCTTTGGTTTCAAGAAAAAATTGGCAGTTGGAATGTGTTTGATGAAAGTCATGAAAGAGCATTGGGATTCCTTCAGATACAGAAAAACAAAGAAGGGTATAGCGGGGGGGGGGCGGGGGGGGGGTGTTGGTGGGTTTGGGGGAGGATAAAGAAAAAGAAAAAGAAAAAGAAAAGTGGAAAAAATATTTATTTATATACTCAAAGCTGCTGAGTACCAACTTCTCTTTTTCTTTTTTGTTTTTCTTTGTTCTTTTTGCAGAGTTTTGAGAGTATTTTTGCAGTTAAAAACCTGGTTATTTCATGTTGAAAAGTGGATGAAGATTGTTGAGATTATGAGGATTGATTTTTGGAGATCTTTAGCTTTTGGGCATTTATTCCCATACTTTTGCATCAAAGGATGATAGCCGAGGCAACCCAAATTCACCCCTTTCACATGCATCATGCAAAGCCTAGATTGTTAAATCCTTTAGAATTGAACCTATAAAGACAACTCATATGAGATTCAGCCAACAAAAAAAAAAAAAATTAAGTGATAATAAAAAGAAAAAGTCTCCTTCAAAAAAAAAGAAAAAGAAAAAGTCTTCCAAAATGTTTTTTTAAGTGTAATACTACTCGTAAAAATTACGAAATGTATAATCAAATGATCACAAATTATAATGATGGGTTACAAGTTTTGATAAAGAAAAATATCAACCATGTAAAATGAAGAGAAAATCCTACCATACTATTGCTATGTGGAGGTGAGGCAAGGCAGAGAATTAACCAGTATTAAACTCTAAACTTTGGGTGGAAGATCTCAACGTAATAAAAGTTATTTTTGAAGTTCTTTGAAGTTTACATTATTAATAATAAGATAAGAATACCAATGTAGTAGCATTTTTCTTTATTTCAAGTTTTTTGTACTTTAAGAAGTAAATATTTTAAGTTTGAATAACCTCATACTCTATTTATAATTAAAAATTTTATTTTATATTCAATTAAATTTATATTCGTTTTTGTTATTGTGTACCTAAATGAAGCGTTTATTCTTTTGAGTTAAATAATCTTTTAAAAAAATAAACTAAAATAATATTACTTCATATTTTTTAGGAGTATTTCGCAATAAACCATAATTATAAATAAAATTATGAAAATAAATTATTTTACACCAAACTTAGATTGTTTTACAACAAATTATAAATTTAAATAAAAAGCATTTTAAACATTTTACTTAATAAATTAAATGTTGAATAATGGTACTGAGGATAAACGTTTTAGTTTATTTGTGTATAAAGAAAGAAACTAGAATTGAATATAAACTAATTATATAACCTAACAAAAAAATCTCTCTCACCTAGTATGCCTAATTAATTAATTATTACAACAACAACAGTAAAGATCATTTTTGGGCGGGCATGCATAGTGCTTTGATAAACTGTCGGTGTCAAACCTGCTGTAATCTTTATTAGAGTGATGTTTGTATTGTATGTGGGGTGGGATAATTACATAGATTACTCATAATTAATGACTGATTAAATATAGACACTAATAATTATAATGATTTATAGTATATGTATTAACTATTAAATTATAATGATGATTCATGCAACAATTAATCATTACTGTTAAAGTTGTTTCACTTTCACCTAAGATCATTCACTCTTATTTATATATTTGGGGTCCAAGATTCAGTCGTATGCTGATGTGCTTTTTTTTTTTTTAATTTCAAATTAAAGCCTTTTCCATACACATTTATTTATTTTTAGTGATCACAAAAGAAGTCACATTATTAACGGAATTACGGGATGAATGAGACATAAATATATAACTATGGTAATATTACTCACTTTATTACTATTAATTGAATTACAGAAGAAATTAATCTCTTTATTTGATAGAGATTATAAGACTTTCATTTTTATGATAAGAGAGTTCTTTGTGTTATGAGATTATTATTAACACGATTATATTTATAATTTTAAAATTATAACAGGAAATGAACATGACAGAAACACACAATTGAAATGAAGAATTTCAGAAGAGAAGAATTTTGGATGTTTAATCTGTTTGAAGCTGTTAGAAAATCTTTTATAAACTAATTTGTTATAGAAATATGACTGAATCGAAAACTATCTTCAAAATTGTGTCGATATATGAGTCAGACTTATTGGGCATGAGACTTGCATCTCTTGAGCATGCACACCATGTATGAGTATGAACTTACTTTAGCAATTTAAACTCGTAAGTATTACTTTAACTTATATCTCTCTCTTGTTGGGTACAAATCTTACTCTTTCAAAATACAGACTTAGCTAGAAACTATTCCTTCATTCAAGTTACTTTGTTCCATTTGATTAATTATTTCCAACACTTTGTACCGATTTGTGGTAAGGCAGTTAGCTTAGTAGTAAATAGTGCTCTTTACCATACAAAGATTTTGAATCCAAACTACATTCTCTTCTTCTAATGTAAAAAAAAAAAAAAAAATTTGTACCGATTGATTGTTGATCACCTGGAAGATTCAAGTAAACAAACGTGTTTTGTCCATAGAACATAGTTTATGACCTCAAGTCCACATCATATCATGCCAAAATTCTAGGTTTCTTGCCCTGCTTGGGCTATTTTTTAAAAAAAGCTACTAAAGTTGCGAATATATATATATTTTAAAGTGCTAGGTGTGGTCATAATGCACATAGCATGTGCATTATCTACAACTATAATGCACACATCATGTGCGTTATTTCTAATCCCGGTTAAAAACATTCGTTAATCTTAGATTAGTGATATGGCAGATTCAAATGCTTTACGTGGCGTGGTAGCGTATATACGTGGCCGATAATGTATACATTGTATGCGTTATTGTAACGATAACACATACGTTGTGTGTTACCTTATGATAATGCATACTTTGTACGCGTTATTAGTGTCCAACCCACTTAACAAAACCCTCCTCAGTCGTTGTCTTCTTTCTTTCTGCTTCTTCTTTCTGTTTCTTTGTTCTTCTTTCTCTTTCACAGCAAATTCTCTTCTTTCTTCTTCTTTCTCCTTCACTAAAAATTCTCTTCTTCTTCTCCTTCAAAACTGTTTCGTTCTCATTTCTGCGTCTCTCTTCTTCTTCTCATTTGTTGCATCAGTTAGGGTTTCTTCCTCAAAATTTTTTAAAGAAACTTCAAGATAGAAAGGTAAGTAATAGGTAGTTGAATTTCAATTTTTTAAGTTTTGATTTAAGTAATTTGTGTTAAGTAGTTAAATTTATAACTTGAAAATTTTTTCTTGAAACCCTTGTATAGTTTGCTAGAAATTGGGTTTTGTGTTTTGAGGAAAGTGCAAAAAGCATTTGGCTAAATTTGAAAACTCCGGCGACAGTTCCAGTGACAGTTCCGGCGGCGACGAATATTCCGGCATCATGGTACTTTTCTTCTATTATTTTTTATTTTTTGATTAATTTCGGAGTTGTTATTCATATTTTGTTTGATGAATTTCGGGACAGTGGAATTTCTATTTTGAAGTTTTGGGCTGATTTTTACATATGTGATTGATTTTTTATTTTTTGAAATTTGCATTCGTAATTGTATAGAAGTTTTGCTTGTATTTTTTCATTTCTTGTTTGGAGTTGTTATTTATCTCTTATTTAATGAATTTTGGGGGCAGTGATGGTATGACCCGAGACAAGCATGAGAATATGGAGAGCTTCCATGGACCGATTACAAGGTCGAGGGCAAAGAAGGTAGAAGAGGAAACGCAAAGAAACAAGCTATGAAGAGTTTGAAGCTATACAGGCCAGGCCTACCGTCTAGCCTAGCATCGCCGATAGGGTACCGTCTACCCTACCGTCGCCGGTAGGGTTCTGGTCCAAATTTATTTTGAGAGTCCGACCTACTGCCAACGGTTGGCCTAACGTCTCTCATAGGTCTTAGGAAGTTGAAGCCTTTGATAGATTTAGCTCCTTTGACCCAGCTCTTTAATTTTTAATTTATTTAGACTTGTAATTAAGTGGCCTAAGTGCCCATCAACTTATCTTAGTCAAGATTAGCCATTAGGGTTGGGAATTAATTATTTGGAACCCTATATATATGTATTACTGTATCTATTTTGAACAAGTAGGACATTGAATGAAGAATGAAATTGTGAAGAAAATTGAGAGATAGAACTTAGGGTTCTTGGGTTTCTCTTGCTTCCTTGTATATTTGGAAAATTATTGCCATTGTATAATCTAGTTAATCAATTCTTGAATTCAATTCAAGAGTTCTTTGTCTAATTTCAAATCATTTCTTTCCTTGATGTTTTAGCTTTGGTATTGCTAATGTTGCTTGGAATTAAGGTTCTCCTTGTGAGAGATGAATAGGTGAAGGCTCTATGGCTTGGTTGATTCCCTCTCTTGGTAGGAAATCTTTTCTTGATTTTGTTTCTTCTTTGTTGGATTTTACTTCAATTTGCCCTTGAAATTTCTGAACTTCTCAACACAAGATTGTCAAGTAACCTCTTGGAGGAAGTTGTATCTTGGGATTATCATTGGATCTCATTCAAGCCTTAGGATGTTCATACCAAGTGGTTCTTGAATTTTTATTTTGAAGTTTTGGGCTGATTTTTACATATCTGATTAATTTTATATTTTTTTGAATTAAGCATTCATAATTGTATGGAAGTTTTTCTTTTGCTTTTTAAACCCTAAAAAACCCCAAACATTAAAACTCTAAATCCTTTGCTAAAAAATTCTAAACCCTAAAATTTATAAAGTAAGTAATAATAAAAAATATTGTAATTTAAATATTAAAACCCTAAACCCTAAATATGAGAAAGTGTGTGAGGATAGATCCAAAAATCCTAATCTTAAAAACTCTAAACCCTAAACTTGTTAAAGTGTGTAATAATAAAAAAAATATTACCGAAATCAAGAGCTAATAAGACAATAATTAGTTGTAAGAGAATAAAAATTATATACAATAATTAGTTATAAGAGACTAAAAAATTAAACCCTAAACCCTAAATCCTAAAACCCTAAAACCTAAAACCCTTTCTTAAAAATGACTATTATAACCCCAAAAAATTATAATAAAATCATTTTATTATAGCCCCTTAACCTTTTATCTTAAATTATAAAACCTTAAACCCTAAACTATATCTTAATCCTAAAACCTTAAACCCTAACACCCTAAACCCTAAAATTTATAAAGTTTGTAATGATAAAAAATCATTTTAATTTAAATTCTAAACTCATAAATATTTAAATTTAGAAAGTGTATAATACTAGACCTTAATCCTAAACCTTGTGATGCAATATAGATGGAGGAAGTCCCAGTACATGTGCATTCGTGTCCCGTAAACCCTTATGTATTGATGAGCCAGCATGAACATAGGTCTAGCTTGATATGGAGTGGGAACATGAGACATGTATTACTGATCTTCATTGTCGACGTTTTGGTCATAATCTGTTTCAAGCTTATAGTATGGCTCTCCGTAGATTGATTGATATTATTGATATGACGGGGTTAGGGGAAGTTTTTAGATGTGGTTAGATAGGTTTCAACCACATACTTATTATTGCATTAGTTGAGTGATGGAGGCCTGAGACTCACACATTCCTCATGACTTGCGGTGAGATGACAGTCACTTTACAGGATGTGCATGTCTTATAAGCATTACGGATTGAGGAGTTGCCTGTTACAAGTCCTAGTTGGAGTGTACATCATTAACAATATTGGATTAATACGATCGAGAGGCTTATTGGTATTCGGCTGTAGCTTACTCACTTTCCGGATATAAGGTGAAGAAGGAACCTCTAGAGCTTGGGTTCTGAGAGAGTTCACCGGATCAGAGACTGATGATGACCTTATATTTGTGCCAGAGGTTTTATTTTCTTGCTTCTTGGAGGTCATATCTCCTTGATATGTCGGGCAGCTTGATTCACATATGGTACATCAGTCTGTTAGAGGATTTTGATACCATCCACACTTACAACGTGGGGAGTTGTGTATTAGGGTTTTTGTATAAATGCCTATGCGGGGCAGCTTTAATGGGTGCACGACATATAGGGAGAGCTCTTCTGCTACTTTAGATTTAGGCTTAGTTACGCGTTCCTGTACTCCGTCCTTAGTTATATAGGCACGTGGAACAAGACCCTCGTGCTCCATTTGGTGCTATGTGGTGCACGTCATTTGATCCCAGCTAGCTTCCTATGCATGCCCTGCTTACTTATCGAGATCAGTTAGATATCATGCCATCTGGCCAAGTAAGACTTTAATTTATATTTACTCTTCCTTATTATACTTTAAATGTGATTATTATTTAAATATATAAATTTGTTGGACAGTTTGTCTAGCTACCGATCCCGCGTGTGGTCTTATGCTGTCTGACTCGTGGCTGCAGAGGTGTCGCTGATATGTTATGAGATAGTGGAGCATCACTATCCAGGTCACGTGATGAGACAGTTTAGGTGGGATCAGCCTATACCTATTGTTGGTGATACTCGTTTGGATATGCATCGGTTATAGCTTAGAAGAAAATGATTACACGTATTGGTTGACAGAGCATGCTACTCATATGGAAGTCTGTCAGGAATGAAGACAATACATTAGGGATGGCTTTCTTTTACCTGTGGAGCAGCTATCATTACCCCGAGATGATTACATTAGATGGTATCGGGATATCACACTAGTCAACATCGACAATCTAGCACGTCGTGATACTTGGATATATGGATACCAGCCAACTGAGGTCGACAGACGGATGATGGTAGTTAAATATTTATTTATATCTTTTTATGTATATTATTTCTTTATAATTTTTTCCTAATTATTTTTTAGACATCCATGCTGCAAAAGGAAGATGACATGACTATAGTGTCGTTGGAGGAACCACGATCATCTGAGACTCGATATACTAGTGTCATGAGGAAAGTCCAGACCCTCATTTGTTGGTGCATGGTTTCCATTGGTGATATGTTGGGTTGCACCCCATCTCAATATGATGTTAAGCAGATGTATGTGGTACAACTATCACGTCATCGTCTTCGGGAGCCTGTACCTGTGCGTGGTGCTCGTGGAGTAAACAGGGGGTAGCGTAGATTGCCCTGTGGCGGGGCTTATGCTGGACATGCTCCAGACCCTCCACTTTTGGGTATTGGCTTTTGATCATGGACAATGGAGAGGAAGAGGATCTGGCGGGCGGGTTTGATGGGAGGGGAGGAGGATATGTTCCACATGACCCCTTCGACAATCATAGTGGAGATGTTCTGACATTTACTTTGGGTTTGACGCTAGATGCTCCGTCACATTCTAGTGGAGCAGGCACATCATGTTTTCCACATGACCCCTTCGACAATCCAGGCGGAGATGATCAGACATACATTTCGCCACCTCCGAGTGTGTGAGGTACGTCATATGCACCTCCACCTCGAGTGCAGTAGCCTTGTCATTTGATGCAGCTCTACCTCCGAGTACAACAGGTTGCTTATATTTGGGGTATCTTCTTCCGAGTCAGAGGAGCATGGTATCTACATGGTTACACCGTATAACCAACGAGCTGGTATCTAAATGGTTAAATCTTCGATGCGGCTTGATGGTCGAGGCAACAACGTTTACACTTTAAAAATGAATGAAAAATCTTGAAGTTGTGGCAAATAACAAGAATATATATTGTCTTGTTCTCATGCTCTTGCAGTTTGTAAAGATAATGGTACAAGACCATATGCTTACGTGCCGGACATATATTCGCGGAAAACTTACAGATGAACACCAATCCGATTTTTATTCGGTTATGCATGAGGACTTTTGGAGACATGTCCCTTAAAATTTAGCATTCTATCCTCAAAATATGAACAATCAACGGGGTCGAAAACAGGGTACAAAAGTTTCAAGGAGAAATGGATTATCGAAATCCGGATTCTCCCACAAGATGTAGCAGGAATGTCCGAACAAAATAGAAAAATTGTAATTGTTAGTATATGCCCTAAGACCAATTGACTCACATTTATGATTTATGAAGCATGTATTTTTTGAATTGTATTTTATGCGCTTGGTCATCAAGTATGTGACTTGATAGTAAAACCCTTATAGCTAATAAAATACTATTCTTATTTGTCCCTAGTTTATTACATCTTGTAAACTAGCGTGAAGTCGATTGATGGTCAAGTTTTACTGATCATGAATATGATATAAAATCAATTCATAAATACATATTGAGAATATTGTATTGGACATCACCCAAAGTGAAGAAGAAATGTTGCATGGGTTTAAGTTATAAGTATTTCTTCTCAGTTTTATATTTGGTGTCCTTTGACCTAATGTTTCTAATGTTTCTTGCATAGGGGAGAAAATATGTTTTGACATAGTCAAACATAACTTTTAATTAGGTGATCATTATGACTATTGATTGGCTTATTTTCTCGTCATGGCTTGAATATTGGAGTTAGTGAAAGGGATTTGTCCCTCTCTTTTTAGAGAGAGATATCCATGGGACCCTTGATAAGGAAGACTGGAAAATATGCATGGCCATGCTAACATAAGTATTAATAAGGTGTTATTAATATTATTGGTTGGAACAGTCTGCCTGGTGATCAAGTAAATGGTTAATTAAGTTTTATAAGGATGACTTGATCCATGCCTTATACTAAATTAGGATATCGTGTGACAAAATGACTAAATATTAAATCTGATGCTAGGTTATTATTACATTTACTTAACTTGGGTAAGCATAATGTCTTGCTAGAGCCCGCTTATGTTTTGTGAATAAATGTGTAGGACATTTTTCATTCACTGCCGACGTTAAGTGAACCTACAGGGTCACACGCATAGACGATCTTGTGAGCATAATGTCCACGTTCAATGAATCTAGATTGTATCCAGATTCGTTGAACGTATACAAAAGGGGAATTAGATTCCATATTGTATTTTCTGGTAAGTTAATAAGTAATTAATTTCATTTAATCGAATAAATGAAAAAAATTAATTACTTAATATTACTCATCTAACCGTTGGATGATTATAGGAATAGACGGACGAGATTAAACTGTAATTAGATGACAGTTAGGGTTTTGATATTGACAGCTATAAAAGGTTATGTTAACCTTTTCTTGGTGGCCGTCCTTTATCTGATTAAAGAAAAAACAAAACCCTAAACCCTAGAACGGCGATATAGTATCTAGCCTCCTCCCTCTGAAATACGACCGATTACCAGATAGTCAAGATTAGTTCTGAACAGTTTTCAGAACACAGAAGGGGCTAGCATCCCGATCGCTTGTAGAGGAGTTCGTCGCGTGGATACCAGTAGAGGGCGAAGCGTACAAAGCAGCGCCTCCACAAAGAACAATAAAAACACAGAGGTAATTTCTATCCAATCAGTTTTTCTAGTATGTGCAGATCCTGTTGGTGGATTTCCGTAGTTTTATTTTACTTTGTTTTTGCCTACGGATTCCAACAGTGGTATCAGAGCCTCGTACATACTAGTTTTACTGATTTTATCTGTTACCGCATTGATTACATGTGTTGTTTTCAATCGGCCTTATAGTAAGGTTTCTGATTAGTGTAACAATCAGAGTAAATTGAATTATAGGATTCGCATATATCATATTATGTTTTACTTATTAATGCGATTAATTAAAGAATATTGTTACTGCCAAATTGTTTGGCGTACAGTCTGTAATCTGTGCAATTTAATTGTTAAACTAATATGCAGAATCACATGATTTAATGTTTAACTGTTAAACAAAATTTCTGGCGGCATGATTTTAGGGTTTATGACGGCAATAACTTATTCAATGAGTTAGAAAGAAAAGCGGGACCGCCGTTTTCTTCCGGGGGCTTCGCCCCCGGAACCCTCTTGTTATTTTTTTGCATGTTTCTTCCTATCTTTAGATGCATAGTGCATAGCATGGTCCTTTACCTTTTGTGATTGATTGGCTTATTTTGTTAATGGGTTGTATGTTTTTAAATACGGCCTGCGTGTCGTTGTTTTTGTTGATGTAATATTATCAAGCTTTACTAGAATAGGTTAATTTTATTTCCTATTCCTATGTATGTTTTCTGTCCTATGTAACAAGATTAGAAGGCCAAGACATTGGAGGCAAGTTCATGGAGATGAAGACTTACATAGATTGACCTTTGACTTCCATGAGGCTCGTGGAAGTCAATATAGGATTAGGGCCATGCTATGACACGTTTTATTTGATGTATATATATTATGCATGTGATGTTTAGTTTATTTCCTTTTATTTTTTATATATGTTTTGTGAAATAATATACAAATAAAAAGGAAGAAGGTTTTTGAAACCATGTAAAAAAAAAATTAAGTCGTAAAATGCCTTCCATGATCATAAGCACTTCTCCATGCTTGGATCATCATTTTGTCTCATTGCCAAAGCAAGAGATAAATGGTTACCTAAGTAGGGGAAGATGAAAAATGGTGATTTCCATATGCTTGGAATGGTTTGGCTTAACTAGGCTATCAAAACGGTTTTAAGCCTAGGACATCATATGGGATTTTGCCGGTACATGTAGATGTAAATCCCACTAATACATTTTTCTCTAATTATGGGTGTTAAGCCAAAGCTTACTTATGATTAGAATAAAATGAATATTTATACCCATGATTTATATCAAGTGTTGAATATTTCAGGGAAAATTTAATGCTTCATTTATTTAATTTTACTTTGCAAATTCTATGTAGATAATGGCCTCAAACAATTCAAACACATCGTTGCGATCCGTGCTTGAAAAGAATAAGCTTAGTGGGACTAACTTTCTTGATTGGGCACAAAATTTAAGGATCGTCCTTAAACAAGAAAAAAAACTATATGTACTTGAGAACCCTATTCCTAATCAACCAGCTAACAATGCCCCTAGAGTCGAAAAGGATGCTTATAGTAAGCACAAGGATGATTCTAACGATGTGACATGTCTCATGTTGGCTACGATGGAATCTGAGTTGCAAAAGCAATTCGAGGAAGTTGAGGCTTATGAGATGATAAAACAGCTCAAGAAAATGTTCCAAGAGTAGGCACGTCAAGAGAGATATCTTACCAATAAGGCGTTGAATAGCTGCAAAATGACCCCTGGCACTTCAGTTAGTGCTCATGTCCTTAAGATAAAAGGGCATTTTAATCAGCTTGAAAAACTTGGAGCACCTGTAAGTCATGACTTGGCTACTGATATGATCTTGGCCTCTTTGACCTCTGACTATGATCAGTTTGTCATGAACTTCAATATGCATAATATGGAAAAGTCCATAAATGAATTGCACGGGATGCTCAAGCAGGCTGAACAAAACATTAGGAAGTCTACTCCCAATGTTCTGATGGTTCAGAAGGGGCAGTTCAAGAAGAACAAGGGACAGGGAAAGGGAAAGGGAAAGGATATGGCCAAAAAGGGTAAAGGCAAGCAGAAGCCCAAGCCCAAGGTTAAACCACCAAAGGAAGGGACTTGCTTCCACTGCAATAAACTTGGTCATTGGAAGAGGAATTGCAAGCTCTACTTGGAAGAAAAGAAGAAGCAAAAGGCCAGTGAGACTGCCGCTTCAGGCATTTTCGTTATAGAAATTAATATGTCTACTCCTACTTCATGGGTATTAGATACCGGATGTGGAGCTCACATTTGTGTACATGTGCAGGGACTCAAGAGGAGTAGATCTTTGGCAAAGGGAGAGGTGGACCTACCAGTTGCAAATGGAGCAAAAGTTGCTGCTGTAGCTGTAGGGACATTTGATTTACTTTTGCCTACTGGGCTTATAATTGAACTTAAGAATTATTATTATGTTCCTGCTATGAGTAGGAACATCATTTCAGTTTCTTGTTTGGATATTGATGGTTTTGAGTTTAATACTAAGAATGGTAAATGTTCTATTTATAAAAATGGTATTTTCTATGGGGATGCCTCTTTATGTAATAGACTTTACATTCTTAACCTACATGATTCTATTAGTAAGCCCATCTATAACATAAATACAAAGAAATTTAAATCTAATGATTTAAATCAAACTTACTTCTGGCATTGTCGTTTGGGCCATATAAATGAGAAACACATATCAAAACTCCATCAAGATGGACTTTTATCTTCATTCGACCTTGAGTCTTATGAAAAATGTGATTCTTGTTTATTGGGAAAAATGACTAAAAGTCCATTTACAGGGCAAAGTGAAAGGGCTACCGATTTATTGGAACTTATACATACTGATGTATGTGGGCCAATGAACACACAAGCCAGAGGAGGTTTTCAGTATTTCATTACATTCACAGATGATTTCAGTAGATATGGTTATGTCTATCTAATGAAACATAAATCTGATTCCTTTCAAAAGTTAATTTCAAAATGAAGTACAAAATCAACTTGGAAGGAGTATCAAATTACTTCGATCAGATCGAGGTGGTGAATACTTAGGCCAAGAGTTTGACGAACATCTAAAAAATTGTGGGATATTATCACAATTAACTCTACCAGGAACACCACAATGGAATGGTGTGTCTGAATGCAGAAATCGAACTCTATTTGATATGGTTCGATCTATGATGAGTCAAACAGATCTTCCAATTTCTTTTTGGGGTTATGCTCATGAAACTGCTGCATTCATATTAAATAGAGTTCCATCTAAAGCTGTTCAGAAGACACCATATGAGATATGGACTGGGAAACAACCTAGTTTAGCATTTCTCAAAATTTGGGGATGTGATGCTTATGTGAAGCGATCATTATCTGAAAAATTAGCACCCAAATCTGATAAGTGTCTGTTTGTGGGATATCCTAAGGAAACTAAAGGATACTACTTTTATCTTTCATCTGAAAACAAAGTGTTTGTTGCTCGGAACGGAATTTTCCTTGAAAGGGAATTCGTTTCCAAAAGAGTTAGTGGGAGTAGAATCCATCTTGAAGAAGCTCAAGGACAGCAGACCATTTCTGAACCGAGTATGGATACTCAGTTGGACTCACGTATTCATACTGAGCCTGAACCTTTGACACAAGGGCCAAGAAGGTCTGGTTGGATTTCTCAGATACCACAGAGATATGGATTTCTTGCGACTGAGGATCATAATATTGATCTTATTGATCAAGGTGAACCTAATTCCTACCAAGATGCTATTCATAGTCCTGAATCTAGCAAATGGCTAGAGGCTATGAAATCAGAAATGCAATCCATGCATGATAATCAAGTTTGGACTTTGATTGATCCACCTGAAGGTTGCAAGACCATAGGGTGTAAGTTGGTTTTCAAAAAGAAAACTAACATGGATGGCAATGTGCACACTTACAAAGCACGATTGGTAGCAAAAGGGTATAGACAAACTCATGGTATAGACTATGATGAAACATTTTCTCCAGTTGTAATGCTTAAGTCAATTAGAATTCTACTTGCCATTGCAGCATATTATGATTATGAAATATGGCAAATGGATGTTAAAACTACTTTTCTTAATGGAAATCTACTGGAGGATGTGTATATGACACAACCTGAAGGTTTTATTCATCCTTCGAATTCTAGTAAAGTGTGTAAACTTCAAAGATCCATTTATGGCTTGAAGCAAGCATCTCGAAGTTGGAATCTTCGTTTTGATGAAGCAATTAAAGAATTCAATTTCATCAAGAATGATAATGAACCTTGTGTCTACAAAAGGGTTACAGAAAATGCAGTAGTCTTCTTAGTACTCTATCTCGATGACATCTTGTTAATTGGGAATGACATCCCCACTTTGCAAAGTGTAAAAACTTAGTTGGGGAAGTTTTTTTCAATTGAAGATTTAGGCGAAGCAGCCTATGTTCTAGGCATTAGGATCTATCGAGATAGATCTAAAAAGCTTATTGGCCTAAGTCAGAGTGGATATATTGACAAGGTACTGAAAAGGTTCAGTATGCAAGATTCTAAGAGAGAATTCTTGCCAATGTCACATGGCGTTAAACTCAGTAAGTCTCAAAGTCCTACCACAAGGGAGGATACAGAACGCATGAGTAAGATTCCTTACGCTTCCGCAATTGGATCTATCATGTACGCCATGTTATGCACTCGCCCAGATGTCTCGTATGCATTAAGAATGAGTAGCAGATTCCAGTCAAATCCTGGTGAACCGCATTGGACTGCAGTAAAAAACATTCTCAAGTACTTAAGCAGGACTAAAGAGATGTTTTTGATCTACGGAGGTCAGGAAGGAGAGCTTGTTGTTAATGGTTACACGGATGCTAGCTTTCGGGATCGATGTAGATGATTTTAGATCGCAACTGGATTTGTGTTTTGTTTGAATGGAGGTGCTCGTGAGTCGGAAAAGTTCAAAGCAAGATACCATGGCCGATTCTACTACGGAGGTTGAATATGTGGTCGCTTCGATGCAGCTAAAGAGGCGATTTGGATCGGAAAGTTCATCACGGAACTAGGTGTAATTCCTAGCATTGTGAACCCGAGTGGACCTATATTGTGATAATACAGGAGCCATTGCACAAGCTAAGGAACCTAGATCTCATCAACGATCCAAACATATTCTCAGGCATTTCCATCTCATTCGAGAAATTATTGAGCGTGGACATGTTAAAATTTGCAAAGTAGACACCAATGACAATGTCGCAGATCCATTGACAAAACCACTCCCACAACTTAAGCATGAGAGTCATACTAGGTCAATGGGTTTGAGAGTCATGTCAAATTGGTGGTAGGGCAAGTGGGAGATTGTTAGTATATGCCCTAAGACCAATTGACTCACATTTATGATTTATGAAGCATGTATTTTTTGAATTGTATTTTATGCTCTTGGTCATCAAGTATGTGACTTGATAGTAAAACCCTTATAGCTAATAAAATACTATTCTTATTTGTCCCTAGTTTATTACATCTTGTAAACTAGTGTGAAGTCGATTGATGGTCAAGTTTTACTGATCATGAATATGAGATATAAAATCAATTCATAAATACATATTGAGAATATTGTATTGGACATGACCCAAAGTGAAGAAGAAATATTGCATGGGTTTAAGTTATAAGTATTTCTTCTCAGTTTTATATTTAGTGTCCTTTGACCTAATGTTTCTTGCATAGGGGAGAAAATATGTTTTGACATAGTCAAACATCACTTTTAATTAGGTGATCATTATGACTATTGGTTGGCTTATTTTCTCGTCATGGCTTGAATATTGGAGATAGTGAAAGGGATTTGTCCCTCTCTTTTTAGAGAGAGATATTCATGGGCCCCTTGATAAGGAAGACTGGAAAATATGCATAGCCATGCTCA
Source organism: Catharanthus roseus (assembly GCA_028651295.1). Classification (NCBI taxonomy): domain Eukaryota; kingdom Viridiplantae; phylum Streptophyta; class Magnoliopsida; order Gentianales; family Apocynaceae; genus Catharanthus; species Catharanthus roseus. Next base: position 22,407,216 of record JAPQWS010000153.1, on the reverse strand, counting down.
AATAAGTATTAATAAGGTGTTATTAATATTATTTGTTGGAACAGTCTGCCTGGTGATCAAGTAAATGGTTAATTAAGTTTTATAAGGATGACTTGATTCATGCCTTATACTTAATTAGGATATCGTGTGACAAAAGGACTAAATATTAAATCTGATGCTAGGTTATTATTACATTTACTTAACTTGGGTAAGCATAATGTCTTGCTAGAGGCCGCTTATGTTTTGTGAATAAATGTGTAGGACATTTTTCACTCACTGCCAACGTTAAGTGAACCTACAGGGTCACACGCATAGACGATCTTGTGAGCATAATGTCCACGTTCAATGAATCTAGATTGTGTCCAGATTCGTTGAACGTATACAAAAGGGGAATTAGATTCCATATTGTATTTTCTGGTAAGTTAATAAGTAATTAATTTTATTTAATCGAATAAATGAAAAAAATTAATTACTTAATATTACTCATCCAACCGTTGGATGATTATAGGAATAGACGGACGAGATTAAACTGTCATTAGATGACAGTTAGAGTTTTGATATTGACAGCTATAAAAGGTTATGTTAACCTTTTCTTGGTGGCCGTCCTTTATCTAATTAAAGAAAAAACAAAACCCTAACCCCTAGAACGGCGATATAGTATCTAACCTCCTCTCTCTGAAATACAACCGATTATCAGGTAGTCAGGATCAACACAGAAGGGGCTAGCATCCCGATTGCTTGCAGAGGAGTTCGTCGCGTGGATACCAGTAGAGGGCGAAGCGTACAAAGCAGCGCTTCCACAACGAACAATAAAAACACAGAGGTAATTTCTATCCAATCAGTTTTTCTAGTATGTGCGGATCCTGTTGGTGGATTTCCGTAGTTTTATTTTACTTTGTTTTTGCCTACGGATTCCAACAGTAATAACCCCAGTTAAAGCAATATATAAATTTCTTTTTTTTTCTTTAAAGTATTGTAATATTCTAGGGTTTATATTTTGATATTTCTTCTTTGAATTTCTTCTAGGTACTTTTTATATAAATTCTTTAAGTTAAATAGATTATAAATTATTATAGTAAAATTTACAAGTGACGAAAACATAAAATACTTAAAATTACTTCGTCGTACTTTTTTATAAAACTTTTTACTTAAAACGGTTATAATTATTATTATCATAAAATATACATCAAAGTGGCCACAATTTTTTTAATCTTATTTTGGCCAGAACGCACACATTGTGTGCATTATCATTAAGGATAACGCACACTGTGTGTTATTACTTAACCAGAAATTTGTACCGTAATTATCCAATGGGGAAGATAATGCACATAGTGTGTGCGTTATTCTTAATGATAACACATCTAGTGTATGCATTATCTGCCACATCATTTGTTTAATTTTTTTTTTTGTTGGAAAACTAATAATTTTTTTTTTTTGCAAAACTTATAACTATAATTTTTTTAAAAAAAGATAGTATTCTTTTATTTATGTTATTTGATGTATATTTTATGATAATAATTATAACCGTTTTAAAAGGAAAATTTTATTGAAAAAAGTACGAAGAAGTAATTTAAAGTATTTTAAATTTTTGTTACTTGTAAATTTTACTATAATAATTTATAATCGATTTAAGTAAAAGATTTATAAATAAGTACTTAGAAGAAATTTAAAGAAGAAATATCATTAATAGAAACCCTAAAATATTACAACACTTTGAAAAAAAGAAACTTATACATTGTTTGAACTGGAGTTATTATAATTTTTTCTATTATGCTCAGGCATTCGACATCTGCTACATCTTGGGGAAGAATTTGGATTTCGATAATCTACTTCCACTGGGAACCTTGTACCCTGTTTTCTACCCCATTGATTGTTCATACATGGAGGATAGAATGTTAAATTGTAAGGAGCATCTCTCCAAAAGTCCTCATGCCCAACTGGATAAAAATTGGATTGGTATGTTCGTCTGTAAGTTTTCCGCGAATATATGTCCGGTATATAAGTATCGGTCTTGTACCATTATCTTTATAGACTACAAGAGCATGAGAACAAGACAATGTATATTCTTGCCATTTGCCACAATTGCACGATTTTTCATTTATGTTTAAAGTGTAAATGTTGTTGCTGCACTATCAAGGCATACCGGAGATTTAACCACGTAAATACCTTCTCGTGGGTTATACATTGTAACTATGTGGTCTCTTAATTTCAATTCAATCCGAAGAAAATTGTCAAAAACTCTTGTTGGAAATGGATGCACATAGTTTTGGGCCTCTTGACGGTATTGGTTGAAATACTTAACAAGTTTGTTGAATATTAATTCAACTAGGGCTTTTAAATTTAAGACCCTAGCTTTTATCAAGACGCTGTTAAGTACTTTTGAAATTTTGATTTTTTTTGGTTATTACTCCGTGCCTGTGCCCACTATCATACAAGTGTGTTCATTTATCCAGGTCTATCTTGGCTAAAGAAATGTAAGCTTCAGCATTTCTTTTTGGAATTTCACTCATCACACGTTCAAATTTTCATTGCTTGACTTCTGTTTCGGCCTACCATATTAAATTTTTTAATTCGCTGTTCTTAGGTGAAATTTCCCCCAATGTGGCGTAGACAAAAACTATGAATCGTAAATGGAGGTTGCCACAAAGCTTGATTTTGCGTAGCAGATAATATCCCTTTGTGGCAATCGGAGTTGACAACATGTTGCCGTAGAAATTTGAGGAACCAATTCCAACTTTTGGACGACTCTTTATCAACGATTGCAAATGCAAGGGGAAACAAATGGTTATTCGCATCCCATATGCTTGCAATTAATAGCACGCCCTTATATGGTCTCTGAATATGCCATCCACAGAAATCATTGGCTGACAATTTTGAAATCCATTTATACAAGGCTTGAAACACCAAAAAAGAAATTTGAAAACATAGTCTGAGAGAATGCTCGTTCTGTGATGCAAGAACGCATACATGGTTCCCGAGTTTGAATCTTTTATTGTAAGTGTCGATGGCATCAAAATCCTCCAACAAACAGATGTACCATATGTGAATAAAGATGCCCAACATATCAGGGAGGATATGACCTTCAAGAAGTAAGAAAATAAAACCCCGGGCACGCATGATAAGGTCATCATCAGTCTTTGATCCGGTAAACACTCTCAAGATCCTAGCCTCTAAAGATTCCTTCTTAACCTTATATCCAAAAAAAGTGAGTAAGACATAACCGAATAACGGTAAATCTCTCAATCATATAAATCCAATACTGCTTATGATATACACTCCAACTAGGACCTGTAACAGGAAACCCCTCTATCCATAAACCCCATAAGATACGCACATCTGGTAAAATGATTGTCTCCTCACCACAAGTCATGTGGAATGTGTGGGTCTCAGGCCTCCATCGCTCAACTAAAGCAGTATTAAGTGCGTGGTCGAGACTTATGTAACCACATTTAGAAACTCCCCCTAACCCCGTCCTATAATAATATCAATCAATCTACAGGGAGCCGTACTGTAAGCGTGAAATAGATTACGACTGAAACGTCTCCACTGAAGATCAGTAATATATGTCTCATGATCCCCACTCCATATTCACCCAGACCTATGCTCATGCTGCCTCGTCAATACATCAGGGACTATGGGACTCGGATGCACATATGCTGGGACTTCCTCCATCTACATTATATCCCAAGGTTTTAGGTATAGTATTATACACTTTCTAAATTTAAATCATTACATGTTTAGAATTTAAAATAAAATATATAAAGTAAAGTACTATTACACACTTTTTAAGCTTTATAGTTTAGGGATGTAGGGTTTAGGTTATAGGGTTTCAATGTTATGATTTTAGGGTTTAGGGTTTCAATGTTAGGGTTTAGAGTTATACACTTTCTAAATTTAAATCTCTAAGGGTTTAGAATTTAAAGTAAAGTATATGAAGTGAAGTACTATTACACACTTTCTAAGGTTTATGGTTTAGGGATTTAGAGTTTAGGTTATAGGGTTTCAATGTTATGATTTTAGGATTTTAGGGTTTCAATGTTAGGGTTTTAGGGTCTAGGATTATACACTTTCTAAATTTAAATCTTTACGGGTTTAGAATTTAAAGTAAAATATTTAAAGTAAAGTATTATTGCACACTTTCTAAGGTTTATGGTTTAGGGATTTAGGGTTTAGGTTATAGGTTTTCAGTGTTATGAGTTTAGGGTTGTAGGGTTTCAATGTTAGGGTTTTAGGATAAGGGTTATCCACTTTCTAAATTTAAATCCTTACGGGTTTAGAACTTAAAGTACAGTATTATTACACACTTTCTAAGGTTTATGGTTTAGGGTTTTAGGGTTTCAATGTTAGGGTTTTAGGATTTTAAGGTTAGGGTTTAGTGTTTACTGATTCAAGGTTAGGGTTTAGGGTATACAGTTTAGCATTGCAATGTTAGGGTTTTAGGTATAGTACTATACACTTTCTAAATTTAAGTCTTTATGGGTTTAGAATTTAAAGTAAAATGTTTGAAGTGAAGTATTATTAAACACTTTCTAAAGTTTATGGTTTAGGGTTTCAACGTCAGGGTTTAGAGTTTAGGTTTCAATGTTAGGGTTTTAGAGAAGATTGTATTCTTTTTTTTTATCAACAAAATAATCGAAACTAAACAGTTTTCTTGAAATATACATTTATATAAAATTAATAGCACAATATACATGCTAACAAATTATTACAAAAAATAAACAATCACGGTTTATGACAAAAATAAAATAAATTATATAACTTAATAGCAAAATTCTGAGCAAAATTAAGGATCGCCCATTCATCAAATCATATTTCCAATAGAAAACACAACTAGTTTAATAAAATGATCAAATATGGACAAATCTATCAATAGCAACAAGCTTGAACATAATCATAAAACCCACATATAGAAAAATAAATTACAAAAAATTGAGAAATAACTCAAATAAAATTCATAAAAAATATTCAAAATTAACAATAAATAACAATGTTCATATAAACAATATTATAAATAAACACATAGTGCAAAAAAATTAAAAACAATTATAGACAATAAGAAATTTACTAAAAGTTGGAATAAATTGAAATTAAAGTTATTCAGTGGAGCTTTTTCTACCGTTCGCCACTCCAAAACCCATCAACCTTCGTACTCCACGGGTTCGTAACTCTAACAGGCACTGTGAAGACCTCGTACAGAAGTAGAGAAGGAAGGAAAGAAGGAAGGAGAAGAGGAAAAGAAGAATAGAAGGAAGGAAGGAAGGAAGGAAGGAGAAGAGGAAGAGAAGAAGAGAAGGAAAGCAAGAAGTAGAAGAACGAGGGAGAAGGAAATGTTGCAGTAGTTGGAAGGAGAAGAGAATAGAAGAGAAGAAAAAAATGTTGCAGTGACGGCCATGGTTTTGGGCAATTTTGTGATGTTGATAACGTACACCAGCATGTACGTTATTAGTAAGAATAACGTATTCTTTGTGTGCGTTATTCTTACTGATAACTCACACGACATGTGCGTTATTAACTACCTAAGCACTTGCCCTGCCACGTCCGCTGCCACATCATTGATCTTGCATAATCTTGTGATTTAATTAGTGATTAGCAATTACGCACATGACATGTGTGTTATCATTAAGGATAATGCATATACAGTATATGTTATAGCCTCATTAGAAACAAAAAAATTGTGACAACTTTAATAATTTTTTTTTAAAAACTAAACAAATATAAAAAAAAAAAACCTACATTAATGGAACATTGTTAGCGTCTAATTAATTATCAAAATTCTAGTTTTGTCGATAAAAGACGTTCCTCTAAGCTACCAAAAGATTCTTTCACCGTGGTGCCCATTTCCCTTCCCACCACCTTTTCTACAACAACAATAAAACTTAGACAAATAATACAACAAAAAATCTATCATCAAAGCGCCTCTCATGGGATGACATGACCTTGTTTTATAAGCAAAAAGACAACTTACCCAAAAAAGTAAAAAGATAAAGTAGAAGAAATGTTTCTGTCATGCTTGGTGGGATTTAATGATTTCAGCATGTAAACTCTAATAAAAGAGAGTATAATTCTATTGAAAAGAGAGTAAATCCTTCCCTTCGAACTTCTAATCTTTTAGCTAAATTTTTAATGAGGCCTAACTCGAACAAGATCTCGTCACAAATTTTGACATAGACTATGTGTATTAAGTATATATGGACTTACCATTGCGAACGCTAGTTAATTGTAAGAAGAAACCAATTTTTTTTTTTTTAATAAATATTGGAAGATAGGGTATAATTCAGATTCAAAGACTGTATAGTGAAAATAGGTATGACAATTAGGGCAGGGACCTTAACCTCCGACCCCATCCCTACCTGCGAACCTCATCGTCATTCTCAATCCATTCTTGTACTTAGTATGAAAATCGTTCTTATCCCCAATCCAATCTTTCTTAATAGTCTCCATCCCTAACTCATTCCTGCACTTAGGGATGAAATCGAATACCATCCCCATCCAAATCCACTAGAAATTGGGAACCCAAGTGGGAATTTTTTATTTTTTTTAAGGGACCAAGCAAGAAATTAGATGTATTATTTTCAATAACTTTATTAAAACAAAAATAATAATATGCATGACACAAAATCAAATGAATTAAAACTTAAAAAAATAATGTAAATAATAATCCTTTAAAAATAAAAAAGTCTTAACCATGTTAAAAGTATAAAAAATTATATAAAATAATATAAATGGGTGGGGATGGAGTGGGTGGGGAGGGAGAGATTATGATCTCCACCTCGAACCCATTTCTAAATTTAGGTACAAAATCCATCTCCATCTCCTTTGGATTTTCAGTCAAACTGAAGTCAAATAAGTATATAAGTTGGGAGCGAATAAATACTCAATTACACCTGCTTTATTGATATCTTTAAATAAAAAGTTTTTTTTTTGTCACTTGACCTACTAACTTTTCATAATAACAAATCAAATCTAATAAGCCTTTTTTTTTAAAAAAAAAAAATCTAATTTAAGCAATTGGATAGCAACAAAAGTTGGCTTACTTCCTAACCTCTTCTATACTCCCACCGACATACAAAATTACAATGCCCCAGCTTTTGATCTGCTCAATCTTGTCTATGCATGGACGTCGATCGATCGTCATACATGAATCAAGTAGAAGACTACAACTCCAACTCCATCTTCTATTGCTGCTTTTGCTTTTCTTTTAATTTTTTTCAGCTGATGATGATCATGTTTGATGCGAATAGCCCATCAGACCTTTCATTTTGGACTCAATTTAATTAGCTTGTTGACATTGAAATCATCAAAAATTAAATATGAATTTAAAAATTTGTAAAACAATTGAACGCTCAGTTGAATTCAAAGGGCATCTATAAATCTTTACAATAAACTGAATTTTAAAGAAATATTTCGAATGGGATATTTTAAAAATAATTAAGTTGGTAAAAGTGTTTTCAAACTAAATATTAAATTGGATTCTTCACTTTCAAGAATATAAAAGCCTTTTTCTATCCTAATACAAATAAATAAATTCGACTATCAAGTTGAAGGAATCAAAACACTCAAAGACACGAATTACTGAAGAAGCCAGATAATTTAAGCTATCAAGCAAACTCAATTGAGAACCAATTAACATTGACTTGATATTGTCTTATTATGAGTGTAAAACATGTAAATTATCAATTACTCATAAACTTTAACAATTGACTTGGTCCTACTCACAGCAAATCCACCTTCTAGCAGAAAACTGTTTAACAATTTACTAGAAAGCTAACCTTGCAGCAGAAGACTGTTTAGGTAGTTTATTTTGCTTCTATATCAACCCTTACTCACAATCAAGCTTGTGAAAGGAGTAAGAAAGCATATGTACAACTATTCTTGATTCAACTAGCTAGAATAAAAATAGATGAATATAGTTATAAACAAGAAAGAAGTAAGTATTTGATTGAAAAGGAAATAACTTTTACAAATCTTCAAAATAGAATGACACTAATGAATTCTTTGTTCCTTAAACACTCCAAGCCTTCAATGAGGTCTAGCATCCTCTATTTTATAGAGGATAGAAAAGGTAAGGGAGCATCATAATCAGTTGAACAAAATCAAATCTATACAAATTTAATAAAATAATAAGATCCTATCCTAACTAAGTCAATCAATAAAATCTGCCAACTTCAAATTGCTGATAGCACATGCCCACGCGTTATCTATCTTTTAAGTCTTTTTCATAAATTCTAACAATTTGTTAATAACTTTCCTTCTTTTTCTATAAAGATGACTTTCTTTGCACAAAATCTAAAAAACCAACTAATTTAAACAATTATACCAAAATAAACATGTGAAAATTAACTAACTTACTAGACTAAATATATCATATCAAATTCCCCAACACTTAGATAATGCTTATCCTCAAGCATTCAAAAGTTTAAATTATCAAATCTTCCATTGTCATCATTTTTTCCATCTAACCCTTTCGTTCAAGTTTCAAACTACTATGCCTTATAGATGTAAATTAAACACAAGCAGGAAGAAACAATGTGTAGAGTAAATCTTTATAAAGTAGACATATAAAAATTACCTCAACAAGCTTTTTGAAGTCCAAATGTAATGGGACTCCATTTCACAAACGTGTACGCTCAAATAGTGTTTAATGCATCAAAACTCTCAGATAGTGTCCGGCTCGTTTGACAGTGCTATAGAAAACTAACCATGAATCCTTCTTCACCCAATACTCCAATCGCTTTCTTCTTCTTCTTCTTTCCTTTTATTTTCAGTATTTTTTCCTTTTGTTTTCTTTTTTTTTCTTCTTTTGAGAAAGAAATATATAAGAACTTAAAACTTGCAACACTTTTTCAACTTTTTCAACCATTTCTTCAAGATAGCTCAAACACATGAATTCAAGTCCTTATCTGATCAGGAGATTATTAGTATAGGAAAAATAGAAATATAAGAGGTACTCATGTTCTTAATTTCTTAAATTTGAGATGGTTAATAATCAAATAAAAGAGCTCAAGGCTGAAAGGGGCTTACTAAGGGGAAAAATTAAGGTAGTCTATTCAAAAGGTTGTCTTTACAATGAAGTTTGGCCTAAATGCCCTTTTCTTCTTAAAGCATCAAAGTCAAATAATGTGATCTCAACATATATAACAAAGCAAGTTATAGAAACATCAAACTATACTTGACAATCACACTATAAAAGAAAAGAAATGAGAAATATAATGAATGTTCTTATGCTTAGAAGCTCACCATGATGGTTCTCAAGTCCCGTACATTTGTCATTCAAATCAATAGTAAAAAATAATTCATGATTGCTGAAATATAAAGATTAATCAACGATTCATGCCAACACCCTAATTTGGCTTAATTTAATTCTATAATTCATGATAGACAAATCATCAAACAAGTGAGTAACTTTAGAACCAAGAATTTTGAGAAAATCCAATAATAAAAACTCAAGTATACTTGAAAAACCATTAAAATCCAAGGAAAAAATTTTTCAAGAAAAATCCAAAAATTCCAAACAATCCCCCACACTAAAGTTTATTTTGTCCTCAATGTAAAAACTATACTCAACAATAAAATGTAAATAAAAGGAAACTTCTCCGTAAAAGTTGAGTATGATCAAGACACATTCACATGTGTGGTGGTGATGGTGGTATGTCTATCATCTGAAGAGGATGTTAAGTATTCATCTTTGCAATTCTTGTCCTCATTACTCTTAACTTGAATACTTTCAGCTACAAACTTTCAAGAAGCTCTCTCTAAATAAGATATGGGCACGTCTCTTTCCATGATCGCTTCACCGTTTTCCTTAGTGACATGTACCTATATACTATGTAAGTCCCTAAAGTGTCTAAGAGGGGAGAGGGGGGAGGGGGGAGGGAGGGGGTGAATTGGACTAAACAAAATTTAAAAACTGTGATTGTACATTATACATTTTTGTTTCGATTATCTTAAATAACTAGCTCACTATTTCAACAGCTTTCAGATTACCAGTTTTATTCTTCTTGAATGCCAGCTTGACTTCAGAAGATTGATTTAGATTAGTTTGAGAAGTACAGAAAACAAACAAATTTGCAGAAATGTAAAAGACAAAAACTAAAGAACATAAACAAATTTAAGTGGTTCGACTAATTGCCTACATCCACTTTCTTCAAGATTACTCTTTCTTGAAGATTCAACTAGAAACAACGAATCTCGATCAGGATGAAATTAAGCCCTTACAAACACTAGATTTTTTTTTTTAGTCTAGTAACTAAATGTTTTTTGTCCTAAGGAAAACCCAACTGCAAGTTTTAACATGGACCTTGCAACCCAACATCAAGTTTTGTTAAGGAACTTGATAAACCAAAAAGAAAAGAAAGAAGAATGTAGAAGGTCACCTTTGAACATTAAAGAACAACTCTACTTCAAACTTTCAGAAATCTTTTCTCTCTTTATTCTTTATTAGGTGTACTCTCCTTGAGGGTCTTGAAGAATGCATGAGAATTTAGAAAATAATACACAACTCTCCTCAAATTTTTCTTGCTTTATATACTTGTCAGTTTCATACATTTCTGTCACTACTTGTTCTTTATGCTGCTGCAACCCCTTTTCATATCCCATTTTCTCTCTTTTCTTTTCACCAACAAACAATTGCCTTTTTAGCAGATTTCCTGAAATGGTATTAAAATAAATACAAAGAAATGAATCATATAAAATTGCTTTATCTTTATTAAACATTTCAGAATACTTTCTTTGATCCAGTCCACTAATTTTCTTCCATCTAGCATCTTAACAACTGTAAAGGATACCAACTTGTCCCCTAAATATCTAGCTAAGCATTTGTACTTTGATTCAGTACACAATAGCTCTTCTCTCATTAAGTAGCTCCGCAGATCAAAACAATTGTTAGCTTAAGAAATAAGTAAAGCTAACTTTTGTTATTAATCAAAGCTAATCATGCTAATGATTTCTTGAGCCAACATTCTCCCCCTCTCTTTTTTTGATGAGTGACAAAACCCCTATTTAATAAAACTCCCCCTGAGCAAAAAACATAAAATAAAAAGCAGAAAAATGATAAAGCTCCACCTAAGCACAAGGCAGTAAGAAAAAAAATCTCTCCTTTATCAAGTGATCATCTAACAAATGTCCATATATTATAACCATAAGGCAAATCACTTAAGAAATCAAAAGTTCTAAGAAATGGAGACAGAAATACAAAATCAAGGACATAGATTAAAGAGAAGGATCAATCAAGAAAGGAAGATCAACAGGTAAGTTCATCCAAAGAGAAAGATTGAACCACACAGAACAAAGGAATTCAACAAGATAAGTCCATCCAAGAAAGGAATTGATGTTCCACCCATATAGAATATGAGCAAAATATAGTAATTCTTCTCTCCCCTTGTGTCACACATTAAAGAGAGATAAGAAGAATAGAATAAAACATAAATCCTACTTAAACAAACACAAAAATAATTGTTCTGAAAATATTGCACCCAACATCAATTTAAAGAGAACGTCTTCGATCAACAAAAAAACAAGGAAATATATGTAGCAGATGTTAAGCTATATTTGAGACAGTATGACTACTACTTGCACCACCAGACTTGGGCTTGACACCACATTCTTGCGCAGAAGAAGGCATGTACTCAAGGATGAAAAACTAAGAGGATGAAGGAGGTGGTTGACCATAAAAAGAGAAAAGTGTAGAAAGAGTGTTCATATATTGATCAAACATCAAAGTAGTTATAGAGTTAGGATTTCAACCAAATAGATTGTTATCCTTAGATGCTTCTTTTTCTTCAAGTTTTTCATGATCAGTTGATTCTGAAGGCTTTGCTTTGCTGACTGGGTCCTCCTGTTTCCAACAATTTCTTTGAGTGTTTCACCAAAACAATAGAAAGACTGTCCTAGATCATCAACCCTCTCTATAATTCCCTCATACATGTCCAAAATTTCTTTTAACTGATCTTCCTTTCCTTCCATGCTCATTGTCTTTTCTCCTCAGGAATTTTTTCTTTCTTCTTCTCACACCTTTTATTCATCTCACTTTCTTTAGATTCACTTTCTTCTTCTTTTTTTCTGTTTCTTTACTCTCATTTTCCTTTTCAATTTCATATGTTTTCTCCTCTTCTTCTACTGTATCTGTCCTCTCACTCTCAGTTTCTTCAAACCTCTCCTCACTCACTTCTTGTCTTTCTGCATTTTTAACTTTTTCTTTCCCTTCTCAATTTTTTCTTCGTTCTCTTAATTAATTTCTTTCTTTACTTCTTTTCCCATTATTGTTCTACTCACAAAATTTTCATTAATCACTCCTTTTTCATAACATTTGTATAAATGTCCTGACTTAATTCAATCCCCAGAAACCTAAACAGTTCAGTCAAGACCATCGCATAAGGCAAAGCCTTATTCTCCCCCTTTTAACCTCTTTCATATTTTCCACCAGTAAGAAATAGAGATTCAAATCTCTCTACTTTTGTATATGCCAAATCATGCATAATTCAGCTGCATTCACATACTGATAACTACCATTCTTAGGGGAAATATAGCTTGTAATAAGCTTATTGAGAACTCGACTGTACAGTTTCATTTGAGAAGAAATAACTTTCACATTCTCTTTCACCTTTGAGTTTTCTAGAACCTCTCTCTGCTCACTCATTATACCCTTTAACACTCGACAAATCACTCTTTTTTTGGGAAAGTTTTGCACAAGAGTTTGGAATCCTATAAGCCTCTGCCAAAGATTCCAAGGTTATCAGATATTGACATCTTTTTAATTCAACAGCAAAGGATTCTTCATCTGCTTCTTCCAAGGTTGAATAGAAGTCTCTCACAAGATCACTGCATTCTACTTGTTTTATTCTTAAAAAAACCTAACCAACCCTGAGTATCGAACCCGCCGTTATAAGGATGATTTGGAGCTCCAAAATATTCTCAGTCAATAGCTCTTGATTTTATGATTCTATTTCCCAATCTTCCCTTTTCACTTATTCTAGCTTCTTTTGGAGTCATAAGAACCTCCTTTTTTATATCATCACCCTTTCTCTTTTGAGGAACAATTTTCTTAGGCCTGAGATGATGAAGGATTTTTGGGCTGTGAAGATTTTTTCTTTGAAACTTTGGGAGCCATAAGTGAACAACTAGATGACTCAGAAAGAAAAGATAGAGTGGTTCAAGCAGGAAAGAGGTAAAGATATAAAGAGTACTTGAACCTGGAATGCTCGTTCCCTCTTTATATTCTAGGATACTTATTTGTATCGGATTTGAGATTTGAAGAGATACAGAACGGCTCAATCACTTTTGAGAAGAGGAAATGTTACACGCTTTCCTAATGACATTTACCTTCTCAAGATACTGTCACCTTGAGAATCGGTACCGTCATACCTTTTCACATAAGTAATAAATTATGAAGGAAAACAAAAAGGCTTCAACTGTTGTTCCATGCATTTGTCCAATAAAAAACTCTCAGTCATTTAAACTCATGTATAATGCAATAACTTTCAGTTCAAATGAAATTTAGTTAGCTTGAAGTAGGACTCACGTGAAGTGCTCTATTCAGAATGTAATATGTTGTATTAATAGCTTCTGCCCAGAAGTACTTTGGAAGTGCTCTTTCAGCAATCATAGTTCAATCCATTTCTTGAAGTGTCTTGTTCTTCCTTTCCACCACTCCATTTTGTTGTGCTCAATTCCATTTTCTTCACAGTACACTTGAAACATTCGATTTTCAAATTCCTTCCCATGATCACTTCTGATGGCCTTAATACCATGTACTTTTGCGTTCTGATTTTTCTTGCAAAAGATCAAGAACTTTTCAAATGCTTCATCCTTATGTGCCAAAAAAAGTGTCCAAGTAAACCTTGAGTAATCATCAACAATCACAAAATAATAAGTCTTTCCTCCTAAGATTTGTGGTGAAACAACACCAAACAAATCAAAGTGTACCAACTCAAGTGGTTTTGCAGTTGTTACAACTCCTTTTGCTTTGAATGATGATCTTATTTGTCTTCCATCTTGACATGCTTCACAAATTCTATCTCTCTCAAATTTAATTTCTGGTAAACCATTCACTAATCCCCTTTTGATGAGGTTTTCTAAGATACTCATACTTGCATGTCTGAGTCTCTTATGCCACAACCAGCTCTCATTGACCACAGAAGCTAGGCAAATAGTATTAGCTCCATTCAGCTTGGTAGTTTCCAGAATATATACATTCCCAACTCTCTTTGCCTTCAAAACTATCTTGTCATCCTTCAATATATTGCACTCTCTTCTTCTGAAGTTTACATCCAATCTTTTATCACATAAGGGACTCACACTAATTTAACTCCTTTTACAAGTGAAACATTTTCAATTTTCAGATTTGTTCCAATGGTTCCTTTACCAACAATTTTTCCTTTGCTGTTATCTCTAAAACTCACTTCTCGACATTCCTTTTCCTCCAGCTTGATGTACAAATTTTTGTCACTTGTCATGTGTCTTGAGAATCCACTATCGATGTACCACCAATTTTCAGCTCCTTTGCTCCTAAAACACATCTCTGTAGATTCTTCTTTTCTTTCTTTATTTCTCTTGCTCTCATCAACATCCATTAAGCACACTAGACCATTTTTTGCTTCTTTCTCATTACCTTCACTTTCTTTGTCATTTTCATCCTCACTTGAGCTAATCTCTGAATCACTCTATGTTCCTGTCACCATTGCTCTGTCCTTCCTTTTTCTTTTCAGTTTTGGACAATATGTTCGAATATGTCTAGGCTCCTTGTATTCATAACAAACAATCTCATTAATTTCCTTCTTTTTTCCATATTCATTAGTTTGATTGTCCTTTTTATATTTTCTGAAAGTTTTCTAGAACCTTTTCATTTTTCTGGCAATCAAATTCATTTATTCCTTCAAATTTTTCTTCTCATCCTCTTCAACCTTGAAGGCAATACTCTTATTTTTCTCTTGAATGATATTCTTTCCTTTATCTATCTTTAACTCACGAGACAACAAAGAACCAATTAGATCATCATATAGAAATTTGGCAAGATCTTTAGTATCACCTAGAAAAGTGACTTTTGTTTCCCATTTCTCTGTTAATGATCTTAGGAATTTTTTCCCCATTTCTTCTTCATTAATATCTTTTCCAAGAGCTTGCAATCAATTCACAATATCAGTAAACTTGTTATTCAAATCAGTGATGGATTCATAAACATTTATTTAGAATAATTCATAATCTCTAAACAAGATATTGATTCTAGTTTCTTTCACTTGACTAGTTCCTTCATAAGTAACTTCAAGTTCATTCCAAACTTCTTTTGCCGATTTCCATACTGAAACCTTATTGTATTAATTCATATCAAGTGTACGATGAAGGAGATTCAGAGCTTTGGAATTGATAGGAAACTTCTTCCAATCATTGTCATCAAAGTCACTTTCATTCTTATCAACCTCAACATTATCTATCATTTTCTTTGGAATGAAAGGACTATTAATAATAACCTTCAACATTCTACATCAGTAGACTGAATGAAATATGAATAGTTGGTTCCATTAATAATGGAGGTCGAGATATTGACTGTCCCTCTATTAGGTTGGTTAAGCTAGCCATGGATCCTCTCTCGAGTTGTTAAACTCACGTTCTTGAGAGAGACTGCTTTGATATCAAATGTAAGTCCCTAAAGTGTCCAAGAGGGGGGGAGGGGTAAATTAGACTAAACAAAAATTTAAAAACCATGATTGTAAACTATAAATTTTTGTTTCGATTATCTTAAATAACTAGCTCACTATCTTGATGGCTTTCAGATTATCATTTTCATTCTTCTTGAATGCCATTTGCTTGACTTCAGAAGATTGATTCAGATTAGTTTGAGAAGTGTAGAAACAGACACAAATTTGCAGAAATGTAAAAGACAGAAACTAAAGAACACAAGCAAATTTATAGTGATTTGGCTAATTGCCTATATCCACTTTCTTCAAGATCACTCTCTCTTGAAGATTCCACTAGAAACAATCAATCTCAATCAGGGTGAGATGAATCCCTTACAAAGACTAGATATTTTTTAGTCTAGAAACTAAATGTTTCTTGTCCCAAAGAAAACTCAGCTGCAAATTTTGACATGGACTTGCAACCCAACAATAAGTTCTGTTATGGAACTTGATAAACCAAAAAGAAAATGAAGAAGAATGCAGAAGATCACGCTTTGAATATCAAGAAACAACTCTACTTCAAACTTTCAGAAATCTTTTCTCTCTTTCTTCTTTATCAGGTGCACTCTCCTTGAGGGTGTTGAACAATGCTTGAGAATTCAGAAAATAATGCACACCTCTCTTCAATTTTTTCTTGCTTTATATACTTGTTAGAATTCATGCATTTCTATCACTGCTCATTGCTTATGCTGCTATAACCCCTTTTTCATATCCTATTTTCTCTGTTTTTCTATTCACCAACAAACAGCTGCCTTTTTAGTAGATTTCCTGAAATGGTAATAAAACAAATACAAAGAAATGAATCATATAAATTGCTTTATCTTTATTAACCACTTTGGAATAATCTCTTTGATCCAGTCTACTAATTTTCTTCCACCTGGCATCTTAACAACTGTAAAGGATACGTACTGGTCCCCCAAATCTCCAACTAACATGTGTACTAACACAATAGCTCTTCTCTTATTAAGTAGCTCCACATATCAAAATAATTGTTTACTTAAGAAATAAGTAAAGCTAGCGTTTGTTTCTCATCAAAACGAATCTGGCTAATGATTCCTTGAGCCAACATACTAAATAAATAGTACTGCTACAACATGAAATAAAAAAAATTAGAATCAATATCAACGAATATACTAGATTTGAAAAAAAATAATAAGAAAGGAAAAGAAATAAAATATTAGGTTGTCTCCCAAAAGCGCCTTTCTTTATTTCTTCGACAAGACATTCTATGAGTCACACTTTATCGTAGATCATATCGATCCTTCTTCCACATCTTGAGCGGGGATATTGTAACATAAAGAACATCTCTTATAAAGCACCCTGTAGAATCTGCAAACTTCTCAATCATGTTGTCAATAAATTGAAGATGAAAGTTGATAAGTCTAACTTTCACCTCTTGTCCCAAAGAAAACTCACTGCAAGTTTTGACATGGACTTGCAACCCAACAACAAGTTCTCATTATGGAACTTGATAAACCAAAAAGAAAATGAAGAAGAATGCAGAAGATCACGCTTTGAATATCAAGAAACAACTCTACTTCAAACTTTCAGAAATCTTTTCTCTCTTTCTTCTTTATCAGGTGCACTCTCCTTGAGGGTGTTGAACAATGCTTGAGAATTCAGAAAATAATGCACACCTCTCTTCAATTTTTTCTTGCTTTATATACTTGTTAGAATTCATGCATTTCTATCACTGCTCATTGCTTATGCTGCTATAACCCCTTTTTCATATCCTATTTTCTCTGTTTTTTCTATTCACCAACAAACAAACTGCCTTTTTTAGTAGATTTCTGAAATGGTAATAAAACAAATACAAAGAAATGAATCATATAAATTGCTTTATCTTTATTAACTACTTTGGAATAATCTCTTTGATCCAGTCTACTAATTTTCTTCCACCTGGCATCTTAACAACTGTAAAGGATACGTACTGGTCCCCCAAATCTCCAACTAACATGTGTACTAACACAATAGCTCTTCTCTTATTAAGTAGCTCCACATATCAAAATAATTGTTTACTTAAGAAATAAGTAAAGCTAGCGTTTGTTTCTCATCAAAATGAATCTGGCTAATGATTCCTTGAGCCAACATACTAAATAAATAGTACTGCTACAACATGAAATAAAAAAAATTAGAATCAATATCAACGAATATACTAGATTTGAAAAAAAATAATAAGAAAGGAAAAGAAATAAAATATTAGGTTGTCTCCCAAAAGCGCCTTTCTTTATTTCTTCGGCAAGACATTCTATGAGTCACACTTTATCGTAGATCATATCGATCCTTCTTCCACATCTTGAGCAGGATATTGTAACATAAAGAACATCTCTTATAAAGCACCTGTAGAATCTGCAAACTTCTCAATCATGTTGTCAATAAATTGAAGATGAAAGTTGATAAGTCTAACTTTCACCTCTTGTCCCAAAGAAAACTTCAGCTGCAAGTTTTGACATGGACTTGCAACCCAACAACAAGTTCTCATTATGGAACTTGATAAACCAAAAAGAAAATGAAGAAGAATGCAGAAGATCACGCTTTGAATATCAAGAAACAACTCTACTTCAAACTTTCAGAAATCTTTTCTCTCTTTCTTCTTTATCAGGTGCACTCTCCTTGAGGGTGTTGAACAATGCTTGAGAATTCAGAAAATAATGCACACCTCTCTTCAATTTTTTCTTGCTTTATATACTTGTTAGAATTCATGCATTTCTATCACTGCTCATTGCTTATGCTGCTATAACCCCTTTTTCATATCCTATTTTCTCTGTTTTTCTATTCACCAACAAACAATCTGCCTTTTTTAGTAGATTTCTGAAATGGTAATAAAACAAATACAAAGAAATGAATCATATAAATTGCTTTATCTTTATTAACCACTTTGGAATAATCTCTTTGATCCAGTCTACTAATTTTCTTCCACCGGCATCTTAACAATCGTAAAGGATACGTACTCGGTCCCCCCAAATCTCCAACTAACATGTGTACTAACACAATAGCTCTTCTCTTATTAAGTAGCTCCACATATCAAAATAATTGTTTACTTAAGAAATAAGTAAAGCTAGCGTTTGTTTCTCATCAAAACGAATCTGGCTAATGATTCCTTGAGCCAACATACTAAATAAATAGTACTGCTACAACATGAAATAAAAAAAATTAGAATCAATATCAACGAATATACTAGATTTGAAAAAAAATAATAAGAAAGGAAAAGAAATAAAATATTAGGTTGTCTCCCAAAAGCGCCTTTCTTTATTTCTTCGGCAAGACATTCTATGAGTCACACTTTATCGTAGATCATATCGATCCTTCTTCCACATCTTGAGCAGGATATTGTAACATAAAGAACATCTCTTATAAAGCACCTGTAGAATCTGCAAACTTCTCAATCATGTTGTCAATAAATTGAAGATGAAAGTTGATAAGTCTAACTTTCACCTCTTGTCCCAAAGAAAACTCAGCTGCAAGTTTTGACATGGACTTGCAACCCAACAACAAGTTCTGTTATGGAACTTGATAAACCAAAAAGAAAATGAAGAAGAATGCAGAAGATCACGCTTTGAATATCAAGAAACAACTCTACTTCAAACTTTCAGAAATCTTTTCTCTCTTTCTTCTTTATCAGGTGCACTCTCCTTGAGGGTGTTGAACAATGCTTGAGAATTCAGAAAATAATGCACACCTCTCTTCAATTTTTTCTTGCTTTATATACTTGTTAGAATTCATGCATTTCTATCACTGCTCATTGCTTATGCTGCTATAACCCCTTTTTCATATCCTATTTTCTCTGTTTTTCTATTCACCAACAAACAGCTGCCTTTTTAGTAGATTTCCTGAAATGGTAATAAAACAAATACAAAGAAATGAATCATATAAATTGCTTTATCTTTATTAACTACTTTGGAATAATCTCTTTGATCCAGTCTACTAATTTTCTTCCACCTGGCATCTTAACAACTGTAAAGGATACGTCATCGGTCCCCCCAAATCTCCAACTAACATGTGTACTAACACAATAGCTCTTCTCTTATTAAGTAGCTCCACATATCAAAATAATTGTTTACTTAAGAAATAAGTAAAGCTAGCGTTTGTTTCTCATCAAAATGAATCTGGCTAATGATTCCTTGAGCCAACATACTAAATAAATAGTACTGCTACAACATGAAATAAAAAAAATTAGAATCAATATCAACGAATATACTAGATTTGAAAAAAAATAATAAGAAAGGAAAAGAAATAAAATATTAGGTTGTCTCCCAAAAGCGCCTTTCTTTATTTCTTCGGCAAGACATTCTATGAGTCACACTTTATCGTAGATCATATCGATCCTTCTTCCACATCTTGAGCAGGATATTGTAACATAAAGAACATCTCTTATAAAGCACCTGTAGAATCTGCAAACTTCTCAATCATGTTGTCAATAAATTGAAGATGAAAGTTGATAAGTCTAACTTTCACCTCTTGTCCCAAAGAAAACTCAGCTGCAAGTTTTGACATGGACTTGCAACCCAACAACAAGTTCTCATTATGGAACTTGATAAACCAAAAAAGAAAATGAAGAAGAATGCAGAAGATCACGCTTTGAATATCAAGAAACAACTCTACTTCAAACTTTCAGAAATCTTTTCTCTCTTTCTTCTTTATCAGGTGCACTCTCCTTGAGGGTGTTGAACAATGCTTGAGAATTCAGAAAATAATGCACACCTCTCTTCAATTTTTTCTTGCTTTATATACTTGTTAGAATTCATGCATTTCTATCACTGCTCATTGCTTATGCTGCTATAACCCCTTTTTTCATATCCTATTTTCTCTGTTTTTCTATTCACCAACAAACAGCTGCCTTTTTAGTAGATTTCCTGAAATGGTAATAAAACAAATACAAAGAAATGAATCATATAAATTGCTTTATCTTTATTAACCACTTTGGAATAATCTCTTTGATCCAGTCTACTAATTTTCTTCCACCTGGCATCTTAACAACTGTAAAGGATACGTACTGGTCCCCCAAATCTCCAACTAACATGTGTACTAACACAATAGCTCTTCTCTTATTAAGTAGCTCCACATATCAAAATAATTGTTTACTTAAGAAATAAGTAAAGCTAGCGTTTGTTTCTCATCAAAACGAATCTGGCTAATGATTCCTTGAGCCAACATACTAAATAAATAGTACTGCTACAACATGAAATAAAAAAAATTAGAATCAATATCAACGAATATACTAGATTTGAAAAAAAATAATAAGAAAGGAAAAGAAATAAAATATTAGGTTGTCTCCCAAAAGCGCCTTTCTTTATTTCTTCGGCAAGACATTCTATGAGTCACACTTTATCGTAGATCATATCGATCCTTCTTCCACATCTTGAGCAGGATATTGTAACATAAAGAACATCTCTTATAAAGCACCTGTAGAATCTGCAAACTTCTCAATCATGTTGTCAATAAATTGAAGATGAAAGTTGATAAGTCTAACTTTCACCTCTTGTCCCAAAGAAAACTCAGCTGCAAGTTTTGACATGGACTTGCAACCCAACAACAAGTTCTCATTATGGAACTTGATAAACCAAAAAAGAAAATGAAGAAGAATGCAGAAGATCACGCTTTGAATATCAAGAAACAACTCTACTTCAAACTTTCAGAAATCTTTTCTCTCTTTCTTCTTTATCAGGTGCACTCTCCTTGAGGGTGTTGAACAATGCTTGAGAATTCAGAAAATAATGCACACCTCTCTTCAATTTTTTCTTGCTTTATATACTTGTTAGAATTCATGCATTTCTATCACTGCTCATTGCTTATGCTGCTATAACCCCTTTTTCATATCCTATTTTCTCTGTTTTTCTATTCACCAACAAACAGCTGCCTTTTTAGTAGATTTCCTGAAATGGTAATAAAACAAATACAAAGAAATGAATCATATAAATTGCTTTATCTTTATTAACTACTTTGGAATAATCTCTTTGATCCAGTCTACTAATTTTCTTCCACCTGGCATCTTAACAACTGTAAAGGATACGTACTGGTCCCCCAAATCTCCAACTAACATGTGTACTAACACAATAGCTCTTCTCTTATTAAGTAGCTCCACATATCAAAATAATTGTTTACTTAAGAAATAAGTAAAGCTAGCGTTTGTTTCTCATCAAAACGAATCTGGCTAATGATTCCTTGAGCCAACATACTAAATAAATAGTACTGCTACAACATGAAATAAAAAAAATTAGAATCAATATCAACGAATATACTAGATTTGAAAAAAAATAATAAGAATGGAAAAGAAATAAAATATTAGGTTGTCTCCCAAAAGCGCCTTTCTTTATTTCTTCGGCAAGACATTCTATGAGTCACACTTTATCGTAGATCATATCGATCCTTCTTCCACATCTTGAGCAGGATATTGTAACATAAAGAACATCTCTTATAAAGCACCTGTAGAATCTGCAAACTTCTCAATCATGTTGTCAATAAATTGAAGATGAAAGTTGATAAGTCTAACTTTCACCCTTTTAAGTATTGTCATTTTATTAGTTTTTGTGCTTAATTATGTAAAAATAGAGTTTATTGATTCGTTTATTCTCTTATTGATTGTAAGTATCTTTGGATTGACGATATGTTGAAAGCAAGCCAAAACGAAGGACTTAGGAGCAAAAAAACGAAGAAAAATGGTAGAGACGTAGTAAGTACTAGTGCTTGGCCGTCCCAAAAGTTCTATAGTCTGGGGACTTTCCTCACCTTATTACAATGATAGGCACGCTTGCGTAAAAGTGGAATTTTGGCACGATTAGAAACCACACATCAAGTTTTTAGTGTTGTTACCGGGAATGATAACATTAGGAATGCCATTTATTTGCTGATTTAATTGTTTGTGCTTTTATTGCTTTTAATTGTGTTTATTTCTCCATTGGATTGTGGCTTTTGTTGGATCCTTTGTCTTTCTCTTTCCATCCTCTTAAACTCACTAATTTCGTGATTCCCCTTTGTAGGCTCTTTTGACTAGTTTATGCCACGATTGTCAAAGTAGTAAATTAGTTAAATTTGATCCGAAACTCGAGAGAACACTATGGAAAGCACGCCATGCTATTAATTTTGATACAATGGACAAAACGACATTGGTAATTTTAGATAATGCGAAGGAAGAGGAGGACCTACGGTATCGACCACCGTCACCACCAATGGTAGAATGTACGATGGCAAAGTATGCTAGGCCGACCATCACTGGGACGAGGTCGAGTATAATGAGACCGGCGGTGGACACCAATAATTTTGAAATCAAGCCAAACATCATACAAATGGTAAAAAACAATGTTCAGTTTAATGGGCTACAAGACGAAGATCCTAACGCACACATTGCCAATTTCTTGGAGGTGTGTGATACTTTAAAGATCAATGGAGCATCGGAGGATGCAATAAAACTTTGTCTATTCCTATTCTCTTTAAGGGACAAGGCAAAGTCTCGGCTCAAATTGTTAGTATATGCCCTAAGACCAATTGACTCACATTTATAATTTATGAAGCATGTATTTTGAATTCTATTTTATGCTCTTGGTCATCATGTGACTTGATAATAAAACCCTTATAGCTAATAAAATACTATTCTTATTTGTCCCTAGTTTTATTACATCTTGTATTATTAAACTAGTGTGAAGTTGATTGATGGTCAAGTTTTACTGATCATGAATATGATATATAAAATCAATTCATAAATACATATTGATAATATTGTATTGGACATGTCCCAAAGTGAAGAAGAAATATTGCATAGGTTTAAGCTATAAGTATTTCTTCTCAGTTTTATATTTGGTGTCCTTTGACCTAATGTTTCTAATGCTTCTTGCATGGAGATGTTTTGACATAGTCAAACGTCACTTTTAATTAGGTGATTATTATGACTGTTGGTTGGCTTATTTTCTTGTCATGGCTTGAATATTGGAGATAGTAAAAGGGATTTGTCCCTCTCTTTTTAGAGAGAGATATCCATGGGCCCCTTGATAAGGAAGACTGGAAAATATGCATGGCCATGCTCAAATAAGTATTAATAAGGTGTTATTAATATTATTTGTTGGAACAGTCTGCCTGGTGATCAAGTAAATGGTTAATTAAGTTTTATAAGGATGACTTGATCCATGCCTTATACTTAATTAGGATATCGTGTGAAAAAAGGACCAAATATTAAATATGATGATAGGTTATTATTACATTTACTTAACCTGGGTAAGCATAATGTCTTGCTAGAGGCCGCTTATGTTTTGTGAATAAATGTCTAGGACATTTTTCATTCACTGCCAACGTTAAGTGAACCTTCAGGGTCACACACATAGAAGATCTTGTGAGCATAATGTCCACGTTCAATGAATCTAGACTTCATTGAACGTATATAAAAGGGGAATCAGATTCCATATTGTATTTTCTGGTAAGTTAATAAATAACTAATTTTATTTAATCGAATAAATAAAATTAATTACTTAATATTACTCATCCAACCGTTGGATGATTATAGGAATAGACGGACGAGATTAAACTGTCATTAGATGACAGTTAGAGTTTTGATATTGACAGCTATAAAAGGTTATGTTAACCTTTTCTTGGTGGCCGTCCTTTATCTGATTAAAGAAAAAATAAAACCCTAACCCCTAGAACGGCGATATAGTATCTAGCCTCCTCTCTCCAAAATACGACCGATTACCTCAGGATCAGTTCTGAACAGTTTTCAGAACACAGAAGGGGCTAGCATCCCGATCGCTTGCAGAGGAGTTCGTCGCGTGGATACCAGTAGAGGGCGAAGCGCAAACAACAACGCCCCCATATCAAATAGTCAAAAACATTGAGGTAATTTCTATCCAATCGGTTTTTCTATTATGTACAGATCCTGTTGGTGGATTTCCGTAGTTTTATTTTATTTGTTTTTGCCTACGGTTTCCAACACAAATCATTACCACTGGGTTCCATCACAACTTGGGAGTCTTTGGCAGAAAAATTTCTTGGAAGGTACTTTTCCCCAGGCCGCACTGTAAAATTGAGGGAATGAAATCCTCTCATTCAAAAAGCCGATGGCAAAGTCTATACAACGCTTAAAAAAGGTGGAAGGAATTGTTAAGGAAGTGCCCTCATCATGATTTCAATTTGGGAATCCAATCAATGGTGTTAGCTTTGGAGCTAAGCAACTTATAGATGCTTGCATCAGCGGTTCTGCTGTTAGCAAGATGCCTCAACAAGTTTATGACTTGATCGAGAAAATCTCTTTAAACAGTTATACTAGGGGGAGAGGGGGAGGGGCCCAAGACTAAGGGCGAAGACGGCGGGAGTACACAGAATAGAGCGTAGATACGCTAACACATTTGGAGTTAAGTTTGGCCGCCATGATAGATAAAAAGTTTGAGAGATTAAACGTGAATCCACAACAAGCAATATTTTGTGAATTTTTCAATGGGGGCACCCAAATCATGAGTGCCCTAGTATGGTTGCTTCGGTGGTTTTTGGCTATAATTGGTCATTTTTTAAAAAAAATTTACTAAAGTGGCCAAAATTTTATTTTATTCTGGAACGGGCATAACACATAGAGATTGTGCGTTATTCTCCGTGATAACATACATTGATTGTGCGTTATCAGTAATCAGGAGTTAAATCTCCAAATTAATCTTCATTAAAGACGTGGAGATGATGTGGCAGTGGGGGTGCTTGAGCTGGACGATAACGCACAGGGATTGTGCATTATCATGGTCAATAATGTGCGACCTTGATGCGTTTTATAATAGATAACGCACAACTAGTGTGCATTATCAATGTGTCAAAATCGATTTACCCTAGCCGCCCTCCTTTTCTTCTCTTCTTCTTTTTTCTATATTCATTCCCACTGCTGCGGATTTTTTTCTCCCTCCCCGCTACTTCACCGTCGCCTCCTTCTGCTCTTTCTCTTCTTCTCCTTCCCTCCCTCCTCTTCTTCTTTTCTTCTTCTTCTCAGTCCTATTTTTTTCTTTCTTCCTCCATTCCTCGCACTGCTGTCACTATCGTTCTCTGCTGCTATTCCCCGCCGCTACTGTTCGTCGCCACTGCTGTCTTCCCCCACTGCAACTTATCGATTATCTCCTTGGTTTCTCCTCCTTCTCTTATTTCGGTAAATTTCTTATTCTCTATAATTATTTTAAAGTTTTTGTACACTATGTAATGTATTAATTTCTATTGTTGCTTATATGAAAATTGTTGTTAGTTGTGGTTTGTGAATAATTTTTATGAATTTTATTTGGATAAATTGAACAATTTTTGTAGTTTATTTTTCTAGTTAGGGTTCTTATGGTTATGTTAGGGTTGCTATTGGTAAATTTGTACATATTTGATTATGCTATTAATCTATTTTCTTCTATTGGAAATGTGATTTGTTGAAATGGGTAATTTGATATAGTTTATATATTTATTTTGTTTTTGTCATAAATCGTGATTGTTTATTTTTTGTAAAATATTGTTAGCATGTTTATATTGTTCCATTAATTTCATATAATCTTGTATTGTTAGCATTTATATAATTTTATGTTATTAGCATTTAAATTTATGAAGACTTTTATTTAAAAAAAGAAAAGAAAAACATAGACTAAACCCTAAAACCCTAATATTGAATTCCTAAATCGTAAAACCCTAAACTATAAAATATAGCATTTGTATGATTAAAACCCTAAAACCTTAAAATATAAAATATAGCATTTACATGATTAAAACTCTAAAACCCTAATATTCATAACCCCTGAAACCCTAAACCCTAAACTATAAAATATAGCAGTTATATGATTAAAACTCTAAAATCCTAAATCGTAAATCATAAACACTAAACTTGATATATTAAACACTAAACCCTAAAACTCTAAACTTTTTTAGACTAAACCATAAAAATCCAAACCATGAAAATTAGAAAGTGTGTAATAATAATTTACTTTAAATATTGTACTTGAAGTTCTAAACCTGTGAAGATTTAAACTTTGAAAGTCTATAACCCTAAATCGTAAAACTGTAACATTGAAAATCTAAAACCCTAACATTGAAACCCTAAATCATTAACCTTAGAAAGTGTGTAATAATACTTCACTATAACATTGGAATTCTTAAAGCCCTAAAATCCTAAACTATGAAACCGCAAACCCTAAAATAATTGAACCATAAAAAATAAACCTTAGAAAGTTTGGAATTATACTTTATTCAAAATTTTTTACTTTAAATTCTAAACCCGTGAACATTTAAATTTAGATATGTACTATCACCGAAAATGCCAAAACTCTCGAACTGTAACATTGAAACCCTAAAAGCCCTAAACCCTAGACGACTAGGGTGTGCCATAATACTTTACTGTAAATATTCTAATTTTAATTCTAAACCCTTATTGATAAATTTAGAAAGTGTATAACTCCAAACTGTAAATAATGTAGATGGAAAAAGTTCCAGCACATGTGCATCTAGGTCCAATAGTCCCTGATGTATTGACGAGGCAACATGAGCATAGGTTTGGGTTGATATGGAGTGGGGATCATGAGACGTCTATTACTGATCTTCAGTGTAGACGTTTTGGGAGAAATCTATTTCAGGCATACAATGGAGCTCCTTGTAGGTTGATTGATATTATTGATAGGATGGGGTTAGGGGGAGTTTTTAGATGTGGTTACATAGGTCTCGACCATACTCTTATTAATGCTTTAGTTGAGCAGGCCTGAGACCCACACATTCCACTTGACTTGTGGTGAGGTGACTATAACTTTACAGGATGTGTACATCTTATAGGGTTTACAGATAGAGGGGTTGCCTGTTACAGGTCCTAGTTAGAATATACAATCGAAGCAGTATTGGATTGAGGTGATCGAGAAACTTATTTGATTGCGGTTGTCCCTTACTCACTTTTCCGAATACAAGGTTAAGAAGGAACCTCTAGAGGCCTGGATCTAGAGAGAGTTTACCGAATTAGAGAGCAATGATGACCTAATCTTGTGTGCCCGTGGATTTATTTTCTTACTTATTGGAGGTCATATGCTCCCTGATTTCTCGGGCAACTTGATTCACGTCCGCTACATCAGTTTGTTGTAGGATTTTGAGACTATCGGCACTTACAATTGGGGTAGTTGTGTATTGTGGTTTTTATATAGGCATCTGTGCACGGCAGCTTTAGGGGTGCACGATAGATAGGGGGAGCCTTAGTCCTACTTCAGATTTGGGCTTGGTCGAGTAATCCTGTATTGCAGCCTCAACTACTCCAACATGTTTAGCTAGACCCTCTTGCTCTACTTGGTGCTATGTGGTGCACATCATTTAACTGCAGCCTGCTACCGATGCACGTCCTGCTTACGTATAGAGATCAGTTAGATTTTATGCCATCTGATCAGGTTTGGCTTTAAAATAATTTGGTTTATATACTTATTAAATTTTTTAAATGATTGTTATTGAAATATTTTAATTTGCTAAACAGTTTATATGGCTACCCTATCATGATTGTGGTTTGGTTCCATTTGATTTATGGCGAGTAGAGGTGCCATTCATGTTACGAGATTGTGGAGTATCACCATCCCTAACGTGTAATGCGACAATTTGCACGTGATCAGCCTATACCGGCTCCGTGTGACTCCGATTGATCTGCATCGAATACAACTAAGAGGAAATGGTCACACATATTGGACGACACAACATGCTAGCATGTGGATGTCTGGCATCAGTGGAGACAACATATTAGGGATGGCACTGTGTTGCCTGTTGAGGATTTATCATCACCTAGAGACGATTACATTAGATGGTATCGGGATATCATGCGAGTCTACATTGGCAATCCAGCAAATCGTGATCCTCGGAACATTGGATACCAGCCTGCTGGGGTCGACAAACGGATGATGGTAAAAAAGTTTTTATTTATTTTTTATGCATTTCATTTATTTATAATTGATAGCTAACTATTTTTTTAGAATTCCATGCTACAGGAGGTAGATGATATGGTTATAGGGGTGTTAGAGGAACCACTACTATCTCCAACACAGTTCACTAGTTTTGCAAAGAAAGTCCAGACCATCATTCGTAGGTGCATGGTTTCTATTGGTGGTACCTTAGGTTGCACTTCCTCTCAGGATGATATTCAGCAGACATTTCCAATGCAGTCATTGCATCATCGTCCTCGGGAGCCCGTACCAGAGCGTGGTGCTCATAGAGTTAAAAGGGGCGCTCGTAGATTGCCTGATGGCGGGGCACGTGGAGGGCGCGCTCCTGCCCCTCCTCATCCGGGCAGACGAGGACATGCAGACCCTAGATGTGGAGGAGAGAGAGGTGAGGGATCTAGAGGACATGGACGTTGAGATCTAGGGTCTTATGTTCATGGTGACCCGTTTGACAGCCTAGAGCTAGATTTCCCGACTTTTAGTTTGGGTTTAACGCTACCTGCACAGTCACATCCTAGTGGATCGGGCACATCATACAAGCCTCCCCTCAGAGTACAATGGGTTCTTTATTTCAGGCACCTCCCCCTCCGGGTACAGTGGATTCTTCATTTCTTGCACCTTCTCCTCCAGGCACAGCAGGTTCATCTACACCGCACATGCCTATATTTTATGCATCTTCATCCGATTTAGATGAACAAGATGATTAGCGGACGGATGATGTGACACTGGCACAACAGTTTGGGTTTGGGCATTTTGTTGGTAAGAAGACTACTAGATTCACGCCATCTGATTCGCCCTAAGGTTTTTGGGTTTTTAGGGTTTTTGGTTTTTTAGGGTTTTGTAAATTATTTCTTTAACTTTAGAACCCTTCATTTTATTTATTTAGGGTTTACTTCTGTAAGTTGTACCTTCATTTTATGTATTTAAATTATTTCTTTAACTTTAAGGTTTTCATTTTATGTATTTACAATTTTATTTATTTAACTTTAGAACCCTTCATTTTATGCATTTAGGGTTTATTTTTGTAAGTTAAACCATTTTATGTATTGAAATTCTTTCTTTAACTTTAGGGTTTTTATTTTGTGTAATTAGGGTTTCATTTCTTTAACTTTAGGGTTTTATTTTGTTAACTTGTAGCTTCAAATTTCTTCATATTATCAAGTTTAACCCTTCTTTATATTATGTTAATTTTTCAAACCGGGTGAATTTATTTCCGTCTTATCATGTCATCACATGGCAATGTCGGTAATAATTCAAGAGTAGGTTCCATCATTTTATGTTGTCATGTCAATTCAAGAGCTTTATTCAAAATAATTGAAAATGGCCAAATTTATTTCGTGTTGTCATGTCATCACATGGCCTTGTCTTATTTCCGACAAGCCATGTGGGTTAATGTGACAACTCGGAAATAATATAAAAAATTTTTGTCCTTTTCCCGACAAGCCCATGTTGGTTCTTCAGACATTGGAAATAATTTCAAAAATTTCCAACCTCTTCCCGGCAAGTCCATGTGGGTTCTTTGACTCGAAATCATTACAAAAGTTGAAGTATTGAAACAGACACATGTGATAAATGGACGGTCATAATTTATCCTTTTCTAAAAACCCTAAAACCCCTATATATACGACAGCATGAAACCCAATTATGAACATCACAACTTCGTACCATCTAATTTCCGTCCTATTCTATTTCTCAATTTCTTAAAGGGTTTCACATCTATATCCACTACAAACAATGAACATGGATGCAACTAACCAAGTTAGAATTGTATTATTTTGGGATTTGGAGATTGCAAGAGATGCGAAAGGTCCTTATTTCACTAGATTGGTAAGGAAAAGTTGGACCTTCAACCGAATGGTAACATATGCTAAACTTGTTAGAAAAATATTGAAACATCGAGAGATGGATCCCAATCTTTGGAGCGTTCGAATGACAATAAGGGTGCATTTTTTCTATGAAGAGTATCATATGTTTTATTTTACTTTTTACAACATGAACAACAATAACAAAATGCGTTATATTTGGACCATTAATCCCAACATAGCAAAAGAAGGGATTCACGTACTTGTTGAATTCATTCAATCCAACCACAGACAGTTTCAATTAGGCTTGACATAAATACCGTAAACATTTCGAAATATGTCACAACAATAATACATATGGTTTCTGATGAACCGTCTGTGTTGTAACAAACCATTGATGAAGATGATGATGAAAATGACCATTCTGATGCAGATTATGCCATATCTAGTGAATCTGACAATGACGAGGAGGAACAAGACATATACACTCTCGTATACCCTATCACTGAAAACACAGTGACTCAACGGCAGAGTAGCCAATGGTTCAGCAGGGCTAGGCATGATTACACAGTCTGGAGCAGTCCTAGATATGGGCTCAGGTGAGTAGATAAATGACCTTATCGAATCAGAAACTCTAAGATTGCTCGATTGGAACTATTCGATGACTGATATTCAGTTAGCCATGAGATTTGTTGACAAAGTCCAAACAATAAGTATGGTTCAGAAGCTGTCGATTCAAATGGGCCGAGAATATAGAGTTGTGAAAAGTAAAATTGATCAATGGACAACAAAATGTTACCATCACAGCGACTCTAATTACTGTTCATGATACATTCACATAAAAAGGAAAACAACTCACGGTCGATAGGAAATAACCAGATTCATCAAGGAACAAACATGCCTTCTACAAGTTCATCAAAACAAGCACCATAATATTTCTTCAAAATTTATTTCAAGATCAATATCGCACCTTGTTGCTAACGATCCAGAGATACCTATCTCAAACGTCATCTAATAAGTGCAAGTATTATTTCAAACGAGTTGTATGTACAAGAGGGCATGGTATGCTCGAAAATTTGCAATAGAGAGAGTTTTCAACAGCTGGGAGTAAACTTTTAATATTCTACCAAAATATCTACAGGCCATGCAAGATTCAAACCCGAGGACAGTCTACGAGTTCTTGCATCACAGAACGAGCAGTCCGCAACTATGTTTTCAAATTTCTTTTATGGTGTTTCTCGCCTTGTATAGACGGTTTTCAATATTGTCAGCCGGTGTTTCTGTGGATGGCGCTCATCTATGAGGACCATATAAGAGCGTACTGTTAATTGTAATTACATAGGATGCCAATAATCATTTGTTCCCACTTACATTTGCAATTGTTGATAAGGAGTCATCCGATAGTTGGAATTGGTTCCTCAAACTTCTACGGGAAGATGTTGTCAAGGATCGGCATATATGTCTTATTTCCGATCGCCACAAAGGGATTTTATTTGCTACACAAAATCAAGCTTTGTGGCAACATCCATTCGCAGTTCACAGTTTTGTTTACACCACATTCGAGCAAATTTCAACAAGACCTTCAAGAACATTGAATTAAAAAGCTTAATTTTACAGGCCGAAACAGAATCTAAGTAGTGGAAATTTGACCGTGTTATGCTTGAGATCCAAAAAAGAAATGTTGGTGCTTACATTTTTTTGGCAAAGATAGACCTGGACACTGTTGTATGATGGTTGGCACAGACAGAGAATGATGACAAATAACATTTTTGAAGCACTTAACATGTGTTGGAAAAAAGTTAGGATCTTATTTTTAAAAGCCCTAGTTAAATTAATATTCAAAAAACTTGTTAGGTACTTCAACCAACACCGTGAAGAGGCCAAAAACTGTGTCCATCCATTTCCGACCAGAGTTTTTTACAAGTTCTTGCAGATTAAATTAAAATCAAGAGACCACAAGGTTACAACTTACAATCCACGGGAAGGAATTTACATGGTCAAATCTCCGATCCGCGTTGATGGTACCAGTAACAACGTCTACACTTTAAGAATGAATAGTAAATCATGCAGTTGCAGTAGATGGCAAGCATATATATTGCCTTGTTCTAATACTCTTGCAGTCTGTAGAGAAAATGGTACGAAAGCAGATACTTATGTACCGGATATATATTCGCGAGAAACGTACAGAAGGACATAGCAATCAAATTTTTATCCGGTCGGGCATTAGGACTTTTGAAGAAATGGTCCTTATAATTTTACATTTCATCCTCCAAACATGAACAATGTACGGGGTAGAAAATAGGGCATAAGACTTTGTGGGGAAATGGATTATCGAAATCCAGATTCTCCCCCAAGATGTAGCAGATGTCGCATGCCGGGACATAATAGAAAAAATTGTAATAACCCCAGTTTAAGCAATGTATAAGTTTGTTTTCTTGAAAGTGTTGTAATATTTTAGGGTTTCCATTAATGAAATTTTTCTTTGAATTTCTTCTAACTATTTCATTACTCTAAATTTTGATAGTAAAATTTACAATGATTTAAATTACTTTTTCATATTTTTTTTAATAAAATGTTAAAAGTTAAACATATTTTCTTTTAAAACGGTTATAAATATTATCATGAAATATAAATCAAAATATGTTAAATAAAATAATACAGTCTTTTTAAAAAAATTATATAACTATAAGTTTTGCAAAAATAAAAAAAATATGATTTGGCTGATAATGCACACGTCTCATGCGTTATTGCTGGTTTATAACGCATGTGCTATGTGCGTTATCCACCACGAGGACCAATTAATCTATAAAAGTGTAATTAAGTGATAACGCACATTAGTTGTGCGTTATCTTTACTTATAACGCACAAAAATTGTGCGTTATGGCTAGATTACGAATAAAAAAAAAATTTTGTAGCCAATTTAGTGGCCTTTTTTTAAAAAAGGGCTAATTACATAAAAAAACCTGCTTCGATGGAACAAGTAGATTATATCCAAGGAAATAGGCAAGGGAATAATCCTTATTCCAATACCTATAACCTTTGATGGTGCGACCACCCGAACTTTTCTTGGAGCAATCAAGGGCAACAGAGACCTCAAAATTCTCCAAGATTTCAAAATCGTAGACTTGCACAACCGTTGCCCTACAACACGCTTCCTTCGAATCCACCACCTAAATCCAACTTGGAGGATCTTTTCAGTAAGTTCATGAGGCAACGGATGCTAGGATGCAAGATCAAGAGGCTTCCATTCGAAACTTTGAAAATCAATTCGGGCAACTCGCCAAGATTATCTTAGAAAGACCACATAGTTCCCTTCCAAGCAATACGGAACCAAATCTAAGGGAACACGCTAAGCAATAACTTTGAGAAGTAGCAAGGAATTGGAAGTTCCTACTCCTATGGTGATTATAAAAGAAAAGGGTTTAAAGGAGAGGGAACTTGAAGAAAAAAGTGTTGAAGAAAAATTTGAAGAAGGACATGATGGAAAAATTGAAAAAAAGAAAGTACCAAAGGAAAGTTCATCGCCTTATAGACCTCCCTTCCATATCCTCAATCACTTCTTAAAGCAAAGTAAGATGAATATTATAGTAAGTTTTCAAAATTTTTTTTAAACAATTGCATATCAACATACCGTCTGTTGAAGCTTTGACACAAATGCCAAAAGTAGTCCAAGTTTCTAAAGGACATATTTTCCAAGAAAAAGAAGCTTGAAGATATATCATCGGTGACTTTAATGTGGAATGCTCTGCCTTTTTGTTAAAGGACCCAGGGAGTTTTACTATTCCTTACACTATTAGTACTTTATTTCTTAGTAGGGCCTTAGCCGATTTAGGCGCTAGCGTTAATCTTTTGCCTTATAAAGTTTTCAAAAAGTTAGGTCTGGGAGAATCCAACCCTACTAGAATGAGTATACAATTGGCCAATCATACTATTAAATATCCTAAGGGTACTATGGAGGATGTCCTTATTCAAGTAGACGACTTTATCTTTCTTGTAGATTTCGTAGTTATGGACATGGAGGAAGATAATGAAGTTCCTCTAATTTTAGGTCGCCCTTTTCTTAATACGCCTAAAGCTATAATTGATGTTTGGGAAGGGAAGTTGACCTTTAGATTAGGAGAGGATGAGGTAGTTCTTAAACTGCTCGAAGCTATGCGTTGTACTTTAGACCATTATGGTACTTTCTTTATGGTAAATTCAATAGATCCTTATGTATCTTATCATGACCAGGAAATCACAAACGACGATCCATCGCTTACGACACTCCAAGGCAATGATAGAAAAGAGGTCAACGGTGAGTTGGTACAACAGGTGGTGGCACAATTAGATGAGGCAAAATCCAGGAGAAGTATGTGAAAAGTGAAAATTTTCAAGCTCCACCTTGCTCTTCATTAAAGCCATCAATAGAGGAATCTCCGGTGTTAGAGTTAAACGCATTATCCAAACACTTGAAGTATACATTCTTAAAGGGAAATTCTACCCTTCCTGTCATCATCTCCTCCAAGCTAAGTAGACCACGAAAGCGAGAGTTACTAAGGACCTTAAAAAAATTAGAAGGCTATAGCTTGGAAAATAGCTGACATTCAAGGTATTAGTTCTTCGTTTTATACACACAAGATCTTGCTTGAAGAAGAGATTAAGCCCGTGGTTCAACCTTAAAAGAGATTGAATCCTCATATACAATAAGTGGTAAAAAAAGAGGTAATCATACTACTCGATGCTGGAATCATCTATCCAACTTCCAACAGCATTTGGGTAAGTCCTCTCAAAGTAGTGGCAAAGAAAGGTGGGATGACGGTCGTTCCCAATGAAAAGGAGGAGTTAATTTCAATGAGAGTCATAATGGATTAGAGGGTGTGTATTGATTATCGGAAGCAAAACGATACAACTAGAAAGGATTACTTCTCTCTACCCTTCAATGACCAAATGTTAGAAAGACTTCTGGGCCATGACTTTTATTGTTTCATGATGGGTTTTTAGGTTATTTTATAATTCCCATTGCAGCGAGGAATAAGAAAGGACAACATTCACTTACCCCTATG
Source organism: Catharanthus roseus (assembly GCA_028651295.1). Classification (NCBI taxonomy): domain Eukaryota; kingdom Viridiplantae; phylum Streptophyta; class Magnoliopsida; order Gentianales; family Apocynaceae; genus Catharanthus; species Catharanthus roseus. Next base: position 22,371,841 of record JAPQWS010000153.1, on the reverse strand, counting down.
GTACCTTCCCTTATAGGAGAATGCCTTTCGGTTTGTGTAACACCCCTGGTACTTTTCAACATTGCATGATAGCTATTGTTTAGAGTTTGGTAGGGGATATAATAAAAGTCTTTACGAATGATTTTTCCGTCTTTGGAAATTCTTTTGGTACTTGCTTGCATAATCTTGAAAAGAGTTTTACAAAGATGTGAGGATACTCACTTGGTTTTAAATTGGGAAGAGTGTCACTTTATGGTTCAATAAGATATAATCTTAAGTCATAAGATTTCAAAACATGGCATTGAGGTAGATAGGGAAAAAATAGAAACCACTGAGAGACTACTTCCCAGGCGGTGAGGAGTTTCTTAGGCATGCAGGCTTTTATAGGAGGTTCATTCAAGACTTTTAAAAAATTTCTAAACCTCTTACAGTTTTACTCGAAAAAGATGCACACTTTATTTTTCCTGATAATTCTTTACATGCCTTTGAAGTTTTAAAGCATGAATTGACTAACTCTTCTATTTTGGTGGCTTCTGATTGGTCCCTTCCTTTTGAGCTAATGTGCTATGCAGTGATTATGCCATAGGTGCCATACTAGGTCAACGAAAGAGTAAGCACTTTCAACCAATCTACTATGCAAGCAAAACTCTTATGGATGCACAAGATAATTACACTACCACAGAAAAAAGTTCCTTGCCATAGTGTTTGCTCTTGATAAATTCCGCCCTTATCTTATTATTTCGAAAGTTATTGTTTACATAGATCATTCCACACTAAAGTACTTGTTAGCTAAGATTGATTCAAAACCTAGACTTATTCGTTGGATACTTTTGTTGCAAGAATTCGACTTAGAAATAAGAGATAAAAAGGGTACAGAAAACTTGGCGGCCGATCATCTTTCTCGCCTAGAAAATCATGGCATAGAACCATTGTAGGAAGGAAGTATAAACAACATGTTCCCCGATGAATTCCTTCTTTTCTGTAATGTAATTAAATATGATTCTCCTTGGTTGGAAAATATTTCTAACACTAAAAGAAATCCAAGCAATTACCGACCGACAAATCGGTCGGTATTGGGCATTTACTGACCGATATGGTTAATTCGCGATATTTAGTCAGTAACTGCGTGTGACGGAATATAAGGTCAGTCAGTAACTGTTACCGACCGAATTTCTTGAATTATCGATCGACCAAACAATCAGCTGGTAACTTTATTTTTTTGATTTAAAATAATCAATTTAAAAAATAAGTTACCGACCAATTTTAAAACTTACGGACTGATTTTCAATCAATAACATTATTTATTTTATTTTTTAATTAATAGTTACCGACCAATTTTCAGTAGGGTGTTGGTTGGTAACTCCTGATGTTTTTTAATATTTTGTTTATAATTATAATAATCCACCTGAAATTAGAAACCAACAACAACAGCAAAAACAAACGATTTAAAACGAATACAATCAATATATAATCTACTTTGTAGAAACTTGTCACACAGGTTGATCATGTGGCGGCACAAAAACTACAGTGTTGCAGAGGCACCATGTATTGGTATAGTTTTAGGAAACTTGGTAAACTCCCGACGAATCTAGGATTATGAGCTGAGATATGGAAGTTCACTTAAGGGAAGTTGAAAGCATAAAGAAAGGTCAGAATCTTGAAGGAAAATAGGATTTGCAGGGAATCAAAACAAGAAGTTGTATTTGGAAACCAAATCCTTGGTTCACATCCTTTAGGAAATACACGAATGACCAATGAGCCTCAACATCTATAAATAAAGCATTGTAATGGAAAGTTGAGGTTCAACCCTTCTGCAATTCTTTGAAAATGTTAAGAGAAGACGACGGTTCATGGTGGTTGAGTTTGTGCAGTCACAAATTTCAAACACTGTGATTCTCCATTGATGCTTGTTGTTCATCCTTCATAATTCAATTGAGTTCTTGTTCTAGGGATAGAAGTTGTGTTGCAGTTCAATGGTGTTGAAGACTTGAAGGAATTCAAGATCAAGTAGCTTGTTCCAAGGGGGAGCCTTGAAGAGTTGAAGGGATTCAACTGTGCAGTGTGCAAAGGGAGTTTGCACTGATTCCACTAGGAAAACTCTAGATGTGTAAAAGAGCAAGGAGTTTTCTTGTACTGTGTTGATAGTTTTAGTAGATTATTTTTTGGGCATGGCCCCGCAGATATAGGCTTGGCCCAACTACATTATCAATTACTGTGTTTTATGTGTTTGTGTTGGTTGTTGTACTCTATACTGTATATCACACTACTCCTCACACTGCAACATCAATCACACTGCACGAATTACTCAAGCTCTAACTTACATACTTCCAATATGATAATAACAAATACGTCTAGAATACATAATATATAAATGTCCAATACAAACCCAAACATAACTAGAATACATAATATATAAATATCAAACATAAAACAAAATAAGTAATGAAACGAATACTCTAAGTATGTGAAATACAAAACCATATAATATATGAAACACATAAGTACCAAAGTACGAAACACATAAGTATCAAAGTACTACATGTTGAAATTTGTAGACAAAAACAAAATAAAAAACCTACGAAAATCCCCCAACAGGATCTGCACATACTAGAAAAACCGATTAGATAGAAAACTACCCTAATAATGTTTGAAGCCTCTAGGTGGGAAGGCACTGTTGTTTACACTTCGCCCTCTACCGCTATCCACGTGACGAACGCCTCTGCAAGCGCTCGGGATGCTAGCCCCTTTTGTGTTCTGAAAACTGCTTAGAACGAAAAACGACTACTGATAATATGTGGAATTTTTGGAGAGAGGGAGGCTAGATACTATTATCACTGTTCTAGGGTTAAAGCTTTTTGTTTTTAATTAGATGATGACGGCAACAAAGAAAAGATTAACATAACCTTTTATAGCTGTGAACATCAAAAACCCTAATTGTCATCTGATGATAGTTTTAATCTCGTACGTATATTCCTATAATCATCCAATGGTTGGATGAATAAAATTAAGTAATTAATTTTATTTATCTGATAAATAAAATTAGTTACTTATTAACTTACCAAAAATACAAAATGGAATCTGATTCCCCTTTTGTATACGTTTAACGAATCTGGACACGATATAGATTCATTGAACGTGGACATCATGTTCACAAGATCATCTATGCGTGTGACTCTGTAGGTTCACTTAACATTGACAGTGAATGAAAAATGTCCTAGACATTTATTCACAAAATATAAGTGGCCTCTAGCAAGACATTGTGCTTACCCAAGTTTAGTAAAAGCAATGATAACCTAGGATCAGTTCTAATATTTAGTCCTTTTGTCACATGATATCTTAATTAAGTATAAGGCATGGACTCACTCATCTTTATAAAACTTAATTAAGCATTTAGATGATCACCAGGAAGACTGTTCCGACAAATAATATTAATAACACCTTATTAATACTTATTTGAGCATGGCCATGCGTATTTTCCAGCCTTCCATATCAACAGGCCCATGGATATCTTTATCTAATAAAAGAGGGACAAAACCCTTTAACTATCTCCAATATTCAAGCCATGACAATAAAATAGCCCAACCTATAGTCATAATAATCACCTGATTAAAAGTGATGTTTGTCTATGTCAAAACATATTTTCTCCCCATGCAAGAATCATTACAAACATTAGGTCAAAGGACACCAAACATAAAACTGAGAAGAAATATTTATGACTTAAACCCATGGTCTCAAACCCATGCAATATTTCTTCTTCACATTGGGTTATGTCCAATATAATATTCTCAATATGTATGTATGAATGGATTTTATATCTCATATACATGATCAGTAAAACTTGATAATCAGTCAACTTCATACTAGTTTAATAATACAAGATGTAATAAAACCAGGGACAAACAAGAACAGTATTTTATTAGCAATAAGGGTTTTACTATCAGGTCACATACTTGATGACCATGAGCATAAAATACAATTCAAAATACATGCTTCATAAATGATAAATGCAAGTCAATTGCTCTAGGGCATATACTAACACTACATTGGTGGAGGTGGGCTATAGGAGGAGGAGGACTGGTTGGTGGATGATATGTTGGGTCATCTATCAGAGGGAAAGGAGGGAACAGAGTGGGTATCGAATCCAATTGCACACCGTACTGAGAGGCGAACAAGGTCATAAAGTTGGTGAACTTGTCCTGTGCCTACTGCATATATCCCTACAACCTCTTCTCTCTCTCTCTTTCTCTCTCTCTCTCTCTCTCTCTCTCTCTCTCTCTCTCTCTCTCTATCGATGCAGGACTTGTGGGTAGCCACTGAAGATACTATCGAAACCGATAACGAGCTGCTGCTACCTCCCTGTCACGTAGCAGTGATGGCTTCAGATTGTGAGCCAAAATCGTAGATATGACCCTTGTTACTGCCACCGGCAGGCTCGAACATCAACTGCTTATCAGTCGGCATGGGCGAGTCGATCTCAATATGAAGGCATTCCGCGTTCACCTTTAGCTCCTGATATTTTGCCTAAAAGAAAAAAATTAATAAATTATTGTTAAGACATATACAAAAGAGTAATAAACGATAATATAAAATTAAACTAAAACTATTAAATAACCTTCCATAAATTTGTCGGATCGCGTGTCGATCCACTGTCTTTTGATGATGCAGTAGGATGTACAACTCCGATTGTACAAATGCCTCGCTATTTTCTCCCGCTGCAAACATTTAAAGGATAAATGAGATTTCAAATATCAAGAAGGTTAAAAAGAACTATAAGTTATAAATAAAATGTAGTTTTAATTTTTTTAAAAATATAATAATTAAATATGAAAATGATGTAACCACTCAATGAATGACCTACGCCCACTGATGTGCTTGCCAAGCCCTTGGCCACCACGCTCCTGCAAACTGTTCCTTTATGCCGCCTCCTGCTACTTTTTGAAAGCATCTGAGCTCCATACGTCACAGAGACTCGTGTACTGTGCTGTTGTAATCCAGCTAGGCTGATACCCGTCTGCTTGAACCTCATACATCAAGTCCTTGTAATGTAATGAGGCCCGTTTCTCCCAAGCGTCCCATATGGCACGCTTATGCAACGGGTCCCATTGGTATCATTTCTGCAACAACACATATTTTGTTAATGAATATAAGCTTATATATATTTAAAAGTTCCTATAATGACAGTTAGTTAAACACTTACCTCAAACTATAAATGCCACATGTTCTTTATTTTGACTGGGATCTTCCCAAAACTTGTACGAGCCTCAGCAAAGTTGTTAGCCCTAAGGGCATTATTGCATTTGATTTTGATTATGATTAACATATATTTGTGTGATGATTATAAGCTTAGTCTCTATAGAACAAAAGAAGCATCTTTGAAGTCTCAAGGGCACACTACTTAGAAGTAAAAGATCTCGGAGATCAAGGCGTAATGAAGGAGAAAAGATCAAGCCATTGAAGACCTTGAAGACTTGTGTCTTAGTTAGGGATATGCTAAGGTATTTTGTAAAACTTCCTAACTCTTATCTTTGATTGTTAATCAAGTGTGAAGCTCCTTGATGGATTTCTTTTCATAAACTATTCTTGAAAAACCCAAGTATTCTTGATATAGTTTTTTATGCCTTTGAAAGTTTTCTTATCTCTAAAAGAGTATCAAGAATACATGCTTTTGAAATATGAAGGAAAGCTCTTTTGTTGTTAAGGAAACTGGTTTTAATATCTTTCTCAAAAAGGATCATCCGATTTTAAAACCGGCCATCCAATTTTTTTCAAAGGAAAACCGGACATCCTATTTTAAAACAAGTCGTCCGATTTTTCTAGCTTCAAAAAAATCGGTAGTCCAATGCTTACTATATCAAAAACATGTCTTCCTATTTTAAAAAAGGACTCATCCGATTTTCCTTCCAAAAGGAAATTGGATGTCCATTTTTAGAAACCAGTCATCCGGTTTTCATTTTTACTGTTTACCGTTACAAAGACAGTTACGGTTAATTTTTTCCTTCCTATATATATAGAACTCTTGATTAGTAGTAAATGGAAGGTTGTTGAAAATAAAATTGAGATCATTTAAGAACATTTAAAGAGCTTTAAAGTACATTCTTAGAAACTTCTTTATCTCATAAAAATACAAAGGAAAAATCTTCTTGGAGCTTCATTGTTGATCATCCATCAAAGCAGAAAAAAGAGGAGATTGTAGAAGTATTCAATTGATTTGTATCTTTCCCTTCTCAAGCTCATTTGGTAACATTGTTCCTTACTCATCTCTTTTTCTATTAATATCAAAGGTTTGTGTTGGAAAACCCCTTAGGTTATCCTTTGATTGTAATTGTGTTGTGGATTGAGGTTGCTTGCAAAACCCTTGGTGGGTGATCCTCAAACTTATGATTGTTGTGGACTTTGATTATAGTAGATTTGGAAAACCCTTGGGTGTTGACTCAAGGTAGTGGATGTAGCTCTTTGAGGAAGTGACCACTATAAATTATTGTGCCTCTTTATTCTTTAAAGTTTAATTCTATACTTATTACTTGATTGTCAAAACCATAAGATTTTGTTTGGTTTGGAATTTTATTAAAAAGAGTTTTAGAATTCTTTCTCAAACAAAATTGGAGGTTTATCTTTGAATCACACAAAAGATTTTTCAAAATTAGCCAAAAATCTTATTTACCCCCCTAAGGTTTTTCAATTGCTATCAGAGCTGAGCTTCTCTAAAAAAGGACTAACATCTTTGAAGCAAAATATCTTTTATTTACTGTGGCTGATGTTTCTAATTTACCCTATGTAGAAGGCTCTTCTACAAATAGACCTCCTCTTTTCAATGGAACAAATTATACTTTTTTGGAAATCAAGAATTAAAATATATATTTTGTTCTATTAACTTTGATCTTTGGAGTATTATAGAGAAAGGACCTTTTGTCCCTAAAAAAGATGGAAGAATCAAGAAGGTAGAAGAGTTTGATGAATATGATTCAAGAAGGATGACTTTAAACTATCAAGCCATGAACATCTTAAGTTATGCATTGGATGTAAATGAATACAATTGAGTAAGTGGATGTGACTCGGCTTATGACATGTGGAAACTATTGGAAGTCAATCATGAAGGAACCAACCAAGGCAAAGAATCAAATTGGTTTTATTAGTAAGGGATTATGAACTCTTTATGATAAAGCAACATGAAAGTATTAGTAAAATGTTTACTACATTTACAAACATCACAAATGGACTCCAGGCTAAAGGAATACTCAAGAGGAGAAGCAAATAGAAAAGTTCTAGATGCACTCCCTAAGGCATGGCAACCAAAATGTCTTGCCATAGAGGAATCAAAGGATTTAAAAACTCTCCCAATTGAAGAACTCATAGGCTCTCTTCTCACCTAGTAAATAAAAGTAAAAAGGTTTAATGAAATGGAAGAAGAAGAAAAAGGAATAAAAAGTATAGCTCTCAAAGTTAATGAAGAAGAACAAGCTAGTTCTTCAACGATGAGGATGATCATGATGATGATGAAGACATGGCCTTGGTTATTAGAAAATTCAAAAGATTCTATAAGAGAGGCTTCAACAAAAAGGGAAAGAAACCTCCATTTAAGAAAGGAGGACAAAGCTCTTCATTATTCAATGCAAGATGCTTTGAATGTAATAGCATGGAAGACTTTGTAGCCGATTGTCCAAGGCTATGTAAAAGGAAAAAGGAGCATTGGAAGCCAAGCTTGAAGCCTTAAAGAAAAAGAAGAAAGGAAAGGGACTAATTGGTGCATTGGATCAAGATACAAGTGAAAGTGAAGGTGATGAAAAGGCAAACATGTGCTTCATGGCAATGGAGAATGAGGTACAATCTTCACCCTCTAACTCTTTTAGTCTCATTGATGATAATTGTGATATTGATCCTAGTTCTATGCTCATTGAAATGTATGACGAGTGCAAAAGGTTTCTAAAAGAAACAAATATCTGAAAAACGAGACTAAATTTTTGCTAGACGAGTATTCGAAACTTATTTGTGAAAATAAATCTATTCTTGAATCTTTGGAAGTCTTGAAGAACGAAAAAGAGTGTTCAAACAATGATTTTCAAAAACTTGTTTTAGAAAACAAGGACCTTTGTGAAAAGGTTTCCTTTCTTGAAAAATGTTTGATTGATTATGAATTTTTAAAGAAAAAGGTGAATGATCTCACTTTGTGCATTGAAAGATTTACTCAAGGAAAAGAAAATTTTGAAAAACTTCCTGGTTCACAAAGATCTCCTTATGATAAAAATGGCATTGGATACAACCACTCTAATGCTTCTTCAAAACAAACATATTTTGTTAAAGCTTCTTCATCCTTCTCCCACTTTTGTTGTACTTATTGTGGTAAGAGTGGTCATAAGGACACTAGGTGTTTTGTAAACACAAAAGTTAAAATGGGAGTTAAAACTATTTGGAGAGTAAAAACTACTAACATTTATGGACCCAAAAGAATATTGTATCAAAAGTCATCTCTTCTCCTATTGTAGGAACACTAATCAAGCTCCAAGTGGTACTTAGATAGTGGATTCTTAAGACACATGACCGGAAATGGATCCCTCATTAATGAGCTAAGAGAAATCGAAGGTGGCTTTGTTACTTTTGGAAAGATCATCGGTATAGGTAACATTGGATATGGTTCATCTTCTTTAACTAAAGAATTGCTTTTAATTGATGGTTTGAAGTTTAATTTACCTAGTATTAGTCAATTGTGTGATTATGGGTACAAAGTTGTTTTTGAAAGTGAATCTTCTTCTATCATAAACAAGCTTGTGAACAAAACTATTTTTGTTGCAAAAAGAGTTGGTAATGTCTGTCTTTTATCTTGAAGTTCTTATCTCACAAAAACTAAAATGTCTCTCGGTTCATAATGATGATGAATTCTTATGGCATAGAAGGCTTGGCCATGTTAGTATGGATTTATTGAACCAACTTTCTTCCAAAAAGACTTGTTAAAGGGTTACAAAAATTTCATTTTGAGAAAACTAAACTTTGTGATGCTTTCCAATTTGGAAAACAAATTAAGACCTCTTTTAAACCAAAGAAAACTATTTCAACTTCAAAATCATTAGAACTCATTCATGTGGATTTATTTGGACTAATAAGGAGCACTAAACTTTGTGGTAAGAGGTATGCTTTTGCCATAGTAGATGACTTCTCAAGATTTACTGGGATTTTGTTTTGAGCAAAAAAGATGAGGCTTTCTAGAATTTGTCAAACTTTTCAAAAAGGTTCAAACCTCCCTTGATTGCAAATTGATCTCTATGAGAAGTGATAATGGGAGAAAATTTAACAACCTAAATTTTACAAAACTTTGTGATGATTTTAGCATAACACAATTTTTTCAGACGCTAAAATCCCACAACAAAATGGTGTGGTGGAAAGGAAAAACCGTACTATACAAGAAATGGCAAGATCAATGTTTTTTGAAAACTCCCTACCTAAATATTTTTTGGCCGAAGCTGTAAACACTGCTTGTTACGTGATGAATTGTGTTCTCTTGAGATCTCTTTTAAAGAAAACCTCTTTTGAACTTATTTTCAACGAAATCCCTCCATTAGCTCTTCAAAGTTTTTGGATGCAAATGCTTTATCTTAAACACCAAGGATAATCTTGGAAAATTTGATAAAAAATCTGATGAGGGAATTTTTATTGGATACTCTTCAAACAAGAAAGCTTATAGAATTTACAACAAAAGAACTGTATGTGTTGAAGAGTCCATTCATGTAAATTTTGGTGAAACTAACGTTTGTGAAAAGAGAAATGATGATGACATAAATAACTCTTTGAGCTATGAATCAATACACACTCAAGCTTTTGAAGATCAAAATAAAGGTGAAGAGGAGTTTGAGGAGACACTAAAAGATGATCAACAAACTCGAGACATTCCTCAAGATGTGATATATGCCAAAGGGCACTCAAAAGATGAAATCATTGGCGGTATATCACAAGGGGTAAGAACAAGAAGGCACTTTACTGATAACTTTGCCCTATTATCTCACATTAAGCCTAAGTTCTTTGATGATGCCTTGTGTGATGAGTTTTGGATTATTGCTGATATTTTTATTAAACCCCTCTCTGAAGAACGTTTTTGTTATTTGAAGAAAATTTCTTGGTATGGGCAAACCTCATGACTAATGTGTGTTGTTTGAGTTTTCAAACTTCCTCTTATTCTTTATTCTTATAGAAATTTACAAAAAAAATCAGATGCCTCTTTCAAAAACTGGACGTCCGGTTCCAAAAAACGTACTCAAAGTTTTTCTTTCAAAAAAATTACCGAAATATTCGGATGACCAAATCGGACAACCTCAATAAAAATCGGACGTCTGACTTCCTGTTTTCAAAAAAACCGGACGATCGCTTTTGAAAATCGGTCGACCAATTTCTTTTACAATATTGGGACCTGCAGTTTCTTTAAAAACCAGATCTTTCTAAATTTTTTAGTTATTTCTCACAACTCTCCCTCACTCTCTCATCCAAAACCCTCTCTCTCACAAAGCCTGAATAATTTCAAAGTTCGATTCTCACTCTTCTTCTCAAAATTTTCAAATTTCTCTCCTTAACAAGCAAGTAAACCGTTTATTTCTTTGATTTTCTCTCTAATCTTCTCTATTTGAAACTCCCAATTTCTACCTCAAACCCAAAGTCAAAATTCCTTCAAAATGGTGAAAACCAAGAATGCCAACATTGGAAGAGAGGTAAATGTTTAAGAAGGAGGAACTAGTAGAGGAAGAGGAAAAGGAAAAAAGGTACCATATGGAGTTTGGGCTCCAGAGAGATTCATCTCTGTGAATGAGGCTGCTAATTTTGAGGAATGGACAAGGAACAGAAGAGAAATTGCTCCTAGCCACAGAGTAGACTTGAGTGATATGCAAGGTATGGAAGCTATTCCAACTTTCTTCGATATGATTGGTTAGATACCTTTGCTAACTGTCAATGAGTTTCATTACCCTGAAATGATCTATGAATTTTATTCAAATCTTCATAAGGGCAAAATTGAAAGAGTAGAAAACATACCTCACTAATGGGTGGTGTCTAGAATTAGAGGAAGGGATATTGCCTTTGATGATAGGCTGTTGAATACCATTCTAGAAACTCTTCAAGATGGTATAAGGTTTTACACTAAGAATAGGAAGTGTTTTTTATGCTAATTTATATAATGAAAGACGATTTGAGGAGACATTCACCAAAGGAGTAGTTCTAAAAAGGCATGATGATAGGAATGTGAGCAAACTTGATGCCTATAGGAGATTACTTCATCACATGATCTCAAACATCATCATTCCTAATGTTGGACATAAATCATCAATCACCAATATGCATTCATTTGTCATGCAAGCACTTCATGAGCATAAGAGAATGAATTTTGGTTTTATGACTGTAGAGCATATGCTAGCTACACAATCCTCATCCACTAAGTGTTTGCCATATGGTTGCTTCCTGACAAAGATATTTCAATATTTTGTGCTCAACTTGGCTGGAGTTGGTGACCACATTGGACCCGGAAAGATCTATAACCAACATATATTCACGAGGATGGGTTTTGAGAAAATCAGGCACTTAGTAAGAGGATGATGATGATGAAGAACAAGAGGAAATGAATGTGAGTGAAGAAGAAAGTGACTCAGAGACAGGAAGAAAGATTTAGAAGAGAAACAAGGAAAAAGAAGAGACAAGAAAGAACGGAGGAAGGTTCATCTTCAGGTAGTAGGACTCAACTAATGGAAATGATGGCTTCCCTACGAACATCAATGAACACTTGATTTGACGCTTTAGATGGCAAGATATCCGACATTCAAGAAAGGGTTATGAGATTGGAGGCAAGAGATAGAGATGAACACCATTGAAGAGATGATGAAAAGGGAGTGACATGCTATTGGTCTTTATTTCTTTTGTTTAGTTTCGAACTCTTTACTTATTGAGCCTCTTTTATCTCTTTTGTTTTGAACTACTTTCTCTTATAACTTTGGTGCTTATGAAGTTTTATGCTTTTTTGATTAGTCTCAATGATCTTTGTTTCTATGACCTCTTTTGATTAGTTTGAAACTTTATGATGAAATCTTAATGATGAGAGTTTCAGTTATCCTTGTTTCTATGATCCCTTAAAAAACTCTCCTAAGTGTCTTTTTGATTTATGACAAAAGGGGGAGAAATATGTGCAAGAAGTAAGGGGGAGGAAATGTAAGAAACAAATTATTCTTGATAGAATTTTTTATGCCTTTGAAAGTTTTCTTATCTCTAAAAGAGTATCAAGAATACATGCTTTTAAAATATGAAGGAAAGCTCTTTTGTTGTTAAGGAAAACTGGCTGTAATATCTTTCTCAAAAAGGAAAAATTGGACGTCCTATTTTAAAACTGGACGTCCTAGCTTCAGAAAAATCGGTCATCCTATTTTTATAAGGAGTCGTCCGATTCTTACTGTATCAAAAACCGGTCTTCCTATTTTTAAAAAGGGCTCATCTGATTTTCCTTCTACAAGGAAATCGGACGTCCGTTCTTAGAAACTGGTCATCCAGTTTTCTTGTTCACTGTTAAAAATATTACCATTACATAAACAGTAACGATTACTTTTTCCATCTTATACATATAGAACTCTTGATTAGCAGTAAATGGAAGGTTGTTGAAAATAAAATTGAGATCATTTAAGAACATTTAAAGATCTTTAAAGTAAATTCTTCAAAACTTCTTTATCTCATAAAAACACAAAGGAGAAAAGAGAAAAGAGGATTATCCATCAAAGAAGAGAAAAGAGGAGTTTGTAGAAGTATTCAATTGAGTTGTATCTTTCCCTTCTCAAGATCATTTGGTAACATTGTTCCCTACTCATCTCTTTTTCTATTAATATCAAATGTTTGTGTTGAGAAACCCCTTAGGTTATCCATTGATTGTAATTGTGTTGTGGATTGAGCTTGCTTGCAAAACTCTTGGTGAGTAATCCTCAAACTTGTGATTGTTGTAGACTTTTATTATAGTGGATTTGGAAAATCCTTGGGGGTGTTGACTCAAGGTAGTGGATGTAGCTCTTTGAGGGAGTGAACCACTATAAATTGTTGTGCCTCTTTATTCTTTAAAGTTTAATTCTATGCTTATTGCTTGATTGTCAAAACTATAAGATTTTGTTTGGTTTGGAATTTTATTAAAAAGGGTTTTAGAATTCTTTCTCAAATAAAATTGGAGGTTTATCTTTGAATCGCACAAAAGATTTTTGAAAATTAGCCGAACACCTTATTCACCCACTCTAAGGTTTTTCGAAAGTGTTCGTAGCTGATTTCAGTAACAGACTTTGCATAAGCCGATTGCTTGTTGAAGCTGTGCAAATGTTAAAAAAAAAGTGATATTTAACTAACCAAATCTAATCAAAGTGCAAAACAAAACTTTAGATTTTAATATTCAAATAGTGGCGTTTAAGTTTTGAAAACATTTTAACAGAGTTTTCCCTATAAAATAAACAATTCCTAAACACAGAAAACAACAACTCAGAGCAATTCAATGTATAACTAAGTTTTAAGAGCCGGGGCTCCTCCATAAAGTTTGAAGAAAACAATTTCATAAGCAATACTAATATATAAAACAACAATTTCATAAACACAACAGTTAAAGGCAACAATTCCATACTCATAAAGGAACGTCCAACATCTACTCATACCATAAATGATCTATTTCAACTCTTATTTGTATACAGATTATATAATGTTCTATTTTTGCTACGACATGTACCTGTCAGTAGTCGGTAAGATAATAATGCGTGAGTCAACAACATCCTCCACAGGTGGGGCCTATGGACATGCTGATAATGAAGGGGTAGGCCTCGATGACGTCCCCGCAGTAGATGATGATGAAGATGAAGAAGAAGAAGAAGAAGAAGAAGAAGAAGAAGAAGAAGAAGAAGAAGAAGAAGAAGAAGAAGAAGAAGAAGAAGAAGAAGAAGAAGTATAAATGGGCATCAGACTCAAGTATGCTAGCTATGGAAATGGAGTCAAGGTCGCCAGTGGTGTAGACGTCGCAGTCAGGGAAGCAAACATCCCTGGAGGAATAGAAGCCGATGCCGAAGTAGAAGTCTCCAGGTGAGCCCTCTTCTTCTTACTCCCACGTACCATCTGTAATATAAAAGATAAAGTAATTTTAGAAAGTTACTTAAAAAGAAAATTATTTAAAATTACATAACGGTAAAAGGAAACAAGCAAGTGAATTAGAAATAAAGTAACTTAAACTCACGTAAAACAAAAAGAAAGAAATAATGCTATTTAAAAATAAATTAAGAGAAAAAGAAACAAACAAGTTACTTAAGCAAGTTTGTTTTGAATAAAAGAAGTTACCAATTAAACATTCTATGTTTCGGAATCGGACTCCGATTGAAACTCTTCCTCTTCTTCTTCATCATTAGACTCCCATTCGACTTCTTCTTCGTCTTCATTTTTGTCATCATCATCTCCAATGCTATTCTTCCCGCAAATCTCTACCGATTATAACCCGCCCGACTTGTGAACGAGAGTTCTAATGTCTTGAACATCAACATCTATCCTTGAAGTCTCGCCAATATCAACATCTTTTTGGAATGGAACATCTACTAGAGGTACCTCTAAAATATGAGGTCTTGATTTTACTACAGCTCACCGATCGCGTTTTTGTCGTTTAGTAGAAAGGTATGGGACGTAATTTACTTGTTTAGCCTGTTGAGACAAAATGAAAGGATCATACCCCTTGCACATTTTCTTTTAATGTGCAGCTCTACAAGTTTATATTTATCATTAATCTTGAGACCTCAATGTAAAGACGAATCAAACCAATCACACTTAAAAAGCATGACCTTTTGACTTGGTATTCCCGGGAATCCAACCTCAAGGATCTCAATTAAAATCCCATGATAGTCACCTTTTACCTGTAAACCAAAGTTATATGTAAAAGTACCGGAACCTCATTCTTGTGTATGAAACCTAAACCTATTAACGGAATATCCGTTATATGATTTTACAAGTTTAGACAGACCCCATGATAAATTCTTAAGGCATTTGCTACTTCTTCCATTCACGGGATTCCTCATCTGAATAAAGGAATGAATATTTGTCTAGTTTATACAAAATTAAACTTATATTATGAAAATTAACGTAAGTTTCAACTCATTTCTTCCCTAAACCATGGTGAAAACCCCTCACTGATTCTCGTCTGAATGTCACCTTCTATTAAACTTGGAAAATGCGTCCTCAATTCCGTTGTGTACTTTCTACAAGTAATTAATATACTTAACATATAGTTAATCACACAATTTCATTAATAAGTAAATATCTTGTTATATAATAAGTAATGAGATTAACTTACTTAATTACGGTTCCACTTCATCACAGTTCAATAGAATGTAGTTCGCTGCTGCCTTAGATTCTTTATCATAAAAAAAATATTGTCGTCATCCTACCGCACACCCTTTCTTGTCTATTGGAAATTGACGGAACTGATTCTCGAACTTCAGGTTGATAACCCTCATCATTGGTAGATCCCTTGCCTTGGTTGATATATGAGGTTCAAAGTAGTAGCTATAAAATGTGGCAGCCTCTTCAACCAAATAAGTATTGCACATTGATCCTTCAACCCTAGCCTTATTCTGAATTTTATTCTTTAGATGGTTCAAGTACCTCTCAAACAGATACATCCATCTGTACTGAACAGGACCATATATTCTAACCTCATACAGCAAGTGAACAATTAAATGCTCCATGACATCAAAGAACGAAGGAGGAAAAATCCTTCCTAACTTGCACAACAACACAACAATATTACTCTCCAAATCACGCATGTGTACCACACTTAATTTAGGAGGACACAATTCTCTATAAAACATTCTGAATTCTGCCAAGGCACTCCAAACCTTGTTGGAAATTTTTTTTTTTAAGAGCAATAGGAATCAATCTCTCCAAAAACACATGGCAATCATGACTTTTCATTCCGGACATTCTCAACTTCCTCAAATCAACACATCTGCTCAAGTTAGAGGCATATCCATCTAGTAGTTTCAAGTCCTTCACCCACTCAAGTATGACTTTCCTTTGTTCTTTTGTCAAAGTGTAACATACTTTTGGTTTTGCAGAACCTTTTATATTTAGTTCGGCCAACTACAATATCTTTGAACATCTTCTCCAGACTTCGCGTTATTCTTCATCTTCCCTTTCACATCCATAACTGTGCTAAAAACATTATCAAAGACATTCTTCTCATTATGCATGGCGTCAAGATTGTGGCGAACAAGAAGAGTACGCCAATATGGAAGATCCCAAAAAATACTACGCCTTGTCTAATCATGAGATTGTCCTCTTCCATCTTCCTACCCATCTCCGTTCTGTTTTCTGTAATCTTTGGCATGTCATGAACCTTTTCCCACAACTAATATTTGGCAAGACGAGGTGGTAGCCTGAATGATCTTCTCCTCTGCCCATTTTGAAAGACCTCGAATCCCTCCAAAAGGGATGATCTGAAGGTAGTAAGTAGTGATGACAATCAAACCAAGATTGTTTTCCCCGAATTCGTAGCCTAAATGACTTTATTTCTTCAATGCAATAAGGACAAGCCAATGCACCAACAGTATTCCAATTGGACAAAATTCCATATGCTGGAAAGTCACTGCCAGTCCAAAGAAGGGCTGCCCTCATTTTCTGGTTCTTCGAAACATCATATGTGTTAACTCCATGCAATCGCAATTGATTCAATTCTTCTACCAATGGTTGCAAGTAAACATCTAACTTACGTTTTGGATTTTGAGGTCGCGGAATAATACATATCAAGAACATTTCCAGAGTTTTTAAGTATATCCAAGTAGGCAAGTCGTATGGCGTAACAATCACTGGCAAAGAAGAATACTGCTATCCAGACATCCTAAACAGTGAGAAACTGTCCGTACACAATCCAAGTCTTACATTGCGGACAACTGTGAATACTTTGTACACCCTTCATAAACTAGTGTATCAACAGATGTCAGCATGTCATAAAATCATTGAGCCTCATGATTAGGTGCCTCCTCATAATTGTAGTACGTTTCATCGGGTTCAAAATCTGGACCAGCCGCATAAAAGTACCCTCATGGTAAGTGTTGCTTTCAACTTTTCTTGTAACACTACCTTTCCCATTAATAGGTCGGTAACCCCATAAAGGTTCCCCATGTATAGTCCAATTATAATAATCAGGTAAAAACCATGATTTATAAAGATGCAACTTTACATCATCCTGTTTAAGATACCTTTTGTTCTTGCACTTTGCACATGGACACCGTAATTTGTTAGCTGTACCAAGACTGTAATTAAGACAACAATTTAAAAAATGCTTTACACCTAGTTGAAAATCACTATTATTTCCCATAACCCCAGGCACAGTTCTTCTATGCATCTAACTAAGATCCTCCTCCATAACTCCACTAAACAAAACACATTCATTTAAAGTTAGAATTCACTACTCATTAAGCCTTACATTTAAAGTGTTTAAATGTGCTTTATGAAATATTTAGAGTTTAAGGGTTTTTTGTTTAAGAGTTTAAAGACTTCTCTAATCATTTGAATATTACATATACATCAAAATATTTGAGAGATTAAGATTTTAAGAGTTTTATGTATAAACTCATAGACTAAGATTTTAAAAATTTTTGAGAGAGTCTCCTTTATGTATAAACTTAGGTTTTAATAATTAAAAGTGAAAATAGTTGAGAAAAGCAGGGGATTTCATAATCCCATAAGACTATTCATCCACATTGCTCTTAAGAGTAAAAAAACAAATAAAGATGGAATTTCTAAGTATAAAATATGTAAATTTTCAACAAGAAAAAATCTAATTTAAAATACTTACACAAACAAAAACAAATCTAACCAAGTTTTAAGATTCCGCGCTCCCTTATAAAGACAAATAATTATTGTTTTAAGAGTCTGGGCTCCTCCATAAAGGCAACAAATTATTCATAATAAAAATAAAAAACTATATATTTAAGAGTCTGGGTTCCCCGATAATGACAATAAAGAAAGAAAATATAATTGCATAATATATACCTTTATTGAAAGAATAAGCAGCACTCTAAGTCTTAAGAATATACCTAAAACAAAGATACAAAAAAACACATCACTTGTTTATTATGTTTTCATCTATAAAATAGGAAAACCACAAAAACACAAGATACACAATATAAACAATGTATAAAAGACTTTTCATTATGTATTTCAAGTACATTGTATATTTAAGATAAACTATGATATAATAGGAAAAAAGAGAATCCAACAAGAGCACAAGGCAAACATCTCTTTATAGTCATTATGGATTTCAAGTTAAAGATGGAATAAACTTTCTAATTTGATGAAGAAAGAACAATATAGCAACATCTATAAGTAATTCATTCCAAGGAAAAACATAGATCCAAAAAATTTCTTCCTCAACAATTTAAGCCAAAATTTTATTAAGGAGATGAAGAACTAATTCTAACTAGTTTTCTTAACATTATTTACATTCAAAGGACGCACTTGTTTGTTTATTAGAAAGTGAATATTGTTTCCTCCAATAAAAAGTCAATATTCATTGTTACTAGAATAAGTATATTTGCTTTCTAAGTTTCATAATTAACTTCAATTATTGTGCCATATATATAATTTTGTTATTGATATATATAATTTTGCTATTGATAAAAAAATAAATAACTTGAAATTATAAAAAGAGAATCAAAAGAAAATTACATAGAAAACTCCCGAAGTTAAGAAATTTTGTTTATTAAGGTCTTAAATTTTATTTTTTGACAAGTGACCCCCTTAAACTTCCCTTAACTTTAAAAATTTGATAGAAATAAACATAAAATTCATAAAATACCTTTCAATGGACAGTAAAACTTCAAGAATATAAGTTCTAGTTATCAATGAAGATGATAATTATTCAACAAGATTGAATAATAATTATATTTTTGATTGTCAATACTTTCAATTCTAGTGTCAAACTTAAATTTCTGAAGTTTTATCTTATTAAAGGGTATTTTTAGAAATTATACACTTTGTTTCATTAAATTTTTAATAGTATAAAAGTTGGGGGTGTGTTTAAAAAGAAAGTTTGTGACCTTATTTGAACAAACCCCTAAATTTGGGAGTTTTTTGGATTTAACCCCCCCAAAAAATATATATGTTTTTACTGGCACAACAAAGAATATACATTTATATATTATTGAAATTCCACCAACATTAATTTTATATTAGAGAAATAATATTACGATTTATCATTTTTTTGTGCTCATATACATTTTCTTTTTTCATTTTTTGCTCATTGTTTCCCTAAAGTATCCTTAACCAATTAAATATTAAGAATATTTCAAGTTAACAAAGTATTTAAAAAATATATGTAGTTTTTTTCCCTATATTCTCAAATTGTGGTTTTTTGTATTTCCTTGAACTCGAACTTGAATAAATTTACTGTAAAAAAGTAAACAGAAAAAATGGCAAAAAATCTTTTAAAAAAATTTACACTGCAACGGCGCTGGCGGCGTGACCGGCGACGTCGCCAGGCAACAATGAGGACAGACAGAAATTGCAAAATCAAATAAATTGAAAAGGGAGGAGAGAATTAGAGAGAGAGAGAGAGAGAGAGAGAGAGAGAGAGAGAGAGAGAGAGAGAGAAGAGTACTTGTGACATCGGAATACGTCAGGCAAGAAGTGGGATGGCCGCGGTCGGAGAGAGAAGGGGAGGGAACGTTAGGCTTCGGCTTGCGGAAGGGAGAAGAAGAAGGGAGGGGTAAACCAGAGAGAGGGTTTTGGGGGAGAGGGATCCTAATTGGTTTTTAAAAAAGTTTAATTCACTTAATGTCCGATCCTTGACTGATTATTAGTTGGTAACTTGTTTAATTGGAATTACCGACCGATTTCAGATTCGGTCGGTAACTATATCAGTCAGTAAATTCAATCGGTAAAAGTAATTTTTCTAATACTGTAACTACCTTGTGTCTAATCTTGTTCCGACAGGCAAAACTAGGCAACTGCTCCGAAAATTCTTCAAGGACCTCATTATTTTTGGGACGACCTATACTTGTTCCGTTAATACACTGACCACATGTTTTGGAGATATGTAGCACCACCAGAAACGGAGGATATTCTATGGCATTGCCATGAATGACCCGCTTGAGGACATTACCAAGCCAACGAAACGACCCATAAGGTACTAGAGTCTGGTTTTTATTTGCTAACAATCTTCAAGGACGCAAAAAGGTATGTTGACTTGTGATAAATGCTAGAGAACAGGTAATATCTCTAAACACCACGAAATGCCTCTCACCGTTTTTAAAAATTGTGAGATATTTGATTGTTTGGGAATTGACTTCATACAACCTTTTCCGAGTTCTTTTGGTAATAAATATGTTTTGGTAGTCATTGTGTATGTCATAGATGGATTAAGGCTCAAGCTCTACCCACTAATCATGCTAGAGTCATTGTTAAATTCTTAAAAATATTATTTAATCGTTTTGGTATTCCAAGAGTCATCATAAGTGACTTTTGTAATGAATTAATGGAAAAAGTTCTTAAGCATTTAGGGGTCATGCATAATATGTCTACACCTTACCACCCACAAAC
Source organism: Catharanthus roseus (assembly GCA_028651295.1). NCBI lineage: Eukaryota > Viridiplantae > Streptophyta > Magnoliopsida > Gentianales > Apocynaceae > Catharanthus > Catharanthus roseus. The sequence continues at coordinate 22,351,306 of JAPQWS010000153.1, read as the reverse complement.
TAGCAGCCAAGTAGTGGTCATTAACTGTGAAATCAAAAGAATATTAGAGAAAACAGTTGAAAACACTAGGATTGATTGGAGCGTCAAACTTGACGATGCTCTTTGGGCATATAAGACTGCTTATAAGACTCCGATTGGCTTTCCTCGTGTCGTCTTTTATACGAAAAATCATGTCACTTACCTATCGAAGTAGAACATAAAGGTTATTGGACAATGTAACTTGTAAACTTTGATTCTACTCATGTAGGAAAGCAAAGGTTACTTCAGTTAAACAAGCTGGATGAATGGCGATTAGAAGCATACGAAAACTCATCCATTTACAAAGAAAAGGTAAAACGATGGCACGACAAGCATATAGTGAAGAAGGATTTCAAAGAAGGTGAGGCCATGCTTTTATATGACTCTCAACTCTTGCTTTTTTCCGGAAAGCATAGATCGAGATGGTCGGGACCGTTTATTGTACACAAGATATTTTTCGTCCGGCATAGTTGAGGTAATTGATCTCGAAGGGAGGAAATTTAAGGTAAATGGCCACCAATTGAAAACTTCCAAAGGTTGAGAGGACCCTCATGCGAAATGAGGGCGCTAAAACGATTTGTTTTATAACAATTGTATCAATTCAATTTCATCATTTTCAATCACTCGTCGTTCTTCTTTCTTTATTTTTGTGTTCTTCTATGAGTATTTTAAAGTAAGTATGGGAGTTAGGAACCATTCCCTTACGTGATTAATAAAATTCTTATTCTATGTACAAGTTAAAGATGCTGAAAGACCGAACAAAAACAACGAATAAAACAGGGACGGCCTGAAACAGAGCTTTTGGGAACTCTTTTCCGAAACTGGAAAGTATACCCAGTAGCAGAACAAATTTTTCAAGGAGCTTCTGGAATCGAACAATATAGCTTTATTGAACCAGAAAGTGTCGGGAGCAAACAAGAATTGTGTCCAGTGAGCTTTTGGAACCGGATAGTATAGCTTTTCGAATCTGGAAAGCAGCAGTGCAGTTCAGGTCATGGGTTTTCAGGTCAGATTGACCCAGTTTTCAACCAAATTGTGCTCAATTTCATAAAATTTACCCTTCTTCTCACTGTTAATTCCCCAAATAACTAGCTCAAATCCCTAACCTTCCTCCAGTTGCTTTCCTCTTCCACATTTTTCTCTTTTCCCCGATCATCTCTCCCTCTTCACTCAGACAAACATCACCATCAGTCTTATTATCAAACTATTTCTCTCCTCCTTTTCGTTTTCTTTTCTGTATCCCCTTTGTTTACTTCTCCCTCTTCCCTATTTTTCACTCTGTTATTCTCCAACCAGTGCCTACCCAACCGTTCTTATCCCGTCTTTGTAATTTCCCTTTCCATCACACCCTTCCCCATGTTTAACAATACTCTCGATGCAAGCCTGACAGCAGTGGATTCACGAAAAGGAAACTCCCAAGCACGAAAACCATCCAATCTCAGCACTCTAGCGGCAATGGTTTAATACGGACTGAGATTAGCTTTCTTTAACACCCTTCTTTATTTAATTGTAAAATTTTATTATCGGGGCGTAGCCTGAGTCTTATTTAATTGCTTTGAATTCTCTTTTTTCATGCTATTTTGTGTCTGCAAATGTTTTATTGATTCTCTGTTTCGGGGGTGCAACCTATTTCGTGCTTAATTTTACTGTACACTACACACACAGGTGCTATAATTGTTCCTTTTTGTCACTGTTGTTGATTTGCTTGTTTTGTTGGAACTGTTTATTTGGTTTTTTCCTATCTATCTCTTACATCACAATGCCTCGAAAAATCACAGCCTCTGCCTTTTCTAAACCAGCCCATATAACTGAGCCTGACTCTCCCGAGAATGCCCCTCCTATTCTACCTTTTCCCATAGAATCACAAATAAAGCTAGTAAAGCCTGGTACGATAAAAGGAAAAATAGTAGAATGGAACCAGAGCAAACTGTTGAACTTTTTATGATAGCAAATTAGAGATTTCTCCTCTTTTCTATGGGTTGGGATGGGACACCATTATCTGTACGCACGAAATTTATTACCCCTACCTCAGGGAGTTTTAACCTAACATGACCCAAAAGCCGGAAAAAAATGCCATCTCCGTTACCACCACAGTAAAAAGAGTTAAGATCCATCTTGATATGGCCCTCCTTTCTGAAATTTCACAAATCTGAAATACCGGCCCTAGCATTGCCTTCTGTTATACTTCTAGAATTATCTATGGGGATGATACGTGGAATTATAACTCTGCTTGAGATAGGATAGGCATTCGTCATAAACATAATTTTGGCACCACGAGCACTACTTGGAATTTCGTAGACCTCATTCCTCGACTAAAGGCTGTAACACATCTTGCCAATAGGTCAAGGAAAAGTTTCAGTGAACCCTGAGCCATTGACATTTTTATCATCAATAAATTGCTTTCAGCTTCCCTTTTCTCTTTGGCTTCGGTCATCATTCATGTCATGTGCGATATCATCTCTACGAATAAGAACGATCGCGTGCTTGGTTACCCCTTGTTTATCACTGACATTTTATGCCACTTTGAGGTGGACTTTTCAGGAGACCAAGTAGAGCATACATATAACTGTGACATCATACCTGGATCCACTATTTCACAAGCTAGATTTGAATATGATGAAAAAGAGAAAAAAAAATAGCTGTCGATGGCATAGTTAAGGCAAAAGAAGGGTGCCAAGTAGAACTTCGGTTTTACAAAGCAAAAACGTGCGAAGGATCCATCAGCACGCTGAAAAGAGGTCATGGGAAAGGAGGATGACGATGATCATGAGGACAAAGACAGCGATGAAGAGGATGAGGAGTCTGATCACTCCCTTCGGGACTCCATAGCCGAACTCCAAATGTCACGCTTGGATCGACAAGATGAATGCTCACCCGATAACAACTGCTGTTATCTCAAAATTACGAGCAGCTCTCTTCTAGTGAAGGCTCGAGTGGTGGTGGAGATAGAGAGGGCAGATTGGCCCTCTAAGGAGTTTTCTCTCTCCCTGCCCACTTTTGTTCTTTAGTTTCCTTTTTACTTTATATGTTTTATATGTTTTCTTTTGTTGGTTAGTTTTTATTTTCTTTTCTCTCTTAGCTTTAGTTTAATTCTCCCGACATTGAGGACAATGTGATTCTAAGTGTGGGGAAATTTTAATTGCTTCAAGTTTTTTCTTTTTATTTTTTTTACATTTTAAGTGTTTGTTTTAATAAAAATACCAAAAACATCGAAAAATCTCAAAAGCTTCAAAAACATTGAAATTTTTTGAAAAATCTCAAAAAAAAAAAAAATGTTGTGTAAAGTTGGTTTTTGTTAACTTTTTGTCTTTATCATTCTTAAGAAAAACACCAAAAAGATTTTTCTTTCTCTTTTTATTGCCAGAAAAGCATGAAAAGAGGTGTGAATAACTTGTTAACACTTTGAATAAGCATAATACATAGTTAACCTCATATCTCTCTTTTGTTTATGCCTTGTGAATCGATGGTTTTTATGCAAAATACTTTGTTTTAAAAGTAGAAATATGCTTTGAAAATCTTGGGAAATTCTCTGTTTGATTTACTTTTGAGCTTTAGTCCAGAACTTGTCTTTCCACAACTTGAAACAAAATATCTAGTTTTTGTTAATCCTAGAGATGATGATCTTAGGCCTTCTTCGATCCGTTTGAGCCTTCCTTTCCTACCCTTTTAACTTTTAATCCTTATTACCCACTTTTTAGCTTCATGCCTTTGGGATTCGTTCCTTTTTTTTATTTGACTTTAAACTCACATTTAAATATAAACCCTCAATTGATGAGCTAATGATTTTATATCTTGGAGTCGGTTTAAATGAACTTCACGAATAAGCGTGGAGGAAAAGTGATAAAAGAAAATTTTGAGAGAAAATGGGTATTTCAAGTCCTTCCATGAGAAAGAAATCAAATGAGAGGAAAAAGTATCAAGGGAAGAAAAAGAAATATGAGAAACCCTTTTGTGAGAAAGCTTGTATTTTATTAATCATTTGTGGAAAAAGAAAAAAATGAGGAAGATGATGAAAAAAAATAGTGAAAAGAGAAAATAGAATGAAAAGAAGGAAAGAAAAGAAAAAGAGAGAAAAGAATGAGTTTAAAAGAAAGTATTGTTAGCCTTTTATCTCTTGATGCCTTTTATCCCCTTTTTCTCACATATATACTTCCTTGGTTTTTTAGGGATTGATGAGAGTTTTATAGTTTATGCGGTTTTGAGCGTTGAAAGAGAAGTAAAGAATTTCGAGAGTTTTGAATGAAACTACTTAGAGGCTATATATAACTTGAGTTTATTCCTCTTTTCATTGCATTAGCTTGTATTCTCTTTCATTTTGTTTCACCCTTACCTTCGTTTGATAACCACGTATGTCCCAAGCCTAATGTTACAAGCTTGAAAATTGTTCCTAATCCGGGGATGACTTTAACTAGTACTTGAAGTAGAAGGGTGTTGGAAAAAACAAGTATATAGAATATAGTTTGCTAAAGTGTATCATATAGTTAATTTCCTGAAATTCTTTTTGCATATTTTTTAAACTAAGCATGAGTTTTGTGCGCACACACACATACACTGTTGATTCTCATGTGGTAAAACGAATGTTGGATCTGATGGTTAGTTTATGAATTGTGTTTTAATGAGTTTTAGCGGTTTTTGTAACTCTTGGTTATGTTTTGAAGGTGACATATTTTGTAGTTTTAGTTTCTGAAAAGTTTGTTTTATAAAATTTTTAGCGTTTCTTTTGTGTGATTTTGTAGGTATATCGTCTTCAAACCCTCACGAGACCTTACTCGTCCTCTTTAGTAACTTATGGGTTTAATGGGCTTGTTGCACGTGCTAAGTGCAATCATGATACCTACGAAAGTGGCTAGTTAGATTATTTTGTTTCCTTTTCTTGTTTGCGTTTAGCCCTTTGCTCGAGGACGATCAAAGCTTAAGTGTCGGGGAGTTTGATTAGTCTAACTTTCACCCTCTTAAGTGTTGTTGTTTTATCTGGTTTTGTGCTCAATTGTGTATAAATAGAGTTTATTGATCCGTAGGTACCTTTGGAATGAGGATATGTTGAAAGCAAGCTAATACGAATGACTTAGGAGCGAAAAAATGAAGAAAAACGGAGAAGAAACACAAAATCAAGAAAGCTAGAAAAAGATTACTATCCGGATAAGCACTTTCCGAATCCGGAAAATGTGACCAAGATTTGAAGATTCTTTCCAGAGAGCTTCTAGATCTAGAAAACTCAACTTTCCTGATCCGGATAGTCATGCAACGGCTGATGTGTAATTTTTTGTAACTTTTCCTTTTTGCATTTTGATTCCTTTCATTTTTGTTATTTAATTTCAAACCTATTTATAGAGAGATTAGAGTAATTTTAGAGTAGGATTTGAAGATTTTTCTCATATTTAAACCCTCTAAACACATTACTTTATTAGCTTAGATCTTAGTTTCAGTTTTATAATCTGTAAGAATATCAATTCGGGAATTTATTCAAGTAATTCGAAAGATGAGTTTGAGCAATTGTGGGGATCATGGATCTTCAATCTTCCTCCTAAACTTCTTAAACTTATCCTTTTATATGAATTTATCTATGAGTTTATATGTTAGAATAATGTTTAGCGGCTAATTTTATTTGTGTTTAAATGAGGATGAACCCTAGAATTCTTTGTTAATATTTTATACGGATTTCTTGTTTTAACTATCTATTTCTTGTTTAATTGTTATCCAATTGTTGTATTTGTTTACCGGTTTTCGCAAGATTAATTGCACTCTGACCATGGAAGACTAATCTTGGGCATTAATTGAATAATAGGGATTGGTAATTGAGCAAGAATAGTTGTTATGGTTCTTAGATCATTAATTAATTACTATGATCCATAATTCGTTCATAATCGAGTTAGGCTGAGAAGGAATTTTCTCTAACGGGTTAAGTGAATCGGAGGATCTTTACCCAAGAATAGGGATTATCCGACATATGACTGAGATCCAATCAATGAGTTTTAATAATTAATTACAAAAATTTTCTAATTAAAACTGATTTAAGGTTTTAGGGGGATTCCACCATTTAAACACTATTTTCCAAATTTCTTTTTTATAAGAACTTCTTAATTTCTTTTTTGTTTATTTTAATTAATTTTTAGTTATTTCTCATTTTAAAACCTTTTCAAAAGTTTTATTTAATTAAACAGTAGAGATGTAGTAAGTACTAGTGCTTGGCTGTCTTGAGAGCTCGACAATTCGGAGACTTTCCTCACCTTATTACACCAATAGGTACGCTTGCCTAAAAGTGGAATTTTGTTAGGATTAGAAACCACACATCAAGTTTTTGGCGCCATTGTCGGGGACAGTAACATTAGAAATGCTAGCTATTTGCTAATTTAGTTGTTTGTATTTTTATTGTTTTTAATTGTTTTTATTTCTCTAATGGATTGTGGCTTTTGTTGGATTCTTTGTCTTTCTCTTTCCGTCCTTTGAAACTCACTAATTTTGTGATTTCTCCGTTGTAGGGTCTTTTGACTAGTTTATGCCTTGTTCCTAATGGGTTAATTAGTTAAAATTGATTCGGAACTCGGGAGAACACTGCAGAAAGCCTTCCATACTATCAATTTTGATACGACGGAAAAATGGCGTTAGTAATTTTAGATAAGGGTGAAGGAAGAGGAGAACTTATGGGATCCACCATCGCCACCACCAATGGCGGAACGTATGATGGCAGACTATGCTAGGCTGTCCATCACTGGGACAAGGCTGACCATAATGAGATTAGTGGTGGATTCCAATACTTTTGAAATCAAGCCCAACATCATACAAATGGTCCAAAACAATGCTCATTTCGATGGGTTACAAGACGAAGATCCCAACGCACACATCGCCAATTTCTTGGAGATGTGTGATACTTTCAAGATCCACGGAGCATCAAAGGATGCATTAAAACTTTATTTATTCCTATTATCTTTAAGGGATAAGGTGAAATCTTGGCTTAAATCATTACATCCGGGTTCCATCACAACTTGGGAGTCTTTGGCGGAAAATTTTCATGGAAGGTGCTTTCTCCCAGGCCGCACCGTAAAATTGAGGAAAATGAAATCCTCTCATTACAACAAGCGATGGGGAAAGTCTATATGAATCATAGGAAATGTGGAAGGAATTGATTAGGAAGTTCTCTCATCATGAAGTGGATTTGGGAATCCAAATCCTATCATTTATCAGCAGTGCTAGCTTTGGAGCTAGGCAACTTATAGACGCTTTCACCAGTGGCTCTATCGATAGTAAGACGCCTCAAGAAGTATATGACTTGATCGAGCAAATCTCTTTAAACAATTATACTTGGGGGGGGGGCAAATCCAAGGGTGAAGACGGTGGGAGTACATAGCTTAGATAGATAAAAAGTTTAGCCATCGTGATAGATAAAAAGTTCGAGAGATTAAATCTGAATCCACAACAAGGAATATTTTGTGATTTTTGAAATGGAAGGCACCCAAATCATGAGTGCCCTAGTATAGATGCTTCGGTGGACATCTTGTCAAACCTAAAGGAAGTCTATAGCTCCCTACAATAAACTGAAATTAAGAAAGATTTCAAATGTGATGTTTTAAAAAATGATTAAGTTGGGTACAAGTGTCTTCAAATCAAATATTAAATTCGATTCTTCACTTTTCAAAAATATAAAAGCCTTTCCTATTCTGATACAAACAAACAGATTCCACTACCTTCAAGGTCGAATGCATCCAAACACTCAAATACATGAATTATTAGAGACGTCAGATAATTCAAGCTATCAAGCAAACTCGATGGAGAAACAATAATCATTCACTTGATATTGTCTCAACATGACTGTAAAACTAGTAACTTATCAATTGTTCATAAGCTGTAACAATTGACTAAGTCCTTCTTCCTCCTAGTAAATTAACCTTTCAACGAAGACTGTTTAGAAAATTTAATAGCAAACTAACCTTGCAGCAGAAGACTGCTTAGGCAGTTCACTTTGCTTCTATACCAATCTTTATTCACAATCAAGTGTGTCAAAGGAGTCAGAAAGTAAATGTACAAATATTTTTTATTCAACAAGGGAGAATAAAAATAGAGTAACAAAAATGAAAATAGGAAAGAAGTAAGTATTTCATTGAAAAGGAAATAACTTCTAAAATCTTCAAATAGAAACACTCTAATGAATTCTTTTTTCCCTAAACATTCCACACCTTCAATAAGGTCTAGCATCGTCTATTTATAGAGATGGAAAAGATAGGAGAGGATCCTAATCAAGAGAATCAAATCAAATCTAAAAAAGTTAAACAAAATAATAAGCTCCTATCCTAAGTCAATTAAGAAAATCTGTCAACTTCGAATTCTTGAAAGCATGTGCCCATGCCTTATCTAGCTCTTAACAACTTTCCTTATTTTTCTCCAAAGATGACTTTTTTTGCACAAAATCCAAAAAAGAATCAAAACCAACAAATTTAATTAATTAAACAAAATAAACATATAAAAGTTAATTAAAATACTAGACTGAATAGAATATATCATATCACCCTATGCTTTAATTCAAAAGGCACCCCACAATATACAAGAATCATTTGCTATGCAAAGCATCTTTGGCCTTGGAAAGGTCAAAAAGACCAATTGTCCAATTCCCTTAAATCTCACATCGAATATCAAGGAAATCTTCAAGGATATTCACCCTTATAAATGGCGTACTGTTTAAACTTGTAGGTTCATTAATTAATATTCTCATATACTATTACTCTTCCAAGATCCATATACTTTGGCATCAAAGTTAAAACGGGGGCCATCCTCACTCTTTTACTTATGAATTTATTGTGCAAGTTCTATTTTGTTTATCAGTTATCCCTATCTCATCATTTGATTCTCCTCGTGCTTGTTTCCTTTTTCTTTATTTGCACTCACGATATCGAGATATAGAGACTGATCACACAAATCGAGACAAGGCTCGTATTGAGGGTCTTCCTCTACCTGAAATACCTATAACATCTATAACGATTACAATGACAATTCCTTCCCGTCCTTGGTGAAGCAAGCTTCAGTCAATCATTTCTTTCCATCTCGTTATCAGTAGTAAACACTACTTGTAATACCCGTGTCATAATTTAAGAAAATTATTTTAGTGGGCTAAGAAGTAATAGTAATAAGATATGAAGGACTTAAGTACAATAAAAATAATGTTATTAATATAACCTAAGTAAACTTTCGTTCTTTTTTTATCCGAGGTTTTCAAAGAAGGCTCTGTAAAGTTCTAACGCAGGGAGAGAGTGAATAGGAGAGTTCGGAAGAAAAAAAATGTTTTGGAGTCAATTATCCGCTTTAGTGGAGAACGAGTCCTAACTCTGTAACTATTCCTAAATTATGAATAAATGTTTAAATATGTTTTTAATTAGTTATAATAATTCAATTGAAAGGGTGATGTAATTTTTGCTTAAAAATTTATTGTAATGAATTGTGAAGAATTGGTTTTGTATGTTTCGTTTTTGTAGGAATCCAAAGGCAAAAACAAAGTAAAATAAAACTACGGAAATCCACCAACAGGATCTGCACATACTAGAAAAACTGATTGGATGGGAATTACCTCAATGTTTTGATTGTTCGTTCTGGAGGCACTGCTTTGTACGCTTCGCCCTCTACTGGTGTCCACATGACGAACTCCTCTGCAAGCGATCGGGATGCTAGCCCTTTCTGTGTTCTGAAACCTGTTCAGAACTAATCCTGACTATCTGGTAATCGGTCGTATTTCGGAGAGAGGAGGCTAGATACTATATCGCCGTTCTAGGGTTTAGGGTTTTGTTTTTCTTTAATTAGATAAAGGACGGCCACCAAGAAAAGGTTAGCATAACCTTTTATAGCTATTAACATCAAAACCCTAACTGTCATCTAATGACAGTTTAATCTCGTCCGTCTATTCCTATAGTCATCCAACGGTTGGATGAGTAATATTAAGTAATTAATTTCATTTATTCGATTAAATAAAATTAATTACTTATTAACTTACCAGAAAATACAATATGGAATCTAATTCCCCTTTTGTATACGTTCAACGAATCTAGACACAATCTAGATTCCTTGAACGTAGACATTATGCTCACAAGATCGTCTATGCGTGTGACCCTGTAGGTTCACTTAACGTTGGCAGTGAATGAAAAATGTCCTAGACATTTATTCACAAAACATAAGCGGCCTCTAGCAAGACATTATGCTTACCCAAGTTAAGTAAATGTAATAATAACCTAGCATCAGATTTAGTATTTAGTCCTTTTGTCACACGATATCCTAATTAATTATAAGGCATGGATCAAGTCATCCTTATAAAACTTAATTAACCATTTACTTGATCACCAGGCAGACTGTTCCAACAAATAATATTAATAACACCTTATTAATACTTATTTGAGCATGGCCATGCATATTTTCCAGTCTTCCTTATCAAGGGGCCCATGAATATCTCTCTCGAAAAAGAGAGGGACAAATCCCTTTCACTATCTCCAATATTCAAGCCATGACGAGAAAATAAGCCAACCAATAGTCATAATGATCACCTAATTAAAAGTGATGTTTGACTATGTCAAAACATATTTTCTCCCCCATGCAAGAAACATTAGAAGCATTAGGTCAAAGGACACTAAATATAAAACTGAGAAGAAATACTTATAACTTAAACCCATGCAATATTTCTTCTTCACTTTGGGTCATGTCCAATACAATATTCTCAATATGTATTTATGAATTGATTTTATATCTCATATTCATGATCAGTAAAACTTGACCATCAGTCAACTTCACACTAGTTTACAAGATATAATAAACTAGGGACAAATAAGAATAGTATTTTATTAGCTATAAGGGTTTGACTATCAAGTCACATACTTGATGACAAAGAGCATAAAATACAATTCAAAAAATACATGCTTCATAAATCATAAATGTGAGTCAATTGGTCTTAGGGCATATACTAACAATCTCCCACTTGCCCTACCACCAATTTGACATGACTCTCAAACCCATTGACCTAGTATGACTCTCATGCTTAAGTTGTGTGAGTGGCTTTGTCAATGGATCGACATTGTCATTGGTGTCTACTTTGCAAATTTGAACATCTCCACGCTCAATAATTTCTCGAATGAGATGGAAACGCCTGAGAATATGTTTGGATCGTTGATGAGATCTAGGTTCCTTAGCTTGTGCAATGGCTCCTGTATTATCACAATATAGCTCCACTGGGTTCACAATGCTAGGAATTACACCTAGTTCTGTGAGGAACTTTCTAATCCAAACTGCCTGTTTGGCTGCATCAGAAGCAGCCACATATTCAGCCTCTGTAGTAGAATCGGCCACGGTATCTTGCTTTGAACTCTTCCAGCTCACAGCACCTCCATTCAAACAAAACACAAATCCAGATTGCGATCTAAAATCATCGACATCAGTCTGAAAGCTAGCATCCATGTAACCATTTACAACAAGCTCTCCTTCCTGACCTTCGTAAATTAAAAACATCTCTTTAGTCCTTCTTAAGTACTTGAGAATGTTTTTTACTGCAGTCCAATGCGGTTCACAAAGATTTGACTGGAATCTGCTAGTCATGCTTAATGCATACGAGACATCTGGGCGAGTGCATAACGTGGCGTACATGATAGATTCAATTGCGGAAGCGTAAGGAATCTTACTCATGCGTTCTGTATCCTCCCTTGTGGTAGGACTTTGAGACATACTGAGTTTAACGACATGTGACATTGGCAAGAATCCTCTCTTAGAATCTTGCATACTGAACCTTTTCAGTACCTTGTCAATATATCCACTCTGACTTAGGCCAATAAGCTTTTTAGATCTATCTCGATAGATCCTAATGCCTAGAATATAGGCTACTTTGCCTAAATCTTTCATTGAAAAACACTTCCCCAACCAAGTTTTTACACTTTGCAAAGTGGGGATGTCATTCCCAATTAACAAGATGTCATCGACATAGAGTACTAAGAAGACTACTGCATTTTCTATAACCCTTTTGTAGACACAAGGTTCATCATTATTCTTGATGAAATTGAATTCTTTAATTGCTTCATCAAAACGAAGATTCCAACTTCGAGATGCTTGCTTCAAGCCATAAATGGATCTTTGAAGTCTACACACTTTACTAGAATTCGAAGGATGAATAAAACCTTCAGGTTATGTCATATACACATCCTCCAGTAGATTTCCATTAAGAAAAGCAGTTTTAACATCCATTTGCCATATTTCATAATCATAATATGCTGCAATGGCAAGTAGAATTCTAATTGACTTAAGCATTACTGCTGGAGAAAAGGTTTCATCATAGTCTATACCATGAATTTGTCTATACCCTTTTGCTACCAATCGTGCTTTGTAAGTGTGCACATTGCCATCCATTTCAGTTTTATTTTTGAAAACCCATTTACACCCTATGGTCTTGCAACCTTCAGGTGGATCAATCAAAGTCCAAACTTGATTATCATGCATGGATTGCATTTCTGATTTCATAGCCTCTAGCCATTTGCTAGATTCAGGACTATGAATAGCATCTTGTTAGGAATTAGGTTCACCTTGATCAATAAGATCAATATTATGATCCTCAGTCACAAGAAATCCATATCTCTGTGGTATCTGAGAAATCCTACCAGACCTTCTTGGCCCTTGTGTCAAAGGTTCAGGCTCAGTATGAATACGTGAGTCCAACTGAGTATCCATACTCGGTTCAGAAATGGTCTGCTGTCTTTGAGCTTCTTCAAGATGGATTCTACTCCCACTAACACTTTTGGAAACGAATTCCCTTTCAAGGAAAATTCCGTTCCGAGCAACAAACACTTTGTTTTCAAATAGAAGATAAAAATAGCATCATTTAGTTTCCTTAGGATATCCCACAAACAGACACTTATCAGATTTGGGTGCTAGTTTTTCAGATAATGATCGCTTCACATAAGCATCACATCCCCAAATTTTAAGAAATGCTAAACTAGGTTGTTTCCCAGCCCATATCTCATACGGTGTCTTCTGAACAGCTTTAGATGGAACTCTATTTAATATAAATGCAGCAGTTTCTAGAGCATAACCCCAAAACGAAATTGGAAGATCTGTTTGACTCATCATAGATCGAACCATATCTAATAGAGTTCGATTTCTGCGTTCAGAGACACCATTCCATTGTGGTGTTCCTGGTGGAGTTAATTATGATAATATCCCACAATTTTTTAGATGTTCGTCAAACTCTTGGCCTAAGTATTCACCACCTCGATCTGATCGAAGTAATTTGATACTCCTTCCAAGTTGATTCTGTACTTCATTTTGAAATCCCTTAAACTTTTGGAAGGAATCAAATTTATGTTTCATTAGATAAACATAACCATATCTACTGAAATCATCTGTGAATGTAATGAAATACTGAAAACCTCCTCTGGCTTGTGTGTTCATTGGCCAACATACATCAGTATGTATAAGTTCCAATAAATCGGTAACCCTTTCACTTTGCCCTATAAATGGACTTTTAGTCATTTTTCCCAATAAACAAGAATCACATTTTTCATAAGACTCAAGGTCGAATGAAGATAAAAGTCCATCTTGATGGAGTTTTGATATGCGTTTCTCATTTATATGGCCCAAACGACAATGCCAGAAGTAAGTTTGATTTAAATCATTAGATTTAAATTTCTTTGTATTTATGTTATAGATGGGCTTACTAATGGAATCATATAGGTTAAGAATGTAAAGTCCATTACATAAAGATCCCCATAGAAAATACCATTTTTATAAATAGAACTTTTACCATTCTTAGTATTAAACTCAAAACCATCAATATCCGAACAAGAAACTGAAATGATGTTCCTACTCATAGCAGGAACATAATAACAATCTTTAAGTTCAATTATACGCCCAGTAGGCAAAAGTAAATCAAATGTCCCTACAGCTACAGCAGCAACTTTTGCTCCATTTGCAACTCGTAGGTCCACCTTTCCCTTTGCCAAAGATCTACTCCTTTTGAGTGCCTGCACATTTACACAAATGTGAGCTCCACATCCGGTATCTAATACCCATGAAGTAGGAGTAGACATTAATTTCTATAACGAAAATACCTGAAGCGGCAGTCTCATTGGCCTTTTGCTTCTTCTTTTCTTCCAAGTAGAGCTTGTAATTCCTCTTCTAATGACCAAGTTCATTGCAGTGGATGCAAGTCCCTTCCTTTGGTGGTTTAACCTTGGGCTTGGGCTTCTGCTTGCCTTTACCCTTTTTGGCCATATCCTTTCCCTTTCCCTTCCCTTGTTCTTCTTGATCTGCCCCTTCTGAACCATCAGAACATTAGGAGTGGACTTCCTAATGTTTTGTTCAGCCTGCTTGAGCATCCCGTGCAATTCATTTATGGACTTTTCCATACTATGCATATTGAAGTTCATGACAAACTGATCATAGTCAGAGGTCAAAGAGGCCAAGATCATATCAGTAGCCAAGTCATGACTTACAGGTGCTCCAAGTTTTTCAAGCTGATCAAAATACCCTTTCATTTTAAGGACATGAGCACTAACTGAAGTGCCAGGGGTCATTTTGCAGCTATCCAATGCCTTAGTGGTAAGATATCTCTCTTGACGTGCCTGCTCTTGGAACATTTCCTTGAGCTGTTTTATCATCTCATAAGCCTCAACTTCCTCGAATTTCTTTTGCAACTCAGATTCCATCGTAGCCAACATGAGACATGTCACATCGTTAGAATCATCCTTGTGCTTACTATAAGCATCCTTTTCGACTCTAGGGGCATTGTTAGCTGGTTGATTAGGGATAGGGTTCTCAAGTACATATAGCTTTTTTTCTTGTTTAAGGACAATCCTTAAATTTCGTGCCCAATCAAGAAAGTTAGTCCCATTAAGCTTATTCTTTTCAAGCACGGATCGCAACGATGTGTTTGAATTGTTTGAGGCCATTATCTACATAGAATTTGCAAAGTAAAATTAAATAAATGAAGCATTAAATTTTCCCTGAAGTATTCAACACTTGATATAAATCATGGGTATAAAAATTCATTTTATTCTAATCATAAGTAAGCTTTGGCTGAACACCCATAATTAGAGAAAAATGTATTAATGGGATTTACATCTACATGTACTGGCAAAATCGCATATGATGTCCTAGGCTCAAAACCGTTTTGATAGCCTAGTTAAGCCAAACCATTCCAAGCATATGGAAATCACCATTTTCCATCTTCCCCTACTTAGGTAACCATTTATCTCTTGCTTTGGCAATGAGACAAAATGATGATCCAAGCATGGAGAAGTGTTTATGATCATGGAAGGCATTTTACGACAATTTTTTTTTTTACATGGTTTCAAAAACCTTCTTCCTTTTTATTTGTATATTATTTCACTAAACATATATAAAAAATAAAAGGAAATAAACTAAACATCACATGCATACTATATATACATCAAATAAAATGTGTCATAGTATGGCCCCAATCCTATATTGACTTCCACGATCCTCATGGAAGTCAAAGGTCAATCTAGGTAAGTCTTCATCTCCATGAGCTTGCCTCCAATGTCTTGGCCTTCTAATCTTGTTACATAGGACGGAAAACATACATAGGAATAGGAAATAAAATTAACATATTCTAGTAAAGCTTGATAATATTACATCAACAAAAACAACGACACGCAGGTCGTATTTAAAAACATACAACCCATTAACAAAATAAGTCAATCAATCACAAGAGGTAAAGGGCCATGCTATGCACCATGCATCTAAAGATAGGAAGAAACATGCAAAAAAAACAACAAGGGGGTCTCAGGGGGCAGCGCCCTTGCGGGGGTCTCAAGGGGCAGCGCCCCTAGAAAGAAATTTCTTTCTAACTCATTGAGTGAGTTATTGCCGTCATAAACCCTAAAACCATGCCGCCAAAAATTTTGTTTAACAGTTAAACATTAAATCATGTGATTCTGCATATTAGTTTAACAATTAAACTGCACAGATCAATGACTGTACGCCAAACAATTTGGCAGTAACAACATTCTGTTTAATTAATCGCATTAATAAGTAAAACAGAATATGATATATGCGAATACTATAATTCAATTTACTCTAATTATTTCACTAATCAGAAACCTTACTATAAGGCCGATTGAAAACAATACATGTAATCAAAGCGGTGACAGATAAAATCAGTAAAACTAGTACGTACGAGGCACTGATACCACTGTAGGAATCCATAGGCAAAAACAAAGTAAAATAAAACTACAGAAATCCACCAACAGGATCTACACATACTTGAAAAACCGATTAGATAGAAATTACCTCAATATTTTGATTGTTCGTTCTGGAGGCGCTGCTTTATACGCTTCGCCTTCTACTGGTATCCACGCGACGAACTCCTCTGCAAGCGATCGGGATGCTAGCCCCTTCTGTGTTCTGAAACCTATTCAGAACTGATCCTGACAATCTGGTAATCGGTCGTATTTCGGAGAGAGGAGGCTAGATACTATATCGCTGTTCTAGGGTTTAGGGTTTTGTTTTCCTTTAATCAGATAAAGGACGGCCACCAAGAAAAGGTTAACATAACCTTTTATAGCTGTCAATATCAAAACCCTAACTGTCATCTAATGACAGTTTAATCTCGTTCGTCTATTCCTACAATCATCCAACGGTTGGATGAGTAATATTAAGTAATTAATTTCATTTATTCGATTAAATAAAATTAATTACTTATTAACTTACCAGAAAATACAATATGGAATCTAATTCCCCTTTTGTATACGTTCAACGAATCTAGACACAATCTAGATTCATTGAACGTAGACATTATGCTCACAAGATCGTCTATGCGTGTGACCCTGTAGGTTCACTTAACGTTGGCAGTGAATGAAAAATGTCCTAGACATTTATTCACAAAACATAAGCGGCTTCTAGCAAGACATTATGCTTACCCAAGTTAAGTAAATGTAATAATAACCTAGCATCAGATTTAATATTTAGTCATTTTGTCACACGATATCCTAATTAAGTATAAGGCATGGATCAAGTCATCCTTATAAAACTTAATTAACCATTTACTTGATCACCAGGCTGACTGTTCCAACAAATAATATTAATAACACCTTATTAATGCTTATTTGAGCATGGCCATGCATATTTTCCAGTCTTCCTTATCAAGGGGCTCATGGATATCTCTCTCTAAAAGAGAGGGACAAATCCCTTTCACTATCTCTAATATTCAAGCCATGAAGAGAAAATAAGCCAACTAATAGCCATAATGATCACCTAATTAAAAGTGATGTTTAACTATGTCAAAACATATTTTCTCCCATGCAAGAAACATTAGAAACATTAGGTCAAAGGACACCAAATATAAAACTGAGAAGAAATACTTATAACTTAAATCCATGCAATATTTCTTCTTCACTTTGGGTCATGTCCAATACAATATTCTCAATATGTATTTAGGAATTGATTTTATATCTCATATTCATGATCAGTAAAACTTGACCATCAATCAACTTCACACTAGTTTACAAGATGTAAAAAACTAGGGACAAATAAGAATAGTATTTTATTAGCTATAAGGGTTTTACTATCAAGTCACATACTTGATGACAAAGAGCATAAAATACAATTCAAAAAATACATGCTTCATAAATCATAAATGTGAGTCAATTGGTCTTAGGGCATATACTAACAGTTTTGTCATTGAACTTTTGATTAATCTCATTGGTAATTTTTGGAGGAACATATTCCACCTTATGTTTGAACTCCTTGGACCAAAAAAAAAAAGTCCTATATTTGTTTAGCCTATTTGAGGGGACAAAGCCTGATATCAGGTTTTTGAGCCTACTATTATCTATTTGTATTGTCTAAAGATGTCTTTTGGGGATTGTTTCAATGTTTATGAATTCATTTATTTCTTAAGTCGAAAAGGAAGTTTTGAGGATTGCATGTGTTCAGATATTTAAAGGGACGAATTTTGAACAGAAAATTCTATCAACAAACAAGTTTGCGTTGTTTATGAGTTTTTTATGCAAGAATGAATTCTTCTTAGAAAATTGCATTGATCAGTGGTCATGCATGATAGATAAAAAGAACTTTTCCAATTTTCTTATTCATAACACAGAAAGAATGGAGTTTTGTTTATGCTGTTCAACCTCAAAAGTTTTGGTAAAATACTAAGAGGGTTCTTGACTCTTTCTGAGAATTTTCAGCTTTTGCAAATTGGCTCCAAACCTTCTAAAACATTATTTTTAAGGCTTAAATCACTATCAGGACTTTCTAAAATTATGGTGCAGTCTGTAAAATATTTTAGAGTTCAAATGACTTATATAAATTATAATATTGGAGTGATGAGTAATTTTGATAAACACTGGTCCAATCCTAAAATATAGAGTTGGTTCTCTATTATGAGTACTTGTACTCGCTCCCTTACTTTTCTTACAGTTTAGGTTAGCTCTAAGTGCGGGAACTTTTTGGAGAAGTATCGAAGCTTGAGCTTGGGAAAGTTATGGGTTTAGTAATATCTTTAAAATAGAATTTATTTGCACTTTAATAAACTTTTATTTGGACAAAAGTTTTGATTATTATTTTTGACCTTTGAATTTCTGTCAACATTTTATAACTAAAGTCTTTTGAAATTGTTTATTGAAACTATAGTTTAACCCTTCTGAATGTTTTGAGCCTTATGTCCCTGTGGGCTCAACATGTCCACTCGGTTTCGGATAAGCCCGTGTCCGGGGCATCACATTTAACAATATGAGAGCTTATGTTGAGATTATTTTAAAAAATATATATCTACTTGTAGGTGGGTTCGGGTGAGTAACACGTGTGTGTGATTCAATGAAGTTAATAATTTTAGTTTTTGTATAAGATTCGAGGTATTTAGTATATATGATATGAAAAGAGTAGTTGTATCATTAACTTCCTAGCATCTGATGATGTAAAATGAGAAGTAGATGATTTTTTTTTTTTAATGATTAGAGTGCACAGTAGAAGCATGTTGGGCTTATAACTGTGAAGATCGTAAGTTTTGAAGTTTCATGGATGAAACTTATAAAAGGAAGGGAGTATATAATAACTGGGTCATAATTGAAGAAAAGTATTTTAGTGGGCTAAGAGGTAATATATTTTAGTGACATTTAACGGTATTAAAGCTTAGGTTAAGATTGTTTTAGAAAAAATATCTATTTGTAGGTGGGTTTTTGCATAAGATTCGAAGTTAACGGCATCAAAGCTTAGGTTAAGATTTTGTGTGTGTGTGTGTGATACGATCAAGTTGATAATTGTAGTCTTTTCATAAGATTCAAAGTATTTAGTATTATATGATATGAAAAGAGAATTAGTTATTTCGTTAATTTCCTAGCGTTTAATGATGTAAAAAGAGAAGTAAATGAGTTTTTTTATGATCATAGCGCGCAACATAAGCGTGTTATGCTCATAACATGAAGATTCTAAGTTTTGAAGTTTCAAGGATGAAACTTTTATAAGGAGCCGAGCATGTAATACTCCGGTCATAATTGAAGAAAAGTATTTTAGTGGGCTAAGAGGTAATATTGAACATATATGGACTTAAGTGCAGTTAACATAAGGTTATTAGTATAACCTAGGTAAACTGTGAGGTTTTAGAGGAGGCTCTGTAAGGTTCTAACGCACCCAGAGAGAGAGAGAGAGAGAGAGAGAGAGAGAGAGAGAGCCAAAAGATGGAAAAAGTTTCAGAGTCAATTATCTGCTTCAGTTTGAGTAATTCTGCGAATCAAGATAAGTGAAGTACAAGCCCTAACTTTGTGACGATTCTTAAATTATGTACAAATGTTTAAATATGTTTTTAATTGGTTATAATGATTTGATTGGATGAGTAATGTGATTTTTTCATGAAAATTTATCGTAATAATTGTGAAGAATCGGTTTTATATGTTCATTTTGTTATTAAACTTTTGATTAATGTCATTGGGTAATTTTGGGGAGAAACATGTTTGAACTTTTTCGGTAAGGAAAAAAAGTCCCACAATATTTGTTTAGCCTACCTGACGGAATAACATCTACGCCTGATATCAGGTTTTGACCTTACTATTACCCATTTGTATAGTTTGCAGCTTAGTATTAAATGATTTATGAAGATTATTTAAGATGTGTTCTGGGGATTATTTGAATGTTTATGAATTTCTTTATTTCTCAGATCGAAATGGAAGTTTTGAGAATTGCATGTGTTCGGTGATGCTTAAAGGAATGAATTTTGAACTGAAAATTTGATCAACTAAACAAGCTTGAGTTGTTTATGAGTTTCTTATGCAAGAAAAAAATCTTCTTGGGGAAATGCATTGATCAATGGTGATGCATGATAGATTAAAGTACTTTTCCAACTTTGTTATCTGTAAAACAGAAAGAATGGAGTTTTGGTTTATTTAGTTCAACCTCAAAAACTTTGGTAAAATATTAAGAGGGTTGGTGACTTTTTTTGAGAATTTTCAGCTTGTGAAAATTGTCTCCAAACCTTCTTAAACATTGTTTTTAAGGCTGAAATCACTGTCTGGACTTTCTAAAGTTATAGTGAAGTCAGCAAAATATTTCAGAGTTCAAATGATATTTTATATAAGTTATAATATTGGACCAAAGGAGTAACTTTTATAAACGCTAGTCCAATTCTTGAATTTGGAGTTGATTCTTTTCTTATTGAGTACTTGTACTGACTCCCTTACCTTTCTTACAATTCATGTTAGCTCTGAGACGGGAACAGTTTAGAAAAGTATCAAAGCTTCAACTTGGGTTTAGTAATAGCTTCTAAATGGAATTTATTTGTACTTTATTAAACTTTTATTCGGACAAAAGTTTTTATAATTATTTATGACTGTTGAGTTTCTGTCAATATTTTATAACTGATGTTCAAAAGTCCTTTGAAATTGTTTTAGAGAAACTATAGTGTTACCCTTCTAAAAGTTTTGAGCCTTGTATTCTTGTGGTTAAGGTGTGTCCATGTGGGATATGGACAAGCCCAGGTTCGGGGCATGACACTACCACAACTACTTTACATTTAGATCAAATTCTACAATTAGAGGCTTTCCTTGCTTCGTTACAAGCTATGATAGCGCAATCATCTATACCATCTGTCTAGGCACCAGTAGTTTCAGCTTCACCTCCGCAGTTTACAATTTCATAATTCCTCTCTCCTTCATTTCCTTCCAACATAGCTTTTGGAGATGGTACTTCCCGACGAGAATCCGCAGTTGCTGCTCCAGCAACTACACATGATTTGGTCAATCGGGCAGTAGCACAGATGGCCCCTTCTACAAACGGAGAAGCAGTAGCTAGGATTGTTTGCACCACAACCCTTGATTAAATCTTATGCTTGTGTACTACTACCAAAATCATTTCACTCATTTAAAATTGGAAACGTATGAAGGTTCCACAGATCCTACATAACACATGAGGCAGTTCACTTCTCAAATGTGTGTGTACAGTGCTTATGACAGCACTTGTTGTCGAATGTCCCGAGTTCTCTTACCAAGTAAGCTCTAGCATGGTAGAGCACCTCTGATTTTTTTGCTCAATGTTCGTCTACGTCCTTCTGAGTCTGTCTGAGATTTCACCGCTCGGTTTAATCAAGCGGCACAGGAAATTCTTGATTTATCTGAGCTTGAGCATGTTCAAGCTTACAGACATGGCTTAACAAATCGTACTTTCTCCTAAAAGCTGACACATTTTATCGCGCATCAAAAAGTTCATTCATGCAGAAGATTTTATTAGACAGAACCAAAAGTTGGATACTGAGGTGAAAGAGTATCATAGTCCTAAAAAATCTAAACCGGGAGATGTGAAGATACGACCCAGAGTTCAGGACCGACTTGGTCCCCAAAAGCCGGATACTCCTCGGTATGAGTATACCTCACTACCGAATCCTCGATCTTAAATCATGCAGCAGATAGAATCTTTGGGTATTCTTAACCCACCAACTAAAATGCTTTCCCCTTAGAAAAGCAAAATCGAGCAAAGTATTGCCAGTTTCACAACGATAGTGGTCACAATAATGAATTATGCAATGAACTGAAGAAAGAAATTGAGAATGCCATTTGAAGAGGCAATTGAAGGAGTTTATTGATGAAGCGTCTTCCAAAAGGATGTCGGGTTCGGATACATCAAAGAAGTCTTGGAATAACGATAAAAAAGTGGCAGCAAATGATTCATCTTCATCAAAATTAAGGTTATCAATGTTATTGAATATGTGGGACTTCCAGAATCCCAAAAGCGATCTAGAGATTCTAATGGCGATGAACCTCTAGTAGTGATTATTAGGGTTGTAAACAAGTCCAGACCCTCTGGGTACTCCCAGACCCAGACCCTTATAGTGAAACATGGACCCAGACCCAGACCCATACCCTTTGGGTATAAAATTTATTGACTCAGATCTGACCCTCCAGGGTCTAGGTTAGGGTTTGGGTATACCCCTACCCGTATGATATTTTTGTATTTTTTTCCTTGTTAAACAAAAATATATATATAATTTCAGGAAATCTAACCTTAAAAAATCATGCCTTTGTTATTCGCCTTTGGAAAAAACTACAGGTATAAAATTTTGAATGAGAGAAACAAGTCCACAAGAAACATCCAATGGAGAGAATAGTAGTACTGATGTCTCGAAGAAGAAGAAATCTTGAAGAAAATTTCTCTTCTCTAAACTATGAGGCCCTAAGAAAATTATGAGACCCTAAGAGAATTTCTCTTCTCTAAAATATGAGGCCCTAAGAAATCTTGAAGAAAATTTCTCTTTTCTAAACTATGAAGAATATTTTTCTTCTCTTTTCTAAACTAAGAAAAATAAACCACTCGATATCGTAATGTATAAATTATGTATTAATAAAAAATATAAAATAATATAATATATAAATGTATATTATTTTATTTTAACGGGTATACGGGTCTGGGTATCATCGTACCCTGCCCATACCCATTTTATAGAATCTATAAAGGTACGAGTCCGCGGGTATAAAATTTTAACCTTACCCACTATAAACGTGTATAGACCCGATCGCTGGTACAGGTAAGACCTGCCTCGTTTATAGGCCTAGTGATTATGCCAATCGATAATTTTGTAGTGAAACGCATCCTTATTGATATTGGTAGTTCTGCTAATATCTTTTTTAGAGGCACCTTTTAGAAAATGGATATTTTTTGGGATCAAGTTATCCCTTATGTCACTCCTCAGGTGGGATTCATGAGGCAAACTGTAAAGTCGAAGGGAAAACTTTGCCTTCCTATGTCAGATGGTGATACCACTAACATTGTAGAATTTTTTACTATCTCTGCCCCTCATCTTATAATTGCATTTTGGGCCATCCAGCTTTGAATCAATTGCAGGCAAAAATCTCAACTTATGATTTGGCCATGGAAATTCTAGTGGGAGAGGAGTTCCAGACCATTTACGGCGGCCAGAAGCCAACTCAAGAATGTCTTTCTCCACCATGAAGAAGGTAGAAAAGTTAGATGAGGAACTAGATGATGATAACAAAACGCCTAAGCTTGAAACCGAGGGTGATTATGAACTTTTTTTTGTTGATTTGTCCAAGCAGACCAAACTATTAAAGGTTGTAAGAATTTACCAATTGAGATGAGAATGAAATTAGCTGAAACATTAGTATAATACAAGGAAATTTTCGCATGGTCCTTTTTAGATTTGGGCATTGTACTTAGAGAAATTGCAGAACATAGATTAGGCATTCCCGATATGCTATGCCTATGTTTCAGAAGAAACTGCTATTTGCCAGAGCAAGGCAAGAAGTAATTAGGAAAGAACTCAAAGAATTGTTAGAAGCGAGAATATCAAACCAATTGATTTTCCCGAATGGCTTTCCAATCTTGTGGTAGTGGCTAAACCGGAGGTACTTGGTGAGTGTGCATTGATTTCATAGACCTTAATAAGGCTATACCTAAAAAGCCTTACCCATTACCAAGGATTTATCAGTTGGTGGATTCACTAGCTGGACATGAGCTTCTATCTTTTTTCTAGACACCTATAAGGGATATTACTAAATCCTGATGGTCGAGAAAGATATGGCTAAAACAACATATGTTATTGATGATGGTATTACTGTTACACCAAGATGCCTTTTTTGCTTGAAAAATGTAGGGGCTGACTTCTAAGAGGGCATGAACAAGTCATTTAAAGGACTTATCGGATAGATAGTTGAAGTATATATGGATGATATCATTGTCAAATAAAAAAAGAAGGAACTTGCTCTAGAAAATTTGAAACAAGTTTTCAACAGACTCTAGAAGATTGGAATGGACATTAATACGAGAAAATGCACTTTTAGAGTTCCTTAGGGAAATGTCTAGGGTATCCCGTATCTGAGAGAGGCATTGAAGCCAACCCAACAAAAATCAAGGCAATACAAGAAATGACTGAGACTAGAACAATTAAAGAATTGCAGGGGTTGGTAGGTAGAATGGCTGCGTTAGGAAGATTTTTTATCTAGAGATGGAGAAATAGGGCTCCCATTTTACCAATTACTAAGATGCCCTTCTACCTTCGAATGGACCAATGAGGTTAATGAAGCTTTCAAACTTGACAAAACTATGAGCAATTGACCATTCTTTAAGTGTGTAAGTCCAGAAGATGGAAACTATGTCCTTAGAGAAATTCATGAAGGAACCTATGGATCTCATACTGGTGCAAAAGCTTTAGTAAATAAGGCTATATGTTATGGATATTATTGGTCCACCATGAAAGAAGATTCTGTTAATCTTCTCAAGACTTGTTCCAAGTGCAAAATCCATGCTAATGAACATCACATCCCAATGTCAGAATATCACACTTTTGGTACCCCGATACTATTTGCACAATGGGGAATTGATCTTTTAGGTCCTTTTCCTATGGACCTTGTGGGAAAGAATTATTTGATTGTAGCCGTCAATCACTTTACCAGATAGATTGAAGTCAAAGCATTGGCAAGTATCACTGCAAAGAAAGTTAAGGAGTTATTTTATGAAGATGTCATTTGCCGTTTCGAGATTCTTAAAGTCCTAATCTCTAACAATGGCAGGAAATTTAATTCTAAGGAATTTAGAGAATTCTGAGAGGAGTTAGGGATTGAACCAAGGTTCACATTTTTAGCTTACCCACAAAGAAATGGTGCCACAAAAGTTAGCAATAAAACTATCTTGCAATGATTAAAGAAAAGACTTGAAACATTCAATGATATATTGTTAGAAGAATTACCCAATGTTTTATGGTCTTATAGAACTCACCTAGTGTAACGAGAGAAACTCCATTTAACTCATGTTTTGGAGTAGATGCAATAATTCCTACAAAAATCGAGAACAAATCTTTAAGGAATACATCTTTTGATGAAACTTTGAATGACCAATTGCTCTATGAGAAGTTAACACTAATAGATGAAGCCAGAGAACAAGTTACAAGAAGAGATACTCATTACAAAAGAGCAGTTGCAAGATACTACAATGCAAGGATTAAACAATCAACAATCAAGGAAGGTGACTGAGTTTTAAAGAAAAATGAGGTTAGTAGAGTTGATCCAAAAAGAAAGTTAGACCCCACTTGCGAAGGGCCCTATCGAGTAGTTAAGTGCAATGGTAACGGGGAGTTACAAGTTACAAGATTTTGAAGGGAAAATCCTACCAAGAGCTTGGAATAATATTAATCTAAAAAAAGTGTTTCCTTTAAGAAGTTATTTCATATAACTCTTCATGTATTTGCTTATTTCAAAATATAAAATACTCATTTTATGTATATTCCCCTTGTCATTTTATTTATCTTTTTAACTTAAGCAATTTATGGTGAATCACAAGTTATCGAGATAGATAGAAATATCCATTAGAGTATATATTTCTTTCTGTTAATTGGTACGTCACATTATCTTCTTAACGCCACCAAAGCTAATTCGGAACAACAAACTATGCAAAACAAAAGCAAAGGAAAAACATAAAATGCTCCAAAGTTAATAAATATATTTTTTACACAATATAAGTACCTGTCGGGAAATCAACCCAGATGGCTTTTCTGTTGAAATGCTTTTTCTTAGAAAAGTTATCATTTTTATGAATTCAATTTTATTTTTTCTTTTCAATTAATGCATCACAAACAAGAACAAAAGTTGCAAAGAAATGAAACAAATAAAAACGAATATATATGTATGTATTGTTGGAATTTGTAGGCAAAAACATAATAATAATAATAATAATAAAAACTACGAAAACCACCAATAGGATCCGTACATACAAAAAAACCGATTGGAGAGAAAACTACCTCAATATTTTTTATATCGCTAAGTGGGGAGGCACTGTTGTTTATGCTTCACCTTCCACTGATATCCACGCGACGACCTCCTCTGCAAGCGATCGGGATGCTAGCCCCTTCAGCGTTCGGAAAACTATTCAGAATGAATCCTAACTATCTGGCAATTCGTTAGAATTTCGGAGAGAGAGAGAGAGAGAGAGAGAGAGAGAGAGAGAGAGAGAGAGAGAGAGAGAGAGAGAGAGAGAGAGAGAGGCAATATACAATTCTCACTGTTCTAGGGTTAAAGCTCTTTTCTTTATCAAAAGAAGACAGCCGCAGAAAAAGGTTAACATAACCTTTTATAGCTGTCAACATCAGAACCCTAATTGTCATCTAATGACTGTTTTATTCTCGTCTGTCTATTCTTATAATCATCCAACGGTTGGATGAATTATATTAAGTAATTGATTTAATTTATTTGATAAATAAATTAGTTACTTATTAACTTACCAAATAATTAAAACATGGTATCTGATTCCTTATTTGTATACGTTCAACGATTCTAGACACAATCTAAATTCATTGGACGTGGACATCATGCTCAAAACATCATCTATGTGTGTGACCCTATAGGTTAACTTAATATTGGCAGTGAATAAAAACGTCCCATACATTTATCCACAGAACATAAGTGTCCTCTAGAAAGACATTTTGCTTGCCTAAGTTAAGTAAAAGATATAATAGCCTGACATCAGTTTTAATATTAAGTCCTTTTGTCACACGATATCCTAATTAAGTATAAGGCATGGACCTAGTCATCCTTATAAAACTTAATTAACTATTTACTTGATCATCACGCAAACTATTCCGCAAATAATATTAATAACACTTATTAATACTTATTTTACCATGGCCATGCGTATTTTCCAGTCTTCCTAATCAGGGGGCCCATGGATATCTCTCTCTTAGAGAGAGATAAATTTCTTTAACTGTCTCTAATATTCAAGCCATGACAAGAAAATAACCCAACCAATAGTCATAGTAATCACCTGATTAAAAGTGATATTTAACTATGTCAAAATATTTTTTCTCTCCATGTAAGAAGCATTGGAAATATTAGGTCAAAGGACACCAAACATAAAACTGAGAAGAAATACTTATGACTTAAACCCATGTAATATTTCTTCTTCACTTCGGGTCATGTCCAATATAATATTCTCAATATGTATTTATGAATTGATTTTATATCTCATATTCATAATCAGTAAAACTACATCATCAATCTACTTCATACTAGTTTAATAATACAAGATGTAATAAAATTAGGGACGAACAAGAATAGTACTTTATTAGCAAGAAGGGTTTTACTATCAAGTCACGTACTTGATGACCAAGAGCATAAAATACAATTCAAAATATGTGCCTAATAAATCATAAATGTAAGTCAATTGGTCTAGGGCATATACTAACAATCTCCCACTTGCACTACTACATATTTGACATGACTCTCAAACCCATTGACCTAGTATGACTATCATGCTTAAGTTGTGGGAGTGGCTTTGTCAATGGATCTACGACATTGTCATTGGTATCTACTTTGCAAAATTTTGCATCTCTATGGTCAATAATTTCTCGGATGAGTTGGAAACGCTTGAGAATATGCTTGGATCATTGATGAGATCTAGGTTCCTTAGCTTGTGCAATGGCTCCTGTATTATCACAATATAGGCCTACTGGGTTCACAATGCAGGGAATCACACCTAGTTCAGTGATGAACTTTCTGATCCAAACTGCCTCCTTGGCTACATCAGAAGTAGCCACATACTTAACCTCCATAATAGAATCGGCCGCAGTATCTTACTTTGAACTCTTCCAGCTCACAGAACCTCTATTCAATCAAAACACAAGTCCAGATTGCGATCTAAAATAATCTACATCAGTCTGAAAGCTAGCTTCTGTGTAACCATTTACAACAAGCTATCCTTCCTGACCTTTATAGGCCAAAAACATCTCTTTAGTCCTTCTTAAGTACTTAAGAATGTTTTTTACTACAGTCCAATGTGGTTCACCAGGATTTGACTAGAATCTGCTAGTCATGCTTACTGCATATGAGACATCTAGGCGAGTGCATAACATGATGTACATAATAGACCCAATTGCGAAAGCATAAGGAATCTTACTCACGTGTTCTGTATCCTCCCTTGTGGTAGGACTTTGAGAAATACTGACTTTAACGCTATGTGATATCAGCAAGAATCTTCTCTTAGAATCTTACATACTGAACCTTTTGCTTTCGTGGGCACGTCAACTGTACTTTTCACTTCAGTACCTTGTCAATATATCTATTCTGACTTAAGCCAATTAGGATTTTAGATCTATCTCGGTAGATCCTAATGCCTAGAATATAGGTTGCTTCACCTAAATCTTTAATTGAAAAACACTTCCCTAACAAAATTTTTACACTTTGCAAAGTTGGGATATCATTCCTAATTAACAAGATGTCATCGACACAGAGCACTAAGAAGACTACCGCATTTTCTGTAACCCTTTTGTACATACAAGGTTCATCTTCATTCTTGATGAAATTGAATTCTTTAACTGCTTCATCAAAATGAAGATTCCAACTTCAAGATGCTTGCCTCAAGCCATAAATGGATCTTTGACGTTTACACACTTTACTAAAATTCGAAGGATGAATAAAAGCTTCAGGTTGTGTCACATACGCATCCTCTAGTAGATTTCCATTAAGAAATGCAGTTTTAACATCCATTTTCCACGTTTCATAATCATAATATGCTGCAATGGCAAGCAGTATTCTGATTGACTTAAGCATTACAACTGCAGAAATGGTTTCATCATAGTCAATACCATGAGTTTGTCTATAACCTTTTTCCACCAGTCGTGCTTTGTAAGTATGCACATTACCATCTATGTCAGTTTTCTTTTTGATAACCTATTTACACCCTATGGTCTTGCAACTTCAGCTGGATCAATCAAAGTCTGAACTTGATTGTCATACATGGATTGCATTTCTAATTTCAAAGCCTCTAGCCATTTGCTAGATTCAGGACTATGAATAGCATCTTGGTAGGAATTAGGTTCACCTTGATCAATAAGATCAATGTTACGATCCTCAGCCACAAGAAATCCATATCTCTGTGGTATCTGATGAATCCTACCAGACCTTCTTGGGCCTTGTGTCAAAGGTCCGGGCTCAGTATGAATACGTGAGTCTAATTAAGTGTCCATACTCGGTTAAAAAATAGTCTGCTGAGCTTCTTCAAGATGGATTCTACTCCTACTAACTCTTTTGGAAACGAATTCCCTTTCAAGGAAAACTCTGTTCCTAGCAACAAATACTTTGTTTTTAGATGGAAGATAGAAATAGTATTCTGATATCCTACAAACAGACATTTATCAGATTTGGGCGCTAGTTTTTAAGATAATAATAGCTTGACATAAGCATCATATCTCTAAATTTTGAGAAATGCTAAACTAGGTTGTTTCTCGGTCCATATCTCATATGGTGTTTTCTGAACAGCGTTAGATGGAACTCTATTTAATATGAATGCAACAATTTCTAGAGCATAACCCCAAAAAGGAATTGGACGATCTGTTTGACTCATCATAGGTCGAACCATATCTAATAGAGTTCGATTCCTACATTCAGACACACCATTTCATTGTGGTGTTCCTAGTGAAGTCAATTGTGATACTATCCCACAATTTTTAAGATGTTCATCAAACTCTTAGTCTAAGTAGTCAGTACTTCGATCTGATCGAAGTAATTTGATACTCTTCCCAAGTTGATTTTGTACTTCATTTTGAAACTCCTTAAACTTTTGAAAGGAATCAGATTTATATTTCATTAGATAGACATAGCCGTATCTACTGAAATCATCTGTGAACGTAATGAAGTACTGAAAACCTCCTCTGGCTTGTGTGTTCATTGTCCACGTATATCAGTATGCATAAGTTCAAATAAATTGGTAGCCCTTTAACTTTGTCCTATAAATGGACTTTTAGTCATTTTGCCCAATAGACAAGAATCGCATTTTCATAAGACTCAAGGTCGAATGAAGATAGAAGTCTATCTTGATCGAGTTTAGATATGTGTTTCTCATTTATGTGGCCCAAATGACAATGCCAGAAGTAAGTTTGATTTAAATCATTAGATTTAAATTTCTTTTTGTTTATGCTATAGATGGGCTTACTAATGGAATCATGTAGGTTAAGAATGTAAAGTCCATCAAATAAAGAGGCAACCCTATAGAAAATACCATTTTTATAAATAGAATTTTTATCATTATTAGTATTAAACTCAAAACCATTAATATCTAAACAAGAAACTGAAATGATGTTCCTACTCATAGCAGGAACATAATAACGGTCTTTTAAGTTCAATGATAAGCCCACTGGGCAAAAGTAAATCAAATGTCCCTATAACTACAATAGCAACTTTTGCTCCATTTGCTACTCGCAAGTCCACCTCTCCTTTTGCCAAAGATCTACTCCTTAAGAGTCCCTGCACATTTACACAGATGTGAGCTCCACATCCGGTATCTAATACCCATGAAGTAGGAGTAGACATTAATTTCTATAACGAAAATACTTGAAGCGGTAGTCTCACTGGCTTTTTGCTTCTTCCTTTCTACCCAGTAGAGCTTGCAGTTCCTCTTCCAATGACCAGGTTTATTGCAATGGAAGCAAGTCCCTTCCTTTGATGGTTTAGTTTTGGGCTTGGGCTTCTGCTCGCCTTTGCCCTTCTTGGCCATATCTTTTACCTTTCCCTTTCCTTTATTCTTTTTTAACTAACCCTTTTGAACCATAAGAACATTAGGAGTAACTTCCTAATGTTTTGCTCAGCCTGCTTGAGCATCCCGTGCATTTCATTTATGGACTTTTCCATATTATGCATATTGAAATGACAAACTGATCATATTCAGAAGTCAAAGAGGCCAAGATCATATCAATAGCCAAGTCATGACTAACAGGTGCTCCAAATTTTTCAATCTAATCAAAATAACCCTTCATCTTAAGGATATAGGCACTAACTGAAGTGCTTGGGGTCATTTTGCAGCTATTCAACATCTTAGTAGTGAGATACCTCTCTTGATGTGCTTGTTCTTGGAACATTTCCTTGAGTTATTTCATCATCTCATAGGCCTCAACTTTCTCGAATTGGTTTTACAACTCAGATTCCATCGTAGCCAACATGAGACATGTCACATCATTAGAATCATCTTTGTGCTTACTATAAGCATCCTTTTTGACTCTTTGAGTGTTGTTAGCTGGTTGATTAGGGATAGGGTTCTCAAGTAAATATAGCCTTTTTTCTTGTTTAAGGACAATCCTTAAATTTTGTGCCCAGTCAAGAAAGTTAGTCCCACTAAGCTTATTCTTTTCAAGCACGAATCGCAATGAGGTGTTTGAATTGTTTGAGTCCATTATCTACATAGAATTTGCAAAGTAAACTAAATAAATGAAGCATTAACTTTCCTTGAAATATTCAACACTTAATAAAATTCATGGGTAGAAAAATTCCATTTTATAATAATCACAAGTAAGCTTTGGCTTAACACCCATAATTAGAAAAATGGATTAATGAGATTTACATCTATATGTCCCGGAAAAATCCCATATGATGCCCTATGCTCAAAACTGTTTTGATAGCCTAGTTAAGTCAAACCATTCCCAGCATATGAAAATCACCATTTTCCATCTTCCCTTATATAGGTAACCATTTCTCTCTTTCTTTGGCAATGAGGCAAAATGATGATCCAAGCATGGAGAAGTGCTTATGATTATGGGAGGCATTTTATAACTTAATCTTTACATGGTTTCAAAAACCTTCATCTTTTTACATATTTTATTTTATAATACATTTAGCCAATAAAATAAAAGGAAATAAAGTAAACATCACATGCATAATATATACATAGAATAAGATGTGACATAACATGGCCCCAATCTTATATTGACTCCCATAAGCCTCATAGAAGTCAAAGGTCAATCTAGGTAAGTCTTCATCTCCATGAGCTTGCCTCCAGAGTCTTGACCTTCTGATCTTGCTACATAAGATAGAAAAACATAAATAGGAATAGGAAATAGAATAAACCTATTCTAGTAAAGCTTGATAATATTACATCAATGAAAACGACGGCATGCAGGCCATATTTAAAAACTTTACAACCCATGAACAAAATAAACCAACCAATCACAAGAGGTAAAAGTTCATGCTATGCACCATGCATCTAAAGATAGAAAGAAACATGCCAAAAAACAACGAGGGAGTTTCCGAGGGCAAAGCCCCTGGAAGAAAGCGGTGGTCCCTTAAGAAGAAAACCTTAAGTGCAACGGTAATGGGAGTTATAAATTACAAGATTTTGAAGGGAAAATCCTACTAAGCTTGGAATGATATTAATTTGAAAAAGTATTTCCCTTAAGAAGTTATGTCATATAACTCTTCACGTATTTGCTTATTTCCAAATATAAAATACTTATTTTATGTGTATGCCCTTTTTTATTTTAAGTATCTTTTAAACTTAAGCAATTTATGGTGAATCAAAAGTTAACGAGATAGATAGAAATATCTATTGGAGTATATATTTCTTTCTGTTAATTGGTATGTCACATTATTTTCTTAATGCAACCAAGCTAATATGGAACAACAAACTATACCAAACAAAAGCAACAGAAAAACATTAAATGCTCGAAAGTTAATAAATGTATTTTTTACACAATATGAGTACTTGTCAAGAAATCAACCCAGATGGCTTTTCTGTTGAAATACTTTTTCTTAGAAAAGTTATTTTATGAATTCAATTTTATTTTTTCTTTTCAACTAAGGTATTACAAACAAGAACAAAAGTTGTAAAGCAACAAAACAAATAAAAAAATGAATATATATATATGTATGTATTGTTGGAATTCATAGGCAAAAACATATAATAATAACTACAAAAACCACCAACAGGATCTGCACATACTAGAAAAATCGATTGGAGAGAAAACTACCTCAAGGTTTTCGATGTCGCTAGGCGTGAAGCCATTGCTGTTTATGCTTAGCCCTCTACTTGTATCCACGCGACGACCTCCTCTGCAAGCGATCGGATGCTAGCCCCTTCAGCGTTCGGAAAACTATTCAGAATGAATCCTAACTATCTGGTAATTCGTTGGAATTTTGGAGAGAGCGAGAGAGAGGTAAGATACGATTCTTATCGTTCTAGGGTTAAAGTTTTTCTTTCATCAGAAGAAGACTGCCGCGGAAAAAGGTTAACATAACATTTTATAACTGTCAACATCAGAACCCTAATTGTCATCTAATGACAGTTTTAATCTCGTCCATCTATTCTTATAATCATCCAACGGTTGGATGAATAATATTAAGTAATTAATTTAATTTATTTGATAAATAAATTAGTTACTTATTAACTTACCAAATAATTAAAACACGAAATCTGATTCCTTATTTGTATACGTTCAACGAATCTAGACACAATATTGATTCATTGAACATGGACATTGTGCTCAAAAGATCGTCTATGTGTGTGACCTTGTAGGTTTACTTAACATCGGCAGTGAATAAAAACGTCCCAGACATTTATTCACAAAATATAAGTGGCCTCTAACAAGACATTGTGCTTACCCAAGTTAAGTAAAAGGTATAATAACCTAACATCGGTTTTAATATTTAGTCATTTTGTCATACGATATCCTAATTAAGCATAAGGCATGTACTGAGTCATCCTTATAAAACTTAATTAACCATTTACTTGATCACGAGGAAGATTGTTCTGACAAATAATATTAATAATACCTTTTTAATACTTATTTGACCATGGCCATGTGTATTTTCCAGTCTTCCTTATCAAGGGGCCCATTGATATCTCTCTCTAATAAGAATAGACAAATCTCCTTTACTATCTCTAATATTCAAGCTATGATAAGAAAATAGCCCAACCAATAGTCATAATAATCACTTGATTAAAAGTGATGTTTGACTATGTCAAAACATATTTTCTCCCCATGCAAGAAGAATTAGAAACATTAGGTCAAAGGACACCAAACATAAAATTGAGAAAAAATACTTATGACTTAAACCCATGTAATATTTCTTCTTCACTTTGGGTCATGTCCAATACAATATTCTCAATGTGTATTTATGAATTGATTTTATATCTCATATTCATGAACAGTAAAACTTGATCATCAATCAACTTCATACTAGTTTAATAGTATAAGATGTAATAAAATTAGGGACAAACAAGAATAGTATTTTATTAGTAAGAAGGGTTTTACTATCAAGTCACATACTTGATGACCAAGAGCATAAAATACAATTCAAAATAAATGTCTCATAGATCATAAATGTAAGTCAATTAGTCTAGGGTATATACTAACATGTATATATATAACCCGATAAAGGGCAACAACCCTATATTGTTAAGGATATCAGGAGGCCATCCCCAATACCCTTAAAATAAATTTTAAAAAAAAGATAGTGGTATTTCTCTTCACCCGGGCAGAGAGCCAACCCATCAAAATTTAAAACTTTTTGTTAGAAAATATTTTAACAGGTGCGGTGGATATAAGAAAGTTTCATAAGTTTCCTAGTGAGCTTTCGCTCTTACCATCACTGCCCATTAGATCAATTCCCCTGCAACCTTCATCTCCTCCATCTTTCTCTTAAAGCTTTCTTCCTCCATGGATTGCACTGGAACGCTTCTGCATGACCCATCTTCTTCTCCTTTGCATAACACTAGAGGTTGGGTGAGCACATACGGGCAACCGAGAACATCTTTTCAAACAGGTGTTCTATAGCATAGTTAACTACTATCTCCTTAGTCCTAGTGACATAGTAGCCGTCCTCGATGCCCACATGTTGCTACACATTATGTGTGTCCATCTCTACGCTGATGGCTCATTCTGTCAGCTACATGTAGAGTTTTAGCACAGTAGTAAAAACGTTTGGAAGAGAAAGAACAATGAGTCTTTGAAACCACTACAAGGGGAATGCATAAATATTCTTTGCCCTCATGAGTGTGTAGCTCACAGATTTTTAGTTCTTCAAACTAAGTTAACATCATATGAGCAAAATGATGGCACACAAGGGAATCCATAGCTGTAGATTTTTAAAGAAAGGCAAAAGCTTTAACGAAGAAAGGACAGAGGAAATCAATGAGGTGAATTCTTTTTCAACTTTGTTCTCTCTTATATAAAGGCATCAAACTTAACAAGCGTCCTTTTTTATAGCTACACCCCTTAGTAGTTGTCATCATGGCTATATTTCGGAAACTCAATCGTCCCCACAATAATTACATGCCACATGGATTAGTGACAAACTTTGCATTTAATGCAACTTTGAAAAGCGAAAGGACAAGAATTTAAATAAATATTTTATATTCTTTTCTATCTGAATTTTTACTATGTACTTTTTTGCTGAGCCTAAGTAAAACAAAAGTCCCTCTAAGATTAATACACAAAACTAGGGCCCAAACCCACATTTATGCGTAGTTAAAAATACACAGGCCTAGGGGCTACAAACAAACCCTAATATTAGAAGCTGGCTGAGGCCTTAAAATTTATCAGTTTTAAATCCATACATGATTTAAATAAAGAGCCATATCCTTCTATTACATTTTTCCTTTCTCGACTGGGAAAATTATTTCTTTTTACCACTAGGAGATGTCACCTACTCTCCCCCGTAGAAGCTAACTATTCCTCTACAACTGATTCGATTGCCCTACGTCATTGGGATCACCCATTCGTTGCCCTTTAGCACTTGCATATTTTTTCACTAGATGAATCTTGAGTCGAAAGCTGATCACTTTTTGGTGTATTGATATGTCCATTTTTATATACATTTTTACACTATTTAATATTCAATTTCTTTTAAGGATTTTATATGTAAGATGAAACATTTACCCATTGTTTTGTCTCTTTTCCTTATGGGTATGTCTTGGATGTGTTAGAAGAAAGAATGAAGTGAAACGGGAGCATATGGAGCAAGAATGGATGAAAAAGAGAAGAGATGAAATTATGGTCGAACCTGGTCTAGTGATAGGGGTTTTCCACAAGTGCACGGCCTACTGTGTAATAAATAAAAGTATCGATCCCACAAAGACAGTTTGTTAAGTACCAACTATTGAAATTTTAAGTATCTAAGCCGACCCAATTTAATGCTTAGTATTTTTTTACTAAATAACAGAAAAATAATTAAAGCAAAGTCAAAAGTTTCAGAAATCAATTATGAGGAAAACATCTAGGACATGGGTTCACCACAATAACTTTTATTAGTCTGGAATTAACTCTCCTAAACTATTAATTATGTGATCAAAAAGGCGATTTATCCTAAGGTAATTGTTGTCTTCTCTCGAAGTATAATAATGTATCTAAATCAACCACACCCCTATGCTCATCATGAATATTAAAGCTGCTCTAATGATCAAAATATTCATGTCTAATATCTATTATTCTAATAATGGATTTCACCTTTCAGTCCTTCACCCAATAATATAAATCAAGAAATAATAGTGCGGTTTATAATCGCAAGCAATAAGAACGTAGGAACTAAATAATGATCAACAATAAAAATTGAATCAATCTATCAACTAATAGAAATTCATTAGGCTAATCTTATCCTAAATTAAGAAATTACTAACATATATATGAACAATCAACTACAATAAAAAAACAAATTCATTAATAAACAAGATAGAATAAAAGAAAATAGAGAGAAGAAAAGAATTATGCTCGATGAATTGAATTCAAAGTCTGAAGTTGATCATCCAAAACTTGCTGAGAAAAATCGAATCTTGATCTCCAATTCAAATCCCGAAAGGCTAGGCTTTAAGAAGATTGGGAGAGAAGAGGCAAGAGAGAGAGAGAGAGAGAGAGAGAGAGAGAGAGAGAGAGAGAGAGAAGCATGATCGCTTCTGAATCCATTTGTCTCGTTGTTTTTTTTTTTTTTTGCAAACCATATTACAAAGATATCTTTTTAAGTCTCCAAATCAGACTTTAAAAATAAAGAATAAAATAAAGAGTAATAAAAATACAAAGTTTGACTTTTACGTTTTTAACATAGTTCATGACCTATTTTACGTAGCCCCACAGAATTTTCGCGTGACCATGTAAAGTGTCCACAAACTTTAAGCTTCTTAGGAGGCTTCATGACTTAAGCCTTTTCTTGTGCTCCTCCATTGATAAATCTATTTCCGAGCATTCCTTGATCACTCTTATACTCTTCTTTGCCATTGTATGTCTTATCATCCACTTGAATAATCAAAATCAATCAACCTACACAAAAGAAGAGTAAAGAAGTATTCTCATCCATATAGAAGAAAATCAATAGAAAACAAGTTATCAATTTATTAAAACCATGACAAATGAAAATTAATTGTATGCTATAAACATGACATGTTAACCCCTATATCAAACTCCCCCAAAGCTTAGATCTTTGCTTGTCCTAAAGCAAATATAGACTTGAAAACACAAGGAGAGTTATAAAAAGATATGAAAAGTCTCCATGGAATTAAAAACCAATTAGGAGAATTTTAAAAAAAAAATCATCACTAAACATGTACTTGTATCACGAACATACAACCCAACCACAAACCTTCGCTCGAGATATAGTGCAACAATATGATAGACCCTCACTAGCTGTATGAACACTTACACTCAAAAGGATAAATGTTTCACTCAAGTACCCACTCAATAGTCATGGTCTAATATAAGCTTTCCCATTTTTCTCATCTCTCCTCCAAATAAAATGACATAGATACAAGCAAGTCAAGAAACCATTGGTCACAAAGGTTGTAATGTAGGCTTGGATCAAAGGTGGGATAAACATTTTGGAAATGTAGCTTAAAGAGCCAAAAGATCAGTGGAGCAAAGTTCAACAAACTCCAACTATACCATCATCTCATGTTACAAATTCCAACTTCTAAACTCAACCAAAACACCCTTGTAACACTATGCACAAAATCAACACCAACACCAACCAATGTCAGATAAAATATAAGGGGAATCATATTCTCATAAGAGAAAATGTTGAAATTGAATCCCCCAATTATTATGACCAAGAGGATTCTTTAACAAGACAACAATATTTTTCTTCTCTCTTTCTTTTTTTCTTTTCAAATTTTTCTCTTTTTCTTTGTTTTCAATTTTTTCCTTTTTATAATTTTTTTTCAGTAAAAGGAAATGAAAGAAAAATTACAATAACTAAAAAGCCGTGGAGTTCATAGCGTATACAAGGGATCCAAACCTCACAAATTTCAACCCTACCACAACTTAGATAAACAACCCCACTTTGCTTTTTGTATACCCACACAATCAAAAGAGAAAAAATGATGCTCCACCAACGGCTCAAATTATTACATTATTTTGCAGTCAATAGACTTGTAATGTAGGTATATGAAAGAATAGAAGGCATTAAGGCTCGAGGGGGTTTAAACCTAAAGAATATCAATTCAAGGTAGGCTTATTTATCTAAAGTAGCTCAACACTAAAATAATGGTTTCCATCTTCCTTGCTCATGAAATGTCAAAAACACTCAAGAGAGAGAAAAGGGAAATTGATATTCCCTCCAAGAAAGATTAAATCTTCCTCCCAAGGCAAGATCTAAAGACCAACAACTATATGAGGGTGTCACACATGAAAGAAACAAACAAGACTAATTCATGAATGGTCTTTAAGGCTCAAAATTCTCACTAGCTTTAGTGTTTTGTTCCTTTTTCAGAAAAAGTTGCACAATTCTTGAGGAAAACAACCAAACATACCACAAACACGAAATACAAGAACACATGAGTCATTATTTCAAATCTTCTAACAATTAACTAAAACATGGAATGTCATATATCATTCATGAAGGATTATTTCTCAAAAACTTTTTTTTTTTTTTTTTAAAAAAACTAAATGCATGACATGAAATGAAACTAATAAAATACAAACAAAGAAATGGAAAATGACATGATATGCATATGAGAAAATGAAAATATGCAACCACTTCCCCAAGATTATTACCAGCCATTGTCCCCAATTTACGCAAAAATAATATGGTAAAGAAAGAAGGAGGGTAAAGAATCAACTCATTGGCCCAAGGCGATAGAGAGCTATTGTATGGCCCTGACCTTTAAACAGCAAAGTCTAGCTCAAATACCTCATAACTCCCTACAAACTAAATTCTAAGTTTAAAAAAGCTAAAAATAAATTTAAATTGAATAGAAAAATAACATGTTTCCTTTTTTTTAAGAAGAAAGTTAAATAAAATTCTAAGAAACAATAAAAATGCAAAAGTTAAGCTTGGGTTGCCTCTCAAGAAGTGATCACTTAAATCATATGCTTGATTCCTTTTTTATTACTCGGATGAAGGATTGAAAGGGATAAAAACTTGTTTGATCCCGACTGGTGCGCCTTTGAGGTAGGGCTTCAATCCTTTTTAGTGCTTAATGGAGTATATGTTGCCATCTTCGAACAAGATACCATGCATGGGAATGAGAAGATTAACACCCTTAATGTAAGTAATGGTGTATCCTACGTCTTTTTTATGCAATCTAAGGATATTAAGTAACTTTTCAATTTCAACATCGTTATGACTTGCACTAACAATCACAAGATAAGTATGAAGAGGTTTGAATTCTACCTTCATATTTTTCTCTTCTTTGAAGGATGCACATGTGGACTCAACCTCTGACTCCTTAAATCTTACCTTATGAGCTGGAATGGTGGGAGTTTCTTAAATTAATTGCACACATGTGACCACCTCAACATTCTCATGGTCCTGAGAGCTCTCATTCACCAAACTCTTTTAAAGGGAATCGTCCTTTTTATGACTAAAGGACTCCTCTCGTACTATATTCATCACATCAATCGTGCAACAAGTAACCTCAAGAGGAGGTTGTTTAATAGCATCATTCAAATTAAATTTAATTGTCTCATCCCCAACACTAAAGGAAATCTTTCCATTTTTAACATCAATATTAGTGCCAACAGTAGCTAGGAAAGGCCTTCCAAGAATTATGGGGACTTGACTATCCTCATCCATCTATAAAATAAAAAAATTAGCAAGAATAAAAAACTTACCCACCTTGATTGGTACATCATCGACAACACCTACATGAAATTTTTACAAAATGATTCGTAAATTGGAGAGACATTCTGGTAGGGTTCAATTCACCTAACCCAAGCTTCTCATAAATATATAGAGGCATGACACTAACACTAGCCCTTAAATCACACAAAGCACGATAGAAAAAACATACTACCTCCGGTCGGAAATATACGGGGCTTTAGCCTTAGACACAAAGATTAAGGGTCCTGAAAACAAGACAACTTTTGAATTACAATACCCTTTCTATCCTTCATAAATGAAGAAAGAGATAGATAGTGGGAATGAATTTAATTAATGCAAAGATGGGTAAAGTTGGAAAAAAAGTTTAATAAATGCTTATTGAAAGTTGTAAAAACCCTTATATGTTTAACCATCCTTAATGGATCTATGTTTCTGACCTGAGGTCGTATTACCAATCAAGCATTGTACTAAAAAAAAACTGGAGTCCTTTTGTTTTGGGGGCAATTTATTTAATATCACAGCAGTATACTACATATTCAAAGCCACAATTTCATTATCCTCATTTTTTCTTGTTTTAGAAAAATTTAGCATAAGAGGGCATTTCAGAAACAGCTTTAGTAAATGACACATTTATATAAAGTTTCTTAAGAACCTCTAAGAACTTACCAAATTTCTTATCAAGCTTAGCCTTAGCAAGTCTTTGGGGGAAACGCAAAGGTGGCTTATAAGATGGAGGGGCAATATACTTGGATTCTTCTTCACTCTTTTCTTCTATACGCTCAACTCCCTCACTTTGTTTTTCACGTTCTTTAGGCTTCTCAACCTCTACTCCTCTCATTTTAGGGTAATTAGACTGTTTACCATTTCTTAAAGACACTGTTTGACAATATTCCTTAGGATTCTCGGTATGGCCAGGTAACTTACCCTGGGGTCTACTAGATGAACAGGCTTGTTGGGAAATTTGAGTTTCCAACATTCTATTGTGTATGACTAAAGAATCAAATTTTGCATTAAGTTGGCAACTAGCCTTATTAACACTATCATTTTGCTTTGTTTGAGTCACTACAAAATTCTCCAACAATGACTCTAAATTGGACCTTTGAGGAGGGGAGGGATTATAGGATCGGCGTTGGGATTGGACCTATAGGAAAAATTGTGTGATTCCTCCAGCTTGGGTTATAAGTTTGAGAAAAAGAATTATTTTTCTGGCAAAAAGAATTTACCATGCTAGCCTGCTCCACTGACAAACTTTGTGAAGAAAAGTTTCCTAATTAACATTCAATAGCAACATAATCACTAGACTCACAAATTTTACAAGCAACACAAGATGTACCAACAGCATTAAAATTCGTAAGATCAAAATTTTGAGATAAAGTGTCAAGTTTAGCATTAAGAAGACTTATAGCATCAACATCATACTTACCGCCCATTCTCTTAGAACTTTCTGT
The DNA here is from genome assembly GCA_028651295.1 of Catharanthus roseus. NCBI lineage: Eukaryota > Viridiplantae > Streptophyta > Magnoliopsida > Gentianales > Apocynaceae > Catharanthus > Catharanthus roseus. The sequence continues at coordinate 22,309,593 of JAPQWS010000153.1, read as the reverse complement.
CACCGAGCCATTGGTAGTGATTTTCGGCCATGTTTTCTAGAAGATCATGCGCTTTGTCGATGTTTTGTTCATAAAAATACTGCTGGTAGTAGCATCCACCGTATTCCTTGTGTATAGGTCATTCCATTGTAGAAGGTCTGAACAATGAGCCACCTAGCCAACCCATGATGAGGACATGATCGTAGCAACTCCTTGCACCTCTCCCAAGTTTCATTCAATGACCCATCCTCCTTTTGCACAAACTTATAAATTTGATTTCGAAATTAGGCTGTTTTTCCTGGAGGATGGAACCTAGCCAGGAAAGCCTAAGTCAGTTGGTCCCAAGTAGTGATAAATCCTATTGGCAAGTCTTTGTAACCATTGTCTTTCCTTGTCCCTTAGTGAAAAGGGGAACAGCTTCAACTTAATGGCATCAAGAGTAACACCACTAACCTTCAGAGTATCCAAACTTTAAGAAATATAGAAATGTACATGTTTGAATCTTCAATAGGCAAACGATCAAACTGCTTTTGATGAACCATTTGAAGGAGAGAGGTTTTCGCTCGAAATTCCAGGAGCTATGCCCTGTAGCGTTCGGCCTTGCAAAATCCTTCGAGGATCAAGCACAGTCACCCATCTTTTCTTCTTGTGTCCTTTCCTTCCAAATAATTCTTCTTCTTGCATGAAAAGTACGTTAAATCTCAGGATCAAGCAAAATAAGATTTCTAAGCCTTCGAGTTCTTCGCATACAAGAAAGAACTTGCAGTTAAAAGAAGCACAAAAAGACACGGTAAAATAGAAAAAAAAAATAAAAATAGTTAATCTAACAAATCTGCAATAAAATCAATATCAACAAAACTATCCCCGAAAACGGCGCCAAAACTTGATAGGGGTTTGTAGTAAGTGCATGGCCTATCGTGTAATACATAAAAGTATCGATCCCACGGAGACAGTTTGTTAAGTACCAACTATTGTAACTTTAATTATCTAAGCTGACCCAATTTAATGATTAAGATATTTTACTAAATAATAGAAAAACAATTAAAGTAAAGTCAAAATCTTTCTGAAATCAATTACAAAGAAAACGTCTTGGACAGGGGTTCACCACTGATATAAACCAGGATGACCAAGAAGCTAAGGAGTTGATTCAAGGACCAATAACTAGACCAAGGGCAAGGAAGATCAAGGACTTTGATGATGTCTTGGCTAAAGGAATGGTTTCATTTATTGAAGAACCAATTAAGAATAGATTAAAGAGCAAGAATGAAGGCATTGAAGATGACGAAAACCTCCTAAGTTGCTCATGATTCATACCATAAGCAAGGAACAATCAATAGAGTAAGTTGGATATGAAAAAAATCCAAGAAGACTTATAGGTACTATCCCAGGCAGTAGGCCTTGTACCTACCTTTTGCGGTAGGCTTCTGGTTAAATTCATCTTGGTGGGCTGAAGACCTACCACCAATGGTAGGGTACCCTATCGTTGATGGTAAGGTAAACAAATATGTTGTTTTGAGTTCATTTTAATATTTAAACTCTATTTTCAATTGTTAATTAAGGGTCTAATTGGTCTTTTATAGTCTTAAGTTAATAGCCAATGTAAGGTTTAGCCCAACACTATAAATATCAATTTATAGCCTACCTTGTAATCAAGTTAAATTTTGAATGAAATTGAGAGGATTCTCTAATGGCTTCTAGGGTTCTTCAACCCATCTTAGTTACATCCTAAGGGTTTACTTCCTTCGTTGTGAGGAATTAATATCTTCGATTGAAGAATCTATGGAATTTAATCTATCATCTTTCAATTCCTTTTTTGATTAATTCTAGGAGTTCTTGTTTCTATAGTTGATTGATCTAGGTCGTCTAATTTGTGTAGCTTATGTTTTAGGGTCTTAGTTTCCCTAAGGTTCTTGTTGCCAAGTTGGGAAAGAGTTCTTCCCCTCACTATTGGGTTTATGATACTTAGCTCTCCACAGGTTCTTTAGTGGAGTGTTTGAATTATAAAATCTTCAACAGACGTTCTTCAAAGGAGGTGATTTGGGATGGTGATGGATTCAGTTTGTAATCAAATTAGGGATTCACATCAAATTTGTATCACAGCAACCTCCAATTGAAAGTCAATTTATGTTTATGTGGTTTGAAATTCCTTAAAAAAAAAAAGAAAGAAAGAAAGAGAAAGTACTTGATGATCTAAACAAAATTCCATGAAGATCATGCAAAACTCATACAGAAAAATTATATTACAAAAATCGAATAAAAAAGAATTATTAAGTGCGAATTTATTTGCAAATTTTTCATGGATATATTCTCCTATGAGTTGGGGATCAATTGAAATAAGTTTTACACAATTTGGAGTCCATTTGATTGATTAAATCGATTGAAAACTAAAGTGTTTTGATATCTGTATTGCAGAAAAAGTGCGAATTAATCTGAGCGTATATTGTATTATATTAATTCAATTTGATTGAAATTTGCGCTTAAAATCATCTCGACCAGTGAGGAATCTTTCTAAACTTGTTTTACTCATTTTGGATTAGTATTTGCAGAGTTATTTCAGTTTTGGTAACAGGGTATCATCATCACTTTTTTTCTGGAAAGTTTTTCTTAGTACTCTTTATTTCTTTGTTTAGCTTAGTTTGATTTGGAATTTGATTTCTAATTGCTTTCTTATGTGTTCCTATTCTTTAATTTATTATCAATTACAATTTTTTGGCTCTTTTCCATGGATAAATTCTTTGAAACTCCTTATACCTCAAGTATTTGATAAATTTCTTCTTTGAACTCTTTGTATCCAACTAAGTGCATTGACTGTTTTACTTGCTTGAGTTGTTTCTTTTGGTTGAGTTGATTAAGAGTTTTGAAGAATCTATAGAACCTTGAGACGAGAGTGATTGGAAAAAAGGAAAAAGGGTGAATGTATTGTTATAAAAGCCAATAAGAGAGTTAAACATGAGAGAACCGAGTGATCATCAAAAGAGAGGCAAACACTTAGAAAGTAACCGTGGGGTCCTATTTCTTGTTTCTTTGGTTTATTTTTAGGGTTTACAATGTCACTGGATGGTCACTTACCTACCTCACCTTATCATGAAGGCCCTAGTGTACCTACAAGGATGAATGTGAATGAGACCTTGCGAACTATTCAACAATCTATTGAATGTTTGGCAAGACAATTCCAAGGAGTTGTTAGAGATGTTGAAGAGTTAAAGAATAGCAAGGGAAGTGCCACAATAGAGCAAAGAGTTGGGGACAATCTCGGAGAAGTTTCCTCATTCCACCATCAAAGACAATGCACCTCCTTATGGATACTATGACATGCTAGCTCAAAGTTACTATCTATGTCATGAAAATGATTACCAAGGAAGGCAAGCCACTAGAGGTAGACGAAGGGGGCGTCTAGGAGGAAGAGGAAAGAATAGACCACAAGAAGAGATCCCAAGAAATGAAGCATAGCATGAAGATAACTTATTTGATGACATGGGAAGAATCCTAATGTTGGCCAAGAATTCTATGGCGGGTATCAAGGAGGATGACAAGGGGATAAAGGTTTAGACAAGATCAAGTAGATGGTGCCTAGCTTCAAGGGGAAAAGTGACCCAAATTTATTCCTTGTTTGGGAACATTAAGTGGAGAATCTTTTCGTGGTGAGAAATTATAGTGACAATGTTAAGGCTAAGTTAGTCATTGTTGAATTTTCGGGCTATGCACTTCATTGGTGGGACAAGGTTGCAACTTAAAGGGTTAAAAATAGAAGAAGATAGATTGAAACTTGGACTAAATTGAAGACTCTTATGGAAGAAAGATTTGTGTCCGAACATTATTATCGGGAGTTTCACTACAAATTGAGTACTTTTAGGTAATGAAGTAAAAGTGTTGAATAATATTGGAAAGAGATAGAGTTATAAACTTTGAGATTAACCTTGGAGGTGGACAAGGATGCTTCTATTGCTAGATTTCTAAGTGGTCTCAATAGGGACATTGCTAATCAACTAGAATTGTACCCTTACACCACTTATGAGGACATGTGCTATTTAGCAACCAAGATTGAGAATCAAAAGAAGAGGAGTGGGTTCTCTAAAAACTACTCTTTCTTCTTCAAGAAGTGTGGTGTCTAAGCCTCAAGCATCTACTTTCAAATGGGGGCTTAGGAATCCAACTAGGTGCTTTAAATGCAATAGTGTGGGACATATAGCCATTAATTGTCCTACAAAGAGGACTTTGGTCTTTCGTGAAGATTTGAATGGTTGGATTGAAAAGGATGAAGAGGATTGCCAAGAGGACATTGTTGAAGATGAAGAAAAGATTGGTGATCTAGCTCAAGGAATTACTTCTTCCAATGTCGATGAAGAAGGCATGAGCTTTTAGAGCTTTGTCTATTTAAGGCTTTGAAGAGGAATCCAGCATTCAAAGGGAAAATATCTTTCACGCTAAATGCTTAGTGGGAGGTAAAGTTGCTAACTTTATTGTGGATAGTGATAGTTGCACAAATATAGCTAGTACCTATCTTGGAAAAGTTGAACTTACCTCTCCTCAAGAATCCTAAACCTTCTACGCTTCATTGGTTAAATGATGGTGGGGAAGTTAAGGTTAACAAACAAGTGCTAGTTTCTATTACTAAGAGGTCATATAATGATGAAATTCTTTGTGATGTGTCTCCTATGCAAGCGGGGCATTTCTTGTTGGGACGTCCTTGGAAATATGGTGAAAAAGTTGTGATGATGGCGTGAAAAACACCTACACTTTTGAAAAAGATGGCAAGAATTTCATGTTGAAACAAGAGAAAGCATTCAAGTTGTTGAAGGAAAGGTTGAGTAGTGCACCCCTTCTTACACTACCTAAGTTTAAAAAGACATTTGAAATTGAGTGTGATGCCTTAGGGGTTAGAATTGGAGGACTCTTGATGCAAGACAAGCGGCCTTTTCTTATTTTAGTGAAAAGTTTACCAGTGCGGCATTGAATTATGCTACTTATGATGAGGAGCTCTATGCACTAGTGAGGACATTGAAACATTAGCAACACTATTTGTGGCCTAAAAAGTTTGTAGTGCACACCAACCATGAGTCTTTGAAATTTCTCAAAGGGAAACAAAAGCTTAACTAGAGGCATGTTAGATGGATGGAGTTTATTGAGACATTTCCATATGTTATACAGTATAAGATAGGTGAAGAAAAACGTTGTAGCCGATGCTTTGTTTATAAGATACACTCTTATCTCTACTTTGCAAGGTCAATTACTTGGCTTTAAAAGGCTTAAGGAATTATATGCTAGTGATCAAGATTTTAAAGATATATTTGATGATTGCTTGCTCGGCCTAATGATAAGTATCGCATACCTGATGGCATTCTTTATCATGAGGGTAGATTGTGCTTTCCTTCTTGTTCTACTAGGTTGTTGTTGGTGAAAAAAACTCATTGTGGTGGTTTAATGGGACATTTTGTCATCGCTAAAACTTATGACATATTGTGTGAGCATTTCTTTTGGCCTCACATGAGAAAATATGTTGAAAAGTTCACTGGTAATTGCTTAGAGTGTAAAAGAGCCAAGTCTACATCTTTGTCACATGGTCTTTATACTCCTCTAAATGTGCCTAAAAAACCCTTAGGTAGATACATCTATAGATTTTATTCTTGGATTACCTAGGTCACCTAAGGGCATTGGTTCCATCTTTGTTGTGGTAGATAGATTTTCTAAAATAACTTATTTCATACTTTTAAGAAAGCCGATGACATGTTGCGGGCCTTTTCTTTACTTGGGTGGTCCGATTCCATGGCATTCCTAGAACCATTATTTCGGATCATGACACTTAAGTTCCTTAGTAATTTTTGGCGTGTTTTCTGGAGGAAACTTGGAACTAACTTGTTGTATTCTATAGCTTACCATCCACAAATCGATGGAACTATTGGACAACTTCTTTGGGCCATCCTTAAGAAGAACTTGCGCCAATGGGAAGATTGTTTGCCTCAATCGAGTTTGCTTACAATAGAGTGCATCATTCTACTACTTTTTATTCTCCTTTTGAAGTTGTTTATGGTTTCAATCCTCTAACTCTATTTAACTTGGTACCTTTACCTATAGATCATATTTTGGGCTTGGATGGAAACAAGAAAGGGGAGTTTGTTAAGTCTACCCATTCCCAAGTCTATTAAGCTATTGAAGCAAACAACAAGAAGCTTGTGGCTAAAAGAAATGTTAGATAGAAACGTGCGGTCTCTAATCCCGGAGATTGAGTTTGGGTTCACCTTAGAAAACAGCGATTCCTTCTCAATGAAAGTCTAAGCTTGATGCCCATGGTGATGGCCGTTTTAAGTTCTTGAGTGCATTAGTGACAACACTTATAAAATTGACCTTCCGGGTGAATATAATGTTAGTGCTACCTTCAATGTCTCTACATCTTTGTTTGATGTAGGTGAGGATTCAAAGATGAATCTTTTCAAAGATGGGGTGGATGATATGAACTGGGATGACAAAAAAGCTAAGGAGTTGATTCAAGGACCAATCACTAGAGCAAGGGCAAGGAAGATCAAGGACTATGATAATGGCTTGGCTAAAGGAATGGTTGCATTTATTGAGGAAGCAACGAAGAATGGATTAAAGAGCAAGAATGAAGGCATGGAAGATGATGGAAAACCTCTAAAGTTGCTCATGATTCACACCATAAGCAATGAGCAATCAGTGGAGCAAGTTGGAGGTGAAAAAAGTCCAAGAATAGAGTGAAGAACAAGTCCTGCCACAGATGGTAGGCCTTACACCTACCGTCTGTAGTAGGCTTATGGTTAAATTCGTCTTGGTGGGCAGAGGACCTACCGCCAACGGTAGGTTACTGGATATTGAACAAATGCATTATTTTGAGCAGATTTTAATGTTTAAACTCTATTTTCAGCTGTTAATTAAAGGTTTAATTGGTCTTCATAGTCTTATGTCAATAGCCAATGTAGGGTTTAGTCCTAACACTATAAATATCGATTGTTGTCCTACCTTGTAATCAAGTTGAATTTTGAATGAAATTGAGAGGATTCTCTAATGGCTTCTAGGGTTTTTCAACCCATCTTAGTTAGATCCTAGAGGTTTACTTCCTTAGTAGTGAGCAATTGATAACTTGGATTGAAGAATCCATGCAATTAAATTGATCACCTTCCGATTCCTTCTTTGATTAATTCTAAGAGTTCCTGTTTCTAGAGTTGATTGACCTAGGTCTTCTAATTTGTATAGCTTAGGTTTTAGGGTCTTAGTTTCCCTAAGTTCTTGTTGCCAAGTTGGGAAAAATTTCTTCCTCTCATTATTCGGTTTATGGTGCTTAGCTCTCCGTAAATTCTTTAGTGGAGTGTTTGAATTATAAAATCTTCAATAGAAGTTCTTCAAAGGAAGTGATCATGGGATGGTGATGGATTCAATTTGCAATCAAATTGAGAATTCACATCAAGCACAAAGAACTCCATTAGTCTGGAATGAACTCTCCTAAACTATTAATTATGCGATAAAAAAGGCAAAATCTTGCTAAGGTAATTATTTTCTCCTCTCGAAGTACAATAATGTATCCAAACGAACCTAACCCTTATTTTCATGGTGAATAAATTGAATTAGACCCATTAAGAATTGTGATATTAGTTTGCTCCATGGGAATATTAAAACTACTCTCGTGATCTAAAAATTCCTATTTAATTCCTATTCTTTCAATAATTGTTTTCACCTTTCGATCCTTCACCTAATTCTCAAAACAAGCAATTATAGTAGGCTTTATAATTGAAGGAAATAAGAACACAAGGACTAAATAATGATCAACAATAAAAATTGAATCAATCCATCAACTAATGGAAATTCATTGGGCTAATCCCATCTTAGATTAAGAAATTACTCACACATATCTGAACAATCAACTACAATCATGAACAAATTCATCTTGAAAAGAATTAAAAAAAAAGATAAAATAAAAAGACAAGAGAAAGAAGAAAAGAACTCTACTCGATGAATTTAATTCAAAGTTTGAAGTTGATAATCTAAAAATTTCTGTGAAATATCTAATCTTGATCTTCAATTGAAATCCTAAAAAGCTATGTTTTGAGAAGATTGTGAGAGAAGAGGCGAGATAGAGAAATGCATGATCGCTTTTGAATTCTCTTTGTCTCGTCATTATTTCTTCTATCTAAACCCTATTACAAAAAAGTATTTTTAAGTCTCCAAATCAATAAATAAAATAATAAAATAAAGACATAATAATAATAATAATAATAATAATAATACAAAGTTTGAGTTTTACGTTTTTTAACATAGTTCATGACCTGTTTTACGTGGCCGTGCAGAATTTTCACGTGACAACTTAAAGTGTCCAGAAACTTTAAAGCTTCTTAGGAAGTTTCAACTCAACCGTGTAAGATTTGTTTGACCACGCACAATACTAAACTTCATGACTTAAGCATTTTCTTGTGCTCCTCTTTTCATAAATCTATTCCCGAGCATTCCTTGATCAAGTCTTATACTCTTCTTTGCCATTGTATGTCTTATCATCCACTTAAGTAACCAAAATCGATCAACCTACAAAAAGTAAGAGTAAAGAAGTAATCTTATCCATATAGCAAAAAGTCAATGGGAAACAAGTGATCAATTCATTAAAACCATAACAAATGACGATTACTTGTATGCTATAAACATGACACTTTAGCCCCTATCACCATATCATCGGCCGGACCTGGCTGAAGCAGTACCAAGGAGGAGTAATTTTCAATGTACTACTTTTCTAACTTTGGTTAGGGCTTTTAGGGGGTAGAGAGAGTCAATTTTTGAGAGAAAATCACTCCCAAAAAATTTCCCTTAGTCCACTTAGATCATTAGTTTAGTTTAAGAATTGAGGTATAGAGAGAAGACTGAAGGTCTTTGTTTGGGTTTCTTTGGGCAATTTTGAGAGAATAGCTTGGGGAAGCTCGGAGCGTGGAACTTTCAAGAATCTCTCTAAGTTTTCTAAACTCCTTTCTAATCATGAATTTATCTATGGATTTGTTGATTAGTACTATGTTTAATGACTAGGGTTATTTATGTTTGAATGATGATTAACCCTAGAATGTTTTTGCTTTGCTTTCAATTGAAATTATAAGGTTAGAATGTTATAAATTATGTTGATTGTTGTTTAATTTGTGTTTATTTCTCATTGATTTTACACGTGATCAATAATTTCGCAATATTAGTTGGAATTGATATAGGAAGATTAACCTTGAACGTTACTTAGACAATAAAGATTGGTAATTGATTAGAGATGCTAATTACGGCCTTTAAGTCCTAAATTTCACTCCTAATCAGTAATGCATTCATAATATTGTTTGGGAGAGAAGATATTCTTCTTTTAAACGGTTTATTGAATAGGTGGAACTTCACCTAGAGATAGGGATTTTTCAAATGTTGAGTGAGACCCAACCAACCTTTATAAAATATTCTACTTATATTTTTCTAATTAGACTAGTTAACGGTTCTAGAGGGATTCCATCATTCAAGCACCTTTTATCAAACTTATCTTTAAAACTAGCTTCATTCGTTCTTATTTCCTTAAGTCGTTATTCATTTTCTTAGTTTCAATTTCCCAAACCCTTTTTAATTTATTAGACCTTAGAGATGCGACCTGTATTATCGCTTAATGTACCCAGAGTTTGACAACCTAGGAAATTATTCTAGTACTACTTCGATAGGTGCACTTGCCTTAGGTGATATTTTCTAGATTAGTCTCAAATCATATCACGCATCAATGTTGGGGTCTATAGCTTTACTACATGCTTCCAACTGCATTTTTACTTCTTCTTCAAAGCGAGAATCTTGAGCGGTCATAGTAAGTGTATCGGGAAAACTACTCTTAGAATGCCCATCAAAAGTACTTCCATCTTGATCATTTTTGGACGAGAGTGTGGTCATCACCTATAGATTGGTGGTATTCCACATTCAGTTCTTGCTCTTCAACCTCCACTCTTTTACATTTATCCCAAGGAAATTTAGGGCATTCAACATTCTCTTTATGGTATGCATCTATAATGTTCGGTAAATTCAGTTCCGTATTTGCCTCTCAGATATCTTTGATCAACTCTATCACAACAGCAGTTATCATAGCATTGCCAAACTTAGAAACCAATGCTCTTCCTTATCACTTTCACTGAAATTCTTAGCGACTTTCTCATTTAATTTCTCTTTGATTTCTCCTTTGAATTCGGCAACGCAACTCAGCTATTCTTTTAGAGCAGTGATCTCTTTACCTTGGTTGGCAATAGTCTTACCTTTGGGTATCATTCACTTGTGCTTCTCATGCAGAGCATCGTTCAAGAATTGTAGAGCGTATTCTTTTTCTTTTACAGTGCCAGTCAAACGTGCATTAATAGACCTGATTTTTGCTATGTTCTTCAATTCTGCATTTTGCTCAGTGACACGTGCTTTATCTTTCTTCCACTCGCATTCTCCCCGTAGAACTGTGTATTTCTTCAATAATTCTTGATGAGAAGTATTCATACTCGAGAAGCAATGCGTCACCTCTTGGTATGAACCTCTTTAGGCTTGTATGAGGCTCAAACACTCCCAAGAATCAACTCCTTCAAGAGGTACCCCTTTAGTGAATTTGTATTGAAGAACTTGATAGCTCAAGAACAAATTGCTGTCAATTCAAACAATAAAGAAAAAATAAAAACATTCCTATTTTGGGGGAGAATCAACAAGCTTTAAAGAAACCTCACCTATCCTCCACACACAAGAAATGCCTAATTTTCCCAAGCAACACTATCTATAGAAAGATAGCACCTCAAGAAAGAATAGGATTTGGGAATTAGAACAAGAACTCTTGAATTGAAGATTCAAGAATTGCTTGTCTAGAATTATAAAAGAGAATTTCCTAATTTACAAGGAAGGAAGAGAAAACAAAAACCCTAGGTTCTATCTCTCAAGATTCTTTCAATATTTCATTTCTTCATTCTTGTGTTCAATGGCTGAAAAATACATATATATGTATATAGTGCTCCACATTATTAACTCTCAACCCTAATTGTTAATAGAGCTTAAGATAGGTAGATGGACACTTAGGCCACTTAATTACAAGTCAAAATAAACTTAACAATCAAAATGATGAGTCAAGGAGTTAAAATCCTTCAAGATCTTCAGCTTCCCGAGACCTACTAGCAATGGTAGGCCTCAACCTACCGTCAGAGGTAGGTCGGACTTCTCAAACAATTTTGGATCAGAACCCTACCGGCGATGGTAGGGTGGACGGTAACCTACCGGTGACGATAAGGTAGACAGTAAGTCTGGCTTTTTATTGCTTCAACTCTTCCAAGCTTCTTTCTTTGCGTTTCCTCTTCTATCTTCCTTGCCCTCGACCTTGTAACAGTCCTCAGAAACCCGTAACCGATTCTTGGAAGTTCTCCATGTCCACATGCTTATCCTAGGTCCTCGAATCCGTTCCTTCAAATAACTATAAGAGGCAGGCAACATTAGAAATGATATTAACTAAAGGACGAATATTATGGTCAATTTCAAGAAGAACTAGGCAAGTAAAAGCAAATGATCGTGTAGAACAGAAGGAGAACAAGCTTTGCAACTCTTCCTTAAAAGTTTTATGAAATGCAAAAGGGGGCATAGATAAAGAAGTTCAAGGATGAACTATCCACGGAATAAACACACAAATGCCACCAATGCGTAACTAGACTTCTTTTAAAAAGATCACAATTAAAATCAAAGAATTCTTGTAGTTTAGACCACAATAGGTTTACATGATTTCTTTCAAGATAGGCACAAAGATGAACATGGAAATCATGTAAGATGCATCCACGCAATAATATCAATTCTCAAAACTTCTTTAAATGTAATATGAGAGTAGAAACTTAGTTCTTGAAAGGATTGAAGAGTTAAGAACAAGAAGTTAGAGAAAGTTTCAAAATTCCAAACGATGAAAGTTTCCTTAAGAATTTGAGAAAAGAGGAACGCACTTCTTAAGTTGTTTCGAAGCAAAATTTAAAACTACAATCCTTGAATGGATAACGAAATTAAAAACTTTCATCCTTTTCAAATCCTAAACCCACCCATGAATTCCCATAATATAACTCTTCATCTCTTTAAAAGAAACATGGGAGTTCAAACTTTCATTTTCCAAGTCTCTTAAGAGAGATTCATGGATAACAACATAATAGACCTCATCCAATCAAAATTCTTCTTAAAATTCCATGAACTTTTCAATTCATAAGGACTCGCAAAACCAAAAGAAAGTTCAAGAACGTTATCCACATAAAGGCCAAGAATCAAATTGAAAGTAAATAAGTTATCCATGACCAAATTCGCAAGACCTTTCTCCCGTGCAGACTTTGACATGAAATCCAAGAAGCCATCAAAGAATGTATAAGATGTTTGTTTTTAGAATCCTAAGACTTTCCAAATTCCTCTTCACATACAAATTTCTTCAACAACTCTTTAAAAGGTAAGTGATACAACAAAGTACCACTAGATTCATGTTTATAGAAATAACAAATGAGTTCTTGTTTGGAATTAACAATCCATCTAGAAAAACATCTTTCCAAAGAATTTCAATGAAAGTTTTAAAATAACAAAGATATTTCTCAACAAAATTCTTCAAAAGAAGTTCCACAAAATCTTTTTCTCAAGATGGTCTTCACAAAACTCCATGAAAAACTTTAAGTACTCTAAAACCATCTTCTTGTTTTCACAAATTAACAAAAGTGTAGACTCCTTGAAATGGAAATGGTAGGATTAAAACCAAGAATATTTTTAATCAAGAAAGAATTCAAGAATTTCAATCCAATTAGGATCTTTAATCACCACAAGGATTTTCAAGTTGAACCTTCACATTCAAGAAATAGTTTTAGAAATGAGCAATTCCATGAAGGGAAATCACAAAAGTTTCAAAGAAGGGTAACATATAAGAACATCTTTTAACGTTTCTCCTAATATACTTATTAAGGAGATCTCTAATCAAAGAACACAAGTAACCTTCAAACTTTCTTAACAAGAAAATTTCCAACAAACGGATCAAGAAAGTAACTAGGAATCGTGCCCCACATAGGTGTCCAAGAAGAAGACGAACCAACAACCAAAGAAATAATATCAAGAATATCATGCCAACACTCAAGATCAAAACAAGATTGTTTAGGTTTGGCTTCTCTAGTCAACAATTGATTCCGAAGAGAGTCATGAAGAGATAAACAATTAGACAAGTGAACATCAATAAGGCCTAGATCACAAGTTTGAAAGATAGTACATAAATCTCCTACTATGATCTCATGGAAAGCATAAGTATTTAAGAATAACTTCAACTCCTTAAAATAAAATTCAAGGTTAGAAGGAGATGACTTTGTCTGAAAGCTTATTAAAGAATTCGCTTGGCTTAGAAGCACTCCTTTTTCACCACCCTTTCATTGGTCTTCTATTCCCTTCACGAGCAACAAAGGTTTTTCCACAAGATTAAGCTCATCAAAACCTATCACATAAGGATCAAAAGAAATCAACACATATTGTAAAGGTTCAACTACTTCCCTTTGAAACTTAACACAATGATCACCAAGTAAGGAAAACAAGGAACTATCAAAACCATAAGAATTGTTTCAAGAAAACCGAAGGTGTAATAGTTAGCATCCCCTAAGGGATCACAAATATTCTGTGGCTCAACATCGTATGCAATAAAAATAAGACTATCATGAAATGAGTTTTGAACCACTAAGAGATGCGTTCTATCAGGATTAATAACTTGATGGAGCACTTAACGAATAGAGAATGATCCCTTTGTCCCATGACATCACAAAAAAGAAACTTAACTACCTCATAGCAAGAATAAGAAATGTAACGAGAATAGGAGGTAGAACGCGCACGAGAAAAACATACCCATCTAAGAACAATTTCAACTCTTTAAAGAAAAATACAAGGTAAAAGAGAAATAGGTTTGAAGGAAAATACATTGACGAATCTCCATAGCATAAGAATAGTTTTCCTCCAACACTTTTTCCTTGGCCTTCGAACTCCATGGTATGTCTCCTTCCGCTCAATTGAAGTTATGGTGGAATCATGTTGGAGAGAGTTCCTATCAAGATCAAGTACAAAAGAGCAAGATTTAGTCTCTTTACAAAAATGACGAAAAACATGAGTATGAAGGTGGAGGAAAGCTTATTATATCGTAGGAGTAGTTGTCCTTCTTCTCTTCATTTTCCATGTTTTGCCTCCAAAATTTCTACACACATTAAGAATCTTTAACAAGAAAAGAGTTAATTTCATGGTATGGAAATTCACTTCCTCACTCTTTTTTTCTTTTAAGTGCTCATCCCTCTCGCTTTCTCTTGGAATACTAGAATTAGAATCAAGAATACATAATCTCTCAACTATTCTCTCTTCTTTTTCCACACTTTGTTTTTTGTTAATTTCCATGCTCTCCTCTTGTTGAATGTTCTTCTCATTCTCATCCTTAACCTTTCCTTCAACTTATTTTGCTCTTCATATACTTGGTGAGGTGCCAAGGACTTAAGAGTGATTCTCTTGCCACTCTTATTGTTGTTGATAGCATTCTTGTCTTCATCATGTTTAGCTCTTCTATCATACATCCGAGGTTGTCCCAACAATAGGTGGCTCGCTTCCATGGGTGCTAAATTACATAACACTTCATCTTTAACCAACCCAAAGAAGATAGGAACTCAACTAGCTTGTTAAATTTAACTTCAACACCACCATCTAACCATTGACATGGATAAGGTCTAGGATGATCGAGAAGGGGCAAACTTAACTGTTCTACGAGATAAGTACTAGCCACATTAATTTGACTACACTATCTATAGTAAGCATTATAATCTTGTCTAGCACTTTGCACTTGGTATAGAATAATTGCTCTTTTTGAACCCCACTCATCCTTTGTGGTTAACTTCTCTACCAGAATTTTGATCTCTATAATCATGACTACAATGATATCCTTTATGAACATCATAAGGACTATTCTCACAACAATCTTAATAAAGGATATGATCAAAAGCTTTAGCTCGAGAAGAGAAGATACCAATACCCATTTGACTTCTATGGGCGGACTGTCCATCTCTATGGTGGCTTCCTCAATAAGCATTCCCATCATAGTCTCCATCCTTGTAGCAATTAGACCTTGTTTGCAAGCTTCGAAAAAGCCATCTCTTGTCTTCCTATTGCTTCCATCCTTTGCCATGATGAGTTAGCCCAAGTATCTCATTTAACGGCTTGATAAACCTGCACAAAACATTAGAAAACAAGGAGGAAGGACCTCACCACTCTTGAAGTTTTTCACTCAAGAAGAACGCACTGAACTCTCGTGTTTACTCTCACTCTCTGTGGCTTTTATAACAATAATCTCACCCTCTTGCCTTTTACTATTACTCACCCACTAGAGTTGCTTAGTGATTTCTAGAACTTCCAAGTTATAAGAAAATTCACCAAAGCTATTCAAGCAAGCAATTCTCAATAGATAAGAAAATGAAGTCAAAGAGGCATTTTGTCGAACACGTAGAGTGCAAAGAGTTCCAAAAACAAATTCAAGAGTATTAGTCAAAGAATAAGTCCAATACCCACAAAGCTATCAGAAAAACACTTAGAAATAATACAAAGAAGTTGAAAATTCAAAACAAAGACAATTGAAAGCTCAATTCAGAGATTTTATGAGTACTATGAAAATTTCCAAAAAACAGGGCACATTCCATCACAAAAATCGTAATAACTCAGTGATGGTAGCTCCAAATCAAGTAAAACTAATTTATAAACATGCAAAACTCGAAGAGGATGAATTTAGGCACAAATTTCGTTCAATTTGAGAGAGTATGGCACAAGATTAGACAGTTTAATCCACATGTTCTGAACAGTCCCGATTTCTGAAAAGTATGCAAATTTGCATTCAATTGACCCACCAAATCAAATCCAAATCAGGTAAAATTTGTTTCTGAAGCACCACAACTCGACAAGGATTTAAGCTGGACAATTTCACGCAATTTAAACCTCATTTGATATACTTTCCATCTCAAAAGTTTCACATGTAATTTTCTGTCCGAAATTTTCCAGATTACTTTTCCTTATTCACATACTATCAATTGGCTTTTATATAACTGAAATTCAACAATCAAAAACACAAAAACATCACCTCAAAGAGATCTTAGCTCTAATACCACATGGTATGAACCTCCTTAGGCTTGTATGAGGCTCAAACACTCCCAGGAATCAACTCCCTTCAAGAGGCACCCCTTTAGTGAATTTTAATTGGAGAACTTGATAACTCAAGAACAAATTGCAGTCAATTTAAATAATAAAGAACAAGAAAAAATATTCATATTTTGAGGGAGAATCAACAAGGTTTAAGGAAACCTCACCTACCCTCCACACACAAGGAATACCTAATTTTCCCAAGCAATACTATCTATAGAGAGATAGCACCTCAAGGGAGAATAGGATTTGGGCATGAGAACAAGAACTCTTGAATTGAAGATTCAAGAATTGCTAGTCTAGAATTATATAAGAGAAATTTCTAATTTACAAGGAAGGAAGAGAAACCAAGAACCCTAGGTTCTATCTCTCAAGACTCTTTCAATATTTCAATTCTTCATTCTTGTGTTCAATGGCTGAAAAATACACATATATAGTGCTCCACATCATTAACTCTCAACCCTAATTGTTAATCTAGCTTAAGATAAGTAGATGGGCACTTAGGCCACGTAAATACAAGTCAAAATAAACTTAACAATCAAAATGATGAGTCAAGGAGTTAAAATCTTTCAAGATCTTCATCTTCCCCAGACCTACCGTCGTCTTTTTATTGCTTCAACTCTTCCAAGCTTGTTTCTTTGTGTTTTCTCATGTATCTTCCTTGCCCTCGACATTTTAACCGGTCCTTGGAAGCCCGTAACTGATTCTTGGAAGTTCTCTATGTTCTCATGCTTATCCCAAGTCATACCACCTCTTTCACAATATTGGATTCTACGATAAACAACAACATAAATGTTTAGTTGCTAAACTCATCACCATTTTTTCAAAAAGGTAATTTCCTTTTCCAAACATGGGTCTTTACCTGAAATGTAATCAATGCAAAATTATCAATGAGCTCATTCCAAGAGTATTTAAATGTGGATTCCATATCCAACGGGGGAAATATCGTTTCTAAACTTCTCTTGCTCTGCTACTACTGTCAGTTGCCCGGTTGCATCTTTTTATCAACCAATTTGGGATAAACAACTAGTCTTCCTCATTGCCTTCAACCTATGGTTGTATGTTTATATTTTATTCAATCGGAGTCATTTCTTCCATGATTGGAGAAAAAGTTAGCCTTTTGGAGGCAACCAGGATTTTGGGTAGTCAGAAAGCAGTGTTCTTTCTCACTGGTTCCACATATTTTCCTTTTTCAGATGACAATTGCATCTAGACAGTCTGCTGAGTTGGACCTTTCACTAAGAATAGTATCCATTTTTTCACTTGACGGTCGATCTTCTGGTTTTTTACTTCTACCTTCTCGATTATGATCATTAACCGAAACAATTTCTTTTTGTGCCAACGTCTTCCCCTCTCTTGATAGTTGCCTCCATATAAGACCTTAATAATCCAGTCCGTGCACGTAACATACATTTTGTTATATTCAATCCTATTTTATTCCTTTTACAAGACATATGTAGTGCGAAGATTAGATAACAGATACGATATGATACCTGAGTACTAACTTAGTTCTTCTATGTTTGGGTCATAAGCTACATAAAATCCTGCTACTTTTAGTAAGTTCTCATCCCAACAATTTTCCCTTAGCCTCATTCCAAATGAATAGTTCACAAGAACATTTTTATACTCCTCGGCATATTGGAATCTCAGATGAACTTCATAATTGGGCAGTATTATTCTATTCCACGGACTTATAGCTCCTACTACTTCATCTATTATGAAGAAGAATCCACTCTTTTATCTATGGATAAATTGTGGAAGTTTCACTGTAAAATGTTATGCCACATTCTTCGTTTTCAAGGTATACCACCCAGGGTCGTCTTTCACAGGTTTCATATCAAATAATTTTTTAAACACCTGTAGGTTGGTTGGGGTATGATTGGTGTTATTTTGATTACTAGTTTGTATGTTACTTTCATCGCTTTTCAGTGATTTTAAGGTATAAAGTATATATTTGAGTCTAATATCGCCCATTTGTATTGTAGGTGCTTGCTGAATTAAGTAAAACAAAGAACGAACTTGAAAATGAGCAAAAACGATAGAAAACAACTTAAAACGGTACAAGTAGTAGCCTACAGTGCATGATAGGCCACCCTACTGGCCACGGTAGGTGCCTTGGCAAGGAACAAATGGGAGACAGAAACCTATCACGCACGGTAGGCTCCCCCTACCGCTGCCGGTAGGTTCTGGACATCACAGGCAATCGAGAATAGAGACCTACCGCGCATGGTAGGTCCTGACCTACTGGAACTAGTAGGTCCCGAGAATGGCTATACTTAATTACTTTTCAGAGTTTTTTATGCATTATTCATACCTTAGTTCTAGAGTAGCGTAGATAGGTCTTTAAGAGGCGAATTGGGACAATTTTCTGTGAAATTTCCCCTAATTCTCAACTTAATTAGGTAGATATTAGATTAGAGAACAATGAATGAGTGATTACAAGTGAAATTGAAGATCAAAACGACGGATTCGAGCTTCGTGGGAGCAACCTAAGAGATAAGCTCGGGCGCAGTTTGAGGATGCAATTTGGCTTCAATTTCTATACCTAAGCATTTCTTTTCCTTCTCTATTAGATTAATTTATGTTTAATTTCATTCAACGAATTGTGAGTAATTAGTTTGTTTGGATTCAAGGGTTGAACTGTAACTTTTGGGTATTATGAAATTGATGTGAATTTAATAAGATTAGATGTTGATTCTTATTGAATTGTTCTTCAATTGATTATTTATGTGCAATTTAAGTGTCATGAACTTGAATTATTGCACGGATGTTTGGAATTGAGAAAGGAAAAACACTTGAGGGCTTCAATTTGGGGATTAATTGGGGTATTGAACTAGAGATAGTAAATACACTCTTAGGTCAATAATCACCTAGGTTTAATGCATTCATAACTTGTTTCTGAGAGAAGAGATTCTGGTCTAAAATTTATAGAGAATAGAGAGACTTTCGCCTAGAGATAGTGATTGCCCAATAACGAGTGTGATAACCTAATTCACTAGGGCAACTACGGTTTTCATTATTTTTGGTTAATTGAAGTAGTAACCAGGTTAGGGGGTTCCTGAGATCCAAACTCCCATTTTGCATTTGTTTTCCTTTTTCTAGTTGATGCTTGATTTTATTGTTCTAGTAGCTCAAGATCATTTCTACCACATTGATATGACTAAACATTGAGTGGACAGTTGAGTAGCTGAGTCTTGCCATCCTCGAGAAGATAGACACTCGGGGTGAACCCCTTTTTACAAGTGTGGGGTCCACTTGCCTTGCATTGTAGCTGTAAGATTCCATTCCCATTTCATTTAAAACAAACACATTAAATTTTTAGCGTGTTGACCGAGAGCACAGGAAGTTTAATGAAATATCGTTCTTTTGTGCTTTAGTCATTTGTATAGTTTTTCTTTTCTTTCCTTTGTATAGTTTTTCTTTTCTTTTTGTTTTGTCTTTATTGCTTAGTTCTTTTCGCCTTGTTCCTTACTCCTATTTTTCGGGTGTTTATGGTATGGACTTTGGAATTCTGGGTTATTATTTTGGACCATATGTTGATTATATATTCTATTGATTTTAGGTGTCATAGAAAAGAGCACGGATACCAATGAAGCCATGGAAGCCTGGTTGGCGACAGTATTAGAACAAGGGGTGGAAAAAATGGCAATTGCACCTCAACCTCTATATTACCAACAGACCATGTTTCAAGACAACTAGCAAGGGTACAACACGTGCCCTAACCAGTATAGTTTGAGTTGGATGAATCAATCGGACGTTCCTTGGGAAAGTTATACCACATATTCACCATAAGATTACATTCAACCGGAGCATCCATCACTCCCTGATCTAGAAGATTTCATCTCATGATATATCGAGTCAGCGGAGGCTGGGTGAAGAGTATGGAAGAAGTTCAGAAAAGTTAAACAACTTCCATTCCTAACATGGAAAGTCAGATCAACCTATTGGCAAAGATAACAGCTGAAGGACCACTTGGTAGTTCGCCTAGGAATATGGAGTGAATTCCAAGGGAGTATTCAGAGGCGGTCACATTGTAGAGTGTAGAAGAGCAATTGAATACATTTTCCATGGTTGTAGATGAAGAGGAGACAACTGCTCAAACCCAGAAGAGTCCACTTTCCCCAAGGAAGAGGAGGCTCAACAAGAAATAATGGAAAGGAGACATGACGGTCTGCCAATAATTGAAGAACCTCCTCGGGTTACCAGCAAAATTAAAGAAAGTAAGAGAAATGAGGTTGTCCAGAGAATATGAGTGAAGTCGAGAAAGGAGAGCCTGAAAAAGAAAACAAGTGTCTTATGAAAAGTCATTAAGGTAATAAAGAAAGGCGAAAGAAATGCATATTGACGTTATCAGAAAGAGTAAAGGAGTGAATTTCCTTACTGAAGAAACAAACTCGTTTCTTGTTTGTGATTCTTTATGTATACAAGCACCATGGATGCAATCCAAGGAGAAACACGAGGAGAGGAGAAATCTCAATGAGTTCAAATAAAACTTTGAAAGCGCTAAGAGGAAACAAGCCCTATGCCATGGAAAAGCGAAAATGAGTTTTTCTTCAAACTTGGTTCTCATTAACATTGTGTTTTCCTTTAGAGAATTAAAGCTTTTCGTAATTAGCAACGCCTTTCTTGAGCTCGTTTTTAAGTTCGTAATTTCTCTTCTTACTTTGGGGTTTAAATTCTATCACTTTCATTATAAGCAGGTAGTAACTGGGCATTATTGTAAACCGTACTTTGGAAAGAACTGTGGAAACCTTTTATAGTAGTCCTTCATTCTCCAAAACGGCTAAGAAGAAAATCTCCGGCATGTTTTTGTATGTAAGATGCATCGTTGTATTCTTTTATGTGCCCTTCTTTCTAACTCGTTTTCTGTAATCTTATGTAAAGTATTTTGGAGAGTTGATTACCTGTTCGCAACGTTTCTAAGTGGAGTTTGTACGACCAAGACTAATCGGTGAAGAAACGAGGCACAAACGTGCCAAAACAAAGAAAAACGACAACTGGGTAGAACCCCACCGCAGCCGGTACGCTAGTGGCCATGGTAGGCTGCTAGAATCCTTCGGCACGTCTAGACAAGGACCTACCGTGCACGGCAGGTCCCAGATAAGGCTACAGGTAGGGTCTTCAAGGGGCGAATCGAGTAGGGTTGACCCATTTTTGCCAAATTTTTTCAACCATCTATTGAAATTTCTACAATTTTCCTCTTTTCTCCTCTCCAAAATCCCTAAGTTCTTTCTCTTTTCCCTCTTCCAAACTTCCATAGCTTCTCCTTTCAACTCCTTCTCTCGGGTCTCTCTCTCAACCACCAACTTCCAGCAAACCCTCTCCAGTCGGCGACAACTTCTGGCGGCAGTCCTCCTCCTCCATTGGGTTTATTTCTTTCTGTCTCTAGTCCTTCTCTACTTCTTCTTTTTCTTTTCTTCTATTTCTAACTCCTCTGTTCCTTCAAATTTTCTCCACCTTCACCTCACCACCACAAAACTCTACACTACTATCTTTTCTTTCTTCCTATTTCTTCTCAAAAGCTTCTATTTTTCTCTCCCTCCTTGAAGTTCTTCTCTTTTCTTCTTTTGTTATTTTTTTGTAATTTCTCTTTTCTAGTTCCTTTTTGTGTAATTTTGAGCAATTACTAATATTTTGTGTGCATTCTTGGTTTTCTAATGAAAATTTTTCAGGAATATTGCAGCAAAGGGTTTTCTGGCGAGTTTTTCGGCAGACTTCCGGCCACTTTCTGGCGATTCGACGAGCACAAAACCTGAGACAGAAAAAAAAAACGTTCACATTAGTAACTTGGGTGTTTGTTCAAACAACCATAGCCTTTCTCTTGATCCGTTTTCTTACTTTTATTAGTTTAGTTTAGTTTGTTTTGATTTTTGGTTCTATTGCTAAGTGTTAGTTTTCGGTTGTGTTTGTTTTGTTTAATTTACTTTGATATTTCAGGATTTTCTTTTCTTAATTTCTACTGTTTTTTGTTAGTTGTTCACACTTAGCACCCATGGGCGACTTAGTTCACTAAAGTACACACGGCGTACGATAGGTTTTATCTCTTTGTGTGTTTCTATTGTGTTCTTTAGTTCTTCTTGTGTTGGTGATGTTGTTCCCTCTAGTGTGGGAGGACTGTTATGTTGTTGGGTTTTCTTTTTGTTTCCCTTTTTACCTTCATTTTTCCTTTGTTATTCCTTCTTTTTTCTTTGCTTTTCACCCCCTTGTTTTCAAAATGGCCCCTAAAAAAGCAGCTTATACTTCTAAAGCAAAATCAAAGAGGGCTCGGATAGAGGACCCAACGCCCAACCCTTCTACCCCTGATATTTTACCTTTTCTAGAACATCTCACGACGGTGGCTCATACATGGGTAGTTGAAAGGGATTCGTTAAAAATGATTATTGAAAAGTCGTTCGGTGAAGATATCATCGAACATTTTAAATTGAAAGATCTTTTTCGGGGTTTGGGTCAGGTTCCTCTGCTCCATATTTTGGAAGATTATTATCTTGACCTTGTTTATGAGTTTTATACGAATATGTATCATAAAACGAACAAGGATCTCCCCACCATTATTTCTGTTGTGAAAGGGGTTCGGATTGTTCTTGAAAAAGGATCCTCTTGCATCCATTATTGGTATTCAAGACACTGAGAACACAGTCAACATGGACTCCAATAAGAAAACTATAGATGAAGACCCCACTTGGAATTTTGACACAAGTTGTGCGTGCTTTGAGATATGGCCGCGGCCCCTTAATCGCCATCGTATACTCCATGCGGGTGACTTCCATTCCCTTCTTCCTCGGGCCCTTGATTATTTTTTTCGATCACTCCTTAGCTCTAAAAGGGGCAGACAAAATGAAGTCCGCGTTGTAGACATGTATATGCTTTTTAAAATTTATGATAAATCTTATTTTTCTCTTTCTTCTTTAATGATACACATGATGCGTGACACATGTTGCGATACGACTAAAAAGCATGTGTATTGATACCCTGTGATTCTTTCTAATGTTTTTGCTACTTCTAATGTTAATCTTTTAGGGGAGCGAAGTTATCCATCGGGGTGCTGTAGGTGATCAAATTTACCATATTCAATAACTGCGGCTACTCCTGGGACGAAAAGAGAAAGAGTGGATCCCTCCATCTGAGGAGGATAGGCTGCAGGAGCGTGCTGGGCCAGTTTTCAATCTATAAAAAAGACCACTCAAACAAGCATAGGTACATCCTCTTCACAGCCCGACGTGGATGAGGGGAATGAGGATGATGAGTCATATGACCCCTCCAGAGAGGATGTGCCATCTACTTCTTCCATGGCGGCTTTTCAGACGAGATGCAGACCGCTTTCGAGCAGCTCCGTGTCACTCAGGAGATCCATATGCAACAGTTGGCCGAGATCGTGGAGTCCACTCGCTGGTATGCGAAAGAGTTGCATCATCAGAGGGCCTCCATCGATAGATATGAAGTGATACTGGCCCGCTTAGGCAGTAAGTTTCTGTCCAATCAGGGTAGTAGTGGTGGCGGCGGCGGGGACCAATAGGGAGTTTTTCTATTTTCTCTCTTTTCATTTTATTTTATTTTCTTTCACTATTTTTCTTTGTTTATTTATTTTGATGTTCTGTTTTGTTGTTATTGTAATTGTATTGTGTTTTCATTCTATATTTTTCTTTATTTGTTGTGTGGGATTGGCTTTCCCGTGTGCTTTTCTGCTTTATTATATGCAGAGCGCCTCCCATTTTTGTTTTATTTGTTTTGTGTGGTTCTAGCCCCCAAATTGAGGATAATGTGGTTCTAAGTGTGGGGGATAATTCTATCTTTTTGTCTTTTTACTGTCCTTCTTCATTTTCCTTATGAAAAAACCAAAAAAATCAAAAGTCTGAAAATTCAAAATTTTTTTCTTAGTTTTCTTTGTATTTTCATTTGAAAAAAACCAAAAAGATTTTCTTTATCTTTCTCTTTGCCACTTTCAGTAGAATGCTAGATTACGAGACTGTCAGGATTTTTTGAAAGGGCATAGCACTGGGAAGATTTGAAAACCTCATTTGCATAATAATCTTACATGTTGATGGTTTTCTTGCACCTATAAGTGTTTTTAGTGGTAGAAACAGGAATTCTAGGAAATTAGCTTAATGAGAATCCTTTGATATTCATTCATACATCCTTGTGTTTCTCTGTTCTTTGAAGTGAAAAGTCCTAGTCTGAGTTAAGCCTAGAAATGATGGTCTTAGGCCTTCATTGTACCATTTGGCTTTTGATTTCTCTACGCATGTATGAAATTAACCCATAGCTCCTTTATTTGTTCCTTTATGCCAAGAGTTTTACTCCCTTCTGTTCTTCATCTTTTTAAACTCACACAAAATTTAACCTCATTTTGTGGAGCCAATTTTTGAATAACATGCTTAGCTGTTTTGAGTGAAAGTAATAGATGAGTGTAGGGGTAAAAGAGGGAAGAAAAGAAAAAAAATTATGTAAAGAGGAGGGTAATTTGGGTATTTCATATTTTGGTGCAAATGTTCAGAAAAAAACAAGAGAGAAGAGTTATTTTGTTTTGTTTATGAAAAAGAAAAAAAAAGAAAAGAAAGCAAAGAAAAAAATGGTAATTTCATTCTTGTGTATATTGTGGTCGTGAAAAAATAAACGACATTAGTCTCTCTCTCTTGTCAAAGGCCTAAAAATTGCAAATGTGTTGGGTAAGGTGTGTTTAAGAAACGGTAGGTTATTCAAGGGTAAGTGAGAATAGCAAACGACAACTAGAATCTTATTCCTTAATTCTTCCATTTTTCTCCTTTCGGTTGTGTTGGCTCTGTCTTGTTTGTTCTTGTCTCTTGTTACCTTCGTTTGGTACCTTTTATGTCCCCAACCTGATATTACAAGCCGAAAAGTCCTACCTAATCCAGGAATGACTTAGGATAAGACTTGGAATTAATGAGAACCAAAGAGATATGGGATTGTAGTATATTATGGTTTGAAGGATTTCATTTCGCTAATTACTCAGTATTCCTTAGTTTCTATAGAAACAGCATGAGAAGAACACACAAACACACCATTGGCATGTAGTGTTTATTTGTAAGTATGGTGGATTAAGTGTACCTCATGCTCATTCTTCCATTTTGTCTTGGTAGTTGAGTGGTTGAATATTCTTTTGAAGTGGCATTGTTTGTTTTTAGTTTTGTTTTTCTTTTATTTAGTTTTGTGTTATTTTTTGTGGTATTTCTGTTCTTGATATCTTCTGTCTTCCCTTTTACTAAATTACTTAAGGCCAATATATTTTTCGTTTTCTATGACAAACTTTTTGAACTTTTTTTCCTTCCGTTTAGTTCTATTGCTTGAGGACAAGCAATGCTCAAGTATGGGGACATTTGATAGGTGTTATTTTGGCTATTATTTTGTATGTTAATTTTATCTCCTTTTCGGTGATTTTAAGGTACAAAGTATATATTTGAGTCAAATATCGCGCATTTGTGTTGTAGGTGCTTGCCGAATGATGTACAACAAAGAACGAACAAAAACTGCTTGAAATGCAGTGAGAACGACAGAAAACGACGCAAAACGGTGCAGGCAGTTGCCTATCACGCATGGTAAGCCACCCAACCGGCTGCAGTAGGTGCCTTGGCAAAGGATCAAATGGGAAACAGAAGCCTACCACGCACGGTAGGCTTGTTCCAAACACACGGAAATTGGGCACAGAGACTTACCGTGCACGGTAGGTCAAGACCTACAGATACTGGTAGGTCTTGAGAATGGCTATACTTAATAATTTTAAAAGTTTTTTATGCATTAATCTTATCTTAGTTTTGGGGTAGCGTAGATAGGTCTTTAGGAGGCAGATTGGGGCAATTTTCTATGAAAATTTCACCCAATTCTCACCTCAATTAAGTAGATATTAGATTAGAGAACAAGGATTGAGTGATTACAAGTGGAATTAAAGATCAAAACGACATATTCGAGCTCGTGGAAGCAGCTCGAGAGACGAGCTCAAGCACGGTTCGGGGATGCAATTCGGCTTCAATTTTTACGCATAAGTGTTTCTTTTCCTTCTCTACTAGATTAATTTATGTTTAATTTCAATTTCATACAATGAATTGTGAGTAATTAGTTTGTTTAGATTCAAGGGTTGAACCCTAACTTTTGGGTATTTTGAAATTGATGTGAATTTAATGAAATTGGATGTTGCTTCTTATTGAATTGTTCTTCAATTGATTATTTATGTGCAATTTAAGTGTCATGAACTTGAATTATCGCACGGGTGCTTGAAATTGAGATAGGAAAAACACTTTAGGGTTCAATTTGGGGATTCATTGGGGTATTGAACTAGAGATAGTTAATACACTCTTAGGCCAATAATTACCTTGGTTTAATGCATTCATAACTTGTTAGGCAGAGAAGAATTTCTCGTTTAAAAGTTATAGAGAATAGAGATGCTTTCGCCTAGAGATAGGGATTGCCCAATAACGAGTGTGGTGACCCAATTCACTAAGGCAACCACAGTTTTCATTAATTCGAGTTAATTGAAGTAGTAACCAGGTTAGGAGGATCCCAAGATCCAAACTCCCATTCTATATTTTTTTCTTTTTGCTAATTTTTGCTTGTGTTTATTGTTTAACTCATAATCATTTCCACTATATTGATAAGACTAAACATTGAGTGACCAATTGAGTAGTTGAGCCTTGCCATCCTCTAGAAGATCGACACTCGGGGTGAACCCATTTCTATAAGTGTGAGTAGGGCTGTAAACGGGTCCAGACCCTCAAGGTACCCCTACACCCAGACCCATACCCTTATAGTGAAACTTGGACCCAGACCCAGACACATACCCTCCAGGTATAAAATTTTTCAACCTAGACACGGCCCTCCAGGGTCCAGGGTAGGGTCCTAGTATACCCGTACTCGTATGACATTTTTCTATTTCCCTGTTAAACAAAAATATATAAAACAATGTATAATCCTAAAATAAATATTTAAAATTATTAACATAATCTCTTCAACATTTCTTTCAACAAATACAATCATTTAACATCTCTAATTCAAATGAAAGAACAAAGTTCTAGTTCAATACAATATATCAATCAAAGCATTTAGATTTTGGATACCGCTTGCTCTTATTTGTCTCCTACAAAAGAAATATAGAAGTGAGTATATATTACAAGTGTATATAAAATAGAGATAACTACGAATATGTAGATAAAGATAAAAAAACTCACATCAATTTTCGTCTGCAAATGCCTTAAAATGAAAGCGAGAAAAACGCAGCCAAGAACGGATCACCTGTTCCTGCTCCTAATATTATTTGCTTATACTAGAATTGGCACTAGCTACTAAATATTTAGTAGTAATTATGAATCTAATTTAAAGGAAGAAGAATTAAATGTATTTGTTTGTGGGTTTTTATTTGATGCACATGGGGGAATGGAAGAAGCACGAAGCGAAAACAGAGGAGAGGAGGAAGAAGGCTTCTTTTATTTATTTTTTCTTTTCTGCCCCCGCTTTTCTTTTTACGTCAGTTAAACGGAAAGCGCGTCTTTCATCACCTTTCCTTCCTACTATAAATTCCTCTGCTCTTTGGATCAAGAGCAGAATGAGAGTCTGCTTTGTGGGTTTTCGAGATGTGGGCATAAGTAAGGAAACTCAACTTTGATCCATATATTATACTGACGGACGGACGGAGAACAGGTACAGGCCATTGCAAATTATATTACAATTCATGTAGGCAACAGCCGTAGGTAGGCTATATTATAATTCTGTAAAGATAATATGTTCAAAAATTTATAAAGTATATATTAATATAATATAATATATGTAAATAATATAATATATATACTATTATTTTATTAATACGGGTATACGGGTCTGGGTATCATCATACCCTGCCCAGCCCCATATAACAGAATAAATACGGGTACGGGTACGAGTCCGCTGGTATAAAATTTAATCCTTACCTGCTAAAAACGGGTATAAACCCGTCCCGTTTATAGCCGTAAATGTGAAGTCCACTTACCTTGCACTGTAACTGTAGGATTCCATTCCTATTTCATTTAAAACGAACATACTAAGTTTTTGGCATATTAGGATACCAAAAGACTTGCAAATTAGAATGAAAATCACAATTTGCCTTGTATAATTTGGAGCTAGTTACCTAGCGTTATGCTCCAATACGCCATTATGTCTTTGTATGGATAATGTAATGGGAATCTTGGTCCCACATTCAATTATTGGGGCAAATGGGCCCTAGCATCGGCAGCGGTAGATATCGTTACAAAGTGGGGTAGGGATGTCAAATGATTTCCAAATTGACTGTAGGTTATGAATCGAAGGTTAGAAGCATATAGCTCCAGGTTCACACAAGTCGGCATCTTTGATTTGGGTATAGTCTATGGGTCTATCTTGTGCACGGATATGCTTAGTTATAAGGAAAGGAGCTTGTTATATGATCAATAAGAGGAAAAATGATGCTATAATTTTCAATTTCACACCTCACACAGCCAAGAATTTCATCAGAATCAGAAGGAATAATTCGAATGGTTATTTTTGAAAGACTACAAATTTAGAATAATTGGATTTCAAAGATGATTTCTGCTTCGACTTGGAAGAACTTGAATTGCTTGCTTGGAAGTTGACATCTCAGGAAGCAATTAGTTATCTGAAAAATGAATCGAGATGAATGTGGAGAGGATATTCAAAGCTTCTTGAGACAGCACGAGTACACTTGAATCATAAACATTAGGGTTCTAAGAAGGCGCAGATTGAAGTTTCCCCCAAATGATTGATGAAACTAGCACTCTTAAAAACAAGGCTAGGCCTGCGGGTTAGCTCGGACCATCCGCAAAATGGACAGATATGAATTTCAAAAATAGGCCAGTCAAAAATCAGTCTCGACCAATCTGGCCCGTTTTGAGTATAGGCTTTTGATGTTCGTTATGGTCCAGTCTGCAGCCTGACCCATTTTTTTAATTGTTTTTCATTTTATATATTAATATTTTATATATTAAAAGTTTACACATTATTTAGGTGTTATATATTTATGTGTAATTATTTTGTTTCATATTTAGATATTAGTGTAATTTTATGATTAGTTGAATATTTTTAAAATTAATTTTTAAGATTAAAAAATAAGTTTTATTCAAATATAATATTAAAAAAGCCCGTAAATGGCCCGTTTAACTACGGGTTAGCAACGGACGAATATGGTTCAAGATATTTTTAGCCCGCCAAAAATCAACCAGGACCGGATCTGACCATTTAAACGTGCTACGTTCCGGCCTATTGACAGTGCTAATTAAAACAAAAAGAAATCACAAACCATTTATGATTCTTTTAGGAGAGCTTATGAGGGAAACAACTCACAAGACTTTTCATTTTGGGCTCAATTTAATTAGCTTGTATGTTTTAATTCAAAAGGCAACCCACAATATACCATGGTATGTTAAGTAAAGTATCTTTAGCCTTGAAAAGGGTCAAAAAGACCAATTAATCCAATCGACTTAAATCCACATTGATATTCACCCTTATAAATAAGACTGTTCAAACTTGTAGATTCATTTAATATTCTTATATACTGCTACCCTATCAAGATTCATATTCGTTTAGGCATAGAGGTGGAACGGGGAGCATCCCTTCTCCTACCTATTTATTCATCTTGCAGGTCCTATTTTGTTCAACAGTTATCCCGATCTCATCAACGTTATTTCTTTTTCTTGTCATTTTTTGAAACTTGAGCATAAACATTGAATAATTATGGTCCATGTATGATATGTTAATAGAGAAATAGATAGGGAATTACTTAAATATAGAGAGAGAGAAAGAGAACTGTGCACCATCTTCTCAGAAATTACAATAGACTAAATCACCACAAATGTATATCAACAATTTACAATTTAAGTTTTTTTAAAAATCACGCAAACTTTTATTTCATATTTTTACACCAACAAATAATTTTGGACAATTGACTTTAACACATTACATGTGATGATAAAATCTAGCTAAAATAATAATGTCTAAGTTATTATCGGAACAAAATTATTTTTACACTATTATTACTTTTTATCCATGCACTTATCTTAATAAGTACATGACTTGAACAAGATTATTTTCTGTAAATTATGTCACAAAACTCATAATTTAATAAAACTTATTACTAAAAACTTGTATTAAAAATAGAATAAAAATTTATGAACAATTTAAAAATAGCATAAATTATCTGTGGACATATACAATGATTTCTCAATTAAAAGATGATAACAAGACAATTTAATATGGATATAATTGAAGGCAGTGTTGGGCCTTGGGATGATTGCGGTAAATAAAAATTCTAGCGGAAGTACTAATTCTACCACGGAGACAAAATTGGGATTGTAGCTTTGGAGTTTGCAGGCAGTGATTGCAGCAGCAAAGACAAGAAAGAGGGAATCATTTCGAAGATTGATCGAGCTTTCTGTGATAAGCCACGACAAGAAATGGCGTTCAAGGCACGGGATGAAGGCATGAGACATACTAACTCTATTCTTGGGATTATCCCAACATAGGCATAGTTTTTTTATTTTTTTGGATCTTGGAAAAAATTTCAATTTCAGAGTAATGGGTTTATTATTTAACACCCCCCACCCAAAAAAAAAAAAAAAAAAAGTAAGTGATAGGATTGTTACACCAATAATTATACATTGTACCCTCTTGCACCATACAATGTGCATGCACCCCATGTTTTTATACATACACGTACATTTATTTATGTCCACGCAACTTTATGTTAGGTTTCATGGACACTTAAGATTCCATACAAATAATACTAATGTTCGATAATGTTCGATGAATTTTGCGTTAGAATTTTATAGATATAATACTGATGCTGCATGAGTTATGTATTAATGTTTGATAAAAATATGATGCATCTTCCATCAAATTCTATATCAGGTTTCACAGGGTGACTTTGCTATGATGAGGTTTCATGAGTTCTGTGTTAGCAATTCCATGTTAGGGTTACATGCGAATAATACTTATTTCTATGTGTCAGAGTTCTATAGAAATAGTAATGATATTCCATGAGTTATGTATTAATATTTCATAAAAATAAAAATGTTCCATGAGTTCTGCGTCAGAGTTCTATAGAAATAGTAATGATGTTTATTGAGTTATGTATTCATTTTCATAAAAATAAAATGCATCTTACATCTGTTACGATGAGGTTCCATGAGTGATGTAGTAAGGTTCTATGAAAATAGTATTAGATATTCCATGGATTTTGTGCTAAGATTCTATGGGAATATATTGCATATTTTGTGTTCCGTGTTAGGGTTAGTACTAATGTTCCAGTGTTTATGTTTTAATATTTCATGGGAATATAATACATGTTCCATGAGTTTTTTGTTAATGGTTCATGAAAATAGCATTGATGTTCTATGGATTATGTGTTAATGTTACATACGAATATAATACATGTTTCATGAGTTCTTTGCTGGTTTCCAAGAATTTTGTACAACATTTGCTTTGTTGTAATGATGTTCCATGGGCTATATGTTAATGTTACATAGGAATATAATACATATTCCATGATTTATCTGCAAGTTCCATTAATTTTGTGCCAAGTTTGCTTTGTTGTAATGATGTTCCATAGATTATGAGTTAATGTTCCTTTGAAAAATATAATACATGTGGATTTCCATGAATTTTCCACATATAATATATAACTTTAACAACCTGAAAAATCTGAAAAGTCATCGATCGCATAAAGAAAATGATTCTTCCTCCTCATCTTCTCTAATAACGATTTTTTACAATCCTCCATATATTTGCATTATACAATAAACTGAAAAAGATAAAAAGTCATGTAAAACTACAAATAAATAAATAACTGAAAGATAACTGTCGTCAATGATACAAAATGAAAAGAGAATTGCTACTGCAATTGTAAAAATCGTTCTTTTGAAAAAGAAAGACAGTAACAACGAAGTAACGACGAAGAAGAGAAAAACGAAGAAAAGGAAAAAAGAGAAGAATGCACGTGAAAATGTGAAACCCTATTAACTCTCTATTTAAGTAGGACGCCATCGTTTGTGTCCAATTGAAAGATTAATTTCAAATAAATACCCTTTAGTTTAGACATTTTGTCAGTTTGGGACCTCTTCTTTTAAATTCTCAATTGAGGGAAAAAATTCAAGTATCATCCAAATTAATTAGTGTAAAAAAATGAAAAGTCAAATTTGCCCTTGAACAAAAAATAAAAAAACCACATATTATCATTTTATTAACAAAATAAATTAAAAAGTCCCTTAAAAAGTAAAAAATAAATTAAAAGGATTAATCTTGTTCATTTTTTCTTCCTTTTCTTTTTCCTCATTTCCCTTTGTCTGCTAGCCGTCTACATCTCTCGGGAATCACTGTGCAACCTTTCTCTCCATTTTTCCCAGCAATGATCTTCACCTCCTTCCCCATTGGAAATCACTGCCACCACTCAAATTGCAAAAAGAATACCACATAAAGACACACATATAGAGGCCGATCTAAAATTTCTCCAAAAGTACTCACCAACTTCTCCAACCACCACTCTCACTGCAAAAAATCACCACCCATATTAAGGATTATTATTCAAGATAATAGGATTATTATTTATTATTCTGTTTATTTAGGATTCCTATTCCATGTATATTTAGGTTTTCAAATTGTACATGAACTTAATTTCCTAGTTATAATTTGTTTGGAATTTGTCAATACTTGACAACTATATAATGTAAACTATTTTGCAGTAATGAAACAGAAGACATTAGACTGTTTTCCCCACTGGAAACTTTCATTGTATCAGAGCCAGGTTAAAAAAAAAACTTTGCTCCAAAAAAAAAAAAAAGAAAAGAATGAAACAGTGAAAGTATGGCATTCACTGCTGCTCACCGCTGTTTATCGTTGGGTTCATTGTCTTCAACCTGGTGCAGTATAATTTGCAGGCATTGTAATCGGAGCGGACCTCCATTCAGTCGCAGCAGCCGAGGAATGTACACTGTAGAAGGAGTTCGCAACAGTCAAGCTCGTTCCTATTCTGGTCGGATTTCCGTTGAATGGTAGCCCAAAACCGCTAAAACAGTCGTCGGTAGCCGTGGAACACCAACAAGTCGTTGTAGCAGAGGTGGATGGTGTGGCAGATCTCGCCCATCTTCTGGCCGTAGTACAGCAAGACAGCAGCAGCTTACGCAGGGAGGACGATCGGTTGATGCGTGGTCACCGCCGCGACCGACCGACACGGAGGAATGACGATCGTTGCCGATGTAGAAACCTTCAGCCAAGCAGAAAGCTTCAGCAACAGCAACAACCTTCCAAATATAGAAACCCCTTGCATCTGAGCAGAAAGTTCCAGCAACAATATTCCCAATTTATCAAGTGAACAATGGTCAAAATTGTTGACCATTATAAATAACACAGATGCCACTCAATCTGATAAATGTTCTTGTATGAAAAATTTATGGATTTTGGATTCAGGATGTTCTCATCACATGACTGGTAGGAAAGATTTTTTGAGCAATTTAAATAATGTCTACCCCTATACTATTGGTCTACCTAAAGGTACTAAGCCAATTGCTCTGCAAGAAGGAATGATCTCCTTAACTCCTAGACTCAAACTCCTAAATGTGCTTTTAATTCCTGAACTTAATTGCAACCTAATTTCCTTATCTCAATTGGCCCGAGACTCTCGGTGTTTTATCACCCTTTCTGATAATTTTTGTGTTATACAGGACCGTATCTCTATGAGGCCGATTGGAGTGGGTGAGTAAAGGAATGAAATTTTCTTCTACAAGCCGTTGCAATTATCAGCTTTATATGCTTTTTCTAGTGATGTTCTTGATTCTAGCACATTATGGCATATCCGATTGGGTCATCCTTCAGATTTTATGGTAAATAATTTCTTGGATTTTTCTAAAGACTCTAAAACCAAATCTGCACCTTGCAATACTTTTCTGCATGCTAAACAGACTCGTAACTTTTTCTTTTGAGTATAAATAAGGCATCTCAGACTTTTGATTTAATTCATTGTGATTTATAGGGACGATACAAAACTGTGTCTACTATCGGCGCATCTTATTTCCTTACTATAGTAGATGATTATTCCAGGGCAGTCTTGATATATTTGATCTCAGAGAAAAGTGAAATTGCATCCGTTTTAAAAGATTATTTTGCCATGGTGAGAACCCAATTTAGAAAAACCGTAAAGACAGTCCGAAGTGATAATGGTACAGAATTTATTTGTCTAAAGTCATATTTTTCCGACCATGACATGATACATCAGACCATCATCACTGGGACCCCACTACAAAATGGTAGGGTCGAACGGAAGCATCGGCATATCCTGAATATCGCTCGTGCTTTGCGATTTCAAGCTAACCTACCCACAAAATTTTGGGAAAATGTGTTCTGACAACCAGATATCTTATAAATTGCACACCCTCTTCATTGTTACATGGAAAAACGCCTTATGAGATGCTACATGGGAAAAGACCACCTTTTTCTCATATTAAAAGTTTTGAGTGTTTAGCTTATGTCCATGATCATGATCTACCTAGAGATAAATTCCGAGCCCGAAGCAGAATGTGTGTCTTCCTTGGATATCCCTTCAACAAGAAAAGTTGGCAATTTTATGATTTAAAAGGGGAGAAGTTCATTACATTCAAAGATGTAATTTTTTATGAGACAAAGTTTACATATGGAGACTCGGAAACCCTACAATGTACTCTATATTTTGCAAGCTCTTATAATTTTGGGGAACAAATGTTAGGCTTACAAACGAGGGGGAGTGAATTCTTTCATGAAAATAACACACAAATCCAGCCCAGAACAAACAGCCCAACAAGATGTAGCCTAACAAGACAAAGGGAGGAGGAGCCCGCGACCAAGACAACCCTGCTCCAAGCTGTTGACTCGCTTGGTCCAGCATCTTGTGCGGCCCATCACGACCAGGCCAGCACGCACAGCCCAGCCGTATCCATTTCTGTTGACAGCGAGGGCCAGGCGATTCTCTCCCTACTGATAGCGCAGCCTAGCACCTCCATCCCAGCGGCCCAGCTTCTGTTCTACCCAGTCAAGACCGCACCACAGGCCCAGCTGCAGATCCGTCCAATCCAGCAAGTTTCTTGGACCAGGACATTTCCACTGCACCTCATCCAGTGGCTCCAAATCCAGCAACTTTAATATCAGCTGCTCCTTCTCCTTCTCTAAGCTAATCCACAGAAATACTTGGTACAAGGAAAAGTACTCGTATTAAAAAGGTTCATGCTTGACTCCGAGATTTTGATTGTAATGCTATATGGAAGACTTCTACATCCCATTCCTCTTCTGCTCTCTCACCCTCTTTGGACCTCTCAGGTATGTCCCTTTACCCTACAACACAATTTGTGGACCATAGAAAATTTTCTCCTTCACACAGGCCATTTTTAGCATCGGTAGCCAAAGAATCCGAGCCCACCACCCACTCCGAAGCAGTATCTAATCCTCTCTAGTGCGCCGCTATGCGCCAAGAAATTGATGCACTCGAAAAGAATGGCACATGGACTTTCATGACCTTGCCTCCTTGAAAACGTGTTCTGGAGAGTAAATGGGTCTTTCGTATTAAGTACAAGGCAGACGGCACCATCGAGCAATATAAAGCCCGCTTGGTGATTTTTGGGAAATACACAAATGGCAGGTATTGACTTACAGACACATTTGCCCCAGTTGCTAAAATGGTCACAGTTCGCACTTTACTTTCTGTTGCTACTGCTCGAAATTGGTCTATACATCAAATGGATGTCCATAATATGTTTCTCCATGGAGATTTACAGGAAGAAGTTTATATGCGACCGCCACCTAGTTTTCGCCCCTCTTTCTGAGGACAAGTCTGTCTTCTGAAAAAATCTTTATACAGACTTCGCTAAGCTCCTAGGTGCTGGTTTTCAAAACTGACTGCCACTCTTCGTAAGTGTGGCTTTTCTCAGTCTTATGCAGATTATTCTTTCTTCGCATACTCTCGCGAAAATATTTTTTTTATGTGTCCTCATTTATGTGGATGATTTACTAATTACTAGAAATTCATTACTCATTCTCAATAAATTCAAAGCTTCCTTGAATAAGTGCTTTCATATGAAGGACTTAGGTCTTCTCAAATATTTTTTGGTATTGAAATTGCAAGAATATATTTATGTCAACGAAAGTACACTTTGAAAATTCTCTTTGAAACTGGTTTGTTAAGGGCCAAGCCAGCATCTACACCTATGGAACCCAATCATTAGTTAGCCAAGGCTACTGGATCTTATTTTGATAACCAAGAACGATATCGCAGACTCATTGGTAAGTTGATCTACCTTACTCTTATACGACCTGAGCTCGCTTATTCTGTTCACATGCTCGCTCAGTTTATACACGCTCCTCGCTAAACTCATTGGGAAGAGGCTATCAGGGTTGTTCAATATCTCAAAGGTAATCCTGGTCGTGGTGTTCTTCTTCAGTCTAATTCTCCTCTTGTACTGACTGCATACTGTGACGCCAATCGGGCCACATGTCCCATTTCTCGCCATTCTGTTACCGGCTATTTTATTTCACTCGGTGGTTCTCATGTTATACCGTTTCTCGCTCTTTTGTCGAAGCTGAATATCGCTCCATGGCGATGACTTTATGTGAATTAAAATGGTTATCTAGCCTCCTTTGCGATCTTCATGAGCCTATCACACGCCATTTTGTTACACTGTGATAATCAAGCTGCTCTTCATGTTGCCGAAAATCCTTTCTTCCATGAACGTACTAAACATATTGAAATTGATTGTCATTTTGTCCGTGATGCATTTCAAGCAGGATTTATTTCTCCTTCTTATGTTCGCAGAGAATTTTAGCTAGCCGATGTTCTCACTAAAGCTCTTCATCCTACTTATTTTCATCGTTTAGCTTCCAAGTTGAGCATTTCAGACATTCATGCCGCAACTTGAGGGGCAAACTTGAGGGGGAGTATTAAGTATTATTATTCAAGATTATTCTATTTATTTAGGATTCCTAATCCATGTATGTGTATGTTTTCGAACTATACATTAACTTAGTTTCCTAGCTATAATTTATTTAGGATTAATGCTTGACAACTATATAATATAAACTATTTTGCAATAATGAAACAGAAGACATTAGATTGTTTTCTCCACTAGAAACTTTCAACCCACACCTGAAATTTCATTTTCTTTCTCTTATCTTCATCCACAACTCTATTTTTCTTCTTTTTTCTAATCCGACCAAATAGAGATCTTTTAGGGAGAATTCCTTAATTGTCTTCTTCAATCACCAAAAAGCTTATGAAGAGAATTCTTCACGTGACTTGAAAACTTTTTATTGTCGGGAATTATTATATGAGGAAGAGGAAAGAGCACTTGCAAGTGAGAGAGAGAGAGAGAGAGAGAGAGAGAGAGAGAGAGCATAAAGATCGATGATGGAGTGAAAGAAAATAGAGAAAAAATAAAATAGAGAATAGAGAAACAAAATAGAAAAAGTTACTAAAAGACTCTTCAACCCTATTTGGAATAGGCCCAAGTGTTTTTAAACTAAAAGGTACTTATTTGTTATTAACTCCCAATTAAAACAAAACTTTATTGTTTCATACAAAGAAATACACTTTGCAAGGTGCACCTAAATGCAAATTTTGCGTTATTACACCTAGCAAAGAAGGAAAAAGCGATAGGATTATTATTACCAAGCAAAAAGAAAAAAAAAGTGATAGTATTATTAAACTAGGATTATTATTCTGCTTAAACAAAAGAAAAAAGATAAAATATTTACAAAATATATTGTTACTTTGGTGATATATTTTTCTTTCATCCAAATTCTTTTGTGCACTTTTTTTTTTTTTTTTTCGTGTTCTGTGTTCTTTATCAATCTCCGTAATTTATTCCAGTTCGAAGTCAGGACCACTCTGATCTCGTTAGAACTGCTTGTTTAGGAAACTATCTAATCATAATTTCATTGCCCGTTTCAAAGTTAGCATTAGTACATGTTTTTTTACCAAACGCCTATTAGGACAGTGAAAATGCTTATACACCCCCGGTTTGTCCTGTGCAATTGCCGAAGGAGCCGATTACTCCTGTCGAAGCTCCGCCGGCCTCCACCAGTTGTTATACCCTAATTAGCCCAACCCCATCTCTCGGATAAAGGGAGGAGCATACTTTATCGCAATTACTTGCTAATTGCTCCTCAATTTAGGAGGGCTTCCTCACCCATAATATATATATATATGTATATTATATATATATATATATCGTTACACCAAATCAAAATAAAAGCAGTACCGAATTGAAAGGTCTCAAATTCAGAGACTCATAAAATTCATCCCTTTTGAACTCCCCTTAATCCCTTTTGAGACAGTTAATAATTTCCTCAGAAGAAGGAAAAGAAGTCAAATAAATGCAGAAATTTTGCAACGAAGTATATCATATCCTATTGCATTTCTAGTTAAAAAACTGCAAGATAGCAAAAAGATATAAAGTGAGTGAACAATAGTACAAATACA
Organism: Catharanthus roseus; assembly: GCA_028651295.1. NCBI lineage: Eukaryota > Viridiplantae > Streptophyta > Magnoliopsida > Gentianales > Apocynaceae > Catharanthus > Catharanthus roseus. Next base: position 22,270,994 of record JAPQWS010000153.1, on the reverse strand, counting down.
ATAGTTGTATCTGAGTCTCTTCTTGATTCTTCTAACTTATTCTCCACCATATACTTTGAATCGGGAAATTCTTCCCAGATTAGCGTATACAAACTAGCACAGTTTTATATCACAAATCATACTTTCTAGCAATACGAAATGCCCTAACCAGAGTATGAACTTAAAGCGATTACAGTTTATATTTTCCATTCCTGATTTAATACGCAAGGACATGGTCAAATTACACAGAATAAACAAACATATAACTATTCTTTATTGCATTTAACTGGAATACATATATTTTACACTAGCTAAAAAGTAATGCCTGCTTAATACAATCTAAAAACATATAGGACAAAAGATTAATGAAAACCTAAGAAAAGAAAAACAAATGGTTTACAGGTTTCACCAAAAGCTAACCTTACTTTGTGTCCTCTGTCAGCAGAAATATATACAAGTCAGCTACAGCTACATTGATCGTTCAATAATATCCATATATTCTGCAAAACATATCATATTGGAATCAGAATTTATTTACAGGATTGAGCTAAGGAGGAAACATAAAGGAGTTTCAAGACTTACCTTTTTCGGTCAAAGATCAATGCTGTCAAACTGTGGTTTCCCCAGCATTTCATGTTATTGCAACTCAACATGAAGCATCCATGTCTAAAGCTAACACATGTTTGAACAACTTAAGCTTCCACCGCATAACATGTTACTCCAAGTCCACTTGATACGGAATGAACTGCCAGTAGTGCATCAAATACTCATTATCCTATCTGAAGTATTAATTTTTGATTTTTCAGCCTTCTCTTCTAATGCACGCTTCTTTGCTTTCTCAGACTTCTCTTCTACATCACGCGTCTTCAGTTTCTCTGGCTTCTCTTCTGAAGCATTAATCTTGTGTTTCTCTGCCATATCTTCTAAAGCATGCATCTTTGTTTTTACTGCTTTTTCTTCAGAAGCATTTGTCTTTTTCTCTGCCTTCTCTGCAGCTGCTTCCTTCTCTGCTTTCTTCCTTTCAAACTCAAGCTGCTTGCAATTTTCCTCGTGGGCTTTATCGAACATTTTCACGAAGTTGAGAAGGGTTGATGTAACTACACCAAATTCAAAATATTAAAAGACTTATTCACGTAAAGAAAGTTTTCATGCTAAATCAGCATTTAGATGAAATCAGAATTGATTAACCTATGAGCACAAGAAAGAGGAGGGAGAAAATTTGGGGGGGCGGTGGTGACAAGGAATACGCATCCAGCCGGGTCTAAAAAGAACAGACTGATAGAACAACATCTGAAAGACAAATGACTGGTGTAGTAGATCAGCAAAATCTGAGCAGTGGCCTCTACTTAAGAATCAAGGAACATAAAGCAAAGTGAATTTGACCACCTTGTTCAAATGGGCAACGAGATGGATCTTCTCCAAAGTAAAGGATTAATGCGTCCACATTTCTACCCTATAAACAGCAAAACACACTGCATTAGAAACAGTTAGATGTATTGCAATCTTGACAAGGCCTTAACAACATTATGATAGATAAATACTAATTCTTGGAGACATACCACACCAGAATAAAGTGAAGCCAATGATCTCACTTCACCTTCAGCAAGACTCAGAAACCCCTTCAATGCCTGATAGATTAGTACATGAAAGGTCAGACTGGTGGACAGGTGATGACAAATTATGTACGTTCTAACCAGATGGATAAATCAAAGTGGAAATTTTAATGGAAAATGGAACCATGAAATCTCAGCTAAAAAGGTGCCAGGAAATGTGAACACGATTAGAATTGGAATCCCGTAAGAAACTAGAAATATTATAGAAACTTCAGTATAATATTGTTGGAGTAATATGGGAACTTTAGCAGAAATGTTGATTAACCATATAGGGCACACATGTAAGATATTTCTAAAAGAAAACTCCAGTAGGGAAAAATAGTATTAAGAATTCAATTAAATTCACTAATTGAAATATAAATCTTTGTTTGCCTTGAGTTTTCACATTATTTTCAAAATGAATTTCCCAAGACTTTCAAGCCAAGCTCCATAAGGACCAGAATTTCTTACGATTTAGTAACCATCTTCAGAAATTTTCCAGTGTTTTCCAATGATAACACAGAATTTTAGTAAAGTTCCCTCCCCTATTACAGAATTGTTCTCTTCCCGAAAAAGCACATTCCAAAGCTCAAACAAGTTTCCAGATATCACACGGTTAAAACATAAGCCAAAACGACTATCTATTAGGATACAATAAGATAGATGATCATCTGATCAATTCTTTTTTCCATAAGTAAACAATTATGTCATTGACTTAAAATTCGTTGATCAGCTATTGATGTCACAAGAAAGTATAACGATTCCTTGGCTTCCGAACTCAACTTTTATCTGTATTTTGGCAATCCAAATTAACCCAAGACTTCCACAGCATCAACTGCTAAATGTCATGCTCTAGGATATCCTAAAAGGAATTAACGTGCCTTCCCATTAGCTCAATCATTAGAAAGTCTTGAGCTCGTTACCTTGATTTAGGAGAGATCCAAATATTCAGAATTCCAAATATTAAAGTGAAAAATGAAACTTCTTTAAAATAAAGGTAAACATATGAGACCACCCAAGAGTTTGATATGTAAGAAAACTCCTAATAATAATCTAATAACATACTAATGATTAATAATTTTCATGTATGTTTCTTTATATAATTTCCATTAAAACCATTTAACCTATAAAAGTAACCACTAAAACAACCTCATGAATAGATCATAATTGACATAGTGTATAACTAACGACACAACACCAAGTATTAAATACACAAATGAGTTAGTAAAAAGAGAATACAAAATATTAAAGAGATAGATGAGTTATGAAAAAATATTCCAAATATTAAAGATAAAACTAAAAATTATTGAAAATAAACTAAATAGAATTATATTGGAAAAGATATCAATGAAAAGAAACCTAAAAACTATATAATAAATTTAATTCTATCAAACCTTTATTATGTGCGAATGCACGTAGATACTACTAATGGAATGAAAAGATTCTCAAGCAAAGAACATATAACTAGCTACTATATTTTATATGGAAACAGGCGGAGGCATGATAGAAGAGGTGGTTTCAGAGTACAAATTCTGGATATCTGATTGAAGTTACTACAGGATACCTTACGGAAGTTTTCAGACACAGGCCCATCACTTTCAGACATGGATAGTTCTTGCACAACTTTCTCAAGTCCTTTACTAATAGCTTGCATTTCCTCTGCCAAAAATTTTAGTTGAATCTGGAGAATAGATACAAATGCAGTAATATGATTATGTTTTGTATCTCTGAATTGCCTAACAAAATAACTTAAAAATTCAGATAACAATACCTTTGAAGCAGGTTGTAAGCTAGAAAGGTCCTTTGAAAAGTCCAGAAGCTCTGGCAATTTATCAGCAAGAACCTGACAACAATTTGAAAGAAAATTTTAAATTTACCATAGAAGAGTGGAGCAGGAAAATAGGAATGCATTTTATTTGCTGAACAACAAGCAACACATGGAATACAGCTTGGGGGAAAAAGAAAAACCACAGATATTGCAGAATATGTTCTAACGTACAACCCAGTGAAAGAGGCTCTTTCTGCCTCTGCAGGGTAGGTGAGTGATAACTGCATGTTGAAATATTGATTTCCCAGCTTTAATAAAGTTGAACTCATAAAGTATCTTCTTTCTGTTCTCAATCTGATCCCATCCCACAATAAAATGATGGATTTGAGTTGTACATGGACCAAGTGGCTACTCCATCCAATGCGAATTAGTATTGGAACCCAGAAGTTCTGCAAGAATTGGTAACAAAGCCATTTCCATAAGTCCAGCTGCAGTATTATAACATAGGTCACAATGTTGGCGTAACTGTGTACACACTGGGATAGGGATACCATTGGAGTTGCATTTTTTGTTCCCCTGCCAGGATACATAGGTCAGTTCTTCCTTTTTTTAGTGAATCTGAAGTCTCAGTTTCTTCTGCTATTCCGATAATTCTAATCCAGTGGCAATGAGGAGCCGGAAAACTCACAGCCAAGGTACACCGTCAAAGAACCTGATGAGTTGCTCTATCTGACCATGGAAAAGGGGGATGCTTTGGAAGCCAAAATCAATGAATGCATGGCCGTAAAGGCCGAAACTAAAGGTGATGCAACTAATAGTGCCGCCAAAGATAATGGAGAACAGTCGGTTTCCATATTCAAGTTCTTTGCGGGATGGAACTATTGGGAATAACCCAGTTCAGGCAGGGTTAGGCCACAAGGCACTCTTCTAGGTGTGACACTTAGTTTTATCTTCCCGGATGTGACGCCTAAGGTTATCTCTCTAAGTGTGACGCCTAAGTTTCTCTCTATTAGTGTGACACTTTGGGTTTAGCTTCACCTATTCTTTCTGCAATTTCTTTTATTTCCATTATTTCCAGCCTTTACAGTCTGTTATTTCCCTAAAGCTAGCGAATTTTTTCCTTTTCTTGCAGGCAGCTTTCTCCAAATTTGTCCTACATCAGTTTAGTACCAAAGAGAGTTGATCCTATTCTTTCTTTTTGTAGAAGTTTCTGGAAAAAATCGGTCCTTTCCTCTAGCAAACCCAAATTTTACATCTTCTGAATCAGAAAAGAAAGTCTTGATTTTTCCACTGTTCACAAGACAATATGATAGCTACTGCGTTGCAAGTTTAAAGTGTTGAATCTGTTCATCCAGTGCAAATAACAATGCAACAACCAAAGAAGCAAGTTAGCGGAAGACGATGATGAGATGAGAGAGCTTAAAGATGGCCATCCCGTTCTCAACTCGAGGACCAGTTTTTTTCAACCGAGGAAGAATGATGCTCAACTGTCAGTGACACAAGTATTTCTGATGAGTCTCATGGAGGGTTTAGATGAACTCATCCTATTCTTAAGAAATAGAAGTCACGTAGGAACCAGTTTTGCCACTGGCCAATAGATGAGGAACAAAGAAGAAACTTGCCCTTGGCCTTGGAAAGACCAATTCCATCACACTTTTAAGAACCAATAGGCTACATGCAAATTATGTGTCCAGCTGAGGGAGGTTGCAAAAGAATGACAAATGAAACAATAAACTAAAGAACATGGTCAACTCTGGGAGCCTCTCAGCCTAGATAATTCATCTCCAAATATTAGCCAAAATCTATTTAATCCTTTACTTCTAGGCATATGAAATACTAGCACACGTCTAAGATAGAGGGTAAGTTTTGAGACTAAACATAAATCTAACGATACCCAAGGTAATTTGGACTATCGATAATGTATATACACAAGGGGTGTACTACAACTCAACCGGGTAAGATGGCATAACAGCTATGCTGCCTGCTTGATTCCTGGGTCTTGACAGATGGCTGGGCTCCATCTCCAAGGAGCCCAAATAATTCAGAATAACAATAACAAAATGCCAGTAGGTTACAATACACAAGCATAGGATCAAGCAAATAAAGTCCACGGGAATTTGTCTAAATCCTTTATTTTTTCCATGCATCTATTTTCTTTAGTTTCTCATGTGCATTCTTCACACTAGAACCCACTTCAGACCAAATGAACACCTGGATAATTTGCAGGAAATCACGGCAAATACAGTAGGAAGGTTGCATTTCTATTATTGGTACAAGAAACCAAATATTAAGTCGGAAACAGGAGTTTAGCACCATGAAATTATGCAGAAATATTAAGCGGAAAATTTTTTAACTCATCACAAAAGTTAAAACTATTAACACTACAAACAATAACTACCTGCTTGGTTTTCAGTTTTCAAATATATCTTTTTAAGAAGAACAAGAAACAAGTAATCTTCCTTTTCTTTTACTTTCACTTTTCTTTCTCATCTTCCTCAAAACCTTTTTTCTAGTCAACCAAAGCAAGCATTCTGATCTGTACCTTGCAAAGATAATGCATGAGAGTCATCTTGTTGTTCCGGGCACGTGTATCTGTAAGTTTTAGGAGACTGTCCAGTCTGAAGCCTACTGCCGAGCCTGTCAGAAAAGGATCAAAATTGATCTCAGAAGTGGAAACACAGTTGGGATGCCAGTGAAGAAAAACCATGGTTTTATTACCATTCATCAAAACAGAACGTACACAGCCCTTGTAGATTAAAATAAAACAGAAAACTTAAAGTATTAATGTTACCATTACTAAGCTACCCATTTTATACATGCATTCCAACTCTAGCTCACTTAGGAGGAACTATACAGATCTCTAGAGCTAATATAGGTTGAACGAATAAATTCGGACAAGATATAGTCAATAAGATTTTGCTCAGAGATACAGCCAATAAGGTGTATTTGGATTGTGGTTTGTTGTGAAAAAGGTGAGTTTTTTCATCGGAGGTCGTGAGAAATTTAAATTTTTGAGAGGAATGTAGGGCCCTGCAGGAGAAAGTTTGGTTTGGATCTTAGTTCCAAATGCACCCCAAGTAATCCTGCAAAGACCATCAAGGATGTGCTTGGAGGAATAGCAGTAGTTACTTGAAGAGTTTCTCAAATATATGATAAAGCCAAATTCATCTATTTATTTTAAGAGTTTATTTTTTTAGAGAAGAACCTCCAGACAAAAAGAGAAAACAGGTATGGATTTAAGTAATCCTGCATACGCCCTTCAGAATTCAGCATACTTTGCCAATAAATTCTTGCTGGAAGTTGTACACATCACAATCCCATCAACAAATTTTTACTTCCATACATGTTATTTTCCTTCTACTATGGAAGGTAGATACGCTCTTGCTTCCTTTCGTGGAGATTATAATCTTTCATGGAGATTACACTTCAAAGTCCTTCCTTATTTAATAACAAACTAATAACTGACTAATAGCTGAAATTCCATAAAGGAAGCACCAACAGTTTCATGAAAAGAGAAGCATAACAAAAAGAAAGTCAACAAATTCAACATTAAACAGAGCAAAACAAAAATACATTCAGCTCTAAACTTGTGAATGCAGAGAGAAAAGCTGAGATGCCAAAAGAGGGCGACTGGATAGAGAAAGAACCCTAAAAACCAAGTAACCAAGTGGATTTCCATTTTTCTTACAAAGTTTCAACACAATGTCGGAATGAAACCAAATGTTGGCAAATACTAACTCACCCCTTGCAGTTCCCTGGTTCAATGCATTTCCTAATGAAAGGATTGTTTGCATAATTCTCTTCAATTTGGTTGAATCCCTTATCTGATGAGCGCACAATACGAAAATGCAATAAGACATTAATTCCCACCGAGATAGTTATAGGAGAAGACATTAGCTGAGCGACAAAAGTTTTTGCCTGATCAGCTGCTGAATTGATAATATTCAGATTATTCCTTAGTTCAGAAACCTGGAACGAAGAAAAAAAATATATGTATATTGAAGAGAAAAAGAAGAAGAGGCAGCAAAAGAATGAAAAGTAAATGATAATACTGAAGCCAGAGTATAGCAAGCTGTGGCTAAATCCATCATATCCTAACCTGGGACCGAAATTGAATCTTAAACGAGAAAACCCTTAGTTTGGATTCTATCCGTGGTACTTGCATCAACTCCAAGAAGAACTACGAAAAAAATATGCATGGAATCACAGTCTAGGTCAGTTAGAGTTGACCATATTTGAAACAAATCAGATTACTACCGAGAAGTAGGTAGTACAGTCAAAATAGCAGAACCAATCCAGCAAACCTGTTCACACTTCCCTAGCTTATCTTTTTCTCCTTTATATCCCTGAATGGAGAAACTTAAAGCATTAGGTAAAACAAGAAAAATAGAGAACGGTATCATCTAGTATCCTATCGCTTGCCAGGGATGAGTGAGTTAGTGCATTTTCTACCTTCAGCAGTTCCATCTCCTCTTTTGTTGGACAAAACTTGATGAGGTTTTCAACCTGATCAACATCCATTGCAGAATCTTCCAACGCAAGCACTGAACTCTGTCAGGGCAGCACATATTATATTGCATATCTCCACAAGATTATGCATAGAAAATGGAAGAATGTAGTTGAGTACATCAATATTCCGTGCGAGAGCTTGTCCAAGTGCATGAAGACATACATACAGAAAGACACAGTCCTTGCTGGGAGCAGGAAAAAGCAACTGATGTAGAGGCAATGACAGAACTAGGTGCAGGGGTGCACCACAACCCTTCCCCCCCCTCTCCCCCCAACCCCAACACCAACACACAGAAAAAGAAAATGAAAAACCATCTACTGTTCAAGTTAAGGACATGTGTGTTTCAAAATTTTAAGTCAATTACCTATTATCCGATTAGAAGACTTTAATTATCTTCATTATTTAAGAATGGAAAAAGTTATACATTAGTTTCATATATACATATACAGAATATAGAAAGAAAGAATGCAATCAAAAGTTTTTTAGGATAAGTAAAATCTTATAAACTTCCCCAATCCCAGCATTTTTTCTATTATCTATGGTCGAATTTAGAAGATGCCTTTTGGCTTTTGTCTTTCCTTAACTTAGTGTTCCCTAGTTTTCCCATTCTCTCTATTACCTTCGGTCTTTCTTTCTCATTCTCTTTCATCCTTTCTATTCTTTCTCTCTTCACCTTTTGTCTTTTTCTCTCACTCTCACAGATACTTTGTCATTCACCAAAGTACATTTCCACATTACACTGCCGCCTCAGTCACTCATCTCCCTGTCAATAGCCATGACCTATTATTATCAAAGTCTGATTATTCAGTAAGTGTTATTATCTTTAGTAATTTAATAATTTTTTATCTTTATGTAATTTCTGTTTTCAGTATTTTATATTTTGTTAATCATTGAATATTTGTTAAAGATTAATTTTTTGAAATATAAATATTTTGGTTGTTCATCTCACTATATTGTCTTGTATTTGATACTTCCATTTCTTTACATGTGATGCGGTTCATATAAAAAAGAAAGAATGTCCGGTTAGTTTTTTTTTAATCATTTATGAGCTGCTAATTTATTCTTTTGCTTAATCATGTGTACTATATGTAACACTTGTTTAATTGACACATACCATATCTGTTCGGTCGGTCCTTTGTATCTGCAGTGGTCAACTCCTGTTTAGACACTAACACATATACGATGCCTTTTGTAAAGAAAAGGTTCTAGCAGGTCTGTTTTGTGGCTGGGGCAGCCATTGGGTATACTACTCTTCTTGGCCACTATTTACTCTAACTCATCACTTATGTATGTTATACATAGATTTTATTATATTTTTCTTGATAATGTGCAGATTTTTCTTTAAGAACTAATCACAATCATTTATACATACAGTACCATTTTCGGTTCATCCTTTTTGTGGGTTATAAAATCTCGCCCCCCATCCCCCAGATCAAAGTTCTAGTTCCATCCATGTGTAAAGGAAGAAAAACTGTCAGCAATCTAAAGAGATCTAACTGCCTGCAGCTGTTCAGTTAAAAAATCTAACAGATGCAAATGTAAGATGCTTTTGAACCTTAGAAGTAGCTCGTCAGAAATGGCATTGAAAACGAAAAATCAATTAAAGAAGAAAAAGCAGTAGTACTGCTGTTAAACTTTCATTTACATCAGAAATAAAAAGTTCAAGAAGGCAACAATTCAGAACCTCAATCTTTTTAGGAACAGGTTTCTACAGCAATGTTATAGGAACATAACAGATATATATAAAGGTTATATGCTGTTATTAACTAGCAGTCTAAACTGACGAATCAGAGAAACAAATAGAGGTGCACATGAAAATTCAGTCCAGAAGAAGACAAAAAATGTGAATGATTTAACACAATAGATAGAAGTGAAAATGTTAGATGAAGAGAGCAATAGAAGACATCATACAAGAATGAAATGACACTTGGTTTGCAAGAAAACAAAAAAACAGAAAAACAAAAACAAAAAAGGAAAAATATTGCGCATCTTTTTTTGGTCAAAACATATGTTGTGTATGTATCAATCTATGAATTTCTACCTTTAATAACCAACATATTATTTATGTCGTGAGGACCTATCACATTGAACTTCTTAGCTATACTACTAAAGTAAAGAAAACGGAGAATACTTTCCCATCTTACCATTAAGTCAGGCAATGGTATCTTCACCTTTGTAAGCATAATTTCACAATTATATGCACGCCTGTGTTCTATCTGCAAAATTAAATGCCGAATAAGCACACTGATATCATCAGCAATCATAAAGATAGTTAATAACTGGCTCTTTTCTTTGTTGGAGAAGGAAGAAATCTTTCTCTTTTCCATTGGAAGAGAATGGAGGATTCACTTGCAAAAAGAGTCTGCACAAGGACTAATATATAGGTACAACTATTGGCAAGAAATAAAAAAACCTGATCAATTGTTTACTGGAATGATAATAATTGTGCATGCCGCATTAGAACTCAAGTTCAAAATAAATTTGGGATATAAATCTAGAGTTTCTTCCAACTGAAGTTCAGTGCATGCTTATACACTGGAGCCAATAAGACTTGCATGAAAAGAACACTCTCAATTTGTTTCAATTATGCTAGAGTGTATTCATATGAAAACAAAACCAGAAATGTTTATTATAACTAAAAAATAAAACAAAAAATAAAGAAAAGATTTCATTGAAGATAGAAAGAATATGCAAGAAAGCTGAAGAACAGGTTTGATCTATCACTTCCTAATGACTAACAGGACCTATTCCCCAGATCTAATCTACTATGCTACTGCACCATGCAAACTGATTAAGAGATGGGAAGAGAGAGACACAGAGGTATAAAATTCCTTCACCAATGGCCTTTTCTTTTGGGGGGGTGGTCGGTCTGTGAACATAGTCTAACTATAATTTCTTCTTCAATAACCAATGGCAGCTACCATTATAATGGTACAAAACTTTAAAGGTCTACACAGACTATTATGTACAAAGCTGACACTAATTAATACAATTCAGGATTTTCCTCTTTTATTATTATTTTTTGGGTGATGGTTTTTCTTCTTTTTGGGGGTGGGGGGGGTGTGGGGGGGTTGCGCAGAAGGACAAATTGTTTATTCACGGTTACAATGCATGCCATCCTTGAGGAAGAACACTTACAAACACTCAAGTAGTAAGTGTCGAACATTATCAAAAGATATCTGTATCCTATATCCTGATTTTTGTTCAATGTTGAATTCTAGCCCTCCCGAAAACTACATGCAAACTGGAGCATTAGCGGGGTCATGACTGAGAAATGCAAGAGGGAGAAGTACTTTCACATCATATGGTCAAATAAACCACCCAATAGAATTACAATGACTCCCAAAACTAGACATTTCGCCAAATCTTGTTGCATTACTAGACCCGATAAGTAAATGATTTAATGATATTACTGAGGACAGTCGGAAAACTAGAGAATGTCACATGCAAGGTCCCATTCTATAACAAAGCATGAAAGAATGTAAATTACTAGTTGCACTTTCTCAGGCTTTTGACCCATTGAGGCCCGTGAACTTCCTTTCCTGCCTGATCCCCCTTGATCTGAAACTGCAGCTGAGAACAGCGACTCAAGTTCCGATAAATCTATCTCGGGTGTCCTGAAGCACAGAGAATGAGCTCAAATTCCCTGAAATTAAGTTGGATTGCAAAAGAAAAGTTAAGCACATGCACCAGGACATACTTGGAGGCTTCACCAGATTTCTGTGTCTCGGCCCACAAGCTTCCTTGCACAGCTCTTGTCAATTTCAGCCAATGCAGTGGCTTCAGTTTTTTGGTCTGATTGTTTTTTGAAGTCACGGTACGTGACGACAAGGTTCTTCCTTTCCCACCAGGTGGAGGAGCCGAGGGTGGTGCTGGAGATCGTGGTCCTGATGATGTTGGAGTTGGTCCAACACCTGCCTTGGGATTCTCTTTGGGAGGGTGTGGAGGTGCTGGTGCTGATGGAACCGTAGACTTTGCAGTGGCAGACATTGTGGGAGGTGGCGGCGGTGGAGGTGCTGCTGACGAATTTGTAGGCACCACTGGAGGTCCAGGAGGCAGACGAGGAGGTGGTGGTGGTGGAGGTGCTGCTGATGAATTTGTAGGCATTGGTGGTGGTGGAGGTGCTGCTGACGAATTTATAGGCGCCACTGGAGGTCCAGGAGGCAGACGAGGAGGTGGTGGTGGTTGTGGAGGTGCTGCTGACGAATTTGTAGGCACCACTGGGGGTCCAGAAGGCAGAAAAGGTGGTGGTGGTGGTGGTGGTGGTGGTGGTGGTGGAGGTGCTCCACCTCTAGGAATTTCCACCTCCTTAGGAGGAGGAAGTGGAGGAGGGGGAGGTGGGACTTTTCCACCTCTGAAAGCTGAAGTCTCCTCAATCTCCTTGGGAGGAGGAAGTGGAGGAGGGGGAGGTGGGACTTTTCCCCATTTAAAAGCTGAAGTATCCTCAATCTCCTTGGGAGGAGGAAGTGGAGGAGGGGGAGGTGGGACTTTTCCACCTTTGAAAGATGAAGTCTCATCAATCTCCTTATGAGGAGGAAGTGGAGGAGGGGGAGGTGGGACTTTTCCAAGTGGAGGAGGGGGAGGTGGGACTTTTCCACCTTTGAAAGATGAAGTCTCCTCAATCTCCTTATGAGGAAGTGGAGGAGGGGGAGGTGGGACTTTTCCACCTTTGAAAGATGAAGTCTCAACCTCCTTAGGAGGAGGAAGTGGAGGAGTTGGTGTAACTTTCCCACCTTCAAAGGATGAAGACTGCTGTACAGATGGAGTAGGAGGTGATGCAGGTATAGGTAGTGCACCTTTTGTAACCGTATTTTTTTCCTCTAAAGCCAGTGCCGTAGACAACAGAGGAGCAGGGGACTTACTTTTAGGATGTAAATCATCCTTTGGAGGTAAAGTTGCATTTTTAACGGTTGGTGGAGGAAGTGATGGAGGTGGAGAGGGTGGCATCGTGTTATAAGTTTTCTCAGTTAAATTGGCGGGAGGAGACACAATTCCTTTAGCATTGCTGTTCTTATCATGAGTAGCAGAAGTTGAATGTATCAGAGAAGATGGCGCTGAAACTGGTCCATCTGTCGTCAATGTTCCATGACTCAAATGCAAAGTTTCAGAAGTCGGCAACCTGGGTGATGGAGGACTGCTTCTGTTGGCTACTTTATCCAATATTGGGGGTGTAAGTGGAGCAAATGGCTTTGGAGATGGAGATTGAGGTTGTACAGAATCAATAAGTGGATCCTTTGGAGACAATGGTGAAGGAAATAGTGGAGTTGAAGGGGTGGATTGTGAAGACTCACTTTCCGAATCAGAAGGGACTACAATTGCCTCGGCAGTTATTTTCCAATAGGTGGCAAACTTCTTTTCTACATGAGGATGCCTCGGTACCTCCTTTAAAGGTTGATGAGATGGAAAAGGAGAAGAAGGTTGACCCGCAACATCAGAATTATTACTAGACACAGTAGGCGGTTCAGATGCAGGAAACTGTGGTGGAGTCTGTTTTCCATTTAACAGCCTTTTGGTCTCCAAATGCTGAGACTCTGTTGTCTGTTCATGCACACTTGCATCCAAGGATGACTTTGGCGAGGAGACAAACGCATTCCTTAATGTCGAGAACATAGACTGCTGATCATCTCTTCCTAATGCTGCATATCTTTCTTTGTCCAGAAGCTTCTCAACTATTTTCTCCTTCACCAAAGAACTAGTTTCCATATTTTGGCGAGCATCACCAGCCAACTTTCCCTGGAGAACATTTGATGCTGTCGCTGTTTGGATCACATTGAGTGCATCAGCATTTGGAACTAGCCAATCCACGCTGCTGAAGATCTCATGAACTTTACCAAATGCCTCCACTGGGAGGCCATCCTTCTCCTGAAAGCAAGTCACATCGGTAGGGACTACAGAAGTAGCATCATCGATCTCCGAAAATAAGACCTTCAATAAAAGGGCAAGGTGTACAGATTTAGAACAGCGCCTTCTGGCCGGGAGAACAATTAGAAACATTATCTTGTCAAAGGTGAAGAAACATACCTCTGCCCTGAAGTCCTTCGGAAACTGATCCTTAGCATCCCACAAAATATCAATTTCATCACGGTTAATCATCAAAATATTGGACCTGATAAAAGCTGTGTTAAACATGGCTCTGAACATCATCTGCTCACGCTCCATGTCATCATACAAGCTAATACACTCCAAGACAACATCACCTTGAATAAGGCAGTTGATGTCAATCTTAACTAATTCACATTCTACCTGCAAAGATGCAATTTGGCCCACATATACAAGTTATAGCATCCATAAATGAATGACCACATATAAACTATAAAATGAAATTTAAAAAAGATAAAAACTTTCAACTAGGATTATCCAAAGAGATCAGAGAGCAGCAATTATTCAATTATTTACTCGATATTGACAGACGGCATCAATCAGTTAAGAGTCAGACACTGAGATCAAGTCAATTACCAAAATCCCCACCCTAGCACAAACCTCTGTATGGTTAGGACTCTTCTTTCTATACTTTTTCTATTATTATTATCACATTTACCGAAACCCAAAGCGAAGATAAAACTGAGAGTAACATACTCTGAAGAAAGGAGAAAGATGAAAAGAAAAAAATCTAACACATCCACATTTAGTTCGAAGAAATGATTGATCAAAAGAAGATCATGCATTTAAGAAATCATACGTATAATTGTTCTATCTAATAAAGAGAGATGCTTTGAAGAAAGTAATAAAATATTTTGAGTCACAAAGGTGTTTCCTTTACACTATCAAAAGTAACAGTGACGAAGTTAATGGTAAAGGATAAAACAAGAACTTAAAGAACAAGATTTCTCCATAAAAACTAGAAAGAAATTACTTTCAGTATTTCTTAACTGATATTCAGATTACTCATGAAAGATTCACAAACTTATTAATAAGGAAAATAGTGTTGAAGGAAAAGTAAGTGTTTCAAATACTAGCATTTCCCCAAAACACCTAAAAAAAGAAAGTAATACAAGTTCTCCTTCCAGTTACTTATATTATTCCTAAAAGAACCAGAAGCCACAGTAATTTAGAACTCTCTCTCCCTCTGCACAACAACCCGCAGTCTCCTTCTTCAGCCATAACTGAGCTCCAGCCTCCAGTTATTGCTGAAACCTTTATTTTTATGCTTTTGTTTTCTTCACTCTCACTTCTTTGTCTTTGAACCGTACTAATTTCTCTTCTTGGAGGTTTGTAGCTAATTTCATGACTCTTTGGTGGGCGTTCTTTCATATCTTTCTAAATCAAAGGTTGTTTCTTCTTGCTGAAGAAGATATGTTCATCTCGATTTTAGGCAATGTTCAAGATCTTTAAAATTCCCAGAGACTTGCAGGTTATTGCTTTTACATCTTGGTGAAACTGAGTTGCCATGCCAATGAAGTTCAAGGTTAGCTACCCGAACAACAGGAAGTAGCTGCTATGTGTTTGTTATTTTCTATCTATTACACAGAACCTACTAAGGGTTTTTAGGTGTGGTTTACTTTCTGTTGTCGTGGCCCATGCATGCAATTTATCTGCTTCTTAATGAAGTTCAGTTATGGAGCCATACACAAAATAAAATAAAATAATAACAATATAATATAATAAATTTTATTATTATAATAATATAATAAATATTATAATAATAACAATAATAATAATAATATAATATACTTAACCTGATACAAGGAAAAAAAAATCTGACCAAATATAGCCAATAAAATACCATTTTCTCATTCCAAATCCAAAAAAGATATATTCTTGGGTCATATACTCAAGATTTTACCTGCTTGTAATGGCGAACGGCTTTACTCTTCTTAGGAGTTGAATAAAGAATCTTTGGGGAACGATCAGCTTCATTAAATGGATCCTGACCATAAATACGAAAGATTGGTCTGCAACCACCCTCTCCATCAAACTTGGGTATCATTCTAATAATTATGCAATCCAAGGAAAGTGCCCTGTCAAGTGGAGGCCACTCTGACATAAGATTTCGCCTTGATACATACTGCAAGTACCTTAATTGAGAAGGAATCGGATTCAATGGTGACAGGAAATGCAACAGTTCTCGTGGAGCCTGCTTATAAACCATGTCTAGAGTCTTGTTCTCCCCACTGTAATGTTTCCTATATATCAAGAGTGCAGCTAACATGAAAGCTAAAACTGGCCAACCACCACGTTCACAGTGCATTAATAGCACATTTTGCTGGCCCAGAGAAAGCCAACTTTCACTAGATCTTAAAAAATGATGCATCACCTCCATTGGGAGCAGCGGGCAGCCCTCATAATGGCGGGGGTAATCCATAATAGTCATATCATATTCAGACAAAGCATTTGCAATCTGGCTTGATTCCCCTTCTCTAAAATTGAAAACCAAGATTGAAGCATCAGGATAGTGCTCTCTCAGTTGACTAATTACACCTCCAATATACTCTTTGTAGTTTGCTTCTTCCCAAACATCAGTACTAAAACAGTAATCAAATACTACAGAGAGAAACGTACAAAAGTTAGTGCTCCAAAGCCTCAAATGCAGCCTGCAATTATTAAATGATACTTTCTACTTTTCCAAAACAAGATGTCTGATCACACAAGTTGCTAACACAGAGGTCTTTTTACACCACCATGGGACCATTTTTCATCCACATTCCAACAGATCTAAAACCAAGTTCCTCACCAAAATATTTTTGCTTCACCACTAGAGTTAAAAGTGAAGATGAGCTGTAAGAAGGCCGTCTTGCTAGATATCTTTGACGTGAAATGTTCTTAAAAAGATTTAAAGATGGCAGGCATGCATATGACAATCATTCATTACAGCTCTTTATGCAAAAAATCTGGTTTTCACTTCCTAATTTGTTTTGGGAATTGACTACAAGTTTGTCCATGGCCACTTTATCAACCAGTAAGACAACCACAGATTCGTGAACTATCTGCTATATTTCTCTCACAAATCGAATAACATATAAAGAAGCTATTAGTTCAAATTGAACATATGATTCTCTGGGATCCAGGATCCAGTTCGGGACGGTAAAACTAGCATCTAGGGCAAGCTGAATCCTCCTTTAACGGAGAGAAAGAATCCTTTCCATAGAAGAATTAGAAAAGAGAATCTAAAGATCAAAATATATCCCGCAACAATAACTTCTTTCCACACAACTTCATATCGTTATTAACTCTTTGACAACAAGGAACAACTAACTTATAAAGCAAGCTAAGGTCTTGGATTTGAGCTGACTTTCCAAAAGCCACCAAATATGCAAATCCTCATGAAAGAAGATTTTCACGAGTTGAAAATGGGTAAGAAATTTTATTGGATACTGCCATAATTTATCTTAGACTTAGAATTAGAAATCTGCAAAACCAATCAAACGGAGGTGAATGTTTAGCACAATCCAAGAGTTAAACCGTATTTATTAATTAATTTCATAAGGAAACCTTCAACATATTTTTCCATGTTCCATACGGCCTGAAAGCAACCTTAATGAACTGACCTTATGCATGTATATACATCTATTTGGGAATTCGGTTAATATTTAACAGAAAGAACTTTCTAATGAACTGCATTAGGTTACGTGAGGCATATCTGAAGTCATGTTTCTTCTCATCCAGAAAAGGATTTTTTTCAGTAAGCAATTCTCTTCATAAAAACTATACAATATAAACACCTTCCTCAACTGCACACAAAGAAAAACATTGATTAGGTTACTTTGGAGTCAAACTACAACTTTACAGCTAATTAGAGTAGTGACAATCACAAGTTTTAACCACTCCCAATTTCTCATTATCCCCTCTGCTTACGATCAAAAACCAAAATTTACTATCCTGACAAGTTTCCTCAGTTCAATACATACTCATAAAACACTTTAAAAGTAATTCCACCATTTCCATCCATGTTTGCAATTCACCGAAAATTTTCAGCTCCCACATACCAAAAAAGAAAATGAATTCATACCAAAAAGCAAACGAAAAGAGAAAAACCACACCGTAAACTCGCTCGCAGATCTCAAGCAGTCCATCAGGTGGCTTCCGATAGAACAATTTCCGCAACAGTGCCATTTTTCAAAATTTTCAACAAATATCGCCTGCAGAAACCAGAAAATTAAACCTCTCTCACAATTACAAAACCCTTAAAATACAAACACATTCAAGTTTTTCCTTTTCCTTTTCCTCTCCGGCAAGCACGGAAAAAGGTAATAATGCGACGGCGTTGAGGAGCTGAACTCCGTTCTCCGTTCCGGTTGTTATTCGGATTATTTGATTTGGTTTTCGGATCTCTTTTTCATGCGAAAGTGTGAAAACCGAAAACGGATGGAGAAAGGGCGAAGAGGCTGATTACAACAACCGACTGGACGGCGAGACACGTCATCGCATAAAACGACGACGTGTAAGTATAAAGAGGGTAACACGCGCGCACGACAAATAGGACTAACGAACAAGCACGCATGCAGCCAATAACTTAATAGTAAAGTCGTCGGTTAGTTATTACGATAACTAATGTTCCTCCTCCCAACTCCCTTCCTCCACCCCCCCCCCCCCGGGAGTGAAAATTACGGTTTCGTCCCTAAGAAGATGTCTCCCTGTTGTTTGGTTATCTTTTCTGAATCGAAAGGAAAAACGTGCATTTGGATTGCAATTAAGAAAAAAATTGTTTTTTCAAAAATAATTTATTTTATATAAATTTTAAAAAAAAGATTTGTTATGAAATTATTTATGTAAAAATAATAATATTTAATAAGATGTTATCCTTTCCGGGATAAAACATAATTAATGACATGATAATCACCAGCTACCCTAAACCTCTATAAATAAGACACTAAGATTATGGTAAAGTTGAAGTAAAAGTTAAGAATATTTTGTAATTTTCTCTTTACTTATGTGTATTCTCTATTTAAATTATTGTCTAATCTATACTTTATATCGTTACCATAATATTTATAATACGTTATGAGTACGAAACTCTGTCGCCGAACTTTTGAAGTTTATATTCAAGACAATAAGGTACCATTTTACCTGTTTTTGTTTTTTATGGTGAATCCCACTAAACTCGAATATCTGACTCTTAATATTTTTAGTAAAAATTACCTAGCACGGATACTTGATGCTCAAATTCACCTTATACAACGGATTTGGGAGACACTATTGTAGAAGAAAATACATCATAATCATCATTATAAAATCGCGCTAAAGCCATGATTTTCCGACATAATTTCAATGAAGATTTAAAAGCGGAATATTTAACTATAAAAGATCCACTTGTTTTTGTATAATGATTTAAAAGATAGGTTTGACCATCAGAAGATGGTCGTTTTACTTAAAGCACGATATAATTGGATTCATTTGTAATTACATGATTTTAAATTTGTTAGGGAATATAATTTCGATAAAAGTAAATCTCAATTAAATTATGTAGAGAACATATCATTTATGCTGATATGTCTGAGAAAAGCTTTTCTACTTTTCATGCCTCAAATATTGTCTTACGTCAACAATATCGAGAAAAATGTTCTAAAAACACTCTGATTTAATTTCTTTCCTTCTTGTGGCTGAACAAAATAATGAATTATTGATGAAAAATTACGAAGACCAACGGGTTCTACTCCATTCCCAGAAGTAAATGCGGTTAGAGCCCATAATTTTGGCCCCAGAAGAGGTCGTGGCCAAGTTTGTGGCCGAGGCCGAGGATGTGGACGTGGTTATGATAGAAATGATCCATATTATCATAGCAATCAAAATAAATCATCAAGCACGAACAATAATGATAACCACCATAAGTGGACCAAAAATAATGAGATAGAAAAATGGAAAGTTTAAGTTCTTGCAAATTATGAAGATAAATGTTACCATTGTGGAATGAAAGGCCACTTGTCTCACACCTGTCGTACGACAAAGCATATGGTTGATCTCTACCAGGCATCAATTAAAAAGAATGCAAAAAGATTGAAGTTAATTTTACTACTCAACATTCGACTCATGATAATGATGACGACACAAATTTTGATTATGTTTATGTTAATATAACTCATTCGGATATTGCTAATCTCTTCGAGAATGCTGAAGGAAAGATGAATAATTTTATTGATGATGATACTGTCCAAAAGAATTAAATTTTACTTTAACGTATTAGTTTTATCTCATTATAAATATAAGTTTTTTTTATGTGTTAGTTATATCATTTAATTATTTTTGGATATTGTAATAGTTTATATATTTTATTTTGAGCTTTCATTTAAAAAAATTGTAATAGCTTAGTATTTTATTTTGAGTTTTTCTTTTATAAATATTTTTCATGTCCAAATGGCTCTTGTTCCATATTCTCAATTCAAAAATAGAGAGGATACATCTCATAGATAGCAGGACTACGCACACTATTTTGAAATATGAGAAATATTTTTCTCGGTTAAATATAGAAGAAACGAATGTAAATACTATAAATGGTATTGCAAAGTTGATTGAAGGCTCTAGAAAAGATACTATATTATTACTCAGAGGAACGATTACTAATATAAGTAAATCAATATTTTTCCACTAAATTCAAAGGAAATGGGTTAAGTTTTAAGGATATGCATAAAAAAAATACATGGTGATCTCTATGGACCTATTTATCCACCATGCGGGCAATTTATATATTTATAGTTTTAATAGATGCATAAACTAGATGATCTCATGTTTCTTTATTTTCAAGTCGCAACTTGGCATTTACCAAATTACTTGCTCAAATTATTCTTGTTAGCCCTAAGGGTGATAATTTTAGTTTTAATTAAATGACAAACGTTGATGAGCACTTACATGTTTAACTTTGATGTGACAAGAATAATAATATTGGAAGATGAAGTCTTCACACCAAGAGTTACAATGGAAAAGGCAAGAATACCAAGAGCTAAAGCAGTACTACACTAGAAGATTCAAGTGGATTTAAGATGCTAACAGTTGAAGTGTTGAAGACATAGAATAAGGTTTTGAGTCTAGAGGTATATCTTATGTAAACTCTTCCTCTCTATCCTCTTTTCTTTAATATAAATTAGTAAAGCTCATATAAAAAGATTTAAAAAAAAAAAAAAAAGGGAGTGGAGTGAGGAAAAGTTCTTTCAAAACCTGTCTTGTTCTAGAGTCAAAATACTCAAAACCTTTTTCATAAAATATTTTGACTCTAAATTAGAGTCAAAATATTTTATGAAAAAGGTTTTGAGTATTTTCAAACTAAGAAAGTTTTAGAGTCAAAATGTTTTATGAAAAAGATTTTGAGTATTTTCAAAGAAGTTCTAAATTAAATGATTAAGTTGTTGTGATTGAGTGGTTCATGATTAGATGATCTTAATTAAAGAATTAGAAGCATTAATCTTCAATTTTAGAGAGTCTGTTGAATGAATGCTTCCGTCACTTTGATTTGGTTATTTGATTTGAACTTCTAAAATGTTTTTAAGTTTAAGCTCGAAAGTTTAGAACCTTAGGCTTTTAAAGAAAAGGGGAAGAAACTTTTTACCGAAGCTTCGGACGTAGACAGTAAAAAATCGAATATTCGAAGTGCTGCTTTATATTCTGAGGTGTTGAAGCTTCAGATGACAAATTCGGATGACCTGTTGAAGATTCGAACTTTACGGGACCAAGTCAAAACTAGTCATTTTCTGAACGTTGAAGGCTTCCTTGTAAATATCAGACCTCCCTGGAACATTAAAGAACAAGATTTTTCATGCCTAAACATTTCTAAAGCTTTCAAGCATCCATTTTTATAAGTTTATGAGCTTTTTCAGTATTTATTGAAGTTCTGGAGTGATAAGAGATAGAGTGCTTCATCTTATTGTAATTATTGCATTGAGTATGATCTTTTCATGTCTTATTTCTATCTTAGAAGTGTGAGCAAGTTTGTAAGGTGTAAAACCCGAGTAGACCGAGTGAACCTTGTTGATTGTGTAAGAAATGAGTGGTTGAGATGCAAAAACCTATTGGGAGTGATCTACAATTGTATGTATTAGGTTTTCCTGCCTTCTTAGTGAACAAGGGAACTAGTGAGTTTGGTAAATTCTTAGGTGTGGCTCAAGGTAGTAGATGTAGATCTTGGTAGGATCAAACCACTATAATTTCATGTGTTCTTCTCCTTTGCTTTTACGCTTTTGTTTTTGTTGTTGTTTATCGTTATTCTATTTTCATTATCTTTTCTTATTGCATTTACTTTCTTCAAGTTTTCACAAAGAAAGTAATCATAAGATTTTTTGTTTAAAAAAAAAAAGTTGTCAAGTTTGCCTTGAAACTAATTCTCTCCCTCTTAGGTTCTTTCAATTGGTATTAGAGCCAGGTCCTCTATTTTTTGTCTAACGACCAAGAGGTAAAGATTTGTTTTGTATGGGAAACCACAACAATGCTTTAGCATATGTTGAAGGATCTTCAACAAACAGACTACTATTTTAGTGTAACAAACTATACTTTTTTGGAAAAATCTTCATTCACATTTATGTTTGTTCAATTAACTTTGATTTGTGGAATATTATTGGAAAAGACCTCATGTTCCTTTGAAGATGGTTGGTGACAGGAAAGTATTGAAGAATTCTGATGAATTTATTGAAGAGGACATCAAGAAAATGACAC
Organism: Catharanthus roseus; assembly: GCA_028651295.1. Classification (NCBI taxonomy): domain Eukaryota; kingdom Viridiplantae; phylum Streptophyta; class Magnoliopsida; order Gentianales; family Apocynaceae; genus Catharanthus; species Catharanthus roseus. Next base: position 22,248,571 of record JAPQWS010000153.1, on the reverse strand, counting down.
AAATTATCAACCTATGAATATTCTATGCTGCGCATTAGATGCAATGGAGCACGTGTAAGCAGATGTGAAATAGCTAATACAATTTGGAAGCTGCTTGAAGTCACTCATGAAGGTACTAATTAGGCGTATACAACAAAATGAATCCATTACTGATATGTTTACTCATTTCACTAACATTATGAATGGATTGAAAGTATATGGCAAGAAGTACTCTTTAGGTGAGCAGACATGAAAATCCTAGATACTCTGCCTAAATCATGGCAGCCAAAGACTTTAGCTATTGAAGAGTCAAAAGATTTGAAAACATTGGCTGTAGAAGAACTAATGGGATCTTTCTTAACCCATGAAATGAAGCTCAAGAGGTTTGATGAGAATGGAAATGATGAACATATAAAGAAAGGAAATGCATTAAAAGCCAATGATGGGTTCAGTGATGGATACTACTCGCTAGAAGATGAAGGAGGTAGTGAAGATGAATTTGCTCTGGCCTTAAGAAACATGAACGTGTGTATTGAAGAAGAAATTTCCGAAGAGGTAAGAGATTCTCAAGAGGAAATTAGGCAACCTCACTTTATAAGCCAAACTGTTATGAATGTAGGAGCACCAATCATCTGATCGCCGATTGTCCAAAGCTCAAAGAAAGGGAGGCAAAAGAGACACAATAAAATAAGAAAGACTACAAAGGAAAGAAAGGGAAAGGTCTAGCCAGTACTTGGGATGAAGAAAACAGAAGTGATGAAGATGGATCAAAAAATGAATTGGCAAACGTCTACTTCATGGTAATGGATGTTGAGGTACTTCTTACTCCATCTGATATTATTTCAATTGATGGTTTTGAGAATGGCCCTCGTAAATTGATTTCAAGCATGTATGAGGAAATGAAAAAGATGTCTATCAAAAACAAGGATTTAAAAAGTAATTTGAAAGAAAACTCTACATTGATTTCTGAAAACATATTCTATTGAATCAATGACACTTGAAAATAATTATTCACAAAAAGAATTTTCTGATCAAAAACAAGTTTTGGAAAACGAAATGCTTTCTCTTGAAAATACGCTTGAAGGTTATGAGAATCTGAAACGTAAAGTGGATGATTTAAATACCTGTGTGATATGAACTAAGATGGTCAAGATGATCAAGGAGATGAAAAGCTTCAAGGACTTATCACAAGAGCAAGAACAAGGGGAATTAAGGAGAAGGATGATAAAGTTGCTCACGGATTGATGATAGCAATTGAAGAAACTATGAAGAAAGGCCTAAAATTCAAGAATGAAAGCTTGGAAAATGATGGAAACCTCCTAAGTTGCTTACGATTCAATGCCTAAATTTGGAGCAACCAATGGAGCAAATTGGAAGAGAAAGAATTCAAGAAGAGGCAAGAACACAGGTAGGCTCTGTACCTACCATCCACAGTAGGCTTCTGTCCAAAATGGACTTAGTGTATTGAAGACCTACGACATGTAGTAGGGTACTTTACCGTCGACGGTAAGGTGTTGATTTTATGTAATGCAATGTTTTAGGCGGGAATTGCTATTTTAATTCACTTTACAGCTTTTAATTGAGTCCCTAATTGGTCTTGGGTCAACCCAAGACCATGTTTAGATTCGGGTTTAGCTAAATTCTACTCTATTATAGCTTAATTGTAATACTAATTGGTGATTCTATAAAATTGAAGAGTTTATTTCTTCTTGAAATTCATCTAGGGTTTGATAAGTACTTAGATTTATTTTATTGAACACTTGGATTGGGAAGATCCAAGGGTTCTCAATTTGATCATAAATTCCTTCTCTAAGATTTCTACATCCTTGTAGTTATCTAGATTGGGTCTTCTTTGCAAATGCTAGTTAGGTGTGTGATTTGGCATACCCAATATTGAATTAGAGTGTGGACAAAAGATTAGTTACATGATCAATAGATCATGGGTTTGGTATACTGATGGTTGCTAGGAGATGAGCTAATTCAAGTCCTATTGAAAGCAAAAGGTCATAAGGAGATTGATATGAAGTTTTGAATTCCATTGAAGATCCTCAATCATATCATTTTGGTATCAAAGAAACCTTATTAAGCTCAAATTTTTGTTTAATTATTTCAAAATTAGGTAAGAAAAAAGTAAATGATCTATACAAAATACATGAAGATCATGCAAATCTCGGACAAAAAAGTTGATGCCAGAAGATTGGCTTGATCTGAAGAAATATTGAATTTTTTATAAAAAAAATTGATATGGATCTTATCTTCCATGATATATTGATCAATTGCCACTGAATTTGGACTTGATTTGATAGATCAAATTGAATAAAACATTCGATCTGTCCAGAAACAGAACATGTTTGGAAAGTATAGATTAATCTGTTCATATCTTGTGTTATACTTATCCAATTCAAACTAAATTTGCGCTCAAAATCATGGCATCAAGCTGTGTTTCTTTCTAAACTAATTACGCTCGATTGGGACTTTTATTTTGTGAGTTAGCATGATTTTTGCCATAGGGTGTCAGTGACCCTTGTTTTCTGTGAAAATTTTGTTAGTACTCTTAGTTCTTTGTTTAGCCTAATTTTATTTTTCTTAGTTGTTTTTGGACTCTAATGCTTTCTTTCAGTGTTTATACTTTTTTGACTAATAAAATTGATTTCTATTTGTTCTAATTGCTCTTGGATTGTTTGAAACTCTTAGCACTACAAGTGTGTGATGAAATTTCTCTTTGAACTTCTTAAATTCCTCAACTAAGTGTTTTAATTAGAATTTGTCTTTGGTTAATTGCCTTTGGTGATTATGGGGGGGAGGAAGTTTGAGACTAAAAGAACTCTTGTGAGATGAGAGTTTGGAAAAAGGCAAGAATGTGAGCTTATTGTTATAAGAGAGCATACACTTAGGGAGTGATTGTGAGGTTCTATTTCTTATTTCTTTTGTTTAAATTGTAAGTTTCATTATGTGTACGGATGCTCAATTACCAACTCCTCACAATGAAGGACCTAGTGAAAGTCCTCATTCCAAATTGGATCTAACGAGGATTATTATGCAAGAGCTTCAATCAATAAGAGAAATGGGAGATATGTGGAGAGACATAACTAATCTTTCTAGAGTGAAAAGAGGTCAAAGTCACATTGAAGGGTATGTCAATTCCCATACTCAAAGGGGTTATAGAAACTACGATCATCATGGTTCATTTGGAACACCGGTTCAAAGCATCATCAATTCTATGATGGTGGTAGACACACTACTCCTAGAGGTGAAAAAAGAGGAGGTCGAGGAGGAAGAGGATACAATAAACCACAAAAAGAGATTCCAAGACATAAAGCATGGCATGAAGATAACTTGTTTGATGACTATGGGGAGAATCCTAATATTCGGCAAGAATACTTTGGTTTTATTATAGTGGACAACAAGGGGATAGAGCCTTAGACAAGATCAAGTCGAAGGTACATAGCTTCAAGGGGAAAGTGATCCAAATGTGTTCCTTGATTGGGAACGTCAAGTGGAAAACCCTTTCATGGTGAGAAATTATACTGACAACGTTAAGGCTAAGTTAGTCATCACTGAATTTTCGGGTTATGCACTTCATTCGTGAAAAAGGATTGTCACTCAAAGGGTTAGAAATGGAAGACAACTAGTTGAAACTTGGGCCAAATTGAAGACTCTTATGAGAGAAAGATTTGTACCGGAGCATTATTATAGAAAACTTCACTATAATTTGATAAGTCTTAGGTAAGGTAGCAAAAGTGTTGAAGAGTGTAGGCAAGAGATGGAGTTATACAGAGTAATACACTTTGAGGTTAAGCTTGGAGGAGGACAAGGATGCTTCTATTGCTAGATTTCTAAGTGGTCTCAATAGGGACATTGCTAATCAATTAGAAATTGTACCCTTACACCACTTATGAATACATGTACCATTTAGCCACCAAGAATGAGACTCAAAGGAAGAGAAGTGGTTTCTCTAAAACTACTCTTCTTTCTTCAAAAAATGTGATGTCCAAGCCTCAAGCATCTAATTTCAAAGGTTGGCCAAAGAAGGAGGAAACAACTAAGGTGGCTTTCAAAGATAATTCTTAGCCTAAGGTGGAAGAGAAAGGTAGATTGACCACAAATTTAACTAGGTGCTTTAAATGCAATGGTGGGACATATAGCTATCAATTGTCCTACCAAGAGGACTTTGATCTTTTGTGAAGACTTGAATTGTTGGATTGAGAAAGATAATTAAGAAAGTCTTGAAAACATTGTTGATGATGGGAATAGCCATTAAGATGGAACCATTGGGGATGCTTCTCTAGATGCCGAGAAAAATACTTTGAGAACTATAAGAGCCTTAACTACCCATACTATTGAAGATGACTCAAGCCTACAAAAGGAAAACATCTTTTCGTACCAAATGAAAGGTGGAACAATGACTTGCTAACCTTATCATAGATAGTGGTAGTTGCACAAATGTAGCTAGTATTTATCTTGTAGATAAGTTGAAGTTACCTACTACTAAGCATCCTATTCCCTACAAGTTGCAATGGTTGAATGATAGTGGCGAAATTAAGATGGTGAGGTAGGTGAAAGTGCCTATTGCTATGGGAATATACAATGATGAAGTGGTATGTGACGTAGTGCCTATGCAAGCTTGCCACTTATTGTCGGGTCGCCCTTGGCATTTTGATAGGAAAGCCATTCATCATGGGGAGAAGAATACTTAACTATTTGTAAAAGATTGAAAATCCTATAACATGAAACCTCTTACACCTCAATAAGTTAGAGAAGAGAAAAAGAAAGGACTGAGAATGAACTAAAGGGAAAAATCATTTGAGGAAGGAAAAAGAGTTGAAGATAAAGAAATGAGTGTTGAAAAGACAAGAGGTAAAAGTGAAGAGTGACAAGAATGAGTGATCAAGAGAGAGAGAGAGAGAGAGAGAGAGAGAGAGAGTGAGTGAGTGATATAAAAGAAAAGAGATGTTTCTATGCAAAAAGAGATTGAGATTATAGAAGCTCTTGAAAAGGAAGAGTTGGTGTTACTCTTATATTGCAAGGTGATATGTCCATTTTATACATGTTTTTATCGTGTTTAATTTCCGATTTTTGAAGTATTTTATTAGTAAAATGATATATTTATCCTTCATTTTTTCCTTTTTGTTTATAGGTATGTCCTAGATGAGTTAGAAGAAAGAATGAAGTGAAACGGGAGCATACAAAGCAAGAATAGACGATAAAAGAGAAAAAATGCACAAAATCCAGCAGGCGGGGGGACCCGGCCACCTTACCGACTGGACCCGGCCACCCAAGCAACCTAGAAGGTAAGACTCGGCCAGTCGCGCTGAAGGACAATTTTGCAATTTTCAGATATCTTTCTAAATAGTCTTTTTTTGTATTTTGAAATCATCATCGTCTATGGTTTTTTCGGGGCTAAGAGAGGCAATATTCGAGAGAAAATCCTTCCCTAAAATTCCAATTAATCGACTTAGATCCATAATTAGTTTAGGATTTCAAGTTTTAATAGTAAGATTGAAGAGTTTCTTTGGAGAAAATTCGGGATTATTCTGGTGAATCGAGAGAGGTGCTCGGTCAACATTCCGGATCGTGGATTTCTTCAATTGAAACTCCTAAGCCTTCTAAACTCTTATTGATTATGAATCCATTTTTGAAAAAAGTTATGACATTTATGATGTTTAATGGCTAGGTTCTTTGTGTTTAAATGGGGTTGAATCCTAGATGATCTTACTTTTGTTTAATTGGATTTTGATGGAATAAATTATTGAATTAAATGTTGATTGTTGTTCAATTGCATTGTTTCTGTCGCTAATTTTACTGGTAATTAGCACTTCCGCATAGGTTGCTTGGAATTGAGAAAGGAAGAACAATCTAGGGTTATAATTGAACAATAGGAATTTGCTAGTTAATTAGAGATAATGGCTACGGTTTCTAGGTCATTAGTAATCACTGTTATACTTTAATCATTCATAATTGAGTTAGGGAGAGAAGAGATTCTTCTCTAATCAATTATTGGAATAGTGGGTTTTACCTAGAGATAGGGTTAATCCTAATTAACAAGTGAGACTCGATCAATGATTCAACTACTTTTCCAAAGTTTTCAATGAATTAGTTAAATGATTCCAGGAAGATTCCACTGTTTAAACACTTTTACATAAAACTTGATTTCCATTACTTTAAAAGTATTTTACTTTCCTTATTAAAAGTATTTTAAAAGTATTTTAGATTATTTTAGATTATTTTAAAAGTATTTTACTTTCCTTAGCTTAAAAATTCTTCAATTGTTTATTTTGATTAAACCTTAGAGAGACAGTCATTATTATAGCTTCTCCGTTCCCTGAGTTCGACAACCCGAGAAAATCTCTAATACTACATTGATAGGTTCACTTGCCTGTTATATGTTAATTTAGAGTAGTCCGGTTCTAAATATCAAGTTTTTGGCGCCATTGGCGGGGAACATTTACTTTAAAAACGCTGTTAATATATTGTTTTAATCGTTTTAAGTTTCTTTTTTTATTTTTATTTTTGTTGTTGCTTTGTTTTTTTATCATTAGTATTTCGTTCGTTGCTATTTCTTGGAAGTTTTATATTTTCTATTCTCGGATTTATTTGTGTTTTTGTTTTTTTCTTGTTTTATTGAACTAGTTTATGCCCCGTAGTAACCAGGGTAAATTAGTTCTATATGACCCAGAGATCGAGCGTACGCTGCAGAGTACCCGCTGTGCCCTTAAATTTGAAACGGCAGGAAAAGAGATCATCTAAGTGGATAAAGGGAGGAAGAGTAACATGATCCACTACATATCCTTCCTATTAATATACTTCCACCACCAATGGCAGAAAGGACAATGGCAGATTTTATGCTCGACCATCGATTACTGGGGCACAGTCGAGCATAGCTAGATCGCCAGTGCAAGCCAAAAACTTCGAGATTAAGCTTTATGTGATACAGATGGAGCAGAAAAACGTCCAATTCGATGTACTCCAAGAAGAATATCCAAATGCACACATCGTCAACTTTTTGGAGGTGTGTGACACATTTAAAATCAATGGAGTCTTGGACGATGCCATCCGTCTTCACCTTTTCCCATTCTCTATGAAGGGAAAGGCAAAATCTTGGCTGAAATCACTTCCTTCAGGCTCAATTACATCATGGGATTCTTTAACCAAGAACTTCTTGGGTAGATACTTTCCCCTTGGTCGCACTGCTAAGTTAAGAAATGAGATATGCTCGTTTCAACAAATTGATGGGGAAAGTTTATATGAAGCCTAGAAAAGCTGGAAGGAGTTGCTTAGAAAGTGTCCTCATCACAATCTCTACTTGGGATTTAGATCCAGACGTTCTATAATGGAGTTTCTTTTGGGGCAGACAACTGATTGATGCTTCTACTGGTAGGTCCATAGACAACAAGACTCCTCAACAAGTGTACAATCTGATAGAGCAGATAGCAATGAATAGCTACACTTGGGCAGGACAAAGAGTAAAGCCTAAGTTTGTTGGGGTCAACAGTGTCGATGCAATTACTGCTATGGAGGCTAGACTAGTAGCAATGATTGAGCAGAATATGCGGAATATAAATTAGACTCCTTCAAATATGAATTCCCAGAAAATCATGTTTTGTGACTTTTGCAATGGAAGGCATTCGAACCATGAGTGCCCTAGTATGGATACTCCAATTAGTAAGTGGATTTCGTTCAAGGAAATCGATAGGGGAATAACCCTTATTTTAACACTTACAATCCTAGTTGGAGGAATCACCCCAATTTTTCATGGGGTAATCAAGGTCAACAATGTACAACACAACCTCCAGGATTTCAAAATAGAGGTCCTACTTAGCCATTGCCATATGAAGAGTCCCCTCAAAATCCTCTACAAGTAAAGACTGATTAGAAGATTTGATGGTCAAATTTTTGAATGCAATAGATGCCAGATTCAACAGTATAGAAGCTGCTGAAAGAAGTCAAGAGGCATCTATTTGCAATCTAGGGCAGCAAATAGGACAATTGGTTAAATTGATATCACATAGAACTCCTGGAACTTTCCTGAGCAATGCTGAACTGAGTCCGAGAGAACATGTCAATGCTATCTCGGTAGGATTTGATAAGGAGTTTCCCAAGAAAGAGAAGGTGATGGTTGTCCAAGAGAAGAATTGTGATGAAAGGGCTACAGAAGAGCTGAATAAGAAAGCCGACTATAGAAGCTTATAAGCAAAAAATTCCTTATCCGGAGGCTCTTGTTCTTAACTAAAGTAAAAACGAGATGAGAAAGTTTGTAGATATTTTCAAACAATTAAAGATTAACTTATCTCTCTATAATTTGCTTTTGCAGGTGCCCAAGTATGCAAAGTACTTGAAGAAGATGCTTTCGAGGAAAAAGAGGTTAGACAAAACATCTACATACACATTGGGCAAGGAATGTTCGGCGATCTTGATCAATAAGGAGAAGCTGCCACAGAAATTAAATGACCCAGGGAGTTTTTCTTTCCCTTGTATGATTGGTAGTTTTTCTATTGATAGAGCTATAGCCGACCTAGGAGCTAGCATAAACGTTATTTCCTATATTATGTGTAAAAAGCTAGGCCTAGGAGAACCAAAATCCACTAGTGTGACCATAAGTTTGTTTGATAAGAGTATTAGACATCCTAGAGGAGTTATAGAAGATATTTTGGTAAAGGTCAAGGACCTTGTCTTTCCCATTGACTTCGTTGTTCTTGATATACAAGAGGATGTAGACTTCCCTTCGATTTTAGGACGTCCATTTTATACACTTCTAGAGCTTTAATAGATATGGACCAAGGAAAATTGTGCTTGAGAGTTGGAGAGGACAAAGTAGTTTTCAGATTTCCTATTACTCCCACTAGGGCTGTAAACGGGGCGGGTCTTACTGTACTTGCACGGGTCTGTACCCGTTTTTAGCGGGTAATGTTTAAATTTTATATCCGCGAACCCGTACCTGTATTTATTCTGTTATATGGGTCTGGGCAGGGTATAATGATGCCCAGACCCATATACCTGTATTAATAAAATAATATATATTTATGTCTGTATTATTTATGTATATTATATTAATATATAATTTATAAATTTTTAAACATATTTCTTTACATTACAGTACAACCCTTACACTGCATGTTGCTCTTAGAAACTTTTAAGAAAATTACATATAAAATACAAAATTTTTTTATGAAACTACATGTTTCAATTTATTACCAAACAAAATCAAGCTTTTAGTACACATCTCATGACTTGGCCTACTATTTCAGAACATCTCATGACTTAGCCTACTATTTCACAATGGAAAAAAGGTCTCTATTGCTTTTGTGATACATTGTCACATTCAATTTTAGATTAAGATAAATTATATGAAAATAAGTCTCAGTAGAAATAGGAAATTAGTTTATCAAAATATGATTTAATAGGAAGTGAAACATATAAAACTCATATAGAATAGGGATTAATGTACTGTAAAGATTTTGAGTGTATTTGAACTTTTAATCATTTGAATTAGAGATGTTAAATGATTGTAATAAATATTGAGGAGATTATGTTAATCATGTTAAAATTTTTATTTTAAGATTATACATTGTTTTATATATTTTTGTTTAACAGGGAAAAAATAGAAAAATGTCATACGGGTATGAGTATACCCAGACCCTACCCTGGACCCTAGAGGGTCGGGTCTGGGTCCAGAAATTTTATACCTGGAGGGTGTGGGTCTGGGTCTGGGTCCAAGTTTCACTATAAGGATACGGGTCTGGGTATAGGAGTACCCTAAGGGTCTGGACTTGTTTACAGCCCTAACTCCCACTCCTTCTTTGCATTGTAATGACACTTTGTTCTATATAGATTATACTAATCTTGAAGTGTCTTATCCCTTACAGGACAACAGTTCGCCAATTCCCAAAGCTTCTAAGGAATTAGAGGAGGTGGAGGAGTCAATATATCCTCATTCGGCAAAGAAGAGTTTGAAAAAGTGAGGGTAAAAACGGCGAAAGAAACGGAGAAGAGCCAAAGCGAATTCAGATTTTAAAGACTCAGGAGGTGCTTTTGGCACCTAAATGGGAGTATTGTTTATTTCTCTTGTGAATTATTTTGTATCATTATGGCATGTTTGAGTTTAATTATCAATTTTGAGTTTTGCATGTTTGGTTTTAGATTTTGTGAGTGTATTTCTCTTTCGTTTTATTAGGTTTTGTGTTTTGTTTTAGTTTTGCGGTGAAATTGGGAGTTTACTGTGCCATTTTCGTGGCCTAAATATATTTTATATCATGTATGCATGTTGCACGAGGAAAAACAACACAAAAAGTGGAGAAAAAGGCAAAAAATAAAAAATTTTTAAGTCCCAATCGGACCAATTTTAATCGCCAAAGAAGAATTCTAGAAAGATACTAGCAGCGGTAGGTAGGGGCTACCGTAGCGTGGTAGGTCCTGCTGTTTAATAAAAATCCCCAAATCCCTATGTATTAATTTTAGTTATTGTTTATTTGGGCTTGTTAATTATTGTTTGTGAATTATCTTTATGAATTTTATTTGGATTATTTGTCAATTTTGGTTAATTTATTTTTTGTGAAAGTGGTTTTCGGTTTATATTTAAATTTGTTGATATTGATAAATTTGATCATTTTATGTATCAAATTGTGTTTTGTATTGCAAATGTGATTTTAGAGTGATAAATTATATTGATAAATTTATTTGGATAATTAGATAATTTTTTTGCACTTTTTTTTATGATTATTTGAATTTATTTATTTCATTATTATTTCGCATCATTTTTATAAGTTTTTTAGTAGAAAAGATGAGGACTTGGAAATTAGGTTTTTTTCTCTTTACTTGTTTTTTGCTGTTCTAATTAGTAGAACCGAAACTTGGAATTTTAGGGTTTACTATGTTATTAATTAATTGTATTCTATTAGCAATATGAAGACTTTTATTTAAAAAAAGAAAAAAGAAAAATATGGACTAAACCTTAAAACCCTAATATTGAATTTATGAAATAGTAAAACACTTAGCTATAAAATATAGCATTAATTACCCTAAAACCCTAAAATTCTATTATTAAAATCCTAAACTGTAAATCATAAAAACTTAAAAATCCTAAACTTTACATCAAACATTAAACCGTAAAACTCTAAACTTTTTAACAGTAAACTCTAAAACTCCAAAATCTTAATAAGCCTAATCCTATACCGTAAATCATAAAACCTTAATAACCCTAAAAACCCTAAAATTGATATATTAAACATTAAACCTTAAAACTCTAAACTTTTTAGAAGTAAACCCTAAAATCCCAAACCATGAACATTAGAAATTGTGTATTAGTAATTTACTTTAAATAGTGTTTGAAGTTTTAAAATCGTGAAGATTTAAACTTTGAAAGTGTTATAATACTTCAGTATAACAGTGGAATTCTAAATAACCTTAAAACCGTAAATTATGATAGCGCAAAACCTAAAATAATTGTACCATAAATAACACAATTAAGAAGGTTTGGGATTATACTTTATTTAAAATTTTTCACTTTAAATTATAGATATGCACCGTAACTTAAACTGTAATTAATGTAGATAGAAGAAGTCCCAACACACGTGCATCCGGGTCCCATAGTCCCTGATGTTTTGACGAGACAGCACGAGCATAGGTCTGGGTTGATATGGAGTGGGGACCATGAGACGTGTTTCACTGAATTTCAGTGTAGATGTTTCGGTAGCAATTTATTCCAATCTTATAGTGTAGTTCCACGTAGTTTGGTAGATACTATTGATAGGACTGGTTTAGGGAGAGTTTTCGGAAGTGGTTGTATTGGTCTCGACAATGCACTTATTACCGCGTTAGTTGAGCGTTAGAGGCCTGAGACTCACACATTTCACATTACTTATGGTGAGGTCACAATAACTCTTCTGGATGTGCATTTATTATGGGGTTTTCATTACATGAAATTAGGGTTTTACATTACTTGAAATTAGGTTTTCATTACATGAAATTAGGGTTTCCATTACTTGAAATTAGGTTTTCCATTACTTGAAATTAGGGTTTTCATTACTTTAAATTAGGGTTTTCATTAGATGAAATTAGGGTTTTCATTACTTGAAACAATTAATGACACCCGACATGGCCATGCGGGCGAAAATAACAACTCACAATTAATGACACCTGGCGTGGCCATGTGGGTAAAAGTGACAACTCACAATAATTCACACCCAACATTGCCATGCGGGCGGAAGGGATAACTCACAATAATTCACACCCGACATTGCTATGTGGGCAGAAGTGACAACTCACAATAATTCACACCCGAGATTGCCCTGTGGGCGGAAGGGACAACTCACAATAATTCACACCCGACATGGCCATGTGGGAAAAAGTGACAACTCACAATAAATCACACCCGATATTGCCATGTGGGTGGAAGGGCAACTCACAATAATTCCCACCCGACATGGCCATGTGGGCAGAAGTGACAACTCACAATAATTCACACCCGACATTGCCATGTGGACAGAAGGGACAACTCACAATAATTCACACCCGACATTGCCATGTGGGCGGAAGGGACAACTCACATGTGGGCGGAAGGGACAACTCACAATAATTCACACCCGACATGGCCATATGGGTGGAAGTGACAACTCACAATAATTCACACCCAACATTGCCATGTGGGCAGAAGTGACAACTCACAATAATTTAAGACCCACCCTATACATACATCCTAACCTAAACTTCAGCCATCACAATTAAAACCCTTCTAATTTCATTCCTTTTCAATTTCTACATTCACAACTTCAAAACTTCACACCTACATACACTTTTAATCAATTTGACAATTTCTTACCAGTTAAAGTCTAATTATTTTGGGATTCAGATATTGCAAGAGATGTATATGGACCCTATTTCACTAGAGTTGTGCAGAAAGGTTGGACATTGCCAACGAACCAAATGATATCACATACCGAACTGGTAAGAAAAATATTGAAATATCGAGATATGGATCCAAATCTTTGGAGCGTTCGAATAACGATGAGGGTGCCTTCATACTACGAAAGCCATCATATGTTTTACTTTAATTTATTCAGCATGAACAATGATAACGAAATGCGTTATCTTTGGATAATTGCACCCGACTTAGCAAAGAAAGGGATTCATATACTCGTTGAATTTATTCAAATCCAACAATAGACTGTTTCAAGAACATAGGCCCTAAATACAACAAGCATGATGGAACACGTAACAGCAATAACATAGATGGTCTCTCATGAACCGTCTATGTTGTACATGACCGTTACTAATGATGACGCTGAAATTGACCATTCAGACGAAGATTATGTCGTGTCTAGTCAATCGGAATCAAACGTAACAATGACATAGAGGAAGAAGAGTTACAAACTCAAGTAATCCTTATCACTGAAAACGCAGGGACTCAATGGAAAAGCAGCCAGTGGTATAGTAGCGCCAGGTACGACTATACACAATCTGGAGCATTCCTAGATATGGGCTCCGGTTCTCCTATAGATGACCTTGTCGAATTTGGTACCATAAGGTTACTTGATTGGACTGACTCCATGACGGACATTCAGTTAGGCATGAGATTCCTTGATAAAATACAAGCAATAAGTGCGAATCAGAAGTGGTTGGTCAGTGTGGGCCGTGAATATAGAGTTGTAAAAAGTAAAAGTGATCAATGGACCACAAAATATTACCATCACAGTAATTCTAATTACTGTTCCGCATCATGAAGAAAGCAAAGCACGGTCGTTGGGAAATAACCAGATTCGTCAAAGAACACACATATGTAACATAAATTCAACAAAACAAAGACCGAAACATGTCCTCAAAATTTATTTCAAAGTCAATATCGCACCTAGTTGCCAACGATCCAAAGATACCTATGTCAAACGTCATCGAAGAAGTGCAGGTGTTATTTCAAATGGGTTTTACATGTAAGCGGGCATGGTATACTCAAAAATTTGCGATAGAATGGGTTTTTGGCAGTTGGGAGACAACTTTTAATATTTTACCAAAATATTTACAAACTGTACAGGATACAAACCCGGGGACTGTCTATGAGTTCTTGCATCACAGAACGAGCAGTCCCCCTAACTATGTTTTCAAAATTTTTTTCTAGTGTTTCTGGCCTAGTATAAACTGATTTAAACATTGTCGGCCGGTAATTTCTGTGGACGGAACACACCTACGAGGACCGTATAAGGGCGTACTATTAATTGCTAGTACGTGGAATGCCAATAATAATTTGTTCCTGCTTGCTTTCACAATTACTGATAAGGAATCGTCTGAAAGTTGAAATTGGTTCCTCAAGTATCTACTAGAGTATGTTGTCAAAGATCGACACGTATGTCTTATTTCCGATGGCCACAAAGGGATTTTATTTGCTATTCAAAATTAACCTTTGTGGCAACCTCCTTTTGCAGTTCACCGGTTTTGTTTACATCATATTCAAGCAAATTTTAACAAGACCTTCAAGAACACAGAATCAAAAAGCTTGCTGTGGCAGGTCGGAAGAGAATCGAAGGAAATTTGACCATGCTACGAAAGAGATTCAAGACAAAAATGTGGATGCTTTCATTTACTTGATGAAGATCGACCCAGAGAAATGGACACCATTACATGATGGCGGGCACAAACACGGAATAATGACAACTAATATTTCTGGAGCACTTAATAGCATCTTGAAGAAAGCTAGGGTCCTACTTTTAAAATCCCTGGTTGAACTAATATTCAACAAACTAGTCAGGTACTTTCACCAACACCGTGAGGAGGCCCAAAATTGTGTGTATCCATTTTCAACCCGAATATTTGACAAGTTCTTGCGAATTGAAATGAAATCAAGAGAACACAAAGTTACACTTACAATCCACGAGAAGGAATATATATGGTCAGATCTTCGATCCGGGTTTCTGGAACTGGAAATAACGTTTATACATTGCGAATGAATAATATGTCATGTAGTTGCGGAAAATGGCAGACATATACATTGCCTTGTTCTCATGCTCTTGCAGTTTGTAGAGACAATGGCACGAGAGCAGATACTTATGTGCCGAAGATATAATCGCGACAAACATACAGAAGAACCTACCAGGCGAATTTTAATCCGGTCTTGAGTGAGAACTTTTGGAGAGATGTTCCTTATAATTTAACATTTTATCCTCCAAATATGAATAAGGAACGGGTTAGGAAATAGGGCACGCGATTTCAGGGAGAAATGGATTATAGAAATCCAGATTCTTTCCCAAGATGTGGCAGATGTCGCATGCCGGGACATAATAGAAAAAATTGTAATAATCCTGGTTCAAGTAATGTATAAGTTTGTTTTCTTGAAATTTTTATAATAAAACGGGTTTCTATTAATGAAAATTTTCTTTCAATTTCTTCTAATTATACTTTATTGCTCTAAATTTTGACAGTAAAATTTACAATATCTTTATTATTACTTCTTCATATTTTTGTCATGAAATAATTACAAGTTAAACATATTTTTCTTTAAAAATAGTATAAATATTATCATAAAAAATACACCAAAATAATTTAAATAATATAATACAATCTTTTTAAATAAGTTTTGAAAAAAAATATAAAGAAATTTTGAGTTCTTAAAAAAATTTTAAAAAAAACTATATAAATTTTTTTAAAAAAATAAATACGTGGCTGATAACACACAATCTGTGTGTGTTATTACTGGACTTATAACGTACAGTGGTTGTGTGTTATCTGCCAGATCGGTGCATAATCATCAAATTAGGGATTTACTGATAACGCACAGTGATTGTGCATTATCATTTGTGATAACGTACAACCACCGTGCGTTATGGCCAGAATATGGATAAAAAAAAGGTAGACTACTTTAGTAGTCTTTTTCTAAAATTGGATTAGTTAAAGAAGAAACCTTTCTCTACCCCTTCCTTCTCTCTACTCCATTCACCACTGCCCACCTCCTTCCCTGCCACCCCGCTGTCGCCAGTCTCGTCCACAACAACCTTCGTACGCCAATAACTGCCACTGCTACACCCCTCTTCTTTTCTTCCTCCTCATTTTACACCTTCTCCTTCTCAAATTTTTTTTCTGCCTCCAACCGAGAGTACCACTGCCTCCACCGTTGCAACCTCAAAAAACCGAGACCTCTTCTTCTTCTTCCTTTACCTCTCCACCATTCTTCTTCCTTTCTTCTTTTCTCGGGTTTACAGAAAAATCGAGAACCCTAACCCACTTTTTCCTCCCCCTCTTCCTTCTTCCTTTCTCTGCTTCTGTCACTTTTCTCTTTCTCTGTTTTTCTTCTTTCGTTCACTGGTCCAGCCACCACCATCGTTCCACCCTAACCCCTACAATCAATCGAGCCACCACTGTTCCTCAACCGTTCTTCCAATGTCCAGTCATTCATCGTGATTCACTGAGATTCACCAAAGAAGAGCAGGAATAGCGGGCCTTGCCTTTCCATCCTCACCGGACAACAGTCGTTACTCTGAGCACCACCTCAGTTTTCAACAGTAGCCACCATCTTCAGCAGTCTTCTCCAGAGCAACCATGATTCACCGAACAATGCAGCAATAAGCACCACATTGACTAAATTTTTCTTGCCTTAATTTGTTTCCTTAGTCTTTTAGTTTGTTGCAATTGTTTCTTACTGTATCACTTGTTTTTCGGTGTTAGTTTGGTAAAATTTGTTGTATCTTGTTAAGTATTTGGTTATATATTTGATTATTCTTGAACACAAGTCACACACGGGTGACTTTGCTTTATTTCTTAGATGTAATTAAATATTTCAGTTTGTTTCTACCCTTTTTTTTATCTTTGGTTCAATTGTTCTTGATTGCGGATAGTAGAGTAATTGTTGAGTTCGATTTTTGATACTCCAAGATGTTCTCTCGCTCTCTAGAGTAGTTCTCATTTTTATTTTAGGTTATTCTATATTTTGTGTATGTGCTTGGTCTATCATGGATTTATGTAGGTGGGTGTCTCTTTTGTTGTAGAGTGATTGGTTTTCTCTTGCTCTAAGTGTGGTGCATTTATTTTTTCTTTTATTTTTAGAGCTTTGGTGTTGTTTGTCGAGGTCTTGGCTTTGTGTGTTGTTTAAACTTTATTGTGGTGAGTTTCTTTTCGTCTTTTTGTTTTTACTTGTTTGAGGCCCCCACATTGAGGACAATGTGGTTTAAAGTGTGGATGGATATTTAATTTAGGTCTTGTTTAAGTTATTGAGCTTTTCTTATAAATAAAAAACTCAAAAACATTAAAATTTTGAAAACTCCAAATTTTTTTTTGTTTTTATATTTAAGGTTTTTAGTTTCCTTTGCTACTTTTGATTTAAGTTAAAAATCCAAAAAAAGGATCAAATATTCTAAAAACTCCAAAAATATTTCTGCTTTAGTTGTAGTTTACCTTTTTACTTTTTCATTAAAAAAAGAAGAAATATCCAAAAAGATTTTTATTTTTTTAAAGTCAACATTTGAAAACTTGTAGAACTTTTCTTTAGTCGTATGAAACTTTAATGAGTCTTGTTGCTTAGCTTGTGTGATATCAAGCACTTGTGTGAACTTTTATAGATTGACAGCTTATTCACACATACGAGTGTCTTGTTAGTAGATAAATTGTTGTGAATTTTTGGATATTAGCTTAATAATTTACGTCTATGCATGCCTTGAGATTTACCTTGTCACACCTTGAGGCAAAGTTGTGTCTAGCTTAAGTTGACCCCATAAATGATGGTGGTTTTAGGCCTTCTTTGACCCGTATGATTCTTTCTTGCCTACCCTTCAATGTAAAAAAAATCCCTTGTATCGTTTTTTAGCCTAAATTGCTTAAGGGTTTTAACCCTTCTTTTCTTTGTTTTTAAACTCACACAATATTTTAAACCCTCAATTGCAAGAGCTAATGAATTCTTGTATCCTTAAGTCTCTTTTGAGTGAGGTATATAGATACGTATGGGGGAGAAAGTGGAGATGAGTATTTTTATATAAGGGGTATTTTGGGAAAGTTTGTGAGAATGAAATCGAATAAAGGGGTTGGAGTGAATTAAAATTCTGTGTTGATCGAGGCTTGTGTTTCTCAATCTCATTTTGGTGAAAAAGAAAGACAAATTGAGGAAGAAAAAGAAAAAAATGAGAAAAAGAAGATTGAAAAAAAAAAAAAAAGAGAGAGAGAGAAAGAAAAGAAAAGTAAATAGTTGAAACATCTTTGTATGAGTTTCTCTCTTGAAACATAGTTATACACTTCTTATTACCTTGAAACTTCCTTTTGCTTCATATGGGATTGAGAATAATTGAGATTATTAGGTCTATTATGATTTGTTGGAAATAGGGAACAAATGAGAGGTAAAGTGTTCCTAGGATAAATGGTATAAAAGAGTAAAAAATGACTTGAAGCTCTTAGATTAGAATCGATTTTTTCCTTTCGGTTGTATTAAGCTCTCTTCTCTTTGCTTTTTGTTTTCCGTTTCCCTTTGTTTGGTATCCTTTTATGTCTTTAGCCTAACATTACAACCTTCAAAATCCTACCTAATCCGGAAATGACTTTAGTTGGACCAATTAGCTAATAAGTGGTGGAAAGTTGAGTCTAAGGACATTGTTGTTGAAGTGAATTGTTTTGTTAATTTCCTTATATTCTCTTTGCATTTGTTGAAACTTGACACACAGAGGCACACACACATACTGTTGATTCATAATTGCTTACATGAGATGCTTAGTGGATCTTTTAAGCTTTCTAACTTATGCTTGAATGAGTTTTATGTGATTCTTGTGAAGTTTGAACTTGTTCAATTCTGGTGATATCATTTTGCTTGAGTGTTTAAAAAGTTTATTTTTACTTTGTTTGTTTTTTGTATTTTGATTTTTATCTGGTAAATTGTGTTTGGTCCTTGCATCTTTGGGTTGTTGCTTTAGTTTGTGTTACTTGAGGGCAAGCAACGGTTAAGTATGGGGGAATATGATATGTCCATTTTATACATGTTTATACTATGTTTAATCTTTGGTTTTTGAAGTATTTCACTAGTAAAATGGTATATTTATCTTCTGTTTCTTTTCTTTTGTTTATAGGTATGTTTTGGATGTGTTAGAAGAACAATGAAGTAAAATGGGAGCATACAGAGCAAGAACGGATGAGAAAAGAGAGAAGAAATGCACAAAATCCAACAGGCGGAGGGATCCGGCCGCCCAAGTAACCTAGAAGGCAAGACCTGGCAGTACTTAACCGGTTGTGCAGAAGGACAATTTTGCAATTTTTTGATATCTATTTAAATAGTCTTTCTTCGTAATTTGAAATCATTTTCGTCTAGGGTTTCTTGGGGCTGAGAGAGGCAATTTCTGAGAGAAAATCCTTCCCTAAAACTCCCATTAATCGACTTAGATCAATAATTGATTTAGAATTTCAAGTTTTAATAGTAAGATTGAAGAGTTTCTTCGGAGAAAATTTAGGATTCTTTACGCGAATCGAGAGGGCTCAGGTAACATTCCGAATCGTAGATTCTTCAATTGAACGCCTAAGCCTTCTAAACTCTTATTTATTATGAATTCGTTTTTTTAAATTTATGATATTTATGATGTTTAGTGGCTAGGTTTCTTTGTGTTTAAATGGGGTTGAACCTTAGATGATCTTAGTTTTGTTTCATTGGATTTTTATGGAATAAATTATTGAATTAAATGTTGATTGTTGTTCAATTGCATTGTTTGTGTTCCTAATTTTACAGGTAATTGGCACCTTCTCATAGGTTGTTTGGAATTGAGAAATGAAGAACAATCTAGGGCTATAATTGAACAATAGGAATTTGGTAGTTAATTAGAGATAATGGGAACAGTTTCTAGGTCATTAGTAATCACTCATATACTTTAACCATTCATAATTGAGTTAGGGAGAGAAGAGATTCTTCTCTAATCAATTAGGGAAATAGTGGGCTTTCACCTAGAGATAGGGTTAATCCTAATTAACGAGTGAGATCCGATCAGGGATTCCACTACTTTTTCAAAGTTTTCAACGAATTAGCTAAAAGATTCCAAGGGGATTCCACCGTTTAAACACTTCTATATAAAACTTGATTTCAATTACTTTTAGATTATTTTTAAAGTATTTTAATTTCCTTAGTTTAAAAATTCTTTTCAATTATTTTATTTTGATTAAACCTTAGAGGGACTATTAAAACTTCTCCATTCCCTGAGTTCGACAACCCGAAAAATTCTCTAGTACTACATTGATTTGATCACTTGCCTGTTATATGTTAATGTTGAGTAGTCTGGTTTTAAACATCACAAGTAAGCATTTGTTTCTACTAATGATTAGTTATCTTCTTTGTCTAGTGCCATTGTAAAGGTGATTGAAGAATTCAAAAATATCTTTCCCGATGAGATGCTCGGTAGACTCCATCCTTTATGTGGCATTGAACATCAAATTGATTTGGTGCCCGATGCGGTGTTACCAAATAGACCTGCTTATAAGAGCCCTCCCAAAGAGACCAAAGAGTTGAGAAGACAAGTGGAGAAATTTCTCTCCAAAGGATATGTTAGAGAAAGTTTAACTCCTTGTGCCGTTCCCATTTTATTAGTTCTTAAGAAAGATGGTACATGATGCATGTGTGAAGATTGTAGAGCCATTAATAATATCACCATCAAATATAGGATCCTATCCCTAGGTTAGATGACTTTCTTGATGAGTCTCATGGTTCTCAAATCTTTTCAAAGATAGATTTAAAAGAGGGATACCTTAAAATTCGCATAAAAAAGGGGATGAATGGAAAACGACATTCAAAACTAATTGTGGTCTTTATGAGTGGTTGGTCTATGCCTTTTGGTTTAACTAACACACTTAGTGCATTCATGAGACTCATGCATTATGTTTGAGGGATTTCATTGGAAAATTTGTTGTAGTTTACTTTGATGACATCTTAATTTATAGCAAAACTTACGAAGATCATTTGCATCATCTTAAACAAGTTTTCTTTGTTTTGAGAAGTGAGAAATTAAATGTGAGTTTTGTTTGGAAAATGTTACTTTTCTAGGTTATATGGTGAGTTCTCAAGGTCTCTAAGTGGATGAAGACAAGGTTAAAGCAATCAAGTACTGACCTACTCCCAAAAGTGCATCCAAAGTGGGAAGCTTCTATGGTCTAGCAAGTTTTTATAGGAGATTCATCAAGGACTTTAGTACCATTACTAGTCCCTTGATGGATGTAATCAAGAAAAAGACTAGATTCAAATGGGAGGAAAAACAAGAAAAGGCTTTTAAATTGTTGAAAGAAATGTTGAGTAGTGGAACTACCAAATTTTGAGAAAATGTTTGAAATTGAGTATGATGCCTCGGGGATTGGCATCGAAGGAGTGTTGATGCAAGAAAAGGGACCTTTGGCTTATTTTAGGGAAAATTTGATCGGAGCCGCATTGAATTATGCTATTTATGACAAGGGGCTCTATGCATTGGTGAGAACATTGAAACATTGGCAATATTATTTGTGACCTAAAGAGTTTGTAGTCCATACCGACCATGAGTTATTGAAGTTTCTCAAAGGACAATAAAAGCTCAACAAGAGGCATGAAAGATGGATGAAATTCATAGAGACATTTCCATATGTCATTCGGTGCAAGAAAGGTAAAGAAAATGTTGTAGCCGATGCTTTTCAAGAAGGTACACTTTAATCTCCACTTTACAAGCTCAAATACTTTGTTTTGAAATGCTTAAAGAGTTATATGCTAGTGATAATGACTTCAAGGACATATTTGATACTTGTTTGGTTGTGCTTAATGAAAAGTACCTTATACATGATGGTTTCCTTTACCATGAAAGTAAATTGTGCATTCCTTCTTGTTCCTCTAGATTATTGCTAGTTAAGGAAGCTTGTTGTGGTGGTTTGATGGGTCATTTTGGTATTTCCGAAACTTATGAAATTTTGTATGAGCATTTGTTTTGGCCTCCCATGGAAAGAGATGTAGAGACGTTTATTGATAATTGTTTAGATTGTAAAAGAAAATCTACATCTTTGCCACATGTACTTTATAATTCTTTGAATGTGCCTAGAGAACCTTGGGTAGAAATTTCTATAGAGTTTATTCTTGGACTACCTAGATCCCCTAAAGCATGGAATCTATGTTTGTGGTGGTAGATCGGTTTTCTAAAATGGCTTGTTTCATACCGTGTAAGAAAACCGATGATGCTAGTCATGCTGCGGATCTTTTCTTTACTTGGGTGGTGCAGTTCCATGGCATTCCTAGAATTATTGTTTCAGATCGTGACACTAAGTTCCTTAGTCATTTTTGGCATGTCTTGTGGAAGAAACTTGGAACTAACTTGTTATATTCTACAGCTTGCTATCCGAAAATCGATAGAAAAATGGAGGTGGTGAATAGAGTGATTGGCCAACTTTTTAGGGCCATCCTTAAGAAGAATTTGTGCTAATGGGAAGCTTGCTTACCTTATATTGAGTTTACTTACAATAGAGCTCATCACTCTACTATTTCTTACTCTCCTTTTCAAGTTGTTTATGGTTTCAATCCTCTAACTCCATTTAACTTGGTGCCTTTACCTATAGGTTATGCTTTGAGGTTGGATGGAAAGAAGAAAGAGGAGTTTGTCAAGTTTATCTATTCTAAAATCCATGAAGCTATTGAAGCCAATAACAAGAAGCTCGTAGCTAAAAGAAATGTTAGAAGGAAACGAGTAGTCTTTGAACTCGAAGATTAGGTTTGGGTTCACCTTAGAAAAGAAGGATTTCCTTCTCAACGAAAGTCTAAGCTTGATACCCGTGGTGATGGCCCCTTTCAAGTTCTTGAATGTGTTAATGATAATACTTATAAAATTGATCTTCCAGGTGATTATAACACTAGTGCTACCTTCAATGTTTCTGATTTATCTCCATTTGATGTAGGTCAAGATTCGAGGATGAATCTTCTCAAAGGACGGGCGGATGATATGAACCAAGATGGTTAAGGAGATGAAAAGCTTCAAGGACCTATCACAAGAGCAAGAGCAAGGAGAATTAAGAAGAGGATGATAAAGTTGCTCATGGATTGATGATAGTAATTGAAGAAAATATGAAGGAAGGACTAAAGTTCAGGAATGAAAGCTTTCAAGATAATGGAAATCTTCCTAAGTTACTTATGATTCAATGCCTAAACGTGGAGCAACCAACGGAGCAAATTGGAAGAGAAAGAATTTAAGGAGAGGCAAGAATAGAGCTTACCGCGGGCAGTAGGCTCTGTACTGACCGTCCACGATAGGCTTCTATCCAAAATAGACTTAGTGTGCTGAAGACCTACCGTCAACAGTAAGGTGATGATTTTATGTAATGCAATGTTTTAGGCGAGAATTGCTATTTTAATTCATTTTACAACTTTTAATAAGTCCCTAGGACAATGTTTAGTTTAGGGTTTAGCCTAAATTCTATAACTGCCCTATTATAGCTCAATTGTAAGACTAATTGGTGATTTTCTGAAATTAAAGAGTTTATTTCTAGGTTTCTTAAGTTTTGAGGCTTTCTCCTTGAACTTCATCTAGGGTTTGATCATTCCTTAGATTTATTTTATTGAGCACTTGGATTGGGAAGATCCAAGGGTTCTCAATTTGATCATAAACTCCTTCTCTAAGATTTCTACATCCTTTTAGTTGTCTAGATTGGGTCTTCTTTACACAAGCTAGTTAGATGTTGAATTTAGCATATGCAATGTTGAATTAGAGTGTGGAGACAAGATTAGCTACATGAATTCAAGAGGTCATAGGTTTGGTATACCTATATGGTTGCTTGGGAATGAGCTATATCAAGTCCTATTGAAGGCAAAAGATCGTAGGAGATTGATATGAATATTTGAATTCCATTGAAGATCCTCAATCATATCACGTTTACAAGGGCTTGAACAGGAGACAAATAAAAGTATTCAAGGAGAAGAGGATCAAATCATGTAACGATCCAATCCACCACTACAAACAAGAAAAAGTATTAAAAACCCTAACAGTAACTATATCTAACCATCTCGATCCTTTTGCTTCGGCATGCGTCGCCAAGGTACAAATCCGTTCAATCTAACCTTAAAATTTTATAGGTCTGCTTACTTATTTTTCAACTTGCATTCTAAACCTTTTAAAAAATGTGAGTGTTTCTAACTCACTTTGCAGAAAATAACACCAAATTTTACTACTAAAGTCTTCAATGAATGTGAGAATATATCATTTACCTGTATTAGAAGCTGGCGTTATTGGTCCTACAGAGGTCTGTATGCACAAATTCCAACACATGTTGCACTCTCCAAGCTTTTCCTTTCGGAAAGGAATCGATATGACGCTTACTAATAGCGCATTCCTCACAAATTTCTGCAAGTTGATCGAATTTTGGCAGCTCCTTCACAAGATTATCCTATTGTAACTTCTACAACCCTCCAAAATGTAGATGACTAAACATGTTGTGCCACAACTAGGACAATTCTCTTTGTTTTGCAGTCATGCAAGTGAGATTCGTACTTTATAAATATAATAGTTATGTGAGTTTTTGTAATTAAACCAAGTTTGGAATCTTTAACTTGACAACCTTGATTGTAATTTCATAGCCATTTTCTTGTAACTATCCTATAGTTCACAGATTAGTTTTCAAATCAGGAATAAAAAGGACATTTGAAATAGTCTGCAACAGATCAGTTTTGGTAGTATTCCTCACCTTTCATTTTTCTTTGACTACAACTATTGAATTATCCCCAAACTTGATAGTGTCTTTAAAGTCTTCATCTAGTACTGAAAAGAACTCCATTTTGTGACATATATGATTACTACATACTATCTCTAAGTATCACATGTTTTGCACCATTTTCATTAGTAGGACACATTATTGATAATGAAACTTCGGACTTCTTACCTTCTTGCTCCTTTTCTTCGTACTCAGCAAAGTTTGATTTAACCCCTTTGCTAAGATTGGTCCTGCATTCAGATTGTAATGACCAAATTTATGGCAACTAAAGCACTGTATATGTACTTTTGACTTTCCTTTACCACTTTCACCACTCTGCTTGTCCTGACTTCTCCACTTCTTTTGTCTTTCATCTTATCTACTTCACTTTCATTTTCTGCGCTTTCCTTCCATTTGCTATAGGCTCAGATGTGAATTGTAAAGCCTGTATTTGAGCTTGTAAAAAATGTTCCTCATTCTCAAAGCATTTAATCTTTCAGTCATGAATCTATAATGAGTTCTCCAACTCATCAATTGAAATCTCATCCAAATCATATGGCTCCTGTATTGCTGTGAATTTTGTTGTTAAATATCTCAGCACCTTCTGTCACGTCAAAAAACTGCAGGATGTAACACGGCTGTGTGATGTATGGTTTCTATCCTAACAAAATCCCATTTTTAGGCAAGCGTACCTATCGATGTAATAAGGTGAGAAAAGTCCCCGGATTGTCAAACTCTCGGGATGGCCAAGCACTAGTACTTACTATATCTCTATTGTTTGATTAAAATAAAATGGTTTGAAGAGATATTTAAACTAAGAAACAATTAAAAGATAACAACTAAGAAAAAAATTAAAACATTTTTAAAACAAGTTTGGGAAAGAGTGTTTAAATGGTTGAATCCCTCTTGAACCTTAAAGTTAATTTAATTAGAAAATCGTTGTAATTAGTTATTTAAATTTGTTGGTTGGATATCAATCAAAAATCGGATAAACCCTATGTCTAGGTGAATGTCCTCCTATTCAACTTAACCGTCTGGAGAAGAATATCTTTTAACCCTAACCTGATTATGAACGAATTATAGATTATAGTGATTGATTAATGATCTAAGAAACGTAATTAGTATGTCTACTCAATTACCAATTCCTATTATTCAATTAATGCCCTAGATAAACCTTTCTTTTCAATTCCAATTCATCTTGCGAAATTACCAATCTCTGAAAACTTGGTAAACAAACACAACTATTGAATAACAAGCAAACAATAATTAAATAATCAAAACAAGAAATTCGTGTAAAAATTAACCAAGTATTCTAGGTTTCATCCCTATTTAAACATAAAAAAATGAATTAGCCGCTAAACATAATTATAAAACATAAACTCATGGACAAATTTATGAAATAGAAAGAGTTTATGGGAGCTTATGGTAAGTCTTGAAGATTCCGCAGTTCAGGTGAACGTTCGAACTCGTCTCTAGAGTCATCCAAAGAACTCCAAAAATTTGAGTCTTTGAAGTCTTCTTACAAAATATAGAATTGAATCTAAAACCCAAGCTACCTAATAATCTAGCTATTGAAGAGTTTAAATAGAAAGTTTTGCTGCTAAAATTGCCCTAATCCTTTCTTAAAAAAGTTTAGAATCAAATTACAAAATGGAAAGGAATGAGAGTCTAGATAAGAAACACAAAAAACTGCATTTAGTCCCTTCGCATGACTTTCCAGATCTGGAAAGTTGCTCTCCCCATCTAGAAAGCTACTACCCAAAAATTCCTTTATTTGTTCTGTTTTTTGGATTAGTAAGTATGTTGCATTTCTTGAGTCTCTTTTAGCCCTTTAATAGACTATTCAAGTCTTTGAGTCTCATATGATTTGAAGATAAATTCTGTATCTTTCCAAAAAATCTTGAATCATATCAACTGGAGTTGTATATCTCTAGTAGCATTATCAAAATGAGCTCAGCCTACTGGCTGGCCTGGACCGCCCGCACTATGGATGGATATGAATTTTCAAATTCTAGCCCGTAAAAAATGAGCCCAGACTGGACCAGGTAGTTTTGACAAGGGCTTTTACAGATCGGTCCGGTCCGGTTTGCAGGCTGGCCCGTTGTGAGAACATTATTTACATTAATCATTTTAGGACCTAATTTAAGTTATTTATTTTCTTAGGGACTTAAATGAAAGTAATTTTTTTCTTAACCCTATACCTATTGTCTCTTGTTTGAAGTCTCTCATTCTTCAATCTTCGTCTTCGACTTCATTCTTCCTCCTTAATACTCACACAGCAGCCAACAACTACCTGCAGCCAGTCGACGACCCTCACCTCACGCCGTTGCACCCACCACCAGCCACTCTCCACGAACAATCCGGCCCTCACCTCATGCAGCGCACCCACTTACTGGCCCTGCTCTCCCACGAACAATCGACACCTCCGCTCAGCACCACTGGTCCACTGCGTGGCTCTTGATATTGAGTTGGAGTTTGCTACCAATTTTTGTTCATTTGGATTCCTCTATCAAGCTGTAATTTCTCTTCTATTCTTTAATTTTCTTTTGCTTTGTTCCAATTTAATTGTTGTTATCCGTATAATTTTGTTGTGCATTATCCAGATTTATGTGAACAGTATCTTAAGATATATGTTGATTTTATTGGTAATAATCCTAATACTATAATTTGGGGCATTCTAATACTGTAATATATACCTAATACTGTAATTTGGTGCATTCTGCTGGTGTATTCTGCTTAGTTGGATTTTTCAAATTACAGTATAATCCAGAAAGGTTTAGGATTAATTCCAAATCTAATAGTTGCTAATTTGGTGCATTTTTTGCTTACTTCTAATATTTGGATTTCAGACTAATATTTAGGTTTGTTTTTTTAGTGTATTTAGGTGTTTCAATATAAATATACTATAATTAGGGGACTAAATTTGAAGAATATCTTTGTTTTTGATTTTTTTTGGCCAAGCCCACGGGCTGGCCCTTTTACCCACGGGGTTGGTTGTGGATAGATATGGATTTATACAATTTTGGCCCGTAAAAAATGAGCCTGGGCTGGACCGTTTAGGTGCAGGCTTGATGCAAGCCGATTTAGTCCGGTCCGGTTTAGCCCATTTGACAGTGCTAATCTCTAGTTATGATCGTTTTATTGAAAGGTGTCAAACTGGAACATCATGTGAGAAAGAAAATCTTTTCACTATATTTTGGATGAACAAATGAACTCCAATTGAGACAAACGTTAGCTTTATGGAAACCTAATGAAGTCTCTACAATCTCTAAGAAGGATATGTCTTCAATTAAGGTCATTAAAGTGGTCATAAATAAGAAAATAAAGGATATCAAAAGATAAAAGACTAATAAAATCTTCTTTTCAACTCATACTTTTTCTTTTCTTTCTTTCTTTTCATTCTCTTTTTGCTATTTTTTTCATCTTCTTCATTTTTTCTCTTTTTTCAACAAATGATTGATAGAATACAAGCTTTATAAACATTTAAGCCCAAAAACTGATAAACGACAACAATTAAAAGGGTAAAAATGGACTTATCACCGTGCCAAAGGCACAAGGACTCTTAAATTTTATAACACAAAAGGAAAAAAATATTCTATTAAAAACCCAAATCTTAGGATATAACATCTCTAACAAATTCATAACTTATTACATCGCTTACCCATAGTGAAAGATACTAAAACATAAAGCAAAAGGAAAACTCTATAAACTATAATCTATCTAAGCTTCTTCACTAGAAGGGAACTTCCTCCACTTATCTCTTTCATCATCCTGAAAAACTTAAAGGGAAAGTTTTTTATAAACAAAAATGTAGCCAGATGTGTAGAAGTTATATTAAAGGATCTTGAGTGGAATTTTTGTTTAGTTTGGAAGGTTTCTATAGATGGAGATTCAAATTAAAAGTCATGAAATTTTTTTCCCTAATTTAGTTGGTAAAAATTCTCTTATTATTGTTCATGAAAATTTTATTGTTCAATTCCTTAACCTTATTACAAAACAATATAATTTGATCCATCATAATTGCAAGTAATGTAACAAGTAACATAAACTAGAAAGCCCGACGCCTTAAAAGCATATGCATATAAATATATATAACTAAAAAATATGAAAAAAAAACAAAGAATAGTACCATATTATTGGAGGGGAAGATAATAAAACAAAATATAAATTAAATCATAAGAAAAAACCAAATTCCTTAAAAAAAACACAAATAAATTACTGAAAATTATTAACAATTAATCAAGAATCAATGTTCCTCTCAAAACAGACCTTGTGGCTCTCAAGCATATTCTTGATGCAAAAGTAACCTTATAATAATTCTAAAACTAACAAAATCAAATACTTATTGAGAAGGTGTATTAAGACAATTTTGGCTGCTAAACATATATTAATGATATAAATATACCTAAAATCAATAAGGGAAGACTCATGGATGGTCTAGAAAAGCACCAGCAAGCCTCTTTCCAAGTATGACTTGAGAAGCGCTAGAGAGATGCAAAGGGTCCCTTTTCAATGCAAGTCCTTTTGCATCACGTTAGGAGGTTAGGTAGTTAGAATTGAGATAAGGATTGAATTGTGATATACTGTTGTAACTATAAATATTATAGGTAGTAGTTTCTCTTTTGTAACCTCCTTCCTAATTCATAGGAGATCATCATCATCTGTACAAACACTGAATTCAATAATATACAGAATAGAAAATTCCTGCAAAGTTTTTCTATTGAAAACTTTATGGTATCAGAGCGAACCATAGACAAGAGAGAATTTTCCAGAAAAGAAAAAAAGAAAAGGATTTTTCTTGCTTCCCATTAAAGAGAAGAAAATATGAGTAGACAGAGAGTGATTAATACATCAACATCTGATAATGATGATTATATTAATGAGCACATTCGGAAGGATGCATGCTATCTCACATCTTTAGACAGTCCACACTTGATCCTCACGCAGGTACAACTAAGGAAAGATAACTATGAGGAATGGGTTAAAGCAATGAGATTGGCATTACGAGCTAAGAAAAAGCTTGGGTTTGTGGAAGGACAAATTCCAAAACTACAATCTGGAACTACAGAAGAAGAAGATTGGTGGACCATCAATACTATTGTAGGATCATGGATATCGAATACTATTGAACCCAACCTAAGAACTACCGTGTCATACACAGAAAGGTGTGACAAATTGTGGGCAGATTTGAAGGAATGAGTCATGTCAGGAAATGCATCCAGAAAACATGAACTGAAGACTGCTTAGTCAACTATAAGTAGTTAGGTATGTCTGTCTCCACCTATTTTGTGAAATTGAAGAAAATTTGGGATGACCTAAGCAACTATCAACAGTTACCCAACTGCACGTGTGAAATGATAAATAAGATCATTAAACAAAGAGAAGAAGACGAAGTTCATCAGTTCCTTATCGATCTAGATGACTCAATCTACGGAACCGTACGTTCAAATATTTTACTGATGGATCCCATTCCGAACATTAAGAAAATATATGCAATGATTATGAAAGAAGAAGCACACAGAAAATTAGTTCGAAATGTAGACACAGGAAGTGAAGCAATGGTGTTTTCAATCCCAAAATAAGTACAATATACATACTGTTTCAAACCAGGGCATGAATCTAAAAATTATTACCTGTTGGTCGGATTCCCAGATCGGACACCAGAGCATCAGTAGGTCGACCGGAGCTCCAACGACATACTTACCGGAGGATGCAGAGGATGAGGAAGAAGCAACAGCAATCGGAGCAGAGGTCACGACGATAGAGGCTGGGCTAGTTGGATTGGACAACCACCACATACGAACTGGCGGCCATCGCAGTGGCAAAGCAGCTGCCACTGTCTTCCTCTGCGAGACCCACCTGGATAGAACACCCATCCTCAGCAAGAACACAATAACTGCGAGCTGGTCAGATTCGGCGCTTCTTTCCTCTTCAGAGACCACTGCGACCGACCACGAATGGTTGTCTTCTTCGGCTAAGCACGGTTGGGTGACAGCAGCTTTGACCGAATCCCTTGACAGATCCAGACATGGCAGCTCTGTCCAGAAACCGGGAGTGATACCAATGGTAGAGACTCAGCAACGGGGTTCTACTTAGTTGCGGCGGCAGGCTCCGTTGTCGAAATTCCGGTCCTCTCGCCAGAACGTGGAACAGATTTTTGACTTTGTTGGACAGCCAAAAATCATCTTCTCCTGATGATTCTCTGATAAGATAGAATGTAAATGTATCCTAGACAGTGGGTGCTCACATCATATGACAGGCATGACATATTTTTTGTCCAACATTAAACCTTCACATTCATTCACTCTCATACTCCCAAATGGTTCTAAAACCACTAAAGTAGAAATGGGTTCAGTGTGTCTTGACTCTATACTTAAAATTGATAATGTTCTTCATATTCCACAACTTCAATGCAACCTGCTATCTCTTTCTTAACTTTCCAAAACAAATAACTGTATTATCATAATTAATGACGGTGTGTTAATGTTACAGACCATACCACGGGGATGCCGATTGGAGCGGGTGAAGAGAGAGATGGGATATACTACTTCAGTCCTATATCGGTAACTTCAAGTTTCGCCCATACTGTTTGTCGGTCAGATATTAGTGATCTATGGCATAAGAGAATGGTGCATTCGTCTAAATCCATTATTAAAAAATTTTTGGGTCCACATTTTAAATCCGAGTCTTTGGAAAAATGTTCAATTTGTTTACGCTAAGCAAACCCGTGATACTTTCCCGTTAGTTTGAATAATGCTACAACACCTTTTGATTTGATACAAACTCCATCCTCCTGTGGTGCAAATTACTTTTTAACTATTGTGGATGATTATTCGAGATTCATTTGGATATTTTTACTTACAGAAAAAAATGAGGTAGCACCAAAAATGAAACATTTTTTTACCATGATTTTAACTCAATTCCACAAAAGAGTGAAAATAATTCGGACTGATAAAAGGATAGAATTTACATATTTGAACCCATATTTTATGGAACACGGTATGTTACATCAGACTTCCATGATACACACACTGCAACAAAACAATCGTATAGAGCGTAAACATCGCCATATTTTAAATGTGGCCCGTGCCTTACTTTTCCAGGCTAATCTTCTAGTTAAGTTGTGGGGGAAGAGTGTGCTAATTGTAGGATATTTAATCAATAGAACCCCTCTATCGGTATTAGATTGGAAAACACCTTTTGAACTCCTGTTTAATAAAGTTCTTTCTTATTCACATTTAAAGAGTTTCAGGTGTCTGGCATATGTACATGACCACAGTCTACCTAAAGACAAGTCTAGACATTAGGGCCAGAAGTGCATATTCTTAGGCTACCCATATGGAAAGAAAGGATGGAAATTTTTTGATTTACAGGCACATGAGTTTCTCACCTCACGAGATGTGGTATTTCTTGAACATAAATTCCCGTTTCTTTCCAAGACCCGGGATAACAAATTCCCAAATATTAAATTTAATTGTGACTTTGGAGAAGTGTTGAAATTAATTCAGGAGGCAGGGGGAGCCTAGACACAGCCAGCCCACAACTTTAGACAGCCAGTCTCTCAGCTTACTACATCCTCCAGCCCAATAGACAGCGGCCCAGCCTCTCAACCCACTACATCCTCCAGCCCAATAGATAGCGGCCCAGTAGATAGCAGCCCAACTGCATCCTTTCTCTTTTTCAGGCCATCTGCTCAACCCTCCAGGCCCATTGCTCGCGGCCCAGCCACCTTTCTCCTCTCCAGCCCAAACTTTCCACTCCAGGCCATCTCCCCAGACCACCTGGCTCGACCAGTTCAGCTGCACCACCTGGCCTAGCCTCAAGATTTAGCCTCTGTTCCTGGTGCGATCCAGCCGCAAGAAGTTCCTCCTGCTCCTGAGCTCCCTACTGTGATGGAGCCCGCAAACCGCAATGTTGAATTGAATCTCTGCCGCTGCACCATATCACACAGGGCTCTTGCAAAATTAAGTGCCACTTGGTCTTCGTCTAATATATCTCTCTCTTCCTCTTCACCTTCTTCTTTGGGCCTTCCAGGTACGTTTTAGTATCCGTTAACTCACTTATCTTCATATTGAAGCTTCATAGCAGTCGTTAATGCAGTCACTGAATCCATTAGGTATTCTGATGCCACCCATATCCCCGAATGGCGACTAGCAATGCAACAGGAGGTAGATACTCTTGTGAAAAACAATACATACACATTAACTTCACTACCACCCGGCAAGCGAGCTCTTGGCTGCAAGTGGGTTTACAAAATTAAGTACAAATCGGATGGTTCTATTGAACAGTACAAAGCCCACTTAGTCGTACTTGGGAACACTCAAGCAAAGGCATGGATTTTACTGAGACATTCACTCCTGTGGCAAAGATGGTAACCGTACGCACTCTGCTCTCTATAGGCACAGCCTGAAAGTGGGAGGTTCATCAAATGGATGTTCACAATGCCTTTTTGCATGGAGATCTGACTGAAGAGGTCTATATGAAACTTACCCCGGTTTTTCACACGTCCAATCCGCTCAAAGAGTGCCGTCTTAATAAATCTCTCTATGGTCTCCGTCAGGCACCCCGGTGCTAGTTCTCAAAACTAACATCCTCTCTACGACGATGCAGGTTCGTACAATCTTATGCGGGCTATTCCCTATTTGCATTCAAGAAACATACAACTTTTCTCTGCATTATAATCTATGTTGATGATCTGCTGATTTCCGAGAATGACTCATCCTGCATTGTTCGGTTCAAGTCTTATTTGGGTTCTTGTTTTTACATGAAAGACTTGGGCAATCTTAAATATTTCTTGGGCATTGAAGTAGCTCGGAGCCCCGAAGGATTTTATCTTAGCCAACGCAAGTATGCCGTGGAAATTATTTATGAAGCTGGGCTTCTTAGGGCCAAACCAGTCTCTACCTTGAAAAAACTGAACCATCAACTGGCTAAAGCGTCCGGCGACTTCTTTTTGCAGCCCGATCGATATCGTTGTCTCATTGGAAAATTTATTTATTTATCTATTACTCGTCCAGAGCTTGCTTACACTGTCCATGTTTTAGCTCAATTTATGCAACATTTGCGCCAAGAACACTGGCCGCTGTCCTCCGAGTGTTTCGGGTTCTTAAGGGTACACCATGTCAAGACATCTTGCTTCGAGCCACTACTCCAATTCGCTTAATTGCCTACTGTGATTCCGATTGGGCGAGTTGCCCACTCACTCGTCGTTCACTCATAAACTATTTCATTTCTTTGGGATCATCACCGATTTCTTGGAAGACTAAGAAACAACATACGGTGTCCCGGTATTCCGCCGAAGCTGAATGTTATTCCATGGCCATGACACTGTGTGAATTAAAATGGCTCCGTCAACTTCTCAAAGATTTCCAAATTTTAGTGCAAGATTCTATCCCTCTTCACTGCGACAGTGAGGCTGCTCTTTATATTGCTGCTAATCCTCCCTTCTATGAACGGACCAAGCATATAGAAATTGATTGTCACTTCGTTAAGGATGCATTCCAAGTAGGTTTGATTACTCTGACTTATATTCCCAATTCTTCTCAGCCTGCCGACATTGTCACCAAGGCTTCACATCTACCACAGTTTCGAAAACTACTTGACAAGTTGGGCATTTGTAACCTTCATGCTACAACTTGAGGGGGAGTGTTAGAAGGTTACGAAGTTAGAATTGAGATAATGTTTGAATTGTGATATACTGTTGTAACTAGAAATATTATAGGCAGTAGTTTCTCTTTTGTAACCTCCTTCCTGATTCATAGGAGATTATCATCATCTGTACAAATACTGAGTTCAATAATATACATCACAGAAAATTCCTGGCTGAAAACTTTGCATCCATAACTCTTATGTTCGGTAGATTAAGATTGAAGTGTGCTTGCCTCACTATCTCAAAACTAGGTCCTACCCCTAAATGCCAAAGCCACCTGTATAAAAAGAGATTAAAAAAAATCCAATCCGAGCTTTTCCTATACTTTCTTGGGATTTTAATTTCTAGATTTTCATCTCATGTCATTGAGAATTTTGGCACGAAAAGTATAATAATCTTATAAAATATAAATTTTATAGAAAATTGTTAAATAATATGAATTATAAATTAAAAACTTAATATACTTGATGTGTCTTGGTCGCATAGATTCAAATATACCTTTTTATAAAAAAATGTTAAAATGGTGAATATAAAGAAATATATAATTAAAAAAACTTAAATAATGAATTAATACAAATTTCATACATTCCACTCCATATATGAAGTTGGATAAATTTTCATGTGATTCAGTAAACAGAATAGAAATCCCACCTTTGCTAGATCATCTAGCAAATTCGGTGAAGAATGAACTAATAGTGGGATTTTTTGATATCTGGGAAATTCAAAATGCTCGGGGATGGAAATGAGGGAATGTCTACGAAACCTGGATTTAATCAGATCCAATTTGAAGGATTTTGTGGGTTCATTGATTAGGGTTTGACGGAAGAACTTTAAGGGATTATTAAATATTTTGAGGGTAGGTCCACTATGCCCCCAATCCTTGGTTCTATTCTTATCTCATGGCATAGACTAAATGAAAACTTTTGGAAACAAAAATTTGTATAAGAAAAAAATTTAAAATATTAAAAAGACAAATTTTAAAGGGAAGATAAAAAATTTAAAACAATAAAATCATTGTCAAGAATTCAAGGAAAATATACAAAAAATTGAAAATTATAAGTTTTTGTGAAGAATTTTAAAATAATGTTGAGCGTGTGCATGCCACAAGACATCCAAAGCCCCTATTCTATCCCTATCCCATCCATGCATTCCCTAATTATGAATTATTCAATCAAATAATTTGATTTTAAGAATATACAATTAGATACTTAATACGATGACCAAAAGGTTAGGCAAATGCAAATCAACACGAATATCATTGATAAATCTTCGTAACCCTCATCTATAAGCTTGAATATTAGCTACAGTGTCAGTGTCAGGGCACGAGTAGTACTGCCTAAGCCCTAGACAACTGGTTATAAAGCGATTGTCCTTTTCGCCATTGCAAGATTCTGGTGGCTTAAATAGCACAAAGCACTGAACCTATAATTCTAATATTAGGGTTTCTTTGTAACAAATTATGAGCGAATAGGATTCTAGGGCCAACTCCGTCAATTGCCCTTGTATCAATGCCATCATAGAGAGGTTATTTGGCCTCCTCCCATTGTAAGGAGGCATTGAGTTTTAGATTTTGGGATTTGGTCGGCGTTTTTACAGCATGACGTGGTCCCACTGTTGATTCTTAACTCCACCTTGGCCAATCATGTTATTTTGTCCAGCTAACAAAAATATGTTCCTGCTTATTTCATATATGAAGTTAGAAACATAAGGCCAGACAGTTTTGTGTAACGCTTATTTTATAGTATTATTATTACTAAAAATTTAAACCCTAAACATTATGTCAATAAATTGTACGATTTGAGTGAAATATATGCCAAAATCCATGCAAAAACCCATCCCAAATACACAAAAAAAGAAAGAAAAAGAAAATAAACCTTTTTGTTGGATCCATCTTCCTCTCTTTTGTGTAGAATTTCAAAGCAATTAGTTGAAGAACTAGTGCATAAGCCATTTGTTAATGCTCCATTTCTACTATTGTTTATGTGCAAGAGAAGTTAATTTTCCAAATTGAAGTTCAAAGGCTTTGATTTGTAATTAAAAGAAGTTTTTCCAGTTTCCAAATTATAGTTAGAAGGTGTAAGATATTTATACTGCAAATTTCACTTTTAATGGAAATTATTCAACTTTCTAAATTCAGGACCAATTCACAATATATAATCTCGTGTAGACATCATTAGTCTACAAATTTCCTTAATAATTACATAAAAAATCTTAGAATATCATATCATAATATTAATTATGGACATAATCTTGAAAAAGGAACATTTGTGTTGATAATGCAATGGGTTGAAGTGATGTTTCTTCTTTATTAACAATAGTTATATAAAACATTCGCTAAAGATTCTTACTCATTTTTATTCATCTTTTCTTTTAATTTTTCGCTCTATAAGTATTGGCCACATAAGTTTTTTTTTTAAATTTTTTATTTAACTAGAAAAAGATGGAAGATACTGAAAATTATTTTAACTTTCTAACTCAGGACTAGGGAAGGCAAAATCCCCACTAAGAACAAGGATTCCTCCCGTCCCATCTCGAATGGGACGGGCATTCTCCTGCTTTAATTGGGGGTGGGACGAGGATGGGACAGAAAAAGCAGGGATGGAACAGGATGGGATGGGGATGGGATTTCATTTTGTCACGTCTCATCCCGTCCTATCCCATATCTATTTGTCGCATCCTATCCCCGTTCTAGTCTCATTCCAAACCCATCACTATAAATATTTAATTCCTTTAAAATATTATTACTTTACCTATTTCATAACAAAAATATTTTTTCAAAGCTTTTCTAAGTAACAATATAATTATAGAGGCTTAAATGAGATTAAAATTTCATATACTCTGGTGGGATTAAATGGGGATTCACATTCTTCTCTTCTTTCGACTCTCATTCATGTTGCCGCACCACTCCACCAACCACAATATCGGTATCGTCGACAACCACCACCAACGTCACCAAGCTGTCGTTGATTGCATTTGGTAGCTTTTTAGATCTTCCCATTAAGAAAATAGAGGAGATTGCTAATGGATTGCCAAAAGTCCACAAACCATTCTTGTGGGTAATGAGAGCATCAAAGAATGGTGAGAAATTAAACTGCAAAGATGAATTTGAAAAATAGGGACTAATGAATGGAACTCTTCTTTGGAAAGTTTGTTCTTGGGGTTCCAATTGTGATGATTCTATTGTGGACTGATCAAACCACAAATAAAGCTTATCTTAATTTCAAAACCTCCCTTGCTTTGCTTCTACTATGTTTCTATGATTTTCTCTCTCAATTTTATTTCGACTTTCTTGGCGTTTTTGCTTCTTTGATTTGGAGCTAGAAAGAAGTTGAAGTAGAATGATAACATGAGTCCCAATTGATCTTTTGGTAGAAATTTGACTAGTGCCAGGTAGAATTTTATAATTAGTTGGTGTTGATGGAATTTGTATCTTTTTTAAGGGAATTTGCATACGTAGTTTAGAAAAAATTAATGGGAAAGTTTAGGAAAAAATTTAAATAAATAAATAAATGTAAAACTCGTGAGCTGGCCCGTTTATCTGTAGGTTAGTTACGGGCGGATATGGTTCATATAAATTTCGGCTCGTAAATAATGAGCACGGACCTGATCGGACTGTTTGGGTGCGAGATAGGTGCGGTCTAGTCTTATCCCGTCCAAGATATGCATGTGGTGCAAGAGGGTGCTGTGAGGGATTATGATATTGTAGGAAAAGCAAAGGAATGTTTTTATTTTATTTAAAGTACATATCTACCATATCCAAGAGGTGTTTTTGGGGGTATTATGGTAGGGCTCAGAGTTAATAGAGAAAGCTTTTTGGAAGAGTTTGTAAGCTGAAAAGGGAGTTGTGATGGCCATTGGGGGTTTGTTTCTAGAAGAAAGAGTCACGAGGAAAGAATTGGTATTTAAGTCAAGAAAGGGGATATTTTTGTAATGGAGAGGGGAAAGGAGAAAGAGAGGAGGTTTTAAGTTCCAAGTGATATTGGAGAAGATATCGACAACAAGGAGGTAGGATTGTTGTTTGTGAAGGGGACCTTGAATGAGAGATTGGATAGTGCCAATGTCAAGCCATTGGTAAACCAAAAACGGACCATTTGATCAGAGGCAATGATTTACTAGAGTCCTGGGGAGCATATATTCCATCCACGGATAAGACTATGCCAAAAGATGGATGCGCCAACTTTGGGAGGGTAGACTTTTGAGGGTAAAAGTAGGGGTGCCAGCTATCCGAGCCAAGCCAAGCTTTGACTTGATGGAGTCGAGCTTTATTAAATTTTTTCGAAATCGAGCTCGAGCCGAGCATCATCGGGCCTTTTTTTAAATGCTTTGTCTCGAGTTTGAGTCGAACACGGACTTTTAATTTATAGTGTCTAGTTAATTGTGACACGTTTTTGTAGGAAAAAACATGTGAATAGATTATTTTTTATGCAATACTTGGTATCATAAAGAAAATAAAAGTATATATATTGAAAAATAAGAATAAAAATAAATAAGTAAATTTAATTATAAATTTTTATTTGATTATGAGTTTATAAAAAAGTAATTAATATAAATTTACTAATTGAATTTATAACTTTTTGTTTATGTTTATGGTAGTATATGACTTAAATTTAAATAGACACTTTAATAAAGTTCATAATAATTGATTTTTTGTTATTCAATTAAAAATTTAATATTATAAATAATATATAAAAACACAATATTATATATATTTATTTGTCAGTCGAGTTTTGAAAAAGCTTGAGCTTGACTCATCACATTTTTCGCGAACTTTTCATGAACAACTTGGTTCATTTGCAGCCTTAGCTAAAATAGGTTGTTTATGCATATACTTGTGCTTTAAGGTTTAGATCCAAGAGGTGTTAGAGCTGGGTTTGGCGAGGAAACTCCAAGCAAAACTAGATAGGAGCAAGTCGTTTCAAAGGGGGCAGATCTAATGTTCAGCCCACATTGGTCATAGGTGGAGATGGCTCGTTGCTAGTTTATGAAGTTTCTGACGATTTTATCAATGGAGTATAGGATGGTCTCAGGAAGGAGGGTGCATTGCATGAAATGGATGAGTAGATAGGAGAAGGTGAACTTGAAAAGAGTTTTCCTACCAGTGAGGTTCAGGAAATTTGTTTTCCACTCAACAAGTTTTGGTTGGATTTTAGAGAAAAGAGGTTGGAAATTAGAGATGTCTCTTGGCTTGTGGAAGACTGGGAACCCCAGGTATTTCCTTAAATCCAAGAATATGGGGATGTTTAGAAGATTGGAGATAATACTAGCTTGAGAAGAGGTTATGTTGTTCAATAACATTACTCTTGATTTGTGGGGGCCGATTTGGAGGCTAGAGATAGAAGAGAAGTTATCTAGTGTATTTTTTTAAATGTTGGCCATTAGAGGGATTGAGTTTGGTTATGAGTTGAAGATTGTCAATAAAGAAGACGTGGGATATGTTAAGTTTGCTATGGTGGAACCTGAAAGGTTGAAAGAGATTAGAGACGATATTTTTTCAAGTAGAAAAGAGAGGTAGTCCATGCAAGGGATGAAGATAGGGGGACAAGGGGTGGCATTGTCTCTCTTGATGAGAGTAGGCGTGAGGAGGTGCCATTGAAGAGGACAACAGATGAGGATGTGGTAGCATAAGACATGATGAGTTGCACTAAAGAACTAGGAATACCAATATTGTCAAGCATGGACTTAATAAAGGACCCTTCCAAGGTTTCAAAGGTCTTTTCTAGGTCTAGTTTTAGGATCATATAGGTTGTTTTACACTTGGCCTTTTTCTTAAAAGAATGCAGAATCTCCTAGGCTATGACTACATTATCAGTAAACCTCTTATAAGGTAGATAGCTGCTCTGAAAAGGGGTTGATATTTTTGAAGAGAGGCCTGAGCCTTCCAACAATAGTCTTTGTAAGGGCTTTGTAGGAGGTGTTGCAAAGACTAATAGATCTATAGATTTTGATGGTTTTGGGGAAAATATTTTTGCAATAAAAGCTATATGGGATGTGTTAATGTTAATATAACCAGATTGGAATTCCTTGGAGATGAGGGTAGTGATAGATAAGTGTGTTTGGCCCCAGAATTTTTTAGAAAAGAAAGGGGGTATGCCATCTGGTCAGGGGGCTTTGAGGTTTTGGAAGCTAAAGAAGGCATTTTTAACTTCAGCAGGGGTGACAAATTCTTCAAGGGAGGATCTGCCGAATTGTGAATCTACAAGGATGAGGGAGTAGGTCTTGGATTAGGGGGTGGACTAGAGGCTGGAAGAGAAGAGGGTTGAAAAATATTCATAAGTCATGTCTCTTAGCTTAGATTAGTCTTATATCCAGTTTACAACTTGTTCTTCAAGGCAATAATTTTTTTCTTTTCCAGTGTAGTTGGTAGTAAGATGAAAGAAACGAGAGTGAGAGGGTAAATTTAGATTACTTTTTGGTCCAAAAATTATTACTATTGAGAGGAAAAAAATTTGAAATTTAAAATTTTAGATTGGAGGGAAAGCCATTCACCCTCTCTACAAAATTTAAAATCTTTAATATTCTTCAAAAATTTTTCCAAATGAAATTACTTCTTGAGTTGAAATTTTTTGGATTGAGAGGAAGTCCAAATACACTCAGAATCTCCTTCTTTTAACAAGTGATCTTTGGATCTTTGTTTCTAAAAATTTTCATCATGTTTTAGGAGGATTAGATATTGGGTTTTAGGGGAAGTTTCGGAGTGTGAGAGAAACTTACTGGAGCTGTAGCTAGGAGACTTATAGATGTCTTAGAAGCGGCTGTAAGAATTTTCTTTTTCCAGTGGAATATGTTGCCAAAGGTGTTTTTGTTCCAGGAGTAGGTGTTAGTTTGAAAAGTTGTGAGGGAGAAGTGGTAGGGGTAGAGGGTACCCAAGAATTTCGGAGAATGTTTTGAAAGTCAAGGTGATTTGTCCACATGGTTTCGAATTTATAAGGGGACTGATACCAAATACACTGACGGGTGTTGAGGATGATAGGGAAATGGTCAGCATGTATTTTGGGAAGATGTTTGACGATTGTATCAAGGAAGACAAATAACCAATGAGGGTTACTAAAAATATATCTTGTCTTTCTAAGATAAGTTGGGTAGTCCTATGGTTAGACCAGGAGATCCTCCCCCCAACACAACCAGTATCAATGATAGAACTAATCCACACAATCCCGAAAAGTAGAAATTCAGAGTTGTGTAAGATTTCGTTGAAAATCACCAAGGACCGGCCAGGGGAGAGATTTATTTGA
The DNA here is from genome assembly GCA_028651295.1 of Catharanthus roseus. Classification (NCBI taxonomy): domain Eukaryota; kingdom Viridiplantae; phylum Streptophyta; class Magnoliopsida; order Gentianales; family Apocynaceae; genus Catharanthus; species Catharanthus roseus. The sequence goes on along the minus strand of JAPQWS010000153.1, from coordinate 22,207,096 downwards.
AAAGTGATCGTCTATGGTTTTTAAATTTTCCCAAAGCACACTCATATTTCTTCGGTTAGTACTGGAGTAAATAGTAGAAAATAAAAGCGGGGGTGCAACGTGATTTACCTTAGCAGTGAAGTGAATTTCTTGGCGTGAGATGATGTCAATCAAAAACTGGCCTTGAATCCATATAAGTATCATGTCGCCCAAGATACCCTCTGCATCAACCTTAACGGAGTTTGAGAAGTCAAAGATGGCATCCAAGGACTCCGCCCTATCTCTAACGATTTTTGTTTCAGCTAGAACAACCAGGGATAGTTTATGTGTGGCGATGACGTCTTTAAGGGTGATTCTAAACTCATTGTTTCTACATCCACAATTTCTAAAGGAGTATCATCATGGGATTAAGCAAGGGGTGGTTGTATAGAACTGTAGGAGGGGGCCAACCAACCCTTGCGTTTCTGGAGTTTGTGGAAGTATTTTTTATGGTCATAGGGTGTGTCCAAATATGAGGAAAGCATAGTATTCGGGTTGGCTGGAGATAATGTTCATTAGCTGTATGTAGAGATCTAGGAGGGTTACAATGGGGTGACAGAATACTAGAAACATCTTGTTCGCTTCCTGGAGGTAGTTTAGCTCTAAGAGAAATTCCCTTATGCTTTTGAATTTGATTAGGAGGTCAAAAGGAGGAATGGTGTTATCTTCAGGGATAATTTTTGGAAGAGTGGAGATATTTTTCTTTGGTGGAATGATAGATGGAATCATGGGGATATTTTAAAGAGGGTTTGGTGGTGGTGGAGGAGGGCAAGGGGGACGATGAGAATATTGATGGGTGCTATGTCAACAGTGGGGAGGTTTCAGTTGGAATTGAAGCTTTAGGAGGAGGGGGAGGGGAAAAATTGGGGATGAAGTGGATGGGCCACGAATAGTGGGTGGATAGGTGAAGACCCCAGATAAAGCTGATAAAGTTGATCCACAAGGGGGTTAAGTGGCCTGGAGCAAGAGAGGGAAAAGATTTGGTTATTATGGAGTAACTGGGCTTGAGGCCCATTAGGTCTATATGGTGAGGAGTGGGTTGTGAGAATCATGGGAGGCTCACTACTTAGTATGGATCTGTTAGAGGGGGAGAAAGGGGGTGCCTAATTGAATGGCTTGATCATGAGGCTTGGGTATTGAGAAAGGGCTCCAAAAGACGCCACAGGTTTTGTTTGGAGGTGGGTAGATAAAACCATGAGTTTTGAGTTGTATTTTACATGTTGATTCTTAATCTGTTTGCTACGAGGATGGCAATGAATCGAGGTTCTGTGATCTTGATGTGGAGAATTGGATTGTTCCAGGTGAACTAAAGTTGTAGGCTATGGTTTTGGAGTCCCAATTCTAGCCAAGAGTTTTGGAGAAAAGGGGGGAAGGACTTTGTTAGTAGTATATGAGGAAATGTTGTGGTGGCTCTTCTTGTTTGAAAAGTGTAGGAAAATGTTGTCTTTGCCCTGTTGGAGCCAGATGAAACTGGCGACCCAGTGGTGATGTTGTTTGTTTGAGTTGTCATTTTGGTGAAGAGGAAGCCTTTGGCATTTTTTCGATTAAGGGTGGAGGAAGAGAGGTAAGGAACAGATTTTGATGATCACTGGAATTTATAGGGGGAGGGGAAAGGGGAGGGGATTCTTGGTTGCATGGCTGTTAGGATCATTCATTGTGTTCATCATGATTTCAATGGCTTCTATGATGTCAGGGGGTGCTAGAAAACTTGGAGAGGAAGAAGGTGATGTTTGAACAATGGTGCTTTCATCGTGGTAGTGATGGTTATAGGGTTGGGTTAGTGGTTGAGGTACGGTCTGTCTTGGGGAGTGCTGTGAGATTGAATGGTGGCCATGGTAGTAGTGGGTTGGTGTTTTAATAAGGCTTCGAAGGTATTAGGAGGGGAATGATTGCCACGTCTCTACCTTTTGGAGATACTGCATTTAGTGTGAGAAGTCTTGGGTGTCTTGCCACATGCCAGATCCTTTGCCAAGTAGCCATTTTTTTAATTTTGTAGGCGGTTTGGTTTTCTTCGCCACAAAGATGTATGGGCCAAATGTCGATGCTATAAAGAGAGTGGGCGTTAGGGGACCTGACTGCGATGGAGGGGGATGCAGAGGTGGGAGCTTGTGAAATAGGTTGGGTACATTGCTAGTCCTTGAGTCATATTCTCTCGCATCTAAAATAGAGCTTTGGAATACCTTCATAAACAACAGATCGAGCGTGTGCGAAATCGATCATAGTGACCAAAGGCATGTCTAGGAGCATAAAGTAAGAAAGGAAATTGTAGATAGCAAAATACTGAGAATATAAAGACTATTTGGATAAGAGTAATATTGCAATTTCCTAGATGTTAGCTCCGATCCCAGATTACTTCTGATCCACCTATCTACATCCGGATATGGTACATGCCTGAGGTCGATTTGTCGACGTTCAGGTATGGTATCATGTTTCGGGTGATAGATGTGGCATTCTTCATAAACAAGCGTGCGGCCTCATCCGCTGCTTGGACTTGCATACAAAGATGTGTATATTGTCCTCTGGAGGCTGAGGTTTTGCAAGTGTCCATTTGTAGAAGGGCCCAAGAGATTGCCGATGATTGTGAGGATTTTTTAGTTATAGAACTCATTAGAAAGTTCAAGAAATCTTGCCCAGATAACAGTTGCTGTTGCTTTGGAGTCACAGAACTTTGGTTCCCATTTACTTCTAATAGTTAGAAATTGTTGTCCAATGAAGCAAGATCTTCCTATGATAGTGTTATTGTAGTTTTCTTTTTGTTGAAATTTGGTGAGGAAATAATCCTTGCTTAGGTCGACCATCTAGAGGCATTCAAAAGATTTCCAAATATCATTTAGTTTGTTTAGCAAAAATTTGTAGCCTGTGGTTTTCCCAAACTTTCACAATTAGCGATTGGGACCATGGTTGGCAAATTATAGCTTTATCTTATTTGGTGATAGGTATTAAGTGTGGAAATTTCATGGAATTTATGGTGTCATCCATTGTGTTACTGAGGTAGAAATCTGCGATGCGCCTATCACGAATTTCCCATGAGATAAGGGATTTGAGTTTCTCCAAAAAGGTGGACAGAGCGAGGTCCATGCTAAAATTCATAGGCTTGACCAGGGTTTCCTGGTGCCCTTTGATGTGATGTCAGGCATCAACATTTCTAGCAATTTTAGGTTTCTTGTTTCTTCAACGGAGGAAGGGGAGCGAGGTTGGGTTTTTGGGTAGAGTAGAGAATTTTCCATCTTATAGCAATATATAGTTAGTGTTTTTTCTTCTATCTGTTTGAGTATGAAAATATATATTGCAGTTATTAATTCATTGTACCTTTGTAGTTAATTCATTGTTTCAATAATTTCAGATTCTTCATAAATACAATTTACTATGAAGCTCTCTCTAAGTGTTTCATGAATTTGTTCGTTGACTGTTACTTCACAAATATAGTTCTTTCCCATTAACTTTTTTAGTGGTCCAAGAATAACATCATCAATGTCATACTACGATGAATTCATAAATTGCATACATAGTCTCATAAAATAGCTACAAATATTTCTAGAAAAGTATTTTATACTTACATAATATTAAAAAAAAAAGTATAGAAATTTAACCACTATAATCATTTGCAAGTTTAGAAGCCTGCATTTGTAAAAGTTTCTCCACATCTTTATCAAATAAAACAAACTGAGATTCTTTGGTATGGTCACCAGCGATAATCTCTAATCACAACACGATACCTGGAACTTAAATGAATTTTTGTAAAATATGTTTTGGACATATAAAAATATGCTTTTCTGGTTGAAGTATTCATACCTAATTGCAGGATAATTTTCTATTCAAACACAAGAATCACATGCTAATGTTTTTCCATAAACTTTCAGCTTCTTCTTACACTGGTTGAAAGTGTTATACTTCCATCCATTATAATTATTAATCTCCAACTGTGATACTGCTATAGTATGTTTTGTCCTGCTTGAAAATAAGTTTCATATTGTTATTCATTGTTAAGTAAAATATTCTATCATTCATTGATTAACTTCACATAATTATGTATACGAACAACAAATACTAACCAAACCACCTTCACTTTCACAATCTGATTTAGTTCATGCATTGTCTTTTTATTTTCTTCATAATTCTTTCTTGTCAAAATAACTAAGGCAATATTAATTTCTGTAGGACTCTCTTCATTGTTTTGTACCAAGAAACTAATTTGACATTTCAAAGAGTAATATCAATTATATGTCAATATAGATGCAATAATAGTATAGTGTCAAACAATATTTCATATAATGAACTCATTATTATATAAGTACAAAAGCGCTAGGTACATTCTTCTAAAAGTGTGTACTTTATTAACATCTAAATCAATATATATCTTTATAGCGCTACTGATTGATAGAGATGGTTGATCAATGTCCTTGTTTATGATCATTGATGTAAGAATTACTATCAGTTTGCATGTACTGTACAAACACTGATGAGGTGCTAATCATGCCAGCTAAAGAACCCCATAAAGTTACTTTGAGTTTCTTTCCACTGTGGTAAAATTTATGAATATGTTGTTAGTTTGTTTAGATAAGTAGGAAGATCTTACAATTGATTCAAAAGTTTAGAGGAGAATAGTACCTTGAGCCTTTAATGGCTACTAACTGAATATATATAGATCTACCATTTCGCATGCGCTCTTCTCTTGTGGAAACATGAACAATCATTCCAATTACATCCGCATGTTCTAAAATATGAATAAGAGTAAAACGTAATCAAATTTTTTTACAATTCCATAAGATGTGTTTTTTACCTAGTAAAGTGCTCACATCGCCGGCTCATTCTTGGATTTCATCAAATGAAACTAAACTAAATTTGTACCTTGGAATACTTGGCAAATCCTCAATAACTTCCTCTATATATGTGCTTCCACCTATAACAATTCTCAATTTTTCATTCACCACTCTATATCTAGGTTTTGTTTCTTGCATTGAAAATTCCTCATCAAATAAAATTTTCCTTCCTCCAAGTAAGTATTTATATCTAGGACAGATTTATTCCGAATTATAAAATGTCTCGTGTTTTCTTGCAAGACCATTTGAATTACATAATACAGTTAAGTATTAAGAAAGCAGATAATATCCATATCATTTTTTTTAGATAAATAACATTCTAGTGTAAATATTTCAATCGATTTTTTTTTTTCAAAAGTTTTGAAAGACAACAAATTTTGAAGTACAATTTACTATAATTGTATTCATAAGATTCTTGGAAATATCAAAAGTTGCAAAGACTTTAAACTTGTAATACTAAAAATGTAAAAATAAAATTTTGATACTGAAGTGATAATAAGATTTTATGATAAATTATTTAGTCAGTGTTTTTAAGGACTAATATAAGTACATAGTTTCAAACTAAAGCCAATACGTTAAATATACTTTTGAAACCTAGTACAAACAGTTAAGTTGATCAGATGTTTGAAACTTAAGTTTAGGCAAGGAAAATATTTGATTTAACAAGACACATATCAATACAATTATGAGGGAAAGGAAGAAATCAAGAAACACTTCAATAATCTAAGATAAAATCACCATTAAGTTGAATAGCTGATATGTCCATTTTATATACATTTTTTTTTGTAGAGATTAATCTTTGTTTTTCAACGTATTTTATATTTAAAATGGATATTTTCCCATAGTTCTTCTCTTTTTGTTTATAGGTATGTCTCGGATAAGTTAGAAGAAAGAATGAAGTGAAATAGGAGCATATAGAGAAAAAATGGACGAAAAAAGAGAAGAGGAGCAACATGTTGATGAAGTATGGCTAGGTCCGGCTGGTCGCACCGGTAGGGCTAAAGTGCAATTTTTAGCTTCTTTTAAATAGACTTTCAATGTAATTTCGAACAATCTTCGAGAGAAAATCCCTCCCAAAAATCTCCTTTAATCTCCTTAAATCATTAGTTAGATTTTAATTTCGAGTTTCGGTAATTAGATTGAAGAGTTTCTTCAGAGCAAATTCGGGGTTCTTCGGGCGAATCAAGAGAAGAGCTTGAGTAACATTTTGGATCGTGGATTCTTCAATTAAAACTCCTAAACCTTCTAAAATCTTATTTATTATGAATTGAATATTGAACTTTATGATTTTTATGATGTTTAGTGGCTAGGGTTTTCTTTTGTGTTTATGGAATTAGTTTGTTGAATTAAAGTTAATTGCTGTTTAATTGCTCTGTTCTTGTTATCGATTTTTACATGTAATTGATACTTTCACATTAGTTTATTGGAATTGAAAAAGGAAGAACATCTAGGGCTTAAGTAAACAATAGAAATGGTAGTTGATTAGAGATAATGGCTACGATTTCTAGGTCTAATAGAGAATCTTATTGCTTGGACTTTATTAATTCATAATTGAGTTAGTGAGAGAAGAGATTCTTCTCTAATTAATTAGGGGAATAGTGGATTTTCTCCTAGAGATAAGGTTAATCTTAATAAATGGGTGAGAACCGATCAACAATTCAATTATTTTTTCCAAAGTTTCAATTAATTAGCTAAGGGATTTTAACGGGAGTCCATCGTTCAAACACTTCTTTCAAAACTTGATTCAAAACCATTTTTTATTCTTATAGCTTAGGTAGCTAGTTTGTAGTTTATCTTGTTTGTTCAAAACCTTTTCAAAAAATATTTGATTTGATTAAAGAATGAGAGAATATCTATTATTATTGCTTCTCCGTCCCGAGAGATCTACATCCAAGGGCTTTGCTGGCTATATTACACCGGTAATTATTTTTCTTAGAACCCACAAAAATAATAGCTTCGTGATGTGCCATTCCCAAAAATAGTTTATAAACAGACACTAATTTACTTGCAATATTGTAAAAGGTTAACTCTAGAAAATTCAAATACACTATTTATATGTACAAAACAGAGAATGGAAAACAAAGTTGTAAGTCTTTTATGAACCAGGACTACTTTATCCAAAATGATAGGCAAACCAATGCCTTCAACCATTCTAATATCAAGGAGAAAAAACAAAGCAAGTGTGAAGAACATTAGTATGGCTAGACCTACCTTTTCATTCACTTTCAACTCATACAATTTCAACTTTAAAACTTTAGGTACAATAATACAATTTTCCTAAAATCATTTCTCCTTTAAACTTCTGCTTATACCATGTAACATTATAACGACCCTCTTTATGTTTTTCCTTCAATACTTACATATGCCAATTTCCAGCATTCTTCTTGAGTGATCACTTTTCAGACTATGGAAAATTCTTTATAAATGTATCTTTTAGAATGATAAAATGAAACATTAGATGGTATCTAAAATACCTTAATCTATTATAATCCAACATGACAAAGCCTCTTTGATTTCTGACTATTTATTTATGATTGAAGCCAATTAAGTTATAGAATTATAGAATCAGATTTGCCAATAGTATATGCCAATTACATAATTGAATTATAGGATCATTAATTGACTTAAATTAATGAAAACTTTACCTTCTATTATTAGATATTGTTAGACATATATTCAAAATAGGATTCCTATTAATCATAAACTATGTATAAGTTGTGTTTCCTAGTTCTATTTAGCTAGGACTTCTACTTCTAATGTGTTTCCTAGTTCTAATTTGCTTAGGATTTGTCACTTGGACAAATCTATAAATTGTACACTATGCTCACATTAATGAGACAGAAAACATAAGATTGTTTTCCCCACTGGAAACTTTCATGGTATCAGAGCCAATTGTCTAAAATTTCTCAAAATGAGTAACGACAATATTGGCAATGTTGATAATGACATGGTGGAAGAAAGCCATGTTAACAAAATAAAGAAAGATGCTTATTATGTGGCATCCACTGATGGACCTGGATTGATCCTAACAACAGTCCAGTTGAAAGAGACAGAAACAGATAATAATTATGCAGAATGGGCAAGGGCCATGCGCATGGCCTTGCGATCGAAGAAGAAATTGGGATTCATTGATGGAATAATTCCAATTCCTGAAGGTGATCCAGAAAAAGAAGAAGAATGGTGGGAGATCAATAATCTTGTAAATTCTTGGATTCTCAATACTATCGAACCCTCTCTCCGATCCACCATATATCATTCAGAGAGAGCTGATGAATTATGGATAGCCTTGAAGGAACGATTTCTAGTTGGCACCGGCCCACGAATATATGAATTAAAAGCAAACGATTGGCAAATCGTAAGCAAGGCGGTGATTCAAGTACATGTATATTTTTCCCGTCTAAAAAAGGTATGGGACGAACTAGAAAACTATACTCAACTTCCGCCCAAAGACATGAATACGGATCTCGTTGAATTTTATTATAAAAGAAAGAGAAAACGAGAAGGTTTTCCAATTTTTTAATGGGATTAAATAGTGCAATTTATGGCACTCGTTCGTTCACATATGATCCAACAAGAACCTATACCCAAATTACGAACCGTACTTGCTCAAATCTGTAAAGAAGAACAGCACAAAAATTCGACACGAAAAGAAGATTATTCTGGAGATGGCGCCGCCTTCGCCGCCGCCGGAACCGCTGCCGGAGACGCCGCCGGAAATACCGCCGGAATTGTTGCCGCCGCCAAAACAGAAAAAAATCCCAGAAATTTCTCCTCATCCTTCTGCTCCCACTGCAGACGAGCCGGCCACGATGTATCTGCATGCTTCCAGCTTGTTGGCTATCCGGATTGGTGGCCTCGGCATCCTCCCAAACCTGCCGGCCGCGTCTTCTCACCGGCGACTCACGGTTCTTGGCGCGGAGGCAGATCCGGCCCTGGGCGAAGCGGCAGACCGTCCCCGGCGATGGCCAGACCGCGCGATGGTGGAAGAACGGGCGAGGCGTGGGCCTATTCTGCAACAACCGCGGCGACAGCTCCAAACCCCGTTCGCCGGCGCGCTGGAGAAGACGATGAAGGCGGGCCGATCTACAGTACCGGGCCGGGCTTCGGGCCGACTTCCAGCAGAAACGGGCCCGGGCCCCTTACCAGCGTTGACCGTTGACCAGTGGTCAACCTTGTTGACTGCCCTCCAAAACTCAAATAATATGCAATCTGAAAAGCTATCTGGTATGGAAAATTTTTGGATTTTAGATTCGAGGTGTTCTAACCATATGATCGGTAGGAAAATTTTTTTTACAAAATTTACATCCTATCTCTCCACATATTATCGATTACCTAACTGTGCCAAAACTTTTGCTATGCACGAAGGAATGGTCTCTTTAAGTCCTACATTACAACTCCACCGAGTGTTGCTAATTCCTGAACTAACCTGCAATTTAATTTCTTTGTCTCAATTGGCAAGAGATTTGCAATGCTTTATCACACTCTCTGACAAATTTTGTGTTATACAGGACCGTATCTCGATGAGGCCGATTGGAGTGGGTGAGCAGAGGAATGGGATCTTCTTCTACAAACCTTTGGAATTGAAAGAATTATACAACTTTTCTAGCATAGTTCTTGATTCCAGCACACTATGGCATATACGATTGGGACATCCTTCAGAATATGTAGTCAATCATTTTTTGGGTAATTCTAAAGACTCTACAACTAGCACACCACCTTGTAATATTTGTTTACGTGCCAAACAAACTCGTGATTGTTTTCCTCTTAGCATCAATAAAGCATCTACAATTTTTGACCTAATTCATTGTGATTTATGGGGCCCATATAAATCCAAATCCACTATAGGTGCTTCATATTTTCTTACTATCTTAGATGATTATTCTAGGGCTATTTGGATATATTTACTGTCAGAGAAAAGTGAGGTTGCCTCTATTCTTCAAGATTACCTTACCATGATCAAAACCCAATTTCACAAAACTGTCAAGACAATCCGTACCGATAATGGGACAGAATTTACACCCCTAAAATCGTATCTTACTACCCATGGCATACTCCACCAAACTACTATTCCTGGCACACCACAACAAAATGGAAGAGTTGAACGCAAGCATCGCCATATCTTAAATGTAGCTCGGGCAGTGCGATTTCAAGCCAATTTACCTATAAAATTTTGGGGAGAATGCATTTTGACTACTGGCTATCTCATTAATCGAACTCCCTCAAAATTGTTACAAGGTAAGACTCCTTATGAATTGCTATACCATGAAAAACCATCCTACTCTCACATTAAAACTTTTGGGTGCTTAGCTTATGTACATAACCATGATATCCCAAAAGATAAATTTCGAGCTCGCAGCAAACCGTGTGTCTTCCTTGGCTACCCTCTTCATAAGAAAGGATGGAGATTTTACGACCTGCAAACAGAAAAGTTCTTTGTGTCCCGAGATGTGATTTTTGATGAAACAAAGTTTCCATTCCATGACCAATCAGGTACTTCCATTTCTCCAGACTTCACACAATCTTACAATTTTGGGGAACAAGTTTTGGGCTCCAAGCAACACAAGTATCCAAAAGAGGGGGAGTTTAACACACAACACACCAAGCCCGGATCAACCACATCCTTTCCACGACCCCACCCGCAAACCCGGATCCACCAAATCCTTCCAATGACCCTCACTAACCCAAAGCCCATCTCCACTTTCGCACCCCCGATCCACACCCACAACCCAGCAGCCCAGGCCCACCACCAACCTCTCCCGCCGCCCCTCTCCAAACTAGTCCAAATAATACTCCTGCCAGCTTGCCACCAGAAAATCCGCCAATTAATGCCCCAAGACGAAGCACTCGAATTAAACATATTCCGACTCGGCTCCAAGATTATGATTGCAATGCCATATGGAAGTCCTCTATATCCCATTCCTCCTCTCGCTCTCTCACCCTCTTCGGATCTCTCAGTACGTCCCCTTTATCCTATCACAAAATTTGTGGACTATAGTAAATTTTCCCGATACACACAGTAATTTTTAGCATCTCGTAGCAACAGTAATCCGAGCCTACCACTTACTCTGCGGCAGCCTCTAATCCTCTCCCGGCGCATCGCTATGCGTCAAGAGATTGATGCTCTTGAACAAAATGGTACATGGATTTTAACCTCCTTACCTCCCCGGAAAACGTGCACTCGGGGAGTAAATGGGTCTACCGGATAAAGTACAAAGCCGATGGCACCATCGATCGATATAAAGCCCGCTTGGTAATTTTGGGAAATACACAAATGGCGTGTATTGATTTCACAGTACACCTTTGCTCCCGTTGCTAAAATGGTCACCGTTCGTACTCTTCTTTCCGTTGTCGCTGCTCGCAACTGGCCGATCCATCAAATGGATGTTCACAACGCCTTTTTGCATGGAGATTTACAAGAAGAGGTATATATGCGACCACCTCCAGGATTTCGTCCCTGTTACAAAGGACAAGTCTGTCGTTTAAAGAAGTCTTTATATGGTCTTCGCCAAGCCCCTCGATGTTGGTTTTCCAAACTCACCACCGCTCTCCGTAGGTATGGTTTTTCTCAGTCTTATGCAGATTACTCTCTTTTCACATATTCTCGAGGGAATATTTATCTATGTGTTCTTATTTATGTGGATGATTTACTCATTACTGGAAATTCCCTATCCACACTCGAAAAATTCAAAGCTTCATTACACAAGTGCTTTCACATGAAGGATTTAGGCTCGCTCAAATATTTTTTGGGCATAGAAATTGCGAGAAACTCTACGGGATTATTTTTATCCCAACGAAAATACACATTGGAAATTCTCTCTGAAATGGGTTTATTAGGTCACCAAGCCAGCCTCTACTCCTGTGGAACCTAATCATCACCGGCAAAAGCATCTCGGATCATTGTTTGACAACCCGGATCGCTACCGCGACTCATAGGCAAGCTAATATATCTCACACTCACTCGCCCGAACTTGCATATGTCTGTACATACACTTGCTCAATTTATGCACGCCCCTCGTCATGCTCATTGGGATGCTGCTATCCGAGTTGTCCGTTATCTGAAAGGGAGTCTTGGACGTGGCATTTTTCTTTCTTCTAACTCTCCTCTTTCGTTAACTACATATTGTGACTCCGATTGGGCCACCTGCCCGATAACTCGCCGCTCTCTCACTGGTTATTTTATCTCTCTTGGTGGGTCCCCTATTTCTTGGAAGACAAAGAAACAACATACTGTTTCTCGTTCTTCTGCCGAAGCTGAATATCGCTCTATGGCTATGACTTTATGTGAACTTAAATGGTTATCTATTCTTCTGCGCGATCTTCATGTTCCTGTCACTCGCCCCATTCCATTACATTGTGATAACCAGTCGCTCTTCATATTGTCGAAAATCCTGTTTTCCATGAACGCACTAAACACATTGAAATAGATTGTCATTTTGTTCGTGATGCTTTTCAAGAAGGTTTTATCTATCCTGCTTATATTCGAAGTGAGGAGAACCTGCCGATATTCTTACTAAAGCACTTCATCCGACCCATTTTCATCGATTAGCTTCCAAGTTGGGCATTTCTGATCTTCATGCTCCAACTTGAGGGGGAGTGTTAGACATATATTCAAAATAGGATTCCTATTAATCATAAACTATGTATAAGTTGTGTTTCCTAGTTCTATTTAGCTAGGACTTCTACTTCTAATGTGTTTCCTAGTTCTAATTTGCTTAGGATTTGTCACTTGGACAAATCTATAAATTGTACACTATGCTCACATTAATGAGACAGAAAACATAAGATTGTTTTCCCCACTGGAAACTTTCATGTTAGACATATATTCAAAATAGGATTCCTATTTTGAATATATGTCTAACAGATATAGATAGCAAAAAACACAACAAAATTCAATTTTGATTTGTTGTGTTTTCTATTAAGGTATGGCTAGAGCTACCTTGTCATTAACTTAAAAATCATAACAGCAGTTTGTGAAAATTTCCAGATTTCTTTCAGCACAATCATCTCAACTCTCAAATAGGTAAAATTTCATGATTCATAAACATGAATTTCAGAGGCATGCATTTTCATTGAATATCAGAAAATCTAAACTCATCAATTTTGTAAAGAACCCTTTTCATTGACTTTTAATTCCTCTACCTAAAGTTGAATAATTTTGTAAAGGACCCTTTTATCCTATTTCCCTTTGGCTAATTCACTAAACAGAACACATTGTAGCCTCCCTTTGGCCATGCTTCTCTTTCCTGAGGTTTTGAGTTTGAGATTTTTCTTGTTTACAGTACAATAATAAACAATATATATAGGTATCTAAAATAGATTTAATTGAAAAAAATACCTTTTAAACTTTTGTAAACCTCTTCATCTTTTCCATACACATCTTCGTCTTTGCCATTTATCTGTTGCAGATTCAAAAGCATTGTTTAATTGAAAGAATATGTTTTAAACTTCTTTAGAATCTTCCGCTCCTCTATACCCATCTTCATCTTTGTCATTTTATCTTGTTACAGATTCCAAATCATTGTAGATATAATATGAATTCAATGAAAATTTCATTATGAAACTTTGAATATGAACCGATAAAGAGGTCATAGTTCAAGAATGTAGTGTAATGACTAAGAATCTAAATCTAATGAAAAGTAATGACTAAGAATATGAATAGATATGCTTTGAACGATGATGAGGTGTAACGGCTTACCTCTAGATGTTTTGAATCCCAAAACCATTAATGAAATATGCTTATGGCCTGTTTGTTAAATTAAGTTTCCACTTAAAACTGAATTGCTTAAAAGCTTTTAAATTAATCATGTTTGATAATAAAAATTAAAATATCTTAATGTATTAAATGTCTTTCAAATCCTATTATAAATTCTAAGAGATAAAATTCTGACTTAACACTTATATCAGAATATGCCCACATTGAGTTTTAGAATATGTTTCCTCCTGAAAAAACTACCCATCGTACACATTGTTCCCTTCTCTTCCTCCTTCTCATCAGTCTGTTCTGATTATAATAATAGAGACTCCTCCTTCTCCAGATATTTCTCCTTTCTGATTGCAATAACAAAGGCCTCTTCCTTTAACTCTTCCTTCTCAAAATCCTTCTCCATTCTGATTACAATAATAGAGGCCTCCTCTTTCTCCATCAACCTCTTTCCGTTCCCTTTTCGTCATATATTCTTCGGTTCTACTAGCACTAGCTACCAGAGTATGCTTAATTTGAAGCTTCAAGAAAAGAAATCAGTTACCATTCCTTTTCTTGTCGTTTTTTGCTGAATCAAGAGACTATTGTCCAAGTAAAGAAACACTACTTGCCCTTCTATTTGTTCCGTTTCCATACCCTCGTTTTGAGTCCTTTTAACCCACGCTACTTTTTATCAAATCCAAATTGAAAAAAAGAGAAGAATCCATTTCTTGCCCATTTGCAATTGTGTTCTTGAGTACATATTTGCGATTTGGATTTTTAGAGATGTTTTTAGATTAAATGGCACAACTCTGTAGTTCATGCCTGTTTTTTTTTCTCCTTCCATTTATGGCTAAATTTTGAGGCATTTGACCTCTCTTGAGATGAATGTTATTATTGTGATTGGAGAACAAATTGGCTTCTTATTAAAGTAAATGAGTGATTTTAAGAAAATTTTGGTTTAACCTCCGCAGAAAATTCTCTAATCTAGAAAATGGTTACTGGGATTCTAAGATATTCCTATGTTATATGGTCTTATATATGCTAGCTTTTCTTATTATTATTTATAGCCTATTGTCTGCATATATTTATAGCCATCATCAGCTATTAGAATATCACAACTCTTGATTCTCATAACTATAGTTACTATCATGAGCCCTATTCATCAAATCCCTCTCCAATGTCAAATTCTACATTCATATAAACTTTCATTACTGTCAAAAAACAACTTTCCTTTAGATATTCCAATGATGGGTTATATATGCCTAGCAAAAAATATATCCAGAACTTGGTTTGTGATAAATCTCCATATTGTTGATTTTTCATTGTATACTTGGCAGTGACAAGGCACCTTCAGTTTATTCTGTGGTTGGTTCCATTGACAATTGAGGAGGTATTAAGAAAAGTTGGGAAACAATGTTGAGAAGATCTCTATAACCAATTCATCTCCAAATACGTTATTGGACTGAAGTTCTTCCATATTGAGTCTTTTTTATATAAACAGTCCCTGAATTTTATGTAGTCACATATATGAATATTCATCTATGTTTTGTGACAGAGGAGAAGTCTATCAAATGAAAATAAAGGATAGGTAAGAGAGTGGAATAGATGAACGAGCAAGTTTGATGTTTATGTGTTTTGCCATTCTATAGCCATACTATTGGTAGTTTATAGATATATAGCCATGTTATCGTATATGTATTTAGATATTTTTGGATTCCAAGATAATAAGATAATGCATGATGTGGTAGTACTTTTTTCTACTACTAGATTGACCCTTTTAGAGTTAAATAAATGACAATATTTATGCTCTTTAAGATTTCTTCTAAAAGAGATATATAATTATGTCATTGTTTTTTCAATACAAATGTGAGGTATTTCAATATGCTACTATCTTGCATTTATAGATAAGATACGGATATTAATGGCTATGTTTGGTCCTTTCATTTTATTAAAATTTGTTGTACCTAACTTTCTCATGTTCTTTTTTCTTGAGAGACATCTGTCTTTGCCTTCATAACATAATTCTCTAAATTATTCTGCTTTACTGTGTATATTTGAAGTTTTAGTTGTAATCATTTTGTAGATTCATTTTCCAAGAGAATCAATGCATGAAACCCGAATGTGGTCAATTTCTCTATGTTTGCCTATCTCTCTCCTCTTATTTTTTGTTTCAAAACTTTCATTACTTTTAGGACCATTAATTGTGTGCAAATGGGTAAAAGTGCTTACATTTTGAGTAGGGATTAGTAAGAAGAATCTCATACTCATAGAGCATATCACATCTTAGTGACTTGGAACTTGAAGTGTGCTGTATGACTATACTTGTTTTCTTAGATAATGTACTACTTGGGAAAAAAGGCATCCACTCTGTATCATTTGCACCTATGTAATACTGCATCAGTGCAAAGTATGAGTGAACTGTGAAGTGCAAGAGTATAGTGCATTAAAGTGCTAGTGCTATGTGCCAGTGAGTGTGCACCGTGAGTGCATTGGTGGTGTAAGTTTGAGAGTTCATAATATATAAAGAATTAGTGAGCATATTTGTGAGGTTTTCTCAATTCTCAATAAAAGTCTAACTTTTGCCACTTGAATTTCTCTACAAAAACAACAAGCTATCCAAGTCATATGAAACATTTTTTAACTATGGATAATTGATAAAAAAAAAAAAAGTAAGTTTCTTTTTTGTTGGATAAATGCTACTATTTGATATGTAGATTTGGTGATATTTTTACTTCTTATTGCTTGTTTCCTTTGGTACAGCTCATATTTTTTGTTTGATATGGTACAACAATTTGATCTATTCTATAAAGAAGCTCCTACTTTTGGGGAGTACTTTTCGTAGATGTTATTGACTAATTTTTTTGTTTCAATACTTATGAAGTTTCCAATGCTTTATCTGAATGGTAAAATGGTGAAATAATGATCTTTTGTGTTAGAGGAAAGTGAACATCTCGTTTGTATTATGTAGGAATGGCAACTGATGACAATTCTAGAGATAGTCGGAAAGATCCAATTTTATTTAAGTTTTTTTTAGATTTGTGTTCGAAAGAAGCTAATAAAAGGAACTTTAGTGGAGGGAGCTTGCAAAAGGAAGTGTGGGAAAGGATGAGGATGACAATGCAGAAGGAGCTACATATTGAATTGACACACAAATAACTAAAGAACCAATGGGATTATCTAAAAAGAAAGTATAATGTTTGGACCAAGATAGTTGGCAAAACTGGCAATAGCCATTGAATGATTACATAAAGTACATTCACTATACTTTATGTCTTTGGATTAATGTTATAAATTATATTTATATATATTAATACATGTTTTATCTCTACAGATAAATCTTTATGCAAAACAATTTCGATTTAAATTATTGGAATGTCTTGAAGAGATGAGAGCACTATTTGATGGACTTTCAGCCACTCGCAAAGATGCATTGGGTCCATCTAAAGAAGTATTGTCAAATGATAGGATGCAATCTTCACATATGTTTATAACTCTTACGAGTGAGCTTGTTTGATGTTCCCTCTTTATTGTTGAGAAAACGAATAAAGATAGAAAACATCAAAAGAAAAATAGCAATGAGAAACTTGAAAATCTTGATAGTCAAGTAATCGAAGTTTTCAAAACATTGAAAGAACTAAATGGGCCAACTATTGAATAATACAATACCAATTTAGAAAATATGCAAACATTAGATATCTCAGATCCATTATACATTGCTGCACCATGCATCTTTTATGAGAAAAGGGATTATAGAGAACGATGGATGAAGTAGAGTGCGAAACCAGAAGAAGTGATGAAAATTGGATAGCTATGAATGCAAAAAAATTACGATATCTTTAAAGTTAGGCTCATTGACATTGGTATTGGATTTTAGTAGTAATTTCAGCACTTTTTCTTTATTCTTTTTTAAGTTCAATAATATTTTCTTTCATATTTAGTTGTTTGATAATAACTTTAATTCACAATATTTTAAATTTTACCATTACTTAATTATAATTTATTGATTTTTTTATATGAAATGAATGCAATATTGTTTCTGAAAATAATTGATTATATTTTTACAATATGTTAAGAGAAGCGTATAAAAGCAACTAATGATCGTAGCCATTATATTAATTGTGAAAAAGATCAAGAAAAGACATAGCGGAAGGAGACTAGGCAGATTCAAGATTGACATAGTATGAGTATATAAATGAGATTACACATAGAAACCCTGCTCATAGTCGAGAAATACTACGAATGCCCGAATAAGCATTCTTGAATTTGTGTCAATATTTCTAAGGGAGGATTTGGCTACAAAATAGTCATTATGTTTCTGTTGAAGAAAAAATTAGGATGTTTCTCTATATAATGAGTCAACAATCCACAAATCGTTTGATCAAAAGAAGATTCAATCATTCAACACAAACACTGAATAAGTACTTCTATGAAGTATTAGAAGCTATGCTGATATTTTCTAAGGTGATGATCATGCCAAATTATATGTCAAATATAAATTAAAACACAAAGCATCGACGTGTTCGGTCAGGTATGGATTTACCATATGATATATATTTGTGACATTTTTTTTTTATATTATGTGTTATGTTATATTTTTAATTATTTTTTTTATTCTATACTTTTTTATGTAGGGAGTTATAGGAGCACTTGATGAAACATTAATAGATGTTGTGATACCTCTGGATGAACAAAAGTCGTACAGAGGAAGGGGCAAGGAGGATTGTAAGCAAAATGTTTTAGCCATATGTGACTTTAATATGATACTACATATATATTGGCTGGTTGGCAAGGAGTAGCACATGATTCAAGATTGTTAACAGAGACTATGAGACATCCTACAAGCAATTTTCCACTCTCTTCTACAGGTACTCCAAAATTTTAAATAATAATAGCATCTATTTATATTAATTATCACTAATAAATCATTTTGGTATTTCTTTTCAGATAAATATTACTTATGTGATGCAACATCCTCACACGCACGGTTTTATGGTGCCTTATCAAAATGTACGTTATTGGTCATCTAATTTGTAATCAAAGTAATCCAAGGATAAAAGAACAATTGTTTAATAAAGCACATTCAAAATTGTGAAATGTAATTGAATGTGCTTTTGGAGTGCTTAAATCTCGCTTTCCAAATCCCAGTCATACGAAACTTTATCCATTTACAACCCAAAGGAATATCGTAATTGGTTGTGCTACAGTTAATAATTATTTTTGCAGAACAGTTGGGAACGACTATTATTTTGAATAATTTGCTGATATTGATGCAAGTGATAAAAGTCTTGAGCAAGACCAACAAAATGTACGAGAACAACCAGTAGGAGAAGGATCACAAGCTGATAAATTCTTTATGCTTAACTTATGTGAAGATATTGCTAACCAATTATCTAGCTCTAGATTTTAAATGTTTCTACAACAAGTATACCTTATTGGAATCCGTAGGCAAAAAACAAATACAAAAAAATACAAAAATCCACCAACTGGATCCGCACATACTAGAAAAACTGATTGGATAGAAGTTACCTCAATGTTTTCTGCCGTTCGGTGTGGAGGCTTTGCTATTTACGCTTTGCCCTCTACTGGTATTCACGTGACGAACTCCTCTGCAAGCGATCGGGATGCTAGCCCCTTCTGTGTTCTGAAAACTATTCAGAACTAATCCTGACTATCTGGTTATACGTGGAATTTCAGAGAGAGCAAGGCTAGATACTATTATAGCCGTTCTAGGGTTTAGGGTTTTGTTTTTAATCAGATGAAGACGGCTACCGAGAAAAGTTTAACATAACCTTTTATAGCTGTCAATATCAAAACCCTATTTGTCATCTAATGACAGTTTAATCTCGTCCGTCTGTTCCTATAATCATCCAACGGTTGGATGAGTAATATTAAGTAATTAATGTCATTTATCTGATAAATAAAATTAGTTACTTATTAACTTACCAGAAAATACAATATGGTATCTGATTCCCCTTTTGTATACGTTCAACGAATATGGACACGATCTAGATTCATTGAACGTAGACATTGTGCTTATAAGATGTCTATGCGTGTGACCCTGTAGGTTCACTAAACGTTGGCAGTGAATGAAAAATGTCCTAGACATTTATTTATAAAACATAAGCGGCCTCTAGCAAGATATTATGCTTACCCAAGTTAAGTAAAAGCAATAATAACCTAACATCAGTTTTAATATTTAGTCCTTTTATCACACAATATCCTAACTAAGTATAAGGCATGGACCGAGTCATCCTTATAAAACTTAATTAACCATTTACTTAATCACCAAGCAGACTGTTCTGACAAATAACATTAATAACACCTTATTAATACTTATTTGAGTATGGTCGGGCGTATTTTCCAGTCTTCCTTATCAAGGAGCCCATGGATATCTCTCTCTAAAAAGAGAGGGACAAATCCCTTTCACTATCTCCAATATTCAAGCCATGACAAGAAAATAGCCCAACCAATAGTCATAATAATCACCTAATTAAAAGTGATGTTTGACTATGTCAAAACATGTTTTCTTCCCTGCAAGAAGCATTAGAAACATTAAGTCAAAGGACACCAAATATAAAACTGAGAAGAAATGCTTATGACTTAAACCCATGCAATATTTGTTCTTCACTTTGGGTCATGTCCAATACAATATTCTCAATATGTATTTATGAATTAATTTTATATCTCATATTCATAATCAGTAAAACCTGATCATCAATCAACTTCACACTAGTTTAATAATACAAGATGTAATAAAACTAGGGACAAACCAGAATAATATTTATTAGCAATAAGGGTTTTACTATCAAGTCACATACTTGATGACGAAGAGCATAAAATACAATTCAAAATACATGCTTCATAAATCATAAATGTAAGTCAATTGGTCTAGGGCATATACTAACATACCATTCAAGGTATAATAAATGTAATAATTTATTTATTTTTAATAAATTCAATGTTTATTTATTATGATTTTGTAGAATTCACATTTTGTAGAATTCTAGGGCATATACTAACATACCATTCAAGGTATAGTAAATGTATAATTTATGTATTTTTAATAAATTCAATGTTTATTTATTATGATTTTGTAGAATTCACATTTTGATAATATATAATAAAATAGTAAAAGTTTCAATATTCAGAGTTAAATAGAATATATTATCAAAGAGTCTAACCATATTCAGCATTCAAATTCATACAACAAAAGATAAATTTTCAGACTTGGGAAATTCAGATGCTTAATGTATTCAATTTTCAGACTTTAGTTTTGAGAATTAAGTTTTATCAAACAGGCCCTTAGAACGATGCTTAGGAGGAATGGCTTTTCTCTCCATGTTTTGAATTCCAGAACCATTTATAAAATTAATTGATAGTTATTAGCTAATTGAGTTTTATCAGAGAATTTAAAAAGCCAATATGATTGGGCCACTTCATTAATTAGAAGCTATTCTTCTCAAAATTGTCCAGGTGGCAGCATTATGGGGTTCCCCAACTTATATATACATACACACAACACACACACACACATATATATACACAGACACACGTAAAAAGGCACCATATAAGAAAGCGAATGGGGTGGGAAATTAGAACAAACTAACCAGGGGAGACACAACAAGAATAAGATTGTGCATAATTTTCTTCATCTATATATATATGTATTATATATATATGTATATATAATAATAACAATTTGGTGGATGTCCAAATATATACAACTCCGACATGCACAATATCTAGCACTATCAAACGGGCCAAACTAGACCATACCGGTCCGTCTCAAGCCTGCACCTAAACAGTCCGATCTGGGCTCATTTTTGATCGGCCCGCATAAATCCATATCCGTCCGCAGCCAACATGCGAGTAAATGGGCCAGTTGGCCAAAAAAAAAAAAAATCAAAAACAAAGATATTCTTCAAATTTAGTCCCCTAATTATAGTATATTTATATTGAAACACCTAAGTACAAAAAAAACCTAAATATTAGTCTAAAATCCAAATATTAGAAGTAAACAAAAAATACACCAAATTAGCAACCGTTGGATTTGGAATTAATCCTAAATCTTTTTGGACTATACTGTAATTGGAAAAATCCAACTAAGCAGAATACAACAAGCAGAATCCACCAAATTACAGGACTAGGTATGTATTACAGTATTAGAATGCACCAAATTACAGTATTAGGTATATTACCAATAAAATCAACATACATCTTAAGATACTGTTCACATAAATCTGGATAATGCACAACAGAATTACACAGATAACAACGATTAAATTGGAACAAAGCAAAAGAAAATTAAAGAACAGAAGAGAAATTACAGCTTGATAGAGGAATCCGAATGAAGAAAAATAGGTAGCAAACTCCAACTCGATATCAAGAGCTGCACAGTGGACCGGTTGTGCGGAGTAGAGGTGTCGATTGTTCGTGGAGAGTGGCGGCCGATGGGTGGATACGGTAGCGTGAGGTGAGGGAAGATTGTTCGCGGAGAGTGGCGGCCGGTGGGTGGGTGTGGCGGCATGAGGTGAGGGTCGTCAGCTGGCTGCAGACGGCTTCTGCCTGCTATCTGAGGATTGAGGAGGAAGAACGAAGTCAAAGACGAAGATTGAAGAATGAGAGGGACTTTAGACAAGAGACAATAGGTATAGGGTTAAGAAAAAAATTATTTTCATTTAAGTCCCTAAGAAAATAAATAACTTAAATTAGGTCCTAAAATAATTAATGTAAATAATGTTCTCACAATGGGCCAGCCCGTGAACCAGACTGGACCGACCTGTAAAAACCTGTGTCAAAACGGTCTGGTCTGGTCCCGGCTCATTTTTTATGGGCCAAAATTTGAAAAACTATATCCGTTCATAGTGCAGGCGGTCCGAGCCAGCCAGCAGGCCTAAGCCCATTTTGAAAGTGCTAACAATATCTTTCTCTTTGTTGACTTCATTTTCCGCTTTTACTCTTTTTTCTTTTTACTTTTTTCTATTTTTGCGCATAAATCCTCAAAATTTTACTCTATCTTCACTTAAGCCCCTGCAAGCTAAATAAAATATAAAGGGAGTTATTTGTTCCAATTAAATTCAAATTACACTAAAATAAGCCCAAAATGTAGGGTAAAAATTAATACATCACTCTATAACGTCACTTTTTTTCGCATAGAAACACCTCTTTTCTTTCATAACAATTTCTTCATTTTGATCATTCATTTCCTTTCCACTTTTTCCTCTCTTACTTTTTCCGCACTCAAGTCTTTTCCCTCTATTCTTTTGCTTCCACAATGCTCTTTCCCTTCTTTTCACTTTCAAGTCTCTCTTTCTCTCTCATTTTGTTTTATTCCTCATAGACTTGATTATGATTCAAAAGATTCAACATGAACTTTTTATCATCTTTATCAATTGTATAAGTCTTCTTCTCACCATATAAATAGCCTTTCTATCATATTGCCAAGGACGTCAAAGAAAAAGATGCCCCGCTTGCATAGGAACCACATCATAAATCACATAATCATTGTACAACCTTTTAGTTATAGTAATTATCACTTGCCTATTAACCTTAACTTCCCCACTATCATTCAACCAATGGAGATATAAGGTTTAGGATGCTTGAGGAGAAGTTAATTAAATTTTTCAACAAGGTAATAGCTACATTAGTGCTACTACCACTATCCACAATGAGATTAGAAATTTTACCTCCCACTAAGTACTTAATGTGAAAAATGTTTTCCCTTTGAATGCTAGAATCTTCCTCAAGGGTTTGTGTTGACAAGGATCTTATGGTCCCCTAGCTCATAACATCTTCACCGGTACCCAAGGAAGTAGTTTCTTGAGTTTAGTTACCATACTCCTCTTCCTCTACATTAATGCCTCATGCCAATCCCCTTCATCCTTTTTATCCTATTCAGGTCTTCACAAAAGTTTGAGGTCCTCTTAGTAGGACAATTCCTTTCAAAGTGTCCCACTCCTTGGCATTTGAAACACTTGGTAGAATTTGCTATCATTCTTCCTTTTTCTTCCATATGAGGTTTAGAATTATCCTTGAAAGATACCTTTTGTGCCCGATTTTAGCGGGTAAGGTTTAAATTTTATACCCGCGGACTCGTACCCATATTTATACTGCTATATGGGTCCGGGTAAGGTATGGTGATACCCAGACCTGTATACCCGTATTAATAAAATAATAATATATTTTATATATTATATTAATATATAATTTATAATTTTTTTAACATATTATTTTACTCTTATCTTTAACCCTAACCTACTAACTCTACCTACCAACCAACTACACTCAAATCAAATCACATCACACAGTCATACTACTACTCACTCACCTCACCTCACTCACTCCTCGCCTCTCCTCTCCTCTCATTTCAGCTCTCTCTTTCTCTCTCTCTCTCTCTCTCTCTCTCTCTCTCTCCTCACAGAGTCACAGACTGTTCACACACACAGTCACAATTTCTTCTTCAAGTTCATCTACCGGCGACGCCATTGTTGCCGCCGTACACTCAGCTTCATCACTTTGCCAGTCCCGCGCACCGTCGTCATCTTCAGCTCAGACTCTCTCCCCTCACTGTCATCTTCTTCATCTCATCTTCTACCGCCACCGCCGGTCCGCTGCTGCCGCCGTCTGTTTCAAAAAGCTGACTTGCTTCTGCTCCGGTATCATCTATTTTGCTGTCTGCCGTCTGTTTCGCTGCTCTGCCTTGCTGTCTCGGTTTCTCTTCTTCCGTCTTCTCAGATAATAGCTTGGATTGAGTTTTGAAGAAATCTTGCTGCAACCATCTTTTGCTAGTTCAAGTACATTTTTGTTTTATGAGTAGTGTACAAAGATTTCACTGGTGGTATGTAGTTCAGGGATTGAAACTGGGATTGAATTTTTTTGCTTTGTTGACATTTTGCTTTGTTGACCAGTAAATCCTTTGCTTTAAGTAGTTGTTGATGTAATTTTTGTGTCATTTTCTTGTTGTTTTGTTTGTTTATAGTTTTCTTGCTGTGGAATTTGAAATGGGATTTAAGGAAATTTGTTTGCATTGTTTATGTATCAGCAAGAATGTTGTAATTTCTACTTTGTTTCTGTTGTTGTGTTTCATAGTCTGGGCAGGACAATGTTTACAATAATGAAATGATATTTTGTTGTACTAAAATCTCTTTGTTTGAGTTCTACTTTTGCTTTTCTATCAGCCTTTTCTAACAAAGATGCAGATA
Organism: Catharanthus roseus; assembly: GCA_028651295.1. NCBI lineage: Eukaryota > Viridiplantae > Streptophyta > Magnoliopsida > Gentianales > Apocynaceae > Catharanthus > Catharanthus roseus. Next base: position 22,182,374 of record JAPQWS010000153.1, on the reverse strand, counting down.
TGATATCTGTTAAAAAGCAATCCTTAGCTGTTACATTTTTGTAAAGAAGTGGTAGTTTAATGGTGAGGCTCCCTTCCGTTAGATAACTCAATTTGACATGTCAAATGAAAGATTTTCAATTCAAGTTTTTGTGCCCCTAATCCCTGTTGGATTAGTAAAAAATTTTCTGATAAGGAAACCAATAACTGCTATTTTTAAGTCACAAGTTCGACGAGAGTCTCATTGAAGGAATTTTAGAGTAAATTAGAGTCTCATTGAAAAGCAGGTTAGTGACAAACAATCATAAAGCAACTAGAGAAGAATCATTTCTTGCTTGTTTTCTCTGCATTATTTGATCATCTTACTGTGAATGTCGGTTGTTTTAAAATGTCAGAGTTGAAATTAATTAATTAAACATGATTAATATTTATAATAAATGATTACAAGGTTTAAAAGCAAAAGCTTTATTTGGACTTTATGAATCATAGTATAACCCAATTTTATAATAGGTTTGACTTGGCAGAGCAGCCAATCCATGCACATGACAGATAGCAGTTTGGTGGGATCAACTTTGAAGAGTGCATTATTTCTCTTTTGTTTTTTAAATTAAAGTTTTTCTCCCGAGTTGTGAAGCAACTTTGCCAAGAAGAGATTATGCACGAAAATGATGTGATTCATTTTTATATTCTGTCATGACTCCTTTTAAACCTCCAAAATAATCAAAAGAACTTGTTCAACTGTGAAACAGGTTAGCGATGAACGGTGCCAAGGCCCCCCCCTCATGAATCATGATATGTGTCCAAATTTTTGCTTGCCTGCCTGCTTACATTATCTGTCTGTTGTTGAGTGAGAGTTACAGTTGGGGGGTTCCTTTTGATATTTATGTCTCCTCTCTCTTGTTGAGAGTTGCATGTATGATACTTGCTTTCTTTTGAACAAACAAATTCCAAAAACTAATATGTTTGAGTACTCATTATTAATTGATTGATGTTATGTTCAATTTACATATAGAATTTGTTTTATTATTAATAGGTTTTTTGCTTTATCATTTAGGAATTAGGATGTCCGGTACAATTCCCACTCAAAGTTCCAAGGCATCTACTCTGCTACTGATGATATGGAAATAATTAATTACAATGAGTTGAATGTCGAAGAAAACCTAGAAGACCAAGCGGCTGCGGATCCCTCAAAGTTAAAAAAAAAATTAACTTCGGATGTATGGAAAGAAATGTCAAGGGTCGACGGATCTCGATGGAAGTACTAAAGCTCAGTGTATTTGGTGCAAGAGAAAACTTGTTAGCGGCGGTAAAGCGGGGACTACTCATTTGACAAAACATTTGAAAGTTTGTGTTGCTAGAAAACTTCGGTGCAAAGGGCAGCAACAAATCCAACATTCAATAAGTAACTTGACAGGTAACATTGAACTTAGTAATTTCAAATTTGATCAAGAAAAGAGTAGGAGGGCTTTGGCAAAAATGATAATCAAGCACAATTATCCTTTCAATATGTGTGAGCATGAATTCTTTGAGAAGTTTTGCAACAGTTTGAATCCTAACTTTAAGCTTGTTTCTAGAAATACAATTAGGACGGAAGTGATGTTAGTGCATAAGGAAGAGAAGATAAGATTGTATGAATTCTTGGATGGTCTTAATTGTAGAATCACATTAACAACTGATATTTGGACTTCAGAACATGCTAATATCGCATATACTTGTCTTACTGCTCATTTTGTTGATGACAATTGGGAATTGAAAAAGAAAATTCTTGCATATAGACATATTCCTTATCCTCATGACTGTGAAACATTATTTTGATTCATCAATGATCTCATATTAGAATGGAATTTGGACAAAAAATTGTTTTGTATGGTTGTGGATAATGCATCATCAAATGATTCAATGGTTAGACATTTGAAATCTTGGTTGGTTGAGAAAGCATGGCTTCCCCTTGTGGTGATTTATTTCATGTTCGTTGTAGTGCACATATTCTTAATTTGATTGTGCAAGATGGTTTGGCTGTTTTGGGAGATGTGATTTTGAAGATTCGAAAAACATGCAAGTATTTGAAAAAATCTACTTATGCTTCTCAAAAATTTGAGTGTGCTTTACAACAATGCAAATTAAAAAGCAAGAAGAAAGTTGCTTTGGATGTACAAACTAGTTGGAATTCTACATATTTGATGCTTGAATCTGCATTACCTGTTAAGGAAGCATTTAACCGTCTTGCACAAATTGATAGAAATTATAAGTTTTGTCCAACTGATGATGAATGGAAAGTAGCTGATGTGATTCATGGATGTTTGAAGATATTTTATGATTGTACTAATCATTTTAGCGGTAGAAATTTTCCAACTTCAAATGTCTTCTTCCCTGATGTGTGTAAAATCCAACTTAAGTTGAGGGAATGGGAAAATAGTCAACATGATTTTCTTAAAGTTATGGTTGGTCCTATGAAGCAAAAGTTTGAAAAATATTGGGAGGAATCATGTTTGGTTTTAGGAATTGCTGTTGTGCTTGATCCCAGGTTTAAAATGAATTTGGTGGAGTTTTATTATGATGCCATTTATGGTAGTGATGCTTATCGTTATGTTGAAAGAGTTAAGAATGTGTTTCAAGATTTGTACATTGAATATGGTGGGCAAGTAAGTGATGTTAGCCATAATTCCTATCCCATATCTGGTGGAGGAACATCGGAAGATGATTATTCTGCTTTTGATGAATGGTATAAGACGAATAAGTCCACTACTATTCGTATGTACCAAAAGAGTGAAATACAACATTATTTAGAAGAGCCTGTGTTTCCTAGAAATGAGAAGTTTAATATTTTGAATTGGTGGAGAGAAAACTCTCCAAAGTATCCTATCACAGGGAAAGATGGCACGTGATATTTTAGTCTGTTCAGCTACTACTCGTTGCATCGGAGTCCGCATTTAGTGTTGGGGGAAGAGTGATTGATGAGACACGTGCATCATTACTTCCCGAAATGGTTGAGGCATTGGTAACTACAGTGGATTGGATTGAACTTTCACCGAATAAAAGTAAGTACTTTGTTTTTTTATTCTAATTTCGTTTTTCTCCCTCTTATATTAGTTAACTTCTATTTTGTTTCTAGAGTATGTGTTTGATGACAATGATATTGTTGAGAGTTCTTCCATCCCTTCAGTTGCATTTGCAGAGAAAAATTGATGTGAGTTTTTTTATCTTTAGTTACATTTTCATAATTATCTCTATTTTACATACACTTATAAAATTATAATACATACTCACTTCAATATTTCTTTTGTAGGAGACAAATAGGAGCAAGCGGTATCCAAAATCCAAATGCTTTGATTAACATATTATATTGAACTAGAACTTTTATTTTTATTCGATTAATGTACTATGACGATTTTGTGTATATTTAAACTTTTAATTATGTGAATTAGAGATGTTAAATGATTTTATTTGTTGAAATAAATGTTAAGGAGATTATGTTAATCATGTTAAAATTTTTATTTTTTGAATTATACATTGTTTTACATATTTTTGTTTAACAGGGAAATAAAATAGAAAAATGTCATATGGGTACGGGTACCCTGGACCCTGGAGGGTCGGGTCTGGGTCCAGAATTTTATACCCTGGAGGGTACGGGTCCGGGTCTGGGTCCAAGTTTCACTATAAGGGTACGAGTCCGGGTCTGAGGGTACCCTGAGGGTCTGGACCCGTTTACAGCCCTACTTAGAAGCAACATTTCTTAAAGGGGGTATAATGTGAACCCAACCATGCTTGATTTGGAGTCCATCTCTTCCAAGGATCTTCTTTCTTAACAAGAGGACTTGGAAGGGTATATTGATATGGCAAATTGTAAGAAACAATGAAATTGAAATAAAGGAGTAACTATTCTTTTCCTTTTACAAGAGGAATCAACAAGAGTTATAGAACTCTCATCTATTTGTCATTCACTAGGAAAACCTAATCTCTAGCAACACTAACTACAAGAGTTAGCACCTTTAGAGAATGTAGGATTTGGATTGAACAAGAACTCTTGAATTTGATTAAAAAATAATTTGCTTAATTTACAAATTGAAATGCCTAATTTACAAGATAAGTGTAAGAAACCACAAGAACCTTAGGAAAGCCTCTTGGCTGCAATTTCTCTTAATTTCATTCAGTGTTTTTAAAAGGTTTAACATGAGGAGTATTTATAGGCTCCTTGAAGTCTAATTTCAAGCCTTAGCTACTAATCACATTTAAAGGAGTAAATGGGCTTCAAAAGTCTCATAATTACAAGTCAAAATGTTTAAAACCCAAGCTAAAGAGTTAAAACGAGCTAAAAATCAAAAAATGGAGAAGTTCAACCGAGGCTTGCCGTGACTAGTAGGCTGCCACTGCCGTGGGTGGTAGGCCAATGGTCATTCTTAGAGCCTTGGGATAGAACCATACAGTGGCTGGTAGGATCTCTCCTTGAAGAAGCTTGAAGATTGAACCTTCAATTTCTCCACACTTGCTTCTTTTGATTCCACCTCTTGCACCAAGATTACTCTGAATGTTTCGGCCCACTTTTGGTCTTCATCTTCCCCTTCCATCTCAGAGCAAGCGAGTTCTCAAACGCTTCCCTCGAATAAGGCCACCATTCCGTGGTTTTCCTCTTCTCTTCCTTGCCATCATTCTTGTAACCAGTCCTCTCAACAAGTTCATCATTTCTTGGGGAACTCGGGTCATATCATACCTCCTCTCTTCAAAGGGATTTGTCCTTGAATCTGTTCCTTAAATTAACCGTAAGAGGTGGGCAACATTAGAAAAGAAATCACCGCAAGGATTAATGTTTAGTGTGAAGCAAGTAAAGCTAAAACACAATCTAAGCAACATATAAAACAAGGATTCTAGATCTTCCTTGAAAGGCTTATGATACGAGAGAGTTTCATAGATAAAGAAGTTCAAAACAGAACATCCCATGAAAGAACTATGCAACAACCATTTTAACTTTACAAGACTTCACTCAACAAGATTATAAGTAAAATTGTTCAAATCTTGTAAATCAAACTCAACCACAATAACTACTGAAACTTATATAAAAGGAAGATAAAAGTGAACTCAAAATGTGAACTCAACCACAATAAGTTGCTAATGTTAAGCACAAGAAGTTTTTGAAAATATTAACGATTCCAAAAAGGGAGTGTTCTTTAACTTTAAAAGGAAAATTGTAGAGGAAAGCTTTTATCTTTTCCAAATCCAAGGAGTAAGGAAAGAAAAACAATAGATTAAGGTGTCTCTTCTTTAAAAAAGTGATGATATCCATGATGCACATTCCAAGTGGACGTAAGAGAATTCGAAATTTTCAAGTAAAATTTATGCTTCACAAATTCCACCATGTCACAACTAAGGTGAGAAAATGTAGATGCAAAGTTTCCAAAATCATAAACTTTTCTACATTCCTCCAAGAAAGCACAATTTCTAACATCTAGAAACTCTCATCATTTCCAAACTCTAAAAGTAACTCAAGAAAGCCAATAGTTTGAAATGTGTCTTTTCCAAAAGGATAGTGATAAGGAAAAGTTACTTCCCAAAGGAACTCCCAAGCATTTCTAAATGAAGAAGAAACTTTGCACTTCACGAATACCGATACTTCAAAAATGAGATGAGGAGAAGTAGAGTATACAAAGTTTCCAAAGTTCCGAGATTCTTTTCCTTTTGCTTTAAAGCCCATATTCTTTTAGAACTCTTCAGAAGGTGGGTGATAGGACAACTTTCCATCAAATCCAAATTTAAAAAATATAATCCAAGATTTCTTCCAAAAACTAACATGTGAAATGCATAACTTCAAAATCCATTTCTTGTAATGTAAATGATAGAATAGGAAAGCTCTAAAATCTTTAAGCTACAAGAACTTCAAAAACTTCTCCACAATGAGAAATTTATGCCAACGACAAGAGATTACAAATAAGCCATTCACTACCAACAAAGGTACGTTCATAAAAATATGGTCAACAAAGCTCTTCACATAAGTATCAACAGGAGCAACACAAATGCACATTTCTAAAAAATATTCCCTTGAAACTTAACATAAGGATCACCAGAAAAGAAATCAAGGAATCATCAAAACTATAATTAGAATTTCTTTCAGGAAAGCCAAAGGTATTATGATTAGCATCCCCTAATGAGTCATAAAGTTTCCATGGTCCAACATCATTGGAAATAATGAAAAGATCATCATGAGAGAAGTTATTAGCCACCAAGAAATGATTTCTACCTAGGTTACTAACTAACGTGAATCCTCCTTAGCTTTTTTGAAGAATTCAAACAACTCCTAAGATTGCCTCCTTAATGATATCTTTTTGCCTTTGCTCCAATAAACAACTCAAGGTATATCAAACCTTGAATCTTGTGAAGAGAACTCCAGCCCTTCCCCTAAATATTAGGACAACAATGGTATAGTAAACCTAACACCTTCCTAACAATATAAAAGAGACCCAACTCAAGCAACAATCTTATCAGACTTGGACCACCTCTTGAATATAGGAATTAGATGATCAAAGAACACTTGGATTTCAATTCAAGGCTCTAGTTTTCAAACCTTGCTAGGATGATCAACCCTAGAAGAAAAGAGAAGAAAAAGAGACTCCTAAAACCATAGGAAAACTCTTAATTCAAAGGCTGCAATTTTTAATTCATTTCATCAAAGTTAAGGATTACGTGACTATAAGATGTATTTATAGGCTACAGAAGCCCTCATCCTAAACCCTAGTCATTTAATAAAGCTCTAAGGGTATAATGGGCATTAGGAAACTTCATTACATGCTCCCAATTAAAGAAAACCGAAATTGAAATAATAAAGCATTAAAATTGTCCCTAAAATTCGGACAAAAACTGCCATTGACCGGCTTGCTGGATGTAACAGGTTTTTGGACCTTACTCCTTCGGATTCAGCTGTTTGTGTCTTCATAAACGTTGTAGCTCTTTCTCTTAGAGTTCCATAGAATCTTAAATCATCGCATTTGGATATGCATAGCTCAAGTTATGGCTCATGTATGAAAGTATGCCAAAACTGAAATGCAATCCAAGTGTGCTGAGCTCCTCTATTGATTTGATGTACCAAAATAACTTCGATTCAAACATAATTTAGCATTCCATAGAATCCATAAAGAGTATTATACAAAGTTGTTGAAGGCTTCATCTTTGTTCTTGAAACATTAGGTTGTCAAAAAAATATGTGAGGCAAAAGCATCCAAGCTGTGAATACTATGCTCTTCTTTGCCCCTAATCTTGTGAATGATCCTTCCATGACCTCTACTGCTTCATCCTCTTCCGGGATCATATCACCAACTTGATGTGACACATTAGAAAATAAAGGATGGACCCTTTGTCCCATGTCATCACAAAAGAGTAACTTAACTTCCTCATAGAAACAATAAAGAATGTAAGGAGAATAGAGGATATAACATTCAAGGTCAATCTCAAGAAAGACATAACCATTTAAGAACAATTGAAACTCTTTAAAGAAAAACAAAAGGTAAAAGAGATAAGTTTAAAGAAAAACTCATTGATAAATTTCCATCGCATAAGAGTAGTTCTCTTCCAACAATCTCTCCTTGGCCTTTACTCTCCATGGTAGGTCTCCTTCCAATCATTGATGTTAATGTACAAACATGTTAAAGAGAAATCCTATCAAATACAAGCACAAAAGAGAAAGGATTAGTGTTTTTAATTAAGTGATCAAAACATAAGTATGAAGTAGGAGGAGAGAACCTTATTATGTCGAAGGTGTAGTAGTCCAACTTCCCTTCATTCACCATGTTTTGCATCCAAAATTTCTGCACACAGAAAAAATCATTACCAAGAAAAGAGTTTATTTGGTTAGTAAGAAAGTTCACTCCCTCACTATTTTCAATTACAACTATCTCTTTTTCTTGTTGCTCTTCTTTATAACTCTCTTGTTTTACCATGAGGCCCTCATTTTCTTTTTCTTGCTCACTTTCCTCAAGCTGACTCTCTTTCTCTTTTGAGCACTCATCCTTTTCACTCTCTTCAAACAAAGTAGAAATGGAATCAAAGAAACATGAATGTTCAAATAAGCTCTCTTTTTCTTCCACTCTTTCTTTTTCTTTAATCTCATTGCTCTCTTCTTTCTCTATGTTCTTCTCACTCATGAAAGCACAAAAATCTTCTTTGGCAACATGCACTTCAACAAGATCTCTAACTACCCCTTTAGCTTGTATAAACTCAATCATTGGAACTCTTAGACAACTGAAGAGTTCTTGGTCTCCTTCGTTTAATTGCCTTGAAATTGAATTGGCAGTTGGCTTTTCTTTTTAGACTTCAATCTTCTAGTCAACCTCTTTTTTTCTCAAGATAAGTAATGATCAGGATTTTTATAACAATGTTTAAACTCAATACTTGCAAGTGCACAAGATTAATGTAATAGGGAAGTATCAGGGTATCAAACCACAGAGAAAGGCTTAACTACTGAAATTATTATCTTCCTAAATTAGTTTTATAAAGAGAAGAATAAATTTATATTATCTAACATTTATTTCTAAACTAAGTAAAAATAATAAATAAAACAACTAAATTAAAGATAACAGGAGCTTAACCAAAGAGATGATTTAGAACCTTGAATCCACCACCAACCTATATAACAATGATTTAATTTTATTTCGAAGAAAAGATTATACATTTACGTGGTGATCTAGGCTACAAGCTTCGATTCACTAAAGAAATATAATGTGCTTAAATGCATGACATAATACATCTAACCATTAGCATGACCTATTCAATTCTATAACATAAATCATCTAAAATTAGCATGAACTATTCAATTCTAAACCCCACAATATACTTGCAAAAATCACATATCTCTCACACTCAAGACTACAAGAATCAAGCATGGATTTAAAGTTATCAATTAACCCAAATAATTATTCTACAAGAACAATCGCAAAGAATTAATTGCATCAAACTAAGAACATCCCAAGATATGTAATCACATAAATAATATAATAAATCTCCCAAAATAAAATAAACCAAAGTCACATGGCTAGGGTTTCATAAAAATTCTAAAAATAAATTAGTTCATGGTTAAAAGGGAAAGAAAGAACCAATTTCTTGGAGTAGATCATGGTTCTTTTCTTCAAAATAATTTTTCACTGCTGCTTCTTAGATTTGCTGCTTCAAATTATGGCCGTCTTGCGGCTGCTTTTTTTTTCTCTCATTGAAGCTCGGGCAATTGCTGCTGTCTCCCCCGCTACTCTCCTCTTTTTTTCTTGATCTCTCCCTCACTCTTCTTGAGTGGCTCTTCTATCTATCAAAAGAGAAGCAAAATCCTAATCCTTAAAGAATTCAACTAAAATCCTAATCCTTAAAGGATTCTACTAAAGTTCTAATCTTAATCCTTAAAGGATTCAAATACTGCAACAGGTAATATGCTTTATTATTATTTTTTACCTTCTCTTCCCCAATGACCATGCAAACTCTTTCTTCCCTTTACCAAATTTAATATGGAATCTTTATTTTCCATTCTTTTTTTAGAAATCTGCACAAAGATAAATAAAATAAATTAAATATAAAATTATGACTAATAAAAAAATAAAATATTTTTAAAGGCTAATAATTAAAACTTAAAGTGTTTATTTTTATTAAAAATCGACTCTATCAACTCCCCCACACCTAAGTTTTGCGAGTCCTCAAGCAAAAATAAAGAACAAAAAAAAAACTAACTGTCCACTTTCGTAGGACTCATGATTGCACTTAGCATGTGCAACAAGCCCTTTAAACTTCTAAGTTACCCCTAGTGGACGAGTATGGTCTTGTGAGGGTTTGCAGACGGCGCACCCACAAAGTCAAATAAACAACAAACTTTAGAAGAGATATAGAATAATCCAAATTAAGTACCATTTATCAATATCTTAACTTATCAAGACAAGTACTCTTCCTCTTATTTTCAAACTCAAGTAACAAATAAATATTCAATTATCTTCCTAACTAATGCAAGACTTGTGTGATCATGGTCATTAGAGAGTGTAAATAAATACTAAACAAGATTTCCAAACTATATGTAGAAAACAAATCTCAACAAGAGTTCATTCCATAGGCTCACTCTTGTACCTTCTCTCCACTAATCAAGGATTCTCAAATTCAAATAAGATCATATAGGACTTTAAAGCTTGTAATGTAAGGTTAGGGTGTTGGTTACCAAACGAAGGTTAGGAATTCAAATTCAAAGAAAAGAGAGCTTGCAAAGAGTATGGATACTTCAAAATTTTAACAAACTTTCTAACTTCGTTTTAACTCCTTTTTTTTTCAATTAATACATTCACCAACTACCATTTTTTTTTTCAATTAATACAGAGGATAATGATACACTATTACTAAAATCTCAATATCTCTGTGAATATAACTCCAAATATAGTGAAACCAATTGAGACAGATTCTCAACTCCAAGATGATGAATTTAAGCATAAATGTAGATCAAATTCAATACAAAAAATATAAGCAGATTCATCCACAAGTTTTATGCATTTGTGTTCACAGAACACTTTGAAAGTTTTGATCCAATTCATCAATCAAATCAACTCCAAATTGAGTGAAACTAATTTCAAATGATTCCGAACTCAAAAGTGGAAACATCAATAAAAAATTTCGCACAAAAATTCGCAATTATCATTCATTTTTTGTCTCTTTTTTTGACATCATGTTTCTGTACGAGTTTTGCATAATCTTCATGCATTTGTTTTTTATCATGTACCTTTCTCTTTCTTTTAAAACAAATTTTAAACAAAATAACAAGAAACTAACCTTGAATTGGAGGTTTCTCTCATTCCAATTTGATTTGAGTCTTCAATTAGATGTGTTATTGATTCCATCACTGGTGAGATCCTAGTTCCAGCCCTCAATAGAATTAACTTACATGGTAAAACAATAGGTAAAAGAGTGGGGATGACCCCTGTTTCACCTTTCATGCCTAAGTCAGAGTCATATCTGACAAAGTAACCTTATCAGTCAAAATAGCATAATGAAGAAGTCATGTAGATCCTCTTTGATTATAGAGTTGGATCCAAATCCTTCCCAAGATTGATCGGGATTTTTATAACAAAGTTTTTAACCCAATACTTGCATGTGCACAAGATCAATGTAATAAGGAAGTATTATGGTATCGAACCACAGAGAAAGGCTTAACTACTTAAATTACTATCTTCCTAAATTAATTTTTAAAAAATAACAATGAAATTTTATTATTATTCCTAAATTAATTAAAACTAATGAATAAAATAAATAAATTGAAACTAACAGGAGATTAACCAAAGAAAGTGATTTAGAACCTTGAATCCACTACTAACCTATATAACAATGATTTAATTTTATTTAGGAGAAAAGATTAAACATTTATGTGGTGATCTAAGCTACAAGCTTCAATTCACTAGAGAAATATATCATGTTTAACTGCATGACATACTCCATCTAACCATTAGCATGACTTATTCATTCCTATGACATAAATCATCTAAAATTAGCATGAACTATTCAATTCTAAAACCTATAATATACTTGCAAAAATCACATATCTCTCATACTTAAGACTATAAGAATTAATCATGGATAAAAAAAATCAATTAACCCAAATTTTTCTTCAAGAACAACCATAAAGATTTAATTGCATCAAACCAAGAAATTTCCAAAGATATGGAATCACATAAATAAACTAATGAATCTCCCAAAATAAAATAAATCAAAGTCACATAGCTAGGTTTCATCAAGATTTTAAAAATAAAATTAGTTCATGACAAAAGGGAAAGAAGGAAACCAATTTATTAGAAGAAATCAGGGCTTTTTTTCTTCAACTGAAGCTGGAATTTTTCTGCACTGCTTCAGCTGTTGGAATTTTCTTCTGCTGTCCAGAATTTTCTGCTGCTGCTGTCCAGATTTCTGCTGGTTTCTGCCTAATTTTTGCTTTAGCTTCTTTTGGAATTTTCTGCTGCAGAAATTCTGCTCCTAGCTGCTTCCCTTTTTGTGCTGCTTCGCAGCTTCTTCCGTTGTTCGCTGTGGCTGGTTTTCTACTGTAATTTGTCTGCACGCAGCACCTACTATGAATTTGTGTGGCTTCTTCTTCAGCTGCTGTCGCTTGTGTTGCTGCTTCGGTTTCTACGTGCAGCTGCTTTGAATGTTGCTCCAATGGCGGCTGTTGTTGCTCTTGTTCAGCTGCTCACGCAGCAGCTTCATCAATTTCTGCTTCAACTACAGCCAACGTCTGCTTGACGCCTTTTCTCTTTTTATTTTTTTTATTTTTTTTGTTCTTCCCCCTCGCCGATCTCCCTCCCTCTCCTCTCTGTTTCTCCTCTTTAAAGCTGCCTCTAAGCAACTCTTGTTCTCATTCTTCTACTAGGTTTCACCTTTCCTTTTTTTTCTTTTTCTCCAGCCCTCTCCGTTTAGTAACTTTCCTTTTCTTCTTATTTTTTTTCTTGTTGGTCCTTCTTTTCTCTTTATTTACAATAGCAGCCTTATTATCTTTCTCTTTTTTTTTCTTTTCCTTGAATTGGGCTACCTCCACTTCTTGGACTTCTCTCAATTATGGACTTGCTTGTGGGCTTCTGTCCTTTTATCACCAAAATAAAATAAATTAAATATAATAATTATATTTAATAAATAAAACATTTTTAAAAGTTAATAATTAAAAATTAAGGTGTTTATTTATACTAAAAATCAACTCTATCAACTCCCCCACACCTAAATTTTGCTAGTCCTCAAGCAAAAAAAAGAATAAAATAACAAAAAGAAAGATTAACTAGCCCCTAAGTTACCCCTAGTGGACGAGTATGGTCTCGTGAGGGTTTGCAGACGACGTACCCACAAAGTCAAATAAACAACCAACTTTTTAAAAGATATATAATAATCCCAATTAAGTACCCTTTATCAAGATCTCAAACTTATCAAGACAAGTATTCTTCCTCTTATTTTCAAACTCAAGTAACAAACAAATATTCAATTATCTCCCATAACTAACACAAGACTTGTGTAAGGTATGATCGTGGTCATAAAAGAGTGTACAATAAATACTAAACAAGATTTCCAAATTACACATGGAAGACAAATCTCAACAAGAGTTCATTTCATAGGCTCACTCTTTGTACCTTCTCTCCACTAATCAAGGATTCTCAAACTCAACTCAGATCAGGTAGGACTTTAAAGCTTGTAATGTAAGGTTAGGGTGTTGGTTATCAAACGAAGGTAAGGAATTCAAATTCAAAGAAAAGAGAGCTTGCAAAGAATATGGATATTCTAAAATTTCGACAGACTTTCTAACTTTGTTTTTGCTTCCTTTTTTTCTTTTCCATTAATACATTCACCAACTACCAAATTATTTTTCTCAATATTCCATCATTTAGGGCCATTCTTTTTCTTACATTCACAAATTCGGACCTCTTGAATTTTTTTTCTTTGCACCTTGTGACTTGTAACAATCATGTATCAACTTTTCTTTATTTTTCCTTTTTTTTTTTTCAGCTCAATATATTTGTTTTCTTTTTTTTTTTCTTCTCCCTTTGTCAAAATAACTTATTCTCTTTCCATAACATCCAAACAACAACCCATCATTGAAGCACAAGTTAGAAGTTTACATTAAACTTTCTACAAGATTAAGGGTTAATATTTAAGTGGTTTAAAGAAAGAAATAACATTTAAGGCTCAAAAGGGTACTAAGGTAAAAATCATGAGATTTGTTAAGCTTGAAAGGCACAAATGATTCGAAGAAGGCCTATGACCATCGTCTCTGAGTCAAATCAGGAAAACCTTTCTATTTGCCTCAAGAGGTACTCAAGTAAGTTTTAGAATGTACGGAAGAGATTCATCAACTTTATGTAGCTCAAAAATAATGTAAAGGATTTATTAAACACTAACAATAACCCATGTGCTCAAGTGTAAGTCATGTAAAAGTTATAACAGATATAGGATATAAGTCCATCACTCTAATAAAAAAAGTAAGAAAACAAGTACTTTTCTCAACTTATTCAAGATATTTTTAAAACGAACTCAAAAAAAAATTATTCTTTACATGAAATCTTATTTTTGGTTTTTTTTTTCAAAATAATGTAAAAATAATAAAAAATAAAAAAAAATCAGCAAAAATAAAAATAAAAAAATTGAGAAAAATGAAAAAAATAATAAACAAATAAAAATAATTGACACCAGAATAAAAGCATCTTCTCCCCCACACCTAGACCTTACATTGTCCACAATGCGATAAGAGAATACCAAGAGTAGAGAAGAGACAAAGAACAGAGCAACACAACCTGGTAGAAGAGGCAGTATTAATGCATGTCTGCAAGAGTAGTAAACAATCTCTGTAATCTCCATGATAATGATAAGTTGTTTTATTACCCTACAAAATAAACAATTCGTACCTTTCTACCAATCAAGTGAAATAATAAGAAAAAAAGGATAACATAAACAAACAAATAAATAGGTAAACAGAAAGTTGGGTTTCCTCCCAAAAGCGCTAAATTTAAAGTCTTCAGCCAGACTCTATCACCAACTAGTCCTGATATGTAGGATCTACTAACATAGTAGATTCAATCTTACCTTCTTCCATGTCATTGGTAATAGCAGGCTTCAACCGTTGTCTGTTAACAATCAAGATTCAGTTGTTTTTAAGATCTTCAATCTGAATAGCACTTGAGGGAAATACTTGTTTGAAAATAAAAGGTGCATCCCAACGAGATCTCAACTTACCAGGAAAGAGGCATAATTTAGAATTAAAAAGCCAAACTTTTTGGTTAGGTTCAAATGATTTTCGGGAAATTATCTTATCATGAAAGGCTTTACTTTTAGCTTTATAAATTTTAGCATTCTCATATGCCTCATTTCATAATTCATCAAGTTCATTTAATTGCAATTTTCTATTAGAACCAGCTGGCTTCAAATCAAAATTAAGAGCTTTAATAGCCCAATAAGCTCTATGTTCTAATTCTACTGGCAAGTGACATGCTTTCCCAAAAAGGAGTCTAAAAGGGGACATTCCTATAGGAGTCTTGAAAGCTGTGCGATAAGCCCAAAATGCATCATTCAATCTTTGAGACCAATCATTTCTATCACGTCTAACAGTTTTCTCAATAATAGATTTAATCTCTCTATTAGACACTTCTACTTGACCACTTGTTTGGAGTGATAAGGGGTAGCCACTTTATGAGTTATAGAATATTTCCTAAGAAATGCTTCAAAAGAATGGTTACAAAAATGACTTCCTCCATCACGAATAATAGCTTTAGGGGTAACCAAATCTACAAAAAATATGATCTCTAATAAATTTAATAACTACCTTATGATCATTTGTTCTTGTAGCTATAGCTTCCACCCATTTAGACACATAATCCACTGCTACCAAAATGTAATGATAACCAAAGGAAGATGGAAAAGGACCCATAAAATCAATTCCCCAAACATCAAAGATCTCAAAAATTAAAATAGGTTATAAAGGCATCATATTACATTTAGAAATAGAACCAGTACGTTGACACCTTTCACATGCCAAGTAAAAATTATGAGCATCTTTGAATAAACTAGGCCAATAAAAACCAATTTGAAGAGCTTTAGCAGTAGTTTTACGACCTCCAAAATGTCCACCACATGCATACGAATGACAAAAAGTTAAGATACTATGAAATTCACATTCAGGTGTGCATCTACGGATTACTTGATTAGGACAATGTTTAAACAGGTAGGGATCATCCCAATAATAGTACTTAACCATTGAAAAGAATTTATCCCTATCTTGTTTATTCCAATGTGCTGGAATTTCACATGCAGAGAGATAGTTAATAATAGGTGCAAACCAAGGAACAGGAGAATGTGATAAAGAAAATAACTGCTCATCAGGAAAAGTATCTTTCAGAGCAACTGCTTCATCATGATTATTATCCCACAATCTAGATAAATGATCAGCTACTAAATTTTCTGAACCTTTCTTATCTCTGATTTCAATATCAAATTCTTGCAAAAGTAATATCCATCTAATCAATCTTGGTTTAGTCTCTTTTTTAGACAATAAGTATTTTAAAGCAGAATGATCATAATAAATAATCACTATGGAATCTAAGAGATAAGAACAAAATTTCTCAAGTGCAAAAACTACAGCCAATAACTCTTTTTTAGTTGTATAATTTCTTTGAGCATCTGTAAGAGTTCTACTAGAATAGTAAATGACATGAGGTTTTTTTACAATCTTTTGCCCTAAAATAGCTCCCACAGCAAAATCAGAAGCATCATACGTGATTTCAAAGGGTAAAGAAAAATTAGGAGTCTGAACTATAGGTGCAGATGTAAGGAGAGGACGAAGTTTTTCAAAAGCATTCATGCAAGATCATCAAAATTGAATGCAACATCTTTGCTCAAGAGATTAGTTAAAGGTCTAGCAATCATGCTAAAGTCTTTTATAAATCTTCTATAAAATCCTGCATGCCCAAAAAATTATCTAATTTTCTTGATAGATTTTGGTGGAGGAAGATTAGCAATTAAATCAATTTTAGTTTTATCTACTTCAATTCCTTCTTTAGACACTTTATGTCCCCAAACTACTCTATCTGTAACCATGAAATAACTCTTTTCCCAACTTAAAACTAAGTTAGCTTCTTCACATCTTTCTAAAACAGCAGACAAGTTATTAAGGCAATCTTCAAAAGTAGGTCCAAAAACGGAAAAATCATCCATAAAAACCTCGAGAAACTTATCAACCATATCAGAAAAGATAGCAAACATACATCTTTGAAAAGTAGCAGGCCCATTACATAATCCAAAAGGCATTCTACGAAAAGCAAAAGTACCAAAAGGGCATATAAAAGTAGTTTTCTCTTGGTCTTCGGGATATACTGGAATTTGGTAGTAGCCTGAATAACCATCTAAGAAGCAATAAAAACTTTGACCAGCTAATTTTTCAAGAATTTGATCAATAAAAGGTAGAGGGAAATGGTCTTTTCTAGTTGCAGCATTTAGTTTTCTATAGTCCACACACATTCTCCACCCAGTAACCTCTCTAGTAGGAACTAACTCTCCTTCCTTATTCTCAACTACAGACACTCCTGCCTTCTTTGGTACAACTTGTATAGGACTAACCCATGGACTATCAGAGATAGGATAACAGATACTAGAATCTAAGAGTTTAACTACCTCCTTTTTTACTATTTCTTTCATGTTAGGGTTTAGCCTTCTTTGTAATTCCCTAGAAGGTTGCACATTGTCTGTTAGATGTATTCTATACATGCAAACAGATGGGTCTATTCCCTTTAAATCAGCTGTGGACCACCCTATAGCCCCTTTATGATTAGAAAGAACTTTAATTAAATCCCTTTCTTGGTCAGATTTTAACTCAGATGAAATTATCACAGGCAAAGTTTTATTTTCACCTAAGAAAACATACTTAAGTTTAGAAGGAAGGGTTTTCAATTCAAGCTGGGGTGGACACATAAGAGAAGGTACAGCAGGGGATTTTGCAAGCACAGGCAAAGGTTTATGATTCCCAACCCACGAAGAATTTTCTAGTGGTGCAATATAAGGAAAAATAGAATTTATATTATCCATGCACATAATATTCTCATTCTCAATAGAAGCAGATTCATTAGAACACATTATAGGTAGAGTTTCTTCAATTAATTCATCAATTATATCTGCCAAATAACAATCATGATCATCTTCCATAATTGGTTGTGAAGAAGCTTGAAAAATATTCAATCTAATCCTCATATTCATCACAGAGACATCTATTACCCCAGTTCTACAATTAATAGTAGCATTTGCAGTAGCTAAGAAAGGACGGCCTAGAATAACAGGGATATATTTATTAGAAGATCTATCAAGTTCCATATCTAGTACTACAAAGTCTACAGGGAAGATACCCTTATCATTTTGAACAAGAACATCATCTATCCTCCTCCTAGGTACCTTGATTGATCTATCAGCTAACTGTAAAGTCATATCAGTTGGTTGCAGTTCTCCTAATCCTAATTCTTCATAGACGGTGTAAGGAATCAAGTTAACACTAGAACCTAAATCTAAGAGTGCGCTATCTATTTTATGATCACCAATAAGACAAGAGATGGTAGGGACACCAGGGTCTTTGTATTTAGGTGGAGTGTTATGTTGCAAAAAGGAGCTTACCTGTTCAGTTAAGAAGATTTTCTTAGAAACATTACTTTTAGTTTTTCTTTTGAAAGTGCACATGTCTTTAAGAAACTTTACATAGGCTGGGACTTGCTTAATGGAATCTAAAAGTGGAAGGTTGATTTTAACTTCTTTGAAAGTTTCTAATATGTCTTCCATTTTATTGTCCTTTCTAAGATGTGGAGGTGGTAATAAAGCTTGAGAAAAGGGAACCTTAGGCTTTTACGAAGTCATGGGAGATAGTTCTGGAGTTTTAGGTTTAGAATAGGAAGCTAGCTACCTTCTTTTCAATTTTAGCCTCTATATCAATCTCCTCAGTTTCGTTTTCATTTAATTCATTTTCTTTAATTGGTTCCCCTACTTTATTATCTACCTCATTCCCATTCCTAAGAGTAATTACAGCTTTAGCTTGCTCATGATAATTAGCTCTAGGGTTCTCTATTGGATGACTAGGAAGCCTACCCTCATCTCTTCTACTTATCCCATTAGCTAGTTGCCCTATTTGAGTTTCTAACTTAGCAATAGATTGAGTGTGAGAGTCTAGAATTTGTGTCAAACCTTTCAAAGCAGATAAGACTTTTTCTTCAAAAATAGAATTTCCACTTTGAGGAGAATGAGGAGGTACATACCTTTAAGATTGAAAACCAGGAGGAGCAGTCATACCAGGTTGTTTATTCTGCTGATATTGTTGCTGGCCTAATTGACCTTCCCCTCCTTGTTGCTTCCAAGAGAAATTAGGATGATTTCTCTAGCCTGGATTGTACGTGTTTGAATAGGGGTCATTTTGCCTGTGAAATCCTTGAGCTGCATTGACTTGTTCCTGCACAAATTCTGGAAATAGTGAAGCACTAGGACAGTCATAGATAACATGAGAAGGACTAGAGCAAATTGCACAAACACCTTGAACATTAGGAGAATTAGTAGGCAATGTATTTAAAGCTAACAATTGATCAAACTTTTTAGATAATGCATTAACTTTCAAAGAAAGATCAACGTTTTGAGAAACTTCATACATTTCTCTATTTCCTATTTGCCTAGATGTGCCTACACGTGAGGATGTGGCATGTTGTTGTGAATTATCACTCAAATTTTCAAATAAATCCCATGCCTCATCTGCAGTTTTATGAAGAAAGGTACCACCACAAGAGGAATCAAAGTCACATAGCTAGGGTTTCATCAAGATTCTAAAAATAAAATTAGTTTATGGCAAAAGGGAAATAATGAACCAATTTATTAGAAGAAATCAGGGCTTTTTTTCATCAACTGAAGCTGGAATTTTTCCGCACTGCTTCAGCTACTGGAATTTTCTTCTGCTGTCCAGAATTTTCTAATGCTGCTGTCCAGATTTCTGCTGGTTTCTGCCTAATTTCTGCTTCAACTACAGCCAACGACTGCTTGATGCCTTTTCTCTTTTTATTTTTTTATTTTTTCTGTTCTTCCCCCTCGCTGATCTCCTTCTCTCTCCTCTCTTTTTCTCCTTTTTAAAGCTACCTCTCAGCAGTTCTTGTTCTCCTTCTTCTACTTGGTTTCCCCCTTCCTTTTTTTTTCTCCAACCCTCTCTTTTTAGTAACTTCCCTTTTCGTCTTTTTTTTCTTTTTGGTCCTTCTTTTCTCTTTATTTACAATAGCAGCCTATTCTCTTTCTCTTTTTTTTTTTTTTTCTTTTTCCTTGAATTGGGCTACCTCCACTTCTTGGACTTCTCTCAATTATGGACTTGCTTGTGGACTTCTGTCCCTTTATCACCAAAATAAAATAAATTAAATATAATAATTATATTTAATAAATAAAATATTTTTAAAAGTTAATAATTAAAACTTAAGGTGTTTATTTATACTAAAAATCAACTCTATCAAAGATCACCTCCTTTGATTAATGAACCTCTACTGAGGATTTTTAAAATCAAACACTGCAATAGAAAACCTATGAGAAACTAAGTCTCATAAACCCAATATTGAGAGTCTAAATTCTTTCCTAGATTGATAATTAGAACCTTGAGGGAACAAAGACGTCAAAACCCAAATTACACAACTAGAAGACCCAAAATCAATTGATTCAAAGAAAGGAAACTATATTAATCAACTGAAGAAAGGAATTTGAATGATCAATTGATTCTATAGATACTTCAATCTAAGGCTCCATTGATCACAATGCTAAGGACATTAACCTTTAGCAAGCTAGTCTAAGAAGACGAAGAAACCAATAGGCAACTTGGAAACTCTCTCATAATTTTTAGCAAATTCATCATTGTTAGATTACATTGAGTTATAATGGGGTACATATAGACTAAAGTTTAACCAAAGCTAATCTATAGCCTAATAACCTTAAATTCCCATTAAACCCTTGATTTAAAACAAAAAAGACAAGCAAAATAACAAAAACTACATAATTAGAACGCATTAGACATTGTTTCAGCCGAGCCCTACCGTCAATGGTAGGGGGAACCTACCATTGGCGGTAGGTATGTACATTACAAAGAAATCACCGCCAGAATCCTACCAGCGACGGTAGGGTCTTTACCTCAAACACTTAGCCGATTTTTAACTCCCAATTGTTCCTTTGAGTAATCCTTGCTAATTGAACAAATAGAGAACAGCTTGGAAGTCTTTACTTGGCCTTCAAACTCTTCAACTTGTTCTTCAAAGCTTCCTCCATGTAGGCTATCATGCCATTATCCTCATTTCCATTGGAAGCCTTGAGTTTCTTCATCCTAGCTCTAGTCGTTGGACCAAACTTCAACTCCTTGGATGTTTTACTCTTCCGATGTACATCAAGAAGAATTTGAATAGTACCACTTTTTATACTTGTGCATCTTCTTGAGGATTTAGGATTTATCCAATGTGGGATAAGTTCGAATCGGTCTTATTGACCCTTTTGGTCCTCTCTCAAGTCCTAAAGGTCCAATTTCGTATATGGGCATATTATTTTAAGAAATTAGCTTTTAACTTTAAGCCCTAGTTTGGTTTGCAGAAGGAGAAGGGAAGGGGAAGGGGGAGTGGCACCATTTACTTCCACTAGAGGAAGTATATTCATTTACTTAAAAATTGTTTGGCATGGATTGGAGGAAAGTAAATCACATTTACTCCCCTCCGTTTGGTTGGGGTGAAAAGTAGAAGGTAAATAGTTTTTATTATATATAATTTCCTATTATATCCATTTTACAAAGTTAGGAATGTTATACATATGGGGTAAGATTTAGTTTAGGATAAAATTTGTAATTAACTAATTTATAAGAGCATAAAATGGACTTTTTAACATCATTTACTTCCCAATCCGTCCATTTTGGGAGGAGTTAATTTGATAACATGGAGAGAGAAAGCGCCCCCTCCTTATTTACATCCCCTCCACTTTTACGTTGCAACCAAACGATGTAAATAGGACATTTACATCCTGATTTACATCCTCTCCTACTTCCTGCCGTAATTTCACCCTAACCAAACTAAGCTAAGATCTATAGGGCAAAATGAATTGAGCCTAAAACAAAGTCGATAGGCCTGTTCCCATCATAACCCCTCCAAAAAGAATCATAAATAGCTTATGACTTTTGTTCTTCAAACAATTAACCATTTCCAGTGAAAATTCAGATTTGCGTCTCTGTTAAAAAACCCTAAATTCACAAGTTTAGGTATACATGATTTCTTTGCAGAAATACTCACAACTTCTGTGTACTTATTACCCATTTATTCTTGTAGATATTTGATTATCTTTTGAAATGTCAACATCTAAGAAACTAGCTTCAAAATCTTCAGTACTAAGCCTAAAGAAATCTTCAAAAGCCAAACCTTCTACAACAAGTATTTCATTAAAATTGGATGTCAGAATTGTTCCTTCTGATTCTAATACTATTCTTGGTGGCGTAAGATATTCAATTAGGAAATACAATATTTTGTTTCCCCTGATTGACCATGAACAGGCTACTCTCCTTATAAAGAGACACATTTGCACTATTGAACCTTCTATGTTTATAATCCTCACGATGATATTGAACTATGTGAGCCCAAAGCTGTGATGTATTTCTCCAGTATACGGTTTCCAGCATTAAAACTATTCGAAAAACTGTCAAGATTCCATCTTATTTTATGATGGTACCTACAATCATGGAAATAGGGCCCAAAACCCCCAGAAGGATACATCACAATCTATAGGGAGCAACTGAAGGCAAGATTGAGATTCCCGTAACAGTACCTATTTATGGATATCATGAATTATTGGGGGATTGAACTTGGGCATTCAGCTCCAAACAGGGTAAGATAGGTTGTGACATTCATCTTGATATGCAGAGCTTTTGGTATCCCAACCAATATAGAAGTATTTAGGAAGATGTTTGGCATAAAACCAGTGAAAGATGGTCCTGGATGGCATACTTTTCAAAAGAAGAGCGAAGCCGAAGATTTCATTGTGAAACTTCCACAATCAATTCATGGATGGAAAAGTGGGTTCTTTTACTTAATAGATTGAATGAAAGTTCCTGACATTCAATGGAATAAGATAAAATCTCTACTTAATTATGAAGTGTCATCTACAGACCCATTAACAGAGGAATATAAGAAGAAGCTTGTATCATACTCTTTCAAGATGATATTAAGAGAGAGATAGTTGGAATGAGGATATGTTACAAGCTGCAAGAATATATCCGACTTATGAGCTAAATATGCATAGAATAAGTTAGTGCTATGGTGTGTAGAATTTAATATATTAACATCTTGTATATATTAAAATTTGGAAAGTGTTCTTGACTGAAGCAAATAACAAAATGTGAAATCTGTGAAGAAGTTGGCTTGCTGAAAGTTATATGGAAGCTGTTGTCAAGAGAGGGGTTGTTTCAGTTACGAAGGATGTGCCAAAAAAAGGTGAGAACATATTTACTTGAATAATGTTGGTTTATATGTTAAAAGGTTAACATTAGAATTTAATGAAACAGAGGGATGAATATCAGTGGCAATAATTTATTGGAATCGGGAAATAAGGAGTAAAAGGCTAGAGGACCAACCAACTACTGTAGAGAGAGAAGCGATCCTCGATGGTGGTTCTAATGTAATGGACCAATTAAATGTAAGTGAAGCCCAGAAAAAGGAAAGAAGTGGAATTGGAGAAAAGAGAAAAAATATTTCCTTACCACCCCTAGCCCCGACTAGCCCCAAAAGATTAGCATTATCACCAGTTATGGAATAAGGGACACCGAATGAGGGAAACGTGGAAAAGGCCCTAGAAAAGAAAATTGTTGAAGGCTGTGAGCTAATGTTTCCCAACTGGGCCATGAAGATGAAAAGAAGAAAATCTGTCAAATGGTACCAAGAACCTTGGAGAAACAAGTCTTGCTCTACAGAATGTACGAGCGGTGTCCAAATGTTCCTGGGATAAACTAATTTATGGCTTTGCTCTAGATGCTTTTCAAGTAAGTATCTCTTGGTGAATTACCTTTGTATTAATAATGTAATATCGGATCCAAGTAAATTTATTAAATGAATATGTGGTGTATGTAAAATACTAACATTGCAAATGAGGCTGCTCGCCATTTTGCCAATATGAGCACATCTCACCAAGATTGTAAGAAAAATATGAAGCATTATGAGAATCATACGAAAATTTGAAAAAAAAAAAAAAAGATTTGATTGAAGAAGTTCAACACAGAATCGGAGAACAATTCTATGGAAATTAAAGCTGCAAGTGTGCACCTATCAAATTATGTGGTTGTGAAGGAAAATAAAATGAAGTCGTTAAAAGAGATTCTCAATCGAGAAGTTCAGGAAAAGGAAACTCAAGGAAGAGCTATTACATCGTTAAGTAAACAAATTGTGGTCTTAAAGAAAAATTGTCATCCCTAGTTGATGTCAAGGAGAAATTCAAGATAAAGTGACATAGACAGTTATCAGGAACTTTTGTAAGAGTTTCGAGGGGGAACGTTGGTTTTTGGAATTATCTTTGCCCCTAATGATAGTATTGTGATAGAATTGATTAAGGAAATCCGCGAAACAAACTTGAATGTCATTTTTCCCTCGATGGTGAATTTGTATTATAAAGAAGATTGTCAATGCCCAAAATTCCTTGGGATGAACATAGGAGATTGGAGATGCAAGAGCTGGCGGCTGATTTTGAAGAGCACCAACTCCAAGGAGAAAATCAGAACCTTGAAGAGAAAAACTAGGATCTCCAGACTGAAACCCAGGATGTGGAAAATAATGACCCTTATTCACAAGAAAACGATCAAGAGGGAAGTACTTTTGATGGTCATGCCAAAATAGCCTTCCTGATACACCTACAATGACCATTCAAGATTCCTGTTACGATGAAGCAGCAAGAGAACACCTTAAGGCCTACAGTAAAACTTCCAACCATATTAACAATGCACTGGGAAGTGAGCAGCTCCTGGTTCAGAATGCTTCTTAGGAGAAAAGGCCCCTATAATGGGACAAGAAGTGATCCCTTCTCGTTGCAAAAAGAAAATAAATCCTCCTAACAGAAAGGGGAAATGTAATTGATAAGTTAAATGTAATGATTAAGTTATGTATAAACTTTAAAAAAAAATTTAGAAGTATGAAGTCTTAGCTAACTTTTAATGTTGGGCCTTGGTTGTGGGCCCTAGGCCTAATTTATACTGATCATAAATATGATTAATAGTGTTTACAGTAAGTGTAATTGGGTTTTGACCATGGTCTTATTTGTAAACCTTAGAAGGCCATGTTACTCTGGGTTGGTCCTGTGGATATAAAAAATTTGAAACTGCACTCGACCTTTGGTGGTATGCTTTGTTTATAACCCATAAATTGGTATGAGCATATAATTTGTAAATATGAGTTTGGGCCTTGATTTTGAGCTTCAAGGGCCATTTGAATTCATTAAGGCTTATTGAGAAAAGCCTTAGTAAAAGTTGAAATAAAAAGAATATATAAAATATATGCCTTTTTAACTTTTTATCTTTTCACTCTCTTGAGTTTCATTAAATGCAAAGTCAGTGCCAATCCACGTGGCATATGGATATTGGGAAGACTTTTAAACTCTCGATAAGTAGCCTTGATAATACCTACCAGGGGCTGTCTTTCGAAAGGACATTTGTTTTTCTTGATAAATATGGAACTTGTATATAATAGGGGTATGAGTATGTTTTTCTTTAACTTTCTCTTGCTTGAGTTAAACTTTCATTTCTTTTGAAAAATTCGAGATGGAGTCAGCCGTTGAACAATCTATCATTACAAAACCAGTTTTCTATCCTCCTTTTGCCTTGTTCCTTCAGAAAGAATTCTCTGAGCTGAGAATATGCAGGACCCACTTTCATGAAGGAAAAGAATATCTATGGGTTCCCCTCATTTTCGTATGCAAGTCCCACCGGTATTTCTCCTTCAATCGATTCATCATAATGTTAAGAGTGTAGCTTCAAGACGGGTCTGTGGGTGTAGAAATTGACACCCACAAGGTATGCCTGACGTCATTGACGATCATTATATAAATACTTTCAGGGATGTTCTTGCTCTTTATGAGGCAGTGCACCTCTTTGAAGAGAAATTCCATGGTACTCGGCGATGTTCCCTCCATCTCATAAAATATATTGAGTTGAGTGTGCATGCTAACCTGGAAGCAACCAAACGTAAGAAGAGACGTGCAACAGAGATAAAAAGGAAGTTTGCAGAGATATGTATTGCGGGGGAATTAAATGAAGCTTTAAAACTCTTTTATCTTTATTTTAGTTAAAGGCAGGCCCCTCGCCTGGTAGGCGGTATAACTTTATCAAGAATGGCCTCTTGATAGATTCATATATTATGTAATAGGCCCCCCTTTATATATTTATACAAAAAGATGCCTTTGATTTCAACTTTGCTTGTCTCCATTTTCTTACAACTTGTATTTTGGCTTGGGATCCTAATAAAATAATGTTTAGGTATGTTTCCTCCCGAACCTTACAACTTTTGAGTCAGCGTAACTTTTACTTAAGTTGAAATAAGTAAGAGGTGTATCGGGAACTATCAAGATTGTGTTCCCATTAGAAGTAACAAGTATAGTGATAGGTTTGCTTTTTCTACACCAAGTTATCCCGTTTTTCTTATAATGCAACCCTTGTTTGAACACTATTTGCTTAAGTTACAAAGAGAAAGTAACTTTAAGAGATGGTATAAGGAATTGATGTATAAAAGTCGTGCTACTATCTGCCTTAATAACTTTAAACTAGTAAGAATTGCTAAAGTTAAAATGAAAGAACTATAAAAATATATAAATAACCTAAGTATTTGATATTTGGAGCATATTCAAATACAAAATAAGTTATATGAGATAACTTTTTTAAGGGAAAACTTCTTAAAGTTAGTGTCATTCACTTCTATGCTAGAATTTTTCTCTCAAAATCCTGTAACCTATAACTCCCATTACCATTGCAATTTATAACTCGATAGGGCCCTTCCTAGATAAGATCCAATTTCCGATTCAGGTCGACCCTGCCATCTTCATTTTTTCTCAAAACCAAATCACCTTTGATTGTTGAAGGTTTGACTTTTGCATTATAAAATCTTACCATTGTTTCTTATAATAGGTGCCATTCTCTGCGGCTTGCTCTAGGACTTCATCTATAAGGGTAAGATTCTCATAGAGCATTCTATCATTTGAAGCTTCATTAAAAGCCATATTCCTTAAAACCTTACTTCCTATTTGGGATGGAATTACTGCATCTACAAACACAAATTAAAGGACCTTCTCCCGCAGTTGTTCTAGAAGTGGTTCTATAAGACCACAAAACATTTGGAAACTCTTCCAGCCATCCACCTTTAAGATTATCAAGTCTTTTCTTGAGCCTTGCAAGATAGTTCTATTAGTGACTTTTGTAGCCCCATTCGTCTATGGATACCTCAAGGAAGTAAATCTCTGCTCAATTCCTAACTTGTCACAAAAATATTTGAACTCTTTGGAATCAAATTGTTTACAATTATCGGAAATCAGGATTTTAAGGATCCCGAAACGACAAATAATATCTTCATAAAAATAATTCCTTCACCTCTTTGCCAGTGATACTGGCTAATGCTTTAACCTCTATCCACCTGGTTAAATTATCTGTGGCAACTACTAAATAATTTTTACCTGCGAGGGCCTTAGGAAAAAGACCTAGTAGGTCAATCGCCCACTGTGCGAATAGAATTGGGGTACCAAAAGTGTGATAATTCGACATCGAGATATGATATTCATTGTCATAAATCTAGCATTCAGTGCAAGTCTTGACGAGATTGGTGGAATCCTCTTTCGTAGTGGGCTAGTAATACCCGTAACACATATATTTATTTACCAATGGTTTTGCACCAATATAAGAACCACAGATACCTTCGTGAATCTCCCGGAGGACATATTTCCCATCTTCTCCACTGACACATTTTAACAAGGTAATGAACATCTAACCAAAAAATCAGACAATGGTTGACCTTGGATTATTTTGCAAGGAGAGAAGTCAATTTGATATTCACTTAACTCCAAGGCTGATTTAGAGATCCTTCCTGATATATTTGGTTTGTGTACAACATGCCTTAACGGGTACTTGTAAGGACATTAATGGCATGTGCTTGAAAATATAGTTTCAACTTTCTTGCAGCCTTTACTAAACATAAAATATATATTCCCTAAGAACTGTAATGTTCCTCTGGTCCATTTAAAACATGACTCACATAGTAAATGGGTTCCATATTGTTATTAAACAAAGCACAAATAACAGAGCTAATCACTTTGGGAGCAATAGCTAAGTAATATAAAGTTTCCTTTGCGATATGGGTGATTAACAAGGAAGGAGAAGAAAGATATGTTTTAAGCTAGA
The DNA here is from genome assembly GCA_028651295.1 of Catharanthus roseus. Taxonomy (NCBI): domain Eukaryota; kingdom Viridiplantae; phylum Streptophyta; class Magnoliopsida; order Gentianales; family Apocynaceae; genus Catharanthus; species Catharanthus roseus. The sequence continues at coordinate 22,154,501 of JAPQWS010000153.1, read as the reverse complement.
AAGATATGCTTTAAGCTTTTGAAAAGCTTTACTAGCATCTTCTATCTATTCGAAATTGGCAAGATGCCTCAAGATTTGATAAAATGGAAGCCTTGTTTCAATTTTTCTTGTAAGGAACCGTCTCAGTGAGGCCATCCTTCTTGCTAATCGTTGTACTTCTTTAATAATTCTTGGTACTGCCATATCTTGAATAGCTTTGATCTTTGCTGGATTCGTCTCTATTCCTCTTTCTGACACCAGATAACCCAGGTACTTTCCAGAAGGAATGCCAAAAGTGCACTTCTTTGGATTGAGTTCGTATTCATCTTGTATCACTCAATGACTTACTTTAAGTCGTCTGGAGCAGAATCTTTCCCTTTAGATCTTACAATATTGTCATCCACATACACCTTGACAATTCTCCCAATAAGGCTCTCAAATGCTTTATTCATGCTTTCTTGAAAGTCTACTCTTTTCATTTTTCAACCCAAATGGCATCCTTGTGTAACAATAGATACCATCATCAGCGACAAAGGTCGTTTTAGCCATGTCTTTTTCTGCCATTGGGCTTTGTTGGTATCCCTTATAGGTGTCCAGGAATGATAATAATTTATGTCCAACTATGGAGTCTGCTAGCTGATCTATCCTTAGAAAGGGATAAGACTTCTTTGGAATAGTCTTATTGAGGTTCGGGAAATCGATGCATGCCCTCTATGTGCCTCCTAGTTTAACTACCACAACTGGGTTTGAGAGTGCTTCAGAAAAATCAATCGACTTAATGATTCCCTCTTCGAGGAGTTCCTTAACCTCCTTCTTGGTGACTTCTTGTCTGGATTTTAAAAAAGCATGCTTTTTGTAAAAAACTAACTTGGTCCCTTCATGTATTCCCAACATGTGTTCTATAATCTCGAGTGGGAAAATTCCTAAGTCGGCTGAAGACGAGACAAAGATATCTTTGTATTCAACCAATGTTTCTGCCATCCTCATTTGCGAAGTAATAGGAAAATCTTTCTCAATCTTGACTGTCTGGTCTGGCTTGAATGCGTCTAAAATAAAAAGCTCATAATCACCCTTAGGCTCTAACTTGGATGTTCTATTGTCATTATCTAATTCTTCTTCCTGTTGCTTCACTTCCTTGATAGTAGCAAGGAAACACTCTTGTATTGCTCTTTGATCTCTATAGATCATGTGTATTGCTTCTCCATCAGGGATTTCCACGATCAAGTTGCATGTGGATACTTTGGCTTGCTATTGATTTAAAGATGGATGACCAATATCAAGCCCATGAGTTTACTACACTAGGTTGGAACAAGTTGATAGGATCCCCTTTTTTACGTCCCCATGCCCCCTCCCTCCCTCCCTATCCCTCTTCCCCTTCCCCTCCTCCCTCCCCCCTGCCTCGTATGTGGCGACATGGGGGCGAAAGAAGGAAAGAGAGGGATGAAGTTTCTCTCACTTTTGGCATAGCGTGCCCTAGTAGGAGGCTCGCACGACAGGCTATTAGCTCAGTACTGCAATTATAGGATAAAGGAGTAGAGACAATTAAAAAGTCTCCTACATGAGCTGTATCTCGAACTACAACAGAAAGATAAATTTTCCCCTCAAACTCAACATTTTGGCCAATAAATCCCACTAGGGGGAATCTTATGGAATAACTTTGCTCCATGGGATATCCATTTGCATAAAATTCTCCTTATAAAAAATGTTGGCTGAGCTACCAGTGTCAAAAAGTATGCACTTAACGTCACATTGATCATTAAGTATAGTGATAGCCAAAAGATCATCACAATGACTTTCTCTAAACCTTGTTCTTGATTTAGGTGGACCATTGTCTTGAATGACATTGATGACCTTCATTTTGGATGCTGAAGAATCATTCTTGGAAGCTTTCTTATCATAATTCCAAGATTTCTGTTGAGCATCAGATCCTAATGCCTCTTTGCAGCTGCCTTGTCAATAAACTCTACCAATTTTCCCTCTCTAATGGCTTTATCGATCTCCTTCTCGAGCTAATTACAATTTCCAGTGTCATAACCTTGATCTTTATGAAAACAACAATACTTTATTCCTCTTATCAGGAGCGGAAAAATTTTTTGAAGGCGGCTTGAGAATACCTAGTGATTCGACTTGATTCAATATTTTCGTAACGGGGTGTAGTCAAATTAGGGAACGTCTTACTTTTGGCTGTCCAGGAGGACGTGTTCTAAATCAATCAATAAAGTTCATTTTAAGATCACCAAAGAGTAGAGTTTTTGAAACGTCATTTTTCAGTTAGACGAATAAAATAGTATGATTCTTAAGAAATCAACGGGCCTTCTCCCTTGAACCAGATAAATAAAGAAGGAAATCCCATCAAGTTCTTATGCTTTCATGTCTACAATTACATTCACTCGATTAGATGGATGAATCCAGTTCTAACCTGTTGTGAATCTGTGGCTTTGATATTTCTTCTCCCTACTTGGGCTTCTTAGGACTACTATACTCTGTAACTTCATTGTCTAACTCCTACTCCGGACATAATCATCAGCAAGTATGAATCGTTTAATCTTAGATGAAAGATAATTGAGTTGAATGGTTCACTCTTCGCTAATTTTCTAGAAAAGGCAGGATTTATGAGGCTATATCTATAACGTGGTATGTATTCCCGCTCAGATAAATTGGGAATTTCTTATGCTGCTTGATTGAAACGGGCTATGTAATCATAAACAGATTCAGATGTTCTTTCCCTAATTTAGAGTAAAAAAAATATCCGATGTCGTCTAGTGATGTGATGCAGATCGGAAGAGTCAAGCACCCATAGAATTGAAGCTTGGACCAATAACTAGAGCTCAGATGAAGAAACTCAAGGCTTCTAATGGAAATAAGGATAATGGCATGGTAGCTTACATGGAGGAAGCTTTGAAGAACAAGTTTGAAGAGTTTAGAGATCAAGGAAAGGCTACCAAGTTGTTTTCAATATGTTCATCAAGCAAGGATCATCAAGGAAGCAACTTGAGGGAGAAAAAATTGGCTAAGTGTTGGAGAAGGGCACCCTATCACCGACAGTAGCCCTGCCCCTACCGTCGCCGGTAGGCTTCTGCCGGCAGAATCTTTGGAATTCACACACCTACTGTCGACGGTAGGTTCTTCCCACCATTGCCGGTGGTGTTCAGCTGAAGGGATAGTTAATGTGATCTAATTGAGGGGTTTTGTTATTTGGCCTGTCTTTTTAGTTTTTAATTAAGGGTTTAATAGGTATTTTAAGTCATTAAGCTATAGGTTAGCTAGGGTTAGACTTTAGTCTATAAATATCCCATTTTAAACTCATTGTAAACCAACAATGATGAATTTGCTAAAATTTGAGAGAGAATTCTCCAATGGCTTCTAGCTTTCTTCACCTTCTTAGACTAGTTTACTAAGGATTAATGTCCTTAGTGTTGTGAACAATTGTTGCCTTAGATTGTAGAATCTATGGAACAAATTGATCATTTTTAAATTCGTTTCATTAGTGAATTCATAGAGTTTCCTTTCTTTGATTCAATTGTTGTTGGGTCTTCTAATTTTGTAATTGGGGTTTTGAGGCCTTTGCTTCCTCAAGGTTCTAATTATCAATCTAGGAAAGAACTTTAGCATCTCAATATTAGATTTATGAGGCTTAGATCCTCATAGGTTTCGAACTGGAGTGTTGAGTTTAAAAATCCTCAATAGAGGTTTTTCAAGAAAATGAGGTGATCCTTGGGAAGGAGTAGAATCCAAACTACAATCAAAATGTTATCAGAGCAACCTCCAATTGAAGGTGAATTTGTGTTATAAGTATTTAAATTTCGCTGAAAATCAAAGAAAAATAAGAAGTACTTGATGATCTATAAAATTCCCATGAAGATCATGCAAAAACTAAGTATAGAAAAATAGTTCCGAAAATCAATTGAAACTTTTACTGCTTAATTGAGAAATTTTTGATGTTTTGTGATGGAGACATTCGGATTCGTGTTAGAATTCAATTGAAACAAGTTTTACTCAATTTGGAGATCAATTGACTGGTCAATTGGATTAATTTGTGAAATGTGTTCGGATTCGTGACTGCAGAAAAAGTGTGGAATAATTCGGGCATATCTTAGGTTATATTGATTCAATTTGAATGAAATTTGTGCTTAATTTCAATCTCATCGAGTGCGGAATCTTCCGGAATTAGATTCATCTGATTTGAATTCGTAGATTTTGAGATATTGTCGTTTTAGTAAAAGGTTGTCGATATCCCCTGTTTTCTGGAAAAATTTTTCTTAGTACTCTTTATTCTTTGTTTACTCTAGTTGTTTTGAATTTCTTTGCTTTTTAATTATAGTTGTTTCTTTGTGTGTTTCTAGTCTTTTTTTTTATGATCAATCTTGTTTGTTGGCTCAATTCCATATATTACATTCTTTGAAATTCATACACCTCTAGTGTTTGATATTTTGCCTCATTGAACACTTAACCAACTAAGTGCTTTGATTGATTTACTTGCTTGGGATTGTTGCTCTTGGTTTAAGTTGGCTAAGAGGTTGAAGGATATCATAGAGGCTTGAGTGTTGAGTGTTTGAAAAAGGAAAGAGGGTGAGCTTATATTGATAAAAGCCAATTAAGAGAGTTAAGAGAGTTATACACGAGTGACTTGAGTGATCATCCAAGAGTGTAAACACTTAGGGAGTGATTGGGAGGTCCTTTATTTATTTATTTATTTATTTTTGGTTAATTTGTAGGTCTTATAATGTCTACAGAAGGTCAATTGTCCACTCAATCTCATCAAGAAGGAACTAGTGATCCTACAAGAATTAATACAAATGAGACTTTGAGATCTATGCAACAATCAATTAAAGGATTGGCAATCCAATTTCAAAGTGTTGCTAGAGATATGGATGAAGTTAAGAGGGGTAAGAGTAGTTCTAAAATGGAGCAAAGAGTTGCAGATAATTTTGGAGGAGTTAATTCATCTCATCATCAAAGACCTTATGACAATATGTCTACTCAAGGATACCATGACATGTCGGTTCACAACCCTTATCCATTTCATGAAGTTGGGTTTCAAGGAAGACCACAAGCTAGAGGTGGAAGAAGGGGAGGACAAGGTGGAAGAGGATATTATAGACCGCATGAAGAGGTTCCAAGACATGAAGCATGGCGTCATGATAATTTGTTTGACGATTTTGGAGAGGATCCTAATATTTTCCAGGCATACCATGGTGGTTACTATGGTAATCAACAAGGGGATAAGGCTCTAGATAAAATCAAATGGAATGTGCCAAGCTTCAAGGGTGATAGTGATCCAAATGTATTCCTTGATTCGAAATGACAAGTGGAGAACTTATTCATGGTAAGGAATTATAGTGACATTGTCAAGGTGAAGCTAGTCATAGCCAAATTCTCAGGCTATGCACTGCATTGGTAGGAAAGTGTTGTCACCCGAAGGTTGAGAAATGGAAAACACCGATGGGAACTTGGGTGGAATTGAAGACACTCATGAAGGAGAGATTTGTACCAAAACGTTATTATGGAGAGCTACATTACCAGTTGATGACTCTTAAGCAACGCAACAAAAGTGTTGAAGAGTATAGGCAAGAAATAGAATTATACACTTTGAGATTGAGCTTAGAGGAACCCAAAGATGCTTCAATTGCTAGATTTTTAAGTGGTCTTAATAGGGACATTGCTAATCAACTAGAATTTTACCCTTACAGCACTTATGAAGACATGTTTCATTTGGCTACCAAGATTGAAAATCAAAGAAAGAGAATTGGTTTCTCTAAAACTAATCTTCCTTCTTCAAGGAGTGTGATGCCTAAACATCAAGCATTAACCTACAAGAGTTGGACAAAGAAAGAAGATACACCTAAGTGGATTTCAAAGATCATTCTAAGCCTAAGGTGGAAGAAAAAGGAAGGTTGATTACCAATCCAACAAGGTGTTTCAAGTGCAATACTGTGGGACACAGCTATAAATTGTCCTACCAAGAAAACTTTGATTTTTAATGAAGAATTGAATGGTTGGATAGAAAGGGTAGAAGATGACTGCCAAGATGATACTATTGACACGGAAGAAAGCAATGAACATCAAGAGATTGACTCTTTTGAAGTCATTGAAAAGGGAATGAGCTTGGTGACCATTAGAGCTTTGTCTACTCAAGTCTTGGAGGAAGAAACAAGCATCCAATGGGAAAACATCTTTCACATTAAATGCTTAGTGGGAGGTAAAGTTGCTAATATTATTATAAATAGTGGTAGTTGCACCAATATGGCTAGCACATATCTTATTGAAAAGTTGAATTTATCTCTTCTTAAGCATCATAGGGCTTATAAGCTTCATTGGTTAAATGATAGTGGGGAAGTGAAGGTTAATAAACAAGTGCTAGTACCTCTTGCTAAGGGTTCATATCATGATGAAATCCTTTCAGATGTAGTTCCTATGCAAGTGGGGCATTTTTTGTTGGGACGTTCTTGGCAATATGATAGAAACGCAATTCATGATAGTGTGAAGAACACCTACACTTTTAAAAAGAATGGGAAAAAAGTTCATGTTGAATCCCTAGACTCCTAGTCAAGTCTTTGAGGAACAAAAGAAAATGAGAGAAAAGGAGAGACTAGAGAGTGAGAAAAAGAAAAAGAGCATTGAAGAGGCAAAAAGAGGTGATGAGAGAAAAGTGAGTGTGGAAAATCCTAGAGAGGAAAAATTGATAAATATAAGAAAATGAGTGATCAAAAGAGTGATAGTGGAAAGAGAGAAAGAGGTGCTTTTATGCAAAAGAGAGGGAGATCATAGAAGCCATTGAAAAAGAAGAGATGGTTTTACTTCTTTATTGCAAAGGTACTTTTGTGTCTATTAATGATCATTTGTTTTCTTTGTCTAATGCCATAGTGAAGATTATTGAATAATACAAGGATGTCTTCCCCGAAGAGGCGCCCAGTGGACTTCCTCTTTTAAGAGGAATCGAGCATCAAATTGATTTGGTATCTGGAGTGGTGTTGCCAAATAGAGTCGCTATAGGAGTTCCCTCGAAGAGACTAAGGAGCTAAGGAGACAAGTTGAGGATTTTCTCTCCAAGAGGTATGTTCGAGAAAGCTTGAGCCCTTGTGACATTCTCGTTTTTCTAGTTCCAAAGAAATATGGTTCGTGGCGTATTTGTGTAGATTGTAGAGCCATCAATAATATTACTATCAAGTATAGATATCTTATTCTTAGATTAGATGATCTACTTGATGAGTTGCACGGTTCACAAATATTTTCTAAAATTGATTTGAAATCGATTACCATCGAATTAGAATGAGGGAAGGGGATGAGTAGAAAACGGCTTTTAAAATGAATTTTGGTCTTTATGAGTGATTAGTTATGCCTTTAGAATTAACTAATGCTCCTAGTACATTCATGAGACTTATGCATCATATGTTGAGGAATTTCATTGGTAAATTTTTTGTTTTCTATTTTGATGATATCTTGATCTATAGCAAAATTTATGAAGGTCGTTTACATCATTTAAAGCAAGTTTTGTTAGTTTTGAGAAGTGAGAAGTTAAATTCTGAAATTGGAAAATTTGAGTTTTGCTTGGAAAAGGTCACTCTCCTAGGTTATGTAGTATCTAAAGGTCTTCAAGTTGATCAAGAGAAGGTGAAAGCAATCAAAGAATGGCCTACTTCGAAGGATGCATCCGAAGTGAGGAGCTTTCATGGATTGGCAAGTTTCTATAGGAGGTCCATCAAGGATTTTAGCACCATTGCTAGTCCTTTGACGGATGTGTTTAAGAAGATAAATGGCTTCAAATAGGAGGAGAAGTAAGAGAAGGCATTTGAGTTGCTAAAGGCAAGGTTGAGTAGTGCACCTTTACTCGCACTACCTAACTTTGACAAAATGTTTGAGTTAGAATGTGATGCCTCGGGTTTGGGCATTGGAGGAGTTTTGATGCAAGAAAAGAGGCCCTTGGCTTACTTTAATGAGAAGTTGACCAAAGTGGCATTGAATTACACTACATATGATAAAGTGTTCTATGCACTTGTGAGGACATTGAAACTTTGGCAATATTATTTGTGGCCTAAGGAGTTTGTGGTGCACACCGATCATGAGTCCTTGAAGTTTCTTAAAGGACAATAAAAGCTAAACAAGATGCATGCAAGATAGATGGAGTTTATTGACACCTTTCTATACATCATTCGATATAAGAAAAGTAAAGAAAACACTGTAGCCGATGCATTATCTAGAAGGTATACTCTTATCTCTACTTTGCAAGTTCAAATTCTTGGTTCTGAGATACTTAAGGATTTATATGCTAGTGATCTAGATTTTAAAGATATATTTGAGGATTGCTTGCTTGTGCCTAATGATAAGTATCTCATTCATGATGGTAGATTGTGTGTTCCATCTAGGCTGTTGTAGATTAAAGAGGCTCATTGTGGCTTAATGGGACATTTTGGTATTCTTAAAACTTATGATATCTTGCATGAACATTTCTTTTGGCCCCACATGAGAAAAGATGTTGAAAGATTCATTGGAAATTGCTTAGAATGTAAAAGGGCAAAATCTATTTCTTTGCCTCATAGTTTTTGTACTCCTTTAGAAGTGCCTAAAGTTCCTTGGGTTGATATTTCTATGGATTTTATTCTTGGATTTCCTAGATCACCAAAGCGTATGGATTATATCTTTGTTGTAGTAGATAGGTTTTCTAAAACGGCTCATTTTATACTTTGCAAGAAAACCGATAAAGCTAGTCATATTGCAAACTTGTTCTTTTCATGGGTGGTACGATTTCGTGGTATACCTAGAACTATTATTTCGGATCATGACACCAAATTCCTTAGTCATTTTTGTGTATTTTGTGCAACAAACTTGGTACTAACTTGTTGTATTCTACAGCTTGCCATCCACAAACCGATGGCCAAACGGAAGTGGTCAATAGGATTATTTGGCAACTTCCCAGGACCATCCTTGAGAAAAATTTATGCCAATGGGAAGAATTCATTCCTCACATTGAGTTTGCTTATAATAGGGCTAGACATTCTATTACTTCTTATTCTCCTTTTGAGGTTGTTTATGGTTTCAATCCTTTAACTCCATTTGATTTGGTTCCTTTTCCTATAGATGTTGTGAGTATGGATAGAAAACGGAAGGCGGAGCTTGTCAAATCTATTCACGCTAAGGTGCATGAAGCTATTTAGTCCAAGAACAAGAAATTGGTGGCTTCACAGAATGTTGGAAGGAAACATGTGGTGTTTGAACTTGTTGATTGGGTTTGGGTTCAACTTTGGAAAGAATGCTTTCCTTCTTAATGTAAGAATAAGCTTGATGCTCGTGGCGATGGACCTTTTCAAGTCCTTGAGCGTCTTAATGATAGTGCTTATAGAATTAATCTTTTGTGTGAATACAATGTTAGCACCACCTTTAATATTTCTGATTTGTCTCCTTTTGATGTAGGTGAAGATTTGGGGACGAATCTTTTCAAAGGAGGAACAGATGATGTAGATCGAAAGTGTCAAGCACCCATGGAGTTGAAGCTTAGACCAATGACTAGAGCTCAGATGAAGAAACTAAAGGCTTCCAATGGAAATGAGGATAATGGCATGGTAGCTTACATGGAGAAGGCTTTGAAGAACAAGTTTGAAGAGTATGGAGATCAAGGAAAGGCTTCCAAGTTGTTTTCAATATGTTCATTAAGCAAGGATCATTCAAGGAAGCAACTTGAGGGAGAAAATTGGCTAAGTGTAGAAGAAGGGCACCCTACCGTCGACAGTAGCCCTGCCCCGACCATCGCCGGTAGGCTTTTGCCGGCAGAATCTTTGGAATTCACATACCTACCACCAATAGTAGGTTCCTCCTAACGTCGCCGTTAGGGTTCGACTAAAGGGATAGTTAATGCGATCTAATTGAGGAGTTTTTGTTATTTAGCTTGTCTTTTCAGTTTTTAATCAAAGGTTTAAATGGGTATTTTAAGTCATTAAGCTATAGGTTAGCTAGGATTAGACTTTAATCTATAAATATCCCAGTATAACTCATTGTAAACCAACAATGATGAATTTGTTAAAATTGGAGAGAGAATTCTCCAATTGCTTCTAGGTTTCTTCACCTTGTTAGACTAGCTTGCTAAGGGTTAATGTCCTTAGTGCTGTGAACAATTGCTACCTTAGGTTGTATAATCTATGGGACCAATTGAACATTTTTAAATTCCTTTCATTAGTTGATTCATAGAGTTTCTTTTCTTTGAACCAATTGTTGTTGGTCTTCTAATTGTGTAATTGGGGTTTTGAGGCCTTTGTTTCCTCAAGGTTCTAATTATCAATCTAGGAAAGAACTTTAACCTCTCAATATTAGGTTTATGAGGCTTAGATCCTCATAGGTTTCTTATTGGAATGTTGAGTTTAAAAATCCTCAATAGAGGTTTTTCAAGAAAATAAATTGTTGGGAAGGAGTAGAATCTAAACTACAATCAAAAGTGGATCTACATCATGATGTCTTAAGATGGTGTATAACTAACATCAATGCAACATGCAAGTGTACCTATCACTGTAATATTAGAGACACGCCCAAGTTGTCGAACTCAAGGAACGGAAAAGCTCAAATATTCGCCGTTTACCTAGTATCTAGTTTAATAAATTGATCTTTTTGAGAAATTATTTAGAAAACTACTAAAAGAAATTAAATGGAAGCAACAATTAAAAGATATGAAATTTTAGGAAAATAGTTTGAATGAAGGAATTCCTGTAACTTTGATCAACTATTCCAATTAGAAACTCACAAAATGATGTTTGGTTATCACATGAAAATTGGGCAATCCTTATCTCTAGGTGAAGGCCACTCTACTCACTCAACCTTTAGAGGAGAATATTTTCTTTCCCTAACCGATTATGAATGCAATTCACTTAGGTGATCTAATAACCTAAAAGTGCAATTAATATCTCTATTCAATGGCAAACTTTTATCATTCAATTAGTTGCCCTAGATTGATTGTCCTTTTTCAAATCTAACCAATCTTGGAAAATAATCGATTCCGCGCAAATCAATTATCAAGAAAACATAATCGAACAAAAACCACCAAATAAACAAATATCAATTTCATGAAATTCAATAAAAAATCATATCATCCAAAAGCTAGGGTTCAACCCTCAATTCAAACAATAGAAATTTACCTAGCAAACATCCTAATAATATTCAATTAAACAATAGAAAGCATAATTAACAAACTAAAAGAAGCTTAGGCTGAAGAATGGTTGGATCCATAGTTCCAAAGGCCACCCAAGCTCTTCTCTCGATTCGCTTGATGAAATACGAAATCGCTCTGTAAAATCTCTTCAATCCTCCTCCAAAAGTTTCAATTTAATGTTAATTATGGAGAATTTAACTAGTTGAAGAGGAATTGAAGGGGTTTTTCTTACTAAAGTTCACCCCTAATTCCTCCTCTCTAAACCTAAAATTGTTCTCCATTGAAAAAGAGGGAAAAACTTATATAAATACACACAAAAACACATTAATTGCGCTGTCAATGGGACCTACCAGACCCACCGGACACGGTAGGTCGAGCCCTACCATCCGTGGTAGGCTTTTGTTCCAAATTGTTGAAGTCTTCAGGACCTACCGCGTGCAATAGGTCTAGCCTACTATCTGTGGTAGGTTTCTGTTGGCAACTGCTTGTAGCTTCTGGACCTACCGCATGCGGTAGGTTGGCCGACCGTCGGTGGTAAGTCTCCTTCTTTGGTGCCGGTGGCTTCATTTTTGCTTTCCGTTTTTGCCCATTTTCGCTTTTATTCTTTGTCTTCTTATCAGGAAGCACCTAAGATAAGAATAGAGGTAAATTGCATAAATTATACATTTTATATATTAAAAACATCGTAAATGACGGAAAAAATATATGTAAATGTAGTACAATATGGCACATATCAAATACCCCCCACACTTATCTGTTGCTTGCCCTCAAGCAACACAAACTCCAAAAACAATCCCCAATATATATATATATATATATGTAAATTATATATCGTCTATATTTTCTATATGTTAATTTCATTGTTTTCAGTGTTTTTAATATGTAAAACTATATGTTTCAGCTAAATACCTCTTATTCTTGTCTAGGTACCCTCCGAAAGTAGAAACAATGAAAAGGAAACAAAAAATGATGAAAACGATGAAAAACGAAGCAGTCGGCAAAAAGGCAGCACCTACCGCGCATGGCAGGGTAACTTACCATCGACGGTAGATGCCGAGGATGGCAGGGTAAGTGTAACCCGAGACTGACGCAGATGGTAGGCCTCACCCTACCGTCGGCGGTAAGTAGTGTTGGCAAGGGCAATTTCAATCCTTTTCAAACTCGGATTTCTTGATTTCTAATCCAACTCTAGCTTGGATTTCTTGTATTTTTACCTCTATATATAGGGCATTTATGCAGCAATTGAAAAAAATGGAGAATCAAGATACAATGTAGAATAGTTTAGAATAGAATAGATACATAGTTTTAGGTTAGATTTTAGATTATGAGTAGATTAGTTAAGCAGTCTTTAAAATTTCAGCTTTTATATTTTCTTTAGTTATAGAATTTTAAGTTTTGTGCAAGATTTACTTTCTTGGATTTAAGAATTGAAGACTTTTAATTCAAGTTTTGATCTTCGACTTGGTGAGTTGAGAGACGATCTTAGAAGATGTTCACGATTCAATTGCAGCTTCAGGACTTAATCCTAAGCTTTCTTTTACTTTTCTTGTTATTGAATTCTTTTAGTAATTTTCAGTTTTATTAATGAATAGTGAGTAGTTTTTCTTGTTTGGATTTGGGGTTGAACCCTAATTCTTGATTATGAAGTTCTTGGTTTGATTTCTTGATTTCGATATTTGTTTTAATTTAAGTTGTCTTCAAATTGCATTTATTTGTAATTAATTGTCGCGAGATTAGATTATTCGTAAGATTGTTTGGAATTGAAAAAGGAAGAACAATCTAGGGCAACCAATAGGGGGTTAATTGGAACAATTGATTCGAGATACGATATTGCACTTTTAGGTCTTTTTAAATCACCTAAGTTTATGGCACTCATATTTGATAGAGAGAAAAGAGATTTTCCTCTAAAGTTTAGTGAGTAGGGTGGCTTTCGTCCTAGACATAGGATTTCCCGATTTTGAGTGATGGCTCAACTTAATTATTCAACATCGTTTTCATTAAAGTTTTTCTAATTGAATAGTAACAAAGATTAGGGGGATTCCACCAACCCAAACTCTTGTTTTTATTAATCTTTTAAAATCGTTTCAGTACTGTTTTCTTTTAATTCCTTTTAAGTTTTTATTTTTCTCAACAACATCATCTTTCTTTTTCTGACTAGACATTAGAAACACGATTAGTATTTGAACCTTCATCCTTCCCTGAGAAATTCGATACTAGGATTTAAACTCATCTCTACTTTGTTAGGTCCACTTGCCTTGCATTGTAGTAATTAGGATTGCACATCCCATTTTATTTTTAAACACATCACTTACTAATATCCTTACTAGTCAACAGTGTGTGTGTGTGTGTGTGTGTGTGTGTGTGAATTGCTCATGTCGCCTTTCAAAGAAAACAAAGAATGTCAGGTTATTAACATAGTGAAAAACTTTATCGAAAAATGCACAACATAACTCAATTTCTCAAAACCTTTTCACTCTAAGGTCTATTCTAGGTCATTCCTAGATTAGGTAGGACTTTTTAGCTCGTCATGTTAGGCTCAAGATATAAAAGGTATCAAACAAAAGGAAAGGGAAAAACAAAAGCAATGGAGATAGAGTTAATGCAACCAAAAGGAAATATATCAAACATTATGAACACTTTCTAGCCACTTTCTACTCATTCCCATCTACTCTTGAACGTCTTACTTCATTCAATTAACGCAAAACCCACCTAACACTTCTATTTCTTATGAATCATATAATTTTTCATGTATAAGAGAGAGAGAGAGAGAGAGAGAGAGAGAGAGAGAGAGAGAGAGAGAGAAAGGCCAGAGATTTTAGAGAGATAAACTGGAAAGACAGTCAAATACTCATTTTTCCTTTGTTTTCTCTTATTTTTCATTATTTTTTTTCAAACTTATCTTTCTCTCTTTTCAACCCTTGTATATATCTTACTTGCAAACATTTCCCATAATACCCTTTTTATACATGAATACTCTTTTTTACACAAAAATTCCCACAATTATCTATTTTCCTCACTCAAAACGGCTAAAAAGTATGCAATCATTAGCTCAACGAATTAAGGTTTTTTAAATAGTGTAAGTTTAAAAGGCAAAGAATGGAAGGGATTAAACACTTGGCATGAAAGCACAAAAAAGGGAACTGGATTTTGATTTCATATAAGGCATAGGCAAGAAAAGCACAAACGGTACAATGAAGGCCTATGACCATCATCTTCAGGATCAACCTAGCCTAAATATTATTGCTTCAAATGTAAGAAAAACACAAGAGTGAAGGCAAAAACTCGAAAAAAAAAATTCACTATGCTAATCCCCTAAGATTCCAAGACTTTTTGTTACTGACTGACATGTACAAGTGCATAAAACCATTGATTTTGTAAGAGTAAAAAGTAAGTGCGGTTTTCAAGTAGTCAAGTAAAACGCCTTTTTTAAAATCTTACGGGTTTTGCAATCAAGAATCCCACTGAGTGTGACAAAAAAAATCTTTATGTATTTTTTCTAAGTATAAAAAGACTGAAAAATGGAAAAGACGGAAAAGTTTTTTTGGGTTTTTCAAACTATCTACTTCTTGGATTTTTCAAAAGTGAAAAGGAGAAAAATAACTCTATAGACTATAACAAAAACTAAACCTAAACACACGTAAAAAACAAAAAGAAATAGCAAAAAACACAGATACCCCTACACTTAAAACCATATTGTCCTCAATGTGGGGGCCTGAACAAAGTGAAAACGCAGGTAAAAACACATATATGGGAAGCAATCCCACAAATATAAGACATAGAAGCATATCAGGAAGCAATCCCCATAAAAGAGTCAAAATAGAAAAAGAAACAAATAATAAAAAGAATAACATAAACAAAACAGAAAAAAAACACAATACAGAAAACATGAAAATACAAAAGAAAAAGAAGAAAGAAGAAAAGAAAACTTCCTCATTGCGGACCAAAGTCTTTAATCTGTGCCGCCACCTCCGCTACTGCCTTAATCGGATAGAAATCAACTGCAAAGTTGGGCCAGCATCACCTCCTTATGATGGATGGACACCCTCTGAATCCCCAACTCATTCGTATAGTGGCGAGTCGACTCCACTATCTCCTCTAGCTAGGCCTCATGTATATCTTATGTGATATGAAAATGCTCAAAAGCAGTCTGCATCTCAGTTTGAAATGAGCCTATGGGGACTCTGGAAGGTTCATCCTCAGCTGAGAGGTCATAGGACATAAGACTAGTCATCCTCACTCTCATCATCGGCGGGCTTTGAGGAAGACGCTCCAATACCGGCTCTTGTAATTTTCTTTATCAAATGAAAACCAGCAATGTTACACTCCCGCAGCCGATCTTCCTCAGTCGGAGGGATCCAAATCTTCTGGGCCTCCTCCCAAGTATAGCCGCATTTGTTGAATGTTGTGAATTTCATTTGTGCTCGTCGTTCCCCTGTGAAGTCAACATTGAAAACAGCAAAAACACGTGAAAGTATCACAAGATTACAAAATATACGTGTGCGAGTAGTACACAACTAGTGTTTCACATAACGTGTATAATAAGGGATGCGACAGAAAAGGGGGATTGTTTTTGGAGTTTGTTGATCTTGTAAAGATCGAGAATTCTCACATTGCTCTACCCACTCCCTTTTTAGACTAAAGTGTGGCCAAAGAAGTATTTGAGGACTTAGGAAAGGAGTTGGGAAAAATCACCCGCGTGAAGAATACATCCACGATCACCTGGATGTAGCCCAATCTCGAGGCGATCACATGTCGTATTGTAGTTCCGGTCCGAGTCCTTGTTGATGGTTTCTTATTAGAATCTACGGCTATTGTGTTTCCCGCATCAGTAATCCCTAAAGTGGAAGCTAAACGCTCCCTATCAAATACTATCCTCACCCCTTTGGCTGTGGAAATTACAGTAAAAAGATCCTTGTCCGTTTTGTGAAACATATTGGCATAGAATTCATGGACAAGCTCACGATAATAAGTTCCAACAATATGTGACAGAGGTTCGCAATCTTAACCCCTAAAAAGATTATTTAACCCCAAATGTTCGATAACGGGAGCATCGAATGATTTTTTTACTATAAGCTTGAGGTGCTCCCTATTAGCTATCCATTTTCAGGTTTCCATAGAGAGGTGCTCTGGATAAGGAGGAATATAGGGATTGGTGGGGTCAGACGTGGAATCATCAACCCTTTTGAATTTGGAGGCGGAAGCTGTGGACTTTTTAGGTGCCATAAAGAAGGAAGAAAAGACACGAGATAGGAGTACAAAGATACCACATAACACAGATGAACATCGAACACAATAACACAAAAAAGAATATATCAAAACTAAACGTAGCCTGTGTGTGATGAAGTGTAATATGAAATAAACTAACGAAAAAACGAGGAAAACAATGAAGTAAAAACTAACAACCAAAACAAAATGAACACAAAGCACAAAATCAACTAATAATGAATACAAGTAGCAATTTGAATTAAATAAATAAACTTGAAGCAAAAGGTTATAGAGTTAGCCTGAGTTTGTTTGAATAAACAAACTGTCGCCATGATTCCAGTAAATCGCGCAATTTGCTTCGATAGTGGTGCCACCAGAGTTGCCGGAATCTTCGCCAGAAATTTTTCTACATATTTTTGTTAGAAAAACATAACAAAAGAGAATACAAGGGTTAGTAAAATAAGAAATAACAAAAGAAAATGAAAAAGAAAAGAAAAGAAAAATAAAAAGGAAGAGAGAAACGGGGTACAGCGGAAGGAATTCGTGGTTGTAGGAAAAGGGGAAAGGTGGAGTTTTGGTGTAGTATAAAGAGAGGGAAAATGGAGGGTGGAGATGGTGGGGTGGTGTGAGAAAGAATGGAAGAAGACGAAGAAGAAGAAGAGAGGAGAGAGAGTGCAAATGGGTGGTATGGGTTCAGAGTTTGTCAAAGTGGTCGTTGGAGAAGAAGGCTAGTCGCCGGAGTTAGAAGAGAAGAAGAGAACCGAGACGAGAGAGAGGGAGTACCGAGAGAAAGAAAGAAGAAGAAGAAGAAAGAGGGAGGAAAAGTAAGGGATTTTGAGAGAGAGATTGAGGTTTCAATTGTAGAAAATTTGGGGAGAATTGCTGAAATTGAAATAAAATCGGGTCGACTAGACCCGTTTACCCAGATTTTGGCCCCAAAAACTCGAATCGCTACTGAAAATTCACCCTACCACATCCGATAGGTCGAGATCTACCATCTGCAGTAGGCTTCTGTCCGCCAAAGGAAATTTGTCGTTAGACCTACCGTGTACGGTAGGTTGGACCTACCGTCTGCTGTAGGTTTCTACCTGTGGAATTTTTTTTTGTCTTGACCCTATTGCGTGTGGTAGGATACCCTACCATCTGCGGTAGGGTTCTACCTGAATGTCGAATTTTCTTCTTTCTGTGATTTTTAACCCCGTTTCATGCCCGCTAAAGTTGTGGATTTGCTTTAGCTCAAAATAGGTCTAAAGTACTGTAACGCCCCACTCGGTAGGCATTTCGAGAGACCTCGGGAGGGCATTTGTCGTGAACATAGAAGTTGGGATCTAACGTAGAAAAATCTAAGAATTTTTGTGCGTACTTTTTAGCAATTTAAAATACTTGCCAGTCTTATATAGGATTAAAGTGGTATTTTTTTTTTATGCAAGAATATTAACTTTTATTAATTTTAATATTATTTTTTTTAATATTAGATTTTATGGAGGGTTTATTTAAAAAAAAAAAAAAAAAAGAAATTGCCACTTGTCATGAGAAGGGTGCCACTTGGCATGTTGCATGGCCACCAAGGGAGTAGTATATATATATATATATATATATAATGAGGAGGGGAAAATTGCTGAAGGTTTTTTTTTCCTCCCCTCCTCTCGGCTTCTAGCTCAGGTAAGGTGCTTTTTATTATTTTTTTTCTTTTTTCATTTTCGTTCTTTCTTTTTCTTTTTTTTGTTACTTTTGTCTTGCTTTTTCTTTTCCTCCTTTAGTCTTTTTAGTATTTGTGTAATTTTGGTATGGTATGGCATTATGAAGGCTTTAATGTTTACTAGTTAGTATATATATATACCTATTTATATATATATATATTTATAAGTTTTATTTTTTTAAGCTAGAAGTTGGAGTTAGCTTTATTTATCTATTTATTTGGTTAGTTATGTTTTAATTTATTTTTCTCCTCTTTGATGATGGGTTATAGAGCTTGATTTTAGAGTCTTGAGATGAGGTATTTAGGGTATAATTTTGTTATAATTTAGTTAACTTTTGTTTTGGATTTCTCTTATTTAATTCTATAAAAATTCATTTATTTAATTCCCTTAGTATGATTCTCTTATCTAAAATAATTTTAGTATATAAAATTTTTAGTAAATGATTTTAGTGCATAATTTTTTTTTATATATATTTCTAGTATACATAACTTTTGTATATAAATGTAGTATTTATATATGTGTATATATATGTTTGTGGTATACATAATTGTTGTGAATAATTTTAGTATATATAATTGGTATATATATTTTTAGTATATATGGGAATTTTTTTATATAAATAATTTTAATAAATAAAGTCTTGTATATATATTTTAGTACATAACTTTGTATATATTTTTATATATGTAACTTTTGTAAATAATTTTAGTATTCATAATTTTATACCTATTTTAGTATAAATGATTTTTGAAAATGATTTTAAGATTTATGGTTTCATACATATATATAAATAAAATTTTGGTATACTTAACTTTTGTAACTAATCTTGATATATATACATAGTGTTTGTATAGGGCGATAGCATTTATTTTAGTATCACTGGTGGGTTTGTGTTATTTTTAGTTTAGATGAGTTAAGAAGTTTAGGCTCTTAGGATTAGTATATGTATAGAAATATCCCCAGTTCATAGGGATATATGTTTCTTTTATTTATTTTCGGAAGCAAATAGAAATATTTGGATTTATAATTAAGTGTTTTATTGGTATCATGCTTGTAGGATTAGAGCACCATATCTGCATCTAGGTGAATCCACAAACCCGATTTTCTAATATTATTTTCAAATATTTCGGGCCTTGTAAAATTTGTTTCCTAAATCTGTTACAAATATTTACTATATTCAGCATGACATAATTTAGCATGTTTTTCGGAGATGTTCTCCACAAAGTATTACCTATTTCTTAGAAAATGCATAAAAGCCGTGCTCCATATAGTTGTGGCCTTTTCAAAGTGATTTATAGTTGCTATGAAGCAGGATTTGGTTATACACAGGTTTTTCTGGGAATATTTATATGTTGGAAAATATTCTAGTCTTGAAAAGCTACACCATTTTAACATGCATGAGTATAACTCTATCATAATTGCGTGAAATTTGCATAAGCATGTGGTGAACTGGCGGATGGGGATTTTTGCTGAAAATATTTATGACCTGATTCTGTTCTAACTGCCGGGCAAGCGGCCTTTCTGTTTATAAACACATATGAAAACCTCATTCCGACTAGGGTTACAGTTCTTGTTATGATCATGTGTTCAGAAGCATCAAAGGATTACATCGTACGTGGCTAGTCCCCCGTACGAGGGCCTCTCCGATGGCGTGGACGTTTTAAACTCGGGAGTGTGGATCCACTTGAAGAGGGGCGTAGAACGTGGAGGGTGTGGCCCAATCAATCTATGTGGACACCACATCATGCTCTGTGGTGGTGTTCGACTGCCTAGTGGAGAGTTAAGAAGGGCTCGAAACCGAGGTTGGTCCCTGGGCAGACCTGGTAGGTGCCCCAAGAGTCTGTAACCTATTTTGACCAGTGATATGGGAGTGCGGTTGTTTGGTAATTGAGTGCGGTGTTTGGCTAGTTTTGACAATGAGATGCCGGAACTTGGTTCCGATGACCTCGTTTTGGGATCTGGACTTTGTCCCTGTAGCCCAACTGTGGCATTGCATATTTCTTTGAATTCGGGTGTAGAAGTTGTGCTGATGTGTCTTGATTCGCTCAGACTTCCCAGCTGCACCTGAAACCCTCATGTCAGTTCAAGCATCAGTATTGTTAAAATAATAAAGGAAGGTGTTTTCTTATAACTTGCATGAACTGCTTTTGTGAAACTGTATCATCATTGTTCCAAAGGAATCACTGTGATGCACACACACACGTGGAGTCACTGAGCGTTCGTGCTCACGTTTTCCAAATCATGTTTTCTCCTCAAATTAACTCGGGACATACAGAGGCACGGTACGCTGCTGAAGTTTTGGGCTTGGAGTTTTGGATCCATTTTTCCCTGGAAGGATATGTATTTGTGTGTTGCTTTTCTTAGACTCGAGCCAGTTGTAAAGTTTTTTTTTTATTTTGTCGTAAGGTTTCGATGATGTAAGATACTTTTAGTTTTGAAGTAAAGTAACTTCATGAAGTTTCATAGGTGGTATCAGAGCCCTAGGTTCGATTCATGGATAGAGCCAGTAGATTCTAGAAGAGTACTAGGGGCCAACTGCATTTCTTTATTTTGCTGGAAGACTTTTAAGTTCTCTTTTCTCTTTCGTTTTGCTCATTGTGTTATTAATCCTGTGGGAACAATGCTCCTTTATATACGATGTTATATCTTTTTCCATAACCACAATGAGAGGACATATAGATATATTAAGTTTTTGAGATGATGATGGTTTAGGTGATAGAGTACTAAGATTATTTGAGTCATCAAACAAGGTTATTTGTTCTAAGACTTATAGCTCGATTGAGGGATTTCGTGGGGCATAAAGTATTAGGGGAAAACTCTGATGACTTGCGGGATATTAACTCCACAAAGAGTGACTGTAAAATTTTTATTAGGTATTGGATGTAATTCGTTTCAATTTTTGTCATACCTACTTCTATGATACCAAAGAACTTCATGCCCCTTGTAAAGTCAACATTTTTATTACTGTTGTCACAACAGAAAGAGTGCTCCAGTTCTTAGTTTTGTATTTGATACATATTATGTGGATATTACTCCACACTGCCGATCGGTGAATGTAAAGATGGAGGCGAGCCTATTAGGATGGAGCTAGTGATACATTTAGCTTGATGAGAAAAACAATAAGGGATGACGAGGGTAGGTAAACTAGAAGCTAAGTTTCTTACGATTTGAAATATTAGTATATCTTATGAGTAAGCAATCGGCAATCTAATATGAGAGTGGGGAAAACCATTGATATGGTTGTTGAGATTCTATCTTTTCGCTATGAGTTTCATTCAGAGTACCTTTGATAAGCTTAGTGTTAGACCATAGTCTTTAGGAAGAAGATACACCTAAACTAGGCTGATGTATTTGCATTGTTCTAGGATTCTTTAGTTTACAGTGTACATATGTGTTAAGTATAAATCTAGTTTTGTGAGTGTGATTCTTTAGTGGCTGTATATAATCTGGAAGAGCCTAGTATCGTGTTCATCGCAAATTATGTTACATATGGTATATCAATGGCGTATTTGTATGTATGCTCTACCCCATGCACCAAAAACTATTTTTATTAATTTAGAGGATGTTCCACTCTTTATTTGATGTACAATCCTAGTATGCAGTGTTCTATATGTAAGCTTTAACCTATAAGATAAGATTTAGGTATTTAACATTGAACAGATGCTTTTTGAAAGGACGGTGGAAGTGCAAAGAGATAATAATTGTTTCAATCATTTGAGGAAATAAGGTGTGATAGTAAGAATGGATTGGTTGACTAGACATCAGAATATACGTGTTGTGGGTGGAATTTAGTTAAATTAGTCAATGTTACTAATCTTTAGAGAATCACTTTATACGCAAGAGTAATATTAGAAGCTCACGATAGAAGACTACTAAGGATATCTAACGTACTCATGTAGCTAGTCTGTTGAAAAGTTCAAGTTGTAACTTGTATCAGTGATAAGGGAGTGTTTAGATATGTTTAAAAGAAATTGATGACCTCACCTCTGAAATAGGGAGTTGAGCCTAGGATAGAATAAAAAATAGAGGATGAGCCAATGTTTCAAACCACGTATTGGATGGACTGTCCATAGACACTGAAGCAGAAGTAGTTGAAGGTACAATTTAAATCTATTCTTAACCAGCAAGAATACTTAGTAATCCTGGAGCTACGCGTTCTTTTGAGAGTTTCGTTTTCATAAAACATATTCCTATACCTTCTGTTGCGTGCGTTATTAGCTGATAGCTAGCACCCTTATAGGCGTGAGTAAGAGGACTGAGGTAAAGAAGAAGAATGGAACCCTAGGATGTGTATAGATTACAGGGGATTGAATAGTGTGACAGTTAAGAACAAATACCCACTTCCACTTATTGATGAATTATTTGATCAATTCTGAGGAGTAGGATGTTTTTTCTAAATTGGACCTGAGACAGGGGTGTTATTGGTATTCAGACAGGAGAAGAGAAGAAGATATTCCGATGATGGCTTACAACACACGATATAGGCATTTATGAGTCTGTCTTTATGCCATTTGGATGGACAAATACACCTGCGACATTCATGGAATTGGTGCATAGGATTTTCTACACTTACTTGGAAAAGTTTGTAGGGATTTCCATTGATGATACTTTGGTGTATTGACCTAATCTCAAAGCACATGAACAACACCTTTGAAGAATGTTGTAAACCCTACAAGAGCATAAGTTGTACATCAAGTTTAGTGAATGTGGGTTTTGGATAGCAGCAAGTGACTTGATTTGGGCATGTGATTACTCAGGGAGTAGTATCAATAGACCTAACAAAAAGGGAAGCAATCACTGATTGGGAACAACCCAAAACATCAATAGAGGTACACATCTTCTTAGATCTGGAAGGGCATTATTGGAAATTCATAACAGAATTTTTTTTTAGAATCGTTAGACCTTTAACACAACTTGAAGGAAAGCCATTGAGTTTAAACGGGTGGAGAAGTGTGAGAGGCAGGTTCAGTGCATGATAGATAAGTTGTTTCTTAGGTTCCAACAAAATTGAAGAATTATGATCAGAATTATCCAACACATGATATGGAGCAAGTAGCTATAGTGCGACTAGGGTGTGGTGACTTCACTTATATGGGGAAAATATGAGATCTTTATTGATCATCAAAATTTATACTACTCGTTTTCCCTAGAAGATTTAAATATAAGACAACGTCGATGGATGGAACTGCTGGAGGAATATCGATGCCCACATAACTATCATCCAGGAAAGGCGAATGTGGTGGCGGATGCATTGAATAGAAAAAACGAAGATATCAAGTCTTAGCTTAACATCCACCCTACAACAAGATATTAAAAGTACCCAAAAGAGTAATAAGGAATTCCAAGAGTTTAAAGGCCATGTGGAAACTAAGAAAATTGGAGAATTTTTTAACATTAGAAGATGATGGGAGCTTGTATTTTCAAAATCGGTTGTGTGTACTCGATGAAACTGAACTTAAGCATAAGATCCTAGAGGAAGCCCACTAAAGCAAATATTCAGTGCATCCTAGAAAGTATGAAATGTACAAAGACTTAAAGCAAAAGTTTTGGTGGAATGGAATGAATAAAGAGATTGCGGAGTATGTAGCAGCCTGTCTTACACGTCAAAGGCTTAAGATAAAGTATCAAAAGTCATCAGGACTACTACAACCGCTACCTGTCCAGAATGGAAATGGGATCATATGACAATGGACTTTGTCACAGGATTGCCCCAGACTAAGGGATATAAGGATGTTATCTGGGTAAATGTTGATCGTTTAACGAAAGTGGCTCATTTTATTGCACATTAATATGAAATACCCTTTGGACAAATTAGCGAAGATTTATGTGGATGAGATTGTCCGACTTCATGGGGTAGCTATTGATATTGTATCAGAT
Organism: Catharanthus roseus; assembly: GCA_028651295.1. Lineage (NCBI taxonomy): Eukaryota > Viridiplantae > Streptophyta > Magnoliopsida > Gentianales > Apocynaceae > Catharanthus > Catharanthus roseus. The sequence continues at coordinate 22,130,609 of JAPQWS010000153.1, read as the reverse complement.
AGAGACCCAAGGTTTTTTCCCAAGTTCCAGATAGCTATGGGGACCAACCTAAGCTAGTACCACAGAACCGATGAACAGTCCGAGAGAACAATTCAAACGCTAGAGGATATGTTGAGAGCTTGCGCCTTAGATTTTGGGAACAAGTGGGTTAACGATCTTGCTTATGCTGAGTTTACTTATAATAATAGCTAGCACTCTTCGATAAGAATGGTACCATTTGAGGCATTGTATGGTAGGAAATGCAGAACACCCTTGTATTGGGATGAGCTCGGAGTTCGATCTCATTGGGAAAAAGGAACTTGATGCCAGAATTAGAGGAGATGCAGAAACAAATTAGGATAATTCAAGATTGGCTTCGGACAGCTAAAAGTAGACAGAAGAGATATGCTGACAATCGGAGAAGGGACCTAGAGTTTAGTGTAGGACTTCAAGTTTTCTTAAAACTTACGCCACATCGCGGAAAGCTTTGATATCCAAGGGGAGGAAGGTTAAGCCCCTGATATATCGGACCATCTAAAATTATTAATAGGGTTGGTAAAGTGGCATATCGGTTAGCCAATAGCTGATGGCTAAACATGACATATTTCATGTATCACAATTGAAGAAATATCATTCTACGCCGGATCATGTTCTCAATAATGATCAACTAGAGTTACGAGCCGATCTGTCAAATGAAGAAAAACCAGTAGAGATTGTAGAACGAAGCATAAAAGAGTTATATGGGAGACAGATTCCAATGTGTAAAGTTGTATGGAGGCATCATGGAATTGAGGAGGCAACCTGGGAGACTGAGGAATAACTGAAGAGAAAATATCCGAAACTTGTAGATATGTGATTACTCAATTTCGAGGACAAAATTTTTCTTAGGAGGGAAGAATGTAACGCCCCACTCGGTAGGCATTTCGGGCAACCTCGAGAGGGCGTTTGTCGTGTACATAGAAGTCGAGATCTAACGAAGAAAAATCTAAGAATTTTTTGTGAACACTTTTTAGCAATTTAAAATACTCGCTAGACTTATATAGGATTAAAGTGGTATTTTCTTTTTATGCAAGAATATTAACTTTTATTAATTTTAATATTATTATATTTTTTTATTATTAATTTTATGGTGGGTTTATTTAAAAAAAAAAAAAAGAAATTGCCACTTGTCATGAGAAGGGTGCCACTTGGCATGTTGCATGGCCACCAAGGGAGTAGTATATATATATATATATATATATACATATGAAATGAGGAGCGGAAAATTGTTGAAGTTTTTTTTCCCTCCCCTCATCTGGGCTTCGAGCTCAGGTAAGGTGCCTTTTATTATTATTTTTTTCTTTTTCCATTTTCTTTTTTTTTTGGTTAGTTTTGTCTTGCCTTTTCTTTTCCTCCTTTAGTCTTTTTAGTAATTGTGTAATTCCGGTATGGTGTAGTATTATGAAGGCTTTAATGTTTACTAGGTAGTATATATATACCTATATATATTTATAAGTTTTATTTTTTTAAGCTAGAAGTTGGAGTTAGTTTTATTTATCTATTTATTTGGATAGTTATGTTTAAATTTATTTTTCTCCTCTTTGATGATGGGTTATGAGCTTGATTTTAGAGTCTTGAGATGAGGTTTTTATGGTATAATTTTTATTATAATTTAGTTAATTTTTGTTTTGGATTTCTCTTATTTAATTCTATACAAATTTATTTATTTAATTCCCTTAGTATGATTCTCTTATCTAAAATTATTTTAGTATGCATAATTTTTGGTAAAAGATTTTAGTGCATAATTTTTTTTATATATATTTCTAGTATACATAACTTTTGTATATAAATGTAGTTATTTATATATGTATATATATATATATATATGTTTGTGGTATACATAATTGTTGTGAATAATTTTAGTATATATAATTGGTATATATATTTTTAATATATATGGGAATTTTTCTTGTATATATATTTTAGTACATAACTTTGTATATATTTTTATATATGTAACTTTTGTAAATAATTTTAGTATTCATAATTTTATACGTATTTTAGTATAAATGATTTTTGAAAATGATTTTAAGATTTATGGTTTCATACATATATATAAATAAAATTTTGGTATACTTAACTTTTGTAACTAATCTTGATATATATACATAGTGTTTGTATAGGGCGATAGCATTAACTTTAGTATCACTGGTGGGTTTGTGTTATTTTTAGTTTAGATGAGTTAAGAAGTTTAGGCTCTTAGGATTAGTATATGTATAGAAACATCCCCAGTTCATAGGGATATATGTTTCTTTTATTTATTTTCAGAAGCAAATAGAAATATTTGGATTTGTAATTAAGTGTTTTATTAGTATCATGCTTGTAGGATTAGTGCACCATATTTCCATCTAGGTGAATCCACAAACTCGGTTTTCTAATATTATTTTCAAATATTTCGGGCCTTGTAAAATGTGTTTCCTAAATCTGTTACAAATATTTACTACATTCAACATGACATAATTTAGCATGTTTTTCGGAGATGTTCTCCACAAGGTGTTACCTGTTTCTTAGAAAAGGCATAGGAGCCGTGCTCCATTAGGTGTGGCCTTTTCAAATCAATTTGTAGTTGCTGTGCGGAAGGATTTGGTTATACACTGGTTTTTTTGGGAATATTTATATGTTGGAAAATATTCTAGTCTTGAAAAACTACACCATTTTGACATGCATGAGTATAACTCTGGCATAATTGTGTGAAATTTGCATAAGCATGTGGTGAACTGGAGGATGGGGATTTCTGCTGAAAATATTATGACCTGATTCTGTTCTGACGGTCGGGCAAGCGGCCTTTCTGTTTATAAACAGATATGAAAACCTCATTACGACCAGGGTTACAGTTCATGTTATGATCATGTGTTCGGGAGCGTCAGAGGATTGCACTGTACGTGGCTAGTCCCCCGTACGAGGACCTCTTCCGATGGCATGGTCATTTTAGACTCGGGAGAGTGGATCCATTTTAAGAGGGGCGTAGACTGCGGAGGGTGTGGCTTAATCGGTCTATGTGGATACCGCATCATGCTTTGCGGTGGGGTTCGACCGCCTAGTGGAGAGTTAGGAAGGGCTCGAAGCCGAGGTTGGTCCCTGGGCAGACCTGGTAGGTGCCCCAAGAGTTTGTAGCCTATTTTGACCAGTGATATGGGAGTGCGGTTGTTTGGTAATCGAGTGCCCGTATGGTGTTTGGCTAGTTTTGACAACAAGATGCCGAAACTTGGTTCCGATGACCTCGTTTTGGGATGCGGACTTTGTCCGTGTAGCCCAACTGTGGCATTGCATATTTCTTTGAATTCGAGTGTAGAAGTTGTGCTGATGTGTCTTGATTCTCTCAGACTTCCCAGCTACTCTCGAAACCCTCATGTCGGTTCAAGCATCAGTACTATTAAAATAATAAAGGAAAGTGTTTTCTTATAACTTGCATGAACTTTTTTTGTGAAACTGCGTCATCATTGTTTCAAAGAAATCACTGAGACACACACACGGGGAGTCACTGAGCGTTCTTGTTCACATTTTCCATATCATGTTTTCTCCTCTGATTAACTCGGGACATACAGAGGCACGGTACGTCGCTGAAGTTTTGGGCTTGGAGTTTTGGATCCATTTTTTCCTGGAAGGATATGTATTTGTGTGCTGTTTTTCTTAGACTCGAGCTGGTTGTAAAGTTCCTCTTTTATTTTGTCGTAAGGTTTCGATGATGTAAGATACTTTTAGTATTGAATTAAAGTAACTTCATGAAGTTTCTCTTAAACCTCGTAGTTGAGCGCACTAGTAGTATCAGTTTACTGAACTTTTCTACTGTGTACTTTGTGTATATACCTATAAGTGTTATTCTAGGACAGTGTTTGTATTTTGGGACTTATAGTTTAGTGTCGAGAGGCACGCAGATACCCTACTCAGCCGCAATTGACCTAGTGGCAGGGTTGGGGGTATCACAGGTGGTATCAGAGTCCTCGGTTCGATTCGTAGATGGAGCCAGTAGATTCTAGAAGAGTACTAGGGGCCAACTGCATTGCTTTATTTTGCTCGAAGACTTTTAAGTTCATTTTTCTCTTTCATTTTTCTCATCGTGTTATTAATCCTGTGGGAACAATGCTCCTTTATATACGATATCATATCTTTTGCCATAACCACAATGAGAGGACATATAGATATATTAAGTTTTTGAGATGATGATGGTTCGGGTGAGAGAGTACTAAGATTATTTGAGTCATCAAAAGAGGTTATTTGTTTTGATGATCTTCTTTTCTTTTCAACACATCTCTTCGATTGTACGATCATCACCTTTTTCTTTGGAACTTCCTCATCGAATCTTACTGAAATAACATTTACATGCTCTCTCGGGTTCACATCGGCATTGCTTGGGAGAGTTCCTGGAGTCCTCTCTGATACTAATTTGACAAGCTACCCAATTTGTTTCACTAAATTTCAAATTAAGGCCTCTTGGTTCCGTTGGGCAGTCTCTATAGTGCTCATTCTGGTAACGGTGGTGTTCATGAACTTCACTATGAGCTTTTCCAAATTAGCTTTTGCTAGTGAGAGATTTTGTGGAGCTACATAATAGGGAAGTGGCTGGATACGACCTCTTTTCTGGAATTCCAGAGATAGTTGTTGCCTTTGTTGTCCTTACCTAGCCCAAGAGGACTTTGGATGGTTCATCCACCTCGAATTATAAGTGTTAGAGTAGGGGTTATTACCTTGCCAGTTCCCTTGCACGAAATCTACTTGATCCTTAGGGCCTCCCATACTAGAGTATTCATGATTAGGACACCCTTCCACTACAGAAGTTGGAGAACATGATTGGTTGATTAGTTTTATTTGCGGGTGTAGTAGCCAAGTTCCCCATCTTCTACTCTATCATGGCTGCCAATCTCGCTTCCATGACAGTTATAGCATCTACATTATGGACTCCAGCAGGTTTTGGCTTGGATCTCTTTCCAACCCAAGTATAGCTCTTCATAGCTGTTTACTCAATTAGGTCATACACCTGCTGGGGGTCTTGTGATCTATAGAACCACCATCAGAGGCATCAATTAGCTTTCTTGCTCCAAATGAGACTCTATTATAGAAATATTGAATTCGGATCCCAACTCTAATCCATGGTGAGGACACTTCCTTAGTAGCTACTTCCATATTTTTCAAGCCTCATAGAGGCTTTCTCTATCGATCTGTTGGAACAATAGGATCTCGTTTCGAAGCTTTACTTACGACCAAGAGGGAAGTGCCTCCCTAAGAACTTCTCGGTTAGTGAATCCCGTGATCAATCAAGCCGGTAGGTAATAACTTAAGCCGTGATTTCACCTTCTTCCAGAAAGAAAGGGAAATGACGAAGTCTGATGGCATCCTCTGAGACTCCGTTATTTTGAATGTATCGCCCACCTCTAAGAAATTGTCAATGTGCATATTAGGATCTTCCTAAGGGAGTCCACTAAACTATACATTGTTCTGCAATATTTGGATTACGTTCAGCTTGACCTCAAAGTTGTTTGCTTCTACCCGTGGCCTCGCAATACTAGACTGCGTCCTAGAAATAGATGGTCTAGCATAATCTGCCACTGTCCTCTTCGCTATTGGTGGTGATGGATGTGGTGCAAATAAAGGATTTATGTAAGGTGGAGCCTCTTGACCTTCTTTCTCTTCTTGACGACGACGATGGCGTTGTTGTTCACCATCCCAAGTAGAAGAACACAGCAAGCACTCTACACCGAATGCTCAAGTTCAAGATCGAATACTAATTCACCCTTTTTCATTCGGGCCATTAACTAGTTATCTAAAACCTAAAACAGACAAATACAATCAAGTCAACAAACAATAAATCACGAATCAAGATATAAGCTAACAATAAATCAATAATTGCAAGAATAACGAACAATTTAAAATAAAATAAAAAAGACAAGAAAAAAAATGACTAAAGTACAAGAAAAATTGTTTTCTTTAAGTTGTCGTTTTCCAGCAACGACGTCAAAAACTTGATGTCTTAAGATGTTGTATAACTAAAATGAATGCAACAGGCAAGTGTACCTATCACTGTAGTATTAGAGACACACCCGAGTTGTCGAACTCAGGGAATCAAAAAGCTCAAATAGTTACCATTTTACCTAATGTCTAGTCTAATAAATTGATCTTTTTGAGAAAATATTTGGAAAACTACTAAAATGGAAGCAACAATTAAAATGTATGAAATTTTAGGAAAATAGTTTGAATGAAGGAATCCCTCTAACTTTTGCCACCTATTCCAATCGAAAAACTCAACACGATGTTTGAAAATCAAGGTTGGGTTATCACACAAAAATTGGGCAATCCCTATTTCTAGGTGAAGGCCACTCTACTCACTTAACCTTTAGAGGAGAATCTCTTATTTCCCTAACCGATTATGAATGCAATTCACTTAGGTGATCTAAAAACCTAAAACAATTAATATCTCTATTTAATTATCAACTTTTATCATTCAATTAGTTGCGCTAGATTGACTTCCTTTTTCAATTCCAACCAATCTTGCAAAATAATAAATTAAGCGCAAATCAATTATCAAGAAAAAATAATCCAACAACAACCAACAAATAAACAAACATCAATTTCATTAAATTCAATAAAAAATCATCTCATCCAAAAAATAGAGTTCACCCTCAATTCAAACAATATAAATTTACTGAAGAATGGTTGAATCCACGGTTCCGGAGGAACCCGAGCTCGGCCTCTTGATTTGCTTGATGAAACCAAAAATTGCTCCATAAAATCTCTTCAATCTTCCTCCAAGAGCTTCAATTTGATGTTAATTATGAAGAATCTACCTAATTGAATAGGAATTGAGAGGGTTTTTCTTGCCAAAGTTCGCCGTTAATTCCTCCTCTCTAAACCTAAAATTGTTCTCCCTTGAAAAAAAGTGAAAAATTGATATAAATACACACAAAAATGCATTAACTCATTTGCTGACAAGACCTACCGTGTCCGGTAGGTTGAGTCCTACCTTCTGTTGTAAGGTTTTCTTCCAAATTGTTGAAGTCTTTGGGACCTACCACCTAAAGCTCAATCTCCCCCCAAGGGAGATTAAGGGGGGAAGCAGGGGGACAGGGGATAAATGGGGCTTATGACTCTTGTATCGTTTCAGGTGAATCAAGTGAAAACTTGAAGATCTGGCATGGGGTAGGCCAGATGTCATGGGAATGAAAAAGCAGAAGGCTCAGTTTTAATAGTTATATGATTCCAAAAGATGATCTAGTTGGTTCCGCATTCTGAGCCGGGACTTTCCTATTGCTTCGGATTCCATCCCGATGGAATCCTCGCAATGGAGGGCTGCAGTAGTTGTTAGGTTAAGTGTTCCGGGTGCGTTCCCAAGTTAGTCTGCTGCGTCTACTAGTCCCATCATCGTCGGCTAGTCTTGAACTCCTTGGAAAATGTAAGCAGTCAGACTAGGAGGAGTAGTAGCTGCTCTAATATGTGTAGGTCCCGGTAATTCGAGTGGTGCAAGGCCCGTAGCAAGGAGGCCATAGCAACCATTCATTTTATCCTTTGTCAAAGAGAATAAAGAAGCTGCAATTACTTGAGTATTTCATAGAGAAACCAATAATATATACACTTAGATTTCCCTAATCTAGGGAGACTAAAAAGCCTAATTACAAGTTCATCAAGAATACCTACCATATACAAAAAGATTTGTATCAAATACAATATGGGAAATAAGATAAATACATTAAATGTAATATACAATAATTAGCTTTCCATAAAGGCAATGATCTCAATCTCTCAATCTCAACATCCCCCTCAAGTTGGAGCGTGCAAATAGAAAATGCCCAGCTTGCCCAAGAGAGCATGGAATTGTGACAACCCCGGAGCTTTAGTAAAGATATCAGCAGGCTAGGCAATAGTAGGAATGCAAGTAGGAAAAATCGTTGTGCTTGGAACTCATCACGAATGAAATGACATTCAATCTCAATATGTTTGGTACATTCGTGAAAAATAGGATTAGAAGAGATGTGGACCGCAGGTTGATTTTCGTAGAACAGAGGTGTTAGATCATATTGAGACACTCGAAGGCCTCAGAGAAGATACCTCAGCCATTTCAACTCACAACAGAGGTGAGAAACGGAACGATATTCTTCCTTAGCTGAAGATTGAGAGACAGCATGTTATTTCTTCAATTTCTATGAAATGGGAGAATGTCCTAGGGAAACAAAGAAACTAGTGAGTGAATGCCTCATGATAGGACAACTTGCCCAATCAGAATCATCGGGCAGTGAGGAATGAATAGAGGGCATGTATTCTGAAACTAGCAAGTCCATAATGAATATATTTATGTGTAATTCCTCTAAAAAATAGGGAAGACTATGCCCACAGTTGCAAATCAAAATCTGCCTTGGAGAAGTAACCCCTATCTAGGTGACCCTTGAGATAGCGAAGATCGCGAAGAGCAGCATCCCAGTGTTCCTGTCTAAGCTGATGCATGAACTGAGATAAAACCTACACTAAATAAGCCAAATTTGGCCAAGTGATAGTAAACTAAATAAGTCGCCCCACAAGCTATTTATAGGAATCTGGCTGAGAAAGAAGAAAACCAAGTGGTTTGGTGCCCAACAAACCTGCATCAGCCAAAATATCAAAAACATATTCCCGTTGACAAAGATATATGCCTTGCTTATTTCGAGCCACCTAAATACCCAAAAGATATTTCAAAGGTCCCAAGTCTTTCATGTAGAAGTAGGTACTCAAATGGGCTTTGAATTTTTGAAGAGCAGGCAGGTCATTCCCTGTTACAATAAGATCTTCAACATAAACTAAAACACATAGGAATATGTTACCAGTAGTATATGACTGGAAAAAATAGCATTGTTAAGTGTGCCAGTCAATTTGGAAAACCAACATCTGGGAGCTTGTTTGAGACCATATAAAGATTTTTGCAACGGCACACCTTGTCGTCCTTTCCTTTAGAAAAACCCGGAAGAAGCTTCATATAAACCTCCTCTTGCAGATTACCATAAAGGAATTCATTATGAACATCCATTTGATGTACCTCCCATTTCCTTGCCACTGCTACTGATAACAAAGTTCGGACGGTCACTATTTTTGCTACAATAGCAAAAGTTCCATTGCAATCCAGACCTTCTACTTGAGTATTACCCAAAATCACCAAATGGGCTTTGTATCGTTCACTGCCATCAGACTTTCTTTTGATTTTATAGACCTATTTACATCCCAATGCCTTTTTACCAGGTGGGAAAAAAGTGATATTCATGTATTGTTTCTTTCAAGAGCACCAATCTCACTGCACATTGCATCGTGCCATTGAGGAATAGAAATAGCCTCAGAGAACCGGTAGGGTTCAGTATCAACCGTAATTGCTGCGAGAAAATCCTTATAGTATGGAGAGAATTTTTCAATCGAAATAACTTGTGAAATAGGTTAAGAACATATACCTGAGGATGAAATAAAAAAGAGCAATGGCCGAAGGATGCAAAGAACATTGGCTTCGTCGGAGCTCAGGGGGATCAAGAAGAGGTTGAATTAAAGGAGTTAAAGTTGGATCTTTCCCCTCTGTCGGTCCAAGAGAAAGACTGGGTCGAGACTAGCCCTAGTAAGGAAGCCGGTCCAGTGAGAGGAGCCTACCGAGATGATGTGGATGCAGAAGTAGGTGTTGATTATGCCACAATAGGGGTTTGGGGCAATGAAATTGGATGTGGTGCCACAATAGTGGGCTGGGGGATGTAATTTGGAAATCAGGATAAGAAAACTGACCCAAAATAGCAGATTGAAAACTAAAGGAAGAATTAAATAATTATGTGGGAACTATAGAGATGGGAAATTGATTTTCGACAAAGTGCACATCCCGAGAAATAACAAATTTATATATATATCTAAATCATATAGTGTCCATCCCTTTTTGTAAGTATATTGATATGTTCCATATTATACTACTTTTACATATATTATTTTCATTGTTTTACGATTTTTTGAATATATAAAAATGTATTATTTACACCATTTACCTCCATTCTTATCTTAGCTGCTTTCCAATGAAGAAAAAACCAAAAAATAAAGCGAAAATGGGTAAAAACGGAACGAAAACAAAGAAAATGAAGCCACTAGCGTCAAGGAAGGAGACCTACAGCCCATGGTAGGCCAACCTACCGCACGCGGTAGGTCCCGATGACTCAAAAGATAATGCCGACAGAAGCCTGCCGAGGACGGTAGGCTAGACCTACCGCATGCGGTAAGTCCCAACAACTCACGGTCAATTGGAACACAACCCTACCGCGGACAGTAGGGCTCGACCTACCGGACGCAGTAGGTCCTGTCAACAGTGCAGTAATGTATTTTTCTTGTACTTATGGCAGTTTTTATGCCCATTATTGGGGGAGAACAGTTTTTAGGTTTAGAGAAGGGAATTGGGGCGATTTTAGGCAAGAAAAACCTCGTAATTCCTCTTCAATTAGGTAAATTTTCTACAATTAACATAAAATTGAAACTATTGGATGAAGGTTGAAGTGATTCTAAGGATCAGTTTCGAGTTTCATCAGGCGAATCGAGAGACGAGCTTGGGTAGCGTTTGAGACTGTAGACAACTCCTTTTTCAGCCTAAGCTTCATTTTTCTTTATTAATTATGATTTCTACTATAGAATTCAATATTGTTAGGATGTTTATTAGCTAATTTTATATTGTTTGGATTGAGGGTTGAACCCTATCTTTGGATGATATGATTTTTAATCGAATTTCATTATATTGATGTTTGTTTATGTGTTGGTTGTTGTTCAATGAAGTTTCCTTGATAATCGATTTGTGCAAAATCGATTATTTCACAAGATTCATTGGAATTAAAAAAGGAAGATCAATCTAGGGCAACTAATTGGGTAATAAGGGCTGACAATTGAATAGAGATATTCTTTGCACTCTTAGGTTAATTAGATCACCTAAATTATTTATTGCATTTATAAATGGTTAGGGAGAGAAGAGATTCTCCGATAAAGGTTAAGTAGAATGGCATTCGCCTAGAGATAAGGATTGTCCAACTTTCGTGTGATAACCCAACCTTTCTTTTCAAATATCATTTTATGAGTTTTTAATTGAAATAGTTGACAAAAGTTACAGGGATCCTTCATTCAAACTCTTTTCCTAAAATCTCATGCATTTGATTGTTACTCCTATTTAATCATTTCGTAGTTTTTCTAAATTGTTAATTAATTTCTCAAAATCTAATTTGTTAGACTAAACGTAGGTCAAAACGGCGATTATTTAAGTTTTTATCGTTCCCTGAGTTTGACAACCCGGAAGGTTCTCTAGTGCTACATTGATAGGTTCGCTTACCTATTAATTGTTAATTTGAGAGTAGTCCCCATTTTAAACACATTAGATAGCCATGAAAACATAAGGATGACTACGGGCTTAGAATTTATCAGTGGTACGGACGTGCGCAAAATATAGACAACCAAAAGCTCTCAAATGAGATAAATTCAGAGATTTGGAGAAAAGAATTTCAAAAGGAGATTTGCCTTGAAGAATGGAAGAAGGGGTGCAATTTATGAAATAAACTGCAGTTTTAACACACTCCTCCCCCCTCCCCCCCTTCCCCCCCAATAGTTGAGGCGGCAATGAAGCTTAAAGACATAAAGCTCTTGCCACATTTAAAACATGATGGTATTTACGTTCTACCCTACTATTTCGTTGAGGGGTGTAGACCACTGTTGTTTGATCTATGATCCCATGAGAAAGAAAGAAGTATTTTAAGGGTAAAAATTATGTGCCATTGTCTGTTCATACAGTTTTAATGATTGTATTAAACTGGGTTTGGATGAGCTTAAAAAAATATTCGAAGTGAGTGCTAACACTACTTTTATCAACAAGTAAACCTAAGTAGAATGAGAATGGTCATCAACTAATGTAATAAAGTAAGATGAGCCACATGTAGATTTATGAGAATATGGCCCCAAACGTCACAATGAATCAAGTCAAATAAATTACTAGAAATAGCATCACATATAGGAAAAGAAGTTCGTGAATGTTTAGATTGAAAACAACTAGTGCAAGGACTAGAAGAATTCAAAGCACGAGAACAACCAGTAAAATTTTCAATCACAACAAACAAAGGATAACCTAAACGTTGGTGTAATAAATCTATAGAAATAAAGAGGTATGATTAGTTTGCTCCTGTGAGAAATGATACACCCCATTGATCACTCTACCTGCTCCAATTTCCATCCTCAAAGTACGATCTTGTATAATACAATCATCAATAAAAAAAACTGACACCATACTTAGGATAAGATTGCAACAATTGGGAAATATAGATAAGATTGCAAGTCAAGTTCAGAATTTAAAGAAAATATAAATCATAGGTCCCAAATTGATAGTTAGCCACAATATAACCCCATTAGGCGAACCAATATAACAAGGTGGAACATATGTAATATTAGACGTGAAATTATGTTGAACGGTCATATGTCTAGAAGCACCAGGATCTATTAACCAACAGTTCATACCATTCACATGTGTAGAATGCATAGAATTTACAACCCCAGTAGAATAGTTTGATGGGATCATCTGGCTGATAATTCCTTTCCGGTATGGAAATATTGGGAGTGTCAGTTGCTGGGCTTGAAATTTGAAGCCTTGGCTTGTGATGGTCGCTGCCAGAGAGTGCGGCCAAGGCTGCTAGATAACAACGGCATGAGAACCATATCCGCCACGAGGACTATTTCTGCTACTAGAATGAGATGTATTTTTGTTGTTGAACGTGTTCAAATTTGAGAAGATAAGTGGAGAAGTAGTAGTGATGATGATGAGAAAGAAACAAGAAAAGACAATGAGAGGAATTTTGTCTTATTCTATTCTACTTATTCTTCTTTTTTTCTTTTTTTTTTTTTTTCAATTAGGAAGGATGAGATAGCAAGAGGCACCAGTAAGTAATAGAAAAGATTCAGAGGAAAGATTTGTTAACCAACCCCTAGTTCAAGATTGTAAAGGGTGATGCCAAACAATTTGATCCCTTATGGGATGCCAAAAATTGATCAGGCTTCTTTGGTGATTGAGAAAGCAAAGGAAAAAATAGAAGAACTTTGTTATGTTCTTCTGCTCAACAGTGAGTATTTTTCTATTAAGTTACAACCAAGAAAAATTTTTTTTTTTTTTTTTGGATTGGCTCTAATACTATGTCAAAGAGAATATGGTCCAGAAAAGAAGCTGCAATTTCTTGAGTATTCATTAGAGAAACCAATAATATATACACTTAGAGTGCCCTAATCTAGGGAGACTAAAAGGCCTAATTACAAGTTCATCAAGAACACCTACCAAATACAAAAAGATTTGTATCAAATACAATAAAGGAAATAAGATAAATACATTAAATATAATATAACTTAGCTTTCCATAAAGGCAATGATCTCAATCTCTCAATGTCAACGTCCTTCCACCAATTGAATTAGTTGACAAAAATCTAGGGGGATTCCATCGTTCAAACTCTTTTCTCATATTTTCACTTCTCAAACCAAGTTTTCTTTGTTTTAGTAGTTTATTCTTTTGTCTTGCTTATCACTTTAGTTTTAATCTTTTCTTTCGAAAACAAATCATATTTTTTACTAGACTTTAGAAGAACGGTTAGTATTTTAGCTTTTCTGTTCCCTGAGTTTGACAACCCAGGAGATTCTCTAGCGGTATACCGAGAGGTTCACTTGCCTGTTGAGCTATTTTAGAGTAGTCCCGTTTTATAACAACAACACAATAACTCCAAAGTAGGTTATACTACTCTTTTTCTGATCCCAACACTTGTGTAGCAACATCCTTTCTAACCCTATACACCATTGCCCTTGAGACATTAGGCACACGTTCTTTTCTAATGTCTTGTTGAAGAGATTTTATTGAAATCTTTGGATTAGACCTTATTATATAAGCATAGCTCTCTACTAACCATTTTCTACTAAACCAACGGGACTTTAAATGTCTTGTTGTAGGTATGGAGATGAAACCTTCTAATCTTTAAGGTATGTTCACCCTTGTGTTTTGATGCAAACAACGAAAAACTACAACCCTCTTTGCACTTATAGCGCTCACTCTCTTCAATTCATTCTTCTCAAACTTTGCCTCCTTTTCTTCTTTAACTGTATCTTCTATGGTAGCCCATTTTAAGATTGATGTGCTATCAAATTGCATCTCTAACCTAAACACTGGATTCACCATATCAATGCTTGATTGAATCGTTCATATCATGGGGGCTTAGTTCTTTTTCTGTTCAGGTGGTAAACATTTCCCTCATATTATCATCTCCTTCAGCCTCATACTCACTATCACAAACCATACCTCAGGTTCCCCATCTATTGCACCCAACAGTAAATCCACATTAGTAACCCCAACATTTTGATTTTCACTTGGACCCATAAGTCCAATATCAACAGCTCAATACTCTGATTTTCACTTGGACCCACAATTCTTATATTAGCATTCCCAACTATCTGACTTTCACATGTACCCATAATTCTAATATCAGTATTAGTCACACAACTAGGGCCCCTAACATCTATTTCAGCAACTGCACCATCAATAATGTGCATCCCTTCTTAAACTACCCCTTCAATAGCCTCTAGATTATACATTAATCAATCATCAATGACATAAATTGTTAATATCACTCACATCTACTAGTGGCCCTTCATTCTCTCATCCTCAAAATCAGAGTCTGCTTTCCCATCATCTTCTTCTGAATCATAAATATCTAAAATGGGCACACTTGTTTCAAGATTAAACTTTCTTGACTGTTTTTTGGTGCAATGAATAGGTTTATTATCAAGATGATAAACATACACATTTACTACCCTTTTTTTATTAGCTAGTTTCTCAATATTCATAGCATCTAAGTCAGTCCAACAATTTCCAACCAACCTTGCGAACAAGAACACAATAATTCATAAACCCAGTGCACCAAACTCTTTTGTCATTCCATTCAGTTCAATTAATGACATACAATCTCCCTCATATCTATCAATTAAATGGCTAGGTTTTCCCTCAACATATGTCTTGAACTTCCTACCTATAAATTACCTATGTGATGCATCAAACTGTGAAAAAATTGTTATCTTGAGCTGGAGAAGTAAATAAATGTAGTTCATTCAGTAACTATCCTAGAATTTCTGGTAACCAAAAAAAAGCAAAAGAACTATGCAGGTACAAGAATCATTATATAAAGCAAATACTAACAACAACAAAATTATTTTTTTACACTTTTGCTCAAACATAAAGCATTTATTGTTGTGTGATTTCTAATCTTAACAAAAATTCACTTTTAGGCGAGGATACATATCAGTGTAATATGGTGAGAAAAGTCTCTAGATTGTCGAACTCTTGGGATGACCTAGCACTGGTACTTACTATGTCTCTACTGCTCAATTAAGTAAAGTTTTTGGAAAAAGATTTTAAATTAAAAAATAACTAAAAATCAATTAAACTAAACAAGAAAGCAAATAAGAAGTTTCTAAGAACAAATTTGGAAAGTAGTGCTTAAATGGTAGAATCCCCCTAGAACATTAAGTTAATTTTAATTAAAAAAATTGTGGTAATTAAGTATTAAAACTCGCTGGTTGGATCTCACTAAAAAATTGGATAAACACTATGTCTAGGCTAATATCCTCTTATTCAACTTAACCGTTTAGAGAAGAATAATCCTAACCCGATTATGAAAGAATTATAGATTAATTAATTAATGACCTAAGAATTGTATAAGTGTGTATACTCAATTACCAATTCTTATTATCCAAATGCCCTAAATTAATTTTCCTTTGTCTATTCCAATTAGTCTTGCGAAATTACCCATCTCGCGAAAATAGGTAAATAAACACAACAATTGAATAACAACCAAACAAGAATTAAATAATTAAAACAAGAAATTCATATAAAACATAACCAAGAATTCTAGGGTTCATCCAATTCAAACACAAATAAAATTAGCTACTAAACATAATTCTAAAACATAAACTCATAGACAAATTTATGAAATAGAAAGAGTTTAGAGGAGATTAGGAGAAAAGATTGAAGATCCACGATCCCGGCAATTGCTCAAACTCGTATTTCAAATTGCTTGAATAAATTCTCGAATTGGGTCTTCTTACAAAAATATAAATTGAAACTACGACCTAAGGTAATGAATTAATGTGTTTAAAGGGGTTTATACAGGAGAAAAAATCTCCAAATCTTATTCTAAAATTGCTCTAATCCTTTTATGAAAATGTTTGGAATTAAATTAAAAAAGGAAAGGAGTGCAAAAAGGAAAAGTTCTAAAAATTGAAAATCAGCCCCTATGCGTGACTATCCAAATCAGGAAAGCTGAGCTTTTTGGATCCGGAAGCCATGTGGAACCAATCTTCGAAACTTGGCTACACTTTCTGGATTCGGAAAGTCACTATCCGGATCTGGATAGTACTCATTTTCTAGCTTTCTTGATTTTTGTGTTTCTTCTCCATTTTCATTTTTTGCTTCAAAGTCCTTGGTTTCGGCTTGTATTCAACATATTTTCATTTTGAAGGTACTTATAACAATAAGAGAAGAAATGGGATCAAATAATTCTATTTTATAAACATTTAAATACAAAAACCAATAAAACGATGACACTTAAGAGAGTGAAAGTTAGACTTATTAGTTATCAACTAAAATAAAGTGGTACATGACAATAACAGGAGCTAATAGAGTCATATGAGCCTACATGCATACAAAAAGGATAGAATAGATAGATTTAATCATTCCAACAACAAATGGACAAAGTATCAGAAGAATCTCATATTTCCAGGGAATCAACCATATAATACACATACCCATGTAGTTAAAAACAATGCATATCCTTAAAAAGTTCACATTTTTCAACATTTATATAAAAATTCATTTTTTCTCAATCTAGACAGAACACCTCACACGAAGTACACATAAAAAGCAACCTTTATGTAAAATTTACTATAATCATACCATTCTTGGTTGGATCGACGATAATGTTTGCCTCAAGGTGGAGCCAACTTATGCTGAGAATTATGCCAGTCACCTTTGCTTCTACACCCCACTAATATCACTCATCTAACCTACTGAAATCGAACCCTAAACACACAAATTAATAGAAGCTTTCAGAGAGAAGAGATTAAAGGGAATGTTGTCTCGTTTTCTGACACTCTTTCAGACCAAGAACAGAGTAGAGGAGCAAATGAGAGAGAGAGAGGAGAGAGAGAGAGAGAGAGAGAGAGAGAGAGAGAGAGAGAGAGAGAGATTACATTGGTATCTACTTAGCCTCTTAGGATTAATGACCGTTTCCCGCATATGGAGAAGGAAAACCTGTAATTGCCCTTTCAAAGAATTTCAAATTTTCTTTGGTTTTCATTTTGGCTCCAGTTGTTAAAGAAGTATCTTTCTTTCATCGAAAATGGGAGCAAATCTAACAGAATCCTTGATTGAGACTATTTCAACATTTCCAAGGACTCTTTATCCAAGTTTGTAAATTTAGGACCCAATTGAAACAAACATATATTTCCATGGACCAAATTGAAATTTATTCGGGTAACAAGGAAATTTTCTAGAGTAAAAAAAAATTTCCGTTGACAACACTGTACAAATTACAGATGGCAGAAGGATGGGCAAGTTTATCTGAAGATTCTTCTTTGGTGGAATATAGGGTATGATTTGGGCATATTTGTTGCTTTATGTATTCAATCTTCCTTTACTACTATGTTAAGCATATGAATCCACAATTAAAACAGCGTGTTATCAAAGCTGTTAGATATGGTGATGCAGACAGTCGAGACTACCACAACCGGTTAGCGCCTGTAAATACAATAGTAGAGGTAGATATAGCCCTTGACTTATGTACAATCATTGCCTCACATTCAAGAATCCCTTTCTGGCAATGCTCATTTACTTATATACTTTCATCCAATGATTTCTCTCTGTAGATCTCTTCCTATGTTTTCTAGGCTTATAGCGACAACAACTTTGATTCATCATTGTAGTCACATAGAAGTTCCTACTGTTTTATATTTTCATTGAAGTAGATAATTTCGTGCAATTTTTGTGTAATTCTGAACATTTATGAGATATATGTGCAATCTTGAAGCTAATTACTTTATTACAATTCTCAGCGATGAAAATTTTTCAATAAATTAGAGAATGTAAGGTATTTAAAGTAATGAGTTCAGTTTATATTAAAACATTGGAGTGCACATAATAATGGCTTGAAGAGAACCAATTGCTTTTTTTTTTTTCCTTTTGGTGGTCTTTGTGTTCAATTCAAGAGACTTAGAAGGAGACAAGGTTTTGAATAGATTTTTGCATTGCAACATCAAGATCACATTTCTATCTTTTCATACGTATAGTGTGAAGAGATGTTTATTTGGTAAGGTTACAATATCCTGCTTTTCATTGCAAATTCCTTATCCTTATAGTTTTCATGTTGCGTATTAGGTATAATACGTTTTTTATGCTCCTCACTCACAAGTGGTTTGAGAAGAGATTATAGAATCTAGAAGGAAGTTGCCTAGAGGAAGAGAAAGACTAAATAAGTTTTTTTTTCCTTTTCCAACTTTATAATGTTTTTTTTTTTGCTCCTGTTTATTTCAAGAGAATAATTTCATAGTTTGAATTCTGTTAAATTTGACGGAAATTTGTAAAAAGACATTGGACATAATCAAAAAATTTATTAAGAACCTTAAAAATTAAAATAAAATATTAGGGACCTTGACCAAGAGACAATTTTGTTAGGGACGAAATATAATAATCACTATTCCTAATGTTAAACATGTTTCTGGAAAAAAAAAAAAAAAAAGGATAACGTTTTTTCCAGTACAACTTCACTTCTTCATTCTTTTGGAGGCGTCAAAGGAATAGTGGACGGAAAAAAGAGGGCACTCGCAAAACTTGAGGTTGGCGGGTCTGTGTTGGTCACATTGCAAAGCCAAAACGAAATCTTGACCACACCAGTCATTGCTGACGTATGGACTATGGCGGTCCGCCAAAACTCCAAAATTCGTCCCCACCAGCTGTTGTTATTGTACAGTGGGCGAAACGAAACAGTAAACTCCAAAAAAACACATCAAAATTTGAGATAATATAAAGTCCATAACGGCCACCATTTGAGGCCCCTCTTTGGCCATTGCAATTTGCAAGTTGAATTTGCAATTGCAATTGCCTTTCCTTTTCCCTCTTACTCCGTTATCCACACCGACTCCACTCCATTTTGATTATAGGGGTGAAGGGCACCGAGTGAATTACGAAACGGGAAGTGGGTTTTCTTGGGGGGTTGCAATCTTTGCAGCTTCAACTGGGCTTCATGGCTTGCAAGCTTGCAAATTCCAGCTTTCTTTTCTCCGTAAAAGTTCATGTTTTTCTACTTTCTTTTTTATCCTTCTGGGCTTGTGCACGTTCTATCTGAAATCTCGACTCTATGTTTAGAACCTTATGCTCATTAATTTTTGGTTTCTTGATGTTCAGGGACACCAGCAGAGGCCAATTAAGAGCCATAGACTTTCCTCTCTTAGTTCTCCTGGTTAGTTATCATTGAAACTATTGGGGTTTTGCCTATTCTTTATTTGTATCTGTATCAAGTTTCTCCACTGGAGGCAAAATTGGGAACTTAAATTAGGATAATGTAGCTTCTCAGAAAGGGTAATTTCACTTGCACATTTTTCGAAAAAACTGTAGCTTTATTGATATGTGGTCTTGTTTTCAATTCCCTACGGTCCTCTAATTTGGTTAGTTGTTGGAATTTTAGATTTACTATCTATCTTAATGTGTTTTTTGATTTTTTTTAATGAAAGAACAGAATTAGAGTTTAGAGAATCAGTATTCAGCTATTCTTGGGCCTTATTCTCAATTGCTTGAAATAAACTGCTTATAGCTTATTTAAGCTATAAGATGTTTTGGAGCTGTGATTACTTATTATATTTACTTATAGCTTAAAAAAAACTAATTTTGAAAAGCTTTCCGGAGGGTGATTTCCTGAACAGCCTTTGCTTATTGATGTGGCTAAAAATGAAAATTTATATTAAAATTTTAAAACAACTGTTTCAAAAGTGTTCTTTTTAGCGGCTCAAGGAAAGCTCCAGTAATCGAGAACAGGCCCTTGGACATTTAGAGTGGTAAATAAAAAATGTCTAAAACTCTTACCTGTGGTACTGTTGAATCAGATAGATGTAATTTAAGAGTAAGCTGTTAAGGATATACAATTATATATACAGTACTTTCTTTTCCAGACGATGAAGAGTAAACTTAAACTTCATCTGAATTTTCTTTTTCAATTTCTGGATTATCATCCACTTGCAGAGCGTAAGAGATTGAATTTTTGGACTTCCTTCTGCTCATTTAACTTCATTGTTAAAGTCATTCTCCCCTCATCTTTTGGAATGGATATACGTAGTAATTTTGTAAGTAGCGATAATGCTTTATGCAAACCAAATTCTCGTCACTTAGAGAAATACTAATATTAAGAAAAGTATTTAATAATCTCTATTGTTGTGCAAGAACATATATTGCTATGCTTATTTTCCTCTATGCTATGGTAAGAGTGTTAACATGTTAAACTGGATTACTTCACTGATTCACTAACCAAAGTACGGTTATTATTGTGATGAACAGGCACATTTTATCTAAAGTTGGAAAATCTATCCCATAGAAGTACAAAACAGAGAAGGTGCCCAATTTCTTTCAGGAACTCCACAATAGTAAAAGCTGTGGCAGTCCCAGTTGCACCACCTCCAGCAGACAGTAAAGAGCATAGAGATCAATTGTGTGAAAGCTACGGTTTTAGGCAAATTGGAGAACCTCTTCCGGATAATATCACTCTGAAAGATATTACTGAAACTATTCCCAAAAAGGTAATTTTCTGAACTTTAGAAAGAAGAAAATGTTCAGAAAGCTCAGCGAGGTTTTCATTCATGTACTGTTGGTACACCCAGTTTTGCCACTATAGGTGAATTGTGAAATTTTCTTAAGGTTTGAAATTATTCTTCTTCAAGATAACTGAACTCAAAGATTTGCTTTGTAGTTATTGGTTATTTTTGGGTTCGATAAGAACATTGGAATTAAGTGGTGGTCATGTAAAATTTAATGTATGTGTTAGTGTAAGTACTTAAAACCAACAAGCATCTCATTTCAAGGTTAATATGCTTCCTTATTCTTTTGCAGACTGTCATATGTCTATGAAGGTCTGTATGCATGTTAATCATAGTATCCTGTCTCTACATCAAACTAGTACTTACATGTGATTTATAGATTCATTTTAACAAAATAGACCCAAATATAAATGAAAGAGGTGCAAGATTAATAGGCGGTCTTATTGCAAACATATAACTGCACCGTCAGCATGTTAATCATAGTATCCTGTCTCTACATCAAACTAGTACTTACATGTGATTTATATATTCATTTTAACAAAATAGACCCAAATATAAATGAAAGAGGTGCAAGATTAATAGGCGGTCTTATTGCAAACATTTACCGTTAGCATGTTTCGCTTTATTACATAATATCATGTAGAATAATAACCTCACATATTTCCAGAAGAAAGTTAAAAGGTTGGAATGGGCTTAAGACAAAATTGCAGCCTTTTTCTTCTCCTTCCCACTCTGAAAGGGGAAAGAAGAAGCATAAAATGGAAGTTTCATTGTTCTTTTTACATGGTTGGAGATTTAAATCTTCACCAACCTGCATGTCTTAAAGTTTTAACAGGTATTAGAAGTTATGGTATATGGGTCTCCTGTGATCTTTCCTGAGCTTTTATATGAATGCAGTCTTCATTGTATCATGATTCTCTTTCAGTGGCACAATTGCCAAACTGATGTCAAACCGTTGCAGACAATGGCTTGCTTTTCCCCCTTTCTTCTGTTAATGTGTGGCATAAACATCAAACAAGGAATACCCTTAACTTTTTATTTATATTTCATGAGCTACCTAATTATTTAGCCTACAGCTATCCTCACTTCGGCTGGGCATGGTTGTAGTTCTTTACGACTTGAAATTGATATTTCTTCCACATTTGTATCCCCCACTGAAGTTTCCATGTTTTCTTACATACTAAACATTTTTTACGGAGTCAAATTGGATAAACACTGAATCCTCCAACCCAGATGGAAACTGAGAAACAGGATAGAAATATAGTGATACTTTTCTTCCATGCAACTGTTCTTCACTGTGAAAAACAGAATGTACACGTTGGGCTGAAAGATTCGTAGTACTAATAAGGGATTCCATCTTACATGGTTAGGGAGTTGATCACTGTAGACATGCTACCATACCCAACTGACTGATTACTGCAAATATATGCAAGTGCGAAATTGGTTCAATGAATTACTGGGAGTTATATGTTTGTCTACAGTTTTTTTAAATTTATTTATTTGCTATTTGTGAAGCACAAATCAAGAAAATTTATCTACTCGCTTCTGATTTTAAAATTTTCTGTTTAGGTATTTGAGATTGATGATGTAAAAGCTTGGAAGTCAGTTTTGGTATCTGTGACTTCCTATACATTGGGACTTTTCATGATTGCTAAAGCCCCATGGTACCTACTTCCCCTGGCTTGGGCTTGGACTGGAACAGCAATAACTGGGGTTAGTTCTCAATCTTTTGTTCTCAGTATCTTTTCTGGGAAATTCTTAGACCATTACGTTAGTTAATTCAGTATGCTTTCTGCATGAGACATTGAGGAAAGGGAAGGAGAAAAAGGAAAAATCTGTGAAAGTCTGTTCCCTCGCTTCTTTCTCCAATTTGAAATGTTGAGAAGTGGTAGATAGATTAGCTTGTACTACTGTTTCATTTTCTCCTTTTGTCTCTATTTGTCGTAATCTTCCCTGTGCTTGTAATTTTAGATTAAGTCAATTATTGACTTTGTTTCTCCCCATATTTTGAAGTTCTTTGTTATAGGACATGATTGTGCTCACAAATCATTCTCAAAGAACAAATTAGTGGAAGACATTGTTGGAACTCTGGCCTTCTTGCCACTGATTTACCCATATGAACCATGGCGTTTTAAGCATGATCGGCATCACGCGAAGACAAACATGTATCTACTGGATCTTTCATTTTTTCCTTCCATTGGACTACATTGTTTTGGTTGTGTCATCTCTACTGTAGATGCAATAATGAACATGAAACTATACAAGTATATCTTCCACTAGCTTCCTTATCAATATGTCTGGATGTGTTTCTTTTTTGCCGTGGAACTGAAAATACGAAAAAATCAACTTAAATGCCTCAGATTGAGTGGACATTCAAACCATGGAGACTGGTCTTAGATAAGTTTCCAGTCGGCATATGTTTGATCTCATGGACCGAAGTTCCCCCTTCTCATATAAAATTTGTATGACTGGAATTTGGTTTCATATTCACTGTACAACTTTTAATGTATGGGTGAGTAGAGCAGAAGGGAGATGTGGAGAACATGCTTAAGACTTCATGACTGCAGAAGCATACTCTACATGTCTAGTGCATTTATATTGTCCTCAGACTACTGGATAGAAATTTTTTCTGACCTTGTATAAAGATTGAATATTGATAGGAGCGGCAAAGTTTAAGGTTTATCAAGTTTACTGCCTTCTGGATTTGCCCAAGATAAGATTTGTATACATAAGCTGGATTATTCTGTTACTAGCTTCTTCACGAAATATTTAAGTTCACTAGAACCCTCCCTTTGGCCCAAGTCATCTGGCTAAGAATAATTGTGCTTAACACGAAATACTCAACTTACTGTAGGGAACTTAGTGAATGCATCCGTTAGTAGATTTCTGTTAAAGATCTGTGCCTTAAAAGTTAAACTTCAAATTTAAAAAATGTGATGTACATTTTATACAGGTTTCTCATTTAAACCTAATATGTGAGATGTTTTGTATTATTCCATAAAGAAAGCTAGTTGTTTCATAAGTTTCAACCATAGGCTTAATATCTGCTGATACCATTGATAATTAAGTGTATGATTCCCCTCGTTTTTCTTGGCACATAAAGAACTATGTCATTTGTAGCACACATACCTGAAGTAACCCATATATGTGTCCATGTACTTATCTACATCAATGTCTGTGTTCCATAGTCATCTTGAGAGAAGGCATTGGATGTGTTGGTATCTTGAGTTTATAGTATTTATCTTTTTATTCCCCTTTGTCATCTTTTTCCTGTTAAGGATCCTTTCTCATCTTATTATATACCAGGTTAAACGAAGATACAGCTTGGCACCCTGTTAAGCAAAAGGAGTTTGACTCATCTCCAATCCTAAGAAAGGCTATCATATTTGGATATGGTCCATTCCGCCCTTGGATGTCAATCGCTCACTGGTAGGATTTGATGAACAAAATTTACTTATCTGCTGAAAAGTAGACTTTGGAGTGATAATCCACATAAAACAACATTCTTTTCAGTTTTTTCACTATGAGGCTAACTTTTTCTTTCACAAAAATTCAACCACATAATCCCACTAAATTGAGTATTTCCTGTCCAAGTACACCCTACACTTCTCTCTTGTGATATGCCAATTTGATGCCAAGTGTATTTGTTGTCAAACTTGTTTAGGTTAATCTGGCACTTTGATTTGAAGAAGTTCAGACCAAGTGAAGTAAACAGGGTGAAGATAAGCTTGGCTTGTGTATTTGCATTTATGGCGATTGGATGGCCACTAATAGTCTTGAAGACTGGAATCATGGGATGGATCAAGTTTTGGTTAATGCCATGGTTGGGATATCACTTTTGGGTAACATTAGTTTCTGACCCCTTGCTGGTGTTAACTTGATTCTTTGCCACCATTTTTTTTTTCTCCTGCTTTGTTAAGATCCTTTATTAGAAGAATAGATCTCATAGATTTGGGGGGAAAAAATGGAATTAGTAAATTTAAGATACTGGTGAATAAGAAGTGGTGTGGTGGGAGTTATTCTGATGGTGATCCATTTCTCTTCACTATGTATCCGTACTTTCTAAATCTCATTGGCTGCTTCTCGAGTTTTGAGTAAGTCACAAACACTCTTCATGACAAGATAGCTGCCAGCTATTGGAGGTTACTGAATATTCTTAATGACGATACAATTAATTCCTTTCCATAAGTTGATGTGTCCTGTTTGGCTTCTTATGATGAAGGGCTGAGAAGTGCGTTCAGTCTTTACTTCCTGAATTGCGGATTCTAGCGATTCAATACAAAGTTATTTCAAGTTAGTGAATAGAGCCCAACATTATGTATTGTTGCCAGAACTGTAGTTCAAAAGGGAAAAGTTCATCATATTTCCATTTGATGACAAATATCTTAGGCCGTGTATAATCATCTCATGAACATCATTACGTAGTACTTTTCATGAAACTTCTTCTAATTCAAGAATCATATATTTTACTTCTGCGCTAGTTTATATCGTGTAATATTTCATTTTATTTTATTTGTTGAAAGCACTCATATCTTAAGGGTGCTTTCATGGTGCTTTGGGAATTTTAGTTTTCCAACTTAAATATTAGCATCGGCTCTTCAAAAATTTCATTTTTGCATGCAAGTGGAACCTGATACTTTTTATGTGCATCTAATTTTTTTATCATTGACATTTGTAGATGAGTACTTTCACCATGGTGCATCACACAGCTCCGCATATACCTTTCAAATCTTCAGATGAGTGGAATGCAGCTCAGGCACAGCTTAATGGCACAGTTCATTGTGATTATCCTCGTTGGTAAACAACTTCTCCTCCCTCATTATTTGGATTTCCAACATTATGGTCACATTGATTAACAATTTACATATATATATATATATACCGCTTATGGAACTTATAGAGATACAAACCAATGTCTACCAGGGGTGTTTTTATTCTGATTAATTTCAGTGTCCGCTTATTCAATACTCTTTTTTTGGCTGAATAATCCGCTTATTCGTTACTACTTCAAGTTTGAATGTGTACTCCAACATTATTTGTCAAATTTTGTTTTGAAAAGTCACTTTTTAGCTGCTTGTGTATCTTGATTCACTTTTTTCCGACATTGCTCGTTTGCTTTGCAGGATAGAGATTCTATGTCATGATATCAATGTTCACATTCCCCACCACATCTCTCCTAGAATACCGAGCTACAACTTGCGAGCTGCCCATAAGTCTCTTCAACAAAATTGGGGCAAGGTATCCATTCCTTTTCCCCCTCTTTTGATTGAATTGTATTCATGTAAATCTGGAGGAAGTATAAATGGGTCCAGACCAAATCCATTCTCGACCAGAAAACTTGAAGAAAAAAACAGGAACGTGTCAGCTAATATTTGATTGGGGATCACCTCGTCCTCTGGACTTTCCCTATTATAAACACACGAAAATAATTTCCTTTTTTGTCATAGTAGCTACTCTTATATTCTCCTTTTTCCCGTGCTGCAACAGTATATGAATGAAGCTACGTGGAACTGGCGATTAATGAAGACCATATTGACGACTTGTCATGTATATCATCGAGAGCAAAACTACATTGCCTTTGACAATCTTGCCCCTGAAGATTCCCAGCCAATAGCGTTCCTCAAAAAAGTAATGCCTGATTATGCTTGATTAATTGGTGAACTCAAAGCTTTCACTCTTACAACTTACTTTCATACTTACCGGCCATAATTAGGTTTTACATCTTGTGATCTAAAATGTGCTTCCATATGTTGAAACGATTCTTTTTATCTAAATTCGAGGTATCTTATTGAAAGAAGCTTCCTGATCTTGGCTTTAGTTTCTTGGGGAAAACCCCATAAATATTTAGTAGTATTTCTTTTCCTTGTTATCGTAGTAATTTTTTCATCTACTTCTCTGCAACCTAGGCACAATTCTTGTTTTGTAGTATGGTTTTTAAGTAGAATATGATTAAATATAGAATTGAATACATTATATACTGCTTTATATTTTGTCCTTGGAAAACTGAAATTTGCCGGCAATAGTCAACAGAGAATAATGTTTTATTTTTCCGAACATGGAACCCTAGAAATGGGAATTTAATACTCCCTAGGTTTTTGAACATAAATTAATGGAATTGCATATTATTGAAATGCTGATAGTGCCATTCAACTAGGGTTTTTATATTGTATATTAGTATAGGGTTGCTCCAGATTTTGAGAGGGAGAACACAAATTTAAGACTAAGCACTTCTTGATGTTGGTTTAACAAGTTGCTACCAAACCCCCAACCCACCCCAAATGAGAGCAAAATCTTCCATACCTGTCTATGGAATTTAGTGGTTCAACTGCTCACATGCAAATAGCACCTTTTTTTTTTTTTCCTTTTTTTAATTAAGCAAAGAATCTGGGAACTGAGAGAAAGAAGTGGCATAGCAATTGATAATAAATCCTATAAATTATTTTTAACTTTTTTTGTCTTGTACATGAACCTTTTTTTTAATTTTTTATATCTTTTGCCCGTGAATTATTTTTTTACATTATGAATATTAAATCTTTTCACTTACATTTAAATCTGATCATTTAACTCACACAAATTATAAGTGTTCTTATTTTTAAGAGCAGTTTTGCCTAGTTCTACTAAGTAAATACATGTAGCAATGTAATAATCTAGTGGTAGAAGGATTCCTTATAAGGTCAGAGGTTTTAAATTAGAATTACGTCTCTTCTCCAAATGTATTGTAAAAATATGTATTAACATGTACAAATTTTTATCGGATTCCATTATGGGTAGTGATATTTTATATTTATGGTGGTCCAAAAAAAAAATTATGAACAAGAAGAAAAGTTGAAATAATTTATAAATATTTATAGTCAATCTTTATTAAAAAAAAAAAAAAAATGGTCAGAACTCAGAAAGACGATACCAAAGAAAAAAACTCTCAAGGGTTCTTTGATAGAGAGACTTTTGTGGTCCCTTCCGTATGTCCTGGGATTGCAACTAACTCAAATTGAGTACAATTTGCTCAAATTTGAACATCTAACCCAAATGGCAAAATAAAGCATCAAGTAAAGTGAGAATACACATAGTTTAAGCACACCAAATTTGAAAAATATGGTTGTTAACCAATCAGTTTCATTTTCATATAGATGTGGATACAAAAGGAAAAAAAACCTCTGTACAAATCTCACCATTAGATTTAGATAAACACTACTCAACAGTATTTTAACTTTTCTGATAAGCAAAGCATCATGTGGAAACTTCATCCTTTTCTGCTACTATCAAGAACCTTTGTCTTGTTACCTAAATTCTAAAGAAACAAAACAAAACACTGAAAATGACACCACCCCTACTGCACAACTCAAGCGAAGTCCAGATTAGTCTCACTGTTCCGTAGAAATGCCACGCCAGATGTAATCTGTATCGCTCCCAGTCCCAGATTAGTCTCCCCAGCTGGTGGAGATTCCAGTCGAGTACGGATTAGTCTTACCGATTGACAAAAATCCCGGCAAATCTATACCAGTGTTTCAGACAATAGGTGGGGAAGGAGTTTCCCAGATATCAAAAACATTTTCCTCACTGTGAAGAGCAAAAAGCCTATCACCACCAATGGAGAAATCACAGATAGAACCACCATAACTTCTTCTAAGTCTAGAAGTAAGTACCCAATCTTGACCACAAAACACTGAAATACTATCATTCATAGATGAAAACAATTGCCCTTCATGTAATGCTAATTTAGGATAACATGGTTCATCAGGCATTTTCCCTTTCATTAGTCTACTTCTTGAACTCCATCTTACACTTCCAGCACTTCTTCTTACGTCCATAAACCCTAAATCTTCATACTCATTAACTACACAAATGGAGCTATTTTCCTCCATTGCTATAGCATCCCTAACCCTCCTTTCATCGGTTATTGGAACACCAATATCAGACCATGACCAAACCATGGTTTTAGCCCTAAAATCAAGAAGACTAATGTAACAATTATCCTTCCTAGGAAACAAAGTTGCCACCAATAAACAATTTGTACCATTTAGCCATTGTAGTTTATCTGCATCACCAAGTGACCAACCAGGAGGTTCATAGAAAAAATCTATTTGTTTTCCAGTTATTTGGTCCCAAACACCAATTCCATATTCATTACTTCTACCTTTACAACTAGAGAACAATTTATAATCAGGACTAAAACTAAGTGCACCAGCAGTATAACTTTTGATTTGATTTTCATGATTAACATGAAATTTGTACCTTAATTCACCTGTGGATGAACTGAAAAGTCCCATTCCTCCATCTCCACGGCCTAATCTTTCACAAGCACTGATCACAATGTTCTGTGAATCAATCCATCCTGCATCATTCACCCTTTGATAATCAAGATTAATAGGAGGATGTTCTTCAAGCATCCAATCATATACATGAACCATACTACCATGAGCCACACAGCAACCACCATCTGGGCCAGCACGGATGGCTGTTCCATCCCCAGGTGCCCGGCCTGTGACTGAACGGCTTAATCGGAGCCTGTTTCCATCGAATGGACCCCATTTTGCTGACCTAACATGGTCCAATAGACC
Organism: Catharanthus roseus; assembly: GCA_028651295.1. NCBI lineage: Eukaryota > Viridiplantae > Streptophyta > Magnoliopsida > Gentianales > Apocynaceae > Catharanthus > Catharanthus roseus. The sequence goes on along the minus strand of JAPQWS010000153.1, from coordinate 22,101,210 downwards.
ATAAAACAGAGCTTCTCTGTACAAGAGTCTTTCTGGTACATTTGGGGGAATGAAAAGGTCCCCTGTTCTGAGGAGGTCAAGAAGCACTCCAAAACAATCCGGGTTTCGATCAATAAAGTGTTCAGTGATTGTATGATCGGATTGGAGGTTCCAATTATCATCAAACATCGCCCCAAAGAGAGAATTCCGGCCGGCGTTCGCCAGGGTTGTTGCCGTAGTTTCAAAAGTTCTTCCTCCAACATTAAACCTCACTCTATCCTTTTGAATTCCCATGATTCAATCTCCCAAAAATTGCAGTCAGGGGAACAGTAGAATTGCAATTAGTCTGAATCTTTAAACCCAAACTAATCAAAACCGCAAGAATTTGGGACAGTACGGCGAAACCAATTATTTTTTAAAATGAAAGCGTATAATTAAACCGCAAAATTGGAATTCAAATGACTCTAGACAAGGAAACCTGAACAAGGTGGACCAGAACGCCAGTTACGCCACAGAATCAATCAATATAGAAAGAAAAAGTGGATTAAAGACTATGATGATTCTAAAGCAGCCGCAACGTGGATAAGATCAGAAATTCAAAAGCAAAAGGCAGAGAGTCTTAATAGATTGATTCTTGCTTCAAGCCCACCACGTGAACCACAAAAACTTGAAACTTCCGAATCATAATCAGAAGAAAGATCATCAAAAATTTTCAGAAAACTAAGACATGGGTTCTGAGGAAAGAAGGATTACGAAAGTGGGATTTTAATATAGTGGGCTTTGGCGAAGTGGAATTGGAGAAACGGAGCTGTTGAGTTTCAAATAAATAAATAAAAAATAAAAAATCCATCTTGACTTGCCTTTGATCTTCTCTAATTTTTTTTTTCTTCCTTTATTTCTCTTTCTGTCTTCGGTTCTTACACGTCTTTAGGGTCTACACATGTCTGAAGTGGGGTCTATTTTCTTACGCATTGACTCCTCATTATGAGTCGTTGATTTATTTCGTGATTTTCATCGTGCGGTGGATGCGTCTGGTGTATGTCATGATCTTCATCCTGCGGTGGAGGATGAGTGGCGGTGTACGTGCACCTGATGAGAGTGAAAATGTATTTTAGTTAAGGAGCGGTTAGTTTATTCCTTTGCCTATTGATTGGGTTGTTATAAGTCAGCGACCTGTTATGGTGGGTTGGCATTCAGCTTCCCTTAATACTAGTATTATTACAACTAGACCTCTTTTGGTTTTGGTTAACTGAAAAGAAAAGTTGTAACAAGAATGTGATTATTTAAAATTTTCATTTGTGAAATATGAATTCTTTTATTGTGTTTGGGATTTACATGGGATATTAAACATTGTGTTTGGTATTTACATGAATATTAAACATGAAAATGGTAAGAACCCTTTTCCATGGTCTTGTTCGATAAAATGCAGTCATTTTCACGTAAATTCAAATCTCCAATTAAAACATATACTTATTTTTTAGAAATTTTTTTGGCGACCATATAATTCATGGCTAGAAAAAAAAAAATTTGTGACTATAAAGAAAAAAGTAAAATAAAAAAAAAGATAAAATAAAAGTTTATAATTATAAAGAGAGAAGTAAAAATAATTTATGACTATAAATAGTTGATATCTCTTTCAATAATCTCTTAATATAAGCTTTTTTTAAATTAATTACTTTTTCCCTCCAAAAAATATGGTCTTATTTCAATTTTCACAAAGATTAAGAAAAACTAGTTGGACTAGTAAATTTTATTTTGATTTTTCTGTTATACATTTGTTTAATATTAAATAGATTTGACTTTTTGTCTTGAAACTTGTATAAAGTTATTAAAATGGTGTGTATTTTATTATAATTTTCTTTAGAAGTGAAGATTTTTATTAATTAAAATATAAAATAATGAGGGGCATACAAGGGAATCGACATGCTAACTAACATATATAAATGGAAACAGGAGTATAATTTGGGACGAAAGAAAAAAGAAAGTTAGACCATTTTGTGGGACTTATAAATTTTTTATACTGTGAACAATCTCTCAATTACTAATTTTAACAAATTATGTATTATATTACTAAGTCTCACCAGAAGAATCATGCTTAAGTCATGTACTTTCCAAGATAAAGGGCTTTTTTGGTTGTTATGAGCATTTGTTTCGGGTGTCTAGTTTAGAAGTGATTATTTATTTAAATTCTGTTACGTAAAAGATAATTTGTTAGAACTAGTTATTAAAAAATTATTCATGGGTGTAAATTGAAAAATATTATGATTAATTTGAAAAAAAAGCATAAAATTGCTTAAGGACATTTAGATTGATTTAATCTACATTTAAAAGTGGATTTGATTTTGAAACTTTTATTTTGAGTTTCGTAAAAAACAATACTAAATTGTTTGCAGGAGAAAATGTTATCATAATACAAAAATTCAAAATTAAAATTTCAAAATTTTGAGACTATCAAATCGCTCCCCTCTACCACGTTTTTAAAAGGCATAAACTAAGTACTCATTTTTCTTTTTTAAATAAGCTCGTATTTAGGCAGAGCTTCTCTTTGCTATGGGGTGCATGGGTCTCCTAATATGTCTTTTAACCATGTTTATCGTATATATTATTAAAAAATATGTATTAAAAGATGTGTTAGATTATGCGAATAATTTTTTTATCTCACTCTCTCTTTCCATTTCCACCACCCAAATTCTTTTATCCATGTATACATATATACTTTAACTTTTATAATGAAAAATTATCACATGAAATTTTGTTCTAATTGGTCAAGTGTAAGCAAAAAAATTACTTATAAAAAAGTGTAAGAAAAAAAAGTTTGTCTGACTTTTTTTTAAAACTATAATCAACTACATATACGACTATCTACATATGATTGTAAGTTTTTCTTATTGTTTTTCTAGTTTTGTTTAATGAGTTCAATATCATGTGATTATATATATATATATATATATATTCTAGATTAATAATATATACACTTTAGAGTATTTAATTTGATTCATAAAAAAATATATTGAAACTTCACCACTGGGGTATTTTATCAAATATCTGTTTTTAGAGGTTTCTTTTTTCTTTTTTTTCCTGTTTTTGAAAAAAGCCACTAAATTGATTACAATTTTTTTATTCGGAATGTGGTCATAACGCACAGTAGTTGTGCGTAATTTCAAATGACAAAGCACAACGATTGTGCGTTATCAGTAAATCTCAGTTTTACAACTTAATGGGCAAATGTGGCGGATAACGCACAACCACTGTGAGTTATATGCCAATAATAACGCACAAAGGTTGTGCTTTATCTGCCACATCATGTTTTTAATTTTTTTTAAAATTTTTTTAAGAACTCAAAATTTCTTTATATGTTTTCAAAACTTGTAGTTATATAATTTATTTAAAAAGGCTGTATTATATTATTTAACCTATTTTCGTGTTTTTTAATGATAATATTAAATCCGTTTTTAAAGAAAATATGTTTAACTTGTAACCATTTCATGAAAAAATATATGAAGAAGTAATAATAAAGATATTGTAAATTTTACTGTCAAAATTTAGAGCAATGAAGTAGTAATTAGGATAAATTCAAAGAAAAATTTCATTAATAAAAACCCTATTTTATTACAACACTTTCAAGAAAACAAACTTATACATTGCTTGAATCGGGGTTATTACAATTTTTTCTATTATGTCTCAGCATGCGACATCTGCCACATTTTGGAGGAGAATCCGGATTTCTATAATTCATTTCCTCCTAAAATTGCGTGCCCTGTTTCCCACCCCGTTCGTTGTTCATGTTTGGAGGATAAAATGTGAAATTATAAGGAACATCCCTCCAAAAGTTATCATTCAAGACCAGATAAAAATTCGCTTGGTATGTTCTTCTGTACATTTCTCGTGAATATATATCCGGGACATAAGTATTTGCTCTCGTACTATTTTCTCTACAAACTATAAGAGCATGAGAACAAGGTAATGTATATGTTTGCCATTTTCCACAACTACATGATTTATTATTCATTCGCAATATATAGACGTTATTACCAGTACCAGCAACCCGGATCGGAGATCTGACCATGTATATTCCTTCTCATAGATTGTAAGTTGTAACTTTTTGTTCTCTTGATTTTGATTCAATCCACAGGAACTTGTCAAATATTCAGGTTGGAAATGGATGCGCACAATTTTGAGCCTCTTCACGGTGCTGGTGAAAGTACCTAACTAGTTTGTTGAATATTAGTTCAACCAAGGCTTTTAAAGGTAGGACTCTCACTTTCTCCAATACACTACTAATTGCTTCAGAAATATTAGTTGTCATGATTCTGTGTCTGTGCCTACCATCATGCAACAGTGTCCATTTCTCTGGGTCGATCTTCACAAAGTAAATGTAAGCATCCACGTTTTTGTCTTGAATCTCTTGCATAACACTGTCAAATTTTCACTGCTTCGATTCTGTTCCGGCTTGCCACATCAAGCTTTTTAATTCTGTGTTCTTAAAGGTCTTGTTGAAATTTGTTCGAATGTAGCGTAAACAAAACTGGTAAACTGCAAATGGAGGTTGCCACAAAGATTGATTTTGAATAGCAGATAAAAATCCCTTTGTGGCGATCGGAAATAAGACATACGTGGTGATCTTTGACAACATAATCTCGTAGATGTTTGAGGAACCAATTCAAACTTTCGCACGATTCTTTATCAATAATTACAAAAGAAAGTGGGAACAAATGATTATTGGCATCCCACGTACTTGCAATTAACAGTACGCCTTATATGGTCCTCGTAGGTGTGTTCCATCCATAGAAATTACCGGCCTACAAAATTAAAATCCGTCTACACAAGGCAAGAAACACTAGAAAACAAATTTAAAAATATAGTTAGGGGGATTGCTCGTTCTGTGATGCAAAAACTCGGAGACAGTCCCCGAGTTTTGAATCCTGTACAGCTTGTAAATATTTTGGTAAAATATTAAAAGTTGCCTCCCAGCTGCCAAAAACCATCTCTATCTCAAATTTTCGAGTATACCATGCTCGCTTGTACGTACAACTCGTTTGAAATAATACTTGCACTTCTTGGATGACGTTTTACACAAGTATCTCTGGATCATTAGCAACTAGGTGCGATATTGACATTGATGACATGTTACGATGCTTGTTTTGTTGAATTTATATAAGGCATGTATGTTCTTTGACGAACCTGGTTATTTCCCATGAACAGTAATTAGAATCACTGTGATGGTAACATTTTTCTATCCATTGGTGACTTCTACTTTTCACAACTCTATATTCACGGCCCATACTGATCAACTACTTCCGAACCGCACTTATTGCTTGCACTTTATCAACGAATCTCATGCCTAACTGAATGTCAGTCATGGAATCGTTCCAATCAAGTAATCTTAGGGTACCAGATTCAACAAGGTCATCTATAGGAGAACTCGAGCCCATATCTAGGAATGCTTCAGACTGTGTGTAGTCATACCTGGTGCTGCTAAACCATTGGCTGCTCTCCTATTGAGTCACTATGTTTTCAGTGATAAGATTTACGGGAGTTTGTAACTCTTCTTCCTCTCCATCATTGTTATCGTCTGATTCACATTAACTAGATACAACATAATCTTCGTTCAAATAGTCAATTTCATGTTAGGGAAATGGAAACACTAATTATGGAAAATAAAAACCCTAATGTTAAAGAAATGAAACCTTAATTATGGAAAATGAAAACCCTAATGTTAAAGAAATGAAACCCTAATTATGGAAAATGAAAACCCAATGTTAAGAAAAAGAAACCCTAATTATAGAGAATGAAATGAAACCCTAATTTAAAAAAAAGAAACTGTAACTACGAAAAACCTTAAACCCTAATTATGGGGCATGAAAACTTTAATGTTAAAGAAATAAAACCCTAATTATGGAAAATGAAAACCCTAATGTTAAAGAAATGAAACCCTAATTATGAAAAATGAAAACCCCAATGTAAAAAAAAAAAAAAACCCTAATTATAGAGAATAAAATGAAACTCAAGTTTAAAAAAAAAAAGAAACACTAACTACGGAAAACCCTAAACCCTAATTATTGGGCATGAAAACCCTAATGTTAAAGAAATGAAACCCTAGTTATGGAAAATTAAAACCTTAATGTGAAAGAAATGAAACCCTAATTATGAAAAATGAAAACTCTAATGTTCAAGAAAAGAAACCCAAATTATAGAGAATGAAATGAAACCCGAATTTAAAAAAAAAAAAAAGAAACACTAACTATGGAAAACCCTAAACCTAATTATGGGGCATGAAAACCCTAATGTTAAAGAAATGAAACCCTCATTATGGAAAATGAAAACCTTAATGTTAAAGAAATGAAACCCTAATTATAGAAAATGAAAACCCTAATGTTAAAGAAATGAAACCCTAATTATAGAAAATGAAAACTCAATGTTAAAGAAAAGAAACACTAATTATAGAGAATGAAATGAAGCCCTAATTTTTTTAAAAAAAGAAACCCTAACTACGGAAAACCCTAAACCCTAATTATGGGGCACGAAAACCCTAATGTTAAATAAATAAAACCCTAATTATGGAAAATGAAAACCCTAATGTTAAAAAAAAGAAACTCTAATTATAGAGAATGAAATGAAATCCTAATTTTAAAAAAAAAAAAAAAAAAGAAACAGTAACTACAGAAAACCCTGAACCCTAATTATGGGGCGTGAAAACCTTAATAGTAAAGAAATAAAATCCTAATTATGAAAAATGAAAACCCTAATGTTAAAAAAAAAGAAACCCTAATTATAGAGAATTAAATGAAACACTAATTTTAAAAAAGAAAACTAACTACAGAAAAACATAAACCCTAATTATGGCGCATGAAAACCCTATTGTTAAAGAAATGAAACCATAATTATGGAAAATAAAAACCCTAATGTTAAAGAAATGAAACTCTAATTATGGAAAATGAAGACCCCAATGTTAAAAAAAAGGAAACCCTAATTATACAGAATGAAATGAAACCCTAATTTTAAAAAAAGAAACACTAACTACAGAAAATCCTAAATACATAAAATGTACACACTAGAGTAGCAGAAATAATTTCATTACATAAAATAAATGTACAACATAAACAAAATAAACCCTAATTACATAAAACTAAAAACTCTAAAGTTAAATATAATTTACAAAACACTAAAAGATGAAAAATCCTAAAATAAAAAACACTAGGGCCAGTCGGAAGGCGTGAACCTGGTAGTCTTTTTCCCAACACGATGACCAAATCCAAGCTGCTGTGCCAGTGTCACGTCATCTGTCCGCTCATCTGAATCGGATGAAGATGCATTGGATAGAGGCATGTGCGGTATAGATGAACCCACTGTCCCCAGAGAAGAAGGCACCTGAAATGATGAACTCACCGTGCCCGCAAGGAAAGGTGCCTGAAATGATGAAAACCCTAAACCGGGAGGGAGAGGTGCCTGTAATGATAAAAACCCTAAACTCGGAGGGTGAAGTGACCGAAATGAGAAAACACCCTAAACTCGGAGGGGGAGGCGCGTATGATGTCCCCAATCCACCTCGATGTGACTGGGCAGGTGGCGTCAAATCCAAACTAAAAGATGTTATATCTAGATTTGGGCTATCAAACGGGTCAATATGATCACAAGACCCTAGATCTCCATGTCCACGTCCTCTCCTCCCCCCCCCCCGCCCCCCCATCCACGTCCGGGGTCCGGATTTCCTCGTCTACCCGGATTAGGAGGGATAGGGGGTGGCCTCCACCTGCCTTACTATGCAATCTACGAGCCCCCCTCTTAACTCCACGAGTACCACGCTCCGGTACGGGTTCCCTGGGCCGGTAACGCAATGGCTGCATTGGAAATGTCTACTGAATATCATGCTGAGTGGAGTGCAACCCAAGGTACCACCAATAGATACCATTCACCTACGGATGATAGTCTGGACATTCTTTGCAAAACTAGCGATCTGTGTCGGAGATGATGGTGGTCCCTCTATCACCCCTGAAGCCATACCATCTACCTCCTACAGTATGGAAGTTTAAAAAAAATGTTAGGTATCAAATATAAGTGAATATAACTAATGAAAATCAAGTTAAAAAAGTAAATGTACCATCATCCATCTATCGACCCCAGCAGGCTGGTATCCAACCGTACGAGTACCACAATTTGCTGGATTTCCGATGTAAGCTCGTGTGATATCCCGATACCATCTAATGTATTCGTCCCTGGGAGATGATAAATCCTCAACTGTCAAGATAGGGCCATCCCTAATATGCTATCGCCACTGATGCCAGACCTCTACATGGCTAGCATGTTGCATCCCCCCAATATGTGTGATCATTTCCTCTAAGCTGTATCTGATGTAGATCAAGCTGAGTATCACATAAGGCCGGTATATGCTGATCACGTGCAAATTGACGCATCACACGCCCGGGATAGTGATATTCCACTATCTCATAGTATATGAGTAGGACCTCTGCCCGCCACTGGTCAGATGGAACGAGACCACAGTCATGACAAGGCAACCATACAAACTGTGAAGCAAGATTCAAAATTCCTAAAAAATTATACAAAAAAATTTATGGTTTACACATAAAACAAAGGATTTTAAAGCGAAACTAGATCGGATGGTATGAAATCTAACTGGTCTCTGTGGGTAATTAGGGTGTGAGTGGGCAGTTGGCTGCAATCAAAAGATGTGCACCACATCAAACCAAGCAGAGCGAGAGGTTCATCCTGAACACTCCGGAGTAGTTGAGGCCGCAATACAGGAATATGCGATCATGCCCAAATTTGTAGTAAGACTAGGACTCGCCCTATTTATCGTGCACCCCCTAAAGCTGCAATGCAGAGATACCTATATAACCCAGTACTCAACTACCCCAGCTATAAGTGCTGACGGCATCAAAATCCTCTAACAAACTGAGGTAGCGGACATGAACCAAATTGCTCAAGAAATTTGGAAGCATATGACCTCCAAGAAGTAAAAAGATAAATCCATGGGCGTGCAAGATGAGGTCATCATCGGTCCCTGAACTAGTAAACTCTCTCAAGATCCAGACTTCTAGAGGTTCCTTCTTAACCTTATACACGGAAAAGTGAGTAAGAAATAACCGTACACCAATAAGTCTCTCGATCATCTCAGTCGAATACTGGTTCTTGTGTACACTCCAACTAGGATCTGTAATAGGTAACTCTTCTATCCGTAAACCCACAACACTTGCACATCCTGTAGAGTGACTGTGACCTCACCACACATAACGTGAAATGTGTGAGTCTCAGGCCTCCAACGCTCAATTAACGCGGTAATAAGTGGGTGGTCGAGATCAATGTAACCACATCTGAAAACTCCCCCTAAACCTGTCCTATCAATAATATCAACCAACCTACGAGGAGCTGTACTATAAGACTAAAATAGACTGTGACTAAAACGTCTACATTGAAGATCAATAATACACGTCTCATGGTCTTTGCTCCATATCAACCCAGACCTTTGCTCGTGCTGCCTCGTCAAAACATTAGAGGTTAGGAGACCCCGGATACACGTATGCTGGGACTTCTTCCATCTACAAGATTTTAATATTAGGGTTTTTAGAGATTTAATCATGGATATAATTCCTATTGTCTTCTACTATTCGAACTAATATAATTTAATTTTATCTTTTTTTCCTAAAAAAAACTCAAGAAATTCACATTTGTCAATTGATTAATTCCTTTATTGTCCCCAAAAACTTATAAAAAGGTTCAAGATTCATTAGTATTCTCAACCTTTAAGTGACGTGTTAATGAAAAACTTAATTTTGTTGGTTATAATCCTTGAAACTTCTATGCTTATAATGATGATATATATAGATATATAAACAAAATTGTGAATTAATTAGAAACTTAATTTAAGTGATCATTACAAGATTATATATATTATGATGTATATATCTTTCTCTTTATTGGCTAATATATAGCTGGGGATTTAAATATTTTAATTAATATAGTCATGATCATTCTCCTCTCTTGTCTTGGCGACTCGAAAGGAATTTAGCGAAGCTTCCATGACTGAGACTGCACTTTGGAAGTTATATTTGTACCTATAATTAGAGTTTTAAGGTTTTATGATTTATGAAATCAATATCCCATTTTGGGGTTTAGGGTTTATGGATTTAATATAAGGTTTTAGGGTTTTACGGAATAGCTTTAACCGTATGTCAATTGTTTTTAAAAATAAAAGTCTTCATAAACTTTCATCCTATTAACATAAAATTTTATAAATGCTAACAATACAAGATTATATGAAATTAATGGAACAATATAAACATGATAGCAGTATTTTACAAAAAATAAACAATCATGATTTATGACAAAAACAAAAGTAAATTATATAATAGGATAATCAAACCTAAACATTTCAACAAATCACATTTCCAATAGAAACAAATAGATTAATAGAACAATCAAAATATACACAAATTTACCAATAGCAACTCTAACATAATCATAAAAACCCCAACTACAAAAATAAACTACAAAAAATTGATCAATTATCCAAATAAAATTCAATAACAACAACTCTAAACATAAACTCTAAATCCACATTTACAAAATTAAAACCTAAAAATAATCAAAATAAAATTCATAAAAATACTTCAGAAACCACAATGAACAACAATTTTAAGATAAACAATAATAAAAATTAAAACATATTACACAAAAAAAATTAAAACAATTATAAATATAAGAAAATTTACCCGAAATTTTGAATAAATTTAATTTAGCGTTATTTGGTTATTTGGTAATGCTTTCTCCACCGTTCTCGACTCCAAAACTCTAAAAACCTTCATACTCTAAGGGATGTGCTGGAAACCCAAACTTGAGTTTCAGAAATCGAATAGATTCGAGAAATTTTGACTGTAAAATCATAAATAAAAGGAAAGGTAGAAAATTTAAACTGTAAAAAATTTGGAAAATACAAATAAAGAGAAGTAGAGGAATAGAAGAAGAGGAAGAGAACAAGAGAAGGAGGAAGGAGGCATACCTTGTCGGAAAGAGAAACGTAGAATGAAGATGGCGGATAGAATAATCGATATAAAATATAAGTATATAGAAAGAGTGACTATAAAGAGAAAGAATAACTAGAAGAATATATAGAGAAGAAAAGAAGACCGAGAAGGTAGAGAGAAAAGTAGAGAACTTTATTGATTTCTCTTTGAGGTGTGCTTAGGGAATATAAGAGATAGAGATGGAATAGGAAGATAGATTCTATTATAACTAAGATATAATTAAAATTCTATCACCTATCTCTTTACAATATGTATCTGTGCAGAATATTTTTCTCTCCAAGATTTCTATATCTTCAGAATATCTATCTTTTCAGGAGATAAATTTTATATCATATATTATTATCTCTTATAGATATCCACAATTATTATTTAATTCATAACACTCCCCCTTAGATGTCCATTACATAGAGAACATGCCTCATTAAAACCTTACTAGATAAAAACTTAGTGGGGAAAAAATTCTAGTGGAGGAAAATGAGTCCACTATTCTCTTATAGATATTACTCCACTGGAGTGAGATAATCACTTAAGATTTCTAAAACATACATATTCAGGGATGATCTCAAGTCTTGTTATCGATAATGTCTTAGTGGATAAATTTTCTAAATTTCAGTTATCGAACTTGTTTGCACATCATTGATGTATCTCTTCTGCAGCTCATGAATAGATATATTTGTCTTATCTCCCTTTATATATCCTAAATCTAAAATTACCTCCAATATATAATTATAATTTCATCTATGAGGATATATGAATATTCCGAATATCATAATGTATTCATCTTGATCACACACATTGTAGTCAGCCATCAAAATTAATTATTTGTAAACACGAGTTAAAGAAGTGGATGATGTATATGTATATGTCTATACCCTATCATAGTGTATGCCAATGCATAACTTGATTTGTGTGGATCATGTAAATAATCAACATCATATATATATATATATATATAGACATCCATCTTTGTAGGAGTTGAATTTTTGAAAATTTCGAGATAATCATTGGAAGGAGATATTAAACGATAAGTTTGATATATATTCCAAAGTCATTGGTTAGATAAGAGCTATAATAACCATTGACTTGTATGAAACAAGTATATTCATCAACTATAGAGGTGCAAAATTATGGTGCTTTAGGACCAAATTGTTTTCATCTTTTATTAATGATTTTCATCAATATCTAATGACTCAATGGCTTGGAATAGAAATGATGTGCCATATCCATGTAGAACATTTCCACAATATTCAATTTATGAATCAAGATAAAACCTTGACTTAAAATCCTTGATCATCACACTTGCCTTTGTTTATTCTTCAGGAATAACATTAGCTCATTAATCCTCATCTTTTTTAGGATATATATATATATATATCTTTATAGCATTATTCAAACTTATAAAATTTATAGTACTTCTACGATATCTATCCAAATAAGAGCATATATATTAGAAACTCTTATAAATTTGGCAAAATTATATAAGTACTTGATTCAAATTATTTGCACATGGCCAAATCTTGTGAACTTCTAGTTCACTTATTCTTGTGGGTAGATTATATTCTCATAAGATATCATTCTTTTGTTGTTGATTTTCTTCCCCTAATATGGGACAACTAGTTCATCAAAGTGTTAATCATCAAATTGCACAAATTACACTTCAAATATATAATTCCTTCAGGGAATTTTGTACACTTCATGTGTATTTGTTAATTGTCCGGACTAACTTTTATAATTCTAATGCAAACTTTAGATTATTATCAGTATGCAGACTTCAAATTATTCTAATCCAATACCACTATGCGAATAAATATTCTTGTACTCTTGCGATTCCGTTCGTTCTATATTATGACCTAATATGATAAAGTCTCATAATATCACCCTTTTCAAGTACTTGAATTTCTTCTGGAAATAATACATTGGTCATGTCTAGAAAATTCTTCTCGAATTTTATTTCCTTGACTTTATAGTAAGACCATCTAAACATTTACTCCTTTCATATGTGAGGAGTTCATATTCATAGAATCGACTTATCTACCACGTTTAGATTGTGTCTCAAATACTTTCATGGTGGTAGGTTGTCCTTCATGGACATCAAATATATTAGGAGTATTATTGGTCGGATGTTGGTCAGAAAACATGCCTGGCTATATGCGTTTGAACTTCTGATTCAAAGCTTATTAGAGAGAGAAAGTAATTAATATTTTTCATTTGACTACATGTTTTGCTCTTAATGTTGGGATATTCAAAATTATGAATAACTTTTTTGATATTCTTTTCCCAACAAATATAAGTTCATCTACTTTTTAGTGGAGCAACAAAAATAAGTAGCGCACATTTAATTTATAGATGACAATATTTGGTTTCTGACGATAAATCAATAACAAAGAGGGGTATATATAATAATTTATTGGCAAGAATACAAAGCGAGTGCTAGTACATTTATAATAACTCATATTGATGATTTATGGTCTAGAGGACCCTTTAGTGTATAAACATATTCTGCAACATAAACACTAATATCAATAGATAAATATCACAACCGATATAATTAGGATAAATTGTACCTTCGAGAAAATTTAAAATATGAGCTCATTATTAAGATATTGTATGCGGTTACGAGTCAATAATATATATACAACTACATTATATCGATTCATCGATTAATAATTTTGTATTCATCTCAAAGTAGCACATTCAACCATAGTAATACTGGTGATATTTATACATAATTTGTATTTAAAATAAGTTACACATGGAATTCATGAAACTTCTGGTTCCATAAGAATTCATATATATTATTCGTATTTTAATGATCCGAGATGGTCAAACTAGTCATGGCGATAATAAATTCTTTAATTCAATAAACTTCTGGTTTATTGAACAATTGTATCTCAAATTTATTTATTCCATACAATACAAATAAATGGTAGTATTTTATTTTATAGAACACTAAAGTAATGTATATTTCTTATCAATTGATTCAAGATGATGGAAAATATCATCGAGTCTAAAAATAATATTCTATGATACATTGTTGAGAAGAATTCATTACAAATTTAACATTTTATGTAAATATACACTAGCTGTTCTAGAGCCTTTTAATTAGCTAACTCTTTTGAAGTTTTAAGCAATCAGTTCTTCTGGAACTTTGTACTACTATGTATACCTTTGAACGTTTATTGAACGCATATTCTCTTGCATCACTCTTAATTAGAGATATTTCATCTCACCATTATACGATATAAAATAATAATAAAATTTAAATATAAGGAATACAAATAAAATAATCTGTTACTTTAGAAAAAAGTCTAACAACCATAATATATGCTAAGGAAAATTCATTTGGTTATTTTTTTTAATAATTTGACATCATTTGCATGTACTATTTTGATGTCATTATTAGTAGCATCATTAATATCAGTAGCATAATTTCGGAAAGTAAGAAACACCTTCATATCCATTCTTAGACGATACTTAACAACAATTTAAAAGGCGTACTTTTAAAGTGTATGCCTTTTAAAGTATTCGCATTGATAACTATTTTATAAAGTGTTGTAACAAATTCCTCATCTTTCTCACTATTTCCACTTCCGGTAAAAATCCATATATTAAGAGTTTATTGAGTTGTTGTGATATACTATAGTAATATTTATATCACAGTTGTGGTCATGACCAAGATCTATTTTATAAATAAAGTATAAGTTTAATGTATTCACTGCAGGGAATAACATAAAATCAATTGGTCGGCTAGTATCACTTTCATGAATAACTCAATTTCCATTTTATATCAAGAATATTTGAGACTAATTTAATAAAATGTTCAAAAACATCTGTCTCGATATTGCTATTGCAGGAGCATATTAGAGATATGATAAGGGTAGAATATTTTCTCCATCACACTACCAATAATATTTTCTTCGTAGATTTTGATTGAGGAGAAATTCTATATATGATAGTAGTATGCTACTAATAAATATTTTAGCCACAAGTATAATCAAACACAACCGATATTTGTATAGTAACTAACTTCTGGTGGTTGCATAGTTGATCTAAAATTGTATAATAACCAACTTCTGGTGGTTGCATACTTGATCTAAAATTGTATAATAACCAATTTCTGGTGGTTCATAATGGAGGTGGCTTTGATGCTACAGTTTGTATCTTCAAGACACTTGCATCCAAATATATTTATTTAATAGAATCTTCCACATCCACTATATATATCCAGATGGATTTTCATAAATAATTACAAAACAAAAGTACGATTTTCTTTTCTAAAAATATCATGAGCAAAAAGTGCAAGTTTTATAATCGAGATATTGGTAAAAGAAGTACCTCTTTCTGCCTTTCATCAGCACGACAACACTACTACAAAATTCCTTGGTCCCAGAGAAGGCAACAACTCATGGTAGAATCTCGTACTGATAATGTGTTATGAAATTTGTTGGCGCAGCGTTGCCGGCATAATAGAATAATCGATATAAAATATAAAGTATAAAGAAAAAGAGAATATAAAGAGAAAGAATAACTAGAAAAATATTTAGAGAAGAAAAGAAGACAGAAAAGAGTAGAGAGAAAAGTAGAGAACTTTTATTGATTTCTCTCTGATGTGTGTTTACAATTGAAGGCTAAGGGCCCTATTTATAGTGCCTAAGGGATGCAAGAGATAGAGATGGAATAGGAGGACATATTCTATCATAACTAAGATATTATTCAAATTCTATCACCTATTTCTTAAAAACAGAATATTTATCTCTTCATGATTTCTATATCTTCAAAATATCTGTCTCTTCAGGAGATAGACTTTATATCAGATGTTATTATCTTTTATGGACATCCACAAATATTATTTAATTCATAAGAATTCTATTTTTTTTAAAATTCTTAGAAATATTTTTAAAAAATTCTGGGGTAATGAACTGTGACTATTTACCAATATTGAGAAAATTGGATTGGATCAGCTTTCTACAATTTTATTCTAAATTTTTTAAAATTCTTAGAAATATTTTTAAAAAATTTTGACATAATGAAATGCTACTGTTTTCCAGTATCGAGCAAATCGAATCGGACTAGTTGAACTGGAAATTGGATTATAGATCGGTCTAATTTTCTCAACAACTGGTAGAAAATCGAACCGATCAAACTTGGTAAAAAATGGTTGAACTGGTTTTTGAATTTTTTAAAAAAGTTTTCTCACTAGAACTTATATTTGTGTATGTATCTTTTGAGTTAATAAGTTTATATATTATTTAATAATATTTTTAAATTTTATTTGTGCTAATTTATGTATAATTTGTATGTTAATGAATTATTAATATATATTTATATTTTTTTATATTTATAATCTTATCCAATTCAATCATTAATTTGACTGGTTGAACTAATGAATCAATGAATAAGTAATTTACTCGGTTCAATCTCTGCTCCGAATTTTTCAATATTGCTATTGACTAAAAAAAGGTGACCTCCAATTTATATTTACCACAATGATATTTTATAAACGAGAGTTGGATCTTGATATTTGAAGAAAAAGACCTTTTAAAAAAGAAAAAGAAATGAAAGAATGGGGATTCTTATAAATATTCCTGATTTAGAATTTGATGTATGAACAAACGTCTTTTCCTCGATAAAAACAAACATCTTAGTAATTCAGCAAAAAATAAATTAAAGAAAAAAAGGCAATAGTAGTAGTATTTTTTTCTTTTGGTCAAAAACATTTTAATATTTGTATGAGCTAAAATATAATTGTTTTTTTATAAGGAAATGAATATTTAATATTGGAAGAATAAAGCTTTATATAATTCTTTTGGTACATTCCTTGATGAAATATAGTTATTATCTTACAACATGAAGCAAAACAAAAGCACAAAAAGCTAGGTGTATGGCAATGTGCAACCGCTTGTTTAAGAAATACTACTCCTACTCATACTCTTCTGTTTTTATTAGTAGTCACATTTCAAACATCACATTATTTAAAAAAATACAGAATTTTATATATATATATATTTTTTCTTGTGTGAACTAAAATACCCTTTGTACCATTTTTTTTCATTATTATTATTTCTCAAGTTTCTAAGTTTGAAAAATAAAAGATGTTGAACTTTATTTTTAATGAGAGGGTATATTTGGAAAAAGCTCATGAAGTGTTACATTGGTTTCATAATGTCACAAGTAAAAAACATGGGAATTAGTAAAATATGATAAGTAAAAAAAATAGAGGGAGTATATTTTTCATAAATGTATGTATTTTTTTTTTTATTTGTCACCTTATGAAAAACATGCAACATTTAATAAACTTTTCTCATTATAATATTTTATAAAAAAATTCAATGTCTCTTTAAATCTTTTAACTTGGGAACATGTTTAAGTAATAATGAGGAGAGAAATTCATTTAAAAGTTATTCAAGTACATAAATGAAAAAATATTTAAAATTTTGTGTTTTCATAAATTTCGTAATATCTAAAGTATGGCAAGTGAAAAAATGAAAGAGTAAATAAATAAATAAACAAAGAATATAGACAATGTTTGAAACTTGTTGGTGCATCATCGTCAGCGTAATAGAATGATCGATACAAAATATAAAGTATAAAGGAATAGAGAATAGAAATATAAAGAATAACTAGAAGAATATATAGAGAAGAAATAAGATAGAGAAGTAATGAGAAAAGCATTATTATTCTTGGCCAGTGATTGTTACGCTATACAACTTGCCTCCTGGGATGTGTTTAAAAACTCCGATAATGTTCTTGACAACGCTACTATTTGAATGTTAAACTCTTAAGTTTTGTTTTGCGATTTGATTAGATTTGGTTAATTAAATGTCACTTTTTTTTTTTTAACATTTGCACAGTTTCAACAAGCAATCGACTTGAACAAAGTCGTTAATGAAATCATTAAGGAACACTTTGTTGAGGCTCATGCAAGTTTTGGGAAGATTTTAGACACAATAAAGAACATGTGGTATACAGAATTCGGGGTAAGTGTTTAAATTACTGTTATTATAGGAACTATTAAATATATAATTTTGTATTCATTAGCAAAGTATTTGTTGCGACAGAAAAGGTATCGATGGGACTCGTAGCATGAGTATGCCACATAGGACGCTTAGGAGAAACGGGCCTCATTCTGTTACAAGGATTTGATGAACGGGATTCGAGTGGACGGGGTATCAGCCCGAATGGATGGCTACCGCACAGTACACGAGTCTCAGTGATACATGGAGCTCAGATGCTTTCAAGAAGAAGCAGGGGTATGGTGGCCAAGGGCCCGGCAAGCACACCAGCGGGTCTAGGTTATTCATTGAGCGAGTAAGTCAATTACATCATTTTTTTATAACTTATAGTTCTTTTTAGCTTTCTTGATATTTGAAATCTTATTTATCCTTTACATGTTCGCAATGGAAGAAAATGGGCAAGGCATTTGTGCAATCAGAGTTGTACGTCCTACTACATCAGCAAAAGAGACAGTGGGTCGACACATGATCAGATGAATTTTGGGTAAGGTTATTTAATAGTTTTAGTTTAATGTTGTATTATTGTTTATTACTCTTTTGTATATCACTTAACTATAACTTATTAATGTCTTTCTTGTAGGCGAAATATCATAAGCTAAAGGCGAACGCAGAATGCCTTCATATTAAGACCGGCTCACCCATGTCGACTGACGAGTAGTTGATGTTCGAGCTGCCGGTGGTAGCAACAAGCGCCATGTCTATGGTTTTGGTTCACAGTCTGCAGCCATCAGCGCTGAGCGACGGGGAGGCAGTAGTAGCTGGTCATCAGTTTTGTCAGTAACTTCTGCGGCTACCACGATGCTTGCATCGAGAGGGAGAAGAAGTTTTGGGGATACATGTAGCAGGGACAAGATAAATTTGTCAACTTTATGACCTCATTCGCCTCTCAGTGTGGTGTGCTGGTGGATTTGATACCCACTCTGTTTCCTCCTTTCTCTCCAATAGATGACCCAACATCTCAGCCGCCGACTGGTCCTCCCTCCTCCTCTAGCCACCTCTACCTATGTAGTACTTTAATACTTATGTATTTTGTACTTTGGTACTTATGTGTTTTATATATTATATGGTTTTGTATTTCACGTACTTAGAGTTCATTACTTATTTCATTTTGTATTTGATATTTATATATTATGTATTCTAGACATGTTTCGGTTTGTATTTGATATTTATATATTATGTATTCTAGACGTTTTTATTATTATCGTATTGGCAGTAGATTATATATTGATTGTATTTGTCTTATATTGTTTGTTGTTGTTATTATCGATTTCAAATATCAAGTGGAGTATTATAATTATAAATAAAATATTAAAAAATTCAATATTTACTGACAGATACTGATTGAAAATCGGTCAGTAACAATTTATTAAAAAATAAAAATAAATAACGTTACCGACTGATATTCAGTCGGTAAATAAAATATATCGACCACAAAATCGGTAAGTTTTAAAATCGGTCAGTTACTTAGTTTTTAAATTGGTTATTTTAAATCAGAAAAATAAAGTTACAGAGTGATATTTTGGTTGGTAATTTGAGATATTCAATTTGTAAATGTTACCAATCGATCTTACATTCTGTCATATGTAGTTACCGACTAAATGTCACTGACTGACCATCTCAGTGGGTCATCAGTCGGTAAATGTCCAATATCGATCAATTTGTCAGTCAATAATTGCGTGGATTCTTGTAATTTGTGTATATATACAGTGGCAAAACCAAGTGGGGGTTTGGGTAGGCTCGAACCCCCCGGGCAAATTCAGAAACTTGACAATTTTTTTAATTTTTATATTTAAGCCCCCCAATTTTGTCTTTTTCAATAGAGCCCCAGAACTTTGGTTGGGCTGCTGATTTAAAAAAAAAAAACAATCCCATGAGTGATGGGTAATCATTCCTCGTGAGTGATAGGTGATCACTCCTCATTGGTAATGGGCGATTACCTACTTTTTGCTATTTTATTTGTAAATTTAAAATTGTAATATTTATCCCGTGAGTGATGGATAATCATTCATCGTGAGTGATGGGTGATCACTCCTCATTGGTAATGGGTCATTATCTATTTTTTTGCTATTTTATTTGTAAATTTGGAATTGTTTGAATGTTTTTGTACTTGGAATGCATCTATTTTATAGACGAAATTCTAGCAAAAAATTTTAATGTTATTCAGCCCCCCCTAACTTTTCTGTTCTGGTTCCGCCACTGTATATATATATATATATATTAGGTGAAATAAAGTTTTATTTCAACAGATATTGTAAATTACTCTTCATGTCTATACTTGAATATATATATATATATACACACATATGTAAACGTATACATATATGTATACATATATTTATATATGCATGCATATATATACACACACATACACACACATAAATATACACATATATATGTATATATTTGTACATGTATATATGTATCTACATATATATATATATATATGTACATATACATATATATATACAAATGTATACATTATATACAAATATATACATATATATGTATATATATTTGTGTGTGTATATATATACATATATAAATGTATGTATATATAGACACACACATATATACATATACATATGTATATATATACATATACATACATATATATAAATACACACATATATGCGTATATATATAGATGCGTGTGTGTGTGCGTGCACGCATTTATGTTTATGTATGTGTGTGTTTGTGTATATGTGTGTGTGTGTGTGCAGGTGGGAATGGGGAGAACCTGATTCTTCCCCTCAATAGCCAACGCATCCCTAAGCTTTAGTAGAGAATTCATCCCAATCTCTGCTCAGGTCCCCAGTCAAACCGAGGTCACCAAGGTATAGATGGATACCCAGTTGGACTCGCCCCATTAACATCCTTATCCAGATGGTTTCTCTAGCATTTTTTTTTTTGTCCATTGCTGGGACATTGTCTCCTCTGATATTGTTCAAGCCATAAGAGATTTTTAGGCCAGTATTCTCTCCTTAAATCTTTCACTAGCACCTCTATTTTTCTTATTCCTAAAGAGATAAACCGTCCATCCTCTAGGATTTCTGTCCCTTCAATCTTTGTAATTTCGGTCATAAAATCATTTCTAAGGTTCTTTCCCATTATCTAGGATCTCTTCATCCTTCAATTATTTGTGAGAATCAGTATGCTTTTCTTAAGGATCGGAGTATCACTGTTAACATTCTCCTTGCTCCTGAGCTCACTCAATTCATCAATCGTAAAACTTCGAGCAACAATCTTTCTCAAGCTTGATATATAAACAGCTTTTGACTAGGTTTTCTGGATTCTACTCTAACAGGTGGTGGCTCTTTTCGAGTTTAACCCACATTTCTGCCTTCTTATTAGAAATTGTATGGAAGTTAATTTTTTCTCGGTCCTTGTCAATAGCACCCCAGTGGGTTTTTTCCTTTCCACACAAGGTGTCAAGTAGGAAGATCTCTCCCATCCTTTTCATTCTGCTCGTCGATGTCCTCTCCAGGAGTCTTAATTCTTTCTTGGTTCATCATCACATTGATCCATATGCCCTTTCCAGGGGGGATGCCTCCCAATCTCCATCTCTCTTATGCTGATGACATCATCCTCTTCACCACCGGCCATTCTAGAAGTCTAAAAAATCTTATGCTCTTTCTTAGAGATTATAAAACTAATTTTGGGCAATGGATTAATATCTCTAAAAGTTCTTTCTACACTACCAAGCATTGCTCCTCTGATCCAGTCTACATTATTCACACTCTTACTAGCTTAAGCAATCTCTACCCTTAAGCCATCTTGGTTGCCCTATTTACTAGGGTTGGAAGAATATCTCATATTTTCAAAATCTTACTCAGAAGATTAGATCTCGCATACAAGCGCCACTGGTTGTCCTGGCCTGGCATTTGCCGCCTACGGGTTCCAACCGTACTGGTATTATCTCTTTCCCTGATCTTTTTAAGCCTTTTTAGTGGAAAGCTTTGGTGGAGTTATCGCACAAAACAATATCTTTTTGGACTGGTTTCATGTATTCTAGATACGATGATCTGATTTTTGTCCTCTCTCGTACTCATATCTCTCGGGCTACTGAATCGTATACTTAGATTCATATACTGGCGGTTATGGATATTGAGCCTCATATTTGTGGTTGTATTCGATCAGGCACCTTTTTTTTCTGGTGGGAAAATTGGACCTTACGGGAAAGCTTGCATCTTATGCCCTTCTATTGATCTCTATTGCGAATCTTTCTATTTCGCTTAGGGATATTGTCCTCTATGATTCTTGGAATATGCCCATCCTTTCTTTCCTCTCCTCTTCTAGTATTTAGCTTGCTACGTCCTCCCCCTTGTTTGTCTATAGGTGTTATTCTTTAGCTGGATACTGGATCCCACAAGAAACTTCATTATCTCCACTATTGCTTCCCTTTTCTCCACTAGCTACACCTCTTTTTTCTATTGTGATATGATCAGGGATGCTCAGATTCCTCTAAGATTTACTATTTTTATGTGAAAACTTTCTAACAAGTTCCGTCTTGGTAATTATATCATATATATATATATATAAGACCTGAAGCCCTTCAAAAGAAATGGATTGGGAACTTTGGGAATAAGAGTAATGGCAGTGGAGTTGACCTCCTTTGGAAGTCTACCAGATTTGAAAAAGATTTAATTGCCTCAAGCATCTTAACCTCTTCGCCTTACCGTGTTGAATTGGGTCTAGTTGTGCCCTTCTATCATTCTATTTTTCCTTTGCAGCCCTTGCTTAAGAGCATAAATGCAAGATGATCTTCTTGCTTACAAGATGCAGACGAGAAGGCATAAGCATAGGCTAGCCCGAAACATGACATTCTTATAATCCTAACTTATTTACAAGGAAGACAGATGGCGTCAACGCTAGACCTTTTTTTTTCCCTCTTCTGCATTGTGAAATTCTGCTTGGTCATGTCCTTGGAATATTGGGTATGGGAAAACTGTCTCGAGAGCCCAGCAATGGAACCTTCTTTGCCATTCCTTCGAGAGTCAGCCCCATTGTAAGAGTCTGCTATATATATATGTATACATACACGGAACTATGCCCTTGGAAAGGAGGGTCAGCCAACCCCCATTCGCCGGAATCAGTTGCAGAGGAGTAGCACGACAGAGGGGAATGTCGAAGAAGATGAAGACATTTAATAGTGTTTTTCAGAATTTTTTTAAAATTACTTAGAACCAAACGACATTGTTCCATTTAATAATTGTTTTTTTAATTAAAAAATCCTTACAAATTTTTTTATTTTTTTTAACCTCGTAACATTATCTTTTCAAAGTTAAGAGGTTGAATTAAAAACAAACTAAAATTTATACTAAAAAAATAAATGTGTCCCCTAACCCCTAGACATTCTCTCTCTTTGCCCCCTCCTCTCCCGAATCCTTTCTCTTCTTCTCCCTCTCTCCTGGACCACACTCCAGTAGCTCCTCCACCACAGTAGCAGAATGATGGCCAGTAGCTCCCTGCGTCTGCCATCTACCGTCCGCCTCTTTGCCTAGCTACCACCGTTTGCTACTTCCGCCGCTCGCCGCCGTCCTACAGTAATCTCTCTCTTTTTTTAAATTATAATTTTTACCTTGAAATTTGTTCTGTGATTAGATATTCCACATTTATGATAGAAATTAGTTATAATTAATATTGTACATTTATTTGAAGTGATTTAGGGTTAAAAAAATAAATCAATATGTTTGATTTTTGATATTTGAGAAGGTTTAAACTTTTTTTATAATTTGATTTGTGGTGCTTGAAATCAATAGACTTTTTCTATTGAGAATTGAGGTGGTGTGATTTGTATAATTTGTTGTGATTTGAATATGTTTTTCCTTGATGCTTGATATTATAGAAGGTTTAAACTTTTTTTATAATTCGATTTGAGGTACTTGAAATCAATAGGCTTTTTCTATTGAGAATTGAGGTATTGTGATTTGTATAATTTGTTGTGGTTTGAATATGTTTTTTCTTGATGCTTGAAATTTGTGGTGATTATTATTTAGGTATTTCACAATGTCTAAGTGTCCTCTGGATAAATAACATGGTTCATAATGTTAGAGAAGATGTCACTAGTAAAAGACTTGAATAGAAAAAGAATTATCAGATGATGATATTATTGGTGATCCAGTATTGCATAAACCAATTAATAGTTTTCCCACGGATATTAGAGATGAAATGAGAAGACGGTACTTGGCTAAAGGTCCCTATCTAGGACTGTAAACGGGTCCAGACCCTCAGGGTACCCCCAGACCCGGACCCGTACCCTTATAGTGAAACTTGGACCCAGACCTGGACCCATACCCTCCAGGGTATAAAATTCTGGACCCAAACCCGACCCTCCAGGGTCCAGGGTAGGGTACGGGTATACCCGTACCCGTATGACATTTTTCTATTTTATTTCCCTGTTAAACAAAAATATGTAAAACAATGTATAAAATTCAAAAAATAAAAATTTTAACATGATTAACATAATCTCCTTAATATTTCTTTCTACAAATAAAATCATTTAACATCTCTAATTCACATAATTAAAAGTTCAAATATACACAAAATCGTCATAGTACATTAATCGAATAAAAATAAAAGAGGAGAGAGAGAGAGAGAGAGAGAGAGAGAGAGAGAGAGAGAGAGAGAGAGAGAGAGCTGAAATGAGAGGAGAGGCGAGGAGTGAGGTGAGGTGAGTAGTAGTCTGAGTAGTGTAGTGTGTCTATGTAGTGTATGACAGGCAGTGTGAGTGTGATGTGATGTGAGTGTAATTGGTTGGTAGGTAGAGGTAGTAGGTTAGGGTTAAAGATAAGAGTAAAATAATATGTTAAAAAAATTATAAATTATATATTAATATAATATAATATATAAAATATATTATTATTTTATTAATACGGGTATATGGGTATACGGGTCTGGGCATCACCATACCTTACCCGGACCCATATAGCAGTATAAATACGGGTATGGGTACGAGTAAGGCCCGCCCCGTTTACAGCCCTATCCCTATCAATCACGTAACCATAAATTCCTACAAACTATGTTTAGTGGATCAGGTATGAGAAAGTCTAATGAGGATTGGTTTCAGAAATATGAATGGCTAGAATATAGTGTACAAAAAGATGCTATACTTTGTTTATGGTGTTACCTGTTTAATAGTGGTGAGAATTCCGATGATGATAATGCTTTCATCATAGTTTGTTTTAAAAATTGGAAAAAAGGCACCGAAAGACTCAACAAACATCAAGGAGAATTAGCTAATGCACACCATTCTTCTACAATTTAGGTTTTGGCATATAAAAATCAAAGACAAAATGTAGATTATGTGCTATAAAAAAAAAGTAAGGTAATGGAGATGGATTACCGTGTTCGATTAACAGCGGTTGTGGATGTGGTTCGATATCTTTTAGAGTAGGGTATGGCCTTTCGTAGAGACGATGAATCATAGCAGTCAGTGTGCCGAGGTAGTTTTCTTGCATTGATCAATTGGTATTGTAATTGTTCTGAAGAAATAAATAAGGTAATGAACTCAAATGCGTTAGAATCCATAGGCAAAACAAACAAAATAAAAACTATGAAAATCCACCAACAGGATCTGCACATACTAGAAAAACCGATTGGATAGAAATTACGTCAAATATTTTCTGCTGTTAGGTGTGGAGGCGCTGTTGTTTACGATTTTTCCTCTACTCGTATCCACACGACAAACTCCTCTGAAAGCAATCGGGATGCTAGCCCCTTCTGTGTTCTGAAAACTATTCATAACTAATCCTAATTATCTGGTAATGCGTCGAATTTTGGAGAGAGAGAGAGGCTAGATACTATTATCGTCGTTCTAGGGTTAAAGCCTTTTGTGATAATCAGATACAGATGGCTACCGAACCTTTTCTCGCTGTCCATATCAAAACCCTAATTGTCATCTAATGACAGTTTGATCTCGTCCGTTTATTCCTATAATCATCCAACAGTTGGATGAATAATATTAAGTAATTAATTTCATTTATCTGATAAATAAAACTAGTTACATATTAACATACCAGAAAATACAATATGGACTCTGATTCCCTTTTTATATACGTTCAACGAATCTGGACACAATCTAGATTTATTGAATGTGGACATTATGCTCACAAGATTGTCTATGCGTGTAAACCTGTAGGTTCACTTAACATTGGCAGTGAATGAAAAATGTCCTAGACATTTATTCACAAAATATAAGCGGCCTCTAGCGAGACATTATGCTTACCCAAGTTAAGTAAAAGCAATAATAACCTAGCATCAGTTTTAATATTTAGTCCTTTTATCAAACGATATCCTAATTAAGTATAAGGCATGGACCAAGTCATCCTTATAAAACATAATTAACCATTTACTTGATCACCAGGCAAATTGTTCCGACAAATAACATTAATAACACCTTATTAATACTTATTTGAGCATGACCAGTATTTTCCAGTCTTCCTTAGCAAGGGGCCCATGGATATCTCTCTTTAAAAAGAGAGTGACAAATCCCTTTCACTATCTTCAATATTCAAGCCATGACAAGAAAATAGCCCAACCAATAGTCATAATATTCACCTAATTAAAAGTGATGTTTGACTATATCAAAACATATTTTCTCCCCATGCAAGAAGCATTAGAAACATTAGGTCAAAGAACACCAAATATAAAACTGAGAAGAAATACCTATGACTTAAACCCATGCAATATTTCGTCTTCACTTTGGGTCATGTCTAATACAATATTCTGAATATGTACTTATGCATTGATTTTATATCTCATATTCATCATCAGTAAAACTTAGTCATTAATCAACTTCATACTAGTTTAATAATACAAAATATAATAAAACTAGGGACAAACAAGAATAGTATTTTATTAGCAATAATGGTTTTACTATCAAGTCACATACTCGATGACGAAGAGCATAAAATACAATTCAAAATATATGCTTCAAAAATCCTAAATGTAAGTCAATTGGTCTAGGGCATATACTAACAAAATGCTCTGGGAAACAACCAATTGACTTCTCCTAAAATTCAAAAGGAAATTATTAATGCTTGTGCAACATAAGTGAGAAATGTTATTATCAATGAGATTATTGATAAGTTCTTTTCTCTTTTAGTTGATGAGACTCGAGATAGTTCAATAAAAGAGCAAATGTCTGTGGTTTGAGATTTGTGAATGATTGGGGAGAAGTGATCGAGTCGTTTCTTGGAGTAGTTCATGTTAGTAACACTTCTACAAAGTCTTTGAAAAATACTATTGATGATTTCTTTGCAAAACATGGATTATCACTTTCTAGGCTTAGAGGCCAAGGTTATGACAGGGGGCTTTTAATATGCGTGGCAAGTATAATGATCTTAAAGCACTTATTTTAAATGAAAACAAGCACGCATATTATATTCATTATTTCGCTCACCGTCTTCAATTAGTGGTTATTGCTACTTCAAAGTAGAATCGACTGGTACTTGATTTTTTTTATAAGCTTATAATGATTGTGAATATTGTTGGAGCGTCATGTAAAAGAAAGGATGCGATTCGGCAAAAACACCATGATGATCTTGTGAAACCTATAGATAGTGGTGAAATTGTCATAGGAAAAAGCAAGAATTAAGAAACAAGTTTAGTACCAGGCTTACTCATTTGGGTTCTCACTATAAATAAACCCGTATTTTAGATATGTGGAATGCAGTAATGGATATTCTTGAATCTATAAATGAGGATGGCAATGAACTAAGAAGTCAAAACACTGCTTTGAGCTTTATTGATAAAATACTTGGTTTTGAGTTTGTGTTCATTGCTAATTTGATGGTGAGATTGTTGGCAAAAACAAGTGCACTGTTAGTGGCGTTGTAACAAAAGAATCAAAACATTGTCAATACTGTAGTGTTGACTACAACGATGAAAGATGTCTTGAAGAAATTCAGGGATGGTGATGGGATTTATTGGGAATTTAGCAACTTTTTATTAAAAAAAATATTTATGTGCCCAATATAGAAGATACTATGCTAGGTCGAACTAGAGCTCAAAGAAAAGTTGATTGCTAACAAAAGACTTATTTTCACCATTTTTTACAAGGATTTTTTTTCAGGTACTCATCTAACTTGATTCCATATTAACAAATATTAAATCCTTTATCAATATTATATTCATTAGTTTTTTCCTTATTATGCTAATTTATTGATCATATATACAAGAAATGGATAATCGTTTTGTTAAGTCAAGTTCGGAGCTTCTAAAGTGCATAACATACCTTGACCCTAGAGACTCATTTGCTAGTTTTGATATTCAACGGTTACTTTGTCTTGCTGAGTTTTATCCAAATGATTTTCATGATCAACTTAAATTAACTAAAGAACTTAACCAGTACATTTCAGTAGTCAAAACAAGCGAACGTGATTTTTCCTCCGGCTTTCAGAGTATTCGAGATCTTGCAAAGAGGACGGTTGAGAGGAAATGACACACTACTTTGAAGTTAGTGTATCGACTCATTGAGTTGGCATTAGTTTTGCCCGTACCTTAAATTGATGGTTTGAAGCATAATTTATCTAGCATTATTCAATTATGTGATTATGGGTACAAAGTTGTTTTTTAAAAGTGAATCTTCTTTTATCATAAACAAGCTTGTGAACAAAACAATTTTTGTCAAAAAAAGGGGAGTTGGCATTTGTCTATGTCTTTTATCTTGAAGTTCTCATTTCTCAAAACTTATAGTGTCTCTTGGTTCATGATGATGATGTATTTTTGTGGCATAGAAGGTTTGGTCATGATAGTATGGATTTATTAGACAAACTCTCTTCAAAAGAACTTGTTAGGGGCTTACCAAAACTTCATTTTGAGAAAACTAGAGTTTGTGATGCTTGCCAATTTGGAAAACAAATTAATACCTCTTTTAAACCATAGTAAATGATTTCAACTTCAAAACCTTTAGAACTCATTCACATGGATTTATTTGGACCAATGAGGACCACTAGTCTTGGTGGTAAGAGGTATGCCTTTATTATTGTGGATGATTTTTTTCTTTGGACTTTGTTTTCAAGCCGAAAGGATGAAGCATTTCATGAATTTATTAAATTATTCAAAAGAGTCCAAACCTCCCTTGTTTGCAAATTGATTTCTATAAGAAGTGATAATGGGAGAGAATTCAACAACCAAGATTTTACAAAAATTTGTGATGATTTTGGTATTTTACAAAACTTTTTTTTCGGTAGCCAAAACTCCTCAACAAAATGGATTTGTGGAAAAGAAAAAATAGAACTTTACAAGAAATGGCAAGGTCAATGCTTTATGAAAATTCCCTTCCTAAACTTTTTGGGCCGAGGCCGTTAACACCGCATGCTACATTTGAATAGTGTTATCTTGAGACCTTCTTTAAAGAAAACTCCCTTTGAACTCATTTTTAATAAAACCCCCTCAATTGGTTATTTTAAAGTTTTTTGGATGCAAATGCTTTATTTTAAACACCAAAGACAATCTTGGGAAGTTTGATCGAAAATCCGATGAGGGAATTTTTCTTGGTTATTCTTCAAACAAAAAGGTTTTTAGAGTTTTCAACAAAAGATCCTTGTGTGTTGAAGAGTCCATTCATGTATATTTTGATGAAACTAACATTTTTGACAAGAAAGATTATGATGTCATAGATAAACTCTTTAGCTACCAAACTTTGTACACTCAAGCAATGGAAGAACATGCTTATGGAGGAAGAAGAGATTGACGCAACACAAGAAAATGATCAAGAAGCTCAAAATCCTCCTCAAGATGGGATATATCCAAAGGATCACTCTAAGGTTTTTCAATTGGTATTATTTCTAATCTTAATTTGCTTTTGTTATGCTAAGTGATCTGCTTCTTGTTATGAACTTCATGATGACACTTTAATGTTGAAAGTCCTACTAGTATCTCTTCTATGATCCCTTGATACTTTTCTCCTACAATTTTTTGATTTATGACAAAAGGGGGAGAAAATAGTGCAAGATGTAAGGGGGAGAAATTTTGTTAATATGATGATTATTGATGATGCCTATAAATTGTTTACAATGATTATTGATGCAAGGGGGAGTTATCTCCTTTTCTTGGTGATTGTTATGCTTTGCCTTTTTGATATTTTGATGCATCACCATACTTTACTTTTGCTCTTTTGTTCTTCTTGCATATGTGTTTGTCATAATCAAAAAGGGGGAGATTGTTAGCCCTAAGGGCATTATTACTTGTGTTTTGATTATGATTAACATGTGCTTGTGTGAGTATGTTAGCTAACCCTTCATAGAGAACAAAAGAAGAACATATGAAGTCTCAAAGTCTCAAGCAAAAGATCTTGATGATGAGGGCAAAATAGAGAAGAAGAGATCAAGCCATACCAAGATCAAATCAATTGAAGACATTGAAGACATTGTATTTGTGAACTAGGTATTATCTTGTAAAACTCTCTAGTCTTAGTCTTTGATTCATTGATCATACATGAAGCTCTTCTCATGTTTTTCTAAAATATAATCCTTTGATAAAATCCAAGTATTCTTGACTTTAAGATGTTTTGAATAGTTTTTCTCCTCTTTAAAAATTGTCAAGAATGCCTTTGAAACTTGGAAGAAAGTTTTGTTCAGAAAAAAACTTGGCTGAGGAAAAACAGAAAAATTCGGAAGTCCGTTTTTTAAAAGGGGGAGTCCGTTTTTTTAAAAGGGGGAGTCCGTTTTTTAAAAGGGGAAGTCCGTTTTTAAAACCGATAGTCCGTTTTTTAAAACCGATAGTCCGTTTTTAAAACCGATAGTCCGTTTTCTAAAACCGATCGTCCGTTTTTACAATTCGGCAGTCCGTTTTTCAGAAAACCAAGTCCGAATCTTTCTGTCCAGAAATTCGGCAGTCCGGTTTTTAAAACCGATCGTCCGTTTTTAGCTGTCAGTATAAAAAATATTACCGTTGCACAGAAGCAACGGTCATTTCTGAAATTTGACAGCCTATTTCTTAGGCAACGGTCTTAAGCTTAAAAAACCCTATATATACACTCAATTATCAGCCATAAATTCAACAAGTTTGGGAATTACTCATTGAGAACATTTAATACATTTCAAGAGCTTCAAAAATACATTTTATTACAAATCATTTTCAATCCCAAACAAAAATCTTCTTGAGCTTCATTATTGATCATTCATCAAAGACGAAGAAAAGAGGTGCTTGTAGAAGTATATCATTGAGTTGTAATCTTCCTCTTCTCAAGCTAAATTGGTAACATTGTTCCTAACTCTCTCTATTCTTTTATTGTGATCAAAGGTTTGTGGAAAACCCTTTGGGTGATCCTTTGATTAACTAGTTGTATTGTTGTGATTGAGGTTATAGTGTAAAACCCTTGAAGGGTGAACCTCATTGTGTAGTTGTGTAATCAACTTGAAGTTAGTGGATTTGTGAAATCCTTGGGTTGAGGCTCAAGGTAGTGGATGTAGCTCTTGGAGAGAGTGAACCACTATAAATTGTTGTGCATGCTCTTTAACTCTTTGCTCTTTTCATAATTGCCAATTCTATAAGATTGTGCTTTGTGTGGATTCTTATTAAAAAGAGTTTTTAGAAATCTTTCACAAACAAATTGGAGGTTTATCTTTCTAATCAAACAAAAGATTTTTTAAATTAGCCAAAAACCTTATTCACCCCCCCTCTAAGGTTTTTCAATTGGTATCAGAGCAGGGCTTCTCTAAAAAAGGACTAACATCCTTGAAGCAAAAGATCTTTATTTTACTATGGCTAATGTTTCTAGCTTACCATATGTAGAAGGCTCTTCTACAAATAGACCTCCTCTTTTTGATGGTACAAATTACACTTTTTGGAAATCTAGAATCAAAATTTATATTTGCTCTATTAACTTTAATCTTTGGAGCATTGTAGAGAAAGGACCTTATGTTCCTATAAAGGATGGAATAATCAAGGAGATCGAAGATTATGATGAGCTTGACTCAAGGAAGATGACTCTAAACTTTCAAGCTATGAACATATTGAGTTGTGCCTTGGATGCAAATGAATACAATAGAGTGAGCGGATGCGACTCGGCTCATGAAATGTGGAAGTTACTTGAAGTAACTCACGAAAGCACCAATCATCTTGTAGCCGATTGTCCCAAGGCCCTTAAAAAGGAAAAGGAAGCTTTAGAAGTCAAGCTTGAGGCATTGAGGAAAAAGAAGAAAGGCAAAGGCCTAATTGGAGCTTGGGATGAAGACTCAAGTGAAAATGAAGAAGAAGAAAATGCCAACATATGCTTCATGGCACTAGAAAATGAGGTACAATTTTCACTTCCTAACTCTTCTAGTATCGTTGATGATGATTGTGATATTGATCCTAGCATAATGCTTTTTGAAATGTATGATGAGTGCAAAAAAGGTTACTAAACGAAACAAAGATTTGAAAAGCAAAACTCAATTTTTGTTAGATGAAAATTCAAGACTCATTTGTGAAAATAAAGCCATTCTTGAATCCTTGGAAGTCTTGAAGAAAGAAAAAAGAGAGCTCAAATGATGACTTTCAAAAAACTTGTTTTAGAAAACAAAAACCTTTGTGAAAAGATTTCCTTTCTTGAAAAATGTTTAATTGATTATGATGTATTAAAGAAAAAGGTGAGTGATCTCACTCTTTGTGTTGAAAAATTCACCAAAGGAAAAGAAAACTTTGAAAAACTTCTTGGCTCTCAAAGATCACCCTTTGATAAAAATGGTATTGGATATACTCATTCCAATATTTTCTCAAAACAAACACGGTTTGTCAAAGCTTCATCATCTCACTCACACCTTTGTTGCACCTATTGTGAAAAGAGTGGTCATAAAGCCACAAAATGTTTTATAAAGAAAAAGATTGAAAGAGGAGTTAAAACCGTTTGGAAAATAAAAAGAAAATCCAACTAACATTCATGGACCCAAAAAGATATGGGTACCAAAAGACTTTGCTACTTCTTTTTTGTAGGAACACAAGGCAAGGTCATCTAAGTGGCGGATGCTTAAGGCACATGACCGGATATGCATCCCTCATGAATGAACTAAGAAAAACCGAAGGTGGTTTTGCTACTTTCGGAAGGATCATCGGTATAGGTAACATTGCATATTGTTTATCTTCTTTGATTAAGGAAGTACCTTAAATTGATGGTTTGAAGCATAATTTATCTAGCATTATTCAATTGTGTGATTATGGGTACAAAGTTGTTTTTTAAAAAGTGAATCTTCTTTTATCATAAACAAGCTTGTGAACAAAACAATTTTTTGTCAAAAAAAAAGGGGAGTTGGCATTTGTCTATGTCTTTTATCTTGAAGTTCTCATTTCTCAAAACTTATAGTGTCTCTTGGTTCATGATGATGATGTATTTTTGTGGCATAGAAGGTTTGGTCATGATAGTATGGATTTATTAAACAAACTCTCTTCAAAAGAACTTGTTAGGGGCTTACCAAAACTTCATTTTGAGAAAACTAGACTTTGTGATGCTTGCCAATTTGGAAAACAAATTAATACCTCTTTTAAACCATAGTAAATGATTTCAACTTCAAAACCTTTAGAACTCATTCACATGGATTTATTTGGACCAATGAGGACCACTAGTCTTGGTGGTAAGAGGTATGCCTTTATTATTGTGGATGATTTTTTTTCTTTGGACTTTGTTTTCAAGCCGAAAGGATGAAGCATTTCATGAATTTATTAAATTATTCAAAAGAGTCCAAACCTCCCTTGTTTGCAAATTGATTTCTATAAGAAGTGATAATGGGAGAGAATTCAACAACCAAGATTTTACAAAAATTTGTGATGATTTTGGTATTTTACAAAACTTTTTTTTTCGGTAGCCAAAACTCCTCAACAAAATGGATTTGTGGAAAAGAAAAAAATAGAACTTTACAAGAAATGGCAAGGTCAATGCTTTATGAAAATTCCCTTCCTAAACTTTTTGGGCCGAGGCCGTTAACACCGCATGCTACATTTGAATAGTGTTATCTTGAGACCTTCTTTAAAGAAAACTCCCTTTGAACTCATTTTTTAATAAAACCCCCTCAATTGGTTATTTTAAAGTTTTTGGATGCAAATGCTTTATTTTAAACACCAAAGACAATCTTGGGAAGTTTGATCGAAAAATCCGATGAGGGAATTTTTTCTTGGTTATTCTTCAAACAAAAAGGTTTTTAGAGTTTTCAACAAAAGATCCTTGTGTGTTGAAGAGTCCATTCATGTATATTTTGATGAAACTAACATTTTTGACAAGAAAGATTATGATGTCATAGATAAACTCTTTAGCTACCAAACTTTGTACACTCAAGCAATGGAAGAACATGCTTATGGAGGAAGAAGAGATTGACGCAACACAAGAAAATGATCAAGAAGCTCAAAATCCTCCTCAAGATGGGATATATCCAAAGGATCACTCTAAGGTTTTTCAATTGGTATTATTTCTAATCTTAATTTGCTTTTGTTATGCTAAGTGATCTGCTTCTTGTTATGAACTTCATGATGACACTTTAATGTTGAAAGTCCTACTAGTATCTCTTCTATGATCCCTTGATACTTTTCTCCTACAATTTTTTGATTTATGACAAAAGGGGGAGAAAATAGTGCAAGATGTAAGGGGGAGAAATTTTGTTAATATGATGATTATTGATGATGCCTATAAATTGTTTACAATGATTATTGATGCAAGGGGGAGTTATCTCCTTTTCTTGGTGATTGTTATGCTTTGCCTTTTTGATATTTTGATGCATCACCATACTTTACTTTTGCTCTTTTGTTCTTCTTGCATATGTGTTTGTCATAATCAAAAAGGGGGAGATTGTTAGCCCTAAGGGCATTATTACTTGTGTTTTGATTATGATTAACATGTGCTTGTGTGAGTATGTTAGCTAACCCTTCATAGAGAACAAAAGAAGAACATATGAAGTCTCAAAGTCTCAAGCAAAAGATCTTGATGATGAGGGCAAAATAGAGAAGAAGAGATCAAGCCATACCAAGATCAAATCAATTGAAGACATTGAAGACATTGTATTTGTGAACTAGGTATTATCTTGTAAAACTCTCTAGTCTTAGTCTTTGATTCATTGATCATACATGAAGCTCTTCTCATGTTTTTTCTAAAATATAATCCTTTGATAAAATCCAAGTATTCTTGACTTTAAGATGTTTTGAATAGTTTTTCTCCTCTTTAAAAAATTGTCAAGAATGCCTTTGAAACTTGGAAGAAAGTTTTGTTCGTAAAAAAACTTGGGCTGAGGAAAAACAGAAAAATTCGAAAGTCCGTTTTTTAAAAAGGGGGGAGTCCGTTTTTTTAAAAGGGGGAGTCCGTTTTTAAAAAGGGGAAAGTCCGCTTTTTAAAACCGATAGTCCGCTTTTTTAAAACCGATAGTCCGTTTTTAAAACCGATAGTCCGTTTTCTAAAACCGATCGTCCGCTTTTTACAATTCGGCAGATCCGCTTTTTCAGAAAACCAAGTCCGAATCTTTCCGTCCCGAAATTCGGCAGTCCGGTTTTTAAAACCGATCGTCCGTTTTTAGTCGTCAAGTATAAAAAATATTACCGCTGCACGTAAGCAACGGTCATTTCTGAAATTTGACGACCTATTTCTTAGGCAACGGTCTTAAGCTTAAAAAACCCTATATATACACTCAATTATCAGCCATAAATTCAACAAGTTTGGGAATTACTCATTGAGAACATTTAATACATTTCAAGAGCTTCAAAAATACATTTTATTACAAATCATTTTCAATCCCAAACAAAAAATCTTCTTGAGCTTCATTATTGATCATTCATCAAAGACGAAGAAAAGAGGTGCTTGTAGAAGTATATCATTGAGTTGTAATCTTCCTCTTCTCAAGCTAAATTGGTAACATTGTTCCTAACTCTCTCTATTCTTTTATTGTGATCAAAGGTTTGTGGAAAACCCTTTGGGTGATCCTTTGATTAACTAGTTTTATTGTTGTGATTGAGGTTATAGTGTAAAACCCTTGAAGGGTGAACCTCATTGTGTAGTTGTGTAATCAACTTGAAGTTAGTGGATTTGTGAAATCCTTGGGTTGAGGCTCAAGGTAGTGGATGTAGCTCTTGGAGAGAGTGAACCACTATAAATTGTTGTGCATGCTCTTTAACTCTTTGCTCTTTTCATAATTGCCAATTCTATAAGATTGTGCTTTGTGTGGATTCTTATTAAAAAGAGTTTTTAGAAATCTTTCACAAACAAATTGGAGGTTTATCTTTCTAATCAAACAAAAGATTTTTTAAATTAGCCAAAAACCTTATTCACCCCCCCTCTAAGGTTTTTCAGAAAGATCCTTCTCTACGATGAAGATTATCAAGAACAGTTTGCGCAACAAAATTGGAGATGATTTTCTTACAAATACCTTGGTGTGTTACATTGAGATAGAGATTTTTCAAAAGATTGAAAATGAAGCTATTTTGCAGCGGTTTCAGAATATGAGCAGTAGAAGATTACAGCTGCCATTTGTCAGCCATACTCATTAAATACATAATTTTTTTTAAAAATGGTCTTTTGATATTGCTTGCATTATGTAAAGTCATTTCTTTTTTATTATTTATAAATTTCAAAATCATTTTTTTCTTTCTTTAATTTTATAGAAAATATTGTTTGTTTTGAAATTATTCTTCTAATCATTATAAATTAATCAAACATATTTAATTTGCAGGCTGCAGCTCATATTGGAGGTTTAGGGTTTTGATCGTGCTCAGTTATCTCAACGGTTTGGAAACTTCAACTTATATTTGAGGTATTTGTCCCGTGAGTGATGGGTAAACATTCCTCGTGAGTGATGGGTGATCATTCCTTGTTGGTAATGGGCGATTACCTATTGTTTTGCTATTTGTTTCCAAATGTTTATGATTAGTTAGAAATTGGTTAAAATGATTGATATATACTAATTTTTTTTATTAAATTTAGAATTGTTTGAGCGGTCTTTATGTTTGAAAAGTACCCATTATATTAACGAAATTTTGGCAAAATTTTTAACGTAATTTTGCTCTTCCATCTTGCAAATTCTGCTTCTGTCCCTGTATGTATATATATATATATATATATGTATATATGTATCTGATATATATATATATATATGTGCGCGCGTGTGAAGCTAAAAAATGAAGCTTGATTTA
This sequence comes from Catharanthus roseus, assembly GCA_028651295.1. Lineage (NCBI taxonomy): Eukaryota > Viridiplantae > Streptophyta > Magnoliopsida > Gentianales > Apocynaceae > Catharanthus > Catharanthus roseus. Next base: position 22,064,096 of record JAPQWS010000153.1, on the reverse strand, counting down.
AAAATCTGGTTCAAGAGACCTAGACACATTTATTACTCGGTCCTCAGTCTCGTCTTCATTTATACTACAAGGGAGGAAATAAATAGACATATTTCTCATTTAAATTTTCATTACTAACCTTCTTTACTGACTTTGCTCTTACTACAAACTTTTTTGTTAAGGGTATTTTGGTACTCGGATAATGATCAAACATCAAATGCTCCTAACTCTTTATATAAGCTTTTTTTCCTCTCTAAATAAGCTATTTTCCCTTTTTTTACTTTTCTTTTTTTATTATTAGCAGTACTTATGAAATGTTAATTATGCTAATTATAATAATTATTTTAGCAGTTCACATCCCCATCTTTTTTTTTTTTAAAGAATAATGCTAATTATGTAATGTTGATTACAAGCCCTTTTTAAAATTTGTCTTCAAAAAATTTTTGAATTCAATGAAAATATAAGAGAATAACAAATTTTAGAAAACGAAGAATAGTAAGACCCGTTTTAGTTTTCAAAAAAAAGCAAGACAAGGGTCACTTGTCATTCATACTTAGGAAGTAAATATCACTAACTCATCACAAGATATCAGGCACTTCATTTATTGCACATAAAGAAAAATTAAATCTAAGTTCTTTTATTTTTTTATATTTTTTATATTTTTGTTACCATTGTTGACAAAATTACAATTTGCAAATAAAACTTTATTTCCTATATTTTTTCCCTTTTTCTGTAAATTAATCATTTAAGTTTAACTACTACTACCATTTAGGCATTAGTTGATATAACAATTAATATAATACTTCTCTAAAGTAGAAAAAAAAACAGAAGAAAATAATTATATCACATGCCTTAATTTAACATCGCTCATATTAAATAAAGGGATGTGGATATTGCGAACTTGATTTTTCTTTTAAACTGTTTCTAACCAATATATGGCTGATTTTTTATACTAATAATATAAAGTTCATAATGTTTCTGTGGAAAAATATCAAAGAGAAAAAAAGATATATATTTATTTCAAAAATAACTGTACAATTTTTTACTTTTGTTAATTTTGTATAAATAATAATAGAAAACTCACTTTTAGAGTGAGAAAATATTAAATAGCATGCTGTTTCAGATTTTCTCAACTAAAAAATAAACTGGTTTTCTTTCCTGCACCAAATGAATACATTTCCTCCAAATGTTATACATTGCTTATTGTGTTCCACGAGCAAGAACAGGGGCGGCTTGCTTGGTATTTGAAAATTTTCAGTGGGGAAAATAATCAATGTTTTCTGTTTTATTATGTCAGAATAATTATATTATATAGTTGTTTACAAATCCTTTAGTCTAGCAGTCTAACTATCAATTATGAAAATTAAATCACAATTAGGAAAGTACTTAAAGTATACAAAGCTTAAGAGTTGCAAGTTATGGAAATATCTATAAATATATAGAGTATCTAAATATGAAAACGTCCATATTCCATAACACTCCCCCTCAAATTGGAGCAAAAAGGTCAGAAATGCCCAACTATAAGCTAAACGATGAAAATGAGTAGGATGGAGTGCTTTAGTGAGAATATCAGCAGGCTAGAACTCGCAGCGAATGTGAGAAGGAGGAATAAAACCAACTTAAAATGCATCCCAAACAAAATGGCAATTAATTTTGATATGTTTAGTCCGTTTATGAAATATAGGATTAGCCATAATGTGAAGGGCAGCCTGATTATCACAATGGAGGGGAATGGGGCGAGTGAGAGAAACTTGTAGATCCCGAAGTAAGCCAGATAACCACTTTAACTCACACAAAGTCATAGCCATGGAGCGATATTCAGCTTCAGCAGAAGAACGAGAAATAGTATGTTGTTTCTTTGTTTTCCAAGAGATAGGGGAACCGCCGAGGGAAATAAAGTAATCCAGTAATGGAGCGACGAGTAATGAGATAGGTGGCCCAATCAGAGTCGCAATAAGCAATCAACAAGAGTGGAAAAGTAGACGACAGAAAGATACCACGACCAGGACTGCCCTTTAGATACCGAACCACCCAGAGAGCAGTATCCTTTAGATGTAAAAGACTTCCAAATAACATTACAATCAAAATCTTGGAGTCAAGTAGGAATGGTTTTCATGCAAGTACTTTTTTGAGTGCCAAGTGTATTATGGGGGAAGCAGTACATGCAGGGGCAAGCAACTGGGCTGGTAGAGGGCCTCGCTGAGATGGGCCCATAAGCCGCAGGGCCAAGGGTAAGATCATCAAGGGGGGCTGTGTTCTTGCTGGTGGGGTAATCATCAGTTAGGTTGGGAGAAGAAGCAAGTGGGCCACAGGATGGAGAGGCGTCCAGTGGGCTAAGAGAGACGGAAGTTGGGCCGTGTATAGAAGATGTGTCGACTGGGCTGCGGGTAGAGGTTTTGTCGACTGGGCCGTTACAAGGAGATGGGCCACTGAAAATTGGTCTGCTGGAGAGGGGCTTGGCTGGGGCAATTGGAGCTGGGCCAGCGGATAGTGCGGCTGGGTTCTATGCTGCGGAAGAAAGCCCGTCTGGATGCTGGTTTGGTGGGATGTCGGTTGGGGCATTTGGAGCTGGGCTAGCGAATGATGTGGCTGGGTTTTAGGCTGCGGAAGGAAGCCCGTCTAGATGCTGGTCTTGTGGGCTGTTGGCATGGATTGTCCTTGAGAAAAATGGACTCCACTGTCGGTGATAATCTGTTCCGTAGATCCCAAAATTTGCTCTCCAAAATTGTAAGAGTGGGCGAAATCTAGAATATTTTTTGGAGTATCCGGAGTTTCCTTATAAGGAAATCTTGTCTCATCAAATATCACGTCTCTAGACAAAATAAATTTCTTATTTTGTAAAGCATAGAATCACCAACCTTTCTTATTAAAGGTATATCCAAGAAAAACACAAACTCGACTATAGGAACGGAATTCGTCTGTGGATAAGTCATGATCATATACATAAGCTAAACATCCTTAACTTTTAATGTGAGAGTAGGAAGGCATTTTTCCATATAATAATTCATACAGTATCTTGCCATGCAATAAAGAAGAGGGGGTGCAGTTGATAAGATATCCGGCTGTTAAGACACATTCTCTCCAAAACTTTGCTGGTAGATGCGCTTGAAAATGGAGGGCCCGAGCGAGGTTCAGGATATGTCGATGTTTGCATTCCACTCTTCTATTTTGTTGAGGTGTGCCAGAAATGGTGGTTTGATGCATCATACCATATGTTGCAAAATATGACTTTAGACAAACAAATTCTGTTCTATTGTCGCTTCGTACTACATTAACTGTTTTGTGAAATTGGGTTTTGATCATGGCAAAGTAATCTTTCAAAACAAAGGCGACTTCGCTTTTATCAGAGATTAAATATATCCATACTGGCCTAGAGTAGTCATCCAGTATAGTAAGAAAATATGAAGCACCGATAGTGGAAACAGTTTTATAAGGTCCCCATAAATCACAATGAATTAAATAAAAAATTTCAGATGTTTTATTTATACTTAAAAGAAAATAGTCACAAGTTTGCTTGGCACGTAAACAACCATTGCAAGGAGTAGTCCTATTTTTAGATTTCCAGACAATCCCGAAAAATTGTTCACCACAAAATCTGAAGGATAGCCCAACCGTACATGCCATAATGTGCTAGAATCCAAAACAACACTAGAAAAAACAAATAGAGATCATAACTCCAAAGGTCTATAGAAGAATATCCCATTCAGTTGCTCAGTCACTCCAATAGGTCTCATCGAGGTACGGTCCTGTATCACGTAAAAATCATCAAAGAGAGTGATAAAACACTTTGAGTCACGTTCCAATTGAACGAAGGAAATTAAATTACATTTAAGCTCGGGAATTAAAAACACGTTAAAGAGTTTAAGACGAAGATTTAGGGAAACCATTCCTTCTTGTAGAGCAATGGCTTTAGCACCATTTGGTAGACCAACAGTATATGGAAAGATAGTATTTAAATTTGTTAAAAAAATCTTTTCTACCAGTCATATGATGAGAACAACCTAAGTCCAAAATCAACAAATTTTCCCTAACTAATAGTTTATCAGATTGACTGGGATTTGAATTATTTAGAATGGTCAAAAGGTTTGACCATTGCTCTTTGCTCAAATTAGGAAAATTAGGGTGGGTTACAACTGTCTTGCTTTGCAGTCCGCTGCTGCGCTGGTTCATCGACACGTTGCTGCACCGGCCCAGCCGTCTCCGCCGTTTCTGATCGTCGTTTGCTACTGCTGACTGTTGTTTGGTTGTCCTTCGCGTCCTTGGTTCAAGCTCATGCCGCGGATTCCTGCACTTGCGGCTCCCCTTTCTTGACTTCTTTTGCTGGGATGTACGCCGCGGCTACTGCGCGCCAGCACCGGTGGTGCTAGTCTTGGACAACCAGTCGGGGTAGTCCACTAGCTGGAAACACCACTAACATCATGTCCCAATTACAGTGGGTGCAAACTATTCGTGAGGTGGAAGCCGATGACTGATTTGATTTTGTAGTGGTGAAGGCGACACCGTCACTATTCTTTTCTTCCATCCGAGGAATATTTCTGTGTCGTTCTTCTTTACTAATTTGGGCAAGAACGGTTCTTACTTTGTCATTGGTTCTTATTGAACTCAGATGGATGTGAACAGTGCCATAAATTGATTGTTTAACCCCATTAAAAATTGAAAAACTTTTTCTTCCTCCCTTTCTTTTGTAATGGCAGCGAAGAGTTCTGTGTCTGTGTGGATGGGAGTTGAGAATAGTTGTCTAATTCGTCCTTTAATTTTTTCAAACGCGAATAATACACATTTATTGAATCTCCTCATTGTTTACAATTTGTTAATGCCACCTTCAATTCATATTTTCTTGATCCATTTCCAACCAAGAACCTTTCTTTTAAATCTGACCATAATTCATCAGCTCTCTTCGACTAATTTACAAAGGATCGAAGAGAATTCTCAATAGCATTAAGAAACCATGAATTTACCAGAGTGTTAATTTCCTTCGATTTTTCTTCTTTGTCCAGGTCGTTTTCTAGAATGGGAACTGTTTCATCGACAAATTCTAATTTTTTCTTTGAACACAAAGCCAAGTGCATGGCTTTTGCCCATTCTGCATAAATATTGTATTTTTTATTCTCTTTTAGCTGGACTGTGGTTATGATTAGCCCGGAATGCTCATCAGCTCTCTTCGACTAATTTACAGAGGATCGAAGAGAATATTCAATAGTATTAAGAAACCATGAATTTACCATAGTGTTAATTTCCTACGATTTTTCTTCTTTGTCCAGGTCGTTTTCTAGAATAGGAATTGTTCCATCGACAAATTCTAATTTTTTCTTTGAACACAAAGCCAAGTGCATGACTTTTGCCCATTCTGCATAATTATTGTATTTTTTTATTCTCTTTTAGCTTGACTGTGGCTATGATCAACCCGGAATTATCTGAAGATGGTACATAGTAAGCATCTTTCTTTGTTCTGCGAACATGGCTTTCTTCTACTGTGTCATTCTCAACATTACCAATATCTTCTTTGTCGCTACTCATTTTGAGAGCTCAAACGATCTGGCTCTAATACCATGAAAGTTTTTAGTGGAGAAAACATTCAATATTTTCTATTTTATTATGTCAAAATAATTACATTATATAGCTGTTTGCAAATCCTCTAGTCTAGCAATCTAGCTATCAATTATGGAAATTAAATCACAATTAGAATTACTTAAAGTATACAAAGTTTATGAAAATATTTATAAATATATAGAACATCTAGATATGAAAACGTCCATATTCCGTAGCAATATTCTATGCCAGTTTGGGAGCCCCAATCTTGTAGTAGTAATATTTATGGAATATTTTTAATTGTTTGTGCGTGTATTTTACTACCCAGTAAAAAAATGCAATTTTTCGAAGGGGCATATATTTTGTTCAAATTACTTTTTTTAATACATCAACTAAAAATTTTCATAACGCTTTACCAACTAAGTTGACGCTAACTACCACTCAAATCCTTCCTAGAAAGACTTTCTTGGTTAGGTAAGTTTCATTTGGCAGGGCATGATATAATATTAAGTATAATTTTCCATTTGTTGTGACCATTAATTTATTTAGGTTTTAATTACACTTTTTCCATTAACATTTGTCCAACAAGTTCATCTATCTTCTTTGTATAAATTATGAATACATTCTTTATATATTTATCAATAATTAATCCCTAATTTTTTATTTCAATAAAAAAAATATAAAAAATAATAATTTTATAGAAAAAGTTAAGAATCTTTCTAAAATATTATCTCGTACGCTTAATTCTTACCGGTTATATTAAGACCATGATATCTTTTTTAAAATATTTTTATGAATCTATACTTTTTGTAATAAAGAATATTATTGTCTTAATATATTAGACTAAACAAAAAGTAGACCTAAAAATAATATTTTAGTAGAATTTTTAAATATTTTACTGCATAATTATTATTTTTTGATTGTACAGGAATTAGCTGTAGGGATGAATTTGTAAGTAATTCCCTAAAAAAATGATGAATTTATAATTTATACAAAATAAATAGATAAAATTGTAATTTTAAACAATCGTCAAGAGGGGAATGTAATTAACCTTTAGTTTTAATATTTTCAATAATTAATGGGGTATTAATTCAGCCTAATTTCATTCAATAAATATTGTTTGAGGCTTATCGAATAATACTTTTCCTTTCTTTCTATAATTGAATCGAATGCCAACTTTTTCTTGTAAATTTAAATAAGAAAAATAAACATTTAATTTCAATTGAAGCTGTTGAAGAAATATTGTGGATATCTTGTATATTTACTTTGTTAAGTGTGATTGTAATTGCTCAAGGTGTAAATAGCTTTCCTATATTACTTGGAAATTCCAGAAGGCAAGTTGTTGTTTGTATCGGTTACCTATTGTGTATCAACTTGTACAGCCATAACTATGGGTTCTGTCAGCCATAATGAACAGAATGAAAAGGATTATTGTTCCTCTCTTCTCACAAGACTTCTTTAAACTTTCTCCGTCTAAATTAATTTGACATGGTATCAAAGCAAGAAATGACTAAACAGGCTTCCAAAATTGTTGAAAAGATTGTTCAAAAACATGACGTTGGTGTTGTCTTCTCTGTTCATAACAGCAAACCCATGGAAAAATCTAATCTCTTGTGTACTATTTGCAACAAGATGAGCCATGAATAAAAGTCATGTTTCCAAATTATTGGATACCCGGAATGGTGGTTAGAAAGGAGAAAAAACAATGGTGGTATATCTTGGACTGTTGAGGCGGTTCCAGTAGAAGTAGCGGACGCCCTTTTCTGGGCAATCACAACCGCAGCAATCATGGGCTGCTCAAGTCTCCACACCAATGGCCTCCAATGCTGCTGGAATCATGGGGGCAGCTCCCGGAGTGGCGTTGGCGGTATGTACTCCAACTGGACAAGCAAGAGGCATAGGAGGCTTGGGCCTTCCCAATTTCACTCAAGACCAGTGGGCTGCCTTGGCTAATCTTGTGAATAATTATTCTACTAACTCAAATTCTCTAATGAAAAGCTTTCAGGTAAACCCTTATAAACTTGCTTGGATAATTGATCTCAGTGCTTCGAATCACATGACTTGGCAAATGTTTATTTGATGTAATAAATATTTGCTCCTTGGCTGTGATTTTGCCTAATGGAAAATTGCTTATGCGGAAAAGAAAGGGAAAGCTTACTCACGCAGATAACTCTCCTAACTTGCTCGGACCATACTTGAGGGAACATGATTTAAGTCGGGATTAACTTGTTTTTAGACAATGTTTTGTTTATCCCTACATTTACTTGACAACTTATTTCTATATCCCAATTGATGAAGTCACGTATGTACATTGTATCATTTGACGACCCAAGTTATTGTACTATACATGATCGTTCTTCAAAGATCCTGATTGAAGTGGGTGAGCTTCAAATGGATTGTATTTCTTTCGCGACGTGGACAAAGCTTATAAGGTGCACAAAGGGGATTCAAGAGAGTTATGGCACCCTTCGGAAAAAGTTCTTAATCTTTTATCTCATATTTCTATTTCTATTTCTACATATGATTTGTGTTGTGATATTTCTTTTCGTGCTAAACAAATGTGGGAATCTTTTCTTCAGTCTTTGAATAATGCATTTACTAGTTTTTCTTTAATTCACTATGATGTTTGGGATCCCTATAAAATAAAAACTCATAATGGTGCTAAATACTTTCTTACTATACTAGATGATTATTCTCGAGCTGTTTGGATATTCTTAATGGCTGAGAAAAAGGGAAGTGAAATCCTTACTTCCCCATTTTTGCAAAAACTATTCAAAATCAATTTCAAACCACCATTAAAAATGTGCATATGATATTGGTAGAGAATTTATTTATCTAAAAGATTTCTTTCTTGAAAATGGCATCACCCATCAAACAATGATCCTTTACACTTCCCAACAAAATGGGAGAGTAGAACGGAGACATCGCCACATTCTCAACATGGCTCGTGCTCTTCCTTTTCAATCCAATTTTTCCGTCTCTTTTTGGGAAGACTATGTACTGCAGGATATTTAATAAATCGTACTCATTCCTCTATGCTTAAAGGCAAACTCTTTTTGAACTCCTACATGGTCAAACTCTTGATTTTCATCTTTTATGCACCTCTGGGTGTCTATTATATCCATCAAATTCCCACAGATAAATTTCAATCCAGAAGCTGGAAATATATTTTCATAGGTTATCCGCTTGCCAAGCGCAGGTGGTGTGTTTATGATCTGTTATCCAAAGAATTTTTGTTTCCTAGGACGTTATTTTCTTTGAAAATATTTTTCCTTACAAATCTTTATCCCCTAATCACACTTCTCTTCATGATTCTCGGTTTATGGACTCCTCACAATCTCCCATATTTTATACAGAAACAGAAAATCCCTTTGTCAGTTCAAGCCCAACATCCGTAACCTAATCACTACAACCTACTCCTATCCCTTTTAATCATATTCCTTCCAGTCTCACTTCTTCTATTCTCTCTCAAAATTCCAATCCCCTTTCCGACCTGCATCCCACTCCACAACCCACTGCTGTTGAACCCACATCTCCTCCTAGGCAAAGGCCCACTGCCGAGGCCTCGATTTCTCTTGGGCTATATAACAATTCACCACTGATTCCAATTTCACTCCTATGGCTGCAATTCCTTCCTCGCAGCCTGCTTCTAGAATACAGCCTCCTGGCCCAAATGCTCCTGAATTCTCTAACTTGGTGCCACTAGCAAGGAGGAGAGATGCCACTCCACTTCCGCAACCTCCTGTTCGACAAAGTGATCGTGTTTCGTCCACCTGTTAAACTTGCTAATTACGAGTACTACTTCGTTAAAAATACACCCCATTCTGCTCTCGCTTCATTCGATCCATCAGTTGCTTTGGGTATATGTCTTGATCCTATAGCCTCATTTGATACTTGTGTAATTTTTCCTCCAAGCATCAAAGTCTTTTAGCCACTGTTCAGACTGAGATCGAGCCTACTCTATTTTCTGAGGCCGTTAAGCACTCTAAGTGGCGATCTACCATGAAGAATGAAATTAATGCCCTTGAAAATAATGCTACTTGGACTCTCACTTCTCTTCCTCCCGGCAAACAAGCTTTAGGCTGCAAGTGGGTTTACAAAATAAAACTCAAATATGATGGCACTGTTAACGATGTAAAGTTCGCCTTGTTATTCTTGGCAATACCCAAATTAAGGGACAATATTTTACAGAAGCTTTTGCTCCGGTTGCTAAACTAGTTACTGTTCATATCTTACATGCAGTAGCTGTCACCAAAGGTTGGGAACTTCATCAAATAGATGTTCGCTATGTCTTTTTGCACAGCAACCTCTCCGAAGAAGTTTATATGAAATTTCCCCCAGGTTTTCATTCTCCTTCCACCAATACAGTTTATTGTCTTTGAAAGTCTTTATATGACCTCTGTCAAGCCCCTCGATGCCGATTTTCTAAACTATCCCTTGCTCTGAAAAACTGTGGTTTCAAACAGTTATATGCTAATAATTCTTTGTTCACTTGTAGCTCTGGTGGTGTTTTTCTTTGTGTTCTTGTCTATGTTGACAATATCATTATCATTGGCAACACACCGACAACTATTGCTCGATTCAAGAAACATTTGAGCGACTGCTTTCACATGAAAGACACGGGGTTTCTCAAATATTTCCTCGGTATTGAAGTTTTCAGAAATGCCTCTGGCTTATATCTTAGTCAACGAAAGTATGCTTTAGATATCATCTTAGAAACTGGTTTATTTGGAGCTAAACCAGCCTCCACTCTGGTCGAGCAGAATCATAACTTGGCCATTGATAAGGGTCCTCTCTTTGCTTCTCTTGATCTATATTGTCGCCTGATCGGTCGTTTAATCTATCTTACTATTACTCAACCAGAATTTTCATACTCTGTTCATATTTTTACTCAATTCATGCAACAGCTTCGCCGATGACATTGGGAGGTGGCTTTGTGTGTGGTTCACTACTTGAAGTCTTGTCTGAGACAAGGCATTTTTCTTAGATTTTTTGGTCCTCTAACACTAGCTTCTTTTTGTGATGCTGAATGGACTAGCTGTCCCTTGACTCGCTGATCCCTCATTGGTTATTTTATTTTCTTAGGTTCTTCATTGATCTCCTGGAAAACTAAGAAGCAGCCTACCATCTCCCGTTCTTCGGGGGAGGCTGAATATTGGTCTATGACAGTTACTTATTGTGAACTAAAATGGCTTCATCATCTTCTTTCTGATTTTCGAGTTCTACAATTTTTCCCAATTCCACTTTTTGTGATAGTCAGGTTGCAATCCACATCACTGCCAATCCTGTCTATCACGAACCTACTAAGCACATCAAGATGGATCGTTATTTTGTTCGTGACGAATATCAGACTCGCTGGATATCTCTCACATATATTCCATCTAAGTCTCAGTTTGCCGATATCTTCACTAAAGTGCTTGGTCATTCTCTTTTTTATAATAGTTAGGCATTTGTAATCTTCATGCTCCAACCTGAGCAGGAGTGTTGAAGGAATATTTTGTATATCTTGTATATTTAAGTACCTTGTTTACTGTGATTGTAATTGCTCAAGGTGTAAACAACTTTCCTATATTACTTGGAAATTCTAGAAGGCAAGTTGCCTTGTTTGTATAGATTACCTATTGTGTATCAACTTGTACATTATGACTATGGCTTCTCTAGGCCATATGAACAGTATGAAAAGGATTATTGTTCCTCTTTCTCACAAGGCTTCTTTATACTTTCTCCTTCTAAATCAATTTGACTAAAGCAAATATTTTCCTTTTGCGATTAATAATTCATTTGTTTACACTATACAACAAGTTTACAATACACCGGATCGTCTCTACCATTTCTTTGTACTATTTCCTTTCATAATATACTTTTCACTTAAAGTTTGTTTTTTTTTTTCCCTTAGCCTTCACTAGCATCTTCCCATTTTACTCAGAAAAAAAATCTTTTTTTTCCTAGATTTATCTTTTATTTGGTAAGTTTTATTAATAAAATATATTAAATTAAGAATGAAAAAAAGTATGATAAGAGAAATAGTGCAAATGATCCAAACTAATTCTACAATACCATAATGACATCTTAGGACAAATAAGTTGAGAGATGTAGCTGATTCATTATCTTTTAGCACTCTTTAACCACAAAATGGGGGTTGTTAGAAAGTATGATGGAAGACTTGAACCAGAAAAGGAAATACATTGCTTCAATTTCATGATTTCATCATTGAATATTGGCGTAAACTCAAAGCCAAAGTACCAAATGGCAAAACCTGGTTAATTATATTCTGCCTCATTATTCAATAACCCTTCAATTCATAGTCCATTTGTCATACCAAATTTAGCATAATTTGGCTCTAGGATTGTTGTCTTCTCATCAAGGAGATGGCCAAAGCTTTGGCCAGCAGAATACTTGTGCCTACGGAAACAATTTTACCGGGTACAATCTCTTGCCACTATAAGAGATGAAAGCTGTTTGACCTTTAATTAAGTTGATACTTATTGTAATAAAAGATCACGAATATTAGAAGAATCAACCTCCCATATGAAAAACATTCTGTATCTTGATTGTATAAATTACATTATTATTAATTTCAGCTTACAATAAAACTTTTTATTTCGCCAAAAAAAATAAAAAATGAAAAGCGGAGATAACTACCTTAATTCACTTGGAAAATAATTATATCCTTGAAACATACTTTATCCATCCGTTTTTTTTTTTACTTGTCACATTTTATACATTACATTGTTTAAAAAATGTATAAAATTTTAGTGACAGTAAACATATCCACTCACATGTACACTAAAAAATAGACAAACTTTTACTTTTTTAATATTCACGTAATTGGAATGTGCTTATTGCCATATGTTTATTTTGTCCTTCACTGTTATTATAATAATATGCAACTTGAAAAATATTTGAATGCATAAAAAATTAAAATAAAACATCAATTTGAAATTTCTTAGGGTACAAGTGAGTGGGGCATACTCACCACCATCGAATTCCGTTGTCCTTCACTATAATTATAACAATAAGTAAATCGAAAAATATTTGAGGATATAAAGAGCTAAAATGAAATGCTTACGTATAAAGAGAAAAGTATATAAAATGTTTTAGGACATTTATAGCTAATATCTCTTGACTTTTAGATAATTGAGCTTGCCACGCCGATGAAAGAGTTATTATTTGTTTATTTTACTTTTTGTTTGTTGTAGTGAACCTACTTAAGGTGTTTAGGTGTGGCTATTTATTTTCTGTTACTATAGATAACTAGTTGTGATCCCGTGCTTGGCGTGGTAAATATTTATAAATTATAAATATTATATTCAGAAAAATATATTATATTATATTGCGAATGTATATAATATAAAATTAAATTATTATATTTAAAACTAGTTGTAATAATAGATATAACAAATGGCACAAACTTATTTTTTTTAAAAAAACATAAATGTAATAATATTTGTGAATTCAAATATACATGAGAAATTTTTAATAAATATACATAGTAAAAAAGTTCGTGCAAAGCACAAAAATTAAATTTTTGTTAGAATTTATAAGTAAAAGTATATATATATTTAAATTGTGTCAGATTGCTTAGGCACAAAACTCAATGGTTAAAAAGATCTCTCTATACCTACACTTGAGTTTCTTTTTTTTTTTTCTTTTTTTTTTGGTAGATTAAAGACGAGGCAAAAAAGACGATAAACCCAACACTTGACCAGCAAAGCAGCCATTTCGATAAAACTAGCTTCAACCGAGTTTTCAGTAGGTTAGGAAGCATTTCTTTTACTGTAAGAACTGAACTAACATCTTCTCTCTCTCTCTCAATTATTCTATCCCTCTTTTTTCTTTTTTTCACCTTCTAGCCACCTTATTTTTCTCTCTTTCTTTTTCTTCCTAGTTAGTAGCCCGTTCCTTTTCTCCTTCCATAACTGCGACCATGGCTTATTCTTTCTGTGACCTCTTTCTCTTCTCCTTTCTCATCGCTATGGCTCGTCATAGCTGATTGAAGTTCTTCTCTCTTTCTTAATTTTCTCCTTCCGTAGCTATCAATTGCCCTTCTTTGTTCCTTGTTTTCCTTTTTCTTCTCCTTCTTATTGCCATGTTCGACTATAGTATTTTTCTCTTCCTTCATTTCTTCTCCTGTCGTCACCAACCAACCATCACTCTTCTCTCTCTCTCTCTCTCTCTCTCTCTCTCTCTCTCTCTCTCTCTCTCTCTCTCTCTCTCTCTCCCCCAATTCTCACCGCCATATGTATTGTTCCTACTTATGTATGGGATAAATATTTATGAATGATTAATTAAAATAAAATTTATAATTCTTTTGTAACAAAAAAAATGGTTAGGAAATCTATTTTTCAAGGAAAAATAAGAAAAAGTTTTTTTTATTCTTATCCAATCATAAAAAGAAACTACTATACATATGAATATAACAAGTTAAGGGAGATCTTATCTAAGGAGTTTGAACCAATCTCTACTCTTTCTATGAAATCTTATGAAAAGATTGTTCTTAAAAATATAGTTTTTTGAAATAAAAATTTATAAATAATTCTTTATTCCTGGAAAAGAGTACTAAAGAAGTGAATTAAAAGAATAAATGAAAAAAGCTGACTATTAAAGGAGAAATATAATTCATATTACTTCTCCTTTCATACTCTATAATTAAGTTAAGATTTTAGATTTGTAACTAATATACAATTTTACCCGTGATCCATCCCCTTCACCCAAACCCCCCTACTCCCAAAAAAAAAAAAAAAACCTCTCTTTACCCACACTGTCCCCCAAAAACCCTTCTCTCCTTCCCCTACCCAGCAAATCCAAAACCCTCCTCCCCAAAAAAAATCCAAAGAGAAATTAAAAAAACTTTGAGATTTCCTTTCTGCTTGAAATTGAGTGTCAGTAATTATTTTTAGATCAATTTTGGAAGATTAATGGAAGAGACCTAATTGAAGATCATTATTTTTACTACCATAATGGGCTACTACCTTGCCAAGTGTAAATTAATTTTCAATTAAGAAAGTCGTTCTTGAAAAAAATTAAAAGAGAAAAAGAAAAAGCTTCTTATGGTGTTTGGTAATTTCTTTTACAATTCTTTCATTTTGAGAAAACGATCAATCCTTAGTTTCTATTCATCATCAAAAATAACAGCACATATCTACATTATTACCACCCCGAAGTTAGAGTTTAATGACTTAGGTAAGTTATGGTTTATAATTATAATTTATTACAAAATACTTCTTTGAAATAATATCTTTTAATTTATGGTCTTTGAAAATTAAATATTTAACTGAAATTTATCTGTAAAGCAAAAGAGTGATGTGATTCTTGTAATAAGGATTATAATAATAGTTTTATTTAAGCTACCTAAAAATAATAATAATTTTAAGAAAAATACTAAAATAATATTAAAAAAAATTTCTTTAAATAAAATATTGTTAATGTTTTGGATTTATTATATTAAATTAGTGACAAATACTAACATTTTAAATTTTTTTAAAAAAGTAAATGTTTCATTTTTATATAACATCATATTATATTTATAATTGAATCTTCCATTTCCTATTCAATTTGGACTCACGTATGCTATTTTGCCTTGGACTAAACTAATTTCATTAAACTTTATTTTACAACAAATTATAACTTACATAAAAAGTTTTTTGGTCATTGTACTTAACTTGACCTTTGAAAATTGATCTTTAGTGAAGTACTTTTACCCCTAACTTGTGATATTTTGTCATAAGCCATAAATTAATATTGCCAAAATATGATTACAAATTAATATTGTTCGCCTCAACAGAACCCAAAGACAAAGGAGTGGGCAGTTCAATTTGCAATATCATGTACCAATTTACGAACCAATCCAAAGGGAAGGTTTTTTTCTTTATTTATACCATCCTTCAAATTTGGCTACTAAAGTAGCCCATCTTTTTTTTATCCTTATTGTGGCTATAACGCACAATGGTTGTGTGTTATCATTATTGATAATGCACAACGATTGTGCGTTATCATCTAATTATAATTAGGCCCGGTAATCCGCCGATGTGGCGGATAACGCACAACCATTTTACGTTATGACCAAGCAATAACTCACAGTGGTTGTGCGTTATCAGCCACGTCAGTTATTTATTTCTTATTTTTAATGTTTTAAAACTTTTTTTTAAAAAATAAAAATTTCTTTATATTTTTGGCAAAACTTATAATTGTATAATTTATTTAAAAAAAAATATGTATATATGATATTTAACTTATTTTAAGTGTATTTGTTATGATGATATTTATATCGTTTTCTTGGAAAATATATTTAACTTTTAACCATTTTATCTCAAGTTATTTGAAAAAGTAATACTAAAATATTGTAAAAATTTATAGCAATGATATAGTAACTAGAAGAAATCGAAAGAAAATTTTCATTAATAGAAACCTATTTTATTACAACAATTTCAAGAAAACAAACTTATACATTGTTTGGTCCGGGGTTATTACAATTTTTTCTATTATGTCCCGGCATGCGACATCTGCCACACCTTGGGGGAGAATCCGGATTTCTATAATCCATTTTCCCCTGAAATCGCTTGCCCTGTTTCCTACCCCTTTCCCTTTTCATGTTTGTAGGATAAAATGTTAAATTAAAAGGAACATCCCTCCAAAAGTTCTCACTCAAGACCGGATGAAAATTTGCTTGGTAAGTTATTCTGTACATTTGGCGCGAATATATCTCCGACACATAAGTATCTGCTCTTGACCTATTTTCTCTACACATGCAAGAACATGAGAACAAGTCAATGTATATGTTTGCCATTTTCCATAACCACATGATTTATTATTTATTCCCAATGTATAGACGTTGTTGCCCGTAAGAGAAACCCAGATCGAAGATTTGACCATGTATATTCCTTCTCACGGATTGTAAGTTGTAACTTTGTGTTCTTTTAATTTCATTTCAATCCGCAAGAACTTGTCAAAAATTCGGGTTGGAAATGGATGCACACAATTTTCAGGCTCTTCACGGTGTTGGTGAAAGTACTTAACTAGTTTGTTGGATATTAGTTCAACCAGGGCTTTTAAATGTAGGACCCTAGCTTTCTTCAACACACTATTAAGTCCTTCAGAAATGTTGGTTGTCATGATACCGTGTCTCTACCCAACATCATGCAACAGTGTCCATATCTCTGGGTCCAACTTCATTAAGTAAATGTAAGCATCCACATTTCTTTCTTGAATCTCTTTCATTACATGGTCAAATTTCTATTGTTTTGATTCTGTTCCAACTTGCCACATCAAGCTTTTTAGGTTTGTGTTCTTAAAAGTCTTGTTAAAATTTGCTCGAATGTGGCATAAACAAAACCAGTGAAATGCAAGTGGAGGTTGCCATAAAGGTTTACTTTAAATAGCAGAGAAAATACTTTTGTGGCGATCAGAAATGAGGCATACGTGGCGATCTTTGACAATGTATTCTCACAAGTTTTTAAGAAACCAATTCAACTTTCGGTGGATTTCTTATCAACAACTACAAAAGCAAGTGGGAACAAGTGATTATTCGCATCCCACGTACTTGCAATTAACAGTACACCCTTGTATGGTCCCCTTAGGTGTGTTCCATCCACAAAAATCACCGGCCGACAATATGAAAATCCGTCTATACATGGCGAGACACACCAGAAAACAAATTTGAAAACATAATTAGGGGGTCTGCTTGTTCTGTGATGCAAAAATTCGTATACAGTCCCAGGGTTTAAATCCTGTATAGCTTGTATATATTTCGGTAAAATATTGAAGGTTGTTTCCCAGCTACCAAGAACCCTCTGTATGGCAAATTTTCGAACATACTATGCCCGCTTGTAAGTACAACCCGTTTGAAACAATAGATGCACTTCTTGAATGATGTTTAACACAGGTATCTTAGAATCGTTGGCAACTAGGTGTGATATTGACATTGAAATAAATTTTGAGGACAAGTTTCTGTGCTTGTTTTGTTCAATTTGAATAAGGCATGTGTGTTCTTTTACGAATCTGGTTATTTCCCATCGACTGTGTGTTGCTTTCTTTTTATACGGATGTACCATGAACAGTAATTATCATCACTGTGATGGTTACATCTTGCGTTCCTGTATCATTTTTACTTTTCACAACTCTGTATTCACGTCCCACACTGATGGACCACTTATAAACCTCACTTATTGCCTGCACTTTGTCAACGAATCTCATGCCTAACTGAATGTCAGTCATGGAATCGTTTCAATCAAGTAACCGTATGATACTAGATTCTACAAAGTCATCTATAGGAGAACCCGAGCCCATATTTAGGAATACTCTAGAATGTGTGTAGTCATACCTAGGGCTGCTGAACCATTGGCTGCTCTCTCATTAGAGGCACTATGTTTCCAGTTACCGGGTTTACAGGATTTACAGGGTTTGCAGGAGTGTGTAACTCTCCTTCTTCTGAGTCATTGTCATCATCTGATTCAGATTGACTAGAAACGGCATCATCTCCATTCGATTGGTCAACCTCATCGTCGTCGTCATTGACGGTAGTGTACAACATAGACGGTTCATCAGAAACCATCTGTGTTACCGCTGTAATATGTTCGGTCATGTTTGTTGTATTTATGACTTGTGTAATTGGAATATTACGTTGCTGGATCTGCTCGAATTCAATGAGAAATGAAACTCTTCCTTCGCGTAGTGAGTTGGAATAGTCCATAGATAACGCATTTCTTAATCGTTCTTCATGCTATATAAAAAGTTTAGAGTTTTACGGTTTAATGTTTCATGTAAAATTTATAATTTTAATAATAGATTTTTAAGTTTTTTATTATTTAAAGTTTAGAATTTTTAAGTATTTTAGGGTTATTGATGCTATATTTTATGGGTAAGTATTTTACTACTTGGTAAATTCAATATTAGGGTTTTAGGGTTTAGTCCATATATATATTTAAATAAAAATCTTCATATTAATAATGGCATACAATTAATTACTAAACCCTAAATTTCCAAGTTTCGGTTCTACTAATTGCAAAAAAAAAAAAAGAAAAAAAAGAAAGTGAAGAGAAAAAAACCCAAATTCCAAATCCCCATCTTTTCTACTAAACACTTATAAGAAAGATGCAAAATAATTATCTAAATAAATAAAAAAATTCAAATAATCATAAAGTAAAGTAAAAAAAATTATCTAATTATCCAAATAAATTCATCACCCTAAAATCACTTTTGCATTACAAAATACAATTATATACATAAAATGATCAAATTTACATAAATTTATCAATAAAAACAAATTTAAACATAAACTCAAACCCCACTTTCACAAAAATAAATTAATTCAAATTAACAAATAATCCAAATAAAATTCATAAAAATGATTCACAAACAACAATTAACAAGCCCAAATAAACAATAATTAAAATTAATACATAATACACAAAATAATTTCAATAAATAAAAACTTACCGAAAATTAAAAATGCACCTCCGTACCGATAACTCTATCTATCGTTCTCCACTCTAAAACTCTAACAACCTTCGTACTCCAAGGAAAGTATCACTGATTCAAACTTGAATTTCAAAAATTGAACTAAATTTTTATTGTAAATTTTGAAATAAAATACAAAAGTATAAGAAGAACAGAAGATACAGGCATAAGAAGAAGGAAGAAAATAAAATAAAGAGGAAAAGGACTTACCAAGCAGTGGCGGCAGCGGAGTAGCGAGAGCGGCGGCAGCACAAAGAAAGAAGAAAAGAAAATTTTTGGGGAGTAATGAAGTAAATTTTTTGGGAAGAAATAAGAAAGAAGAAAGAAGGAGGCGCGGCGGGCGGGTAGGGTTTATAACGTGATAACGCACGGTCATTGTGCGTTATCACTAGTAATAACGCATAATAGTAGTGCGTTATATTTAGTGATAACGCACAATCACTGTGCGTTATCGACAACTCAGCGCCACGTTAGCAAACGATTACGCCACGTCATTAAACATGATTTTTAATGCGGTTTAATGCGCTTATTAGTGAAACGCACAATCATTATGCGTTATCTCAGGTGATAACGCATAATGACTGTGCGTTATGGCCATTGCAGGATTAAAAAGATAGACCAATTTAGTATCCATTTTTTAAAAATGCACTAAACATAGAAAAAAACCCAAAGGGAATGAAGAAAAATTGATGGAGCTCTTCATTTCTATTTACTTCTGCCAATTCTTTCTCCACTATCCAAAGTCCAAACCAGACTTCAAATGCTACCCACATCTTGTACTCTACTGGACCGCCACTGGTTTATTGATTGGTCGGCCGAAGCTATAACCAAATGCCCCACAAACATCTCCGTCTTCTGCCGCTTGGTAGAGTTCAATGCATCCTCACAATAAGTCCTCTCAATGTTGAGTACATGCTCATGATCAATTTTGACAACTACCTAAAGGGCCAATTAACCTTCTTGAGGATTTTTTGGAAAAAGGGGATTAAAATTTGAAATATTTGTCGCGAGAAAAACTTTATGAATCTGTGCCAAATAGTGTTCGATTTTAGAAGGCCTATAAAAATGTTTCAAGCATATATATAGATATAGTATTTTTTTTTTGATAAGCAGGTAGATATATTAATATGATGATAATGGCTACATTTTTAGAGCGTCAATTGTTGGATCATTTTTAAGAACTAAGTCAACATTCCCAATTGGATTAGAAGCAAGAATGTTTTGAGAACATTACAAGAAAAATTGCAAACAGCAACGAACCAATTTCGACCAAATCGCTTGGTTGCAAATATGGCGACGAAATAACGACTGAACCAGGGAGACGAAATATCGCGATGCAAAGAGCAATAGAAAGCGAATTCAGTCATAAAATTAAAAAATTTTACAACTGTTTAACAATCGAAATTGGGCGTCACAATTACTTATTAAATTTGCGACACATCGGTCGCAATTCCGTCACACACCTCTAAATTAATTGGGAAAAAACCGTCTCGATTCACACTTTCTCTTCCTCAACCTAGCTCGGCCTCCTCCTCTCCATTGAAGTCCTGAAACAGAAGAAATGCTATACCCCACCTTTCCCTCATCGCTGCTCCCTCACTACCACACCCTCACCGTTGCCTCTTTTCTCTTCCTCTTTTCTCTCTCTTCTCTCGTCTCTAGCTCGCGCTCCTACGCTGGACCAACGCCACTCACAGCAGAGCTTGAAGCAGCTCACACCGGAGGTTGAAGCAACTCATGTCGGAGCTTGTCGCCACTCACACAACGCTGGTAAGATTTTCATAAATTATACATGCTTCAAGCAATATTTTTTTTTATTTGGTGATATTATATATTATCAACATCAACATCAACAATAAAAAAAACCCTCTTGTCCATTAATATATTATAATTATCTAAAGCCATATTATTAGCTTAAAATTATATATCTTACAGTTGTAGTTTTGTTCCAGAAAAAAATAGCCGTAGGCAAAGGTATTATTAGAAACGAAAAAAATGGTAGTAGGTTTTTAGTATTAAGGACTTTGATGATCTTACCTAGTAGCTTTTGATTATGATGACAGTAAACTAAAAAAATTATTCAGCAATATCCATCCATCTCGACTACTTAACTAATTATTATGACAGTAAAATTGAACATTTTGTTCTCTTTTTGGCCTTTGCTCTACATTTGTTGTACTCGTTCAAATCTCTTCTCTTATCTTTCTCATGGGGCTTTCTCTCTAATTTCAAAGAAATTTTAACTTTCTTGCAGAATTTTTTAACCTAATGTTACCATCACATAATTATGAAGAGAAATAATTAATTAAGTTTATATTATAATGACTTTTTTAGTGTTGAAATGAATAAAGAACAATAACGGTTTTGGGTACAAATTAATACTCATATGGTAATCATGATTGTTAAAAGACAATCAAATATGTCCAAGCAGCTTCATTAATATTGTTACACATGATTAATCGGTTGAGGAATATAGCTGTTATTATTTGTTTTTCAATTATTTTCATTAAGAAAATAAATCAAAACTATCCATTCACATGGAAAGTATGAAAAACTCTTTCTTTTGGTGATATAGTTATTTGGTGATATAGTAATATGGTGATATAGTTATTTATGACCAAGATATAGTTTACTTGTAATATATATATATATATATATAGTTTATTTGGTGATATCGTTTTGGTATCCCTAACTGCTTGCTTATCTTGTTTGCTTCTTTCTTGTCACTGGTTGGTCTTATTAGTTGTAAAATTAGTCGTTTGAAGTTTTCTGCTTATGGATGCTCCTAGTTACTGCCATGAACATAATCTTAAGGAATTACAATGAGAAACTTGTGCATTCTATCCCCTACTATTTTATGTAATTCTTTTATTTTTTACATAGATATAGATTATTCCACTTTCTGAATATCAGAGATCTAGTTTCATGTTCTATAACAAACCAATTAGTTTTTTACCTTTCATTTTGTCTATATATTCATGGTGCTTCTAGTTGTATAAATTCTAAGCACATGATTGCTTCTTCATAATTTTGGGAAAAAAAAAAAAGAGCGTGATTATTTTTTTCAACTGAGTTAAATATTTCATAATGTTATTGGTGTTGTCTTATTCATATACGTATATATATATATATATACTTAGTACATTTAGAAAATGTTAGAGCAAGGAGCTCAAAATTGCATACTTAACATGTGAAATTGTGATGCCTCCTCCAAATTACAGTCTGTAGTTTATCTATTAAATATAGTACTGGGGTTGATTTTGCATTTTGAGTATTAGTGTCTTTGGGAGAATTATATTCTTTAATATTTGGTTTGTTTATATATTTATTTATTATTTTTGTGCTAGTGTGAATTTTTGCGAATAACAGTTTCTTTTGCTTTCTATTTAGATTTCTTTTGAAGTACAGCTTTGATATCTCAAAGTTAGAACCACTAGTTGCAAAGGTGAGCTAAAATAAAAATTTTATATTTTAATGCTTAGTTTGGGGTGTGATTCCTCAAGTTTTTTGCCATTTTGGGGCTGTGATTCCCGTTTTTTATGTTTGAAGAATCGTGGGTTGTGCCTATTGAACAATCCTCCTAATTTCCAACAGTTGAATGATCAAACCCGACATCCTCAAGGACTCTTGAACTTCTTTTGCTCGGTAGAGATTCTCCTTAAACAAAAATTCTTGTAATCTAAACTTCAAACAAAATATTTACATTACCAAAATCTATAAAAACATATATAAGAGTGAAATTTTCATTATTTCTTAGTATCTATCAAACCTTTGAGAATTCAATTGAATAATAGAACACATTGTCTACGACCCCTAACCCCACCCAAAAATTTTAAAAATATGTAAATCATATGGCTTACTGTTATCACTGCTCAAATTAGGGTTTGAAATCCTACAATACCCATCAAAGAATAAAGGAAGAAGTTTAGATTTTTATTTTTATTCTTTTGATAAAGGAAGAATTGGGTTTGATCGTTCAACTGCTTAAAGAATAAAGGAAGATTTTAATGGCATAAACTCTTAACTTCTTAAACCCCAGCCTTTCCTCTCTATTCTTTGGTTTTAAATTTTCAATAGATGAAGGAAATTTGCAGAGTTCCACATCAAGTATACCTAATTTGAGGAGTCCAAGATGTTCACTTGATGCCTCATTTGGTGGTAACATAATGAAATTTCCTCGTGTTAGTGTTTGAGACTTGGCATAAGTAGGGAGGGACCTTTTGCTGGATCAATACTCTGGTGATAAGAGAAGTCTGAATCAATTGAAGCTGTTTTAAAGAAAAGTTTTTTTTCTTTATTTGTACCATTCTTAAAATTTGGCTGCTAAAGTAGCCCACCTTTTTTTTTTTATGCATATTGTTCATTATTGATAACGCACAACGATTGTGCGTTATCATCTAATTATAATTAGGCCCGGTAATCCGCCGATGTGGCGGATAACGCACAACCATTGTGTGTTATGACCTAGCAATAACACACATCTGCCACGTTAGATATTATTTTTTAATTCTTTTAAAAAATAAAAATTTCTTTACATTTTTGTCAAAACTTATAATTGTATAATTTATTTAAAAAGACAGTATATATAATATTTAACTTATTTTAAGTGTATTTGTTATGATGATATTTATATCGTTTTCTTGGAAAATATATTTAACTTTTAACCATTTCATCTCAACTTATTTAAAGAAGTAATACTAAAGATATTGTAAAAATTTAGAGCAATGATGAAGTAATTAGAAGAAATAAATTGAAAGAAAATTTTCATTAATAGAAACCTGTTTTATTACAACAATTTCAAGAAAACAAACTTATACATTGTTTGGTCCGGGGTTATTACAATTTTTTTTATTATGTCCCGGCATGCGACATCTGCCACACCTTGGGGGAGAATCCGGATTTCTATAATCCATTTCCCCCTGAAATCGCTTGCCCTGTTTCCTCCTCCATTCCTTTTTCATGTTTGTAGGATAAAATGTTAAATTAAAAGGAACATCCCTCCAAAAGTTCTCACTCAAGACCGGATGAAAATTTGCTTGGTAAGTTATTCTGTACGTTTGTCGCGAATATATCTCCGGCACATAAGTATCTGCTCTTGGCCTATTTTCTCTACATACTGCAAGAACATGAGAACAAAGCAATGTATATGTTTGCCATTTTCCGCAACTACATGATTTATTATTTATTCCCAATGTATATACGTTGTTGCCCGTAACAGAAACCCAGAACGAAGATTTGACCATGTATATTCCTTCTCACGGATTGTAAGTTGTAACTTTGTGTTCTTTTGATTTCATTTCAATCCACAAGAACTTGTCAAAAATTCGGGTTGGAAATGGATGCACACAATTTTCAACCTCTTCACGGTGTTGGTGAAAGTACTTAATTAGTTTGTTGGATATTAGTTTAACCAGGGCTTTTAAAGGTAGGACCCTAGCTTTCTTCAACACACTGTTAAGTCCTTCAGAATGTTGGTTGTCATGATACCGTGTCTCTACCCGACATCATGCAACAGTGTCCATTTCTCTGGGTCCAACTTCATCAAGTAAATGTAAGCATCCACATTTCTTTCTTGAATCTCTTTCATTACACGGTCAAATTTCTATTGTTTTGATTCTGTTCCGGCTTGCCACATCAAGCTTTTTAGGTTTGTGTTCTTAAAAGTCTTGTTGAAATTTGCTCGAATGTGGCGTAAACAAAAGTGGTGAACTGAAAATGGAGGTTGCCATAAAGGTTTACTTTGAATAGCAGAGAAAATACCTTTGTGGCAATCAGAAATGAGGCATACGTGGCGATCTTTGACAATGTATTCCTTATCAACAATTGCAAAAGCAAGTGGGAACAAGTGATTATTGGCATTCCACGTACTTGCAATTAACAGTACACCCTTGTATGGTCCCCTTAGGCATGTTCCATCTACAGAAATCACCAGCCGACAATATGGAAATCCGTCTATACATGGCAAGAAGAGAAGATATATAAGAAGAGGAAGAAAATAAAAGGAAGAGGAAAAGAACTTACCAAGCAGCGGCGGCGCCACAAAGAAAGAAGAAAAAAATTTTTTTGGGGAGAATAAAGTAAATTTTCGTGGAAGAAACATGGAAGAAGAAAGAAGAAAGAAGGAGGCATTCGGGGAAGAAATAAGAAAGAAAAAAGGACACACGGGGGGTGGGTAGGATTTATAACGTGATAACGCTTGGTCATTGTGCGTTATCACTAGTAATAATGCATAATGGTTGTGCGTTATACTTACTGATAACGCACAGGGACTCAACGCCACATCAGCAAACGGTTACGCCACGTCGTTAAACATGATTTTTAATGCGAGTTAACGCACAACCATTGTGCGTCATCTCAGGTGATAACGCGCAATGACTATGTGTCCTAACAAAAAAAAAAAAAAAAAAAAAACACACAAGCTTATACTAGACATACATATAATCTAACTAACAAGCAAAATAAAAATTAAAAAAAAAAAAAAAAAAAACCAACTAACCTCAAATGGCTGCTCGAAGGCTTAACGAAAAAGACTCCTTTTATATATATATATATATATATATATATATATATATACTTATATGTCTGCCGAAAAGTTTAGGGGAAAAAAAAAAAAGAAAGGCTCATGACACACATATATATATATATATATAATTGCGGTTTGGAGGAGGAAAAGAAAAAGAAGAGAAAATGGTGGGGTTTAACGGGTGGCTTAGTACTGGTGGCAGTAATTTTTTAATAATTTAGTTTTTTTTAAAAAATTATCAAGTAGTTAAATTTTTAAAATACACACATTAGGTATTAAAAAAGAATCTTCTTAAAGACATTTATATACCTTAAAGAATAAAATCTCAATATAATAAAATTTTATTCTCATTTTTAAGTATCTCCAAAATATCACTGGGTGTTAAAAATACTATACTCCACCATATCAGATTTAAACTTTACTTTCGAACACCCAAAATTTTTAAAACCATGCCAGGTGCTTACTGGTTGGGCATTACAGAGAGTTATATGAACTAAAAAATGGGTAGAGCAAAATCAATATGCAAAAAAAAATTATAAATGCAAAAATAAATTATTCAATTAAGTATAAAAATAAAAAAATTCCCTCACCAAATCATAAAGGAATTAAATAAAAATTGAGAACTTCAAAATAGAAAATAAATTCTTATTTTTTTCTATCACTTTCTTTGCCTAAATTTTGAGCTTTATGTAAAGCCTCAATCTATACAACAATGATAATTTTTGTTAAAAATTATGATAAAATCATTTTAACAAAATAAAAGATTCACTTAAGTGAATCTATCTAGAACACAAAGAACAAATCCTTAAATGTAACAAACTATAAAAATAAAAAAATAAGTGAAAAGGAGATGCATGTCAAGAAAATCAAACAAGATTGGAAAAAATCAAATATGCTAATCGATGAATTTGTGTACATGTGAATGCTGAACCTTCAATGCCTTTTACACAATGAATAATGAATAAGTAAAAACAGAGAGAGAGAGAGAGAGAGAGAGAGAGATTCACATAATACATTGAAAAAAAATTTGAGAAATATCAAAATTATGTAATAAGAGCAACAACATCATTACCTTCTTCAAGCCAAGGTTGATGAAGAAGGAAAAGAGCCCATATTCTTCTAATAACAGATGTAGAATATGATTAAAATTGAAATGTATTTGAAAAAAGAGTAATTTAGGTCTTGAAGTAATAAATTGAGTTTGAATTGTATATAGTTAATTAATTTTACTTATTGTGATATATTTGATATTTCTTTTTTTAAAATAACAATAGATTTTATTTATATCATGGAAAAGTGGGTGATTTTGATTACTTGAGTTTCTTTTAATCAATGGCAACTTTTTTTTAATTAATGAAACAAATCTTAAATCTAGAAATTAAGAATCAAGTGTTGAAGGCTTTAAGAGAGGAGAGAGAAGAAAATTGTTATTCTGATATAGATAGTAATATATATATATATATTAGCTAAAAATAACCATGAATTATTTTAACTTTTTTTTTTTATAATAATGAACTTTTATTTTATCTTTTTCTAACCATGAACTATTTTTGTTCTTCTGAAAGTAGCCATGAACTTTTATTTTATCTTTTCTAACCATGAATTATTTTTGTTCTTGTGAAAATAGTCATGAACTATTTTTTACCTCTCAAATATAGCCATTGAGAGGTAAAAAATAGTTCATGACTATTTTCAAAAGAACAAAAATACTTCATGGTTAGAAAAAGATAAATAAAAGTTGATGGTTATAAATAGAAAATATAAAATAGTTCATGGTTAGAAAAATATAAAATAAAAGTTCATGATTATAAATAGAAAAAGATAAAATAAAAATTCATGGTTAGAAAAAGATAAAATAAAAGTTTATGGTTATAAATAGACAATATAAAATAGTTCATGTAAAATAGTTCATGATTAAAAAAAGATAAAATAAAAATTCATGATTAATTAAAAAAAATTCATAATTATGTTAGTTACTCTCTCTATATATATATATATATTCATTTAAGTTTTCTACTCAAATGTCATTCTTCTTAAATCTTCCCATTAATTAGTCAAAGCTATTTGATGGCATGAAGGCCCGAAAAGCTACCGGAGTACTTAAATATCAGCTGAAGCTTGACATAATGTCTTTTGATTAAAAGCATAATAACCATGACGGTACAAAACAATTCACACATTCAAAATAAATTTCATGATTTCTAAAAAAAAAAAATTTAATGGACATACCACATAATGATCATAGCAGTACTAACCAATTCACAACTCCAAAATAAAATTTCATGATTTATAAAAATAAATTTCAAAAGTCATACCTTATAATAAAATATGGATATATATTCATGTAATTGTCTCTAAGTATTATAAGTATAATTATGAAAAATTTGCTCCTTCTGGCCATGCTTCTTTACATTATTAACGTCAAAAATTGCAGGTGATCTCCTATAAATAGGTATGAGATAATTTTATTTTTTTATCAACAAATAAATATCAGATAGTCAGAGTATTTGACAACATCATTTTAATTTCTGTGAAGACATAGCAAAAAGGAAAAAAAAATTTTCAGTACGGTTGGGATTCGTGGCTGAATGAAAAGAGGAGAAGTAGTCAAGAGTACTACTACATAAGGCTACATAAGGCTCTTTATCTTCTCTTTGTCATAATTATGGCATCAACTGAAGTAATTGCAAAATGGTATGAATACGACACCTATTTTTTGGTACCAAATAATCTTTACCTGAATATAGTTCTCAAAGCATTTTAAAGCAGTAGAAATTTCAATTAGTTTAGAACCCTTCATCTTTATCATCATCTAATTACACAGATTTCAAAACATTTCAAAACACCTAATAAAAGTATTCTAAACTATTATATATATATATATATATGAAGATATATAAATCAAAAGCCACAAGTTATGCTTTTTTAGAAGAAGAAATCATATACATCATCCAATTATATGAAAGAATATTGAAAGTTTCCATTCCGGAAAACAATCAATATTTTCTATCTTATTATGTCAAAATAATTACATCATATATTTATTTACAAATTATCTAATCCAGCTATTAATTATAGAAACTATCACCACAAAGAAAGTATACAAAACTTAGGATTTATAAGTTATGGAAATGTCTAAATATGGAACGTCATATAAACATAGAAATGTCTAAATATAATGTTCAATACTCCCCCTCAAGTTGGAGCATGAAGGTCGGTAATGCCCAACTTGCAAGCTAAATGATGAAATTGAGTAGGATGAAGAGCCTTAGTAAGAATATCAGTAGGCTGGAACTCACTTCGGATGTAGGAGGGAGAATAAAACCAGCCTAAAATGCATCCCGGATAAATGACAATCAATTTCAATGTGCTTAGTCCTCTCATGAAAGACTGGATTAGCTGCTATGTGAAGAGCAGCTTGATTATCACAATATAGTGAATGGCACGAGTGAAAGGAACGTGAAAGTCTCGAAGTAACCCCGATAACTACTTTAATTCACAAAAAGTCATAGTCATATATCGGTATTTAGCCTCAGCAGGAGAACAAGAAACAGTATGCTGTTTCTTTGTTTTCCAGGAAATAGGGGAACCGCCTAGGGAAATAAAATATCCGGTGATAGAACGGCGAGTAACTGGACAGGTGGCCCGATCAGAGTCACAATATGCGGTCAGTAAAAGAGAAGAATTAGATTGAAGAAGAATGCCACAACTAGGACTTCCTTTTAGATATCCAACAAACCAAACAACAACTTCTCAATGGTCACAGCGAGGGGCGTGTATAAATTGAGCGAGTGTATGAACAACATAGGAGAGCTCAGGTTGAGTAAGAATAAGATAAATCAACTTGCCGATGAGTCTGCGATAGCAATCTGGTTTATCAAAATAAGGGCCAGAAGCCTTGGCCATCTGATGATTTGGTTCAACAGGAGTAGAGGCCGGTTTTGTCCCTAACAAACCAGTCTCAGAGGGAGTTTCCAAAGTGTACTTTCCTTAGCACAAAAATAAACTTGAAGGATTTCTTGCAATTTCAATACCCAAAAAATATTTGAGGGGATCCAAGTCTTTCATGTGGAAACAAGCACTCAAGGAGGCTTTGAACTTAGTGATAGATGTTAGAGAATTCCCAGTAATTAATAAATCGTCCACATATATGAGAACACACAAAAAAATATAATTTCGGGAATAAGTGAAAAAATAATAATCGGCATAGGAATGAGAAAATCCACACTTACGCAGAGCAGTAGTGAGCTTGGAAAACTAACACCGAAGGGCTTGACGAAGGTTCGACAGAGACTTCTTGAGTCTGCGTAGCTGTCTGGGAAGAGAAGGACGAAATCCAGATGGGGGGCACATATGAACCTCCTCCTTTAAATCTCCATGGAGAAAGGTGTTATGGACGTCCATCTGATGTATAGGCCAATCCCAGGTAGTGGCAACAGAAAGTAAGGAACGAACAGTGACCATTTTAGCAATATGGGCAAAAGTGTGTAAAATCAATGCCTTCCTTTTGTGTGTTGCCCAAAATCACCAAGCGGGCTTTGTTACTGTTCGACTGTGCCGTCTGCTTTATATTTAATTTTGAAGACACATTTACATCCAAGAATGCCGTTGTGAAGAGAAAAATTTGTCATAATCCACAAAGTGTATAATAGGATAAAGGGACTTACCTGACAGGTCCGAGGAGAGAGAGGGATCAGAAGAGGAATTGGATATAGAAGACTTCCACATGGCATTACAGTCAAAATCTTGGAGTCGTGAAGGAATGGTTTTAATGCGAGAAAATTTTCTTGTGCCAATTTGATCAATGGGTTGGACCTCTATGGAAAAAGAGGATTGATGAGGTGGTGGGTCTGGATCCAGATGGGCAGAAGAAAGGGGCCGCTCTAGGTCAGAAGGGAGTCTTGCATCCATGTTTGAGTGAACTGGACTGACACTATTGGGCCGTGTGGGTGGGCTTGATGCTGCTAGGTCAGGGGAAGGGCCAGGTGTCTCAATTGGGGCGCGCGTGGCTGGGAACACTAGGCCGACTTCATTTGGGCCGTGAGAAGTAGAGGAAAGGAGCCTAGGCGAATGAGCTAGAGCAATGGTGGCAGGTGCTGGTGGGCGCAGAGAGATAGGCCACATAAAAGAGCAATTGGTTTATGAAGCCCAAAGATTTGAGGGTTGTTCTGGCGGGTGGACTGTTGAAGAAATTCACTCCCCTTGTTCGGATGGCCCAAAAGTTGTGCTCCAAAATTGTAAGATTGTGCAAAGTCTAGAATATCTGGTGGAGTGTCCAAAAATTCTTTATACAGAAACTTTGTCTCATAAAAAATCACATCTCGGGAAAAAATAAATTTTTTATTTTGTAAGTCATAAAAACGACACCCTTTCTTATTAAAGGGATATCCAAGAAAAACACAAATCCGACTGCAGGCATGAAATTTATCTTTTGGAAAATCATGATCATGAACATAAGCCAAACACCCAAAGCTTTTAATGTGAGAATATGATGGCTTCGTTCCATGGAGCATCTCATATGGCGTTTTGCCCTGTAATAACGAAGAATGGGTGCGATTGATAAGATACTCTGCCGTTAAAACGTATTCCCCCTAAATTTTCTTAGGCAAGTTAGCTTGAAAACGCAAAGCACGAGCAACGTTCAAGATATGCCGATGCTTGTGTTCAACTCGACCATTTTGTTGAGGGGTGCCAGCAATAGTGGTTTGATGGATCATTCCATGTGCGGAAAAATATGATTTCAGACAAACAAATTTTGTTGGTTGTCACTCCGAACCACTTTAATGGTTTTATGAAATTAGATTTTGACCATGACAAAGTAATCTTTCAAAACCGAGGCAACTCGCTTTCTCAGAAAGTAAATATATCCAAACTGCTCTAGAAAAATCGTCTAGTATAGTAAGAAAATAGGAATCACCGGTAGTAGATACAGTTTTGTATGGGCCCTATAAATCACAATGAATTAAATCAAAAATCTCAGATGCTCTATTGATACTTAAAGGAAAATAGTCACCTGCCTGCTTGGCACGCAAACAAAAATTGCAAGGAGTAGTGCTAGTTATGGAATTCTTAGAAAGTCCCAAAAATTTGTTCACCATAAAATCCGAAGGATGGTCTAACTAGACATGCCATAATGTACTTGAATAAAAATTGACACTACAAAAAGCATGCAAGGACGACAATTATAAATGTTTGTAGAAGAAAATCTCATTCCTCTGCTCACCCACTCCAATCGGCCTCATCGAGGTACGGTCCTGTATAACACAAAGATCATCATAGAAAGCGATAAAACACTTAGAGTCTCTTGCCAATTGAGCCAAAGAAATTAAATTGCACTTAAGCTCAAGAATAAAAAACACACTAAAAATTTTGAGTCTAGAATTTAAAGGAACTGTTCCTTCTTGCAAAGCAATTGCCTTAGCACAATTAGGTAATCTAACATTATATGGATAAATATGGTTTAAATTGCTCAAAAAATCATTCCTACCACTCATATGAGGAGAACAACCGGAGGCCAAATTTTCCATACCAGATAATTTATCTGTTTGATCAGTATTTGAATTATTCAAGATGGTCAACAGGTTTGAGCATTATGCTTGACTCAAGGTTAGAAGAGCTGTAATGGGTTTGGTGCTGCTGGTGCTGCTGTTTTCTGCCGGAGACGCTCTTCCTCGCCAGACCGACACAGTATGAGCCCAACCATCTTCATTGTGTTCCCCTAGCGATGACGTTAGTCCCTGTTGCAGCTGATTTTTGGCATTCGCTGGCTAGGAGAAGGTCATCCTCTGTTCCTACCGTGATCCCTTGTTCCTCAAGCAATGGAGCTCCGCGACCGCCACTGCTTCCTGCTCCTGTGCGACTGCCGAGCTGGGTTCTGCGGCTACCAGTGGTTGTGCTATTCTTGCGCCACCAATCTAGGAAGCCCACAGGATGAAACAGGAACTCACCTTATGTCTACTACGTCGGCAATAGGAACAAACCATTCTGGAATTTGAAGAAGACGGCAACGCCAGCTTGACGGTAGAGAAGGCGACGTCGTCACTGCTGTGTTCCTTCGTTTGAGCCAAGCTTCGATGTTGCTCTTCTTTGTAGATTTTGGCAAGAACTGTTCTCACTTTTGGCATTGGTTCTTGTTTGAATTAAATGCGAGCGAACAGTACCATAAATTATACTATTTAATCCCATTAAAAGTTGAAAAATTTTTTCTTCCTCTATTTTGTTTGTAATAGTGGTAAAAGTTCTGTATCGGTAGTAGACGGGAGCTGAGCATAGTTTTCCAACTCGTCCCATATTTTCTTCGAACGTGAATAATACACATTTATTGAATCTCCTCCTTGTTTACAATTTGCTAATGCTGCTTTCAACTCGTACTTTCTTGGTCCGTTTCCAACCAAGAATTTTTCCTTTAAATCTGACCATAACTTATCAGCTCTTCTAGAATAATTTACAGAGGAACGAAGAGAGGGTTCAATAGTGTTGAGAATCCATGAGTTAACCAGAGTATTAACTTCCTACCATTCTTCTTCTTTGTCTGGGTCGTTTTCTGGAATGGGAATCGTTCCATCGACAAATCCCAACTTTTTCTTCAAACGCAGGACCAAGCACATAGCTTTTGCTCATTCCGCATAATTATTGTCTTTATCGCTCCCTTTAAGTTGGACTGTCGTTTTTTATCAGCTCGGGACTATCAGAGAATGCTACATAGTAGGCATCTCTCTTCATTCTCCGAACATGTCTTTCCTCAACCATGTCATTGTCAACGTTGCTAGTATCGTCCTTGTCATTACTCATCATTAGAATTTAGAGAAAGCCTCTGCTACAATGAAAGTTTCTAGTGGGGAAAACAATCAATATTTTTTGTTTTATTATATCAAAATAATTACATTATATATTTTTTACAAATCCTCTAATCTAACTATTAATTATGGAAACTATCACCACTAGGAAAGTATATGAAACTTAGGATTTATAAATTATGAAAATGTCTAAATATGGAACGTCATCTAAATATAGAAACGTCTAAATAATGCTTAATAGCTATAGTTATATACTTAATTATAAATTATATTTTAGCTAAAGCTATAAACTATAATTATAAACTATATTTTAATTAAATTGGTAAAGTATAGTTATAAACTTTAGTGTTATATATATAATAGTATATTTCAGAATAATTTATTAATGCAAGTTCTTTTATCAAATCACATGGTCAAATAAAAAGCCATTATTCGTAATTATGTCTAAGTGGTGAATGACATGCTTCTTCTCCAAAATATATATATATGGTTTATCTAACGTGTGACCCGATATCGTACATTAAGATGAATTTACTTTCCAATTTAATATATAAGTTTTCATATGATTTAACAAATTCTATTAGATTTTTAGATTTTATTCCTATATGAATTATTTTATCTATATTACTGTGAACCATAAGAGCACAAGTTAGACAGACTCATATATATATATATATATATTACTATCTATATTAGAACACCAATTTTCCTTTCTCTCCTCTCTTTACACTTTTAGAACTCTATTCTAATTTTCTAGAGTTTTAGATTTTTCTTATTAGTTGGAAAAATTTTGATTGCCTCATTAAATTCTATTCAAATGCAAATTCAAACTCCACATATCAGGTTCAAACCAAACTCAGAGTGAACAATCCTTATTCTCACATTCTTCTTCTAAACATTCTCATATTCTTTCTAAAAATCTCAAAACTTCTCGACTTTTCTCCCCAAAAAACAACTCTGGTTAGTTCCCTCCATCTATTTTTTTCTTCTTCATTGTTTTATGTCTTCAATTTTGTTGCTTTTTTTGGTTTCTAAAGACCTTTTTTTAATCCTAAGTTAAGTTGGGATCATCTCTTTATATATGATTTTTTTTTATTTTGTTGCAAAAGAAAAAAAAAAAGCCCCTCTAGTTAAGTTTAGAATTGAAGTATGTTCAAGTTTTTACTGAGGCAAGTATTAGTTTTATGTATGGATTAATTTTTTTGTAAGATAGACTATTTTGTAGACTAATTTTTTTTACTTCGAGAAAGCATCCATTTATTAAAGTTTTTTTTTTTTTTGAATACTCATCATTTTTATAATTAGAAATAAATTAAACATATATGGGTGAGAAAATACCATAGCCAGAGTCGATCGGTTGAGGATAAACAATTTCTTATGAAATAACAGTTTAAGCTGAAACAAACCACAAGGTGATCATTTATTTTTTACATTTCAAGCTCTATCCATTTATTTAATTGTACTTCACTGCAATAAGGCAAAAAGAAGATAGTGTTAATGGCTATTACTTATGTCCTTGAACGACTCAATTAAGGATTCAATCATAAATCATAATTGTAAGTAACTGATTTATGCTATAACAAATTTTTTAGAGTAATCTTTTTTTATTAAAAACGAAAAAACTCTATCTTTTTTATTAATCAATGCGATAAGGGGTTCTTTATTACTCTTGGTTTACTTCCTTAAGACTCAATTAAGGACTCAAATCAGTTTTAAATCTCAATCTTAGCGGGTAAGTAACTCTATACTCTAAGAATAGTCAATTTGTCTTTTTTTTTTTTTTTAATACTAAAACAAACTTTAGTGAAATCAACCGTATTTGCAACATTTTTACGTTCAAGACTCGAATTGGGTAAGTCACTAAATCTTTTTTCCCCAAATTATGAATTTATAAAGTTATACTTTCTTTTTGAGTAGATGTACTTTTTTTTTTATGCTTAGAAATGGAATGATATGAGGTTTCGTATTCTCTTTTTGTTTTTTCTGGAATAAGTTTCGTATTCTTCAATAATAGAAATTATGTGTTTTCTATTGGATGAATTATTTTGTTCATTTGTTATCCACAGAATAATGTTTTTATTTGCTTCAAGAACATTCCTTGAAGAAAGCCTCCTATCACCATGCAAGTTTTTCCTTTTTTTTCGTTGGATTTATTTTTTAGGCAACCATCTCTCGCCATCTATTGAAGATTTCTTTTTTGACCATTTATTTTTATTTATTTTAATATTCTTTACCTTTTTCTTTTTTTCTTTTTTAATACTCATCATTTTTCTTTCTATCATAAATAAATTAAGCATATATGGAGGTGAGATTACTTCTTTTGATTCTTTTATTTTTCTTCAAATATTTGTATTGATAAATTTTTTTAAAATAGTTTTTTTAACTTTTTTATCATAGTCTCTAAAATGTAGGAATTCATCTTTAAAAACAAGTTTTGAATAAATAATCTACATGATTTGATATTGTAACAAGTTTTAATCGAACTCAGAAAGATAGTCTAAGTGTGTTGCAACTACATGAAATGTATAAACCTATAGTCAGATAGCTTTGTATTTTTCTCATATATATTACGAATCAAAATAAGATATAATTTTTTAGTTAAATTAAGAATTTGACTTTATAAATTATAATTTTTCTCGGTATCATTAAATCAAAATTCAATACAACTATTGTTTTTCTCTCTTTCCAAATAAAAGTTGTAAAGGATTAGAATAATAACAATAAAAGAACTTCGGGAAAAACATCTTATCTCTTTTTTTTAAATTTTAATATTTGTTTTTATTTATTTTTAATTAATGTCTTCATTAAGTAATATTTTTTTATAAAGACACCATTCCCCTGTTCAGCATGGATTGTTAGGTTAGTATATATATGTATATATATATATATATTTATAAACTAATTGAACCTCATCACACCGTCCACCAAACATGTTTAGAATACTTGGGCATGGCCTTTCTTAAGAAAGGTTATCAGTGATCCAATTGAAGCGGTTACCATTAAAAAACCGCAATTGAAGTGGCAAAACCATTATTTATTGGACTTCAATGAACAGTAAGCTCTTAAAAATAATGTAGGCTTGGGCCTGAATTACTTTACGAGTTTCTTAAGTTGAAAACAGAAACCCGGATGGCCCATCTCCAATAAGGAGGTTGATAAGGACCCGCCAGAAAATGAAAAGGATGTGCAAAAAACTTCAAAATAATTTTTTTCGTCAAACACTTTCTCTCTCTAAACTCCTTCTCTATTACTTCTTTCTAAAAATTAATTTGAATTTTTGAAAAATTTTAAGATAAACATGGACAATTTTTAAATTTTATGTAAGAAAAATTGAATTTAACGTAAAAATCGGACAAAAAAGTGAAAAAAATTGAAATATATTAGAAAAAATTGGACCAAGTACAGGAATGTCTTGCTTGCGCTAGCTAGGCATTGCCATTCCATGACTTGCACCCAACCAAGCGTAGGAATGGGCTTCCTTGCGCCCAGCCAAACTTAGCACTCAACGTCTCGACTTTTTTTTAATGCAAAACGTCCAAATTCAATCTTGAGGCATTTTTTTTGTTCTCATGCAAAATCAATACAAAATATGCAAAGTTTTTTCTTAAATAAATTATTAATGTTAGTTATGTTGTTGTATTAATTGTTTTAAAAAATTAATATAAAAATATAAATAACAATAATAATTCTTTTTAAAAAAAATTGGTGTGTTTTTTTTTTTTGTTGATTTTGCATGAGGAAAAAAAAAAGAAAATTGCATAAAAATTTGAATTTGGAAGCTTTGCATGAGCACTAAAAAAAAATGCATGAAGATTGAACTTGGAAGTTTTGCATAAAAAAAAAAAAAAAAATGGAACATTCAGTGGTAAGCTTGGTGGGTACAAAAAAGTCCCACTACTAGAAAAATGCTAATTAGTGATAGTTATTACCGACCGATTATAATATGTGGATAACTTTATCTAAGTTACTGATAATTCTCAATAGCATAGATTTAAGTTGATAAGTGTATAAAATTATCGATTACTTCCTAACAAAGTAGAATTAACTTAAATAAAATTACCATCGATTTTGATGAATTCCATTGGTAAATCATAGTAAACAAGTTACCACGGATAACGCAAATGGTAATCAATTGGTAGCTGACTCTTAATTTTTTTTAATTTTATTTCAAAAAAATTCCGCAAAACCCTTCTTCCGACAAACCCACCCTTCTCTGAACCCTTTCCCTTGCGAACCCTCCCTCCCCACACCGGCAATCCCCAACTCCCTACCTCACCTCCTCCGGCGACCACCGACAAACGCCGCTACCGTCCTCCCAGGTATTTCTCCTCTCTCTCTCTCTCTCTCTCTCTCTCTCTCTCTCTCTCTCTCTCTCTCTCTCTCTCTCTCTGTTTCTTTTATTCTCTCGTCTCCTTAAATTTTTATTTTGCAGGCGATAAATCCTTACTCTCACAGTCCTAACTCGAAAACAGAGGTAAATTTACAGACTTTGGCTTCTTGTAAGATTTCTTATTTCAATTCAAAATAGGCTTCGATGAGAATACAGTTTCTGGTCTACTGGTGGTTGTAGCAGAGCCCTTCTAAATCTGTATGGGGTTTTTCTGAATTTTTTCATGCTTGAATAATGAATGAAAAAGTTTTTGGTTGTCTCTAATTTGAATGGGTAATTTGTTGTGGGGAATTAAGAAGTTTAAATTAAAGAGAAAGGAAGAAAAGAGCGTGGAGAATTCAATGTATCTGCTCGAAGCATGGAATTCAAGAACTGGGGATGGAATTTGGATGGGTAAATTAATGAACACACAGAGAGAGAGAGAGAGAGAGAGAGGGAGAGGGGCGGGGGGTGAGGGAGGGAAAGGGAAGAGTGTATTTCTTGGGACCAAAAGACGAAATCCCTCGCCCTCACCAGACTGCCCGACGTCCAGGTGGAGGATGTAAATCATGGCAACTCAGCGGTCCTGCAGACTGGAGGTCAGGACTTGGTGCGCACAAGGAACTACCTCCCACATTGGAGAGATTGAAATTCCCATAACTCTGCAGCCCCAGGACCAACTGAGCTACGCCATGCGGGTGGAAGAGTGTATTTCTTATAATAGAGTTATGGTAGGAGGTGGAGATGTACTGGATTGGGGTTTGTTGGGCTAATGAGGAAGATTGGAGGGGGTAGGGGGGATGATGGATGGGTGTTGTATGTCTTGATCTTACTTGAATGTTGTAGTATGCAAGCAAGTATAGAAAGGGACAAAGTATTATTTTGTATTTATGGACAAAAACAGGAGTCAGGCAGGCTCCAGGTTTTGGCTTTTACAAAGCATGCTCTTCTTTTTTTTTTTCCCTTTGAATATAACAGAAGGGAATTTTCGGTAACTTTCACAGTTCTATTCTCTTTTCGCTCCTATAACAAACGATTAAAAGAGACTGCTATAGTTTCTGTTTTTCCGTCATTTTCATCTTTTTAAGTGCTTCTTCATATGTGAATTCATTTCTATAAATATTCCTTCATCAAATCCATCAAACTAAGGATTTTTTCAAAATGAAGGTATTACAAACTTGACATAATAGTCATGTTAAAGGTTGAAAGTGGTATGTTTTGCCTTGAAAATGAAAATTAAACATTGTCTTGAAAATGGATAAAGAGGCTGATTATATAAGAAAAAGTTGGAATAGTAATAAGAAGAGTGTTTCACACATAATACATTATTTTTGTAAGTGAAAAATTATATAAGAAAAATTATGTTTTAGTAAAG
Source organism: Catharanthus roseus (assembly GCA_028651295.1). NCBI lineage: Eukaryota > Viridiplantae > Streptophyta > Magnoliopsida > Gentianales > Apocynaceae > Catharanthus > Catharanthus roseus. The sequence continues at coordinate 22,025,070 of JAPQWS010000153.1, read as the reverse complement.
CTCGATCAATCTGTTTTTAAAGTATAGGTTTAAAATTGCAATTGTGAGGTTTTTTATGATTTGTTGTGGAAATAATTGGGCAACTAGCTAATATTTCACATAATTAGCTAATTAATGAATATATTTACTCTTAATAAAGTTTAAACAATTTTGTCTTCTTTAAGTATTTTTGGAATAAAGTCTACGTTACCATTTGTATTGTTGGAATAAAGTTTAAATAGCATTGTGTTTGTTATGAATAATGATTGTTGACTTAATGTTAAATACCTTAATTTACTCGATGGCGGAATTGAAAAGATAATAAAAAATATATGTTTTACCCCCTTGATATCTTTTTCTCTTAATCTATGTTTAAGTAACTTTATTTTTAAATAGTATTGTTTGTTTCTTTTTCTTTTACGTGAGTTTAAGTTACTTTATTTCTACAATAAATTGTTTGTTTCTTTTTACCGTTATGTAATTTTAAATAACTTTCTTTTAAGTAACTTTCTAAAATTATTTTATTTTTCATATTACAGATGGTACGTGGGAGTAAGAAGAAGAGGGCTCACTCGGAGTCATCTACTCCAGCATCGGCTTCTATTCCACCGAAGATGTCTGCTTCTCCGGTTGCCACGTCTACACTTCTTGTGACCTTGGCTCCATTTTCACAGCTTTTGTACTCGAATTCGGCGCCCATTTCTACTCCTTCATCATATGCGGGGAGGATATTATTGAGGCCTGCCCCTTCATCATCAGCACGTCCACTGGCGCCACATATGTTGGATGTTGACTATCGCATTCTTATCTTATCGCCCGCTAACAGATACGTGTCGTAGCCAAAATAGATCAATATATAACTAGTATACAAACAAGAGGTCAAATAGATCATTTGTGGTATGAGTGGATGTTAGACGTTTCTTTATGAGTATGAAATTGTTGTCTTTAAACTGTTATCTTTATGAAAGCGTTGTATTATATATTGGTATTGTTTATGAAATTGTTGTCTTCAAAGTTTATGTGGGAGCTCGGACTCTTAAAACTTTGTTATATATTGAGTTGCTCTGTTTGGTTGTTTTTTGTGACTAGGAATTATTTGTTTTATAGGGGGAAACTGTCAAAATATTTTCAAAACTTAAACGCCGCTATTTGAATGTTAAACTCTTAAGTTTATTTTGTGATTGATTAGATTTGGTTAGTTAAATATCAATTTATTTTGACATTTGCAAAGCTTCAACAAGCAATCAGCTTGTGCAAAGTCGATTCTAAAATCATCAAGGAACACTTTGTTGAGGCTCATGTAACTTTTTGGGATAGGTGTTTAAATAACTATCTTTATAGGAACTTTTAAATATATAAGCTTATGTTAATTAATAAAGTATTTGTTGTTGCAGAAAAGGTATCGATGAGACCCGATGCATGAACGTCCCATATGGGATGCTTTGGAGAAAAGAGACTCGTTACGTTACAAGGACTTGATAGACGAGGTTCGAGCAGATGGGTATTAGCTCGACTAGATGACTAGCGCAGAGTACAAGTCTCTGTGATGTATGGGCTCAGATGCTTGCAAGAAGAAACGGGAGGTAGCACAGAGGAACCGTTTGCAGGGGCATGGTAGCTAGGGGCCAGCAAGTGCACCTGGTGGGTGTAGGTCATTCAATGAGTGGGTAAGTCAATTACATCGTTTTTATATTTAATTATTATATATTTTTTTAACTCAGAACCATATTTTTTATAAGTTATAGTTCTTCTTAACTTTCTTGATATTTGAAATATCATTTATCCTTTAAATGTTTGCAGTGGGAGAAAATGGGTACAACATTTGCACAATCAGAGTTGTACATCCTATTGCATCAGCAAAAGGGATAGTGGGTAAACATACAATCCGATGAATTTCGGATAATGTTATTTAATAGTTTTAGTTTAATATTATATTATCGTTTATTACTCTTTTGTATATTACTTAACAATAACTTATTAATATATTTCTTGTTGGCGAAATATCAGGAGGTGAAGGCGAATGCGGAACGATTTCATATTGAGACTGGCTCGGCCATGCCGACTGACGAGTAGTTGATGTTCGAGGCTGCCAGTGGCAGCAACAAGGGCCATGTCTACGGTTTTGGCTCACAATCTGCAGCCATCACTGCGGAGCAATGGGGAGGCAGCAATAACTCGTCATCGGTTTCATCGTATCTTCTGCGGCTGCCCACGAGTCCTACATCGAGAGGGAGAAGAGGTTGTGGGGGTACATGCAGCAGGCACGGGACAAGTTCGCCGGCTTCATGACCTTGTTCGCTTCTCAGTATGGTGTGGAACTGGATTCAGTACCCACTATGTTCCTTCCTTTCCCTCCGACTGATGACCCAACATCTCAGCCACCGACCGCTCCTCCCTCCTCCTCTAACCCACCCCCACCTATATAGTACTTTGATACTTATGTGTTTTGTACTTTGGTACTTATGTGTTTCATATATTATATGGTTTTGTATTTCACATACTTAGAGTATTCGTTTCATTACTTATTTCGTTTTGTACTTGATATTTATATATTATATATTCTAGACTTGTTTCGGTTTGTATTTGATATTTATATATTATGTATTCTAGATGTTTCTGTTACTATCGCATTTGAAGTAGATTATATATATTGATTGTACTCATTTTATATTGTTTGTTGCTGCTGTCGGTTTCAAATTTCAGGTGGATTATTGATGTGAATCTTCAATTGATTGTAGATTGGATTCAATACCTTTCCAAGATTACCTCATTTGATGAAGAACCTCCATTGAGGATTTTGTAGTTTTAACACTCCAATAGAAAACTTAAGAGAATCTAAGCCTCATAAACTCAATATTGAGAGACAAAACTCATTTCCAATTTGATAGAAAGAACCTTAAGGAAACTATGGTCTCAAAACACCAACTACACAAACTAAAAGACCTAGGTTAATCAATTTTACGGACATGAACCCTAAGAATCAATTTAGAAAGAATTGATGATCAATTGGATTTATAGATTCCACAATCTAGGATTCAATTGTTCACAAAGCTAAGGAAAGAAACCCTTAGCAAGCTAACTAAAAAGGGTGACGAACTCTAGAGACAATGGAGAATTCCTCTCTCAATTTTCAGCAATACTGTAAATTTGGAGTTTGCCCCCCAGTACTAACAGGCTGATCCATACTTGGGGCAGTAGCCGATACAACCTGGGAAGTCATCGGCTGCTGATTTTGCCATGCTTCTTTCTGCTCCTGGTTTCATCTAGTGAAAGACCTTCTTTCTTTCCTATTACCACGTCGAACCTCTCTTCTTTTACATCCGCTGCAATCCTAGTTGACTCAACAACCTTACCGACGAGCTACCCTTTCCCCAAACCCTAACTTCGAAGAAAAGCAGTGATGATTTATAACTAACTTATTTGATTCCAGCCTTTCTTCTGGAAAGAAAAGAAAATTAGAGCTTTCTGACTCTTTTGAAAAGTGCAGCTACGGGTCCCATCTCTCCGCTTCGCTTTTAAGGGAGAAGGTGCTGGACCGGCATTTACATGGAATAATCTGAAGCATGGAAGGACGAATGTTTTGGAAAGGCTTGATAGGGCTCTATGTAATCAAGAGTGGAGATTTTTTCCAGGAAGAAGAGCGAGTGAGAATAAAAAAAAAATTAACCTTCCAGTTCTCCACATATCCAAGTTCGTCAGAAATGAACTATAATTGGGTATTTATAGGCTAAGGTCTAACCTTACCTATCTAGTGATTAATTGCTTCAAAATAACCATTAAACCTTTGATTAAAAGTTGGAAAACAAGTTCAAACAATAAAATCCCACCTAAAGATTACATAAATGTATTCCACCAGGACCCTACCGGCGACGGTAGGATGAAACCTACCGGACATGGTAGGGCTTTGTCTTCCAAGTCATTTCCGTCTAGAAGCCTGCTGACAACAATAGTTGCTGGGCTACCATCGGTGGTAGGTATGATCTTCACCAACACTTTTCACATCTAATTTGCTTCCTTGAGTGATCCTTCCTTATTGTATAAATTCAGAGCAACTTGGAAGCCTTCCCTTGATCTTCAAAGTCTTCATGAGTGTTCTTCAAAGCTTCTTCTATGAAAACAACCATACTATTAGCCATATTTCCATCATGTGCCTTGAGTTTCTTCACCCGAGCTCTAGTGCATGATCCAAGCTTCAAACCAATAGGCTCTTGACTCTCCCAATTCATATCATCCGCCCTCCTCCCTTTAGAAAGATTCGTCCTTGAATCTTCGCCTGTATCAAACGAAGACAAATAAAAACATTAAAGGCGGAACTAACATTGTATTCACCCGGAAGATCAATTTTATAGGCATTACCACTAAGGCGCTCAAGAACATGAAAAGGTCTATCGCCCTGAGCATCAAGCTTATTCTTGCATTGAGAAGGAAACGCTCTTTCCAAAGGTGAACCCAAACCCAATCTCCTGGTTAAAAAATAACTCGTTTCCTTCCAACATTCCGCTTAGCCACTAACTTCTTGTTATTGGACTCGATAATATCATGTACTTTAGCATGAATAGACTTTGAAAAACCTTAAGGGGGAGGGGGAAGGGGGGGAGGAAGGATGAATAAGGTTTTTGGCTAATTTTTGAAAAGCTTTTGTAAATTAAAAGATAAGCCTCCAATTTTGTTTGAGAAAGTATTCTAAAACTCTTTTTAATAAAATTTCAAACCAAACAAAATCTTGTGGTTAAGACAATTAAATAAGAAGCTTAGAAAGAAAAGCACAAAGATTTATAGTGGTTCACTCTCTCAAGGAGTTACATCCACTACCTTGAGCCAATGCCCAAGGATTTTCCAAATCCACTATAAACACAATATACACCAAATACAAATTTGAGGATCACCCTATAAGGGTTTTGCACACAACCTCAATTCACAACACAATATAAATAAAAGGATTACCCAAGGGATCTTTCAACACAAACCTTTGATATCAATAAGAGAAAGAGATAAGTTTAAGAACAGTGTTACCAATTTGAGCTTGAGAAATAGAAGATACAACTCAATGGAATGTTTCTACAAGCTCCTCTTTACTTCTTCTTTGATAAAGATCAACAATGAAGCTTAAGAAGATGTTTGTTTGAGATTGAAAGTGTTTGAAATAAATGTGCTTTAAAACTCTTTAAAAGTCTAAATGATCTCAATAAGTATTTGACCAAACTTCTTGCATTTTGGCTAATAAAAAAAGTCTATATATACTTTCTTAAAAAAATGACCGTTGCACTCTGTGTAACGGTAATAATTTTTTATAGTGAATAGAAAAATCGAACGAACGGTTCTTAAAATCGGATGACCGGTTCTGAAACAGAAAGATTCGGACTTGTCCTGCAAAAAATCGGACGACTGATTTTTTCTACACTTAGAAAAAATCGGACGACCTATTCTAAAACTAGATGGCCGATTTTGAGAATTTTTACAACCAGTTTTTTTTAAGAGAAGAGCTTTCCAAAGACATGTATTCTTAATACTCTTTTTAGAGATAGGAAACCTTTCAAAAGCATAAAAAATTCTATCAAGAATACTTAGATTTTAAGAAAAGTTTATATTGAGAAAATTGTCAATGGAGCTTCACATATGATCATTAATCAAAGGTGAAAGTTAGGGAGTTTTACAAAAGTGTTACCTTAGCACACCTCTAACTTAGACATAAGTCTTCAAGGTCTTCAATGACTTGATCTTGGAATGGCTTGGTCTTTTCTCCTTCATTTTGCCTTCATCACCAAGATCTTTTGCTTTTTGAGAATGTAGACGTGAGACTTCAAAAGTGCTTCTTTTGTTCTATGAAAGGTTAGCTAAATACTCACATAAACATATGTTAATCATAATCAAAATCATAAGTAATAATGCTCTTAGGGCTAACAGACTTGACAAGCTCCACCTTTCGCTTTCCATCCATGCTCACAACATGATCTATAGTCAAAAGAACCAAATCAAACGGAGTTAAAGGATTGAAACCATAAACAACCTCAAAAGGAGAATGAGAAGTAGTAGAATGTCTAGCTCTATTGTAAGTAAACTCTACGTGAGGAATGAAATCTTCCCATTGATGCAAGTTCTTCTTAAGGATGACCTTAGGAAGTCGCCCAACGGTTCTATTGACCACCGCCGTTTGGTTATCGGTTTGTGGATGGCAAGCTGTAGAATACAACAAATTAGTTCCAAGTTTCCTCCACAAAACAGGCCAAAAATGACTAAGAAACTTAGTGTCACGATCCGAAACAATAGTTCTAGGTATATCATGGAATCGCACCACCCAAGTAAAGAATAAGTTCGCAACATGACTATGATCATCGGTTTTCTTACAAGGTATGAAGTGAGCCATTTTAGAAAACCTATCTACTACAACAAAATAGAGTTCATACCCTTAGGTGACTTAGGCAATCCAAGAATAAAATCCATAGAAATATCAACCCAAAAATGCTTACTTCAGATGCATTTTTGGGTTGATATTTCTATGGATTTTATTCTTGGTTTACCTAGGACCTCTAGAGGTATGGATTCTATTTTTGTTGTTGTGGATAAGTTCTCTAAAATGGCATACTTTATTCCTTGTAGGAAGTTTGATGATGCTAGTCATGTAGCTAGCTTGTTCTTTACTTGGATAGTTAGATTCCATAGAATTCCAAGGTTTATTGTGTCGGATAGGGATACCAAATTTTTGAGCAATTTTTTGAGAGTGCTTTGGAAGAAACTTGGTACTAACTTGCTTTATTCTACAGCTTGCCATCCATAAACGGATGGACAAATCGAAATGGTAAATAGAACAATTGGCCAACTTCTAAGGGCTATTTTGAAGAACTTGCGGCAATTGGAGGAGTGCTTGCCACACATTGAATTTGCCTATAATAGGACACCTTACTCTACTACTTCTCATTCTCCATTTCAAGTTGTTTATGGCTTTAACCCTTTATCTCCCTTTGATTTGGTTCCTTTGCCTATCGATCAAGCATTAAGCAAGGATGCCAACAAGAAGGCTGATTTTGTGAAAGCAATTCATGCGAAGGTCCATGAAGCCATTGTCAACTCCAACAAAAAGTTTGTAGAGAAAAGAAATGTGGGAAGAAGAAAAGTGGTATTCAAACCCGGTGATTAGTTTTGGGTGAATTTTAGAAAGGAAAGATTTCCCTAACAAAGAAAGTCTAAGCTTGATGATAGGGGAGATGGGCCATTTCAAATCCTTGAAAAAATTAATGACAATGCCTATAAAGTTGATCTTCTGGGACATTATAATATTAGTGCCACTTTTAATGTATCTGATCTCTCTTTATTTGATATAGGTGATGGAGATTAAAGGACGAATCCTTTCCAAGAGGGGGAGGATGATGTGAACCGGTTAGACATGCAAGAACATCAAGGAGTTGTGACAAGAGCCAAGGTAAAACAACTAAAGAGTCACAAGGATCAAATTGAGCAAGAGAAGTTTCAAGGCTTAAATTTTGATGTCCAAGACCTTATGGGGCTTAAATTTTGATGTCCAAGACTTTATGGGGCTTAAATTTTGATGTCCAAGACTTTTTGGGGCAATATCCTAAAGTTCTGAATAAGTTAGAAATTGAAAATTCACTTTGGTAGATGGTTGGAAGCCCTTTTGCCCTTTTGCCCAAGGTTTAGACACTACACTTCTTGAAGAAGGAAGATTATTCTTAGAGAAACCAATCCTCTTCCTTTGATTCTCAATCTTGGTAGCCAAATGACAAATATCTTCATAAGTGGTATAAGGGTACAATTCTAGTTGATTAGCAATGTCCCTATTGAGACCACTTAGAAATCTAGCAATTGAAGCATCTTTGTCTTCTTTGAAGCTCAATCTCAAAGTGTATAGCTCCATTTCTTGCATATATTCCTCGACACTTTTGTAATCTTGCTTAAGAGTCATCAACTTGCAGTGAAGCTCCCTAAAATAATGTTCCAGTGCGAATCTTTCTTTCATGAGAGTCTTCAATTCCGCCCAAGTTTCTACCGTTTGCTTCCATTTCTCAGCTTTTGAGTGACAATTTTTTTCCCACCAATGAAGTGCAAAACCCGAGAATTCAACAATGACTAGCTTCACCTTGACAATGTCACTATAGTTTCTCACCATGAAAAGGTTCTCCACTTATCGTTCCCGATCAAGGAACACATTTGGATCACTCTAAAGCCTTGAAGCTAGGCACCTTCCACTTAACATAAGGACCTCCCAATCACTCTCTAAGTGTTTACACTCTTTAATGATCACTCAATTCACTCGTGTTTACCACTCTTTATTGGCTTTTATCAAGATAAGATCACCCTCTTGCCTTTTCCAAACACTCCTTACTGAAGTCTCTATAAGATTCTTCAAACATCTTAACCAACTTAAACCAAGAGCAACAATCCCAAGCAAGTAAATCAATAAATGAACTTAGTTGGATATAAGTGTCCAAAGAGGCAAAGTTTCAAACACTTGAGGTGTAAGAATTTCAAAGAATGTAATCTATGGAAAAGAGCCAACAAACATAATTGATCATCAACAAAAGATTAGAAACAGGCAAGAAAACAATGAGAAGTAAAAAACAAAACAATTCAAAACAAATAGACTAAACAAAGAAAACAAGAGTACTAAGAAAATTTACCATGAAAAAGAGGATGATGACACCCTGTCACTAAAACGATCATAACTCCAGAAATACGAATACAAATCAAGTGAAATCAATTTTGGAAGATTATTCACTCAATGAGGATGAATTTAAGCACAAATTTCATTCGAATTAAATCAGTAGAACATGAGATAATCTCGAGACTCCGAAACCCATTTCAAGTTTCAATCAAATTGAGCAATCAATCAATTGTTCACAAGACTTGAAAGAAACCCTTAGCAAGCTAACTAAGAAGGGTGAAAACTTTAGAGACAATGGAGAATTCCTCTCTCAATTTTTAGCAAACTATCCAAGTTAGTTACAAATAAACTATAATTGGGTATTTATAGGCTAAGGTCTGAACCTAACCTATCTAGTGATTAATGGCTTTAAAATACCCATTAAGCCCTTAATCAAAAATTGGAAAGCAAGTTCAAACAATAAAATCCCGCCTAAAGATTACATAAGTGTATTCCACCCGGACCTTACCAGCGACGGTAGGGTGAAACCTACCTAAAGTAGTAGGGATTTGTCTTCTAAGTTGTTTTCATCCAGAAGCCTGTCGGTGACGTTAGGTACAAGGCTACCATCGGTGGTAGGTATGATCTTTACCAACACAGCCATTTTCACATCCAATTTTCTCTCTTGATCTTTCTTCATGAGTGTTCTTCAAAGCTTCTTCCATGAAAACAATCATGCTATTAGCCATATTTCCATCATGTGCCTTGAGTTTCTTCACCCGAACTTTAGTGAATGGTCCAAGTTTCAACTTCATAGGATCTTGACTCTCCCGATTCATACGAATTATTATAATTATAAATAAAATATTAAAAAATCATTAGTTACCTACGGACACCGACTGAAAATCGGTTGGCAACTATTTATTAATAAATAAAAATAAATAATTGGAAAATAAAATATACCGGCCGCATAATCGGTTGATAAGTTTTAAAATCGATCAATAACTTATTTTTTAAATTAATTATTTTAAATTAGAAACATAAATTTATCGACTGATTCTTTGGTCGGTAATTCGAGATATTCAGTCAGTAACAGTTACTGACCGACCTTATATTCCGTCACACGCAGTTACCAACTAAATATCCCGACTGACCATATCGGTCGGTAAATGCCGAATACCGATCGAATACCGACCATTTTGCAAGTCGGTAATTGCCTAGATTCTTGCAGTGTTCATTCCTGTGCTTGGTTTTGCGCAAGTCATGGAATGGTTGTGCCTGGTTGGGCGTAGGTAAGGCATGCATGCGCTTGGCTTGACTTTTTCCAAAATAGTTCAACTTTTACATCAAAATCGATGTTTTCTTGCTCAAAATTATCAAAATTGTCAATATTTATCATTAAAATCTTCAAAAACTCAAGTTAGTTTTTAGAGTAGTGAGAAAGAAGGAGGTTAGAGAGATAAACTGTTTGGGGGGAACTCTTTTTTTGAATTTTTTCGCACGTCTCTTTAATTTTCCTGTGCGTCCTTTATCGACCCCCTCCAATAATTTCATGTTGCTTTTTTTCCCTTTTTCTTTTTCTGTATCAATAATATTTTCCTTGGATGATTACACATACTTAACCCCCAGGATGGTTTGTATCATTTTTTGTGATATTTTCTTTTCCCGCAGTAATTTATTTTTCCCTTATGGTTTATCTTTTAGGGTTAATTTAAAAAACATACCCAAAGTCTAGGGTTAGTGTCAATTAGATAATTTATCTTTTAATTTGGACAATTGACTACCCAAATGAAATTTTCGTCTAAATTGAGTTATTTGATTTTATAAAATTAACGAGGTGTTTTAAAAATTTTTGCTATAATGTTAAAAAAAAAGCAAAACTACTAAGAATTTTAAACTTGAGTTGTCGAATTCAAGAGTTTTCAATGTTATTTTAAAGAAGAAAATTCGATTTGGCTACCCAATTGTCAAAATTAAAGGATAGAGCACCTAATTGACACTAACTCAAGACTTTGGGTATGTTTTTTAAATTAACCCTATCTTTTGTTTGATAGGTTTTATTAATAAAATATAAAAATTAGTGATGTTACAGAGGGTGTTAGAAAAAATGTTATAAACGATCCGAACTGCATAATTAGTGCTCATTACAATTCAAAATCCACTTTAAAATACTTAGGGTGCATTTGGAGCTAAAATTTTAAATGAAAACAATTTTGTACTTTTTTTTTACTTCATAGCTTCTTTCACAAAAAAAAAAAAAAAAATTATTTTTCACAAAAATAAAAAATCTAAATTTTTTGCAATTTTAACTCTATTCTCAATGAATCCTCTATGCTTTCAATAACAAAACGATCCAAATCTATAGAATTCTAGCTTGTAACCAAATGCTTCCTTTTGAGCAATCTACTGCAGATACTATGTTACCAAAAACAAAGTAAACTGGACCGTGGGAGTGAGCATCTTGAGGATTGGTAAGCTGGTTTAGGCACATACAAGGTCCTACTCCATCTTCCTCTCTTTGTAAAACAGGTCTATCAAGACAATTGTGTATGGATAGCATAGTTTAGAGCCAAGTGACATTCTAAAACTTCCAGCTCTTACTAGTTTTTGTATATTTTCATAGATTTATGATTTAAATTAAAACAAATCATAACCCATCATGAATTGATGATAATGAACTATATTTCAAATTATATAAAGCATAGGAACAAAATCTAGCACTATATATACTTGTCTAAAGAATAAACAAATATTCGTTAACACAAACTATCCAGATTTGCTTCTTCTTCATCTTTACTTAGATAAATCTTTATAAAGTACCTATTTCCTATCTTGATATTCTTCTAACACATAATATAAGAACAAAGCATCTTTGCCTAAAATGAAAGTTTATTTCTAATTAAATAAAAATAAAATCGTACCTTGTAGCTTGGTGCAAAAACTTGGACAGCTTATCACTTTTCTTTGTTTTCACCTCCAAAATCTTCAAGTTATGTGTTCTTGAACTAGTATGGATTGTTTTCTCCTACTAGAAAATGTTGAAAATGAAAGGGCTTTGATAGTATATTTGAATGGGGGCTGATTTGCAGTTTCTATCCTAACTAAGTTTCACTTTTAGGTAAGCATACCTATCAGTGTAATAAGGCAAGGAAAATCCTAAGACTATTGAACTCTCTGGATGGCCAAGCACTAGTACTAATGATGTTTCTACTGTTTAATTAAATAAAAAGTTTGAAGAGATCTTTGAAAGTACAGAAACACCTGAAAGACAATTAGAAACTACGAAAGCAAATGAAAGGTTTTAAATCAAATTCGGAAAAAAAGGTGTTTAAATGGTAGAATCTCCCTAGAACCTTTAGTTAGTTTTATTAAGAAAATTGTTCTAATTAATTATTAAAACTCATTGGTTGGTTCTCACTCAAACATTGGATAGTCCCTATCTCTAGGTGAAAATATCCACTTCACTTAACCGTCTAGAGAATAATACTCGATTATGAACGAATTATAGATTAGGAGTGAATATTAATGACCTAAGAATCTAATTAGTATCTATACTCAATTACTAATCTCTATTATTCAATTAAAGCCCTAGGTTATCCTTCCTTTCTTAATTCCAAATAACATTGCGAAATTACAAATCTCATAAAAATTTGATAAACAATCACAACAATTGAATATCAACCAAAAAAGAATCAATATTCAAAACATGAAATTAATTAAAAACAATAACTAAGTATCCTAGGGTTCATCCCCATTTAAAGACATAGAAAATTAGCCGTTAAATATATTTCTAAAACACAAACTCATAGAATAGAAAGAGTTTAGGAAGCTTGGGAGAAGAATCGAAGATTCCACGGTTCCGGTGAATGCTTGAGCTCGTCTCTTGAGTTGCCCGAGGAAATCCCAAGATTGCCTCCAAATCAACTCCTCAAACTTCTTACAAATGTGAATATAAGAATCCAAGAACCTAAGCTAAGCTATTAATCTGGCTAAAAGGGAGTTTATATAGGGAATATTTTCCCCTTTTCCTATTCTAAAATCGTCTCTAACCCTCTTCTAAAAAGAGTTGAAATCCAAATACAAAAGGGAAGGAAATAAGAGTTTAAAAAGGAAATTTGAAAAATAAATCTAAAAAATTAAAGAAAATTGCAATTCAACCCTTCCTTGCGACTTTCCGGATCTGAAAACCTTCTGGCAACAATCTCTAATTTAACGAAACACTATTCGGACCCAGAAAGTCACTATTTGGATCCGGATAGTGATCAAATTTTCAGCTTCTTTACTTCTCATGAGTTCTCCGTTTGTCTTGTTTTCCACTCTGTAAGCTTTCATTTTTATTATTGTTTTCAACATTATTTCCTTTCAAAGGTATCTATATTAATAAGAGAAGAAACAAGGTTGAATAGTTCATTTTATAGACAATTATGCTAAGAAACCATTGAAAACAATAATGCTTAAAAGCGTAAAAACGAATATATCAAACTCCCCCACACTTTGAGATTTTCTTATCCCCAAGCAAGGGCAAACAAGCAACAAAGACAAAAACATAAACAAATAAACTAAAAAACCACTTTCGTAGGACTCACGATTGCACTTAGCACGTTCAACAAACCTTTTAAACCCCTAAGTTACCCCTAGATGATGAGTAAGGTCTCGTGAGGACTTCCAGAAGACATATCCACAAAGTCACAAAAGCAACGTAACCAACAAAACAAAAACTAATGTACAAAAACTAAAAAAAATAAAAAAATTGTATCTCAACCTTCAAACATAGTCAAGAAATACAGAACTTCCAAAGCCTCATCAAAACACATTCCAAAAGCCAAACAACATATCCAACATCTTGTTTTAGCATATATGAGCCAATGGGGTGTGTGTGTGTGTATACCCATGTTTAGTATTGACAATATGCAAAGAAAAAGTAAAGGCGTTGACTATATGATTCATTCTATGAAGTCATAATCTATAAGCTTGAACTTTCCAACACCCTTCTATTATAAGTCCTAGCAAAGATCAATCCTGGATCAGGTAGGACTTTCATGCTTGTAACATTAGGCAAAGGACATAAGTGGTTATCAAATGAAGGTAAAGGAAAAATAAAAGAATGAGAGTACAAGCTAATGCAATCGAAAGGGAAACAAACTTCAAATTCATGTATAAACTTTAATATGTTTTCGCTCAATTATCACAAAACACTCTACCTCAAAATCAAATCTCACACATCCTATTAAAACTTTCCACTCTCATCATCAATCATTCAAACTCAAAGGAAGTGTATATGCATATTTAAGAGATGAAAAGACTTATAATCTTTTTTTTGATGAACTCATTATTTTTCTCTCTTTTTCTTTCTTTCCATTCTCTTTCTTTTTCCTTTTTTCATTTTTTTTGCTCTTTTTATTTTTTTCTCTTTTTCAACAAATGATTGAAGAAACACAATCTTTTCTCGAAAAAGGTTTCTTTTCTCAATATTTTTTCTTTGAATCATAAATATCTCCTTTGTGATTTCACTCATTTGATTGCTTTCCTACAAAAGCTCCCAAAATACCCCTTTCTCTAATATTTTTGTTTCTTTTCTCTCTCTCTTTTTTCCCCACACTTACCTGTGATGCTTACTCAAAATGACTCAAAGATATGGATCATTAGCTCATGGATTGAGGATTTTATATTTATATATGAGTTTAAAGATAAAGAAAAGAAGGGAACGAGTCCCTTAGGCATGAAGCTCAAAAAGGGTACTAGGGATTAAACATTAAAGGGATAGGCAAGCGAAGCTCAAACGGATCAATGAAAGCCTAAGACCTCATCTCTGGAACCAACCTAAACTAGACATTTTGATCCAAGGTTTGGAAGACAAGTTATAGAATAATGCTTGAAAACAAATCATATTGGCAATTCCTCAAAATTTTCAAAGCATATTTCTACTTTGCAACAAAGGCATTGTGCATAAAAACCATTTATAAATACGACATAGAAAAAACGAAGGATGCTCAGTTAACCCAAGTATTATGCTTATTCAGAGTTTCAAAATGCCGATGCATCCTTTCCTATGCTATCTAGTGACAAATACAAAAAAATCTTTTTTTGGGTTTTTCCAAGAATGATAAAAGCAACTATTTACAAGAAAATTAACAAAATATGTTTTTGATAATTTTCAAAGTTCTTTGTTTTTTGGAGTTTTTGAAAATTTTCATTTTTTTTATAAAGATAAACAATAAAAAACAACTAATAAACAACTAAACACCCCCTTCCCTGTCCTACACACACACACTTTAAACTACATTATTCTCAATGTGGGGGTGAACGAAACTAAAACAAAGAGATAAAAACAAAAAGCATATAAACAAAGTGACAAAAATAACAAAACTACTGAACAACTAAAAAGAAAAATAAAGTATGAAAATGAGAAATAAAGTAGTAGAGATAAGAGAACTCTCTAGAGGGCCGATCTGCCCTTTCTACCTCCACGCCACTTGTTCCTTCTCCTGAAAATAGACGCCGTATATTCTTTCAATAATGAATTCTTGGCGTTTGAGAGTGGCTTAAATATTGACCAAATCGTTGAAGTGCAAAGTTTGCATGATTTTCATCTCCTCAACGGAGGCTCGGAGGGAGGTATCATCCTTCTCGTACTCCTCATCACTACCTCATAATCCTCATTCTTGTCCTCTTCTTCAGCCACTACCTTGCTTGGGTGGCGCGGGGGTCTTGTAAATTCAAATCCAAAGGTTTCTCGCTCGCCCCTCTTTGAATATTTGTCGACCTTTGTCAACCATTTATTTTCTTCCTCATCATACTCGAAACAACTTCGAGAAATTGTTAAACTTGAAATGATGTCTGAGGAGTTTGTTTTCTCCCCTAACTCATCAAAAAGATCTACATTAAAATGGTGAAAAGTATTGGTGAGAAACAAAGGGTAAACAAAGATACAGTTAGCTTTTTTAGTGCTAACCGTATCTCGCATGCAGTGAATAATAACAAATGCCAAAGAAAAAAGAGTACCCGAAAGCATTTTATCTATAATGTATATATCAATAACCCTCGACTCATTTAGACTTTTCTTGACCGAGGGACTGTATTGGTACCAATGAGAATAGAAATAGCCTTCAACCTAGGGGTCAAATCATTCAAGTTCCAAATAGTTCGGGAGCTCCCAAAATTAGGACAGTTCCGCATCCCAACCCTACTAAATGCAGAAGTGTGGTCCCACTTTGTATTCCCAAAGATGAACCTAGATGTAGACCCAAAACTAATGGTAGGACCCTCGTCGAAAAATAGGCTATTTGAGAAAAAAGGACCTTACGAAAACTAATTGGGATGCTTTTGATTGTTGTGCCGATGTAATGACATCCGTTTTTGTTTTCTGGGTTATATTGGTATAAAATTCTTTGACAAGCATAGGGTATTGGGATCCATTTCTCCTAATCATAGGTCGCTACCCAATGGCATGAAAACAATTGGAAATGTGTAGTTGACTATCTAGAAGGCCCTCGACTATTTGTTCAAACACTAACTTAATACCCGACCCCCATCCCCTGTTTATCATACTAGGCTTTGGAAGCCCTATCTATGATTCTTTCCGGGAAGGGTAGAGTATCGCGTGTGACTTTAGGAGACTCAGGGTCCACTATTCTACCTATTCTGGAAGAGGATGTGAGAAGTCTATTTTTACCCTCTTAAGCGTTGACGTTTTGATCGGTTTTTGGTGCTTAAATGTTTATAAAATAGAGTTTGTTGATTTGTTTCTTCTCTTATTGTTATAGGTACCTTCAGAATGAAAATTTGTTGAAATAAGCAATAACAAAGGACTTTGGAGTGAAAACAAAGCAAAAAAGGAGAAGAAATAACAAGCCGTCCAAAAATAGGGTCCATGTCCGAGCAATGCAGAATCCTATGGATTTTTTACCTTCTTAATGAGCTTAATTGGAGAAGTATGATTCTTAGAGATTTTATTGGACATAAAATTAGGTTTCTAGATAGCTAAAGATTGTCTCAATCGTAGTTCATTTGGTCATCCAAAGTATTGTGCAAAGATTCATTTTCTCACATGACGTTTCAGTTTGACATCTTTCAGTAAAATGATCATAACTAGAGATATACAACTCCAATCGATATGATTCAAGATTTTTTGGAAAGCGAAGAAAATTATCTACAAATCATATGCAGCCTCCAAGACCTGAATTGTCAATTAAATGGATCAAAAAGACTTAATAAGCACAACATACGTACTTGATCCCGAAAACAGAAGAAATAAAAAAAATTTTGGGCAAAAGCTATCCGGAACGGGATAGTCCACCTATCCTGATCTGGATAGTCGTGCAGGGGCTGATTTATAATTTTTTAGAACTTTTCCTTTTTGCACTTTGATTCCTTTCCTTTTTGTAATTTAATTCCAAACCTTTTTAGAAAGGGATTAGAGTAATTTTAGAGTAGGATTTGGAGATTTTTCTCCTATATAAACTGCTTTAAACACATTAATTCATTAGCTAGGGTTTTAGATTTAATTTCATATTTTATAAGAAGATTTTGAAGACCTAAATTTTGGAAGTTCTTCGGGTGACTCATAGATGAGCTCGGACGTTCATTGAAACTGCAGAATCTTCAAGGCTTCCACTAAGCTCCCCTAAACTATTTCAATCTCATAAGTTTGTCTATGAGCTTATGTTTTAGAGTTATGTTTAGCGGCTAATTTTTTTTAGTGTAAATAGGGATGGACCCTTGAATTCTTTGTTAATGTTTTATTTGAATCTCTTGTTTTGATTATTTAATTATTGTTTGGTTGTTATTCAATTGTTGTGTTTGTTTACCGATTTTTACGAGATTGGTAATTTCACAAGATTAATTGGAATTGACAAAGGAAGATTAATCTATGACATGAATTGAATAATAAGAGTTGGCAATTGAGTTGACATACTTGTTACAGTTCTTAGGTTAATAAAAATCACTATAATATATAATTCATTCATAATCAGATTAGGGTTAGAAGATATTCTTCTATCAACAGTTTAGTTAAATAGGAGGATATTTTCCTAGACATAGGATTTATCTGATTTTTTTAGTGAGATCCAACCAACGAGTTTTAATTAAAATTACAACAATTTTCTAATTAAAATTAACTTAAGGTTCTAGGGGGATTCTACCATTTAAACACTCTTTTCCAAACTTTTTTTAAAAATGTTTTCAATTGTTTTTCTTACTTTTTAATTGTTTATTTATTTTTAAAAATCTTTTCCAAAAGTTTTATTTAATTAAACAGTAGAAATGTAGTAAGTGCCAGTGCTTGGTCGTCCCGAAAGTTTGATAATCTGGGACTTGCCTCACCTTATTACACCGATAGGTACACTTGCATAAAAGTGAAAATTTGTTAGGATTAGAAATCACACGTCAAGTTTTTGGTGTCGTTGCGGGGGATGGTAACATTAGGAATGCTATTTATTTACTGCTTTAATTATTTTTCCTATTTTTTTAAAATTTTTTTGTACCTTTGTTGGATAATTTGTTGTTTCTTTAATACATTTTGTTTCATTTTATAGTTTGACCTTAGGTTTTTTTATTTGTTATTATTTTTTTTATAATTTGTTTGTACCTTTGTTGTATAATTTGTTGTGTCTTTAATGCATCTTGTTTCGCTTTATAGTTTGACTTTTTAGTTTTTTTGTTGTTTTATCGTATTTACTTATTTATTTATTTATTTATTATTATTATTATTATTATTATTATTATTATTATTATTATGTTCTTGTCTTGTATTGTCTTTATGTGAAATTTTAAAGTAAGGATGAGGACTTAGAAATTGTATAATTTGTTGAAACATTAGTGTATGTTTGTTTTGTTTTTATGATTTGTTTTTAGTTTTTGTTATTTTATGTCATTTTGTCTTGTTATTTTCATTCTTGTTTGGGTCATTAATCAGAGTAGGTGTGTTTTTAACAGTCATAAAACACTTTTAATGAGCCATATATGTTGTTTGTAGAGCAGAAAGTTGGAAAACGAACGAAAAGGGATGAAATTGGCAAATTCCTACAACAAACAAAACTTTTTGGAAACAGAAACTCAAAAAATTTCATGCCGTAACAACAACAGTAGCAAATTCGCAGCAACCACATAAGCATTAATTTTCAGCATCCCAAAGTAACAGCGGTTCGTTCCAACAACGAACCGGGCCTAAGTTTCTCATTCAAATTTTTTGGTTAGTTTCGGTTTTTACTTGGAATTGATCATCATTATTTGGGAAATTAACTAAATTACTTGTTGAGTGCTGGGTTTATACTGTTGCATCACACAATTTCACACACGGGTTACGTAATAATTTTTATTCATTGATAATTGTTTGATTTTGTCTTTGGTTGTTGAGTTTGTACTTTTAATCATTATTTTTATTTTGTCACAAAAACTCACCGACAAGCTATGTTTAGTTGTAATTGCTATTTTATGTTGCACTTTTTTTTCTACCCGGCATTGTTAGTTTGTCTCTATTTTTTTTTTTTTTTTGAGTTGCACTAGTAGTCCTTGGAGTAATTCTTGGATCCGTTTTTTGTCTCTCTCTTTATTCCTGTTTGTGTTCTTTATACTTTTTGTTTTTATTCCATTATCTTAGTTTTGTTTACCCCCACATTGAGGACAATGTGGTTTTAAGTGTGGGGGAGTGTTTAGTTGTTTAGTTTCTTAATTTGTTTTTATTGTTTACTTTTACAAAAAGTCAAAAAATGAAAAATTCCAAAAACATGGAAAAATTCTCAAAAATTTTTTTTTGCTACTAAATAGTCGTTTCTATCATTCTTGAAAAAATCTATAAAGATTTTACTTTTTGTTTTTGTCACTAGAAAAGTATTGAAAGAGGTGCATTTAACTTGTTTGGAATAGACATATTACATAGTTAACTTCACATCCTACTTTTGTTTATGTCTTGTGAACTTATGATTTTTATGCACAATGCTTTGCTTTAGGAGTAGAAATATGCTTTGAGAATCTTGTGAAATTGTATCATATGATTTATTTTTCAAAGCATCATCTAGAACATGTTTTTCTACACCTTGAAACCCTTTGTACCTAGTTTTTGTTAACCCTGGAGATGATAGTATTAGGCCTTCTTTGGTCCGTTTGAGCCTTTTCTTACATAACCTTTTAAAGTTAAATCCTTAGTACCTTTTTGAAGTTTCATGCCAAGAGATTCACTCCCTTCTTTTCTTTGTCTTTAAACTCACATTTAAATATAAACCTTCAATCATGAGCTAATGATTCTATACCTTTGAGTCGGTTTGAGTGAGCTTCACAAACAAGTGTGGGGAAAAAAGTGAGAAAAGAAAATTATGAGAGAAAGGGTATGTTGGGAAATCTATGTGAGAAAGAAATCAAACGAGAAGAAAAAATCTCAAGAGAGGAAGATGTTTAAATAAAAAAAATGTGAGAAAGCTTGTATTCTATCAATCATTTGTTGAAAAAAAAAAAGAATGAGGACGATGAAAAAAATAGTGAAAAGAGAAAAGAGAATGAAAAGAAAGAAAGAAGAGAAAAAGGAGAGAAAAATTATGAGTTGAAAAGAAGAGTTTTTTGCCTTTTATCTCTTGATATCGTTTATTCCCTTCTTCTCATTTATATACTTCTTTGATTTATGAGTGATTGATGAGTTATAAAGTTTATGGGCTTGTGAGTGATTTAAATGAAAGGTAGAATGTTTCGTGAGAATTGAGTGAAAACGGCTTAAAGGTTATACTAACTTGGGTTGTTTTCCTTTCAGTTGCATTAGCTCGTATTCTCATTCTTCTTGTTTTTCATTTACTTTCATTTGATAGCCACTTATGTCCCTAGCCTAATGTTACAAGCTTGAAAGTCCTACCTAACTCGTGGATGACTTTAGCTAGAACTTGGAGTAGAAGGGTGTTGGGAAGGTCAAGCATATAGAGTATAGCTTAATAAAGTGAATCATATGGTTAATTTCTTGAAATTATTATTTTTCATATTTTTGAAGCTAAACATGAGTAATGCACACACAGACACCATTCATTCTCATGTGCTAAAACAGAATGTTGAATGTGGTTTTTTTGTAACTCTTGGTTTTGTTTTGAAGGTGGCATTGGTTTTTTTTTAATTATTATTTTTAATATAGTTCTAGTTGTTGTGAAGTTTTTTTAAATAAAGTTTTTAGTGTTTTTTTTTGTGTGATTTTGTGGGTATATCATCTGCAAACCCTCACGAGACCTTAGTCATCATCTTTGGTAACTTGGAGTTTTAAAGGGCTTGTTGCACGTGCTAAGTGCAATCATGAGACCTGTAAAAGTGGCTAGTTAGTTAGTTAGTTTTTATTTTCATCTTCTTGTTTGCTTTTAGCCCTTTTCTCAAGGACAATGAAAGCTTAAGTGTGGGGGAATTTGATAAGTCTATTTTTACCCTCTTAAGCATTGACGTTTTCATCGATTTTATGTGCTTAAATATTTATAAAATAGAGTTTATTGATCCCTTTCTTCTCTTATTGTTATAGGTACCTTTGGAATGAAGATTTTTTGAAACCGAGAAATAACAGAGGTCCTTGGAGCAAGCAAAAAAGGAGAAGAAAGAACAAGCCGTCCAAAAACAGGGTCCATGGCCGAGCAATGCAGAGTCCGGTGGCTTTCTGACCTTCTTAATGACCTTAATTGGAGAAGTATGATTCTAAGAGATTTTATGGACTTAATTAGCTTTCCAGAAAGCTAAAGTTTGTCTCAATCGGAGTTTATTTGGTTATCCAAAGTATTGTGTAAAGATTCATTTTCTCACATGACATTCCAGTTTGACATCTTTCGATAAAATGATAATAACTAGAGATATATAACTCCAATCGATATATTGAAGATATTTTGAAAATATAAGAGAAGTATCTACAAGAATACTCCAAGACCTGTGTGGTCCATTAAAGGGATAAAAAAGACTCAATAATCGCAACATAGTACTTGATTCGAAAAGCAGAACAACAAAGACATTTTTGGGTAGAAGCTATCCGAATCCGGATAGTGGCGCAGGGGCTGATTTGAAATTTTTTAGAACTTTTCCTTTTTGCACTTTGATTCCTTTCCTTTTTGTAATTTAATTCCAAACCTTTTTAGGAAGGGATTAGAGTAATTTTAGAGTAGGATTTGGAGATTTTTCTCCTATATAAACCCCTTTAAAAACATTTATTCATTATCTAGGGTTTTAGATTCAATTCCATATTTTGTAAAAAGACTGTGAAGACCCAAATTTCGAGATTTCTTCGGGCGACTCAAAGATGAGCTCAGATGTTCACCGGAATCGTGGAATCTTCAAGACTTCCCCTAAGCTTCTCTATACTCTTTCAGTCTCATAAATTTGTCTACTAGTTTATGTTTTAGAATTATGTTTATCGACTAATTTTATTTGTGTTTAAATAAGGATGAACCCTGTAATTCTTTGTTAATGTTTTATTTGAATCTCTTGTTTTGATTATTTAGTTATTGTTTTGTTGTTATTCAATTGTTGTATTTGTTTACCGATTTTTGCGAGATTGGTAATTTCGCAAGATTAATTGGAATTGATAAAGGAAGGTTAATCTATGACATAAATTGAATAATAGGAATTGGTAATTGCATAGACATACTTGTTACGGTTCTTAGATCACTAAAAATTACTATAATCTATAATTCGTTCATAATCGGGTTATGGTTGGAAGACGTTCTTCTCTAAACGGTTTAGTTGAATGGGAGCATATTCGCCTAGACATAGGGTTTATCTGATTTTTGAGTGAGATCCGACCAAGGGGTTTTAATAATTAATTACAACGATTTTCTAATTAAAATTAACTTAAGGTTCTATGGGGATTCTACCATTTAAACACTTTTCAAACTTGTTTTAAAAACCTTTTTAATTGATTTTCTGAGCTTTTTAATTGTTTATTTATTTTTAATAATCTTTTCCAAAAGTTTTATTTAATTAAACAATATAAACCTCATAAGTACTAGTACTTGGCCGTCCCGAGAGTTCAACAATCCGGGGACTTCCTCACTTTATTACACTGATAGGTACGCTTGCTTACAAGTAGAATTTTGTTAGGATTAGAAACCACACATGAGGATGTGGTTGCTCTTCGAGGCATTATTGTTTAGAGGATTTAGAAGGATAAAGGTAGGGGCAAAAATAACACTTGCAACAATCAACCAACACAAAGCAACAAAATGAGCAACAACAATTTAGCACAAAAAGGAACAAAAAGAAGAAAGGACACAAACTCAAGTAGAAACTAATGAGAGTAACAAAAACCAATAAGAGTAATGTAGAAACAGAGACAAGCTAATAATGCCCGGAGTACAAACAGAACACAAGCAATGCAAAAATAATAAATACTACTAAACATAGCCCGTGGGTGAATTGGCGTGACAAGAGAGAACTAACGATCAAAACACAAACTCAACATCCACTAAAAACAAAGAAAAACTGGAAAATTATGTATCCTATGTGTGCAAAGTATATTAGGCAAGCAACAATTATCGAAATAGGTTGCGTCCCCAATAGGTAGAATCAGTAAATTCCAATGAAACCCGAACTAAGAAACATAGGAGTTTAGAGAAACTTAGCCCAGTTCGTTGTAGAAATGAACCATCGCCACTAGAGTACTAGAATATTGCTGCTGAGAGTGCACCGGAGTGCCATCGCTGTCTACTGCCGCTACTTGGGATGGTTGCCAGAGGGTGCTGCTGGAATTTAGTGATGCTAGTAGTGATGGTTTTCGAGGTTTTCAGAAGGGGGAGAAGAAGAGAAAATTGGGGATTGTGAGAAGAAGAATAAGAAGAAATAGTGGCGGTGAGTAGAGGAGGTGATGACCGAAGGGAGAGAAAACGCAGTGATGGAGTGGTGCTGTGGAGAAGAAGGGAAGAAGATTAGAAGAAAAGAGGAATCGAGAGGGCTAGAAGAAATTGTGGAAATTGGGTAAAAGTTTATTAGGGGTTTTGGGATGCAATTGGGGAAAATTGGGGAAGAAATTGGGAGGGATTAGAATGAAAATGAGGTTGATCTGGAGAAGTAAAAGGGAAACCCGTGACTTGACCTGACCCAAAATCGACTGTTTTTACCCAAACTTGCTGATGTTTGTCAAATCAAAGTAATAAAAAGGGATGTGATCCTAATCACTACAATGCAAGGTAAGTGGACCTAACAATGCAAATGTGAGTTTCAACTCGAGTGTCGAATCTCTTAGGGACGGACGAAGGTTCAAGTACTAATCGTGTTTCTAATGTTTAGTCTAATAAAAAAAGATATAATTGAGAAAATAAAAAGTTAAAACTAAAATAATTAAAGAAAGCAAATAAATAAGAACGGTTTCAAAAGATTAATAAAAACAAGAGTTTGGATTGATGGAACCCCCTAATCCTTATTACTAATTCAATTTGAAAAACTGTAATGAAAAAGATGTTGAATTAATTAAGTTGGGTCATCACTCAAAATCGTGCAATCTCTATCTCTAGGATGAAAGCCACCCTATTCACTAACCCTTAGAGGAAAATCTCTTTTCTCCCTAACAAATTATGAGTGCCATAAACTTAGGTGATTTAAAAAGTATCTAAAAGTGAAAAATTGTATCCCTAGTCCATTGCCCCAACTAACCACAAAGAACTCAACAAAAACAACAATCAAAAACTAAAACTTATCAACATAAAAACAAAATTTAGAAAAATAATAAAATACAAAATCACTTCAATAGAGTAATCACCTCCCAACTCCAAAGATAATCTAAAAATAGACAACACTTTTGTATATTTATTACACTTATACATGTTTATTACACTTATATATGTTTATAACACTTATATATGTTCATTATACTTATATATGTTTATAACACTTATATATGTTTATAAAACTTATATATGTTTATTACACTCATTTACGTTTACACTTATACTTTTAACTGATTCATCTACGTTAAAATTATTGCAGGTACGATGGCTCGAGTGCGGAAGAGAGTGTTAGGTGATGATGCTCGCCCATTGACAGGTACACCATCGATTGAGACACACACTCCACCGATGATGCAGACCAGTCAGTCGACTCCCTCACCAGCACCACCGACACCTTCTAGCACAGGAGGTCCTCTTCCTCCATCGTCCACAAGTCAGCTTACTCCATCAAAGGCACCACAGATGATGTAGGACCCATTGACGACACTTTCTAGCACAGGAGCTCATCTGGTTTTACCGTCGCCCACTTAGCCGACTCCATCACCGGCACCACCAAGGATGCAGGACCCACCGACTACCTCATAGCCGTCTGCTTCACAGTCGACACAGTTGGTTCCAGATATTGGTCCTTCAGCTTGGAGGCCTCGTCTCGGAGATTCTTGGGAGTTATTATATTTGCATGTGAACAAGCATTTATATATATATATATATACAAACAATAATATTTATATTGTAATATAAATATGTACTAATGAAAGCTGTGTAACAAACTACAGCCCTCTTCTGTTTTTGTCATTTTTGCTCCGTTTTCATTTCCATTTCATCGTTTCCACTTCCAGAGGGCACCTAGGACAAGAATAAGAGATATTTAGCTAAAACATATACTTTTACATATTAAAAACACAGAAAATGATGAAATTAATATGTAGAAAATATAGACAAATATGCACGTATCAAATACCCCCATACTTATCTGTTGCCTGCGCTCAAGCAACACAAACTAAACCGACAAATGAAGGATAAAAGCTTTTATTATAGGAAGACAAAACATGAAAATGACATAAGCCTAAATATTAACAGTTAAAACCTTAGAAACGATTACAAGCATTGGTAGCTCAAAATAACCAAAACAAACTCAACAAAAACAAAAATAAAAAACTAAAAGTTATCTACATAAAAACATAACTTAGAAAATAATAAAAGACAAAATCACTTCAATAATTCCCAAAATACCTTTTTCTTTAAAACAGTGTTACTCTTTCTTTCTTTCTTTACTTTTTTTACCCGCAAACTTATTCATTTCTTTTACTCAAGATGGCCAAAAGCCTATACTAACTAATAGCTCATGAATCGAGGTTCAATAAAAATGGCCAAGAGTCTATACTAATTATTAGCTTCACTAATTGAGGTTCTGTATAGTGAGGTTAAAAGAATAAAGAAAAGAAGGGAGTATAACCCTTGGCTGAAGGCACAAAAAGGGAACTAGGGATTGATTTCATAAAGTATATACGATAGGAAAGACACAATCGATTCAAAGAAGGCATAAGACCTTAATCTTTGAGACCATCCTAGACTAGACTCTTTGCTTTTAAAGATAGACAAATCATGAAATTGTAAGCAAAGTTAAAAAAGTATTATCATAATGGTAATTGCTTAGATTCCTAAAGTTCTATTACTCAACAGTATTCACAAGTGCATAAAAACCACTGATCAAGTAAGAAACTTAGTAAATATGGTTTTCAAATTAATTTGGTAATTTGCCTTTTTCGAGAAACCTAAGGAATTTTTCAGTTGTAAACTCTATCAAAAGTGATGAAAATAAAATATTTTTGGATTTTTTAAAATAAAAAAGAGTAGAAAGAAAAGAAAATAAAATACTTTTGAAATTCTGAATTTTTTTTATTTTTTGGAATTTTTAGATTAAGAGACTAACAGAAAAACTTTTAGAAGAACAAACAAGAAAAAGGGACCATTAGAAAAAGAAACAGAGACTAACAGAAAAAAAACTTAGAAGAACGAAAATACCCCCTCCCTCACACACACACGCACATACTTAAATCAAATTGTCCTTAATGTGGGGGTTAAACTAAAGGGAAAAATGAAAACAAACATACACATGGGAAGCAATCTTGTAGATATAAAACGAGAAAGCATATCGGGAAGCCATCCCCACAAAAATAAAACAAACAGAAACTATAAACAAATAAAGAGCAGAAGATAAAACAAGAAATTAAACCAGAAAACATAAAAAGAAATAAAAGACCATAAAAAGAAAAGCAAACTCCTCGTAATGAAAATGAAAGAATTTGAAACCCATCATAAGAAGAGAAATTAAAAACTTAAGATCAAGCTCAAGGAAGATATTATAAATTTCAAACAATTTCGATTCTTTAAAGGAAAATAGAAGAATAATGAGAGCTAAAGTTGAAGAAAAACTTATTCGTGATTTCCATAGTATAAGGGATGTTTTCTTTAAGCACTCTCGAAATTTCCTTTGAAGTTCATGAGACGCCTCCTTTCATCGTTATTCTCCTTGGGTTGCTTCCTTGATGCCTGCACACGTAAGGAATTCTAGATAAGAAAAGAGTTAGTTTCGTTAGTAATGGAATTCACTTACTCATTCTTTTTAATGGTCTTTAACTTTGTTTCTTGTCGCTCTTCTAGATAACTCTTGAATTTCTAGGAGATTCTCGTTTTCTTTTTCTGGCTCGCCTTCCTCAAACTCACTCTTATATTCTGTCAAGCACTCACCTTTCATACTTTCTTCCACTACACTTGTATTCAGTGGAGGTTCTTGAAATTTTTGGGAAGTGGACTCTTCAATTCTTTAGCAGTTTCATCCTCATCATCCATAAATATGGGAAACCTTATCACTTGCTCTTCTACATCTTGCAAAGTGAACCTATTACTAGGTATATTAATAAGTGGTTCTTCAACGATCATTCTTTCTAAATAGTTTGATTTGACTTTCCATGTTTTGGAAGGAAGCCATTTGGCTTCTCTGGACTGCTTCTATACTTTTTACCCCGGTGTTTGCCAAATCCATATACTTTGAAACAAGCTCTTCTAGATTAGGTCTTGGAGGTGATATGTGTACCGATAGACTAAAATTATATGTTGAATATTGAGCATAATCTCACCAAGGATCGTTTGATTAAGTCCTTGATAAAGTCCATTTTTGGTTCAAATAAACACCTTAAATTTTAATTATTAGCCCTTAAAAATATTTTATTTACTAAACATAATTGTTATATTTAATTTATTTTATTTTTGTAATAAAGGAAAAGAAGCCCATTAAATGACGCAGCCCACAAGCAAGCCCAAGATTGGAATTGAGCTGCCACAAAAGATAGACAAAAAAAAAAAAAAAGAAGAAATTGAAGAGGATAAAGAATCACAATAGAAAGAGAAAAGGAAATTATAATAGGAAGAGGAGAAGGAAAGCAGCAGCACCTTTAAAAGGAGCTGCCGAAGCAGCTAAGAAGGGGGCCGAGAGGGAAAGGAAAGAAAAATAACATAGAGGAGAGGCGGCTGGCTGGTGCTACGCAAGAGAAGAAACAACCGCAATTCACGGCACAAACTGCACAGCTGAGCAGACAACAGCAGCTGAAGCTGAGGAAGTAGATGTTCCGAAGTAGAAACCAAAGCAGGCAGCAACAATTCTCCAGCAGCAACAAAAACTCCAGCACGCGGCAAAAATCTGAAGCAGCCAGCAGCAGAGAAATCGAAGCAGTTGTATAGCTGTAGGCTGAAGCCAAACTGCAGTAGAAATTGAAGAAGGTTTTGGCAGCCACAAAGCAGAATCGGGCACAGCACAGGCAGAAACTAGACGAAGCAGCAAGTAACAAGCTGCAGAAAATCGGCTGGGCTGAAGCAGAAAAATATCAGAAACAGCTTAGCAGCCGTCGAAAAAAGAACATAACCAGCTAGAATCGGAGGCAGTTGAATCAGCAAGCAAAAGCAGCTGCCTTGGAAGAATAGAGCCGCAGCTAAAACTGAAGCAGGAAGCTGTAGTTGAAGCTGGGGCAGGAAAATTCCAAAGCTGAAGCAGGACAGAAAAATCACCAACTCAAGTGAAGAAAAGGGCCATGATTAACTCCAATAAATTGGTTTCTTCTTTCTCTTTAGCCATGAACTAAATTTATTTTTAGAATCTTGATGAAACCCTAGCTATGTGATTTTGATTTATTTTATTTTGGGAGATTTATTATATTATTTATGTGATTGCATATCTTTGGAAATTGTTTGGTTTAATTGATATTTTTATCCATGATTGATTCTTGTAGTCTTGAGTATGAGAGATGTAATTTTTGCAAGTATATTGTGGGTTTTAGAATTGAATAGTTCATGCTAATTTTAGATGATCTATGTCATAGGAATGAATAAGTCATGCTAATGGTTGGATGGATTATGTCATGCATTTAAGCACAATATAGTTATTTAGTGAATCGAAGCTTGTAGCCTAGATCATCACATAAAGATTTAATCTTTTCTCCTAAATAAAATCAAATCATTGTTATATAGGTTAGTGGTGGATTTAAGGTTCTAAGTCATCTTCTTTAGTTAATCTCCTGTTTTCTTTTGATTTAGTTATTTTATTTATTATTTTTAATTAATTTATTAATAATTTTTAATAATAAAATTTGATTCTTTTTATAGAATTAATTTAGGAAGATAATAATTTAGGTAGTTAAGCCTTTCTCTATGGTTCAATACCCTGATACTTCCGTATGACATTAATCTTGTGCACTTGCAAGTATTGGGTTTAAAACGTTGTGCTAAAAATCCCGATCAAGTTTTTGGCGTCGTTGCCGAGGGAAAGGTTAAATTACTTGCTTGTGTTATTATCTCCTAAATTTGTTAATTTTTTTATTTGTTTTATTTTTTTTATCTGTTCTTGAAAAAAAAGAATTTTTTTTAGTTGTCTTCCACGTTTTTTTATTATTTTTTAATTTCATTATTTGATAGTTTATTCTTCATTATTATTTATCGTAATTTTTTTTTCTATTTCTTGAATTTGTTTATTAATGCACGTTCGTCATTTGCTCTCTATTGATTTAAAAGAATTTGACCCTGAAATAGAGCGTACACTTAAGGTACTTAGAGCACAAGGAGAAATCACTGACACTTGTGATATTAAAATGGCTGAAAACCTGAAATTGAGGCTAATCATTTCGAAATTAAAGCTTCTACTATTCAAATGTTACCATCTTTTTATGAGCTTGATTCCGAAAATCCTTATAAGCATATTGATGAGTTTTTAGAAATTTGCTCTACTTTTAGATTGCCTAATGTTATTGATGATGCTATTAGATTGCACATTTTTCCTTTTTCTTTGAAGGATAAGGCTAAACAATGGTTGCACACACGTGAGAGAATAGGTACATGGGCTGAGATGTCTAGGGAATTTCTGAAAAAATATTTTCCTATGGGTAAACTTACAAGGTTAAGGGGAGAGATCACTACTTTTTCCCAACAAAATAATGAACAATTTCATGAGAGTTGGGAGAGATTTAAAGAACTTCTTTGTAGTTGCCCTTATCATGAAGTCCCTAAATGACAGCAAATCCAAAGTTTTTATTCAAGACTAGATGAGCGAAATCGCCAAATAGTTGATTCCTCTTGTGGTGGTTTCTTTCTTCATAAAACTGCAGATGAGGCGTGTGATTTATTTGAAAA
Source organism: Catharanthus roseus (assembly GCA_028651295.1). NCBI lineage: Eukaryota > Viridiplantae > Streptophyta > Magnoliopsida > Gentianales > Apocynaceae > Catharanthus > Catharanthus roseus. Next base: position 21,995,154 of record JAPQWS010000153.1, on the reverse strand, counting down.
TTTGAGCGATAATTCACAACAACACGCCACATCCTCACGTATAGGCACATCTAGGCAAATAGGAAATAGAGGAATATATGAAATTTCTCAAAATGTTGATCTTTCTATGAAAGTTGATGCTTTATCTAAAAAATTTGATCAATTATTAGTTTTGAATACATTGCCTACTAATTCTCCTAGTATGCAAGGTGTTTGTGCAATTTGCTCTAGTCCTTCTCATGTTATTTATGACTATCCTAGTGCTTCACTATTTCCAGAATTTGTGCAGGAACAAGTTAATTCAGCCCAGGGAGTTCACAGACAAAACAATCCATATTCAAACACTTAAAATCCGGGCTAGAGAAATCATTCTAACTTCTCCTGGAGACAATAAGGAGGGGAAGGTCAATTAGGCCAGAACCAATATCAGCAGAACAAACAACCTGGTATGACTGCTCCCCCTAGCTTTCAATCTCAAAGGTATGTACCCCCTCACCCCTCTCAAAGTCGAAGCTTTATGTTTGAAGAAAAAGTCTTATCTGCTTTGAAAGGTTTAGAAGCTATGAAACAAATTGTAGACTCACACAGTCCATCTATTGCTAGGTTAGAAACTCAAATAGGGCAACTAGCTAATGCAATAAGTAGAAGAGATGAGGGTAAGCTTCCTAGTCATCCAATAGAAAACCCTAGAGCTAATCATCATGAGCAAGTTAAAGCTATAATCACTCTTAGAAATGGGAAGTTGATAGATGATAAAGTAGAGGAACCTATTCAATATAGTGAGTTAAATGCTAATGAAACCGAGGGAATTGATATTAGGACTAAAATTAAAAGAAAGATAGAGAAGTAACTAGCGTCTTCCTCTAATTCTAAGAAACTAGAATCATCTCTTACGGCTTCATATAAACCAAAGGTTCCTTATCCGCAAGCTTTATTACCACCCCCACATCTTAGAAAGGATAATAAACGGGAAGATATTTTAGAAACTCTCAAGCAAGTTAAAATTAATCTTCCACTTTTAGAGGTTATTAAGCAAGTTCCATCCTATGAAAAATTTCTTAAAGACATGTGTACTTTTAAAAGAAAATCTAAAAGCAATGTTTCTAAGAAAATCTTCCTAACTGAACAGGTGAGCTCCATTTTGCAATATAACACTCCACCTATATATAAAGATCCTGGTGTCCTTACTATCTCATGTCTTCTTGGTAAACATAAAATAGATAGGGCACTCTTAGATTTAGGTTCTAGTGTTAACTTGCTTCCATACTTTGTTTATGAAGAGTTAGGATTGGGGAAATTGCAACCAGCTGATATGACTTTACAGTTAGCTGATAGATCGATCAAGGTACCTAGGGGGAGGGTAGATGATGTTCTAGTTCAAATTGATAAAGGTATCTTCCCCGTAGACTTTGTAGTCCTAGATATGGAACCTGGTAGATCTTCTCAGAATCATATCCCCATTATTCTAGGCCGTCCTTTCTTAGCTGCGGCTGATGCCACTATTAATTGTAGAATTGGGGTTATGGATGTCTCTGTGATGAATATGAGGGTTAGATTAAATATCTTTAAAACTTCTTCACAACCTTCTATAGAAGATAATTCTGATTGCTATTTGGTAGATGTAAATGATGAATTACTTGAAGAAACTCTACCTCTAATGTGTTCAAAAGGTTACACTTCTATTGAGAAAGAAAACCTAATTTGCATTGAGGATGTTAATTCTAAATTGCTTGCATTACTCCATTAAAAAATTCTACTTGGATTGTGAATCATGAGCTTAATATGAGAGAAATAGATCCTGGCTGAATGCAAAAGAATTAGGGAGTCTGGCTGAAGACTTTAAAATTAGCGCTTTTGGGAGGCAACCCATATTTTATTTTATTTATTTATTTTATTTTTATATTTTTATTTTATTTTATTTTTATATTTGTTTTGTAGGGTAATAAAACAACTTACTATTATAATGGAGATTACAGAGATTGTTTACCACTCTTACAGACATGAATTAATTGCCATTTCTACTAGGTTTTATTGTTCTTTTCTTTGTCTCTTCTCTACTCTTAGTACTCTTTTATCACATTGTGGACAATGTAGGGTCTAGGTGTGGGGGAGAAGATGCTTTTATTCTGGTGTCAATTATTTTTGTTTATTTATTATTTTTGTTCGTTTTTCTCAATATTTTTTTTTTATTTTTGCTGATTTTTATTTTATTTTATTATTTTTACATTATTTTGAAAAAAAACCAAAAAAATATGATTTCACTTAAAGGATGATTCTTTTTGAGTTCCTTTTAAAAATGTCTTGAATAAATTTAGAAAAGTAATTGTTTTCTTGTTTTTAATTAGGGTGATGGACTTATATTCTATATCTGTTATAACTTTTGCATGACTTACACTTGAGCACATGAGTTATTAGTGTTTGATAAATCTTTTACATTATTTTTAAGTTGCATAAAGTCGATGAATCTCTTCCCTACTCTTGTTACATGACTTTTACATGACTTACACTTGAGCACATGTGAGCCTATAGAATGAACTCTGTTGAGATTTGTCTTCTATGTGTAATTTGGAAATTTTATTTAGTATTTATTTTATACTCTCTGATGACCACGTTCACACCTTACACAAGTCTTGCGTTAGTTATGGGAGATAATTAAATATTTACTTGTTACTTGAGTTTGAAAATAAGAGGAAGAGTACTTGTCTTGATAAGTTTGAGATATTGATTAAGGGTACTTAATTTGGGTTACTCTCTATCTTTTCTAAAGTTTGTTGTTTATTTGACATTGTGGGTATGTCATCTACAAACCCTCACGAGACCATACTCGTTCACTAGGGGTAACTTAGGGGTTTAAAGGGCTTGTTGCACATGCTAAGTGCAATCGTGAGTCCTACGAAAGTGACTAGTTAGTTTTTCTTTTTGTTATTTTATTTTTGCTTGAGGACTAGCAAAACTTAGGTGTGGATGAGTTGATAAAGTCCATTTTTGGTACAAATAAACAGCTTAAGTTTTAATTATTAGCACTTAAAAATATTTTATTTACTAAACATAATTATTATATTTAATTTATTTTATTTTGGTAAGAAAGGAAAAGAAGCTCATTAAATGACGCAGTCCACAAGCAAGCTCAAGATTGGAATTGGGTTGCCACAAAAGATAGAAAAAAGAAAAAAGAAGAAATTGAAGAGGACAAAGAATCACAATAGAAAGAGGAAAGGGAATTATAATAGGAAAAGGAGAAGGAAAGCAGAAACTTTAAAAGGAGCTGCCGAAGCAGCTAAGAAGGGGGCCGAGGGGGAAAGGAAAGAAAAAAAATAGAGAGGAGCGGCGGCTGGTTGGCGCTGCGCAAGAGAAGGAACAGCCGCAATTCACGGCGCAAGCTGCACAACTGAGCAGACAACAGCAGCTGAAGCTGAGGAAGCAGCTGATTCGGAGCAAAAACCAAAGCAGGCAGTAGTAATTCTCCAGCAGCAGCAGAAACTCCAGCACGCGGCAGAAATCTGAAGCAGCCAGCAGTAGAGAAATCGAAGCAGCTGCATAGCTGTAAGATGAAGGCGAACTACAGTAGAAATTGAAGGAGGTTTCGGCAGCCGCAAAGCAGAATCGGACGCAGCACAGGCAGAAACCGGACGAAGCAGCAAGTAACAAGCTGCAGAAAATCGGCTGGGTTGAAGCAGAAAAATACCAGAAGCAGCTTAGCAGCCGCCGAAAAAAGAACAGAACATGCTAGAATCTGAGGCTGCTGAATCTGCAAGCAAAAGCGGCTGCCTTGGAAGAATACAGCAGCTGAAGCTGCAGCAGGAAAATTCCGAAGCTGAAGCAGGACAGAAAAATCAGCAGCTCAAGTGAAGAAAAGGGCCATGATTTACTCCAATAAATTGGTTTCTTCTTTCCCTTTAGCCATGAACTACATTTATTTTTAGAATCTTGATCAAACCCTAGCTATGTGACTTTAGTTTATTTTATTTTGGGACATTTATTATATTATTTATGTGATTGCATGTCTTTGGAAATTGTTTGGTTTAATTGATATTTTTATCCATGCTTGATTCTTGTAGTCTTGAGTGTGAGAGATATGTAATTTTTGGAAGTATATTGTGGGTTTTAGAATTGAATAGTTCATGCTAATTTTAGATGATTTATGTCATATGAATGAATAAGTCATGCTAATGGTTAGATGGATTATGTCATGCATTTAAGCACAATACAGTTATTTAGTGGATCAAAACTTGTAGCTTAGATCACCACATAAAGGTTTAGTCTTTTCTCCTAAATAAAATTAAATCATTGTTATATAGGTTAGTGGGGGATTCAAGGTTCTAAATCATCTTCTTTAGCTAATCTCCTGTTATCTTTTAATTTAGTTCTTTTATTTATTGTTTTTAATTAATTTAGGAATAATTTTTAATAATAAACTTTGATTCTTTTTATAGAATTAATTTAGGAAGATAATAATTTAGGTAGTTAAGCCTTTCTCTATGGTTCGATACCCTGATACTTCTGTATTACATTGATCCTGTGCACTTGCAAGTATTGTGTTTAAAACTTTGTTCTAAAAATCTCGATCAGTCCTCCATTCCGAACTATATTGGCTAGAATATGTATAATACCCCTGCCAGTTTTCTTGGAATATGGCCGACTGATAATATGTATATTGAGGCATGACGACCATGTTTTCCACCCTTTGTTCTAACATCAATGCCCACCGGGCTTCCATGGTGTCATCGGTATTCGTTTCGTACTTTCCAAAACCTAGAATAAACAATTGAACAAGCAATTAACACAGGTTCCAGAAGTAATCCACCAAATAAAAAAACCATACCATAAACACCGAAAACACAACAATAAATCAGAATAAAGCAAAACAGCAAAACCTAAAAGTGACTAAAGCAGCAAATAAATGATTTTCCATAAAACTTATCATCCCCGGCAACGACGCCAAAAACTTGATATGTGTGAAATCCAAGTAATAAAAATGGGATGTGATCCTAATCACTACAATACAAGGCAAGTTAACCTAACAATGCAGAGGTGAGTTTCAACCCGAGTGTCGAATCTCTTAGGGATGGATGAAGGTTCAAATACTAATCATGTTTCTAATGTTTAGTCTAATAAAAAGAAGATGCCCTCGAGAAAATAAAAACTTTAACACTGAAATAATTAAAGAAAGCAAATAAACAAGAACGGTTTTAAAAGATTAATAAAAACAAGAGTTTGGATTGATGGAATCCCTCTAATCCTTATTACTAATCCAATTGGAAAAAATTTAATGAAAACGATGTTGAATTAATTAAGTTGGGTCATCACTCAAAATCGGCCAATCCCTATCTCTAGGACGAAAGCCACCCTACTCACTAACCCTTAGAGGAAAATCTCTTTTCTCTCTACCAAATTATGAGCGCAATAAACTTAGGTAATTTAAAAAAGACCTAAAAGTGCAAAATTGTTTCCCTAGTCAATTGCCCTAATTAGCCAAAATAGTTAAAACCTTAAAAACGATTACAGGCATTGGTAGCTCAAAATAACCAAAACAAACTTAAAAAAACAACAATAAAAAACTAAAACTTATCAACATAAAAATAAAACTTAGAAAAATAATGAAAGGCAAAATCACTTCTTTAGAGTAATTCACTGCCCAACTCCAAAGATAATAAAAAAATATACAACACTTTTGTATATTTATTACACTTATACATGTTTATTACACTTATATATATATATATGTTTATAACACTTATATATGTTTATTACACTTATATGTATATTTATAAAACTTACATATATATATTTATTACATTTATTTATATTTACACTTATACTTTTAACTAATTCATCTACGGTAAAATTATTGCAGATACGATGGCTCAAGGACGGAAGAGAGCGTTAGGTGATGATGCTAGCCCGTTGACAGGTACACCGTCGATTGAGACACCCACTTCACCGATGACGCAGACCAGTTAGCCGACTTCATCACTGGCACCACTGACACCTTCTAGCACCGGAGGTCCTCTTCCTCCGCCGTCCACCATTCAGCTGACTCCATCAAAGGCACCACTAACGATGCAGGACCCACCAATGACACTTCCTAGCATGGGATGTCATCTAGTTTTACCCTCCCCCACTCAGCCTCTTCCATCACTGCCACTGAGGATGCAGGACTGATGTGGAATGATCCTCAAGGGCAAATTTCATCCAAGAAGTGAGATAGAGAACAAACGAAAACAAGTGTAGCAATTAGAAGAGAGAAAGTGCCTTTGAAAGGACTTGAAAATGTTAAACTTCAAGCAACCTTGGATATATTAAATCCAAGACCTCAAGAAGGTTTAAACAAAATCTTTTCTTCAAATTTCAAGCAACCTAAGGTATTTTGAACCTTAGACGTCAATGAAACAAGAAGAAGACCTCAATACTAGTTTTCTACAAGAGTGTAGTAACTAGTATGAAGGAATTTTGATGATCAACATTGAAGCTCTTGGAACTTTCAACAAGTCTTCAAAGTGATTTTTCTTTTATGGAAGTTCACCCTTGAAGAAGATAGAAAAACTAAGCTAAGAACTGAGAATACTAAGAGAAGGACCTTTGTCTTGAAAAATTTCTTGATTAGCTTCTTCAAAATAGAAGACTACATATTTATAGACACTTGAGGGAGAAAATAGGAATTTTTTCCTCTCATATTTTCAGCCCAAAGGATAGATATAACCTATACATACACTTGATACGACAATAGAGGTGTTTTAATTGCATTTGAACTATTCTAGAGCACTAGTCAACATATTGCCAAAAATAGGAGGCAATTTTTCAGATTGGGCAAAAGGGCTTCCAACCATCTACCAAGGTGAATTTTCAATTTCTAACTTATTAAAAAATTTAGGATATTACCCCATAAAGTCTTGGACATCAAAATTTAAGCCCTATAAAGTCTTGGACATCAAAATTTAAGCCTTGAAACTTCTCTTCCTCAATTTGATCCTTGTGAATCTTTAGTTGTTTTGCCTTAGCTCTTGTCACAGCTCCTTGATGTTCTTGCATGTCTAACTGGTTCACATCAATGACCCACCAATTACCTCACAGCTGGATGTTTATATTTTGAATGTTTTATGGATGCTTTGATTGGTTTATGGATTATGAGTTTACATAATCTTTTAGCTTTCTGAATGTTTTATATATAGTGCTTGTCGGGTTTTTTTGTATTTCAGGGAGTTCGGCCTTGTTTCAAAATAATAAATAAATAAATAAGGTTACTGACGAAACACCGACAAGACAACAGAATAAATTTTAAATTTTAATTTTTTAAAATTCTGTTAGCGACGAAAATCTCGTCGGTACATGTCATCTGTAACAGTTACCTTGTCATCGGCGTTTCATTGTTTTGTGTTACCCACTCCGCAGTGATCGTCGCAAAGTTCATCGGTAAATTTTACCAACGAAAACTCTTTATCAGAAACATATTAAAATTCTGGCCTTCAACTCCCGTTGGTAAAGCTGTCGATAAATGTTTTTACCGACGACAGTCCGTTGGTACTTCTTGTTACCAATGAAAATCAGCCGACGGTATAGTTTGCATCGGTGTGCCGTCGGCACCAATGGAATACGGACGGCGGTCCGATGGGATCTGTCATTGGTATTTTGGTCAATTTTTGTAGTGAAATATGCACATATCACCCGTAATCACTTGCATTTTTTCGAACCTTGAAACTGCCTCTTTTCGCATCCGGAATGTTTCTAGAAGGGTTTGTTCTTTGGCTGGAAATACTTTCTGGTTTTGAAAAGCCCTGTTTGTTGTTAGGAATTCACCGATTTTGTTTGTTTTTCCAGCCTTTTGTCCTGTAAATAATATACACGTCTCAATAGAAGTGTTTTTAGTGCTGACAGAAACTCTTTTTCTCACTTTAAAGTAATTGGAATAAAAAAATGGCATACACATAAATAAAAAGCAACTAAAAACTATAAAGTTGAAATGATACAATTATAGATACAACAAGCCGTTGGGTGGCCCTTACTTCTCATGAAGGACAAAATCAACCGTTGGAAGAATACTGGGGTCTGCACCAAAATAAGGCTTCAAACGGTGCTCATTTAGCTTGAATACCCCCTATTCAGGGTGAATTACCTTAAGCATGCCATAAGGGTAGACCTTATGGATGACAAATGGTCTTGGCCATCTCGACTTAAGCTTTTCAGGAAAAAGCCGGAGGTGAGAGTTGTATAAAAGTACAACATCGCCTTCTCTGAAGTCTTTTTGCATTATATGTTTATCATGCCATTGTTGTACCTTCTCAGTATAGAATGATGAATTTTCGTATGCTTCTAATCTCCACTCATCCATGTCATTCAATTGGAGTAACCTTTGATATTCCTGAACGAATAGAATAAAAATTTACGAGTTGCATTGCCTAATAAGCCTTATGTTCTACCTTTACAGCCAAGTGACATGACTTCCCGTATAAGAGAAGAAATGGGGAAAAATTGATAGGAGTTTAATATGTTGTCATATATGCCTATCTTCAAGCTTGACGCTCCATTCTTTCCTAGTTCTTCACGATTTTCTCTAAGATTCTTTTGATTCTCTGTTAACTACCTTAACTAGGCCACTAGTTTGGGGGTGATAAAATGTAGCCATCTTATGTGCAACCTAGACGCTTAAGAACTTTCTCCACTTGTTGATTGCAAAAGTGCGTCCCCCTATCACTTATAATGACTCTAGGAATGCTGAAACGGTTAAACAATTTTTTCAAGAATTTGACAACCGCCCTAGCATCATTAGTGGGTAGAACTTGAGCATCAACAGACTCAAAGACATATGCGGCAGTTACCAAGACATATTTATTACCAAAAGAGTTCCAGAAAGAGCCCATAATATTAATTCCCCAACAATCAAAGATCTCACGATTTTGAAAAGTTGTAAGAGGTACTTTGTGGCGTTTGGAGATATTACATGTCCTCTGGAATTTATCACAAGTCATATCATACCTTTCACATCTTTGAAGATTGTTGGCCAATAGAAACTAGATTCTAATACCTTACGGCCTTTTTCATTTGCTTGATAATGTCCTCCTGCGAGTCCTTCATGATAGTGGCGTAGGATATCCTCCTCCGGCAGTGCTATGCATCACCTAAGCATTTGGTCTGCACATTGGCAAAACAAGTACTCCCAGAAGTAGTACTTGAGTTTCGTGAAGAACTTTGGAAGTTGCTGCTTGATTTTACCTACTAGAATAACATTCGACACAAGGGAGTTAGCAATATTTGCAAACTAAGGGAACTGTCTTTTATCACATCACAAAAAAAGAGTGGCTCATCAGGGAATGTGTCATTTATTCCTTCTTTCTCTAATAGCTCTAAACAAGGATTTTCCCAATCTTAAGAGATGGTCAGCCACCAAGTTCTCCGCTCCCTACTTATCTCTAAGTCGAATTCCTGCAGCAAGAGTACCCAACAAATAAGTCTAGGTTTCGCATCAATCTTAGCTAATAAGTCACTAAGTATAGAATGATCCATGTAAACAATGAGTCTAGAAACAATAAGATAAGGGTGAAATTTATCAAAGGCAATCACTATGGCAAGCAACTATTTATCCGTCGTTGTATAATTGGTTTGGGTGTCTGTAAGAGTTTTGCTTGCATAGTAAATTGGTTGAAATGGTGTATTCCTTCTTTTGATCTAGTATGTCAACACCTATGTCATAATCACTAGCATCACACATTAGTTCTTAAGAAAGAGACCTATCAGGGGCCACCAAAATTGGAGAGTTAATCAATTTATTTTCCAAAATCTCAAAGGCATGTAAACAATTATTATCAAACACAAAAGGTGCATCTTTCTCAAGTAAAGTTGTTAAGGGCTTAGAAATTTTGAAAAGTCTTGAATGAACATTCTATAAAACCTTGCATGACAAAGAAAACCCCTCACTAGTTTTGTAGACGATGGGGGAGGTAATCTCTCAATAGTTTCTACCTTTGCCTTGCCTACATCAATGCAATTTTTTAAAATCTTATGACCTAAGACTATACCTTCTTGAACCATCATAAAATGAAAAATTTCCCAATTTAAAACCAAGTGAGTGTCCTCACCACATCTTTGTAAAACCTTTTCAAGATTAAGCAAGAGAATATCAAAGGAATTACCTGAAATAGAAAAATCAACCATAAGGACTTCCATTATATCCCCTATAAAACCCTCAAAAATACAATCATACAACGTTGAAAAATAGCAGGGGGTTTTACACAAACCAAAAGGCATTTGCCAATAGGTGAATGTACCATATGTCATCTTTTCTTAGCCCTCTTGTGCGATGGGAATCTGAAAATAACCTGAAAAGCCATCAATTAAATAGTAAAAGTCATGATTCACAAGTCTCTCCAATATTTGGTTGATGAAGGGTAGAAGGAAGTGATCCTAGTTGCATCATTTAGCTTCTGGTAGTTAATACACACCCTCCAACCGATGATGATTCACCGGAATTAACTCTTCCTTCTCACTGGTTACGACTATCATACCTCTCTTCTTTGGTGCCACTTGAATGGCAATTACCTAAATGCTATCAGAAATTGGGTAGATGATATTAACATCGAGTAATTTGATTACTTCCTTTTTTACTACCTCTTGCAGATGGGGATTAAATTTCCTTTGAGGTTGCACCACAAGCTTAATCTCTTCTTCGAGCAAAATATTTTGGGTGCAAAAAAGAGGGACTAATACCTTGAGTGTCGTCTATTTTCTAAGCTATAGCGTTCTTGTGCTTTTCTAAGGTCCTTAGTAGCTCTTGTTTTTGTTGCCTACTTAGCTTAGAGGAGATGATAACAGGGAGGGTCAAATTCCCTCCCAGGAATGCATACTCCAAGTGTTTGGGCAACACCCTTAATTCAAAATCCAAAGGTTCTTCTATTGATGGATTCATGGATGGACAATTTTCATTCTTTACATCCCTTTCCTCGATTTCTGCTTCTTCTAGTTGTGCTATCACTTCTTACACCAACTCATCTACCCCTTTTCTATGGTTACTTAATAGTGTTGTAAGCAAAGGGTTGTCGTTTATTACTTCTTGCACATGATAAGATACATAAGGATCTATTGAATTAATCAAAAAACAAGAATCATCATGGTCTAGTATATGATGCATAGACTCGGGTAGTTTACGAGCTACCTCATCCTCTCCTAATCTAAAAGTAAACTTTTCTTCCCAAACATCAATGATAGCTCTAGTAGTATTAAGGAAAGGGTGACCAAATATTAGAGGTACTTCATTATCTTCTTCCATGTCCATGACACAAAATCCACAGAAAAAGTAAAGTCTTCTACGTGAGGACATCTTCTATGATACCTTTAGGATATTTAATTGTTCGATCAGCTAATTTTATACTCATCTTAGTAGGTTTTGGTTCCCCTAAACCTAATTTTTGAAAACTTTATAAGGTAACAAATTAATGCTAGCACATAAATCGGCTAAAGCCCTTCTAAAAAATAAAGTTCCTATAGTACAAGGAATAGTGAAACACCCTGGATCCTTTAACTTTTTAGGGCACTTTGTCCTTGTTTAACAAGATGCCATGGCGCTCCTCATTCAAAATCACTGATGTAATATCTTCAAACTTCTTATTTTGTTGGAAAGAATATCCTTTAGAAACTTGGCGTATTTTGGCATCTGTGTCAAGCATCAACAAACGGTATATCAATATGTAATTGGTTAAACAAATTCAGAAATGTACCGTATTGTTTCTCTTGCTTTGCTTTTAGAAGGCGCTGTGGATAGGGCATAAGAGGTTTGTAGGGTGACAGAGTCACTTTTGGTCCTTCGTTCTTTTCCTTTTTTTCCATCACTTTCTTCGTCAAAATTTTTCTCAATAATCCTTTCTTTGACTTCCTTCTCCTTTAATTTATTCTCCGTTAATACTACCATTGGAGTAGGAACCTCTAGTTCCTTACCACTTCTTAGAGTAATTACTGAAGGATATCATAGGGGCAGCGGAAGCAGGAAAAGGTCCAAAGATGGGACTTTGATACTTTTGAAGCGTGCTTTCTGTCTGGAAAATGCGAGTCGCAGGTTTCACTTCTATTTATCATTTTTGTATCGTTTTTAAGTGTAGGTTTCTGTGTCTATTTTTCTAGCGAACCTCCTACTATTTCTCATGAAAAACACAAGCCTCCAAGTCTTCTGGAGTATCCTCTTTGAGCTCACAAGAGCCTCCGGTGAAAGAGAAGGCTTTTCTTGGAGAGAAACTAGAAGAACTTGTGTTCTTCTTTCTCTCACTATTTTTGGCCATGAAAGGGGAGAGAAAGGTCTGGAAGTTTTATCCATAATGTCTAGAATGGATGAATCCCGAAGTTCTTGGATGTTAGGGATCAACAAGAGTAAGTCTTGGATAAGTTCCAACTCACATGTGATCCTAACCCCCCTTTTTCTCTGCAACCATCTAAGACTCCAAGGAGCCTAATTTGAGCACATGGCCAGCCACCCTAGGATGAAGAAGTCTTTGGGTTTCAGTGAAGGCTCATACTCTAGGCCTAAAACTTTTCGGTCAACTGAGAATGAGTCCAATTATCTCTACTTGGTCCACTTATTTCTGGCTTCTTTTAATTAAAAGAATTAATTAAAAAACCCAATAACCACCAACCTAATTAATAACAAGGCTTTAGGCTTCTTATTTAATTAAATAGCTTGGCCCAATTTACTTAATAAATATCAAAGGCCCTATTAATTAAATAACCCTTATTTCTTCTCAACTCCTTTATTCTTGTGTTGTGACAATTAAGTCATCTAGTTATTTTGAGCTACTCCAGGGACCAAAGACTAAATTATTATGGACTTCTAAAATGGACAAAATACCATTGCTATATGATAGCAATTTTTTGATTTTAAATATCTCCATATGAGATATTGGCCCCAAGAACAATACTGTGTAAACAGGCCTTCGACCTACATGTATAATGACGAGAATACCCCTCTACATAACACCCATCATTAGGTATAGGTTAAGTGTACTAATTCCTTCTTCAATGCCTTTTAGTATCATTAGATGTCTAGTCTAATAATCAATGACTCATCAGGATGTCCTTTGCTCTTAGGAAGCTACCCTAAAGCAACGATCAAGAGATATTTCCTATGGCCCTGGATCTTATAGATTATCTTGGATGTTCACAAGGGGTGATTCCCATAGAAGTTATTATATGAGTCCATCTTGAATAACTAATTCCACCTACCCTACGTACAAAAATTATTGACCTCGTAGCTAGAATCTCACCTATAGCACATCTAAGTAAAGAGAGCTTAGCTTTGCTAGACCGCTAACTCGTACTCTAATTGTAGAGTACTCGTCCACGCTGTAGCTGTGATGGATTATGTTTCTTTTTCCTTTATAGTACTTTCTAGAATACCTCTGTCATGGGGTCCAGTTCTATATGCTCCAAGGACACTTTTATAGTAGTCATGAGAGGACCACTCATTGATCTAAGACAGAATCATCCATAAAGGAGTCTATCATATAATAACCTTCAATTTAATGGCATGCTCAACTCCATTGACAGGCTAAGAATAATATTACTTGTACTTTAAATAACATCAATTTGCACCTCACTGTGAAGCACACCCTTACATGGGTACGTGGACCTTATGTCTGTATAATAAGTAAATGAATCCAAACAAAAGCATAATGATAAAGATTATTCATATTAATTCTATTAAATGTAGATTTTTACATCAAATAGAAGTCTTTTTGGGCATAATTCCCAACAATTGCTATAGTATGTTCTCTTTGGGTTTGGCTCAGTATTGTTGGGAAGAGATCCAGGTGATCTCTCTGAGATGATCTTGGCAAGCTACTCAATTTGATTTTCTAAGTTTCGAATGGAAGCATCTTGATTTTATATTTTAGCGTCGCATGAACTTGCTCCTGCAAGTGGGATTTAGTTAGTGGATTTGGAGGAGGTGTACTATAGAGAAACAATTGTGCAGGTCCATGATTTTGAAAACCCAGAGGATTTGAAAGTATTTCCCCAAGAAAAGTTGGGGTGATTGTGCCATCTCAGATTATGGGTATTGGAATATGGATTATTCCCTTGCCTATTTCCTTGCATATAATCCACTTGTTGCATAGAGGTATCCATACTAGACACTCATGATTTGGGTGTCCTCCATTACAGAAACCACATATTATTGCTTGTTGTGGGCCCATCGGTGAGCATGTGAAGTTAAATCTTTTGAACTTCTTATCAGTTATGGCGGCTAACTTTGATTACATGGACGTTAGCGTATCCACGCTATGTACTCTCATCGTCTTTCCTTTAGGCCTTAGCCTCCCCACGTATAGCTATTCATCGTTATTTGTTCAATTAGGTCATATACTTGTTGGGGTATTTTTGCTATCTGTAGATCCACCAGGGAAGCATCTATGAGTTGTCTACCTCTAAAGCTAACTCCATTATAAACAATATTGAATTTGATTCCCCAATCCAAACTGTAGTGTGGGCACTTTTTTATTAATTCTTTCCACCTTTCACATACTTCGTAGAGACTTCCCCATCAACTTATTGGAATGAAAGGATTTCATTCCTTAATTTTAAAATATGACCCGGGGGAAAGTATTAACCAAGGAATTTCTCCACTAAAGTTTCCCAAGCAGTGATGGATCCTGGAGGCAGAGACTTGCGCCACGACTTCGCTTTATCCCTCAAGGAGAATGGGAATAAGCAAAGTTTAATTGCATCCTCTGGTGCTCTATTGATCTTCAAAGTATCACACACCTCCATGACATTAGCAATATGTGTGTTGGGATCTTCTTCGGGTAGCCCATCGAGTTGAACATAATTTTGCACATTATGTATAATGTTGGGCTTTATCTCGAAATTGTTGGTGTTCACCACCAACCTTGCTATGCTTGGTTGCGTCCCAATAATGGACGGCCGAGCATAGTCTGCCATAGTAAGTTCCACCATGGGAGGAGGTGGTGGTGGTGGATCATTTGGCTCCTCCTCCATGGTCTTATCTAAAACTACTATCGCTTGATTCGCCGTCTAGACCACGATGGCACAACGGACTTTCCACACTATTCTCTCGATTTTTGGGTCAAATTAAACCAATTTATTCTGTTGAGTATGGGTATAAACTAGTCGAAAGAACCTAAAACAGATGAATTACGAAATTAGTGAGTTTCAGCAAATAAAGGGGAAAAAACAAAGAATCCAAACACAAGCAACAATCCAAAGAGGGATGAAAATAATAAAAACAAATAAAACACAAATAAAACAAGAAAAAAATTAAGGCAATAAATAAATAGAGTTCCTAATTATATCATCCTCGACAACGACACCAAAACTATGTCTCTACTGTTTAATTAAATAAAACGTTTGAAGAGATTTTTGAAAGTAAAGAAACAATTGAAAGACAATTAACAACTAAGAAAGGAAACAAAGGGTTTTAAATCAAATTCGGAAAAGGGGTTTAAATGGTAAAATCCCCTAGAACCTTTAGTTAGTTTCATTAAGAAAATTGTTGTAATTAATTATTAAAACTCGTTGGTTGGATCTCACTCAAACATCAGATAATCCCTATCTCCAAGCGAAAATCCTCCTATTCACTTAACTGTTTAGAGAGGAATCTCTTCACTCCCTAACTCTATTATGAATGAATTATAGATTAGGAGTGAATATTAATGACGTACGAATCATAATTAGTATCTCTACTCAATTACCAATCGCTATTATTCAATTAAAGCCCTAGGTTATCCTTTCTTTCTCAATTCCAAATAACCTTGTGAATTACCAATCTTGTGAAAATAGATAAACAATAACAATTTTTATTGAATAACAACCAAATACGAATTAATATTCAAACCATGAAATTCATTAAAAACAATAAGCAAGTATTATAAGGTTTATCCCCATTTAAACACAAAGAAAATTAGCCGTTACACATATAAAATACAAATTCATATAATAGAAAGAGTTTGGGAAGCTTAGGAGAATCAAAGATTCCATGGTTCTAGTGAGTGCCCGAGCTTGTATCTCGAGTTGCTTGAAGAAATCCTGAAATTGACTCTGAATCGGATCTTCAAACTTCTTACAAATATGAATATATGAATCTAAAACCCCAAGCTAAGTGATTAATCTAGCTAAAAAGGAGTTTATATAGGGAAGATTTTCCCCTTTTCCTGCTCTAAAATTGTCCTTAATTGTCTTCCAAAAAGAGTTGAAATCTAATTAAAAAAAGGAAGGAAATAAGAGGTTAAAGAAGAAATCTGAAAAATCACAGAAAATTGCAATTCAGCCCTTCCTCATGGCTTTTTGAATCAGGAATTTCCTGATTTGGAAACTTGATGGAAAAGGTCTCCAATTTTTAAAAAACACTATCTGCACCTAGAAAGTCACTATCGAGATCTGGATAGTGATCAATTTCCAGCTTCATTTGTTTTTGTGTGCTCTTCTCTGTTTATCTCATTTTCTGCTCCGTAGGCCTTCGTTTTTCCTTGTGTTCAACCTTTCTTCATTCTGAAGGTACCTATATCAAAGAAATGGGGTTCAAATAGTTTGTTTTAGAAAATTATGCTAAAAACCAAAGTAAACAATAATGCTCAAAAGGGTAAAAATGAACATATCTGGGGCCAAGAACATTAAAGTCTAGGGCTGTCCAGAAATCGGCAAAACCATGATTCAAGTGCAACCACACTTTACACTCGAGATTAAATAGAGAAATATACAAGGATAGACAAATGTCTAAAAACTTTATAATTTTTAAAATTGTTTAAAAAAATAAAAATTGAGAAACATTTAAAATGTTTTACAACTTTTTAAAAAAATTAAAAAATCTCCCATCCCCTCTCTCCTTCTTTCTGTAACCTATATTTACTTTTTTTTTTTTAAATGCTAGATATTTTTAGAGAAATTAGCTATAAATAACCTTGAACAACTTTTTGCTTTTTAGTTTATAACTATAAACTTTTATTTTATCTTTTTTGAACTATGGACTTTTTACATATGACTACGTTTGTCAAATTAGCAAATATGGATGATATGAGGCTTAAAACTCACATACTACACACGTGATGTTAAAGTTGAGGCAGTTTTATCATTTTACAAGTGAAATAAACGGTAATTTTTCCGTTTGATCTCCTTAACACCCTCAACCCGCGTCTTTTTAACTCTAGTAGACCTCATCCCTTTTGTTTAAAGTTGAAAAATTGCCATTCAATTCGCTTGTAAAATGACAAAATTACCCTCAACTCCAACATCACATGAGTTTTAAGTCGGATTTGGATTGCAACACATTTTTTATTTTGACAAAATTGTAACACGTAAAATGTTCATGATTAGAAAAAGATAAAATAAAAGCTTATGTTTATAAATTGAAAATCTAAAATAGTTCATGGTTATGTATACTAATTTCTCACATTTCTAAAAAATTTTAATATGGATTGCTAATGACAAATATAGAACTTTTTTTAGAACAATTTATCTCGTAACAAGTTATCCATAAATAGTAAAATATTTAAATATGATCTTTAGATAATTTTCTTTAAAAAATAATTATTATGTCATCGGAATTGAAATGATATTGAAAATAATTCACAAGGGTTCAACTAATCATAAATTCAGTATTAAATTGTCAAAATATACATTATATTTATTTAATTTATAATAAATTCAAACTTAAGTCTTTTTTTTTATATTAACAAATTGATGCACTAAAACTAACTAACAAGTTTAATAGTTCAATTGTAATAAATCAAGGTCAATCCCACAAGAATTTGCACTCAATTACTAGCTATCACTATTCAATCTAAACCAAAGCGATGAAACTTTGGTGATTTGACCAACTAAAACTTAACATACTATAAAGTAAGTATTAACGAGTACAACTTAACCAAGGCTAATTCTTAGTGTATCGCTAATGCAAAGATGTGTCTTTTCTCGCTATAAACCGATTTTATCCTTACAATTAACGGAGAAATTCCCTTAATTAGAACTAAGTCCAATTTCTCCGCACAAAGACCCTATCTTTAATTAACAACCTACTATATCTTTATGTAAATTAGTTAACTAATTCATTACGCTCTGTGGAATCCGAGTTTTCATAATTCAATTACTCACATAAACCGCACCTAGAAGTTGCTACTATATCTAGCCAATGTTACTAAATGTTTTGTTGCCCAGTTCCTACTCAATTTATCTCTGTTAGGTCTCAAAATCAAGTACGAAATTATGAAAGAGGTGTTCAAGCAATTGCAAACATCAAGATCAAGATAACAATAATTAACAATAACACGTTTTGGTAAAGCAAGAAAACCACAAAATCACATTAATAGAAGACATCCTCTTTTTCATTAGCCTTAATTAAAAGGGTTTTAGCCACTAAAAGCTATAAAAGCAATAAAGTTTCCAAAGAACATCTTCATAATTCAAAGTAAGACAAAAGATTTAAAAAGAACAAGCCTTAAACATCTACTTCTCCTCCATAGTTGTCTTCAAGAATGAAATAAAACAAATAAATAAAAACTAGATGGATTCCCTATTGACTACAAAACTACTAGTATTTATAAATATCCTACACTCAGGATCTTAGGATTTACAGGAAACTGAAAAAAGAGACTTAATTTGACCTAATAAAACATAAAACCTTGTAGAATTATCCAATAGCCCTTGAAATCTCACCCATAATAGTGATAAAAATCCAATTAAAGAAGGGGGAGGTCTTACGAGTGTTCATACCGCCAGTCTGAAGACAAGCGCAAAAGAATATAATCTTGCATTTCTTGGCAACTTGGACACATTTTCTTCAAAAATATTTTTGACAACCTTTGAATCCAAAAACAAAGACAAAGCTTTCATCAACTTTGAGAGGATTCTAGAAGGCCAAAATTTTGTTTAAATCAGAGCTTGTTTGATTTATCAAATCCTTTGAGAAACTCAGCACATTTGAATTGCATTTCAATTTTGATACTTCTTGGTAAAAAGACTATAGCGTGAGTTATACAAATCCAAATGAGATTATTGAAGTTGTTCTGGAAGGATACAAGAAATATCTACAACTTTGCTGAAGACACCAAGAGTTGAATCTATTTTTTAAAGCCTCACTTTGGACCCAACGATTGATCTAGAGAAACCGTCACAAAATTCAGGTCCAAAACCTACTGGAATGGATTCAAATTGAATCCAGTGCCAGTTTGTCATAGTGCCAGAGCTAGTTCAGCTATTACAAATTTCTATGCTTTTCTTCAATGTTTAATCGGTTTTAACTCTGGTAATGCTTATTTAGGCCTAAAACCCTCATAAATAAGCATTACAAGAGTTAAAAACCGTTAAAAATTGTAGAAAAATGCATAAATTTGTACTAGCAAAACTTGATCCAGCACCAGATTAGGAGAAATTAACGTTGAATTCAATTTGAATCCATTCCAATAGGTTTTGCACATGAATCCGACGCTTATTTACCTAGATCTGGCACTGGGTATAATATGAGGCTACAAACAAAATATTCAACTCTTATCATCTTCATCAAAGTTAGCTGTTATTTTTATATTTCCATAGCAACTCAAATCGTCATATTTAGACTTGTAGAACTCAAGTTATCGTCCTTTTAACAAGATAGTCAAAACTTGAATGCAGTCTAAATGTGCTAATTTTCTCAAAGGATTTGATATATCAAGCGAGCTCCAATTTTAACAAAATTTGGCATTCTAGAATCCTGAATATGCCTTCTTTAATGTTTATAGAAGCTTTATCTTTGTTCTTTGGCCCAAAGGTTATCAAAAATATGTTTGAAGAAAATATGTCCAAGTTTCCAAGAAATGCAAGATTACATTCTTTTGCTCTTGTATTCAGACCGTCAATGCGAACACTCGTATGGCCTCCCCTTTATTTAATTGGATCCCTATCAACTAGCCCTAATTAAAGTATGTATGATGCCAGTCTTTCCTTTAAACCACAATTTTAGGAAAAATTTGAAGTCCGGCGCGAATCTTAGTAAATGTCCGATCCTGGATATTCTTTGGAAAGAAAACCTTTGTTAAATGCCCCAAGTCCTATGTCGATCTTCTTTTCTTCAGAACTTGAGCTCTTTTTTTGCCTCTTTCTACCTTGTGATATGTCCACTAAACCCCTGCATTCAGTTCAGCATAATAGTGAATTTTTCTATCAATTTAACTCAAAAACATCATATTCAAGGCATTTCCAACACAAAGCTAAGTGTTAAAAAAAAAAAAAAAAAGATAAATCTACTCACAAATTCCTAATTATCTTAATAAAATTTGGAAGGCTTTTAATTGTCACTATTAAAATTTGAAGCATCTAATTAACACACTTTATACTTCAGACATTATTCTAGACTTAATCTTATTTTTTAAAAATCTAAAAACAATGACGTCAAATGGTTGCCAGTGGTCTTGCTGAAGGGGCTCCCTCCTAAGCTCTATGTTGTTATGCTACTGTGTCTAGAGAACATGCCTTAAAAACATCTTGGTAGCTGTATAAGGGTTGGATTAACTTAACTCTTCTAAATTATTCTACTAATCCTAGCTAAGTTGCCTCTAAATTGGCCAATGGAAGTGGTAGCTTGTAAGAATTAATTTATCTCTCAACTCATGCAAGTTTTTACAAAGAGAAACTCATTTCCTAAGTTGTAATATATCTCAAAAGTAGCCTATAGAAAAATGAATGTCAGATTTCATCATCACATTTCTCTTGTACACTTCCAATCCTCTTCTTAGGTAGTGCACAAGCTGACTCCATAACTCTCCTCCCTTTGTTCACCATTGCTACCCAAAGTACACAAAACTTTGGCATTTTCTAACCAAAACTCACACTTTCAATATTTATCATACAACTTATGCTCCCTCAAAAGTTGCAAAACTATTCTCAAGTTTGACCCTGGTCTACAGGGCTTTTGGAATAACAAGGATATCATGAAAGAATACAACCACAAATTAATCCAAAGAATTGAGTCAGAAGTAATTGAATTTTGGGGAGGGATCACCACTATGTCACCTTACACAATTTTTGGGGTTAAGGCTAAAAAATCACTCCATAACGGTTGTCATGGATTTGTGGCATACTTTTTAAATAACTCTATTGAACTAGAAGGTGTAGATAAAGTTTGAGTGACAAGCAAATTTTCTTATGTTTTTCCATCAGAGTTGAGTTATGTACCCCCAGCAAAAGGTATTGCTTTTATGATAGAATTATTTCCCCGGTTTCAGCCTATATTAAGGACCCATATAGGGCATGTTTTCTATTGCTTTTACTTTTTTTTTAAGCAGTAATAAAATGGTGCTTCTAGAAAAGTTGTTTTAAAAAAATTATTTTAATATTTTAAATTTTAATAGCATCAATAAATAGAAGCAGTTAAATCAGTAGAGTAGCTTCTAAAAAATAGCTTTGCAGCTTATATTAAGCGAAAAGAAAATAACATAAGCAATCGAGAACAGTTTAAAAACAGCTTATGCTTATTTTAAGTAATGGAGAACCAGACTATAGTATAGGGCCTACTAAATTGAAAGTGTTGAAAGAGCAATTAAAAGAATTGTTAGAGCAAATTAATATTTGACCAAGTACTTCTCCTTTAGGAGCACATGTTGGTATGTCAAACAGAAAGATGGAACCCTAAGGTTGTGCATTGATGTCAACCCTAAGGTTGACATCATTAAATAGTGTCACCACTAAAATAAATACCCACTCCCTCATATTGAAGAGCTGTTCGATAAATTACAGGGAGTAAAACATTTCTCAAAAATTAGATTTGAGACAAGGGAATCACCAAGTAAGGATTAGGGGAGAAGATATTTCAAAGACCACATTTAATACAAGATTGAACATTTTGAATTTGTGGTCATGCCTTTCAGCTTAACATATGCCCTAACTGCGTTCATGGATTTTAGGCATAGAATTTTTCAACCCTACTTGGATAATTTGTGGTTGTATTTATCGATGATAACCTTGTGTATTCCAAAAGCTCTGAAGACCATGCTCAACACTTGAGAATAGTTTTGTAACTTTTGCGGGAGCATAAATTGTATGCAAAATTTCAAAAGTGTGAGTTTTTGTTACGAAATATCAACTTTTTAGGACATTTTATTTCTAGAGAAGGGATTTCGGTAGATCTCGCTAAGGTAGATATTGTGGTTGATTGAAACCAATCAGAGACAACAAAGAGATACAAATTTTTTTTGGACTAGCAGGTATACTGCATAAATGAGGCTCCGTAGTAATTATGAAGACATGAACAATATTGAGAAAAAATTATTTCAGGTGCGTAACCCTAATTAGTTCTTGAAATACACATATACAGTCAATTATGTAATTGTTGAAAATTGAAGCTTCCTAATTAAAATCAACTTCCAATTTGTAGTAGAATCATTGATTTATTAAAAGATATAAGTTTCATTGCAAGAATAATCTCAATAAACTAGGAAACTTAACTTAGAACTTCATATCAAATAAGACAACAAAAAGATCTTCAAATCATTGAAAATTTTGAATTTTAGTTTGAGGAGAACAAATGCCAATATTTCCTAATTTGCACAACACTAACTATGCTACAAGCGGCATAAAACCCATTTGTTCGGCACACATCAACCATGGTACAACATGCCTTCAAACATGTAGTCCAACAGCTTCCTTATGACCGGAAAACTGAAGGAAAATGAAAGTGATGTGCTAAAACTAACCTAGCAAGTATACTAGTTCAATGATAGTATAATCAAGGTTGATTCCACTGAGAGTTGTATTCACTACCAATTCCCACTACTTAACATAATCCAAGCTAGTCAAATTTTAGTTTTAGATTAAATTAAAAACTAATAAAAGTGATAAGAAAAATCAATGGGAAAAGCTTAACAAATGCTAATGATCCAACTAGTGAATTATTAAAGAAAAGTTATGATCTTTCTTGCAAAACCAAATTTTATCTTTAATGATTAACGAAGAAATTCCCTTACTTAGAACTAGACTCAGTTTCTCAGCGAAAAGCCCCTATATTTAATTAATAACCTACTACATTTTCATGTAGATTAATTAATTAAAAATGCATCAAGATTTGTTAAGTTTTCATTAAATAATTACTCACATGAACCACGCCTATAAATTGCTACAATTTGTTGCCAATTTTACTAAGTGTTTATGTTACCTAGTTCCTACTAAATTTGTCTCTGTGATGTCTCAAAATTGAATATTAAATCATGAAAGAGATGGGCACTCAATCACAAGCATTAAGATCAAGAAAAAAAACAAGAATTAATCATGAAGAAATGGAAAAGCAATAAATAAACACTCAAACATTATAAAAACACATAATCTTCACATAAGCCCTAGTTAAATGGTCTTTAGCTATAAAAATCCATAAAAATAAACATATTCCTTAGAAAAATGGATAGTTTACAATGAAAAATTGTGAATTAAAGAAAACAAGCCTTAAAGAGAGAACTTGAATACGTCATCTTCAATCTTCTTCGCTACGTGTTGGTCTTCAAGAAAATATAAAACTAAAGTTTTAGCCCTAATGGCTAACACT
Organism: Catharanthus roseus; assembly: GCA_028651295.1. NCBI lineage: Eukaryota > Viridiplantae > Streptophyta > Magnoliopsida > Gentianales > Apocynaceae > Catharanthus > Catharanthus roseus. The sequence goes on along the minus strand of JAPQWS010000153.1, from coordinate 21,971,684 downwards.
AATGTAGACTAGGAAAGCCAAGAAGCTAAAGATTTATTGCTTGGACAATTAGATCTTGGGCAAAGAAACTCAAGATTCATGATGCAAATAAGCCTAATGGTATGGTTGTTTTCATAGAGGAAGCTTTGAAGAACAAGTTTGAAGGATTTGACGATCAAGGAAAGGCTTCTAACTTGTTCTCAATTTGTTCAACTAGAAAGGATCATTCAAGGGAACAAATTGGAGATGAAAATGGCTAAGTAATGGAGAAGAGTAACCCTACCCTAACGGTAGCCCTGCCATATCGTCGCCGGTAGGCTTTTTCCAGAAATCACTTGGAAGTTCACACCATACTTCATCCGGTAGGTGAGCTCACCCTGTCGTCGGCAATAGGGTTCGGGTGAAGAAGAACTAATGCGATCTTTTAGGCAGGATTTTATTATTGTACTTGTTTTTCCAGCTTTTAAACAAGGGTTTAATGGGGATTTTAAGTCATTAATCCATAGTTTAGCTAGGGTTAGGCTTTGGCCTAAAAATACCCCATTATAAACTTATCGTAACTAACATTGATGAATTTTGCTGAAATTTAAGAGAGGATTCTCCAATGGTCTCTGGGGTTCTTCCCCCTTCTTAGTTAACTTGCTAAGGGTTAATGTCCTTAGTTTATTAAAAATTGTTTGCTTTATATTGTGGAATCTATGGAATCAATGGATCATCCAATTCCTTTCTTTGGTTGAGTCTTTGAGTTCTTGTTCTTAGATTCAATTAATCCTATCTCTTCTAGTTTGTGTAATTAGGGTTTTCAGGCCTTAGTTTCCTCAAAGTTCTTCCTATCAAATCAGGAAAGAGTTTTGCCTCTCAATTTTGGGTTTATGAGGCCTAGATCCTCATAAGTTTTCCATTGGTGTGTTGAAGTTACAAAATCCTCAATAGAGGTTGTTCATCAAAGGAAGTCATCTTGGGAAGCTGTGCAATCCAATCTACAATCAAAAGAGGATCTACATCAAAGTTGTATCAAATCAAACTCCAAATAAAGGTCAATTTGTGTTGTAAGTTGTTTAAAATTTGCTGAAAATAATAATAAAAAAAGTACTTAATGATCAAACAAAAGTCTATGAAGATCATGCTACATTAAGTTAATCTTATCTCTTCTAGTTTGTGTAATTAGGGTTTTCAGGCCTTAGTTTCCTCAATGTTCTTCCTATCAAATCAGGAAAGAGTTTTGCCTATCAATTTTGGGTTTATGAGGCCTAGATCCTCATAAGTTTTCCATTGGTGTGTTGAAGTTACAAAATCCTCAATAGAGGTTGTTCATCAAAGGAAGTCATCTTTGGAAGCTGTGCAATCCAATCTACAATCAAAAGAGGATCTACATCAAAGTTGTATCAAATCAAACTCCAAATAAAGGTCAATTTGTGTTGTAAGTTGTTTAAAATTTGCTGAAAATAATAATAAAAAAAGTACTTAATGATCAAACAAAATTCTATGAAGATCATGCTACATTAAGTACAAAAAAATTAGATCCAAAAATCGGATGAAAGTTGACCAAATAATTGCAAAATTGATTAATGTTTGTAATAGAGATGTTTCCCTTTGAGTTAAAATTTAATTGAAATAATTTTTATTCAATTTGGAGTCCAATTGATTGCTCAATTTGATTGAATTGTGAAACGTGTTTCGAAATCGTAACTGCAGAAAAAGTACAGATTAATCTGAACATATCTTGTGTTATACTGGTTCAATTCGAATGAAGTTTGTTCATCCACATCGAGTGAGAAATCTTCATGAATTTGTTTCATCTGAGTTGGATTTTTAATGTTCAAGTTATCTTCATTTTAGTGAAAGGGGGTCTTTATCCCCTGTTTCCTAGAAAATGTCTTAGTACTCTTGTATTCTTTGCTTAGCTTAATTGTTTTGAATTGCTTTCCTTTTGACTTCTAATTTTTTTCTTGATGATCAATTATATTTTTTTGGCTCTTTTCCATATATTACATTCTTTGAAATTCTTACACCTCAAGTTTTTTAAACTTTGCCTCTTTGAACATCCAACTAAGTGCATTGATTGATTTGCTTGTCTGCGATTGTTGCTCTTTGTTTGAGTTGGTTAAGAGGTTTGAAGGATCTTATAGAGACTTGAGTGTTGAGTGTTTGGAAAAAGCAAGAGGGTGAGCTTATCTTGATAAAAGCCAATGAAGAGTGCTAAACACGAGTGAATTGAGCGATAATCAAAGAGTGTAAACACTAAGAGAGTTATTGGGAGGTCCTTGGTTTTGTAGTCTTTGTTTAAATTGCAGGTAAAAAAAATAAATGGATTACAATTGGTCTAATACATCATGGAAAAGGATGGAAGCGAAGAGCAAATAAGAGGGTTATCAATCTAAGCTTGCAAGAGATGTGCATAACTTCAATCATGGTGGTGGCAATGGATTCAATGCTAATGGTGGAAACAACCATGGAAATGGAAACTTCACCCCTAGAAGACATGTTGGAGTTGGTAACTTCTCTTCTTATGCTAAATCTTTTGAGCATACTTCTTATGATGATTATGGGGATTATGGAACAGTTAATACTAGATATGATAATGGTGAGGATAGTCCTTATGATTGTAATGAAAAGTATCATCATAGTTATGGTGGAGAAGTTTATTTTGAGAGCTCATAAGATGAAAATGTCTATGGGAGGAAGAATGAAAGTATACATGTAATACATCTCAAATGCCTTGTGGAACGAAAAGTTGCTAATCTTGTTCTTGATGGTAGTAGTTGTTCTAATGTGGCTTGTAATTACCTTGTGGAAAAGTTGAATTTTCCTCTTCTTGAACATCCTATGGCTTACATATGACATTGGTCTAGTGATAGTGATGAGATCAAAATCACTAAGCAAGTGTGAGTGTCTATCTCTAAATGAACATATAAAGATGTTATGTTATGTGATGTAGGACCCATGCAAGCGGATCATTTATTGTTTGAAAGTCCTTGGGTAAATTATAGGAAAGCTACATACAATGGGGACAAGAATTCTTACAACTTCACCAAAGATGGTAAGAGATTCATTCTAAATTCTTTGGCGCCTCATGAAATTTATGAAGAGCAAAAGAAGTTGAAAAGAAAGGTAAGAATATTTGATCAAGAGAAAAAGGAAAAGAACATTATAAAGGCTAAGAGTTGTGGAGAAAAACAACTTTCCATGCCATGTCAAGGAGTTCCAAAGGTAGAAACCTCAAAACCATCAATGATTGAAGAATTTTGAAAAGCAAATGAGCATCCACAAACTACGATTGAAGTTGAAGAAAGTGTTGTACTACATGTTAAGGAAGAGATATCTAATGTGGAACATTGTGATCTCATGAGAGAAAAGAACATACAAAAAGTGAGCATTTAGATTGAAGAAAAAGAAAGAGTGGAAAACAAAGAGAGATTAGTTGAGAGATCATGTATCTTTGATTCCATCTGTATCATTTCAAAAGTAACTGAACATTTTGCATGTTCAAAAGAGAAACAAAGTGAACTTGAGAAACGTGAGAGAGTAAAATAAATGAGTGCTACATTGAAAAACAAGAGAGTAAAAAAGAAGAACAAAGAGAAAAATAGATAGTTATACTTGAAAAGAGTGAGGAAGTGAGTTTCTATGCTAATAACACTAACTCTTTCATTGCTAGTGAATCCTTATGTGTACAGAATTTTGAAGATTCAAGCAAGGATGAAGATGGAAAGCTTGTCATTTGATATTTATTTTAAGGAAATTAAGTTGTTTTCACTTGTTTCCATGGAAAATGGATATCAATTTTATTTCTCAACTGTCTTGGAAATTTAGTAGAAAAGAAACAATTCATAAAGTTTAATTCCAATTCTTGTGCAATTCCTAGAGTTGATGAATGCCAGTTCAATATTGCTAATTATGTTTCTTATGTGCTAGGAATCGAAGACAAAGGAAGGAACATGGAGAAAAAGCTTGGCAATTTTCTTAAAGATTTACCAATAAGTTTATCTCTTAACCCCTTCTCTCATGAGTTATAAAGTTTCTCTTGTGAAATTAGAATTGCTTTAGAGTCTTACCTTTCTCATGTGAAAATATATGGAGATCTTTATGCTATTTATTTTGGTGGTGGTCTCTTTCTTGTTGTGTCTTATGCTTCTACATGCCTTTTTTCTTATACTTTTCTTGAGGGTTCTATGTTTGGTCCTTCTTGCCATGATTTTGGAGTTATGAATAATGCTTTCATTGAGTTTATAGTCGTTGGTTTTGGATTAGATGATGCTTTATTTTATATTCTACATGATAAGTGTTTAGGAAAGTTTATTGAGAATGTTGGCTATGTTTCCTCTTTCCTTGTTACTTTTATGGAGAATCATGATGATTTTGTTTCCTTAAACCAACTTATGTCTTTAATGAGCGGCCAAGTTGAGTTTTCTTGCAATGAACAAAAGTTTTCAAATGTCAATAACTCCTTGAACACTTTATTTGAAAATACAATTGGTTTCAAATTCTATTATTTACATTTTAAGGAAGTCTTATTGAAAGATTCTGAAAACCAAATGGAAACTAATCTTAAGTTGTTCAAAGTTAATTCTTTGGCATTTGAAAATTTTATATTGAGAAAAGTAGCCTTCGCAGGAATTTGCAAATATTTTGTTGTGACCATCTTTATTACCACAAACCTTTAAAGGATTGGTTTTCAAAGCTGTTCATTTTATTCACCTAATTTCTAAAGAGTTCTTTGGTAGAGTGGTGTCCAAAGAGAAATGTAGACCATCTTGGAAATTTGGAAATTTTATGCCTACATTTTCTCACCTCATTTTGTGTAATACTATTAGAAAAAAGAGATATTTCTATGCCAAGGAGAGTGAATTTGGAAAAGCCATTGAAAAAGACGAATTGGTTTTACTTCTCTATTGCAAAAAGGAACTTGGTGGACTCTCTCCATTAAAGGAAATGGAACATCAAATTCAATGGGATACCAGAGCAACATTGAGATATGCTATTCATGACAAGGAGCTCTATGCATTGTTTCTCAATGAACAATAAAAGCTCAACAAGAGGTGTGCAGGAGGAATGAAATTTATAAAGACATTTTCATATGTCAACTGATACAAGAGAGGTAAAAAAAATGTTGTAACCAATACTTTGTCAAAAAGGTACATTCTATTCTTTACTTTACAAGATCAATTATTTGGTTTTGATATGCTTAAGGAAGTACATGCTAGTGATAATAAATTCAAGAACATACTTGATGCTTGTTTGTTTGTGCATAATTGATGTAGATCCACTTTCATTGTAACTTTGGACTCTACTCCTTTCCAAGGATCACCTCCTTCTTTAAAGAACCTCTATTGAGGATTTTTAAATTCAAACACTCCAATAAGAAACCTATGAGAAACTAAGTCTCATAAACCTAATATTGAGAGGATAAATTCTTTCCTAGATTGATAATTAGAACCTTGAGAGAATAAAGACCTCAAAAACCCAATTACACAATTTAGGAGACCCATGATTAACTAATTCAAAGAAATGAAACTCTATGAATCAACTAATGAAAGGAATTGGAATGATCAATTAATTCCATAGATACTTCAATCTAAGGTTCAATTGTTCACAATACTAAGTACATTAACCCTTAGAAAACTAGTCTAAGAAGGAGAAGAAACTAAGAGGCAACTTGGAGGAACTCTCTCATATTTTCAGCAAATTCATCATTGTTGTTTTACATGAGTTAATGGGATATTTATAGAATAAGGTGATTTGAATCTTCAATTACAAGTAGATTTGACTCCACATCTTCCCAAGATCACCTCCTTCATGAAGAACCTCTTTTGAGGATTTTGTAGCTTCAACACTCCAATGGAAAACCTATGAGGATCTAAGCCTTATAAACCCAACATTGAGAGGCAAAACTCTTTTCTAAATTGATAGGAAGAACCTTGAGGAACAAAGGCCTCAAAACCCCAACTACATAATCTAGAAGACCTAGAATCAATTTAATCAAGAACAAGAACTCTTGCCTCAATTAATAAAAGGAATTAAGATGATCAATTGAATTCTATAGATTTATCATCCTAAGGCCTTCAATTGCTCACAACTAAGGACATTAACCATTAGCAAGTTAACTAAGCAAGGGCGAAGAACCCTAGAGACTAAGAGAATTCTCTCTCTACAATTTTAGCAAAATTCATCCAAGACTAGTTACAAATGAGCCTATAAATGAGTGTTTATAGGCTAAGGACTCAACCTAATTAATTTGTTGATTATTGCTTCAAGTACCCATTAAACATTTGATTAAAAGCTAGAAAATGAGTTTAAACAATAAAATCCCACATAAAAATTACAAAGCTAATTTCCCTCCAAAGACTTACTAGCGACGCTAGCGTAGAACCTACCATCCGTAGTAGATGACATCTTCCAAACTTGGTGCCGGCAGAAGTCTACCGGTGACGGAAGGGGCAGGTAGCAGGTCTAAGAATTCCAAGAAATCAATCATTTTTCACATCCAAGCTGCTCCCTTGAATAATCCTTGGATGATGAGCATCTTGGAAGCTTGTGCTTCATCTTCAAAGCTCTCATTTGTCTTGGTTGCTTCAATGTACACATGCCAAACTTGCAAGAAATACCTTGATTGTCTTGTCCCTTCTCTACTACTTCGCTCATGAATAAATTTATTAGCTTTGGTCAACTCGATTCACATCATCCACCTCTTCTTTGAAAAGATTCGTCCTCGAATCTTCACCTACATCAAACAAAGACTTACCAAAACATGGAAGGTAGCACAAAAAGAAATTCAATCGGAAAATCAATTATAAAAGTATAAAGCATCAAGAATGTGTAAAGGCATAACACCACGGCATCAAGCATAAACTTGTGATGAGAAGGAAATTGTTCAGTTCCTAAATGATCTAATCCAATCTCCCGGGATAAAAAAACTAATCGTTTATTTTCAAATGTCATGTGGTTCGTTGCAAGAGCATCATGGTTCTTGAAATGGATATACTTGAAACACCCCCATATTCTTCACTTTACCCAAGCTCAAAGCATGATCAATAGATAAAGGAATCAAATGAAAAGGCATGAGCAAATTGTCACCATAATCAACTTCAAAAGAAGAAAGAAGAGTAGTATAATAATAAGATTTATTGTAGTGAAACTCAAGATGAGGTGAACAAGTTTCCCATGTGAATCTAGTCATCTTCTTGGTTACAACTATCAAAGAACTAGCAATCGTGCTAAAGTTCTTGACGAGTCTCTTATAAGAACTTGGTAACCCATGGAAGCTTCTCTCTTCAAATGCACACTTGGAAATAAACCAATCTTCGATTGCTTGCACCATATTTGCTTCAACTTGGAAACCTTGAAAACTAATTACATAATCTAAGAAAGTTCTATTTTCGAAAACAAAACTCATGATTTCCAAGGTTAGCATATAGTTTTTCATGCCTCAAAACAAACAAAACGTGCTCAAGATGATGCAAATGATCTTCAAAAGTCTTACTATCAATCTAGATGGCATCCGAATAAACCACAACAAATGTAGAATCTATGACTTTAGACAACAAAAGTAATTCAATTTTAAACTCCAAAGATATGTCTATGCAAGGTTCTCTAGGCACATTCAAAGAAATATAATGTCCATATGGCAAAGATGTAGAATTAGCTCTTTTATACTCTAAGAAATTATCAATGAACCTTTCTACATCTTCTTCCATGCCACGACAAAAGAAATGCTCATGTAAAATTATATAAGTTTTGGAAATGTCAAAATCATCCTTCACCGACATGGTAAAGAACACCATCATGTATAAAGTACTTATGCACAACCAAACAAGCATCAATTACGTCCTTAAGTCCATTATCACTAATATGTAATCCCTTAAGCATCTCAAAATCAAATAATTGAGCTTGTAAAATAAAGAATAGAATGTAACTTTTTGACAAAGCATTGGTTACTACATTTTCTTTACCTCTCTTGTACCAGTTGAAACTTTGAAATGTCTTTATGAATTTCATTCCTCTTGCACACCTCTTGTTGAGATTTTGTTGATCTTGGAGAAACAAAGCATATGACTCCTTATCATGAGTAGCACATTTCAATGTCGCACTGGTCACTAAATCACTTTGATGTTCCATTCCTTCAACGGAGAGAGTCCACCGAGTTTCTCTTTGCAATAGAGAAGTGAAATCAACTCGTCCAAAAACTCCTTGAAGGTTAGAGAATAAAGAAAAATACCACCAAAGTATTGATTCAAAAGCTTGACACAAGAAGTTGTCTTTTGAACTAAGAAGTCTTTTAGAATGTCACATTTCAAAAGATAATCAATAAAGAAAATAGAGTAAACAAGTTTCTCATCAAGATCTCTCAAAGCTAATTCAAACACACCGTTTTCAAAGTTAGTTTTCAAAAAATCATAAAGATGAACTTTAAGCACCTCAAAACTACCGTTCATTTTCTTTCAACAAAATAGCAACCACATGAATTCCTTGAAATGAAAATGATAGAATTGAAACCCATGGAGGTTTCCTAACAACAAAGCTTTCAAAAATCATCAACAATTAAAACCTTTTGTTCATTATGAGGAAATTCAAATTTATGACTCAAAAGGCTCAGGAGTTGAATTGAAGGAATAAACCCATCAAGATTTTGCATAAACGTGTAGGAAAGATGATTTATAATCATAATTCTCAACAAAGTCTCCTTTCAACTTAGCATGAAAATCACTATATAAAGAGAAAGGGAACCAGCTAACTCTCTCATCATAACCACTTTCAACAAAAGATCCAAAGAAGATATGAATCTTACTCCACTTAGATACACAAGAAGATGAGAAATTAGCAAGAAGAAGATCAAAGAAAAGATTATCATGTAACAACTCAAGGTCATGGTAAGATAGTTTAATGCTAGAAATACTAACCAAAAGTTGTTTCATAGGATAAGCACATGGAGAAGAGCACTTAAGTATATGATCAATATCAAAAGTTATATCACAAGTGAAAGGATTAGCCGTCACATTTCCAACCAAAGTCACATAAGAGGCATACAAGAACAACTTTTAACACCTTAAAAGAAAACTCACGGTATAAAATAACAGGGTTTAAAGAAAGACTTAGTGATGTGTCTTCAAAGCTAATGCTAAGCTCCTTTCCCATGCCTTCTTCTCTAGCTTTCATTCCATGATTTGGCTTTCTTCCACAAGTTGTAATTAAGAAGTTCAAGAATTGAGATTAAATTCTATTACAAAAGAAAGAAAAAGAACTACTATTAGATTTGTTGATAATGAAATCAAAAGACAAGAAAGATGCAGAAGGAAGGAAGCTTATAGTTTTGCAGAGCTTGTAGATAAGAATTTCTTCATTTTCCATGTTATGAACTTCAAATTTCTGCACACTTGGAGAAAAACAAGCAAGGAAATGGTTATTGGAATTAGTAAACAATTTCACCTCCTCACTAGAAAGTGAGTTTAATGATGAACTAATGTCACAACAACTCTCTTTCATTCCCTCTCTTTTATCTCCTTCAAAAGTCATTAAGCTTATCTCTTCCTTTGTTTTCTCACTCTTTTCAATCTCATCTTGCTTTTCTTTCTCTTGTTCTTCTTTTAAACTCTCGTGATTTTCAATCAAGCTCTCACTCTTTTTCTTTTTCCCTCACTTTCTTTTGTGCTCACAGCACTCTTCACTTTTCCCTCCCTTTATTTTTCTTCTTTTACAAAGGTACAAGTGTTCTTCTTCTCATGATGAATGACTTTTCTATCAGTTACATCTTGAGCTTGTGAAAGCTCATTTGCTTTTGTAGACTTTTCACCCGTTGAAAATTCCATGAATTTTTTCTTTGCTTGACCTTATCTTTGTCTTTCATGGGTTTAAACTCAAAATCCGTTCCTTAATGATTGCTTCATTAAGCACCAAGTTTTGATTGGTTGAGCTCCCATTCTCCTTCTATTTTCACATTTACTATCCCACCAAGCATTAACCTCATAAGAAAGAGATTTTAACACCAATTGGAACTTTCTTCTTCTTTTACACAATCGAAATAGAACAATGATTCCACTTGTTGCTCCCATGCTTCATAATCACAGGGACCAAAAGTTCCACACAGAAGAGGTAATTTCAACTTGTTGTAACTAAGAGGTCTTGATGTAATTCCCAAAGTTTGAGAGCTTTTTCTACATTTATACCCTCCATGGTTATAACTTTCATAGTATCTCTCATAATCACCTTTTCTTTTATGGAACCTCTCATCCATATTCACATAATTTACTTCATTTCTAACATTATTTCTTGGAACTCTCTTACAGGATGTATCATTATAATCATTTCTAGTTCCATATCTATTTCCCTCGTAGCAATCATAAAAATTATGCTCATAAGATCTATCATGAGGAGAAAAGTTACAATATCCCCTTTGATTAATACGCATTGGATGTCCACCAAGGTTTTTTCTATTACTTTGTTCCAAGATGGCTTCCTCTTCTTTTCTTAAGTCCTTCACACCCTTTATTAGACATGACAATTGTTGCTCCAATCCTTCGAAGTCTTGTTGCTCATGACGCGAATCATCTTCCATGCTTAATTAGATGTCTTAAACCTGCAAATTACCAACAAAAATAACAAAACAAAAGGACCTCCCAATCCCGTAGTGTTTACTCTTTTTGATGATCACTTAACTCACTCGTGTTTACACTCTTATTGGCTTTTATCAAGATAAGCTCACCCTCTTGCCTTTTCCAATCTCTCAATACTCAAGTCTCTATAAGATCCGTCAAACTTCTTAGCCAACTCAAACAAAGAGCATCAATCTTAAAAGTAAGCAAAACAATCAAGGCACTTATTTGGATAAGTGTTCAAAGAGGCAAAGTATCAAAAATTTGAGGTGTAAGAGTTTCAAAGAAAGTAATCTATAGAAAAGAGAAAAAAATCATTGATCATAACACAAGGAAACAATTAGATGTCAAAAATAAAGCAATTCAAAACAATTAGGCTAAAGAAAGAACATAAGAGTACAAAAATAAATGTTCCATGAAACAGGGGATAATGACATCTTGTCCCTAAAACGATGATAACTAGAACAATACGAATTCAAATCAGAAGAAATCAATTGACAAAGAATCCTCACTCTCAATTGACAAAAATTTGAGGTGTAAGAGTTTCAAAGAAAGTAATCTATGGAAAAGAGAAAAAAATCATTGATCATAACACAAGGAAACAATTAGATGTCAAAAATTAAGCAATTCAAAACAATTAGGCTAAAGAAAGAACATAAGAGTACAAAAACAAATGTTCCATGAAACAGGGGATAATGACATCTTGTCCCTAAAACGATGATAACTAGAACAATAAGAATCCAAATAAGAAGAAATCAATTGACAAAGAATCCTCACTCGACGAGGATGAATGTAAGCATAAATTTGGGCCGAATTGAATCAGTATAACATAAGATATGCTCGGATCAATAAACACTTTTTCTGCGGTTGCGAATTCGAAACACTTTTCACAATTCAATCAAATTGTTCTATCAATTATACTAAAAAATGAGCAAAACTTATTCCAAATGAAACGTAACTTAAAGGAGAACATCTCCAACAACGACAAACTCGCACATAATTCAATCGATTTTTCATTTGATATTCGCAACAACTTTTCTATGATTTTTCTATACTATTGTTGCCTGATCTTCATGTATGTTCTTTTCCATAGATCATCAAGTACTTCTTCTTTTTCTTTTTGAATTTCATCAAATTTTAAACACTTACAAATCAAATTGACCTTCAATTGGAGGTCGCTCTGACACACTTTTATTTGAATCTTCAATTGTAAGTAGATTTGACTCTACACCTTCCCAAGATTACCTCATTCATGAAGAACCTCTTTTGAGGATTTTGTAGCTTCAATACTCCAATGGAAAACCTATGAGGATCTAAGCCTCATAAACCTAACATTGAGAGGCAAAACACTCTCCTAAATTGATAGAAAGAACATTGAGGAAACTAAGGCCTCAAAACCCAACTACACAATCTAGAAGACCTATAATCAATTAAATCGAGAACAAGAACTCTAGACTCAATTAATAGGAGTTAAAATGATCAATTGAATTCCATAGATTCATCATCCTAAGGCATTCTATTGCTCACAACTAAGGATATTAGCCCTTAGCAAGCTAACTAAGCAAGGTGAAGACCCTAGAGATCAAGAGAATTCTCTCTCAACAATTTCAGAAAAATTCATCCAAGATCAGTTACAAATGAGCCTATAAATGTGTATTATAGGCTAAGGACTTAAACTAAATAATCTATAGATTATGGGCCTAAAATACCCATTAAACCCTTGATTAGAAGCTGGAAAAGTAGTCTAAACAATAAAATACCGCCTAAAAATTACAAAGCTAATTTCCCTCTCGAGACCTACCGGAGATGGTAGGGTAGGACCTACCGTCCGCGGTAAGTGACATCCTCCAAACTTGGTGCCGGTAGAAGCCTACTGGTGACAGTAGAGGCAGGGCCTACCATCAGTAGTAGGTCCAAGAATTCAGAGAAATCAATCATTTTTCACATCCAAGTTGCTCCCTTGAATAATCCTTGTTCATGGTATAGATGATGAGCAACTGGTAAGCTTGTTTGTTATCTTCAAAGCTCTCGTTTGTCTTGGTTGCTTCAATGGACACATGGCAAACTTGCAACGAATACCTTGATAATCTTGTCCTTGCTCTAATGTTTGGATCATGAATTAATTCATTAGCTTTTGTCAACTCGATTCACATCATAAGGTCTAACCCAAGCTAACCTATGGCTTAATTGCTTAAAATACCCATTAGACCCTTGATTAAAAACTGAAAAGACAAGCGAAATAGCAAAAACTCCTCAACTAGATCGCATTAAGTAAACCTTCTGTTGAACCCTATCGTCAATGGTAGGGGGAACCTACCGTCACCGGTAGGCATGAAATGTTCCCTGTTTTGCCCAATAGAAGCCTACTGGTGATGGTAGGGGTAGGCTACCGTCAATGATAGGGTGTCTTTTCTCCTATACATCGCCATTTTCGTCATCAAATTGTTCCCTTGAATGATCCTTACTAATTGAGCAAAAATTGTGAACAAACTAGATGTCTTTCGTTAGCCTTCAAACTCTTCAAACCTGTTCTTCAATCCTTCTTCCATTTAAGCCACCATGCCATTATCCTCGTTTCCATTGAAAGCTTTGAATTTCTTCATCCGAGCTTTAGCCATTGGTCCAAGCTTTAACTCCATAGATGCTTGACTCTTCTGATCTACATCATCTACCCCTCCTTTGAAAAGATTCATCCCCAAATCTTCACTTATATTAAAAGGAGACAAATTGTAAACAATAAAGATGGCGCTAACATTGTATTCACCCAAAAGATCAATTCTATAAGTAATATCATTAAGACACTCCAAGACTTCAAAAGGTCCATTACCACGAGCATCAAACTTGTTCTTGCATTGAGAAGGAAAGCATTCTTTCCAAAGGTGAACCCAAACCCAATCAACAGGTTCAAACACCCCCTTCCTTCCAACATTCCATGAAGCCACAAATTTCTTGTTCTTTGACTCGATAGCTTCATGCATCTTAGCATGAATAGATTTGACAAACGCCACATTCTGTTTTCCATCCGTACTCACAACATGATCTACAGGCAAAGGAACCAAATCAAATGGAGTTAAATGATTGAAACCATAAACAACCTCAAAAGGAGAGTAAGAAGTAATAGAATGTCTAACCCTATTATAATCAAACTCAATGTGAGGAATGAATTCTTCCCATCGGCACAAATTCTTCTTAAGGATGGCCCTAAGAAGTTGCCTAATGGTCCTACTGATCACCTTCGTTTAGCGATCAGTTTGTAGATGGCAAGCTGTATAACACAAGAAGTTAGTACCGAGTTTCCTCCACAAAACACACTAAAAATGACTAAGAAATTTGGTGTCACGATCCTAAATAATGGTTCTAGGTATATAATGAAATCATACCACCTAAGTAAAGAACAAGTTTGCAACATGACTAGCATCATCGGTTTTCTTGCAAGGTATAAAATGAGCCATTTTAGAAAATATATCTGTCACAACAAAGATGGAATCCATTCCCTTAGAAGATTTAGGCAAACAAAGAATAAAATCCATAGAAATATCAACCCAAGGAACTTTAGACACATCTAAAGGAGTATAAAGACCCTGCGGCAAAGAAGTAGATTTAGCCCTTTTGCATTTTAAGCAATTTCCAATGAATCTTTTAACATCTTTTCTCATGTGAGGTCAAAAGAAATGTTCATACAAGATATCATAAGTTTTAAGAATATCAAAATGTCCCATTAAGCTACCACAATGAGCCTGTTTAACCAATAACAACCTAGTGGAACAAGATAGAATGAACAATCTACCATCATGATAAATAAAACCATCATGTATGAGATACTTATCATTAGGCATAAGAAAGAAATCCTCAAATACATCTTTAAAATCTAGATCACTAGCATATAAATCTTTAAGCATCTCAAAACCAAGAATTTGAGCTTGCAAAGTAGAGATAAAAGTGTACCTTCTAGACAATGCATCTGCTACAATGTTTTCTTTATCTTTCTTGTATCGAATGATGTATGAAAGGTTTCAATTAACTACATCCATCTTGTATGCCTCTTGTTTAGCTTTTGTTGCCGAAACTTTAAGGACTCATGATCGGTGTGAACTACAAACTCCTTAAGCCACAAATAATACTGCCAATACTTCAATGTCCTCACAAGTGTGCATAGAGTTCTTTATCATAAGTAGTGTAGTTCAATGCCGCACCGGTCAACTTCTTGCTAAAGTAAGCTAAGGGCCTCTTTTCTTGCATCAAAACTCCTTCAATGCCCATACCTGAGGCATTATATTCTATCTCAAACATTTTTTCAAAGTTAGGTAGTGCAAGTAAAGGTGCGCCACTCAACCTTGCCTTTCACAACTCAAATGCCTTCTCTTGCTTCTCCTCCTATTTGAAGCCATTCATCTTCTTAATCACATCCGTCAAAGGGCTAGCAGCAGTGCTAAATTCCTTGACGAACCTCCTATAGAAACTTTCCAATCCATGAAAGCTCCTCACTTCAGATGCATTCTTGGGAATAGGCCATTCTTGGATCGCTTTCACCTTCTCTTGATCAACTTGAATACCTTTTGATCTCACCACATAACCTAGGAAAGTCACCTTTTCCAAGCAAAACTCACATTTTCCAAGGTTATCATATAACTTCTCACTTTCAAAACTAACGAAACTTGTTTTAAATGATTCAAATGATCTTTCATAAGTTTCGCTATAGATCAAGATATCATCAAAATAGACAACAACAAATTTACCAATGAAATGTCTCAACACATGATGCATAAGTCTCCTGAATGTACTAGGTGTATTAGTTACTCCAAAAGGAATAACTAGTCACTAATAAAGACCAAAATTCATTTTGAAAGCCGTGTTCCACTCATCTCCTTCCCTCATTCTAATTTGATGGTAACCCGATTTCAATTCAATTTTAGAAAATATTTGAGAACCATGCAATACATCAAGTAGATCATCTAATCTAGGAATAGGATGCCTATACTTGATAGCAATATTATTGCTGGCTCTACAATCTACACACATACACCACATACCATCTTTCTTTGGAACTAGTAACACAGGAACGGCACAAGGGCTCAAACTCTCTTGCACATACCCCTTGGAGAGAAAATCCTCAACTTGTCTCCTTAGCTCCTTAGTCTCTTTGAGAGAACTCCTATAAGCCGGTCTATTTGGTAAAACTGCTCCAGGTATCAAATCAATTTGATGCTCAATTCCTTTCAAAGGAGAAAATCCACCGAGTACCTCTTCAAGGAATACATCTTTGTATTCTTCAATAATCATCACTATGGCATTATACAAAGAAGACAAATGTTCATTAGTAGACACAAAAGTATCTTTGCAATAGAGAAGTAAAACCATCTCTTTCTTTTCAATGGCTTCTATGATCTCACTCTCTTTTGCATAGAAGCACCTTTTTTATCTCTTTCCACTATCACTCTTTTGATCACTCATTTTCTTGTCTCTACTCAAATTTTCCTCTCTAGGCTTTTCCACACTCACTTTTCTCTCACCACCTCTTTTTCCCTCTTCAGTGCTCTTTTTCTTTTTATCACTCTCTAGTCTCTCTTTTTCTCTCATTTTCTTTTGCTCTTCAAAGACTTGACTATGAATTAAGGGATTCAACATGAACTTTTTCCTATGCTTTTCAAAAGTGTAGGTGTTCTTCACACCATCATGAATAGCCTTCTTATCATATTTCTGATTCTTATCATATTTCTGAGGACGCCCTAACAACAAATGCTCCGCTTGTATAGGAACAACATCATAAAGAATATCATCATAATATGACCCTTTAGTAAGAGGTATTAGCACTTTTTTATTAACCTTCACTTCCCCACTATCATTTAACGAATGAAGCTTACAGGACCTAGGATGCTTAAGAAGAGATAAATTAAATTTCTCAACAAGATATGTACTAGCCACATTGGTGCAACTACCACTATCTATAATAATGTTAGCAACCTTACCTCCCACTAAGAATTTAGTGTGAAAGATATTTTTCCCTTTGGACACTTGCTTCTACCTTAAAGACTTGAGTAGACAAAGCTCTAATAGTCACCAAGCTCATTCCCTTTTCAACGGCTTCAAAAGAGTCAATCTCTTGTTTTTCATTGCCTTCTTCCTTGTCAACAAGATCATCTTGGGAATCATCTTCCTCCCTTTCAATCCAACCATTTAATTCTTCATTGAAAATCAAGGTTCTCTTGGTAGGACAATTTATAGCAATATGACCAACACCATTGCACTTGAAGCACCTTATTGGATTGGTGATCAACCTTCCTTTTTCTTCCACCTTAGGTTTAGAATGATCTTTGAATACTACCTTAGGTGTATCTTCTTTCTTTGGACAACTCTTGTAGGTTTGATGCTTGAGGTTTAGGCACTAAATTCCTTGAAGGAGGTAGATTAGTTTTAGATAAACCAATCCTCTTCCTTTGATTTTCAATCTTGGTAGCCAAATGACACATATTTCATAAGTGGTGTAAGGGTACAATTCTAATTGATTACCAATGTCCCTATTGAGTCCACTTAGAAATCTAGCAATTGGAACATCTTTATCTTCCTCTAAGCTCAATCTCAAAGTGTTTAGTTCCATTGCTTTCCTATACTCTTCAACACCTTTGTTGCCTTACTTAAGAGTCATCAACTTGTAATGTAGCTCTCTATAATAATGTTCCGATACAAATATCTCCTTCATGAGTGTCTTCAATTCTAACCAAGTTTCTACCAGTTGCCTTCCATTTCTCAACCTTTGAGTGACAACGCTTTCTCACCAATAGAGTGCATAACCCGAGAATTTGGCTATGACTAGCTTCACGTTGACAATGTCACTATAGTTCCTAACCATGAGTAAGTTCTCCACTTGTCGCTCTTGATCAAGGAATACATTGGGATCACTTTCATCCGCGAAGCTTGGCACCTTCCACTTTTTTTTATGTAGAGCCTTATCCCCTTGTTGATTACTATAGTAGCCACCATGGTATGCTTGGCGAACATTAGGATCTTCTCTATAATCGTTAAACAAATTATACTCACGCCATGTTTAATGTCTTGGAACTTCTTCATGTGGTCTATAATATCTTCTTCCACCTTGGCCTCCCCTTCTTCCACCTCTAGCTTGTGGTCTTCCTTGAAACCCACATTCATGAAATGGATAAGGGTTGTGAGCCAACATGTCATGATATCCTTGAGTAGACATATAGTCATAAGATCTTTGATGATGAGGTGAATTAATTCCTCCAAAATTGTCTACAACTCTTTGCTCCATTGAAGCACTACTCTTGCCTCTTTTCAGCTCTTCAACATCTCTAACAACACTATGGAATTGTCTTGCCAATCCTTCAATTGATTGTTGCGTAGGCCTTAAAGTCTTATTGAGATTCATCCTTGCAGGATCACTAGTTCCTCCTTGATGAGATTGAGTGGGCAATTAACCTTCCGTAGACATGATTAAACCTGCAAATTAAACAAAGAAAAACAAACAAGGACCTCCCAATCACTCCCTAGTGTTTTTACTCTTTGATGATCACTCTAGCCACTCGTGTATAACTCTCTTAATTGGCTTTTATCAATATAAGCTCACCCTCCTGCCTTTTTCAAACATTCAACACTCAAGCCTCTATGATATCTTTCAACCTCTTAGCCAACTCAAACCAAGAGCAACAATCCCAAGCAAGTAAATCAATCAAGACACTTAGTTGGTTAAGTGTTCAATGAGGCAAAATATCAAACACTTGAGGTGTATGAATTTCAAAGAATGTAATCTATGGAATTGAGCCAACAAACAAGATTTATCATCAACAAAGGACTAGAAACACACAAAGAAACAACTAGAAATAAAAAACAAGGCAATTCAAAACAACTAGACTAAATAAAGATAAAAGAGTACTAAGAAATTTTTTTCCAGAAAATAGAGTATGACGACAACCTTTTACTAAAACGATGATATCTCAAAATCTACGAATCCAAATCAGATGAAACAAATTCCGAACAATTCCTCACTTGCCGAGGATGAATCTGACCATAATTTTCACTCAAATTGAATCAGTATAACATACTATATGCCCAAATTAATCCACACTTTTTCGGCAGTCACGAATCCGAAAAACATTTCACAAATCAATCCAATTGACCCATCAATTGATCTCTAAATTGAGTAAAAAGTATTTCAATTGAATCATAACTCAAAGGAGAACATCTACATCACAAAACATCAAGCAATTTTGATGTGGAATGATCTTCACTGTCAACGTTAAGTGAACCTACTGGGTCATACACATAGACGATCTTGTAAGCATGATGTCCACGTTCAATGAATCTAGATCGTGTCCAGATTCGTTGAACGTAAACAAAAGGGAATCAGATTCCATATTGTATTTTTTTAGTAAGTTAATAAGTAACTAATTTTATTTATCAGATAAATGAGATTAATTGCTTAATATTATTATGATTATAGGAATAGACGGACGAGATTAAAACTGCCATCAGATGACAATTAGGGTACTGATGTTGACAGCTATAAAAGGCTATGTTAACCTTTTCCTTGTGGCGGTTATTATCTAATTAAACAAAAGGCTTTAACCCTAAAACAGTGATAACAGTGTCTAGCCTCCCTCTTTCCAAAAATTTCACATATTAACAAATACTCATTTTTCGTTCTGAGCAGTTTTCAAAACACAGAACAGGCTAGCATCCCAAATGCTTGCAGAGGAGTTTATCACGTGGATACCAGTAGAGGGCAAAGCGTATACAGCAGCGCCTCCACACCTGGCAGCTTCAAACATTAAGGTAGTTTTCTATCTAGTCAGTTTTTCTAATATGTGCGGATCCTGTTGGCGGATTTTCGTAGGTTTTTTACTTTGTTTTTGTCTATGAATTCCAACATTTAGAGCTTCTATAATTACTTTTCCAGTTGGATTTCATTCAGTGCTATCTTCAATGTTTTGATATGTCTTTGTTTTATATAGGTAAAGATTCGAGGACGAATATTTTCCAAGAAGGGGTGGATGATGTAAATCGGGAAAGCCAAGAAGCTAAAGATTTATTGATTCAACTATTCACTAGAGCTCCGGTAAGGAAACTCAAGATTCATGATGCAAATGAGGCTAATAGGATGGTTGTTTTCATGGAGGAAGCTTTGAAGAGCAAGTTTGAAGGGTTTGAAGGTCAAGGAAAGGCTTCTAAGTTGATCTCAATTTGTTAAACTTGCAAGGATCATTCAAGGGAACAAATTAAAGGTGAAAATAGCTAATTATTCGAGAGTAACCCTACCGCTGATGGTAGCCCTGCCTTACCATCACCGGTAGGCTTTTGCTGGAAATCAGTTGGAAGTTCACACCCTACCGTGCCCTGCAGGTCTCACCCTACCATCGCCAGTAGGGTTGGGGTGAAGAAGAGCCAATGCGATTTTTTAGGCGGGATTTTACTATTGAACTTGTTTTTTCCTGCTTTTAAACATGGGTTTAATGGGGATTTTAAGTCATTAATCCATAATTTAGCTAGGTTAGGCTTTGGCCTATAAATACCCTATTATAAACTCATTGTGACTAACATTGATGAATTTTGCTGAAATTTGGGAGAGGATTCTCCAATTGTCTCTAGACCTTTCTTAGTTAGCTTGCTAAGGGTTAATGTCCTTAGTTTGTGAACAATTGTTTGTTTTAGATTGTGGAGCCTAAGGAGTCAATTGATTATCCAATTCATTTCTTTAATTGAGTTGTTGGGTTCTTGTTCTCAGATTCAATTAATCCTAGGTC
This sequence comes from Catharanthus roseus, assembly GCA_028651295.1. Classification (NCBI taxonomy): domain Eukaryota; kingdom Viridiplantae; phylum Streptophyta; class Magnoliopsida; order Gentianales; family Apocynaceae; genus Catharanthus; species Catharanthus roseus. The sequence goes on along the minus strand of JAPQWS010000153.1, from coordinate 21,951,364 downwards.
TGCTAGTTTGTGTAGTTGGGGTTTTGAGGCCTTAGTTTCCTCAAGGTTATTCCTATCAAATTAGGAAAGAGTTTTGCCTCTCAATGTTGAGTTTGTGAGGCCTAGATCCTCATAGGCTTTCCATTGGAGTGTTGAAACTACAAAATCCTCAATAGAGGTTCTTCATCAAATGAGGTGATCTTAGGAAGGTGTGGAATCCAATCTATAATCAAAAGAGGATCTACATCAAATACCCTAAACCTAAACTAAAGAAAATAAAGATCTACATAATTCTATGACTTTAACTAACTCAAATGGCTGGAAAAATCCTTATTTATAGAATCTTTAACCCTAAAAGAGTTCGGATATAACTAAAATAAATCTAGACTGTTATTGGGCTAGAAAATTAATCAGAAACTTGAAAATAGGAGAAAACCAAGAAAATCAAGAGTAATTCAAAGAATATCCCATAACCTAGCATCAAACCAGCTCTAGAGCAAGAATCACAAGGGAACCAACCTGGATCTAGCTGAACCATGCCCTAGATGCTTAGTTTATCATTGCCATGCATCCCGTGCTAGAGGAGACAACCCACGAGCTGGATCCGCAACTCACAACCCACGACCCTCGGTCTGGCCGTGATACTGAAAAGTTCCAAGCAAGTTCAAGAGTTAAAGAATAAAGTTGGACCAAGTTTCAACACAAGTCTATCTTCTAAAGAGGGGAGATCCAAAGTGATTCTTTTTTAGTCAAAATTGAAGAATACACTGTATCATTCTACAAGAAGCCAATCAATGATATTTATACCATTGGAAAGCCCTATGAGTGCAGTTTATGATGCAACAAAAAGTTTGTAATTCAGAGTTTCCTACTTCAAGATATGATCCGTTTACTGAAGTGTCTAATTTCTGTCTGCAGTTGCAAGATTATCTCAATGGTCCAACTTCTTTGGAGTATTTCTTGACTTCCTTTGGGATTTTAACTAGACATTAATTACTTTTACGCTTACCAGCAAGTCTTTAATTTTTTTTCTTTTTTAGTCATAATTACTAGTTCCTAAGTTAGCATTTAGTTTGGAGAGATGTTCCAAACTATCTATATAAACTCTAGACAAACTCTTGTAAGGTAGACTTGAATTATATACAATATTTTCAACCATTGGCTTCTTGAGTAGAAGGTTCCCTTCTTCCTCATTTTACTCTTATCTCTTTGGTGGATTCTTTTGAGTGGCGAGTGTTATAAACTATTATCCCTAATTACGAGGATTCCTTTGGTGGCGAGTTTTTGTAAGCTCTTATCCTTAGGTGGATTCCTTTGGTAGCGAGTTTATCTGTTACTTTTATGTTGTTCACTTTTACTTAGTATTTCCAATATCAAGTGGTATCAGAGCTTTGGTTGCAATGTTGGACAATACCAAAAGCCGAATGTTGATCAACCAACTCGTCAATATGATCTTCGTTACATTGAGTTGGGTGAATTGAGGAGACAAGTGCAACAACTTCAATGACATTTTGGACATGGTAAAACTGTAGAACATGATACCTATGAAGAAGGTTAGGATATTAATCCATTCCCTGAACCTTAATTCTCTACTACAGACTCTTCCCCTCGGTTCCATAGAAAACATGATAAAGATTTTTGTTTCAAGATTGAAATCCCATATTTTGAAGGAAAGCATGATGTCGATGAGTTTATTGATTGGTTAAATACTATTGAGAGGTTCTTTGAATTGAAAGATGTACTAGAACACCAAAAAGTTAAAATTGCTGCAATCAAATTTAGAAAACATGCATCAATTGGTGGGAGCATTTGAAGAAACAAAGAGCTCGTGCATTACAATTGTTCTTAGATGGTCTCTCTTCATCAACTGCATACAAAATGTCTTCATCCATTAGAGAAATAATTTTGTGATTTGAACAGTCAGAAGCAATATATCCAAAGCCTTGACATTTAAAACACTTCTTAGCTGTATTAGAAGTATTTGAGTCACTAGAACCAACCACATGATTAACTCCTTTGGCTAACTTGGTAACTTGTTCCTTCGGATTAACAACCTTAGGTGATGAAGAGGTTGTCCTCTTAGCATTTCCTCCTTGTTGGTAGAAACGAAAAGAACTATTTTTATTTCTTTAATTTCTTTCTCCAGTTTGAGAGCCAATTTGCACATATCACGGGAAGTCCAATAAGGTTGCAATTGAACAACATTACAAATTTCAGTATGCAAACCTCCAAGATAATGTGCAATTGTTTGTTCATCGAGCTCATAAGCATCACATCGCAGCATGAGAGGTGTTTTAAATGTCTTAATAGTTGCTCAAATACCTCAATACAACTAAGAAGTGTTTCAAATATCAATGCTTTGGACATATTGCTTCTGAATGTCCAAATCACAAAATTTTTTCTCTAATAGAGGAAGACATTTTGGATGAGGTTGATGAGGGAGAACGCATCTATCACGAAGAAGTAACATATGAAGATCATGGTGAAGCTCTTGTCATACAAAGAAACTTAAGTGCAACTCATATGGACGATAACTCTTGGCTTCGGTATAACATCTTCCATACAAGGTGCATAAGCCATGGAAAGGTATGTGATGTGATCATTGATGGAGGAAGTTGTGAGAATGCAGTTGCCGCCAAAATGGTAGAGAAGCTAAGTCTAAAGATAGATGATCATCCACAACCATAAAAGCTTTCTTGGCTTCGTAAGAAAAATGAGGTAAAAATTAATAAGAGATGATTGGTTCAATTTTCTATTGGCTCTAAATATAAAGATAAAGTATTATGTGATGTTGTTCCCATGGATGCTTGTCATTTACTTCTCGGTAGACCGTGGCAATATGATTGGAGTACTTCTAATGATGGCAAAAAAAAAAAAAAAATTACTTACTCTTTTCTGAAAGATGGTGCGAAAATTATGCTAGGCCCTTCAAAGATGGAAAGTCCTATTAAACTATCTCATGATGGGGGAAACATTCTCTATCAATCTGAATTTGTTAAGGCTATATATGAGTCTTGTGATGCTTATGCTTTAGTTGTTCTTAAGGAGAATGAAAATCATGTTGAGGTTCCACTCGAAGTGTGGCCTATTTTACAAGAATTTCATGATATTGTTCCTGAATAAATTCCTCCAGGTTTACCTCCAATGAGTGATATTCAACACTGTATTGATCTAGTACCAAGTGCTACTCTTCTTAACAAGGTAGCTTATAAAATGAGGCCAAAGGAGCATGAGGAGCTCTGAAGACAAGTTGATGAGCTTTTAGCAGCTGGGAGAATCCAGAAAAGTAAGAGCCCTTGTGTTGTAGTAGCCCTCATGGTACCAAAGAAAGATCTAACATGGCTTATGTGTGTTGATAGTCGAGCTTTCAACAAGATCACCATCAAGTATAGATTTCCTATTCCACGACTTGATGATCCTTTTGACCAACTTTATGGTTTCAAAATTGGTTCCAAGATAGATATTTGTAGTGGATATCATCAAATTTGAATGAGACCTGGATATGAATGGAAGACAGCTTTCAAGACAAGAGATGGTCTCTATGAATGGCTTGTTATGCAATTTGGTCTTTCTAATGCCTCTCCACCTTTATGCGTCTTATGAATCATATTTTCAGACCTTTCATTGGCGAGTTTGTTGTTGTTTACTTTGATGACATTCTCGTGTATAGTCACAACCCTGAGGAGCATTTGGAGCATCTTTTTCAAGTGTTCCAAGTTTTTAAGAGAACAAAAATTGTTTGCTAACTTGAAGAAACGCCACTTCTTTACTACTAGCCTTGTGTTTCTTGGTTAGGTTATTTCAGCTAATGGAATTTCTATGGATGGCAACAAGGGTGAGGCTATTCTTACTTAGTCTACTCCCAAATCTATTCATGATAGCCGAAGCTTTCATGGCATAGCTTCTTTTTCTTGATGTTTTACAAAAGATTTCAGCACCATTATGGTACCAATCAATGAATATTTAAAGGGTAGTAGTAGCTTCAAGTGTTATGATTTGCTCAAAGAAACAGTAACAAAGGTCCCTATTCTTGTATTACCCGATTTTGAGAAAGTGTTTAAGGTAGATTGTGATGCATCTGGTGTTGGAATTGGAGTAGTACTTAGTCAAGAGGAAAAGGCCATTGCATACTTTAGTTAAAAGTTGAACAGTGTGTGTTTGAATTATTCAACTTATGATAAAGAATTCTATGAGATTATTCATGCCTTAGATCATTGGCGCAGTATCTTTTGTTTAAAGAGTTCATTCTTTTCTTTGATAATGAGGCTTTGAAGTATTTGAATTTTCAGCAAAAACTTAATAAAAGACATGCCAAACGGGTAGAGTTTCTTCAATCCTTTAACTTTCTTAGGAAACATAAAATGCTGGTACTTGTAATCATGTTACTGATGCTTTGAGTAGGAGGCATTCTTTCTTACCTACCTTACAAATACAGGTTTTGGGATTTGAAGATCTCAAGGGACTTTACAAAGATGATGCATATTTTTACACCATATAGGAGAAATGCAATGAAGGACTCGTGCAACAATTCTTCATTCAAGATGGATTTCTTTTCAAGGGAAACCGACTTTGTATTCAAGATTGCTCTAAGACAAAAAAAAATTATCAAGGAATCACATGGAGGAGGATTTGTTGGATATTTTGGAAGGGACAAGGCACTTGCACTTTTGCAAGAAAACTTCTATTGGCCTAGGATGAGAGGGATGTTATGAAATATGTCGTGAGATGTCATACATGCCATATTGCTAAAAGTCATGTCCAAAACATTGGTTTGTACACTCCACTTCCAGTTCCAAATGCCCCATGGGAAGATATAACTTTGAACTTTGTTTTAGGACTTCCAACAACTCGACGGAAGAAAGACTCTATTATGGTCATTATTGATTGTTTGTCAAAAATGGCACATTTTGTAGCATGTGCTAAGTCTTTGATGTAACTAACATTGCTGAACTTTATTTTAGAGAGATTTTGAAGTTACAGGGGGTTCTAAAGACCATTACTTCTGATAGAGACTCTAAATTCATGAGTTATTTTTGGCAAACTCTTTGGAGAAAGCTTGGAACTACTTTGCAATTCACCTCTACCTGTCACCCTCAAACTGATGGGCAAACGGAGGCAATTAATAGAAGTTTGGGGAACCTTTTTCAAAGTTTTCTAGGAAAAATACAAAGCAATGGGATCTTATTCTAGCTTAAGGTGAGTTTTGTCTTCAAGTCACACAACCAGGAAAAGTCCATTTGAAGTTGTTTATGGCAGAAATCCTATTAGTGTTCTTGATTTAATTCCATTGTCTATTACGCATTCTCTTAGTACATATGATAATAAGATGGCTAAGTATATTAAGAAGTTGCATGAGAAAGTTCATGATCAGATTCAAAAGCAAAATGCCAAGTATCAAAAGAAAACCAACAAGCATAGAAAACCAGCTTCTTTCAACGTTGGTGATATGTGTTGATTCATCTTCGTAAGGAAAGATTTCCTGGGGGAAAACATGGCAAGCTCAAAGCTAGAGGTGATGGACCTTTCAAAGTACTTGAAAGAATTGGGGATAATGCCTACAAGATTGAGGTACTTAGAGACTATAGAGGTTCAGCAACATTTAATGTATCTGACCTCTCTGCGTACGTTGAGGACGATTTTGATCAAGACTCGGGTCGAGTTTTTCCAACTCAGGGAGTATGATACCGGAAGGTTCCAAGTAAGTTCACGAGTTACAGAATAAAGTTTGACCAAGTTTTAACAAAGTCCATCTTCCAAATAGGGGAAATCCAAAGTGATTCAGAAGCTATTTTTGGTAAACTTTGAAGAATAACCTATATCATTCTACGAGGAGCCAGTAAATGATATTTATATCTTGGACAGGCGTATCAGTCCGGCTTATGATGCAACAAACTATTTGTAATTCGGAGTTTCCTACCTCAAGATATAGTCAGTTTATTGATATGTCTCATTTCTATCTGGAGTTTTGAGATTAGTTCTATGGTCCAACTACTTTGGAGTATTTCTCAACTTCCTTTGGGATTTCAACTAGCTATTAAGTATTTTTATGTTTACAACAAGTCTTTATTGTTTTTTGTTCTTTTTTAGTCAAAATTACTAGTTCCTAAGTTAGCATTTAGTTTGGAGAGATGTTCCAAACTATCTATATAAACTCTACTCAAACTCTTGTAATATAGATTTGAATTATACACAATATTTTCAGCCTTTGCTTCTTGAGGAGAAGGTTCCTTTCTTCCTGATTTTACTATTATCTCTTTGATAGATTCCTTTGAGTTGCGAGTGTTATAAACTCTTATCCTTAGGAGGATTCTTTTGGTGGCCAGTTTTTATAAACTGTTATCCTTAGGTGGATTCCTTTTGTAGCGAGTTTGTGTGTTACTTTTACATTGTTCACTTGTTCTTAATATTTTCAGTATCATGCTAACTGACGTGCATTGCAGCTTAAATATTAGACCAGCTCCGTCTTCTGGTGAAACGAGCACTGGTTTTGATAAATTTTGACATGGTTGAGCTGTTTTTCAAATTATTTTGGCTATTTAAGAAGTCCACCCCTACAATCAAAAGAAATTATACTGAGTCTCTTATGCAAGTTTGTTGATATGGAATTGGATCTTCAATGGATCAATTCCTCAAAATCTTCTCCCAAGGATTTTTGCCTCCAAGAAAGACTTGATTATCACCTTCATCAAGCAAGCTTAGCTCAACCTAAACTAAGAGTTCATGATCATATGAATAATCTTTCCCCTATAAGCTAATTAAACATTAGGGCTGATTATCCAACACTAATTCATCTCTTATCGAGATGACCTAATTCAATGACAAATTCACAAGGATCTCATCATCAAAGAGTAAGAATAATGATAAATTATAGAAAATCTTGGATCAACCTAATCCAAGGGTTTCAAATAAAATCAATCTAAGGAAGATCAAACCCAAGATGGAAGTTAGGAAGAGGCCTGAAAACTCAAGAACCTTAGAACAATTACTCTCAAATTCATATATCATCAAACTTAATCTTAAAAAATGGCTATAAAGAGCTATTTATATTGTTAGGGTTAATCCCCTAATTGACTAGGGTCTTAGGTCACTAAAAGGCCAATTAAGCCCGTAATTAAAAACTGAAAATTGGATTAAAACACAAAAAAAAAAAAAAAAATAGAGCAAAGATCGAATTAGTCCAACCAATCTAGCTTCCTGTCGCGGCTGGGATGGTCCTTCAGAATAGAACCTCCATGAACAGAAGCCTACCGCGGCCAATAGGGTCAAGACCTGCCATAGCCGGTAGGTTTCTCTTCTCCTCCTTTTAGCCATTCCTTTTCTCCAACTTGTTCCATTTGTTGCCCCTTGTTTATAGCATGCAACATGAACACCTTGGGAGCTTTGTAGCCATCTTCAAAGCCTTCAAACTTTATCTTATGTCCTTCGTTCATGACTTTATCCATGAATGCCATCAACTCTACTTTTCCTTAGCATGCTTCTTGATTGCCTTAGCTCTTGACCTCGTGATTGTTCCTTGAAATAGCTCCACGGCTTCAAGCTCATCTCAGGTCATATCATTCGCCCCTCATTTGAAAAGCTTCATCCTCAAATCTTACCTACATCAAATAAAGATAAGTTAGAAACATTGAAGATAGCACTAACATTATAATCACCGGAAGATCAACTTTGTAAGCATTATCATTATGCGTTTAAGAATTTGAAAGGGACCATCGCCATGAGCATCTAACTTTGTTTTCCTTCGTGAAGGAAAATGTTCTTTCGAAAATGTACCCATACCCAATCGCCAGATCCGAATACGATACATTTCTTTCCCACATTTCTCTTGGCTACAAATTCTTGTTGTTAGTTTCCATTGAGTCATGGACTTTAGAATGAATAGCCCGAACAAACTTTGCCTTTTTCTTTCTACCCAAGCTCAAAGCATGATCTATAGGTAAAACCATTAACAATTTCAAAAGGAGAGCAAGACGTAGTAGAATGATGAGCTCTATTGTAAGATAACTCAATGTGAGGTATTTAACAAAAAAAAAAAAAAAGAAAACAACTCAATGTGAGGTAAATATTCTTCCATTGGCGCTAGTGCTTCTTAAGGATAGCCTTAAAAAGTTGTCCAACTGTTCTATTAACCACATTCGTTTGGCCATCTGTTTATGGATGACAAGCTATAGAATATAATAAGTTAGTTCCAAGTTTTCTCCACAAAACACGCAAAAATGACTAAAGCGTTTAGTGAAATTATCCAAAACAATAGTTTTAGGATACCCTGAAAATGCACAGTCCAAGTATAGATGAGATCTGCAACATGACTAGCATAATCAGTTTTCTTACATGCTATGAAATGAGCCATCTTAGAAAAACTATCAACTGCCACAAGTATGGAATCCATGCCCTTAGGAGACCTAGGAAGACCAAGAATGAAATCCATGAAAATGTCAACCCAAGGTTCCTTAGGCACGTTTATAAACCATGTGACAAAGAAGTAGACTTAGTTCTCTTACACCAATAGAAATGTTCATGAAATATGTTATATGTCTTAGCAATGCCAAAATGACCCATAAAACCACCACAATGAGCTTCTTTGACTAACAAAAACCTTGTAGAACTAGAAGGAATGCAAAATCTACTCTATCAATACGATTTCTTAAGCATTTAAAAGCCAAGTGGTTGAACTTGTAGAGAGAATAGTGTACCTCCTAGACAAAGCATCAGCGACAATGTTTTCTTTTACCTTCCTTGTAACGTATAACATATGGAAATATTTCTATGAACTCCATCTATCAATCATGCCTCCTATTAAGCTATTATTGTCCCTTAAGATACTTCAAGGATTGGTGATCGGTATGAATAACAAACTCCATGGGCCACAAGTAGTATTCCCAATGTTTCAATGTCCTCACTAGTACATATAACTCCTTGTCATATGTAGCATAGTTTAAGGCCACACTGGTCAACTTTTCACTAAAGTATGCCAAAGGTCATTTGTCCTGCTTCAAGACTCCACCAACTCCAACTCTTGAAGAATCACATTCTATCTCAAATGTCTTCTCAAAGTTAGGTAGTGCTAGTAGAGGTGCACAACTTAACTTTTCCTTGAATAACTTGAATGATTTTTCTTGCTTATCTTCCAAATTGAAACCATTCATCTTCTTGATCACATTCGTCAAAGGACTAGCAATGTGCTAAAATCCTTGATGAATCTTCTACATAAGCTTTCTATAACATGGAAATTCCTAACTCCGGATGCACTCTTTGGGGGCCAATCCTTAATAGCTTTCACCTTGTCTTTGTCTACTTGAAGTCCTTGAGAGCTGATATGAAATCGACAAAGAATTATTCAATAATTTCTATAGGAGCAACTAGTGCACTAGAAGATTAAAGAAATCATGGTTGAAAGCTTCAAATGAGGAATCCTGAGTTCAAATTGAAGGCGGCTTTCAAGACATTGAAGTCATAAGAAGCTCAATAGAATCAAACTGAAGCTCCTAGTCATCATGGATGACAATATAAGTAAGAGAAGAGTGAAAACATAGCCTACCGGTAATGATAGGCTCCCAACCTATCGTCCCTGGTAGGTCTCGGCCTCCACACCACCAATTGGTCAATGTAGTTATTAATCGGGCTGATTTGTGGTTTCTTTATTTCCAATTTTGTAATTAACTATATTTAAAGGATAAGCAAGTCTTTTAAACTTCCATTAGGTTTAGGAAAAGGAGTTAGGAGTTTTCTATAAATATCCTATTATGCCTCCTTTCTAGAGAAGTTGAATTTTGAATGAAATTGAGAGAATTCCCTAATGTGTTTCTAGGGTTCTTCAACCCATCTTAGCTTAGTTCCTAAGGGTTTTCTTCCTTATTTGGTGAACAATTGAAGCCTAGATTGTAGGTCTATGGAATTCAATTGATTATCATCAATTCCTCCTTAATGAAGCCTAGAAGTTCTTGTTTCTTTGGTTGATTGATTATATCTTTGAATTGTGTAGCTTGGGTTTTAGGGTCTTTATTTCCCTAAGGTTCTTGTTGCCAATTTGGAGAGAATCATCCCTTTCATTATGGGGTTTATAGTGCTTAGTTCTCCATAGGTTTTATAGTGGAGTGTATTGATTATAAAATCTTCAAGAAAAGCTCTTCAATCAAGGAGGTGATCTTTGGTTGGTGATTGAATCAAATAAGTAGATTCACAACAAATTGGTATCAGAGAAACGTCCAAGTGAAGGTCAATTAATGTTTATTTTGTTTAAAATTCATTAAAAAAAAAAAGAAAAATACATGATGATCTATAAAAATCAATGAAGATCATGCAAAAGAAAATTTGTACAGAAAATTGTTCTAAAACAAAGAGATCAAAAGAGATTGTTAATTGTGAAATTTGTGCAAACGTTTCATTGGATCTATTTTTCTTTGATTTGGGAATCATTTGAAACAAATTTCACCCAATTTGGAGTTCATTTGGTTACTCAATTAGATAAAATTTTTTTATCTATCCAGAATGTTTGGTTGTTGAGAATCGCTTCGTAATCTGATCATATCTCATGTTTTACCTGTTCTAATTGGATTAAAAATTTGAATTTCATCTCATTCTCATCGAATTTTTATTCTATATAAATAGATTTTACTCGATTTGGAGTTCATTTGCTTGATCAATTAACCGAAAGGTGTTTTGAGATCTCGGTTTCAAGAAACAAAGTGTGAATTAATTTGAACATATCTTGTGTTATACTATTCCAATTAAATCTAAATTTGTTCTTAAATTCATCCTCTTCGAGTGAGGAATCGTTCTAAACTTGTTTGAATTGAGTTTGATTAGTACTTGCGGAGTTATTGCTGTTTTGGTTACAGGGTGTCATCATCCCTGTTTTTTGGAAGTTTTTCTTAGTACTCTTTATTTCTTTTTTTAGCTTAGTTTGCTTTGAACTGTTTTGAATTTCATTTCTAATTTCTTTCTTATATGTTCCTATTCTTTGTTTTATGATCAATTATGTTTGTTGGCTCTTTTTCATAGACAGACGCTTTGAAATTCCTTACACCTCATGTATTTGATAGTTTGCTTCTTTAAACTCTTTGTATCCATCTAAGTGCATTAATTGGTTTACTTGCTTGGGTTGATACTTGATACTCTTGGTTTAGTTGGCTAAGAAATTTGAAGAATATATAGAACCTTGACAGGTGAGTGATTTTATAAGGTAAAAGGGTAAGTTCATCTTCATTAAAGCCAACAAGAGAGTTAAACACGTGAGAATCGAGTGATCATCAAAAGAGGGCATACACTTAGGGAGTGATGGAGAGGTGCTTTTTGTTTGGTTTTATTGATATTTTGTAGGTCTTAAAACATCTAAATCAAACATGTAAAATGAGTTGCATCATGTGTAACGAGCCATGGAAGGATTCATGCAACAACTATCATGCCTAGAAAAGGATGTGGGGACTTAAAAAGAGAAGAGGATTCCATTTTAGAACAAAGTAGTAAAATTAAATTTTGGTGGACATTCCATTCACCATAATCAATGCGGATATGGTAACTTCTCTCCTTATGCTAGATTTTATGAGCATAATTCTTATGATTACTATGGGGACAATAGACTTGGAGCTAGAAATGGTTATAATGATAGATGTTATAAGTGAGTTCCAAGGAATGAGTTAGAAATGAAAGGAATTATGTGAATATGGATGGGAAGTTCAATAAATGAAGAGGTGATTATGAGGGATACTATGATAATTATAACAAAGGAGAGTATAATTGTGGAAGAATTTCTCAAACCCTGGGAACTACATGAAGACCTCTTAGTTACAATAATCTGAAGTTATCTGTTTTGTGGGGGAACCTTTGGTCCTTATGATTATGTAGCTTAGGAGAGAGAAGTGGAATTCTTGTTTTATTCCTATGGTGTAAGAGAAGAAGAGAAGTTTCAATTCGTGATAAAATCTTTCTCTTAGGTGGTCAATGATTAGTGGGATTGTAATTGTGAATATAGAAGGAGAATGATATTAAAACCTATCAAGACTTGGAGCTTAATGAAGCAAGCATTGAGGATTATATGTGGAGTTAAAACCATGAAGGACTAGGACAAGGAACAAGCAAAGGATAAATTCATAGAATCATCAACGGTTGAAAAGTCTACAAAAGTAAATGAGCTTTCACAAGCTAAAATTAAGGAAAGTCTTAAAAAAGGAAGACATCCAAAGAGGAACCTTGTTATATCATGAGTGAGAAGACATTAAAATTAAAGAAGAATACAGAGTGGAAGAAAAAGAGGGATTAGTAGAGAGATTATTTATCTTTGATTCCAACTCTATCCTTATTCACTAGCAAAGAAAGAGTTAGTTCCATTAGCATAGAAATTCACTTCCTCACTCTTTTCAAGTACAACTATCTATTTTACTCTTTGCTTTTATTTTTCATTCTCTTGTTTTCAATGAAACATTCATTTTCCTTTACTCTTTCACTTTTCTCAAGCTCACTCTCTTTCTCTTTTGAACACTTAAAAGAGAAAGAGGAAAGCTTGCCTACAAGTCCATCAAAACCATAAACTTCTTTCCTTAAAATTCCTACTTGTGATTTGAGATTTATTTAAAGAAATTAATTGTTCTCATTTGTTTTTATGGAAAATGGATATCAATTTTACTTTATCAACTCTCTCAGAACTTTATTAGAAAACAAATAATTCATATAGTTTAATTCCATATCTTTTGCAATTCCTAGAGTTGATGAATACCATTTCAATATTGCTAATTGTGCTTCTTTTGTGCTAGTAGTTAAAGGCAAAGGAAGGAGCATGGAGAAAGAGCTTGGCACTATTCTTGAAGACTTACCAATGAGCATATCTCCTAACCCTTCTCTCATGTGTCATGAAGTTATTTTTGTGAAATTAAATTTGTTCCTAAAGTCTTATCATTCTATGTGAACATAATTGGAGACTTTTGTACTATCTCTTTTGGTGGGGCGGTCATTCTTTTTGTGCCTTCTATATCAAAATGTTTTTCTTATCATGTCTCTCTTGAGGATCCATTGATGAGTAGTGGTGTTATATTTGGTACTTCATGTTATGGCTTTGGTATGTTGATCCTAATATTATTGGTTTCAAGCTAGACTGTACTATATTTGACAGTTTACATTATGAGTGTTTAGGAAAGTTTTTTGAGGACGTTGATTATGCGTTTCCTTTTCTTGATGCTTTTATGAAGAATTTTGATGGAGTTATTCCTTAAAACCAACATTATTTTTACCTTTTGAATGATCAATTTGAGTTTTCTTACAATATGCATGAGCTTTCAAGTGTTGTTAACTCTTTGAACTTGTTGTTTGAAAACACCTTTGGATTCAAATTCTACCATTTATATCTCAAGGATTCTTGTTAAAAGATTTTGGAAACATGGTATAGATAGAATTCTACCATTTTCATTAAAGTCATAATAAGCTCGACAAAATCAAACTAGAAGCTCTTGGCTTTCATAGTTGACAAAAGAAGCAAGGGAAGAGTGAAAACATAGCCTACCGACGACTATAGGCTCTCACCCTACTGTCCTCTCACCCTACTGTCCCTGGTAGGTCTTAGCCTCTACACCACCAATTGGTCAATTTAGTTATTAATTCAACTGATTTATGGGTTCTTTATTTCCAATTTTGTAATCAATTATGTTAAAAGGATAATTAGGTCTTTTAAACTTCCATTAGCTTTAGGAAGAGGAGTTAGGGGTTTTCTGTAAATATCCTATTATGCCTCCTTTGTGGAGAAGTTGAATTTTGAATGAAATTGAGAGAATTCCCTAATGGGTTTCTAGGGTTCTTCAACCCATCATAGCTCAGTTTCTAAGGGTTTCCTTATTTAGTTGGTGAACAATTGATGAGCCTAGATTGTAAGTCTATAAAATTCAATTGATCATCGTCAATTCCTCTTTAATCAATCCTAGAAGTTTGTTTATTTAATTGATTGATTAGGTCATTCAATTGTGTAGCTTGGGTTTTAAGGCCTTTGTTTCCCTAAAGTTCTTGTTGCCAATTTGGAAAGAATCATCCCTCTCATTATAGGGTGTAGGGTGCTTAGTTCTCCATATGTTTTACAATGGATTGTATTAATTATAAAATCTTCAATAAGAGTTATTCAATCAAGAGGTGATCTTGGGTTAGTTATTGAATCAATAGAGCTTCTACAAGTAGTTTCACATCAAGAGCTTAACATACAAACTAGAACTCTTTTTTCAAACAAAACTCACATTTTCCAAGGTTAGCATAGAGTTTCTCACTTCTCCAAACCAACAAAGCTTGTTTAAGATGATGCAAATAATTTTCATAAATTTCGATATCTATCAAAAGGTCATCAAAGTAGCTATAACAAACTTTTTAATGAAATCTCTCAACACATGATGCATGAGTCTCATGAATGTACGAGGTGCATTAGTTAACCTTAAAAGGCATGATATTCATATATACGAAAATTTGTTTTGAAAGCCATTTTCCACTCATCCCCTTTTCTCATGCAAATTTGATGATACCCCGACTTCAAATCTATTTTTGAAAATATTTGGTATGTAACTCATCAAGTAAATCATCTAGTCTAGGGATCGGATGCCTATATTTGATGTGATGTTAATGGCCCTATAATCTACACACATGACCCATGTACCATCTTTCTTAGGAACTAATAAAACAGGAACGCACAAGGGTTTAAGCTTTCTGTTACATATCTCTTGGAAAGCAACTCTTCAACTTGTCTTCTCAACTCCTTGGTCTCTTCGGGTAGGCTCCTATAAGCCGGTCTATTAGGAATAACTGAACATGAAACCAAATCAATTTGGTGTTTAATTCCCCTTAAGGGAGGAAGTCCACCAAGCTATCTCATCGAGAAAAACTTTATTGAATTCTTCAATAACCTTCACTATAGCACTTTACAGAAAAGACAAGTGATTATTGGTAAAATCAAATGTGCCTTTGCCATATAAAAGGAAGACAAACTCTTCTTTCTCAATAGCTTCACCTCAAGCAACCCTTAGCCAATCTAAAGACCTCTTGAATCCATGGTGAAAAATCTTTCCTCCATGAGCAAAATCAATATTGGGATTGGTTACCCAACACCTAATGAGACTCTTACAGAGAAAATCTAGTTCTATGACGATTAAAAATTGTAAACATCAAAAGTATGAATTATGATCAATTGGATCTTTAATGGATCAATTCTTCAAAATCTTCACCCAAGAATCATTACCTCAAAGAAGGAAATGATTATCACCTTCATCAAGTAACCTTAGCTCAACCATAACTAAGACCTCATGATCATGATGAATAATCTTTACCCTATAAGCTAATTGAACATTGGGGTTGATTACCCAACCTATTTTACCAATTATAGAAAAGACCTAATTCAATGACAAATTCACAAGAATGTGATTATCAAAGAGTAGGAATTATGATAAATTGTAGAAGTTCTTGGATTAACCTAATCCAAGTGATTCAAATAAAATCAAAAGAAGATCAAACCCTAGATAGAAGTTAGGAAGAGGCTTGAAAACTTAAGAACCCTAGAACAATTATTCTCAAATTCATATATCATAAAACTTAGTCTAACAAAATGGCCATAAAGAGCTATTTATAGTGTTAGGGTTAATCCCCTCATTTACTAGGGTCTTAGGTCAACTAAAAGACCATTTAAACCCTTAATTAAAAACTAAAAATAGGATTAAAACACTAAAAATAGGATCAAAGATCGCATTAGTCCAACAGTCCAGCTCCCTATCGCAACCGGCATAGTCCTTAAAAACAGAGCCTCCATGAACTGAAGCTTGCTGCAGCCGGCAGGTTCAGGGCCTGTCGTGGCCGGCATGTTTCCCTTATTCTCTTTTAAGAAATTCCTCTTCTCCAACTTGCTCCATTTGTTGCCCCTTGCTTATGGCATGCAATATGAACACCTTTGGAGCTTTTTAGCCATTTTCTAAGCATTGAAACTTGATCGTATGTCCTTCTTCCTAACTTTATCCATAAATGCCATCAACTCTACATTTCCTTCCTTAGCACATTCCTTGATTTCCTTAGCTCTAGCCCTTGTGATTGGCCCTTAAAATTGTTCCAAGGTTTCAAGTCATCTTGGGTAATATCATTTATGCTAAAAAACACATGTTTAGAGCCATTTTCTTCACAAAACTAAGTCTAAAATTATGTAAATATCGATAAATTGATAAGTGCAATTTATATTCATGTTTTGGTCTTAATTTCATATATCATTTAGTTGATTTTGAGTATAAATTTTGGGTTTAAAGGGAAATTCACTCCTTTTCCACTTCTTGTGTGTTAGGATCAAAGGAGTTTAAAATGTTTAAAAGATGAAGAGAAAGTGAAATCCTAACTCAAATCGAAGAAGAAATTAGAGACCATTCGGATTCCTCATTTGAGCATATCGGGCACCCACTACACAAGCATATAGAGAACCCAACATTAGGCAAACAAGATTTGAGCGAATAGAAGCTACAGGGCATCCAGTATGCAAGGATCCCAGGTACCCAACATTTGCTAGAATTTTTTAAATTTCCTTTTAGTCCCTGTGTAGACCTTACTTTATAGACCTTACTTTATTCTTTAATAATTTTTTATATATTCAAGTTAGAGAGAGTTAGAACTAGTTTAGACAAACTTTGGCTAGCTTTCTCTTTAATTCTTCAATAAGAAGGATATAGGAAAAGTTTTTGAAGATTTTATCGAAAATTGACACTTCAATTCAACAACGATGTTTTCTATCTCTTTAAACTTCTAAAACTACTTGTTTACTTTAGTTATGAACATGTTCTAATTCTTTCAATCTAAGGCAATGATCTAGTCAAGAGTACCCTTAGTGTGATTTATTTATTAATTTTATATGTGTATTGGTAAACAGTGGATGCTTTCTTATTATTTTTAATGCTTTTAATTGTTTGATCACCAATTGAATGAACTAATTAAGTTAGGAGATTCAGAGAGATATCTTGGCTTAAAGATTAAAATAAAAAGGTCATGAATTGCACGTAGAATAGGAATATATATGTGCGGTTTGTTTTGAGTCTTTGTTCTTAATGCGCTCTTTTAAGTTAAATTTCTTATAGAGATATAGGGGATTTGGCTAATTTAATAAGCTTAATAGAATTTGAGAGAGGTATTAAGCAATTAAGAGCACTCATTGGTCATTGTAATGCATAAGATGGATTAATTGATAGTGAACATAAAGGTGAAGTTGGTGAACTCATGGGTCTTAGATGTCTTCAAATTGAATCTAGAATTGTGTTAAGAGTGATTTGAAGATTTTATTTCTCTTTTACTTTAATTACAATTACAACATCAACCATTATTATTGGCTAGATAAAGTAGGATTAGACGAATTCGGTAATCAATAACAATTCTCCGTGGGAATGATACTTTACTGATCACTTTAGTACTTGACTACGACCTAGTATAATTGATTTTACACGTATCAAGTTTTTGGCACCATTGCCAGGGAATTGTTTTATTGATATTGAATTTACAATTTCTATTTTAATTTAGTCGTTTGTTCATTTTTTATTAAGCATTTGAAACTAGTGTACATCCCGTGCTCATTTTGCAGAACTTTTACCTTTTAATCCTGAGATCAAGAAAACCTGCAAACGGAATAGAAAGGAGACTGCACTTAAGAAAAAGGAAGCAATGTCGGATACTACGATGCGAAACTAGTGGTTGTCGATGATCGTCCTTTGAGAGATTACACAAAACTCGATTTGAATGATAAGAGGAGCACAAGAAGGGTAGTAGTCGATGCAAATAACTTTGAGATGAAGCCCTATATTATCCAGATGATTCAACATTCGGTCCAATTTGGAGGACTAGAAAGTGAAGATCCCAATGCCGATATAGTGAATTTTCTTGATCTGTGTAACACCTTCAAATTCAATGGAGTGACTATAGATGCAATAAGACTAAGGCTCTTCCCATTTTCTCTATGAAATAAGGATGGGTTGAAGTCACTTCTATTAGGAGTTATCACAACTTGGACTAATTTGGTACAAAGGTTTTTAGCCATGATTTCCCTCCAGCCAAAATAGTTATGCTATAGAATGAATTACCTCATCTGTTCACTTTGATGGGGAATCATTATTTGAGGCTTGGGAGCATTATAAAAATATTTTTGCTCAATATCCTCATCATGGCTTCTATAATGGTGGCAAATTTCTACATTCTATGCTAGTTTGCTACCTCACTTGATGATTACAATTAATGCAACAGAAGAGGGTTTTATTTTATCCAAATCTTGGAGAAGGCAATGAATTTATTTGATGAGCTATAAGCTAGTGACTATGAGTGGCCTTCGACTCGACAACAACTAGAAGAGTTACAGCAGCAGGTTGCTAGAAGTAGATGTAGTGACCCAAATAAATGCACAACTTGCAGCTCTCCATAAAAATATTTGATACAATAAACTATTATGGCCAATCGTGCGAGTATTGTGGTGGGAATGATGCAAGTAGCTCTTATATAAGAAGTTCTTTTGTGCAGCCTAGGGTTGATCATGCAAACTATGTGAACTATAACATGCAGCAAGGTAATCCATTTTCTAACACCTATAATCTAAGGTAGAGGAATCACCCTAACTTTTCTTGGAAGAATTCAATGAATGCAGAAAGAAGCCCTCCAGGATTTCCAAATGCATCATCTCAACCACAACCCTAAGAAAAGTAAAAGTTAGAAGACTTGATGACAAAGTTTGTTGAAAGTGTAGAGACATGATTCTAGTATCAAGATGCATCCATTCCCAATTTGGAGACACAAATAGGATAACTTGCAATTTGCTCACAAATAGACCACAAGGATCTTTGCAAAGTTCTACTGAGAAATATCCTAAGGAGAAAGTTCAAGTTATGACTCTAAGAAGTGACAAGGAACTCCAAGAGCCAAAGAAGATTGATATTCATGATGTTTCAATGGAGGAAAAAGCATGATTGGGAGTTTAAATAGAAAGGAAGATGACTTGAAAAAGGGGGACTCTAAACTTCTCTTTCTACTCTTCCTAAACCTTATATGCCTCCCATTCCCTTTTCCCAAAGATTGAGAAACTAAAATGCTGAAAAAAAATTCTCTAAGTTTTTGGATATTTTTAATAAACTTCACATCAATATCCCTTTTGCTGATGCTTTAGAACAAATGCCCAGCTATGCCAAATTCCTAATACTTTTTCACAAAAGGAAGCTTGAAGAGTGAGAAATCGTTCTGATCTCTGAGAAATGTAGTGCAGTGATACAACAGAAATTACCTAAGAAACCGAAAGATCCAGGATGTTCTACTATATCTTGTGTCATTAGTAATTTAAATTTTGATAAAGCTCTGTGTGACCAAGGTGCAAGTGTTAATTTGATTCCTTGATCTATTTTTAAGAAGTTAGATCTAGGAGAGGTGACACCAACAACAATTATTTTGTAGTTGGTTAATAGATCTGTAGTTTGTTCTTAAGGTATTCTTGAAGATATTTTAGTAAAGATAGACAAGTTCATATTTCATGCATATTTTGTTACGTTGGATATGGAAGAGGAGACATAAACTTCCCTCTAATATAAGGTAGACCCTTCTTACATACTGGCAGAACTCTGGTTGATGTTCAAGAAGGTAAAAAGATTTTGAGAGTTAATGATGAGCAAGTTACTTATAATATGTTTAAATCCATGAGATTGCCTAGTGAAAGTGACTCTTGAATGTTCATTGATACTATGGGATCATTAGGGGCTAAGACTTTTAGTCCTACTAAATCTAATAATGTTTTAGAGTTGTTTGTACAAAGTGCAAGTATTACAGAGGGAGAAGCAAAAGTAGTTCAAGAATGTATCGCATATTTAGATGTGAACATGTCGTATCCTCTTTGTAAAAGTCCTCGTTATGAACAGTTGAACAAAATTGTTGCAACGACAATATCGATTGAGAAGCATCTGACTCTTGAAATTAAACCACTTCCTTCCCACCTTAAATATTCTCTGATTGAGGATATTAAAGAAGCTCTCCTTGAAGACAACCAACAGTTCAGAGTGAATGGACAAAGAATGAAGCCTAATTTCGGTGAAGAAGTGGATCTTACTACTATAAAGAACAATATCGATGATCCAGACCGATCAAGAAATCGAGGATGTCCAGTTATACGACATAAAAAGAAGCGCTTCTTAGGATGCAACCTGTGTTTTCTAATAATTTTTGTTCATTTCATAAGCTTTAGTTAATGGTTTTTTCTCCATTTAAATCTTGGTCTCTTTGATAATGCTTACATGTTTTCTTTTTCAGGTAAAAAAAATATGAGGAGTGTTAAATTAAAAACTAAAGGAACCAAGCACTGGATTCAAAGCGCAATAGGCGACTTGCATTGAGACGTCGTACTCTTCAAGAAGCTTATGGGCACTCGAGTTCATAGAAAAGTGGGCACCCGGTACTGAGAAGTCATTTTTCTCCCTAAATCTTGTGGTTGACCGAGTTCAAAACATAGTGGACACCTAGCATAAGAGACATTAATATCTAGAAGCTTACGAGAACCCAGTATCAAAGCTTACTGGGATGCCCAGACCTCCTCTACAAAATCCTTTTTTAAAAAAGAAAAAACTTAATTAGGAAATCAGATTTTTTTTGCTTTTCTTTAAAAAATATATATATAACAAATTCTTCTCTCTTTTCCTTCTCTACTGCTCGACTGGCCTATTGTTTTCTATTTCTCCTTGGGATTTTTCTAACTAAGCTTTAAACCCAATACTCGCAAGCGCACAAGATCAATGTAATATGGCAGTATAAGGGTATCGAACCATAGAAAAAGACTTAACTACCTAAATTATTATCTTCCTAAATTAATTTTTTAAAAAAAAAGAGAAGAATCAAATTTTATTATCTAAAAAATTAATCCTAAATTAATTAAACTAATAAATTAAATCAATTAAATCAAAACTAGCAAGAGCTTAATGAAGAAGATGTTTTAGAAACTTTAGTCCACCGCTAACCTATGTAACAATGATTTAATTTTATTTAGGAGAAAATATTAGACCTTTATGTGTTGATCTAGGCTACAAGCTTTGATTCACTAAAGAAATATATTATGTTTAAATGCATGACATATCCATCTGACTTATTCAATTCTATGACATAAATCATCTAAAATTAGCATGAACTATTCCATTCTAAAACCCACAATATACTTGCAAAAATCACATATCTCTCATACTCAAGACTACAAGAATTAAGCATGGATAAAAATATCAATGAACCAAAATAATTATTCTACAAGAAGGATCACCAAGAATTAATTGCACCAAACCAAGAAATATCTCAAGATATGTAATCACATAAATAATATAATAAATCTCCCAAAATAAAATAAACTAAAGTTACATGGCTAGGGTTCCATCAAGATTCTAAAAAAGAAAATTTAATTCATAATTAAAGGGAAAGAAAGAACCAAATTCTTGAAGTAGATCATAGCTTCTTCTCTCCTTTAATGATTACCGCCGCTTCCTTGATTTTGCACCGAGGACTTCTTCTTTTTTTGTTGTTGTCCACCCCTTTTGTATGGCTCTTATATATATAGACAAAAGAAAAATAAAATTCTAATCCTTCAAGGATTTAACTAAATTCCTAATCCTAAAAGGATTCAACTAAATTCCTAATCCTAAAAGGATTCAACTACTGCAGTAGGTAATATGCTTTATTATTATTTTTATCATCTCTTTCCCAATGACCATGCACACTCTTTCTTCCCTTTACCAAATTTAATATGGAATCTTTATTTCCCTTTTTCTAGATATATGCACAAAGATAAATAAAACAAATTAAATATAATAATCTTGATTAATGAATAAATAAAATATTCTCAAAATCTAACAATTAGAACTTAAGGTGTTTATTTGTATTAAAAATCAACTCTATCACTCTTCTACAGTCTGCTCACCTACTATTGGAAATTTGCTCCACTTTACTTGGATGAATTTCATAGCAGCTAAATTCTGAGGAGGGCGTAGCAGAGGCGATACATCTGTCTGCCTGATACAGTATTTTCAGGGAAATCTTATTTTTTTCTCAAATTTTAGTTTCTCATTTTAGTCTTGCTTTTCTTTCTATTCCTTTTTAGTTGTTATTTTTCTGAGCCTTTCTTTCACTTTCCTTTGAAACATTGAGAACAATGTTAGGATTAAGTGTGGGGGAGCGTATACTCTTTTTGTCTCTTTGTTTTTTGTCTTTGTCTTTTGTGAGCTTTGATCGAACTTTGGATCTCATTGTTCACATTTTCTCTAATGGTTGAGAATTATTATTATTTGAGTCATTAATTTGTTTGCAAGGTTAACTATGGGTCATAATCTTTACACAAAGCCAAAATCTGTAAGCACATAGCTAACATCTTGTACTTAATGATTGTTTTGAGTGTTCCTTACACTTATGATTTATTTTGACTTAGATTTTTTTTCACACTCTAGAAATTACTTGAATACATATTGAAGAGAAATTGATAGATAGATTGGTTTGATTTAGATATGATGATCATAGGCATTTTTTCACTTGTTTGAGCCTTTATAATCGACCCTATATGTTTTATTCGTAGTACTCTTTTTTAGCCTTTATGCAATTGATGAGAAAAATCTATTTTTTAGTCATTGATAAACCTCTATATTTTTACAAACTTTTTATTATCTTTGAGAGCTAATTAATCTATTCACGTATTGGATTTAATTAGGAAGGGCTGTGAATATTTAATTTTGTTTCTCATAAAATGATTTGATGGGAGTTATTGGTGAAGGGTTCAAAAAGGGAAGGAAAGACTTTCCCAACAAAAATAAGTGAAAAAAAAAAAAAGAAAAAAATATTGTGAATTTTAGCATCGTTTGAAAAAAAAAAAGCAAAGAAAAAAGGAGAAAAGTTGGAAAATGTTTTTTCCCATCATACAATAGAAGGTCAAGTTTATTTGTTAGTGTAAAGAGCATTGGTTTGAGCTAGTCTAAATGGAAACATGTAATGATGATATGGAGTAGAAGTTTTTTAAGTGTTCAGGCTGCATATCTTTTTCCTTAGTTCTGATTCATTCTTCTTGCATCCCTATCCTTCATTTGATAACTAATGTGTCCTAGCCTAACATTACAAGCTATAAAGCCGTACCTAATCTAAGTTGAGTTAAACTATCTTTATTAGTGGAGGGATTGCATGAAAAGTAAGCCTATGGAGTGTGATTTTTGTTGGCTTGTCTTTGAATATTAGTCCTTGGAACAATGTGGAGATGTTTGTATATTGCTTAAGACTTGGCTACTCACACAACATGCTTGTGTTCTTGCTTTGATTATGGTGTACATGTAAACTTAGAATTCCTTAAGGTGACTCATGATTAGCTTTTGATTGTTTGTGTAAATGTGAACTTGAGATCCTTCGAAATATCATTTGTCTTGAGTTCCCAAATGGGGGCATATTTTGAGTTGAATTTTAGTTTCTTTTGTGTTGTTATTGCCTATGAGTTCTATTGTTTCATTGCTTGACGGTCAGCAACAATTCAAGTGCGGGGGAGTTTGATGAGTGCAATTTGTACTCATATTTTAGGGTTAATTTCATATTTAATTTAGTTGATTTTGAGTATAAATTGTGGGTTTTTAAGGGAAATTCACTCATTTTCCACTTCTTGTATGTTAGGATCAAAGAAGGAGTTTAAAGCGCTCAAAAGATGAAGAAAAAGTGAAATCCTAACTCAAATTGGAGAAGAAATTAGAGACAACTTGGATTCCTCACTTGAGCATACCGGGCACCACACTACTCAAGCATACTAGGCGCCCATCATGAAGCAAAACAAGGATTTGCACGAACAAAAGCTACCAGGCACCCAACACGCAAGGAACTCAGGTGCCCAACATTTGCCAGAATTTTAGAAATTTTATTTTAGTCCCTATGCGGACCTTTCTTTATTTTTTAGTAATTTCTGATATATTTAAGTTAGAGAGAGTTAGAACCGGGGCTTAGACAAGGTTTAGCTAGCCTCCTCTTTACTTCTTCAACTCTTAAATCTTGCAAAGGATTCAGGACAAGTTTTTGAAGATTTTTTTATCAAAGGTTGAAACTTCAATTCAACAGTGATGTTTTCTAACTCTTTAATCTTCTTTAACTACTTGGTTAATTTAGTTATGAATATGTTCTAATTCTTTAAATCTAAGGTCATGATGTAGTTAAGAGTAGCCTTTATGCGTTTTATTTATTAATATTATCTGTGTATTGATAAACAGTGGATGCTTTGTTATGGTTTTTAATGCTTTCAATTGTTTGATCACCAATTGAATGAACTAAATAAGTTAGTATACTCAGAGAGATACCTTGACTTATACATTAAAATAACAAAGTCATGAATTGCATGCAGAATAGGAATATATATATATATATGTGTGTGTGTGTGTGTGTATGTGTGCGCGCGTGTGTGTGCGGTTTTTGCAACAAGTGAGTGTTGGTTCTTAATGCGCTCTTTTAGGCTAAAGTTCATATATAGATATAGGGGATTTGGATAATTGAATAGGTTTAATAGATATAAGAAAGAGATATAAGCAATTAAGAACACTCTTTGGCCATTGCAAATACATAAGATGGATTAATTGATTGGATCATAAAGGTGAAATTGGTGAACTCATTTGTGTCTTAAATGCCTTTAAAATTGAATCTAGATTTGTTTTTAGAATGATTTGTAGGTTTTATTTATTTTTTCTTTAATTACAATTACCACATAAACTTTTATTATTGGCTAAATAGAGTAGGATTAGATGAATTCGGTAATCAATAACAATTCTCCATGAGACTGATGTGTGTGTAATCAAAGCAATAAAAACGGGATGTGAAATCCTAATTACTACAATTTAATTCAAGGAGACCTAACAAAGTAGAGATGAGTTTCAACCCGAGGGTCGAATCTCTCAGGGAACGGACGAAGGTTCAAGTACTAATCATATTTCTAATGTCTAGTCATAAAAAGTTGATGTCATTGAAAAAGAGAAATAAAAACAAGTAATTAAATTAAAAGAAAACAATTAAAAACGATTTTAAAAGAATTATAAAGATAAGAGTTTGGGTTGGTGGAATCCCCTTAATCCTTATTACTAATTCAATTGGAAAAACTTTAATGAAAACCATGTTGAATTAATTAAGTTGGGTCATCACTCAAAATCAAGAAATCCCTATCTCTAGGACGAAAACCACCCTAATCACTAACCCTTAGAGGAAAATCTCTTTTCTTCCTAACATATTATGAGTGCAGTAAATCTAGGTGATTTAAAAGGCCTAAAAGTGCAAAATCGTATCTATAGTCAATTGCCCCAATTAACCCCCAATTGGTTGCCCTAGATTATTCTTCCTTTTTCCATTCCAAACAGCATTGTGAATAATCTAATCACGCGACAATTAAATTACAAACAAACGCAATTGGAAGACAACTTAAATTAAAACAAACATCGAAATCAAGAATTAAACCTAGAATTTCATAATCAAGAATTAGAGTTCAACCCCAAACCAAACAATATAAACTACTCATTATTCATATTAATAAAAACTAAAAAATTAATTAGAAGAATTCAATAACAAGAAAAGTAAAAGAAAGCTTAGAATTAACTCTTGAAGTCGCAATTGAATCCCGAACGTCTTCTAAGATCATCTCTCAATTCACCAAGTCAGAGATCGAAATCTTGAATCAAAGTCTTCAACTTTTTAATCCAAGAAAATAAATCTTGCACAAATCTTCAAATTCTATAATTAAAGTGAATATAGAAACTTGAAATTTAAAGGGTGTTTAATCTAATCCAACCTAATTAATCTACTCTAATCTAAACTAATCTAATCTAACATAATTACGTCTACTACTTCTTCTCTACATTATGTCTATAATAGCAGCAAATAAACCCCCTTATATAGAGGTGAAAAATAAAAGAAAACCAAATCAAAATTGGAGAAGAAAACAAGAAAATCGAGTTTTAATCAGACTTGAACCGCCTTTGCCAGCAAAACCTAACGCCGATGGTAGGACGAGGCCTACCATCCGCGGTAGGTCTCTGTCTTACCAATGCCTGCCACTCGGTACCTACCGGCAACGGTAGGTCAGCCTACCTCATACGGTAGGTGCTGTATTTTTGCCAACGACTTTCATTTTGGTCCTTTTCACTCCATTTGCATTTTCCTTTTCATCGTTTCTACTTCCAGGGGGTACTTAAGACAAGAATAAGAGGTATTTAGCTAAAATATTTACTTTTACATATTAAAAACACCGAAAAAGATGAAATTAACATATAGAAAGTATAGATAACTATGCAATTATCAAATACCCTCACACTTATCTATTGCTTGCCCTCAAGCAACACAAACTAAACAGACAAACAGAAGATAAAACTTTAATAAAATAAAGACAAAACATGAAAATGACATAAGCTTGAATATTAACAGTAAAAACCTTAAAAAAGATTATAGGCATTGGTAGCTCAAAATAACCAAAACAAACTCATCAAAAACAAAATCAAAAACTAAAACTTATCAGAATAAAAACAAAGCTCAAAAAAATACTAAAAGACAAAATCACTTCAATAGAGTATTTCACCGCACACTCCAAAGATAATCCAAAAGTAGACAACTGGAAAATCACTAAGTACCACCACAAGTTATTAAAAATCATTACTGATCAAAGGGTGTGTGTGTGATTTTGCTCATGCCATTTTTCATAGAAAAAGAGGAATGTTAAGTGATTAGCAATAAGACATATTCTCAAAGACAATGCACATAATTCATGCTTTTTCTATCATTTAGCCACATTAAAGTTTATTTCAGGTTGTTCCCAGATTAAGTAGGACTTTTTGGCTTGTAATGTTAGGTTAGGACATAATTAGGTTACAAATGAAGGTAAAAGGAGACAAAAACAAACGAGATAGAGCTAAAGCAACTGAAAGGAAAAGATAACAACTTTAAAGAATACTTTCTAGCTGCCGTTTTTACTCTTTCATTCACTTTGTACAACTTAGTTCATTCTCTTTTTCTTTTTGCACAACCCACCTAACAACATATTTTTCTCAAGATTTTTCAATAATAACTAAATTATATAAGAGAGAGAGAGAGAGAGAGAGAGAGAGAGAGAGAGAGAGAGAGAGAGAGAGAGAGAGAGAGAGATGATGCTTGAGTTGTTTCAAGAATTTTTCTATAAAATAAGGCACATAATCTTTTTTCTTCATTTTCCTGTCATTCTTTTCATTTTTCTGGCTTTTTCTCTTTTTTCAATTTTTTTCTTTTCAAGCATAAATATTTTTTGTTCTTTCTCTCTTTAATAGCTAAAACACCGAATACATGAAAATACCTAAAAAAAACCCTTTCTTTTTATAATAGGGCTTTTCTTTCTTTCTTTCTTCACCCCTTTTTCCCCCATACTCATTCGTTTCTTTCACTCAAGATGGCCAAAAGTCTATACTAGCCAATAGCTCATGAATCGAGGTTCACTCAAAACGGCCAGAAGTGTATACTAACTACTAGCTCCACTAATTGAGTTTCTATAAAGTGAGGTTAAAAGAACAAATAAAAGAATGGAGTATGACCCTTGAAATGAAGGCACAAAAAGGGAACTACGGATTAATTTCATAAAGGATAAATGATAAGAAAGGCACAATCCGTTCAAAGAAGGCCTAAGGCCATCATCTCTGGGACCATCTTAGACTAGACTTCTTTGCTTTTAAAGATAGACAAATTTTGAGATTGCAAGCAAATTTCAAAAATCATTATAATAATGCTCTCAACAACATTCCCAAGTGCATAAAAACCATCGATCAAGTAAGAAACTTAGTAAATATAGTTTTCAGATAATTGAGTAATTTTCCTTTTTCAAAAAACCTAAGGAATTTTTCAGTTTCAAACTCTATCAAAAAGTGGTAAAAATAAAATATTTTTGGATTTTTAAATAAGAAAGTAAGAAGAAAAGAACATAAAATATTTTTAGGATTTTTAAATTTTCTAATTTTTTTGGAAATTTTAGAATAAAAGATTAACAAAAAAACTTTTAAAAGAACAAAAACGAAAAAGAGACTAACAGAAAAAAAAACTTAAACAAAGAAAAAGACTAAAAGAGACTAATAGAAAAAAACTTGAAAAACAAGAAACACCCCCCTCCCGGTACACTTAAAATCATATTATCCTCAATGTAGTGGATAAACTAAAAGAAAAACGAAAATAAACACATACATGGAAGCAATCCCGCAGATATAAAGCAATTAAAGCATATCAGGAAGCCATCCTCACAAAAAAATAATAATAATAAACCAAAAAAAATAACACAAAAACAAAGCAAAAAATGTAAAAGGACAAGAAATAAAACAAAAACATAGAAAATAAAAGAAAAGAAAGAAAAACTCCCTATTCTAGACCGAAGTCTGCACCGCCTCCTCCACTGCTACCTTGATCAGGCATGAATCTTTGGCATAAACGAGCTAGCATTACTTCTTGGCGATCTATTGATGCCCTTTGACGTGCCAACTCGTCTGCATAGCGGCGAGTGAATTCTACTATTTCCGTCAACTGCATCCCTTGGACTTTTTGCTTGATCCGAAGTTGCTCAAAGGCAGTCCACATCTCTTTTTGGAATGCATCCATTGAAATCATGTTCTGGGCACCGATCTCGTCCTCCTCATCATCATCCTCAATTGGTTGCGAGGAAGACGCCCCCAGGCATGTGTGGGTGGTTTTATTTATTTTGCGAAAACCGGCCAGGTTGCAATCCCACAACCTATCTTCTTCAGATAGTGGGATCGTCACTTGGTTCTCCTCATCCCAAGAGTAACCGCAGTTATTAAAAGTTGTGAATTTAATAACCTACTGCGGTCCTGTTGATATTCTTAGTTCTCCTGCAAAATTAACACGACAAGAAGCAAAACTCTAGATAAAATTATAGGATAACGTAAACACGCTTTTTGGTGGTATCACGCCCAATATTGCGCATTGTTTAGATTATCAAGGAAGAGAGGGACAGGAGTGAGTGGTTGAAAAGTTTATCTAACAAATAGATATAAAAATGCGAACTTCACTAGCCGCCACTCCTTTGAACGAGTGTGTGCCCAAAGAAATAGGAAAGAGCATGATAGAGAAGATTCAGGAAATCGCCCCTGTCAATGATTCTTTGATGGTCCAATGCCCGTGGTCGGATCTGAAAACGACTACAAGGTGTATCCAAATTCCAGTCCGGGTCCTCATTCATTTTCTTTTTCTGTTTGCATCCACGGTGACCGAATTCCTGTTGTCTGGGATCTCAAGAATGGAAGCCAGATGTTCTCTATCAAGAATGATCATTTGAGATTATAGTTTGGAGATCCTTATTGGCATAGAATTCTCGAAAAAGGTTGGGTTAGTAGTCACCTGAAATGTGAAGGAGAGGAACCCAACCCAACCCTCTAAACAGATTTTGAAGATCAAAATGTTCAACAATGATTTTGAGTGATGCCCTTTCAGCCACTCACTCACGGGCTACCTGAGAGAGACGCTTTGGATAAGGAGGGATAGTGGAGCCGAGCGAGGTCCCGACAATACGAGCCTATTTTAATTTGGGAGATAAAGCGACAGATTTCTTGGGTGCCAGTAGAGAGAAAAGAACAAAAGGGAAATAAGAAAGAAAACGAAACAAGGGATCAACAATGCAACACAAAAGCACTAACACAAAGAAAAATACAGGAACACAATAAAAGCACAAAAGAAATAAAATCCTACCGTAGCCTGTGTGTGTTATTACAGTTCTAGCGTTGCCCATGGGTGCAAAAGTGTAGAAAAGCAAGAAAATAAATACTAACAAATTTCTAAACACAATGTTCTTAAAAACTAAAAAATATGAAAATAAGTCCAAAAGTCAAGAATTAAATATAAGCGAAATAAAAGGAGGCACAAAGTTTTTTGTGAAGTAGCCTGTGTTTGTTTGAGAAAACAAACTACAACTATGAAAATTTGCTTGCTTTTTTGCCCCGTTTAGATTGCTGCTGGAGTTCCGCCAAAAAATTTCTTAGGCTATTTTCTAGAAAATTTTGCTAGGCACAATAAAACAAAAAGATAAGGTTAGTATATAACAAAAATTAACTAAAAGACCCAAATTATAAGAAATTACAAAAACAAGAAATTTAAAAGAGGAGGTAGATAAGGAAAGAAACTGAGTGGAAAGGTGGGTTCTTTGAATGAAAAGGTTGAAGAAAAGGATGATTTTGAGGTTTAATTTGTTTAAAATGAGGAAAAGAAGAGTGGAGGAGGTAAAAGGGCCTTAGAAGAAAAAGAATAAGCAATAGAAGGGAAAAGAGGAATTACCAACCAAAACGAGTGGAGAGAGAGATGGGTGCCACCGTGCTACTTGTCGAAAGTAGCATGGTCGTCGAAGTTTGAAAGAGGAGGATAAGACTTGAAGAAGTTGGAGAGGTTAAGAGAGTTTGACGTGATAGGAGCTGTTAGGATATCCTAAGCGATCCTAGATAGGAAAGGATCTTATGCCGAATTGGTCTTCTACCATCCAAGTATATCGAAATTATATGCACGATGTTGAATTCGAGAGGCGTATTCGTATAGACAACTCGGTTAGAGTTGTTCTCGTAGATGATGAACTCGGGGCGGCGCAAAAGATCATTATATATCTATCATGTATCTAAATCCTTCTCCTTGGCTTGAAGAAGATGCATCTCTCTATATTGTGAATAACTTGCACTTGCACTCGAGCTCCCTGTTTCACTTTCTCTTGAATAGAGATCGAATAAGTTTTTCAAAGTTTGAGATACATCATTTTTTATTTTGTCCGTATTTCATTGGAAAGTAAAAAATGAATCAAAGCGAGTATCCAAACACGAATAAAAGAATCAATTAAACATTCAAACCTCTCAATTTTAAAATGAGGGTCTAAAATCAAAGCAACACAATATATGACAGGAAAATTTTTGTAATACTTTAAAAAAAAAAATTTTCCATATCAAATATCATAGGACCATACATGGCATGTGGTCTAAATTCTCTAAAAACACTTTCAACTTTTATCATTGTGGAAGCATGTGATGAGTAGTGGGGTAGTACTGTCCAGTTAAAAGTTCAGTCACGTGCCCAAAAGTTTTTAAAATAGAACAAATAACTACAGCTTCATCAAAAACATTTGAATCAAGTAGTGGTCCATCATTTACTAGTGTAAATTCAATAAATTGTTGTTTATAAGGAAACGAAGTTTGTAACATATCTAAAGTTGAGTTCCATCTTATAGTAACATTTGTAACAAAAACTCTATAAAGTACTTTTGTTCTCTACAAAGTGATTTAAAATGTTGTCATCTAGGAGCGAAACATCTAAGAAACTTAATAACGTTTCTAATCGTATTGTAACATGTTCAATATGTAAATAACCGTCATGTACACACAAATTCAAAATATGACGTGCACATCTAACATGAAATAACTTTCCATATAAAATTGGTCTCAAATTATTTTCAAAGTTGAAACTGAAGAATCATTATTTGAAGCGTTATCAAAAGAAATGGAAAAAATTCTATTATCAATTCTATAATCACGACATGTTTGAGTAATATTTCGTGCTATATTTGCACCAATATGTGAGAATTCAAAAATTTTAAAACCAATGATTTTTTTGTTTAAATACCAATTTTCATTGACCCAATGACATGTAATGCACAAAAAATCTTCAGAAGTAATGGCTGTCCAAGCAACACAAGTAAGCGAAATTTACCAGGAATAGATTCAAAAATTGCAGCTAGCAATTTTTTTTCTTCCTAAAAAGTCTTAATAATTTCCCTCCGAAGTGAAGTTCTACGAAATCCCTTATAAGCCAGTTGAAGTGCAACTTGTACTAATCTCACAAATAAATGATTAGAAGGTAATGATAAAGAAAGTCTACCAATTGCCACCCACCTAACTATTTCTCTTTTTACTAACTCACTATCATATTTAAAAGTTGTCATCGCATTTTAGGAAGCACTAGCCGAAAGTCGTGTTTGTGTAGTTAAATTTACAAAATGAGAAGAATGAACATGTTGTATATGTCTGTAAGTGTACCGGTGCCATCATTGGCCTTATGTCTGTAATCTATTTTACAAAGTTTACATATAGCTTTATTATTATTCATCTTATAAAAAATACTCCAAACAAAAGATCTTTTTCTACTACCACTACCACTAGGTGCGGTATCAAAAGGAGAAGATATCTCATTTTCTACATTTTGATTATCAAAATCTATGGTGTGGGAAGAAGCATGTCTTGAAGATGAATCCATAATAATAATTAATAATAAAGTGAACAAATTTAATACCTAAATAAATCAAGTAAACAAATAATTATTTAAAACTAAATAAAGAAATTCTAATAAATAAAGTAAATAAATAAGTATTAATAAATTAAATAAATATATTATAGTAAATAAAGTAAGCAAATAACTATTTAAACTTAATAAAGTTTCAAAATATAATAAATAAACAAATTAATGTAAATTAAGGTAAAGAAAGCAAACTATCAATAATGAAGTCGGAAGTCCGAAGAAGAACTTAATAAGCTTTGGTTTTTGATGAATTTTCTTTCCTTCATTCGAATTTTGAACAAATAGAAAACCTCCAAAAGTATTTGATCCTTGAGAGTTGAGTTTAGAGATATTAAGGAGTTTAAGAGAAGATAGGGGGGAGAGAATGAGTAATTTTTGGTGTGAGGAATGAATTAGTTTATAGTGGTATCTAGAATAAAATAAAAAAAATGGTTGATTTAAAAACAAAATGGACCGTTAGATCTGAACAATTAGATGATCTAGACCGTTAGATCTCAACGGTCAAATGGTGACCAACGATCAAACCATCTGAACCGTTGAGATCAAACGGCTAGATCTGCAGCAGTCCTCAAAGTAAGGGATAAAATCCCTCAATGATTGGAAGCTTCAAATGTTTTTTCTTTGTTTTTTTGTAGCTAGCCCACGAGCTGGACCGCAGTCCTAGTCTTAGGCTAGGTCACAAGCTAAGCCAGTCTCGGATCGATTTGTAGATTGATCCGAATTTTTAATAGATTGAACTGGTTTCAAACTTGATATGGATCGATCCGAATCTAAGTCACGATTTATAAAATTAAAATTCATAAAGTTAAAATTCAATACAGACTGCTCTTTTTAGACCGCGTGTACGTGAGATCTTGGACTGTATCTGATCGGATCAAAACGGGCCAATCCCGAGTCAAAATGGAACGGGCCGGACGGATTTACTGCACCTGTGCGCACATATACCTGTATTACAGTTCCTCCCTCGCTCTCTCAAACACACAAATATATATATATTTATATATTCAAGGTTGTAGGGTTTAAAGCTGTTTCTGCCATCTCCCTTTCTTTCCCCTTGTTCAGCCGAAATTCACTTCATCCCGTCTTTCTTTCACACAGGGAAATCTTGGGAGGAGCAATATATGGTGCCATTTATGTTCGTATATAAATTGGTTTGCAAATTCACATTTAATTTTTAATAAAGAACGCGTTTTAGAATTATGGGGGAAGCTGTTATCGATCCTTTCCATGCGGCAATCGTTTCTGCGAAAGATTCCGATAAAGATCCTAGTTTGGATCCAAGTACGACGTTATTTCACCGGAGAATCGAATTTCATTTGGCAAGAAAACCTTTTACGGGCTTCAGTGATGGAGGAAATACTGGGTTTAAGCTGGAGACGCTGAACCCGAATAATTCCAGTTCTGGCTCGAAGTCGGACTCCCACAGAGCTCTGTCTGGCTCGGATTCTGGGTCGGCGAAGGCATTGGAGGAGAATAACAGTGGGTTGGATCCGGAGCTTAGCTTCAAGATTTCTTTCAGAAGAATAGTAAGTCTCTGTGGATAAGCTCTGTTTCAGAATTTGTTCTACCAATTTTCGCAGTCTCATCATAGCTCTGAATATATGGATATATACACTTCTATATAGGTATAGAATCTTGATGGAAGCTTGATTTTTGAATTCAATCGTTTTAGAGCCACTTTCTTTTTTTATCTTGGCAACTCGGAATTTGGTTTTGAACAGTTTGATAGGCAAAAGCTAAATTTTTACGGGAAGATTGTATCTTTTTATTGGGTTACCTCTTTCCTGAACAGGATGCTATTAACTTTTTGCAGTAAAGAGAATGTTGGGATGCACAGTTTTAAGTCATTCTTCGTAGTCTGCCACCAGAGCATATCCCGAATATATTGATCCAAGTAAAGTGTACACATTCAGCATTCACTTGGCTTTCAACTTCGTTAAGTTGTGATATGTTGTACATGCACACTTGCTGAAGCAAGCATTAGAGATTTTGTTTGGTAGGGTGACGGAATAACATGATACAACAGACCTGTAGTTTGAAAGCAAAGTGTTTTCTCTTTGAAATTCTTCTTCCTTTGAACTCTGGCTATGTTCTAGGAGAGCAAAAGAAATATTTGGTTCATAGTATTCAAACTCCAATAGATTTGCAATTAAGATTTGCCAAAACGAGGCGGGCAAAAAGGAAGGTTACTGGCCCTTTCTGAAGTTCGTTTCTCTTCATTCTGCTCAATCTTTTTGTCACTACCCCCATCCCATTTGTCTATGTATTTGGAATGTCCGAAAAATTGCGTCATGTTGTGAAAATCTTTTCTTTTCTTTTCATAGTGAGAGTATGCTTGCACCCTTTTGTTTGAATGTATGTGACAAGAGAATTCTCAAGCTGAAATGATACAAGGAGCCCCTAAGATGTACATAGTGTTGCCTACGTCTAATTGCTCGAGCTTTTCTGGTCAGTGATTGTTGTAGCTTAAAGGATGAGCAGTGCTGCTTTATGTATCAGTTTAATTTTTAAACTGTTCGGCATTTTGTGCTAGATAATTTTTAGTCCCTGGGGCATTATCTGAATGATAAAGAGTTTTAACTCTAATCTTCATCTTTACAGGGAGCTGGACTGCAAAATCTTGGAAATACTTGTTTCTTGAATTCTGTTTTACAGTGTTTGACTTACACTGAACCTTTGGCAGCTTATTTACAAAGTGGGAGACACAAAACTTCATGTGAGTCTTACTTATTCCGCTTAAACAGATATTCTATTGCTATTTTGTTATACATTTGTTAATACTATTGCTAGAATTGAATACATAACATATATTTCTGATTTATGAATGGGATTTTCTTGAACTTGTAGTTTTGTATATGTGAATCACATGAGAATGTCTACAGATGAATAAGACTGATACTTATGCCTCTTCTAAAATCTAAATTGAGGGAGAAATCAATGTTAGGAATTAATCATTGGTTGAATATGTTTTGATTAAAGGATTATGAAGGGCTTGAATAATCCCCTATGACGTGTTAGGCGGACATTTTTGGAACTGCATAAGAGAACTTGGAACCATTTTTACCCCCACAATAAGGGGATGTGACCATATCCTCTTACGGTCGAGAAATGCAATTGGTTCAGAAACTCAGGATCATTGGTGGTTCTTGGAGATTATCCTGTCTGTCCTTTTGATACTTTATAAAGTTGTAATATTTTTGATTTATTTAAAGTTTGTTTCTTATTTCTTCTCACAGTAAAATTTTTATGCTCCTTTAATTCAGCAAGCAAGAGTCTTTTCCATCTTTGATGAGTCATAGGGGCTTCTTACTGAACTCACTGAGATTTATGAGGACAATGAGAGTGGTTTCTAAGCAACACATTATTAAGGCTTATTGAGATGAGTCAATAACATAATATTAGCTGTAGACGTAAAATAGGACTGGAGGAGCTTTTTCGGCCTGAATAAATTAAATGAAGTAAGAAAAGTTACTAGCATCAGGTTTGGTATTTGGAGCATGCTTTTCTCATTAAGTGGTGATTAAATGAAGAAAGTTAGGGTATTATCAAGATTGTTGATCTATGGATAAAGAAAGAGTTCGTGCTTATTGAAGATGTAGACAAGAAAAAAAAATGGGAATACTGAGTGTTAAATATTATTTTATATATTTCACCATTGAAGTCTAAACCAAAACAAATGTGTGAAATATAATGGACAATGTTCTTGTATATGAAAATCAAATGCGTGGACCAGGGGGCCCTTATTTATTTTGAAGGGAAAATGCTCTTTTATCTGAAAGTAATTATGGAGACAAGGGGGATTGTTCTTTGTGCATTTATGTACAACTTCAATTCATGGAGGATCGAGAAAAATCCTTTGGGGAAAAAAGCTGTGATTTTGATAGTTTTTATCCATATTTCGGTTTTTAGAATGTGTGATTTTTTTGGTCATCAATACAAGTTTCATTCATGGAGGGTCGTTAAGAAGCTGGTGGAGCAAAATGTCTGTGATTTTAATAACCTTTTGTTCATATTCTTGTTTTTGTAGAATGTGTAATTGTGTGGACAATAGTTGGGATTATAGTCATAATAATCTCAGTGCTGAGATTTATTTAACCTAAAAGTCCAATTTTGGAAGATCTTGATTATCAGGATGGGGCTCATGTTTTTTGTAAGGAACCGGAAAGATTCATTTTTGTCACGTAAACAACATTACTTTTAAATTCCCTAGAACTCTTCATGCCTGTGAAATGAATTGCTTGCATGTGAAATCCAATTCATGAAAGTTCTCCTCTGAGATGTGGACCGAATCTTCAAAATGAAATTTTTACACCTGCACTAGAAGTGAAGGAATCTTCAAGAACTTAACAACCAATGTTTTGGTATGTTATTGCCTTGTCCTTTGATTAGTACATGGACAAGAGTGTCCCACAGATTTGAATGAAGGACCAAATATGTTTCTCCAACGAATGTTAGTTGCTTAAAATTACATTTTAAAAGCATCAACATTTGGACTCTTAATGAACATAGCCAGGTTAGTCATGGAAAGTATAATGCTAATCTGAAATTAGCCTGCGTTGATATTTGACATGCAGATACATGCACATACGGATAAAACATGTTTCTGTTTCTGATACCCCTTGAAGTTTTTCTGGCTGCTGATTTTGATTTGGTAATTGATGTGAAGGTCGTATGGCTGGATTTTGTGCTCTTTGTGCCATTCAAAAGCATGTGAGTCGAGCTCTGGAGTCAACTGGAAGAATATTGGCTCCAAAAGATCTTGTATCAAATTTGCGGTGTATCCTATACTTTTGAGATCAGTTTCTCTAATTTCTTCTGGAATTTTAGAACCGGCTTTTTGGTACCTATCTTGGATTCTTTTGTCTGTTATCCACTCTTTTGCCATCATTCCATCTTGAGGCAGCAAGCGCTATATAAGTGCTCAATTTTGTTTTATGATTATTTTTTAGTTTTGAAAGCAAATCCTTCTCATCATTATATTTTTGCAGTTGAACACAATATACTTTTAGCCTTTAGATGTTTGAGTGTTGAATCCTTGACAATAACTTCAGGCATATCCCGGAATTTTAGAAATGCCAGACAGGAGGATGCTCATGAGTACATGGTGAATTTGTTAGAATCAATGCATAAGTGCTGCTTACCATCAGGTGTGCCAAGCGAATCACCTAG
Organism: Catharanthus roseus; assembly: GCA_028651295.1. NCBI lineage: Eukaryota > Viridiplantae > Streptophyta > Magnoliopsida > Gentianales > Apocynaceae > Catharanthus > Catharanthus roseus. The sequence goes on along the minus strand of JAPQWS010000153.1, from coordinate 21,913,960 downwards.
TGCTTATGAGAAAAGTTTGGTCCATAAGATATTCGGTGGTCGTCTTCGGAGTCAGGTGATAATTGCTGCTTAACTTTGTTCCTTCTGTCAGAAAGGAATGATTTAGTATTCTTTGAGAAATGTTACTTGTTTAAGATTTTTGTACCATGGTTTTGGAGATCTTTTCTGCTAGTGAAAACCATTTCGATATTTTCTTATTGTCTAAATATTAATTTTGCTGCTACTTTTTGTGCTTGACCTTATTAACTTTTTTATTTTTAAATTATTTTCTATCTATCAGGTCAAATGCTTGCAATGCTCATTCTGCTCCAATAAATTTGATCCCTTCTTAGATTTGAGTCTAGAAATTGTGAAAGCTGATTCATTATATAAGGCGCTAGCTCATTTCACTGCTGCAGAGCAGTTAGATGGAGGGGAGAAGCAGTATCAGTGTCAGCAATGCAGGCAGAAAGTCAGAGCTCTCAAACAGCTCACAGTCCATAAGGCACCTCAAGTCCTTACTATTCACTTGAAGCGATTTGGTTCACATACAGGACAGAAGATTGATAGAAGGGTAGAGTTTGGCCCTACATTGGACTTAAAACCGTTTGTAACTGGCCCATATGTAAGTATAAGATAATTTCTATTATTAGATTCCATGAATGTTCCATTATCCAGAGGCTGTTCAATAAGTTGCTCATTGTTCTGTCTTAGCTGGCCCAAATGTAAGTATAAGATAATTTCTATTATTAGATTCCATGAATGTTCCATTATCCAGAGGCTGTTCAATAAGTTGCTCATTGTTCTGTCTTAGTTTTGTTCTTCCAGTACTTCAGTCTTGGATTGTCTTAGATAAATGTCAATTGCAAATTTTGTGCTTTTGACATGCTTAGAGCGTCTTAAATGAAGAATAAATGCTTTTATACTTAGAGAATTAGTTCAACTGAAGAAGGGGAAAGGGTGCATAATATTGCAGTATGTTAAATCTTGTGAAGTGTTGCATCTTTCCTCCTGGTTGATTTCCATCTTGTTGAAGTGATGTTTTTTGTGCACTTTAATTTCCATATATGCACTTTAATTTCTCAGTTTTTTTGCCTCCTTTAAGTTGTACTTACTTTAGTTTATTCATATAGGATGGAGATTTAAAGTATACTCTCTATGGTGTGTTGGTTCATGCTGGTTGGAGCACGCATTCTGGTCACTATTACTGCTTTGTCCGTACATCAAGTGGCATGTGGTACACTCTGGATGACAATCAGGTATCTTAGAAATGTTAACGCACTTTCTCATTGGCATGTTGATTTGTTTCCCTTCAAAACCCCACCTCCCAACCATGCACGTGTGAAAATGGAATTATTGATAGACCATCAAATGCTCACCTAGGTTTCAGTGTTATTAATTATCTTGTATGGAACATACTCTGTCAAAGCCCCTGATTTGATTCTTAACACATGACTTACAATTAATATTTGCCTTAAATTTCAATACATGCTTCTCTGCCACAGTAACACTCTATTCCTTAAAATATTGTTGTGCACAAATATACTTTGATTGTCTGTAATTTCTTTGGCTTCAGATTTTGCATCCTATTGTGGTCTACTATATGTTGTTATGATTATTGATGCATGGTGTGGTATAATATTTCTTAAGACAGGTTTTAGATCCCCAGTCTCATATTTTGCATCTGCAGTTATTATACAGTCGAACACTATATATCTCGACTACTAAGTTGTCCTCCGTTCAGTAAACAGTGTGGCAAATCCTAGGTTGAATTAGTTCAAGATACTTATGTCCTTAGTGCATGCAAGTTTGGCTATAGGAAATGAAGATCAATAGTTATGATTTGTTGTATTTCTGCGGCTTCTGCTAACTATGTTATATGTTATAAAGCTGGTCAATGTTTTGCAAATAAGATTGGAAATGTGTTTTGTGCTCTGGTAACAAATCTGGTTTAAAATTTCCTTGGACATATATCTGCTGATTAAATGTGTTGGACTGCGTTACTACTTGTGCAAGTTTGCTTGCTATGAACATTTTCTTTGTTAAGTTCGAGTGTGGCAATTTATTGATGATCTTGACGAGTATTAGAATTGGCTTTCCTTGTACTGATTCACATTCGGATGAAAATAACAGGTTTACCAAGTTAGCGAGCGGAAGGTCTTGGAGCAGAAGGCGTACATGTTGTTCTACGTTCGTGATCGAAGAAATGCTGTCACTAAGAAGGCTGTGGACATTGTACAGAAAGAAAGCATGATCATGAATGCCTTGGGATCCAAAGGATATAATAATTTTAATAGTGGAACAAAGGAAACTATTCCAAAAGAATCACTTGGCAAAAAAGTAAATGACTCCTCTGCTGCCGTAACTCTGACAGATTCAGTGAAAGAGCAGTCCTCACACAAAAGCCAAAAGCCAATGGATTGTAGTAAGCAAGTTAATGACCCAGTTGCTACTGAGTTCTCATCATTAAAGAAAGACCAACACAATTCAGGGAAGATGCCACAAAAAGTTGAGTCATCGAATGGGTTCCCCATTTCAAATTTAAGTTGTGGAGATGGGTCACTTCATTCTACACCATCTTTTAAGGAATCTAATGGCATCTCTCTTAGTCATGTCAACTCTGTTAGTGCGAATGGAAGTTCTCAGAGTATTCCAATTGCACCTACTGTTGTACAACATGAAAGCAATGAAGATCACCAGAATTCTGCTTCTAGAAAAGAAAGTGATTCTGTGGCCATACAAACAACATGTATTGGAAACCAGAGCGCTGGAAAAGATCTTAATAATACAGTTGGCAAACCTGCTGAAAGCAATGTTCTTCATGGATTATTGGGAGAAACATCTGAGCTGGCCAAGAAAAACACTGGAGAGGTAATTCATTTTTCTGACGACCAAAATACTTGATTTCTTACTGCTTTTCTTGTGCTGACCCTTTTGGAATTGCTAATTTAGCATCTCCTCTTCCAGAGATTCAAGTTTCCCTAGGTTTCTATTTTTCTGAAAATGGTTTTTGACTATGTTTTGAACATGATAGTCAGGGCCTATTAGCATGTAATAGGAAATGAGCTTTTTCTACACTAATTCACCAGACAAAGGAGTTCCAGATATTTTGCTCCTTAGGTCTCCTTTAGATTCATTTTCTTGCTTCGATTGCTGTGGTTGAGACCTTCTGATCTTTTACTGTTGTTATGTAGGATGGAGGATTGTCTGGAAGTGCAACTCCAGCTGTTTCAGCTGCTCAAAATGTTAATCCTATTGGAGAAGAAGAATCCATAGCAAAAGAGGCAGGCATAGTCTGCAAAATGGGTTCAGATAGAAAGCTCCATGTTGTGAAAAAACGGCTTTTCAAGTCTCAGGTTACTGTAATGCACCTTAGCTCGAACATCATTTTCAGTGCAGCTTTAGGTCGAAAAAGGAAGAAATGCAGGAGGAGGAGAAGGCATTCCTCAGAAATGCAGAATAAAAATTCTCTTTTGTCGGATGTTGGGCCATCGACGTCAGAGAATTCCTCCAAGGCTGTATCGAATAATTGTTCAGGTCACTCACACATCAGTGTTGAATCCAGTCCAAATGAGGAAACTAAATGTTTAAAGAACGTTAGGGGAGATGGTGACATGGAAATCATGGATCAAGAATTGAGAAACAGGGTTTCTCAAGGTGACGCTGTTCCCTCCACTGATAAGCAATCCAAAAGCACTACTTCCAGTACAATGCCTCCCAGTTCTGGAGAATCTGGATTCTCAAAACACAATGTCAAAGATCATGTGGGGAATGATCTAATGAGCATGCTCACTAGAGGTTTGGAGACAACTGGTGAGTAGTTTATATGCAAGAGAACACCCAATTTTGTTTATTTGTCCTCATTGGGGCTATAAAACAGTCCTAAAAGCTTGTTTCTATATTTGACTACTTGCTCTGTCACTGATCATTTTTTCATTATTCTTTCTTTTTCTCTGCAGTTGCACGATGGGATAGTCTTGAGCCTTCATCAAAATTTGTAGATTCTCAGAGTACAGAGTCTGCCAGCATTGGTTATGTGGGGGATGAGTGGTGAGTTCATAATAATCTTTTTTTTAAATATCTATTTCGGCTATTGGAAGAATGCTTTGGTTCGGTTTTTCCGGTTTTTCAGGCAGTATATAAGTACACACTAACATCTGGTCCGTGTGTTTAGTTTATTGTAAAGTGGAACTCCACCGGTTTTTGTGTATTGTTGGAGGTCTTCCTTCTTTATTAATTATTAGATAAGCATTAGCTTGCAATATTATTTCCTTCGGATTCCTTTGTGAATGAGTAGCTTCCTGAGTAAGGTAATTTCTTCCACCTGCTTGCACAAGTAAACCGTTGTGGCACCTATACGAGGATTGAATCCTATATTTTCAATATGCACGAACAAAACTTGCTTATATTTCAATTTCCTTCCTGAGCTGCTGAACTGCCATATTTCACACATTTCTTTTCTTGAACTTATAGTTATTTGTTTTTCATTCTCAATGGTATGTTATCTTTATTCTGGCTTGAACTTAAGGTTGAGAGGTAATAAAACACTTCACACAATTTCTTCTTCTCCAGGGATGAGGAATATGATCGTGGAAAGAGGAAGAAGATTAGGAACCACAATGTTACATTTGGCGGACCTAATCCGTTCCAAGAGATTGCAATACAAAAAGCTAAATTGAAGAAACAGAAGCTGGATCGCTGTAGCTCTGCAAATCAACCGTTCAGGATATAATGGAGCCCATGGTATGAAATCTAGTATTTGTTTAAATGATGTGATTGCGAAATTCATGCACGTATGCCGTAATTATTTCAAGCTTCAGCGTTATGGCTTTTCGCGGAAGAATGTTATCATTCAAAATGGCTCTTTTCTTTCAATATTCCACATGCCTTCGTGCCATTCCTTTTCTTGGGGGTATTTGTAGGTGTCTTTATTTGTACGCCGGAGAAATATGTATCTGGGAGTTTGTTTGTGCTCCGAGTATTTTTGTCTTCTCCGCCTCTTTAGTTAGGTTCGATGTACTGGTACCGGGAGAAAAAACCCAGAAAACTTGTTATTGTAATGGAGATTGATGCTGTGGATTGAACCAGCCTCTCCATCAAAGTTTTGTTTAGTGATTCCTGTTGCTTCAAATTTTGTGTTGCCTCATTCATAATGTCATTTTAGCTGACTCTCTTGCTATCTCTTTCATCATTTTGCTTGAGCATCCTTGAATATTTCCTATTATAGCAGAGCTTATAAGACCTGCTATTTGGACATATTTTTTCGAAATTAAGGGAGTATTAGATGATACTTTTCATTATAATTATTAATTACATTTATGATTATTAATAAAATTAGAGGTTAATTTACTTCAATTTCTTTTTAGTTTAGATAATCTAATTATTTTTTTAATTTTTGTGCAATGGCAACAAATAATTATTTCTTTTGAGTTTATAATTTTTTATTTAGAATTTAAATTATTTCTTTTGAGTTTATAAATTTTTTATTTAGAATATATCTTCTAGGATCTATTATCAACTCTTTCAAGTTTTATGAATCAAATAATATAATAGGAAGGTTATAGAGTCACAGAAGATTCGAATGAATCGGTAGAACTTGAAGATAAATGTTAGTTATTTTTACAGTTTTATTTGAATATGTTATTTAGTTTTGTTGAAGATTACGACAGGAATTAATTATTCTATTGGAAGAAAGTCTTATATTATGTTATGAATTAGTTTCACATTTGGCATTAATTAAGGTGTATAAGGGATGCACAAATAATGCCTAATGACTCACATTAATATCTTTTCTTTGATGATATTCCATTATTTGCGTATAAAATCTTTAAATGATTTTCATGACACTTGGTTCAAAAGAAGAAATTAGATATTGACGATATTCAACTAATGTCATGCAATAAGTGTATTAAAAAAAAATGTAACTGTAAGAATATCTGTCTCAATTTTCATTCCATTCAAAGATTAACTAAAAGACATTAATTATACCAAATTATGCTGAATGTTATACATTTGGTGGATGTGACACGTCGATTTTTTAGAATAATATAAAGTATAAAGAGAAAGTATAATCATAAAGAGAAGAGAGTCGATTTTTTAGAATAATATAAAGTATAAAGAGAAAGTATAATCATAAAGAAAAGAGAGAACAAAGTAGAGAAAGCATTAACTCTGATTTATCTTATTAATATTTCGTGTGACTAAACTAATGGAGATATTATAAATCCAATTATGATTACTATTTTGGTAGTTTAGTGCTCTTCACTTCACGATTGGAGAAAAAGTTTTAGTGAAGGAAAAATAATACATTATTCATTTATATTTTGTATATTTTCCCTATTCAAAACATTATTAAATCAATTCATTGATATGTCTTAGAGAATAAATTTTCAAGATTATGTATCAGATTTGATCGAAATTACTTCACATTAATTTCACATTTTTTATAAAGAAATTATGGTGAATTTTCACATTTCTTATAAAGAAAATATGGTGAAATTTTGTCATGTCTCTCCAATGTCTTCAAATTTCATAATCAAACAATATAGTTATAGTTTCATTTTTTTGGGATATCATATAAATATCTCAAAATTAATTATTAATATTGTTCACAGACATTCTCAACAAGCCACATAACAATTTAGAACTTCAACATAGTTGAAGGAATGGTTGCTATATAAATGATATTATCATATCACATATGAATAACTTGTTTGTTTAAAAATATATCTTTTGTGGATCATATAAAGTAAGCAACTTGTTGCTTAATCCATCTCATCATGAGTTAGATTTTCAATATGAGACAATAATAACATTATTTTAAAAAGCCATATTAAGATGAATAATACACCAATTGTGTAGAGATATGATACTTCACGACCAAAGATACTCATTACCTCCTCATATATAAACATGTGGTATTTATCACCATCTTACAATTGAATAATGATGTGCACAATATATATATATATATATATCAATATAAACCTTTTATAAATAGATAAAGAAATTCATCTTCGGGATGTTCAATTAGTAAATCAAGATAAAAACTTGAAATACTTACAATATTTGCTTGCTAGTTATAAACTTTTCAAGAGGAATAGTTCAGGTATTTTAATTCTTTCTTACAAGAACCTCTTTATAAATAAAATATTGATCACGCTTCAGACATGATTTAACATTGTTATTTATAAGGCTTATGTCATACCAGGACATATATAAAAGCATCCACAAATTAAATTTTATAAACTCTTCTAGAATTAACAAAATATCAAGTAAATTTGCAACTTTATCAAATAAATAATCTATAGAACTTGTGGGTCACAAATACTTCTATATAGATAAAGATGCTTCAATATTGAACATGACATTTTACGATTCTAATTTTCTCCCCCCTAATGTGGAGAACATTAAAAATAGATAAAAAATCATAAAAGGCAAGTGTAATAAATTCTAAGAAAACTTTCATGGATATGTATTCGATTTTAATTTCATATATTTCTTTAAATAAAAATCACTGAAACATTGATGTTAAGGACTTAAAATAAATTCTTAGAGTTCACCACGCTATTATCTAAACTCAACCAACCACTATAAAATTTATTTCTTCGTATCAATATTGCCAGAACCTTATGAAGGATCTTATATTATAACTCATACAAATTTGCACTTTTATTAATTTTTATCCTTTTGGGATTAGATTTCAGGTGGATAATTCCTTCAGGAAATACATGTATGCTTTATGTGTACTTAATTGTCCCCGAATTTTTCATAATTTTCATGCGAAGTTTTATATTATATTTTAGTCAAATATCACTAATATATTAGAATCTCGATTCTGCAGATTTTGATTCGAGATTCTCATTCTAATATATCAAATGCACATAAATAACGTCGACATTTTGTGTTATTTTATGGTTCCATATATTTATATTATGACATGATATGATGAGTTCTTATAATTATTATGACTTCATGTACCTGAATTTCTTCTAGAAATAATAATAAAGTCATATCATGAAAAATTCTGCTGGAACTTTTATCTCCTCGACTTAACCACATAGGACCATATTAAATTATTGCTCCTTTACATATGCAATAATTTTAGAAACAAATTCATTCTACCACATTTTCTATATGTCTCAAAACTATAAGTAGTGGTAGGCTATCATTTGAGGACATTAAATAATAGGAGCATTCTATGTCAGATTTTCTTTTATCAATAAATATGTCTGGCCTTTTAACTTCTAGTTCAAATTATCTTTATATGAGGATCAAAATGAGACACAACTTAGTCTTTATCTGACTATATAATTTTCTCCTCTTTTCGATACTCATCTTAAAATAAATTGTAATGGAATAATATATTTATATAGTACATATATAAATATTAAATAGAAAATATTTGGTTCCTCACCATGAAACAATTATAATAAGGAGAACTCAAAATAATATGTCGGCGAAATACAAATAAATACTAAAAAATACACATCAATCAATTCAAGGCACTTATAGATCTATAAAAACATTTACTACTTCTATGAACATGTTCTGTAGGAAAATTTAATATATATATATATATATATATAAATAGAGACAAATTGTGTTAATGGGAGAATCTAAAATATGAGCCCATTAAAATTGTAAAATTCAGTTTGCAAGTCAACAATTTTATATGTGATCTTAGGTTGATACATTGACTATGTATTCATCCCAAAACAGATTCAACCCTAATATATTGATGGTATTCATAAAATTATTTTGACTTGAAAAATAGTTGTACAAATAAATTTGTGATCAGAAACTTCTGGTTCCATAAAAATATTATCACAAATTATTTATAATAATTCGTATTTTATTAATCCGGGATAGTGTAACCAGTCATGCAAGTATTTAATATTTTTTAATAAGTAAACTTTAGGTTTACTCAATGATGCATTAAATTGCATCGACTTTGACGAATTACAAATTACGATAGAAGAAATATGGTAGTGTAGGTAATTCATATTTATTCTATAAGTCATGATAATATAGCATAATTATTATGTGAGCACCTAAAACAATTTACTCTTCTAAAATCTTTAAATAATTAGTTCTTTTAGAATTTTCTATTAACTAACTCTTATGAGTATTTAGTAAATAGGCTCTTCTAGAGCTTTAATTAAATATCTTCTAGATATTTTAGCTCTTTTGGAGATTTTAAAATATTAGCTTTTCTGAACCCTTTTATTGATTAGTTCTTGGGAAGCTTTAATTTAATCTATTAGCTCTTCTGGAGCTTTATATTAATTAACTATTCAAAAATTTTAATTTATACTACCATTTATTCTCTCAACATATATCATTTTCGCTATTCTTGAATATATAATGAATTAAGTAGCATATATGTATTATGCAAAAATTAGATTTAATCACAAACAAAAAGTCAAATTCATTCCTCCTATTATTTAAAAAAATTGGTTATATCAACAAGTCTATATAAATATAGACATGATTAATACTTGAGATCGACATTAAATATCAATAGCATAAAGTTGAAAGTAAACAAACTCCAAATATTTATCTTTCTATCTAATCGATGCAAGCTAGAGATTTAAAATTTTGATTGACGTACTACAGGTATACTACAAACTCTTTTTCATATTGCATCAACAATATTTATTGAGACTTTATATTCTTTTTTTTCTTGTTATTAATTGATCATCACTTTTGGTGATAATCTAAATTTTAGGTTCAAATGAATCATCATAAATATCATCATCAGTATAAGAAATTATAATCACGAGCATAGTGTATTTTACGAATAAAATATGATTTTACTTACATTCACTCCAAGGAATGATATATAATTTGTAAGAATTTCACAAATATTCCATCAACAATTACTCAATAATTTATTCAATTTGAAAAGATTATCAAATAACTTGAGATTTTTTATTTCAATTTTTCTACTATAGGAGCATATTAGAGACATGAAAAAGGGAAAATATTTTCTCCATATTATGTCAATTGTGAAATACTTTAGATTCTATAGAATCTTGCACACAATAATTCAAAGTATTATAATATAGTAGCCATAAATATACCAATTAATAATGAAAATTGACATAATGACCAATCTTTTGGTGGGTGTGCTTTTCTTTTTATATTTTTTTCAAAATTTTTCTAAATAAATTATTCAATTAAAGGTTTCATCAATTTAATGAGAAAAGAAAATTTTATTGTGACATCTCTTATAATGTCTTGAGGTCTCATTATATATAGATGGATTTTTACAAGAATCTATAGTAAAAGTTTTAATCTTTTCATGACATCAAAATCATACACAAAACTTTAAATAGAAATGAAAGAAAAATTCGATATATTTTACCTCAAGAAACTTCAAGAATCTTTTACCTCTTTTATCTATAGGGACTTAACCTCAGAGTCTCATTCTTCAAGCAATCTTACTCACTTGAGTAATCGATTTGGAATATTGACATAATATAAAGTATACTAATAAAAAGAATAGAGAACAAAGTAGACAGAGAAAGTATTAACTCAGAAATTATAAACTGGTTCATCAATAATATTCCATCAATAATGACTCAATAATTTATTCAATCTCAAAAGATTATCAAATAATGTTGAGATTTTTTTTTCAATATTGCTACTAGAGGAGCATATTGGAAGACATGAAAAAAAAAAAAAAAAGAGAATATTTTCTCTATATTATCTCAATTGATAAATACTTTAGATTCTATAGAATTTGGCATATTATAATTGAAAATATTATAATATAGTAGCCATAAATATACCCAATTAATAATGGAAATTGGCATAATAATCATCTTCTAGTGATTGTGCCTTTCTTTTTATATTTTTTCAAAACTTTTCTAAGTAAATTATTCAACCTTCAGGGTTTTATGAATCTAATGAGGAAATAAATTTTATTGTGTTATCTCTTATAATGATGTCTTCAGGCTTCATTATATAAAGCTTATAAATCTTGAAGATATCATTATAAGATCATTATATAAAGATGGATTTTTGTAAGAATGTACGGTAAAATATTTCATCTTTTCATGACATCAAAATTATATACAAAACTTTAAATAAAAACAAAGGAAAAATTCAATATTTCTTTCCTCAAGAAACTTAAAAAATCTTTACCTCTTTTATCTCTAGAGACTTAACTTTAGAGTCTCGTTCTTCAAGCAATCTTGCTCGCTTATACAATCGTGCTCCTAACCTGTTATAAATTTGATGAATGCGTATATCAATTGTTTGGAATATTGACATAATATAAAGTAGAATAATAAAGAGAAGATAGAACAAAGTAGAGAGAGAAAATATTAACTCAGAAATAAAGACTGATTCATCTTATTAATGTTTCTCACATGGCTTATTTATGGCTCAAGATACAAGAGGGGGAAGTACCGCTCCTGCAGCTAATGTAGCTCAATCTCTCCCCGAGGGGGATTAAGGGAGGAAACGATCCTTTACTGTAGCTATTGTAACTATTATAGAATTCTAAAAAAATCTAACTGAATCAATGAGATATTATGAATCAAACTAGAATTAGTATTGTGGGAGTTCAGTTCTCTTCAAGGAACATATTGAGACATACTATGTATTTGTTAATTTCATAACCGTAAAAGTGAACTAATGATAATTCTATTTTAACTACCTACCCCCCTCCCGCACGCCCCGCAACTATTTTAACATTTAATTCCAAACTCCAAGTAATTTTAGGTAGAAGCGATTTTGAATAAAAAGACTATACTCCTATATTTTATTATAGATATTGAAAAAAGAAATAGTATAAAATGTGTCGTTTAATTTTTTTTTTTTTTAAAACTAAAATAGTTCTATTTTACATGGAACATAAAAATGGTTCTCTTGAGGAGAACAATTCCGAATTGCTTTGTAATAAGTCAAAGTTTTGGAATCTTCCCCTAAAGCTAAAACCAAGAAAGAGATCACAATGATCTGGCGGAAATGTTTGGTAGAAAAATGTTATTCCAATGATAAACCTAATATTTGCTATTCTCATACACCCTCCCGTCCAAAAAAAGAAAGATTTTTGGCTAATTTAAAAAATTTTTTTCAATTAAAAGTTTTTAGAATCTCCGATTTTATTTGAAGAAGAATTTAATAACTCTTTTCTAATAAAATTCCTAACCAAACAAAATCTCTTTTATAAACAAGGATCAATCAATAAACATAAAGAATGAACAAACACAAAAGAGAGAGGCAAAGGATTTATAGTTGTTCACTCTGTCAATAAAGCTACATCCACTACCTTGACACTTAATTCAAGGACATCACAAATTCACTAGTCACAAGTTTTTTTTGCACAATATCACAATGAAGATCACCCTTCAAGGATTTTGCACACAAACCTCAAAGCTCACAAAACAATAAAAGATAACAAAGCATCAATGGATCACCCAAAGGGTTTTTTACAAAACCTTTGATCACAATTTAAGATGAAAGAGTAGAGATGAAACAATATTACCAAAGAAGCTTGATGAAAATGATACAACTTTGTACAATGCTTCTACAAGCTTCCTTTCCTCCTTTGAAAAAATGATCAATAAATGTAGCTCCAAGGAGTTTTTCTTTTTGTTTTAGTATGATAAAGAATGTTGAAAATGTGCTCTTTAATGCTCTTAAAAGAATTCTTAAAAGTTCTTCAACTACTACTTATTTATGGCTGATCAATAGCTCTTTTATACATGAAGGTAAAAAATTAGCCGTTACTGTTAGCAGCAACGGTTATTTTTTTACAGTAAAAGTAGAAATCGAACGACCGGTTTTAAAAAGTGGACGTCCAATTTTCTTGAAAAACAGAAAATCGGATGACTGATTTTTTGATTTTCTAGAAAAACAGAAATAGGAAGATCGATTTTTTATACTTAGGAAATTTTCGGACGTCCGATTTAAAAATCAGATGACCGATTTTTTATGTGAAATCATAAAATTAGACATCCGATTTTCTAAGAAGTAGAAATCAGATGATCGGTTTTTAGACTTAAAAAAATTGGGACAATCGATTTTATGTAAAACACAAATTTTCCTTCACTTTCAAAACATGTATTCTTGATGCAACAACTTTAAAACATGTAACACTTTTAAATCATCAAAGCTTTATCAAGAGCATTTAGTTTTTCAAGGATAATTTCTCGAAAATATTTCTTCTAAGAAGCTAACATAATTGATCAAAAATCAAATAAACAAGTTAGGGAGTTTTATATAAATACCTTATAAGATATGCCTAACCATTCTTCTTGTCTTGAAGGTTTTTAACTTGATCTCTTCATCTTTATAAAATCTTGTAGTCTTGAGTGATCTTTTGCTTCTTTGTAGATTACCCTTGAAACTTCCCTTTTGCATATTTTGTTCTTTTTATAAAACTATTTCTATTTTCACAAAGCATCAGTTAATCATAATCAAAACATTACAAATATGCTTTTAGGACTTACAAAATATATATATATATATATATATGAAAAGTTAATAATATGCTTAACTTAATTAAGATATAAAATTCCTTTTAATCTCATAGGTATAATTAATTCACTTATTAAATTAATGTAATTGAGATATCTTACATTTTTTCTAGGGAAGATATCTTACATTATTAGGAATTCAATTCTTCTCAAGTTTAAAATTTTTTACTCAATTTTAATAAGAATGATACATGATACCTTTGATTAGAGCTATAAATTTTTATTATAATTCGCGTTTAATTATTTTTGTTTTGAAAGGGATCTTTTACTACATAGAAAAATAAATATTTCACCAAAATAAAAAAGACAAATAAATATTAGATGTACTAATACATCTCAATGCCAATATATACCTGACCTTACAATACAAGATCAGCGCACTCTAACTATCTAGACTCATAAGTCTTCTTCTATTCATAAGCGTTGTAGCTATAACATGTGCATCTATAATTAAAGTTAAACTTGTGGTTAATTTGATTATTGTTTATGTAATACGATAAATAATATATTAATTTTTTATGAAATAATATATATATATTTTGAACTCCAGCATTATTCCATTAGAAAAGATGTAAAGTCTTGTTGTACAAATGTAATTACAAACAATGAGATATGTGCTTATATCTAAACATGAGAGTTCGAAATAATCAAATTTGAAATAGTCAGACAGACATCTATCTAATCTAATATATGGTCATAATAGGGTTTGGAAATACTTACCATAATTACTGTTGCATCTTGGTTTAACAATAACTTTGGTTAAATTAGAGTAGGGACACATACTCTTTAGGCTTAATTATTCAAAATTAGAAACATCTAAAATTAAAGAAACATAAAAACAAGACACATATACCTAAATAAAAAATTACATCACAAGAACCAACACATAACTAATATATAGGATCGGTAAGAGAAACCATCCGTAAAGACCAACATTGTAAGCAACATAAACGTTCATTAAAAAGTGTAACATTGAAAAGTGTAGGAGCGGCCAATTAATTGACCATATAACACCTTCAATGATACCATAAGAGATGTTTATTGCCAGAACACCCTCTCAAGACATTCTGAAGTGGTATCCTATTTCGTCTCATCCGATTTGAGAATAAGGACCACCATAAACAAAAAACTACTAACTAAACAAAGCTTCACTAGTAATTGGCCTCCACCAAGACGTAGAAACCATGCTACCGAGAGACAAACCAAGCCTCACTACTGAAGCCACCATATACATCCCAAGTTTGGCCTAAGAAAGATTCTGTAGCAGTAAGAGCTGAGTGGATACTTAAAGAAGAAGAGCACCAAGGAAAACCAAAAAAAAAAAAAAAAGAACACCACCAGAAGCCCCCAACACCACGAGGAGATTAACCCGTGGATGCTTCACCTCCGACTAGGAGCCCCCAAAGTCAAAACCAAAATAAAAAAAAAAACCTAAGAAAGACAAACAAGGAAAACAAGAAATCCTAAAAAATTAGAGTCTCTTCTTCTCATTGCCCACAAGAGAAAGAGCCTGCGGAGGCTCGCTGTCGCCGGAGAAGGAGAGTTCTACAAGTTTGGCAGATTTTTGCACAGGACAGAGAGAGGATCAAATAATATATTAATTAGATGTATAGTAGGACAAATTGTATATTTGTGGAGTATATGTTTGTAGGCAATAGGATTTAAGGGCTCGAGTGCCTTAAAATATATGAAGCTAATTATCTCGATTTACTGAACGTTATTATATGTATATATATATATATATATATGGGCGGAATTACTCGGGAGCTCAGGTAGGCTCGAGCTCCTGAGAAAAAAAAAACTTTACTATTTTTTATGTTTTTACATTCAAGTTTCTTCAATTTTCTTTTTTCAATAGAGTTCCATAATTTCTAGACTGAGTTTAGGGTTAAAAAAAAGAAAAATTTTGTCGTTCTCTCGCACAACGCACCCAAAACGAAAGTCGCCTTCCTTGAAGTTCCTCCTGTCCTACTCTGCGACTCTCCTTCTTCCGACACTCACACTCTCGAACTACCCTCCCTCTCCCTTCCTCTTCTCTTCCCAGTGGTGGCGACGGCGCGGGCTTCCTCTTCTCTTCTCGGCGATCAGTGCTCTGCTCTGCACCTTTGCTGCTCCTTGCTGCTCTGCATCTACTGCTCCTTCTTGCTGTTGTTGTTGTGTGTGGTTCCTGCCACTGCTTCTTGGCAACCGGCGGCCGCGCGGCTTGGTGCTCCTCTGCTCCTCTACTTCTTTGCTGCAGTGCTGCTGCCTGCGCCTGCTTTCTGCTTCTCTTCTTTTTGAAGAAAAGGTAAGCACCCTAAGCTTTGAAATTAATCTTGAAATTGAATTCTTACATCTGCTGACTGCTGTAACTGTGAAGCTTGTGATGTTCATGTTTTTTTGGTTGAAGATTTTTAAGAGTATTGAAGATGAAGACATCTTGCAATGGTTTCGGAATATGCAAACTTGAACAATAAAGTTGTCATCTTAATCATTTCCTTCCGTCTTCACATTTTTCAATAGTGATTTCTTTTTCATTTTAAAAAAATATATATGAATGTTATTTATTTTTATGTTAATATTCTAATCGTTCTAAATTAATTACAGCTCATATTGGATTTCGTCTTCTGATCGTGCTCATCGGTTATCTAAAGATTCTGATCAAGATTCTCAGCTTTGATACAGGTATTTATCCCGTGAGTGATGTGTAATCATTGCTCGTGAGTGATGATGATCACTCCTCATTGGTAATGGGCGATTACCTATTTTTTGCTATTTCATTTGTAAATTTAGAATTGTAATGCTTATTCCGTGAGTGATGGGTAATCATTCCTCGTGAGTGATGGGTGATCACTCCTCATTAGTAATGGACGATTACCTATTTTTTGGTTATTTTATTTATAAATTTAGAATTGTTTGAATTTTTTTATACTTGGAATGCATCTATTTTATAGACGCGAAATTCTGACAAAATTTGTAATGTTAATAAGCCTCTCTAAATTTTCTGTCATGATTCCGCCACTATATATATTTGAAACCTTTTATATAGTATACTACTTTAGGCTATACATGGTTTTATCACATCCTCAGATGCTTAAAACATTCTTAATCTTCTCTAGTCCTCTCTCTACTTTCTAAATTATTTTATTTATTTATATTGAATAATGTGTATGTTTATGGCTCAGTGCGGTAAAACGAGAATATTCTTGTATTTTTCTTTCCTTTTCTCGATTAATTAATTTCTTTTTTTTGAACAACGATTAATTAATTTCTTGTGCATATAGAGTGATGTACTTTTTCTTTAATAAAAAAGAGAAAATATTACTTTTATCTAAATATGAGGAAATGCTGGTTACATTTCTCACTGTGGTGGCTGGGAAAAAATAGGAAATAAGATCATTTCAAAAAATTAAAATAAAAGCAAAATGCTACATATATATGAGCCATACGGTGAGGGATCAGAACAATGGACCGGGACACATAAAGCCCAGAAGACAAAGAACAACAGCAAAGCCGAAAGCCAGTCTATGCAGTCGGGTTGGGCCGCAAAGGTCGACCCACGCACTGAGAATTCTAGTTGAAGCTAGTCAGTCCCACATAGAAGCAGTAGTCAACAGTAAACAAGATACTCCATATAAAATGCTCTTCTCTTTTCATTAATACTCTATGTAATATCAGACAGCTAATTCTATCTTAACCAGTTAATTATTATTAATGTGAATCTTAAGACTGATTTAAGTATGAAAATGTCTTCAGAGAGCAGATCCCCATCAATCTCTTAACACTACGTAACAGTACGGTTGATCTTAAAAATATCAGACAAGCGTTAGTTGGTATTTTTCATATACCTATTTACTATAATGGTTGTCTTCTTTTTTTTTTTTTTTTTTTTTCACTTTTTGATAACCAAAGGGAATATAGTATAATGTTTAAGGAAATTGGCTGAAAATGTGATTATCCTGCCACATTTTTCACTTTTTCTACAATTGAACAGTTTTCATGCTTTCTCTAATGTCGCCCACTATTTTGGTTACGGTAGAATCTAGACAATTCGGCATAAAAGATACACGTAAGATACCTATTAGGATAAAATAATTCCACCTACGACCGTTTATGACTTTTTTTATAATATAATATTCTTTTAATATTTATTTTTATTTAATAAATTGTATTAATAAAATATATTAAATTAAAAAATATTATAGACCATCCAATCAAAATTATTCATACAAATCCATTTACTCCAAATTAATTAAAGAAATGGAGAAAAAGATAAAGGTGGGTTGAAGAGAGGAATGGGCTGGAATTCAGGGGTTAATGAAGTAGCGTTAGAAGCCGATTGTAATTACATGATCACTCCTACTGATCTGCTAAGATCTTTTTTCTTTAGAGATTAACTTGTAATCCGCTTATAAAGTTTTTATAAAATTTGACTCTTATTTAAAAATAAAAAAAATTATAAGATAGATGAGGTCTATAATAAAAATATAAACTCTTTAAATTATATAATGTCACATCACATTATTTAAGTAAATGCATTTAATTGGTAATATGGCATAATATAATTTATGGGGTCAATATCCTTATTTATGATATGAATTCGTAGCATATAAAATTTTTATAGAAGAATTAATCTACAATTTTGTAACACGATCAAATTGAAAAATAATTTTAAACCTTTCATGATAATTACAAGTGCACTTATATATCTACCATAACAAGCTAAGGAGTTTACCATAAGCATTTGAATATCATTCAAAACAATCCCATGTAATGAGAAATTGAATATAATTAATTATCTCTGCTGCTGCGTGTATATACCGTACATAGCTAGCTAGTTCGTCATTGCATGATTAATATTAATTTTATCCAATACTATTCTCTCTTAGCTTGCTGGAATCCTCATTAAACAATCCCTTATATAATAAGGAAATCTTGACTTGAAAATCTCCCGATCAATGCATGAAAATGAAGCAAAGTGTGTCGGATTGAGGGCCTAGATTAATTAATTTATTTCTTTTGGTTCAGCTCGGATGGAAAGTGCAGAGTTGTAGGAAAACCATTGTTTTACATGGTATTATTCTTGACTCCATTTTCTTATTCATTTTTCCCGATTGATTCTCGTTTTAGCATGTTGAGTTGTGTATACTATATCTTGTTATTTGGAATTAATACAGGATTCATGAAAGATCACTCAGACTCTCGGTAACATTTCCTGTAACATTTCCTTTTATAATATGTTTTTCCTTTTAGGGTTTATCCTTTTTCCTTAGGATTTATCTTTTATTTGGTAGAATTTATTATTAAAGTATATCAAATTAAGAATGTTAGAAAAAGTGTTGCAGAAAATGTTACAGAAGATCCAAACCGATCAAAGATATGTAAAAAAGAATTGGCATTATTTTACAGTCTCAAAATCCATTACACAATCTCACGAGATTTTGTATGATACAATATTGATTAAGATAGAATCTTAAAGTATCTAACTTTGTAGGACTTACTTAGGTTAGAAAACTAAATCTTTGCTGATATCAAAGAAGATCAATGATATTGGAGCGTGTTGAAGACAATCAGCTTAGAAAAGAGCCGGGCTAAGTGATTGTTGGTGGAAGTGAGTTCAAGCGAGTATTTATCGAAGGATCCTTGAAAAGGTTGAGAGAAAGTTCAGCCTTGTTATTTGTAAAGGGAATTTACACCATTCATGAGGAAAAATATTGAATGTATTAATGAACTAAATATTTTCTTATAATGTGGATATCAGATCTTTTTAGAACGTGCCCCCTCCACCCCCCCACCCCCCCCCACACACCCCACATGTAGGCTTATTAGCCCGAACAACGTTACCATGGCTTGTGTCACGTTTATTTATGCTTATTTATTGTATGTTGTTTTGCAAACTGAAAGTTTCTAGTAAGAAAAATAATTTCAGATGTTTTTGTATTCTTACAAAATAATTTACATTATATAATTGTCAAGTATTAACAAATCTTAAATAAATTATAACTAAAAAACTAAGAAACTAAATATACATGGATTAGGATTTATAAGAATAAAAATCCTAAATAAACAGAATAATAAATAATAATGATCCTATCCATATTATAATAAAAATTTTAATCTTAATCCTTAATACTTCCCCTCAATTTAGAGCATGAAGATCTGAAATGTCCAACTTGGAAGCTAAACGATAAAAATGAGTAGGATGAAGAGCTTTAGTGAGAACATCGGCCGGCTGAAATTCGTTGCGAATATAAGAAGGAGAAATAAATCCGTCTTGAAATGCATTGCGGACAAAGTGACAATCTATTTCAATATATTTAGTATGTTCATGAAAAATAGGATTTTCTGCCATGTGAAGAACAACTTGATTATTACAATGTAACAGAATGGGACGAGTAATAGGTACATGAAGATCAAGAAGGAGGCTAGATAACCATTTTAATTTAAATAAAGTCATCGCCATGGAGCGATATTCAGCTTCAGTAGAACAACGAGAAACGGTATGTTGTTTCTTTGTTTTCTAAGAAATAGGAGAACCACCGAGTGAAATAAAATAGCCAGTAACAGAATGCTGAGTAATGAGGCAGGTGGCCCAATCGGAATCATAATATGAGGTCAGTAAAAGAGGAGAATTAGACTGAAGAAGAATACGGCTAGGACTACCCTTGAGATATCGAATGACTTTGATAGCCGCATCCCAATGAGCACGGCAAGGAGTGTGCATAAACTGAGCGAGCGTATGAATAGAGTAAGTGATCTCAGGTCGAGCAAGAGTGAGATAGATCAGCTTGCCAAAATGAGTCTACGGTATCGTTCTGGCTTATCAAAATAAGAGCCAGTAGCTTTGGCCGACTGATGATTTGGTTCAGTAGGAGTAGAAACTGGTTTGGCCCTAAAATCCAATCTCAAAGAGAATTTTCAAAGTATACTTTCATCGACACAAAAATAAACACGAAGGATTTCTTACAATTTCAATGCCTAAAAAATATTTGAGAGGACTTAAATCCTTCATGTGAAAGCAGGTATTTAAGGAAGCTATGAATGCATTTATAGAGGGTAGTGAATTGCTAGTAGATAATAAATCGTCCATATAAATGAGAACACACAAAAAAATATGATCCCTTGAGTATAAAGAAAGAATAATCTGCATAAGATTGGAAAAAGCCACACTTACAAAGAGCAGTAGTCAGTTTGGAAAACCAACACTGAGGAGCTTGTCGAATACCGTACAAAGATTTTTTCAGAAGACAAACATGTCCGCAAAAAGAAGGACAAAAACCAGATAGAGGATGCATATAGACTTCTCCCTATAAATCTCCATGTAGAAACGCATTGTGGACATCCATCTGATGAATAGGCCAGCTTCAAGCAGTAGCAACAGAAAGTAAGATTCAAAAGTAACCATTTTAACAACGGGGGCAAAAGTGTTTGTAAAATAATGCCTGCAATTTGTGCGTTGCCCAAAATCACTAAGCAGGCCTTGCATCGCTCAATAGTACCATCCACTTTATATTTAATGCAATAAACCCATTTACTTCCAAGAGCATGTTTGCCAGGAGGGCAAGGATGTCAAAGTCCACGTACTATTTTTTTCTAGGGCATCAATTTCTTGTTACATTGCAGTGTGCCATTTAGAATTAGAGACAGCCTCAAAGTATGTGGTAGGTTCCGTTTCTGTGGCAATAGAGACTAAAAAATGCCTATGCGAGGGAGAAAATTTTTTATAGTCCACAAAATGTATTATAGGATAAAGGGACATGCTTGAGAGGTCCGAAGAGAATGTGGGAACAGAGAAGAATGGGATATAGAAGACTTCCATATGGCATTGCAGTCGAAATTCCGAAGTCGTGTAGGAACCTTTTCAATGCAAGCACTTTTTCTAGTGCTAGATGTTTCTGTGGGTTGGATATTTTGAACACTGTTGCTGGGAGGAGCCATTGGGCTGTCTTTCTGTTGGGCAGAAAAATCAGCAAGTGTTTCTGTTTGGGCAGAGGAGTCACAGGGTTCTGCTGGGCCAGCTAGAGCTTTCCAAATAGGATGCTGGGCCATGTTCGTGGAGCTGGGCCGTGCAGAAAGAATTGGGTTGCGTCACTGGAGGTTGGACCGCGTGAAGTGTTGGGCCAGAACAAGACGGTTAGACCATATCTGTTTTTTTTGTTCTGGGCTGAAGACGTATGGACTAGGCGACATATTTTCCTGGAGTTGTGCTGATTTGCATGGGCTACAAGGTTTGGATTGTTCAGTGAAAGTGTGATGGGCTGGCTATTACTGCTAATGAAAATTTTCACTCTCTCTGTCTGGTGAGCCCAAAATTTGTTCTCCAAAATTGTAAGATTGTGCAAAATCTGGAATACATTGTGGAGTGCCCAATTTTTATTTATATGGAAACTTGGTTTCATCAAAGATTACACATCTCTGGACAAGATGAATTTCTCCTGTTGTAAGTTATAAAATCGCCAACCCTTTTTATTGAAGGGATATCCGAGGAAGACACACATTCTACTTCGGACTTGAAATTTATCTTTAGGTAAATCATGATCATGGACGTAAGCTAAACAACCAAACTTTAATGTGAGAATAAGATGGCTTTTTCCCATGTAGCAGCTCATAAGGCGTTTTTCCATGTAATAATGAAGAGGGTGTGCGATTGATAAGATATTCGGCTGTCAGAATACATTCTCTCCAAAATTTTATGGGTAGGTTAGCTTGAAATCGCAAGGCACCAAGGAATTCAAAATATGATGATGCTTCTGTTTGTCCTTGCCGTTTTGTTGTGGGGTCCCAGCGATGGTGGTCTGATGTATCATGCCATAGGCGGAAAAATATGATTTTAGACAAATAAATTCCGTAACATTATCACTCCGGACTGTCTTTACGGCTTTGCCAAATTGGGTTTTCACCATTGTGAAATAATCTTTTAAAACTGATGCAACTTCACTTTTCTCTGAAATCAAATATATCCAGACTGCCTTAGAATAATCATCTAATATAGTAAGAAAATAAGAGGTGCTTATAGTTAGGGCTGTAAAAGGGTCCAGACCCTCAGGGTACCCCCAGACCCGGACTCGTACCCTTATAGTGAAACTTGGACCCAGACCTGGACCCATACCCTCTAGGATATAAAATTTTGGACCCAGACCCGACCCTCCAGGGTCCAGGGTAGGGTACGGGTATACCCGTACCCGTATGACATTTTTCTATTTTATTTCCCTGTTAAACAAAAATATGTAAAACAATGTATAATTCAAAAAATAAAAATTTTAACATGATTAACATAATCTCCTTAACATTTCTTTCAACAAATAAAACCATTTAACATCTCTAATTCCCATAATTAAAAGTTTAAATATACACAAAATCGTCATAGTACATTAATCGAATAAAAATAAAAGTTCTAGTTCAATAAAATACATTAATCAAAGCATTTGGATTTTGGATACCTCTTGCTCCTATTTGTCTCCTACAAAAGAAATATTGAAGTGAGTATATATTATAATTTTATATGTGTATGTAAAATAGAGATAATTATGAAAATATAACTAAAGGTAAAAAAAACTCACATCAATTTTTCTCTGCAAATGCAACTGAAGGGATGGAAGAACTCTGAACAATATCATTGTCATCAAACACATATGATGTGATGTGAGTGTAGTTGGTTGGTAGGTAGAGGTAGTAGGTTAGGGTTAAAGATAAGAGTAAAATAATATGTTAAAAAAATTATAAATTATATATTAATATAATATAATATATAAAATATATTATTATTTTATTAATACGGGTATACGGGTATACGGGTCTGGGCATCACCATACCTTACCCGGACCCATATAGCAGTATAAATACGGGTACGGGTACGGGTACGGGTTTGCGGGTATAAAATTTAAACCTTACCCGCTAAAAACGGGTACAGACCCGTGCGGGTACGGGTAAGACCCGCCCCATTTACAGCCCTACTTATAGTATACACAATTTTGTATTGTCCCCATAAATCACAATGAATTAGATCAAAAGGCTGAGATGCTTTATTTATACTTAAATAAACATAGTCACGAGTCTGCTTAGCACGTAGACAAATATTGCAAGGTACAGATCCAGTTCTAGAGTCTTTAGAACGTCCCAAAAAATTATTCACCACAAAATCCGAAGGATGGCCCAACCGAATATGCCGTAATGTGCTAGAATCAAGAACATCACTAGAAAAAGCATATAAAGCTGATAACTGCAACGGTTTGTAGAAGAAAATTTCATTCCTTGCTCACCCACTCCAATCGGCCTCATCGAGATACGGTCCTGTATAACACATAAATTATCAGAGAGAGTGATAACACTTATAGTCTCGTGCCAATTGAGACAAAGAAAATTAAATTTCATTTAAACTCAGGAATTAATAACACACTGTGGAGTTGGAGTCTAGGATTAAAGAAACCTCTCCTTTTTGCAGAGCAATTGCCTTAGCGCCATTAGGCAAACCAATAGTATATGGATAAATATTATTCAAATTTCTCAAAAAATTTCCTACCAGTCATATTGTGAGAGCATCCTGAGACAAAAATCCATAAATTTTCCATACCAGACAAATTTTCAGATTGAGTGGTGTTTGAGTGATTTATAATGGTTAATATCTTTGGCCATTGGACTTGTGACAAATTGGGAAAGTTGTTGGGCATCCCAACTTTCCTACTGCTATTTTCGGCTGAAAACTCCATTGCTGCAACGTAAGAGGCGTCGGACGGCGGCTGTGTTGGCCCAACCGTCGACTCCTCTTCCTCTCGTCGTATGCCCTCTCTCTGGTCTCCCGGTTCCTGTAGCCCGGCATGTGAGTGCTCTGCCCCTTAATCTGCCTCGATTTCCTCCAGTTATCGAGTTCCTGCCGCGGCTGGTCAGAGCCATGTCGTCACGCTGGACAAAGGAACGAGCTCGAGGTTTGCCGCGAACTCCTGCTGCGGTTTGTGTTCCTCGGCTATTGTGTCTGAACGGAGGTCCATGATTGCCGGCGATGTTCTTAAGCCACCATTCCCGGGTAGCCCACAAGCTGGAAGCAGCTGCTCACATCGAGTTTGCTCCAATGCCAGTGTGTGCAAACTTTGCTACGCAAGGTTGAAGATGATGAACAGGAACAGCGGTGAACGCCATACCTTCAGTGCTTCTTTCTTCTTGTTCAAGTGAAACTTCTTTTTTTTTTTTAGGCCTGGCTCTGATACCATGAAAGTTTCCAGTGGGGAAAACAATCTAATGTTTTCTGTGTATTATTGCAAAATAGTTTACATTATATAATTGTTAAGTATTGACAAATCATAAATAAATTATAACTAGGAAACTGAGAAACTAAATATACATGGATTAAGATTTATAAGAATAAGAATCCTAAATAAACAGAATAATAAATAATAATCCTATCCATAATATAATTTTAATTTTAATCTTTAATACAAATTTAACATAATACATGACTACATTGCATTAATCAACAGGACAAGCCTAAAACACCAACTTAGAGATTATCATTAGCAGCACTTATACATATATATATATATATATATAATAGAACTTCACTTTCTGGGTTTGTGCCGTTCCTCGTTCCTTATTTCTTTAAGTAAATTATTATGATGATTGTTAATGTTGGGGGCTGCTCTTGCTTTTCTTCTTTCTCACCTCACACTCAAACCTATACTCAATCAATGCGAATCATTCAAACACCCACTTCCACTTCTTGTCGGTGTTGTCGTGCTCAACCCCCCGCCCCTCAACTCCATATTATTATTTTTTATTTATTACAAAATACCCTAAAGTTGAAATTAAGGTAAAATTGTTTTAGTTCTCAATATTCAAAAGCATCTTTTAAGACCAGCAGTGCATCAATTTGGATAAAATACTCAAAATATTATAAATATTATTTATGGGTTTTGGGTGCAGAAGTTATGATTTATTACTGATAAAAAAAGTTACTACTATATTTATTATAAATATTTTTTAAGTTTAGTTTACAATTCAATCAATTTAGTTCATATTCAAATTTACAATTGTAGTTCATTTACAGCTATAAAGTTTGATCTAATATGCTTTAGTTCAAATGCTTAAAAGATAGATTATTTAATTAAAGAAAGAAATGTAAGTTTGATTTAAAGAGAAAATAACTTAGTAAATCTCAATTAAGTACAAAATGAAAGTTCTTATTATAAATAGAATACGAAGATCTATGTTCGAAATCTCCTGAAATATATTGTGTAAACATTTCTTTTATAGCATCTCTTTTAGGTGGAGATATCTCCTATATAATGAGATTCTCTTATATCTTATTTTTAGGATTTTGGAATTTATTAGTTGATAATTAGGTAGAATTATTATTTTATGCAATATATGAGTAGCCTTTTTTATCATTAGGGACAATCTCACCGATTTTGGATTTATAATTAGCTTGTCAATGGTATTATCCTAAACTAATCAAAATGAGTGATGAAAACTTTTTAGAAAATTCTTCGGTTTTATGCTATATTTGGGTTTTCTTTAAAAAAATGTATTAAAGTGGCCAAATTTTTTTATTATGGAACGGGGCGTAACGTACAGAGATTGTGCGTTATTCATAAAGATAACACACAATGATTGTGCATTATTAGTAATCAGGAGTTAAATCTCCAAATTAATCTTCAATAAAGACGTGGCGATGATTTAGCAGTGGGTGTGATTGAACTAGACGATAACGCACAAGTATTGTGCATTATCATGATTAATAACGCACGACTGGAATGCGTTTTCATGAAAGATAACACACAAGTGTGCTTTATCAGTATAACAAATTCGATTACCTTAGCCGCCCTCGCTGCAACAAACCGGTTTTTTCCCTCTTCCCTTTTACCGCTGCGATTTTTTTTCTTCCCCACCCGTTGCCGCGCCACCGCCACTGTCTTTCTCCTTTCCTCATTCTCTTCTCTTCCTTCCCTCCCTCCGCTTCTTCTCTTCTTCTTCTTCCCAGCCCTCATTTCCTTTTTCTTTCTTCCTCCGTTCCTCTCACTGCTGCCGAGCTGTTCGCCGCTGCTGTCTTCCTGCCACTGATACCAACTACCTCCTTGGTTTCTCCTCCTTTTCTTATTTCGGTAAATTTCTTATTGTCTATAATTATTTTAAATTTTTTGTATACTATTTGTTAATTTCTATGTTGTTTATATAAAAATTGTTGTTTGTTGTGGTTTGTGAACAATTTTTATGAATTTTATTTGGATAATTGATCAATTTTTTGTAGTTTATTTTTCTAGTTAGGGTTTTTATGATTATGTTAGAGTTGCTATTGATAAATTTGTGTATATTTGATTATGCTATTAATCTAGTTGTTTCTATATAGGAAATGTGATTTGTTGAAATGGGTGATTTAATATAGGTTATATAATTTATTTTTATTTTTGTCATAAATCGTGATTATTTATTTTTTGTAAGACATTGTTAGCATATTTATATTGTTCCATTAATTCCATATAATCTTGTATTGTTAGCATTTATATAATTTTATGTTATTAGCATTTAAATTTATGAAGACTTTTATTTAAAAAAAGGAAAAGAAAAACATAGACTAAACCCTAAAACCCTAATATTGAATTCCTAAATCATAAAACCCTAAACTATAAAAATATAGTATTTATATGATTAAAACACTAAAATCTTAAGATATAAAATATAGCATTTACATGATTAAAACTCTAAAAGCCTAACATTAAAATCCTAAACCCTAAACTATAAACGATAGCATTTTATATGATAAAAACTCTTGAATCATAATATTAAAATCCTAAACCGTAAATCATAAACCTTAAACTTGATATATTAAATACTAAACCCTAAAACTCTAAACTTTTTTAGACTAAACCCTAAAACTCCAAACCATGAACATTAGAAATTGTGTAATAATAATATACTTTAAATATTGTACTTGAAGCTCTAAACCCGTGAAGATTTAAACTTTGAAAGTGTATAACCCTAAATCGTAAAACCGTAACACTGAAAATCTAAAATCCTAACATTGAAACCCTAAATCATAAACCTTAGAAAGGGTGTAATAATACTTCACTATAACATCGGAATTCTAAAAACCCTAAACTATGAAATCGTAAACCCTAAAATAATTGAATCATAAACAATAAACCTTAGAAAGTTTGGACTTATACTTTATTAAAAAATTTTTACTTTAAATTCTAAACTCGTAAACATTTAAATTTAGATATGTACTATCACCAAAAATCCTAAAACTCTCTAAACGTAACATTGAAACCCTAAAAATCCTAAACCCTACATGACTAGGGTGTTCAATAATAATTTACTATAAATATTCTAATTTTAGTTCTAATCTTTATTGATAAATTTAGAAAGTGTAAAACCCCAAACTGTAAATAATATAGATGGATGAAGTCCCAGAACATATGCATCCGGGTCCTATAGTCCCTGATGTATTGACGAGGCAACATGGACATAGGTCTGGTTGATATGGAGTAGGGATCGTGAGACGTCTATTACTGATCTTCAGTGTAGACGTTTCGGGAGAAATCTATTTCAGGCATATAATGGAGCTCCTCGTAGGTTGATTGATATTATTGATAGGACGGAGTTAGAGGGGGAGGGGGGAGTTTTAGATGTGGTTACATAGGTCTTGACCACGCTCTTATTACTGCTTTTATTGAGCGTTGGAGGCTTCAGACCCACACATTCCACCTGACTTGTGGTGAGGTGAATGTAACTCTACAAAATGTGCATGTCTTATGAGGTTTATGGATAGAGGGGTTGCCTATTACATGTCCTAGTTAGAGTGTACACCCAAAGCAGTATTGGATTGAAACACACACACACACACACATGTAATGAATGGACGGGTCATAATATTACTCGTTTCTAAAAACCTTAAAACCCCTATATACGGCACCTAGAAACTCAATTTTAAACATCACAACTTCATACCTTCAAATTTCCTTCATATTCTATTTCTAAATTTCTTAACTTCACAACTTCACATCTATATCCACTACAAACAATGAACATAGATGCAACTCACCTAGTTAGAGTTGTATTATTTTGGGATTCAGAGATTGCCAAAGATGCGTATGGTCCTTATTTCACTAGATTGGTCAAGAAAAGTCGGACTTTCAACTGAATGGTAACACATGATGAAATTGTTAGAAAAATATCGAGATATCAAGAGATAGATCCCAATCTTAGAAGCGTTCGAATAACAATAAGGGTGCTTTCATTCTATGAAGAGTATCATATGCTTTATTTTACTTTGTATAGCATTAACAACGATAACGAAATGTGTTATCTTTGGGCCATTAGACCCAACATATCAAAAGAAGGGATTCACGTACTCGATGAATTCATTCCAATCCAACCACAGATAGTTTCAATTAGCCATGACACAAATACCATAAACATTCTAGAGCATGTCACGACAATAACACAGATGGTTTCTAATGAACCATCTATGTTGTACCCAACCGTTGACAAAGATGATGATGAAAATGACCATTCCAGCGAAGATTATGCTATATCAAGTGACTCAGACGACGAAGATAACACTGATACCGAGGAAGAAGATATACGACAACCCTAAACCCTTTCATTTCAAACACAGTGACTCAATAGCAGAGTAGCCAATGGTTCAGCAGCTACGTATGGCTATACGTAATCTGGAGTATTTCTAGATATGGGCTCGGGAGAGCAGATAGATGATCTTTTCGAATCAGGCATTGTAAGATTGCTCGATTTGAACGATGCGATGACTAATATTTAGTTAGGCATGAGGTTCATTGACAATGTCCAAGCAATAAGTGCAGTTCAGAAGTGGTCAATTCGAATGGATTGAGAATATAGAGTTGTTAAAAGCAAAAGTGATCAATGGACAGCAAAATATTACCATCACAGCGACTCTAATTATTGCTCATTGCACATTCGCATAAAAAAGAAGGCAACTCACAGTCGTTGGGAAACAACCAGATTCAGCAAGGAACACACATGCATTGTACATGTACATAAAAAAAATATAAAAAAAAACATCGAAATATATCTTCAAAATTTATTTCAAGGCTAATATCATACCTTGTTGCCAATGATCCCGAGATCCCTGTCTCGAAGATCATCGAGGAAATGCAAGTGTTACCTCAAACAGGTTGTACGTATAAGAGGGCATGGCATGCTCGGAAATTTACAATAGAAAGGGTTTTCGGCAGTTGGGAGACAGCATTTACAATTCTACCAAAGTATCTACAGGCGATGAAAGACTCAAACCCAGGGACTGTCTACGAGTTTTTGCATCATAGAACGAGCAGTCCCCCAAACTATGTTTTCAAATATCTTTTCTGGCGTTTCTCGCCTTGTATAGACGGTTTTCAATATTATCGGCCGGTAATTTCTGTGGATGGCAGTTATCTACGAGGACCATATAAGGGTTTACTGTTAATTGCAACTACATGGGTTGCCAATAATCATTTGTTCTCACTTGCATTTGCAATCATTGATATAAGGAGTAGTCCGAAAGTTGGAATTTGTCCCTAAAACTTCTACGAGAACATGTTGTCAAGGATCGATATGTATGTCTTATTTCTAATCGCCACAAAGAGATTTTATCTGCTATACAAAATCAAGCTATGTGGCAACCTCCATTCGCGGTTCATATGTTTTATCTACGACACATTAGTGCCAGAATGGAAACTAAGCAGTAGAAATTTGACCATGTTATTCGTGAGATCCAAAAAATAAATGTTGATGCTTATATTTATTTGGAAAAGATAGACATGGAGAAATGGACACTCTTGCATGATGGTGGGCACATACATAGAATGATGACAACTAACATTTCGGAAGCACTTAACAGTGTGTTGAAAAAAGCTAGGGTCTTGCCTTTAAAATCCCTAGTTGAATTAATATTTGACAAACTTGTTAGGTACTTCAACCAATATCGTGAACAGGCCCAAAACTGTGTGCATCCATTTTTTACCAGAGTTTTTGACAAGTTCCTGCAGATTGAATTAAAATCAAGAGACCACAAAGTTAAAATTTACAATCCGTGAGAAGGAATTTACATGGTCAAATCTCTGATCCGCATTGATGGTTCCGGCAATAATGTCTATACTTTAAGAATGAAAATAAATCATGCAATTGCGACAAATGGCAAGAATATACATTGCCTTGTTCTCATGCACTTGCAGTCTGTAGAGAAAATAGTACGAGAGCAGACACTTATGTTCCTGATATATATTCGAGAGAAGCTTACAGAAGAACATACCAATCAAATTTTTATCTGGTCGTACATGAGCACTTTTAGAGAGATGCTCCTTATAATTTAGCATTTCATCGTCCAAACATGAACAATGAACGAGGTAAAAAAACAAGGCACAAAGTTTTGGGGGAAAATGGATTATAAAAATCCGGATTCTCGCCCAAGATGTAGTATGTTAGCCCTAAGGGCATTATTATGTATGGTTTTTATTATGATTAACATATGTTTGTGTGATGAGTATAACTTAGTCTCTATAGAACAAAAGAAGCATTTTTTGAGGCTCAAGGCTACACTACATAAGAAGTAAAAGATCTTGGAATTAAAGCATAATGAAGAAGGAAAGATCAAGCCATTCCAAGATCAAGGCATTGAAGGCCTTGAAGACTTATGTCTTAGTTAGGGATATGCTAAGGTATTTTGTAAAACTCCCTAACTCTCATCTTTGTTTGTTGATCAAGTGTGAAGCTTCTTGGATGAATTTCTTTTTATAAACTATTCTTGAAAAATCTAAGTATTCTTGATAGATTTTTTGATGCCTTCAAAAGTTTTCTTATCTCTAAAAGAGTATCAAGAATACATATTTTGAAATGTGAAGGAAAGTTCTGTTTGTTTAAGGAAAACTGGCTTGTTTAAGGAAAACTGGCTTTTAAGTCATGCTGAAAAAAAGGGTCATCCGATTTTTAAACTGGTCATCCGATTTTGTCATCCGATTTTTAAAACAGGTCATCCGATTTTTAAAATCGGACGTCCTATTTTAAAATTGGTCGTCCGATTTTTCTAGCTTTAGAAAAATAGGTCGTCCGATTTTTAAGAGAGATCATCCGATTTTTATAGGATGAGTCCGAATCTTTCTGTTTCAAAAATAGGTCGTCCGTTTTCTAAAACCGTTCGTCCGGTTTTAGTCTTTTACTGCAAAAATATTACCGTTACACAGTGTAACGGCTACTTTCTTCTCCTTCATATATATATATATTGACTTTGATCAGCTGCAAAATGAATGGAGGCTGAATTGAAAATTGATTGAGATTATTTTAGAACATTTAAAGAGCTTTAAATGTACATTCTTTCAAAGATCTTCATCTCATACATACAAATAGAAAAATCTTCTTGGAGCTTCATTGTTGATCATCCATCAAAGAAGAAGTAAAGAGGTGCTTGTAGAAGTATTCCATTGAGTTGTATCTTCCTCTTCTCAAGCTCATTTGGTAACATTGTTCCTTACTCTTCTTATTCTTTTACTCTTCTTATTCTTTTATTGTGAGCAAAGGTTTGTGGAAAACCCTTTGGGTGATCCTTTGATAAATTTGTTGTATTGTTGTGTTGTGTAAACTTTGAGGTTTTTGTGTAAAACCCTTGAAGGGTGATCCTCATTGTGTTGTTGTGTAACCAACTTTGAAGATAGTGGATTTGTGAAATCCTTGGGTTGAGTCTCAAGGTAGTGGATGTAGCTCTTTGAGAGAGTGAACCACTATAAATTGTTGTGCATGTTCTTTAAAGTTTAATTCTATGCTCATTTCTTGATTGCCAAAACTATAAGATTTTGTTTGGTGTGGATTCTTATCAAAAAAAGTTTTAGAATTCTTTCACAAACAAATTGGATGTTTATCTTTCTAATAACACAAAAGATTTTTTAAAATTAGCCAAAAACCTTATTCACCCCCCTCTAAGGTTTTTCAATTGGTATCAGAGCAGGGCTTCTCTAAAAAAGGACTAACACCCTTGAAGCAAAAGATCTTTATTTTACTATGGCTAATATTTCTAGTTTACCATATGTAGAAGGCTCTTCTACAAATAGACCTCCTCTTTTCAATGGTACAAATTATACTTTTTGGAAATCTAGAATCAAAATATATATTTGCTCTATTAACTTTAATCTTTGGAGCATTGTAGAGAAAGGACCTTATATTCCAAAAAATGATGGAATAGTCAAGAAGGTTGAAGAATATGATGAGCTTGACTCAAGAAAGATGACTCTAAACTTTCAAGCTATGAACATATTGAGTTGTGCTTTGGATGCTAATGAATACAATAGAGTGAGTGGATGCGACTCGGCTCATGAAATGTGGAAGTTACTTGAAGTAACTCATGAAGGTACCAATCAAGTGAAAGAGTCAAAGTTGGCTATGTTTGTGAGAGATTATGAGCTATTTATGATGAAAGAATATGAAAGCATTGGTGACATGTTCACAAGGTTCACCAACATCACAAATGGCCTAAAGGCGTATGGGAAAGAGTACACAAGGGGAGAAGTAAATAGAAAGATTCTTGATTCACTCCCAAAAGCATGGCAACCAAAAACTCTTGCCATTGAGGAATCAAAAGATTTAAGACAACTTCCTATTGAAGAACTCATAGGATCTCTCCTCACCTATGAGATGAAAATAAAAAGATTAGATGAAATAAAAGATGAATACAAAGGAAGAAAAGGCATAGCATTCAAAGTGAATGTTGATGATCATACATGCTCGTCAAACAATGAAGATGAGATTGAGGATATGGCCTTAGTAATGAGGAAATTTAAAAGATTTTACAAGAAAGACTTCAACAAAAGAGGAAAGAATCCTCCATTCAAGAAAGGAGGACAAAGTTCATCACTCTTCAAGGCTAGATGCTTTGAATGCAATAGCACCGACCATCTTGTAACCGATTGTTCCAAAGCTATTGAAGAAGAGAAAGGAGCGTTGGAAGAAAAGCTTGAGGCATTAAAGAAAAAGAAGAAAGGCAAGGGCCTAATTGGTGGATGGGATCAAGATACAAGTGAAAGTGAAGGTGATGAAAAGGGAAACATATGCTTCATGGCATTAGAAAATGAGGTACAATCTTCACCCTCTAACTCTTCTAGTATCCTTGATGATGATTGTGATGTTGATCCTAGTTTAATGCTTATTGAAATGTATGATGAGTGCAAAAAGGTTACTAAACGAAACAAAGATTTGA
This sequence comes from Catharanthus roseus, assembly GCA_028651295.1. Lineage (NCBI taxonomy): Eukaryota > Viridiplantae > Streptophyta > Magnoliopsida > Gentianales > Apocynaceae > Catharanthus > Catharanthus roseus. The sequence continues at coordinate 21,880,321 of JAPQWS010000153.1, read as the reverse complement.
AAAGCAAAACTCAATTTTTGTTAGATGAGAATTCAAGACTCATCTGTGAAAATAAAGCTATTCTTGAATCCTTGAAAGTTTTGAAGAAAGAAAAAGAGTGTTCAAATGATGACCTTCAAAAACTTGTTTTAGAAAACAAAAACCTTTGTGAAAAGATTTCTTCTCTTGAAAAATGTTTGATTGATTATGAAGTCTTAAAGAAAAAGGTGAGTGATCTCACTCTATGTGTTGAAAAGTTCACAAAAGGAAAAGAAAACTTTGAAAAAACTTCTTGGCTCTCAAAGATCACCTTTTGACAAAAATGGTATTGGATATAATCATTCCAATAATTTTTCTAAAAAAACACGTTTTGTAAAAGCCTCCTCATCCCTTTCACACCTTTGTTGTACTTATTGTGAAAAGAGTGGTCTTAAATCCACAAAATGTTTTATAAAAAGAAAGATTGAAAGGGGAGTAAAAACTATTTGGAAAATAAAAGAAAATCCAACTAATATTCATGGACCCAAAAAGATATGGGTACCAAAAGTCTTTTCTACTTCTTTTTTGTAGGAACACAAGTCAAGGTTATCTAAGTGGTATTTGGATAGCGGATGCTTAAGACACATGACTGGATATGCATCCCTCATGAATGAGCTAAGAGAAACCAAAGGTGGCTTTGTTACTCTTGGAAGGATCATTGGTATAGGTAGCATTAGATATGATTCATCTTCTTTAATTAAGGAAGTTCTTTTAAATTGATGTTTTGAAGTTTAATTTATCTAGTATTAGTCAATTGTGTGATTATGAGTACAAAGTTGTTTTTGAAAGTGAATCTTCTTCTATCATAAACAAGCTTGTGAACAAAACTATTTTTGTTTCAAAAAGAGTTGGCATATGTCTATGTCTTTTATCTTGAAGTTCTCATTTCTCAAAACTTATAGTGTCTCTTGGTTCATGATGATGATGCATTTTTGTGGCATAGAAGGCTTGGTCATATTAGTATGGATCCATTGAACCAACTTTCCTCAAAAGAACTTGTTAGAGGCTTACCAAAACTTCACTTTGAGAAAACTAAACTTCGTGATGCTTGTCAATTTGGAAAACAAATTAAAACCTATTTTAAACTAAAGAAAATGATTTTAACTTCAAAACCTTTAGAACTCATTCACATGGATTTATTTGGACCAATGAGGACCACTAGTATTGGTGGTAAGAGGTATGCCTTTATTATTGTGGATTATTTTTTCTAAGATTCACTTGGAGTTTGTTTTTAAGCCGAAAGGATGAAGCATTTCATGAATTTATTAAATTATTCAAAAGAGTCCAAACCTCCCTTGTTTGCAAATTGATTTCTAAAAGAAGTGATAATGGGAGAGAATTCAACAACCAAGATTTTACAAAACTTTGTGATGATTTTGGTATTTTACATAACTTTTTTCGGTAGCCAAAACTCTCAACAAAATGGATTTGTGGAAAGGAAAAATAGAACTTTACAAGAAATGGCAAGGTCAATGCTTTGTGAAAATTCCCTTCCTAAACATTTTTGGCCGAAGCCGTTAACACCGCATGCTACATTATGAATCGTGTTCTCTTGAGACCATTTTTTGTTTGAAAAAAAAAAAGAAAAAAGAAAAAAAATCTTCTTGAACTTATTTTCAACAAAACCCCCTCAATTGGCTACTTCAAAGTTTTTGGATGCGAATGCTCTATCTTAAACACCAAGGATCTATCTTAAACACCAAGGATAATCTTGAAAAAATTTTGATTAAAAAAAAAAAAAATCCGATGAGGGAATTTTTTCTTGGTTACTCTTCAAACAAAAAGGCCTATAGAATTTATAACAAAAGAACGTTATGTGTTGAAGAGTCTGTTCATGTATATTTTGATGAAACTAACTTTTTTGACAAGAAAGATGATGATGACATAGATAACTCTTTAAGCTACCAACTTTTGTACACTCAAGCAATGGAAGAACATGCTTATGGAGGAAGAAGAGATTGAAGTAACACAAGAAAATGATCAAGAAGCTCAAAATCTTCCTCAAGATGTGATATATCCAAAGGGACACTCCAAGGATGAGATTATTGGTGATGTATCACAAGGGGTAAGAACAAGAAGGTACTTTATTGACAACTTTTCCCTATTATCTCAAATTGAGCCTAAATTTATTGATAATGCTTTGTGTGATGAGTTTTGAATTATTGCTATGCAAGAGGGATTAAATCATTTTGAAACAAAGAAAGTTTGGACTTTAGTCCCTAGACCACGTGATCACCCCACCATTGGCATCAAATGAGTTTTTCGAAATGAACTAAATGATTCCGGAGAAGTTATTAGAAACAAAGCTAGACTTATTGCCCAAGGATTCAATCAAGAAGAAGGCATAGATTTTGATGAAACTTTTGCTCCGGTTGCTAGACTTGAATCTATTAGGATGCTTTTAGCTTTTACTTTTTTTAAAAGGATTCAAGCTTTTTCAAATAGATGTTAAGAGTGCTTTTCTAAATGGTGATATCGAGGAGGAAGTTTATGTTGAACAACCTCTCGGTTTTATGCATGAAAAATTTCCAAATTATGTATACAAACTTTCAAAAGCACTCTATGGTTTAAAACAAGCTCCAAGAGCTTGGTATGAGAAATTAAGCGATTTTCTAATTGGTATTATGTTATCTTGATGCCATGTTTTTTTATTGACTTCATGATGATCTTTTATGTTGAAAGTCCAATTGTAGTTCTATGATCCCTTGAAGCCTCTCCTAAATATCTTTTTGATATATGACAAAAGGGAGAGAAATATGTGCAAGAACTAAGGGGGAGAAATAGTTGCAAGATTCTTATTTTGTTGCTTTTAAGTTTAATGCTTTCTTTTGGTTAGCTACATATCTTATGGTAATGTGCTTGGTTTGATGATTGTTTGATGTCATTCTTGGTGTGAAGCATGCTTTTAAGGTGAGCTTTTTTTGTGTTATATTATCTTTCAAACCCTTGTCATGTTTTCAAATTCATAAGGGGAGTTATCTCTCTCTTATGGTGTTTGGTATGCTTTGTTCCTATTGATGATTTCTTTGAAGCATTACCATATTGATCATACTTGCTCTTTTGTTCTTCTTGCATATGTATTTGTCATAATCAAAAAGGGGGAGATTGTTAGCCCTAAGGGCATTATTGTATATGTTTTTTATTATGATTAACATATGTTTGTGTGATGAGTATAACTTAGTCTCTATAGAACAAAAGAAGCATTTTTGGAGGCTCAAGGCTACACTACATAAGAAGTGAAAGATCTTGGAATTAAAGCATAATGAAGAAGGAAAGATCAAGCCATTCCAAGATCAAGGCATTGAAGGCATTGAAGGCCTTGAAGACTTATATCTTAGTTAGGGATATGCTAAGGTATTTTGTAAAACCCCCTAACTCTCATCCTTGTTTGTTGATCAAGTGTGAAGCTTCTTGGATGAATTTCTTTTTATAAACTATTCTTGAAAAATCCAAGTATTCTTGATAGAGTTTTTGATGCCTTCAAAAGTTTTCTTATCTCTAAAAGAGTATCAAGAATACATATTTTGAAATGTGAAGGAAAGTTCTGTTTGTATAAGGAAAACTGGCTTGTTTAAGGAAAATTGGCTTTTAAGTCATGCTGAAAAAAGGGTCATCCGATTTTTAAACTGGTCATTCGATTTTGTCATCCGATTTTTAAAACAGGTCATCCGATTTTTAAAATCGGACGTCCTATTTTAAAATCGGTCCTCCGAATTTTCAAGCTTTAGAAAAATAGGTCGTCCGATTTTTAAGAGAGATCATCCGATTTTTATAGGATGAATCCGAATCTTTCTGTTTCAAAAAACCGTTTTTAGTCTTTTACTGCAAAAATATTACCGTTACACAGTGTAACGGCTACTTTCTTCCCCTTCATATATATATATATATATTGACTTTGATCAGCTGCAAAATGAATGGAGGTTGAATTGAAAATTAATTGAGATTATTTTTAGAACATTTAAAGAGCTTTAAAAGTACATTCTTTCAAAGATCTTCATCTCATACATACAAATAGAAAAATCTTCTTGGAGCTTCATTGTTGATCATCCATCAAAGAAGAAGTAAAGAGGTGCTTGTAGAAGTATTCCATTGAGTTGTATCTTCCTCTTCTCAAGCTCATTTGGTAACATTGTTCCTTACTCTTCTTATTCTTTTATTGTGATCAAAGGTTTGTGGAAAACCCTTTGGGTGATCCTTTGATAAATTTGTTGTATTGTTGTGTTGTGTAAACTTTGAGGTTTTTGTGTAAAACCCTTGAAGGGTGATCCTCATTGTGTTGTTGTGTAACCAACTTTGAAGATAGTGGATTTGTGAAATCCTTGGGTTGAGTCTCAAGGTAGTAGATGTAGCTCTTTAAGAGAGTGAACCACTATAAATTGTTGTGCATGTTCTTTAAAGTTTAATTCTATGCTCATTTCTTGATTGCCAAAACTATAGATTTTGTTCTGTGTGGATTCTTATCAAAAAGAGTTTTAGAATTCTTTCACAAACAAATTGGATGTTTATCTTTCTAATCACACAAAAGATTTCTTAAAATTAGCCAAAAACCTTATTCACCCCCCTCTAAGATTTTTCATACTAGATGTCGCATACCAGGATATAATAGAAAAAATTATAATAACCCCAGTTCAAGCAACGTACAAGTTTCTTTTTTTGTAAGTGTTGTAATATTTTAGGGTTTCTATTAATGAAATTTTTCTTTGAATTTCTTCAAACCACTTCTTCATTACTCGTTTACTTCAATCGATTATAAATATTTATAGTAAAATTTATAACAAATAATAAAAATTTAAAATACTTTAAATGACTTCTTCATATTTTTGTTAATAAAATGGTTTTAAGTTAACATGTTTTCTTTTAAATGGTTATAATTATTAACATAAAATATACATTAAATAAGTTAAATAAAAGAATACAGTCTTTTTTTAAAAAAATGACATCTTATAAATTTTGCCAAAAAAAAACTGATGTGGCAAATAACGCACATATGTTATGCGTTATCACTTAATATAATGCACAAACCCACATCCGTTATCTGCCATATAAGCTCTATTAACCGATAAACTTTTGATTAGGCAATAACGTACATTCTTTGTGCATTATCCTTAATGATAACGCACAACTAATGTGCGTTCTGGCCAAAATTTGAATAAAAAAATTCCTGGCTACTTTAGTAGCTATATTTTTAAAAAAGGCTATTACTATAAAAAATATAAAAAAAAAACCCCAATTCTTCCTCTAACTTTATCAATTTTTATCATAATATTACACTTAACTATTCTAATATTTAGCCACTTGCAGATGTTTAATCTTGCAAAATTATATTTTGAGTGCAGATGATAAGCCTTGAGCATAAGGGGTGTGTTAAGAATCCCACATCATTAACTAACTAAAAAATAAATAAAATCTATATAAATTTAGATAATTTTCTTTCACTTGAGGTACTTTCTGAGGTACTTTTTAAAAGTACTTACTAAAAACATGTTAGTACAAACTTTGTAGGAGTATTTTTACGAGTATAGACTAAAGAACTGTTATTCCAAATTTATTAGGAGTATATCTTTATAAAACACAACAATATATTAAGGTATTGATTAAACTGATTTATATTCGAAATTTTAAAGAGAAATTTTGGAAATCGTAACAAATCATAATTTTATATAAATAATATTTTAAGCATTGTACTTCAAATGTCTTTTGACTAATAATATTTGGAATAAATGCATGCCTAGTTTTTAAGATTTGTGAACTAATAAATTGAATCGAATTGTCCATATCACTTTTGTATACTATTCTTTGTACTATTTCTAATTTGATATATTTTATTAATAAAACATACCAAATAAAAGATAAAAATCTTAAAGAAAAAGATAAAACATAAGAAAAAAATATATTATAAAAAATGGTATAGAAAATGTATACCAAATTGATACAAACTATCCTGGGTGAAAGTATATTACTCATATACACCTACTTTCCCGAGATATTTTATAATAAACCCTTACAGTAATTTTTTTTTGGTAAAGATCTGTTTAATGTTATCAAATATAGTAGTTAAATTTAATAATATTTTAAAATTTAAAATTCTGACAAATATAGTAGTTAAACTTAATAAAATTTTAAAATTTAAAATTCTAATACAATTTATTGAGTTATAAGGACTCTAAGGCATCATTTGATAAAACTAAAATTGAAATCTGAAATGTGAATTATTTAAATTCTGACTTGTGAATCTTAAATATATATATATATAGACTTCATAATCAAGTAAACAATTTCCATTTAAAATTTATATTTACAATTAAACACATCATAAACAATAAACAATTAACTGATTTGCAAAAATTATTATTACCCACACACACATATATATTTCAGAGTTAAACAAAAAATTTTATTTATAATTTATAATTACAATTAAACATATCATAAATAATTAATTGATTTATAAATATTATTCTCAAACACACTTAAATATTAAGCACTTAATAATAAATGTTATCAAAAACACATAATTCAATAAACTCTTAACTAATCATTTTAAGAGATAAATTAATTTATAGACAAGGACTTATATCTTAAAATTAAATTAGTTTAGACACGCTAAAAAACCCTTTTACGATAGAGTCAAGGTTATACTTTCAAAATCTTGAGAAATATATTGTGTAACCCTTCTTTAATAACATCTTTTTCATACAAAATATAATTCTTAAGAATGATCATTTATCATTATCTTTTAATAATACTACATAAAAACATTACTAGTATAAAAAAGAATATTACATAAAATATTATACATCATTTGGACCACAGCTTCTCCTCTGATAAGGGCAGAACTAGTAAGGGGCTTAAGTGGGCTCGAGTTCCCCCGGAAAATTTTGAAAATTTTAGAATTTATAAGTATTTTACATTGAAGCTCCCCATAATATTTTTTTCAATACAGCCCCAAAACTTTAGGTGCTGACTTTAAAAAAAAAAAAAAAACTAACTGGAAATGACTCGCATTGCAGCAGTTGAAAATAGAAACAGAAAAAAAAAAAAAAAACTCGGCTCTCTCTCGCTTCGACTCACCCTCAGACCCTCTGTCTACCTCCTCCCTCCCTTCCCTTTCAGTTTGGCAGTGTGGCGTGGCAACAGTGGTGAGTCGACGGCGAGCGGCGATGCGAGACAGAAGTAGCAGGCTAGTAGCTGCTCCGGCGGTCGGCTGCTCTCCTTCCTTCCAGCTGTTCTTCTCTTCAAACTTTGTAGAAGAAAAAAGTAAGCTTTCTATTCTAAAAGTAAGCTTCCGGTTGTTATTTTTATTTTTAGTAATTAGATTTTTTTCTGCTAAAATTTTGATTTTGGTAATCAAAAAATTTCTAGGTTTTTTTGGTAAAAATATTATTATCATGTAATTTATATTCTAATTAATTATTATGTCATAAGTGAAAGGTATTGAACTTAATTTACAATATTTGATTGTTATATAGGATTTTACTATGAACAAATATCTTGAAAAGTGGAAGAAGGGTTCAGGTTCTAATCCGGTTGAAGAATCATCTAATCAAGGAAAATGAAGACATCATGCAACGCTTTTAAAATATGCAAACTCGAAGAATAAAATTGCCATGTTAATCATTCCCTTCATATGTAAAACCCTATTTTAGATCATTTTTCAATAGTGATTTCTTTTTCATTATAAAAGTATTTGTATGAGTGTTATTTGTTTCTATATTAATCTTCTAATTATTCTAAATTAATTGCAGCTCATATTGGAGGTCGTCTATTGATCATGCTCGATCAGTTATCTCAAGATTCTCAACGACTTTTGCATTAACATCTTCAAATTTGATAGATGTATTTATCCCGCGAGTAATGGGTAATCATTCCACGTGAGTGATAGGTGATCACTCCTCATTGGTAATTGGCGATTACCTATCCTTTTGCTATTTGATTTGTATTAATATGTGATATTTATCCCCTGAGTAATGGGTAATCATTCCTCGTAAGTGATGGGTAATCATTCCTCGTAAGTAGTGGGTGATCACACCTCATTAGTAATGGGCAATTACTTATTTTATTGTTATTTTATTTGTAAATTTGTAATTGTTTGAATATTTTTATACTTGAAATGTATTTACTTTATAAATGAAATTCTGACAAAATTTTAATATTGTTCAAAGTCCCTAGCTTTTCTATCCTAATTCCGCCAGTGTCATCTGATACGAAAGGTTATGCACATAAGGTTGAAGGGATTTCACCTTTGTTACCTTGAAAGCTTATGCACAGAAGTTTCAACTTGCCTCCAAAGAGATCACTTAACCTACTTATATAAGTAGATTTCTACCTTAAGTAGAGATTAAAGTCTTGTTTAATAAAATTGACATTTAAATTTAAATTTGAATTGTTTAAGTTTGAAAGTCGAATTTAAAGATTGAAATGTAAATTTGAATATTAAATTAATTAATAAATTATAAAAAATATAATTATTTGATAAATAATACATATATTCAGATTTTAAATTTCAAAGTTAAGTTAAAAATTTTTACTTAAAATTTATAACTACAAATAAATAAATCTTAAACAATTAAGTGATTTGCAAGAAATGTTATCAAATGCACTTAAATATTATTACCTATGTTTCATATTGTCACTTTAAAACATGACACAAAAATTAAAAAACTGATTGGATTGTTTTAGATTAAAAAAGAAATAAACTAAGTTATTCTTTGACTGTCATTAATAGTGCTAATGAAAGTTTATTGACAATTGTATAGCTCAAATAAAATAGAGGTATATAAAGAAAAAAATAATATTTAATATTTTTTTTAATTTACAAAAGTGAAAAATATTTTAAAACGAAAAAATTATATTTGAACGACCATTAATATGAAATGGAGACGGAGGTAGTAAACACTTAATAATGTATATTATAAAATATCTTAATTAATTAATTTTAAATAATAAATTAATTTAACTCACTTATGAAGTCACATTGATATGGATGCAAGTATTAGTTGAGAAAGACTAACCTTTTCTTTTCTAGATAATTAATTAGTGCTCATTAGTGCCTTTGTCTTGAGGAAAAACTCAATTAACAATTCAATATTTTCATGATTACTCGTTAGTGTGTGTATGCCACTAATGATTCGTCCACGAATGGTCAATACTTCTTAGAAAAGAGATTTGTGGAAACTAGGTACTTTTTTTTTAAGGAAACTATGTACCCCTCCGGTTAAAAATAATCCTTCCGGGCATAAATAGACATTGGCATGCAGACTAAAGGTTTAAAAATAAGATTATTTTTAAATTATAGTATCTTTTCTATCCTTTATTAATGAGGAAAGAAATAGATAATAAGAGTGAAATAAATGAATAAAAATATGAATAACAATAAAAAGATTTCAATAAATACTTATTGAAAGTTATAAAATTCCTTATATTCTTGACCATCCTCAATAGATCTAAAATAATTTATATTTCTGACCAAATAGAGTATAAGAGGTTTTGAACTTATACACACATATTAAGGGCATTGAAAACATTGAAACAAAATACTCTTTACACCTTTATAAATAAGGAGAAAGATAAATAAGGAGGGATTGAATAAATATTAAAGAGATTAATAAAAAGAAAAAAAATGTAATATAAATTACTCATTAAAAAGTGTAAAGGAACTTATATTACTAACTATTCTCAGCCATCCTAAAATCTCTTATATTTTTTATCGGAAGGAAGGAGTACTTATGTACTACTACTACTTGATTAACTAGTTTTCTTTCTTTTTTTTTTTAAATGTTTTACTATTACCGGACCTTGCAAAAAGAAAAGAATTACTAGGTATTTGGATAGATTTTTGTTATAAGAAAATTTTTTTGGATTTCATAAAAATTGTAATAATTTGTGAAAGAGGTGTGGGTTTTAAAATTGAAATTTTTATTGGGTTTTAGAACAAAATTCAATCTAAAAAAGTTTTTTTGGAAGAAAAATTAGTAAATTAGATTACAAGATATCTGTTTAAATAGCAAAGAGAATTACACGTAGAATCATCCCCATCCAAATGTGAAAAGAATAATTTGAAAAAGTCAAACCAATTAAAACATGAGTTGAATAATGAACCGATCGTCTAAAAAAATAACTGAAGCTTGTAATTTATCTAATAACAACCGAATTTTATTAAAGATGTTACCTAGAAGCTCTAACCGCCTTAACTAGAATGCAGATGATTAATCACACTTTTCGAATAACTTTCATTGTAGAGGAACAGAGAAACCAAAACAACTTGCCACCCTAAGACACTCTCAAATGGCAATTGCTTCCACATGCTCTGGTGAGCTTGGTAGACTGAATAAGGCCTTTTATAAAAGCACATACTCCTCCTTCATGGTTTCTAATGATCTCGCCTATTCCTGTAGTATGCTCGGTCCATGAGTGATTAAGGATCGATTTAGAGATGATTTTGAGTTGAAATTTTCAGTTTATAGCTCCCTTTTAATCCCCAAATACAAGAACAAGAATTATCCTTTAAAACCCTAAAAATTCTCCAGGGAACTTAGCCTAGAAATCCAAGAAATATAGTAAACAAAAGTTTTTATCAATGAAGAAATTAAAATCCTAAACTAACAAGGAATCTAGAATCCTAACCCTATTTACTAAAGGCTTCATCATCAAATCAAATAAAAATCCTAACAACTAAGAAACTAGGATCCTAAATGAGTTTGAGAAATGAAATTGATCCACTAGAATCCCTTTAACAACACCTCTAAAAATCAAGACGCCACAGTAGTGCATCACTCCCTTGATAAGTCAATTTAAAGGTGGTAAAGAGAGGGTTTCTCTCAAGCTCTCAAGAAGAAGAATAAGTCTTCAATATTGAAAATATGTTGAAAGTTAGGGCATGAACCCTCATAAGAGAGTATTTATACATGTCTTGCCCTAGTTCATTACGGCTATTAAACTAAGAATCTTAAGACTTAAAACAACCAAAAAAATATTTAAAAAGCTCCTAAAAAGAGTCTTAAAAAAGGAAACGACCAGCTAAAGTTTTGAGGTTGAAATGTAAAAAGAGAAAAATAGAAAAATACAAAATAAGATATTCGTCGGACGCTTGATTTCTTTGTATACTGGGCGCCCGATATCTTCTGTTTTGATTTCTAGTATATAGGAGTGCAGAGATTCCTTGGATGTTGAGTGCCCGACATCAAATACTTCCCCAATTTTTTTCATTTTCCTCTTGTTTTGCACCATTTGAGCTTTTTGACTCCCTCTTTGGCCCTTCACCTATATATGATTATGGAATTGAACTCCTTTTGGCGTCCAAATGTGCACATTGAGACTTTGATTTCTTTGTCCACTATTTTCTTAAACTTATACAACCTCTTAGTTACTCTCCAAACCCTCCAAATTTGATTTCTTCTATTCTTTATCAAGAACTTGAAAATCTTCCTTTGCAATCTTGATTCCTATCAATGAGGTATCCACATTGAGCTTGAAGCAAGCATGATTAAGTGGTTTTCATTTTTGTACATCATTAGATAGTCTAAATGGGGCTGACACTCACAGAGCTATACTTGATCCTCTTAAATTTTCTTTTTTTAATTCTATATATGATATTAAAGTATATTCATTTAATGTAAAAATTAATATACTTTTATAACTATTTAAATTAATAAAAAATTAAATTATTAAGCATAAAAAATATTAGTTAGTAATTAAATAATTTATTAAATTTTTTTATTTGAAATTTTAACCCCTAGAAGACGAGGTCTGGCTTCAACCGTCCAGGGCTGGGATCTGTTCGAAGGCTTCCGAACCTTTTTTACTTATTTATTACATGTTCTACCTTTTACTTTTTCTTTTCTTTGACAACTACCTTTTAGTTTTGTATCAGTTAATTTACTATATTTGTTTTAGTAACTACTCCTTTAAAAACAAAAAAACTAAATCCTACTAGTACTACTGTTAACTAATACTAAGGACATTATTCCAAAAAACGGTTAGCGGGTAGAGGTTTTGGGGCCTCAAATAAAAACGAGTTGAGTTGAATTTTAGCTTATCAATTTTGAGTTCGTGCAAATAAAATTTTTTAATTCAAGCTTGGTTCAATAAATCTTTAGAAGAGTTTTTGAGCTTGATTCAAAAAAACTTGAATACAACTCGAATATTTTTTGAGTTTGAACTTGAACTCGAGTTTGATATTGTCAAACTTAATTTTTAAAATTTTTATTTTCTTTTTTCTTGTTATTGTAGTTTTATAATTATTTTATATTAAAATATGTAACTCTTATATTATTATTTGAAAAAAATCACATAAGTGTATAGATAATTACATTTTAGTTGATAGAAGTATTATTTACAATCGGAATCGTATAATACATCCTCTAATACAGCTTCTAGTACACTTCTTTTATAGTAATTTTACCCTAAAATTTAATGGAAAAGTTACTAGAAGTGCTATAGAAAATGTATTAGACGAACATAATTGATTTTTATTTGCTCTATCAATAATATAAAAAGATTATCAATTTTGTTTATTTGTATTATATAATTATCTACATTAAATATTTTAATTTAATATTAATAAGTCACTAAAACTAAATGAAATATACTAAACATTACTTTTTATTTCAATATTTATATTAATTAATTATCTAAAGATATAAAATTATATACGTCCTTTAGAATTGACTATGAGAGAGAGTGAAACTTTTAGAAATTTTATTTTAATAATTATATATATATTTATATATATTATATATATATATTTTTTTTGAGTTCGGTTCAAATTCACAAATCGAAATTGAATCTTAACGAATTTCAAAATAAATTTTATTAAACTCGAACTTGATTCATTTAATAATATATTCGACTTGAACTCACGTTCCTATTAAATCAACATAAAATTTGAATTTGAACCGAACTGTTATTGAACTTTTCACGGACTGTTCTTGAAAAGGATGATTCATTTGCAATTCGAGCTGTCCATGCCAAACCTACTATCAAATATGTTAATTCTAAAAAAATGAAAAGAAAAAAAAAAAAAAGAAGAAGGGATAGCTATGAAAGGATAGGCTTTAAGGCTTACAATCAAAATAGATTATGCAAATGTACCACTACTTATATTATTTAAAGTTTTCCTCCACAATCATCCAGTTTGAATCCTCTGTAACAATTTCTGTTATACACTCTGTAACATTCCTAATTTAATTATTTTATTAATAAAACTTATCAAACAAAAGATAAATCTAAAAGAAAAGGGTAAACCTTAAGAAAAAAACATATTATAAAAAGAAATGTTATAGGAAATATTACCGACAAACTTAAGTACCAATTATCCTTGAAATACTACCATATTTCACTAAATATGGTTTGGGAAAGGGGCATAATAAACTTCACCTGAGAAAATCAAAGTATAACGCGAAAAAGTATTTAATTTATTCTCTACTCTCTATCTTCTCTTAAAAAATAATGATATAAAATCTACTAAAAACAATTAACATAACAATACAAAACTTTATTATTGAACTTCCCAAAGGAAAATGAAATATTGAATTGAAAAGTTAATTTATTAGGTATGTCTAATATATACTATAGAATATATCTTAATATGGATAAAACATACTAATAGAACGTATTTCCTTTTGTTTTTACTTGTTACATTCTATTAATTTCCTTTTTTTTTTTACTTGTCACATTATCAAAACAATGCAATATTTAATGAATTTTTTTCCAAAATATTCTCCTATTAAAAGAAAATTTTAACATCTTTTATTCTTCTAACCTAGAAACTTGTAGAAATAGAATGAAAAGATTGAAAAGTTTGAAGGCTATTCTACTCCACATAAGAAAAAAATCTAAAATTCTGTATTTCATTACATAGTGTGATGTTCGAAATATAACAATTGATAGAAAAAATGGAGTATGCGTATGATAGTGAAATCTTAAAAAATATTTCTTTAAAAAAAAATCTTAAAAGATTTATTTATAAAAAAAAAATTTATAAAATCTAAAAATTTAATAAAAGTGGTTAACTTTAAAAAACATTTATGCCTTAAATTGAAAAATTAATCTGCATTACCCTATGCTCCTAGAAAAGCGTCACATAAGTCTTTTATATTAATACGTATTGAGGACACACATTAAAAATAAAAATTAAAAAAAAAACTTATTGACAATTGATTGCAAATCTGCTGCCACACCTGACAATTTTTAATGAATTTTATTGTTTGATTTAGATTGCATTCAGAGAAGAAGAGAAGCATAAGGCTAAACATGTTATACAGACAGTCTCTGTTAGTACTTACCATGTTTTAATGAATTTAATATCTTTCTATTTGTGGAAACCACTTTTTTGCATCTTATTTATAAGGAGACAATAATAAATTGTCACATGGCAAATCAAATTCCATCTCTTCAAAAACAATATCCCACTACTTTCATTGTATGCATTATCTCGTAATTGCCTCCCCTCTATCAAGCTATCCATAGATTGCCATTACCAGCTCTTTTTCCTTTTTTATCCAACACATAATTGAAGAATCAAAGAAGAGAGTTATAGCTCAGAGAGTTCACTTAAATTAGATTTTAGTTCAAAAAAAAATTCCTGAATTTTGTAATAACAAAATAATTTGCGAGAAAAGTAGTAGGGTCGATCGACTTAAGTAAAAGGCTGTCAAAGTCTGTGCACCTCCACGTTATATAAGGCCTCCAAATATTTTTATTTCTATGATGAGATTATTATTTTTAAAAAATATTTAAAAATAAAAAGGACACATGCCATCAATATATCATTAATTAATCATTTTATTTGTTATAAATTATGTGAAAATTGGGCACAATATATGTAAAGTAAGAATAAATATAAAGAAGAAGAATATAGAGAATAACAGAGACAAAGAATAGACATAAAAATTTAATAATCAATTATCTTATTTATATATTCAACAGAGTTTTATTTATATGCACAAAGTATAAGAGTTTATGGAATCTTAGAAGAAATGGGCTTTGACATTAGGGCGTCAGAGCCCAATTAGGATTACGGAAGGTATTTGGACATCCATCATGTATACATCAATTTCATAAATTCCCTCTTGGGTATCCATAACATAAAAAATACGCCTCGTTAAAACCTTACTAGAAAAAAAAAAAAAAAAAAAAAACCTTGTGGTAGAGAAACAGCTAGTAAAAAAAGAGTATACTATTTATTTACTTTATATATTTCCCTGTTTAAAACATCATTAAAATAATAAATTGGTATGTCTTACTGAATAAATTTTCACGATTATGTATCACATTTGATCGAAATTATTGCATATTAATTTCACATTTCTTATAAAAAAAAATTTAGTGAAATTTATTTTGTCATATGTTTTTCAACATGTCTTCAAATCTCATAACTCATCAATATGATTATAATTTCATCCTTAGAGGATATCATATAAATATTTCGAAATTGACTATCCATAATGATCATACACATTCTCAACAATCCACATAACAATTTAGGACTTTAACATAGTTGAAAAAGTGATTTCTATATAAATGATAATATCATATCGCATATGCATAACTCGTTTATTTGAGAATATATCTTTTGTAAATCTTATTAGTAAGCAACTTGTTGTTTATCTAACTCATCGGGAGTTGGATTTTCTCCCAAATTCAAGATTAATTATCCTGGAAGGACATTATTGGAAGAGAATAATATTATCTCAAAAATCACATGGAAAAAAATTAGTGCACTAATTGTGCATTGTTGTGGTACTTTAGGACCAAAAGGTATACTATTAATTTCTCATATATAAGATATTTACTGAAATATTATGACAACTGGAATATAATGTGCATTATACTATATTCATCTTATGAATTGGTAAATAAACTCATATTCGTGATATTTAATTTTAAATCAAGAAAAGAACTTGAAATACTACTAGTATTTACTTGCCATCATAAACTCTTCAAAAGAAGTACTTCAAGTATTTAATTTTCTATTTAAAAAAATATCATGGAGTCAATCACACTTCAGACATACTTCAGAATCATAATTTGCAAAATTAAACTATTAATTTTGTCCAATTAGAATATCTATATAAAAGCATCTACAAATAAATTAATCCATTTGATAACTATTCTATAGTTAACAAAAATATCAAACAAGTTTGCACTCTTTTGCAAATTAATTATTTATCGAATTTCTAGTTCCCCGAATGCTTATATATAGATCAAGATAAGTAATTAATTGTTTTATGATTTTAACTTTTTCCCCTAATGTGGAGAATATTTATAATAGAAAGAGAATTATAAAATGCAAGTATAACGTATTCTCAGGAGAGTTTTATAGATACATTCGATCTTTTATATCTTTCATTCAATAAAGATTACTCAGACAATGATGTCATGGTTTTTCAGGAACAATTCACTTACATACTTCAGACATACCTATCGAGTCCTTCAAGGATTCCATATAAATTCTTAGAGTTCAATTAGCTATTATTTAAACTCAATCTGCCACAATAAATTTTATTCTTCATTTCAATATTGCCAGTACTTTACGAAGAATCTTATATCATAACTCATAACAAATATTCAAACCAAGTTCTCGTCCTAAATATTAACTCAAATCCTTCTAGGATTGCGCTTTAGGTGTATAATTTCTTCAGGGAATACATGTACACTTCAAATGTACTTGATAAGTGTCTGAACTTTTCATGATTTTCAATGCAAACATTTATATTCTATTTTGGCCAAATATCTCTAAAATATTATAATTTCGAGTGTACAAATTTTTATCCTAGATCCTCATTCTAATACGTAACATGTACATAATTATCGTCGATGTTTTATGCTATTTTATAATTCCATCTATTACATTATATAATGAGATCTCACGATGTACCTGAATTTCTTCTAGAAATATTAACAAAGTCATGCATAGAAAGTTCTACTAGAATTTTCATCTCCTTGACTTAACCACATATGATCATATTAATTCATGGCTCCTTTTTATATGCGAGGATTTTTGTTGGAACCAATTATTTTACCACATTTTCAATCTATCTCAAAATTATAAGCAGTGATAGATTGTCAGATTTTCTTTTATTAATAAATATGTCTGGCTATTCAACTTTTGAACTTCTAGCTCAAATTATCTTTCTAGGAGGATCAATACGAGATAGATAATTCTATATTTATTTGACTATATAGAATTTCTCCTCTTTTCAACCTATCTCAATATACATTATGGTGGGTTGATATATTTGTATAGTGCAAGTATACTTATTAAATGAGAAAATATGTAGTTTATCACCATTGAATCAACTATAATAAGAAGAACTCAAATCAACATGTTGGCAAAATACGAATGAGTACTATTAGAAAATATACATCAGTCAATTTCAAAGCACTATATATGGTTTTATAAAACAATTAACTATATAATAAACCTTTTATGCAGGAATGTTTAATATTTATACAAATATAGAATGAAAAAAATATTATTAGGACAAATTATGTTAGTAGAAGGATCTAAGTATTCATTATAAAAATTACAAATTTATATTGCAAGTCAACAATATATATGTGACCATGGGTGGATAAATTGACTATATATTCATCCCAAAACACATTCATCCCTAACATATAGTTTTTTTCTATTATTAGTGATATATTTTAAAGAGCTACTAAAGTGGCCACCATACTTTTTTTAGTCTTATTTTGGCCATAACTCACTTTGATTGTAAAAAAAACACTTGTAAGAGATTTGAACCCTTACCTCATGAAAAATAATATAGAAGACTTACCAATAAACCAACATGGAAAATTATTACATTAAGTGTATGAGATTTTATTTAATAATAAAGTATTTACGTATTCTAATATTTACCAACTTCAATCATTTAAATTTTTAATTAGAGAAAAAAAAAAAAAAAAGAACTGTTCCTCTATTCAATTTTCAAATTGGTGTCGTAATTTTTTAATTAATAAGATAGAAAGTATTAAAAAATTACAAAAACATATATTAAAATGAAAATAGGGCTTTTTTGTGGAAACGGTTGATGGAAACAGTAAATCAAAAAAAAAAAATACACGAAATGCCCACAAGAATCACCTCAATCGGACGTCCGAGCGTAAAGTTATGCCCCATCAAAGTTTTCGACTTTACAGGAAGAATTTTTTGCCCTGAAACTTGTCCGGATCACTTTTTTGCCGATGCCATTGCGTTTATCTTTATGAGAACCATCAAAACAAGTGGTCTTATGCGTTAAACGGACCTCAAATCGCAAAGTTATTCATGTTTCAAGTTTTCTAAACTCCTGGAACAATTTTTGTGGTTCTGATAATGCATATGGGGTGTGCATTATCCCTCAGGATAATGCACATCGAATGTGCGTTATCATTAATCAAGCTTAAGTTTGGAATTTAATTACTTCTTAGAGATAAGCACACTCAATGTACGTCATCATTAAAGATAATGCACAATCAAAGTGCGTTATGGCCAAAATATTCTTGAATAAGTAAACTTCAGGTTTACTCAATAATACATTTCAATTGCATCAACTTTATTGAATTACAAAGCTATATGGAGAGAAAATAGTTATATAATTCATATTTATTCTACAATTTGGAGGAGAATAATACATTCTCATAATTATCATATGGCCTTCTAGGTCAATTCATTCTTCCAGAGTCTTTACATGATTAGTTCTTCTAGATTTTTCTATTAATTATTTCTTTTGGAATCTATGGGAAATAAGCTCTTAGAGCTATTGACTAATTATCTCTTCTAGAGACTTCAATCAATTGACTCTTCTGAAACTTTCTATTGCTTAGATCTTGGGGAATTTTAATTTCAATTTATTAGCTCTTTTGGAGCTTTATACCACCATCATATTTCCAATATATATCTTTTTCATCATTTTTTAACATCAAAACAAATCAAGGAGCATATATAATATGCAAAAATACGATTTAATAACAAAGGAAAAGTTAACTTCTTTGGTTGAATTATTAAAAGACTTGACTACATCAACAAGCATGTATAAATATATAAATAACTAATACTTGAAATCAATATCAAATATCAGTAGTATAAAACTCCAACCTTTTTATTTTTCTTTTCTAATCGATGCAAGCTAAAGATTTACAATTTTGTTTGACGTACTACATGTACGCTAAAAACTCTTTTGGATATTGCATCAACAATATTTATTTGTAATTGTATAGTCTCTTTTCCTTTCTCGTTATTAATTGACCATCACTTCTGGTGATAGGCCAAATTTTTAGGTTCAATGAATCATCATAAATATCGTCATGATTATAAGAAATTATAATCACGAGCATAACATATTTTACAAATAAAATATAATTTTTAATTGAATTCACTTCAAGAAATGGCATATAATTAGTAGGAATTTCGTAATTTTCTTCCATCTATAATGACTCAATCTTTTATTAAGAATCGAAAGGTAATCAATATAACATTGAGATATTTTATCTTAATGTTGCTATTGCATACTGGAAAGAGAAAGATATTTTCTCTCTATTATTTTCTCAAAGGATCTAGATCCCAAAAAAAGATTCTTGCATACTGAAAATTCAAAATATATTATAATATATTATCCATAAATATACCCAATCATAATAGGTATTGGCATAAGAACAATCCTCCGGTAGTTGTGCTACTCTCTTATATTTTGTTAAAATCTTTCTAAATAAATTATTTAACCTTCAAGGCCTCATAAATTTATTAAGAAAAGAAATCTTTATAATCGTGATTTCTCATTTACAAGCGTCTTCAGGAGTCATTATACATTTCTACAAGAATCCATAATAAAGGTTTGATTCTTTAATTTCATGACATTAAAGCCATATGTAAAACTTTAAATAAAAACAAATAAAAGATTCGATATTTCTTACCTCAAGAAACTTCAGAATCTTTTACCTCTTTTACCTCTAGGGACTTTTGAAAGATCAACTTCATAGTCTTGTTCTTCAAGCAATCTTACTTGCTCATGAAATTGTGTTGATAATGTGTTAAAAATTATGTAAAAGTTGGGCACAATATATGTAAAGTAAGAAGAAATATAAAGAAGAAGAAGAAGAAGAAGAGAGAGAGAGAGAGAGAGAGAGAGAGAGAGAGAGAGAGAGAGAGAGAGAGAGAGAGAGAGAGAGAGAGAGAGAGAGAGAGAGAATAGACACAGAAATTTGTTCATATATTCCATAAGGTCCTATTTACCAATTGCAAGATGTTATAGAAACGTAGAAGAAATGAGCTTTGATATTAAAGAGTTAGAGTCCAGTTAGAATTAGGTTTTGGGAGTTTTATTTTCTTCAAAGAATGTATTTGAACATTCACCATATATATATATATATATATATTAATTTCATAACATTATTTTAATTTTCTAAAAGAATCTTTCAATCTTCTTCTAATTGATTCTCATTCATGATTCTATCTTTTCCAAAAATCTTTCAGTCTTTTTTAATTAATTAAATGATTGATTATTTTAGCAATTTTAAAAAATTAATACAAGAAATTGATTATAAAAAATTCGAGTAGAAATTTATGACAAAATAAAGTTAGAAAATGACCTAATTTTACAAAAACAAATATAAGTACCTCTTTTAATATTTTAATTTTCAAAATGACCTAATTTTAGAATTTTCTTTATTGGCCCCTATAAACTTTGATTCGTCCCTGTAGAGAAATTGTGGGGTTCAAGTAGAAAACTAAAATTATTTTATTTTTAACTATAATACAAAAATGAAAATTATTTGCGAGAGAGATAACATGAAACAAGTAAGAAATAATCTTTTTCTTTTTGTCTTTAAATCTAACCTAAATGGTAATTTTGTTTACTTATGCAATTTATTTTTTGAATCAAGTTATTGAATGTTTCTTTTTGGGGGGGGAAGAGGTTATGGAAGCTTTCAAAACTATAAGTAGAGGCATAATTACCTTTTAAAAAAGTACAGACATAATTAATTACGTATATAATAAATTTATTTCATTATTACATTACTAAAATTTATATTACTAATTGAGATGAAATATGAATTCGAGAACAATTTTACATGAGTCTTAGGTAGGAATCTTTTGCCACAAAGAATGCTCAATCATTGACATTCTTGACCCAAACAATCATAACATCACAAATTGCTTTGCTTTCGCTTGCCATAAAGCCCATAAATACTGTTTACAGGAGAGGTGGAGACTAGTTTTGACATGCTTGTAGTGTAAAGAGTTGGTTTTGAAGATGGCGGAAGAAGATTATATATGTATTTATTTGTCTTTTATTTTATGTTTTATACCCACTCATTTATGAAGTTGGGATGTTTCTCCATCGAGTAATAATAAGCAAAGTGAATCTGAAAACAATGGTAGTTCAATGTATTCAGCGGTTTTATGTGTTTCTCACTCTGCTTGTGTTTCTAATCAATGGTTAATGGATTCTGGTTGTACCTTTCATATGAGACCTAACAAAGATTGGCTTTCTGATCTAAAACTAGTATAAATGGGTAAAGTTTTTATGGGTAGTAATGAATTCTGCCAAATTGAAGGCATAGAATCTGTTTCCATAAAAATATATGATGGTGTTGTTAGAACACTGTTTGATGTTAGGTATCTTCCTGACCTCAGGAGGAACCTAATTTCCTTAGGTGTCCTTTATGATGCTAATTACACATACAAATCTGAAAATGGTTGTTTAAAAGTTTGTAAAGGGTCCTCAGTAATTCTTAAAGGGTTTAAGAAATATGGTCGTATTCCTTACTTGGTAAAACCATGTGTAATTCTACTATGTTAATTGATAAACATGGGTATAATGATAGCATTTTATGGCATAAAAGAACTAGTAACAAAAGTGAAAAGAGTTTACAACATTTGTGTAAACAGAACTTGCTTGATAATAAGAAAATAATCTCTCTTGATTTCTGTGATCATTGTGTTTTAGGAAAACAACATAAATTGAGCTTTTACACTAGCACACACAAAATCATTGCCATATTGGATTATCTTTACTGTGATATTTAGGGTCCTAAAAAAGTACTAACTTACAGTGAAAATGTTTATTTCTTGTCTATTGTTGATGATTTTTCAAGACATGCTTAGTTTACTTGCTAAAATCTAAATACTAAACTTTGAAAATTTTAAAGAATGGGAAACTTTGGTAAAAAAACCAAACTGAAAAGAAATTAAAGTTTCTAAGAACTGATAATGGATTAGAATTTTGTAATAAAAAATTCAATGATTCATGTTCTATATGTGGCATTACTAGATGTAACACTGTTAGGTTCAACCCTTAGCAAAATGGTATTGATGAGAGGATGAACAAGACCATAATGGATAGAGTTAGGTGTCTAATGATTTCATCTGGTATATCTAAACCATTTTTGGATGAAGCTGTAGATACAACAATCTATTTGATAAATAGGTCATCATCTACTGCCATAAATTTAAAAACTTCAATGGAGATTTGGTCTGGTTCACCACCAGATTTGTCTCATCTTAGAGTATTTGGTTGTTCTGTCTTAGTAGACCAAAGGGACGGTAAACTAGATTCCAGGTTTAAAAAGGGTGTCTTTCTTGGTTATTCCAGTGGTGTAAAAGGATACAAGGTTTGTCTCAGAAATGAACCAAGGCTAAGGGTAGTCATCAGTAGGGATGTCATTTCTAATAAATTTGAAATGCCCTATTTAAAACCTGATTCTGATCCCATTAATACTACTAATTAATCTTCCCTTAGTTAGGAATGTACCAATTGAGGTGGAGGATACCTCTAGGCTTGGTTCTGAGCCAAAACCTGGGTTTGAGTCTAATCCTGAGGCCATAAATGATCAAGTAAGTTCAGGTTTTGTACCTGAAAATAATGCTGGACCTGAGTTAGAAAATTCTGACAGTGATGATATAAATATTGAAACCTAATCTCAGGCAGACAGGGATTATCAACTTACTAGGGATGGGGCTAGGAGGACCCGTAGACCAACACTTAAATATGGTTTTTCCTATTTGTTTCTTATGCTTTAGTTGTTACATCTTTTGTGGAAGTAAAAGAACCTATGTGTTATGATAATGTTCTTGAAAGTCCAAACTGAAAACTATGGATACATGCTATGGAAGAAGAAATGTCTTCTTTGCCTAAAAGTAAAAGTTAGATTTTAGTTCCTAAACCTTCCAAGCAAAAATTATTTGGTTGCAAATGGATTTTCAAAATTAAGGAATCAGAGTATGAAAAAGAACCTCCTAGATTCAAAGCTAGACTTGTTGCAAAAGGTTTTTCATAAAAAGAAAACATTGGTTTTAATGAGATATTTTCTCCTATTGTCAAATATAAGACAATTAGGATAATACTTTTTTTTTTTTTTGGGCTAAATTAGGATATTGCTTTCTATTGTTGCTTATTTTGATTTAGAATTTGAGTAACTTGATCTTAAAACTACTTTTTTGCATGGTAAACTTAAGGAAACAATTTATATGAAACAACCTCCTAGTTTTGAGGTTAAAGATAAGGAGAACTTAGTCTCTTTATGGACTCAAGCAGTCAATGAGACAATGGTATGAAAGGTTTAATACATTTATACAAAACTCCAGTTTTAAAAGGAGTACTTATGATAACTATTTGTATTTCTCTAGAAATTCTTTTCATACTACTATGTATCTTTTATTATATGTTGATGTTATGCTTATTGTTAGAAAATTATATTATTCTATAATTAGTAAACTTCATGACTACTAATAAAATCCTATAAGTTATGGACATGAAAGGTTAACTAGGGATTACAACCGAAGTTGTAATATTCACATTTAAGGACCATTGTAATACTCATGTTGAAAAACCATTAATTCCACTATCTCTATTGACGTAGAGCTTATGAGGGCTTATGGATGTTGGAATCCGTAGGCAAAAACAAACAAATAAAACTACGGAAATCCACCAACAGGATCTGCACATACTAGAAAAATCGATTTGATAGAAATTACCTCAATGTTTTGATTGTTCGTTGTAGAGGCGCTGCTTTGTACGCTTCGCCCTGTACTGGTATCCACGCGGCGAACTCCTCTGCAAGCGATCGGGATGCTAGCCTCTTCTGTGTTCTGAAAACTGTTCAGAATTGATCCTGACTATCTGGTAATCAGTCGTACTTCGGAGAGAGGAGGTTAGATACTATATCGCCGTTCTAGGGTTTAGGGTTTTGTTTTTCTTTAATTAGATAAAGGACAGCCGCCAAGAAAAGGTTAACAAAAACTTTTATAGCTGTCAATATCAAAACCCTAACTGTCATCTAATGACAGTTTAATCTCGTCCGTCTATTCCTATAATCATCCAACGGTTGGATGAGTAATATTAAGTAATTAATTTCATTTATTCGATTAAATAAAATTAATTACTTATTAACTTACCAGAAAATACAATATGGAATCTGATTCCCCTTTTGTATACGTTAACAAATCTGGACACAATCTAGATTCATTGAACGTGGACATTATGCTCACAAGATCGTCTATGCGTGTGACCATGTAGGATCACTTAACGTTGGCAGTGAATGAAAAATGTCCTAGACATTTATTCACAAAACATAAGCGGCCTCTAGCAAGACATTATACTTATCCAAGTTAAGTAAATGTAATAATAACCTAGCATCAGATTTAATATTTAGTCCTTTTGTCACACGATATCCTAATTAAGTATAAGGCATGGATCAAGTCATCCTTATAAAACTTAATTAACCATTTACTTGATCACCAGGCAGACTGTTCCAACAAATAATATTAATAACACCTTACTTATTTGAGCATGGCCATGCATATTTTCCAGTCTTCCTTATCAAGGGACCCATGGATATCTCTCTCTAAAAAGAGAGTGACAAATCCCTAAGCCAACCAATAGTCATAATGATCACCTAATTGAAAGTGATGTTTGACCATGTCAAAACATATTTTCTCCCCATGCAAGAAACATTAGAAACATTAGGTCAAAGGACACCAAATATAAAACTGAGAAGAAATACTTATAACTTAAACCCATGCAATATTTCTTCTTCACTCTGGGTCATGTCCAATACAATATTCTCAATATGTATTTATGAATTGATTTTATATCTCATATTCATGATCAGTAAAACTTGACCATCAATCAACTTCACACTAGTTTACAAGATGTAATAAACTAGGGACAAATAAGAATAGTATTTTATTAGCTATAAGGGTTTTACTATCAAGTCACATACTTGATGACCAAGAGCATAAAATACAATTCAAAAAATACATGCTTCATAAATCATAAATGTGAGTTAATTGGTCTTAGGGCATATACTAACAATGGAGGATGAATTACAAGAGTTACCTGAAGGAAGAAATAAAGGAGCTTACTAATGACCTTTGTGGAAAGGGTCACTCTTAAGTTTACAAATAGGGCCCTTGTTCCTCTCTCCTCTAAACAAGTTGCATGTATTATCGCATCTCTATTCACCAACAAATTCAAGTAAGGTAGGAGAAAAAAGATCAAGTACCAAGCCTCGATCACCATGTCTCAAGGAAACCAAGGTATCATGTTATGTTATTTCTGTGTTAAAAGATTTGCCTTATTTGATCCTAATTTTCTAACACTTATTGCATGTACACAGAAAGACAAATTGATTAAACTAAAATCTCTTTTAAAGTTAAAGTTTGACATGAAAGACCTAGGTTCTGCATCTAGAATACTAGGCATGAACATTTTGAGAAATCAAACTAATCATTCTTTGATGATTTCTCAAAAATCTTCTTAAAGAAAAATATTTCAAAGTTTTCGAAGGATATGTGTAAACCTATTTGCACTGTATTAGCTAGTCATTTTCAACTGTCATCTAAAACATGTCTTGATTCTGAAAATGAAAAGAAAGATATGGCTAATGTTCCATATAGAATGGCTATAGGGTCCATAATATATTCTCTGATTTCTACCAGACCTGACTGTAAACAATAAATTTTTAATTTATTTATTTAATCAAGGACTAAAATAAAATAAATATCTTTAGTCTTGGTTATTTAAATTAAATTAATAAAAGAAGTCTTTTGGGCTATGAAGATTGGATCATCCAAGTTAGTCTATAAAGATTGGATCATTCAAGTTGGCTATGAAGATTGGATCATTTGAGTTAGGCCATATAAATTATCTCGGATTTGGAATTATTTAAATAATATCCAAACCCACTTTAAATAAAGCCTAATACAACAAAACCTATGCCTTTGGGCCCAAGTTAAATCCAATAAATGATGGTGTTAGCCCTAAGGGCATTATTGCATATGATTTTTTATTATGATTAACATATTAAGCTTAGTTTTTATAGAACAAAAGAAGCATCTTTGGAGTCTCAAGGCTACACTACATAGAAGCAAAAGATCTTGGTGATTAAGGCATAATAAAGAAGAAAAGATCAAGCCATTGAAGACCTTGAAGACTTATGGTTTTGTTAGGGTGTGATTAAGGTACATTTTTAAAAGACCCTAACCTTGTTTCTTTGTGTTATGATCACAGTTTATAGCTCACCCATCTTTCAAAGTTTTTTCTTGGAGCATGATCTTCAAAATTGGTTTAATGTTGAAGCTTAAGTGTTTTAAAAAATTTGTTCTACGTCACGAAGCTTTTTCATCAACATATTTTTAAGTATTTGAGAGCATCGGTTTTCTAAAATTAACCATCCGATTTTTTGTCTTTAAAAGACAAAAATCGGACATCCGTTATATAATTTCAGATGTCCGGTTTTTTTTTACCTTTTGAAGAAGTAAAAAAATGGACTTCCGTTTCTAGAAATGGACGTCTGGTTTCTTTGAGAAAAAGGATTTTCGGATGTCTGGTTTTGAATTTTGGTCTTTAGATTTTTATAAAATGTGAACGTTACAGAGTAAAGTTCTCTGTTGTCACATTTCTCTGCTATATAAAAGGATTCATTCCTTATTCTTTATGACAACTAATAGAGAAAATTTTTCAGAGAATAAAGATCAGATCATTAAAAGTTTAAGAATATTCTTTGATCAAAAAGTGCTTCAACTTTTGAGCTAACATATATATATATATATATATATATCTTTATCAAAAATCTTTTTGTGCTGTGATTATCATTCAAAAAAGAATAAAAGGAAGCTTGAAGATTGTTATTGTTGTAATCATCTATATTTTGTCTTGCTCCTTTCGTAACCTTGTTCCAAACTCTTCTCTACTTTTTCTATTGATACCAAAGGTTCGTGTTGCAAAACCCTTTCGGTTGTCTTTTGATTGTAATTGTATTGTGGATTGAGGTTGCTTGCAAAACCCTTGGTGGGTGATACTCATACTTGTGATTGTTGTAGACTTTGGCTATAGTGGATTTGGTAAATCTTTGGGTATTGACTCAAGGTAGTGGATGTAGCTCTTTGAGAGAGTGAACTACTATAAATTGTTGTGCCTCTTTATTCTTTAAAGTTTGACTCTATGCTTATTGCTTAATTGTTATAAACTATAAGATTTTGTTTGGTTTGGAATTTTATTAAAAAAGAGTTTTAGAATTCTTTCTCAAACAAAATTGGAGGTTTAACTTTTAATCACACAAAAGGTTTTCTAAAATTAGCCAAAAACCTTATTCACTCCCCCCTCCTCCCTCTCCAAGGTTTTTTAGATGGGTTAAACTCATTGGGCCTCATCAAATAAGGAAATGGGCCCACCCAATACCATTGATAGGCTGCTTAGTGGCCAAGCAGTCCGATACCCTATTTTCACCTATAAATAAAGGTCTTCCCAAGGTTGAAATCATTCAGAAGACACTCAAGTTCGAGGCAAGTGAAAAGCTCTCCAGAAGCTCTTCCCAAAAGCTCTCCAACAAAGGTCTTCCTCAAAGTTCAAGTATTTCCTCGTAGTGTTTCTCGCCTTCTTCCTCCTGAAGATCGAAGAAAGTTCCAGCGGCTTTGCAATCCATCAATCAACCTCAAAGTTCGTTCAATTTGAGAAGAAGCTTCCAAGCCCTCAAGTAAACATTTTGCCGAAGAGAAGAATCAGAGGATTATCCTACAGATTAGGAATTCCCCAGAGATTTTGTAACCACCACCATATCATAAATAAAAAATCACATTGTTTGCTATTTATCTTTTGCTTGATTTTCAGACTTAAGAGTTTGCTTTATACAAATTTTGGCATGCCCAGTAGAACCATCTCTGTCTTCCATCTCTTCTCTTTAAAGCTCAAGTCAATCAAACTTCAAGCATCAATGGCTCCTAAGAACAAAAACTCAAAGTTAATTCATTCCAAGGCTGCTGTTGCCAAAGAAATTGTCATTGCTTCCACCATAGCTTCAAATGATGGGATGATGACGAGAAGCAAAACAAGGGCACTTTCTCAAAAGGAAGTCCAAAATACACTAGCTCCAAAGGCATCATCATATACAAAACAAGATGATGAATCCTCAAGCACGGCTCTGATAATGAAGTTCATTATGATAATTCAATGTATGAATCTTCGATGGCTGAAAATTTAACTGCTTCATCAGTATCGCCAATTATAATGACTGGAACATTTAGCACTAAAAAAGAACTTACAAATCTCACAAGATTCATTGAAGGCTTAGCAAAGCATGCCCAAGAGTAAGAGTATTCTATCGCTCTACTGATGAATCGTCCGGAGAGAAGTGGCGAGACAAGTCAAGCTCCACTCAAGAAGCCAAAGGTTCAAGAAGAAGTGGTCAATTCCGAGAAGGGCCATGATATTCAAGTGTCTACTGATGGTTTAATCCCCTTCGACCAATTGAAAGATCTCATCAATATTGCCATCAAGGAGAAATATGAAGAGGGAACCAAGTTGATCAACATTTATGCCAAGCCCTATTCCCAAAAAATTGATAATATGAGAATACCTGCTGGTTATCAACCCCAAAATTTCAACAATTTGATGGGAAAGGAAATCCAAAGCAACATGTGGCTCATTTTGTGAAAACTTACAACAATGCTAGTACCTATGGAGATCTTCTAGTGAGACAGTTCGTGCAATCTCTGAAAGGTAATGCTTTCGACTGATATACGACTTTAGAGCCTAGATCCATTAATAGCTTGGGAAAACTTGAACAAGCGTTTCTAAATCACTTCCACAGCACCTTCGAATTGTTAGCATGGTGGAATTGACTAATTCCTGCCAATGGAAGGAAGAACCTGTGATCAATTACATCAAAAGGTGGAGGAATTTGAACTTGAACTGTGGAGATCGTCTGAGCTAGTCTTCTGCTATAGATATATATTCAAGGCACTAGGGACTTCGATACATCCTCAAAGGAATTATGCCTAGAACATTTGAAAAACTAGCAACTCGTGCCCATGACATGGAATTGAGTATAATTGCAAATGGAGGAAAGGCACCTGTGTTGGATTTGAACAAAGAAACAGATAAGCAAGATTTTAAGAAACAAAATATGGCTTCTTCCAAGAGTGAGACAAAAGAGTCAATGGCCAAAAATGCTAGTCCAATCAAGGTATCTACTAAGGTTTCTCAAAAAGTGACCAAGAAGATGGATCCTCCTCAGGAGTGAAGGAAAAGACCTTGGAAGAACTGAAGGCCAAAGAATATCTATTCTTGGATTTTGATGTCTCTTTAATGTTTGTTGAACTTATAGCTGTTGAGGCTATAGAATTGCAAGACTCAAAATAGCCAAGCGAGATCAAACGCAAGGATGATCCAAACTGCTGCAAGTATCATCGCATAATTGGTCATCCTATCGAGAAGTGCTTTGTATTCAAGGATCTAGTAATGCGGCTAGCTCGTAAGGACGTGTTCTTCTTGCAGAGGATAAAGTGGCTGCTCATGTGACATCTGTAACCACCGCCTCTGTCCAACCAATTGCTTCAAAGGAGATAGTTGGAGAAATCAAGTTTGAAGAGTTTGATGTTGTGAAGATTAGGGTTAATGGATCCATCATCTCCATAAAAGAATGTCAAGCACATGTTGAAATACTCCCAACAAATGAAGAGGTTATCTCTACTGATGATGACGGTTGGATTATTGTGACCCGCAAAAGAAATCGCACAAGACCCATCAAATCAAGAACTATTTTGACAAAGAGAAAATTCATCAAAAGAAATGTGTTAAAGTCAAGTGGTCAAAAGATAAAGCACTTTCTGACGTTATCAGAAGGTTGCCCAAAAAGAACCCCAAATCTTATCACCTTAGGAGATTTTGTACCTGAAGGTTTTGTTGAAATAGATGTGGCCCCATGCTATACCATTCATGATCATTTAGAAGGAGAAAGCGACGAAGAAAAAGCCATAGATTGTGCTCAAGTCACTGTTGGTGATGGCGATTTGCTACTTGGTGCAACTCCTCATAATAGGCCACTATTTGTGACAGGATATGTGAAAGAACAAAGAGTCAATAAAATCTTATTAGATAGTGGATTTGTAGTCAACATCCTACCATTGCGTATATTGAAAGAATTGGGAATTCCTATTGAGGAATTATCTCAAAGTCATTTGATGATCTAAGGATTCAACCAAGGTGGACAAAGGGCAATTGGGACTTTGCAATTGAGCCTGATGATGGATGATATGAGTACAAGTGCTCTTTTACGTGTAATGGATGCTAAGACTTGCTACAATATTCTTTTGGGAAGGCCATGGTTGCATGAGAATAGTGTTGTTCCATCTACTCCATCAGTGTTTCAAGTATTGCAGGAATGGAGTTGTGAAGAAGGTGGCTGTCGATGATAAACCTTTCACAGAAGCTGAAGCTCACATTGTTAATGCCAAGTACTACATCAGAAAGACCATTATTTCTTCATCGACAGAAGGAGAAGTTCAAGAAGTTAGCTCCTTAAAGAATCCTCCAAGTAAAAAAAAATTGGCGGTCGAATCCAAAAGCCAAGATAAGAAGTTGCCTCTGAAAGATCTAGCGAAACAATAGGATCTCACTATGCCCCTTACCAAAGTTGAGCCTGTGAAGGCCTTAGGCACTCCTTTAAAAGGATTTGTCTAACCCACAGAAGATGCCAAGATAGAGGGTAGTAAGACTGTTAAAATCCTGGGTTCTTCTTCAAAGGCTTTTGATAAGCTTTCAATTTCATGCACAAGCGATGGATTCAATCCCAATGCCTATAGACTTCTTGCCAAGGTAGGATACAATTCAAAAAGTCAAAGTTTGTTGGCTAAACTGTCCTAGGAAGCTTCTAGAGAAAATGGAAACACTACTGGACTTAGGTACAAATGTGTATCTCACATACGTCTCAAGATCAAGAGAGCAACTACCCAATACCTCACTACAGAGGATGAAGTTACCTCAAAACTTAAATTGAGCAACGAAGCAAAGACAAGCACTCAAATTTCTATTTTTGACCGCTTGGGATAAAAAGAAAGCTTTCCCGTGTCTTCAAACGCCTTGGGGGCAGTATCATATCAAAAAGAAATAGGCAAGAGAAGCATCTTTGTGAGGCAAGATGGGTTATCAAGACACCTTCCCAAATATTGGTTAGAGTGAACTGCAATGAGGATTCAAAAGCGAAGGTTCACAGGGACATACACGCCATACTTCGAATCAAAGAGGATGACGCAAGTGTAGGATCATCTTGCCAAATTTAAACTTCAAGAAGTACCGTAGTCTGCACCCACAGGCGAAGAGATGTATTGACTAGGGAGGTTGCAAGATTAGTTGAAAATGGATACATTAGCAATGTGAGGAAATGAGATATTCACTTACATAATGTAGAAATAAGAAGTGGAGTATTCTGAAGAACTATCATCTTTACAAGACACAACCCCAAGAATGTTGAAGAATATGATGGAACTAAAAATGGAGAAATTGTTGCAACACATTATATCAATATCGTGGAAGAAGGAGCTTTTGAAGAAGATGCTGAAGATGCTCAATAGAACTTTAAGAGGGCATAAAAGCTACTATGTATAAATTAAAGGAATTCAATCTTGGCACAATGGAAGATCTCCACCCTGTCTACATAAGTGTCATTCTCACTCCTGAAGAACAAAAAGCTTATACCAATCTATTGAAAAAATACAAAGACATCTTTGCATGGACGTACAAAGAAATGTCTGGTTTGGACCCAAAGATAGTCCACCAATTAGCTGTCAAAAGTGGGGCTCGACCAGTAAAACAAACTCAAAGGCGTTTTCGACCCAAGTTCCTTCCATCAATTGAGGCAGAAGTCAACAAATTAATTGAAACTAGATTCATCCGCGAGGTCAAGTATCCCACATGAATTGCAAACATTGTTCTCGTGAGGAAGAAGAATGGTCAAATTCGCGTATGTGTTGACTTTAGAAATTTAAACAACATATGTCCAAAGGATGATTTTCCACTTGCCATCCCAGAGATGATGATTGATGCTACCATTGGGCATGAAGCCTTGTCTTAAGAGCTAACTGCAATCTGCACACCTAAAGGCATTTGCCGTTATAAAGTGATGCCCTTCGGACTGAAGACGCTAGTGTAACATATTAAAGAGCTATGCAGAAAATCTTCGATGACCTGCTACACAAAATGGCGGGATGCTATGTTGATGATCTTGTAGTTAAGTCACAAAAATATTATGGTTACCTGAACAACTTGAAGATCACTTTTGAGCGACTTCGTAGATATCAATTGAAGATGAACCCCTTGAAGTGCACCTTTGGTGTAACCTCTAGAAAGTTCCTTGGTTTTATTGTCCGTCACAGAGGAATTAAAATTGATCAATCCAAGATTGATGCAATCTTGGAGATGCCTGAGCCTCGAAACATTCATGAGCTAAGAAGTTTACAAGGAAAGTTGGCCTATCTCCAAAGATTTATCTCAAATCTGCTGGACGATGCCAGCCATTTAGCCACTAGGTAAGTAGGGTACATTTTTCAAATGGGATGAAGCTTGTAAAAATGCTTTCAAAAGCATCAAGGCATATCTCATGTAACCTCCTGTGCTAGCTACGTCTACTCTTGAAAAACTATTGGTCTTGTATATTGTTATTCAGGAACGTTCTGTGAAGGCATTACTCGCCCAAAGAAATGAAAATGGAAAAAATAAGTTGTTTTGTTTGAGCCAAACAATGATGCCTAATGAACTAAATTATTTGCTAATAGAGAAGCTCTGTTTAGCCCTGTTATTCGCTATTCAGAAACTGAGACACTACTTTCAGGCACACACAGTGCATCTTATCTTCAAGAAGAATCCAATTATATATATAATGTCAAGGCCTGTGTTGTTTGATCGTCTACAAGATGGTATTTGCAAATTTAACAATTTGAAATTGTTGAAGTACCCCAGAAAGCTGTTAAGGGGTAAGTGTTGGTAGACTTCTTGGCTGATCATCCTATACTTACTGAATGGGAGTTGAATGATGAGCTACTTGATGAAGATGTCTTGGTAATAGAAGTTCTTTCTCTGTGGAAAATGTTCTTTGATAGTACATCACACTGTGAAGGGGCTGGAGCTAGTGTAGTATTTCTTACCCCTGAAGGTGATGTACTACCGTATGCCTTTACTTTAAGCCAACAATGTTCTAACAACATGACTGAGTATCAAGCTCTCATACTTGGTAGAATTGGCTCTCGACATGAAGTAATTACAGCTTGAAGTATATGGAGATTCTCAACTGGTGGTCAACTAATTACTTAGAGTATACGAAGTTAAGAAGCCTGAGTTGCTCCCATACTATAAGTATGCAAGGCGCCTCATGGGATGGTTAGGCGATGTGACAATATCACACGTCTTGAAAATTAGAAATAGGAAAGCTAATGCATTGGTTAAGCTTGCTTCAAACTTGAATTTGTCAGATCGGCACACCGAAATTCCATTATGTCAAAGATGGGCGGTCCTACCCATGTTTGAAGGTGAAAAGATGAAGAATGTGAAATCTATTCTGTCTCAGTCTTCGAGGTTGATAAGGAGGATTGGCATAAACCAGTCATATATTATCCGAAAGAAGGAAAGTTGCTAAATGATCAGCATAGAAGAACTGATGTTCGGTGTCAAGTTGCTCATTTTATATATTATAAAGATACATTGTTTCGGAGATCTTTTGAAGGCATTTTCCTAAGATGCTTGGGCAAAAAAGAAATTGTTCAAGCAATTGAGGAAGCTCATTCTAGCATTTGTGGAGCTCATCTATCCGGTCCGAAGCTTCACTTTCGCATTAAGAGAATGGGTTACTACTGGCCAACGATAGTGAAAGATTGCAGGGACTATACGCAAAGATGTTAAGCTTGTCAATTCCATGCTAACTACATAAATCAATCTTCTGAGCCTTTGCATCCGACTATAGCTTCATGGCCTTTCGATACATGGGGTTTTTGATATTGTTGGGCCCTTACCAAGGTCATCTGCTGGACATTGTTATATCTTAGCTGCTACAGATTACTTTTCCAAATGGGAGGAAGTCGTAGAATTGAAGGAAACAAAGAAAGAGAATGTTGTGGACTTTATTCGAATATATATTATCTACCATTATGGAGTTCCAAGATGTATAATCACTGATAATAGGAAGCTATTCTGCAACAGTCTGATCAACAAATTGTGTAAGAAGTTTGGTTTCAAACAACACAATTCCTCTATATATTATGCTCCTGTAAATGGACTTACTGAGGTGTTTAACAAAACCTTATGTAAACTCTTACAAAAGGTTGTGGATAAATCTAAAGAGACTGGCACATTCGAATTGGAGAAGCATTGTGGGCTTATAGAACCACTTATCGCAATCCAACCCAAGCGACTCCATATGCTCTCATCTATGGTGTTGAGGTAGTACTTCCATTGGAGCGGCAAATCCCTTCTTTGAGGATTGCTATTCAAGAACGCTTGACGAAGGAAGAATGCTCACTTGAGACTTGAAGATTTAGAAGCCCTTGATGAGAAAAGTTTGGATGCACAACAACTCAAGCTCGAATCTCTTAGGATTTCAATAAAAAGTTTCGGCTTTGCTCCTTCCAAGTTGGGGATCTAGTACTTGCTGTGAAGAGACCAATCATCATTGGACACAAAACCAAAAAGTTCACATCAAAGTGGGATGGCCCCTATGTTGTCCAAGAGGTCTACTCAAATGGATCTTACAAGATAGTTTCTGAAGATGGTCTAAGGATTGGTCCTATCAAGTATTTGAAGTGATACTATGCATAAAGTGCCACACTCCTTGATTGCACGAGTCTACACTGCAAAGTTATTACCTCAAGTCAAAAAGTTAGAAAGAAAAAGACGCTCCTCGACTGCACGAGTTTAAACTGTAAAGTCATCTCATGTCCCAAAGGATGAAATATTGCTCCTTGACTGCACGAGCTTAAACTGCAAAGTTATACAACCAAAGTTGTTGTATGTAGATAAACTGCTAAAACATCCCAAAAAGTCCAAGTTGGTAAAAATAGATACTCCTGACCCGCATAAGTATAAATTGTGTTAAAGCAACCACCAAAAGTGTAGCATGTGGATAAACTGCTAAAACACTCTAACAAGTCCAAGTTGGTAAAGTTGGATACTCTTGGCCCGCAAAAGTTAAAACAGTGAATGGCTAAACAATCTTTTTCCCCCAAAACTTTGAACTACATTTCACTTGATTCTTAAGTTCTTCTTTAGATTCATAGGTAGCTTAAAAATTTTAAAAAGCCAAAAATATCTACGTCCAGTCATAAGTTTTCAACAAACAAACAAGTTTGTTTGGTTTGTACAATTTTAACTAAATCATTGTAAGTGTTAGTATATGCCCTAAGACCAATTGACTCACATTTATGATTTATGAAGCATGTATTTTTTGAATTGTATTTTATGCTCTTGGTCATCAAGTATGTGACTTGATAGTAAAACCCTTATAGCTAATAAAATACTATTCTTATTTATCCCTAGTTTATTACATCTTGTAAACTAGTGTGAAGTTGATTGATGATCAAGTTTTACTGATCATGAATATGAGATATAAAATCAATTCATAAATACATATTGAGAATATTGTATTGGACATGACCCAAAGTGAAGAAGAAATATTGCATGGGTTGAAGTTATAAGTATTTCTTCTCAGTTTTATATTTGGTGTCCTTTGACCTAATGTTTCTAATGTTTCTTGCATGGGGAGAAAATATGTTTTGACATAGTCAAACATCACTTTTAATTAGGTGATCATTATGACTATTGGTTGGCTTATTTTCTTGTCATGGCTTGAATATTGGAGATAGTGAAAGGGATTTGTCCCTCTCTTTTTAGAGAGAGATATCTATGGGCCCCTTGATAAGGAAGACTGGAAAATATGCATGGCTATGCTCAAATAAGTATTAATAAGGTGTTATTAATATTATTTGTTGGAACAGTCTGCTTGGTGATCAGGTAAATGGTTAATTAAAAGTTTTATAAGGATGACTTGGTCCATGCCTCATACGTAATTAGGATATCGTGTGACAAAAGGACTAAATATTAAATCTGATGCTAGGTTATTATTACATTTACTTAACTTGGGTAAGTATAATGTCTTGCTAGAGGCCGCCTATGTTTTGTGAATAAATGTCTAGGACATTTTTCATTCACTGCCAACGTTAAGTGAACCTACAGGGTCACACGTATAGACGATCTTGTGAGCATAATGTCCACATTCAATGAATCTAGATTGTGTCCAGATTCGTTGAACGTATACAAAAGGGGAATCAAATTCCATATTGTATTTTCTGGTAAGTTAATAAGTAATTAATTTTATTTAATCGAATAAATGAAATTAATTACTTAATATTACTCATCCAACCGTTGGATGATTATAGGAATAGACGGACGAGATTAAACTGTCATTAGATAACAGTTAGGGTTTTGATATTGATAGCTATAAAAGGTTATGTTAACCTTTTCTTGGTGGCCGTCCTTTATCTGATTAAAGAAAACAAAACCCTAAACTCTAGAACAGCGATATAGTATCTAGCCTCCTCTCTCCGAAATATGACCGATTACCAGATAGTCAGGATCAGTTCTGAACAGTTTTCAGAACACAGAAGGGGCTAGCATCCTGATCGCTTGAAGAGAAGTTCGTCGCATGGATACCAGTAGAGGGCGAAGCGTACGAAGTAGCGCCTCCACAACGAACAATCAAAACATTGAGGTAATTTCTATCCAATCGATTTTTCTAGTATGTGCAGATCCTGTTGGTGGATTTCCGTAGTTTTTATTTTTAGTTTTTGCCTACGGAGTCCAACAGTAAGTTGGCATTTCATGTGAACAAGGCAAAATAAATTATGCAGAAAGGAAGAAATGCAAGAAAAAAAAGGAATGAAGTTTTTTAATAAGTAGAAGCGACAAAGTTCAAATTAAATTTGACAAAGTACTTAAAAGAATGCTAAAGTAAATCAACGAAGGAGATTGAAAAATTCTAAGTTCTATCGCAGAACCAACAACTACTCTTTTGCTTCCTCATCTTTGACCTCATCATCCTCGCCCATTGTAGAGGTACCCCAAGCATACAAGATGCTTCCAAGAAGTTAAAATTGCGGCCATAGGTAAAGAGTAATGCTACACGTTGTTGTAGATTTTTGCAGTCGTCAAATCTTCGCAACAACTCGTGGCATCTTGCACCCACTAGTCTTATGTGGAACTTGCTAGGCAACTCAAATGTTGAACTCCATTAAACCCCTCCATTAATTTTTCTTTGATCAAGTTAAAAAAATACTGTCAAAACAATTCAAAACACAACAACTTGAGATGAGGAGGATCTAAGCTTTTTGAGATTTTAAACTTCTGAAGTTGATGCTCGTTGGTAAATCCTTCATGAAATGTGTTGTTAATGTCTCTGGTGGAAAATCCTTCATGGAATAAGTCATCATTGTCTCTGGTGGAAAATCCTTCATGAAATGAGTTGTCATTGTTTCTGGTGGCAAATCCTTCATGGAATAAATCGTCATTGTCTCTGGTGGAAAATCCTTCATGGAACGAGTCATCATTTTTTCTGGTGGCAAATCCATCCTTCATAGAACGAGTCGTCAGTGTCTCTGGTGGCAAATCCTTCATGGGATGCGTTATCGTTGACTCTAGAGAATGAGTACTTCTAAAGTCGATGCTCATTGACAAAACCTTCATGGACTTGTCGTCATTGCTTCTGGTGGCAAAAACTTCATGGAATGAGTTGTCATTGTCTCTGGAGAAGAAGTACTTCTAAAGTTGATCAATCCTTCCTGGGATGAGTGGTGGTCATTTTGGTAATAGGAACATATTCTATCAGAAACCGCCTTGTAAATTGTCAAAATTGTTGTCGCCTTCATTGGATCGTTAGAATTGGCTCGAATGACTAGGACATCTCGGCCAGATGAAGACTTGGAGTCAATGAAGTGCAACATGGTTGGCCTAGAAAATATTTAGTCTTGTTAAAAGAAAAAAAAAAGGAAATTGTGTGCATGAAAAAGAAAATACTGCATGGGATCAAAGTTTAAAAAAAAAAAAAAAAAAATGGTTGAACCCCAAAAAAAAAATCAGCCTTCTTGGACAGTAACAAAGCCGAAGTCATCCATTCATGAATTCTTTTTTTGATTAAAAAAAATCGAGAACTTTGTCTTAACAAATACAAGAGAGAGAGATTCTTGAATTGGGATGAAAAGAATGATGTAATAAGTTCTCTATATATGTAGGGACTTGGAAGGTAGAGATTGTTCCTATAATCCTATAAAGACTCTAGTTAAGGTTTTATAAGGATTCAATCTCAAAGTTTCACAAGTATTCAATTCTTTCAAATCATATGAGGATTTAAGTTCAAAGTTCTACAAGGATTCAAATTTTCAAAATTTTATGAGAAGCAAAATCCTTAGTTTGAGAAGAATTCAATTTCTTTAGTAATTCAACCTCCTCAAATCTTCAAGGATTCTGCCCTCTAAATTTGATGGGAATTCAAGACTCCAAGTTAGTACTAAAAAAACATCCGTTAAGCCTTGAAAACTAAATCGGAATTTTACGTGAACAATATAGCAATTACCATAAATGTTCATAGCACTAGTTTGCTTAAAAATGGAGGATGTTGGCAATTTGAAAAAAAAAATGCACTTAAGTACTTCAAGTCTTGTCTTCAAAGTTTTAGCCTTATAACTTTTACCCAAGTCTTGAAGTGGGGGCATTTGTAGACAATGAATTTTTAATTTATTTATTTAATCAAGAATTAAAATAAAATAAATATCTTTAGTCTTAGTTATTTAAATTAATTAATAAAAGAAGTCTTTTGAGACATGAAGATTGGATAATCTGAGTTGGGTTATAAAGATTAGATCATTCGAGTTGGGCTATGAAGATTGGATCATTCGAGTTGGGCCATGTAAATTGGGTCAGATTTGGAATTATTCAAATAATATCCAAACTCACTTTAAATAAAACACAATACAACAAAACCTATACCATTGGGCCCAAGTTAATTTAGCCCAAATTCATTTTAAATTAAATCTATTAAATAATGGGTTAAAATCATTAGACCTCATCAAAAAAGGAAAGGGGCCAACCCAACACTATTGATGGGCCGCTTAGTGGCCAAGCAACTCGATGCCCTATTTTTGCCTATAAATAAGGGTCTTCCCAAGGTTGAAAAATATTTAGAAGACACTCAAACTCGAGGCAAGTGAAAAGCTCTCCAGAAGCTCTTCCCAAAAGCTCTCCAACAAAGGTCTTCCTCAAAGTTCAAGCATTTCCTCACAGTGTTCCTCGCCTTGTTCCTGCCGAAGATCGAATAAAGCTCCAGCGACTCTGTAATCCATCAATCATCCTCAAAGTTCATTCGATTTGAGAAGAAGCTTTCGTACTCTCAGGCCAACACTTTGCCGAAGAGAAGAATCGAAGGATTATCCTACATATTAGGAATGCTCTAGAGATTTTGTAACCAGTACCATATAATAAATCAAATCACATTGTTTTTTGTTTATCTTTTGCTCGACTTTCAGACTTAAGATTTTGCTACATACACTGACATTGCATATTCTATTAGTCTTTTTAGTAGAATTATTTCCAACCCTGATAAGGACCATTGGACACTGGACAACTTTAAAATGTTTACTAAGATACTTTAATGGGACTATTGATAGAGGTTTGCACTACCAAAACTGGTCCAAAACTTTTGAACTAGTAGGATTTGTAGATTTTAATTTTGATGGTGATAAAGACAATAGGAAATCAACAACTTCACACTTCTTTACAATATTGGAAACTGTGTTCCCTATAAATCTCAAATACAGCCTATGGTCAATATCTCACAACAAAAGCTTATCTGGATTGAATCTTTTATATTCTAGCTTCTTCAATGTTGGTACCAAAAATTTTTAAATATCCAATTCTTAGATTTTTATATTTATCAATATTTGCTAAATCATATTTATTAGTTAATTAGCGCGTGGTAGTTTTGTTTCCAATAAATGTATTTTTGGAATCACACAAAATTTATAGTTCGGATCATATGTAACATGTAACACTCCACTCGGTAAGCACCTCGAGCAATCTTGAGAGGGCGATTGACGTTCACATGGTAAGGTTTTAGCATACCTAAGAATTTATGGTATGTACTTTTTAGTGGTTTAAAACACTCGATAGTTTCGTATAAGGTTTAAAGTTATATTTTCTTTTTATGGAAGGACTTTATCTTTATTATTATTAATATTATTATTTTAATTTTTATTAGATTATTATGGTTGGTAAAAAATAAATAAATTTTTGCCACTTTGGTGGTGTGTGCACTTGGCGATGTGCATGCCTGGGTAAGATATGTATATATATGGGATTTGAGGAGGGAAAAAATTGCAGAAGTTTTTTTCTCCCCCCCTCCCCCCCGGCTTCTAGCAAAGGTATGTTTCTAGTTTTTTCTTTTTTTTTTTTCCCCCTTTTCTTTCTTTTTCTGGTTTCCTTCTATCGTTTCTGTTTTTCTTATTTCTCTTTTTTTCCTTGTTGCTGTTTTGATCATTTTTTTTCTTGCTCTCTCTTTTTCTTTTTAGAAATTTTAATAATCGTGTAATTTTAGCATGGTGTAGTATTATGAAGGCTTTAATATTTACTAGTTAGTATATGTATATATAAATTTATTTATTTAATTTTCTTGGTATAATTCTTTGATTTAAAATGATTTTAGTAGACCTAATTTTGGGAAATGATTTTCATGTACTTTCTTCTATATACATGTATATAAATTAGTATACATAATTGTTTATATTCTCACATGTATATATATTTCGTATATATATGTGCATGTACAGTTCTAGTATCTATATATCTTAAATA
This sequence comes from Catharanthus roseus, assembly GCA_028651295.1. Classification (NCBI taxonomy): domain Eukaryota; kingdom Viridiplantae; phylum Streptophyta; class Magnoliopsida; order Gentianales; family Apocynaceae; genus Catharanthus; species Catharanthus roseus. The sequence continues at coordinate 21,839,159 of JAPQWS010000153.1, read as the reverse complement.
TATATTTGCTTGTATAGTTTAATATATATATGTTTAGTATATATATTTACATGTATATTTATAGAATACATATTTAGAAGTTTAAATTTCAATTGTTTATATATATATATATATATATATCTTTTTGCATGCATTTTTATAAAGAATTGTATTATATGAAGTCTTGAATATATTTTACTATATAAATAAATTCTAGTATATATAACTTTATATATATACATGATTGTGGTATATAATTGTTGTGAACAATTTTGGTATATATAATTGGTAAATATAGATATCTTAGTATATATAGGATTTTCTTTTTATATAAATAATTTTAGTAAATAAAGTCTTGTATATATGTATATATTTTAATACATAACTTTGTATATGTTTATATATATATATATATATCTATATACATAACTTTTGTAATTAATTTTGACATTCATAAATTTTATACGTATTCTTAGTACAAACTATTCTTGAAAATGATTTTAACATTTATGGCTTTATATATATAATTTAGGTATACTTAACTTTCGTGACAAATCTTGATATATATATATATATACACATGGTTACTATATATGGCGATAGCACGTATGATTTTAATATCACTTGTGGGTTTGTGTTATTTTAGTATAGATAAATTAAGAAGCTTAGGTTATTTGGATTAGTATATGTGTAGTTATATCCTGGGTTCAAAAGGAGTTATTACCTTTATTTTTGGAGGCGAACCAAAAGGTTTAGATTTATACTTAAGTGTTTATTAGTATCCTTTTTGTAGGATTATAGCACCATAGCTGCACTCAGATGAGTCCATAAACCCTGTTTCTAATATTACTTGCAAATATTACGGGCCTTGTAAAATGTGTTTTCTAAATCTGTTACAAAATATTTACTACGTTCAGCATGTTACAATTTAGCATATCTTTCGGAGATTTTCTCCACAATGTGTTACCTGTTTTCTTAGATAATGCTTAGGAGCCGTGCTCCATATAGGTGTGGCCTTTTCAAAACGGTTTATAATTGTTGTAAAGCAAGATTTGACCATACATAGGTTTCTTTGAGAAGATTTATATGTCGGAAAATTTTCTGGTTTTGAAAAGCTACATTGTTTTGACATGTATGAGTATAAGTTTGGCGTACATGTGTGAATTTGCATAAGCATGTGGTAAACTGATGGATGGAGATCTTTGCTAAAAATGTTCATGACCTGATTCTGTCTTGACGGCCGGTCAAGCGGCCTTTCTGTTCTTTTAAACACATAAGAAAACCCCAATCCGACCAGGGTTATAGTTCTAGTTATAATCTTATGTTCAGAAGCGTCAGAAGATTGCACTGTACATGGCTAGTCCCCCGTACGAGGGCCTCTTCTGACGGCGTGGACGATTCAGACTCGGGAGAGTGGATCCACTTGAAGAAGGGCGTAGTACCTTGGAGGGCGTGGCCCAATTGGTCTACGTAAACACCGCATCATGCTCTGCGGTGGGATGGCCGCTTTGTGGAGAGCCAGGAGGGGCTTGAAACTAAGGTTGGTCCCAGGGCAAACCTTGTAGATACCCCAGGAATCTGTAGCCTATTTTGACCAGTTTTGGGAGAGCGGTTGTTTGGTAATCGAGTGCTCGTATGATTTTTGGTTGGTATTGACTACGAGATGCCAGAACTTAATTCTGATGACCTCATTGTGAGATCCGGACCTTGTCCGTCAAGCTCGATTGTGGCATTGCGTGTTTCTTTGTATTCGGGTGTAGAAGCTGTACTGATGTGTCTTGATTCGCTCAGATTTCCCAGCTGCACTCGAAACCCTCATGTCGGTTTAAGCATCAGTTTTGTTAAAATAACAAAAGAAAGTGTTTTCTTATTACATTGCATGAACTGTTTTCGTGAAACTGCATCAGCATTGTTTCAAAGAAATCACTAAGACACACACACACAAACTGGACTCACTGAGCGTTCGTGCTCACGTTTTCCATATCATGTTTTCTCCTCAAATTAACTCAGGACAGATAGAGGCACGACGAGCCGCTGAAGTTTTGGGCATGGAGTTTTGGACAAAGCTTCCCTAGAAGAACATGTTTTATGTTTTGTTTATGTTTTGTGTTTCTTATACCTGGGCCAGTTGTAAAGTTCTTCTTGTCATGTTGTCATAAGGTTGTATTGGTGAAGATACTTATGTATTGAAACGGTTATTAAGAAGTTTTCTTAAATCTCGTGTTTGGAGCACACTAGTAGTAACCATTTTACTTAAGTATTCCGTTGCGTACTTTGTATTTATACCTATAAGTGTTAACCCGGGGTTGTACTTTTGTTTCGGGCTTATAATTTAGTGCCAAGAGGAACGTAGATACCTTACTCAACCGCAGTTGACCTAGTTACAAGGTTGGGGGTATCACATAACATTTCCTGTAAGACACTATGTAACATTCTTAATTTGGTATATTTTATTAATAAAATTTACTAAATAAAAGATAAACTCTAATGGCGAAAGATAAATCTTATGACACATTTGGTATGGTAGAATGGAACGGATTGAAATTCCTTTCCACCAATAAAGGAATCAAAATATTCTTTCCATTCCATTGACTTCAAGAAAATGTTAGAAGGGAATGATTATTTGTGTTTGTGTTTGGTAAAATTATTAATTAATATCATAATGAAATAAAATTATACATAATATGACTTAAATACTCCGGGAACATAGAGTAATAATAAGGCCAAAATAAATACACTATTAATAAACTCTTACTTTAGGAACTTTTATATTAAAACCTAAAAATTTCAAACATTTATTTCAATATTTTAAGATACATATATATAAGTAATCATGAAATGAAACAAATAAATTTTTTTTAAAAAAAATTAAAGGGAACACATATATTGTGGAGGTTTTCCAAAGGATGCTAAACTTTTTTATTTATATAAAAATTACGGAAAAATGAGAAGGGTAAAATAGACAATAATATTTATTTAGGATTCCAGGTTTTCTTGGAATGGCCATTCCTTAGGATTTTCCATGGAATGGCTTTTCCGACTTCCTCCTAGAATGAACATTCCACGAGAAAGCCCATTCCATCTTTATTTTCACAAACCAAACATTAGAATGAAAAAAGAAGTTGGTAAAGTCATTCCATTCCACCTTACCAAATATGCAATAAGAAAAAAATATAATATAAAATAAAATATTATAGGAGATATTATAGTAAATGTTACAAACTATTCTGGGTGAAAATATAATGTGAATTATAGACTTTTACTTTTTATTTGTATCCATCCAAATTATTGATACAAAAACTTGATTTTGATATTTCATTGTTCAAGTTACGGATACTTCATTGTTCAAGTTAAACACACGGTCCCCAATTGACAATGTACCCAAACTTTGACAATATTTTTTAAATTAACCTTTTTTAATATACTTTCTCCATTCATAATATAAATGAATTTTTGATGGTTTACGCATGTATTAAGAATTTTAGAACAGAAATTTAGTATACCCTTAACTAATAAAAAGTAAAAGGGAGAATGGCAAGACTACATGTTCTGAGTTCGATATATACTTTTTCTCTTGATACAGTTAAAAAAAAAAAAAAAGAAGAGAAAACGAAGAAGAAAAGAGAGAAATTCATACTAAGACAAAAAGGAGTTTTGCTCCAAAAAGCATATGTATATATATAGATATATATATAGTGAGAGAGAGAGAGAGAGAGAGAGAGAGAGAGAGAGAGAGAGAGAGAGAGAGAGAGAGCTATCCTAATGAACATTACTATTACAAAAAAATGTAAAGTATCTAGATGGTCAAAGATGAAAAGAAGATTCCTATAAAATAAGCTATTGACATCTTATTTTATTGGAATAGAAGAAAATGACTTTTTTAATTTATCATTCCATTCTAATGTTTGAACTGTAAAATTAATGTTGAAAATACATTTTTACACGAAAATCTATTCTAGAAAGAGTTATAAAAGATCTTTTGACAATAAAACTTATGGAAAGAGCATCCCAAAAGAGTGAAAATGCTAAAAAAAAAAAAGTATTAGTCTTATATCCTATTAAAATTGTCAGAGGAAAAGCATTAAAAATTGATTGTGCATTTCATCGGTAAAAAAGATTCTCATAGCACTAATGCATATTCTAAATCAGACAAGAACCGATAAATAACTTATGACTATTACAAATGATAAGAAAAACTTATGACTATTATAAAAGAAATTATTTTATCGTTTTTTCTTTTATTTGTATTTTTGAAAGGAGGTTTTATTTATTTTCTTATAGCATATTAATATCTGATTAAATGTTTGTATCCTAACCATTAATCTTTTAATTAGAATATTATCATGGGAATTTGAATAATTTATGAAATTTCATTTTATTTCCATATTGAATAATGGTTTATCAAATATAAGAAATGAATCATCATTTAATTTTGACTTTTCAAAATCAAATAATGGAATGAAAAACTGATTCTGAATTCATTATATTTCATTCTAATTTACCAAACAATAAAGGGGGAGAATAGTTTCTAATGTATACACCAATACTACTCTAGTAAGAGTAGTTGATCTATTTGCATTGTTCTTGAGATTTGTGGTTGATTTTCTTTGTTTTTTTTTTTTTTGGGTGCAGAAACTCAGATTTTATTGCATTCAAAAGATAAAGAGTACACCAGTGAGGCACACTGCAATAAGGGTACAAACTATAGAGCATAGGCCAAAATAAGAGGTCATTAACGAGGAAACCAAGATAGATTGTCGGGGCCAAACTACAACTATAGTTCGGCTATATTGAAGACAATAACCAAGTAAAGAAAACTAAAATAAAAAACAACTCACCCCACACAAAAGTTCACTCACATCTGAACAAAGCTAGTATAATACCCTAACCCAACCTAAAATGCCTCTATAGCAAAGCCAGCCCAAGAGCATAGAAGCAAGATGAAACTAAAGTGCAGGAGTTCATAAATTGTGACTGCCGTTGCATGAACCTAAACTTTCCGTCTCAGAAATTGACTACCAATGAGAGTAGTATCGCCTCCATCCTGATCCGCAACATCAACTTCCCAAATTGACTCAACAATAAAAAAGATATGACACCTTACGATATCCAAAAATAAACCAAAAGAGAAAGGCTACTCTTGATGTAAAAAATTTCATTGATCCGCCTTTCCCAAACCTAACAGATTATCGTCGCCAGAAAGAAAATCATATCGGACTCGCTAGCGAACACCAACTCCTAGAACAAGCAAAAACACCATTGCAGCTTCTGCAGATCAAACCTAAACTGAGAAAAAAACAAAAAGAGATCGCCTCTGTTGCAAAGAGCGAACAAACACAACACCCCAAGAAAAGGTGCCAACTAGCCGCGTAGCTCCATAACCATCACCACTAAACAATGACAAAATACAAAAACAAGCCACCTATACAATATGTATGCAACCAGAGCCACCCTGATGAGAATGGGTTAGACATGCAAGAACATCAAGGAGTTGTGACAAGAGCTAAGGCAAAACAACTAAAAAGTCACAAGGATCAACGTGAGCAAAAGAAGTTTCAAGGCTTAAATTTTGATGTCCAAGATCTTATGAGGCTTAAATTTTGATGTCCAAGACTTTATATGTATTAAATTTTGATTTTCAAGACTTTATGGGGCAATATCCTAAAGTTTTGAATAAGATAGAAATTGAAAATTCACCTTGGTAAATGGTTGGAAGCCCTTTTGCCCAAGCTGGAAAATTGCTTCCTATTTTTGGCAATGTGTTGACTAGTATTCTAAAATACAAATTCAATTAAAAAACCTCTATTGTCTTATCAAGTGTATGTATAGGTTATATCTATCCTTTGGGCTAAAAATATGAGAGAGAAAAATTCTTGGTTTCTCCCTTAAGTCTCTATAAATATGTAGTCTTCCATTTTGAAGAAGCTAATCAATAAAGTTTTCAAGACAAATGTTCTTTTTTTAGTATTCTTAGTTTTTAGCTTAGTTTTTTTTTTATCTTCTTCAAATGTGAACTTTCTTGAAAAAAAAAATCACTTTGAAGACTTGTTGAAAGTTCCAAGAGCTTCAAGATTGATCATCAAAATTCTTTCACACTAGTTACTACACTCTTGTAGAAAACTAGCCTTGAGGTCTTCTTCTTGTTTCATTGAGGTCTAAAGTTCAAAATACCTTAAGTTGCTTGAACTTTGAAGAAAAGATTTTATTTAAACTTTCTTGAGGTCTTGGATTTAATATATCCAAGGTTGCTAGAAGTTTAATATTTTCAAGTCCTTTCAAAGACACTTTCTCTTGTTATACTTGTTTTGTTTGTTCTCTCCCTCACTTCTTGGACTAAATTTTATGCTCTTGAAGATCATTCCACATCACACCCCTACGAAAAATCTTAAAACTTTGGAACTTTATAAAATCTTACAAGGATCGGGATCCAAATCAGAAAGACAATCTCAACCCACTAAATCAGCAAGCCCGCATGGAGGTGGGCGTTTGTTGAGATGCGTCCTTACCCAGATCGATAGGGCTGGCTCCCTTTGGAGAGAGAGACCCATCGCCCCTCTTTCCTCGAGAATGTTTATGGTTGGATTGGAATTAAGTCTTGCATTGTTTCTGTATTATGCGCAACCCTACCATGTCCAAACGGAAAAAGTATTTTTGTGAGATCATTTCTCTTTTTTCTTTTAATTATAATTCTAAATAATTAAAGATTTTTGTAACGTGGGTCTCAAAGTACACTTTAATACGAATTATAGAATTTAATCATTTCTATTAGATTTTTACATTTTATAAAATTTATTCGACTTGAATTACTATATATGTGATATGTTTTATTCATATTAACTTTTTATCTCTAAACACACGTTAACATATCCATAATTATATTATTTAAAGTATAAAATTTTTAAAACTTGTTCTCCACAAATCTGAAATTATTAAGAATGATTTGAAAAAAAAAAAGTCACAATATGTTTGGAAAGAAACTAGAAAAAGATTAAAGCAGACTCTTTGGTTGAGTGTCCCTCTTCAAGAATATGAAATACATTTTATTTTTGGAAGGTGAAAGATTTGATAAAAAACTTTCCTTAATAACTTTCCTAGTAGTACAAAATCTAAAAATTGCATCACTTAAATTGTTTTTAATCTTTAACACTTTTAGATGATACTAGCTTTACTGAGAAACATAAATCATTTTAGACTTATGAACATAATTAAGGGTGTTAAAAATAAGGTAATTTATAAATTAAAATTCTTTATATGTCCTTAATATAGAAGAAGAGAGATATATAATAAGGATAAATTAAATATATAAAAAGATGTGTATATAAGAAAACATACAATAAATGCTCATTGAAAAATGTAAAAGAACTTGTTCCCTCTAATAAAAAATATACTACTTCTGGTCGGAAATATAAATTCTTTTATTCAAAATTAGATGGTTAAAATTATAAATCTTTCTACATATTTCAATGTGTATTTATCGTATATTTTTCAACTATATACTCGTTAATTCATTTATTATCTTCCTTCCTCTCTTTCTCTCTCATTATTTTTTAAGATAAAATAGAAATCTTACCTTAAAATTATATTGTTTTCTCATCTTTAATTCGTGTGCAAAGTCCAAAATGACTTATATTCTTGACCGAATGTAATAAGAGATTTTAAGGTATTTGAAAATGATTAAGAATATAAGTCTTTTTGCACTTTTCGATTAGAATTTTTTACATTTTTTCAATCTTTATCAATCTCTTTCTCATTTATTCCACTATTCTTATTTATCTCTCATGCGTAGAGAGTATTTTATTTTAAAACTTGCTCTGTTTTCAAATTCTTAATTCTTATGCATAAGTTTGAAATTCCTCCTTATATTTCTAACTGGAGAAAATATATTTTTTACCATCTTCAAACATACTAAAAAAATTTATAATTTCAATAGGAGGTAATTACTGTTTATTAGAATCATAAATTCATATTTATATTTTGTACTAAAAGAATTATGCAGATTTTATTATTTTTTGTAATAAAGTATATAAAAAATATTAAATACAGAGTGAATTGAATTACCAAATCAAAAAATAAAAGGAAAAGAATCACATTGAATTGAATTAATTAACAGCCAACAGAACCCTTTGAAAAAGGCCACCAACCAAAAAGGTATTTCCTTCAATCCTTCACATTTATGATCCCCATCCCCAATTACGGACCATTCCACACTGTCAATTTTCTTCTTCTACATTCTCCACCCTATTCTCCCCCCTCCCTCCCCCCCCATCTTTCTTTTTTCACCGTAGTTCCTCTGCAAAATCCCCATGATTTTGGTTTTAAATTATTTCTTGCAAGGCTGGGGAGATTCATGAGGCTTCCGTGTTATGTTGCAGTATTAACAAAGCTGAGAGACAAAACGGTTTAGTTTTGCTTTTGGCTTCATTAGAACTGCAAACCAGAAGAAAAAAAGCTTACATTCATTCTGTTTTTACTCTCCGAAAAACTCCAATTTTCCTCTCTGAAAATCCTTCATTTCATGGGGGTTTTTTGATTCTAATGTCAATTCTACTCATGTGCTACACACTGAACTTTACGGGGTTCTGGGCACAAAGCACCACTTCAGAGTTCAGTAAAAGTGGTTGGTCTTTATAGCACTTTTTTTTTTCCCCCTTGAAAGTGCAGAACCACTGTCCTAGGAGGTCTAAGGGTGGGTGGAGGCTCGGTGGCCATGGTTTTATTGGTTTGCAGAAGTCAGAAAAGTGATACCCCATAGCCATTTATGATTCTAGTGGTCTAGTACGAGTATTGATGTGCTAAAGTTGTGGGGAAAGGGCGACAGTTTTGGTGCATTTTCTTGGTCTTTCTTTTCCTCTTTGTTGGTGTACTTTGAGGGGTTTTCATTGTTTTGAGCTTCAAATGGCTTTTGGAATTTTGGGTTCTCTTTTGGTTCTAACCCTGTTTTTTAGGCCTTTTGTTTGTCAGCAGCCCAACTCAGATGGGTCTTTTCTCTCTGATTTCTTGCGGAAAATGGGGTTAAACTCTTCTGAAATTTATGACTTTTCTGCTTCTTTTTGTTCATGGCCTGGTGTGTTTTGTGATGCGGATGAAGAAAATATTGTCAAATTTGTTGCTTCTGGTTTGGGATTATCTGGTATAATTCCGGAAACCACCATTGGCAAACTCACAAAGCTTGAGTTATTGGATCTGAGCAATAATAAGATCACTGATTTGCCTTCTGATTTATGGAGTTTGGGTTCTCTCAAGAACCTTAATATCTCCTTTAATCAAATCTCAGGAAGTCTTTCTAGCAACATTGGCAATTTTGGCCAACTTGAAACTTTGGATGTTTCTGGCAACAATTTTTCCGGCAGAATCCCAGAAGCTATAAGCTCCCTTTCTAGCTTACAAGTACTGAAGCTAAATCAGAATGGATTTGAGTCAGGAATTCCTCTGGGAATCCTCCAATGCATTTCTTTGGTTCTCATTGATCTTTCACAGAACAAACTGAACGGTTCTCTTCATGATGGCTTTGGTGCTTCATTTCCAAAGCTGAAACATTTGAACCTTGCTGGAAATGAAATTAGCGGAAAGGAATCAGATTTCTCAGGGCTAATGTCACTTACTCATCTCAATATTTCAGGGAATTTCTTTAAGGGTTCTGTTGTTGATCTTTTTGAAGGGCCATTGGAAGTGGTTGATTTGAGCAGAAACCAATTTCAGGGGCATATTTCTCAGGTAAATTTCAGCTCTAACTTCCACTTATCTCATTTGGCTTTTCTGGATTTATCTGAGAATCAGCTTAGTGGAGAGTTTTCCAACTTGAATGAAGCCCAGAATCTCAAGCATCTTAATCTTGCGTACAATAGATTTTCAGAACAAGAATTGCTGCATTTTGATATGCTGTCTGGTATAGAATACCTTAATCTGTCTGAAACTAATTTGATTGGTCAAATTCCAGAAGAAGTTTCATTGTTGAGTAGCTTAAAAACACTTGATCTTTCAAAGAACCATATTAGCAGCAAGATTCCTCTTTTGAGTACTCAAAACCTTGAAGTTCTTGATGTTTCATTCAACAATTTAAGTGGAGAAATCCCCCTAAAGCTCTTGGAGAAGCTTCCTTTGATGCAGAAGTTCAATTTCTCTTACAACAACCTAACCTTTTGTGGCACAAAAATTTCCCCTCAAACACTCAGTTCAGCTTTCATTGGCTCAGTAAATAGTTGCCCAATTGCTGCAAACCCAGCATTCTTCAATAGGAAAGCTCAAAAACACAGAGGACTGAAGCTTGCCCTGGCATTGACCATCTCAATGGTTTGTTTGCTGGTAGGTTTGCTTTTCTTAGCCTTTGGTTGTAGAAGGAAAACTAGAATGTGGGAAGTGAAACAGAATTCTTACAAAGAAGAACAAGCTATATCCGGTCCTTTCTCATTCCAAACAGATTCAACCACTTGGGTTGCTGATGTTAAGCAAGCAAACTCGGTTCCAGTGGTTATATTTGAGAAGCCACTTTTGAATTTCACATTCTCCGACCTCTTGTCCGCGACCTCTCATTTTGATAGGGGCACATTGTTGGCTGAAGGGAGGTTTGGACCAGTTTATAGGGGATTTTTACCTGGTGGGATTCATGTAGCAGTTAAAGTTTTGGTTCATGGATCCACCATGACAGATCAAGAAGCTGCAAGAGAACTCGAGTATCTTGGTCGAATAAAGCATCCTAATCTTGTTCCACTCACTGGATATTGCTTGGCTGGTGATCAGAGGATTTGCATATATGATTATATGGAAAATGGCAATTTGCAGAATCTGCTTCATGATCTCCCACTGGGGGTCCAGGCAACAGAAGATTGGAGCACAGACACATGGGAAGAAGATGAAAACAATTCTATTCAAAATGTTGGTTCAGAGGGTTTGTTAACAACATGGAGATATAGGCACAAAATTGCATTGGGCACTGCTCGTGCTCTGGCATTTCTCCACCATGGCTGCTCTCCTCCTATTATTCACAGAGATGTTAAAGCTAGCAGTGTTTATCTTGATCTTAATTTTGAGCCAAGATTATCTGATTTTGGACTAGCTAAAATATTTGGTAATGGTATTGAGGACGAGATTGCTCGTGGATCACCAGGATATGTTCCACCCGAGTTTCTTGAGCCACAAATTGGCTCACCAAAGGCCCCAACACCAAAGTCTGATGTTTATGGTTTTGGAGTTATTCTTTTTGAGCTAATCACAGGTAAAAAGCCAATCGAAGATGATTATCCAGATGAGAAAGAAGCGAATTTAGTAAGTTGGGTTAGGGGATTAGTGAGGAAGAATCAATGTTCAAGAGCTATCGATCCAAAAATCCGCGGAACTGGGCTGGAATTACAGATGGTTGAGGCCTTGAAGATTGGCTACTTGTGCACTGCTGACCTTCCCTTCAAGCGGCCGAGTATGCAACAGGTAGTAGGACTTCTAAAGGACATTGAACCTGTTACATAGAAATCAAGACAAAGTATAACTCAAGTTTGCTGACAATTTATCAATCTGTCTTTTTTTCTTTAGTTCATTGAGAGGTTTTTTTTTTTTTTTCCTTTGAGTGCTGCCATTGGAATGAAGGTTGTACAGTAGCGTGAGAGTCCATTTAGAAATATGCCTTGTTTTCTCATTTACCTTCTCATTTTTAGTAGCAGAAAGGCATAATTTATATACCTAGATTTTGTTTTTGGCTATCAAATTCTTTATATCTTCTTAATTGCTTCGTGAAAATTCATGAGTTCTTTTCTTTTTGTTCCAGTACTTTAAGTTCCTTTGATGCTTCTGAAATGCGTTAGTTGAATGCTGAACCTCAACTCCCTACTTTTACTTACAGCATCGGGTATTTCTACCAATTGGTAAGACTAATCCGGATTCTGCTCGGGTCCAATTCCAAACTGTGGAATCCACAAAGAGGATGCAAAGTTGGTTTCATTTTTTGTTGGTACCCTCATGTTTTTCCTCTGGGAGAATAGGGGATATCTAGTGCTGGATTCTGGTTCTGGCCCCTGGTGTTTTTGGTTGATAAATGTGGGCACCATGGGAATGGAGTTCTGGGGGGAGACAATCTGCAGTGAAAGGCTATGGCCCATGGACCACTGTTTCATGGACGACCATTTTCTGTTCACTGGCATTATTTGTGGTACAAATTATGGTATATATTACAAGTACACTTGTTTTTAGTTCTTTTACTTACAGGATTCATTTTTAACTCTTTTGGCAAATTCTTGAGAATTCTTTGAAAATTTCTAGTCCTCTCTTTCACCAAGGTGGATAAGACTTTTTATCTTTCTTTCCAAGATTTTGAAGTACTACTTATTTCTGACTGTTTTTACGACTTCTTTCTATCCTCTATTTGGAATCCTATTCTCAATCTTTCACAAGATGAAAAGGTAAAGTTATTTGGAAATGCTGACAAGAATAAGGCCATGAGGCTAGCCTTGGTGGTTGAAACATGACTGCAAGAATCCTATCTATCTTTGTTCTTCTTTAGAAGTGTACGAGTCATGTATTCCACCAATGTATTTATTTAGTTTTTTTTTGGGAGAGAGGGGAGTTTATAAGATAAAGAGTTTAGTTTCGAAATTTTTATTGAAAGTGAGGATATATTTATCTTGAAGTCTGTGATCGGCCGAGATTGTATGTTATATTTTTTAATATCTCTAGTACATATGTTTTGTAATAGATTTATTAATAAAAATTTTATAGGATAAAATATAAACTTTAAATTTTGAATGATAAATCCGTACTAAAAGATATAATGGACGATCTTGAGTGAGTTCATGATAGGTGAATTGTTTGTGAGAGAATTTATGATCCATGAATTGTTTGTGAAAAAAAAAAAAAAAATTCCAAAGTCTAGTAAAATTTTTATAATTGTTTGAAGATCCCGTTTGAGGAGAAACTATACACATTGAATTATCAGACCTTTACTCCAAGGCTTTTTCTCTTAAATTTTTCTAACCTAAGCCTGTCCTCAAATAAACCAATACAAATTAAGCCAAAATTTTTTTTTTCACCTACAAAAATATTTCTACCATTTCTCATGACTTTTGTCAATATAATAAAAACTATTCTTGTGTTGTAGTTACATATTTGCCATGCTAGTCTATGATCCATGTATATATATGTATCAAGAGAATCCTGCCAAACTTGCTGCTGCAAAACTAGGAATATGTGTCTTTCACCTCCATCACCTCATCATCTCAATAATACTACATAAAATAATATTTTTATCCCATATCATGTTCCTGAGTTCAGATGGGTAGGTCATCACTCAAGAACCAGAATAAAAAAATAAAATTAAAAAAAAAAACAAAGCAGGGGATGATAATTTCCCTCAACATCTGTAAATATAATTTATAAGCCTTTATTTTTAAAATATATTTTCCCTCATATTGGTCTCTCTAATGTTTTAAAAATTTTATAGACACATCACCATCTATCTTATTACATATATTTTTACATATATTTATATAAGTGAACACCTCATCTACTTATTTGATTACAAGACTTAATATAATTTCAGGATTCAGATTTTATTTATAAACATGATTTATAATAAAATTTCAATATATATTGGGAATGGCAAAATCGATTAATTGTTACCGACTTTTTTTTTACACATTTTAAAGTGAGTATCGATATTGAATCGACTACAGATTGATAAATATTTATTATTGTTGAAATCGTCCGGTTATTATTGAATGTTAATCAATAATCGATCACCATTAAAAAATAAAAAATTAATTTTTAAAATTCTTTATAGAACTAAGCCAAAAATAATAAAAATATTTAGAAGATCAAAAATTACATTTTAATAATTTAAAATGAAATATAAATTCTAAAATATATTACACATACAAATTTAATACAACATAACATAAAAAAATTATGAAAATACATATATTTTTATATATAATGTAATTCGCATATCTGATCTTATTAAAACTTATCGATTTTAGTACATGAACATTAAATCCTCATGAATTAAGTGTTATATAATCGACCAGACAATGGGGACGATTACGTATTGGAATGAAAAAACGCAACCTTCACCGCCACCATCCTATATTTATGTGATGAATGGTGATTAGTTGGGTAGGGGTGGGTACTTGAGTCTAGTAAGAGAGAACTTGGCAGGTCATGTTCACTTAGAATATTTTAAAGGTGTGGTTCCGTTGTTTAGTTGTCGAGCATGTTGGATGCTTCTTTCTTTTCTTCTTCTGACTCTGAGTCAATTTGCAGTTTGCCCTCACTGGCACGCTATTTATTTTAACTCCCTTCGACTTCTTCTGAATAACTCGCGGTACTAATCCAGTCAGCCTCGCAATTTGTATCCAAAAAAAGGCGTGTGAGTTTCAATGGGGTCAGCACTCAGCAGTAGTAGTAAAAGTTGGAGTGGAGCTTAAAGATGCGCTGTTCAGATTTTCTATTTGTCTTATGTGACGGTGCTTACGTGCCTAACATTTAGCCTAATTTATTGCTGATGGATTTGAATTTTGGAAAAACTTTGAAATTGTTCTGAAAATTATTGCATGTATAGGCAAAATTATATAAATAAGAAAAAATTTAAAGGATAATTAAAAATTGTATGGAAAAGAAAGGTAATAAGAGAAAAATAAAGAATATTTTATTAATTTTTTTAAGTGTGATTACAACTGAAAGAGTAAAGCCCGTATTTATAGATACAAGAGATAGGAGTAAATAAGAATAGAATCTATCATAACTATCATATTATTAAAATTATATCATGTATCTATATAGAATATCTATCTCTTGAGGAAATAAATTTTATCTCAAATGTTCTTATCTCTTATGAACATCCACAATTATTATTTTATTTATGACACTCCCCTTAAATGTCTACTACATAGAGAACATGTCTCGTTAAAACTATATTAAATAAAAATCTAGTGGGAAAAAATTCTAATAAAGAAAAAAGAGTACTATATTCTCTATGTTAGAGATTATTCCACACGCATTCTAATCTTATATACAAACTTCTCAAATGTTGCTGTCGGAAATGTCTTAGTTAATAAATCTGCAAGACTATCACATGCTCTAATTTGTTGCAAATCAATATCACCTCTCTTTTGGAACTCGTGAGTGAAGAAAAATTTCAGTGATATATGTTTTGTCCTATCTCCTTTAATATATCCTCCCTTTAGTTCAGTTATACAAGCTGCATTATCTTCATATGAAGGAATTGAGACTCTTTCCCAAGATGATATAAAACTTTGTTGAATATAATGGATCATACGCTGCATTATCTTCATATGAAGGATTTGAGACTCTTTCCCAAGAGGATATAAAACTTTGTTGAGTATAATGGATCATAGATCTTAATCGCACACATCCTCGATTGCCCCATCAATGGCCATGATCTCAAAGTGATTAGATGAATTGACTACCGTAGATTATTTCGAAGAACGCAATGACATGGCAGCGGTGCCACCATTTGTAAATACATAGTCAGTTTGAGAACATAATGTATGTGGATCAGATAAAAAACCAGCATCCACATAACCAATTAACTCTGGGCTAGTGTTATTTGAATAAACTAACCCAAGATCTATAGTCCCTTGGAGATAACAAAGTCGTGTAGAAGAACTAAATCTTGCTAATAAATTCACTGCAAATGCTATATCAACTCTTATGTTATTAGTAAGGTACATTAATGCACCAATAGCACTTAGATAATGTACTTCAGGACTTAATAGTTCTTCATATTCTTCCTTAGGTCGAAAAGGATCTTTATTTACATCTAGCGACCATACGATCATTAGAATATTCAGTTGATGTGCTTTGTACATGTACAATCTGTTCAATACTTCGCAGTATATGTTGATTGATAAATGAACATGTCATCTTCCAGATGTTCATTTTGTAAACCAAGAAAGAATTTGATTTTTTCAAAATCTTTGATTTCAAATTTTTTCTTCAAGTAATTGATTACTTCTTGGAATTCTTCTGAAGTTATAATGAAATTGACATCATCAACATATATAGCTAATATCACAAATCATGATAGATATTTCTTAATGAATACACATAGAGAAACGAGATCATTTTTATATTTTGCTTTAGCAAGCTTTCACGAAGATAATTATACCACATGCGTCCAAACTACTTTAAGCCATATAATGATTTTCATAACTTAATCGAATAATTTCCATGCGAAACGAGGCTTATATGCTGCAGGCATGTTAAATCTTTCTGGGGTCCTCATATAAATGTCCTTATTTAGATTCCCATATAAATAAGCAGTCACTACATCCATTAAGCGCATATCAACCTTTTCATACACTACCAGACTCACAAATTATCGAAAAGTAATTGAGTCAATCACAAGTAAATATGTCTACACGCGAGAAATCTTGTGCTACAAGGCGTGCTTTATATCTCACAATTTTATTATTCTTATATTGCTTTCGTACAATTACCCATTTGTATCCAATTGGCTTACCTCTTTCTGGTGTTTGGACTACAGGTCCAAAAACTTCGCGTTTTTAAAGCGAATCATTTCTATGTCGGCATTCTTCAACTGATGTTAGCTCAAGATCCTCATTATCCCTTAAAACTTCAAGGGGCTATATTATATGCAAATGAATCATCAACTTTTATTTCTATTTGATTCCAACTTCTGCCAAAAGTGTTATAGTTGATAGAAACTTCTGTATTATTTTATTAATTTCAGAAGTTTGGATCTTTTCACCAGTTGTCTCTTGATCCGTTTTGTTAATGTCTTCAATATGATCTCCGTGATCATTTAATCCCCTTTTTTTTTTTTCGAGGATTACCAAGAGGCTGACCACACTTCTAACATGATTTGGACTCAACAGATACAGAGGCTGTATTTGGCTTTTTTGGGACTTCAAGCCTAATAGGGGCATCTCTTGCTAGAATGTGCAATTTAGTCACCCTTGTTGAGTCGACAAAGGCATCAAGCAATGAATTTGCTATTCTGCAGAAGAACTATCTTTGAACTTTAGTTCACTCGTGTTTATGCACGGATCAAGAAAATTTAAGGATGTTGTCCAAACAAGCTCTTTTCCTTGTGTCTTATTTTCTCCCCCTAATTTGAGAATAAAGCCTCATTAAAATGGAAGTCAGCAAACCTTGTAGTGAATTTATCTCCCGTTAAAGGTTCAAGGTACCTTATTATTGAGGGAGAGTCAAAACTAACATATATCCCCAACCTTCTTTAGGGACCTATTTTAGTTCGCTGATTTGGTGTTATAGGAAATACACCGCATACAAAAAAAATTCTCAAATGAGAAATATTTGGCTCAAACTGAAGTATGGAGATTTGTTCTCATTAAGAGTGGTCTGGCAATCAATTGTAACTTTTTAATAAAAGATTTAGCTGAATCATTTTGTGTGTGAATATGAGTTACAAGATGTTCAACAGTAATGCCAATTGAGATGCAATAAGCACCAAAGGCTTGAGAAGTATATTTCGCAGCATTATTTAGACAGATCATTTTAATAGGGGTGATCAGGAAATTGTGCTCTTAGGCGAATTATTTGGACAAGTAATCTCGCAAACGCCAGGTTGCGAGTTGATAATAAACAAATATGCGACCATCTGGTCAATGCATCAATTAAAATCATTAAGTATCTAAATTACCCACATGGTAGGTGAATAGGCCAACATATATCACCACGAATCCTTTCTAGAAATGCGGGAGATTCAAACTCTACTTTTATTTGGGATAGTCTAATAATCAACTTCCTTCAAGAACAAGTAGCAAATAATAATTTGGTCAAACCCTTAGATTTTTAATAGGTGACCATGAGTATTTTCAATTATTTTTCGCATCATGATTGTTCACAGGTGATCTAAACGGTCACGCCAAATAAAAGTTGCAGGATTAGTGAACTTCTGGTTTACTAAAAGGTGCACTTCAGCAATACTCATTTCTTGTGTAATATAGGCCAGAAGACAGAGATGGTAATTTCTATAAAATTGATTTCTTTTCCAAGGTCACTTGAGTACTGCAATGGTACTTGTAACCATTTTTCTCCATTGTGTTTTGATCATGGCAAGATAATCTTGAATAATAGACGCAACTTCACTTTTTTCTGATAGGAGATATATCCAAACAGCCCTATAATAATCATCTAGTATAGTGAGAAAATATGAAGCACCTATAGTTGATGTGGTTTTATATGGGCCCCACAGATCATAATGAATTAAGTCAAAAATTGTAGATGCTTTATTGAGGCTAAGAGGAAAACAATCACAAGTTTGTTTGGCATGTAGACAAATGTTACAAGGAGATCTCCCAGTTGTAGAGTCTTTAGAAATACCCAAAAAATTTGTCACTACACAATCTGAAGGATGTCCCAATCGTATATGCCATAATGTGTGCTTGAGTCAAGAACCGTGCTAGAAAAAACGTATAATTCCTTCAATTCCATAGGTTTGTAGAAGAAAATCCCATTCCTCTGCCCACCCACTCTAATCGGCCTCATCGAGATACGGTCCTGCATAACACAAAAGTTGTCACAGAGAGTGATAAAACACTTCAAATCTCGTGCCAATTGAGACAAGGAAATTAAATTTCATGTGAGTTCATGAACGAGCAACACTCGGTGGAGTGTTAATCTCGGATTTAAAGAGATCGTTCCTTCTTGTACAACAAAAGTATTGGCACCGTTAGGTAATCGAATGATGTGTGGATGGAAAGGATGTATATTTTTTTAAAAAAATTTCCTACCAGTCATATGGTGAAAACATCCTGAATCTAAAATCCACAAATTTTCCATACCAGATAATTTTTCAGATTGCGTGTTATTTGAATTTTTTAATGCAGTCAACAGCGTTGACCACTGGTCAACTGTCAAAGCTGGAAAGGGGCCCAGCCCGTTATTGCCCGGCCCGCTACTGCTTGTGCTCAGCCCGTCGCTCGGCCCGTCACTGTGCATCGGCCCTCCCGGCCCGCGGCTATCTTCTTCCCCAGCGAGCAGATCTTCTCTACTGAAGATGTCCGCCGCCGATCTTTCTTTCCGGACTGAAGCGGAATTTGCCCATGCTTCCAACGGTCTCCCCCCGTCTGTTGCGCGAGCTCTCGGCGCCTGTGGTTGCTGTCTTCCTCCTCGCCCAGATCTGCCGCTGCGCCAAGCTTTATTGTTGTTTCCCGATGAGAGGCTGCGGCCGGCGGCAAGATGGTGTGAGTTCCACGGCCACCACTCCGGATATCTCACAAGCTGGAAGCATCCGGTGACGTCGTGTCCAGCCCGTTTGCAATAGGTACAGTAGAATTTTGAAGGAAAAATTCTGCGATCTCTTCCAGCGGTAGTAGCTTCGGCGGCGGCGGCGGCGCCGTCGCTAGAGTAGTCTCCTATTCGTGTTGAATTTTTATGCTGTTCTTCTTTGCAAATTTGAGCAAGAACTGTTCGTCACTTGGGTATGGGTTCTTGCTGAATCATATGGGAACAAACAGTGCCATAAATTGCACTGTTTAATCCCATTAAAAATTGGAAAACTTTCTCGTTTTCTCTTTCTCTTATGATAAAAGTCAACAGTTCTGTATCTGTGTTGGACGGGAGTTGAGTGTAGTTTTCTAGTTCATCCCATAGCTTTTTCAGACGTGAAAAATACACGTGTACTGAATCACCACCTTGTTTACAATTTACCAATGCAGCTTTTAGTTCGTATATTCGCGGGCCGGTGCCAACTAAAAATCATTCCTTCAAATCGGTCCATAATTCATCAGCTCTCTCGGAGTGATATATGGTGGATCGGAGAGAGGGTTTGATAGTGTTGAGAATCCAAGAGTTCACAAGATTATTGATTTCCCACCATTCTTCCTCTTTGTCTGGATCTCCTTCAGGAATTGGGATTATTCCGTTAATGAATCCCAATTTCTTCTTCGATCTCAAGGCCATGTGCATGGATCTTGCCCATTCTGCATAATTATTATCTTTCTCGGTCTCTCATAGCTGGACTTTTGTTAGAATCAGTTCAGGTCTATCAGCGGATGTTACATAGTAAGCATCTTTCGTCATTCAGCGAACATGGCTTTCTTCCACCATGTCGTCATCAACATTGCCAATATTGTCGTTACTCATTATGAGAGATTTTAGAAAATTAGTTCTGATACCATGAAAGTTTCCAGTGGGGAAAACAATCTTATATTTTCTGTCTCATTAATATGAAAATAGTGTACAATATATAGATTGTCCATGTGACAAATCTTAAAGAGAATATGAATAGGAAAGCTAACTAATTACAACTATGTAACATAATTATACATAGTTTAGGATTAGTAGAAATCCTATTTTAATTATATGACAATCCTTAATATACTCTGATTAAAAAAATACATCGACTTTACATTTTTTTTAATCTGTGTACAATACCAAATTACATTATTTTATAGAATGGAGCTGGTAAAGTATATGCATTATTTAGTGAAGAAAGACTTCATTCTAATTAAGGGTAAATAATGACTTTACTCTTTTGTGAAATTTTGTACTTCTTTTGAGCTAATAACTAATTGATTAATTCAATCTTCAAAAGAAAAAAACGCATTTTCTTTGGTATTGTGTGACTATAAACTCAAGTTTCCTTGTGGCCCAAGATGGTTGCATGAGTTGGTAGAATGATTAAAGAAGAAAAGCTATAAAAAAGAGCATTATTGCCCCAAACAACAAAAATCTCAAAAATATACTTTTTAACATTCTTCAAGAACAATTCTAGTACAACAACACACTTTTTTTCTTTTTTTTTTTTTTCTTTTTTGGTAAACGTATCATATATCCCACTCCATAACTTTGATTCTGAGTGAAGTTTCTACAATGTGTGAATGAATAATTGTGCCGAAGTTGCTGAAATGATGACCATTGTGAAATTCACACCACAATTATTTTGTTGTGAAATCTATTTTTGATGAAGTCTCAAGTTATTTCTACTTTTTCCTCAAAAAAGAAAAAGTTATTTCCACTCTCTCTCTCTCTCTCTCTCTCTCTCTCTCTCTCTCTCTCTCTCTCTCTCTCTCTCTCTCTCTCTCTCTCTCTCTCTCTCTCTGTATATATATATATATCACTCTCTTCGCTATACACAATTATAGTTTCAAAAGACACGTTATCTCAATAGATTTTTCTCCTTTCCCTTTTGATGTAATTTAATTATCTTCTAGCTAGTAAATGTATTATGCCATTGGGAAAGTAAGATAAAAACCTCAAAAATTTTAAAATAACCGCAATTTATGTATATCATGCAACTTAGGTAACCAATATTTTATTGTCCAAATGATTTGAGATATTATTTGAATTACAAGAGTTAAAACTTTTAAACTAAAAATTGAAAATTCAACTCTCACATAATGTGAGATATATATTTTTATTTTATAAATTGAATTTATTATATTAATAACAATGAATTGAGCACAAATTATTAACATAAAGTTACAATTTGTATTAAGAAAAGTCTCAATTCTTACTACTCGAATAAGTTCTTATAATTAATATCTGAGTATTAAACTCTCGTATTTTAAAAGTTCAAGACTTCTTTTAGCCCTTATATATTTATTAATTTTTTTAATACTAATTTTAAAATTAAGTTCTAATTTGGTTCGGAGAGAGCGACGGAGAGGAAATTATATGCAATGAATCATGTCCAATAAAAAACTCCTAGAATTTTGACTTTTTTGGTGCCATATATGTAATAAAAACTTCTTTTCATCAAAATAGAATTTTTAACCGTATGGCTATAAATTAAATTATTAAATTATTCTGTAATATAGGTGTTTCCTAATATGAAAATGGTTCGAAATGCATCATAATATGAGTTTCACTTTTTTTGGCCTAAAAGAAGGAAGCATCAAGACGGGGGCAATAAAGTTAAAGAAGTTTTATATCCTACATTCAATTATTAAACTTTCCCAATCGCTAAAAAGATAGAATCTAATAGCAGAACAAGGTCAAATATTCACAGCACAAATTAATTACAAGTTTAAATTTGCTTACTATATTAATTTGAAATAGGAAACTTGTCATCTATATAAAAGTATCTATAGCTAAAAGTAGAAAATGATCATAACATAGGGGCCAAGATTCCCATTGATTGCAATGCTACTTGCTTTTGCAGTTTTTAAAATTTATTAATATTAATAAATTTTAATAATATGATTTCTCTTAAAAAATTTTATTAACATTATGGGCACGTCAAAGATGCATGTGTTAGAGGTTGTAAATGTTCTATATATGTATATGAGATATGTATATGAGATATGATGAATGTTTTGACCAATGCTTGTTGGAAATGTGTTTTTTTAGTACAATCAATCCCATTCATTATGAATCATTATCACCAGCTGGATATTCTTTTTTATCTAATCATCATTAGCTCAACTTGATCTAATTTAGCAGTAGTATTTCAATAATATTGTTCGCTTTATCGGTGAATTATTGATTATTTAATTCATTACGATACTACAATGAGGGAGAGTTAAGTTCTTGGACTAAAATGTTAGAAGTTTGTATATTTACTTTTTCCTTTTGAATTATTATTAATTATGAATGTATATCCATAGCAACATTTATATTAAAAAATATGCTTAATTGATTTTTTTATAATATCAGAGATGCAATATTTGATAAAAATTACATCATACAAAACATAAATTATCTAAACATATAAACTCGAACAAAAAAAAAGTAAATTACAGTCTTATTTAGAAAGGAAAATAAATCCTGATCTAAGCAGGAGTGGACCCCTCTAAAAGGGTCTCAACTCTTGACGCATTGATTAATTTAGTTATATTAAGCTGTTTGATATGAAAATAATAATTAAAAGAAAAAAATATAAAATTTTTTATAGTCGTATAATAAAAAGTATTTTTAGTGATTAAGTTTTTGTCTAGTTTAGGGATGCAAATGAGTCAAAACCATTCGTGAATAGCTTGCAAGTTACTCGGTCAAAATTCAATTCAAACTCATTGTTGATTGAGCTCGAGACGAGTTTAATCCTCATTAATACTGACTTGATGACTCATCAAACTTATCGAGCCAAAATATATAATTTATTTTACTTTATTTAATTATTATATAATATATTTTTAAAAAAATTTGAACTCAAGTTCGAGTTCGAACTCGATCGAGCTCAAGTTTCTCTAGAGATAGTAATTCAATTCAAATGGAAGATTGCTAAACGGAACAAATATTTCGAACTTCAGCTAGCTTTTTGTGAAGTCTTGTTTTTACAAGATTAACATTCTATGATTGGTAATGCGCTTGTCAAATTAAAAGTTTTTTTAAAAGAACATTTATAAGAGGTATATGATATTTATCGTTATACTATTCTAACTAATTCCAATATATATTACCAAGATAAATAATATTTAACCTCCCGAGTAGTGTATTAAAAAAAAGATAAAATAAAATAAGTAGTAGCATTGGCTGTGGGCGGTTTTGCTAGTTAGGGGTGCCTTTTCGGGCTTTTGATAAAAAAACGTTGGCCTTCTTTCTGGATCTCTTTCCATTGCTCATAAAAGCCCAAGGTAAACATGTCCATTATTTTGATGAAACTCTTAAAACCAATTGGGCTGGCTTTTTTCATTTTTTCCTTTTGATAAATGTTGGGCCGTCTTTGAGAATAAACCGAAACAATGAAACATAACCAAAAAACTATAGGGCTAATGTGAAAATGATACCTTTTACTTTAGAAAATTATCAATTGACTACCTCATATTTTACAATTTTTTTTTGATGAAAACATATTTTGCAATTGGTAATTAAACGCTCAGGATCATCTAAGTACATTCTTTATAACACTTTCTTTAATAATAATTTTTCTTAGTATTTATCTTTTAAAGTTCAAGGTTTATCTTTCATTTTATAAGATTTTATTAGTAAAACTATTATATAATGTATATATTAAAGATTATACTAGAAAATGTGTTAGATAATCCCGACTTGTAATTAAGTGATTAATCTTGATTAGAGGCCAAATATTTTAGCAGGAGAGAATTCCCCCTATTTCACCAGCTAAAGGGGTACCATAATCATTTTATCTTTTATCGTTTTGTTTTATTCTTTTTTTCTCATCACCCAAATCCGACCCTCTCTCTATCTCCCACTCTCATTATCCTCGCCCCCCTTTTTTATTCTCTACATGTGGAGTGAATTGTAGGGTATGGTTGTGAGGTGGTATACTCTTGATACAAAAAGGTTGGCCCCCCCTTTTTTTTTCTCTACATGTGGAGTGAATTGTAGGCTATGGTGGTGACTGGTATACTCTTGATACAAAAAAGATAAAATCTCTTATCATTATTAGGGCTGTAAATAGGCCTAAACATGCCAGACTTTGCTTTATTACTGGATCCAAATTAAGCCAGCCAAAATAAGCTTTTTATAAACGAGTTCGAGCTTGGCCCGAATGAGCTTGGGCCGAGCCGCGCCTGACCAAAATTCCACTTTCATTTAAAAAAAGAATTTTTTATTATTACAATTGAATCAATTTACCACATTTTTCATTACAAACTAAAAATCTCATCCAAATCAACTCTAAACAATACTAACAAGCAAGTCAGCTGTTAAATTACAAACTAAAATCTCATTAAAAAAATGAATTCTAAAAATAATAAGCAAATCTAGCAACTCATTTAATTACAAACTAAAATCTCATTCAAATTGATCTAAACAACACTAACTAAGAAGCAAAACAAGCCATCTAACTTCATAAAAGAAAAGATCTCAAAGTCTCACTAAAGGTAAAGTTGAGAAAACAAAAGGAGAAAAATCTTCAACAAAATTACCTTCTTCATTTATTTTCATCTTTTGCAACTTCATTCCCTTCATGTTTGTCAACTATTTATTTATTCAAGTGTAAGTCTACAAATTACAAAGACAAAAAGATGTTAATACATTAATGAATTATTAGAACCTTAAAAAGGCCTAAAGGTAGAATATACAAATCATAGAATTTCAAAAACAAATGCTAACCAGTAAATTCAACATCAACTTCTTCTTCATAATCCACCGCTTTTGGATAGCTTCTAATCCGATCTTGAGCACAAACTAATGCTACAACTGTAGAAGGAAGAAGTGAATTGACCCATGCTGAAAGCACAGTCGGATGCTACTGAGCTAACAGGGATAGCTAGTATATCTCTAGCCATCATAGACAAGATAGGAAATTTAGTTGCATTAGTTTTCCAATAATTCAATCATCACTACCAGTCTTTTGTGGATGCAACTTTTCCTCCAAATAACAATCTAATTCACTTTTGCAATTTATCATGTCTTCCTCCTCATTGAACTTAATAAATTCTTCCATGTAATCCAAGCTCTTGAATGAATTAGAACTGTTACTAGCTTCATAAGTCAAGTATGCATTTTCCACATCTCTTTGCTTCATATATCTTTGACTATTCCCCAAAGATAACATAAAGTTGTCTCTCAATATTACTCACTGTAATTGACACCAAAGCAGACTCATAAATATTGCTATAATAAAACTTCAATCTTCAACTTAAATCTCGGGTCTAGAATTAAAGCAACAAAGAGCAAGATATTTAGCTCTTTTTCCACCCAATCTCAAACTTTAGTAAGTATATTAAAGGCCATTTTCCTAAGCAATGACTCACCAACTTTGCTGCTAGTGTCTCGAAGAAGCATAAGAATGTGATAAACTTCACAAAAGAACATATTAGATGTACAATACTTGTTGCCAGAAAATATATTTGTGCCCTTATAAAATGCTTCTAAAAAATTACGAACAATTTCAGCCTTTTCCCAATCTTCAGATGTTGGTGGATCTTTAAAGTTCAAATCCCGAGATTTCAATCCTCATATGCTATTTTACAAGCCAATGCAGACACAAGCATCAAATAAGTAGAGTTCCATCTGATGCAAACATCTAAGACCAACATTCTACTCTTAGAAATGCGTTTTTGCTCAACATATTTAAGAAATTCAAGTTTCTTTTAGGTGCGGCTTTCATATACTTCATTGCATTACAAACCCTTTGAATGCAAGGCTTAATTTCATTCAACCCTTCTTGAACAATTAAATCCAAAACATGACCCCAACAACGAACTTATATATTTTTACCATCATTCAACAATAATCCCTTAGAGCCATAATGTTCTTGAAGACATCTGGAAACCACATCATTAGCTGAATAATTATCCATTGTGATTGTGCAAATTTTATCAATGTTCCAATCCAACAAACAATTTATGATTATATCACTAAGATTTCCTCCAGATGCCTTAACAGGAACCAAAACAAAGTTTATTATCCTTTTTTGCAACTCCCAATGTTTATCAATAAAGTGTGTAGTTAATGCTATAAAAGGAAGTTCTTCTTTGAAGTCCAAGTATCAGAAGTTAAGCAAACTCTTGGCCTAGATTTTGAAAGAATACCTTGCAACTTAATTTTTTTAATCTTCATAAACTTTAATGCAATCATTTCTCATTGTATTCCTAATCACAAACATCACTTTTGGATTTTTTCCCCACACAAATTTTTGAAAAGTTAGATCTTCAACAATACTAAACGGCAACTCTTTAACAATTATAAGTTCAGTCAAGTCGCTCCTAATACGTTCTTGATCAAATTTCCACACAACTAGAATTTTGATCAGATTCAGATATCAATTTATCTTTGGTAAAGTTCAAAAGAGTCTGACCTTTTTCTTCATCATTCCTTAATTGTCTCTTGAAAACCGGACATATGCCATCATTGATATGTCGATTCAAGTGTGTTGTTCCACCACTACTTTTGCATGAGAACTTCCCCTTTCAATAATTGTATATGCATATTTCTGGACATTTTGGGTCTATTGTGAAATGCATCTACGCCTTACCCTTCCTTTTGTATTCTATCTTTCTTTTTTGGCTTGTGTCTTCTTCACCGTTGTCTACTTCCTCATCCACGGGATTAACTTGCATAGGGCTGTAAACGGGGCAGGTCTTACCCATACCTGCACGGGTCTATACCTGTTTTTAGCGGGTAAGGTTTAAAATTTATACTCGCGGACCCGTACCCGTACCTCAAAGTTTTCCAGTAGGGAAAAACAATCTAATGTGTCTTGTTTATTAATGCCATATAGCTTACATTATATACTTATCAATGTGACAAGTCCTAATTAGACTAGGAAACTAAATTACAATTATATAGGGTTTAGGATTATATAAGAATAATCCTATTTGAATTCTATATCCTTAAGACTCCCCCTCAACTTGGAGCATGAAGATCAGAAATCCCAACTTGGAAGGTAAATGATGAAAATGAGCAGAGTGAAGAGCTTTAGTAAGAATATCAGGTGGCTGAAATTCGCTGCGAAGGTAGGCTAGAACTATAAGCCATCTTGAAAAGCGTCAGGGACAAAGTGACAATAAATTTCAATGTGTTTAGTCCGTTCGTGGAAAACAAGATTTTCGGCAATGTGAAGAGCAGCTTGATTATCACAATGTAATGGAATAGGACGAGTGATAGGCACATGAAGATCATACAAGAGTCTGGATAACCATTTTAACTCACATAAAGTCATTGCCATAGAACAATATTCAGCTTCGGCAGAAGAGCGAGAAAAAGTATATTGTTTCTTTGTTTTCCATGAAATAGGAGACCCACCAAGTGAAATAAAATAGCCAGTAAGAGAGCATCGAGTAATAAGACAGGTAGACCAATCAGAGTCATAATAGGCAGTCAGTAAAAGTGGAGATTTAGATTGGAGAAGAATGCCACGACCAGGACTGCTTTTGAGATAGCAAACAACTTGGATAGCAGCTTCCCAATGAGCACGGCTAGGGGCATGCATAAACTGAGCGAGTTTATGTACCTCATAGGCGAGCTCAGGTATAGTAAGACTAAGATAGATCAGTTTGCCGATGAGTCTGCGGTAGCGGTCTGGTTTATCAAATGAAGGTCTAGAAGCTTTGGCTAACTGATGATTAGGTTCCATAGGAGTAGAAGCTAGTTTGGCCCTTAACATATTGGTTTTAGAGAGAATTTCTAAAGTGCATTTTCGTTGGCATAAAAATAAACCAGAAGGATTTCGTGCAATTTCAAGACCCAAAAAATATTTTAGAGGGCTCAAATCCTTCATATGAAAGCACTTATTCAAGGAAGCTTTGAACTTATTCAGAGTGGGAAGAGAGTTGCCAGTGATTAATAAATCATCCACATAAATGAGAACACATAAAAAAAAAATATTTTCCTTAGAGTATGTGAAGAGAGAATAATCCGCATATGATTGAGAAAAACCACACTTATGAAGGACGGTAGTAAGCTTGGAAAACCAACACCTAAGAGCTTGTCAAAGACCATATAAAGATTTCTTTAGAAGAAAAACCTGTCCGCAAATGGAGGGGCGAAAACCAAGTGGGGATCGCATATAAACTTCCTCCTGTAAATCTCCATGAATAAACACATTGTGAACATCCATCTGATGGATATGCCAATTTCGAGCAGTAGCAACCGAAAGCAAGGTGCGAACGGTGACCATTTTAGCAACTGGGGCAAATGTGTCAGTGAAATCAACACCTGCCATTTGTGTATTTCCCAAGATTACCAAGCGTGCTTTATATCACTCGATGGTACCATCTGCTTTGTATGTGATGCAAAAGACTCATTTATTTCCAAGAGCACGTTTCCCAGGAGGCAAAGATGTGAAAGACAATGTGCCATTCTTTTCGAGTACAACAATTTCTTGGCGCATAGCAGCACGCCATTTAGGATTAGAGATTGCTTCAGAGTAGGTGGTGGGCTCGAATTCTGTGGCGACAGATGCTAAAAAATTCCTGTGGGGAGTAGAAAATTTTCCATAGTCAACAAAGTGTGTTTTTGGATAAAGGGACGTACCTGAGAGATCCGAAGAGGGTGAGGGAGCAGAGGAAGAATGGGATATAGAAGACTTCCAGATAACATTGCAATCATAATCTTATAGTCGAGCCGGAATAGTTTTTAATCGAGTACTCTTTTTAGTGCTAAGATTTTGCTGAGGGTCTTGTGAATTTCCTTGGCCAATTCCGGAAGAGACTGCTGGCGTTGGTTCAGAAATTGGTGAAGCTGGCTGGGTTGTGTGATCTGGCCCACCGCGATAGGTGCTGACAGGGTTGGGTTGCTGGGCCGCGAAGAGCACCAGCTGGACAATCTGGTTCAATGCATGAATTAGACGCGTCTGGGCTGCGAGAGTCATCTGGGTTGTTCGGAGATGTGTCAGGGCTGCTTGAAGATTCGGTGGGCCACGTGAAACCTGTTCCAGTACTGGGCTATGTGGGCTGGTTGGTTGAGTTTCTGCATCTGGGCCGCGCGTAAGCTGCTGGGCTGGTGCACTAGTTCTAGTTGCTGGCCACAGGCTACCCCTATCTGTGGAGCCCAGAATTTGTTCTCCAAAATTGTAAAATTGTACAAAGTCTATAGGACTTTTTGAAATGTCCAATTTTTCTTGGTATAGGAATTTTGTCTCATAAAAAATTACATCTCGGGACACAAGAAATTTGTCTTTTTGCAAGTCATAAAATCTCCAACATTTCTTGTTAAAGGTGTAGCCAAGAAAAAACACACATGAGACTGCGAGTTCGAAATTTATCTTTGGGTGAATCATGGTCATGAACATAAGCTAAACACTCAAAACTTTTAATGTGAGAGTATGAGGGCTTTTTCCCAAATAACAATTCATAAGGAGTTTTACCGTGTAGCAACTTTGAAGGTGTCCAGTTTATGAGATAGCCGGCCCTCAAAATACATTCTCCCCAAAACTTGATTGGCAAGTTTGCTTGAAAACGTAAAGCCCAGGCGACATTTAGAATATGAAGATGCTTGCGTTCGACCCTTCCATTTTGTTGCGGGGTACCAGGGACAGTTGTTTGATGTATCGTGCCTTGAGCAGAGAAATATGATTTGAGACAGACCAATTATGTTCATTGTCACTTCGAACTATTTTATGGTTTTGTGAAATTGAGTTTGGACCATTGCAAAGTATTCTTTTAAGACATAAGCGACTTCGTGTTTCTGAGAAATTAAATATATTCAGACAACTCTAGAATAATCATCTAATATAGTTAAAAAACAAGAGGCTCCAATTATAGAGATAGCTTTGTATGGTCCTCACAGATCACAATAAACTAAATAAAAAATCGCAGAAGTTGTAATTGTACTTAAAGGAAAACACTCACATGTTTGCTTAGCACGCAAGTAAATATTACACGTTCCAGTCTTGTGCGAAAAATCCCCAAAAAAGTATTTGCTACAAAATCCGAAGGATGACCTAATCGAACATGCCATAATGTGCTTGAATCAAGTACTTCACTAGAGAAAGCATATAAATTTTGTAACGGTAGAGGTTTGTAGAAAAAAATTTCATTCCTCTGCTCACCCACTCCAATCGGCTCATCGAGGCACGGTCCTATATAACACAAAAATTATCAGATAGAGTGATAAAACACCGAGAATCTCAAGCCAATTGGGACAAGGAAATTAAGTTACATTTAAGCTCAGAAATAAAGAACACACTAAGAAGTTTGGTTTAGGATTTAAGGATACCGTTCCTTTTTGTAGAGCAATTATCATAACACCATTAGGTAGACCAATAGTATATGGGTAAATATTATTTAAATTTTTTAAAAAATCTTCCCTACCGGTCATATGATGAGAACATCCTAAATTCAAAATTCAAAAATTTTTCATATCAGATCATTTTTCGGATGGAGTGCATTTGTGTTATATAGGATGGTCAACAATTTTAACCATTGATCTTCGGTTAAATTTGGAAAGTGGTTTGTAAGTCCCACTTTCCCATTACTTCTTCTTGTAAAACAGGCATGACTGTCGCCATGACCTCCTTCCACTGCTGCGTCACCTGCGCGCCGGACGGCTACTGCATCAACCCAACTACAAGCGCTTCTTGCTACCTGCTACTGTTGAGGTCGACTTGTTCTAGCTGTGTGAGCTGGTTGCTGCGCTCTGGTGAAGACATGCCGAGATCTGCCTCGCCTATAGCTGGCGACCCGCCCGCGACTGGTCAGAGCAGTACTGCCGGTAGCGCTGTGAATATTATTTCGGGACTACCAATCTGGATATCCTATGAGTTGAAAACAACTTGAGATTTCGTGGCCACTCCTATTATAGTAGCTGCAAAACAAACTTGAGTTGGAGGATGAACGAGCTGTTTCGGCAACGGCAAAGGCGGCGCCGTTGCCGACAAGTTCCGTCGTCCGGGCTAGATTTCGGTGCTGCTCTTCTTTACATGTTTGGGCAAGTACCGTGCGCACTTTTGGCGTGGGTTCTTGTTGTATCATATGGGAGCAAACAGTGCCATAAATTTCACTATTTAATCCTATTAAAAACTAACACACTTTTTCTTCTTCTCTTTCTTTTGCAATAGCAGCCATGATTTTTCTACAACTGTGGTAGAAGGGAACTGAGAATAATGATCTAATTCGTCCCATAATTTTTTCAAACGTGAATAATACACGTTTATTGAATCTCCTTATTGTTTACAATTTGCCAGTGCTGCCTTCAATTATATTTTCTTGTCCCGTTACCAACCAAGAATCTTTCTTTCAAATCTGCCCATAACACATCAGCTCTCACGGAGTAATTTATAGTGGATCGGAGAGAGGGTTCAATAGTATTGAGAATCCATGAGTTTATAAGAGTATTAATTTCCCACAATTTTTCTTCTTTATCTAGGTTGGTTTCCAGTATGAGAATTGTTCCTTCTATAAATTTCAATTTTTTCTTTGAGTGCGGAGCCAGACGTATTATTTTTGCTCATTCTGCATAATTGTTGTCTTTTTTCCATTTTCCTTTAACCGGACCATCGTGATAATCACCCTGGGTCCATCTGAGGATGGATACATAGTAGGCATCTTTCTTTATTTTATTGGCATGGCCTTCTTCAACTATATCGTTGTCAATATTACCAGCATCTTCTTTGTCGTTAATCATTATGAGAGTTTAGACAAGTGGTTCTGATATCATGTTAAAATTTGGGTTTGGGCCTAACTCACCCAAAAATGTACCTTAAGAGGGAGGATTGTCTAGGTCTTTATAAGGAGTAATTATTTTCTTTAATTAGCTGATGTGGGATTCTCAACACACCCCCTCACGCTCAGGTGGATCATTTAGGCTTGGATTGTGGTATTCTGCAGGATAGGACATCTGCGCGGGTGGCCCAACACGGGCAGCACAACAACTGGCTCTGATACCATAAAAATTTTCCAGTGGAGAAAAACAATCACATGTGTCTTGTTTATTAATGCCAAATAGCTTACAATATATACTTGTCAATGTGACAAGTCCTAATTAGACTAGGAAACTAAATTACAATTATATAGGGTTTTAGGATTATATAAGAATAATCCTATTTGAATTCTACATTCTTAAGGGTACCCATATTTATTCTGTTATATGGGTCTAATCAGGGTATAATAATGCCTAGACTCATATACCCGTATTAATAAAATAATAATATATATTTATATATTATATTATTTCTATATATTATATTATAAATTTTTAACATATTATATATTATAAATTTTATTATTATTATATTATAAATTATAATATTATAATATTATATATTATAAATTTTTTAACATATTTCCTTACATTATAGTACAACTTTTACACTGCATGTTGCTCTTAAAATTACAGATAAAATACAAAAAAATTATATGAAACTGCATGTTTTAATTTATTCCCAAACAAAATCAAGTTTTTACTACACATCTCATGCCTTAGCCAACTATTTCAGAACATCTCATGACTTAGCCTACTATTCTAGAATGGAAAAAAGGTATCTATTTCTTTTGTGATATAACATCACATTGAATTTTAGATTAAGATCAATTATATGAAAATAAGTCTCAGTAGAAATAAGAAATCAGTTTATCAAAATATGATTTAATAGGAAGTGAAACATATAAAACTCATATAGAACAGGGATTAATGTACTGTTGAAAATTTTGAGTGTATTTGAACTTTTAATCATTTAAATTAGAGATATTAAATGATTGTATTTGTTGAAAGAAATATTGAGGAGATTATGTTAATCATGTTATAATTTTTATTTTAACATTATACATTGTTTTATATATTTTTGTTTAACGGGGGAAAAAATAGAAAAATGTCATACGGGTACGGGTATACCCAGACCCTACTCTGGACCTTGGAGGATCGGGTTTGGGTCCAGAAATTTTATACCTAGAGGGTATTGGTCTGGGTCCAAGTTTTACTACAAGGGTACATGTCTGGGTCTCGGAGTACCCTGAGGGTTTAGACCCGCTTACCGCCCTAAACTTGCATGACTATATCAGTATTTGCACCTGACATCTAAGAAAAAAATAGAAAGTTAATAATCAAATTTTTGAATAATTAGTAAAATATAAAACTAATATATTCAATAAAACTTTTGATCTTTCATATGTAGTAATCATGTGAATGAAGAACTAATAATCATACCTCAGAGTTCCCCATATTTGAATTCTAAGAATGTTTTTTTTTTTTAAAAAAAAAAATGGCAATGTCTGTCTGTCGAAATTCCGGGTGAAACCTTTTCTTTCACTGAGCAAATACAATAGCATAGGCTGCATATTCTTTGAATAATCAGTAAATTCATAATAATAGACATTTGTCTGAAATTTGACTCTTCAGAATTGGTTGAAAAACAATAGGGGAAAATCAGATGAAGCAAAAGGTCATGAAATTTAACAAGTCATGAATTAAGTAAAAAGAATGAAATTTAAGGTAAATCAGATTTCTTCAAAACGAGAAACAGTCACATATGACTAAAAATTAGTCATTGAAAAACTGTCCTGCATGTATTGATACTTAGAACGACTTATTAACTCTCATATATATGGATTTTAAACATCTTATTTTCAACAACCTATCCTTAGGAACTTGACTGCATAAGAATTGTATTTGTACATCCATAGAATTAGTCTATGACAATCTGTTTTGGAACACTTTATTTGCTTTAAAAAAAAAACCATAGACTATTCAGATTACAAACAGATCCATTGAACTCTCATTTAATTACCATAATAATAAGCAGCAATAGTGGCTACCAGATTTCCCAATTTCTAACAAAAATTGACTTCCTACCGACTACAACTATTATTAATCTCTCACTGAAAAATTAC
This sequence comes from Catharanthus roseus, assembly GCA_028651295.1. Classification (NCBI taxonomy): domain Eukaryota; kingdom Viridiplantae; phylum Streptophyta; class Magnoliopsida; order Gentianales; family Apocynaceae; genus Catharanthus; species Catharanthus roseus. Next base: position 21,805,074 of record JAPQWS010000153.1, on the reverse strand, counting down.
TTCGGACAAAAGTCTGCTCAAACAACATGTAACACAAACGTCGACTATAAATGAAACTAAAACACACTGCCCTTTTTGTTCTTGCTTCAGTTGCATCTTGTTGAAGAGATTGATGAGATGGATGAGAGTTGAGTTGACGATGAAGAGATTGAAGTTTCCCCTCAGTTAAGGCCGGGCGCAGTGCCATTCAAACAAGCAAAGGGGAAGACTGAAGAGTGTCGATTGTTTGAATGTAGCAGAGGCAGATAAGGAATCGGAACTAGGATGGGAAGGAAGTTTTAGGGCATTGAAGATTTTAGGGTTAGATTTCTTTTAATGTTTTTGTATTAGGGAATTTCTTTTCTTTTTTCTTTCTTTTTTTGGTCAATTAATTTTATGGAATTTCTTATAGTGGAACTTTAGGGGTGAAATTTTATGGAATTTCTTATTGGCCAATCTAATCCACTATTCCAATTTCAATTTTCCAAATGCAGACGTTAGGTTTTTTTTTTTTTTAATTTTTACACAACAAGTTTTTTACATATATATAATTTAAATTCTAAACGAGCCGGACCATTATTGTGATCAAGCCCACTTAGGTCCAAGCTCGGCCGAAAACAATACGGCCTTAAAAATTGGGCCTAAGCTCGGCTCAACCCTAATTTAAGAGTGATTAGGGCCTACAAATCTGGGTCTAACGGGTCGAGCTTCAGGCCGGCCCAAGTCCATTGACTGTTCTAATCATTATCATTAGAGGGAACAAACTGTCCGAAGTCCAAGTGAATGATGTAAACCATGTTAACTCAACAGTTGCAGTTAGTAACAAACCTACACATGGGCTAAGAAGGGTTCGAGCGCTTCTAGCCGTGCCGTGGCCGCCGCCTATGAGTTTCATCATTGATCCAACTTTCAACAAGCAGCCCCCTGTGAGTTCAGTGAATTCACTAACAATTATGAACAGTGTGAAAAGTTCTGCACTTTTGAAACATATGCTTATCCATATGCAAGTGCTTGAGGGTAATGAGCTACAAAATCTATTGCCATGGAACCTTCCGTGATGGGTTTGATGGATGCATAAGGGGAACACAAATTTGGACTGCAACTTTGCAATTGTGAGGAGGGTTTTATGCATTAAAGACTGTTAGACATGTATTTAAAATAGGATTACTATTAATCCTAAACTGTGTATAATTGTGTTTTCTAATTGTATTTAGTTAGGACTTCTACTTCTAATCTGCTTAGGATTTGTCACTTGGACAATCTATAAATTGTACACTATTCTCACATTAATGAGATAGAAAACAAAAGATTGTTTTCCCCACTGGAAACTTTCATGGTATCAGAGCCAATTGTCTGAAATTTCTCAAAATGAGTAACGACAATATTGGCAATGTTGATAATGACATGGTGGAAGAAAGCCATGTTCACAGAATAAAGAAAGATGCTTATTATGTGGCATCCACTGATGGACCTGGATTGATTCTAACAACGGTCCAGTTGAAAGAGACAGAAATAGATAATAATTATGCAGAATGGGCAAGAGCCATGCGCATGGCCTTGAGATCGAAGAAGAAATTGGGATTCATTGATGGAATAATTCCAATTCCTGAAGGTGATCCAGATAAAGAAGAAGAATGGTGAGAGATCAATAATCTTGTAAACTCTTGGATTCTCAATACCATCGAACCCTCTCTCCGATCCACCATATATCATTCTGAGAGAGCTGATGAATTATGGATAGACTTGAAGGAACGATTTCTAGTTGGCACCGGCCCACGAATATATGAATTAAAAGCAGCATTGGCAAATTGTAAGCAAGGCGGTGATTCAGTACACGTGTATTTTTCACGTCTAAAAAAGGTATGGGACGAACTAGAAAACTATACTCAACTTCCGCCCATCACAGACACAGATCTGTTGAATTTTATCATAAAAGAAAGAGAAAACGAGAAGGTTTTCCAATTTTTAATGGGATTAAATAGTGCAATTTATGGCATTGTTCGTTCCCATATGATCCAACAAGAATCTATACCCAAATTACGTACCATTCTTGCTCAAATCTGTAATGAAGAATAGCACAAAAATTCGACACGAAAAGAAGATTATTCTGGAGATGGCGCCGCCTTCGCCGGAGCCGCCGCCGCCGGAGCCACCCCCGCCGCCAGAACCGAAAAAATTCGCAGAAATTTTTCTGCCTCAAATTTCTGCTCCTACTGCAAACGCGCCAGCCACGATGTCACCGGATGTTTCCAGCTTGTTGGTTATCCGGATTGGTGGCCTCGGAATCCTCCCAAGCTCGCCGGCCAAGGCTTCTCACCGGCGAATCACAGCCCTTGGCAAGGAGGCAGATCTGGGCCTGGGCGAGGCGGCAGACAGCCACCGACGATGCCCAGACCGCGCACCACCGATGGAGGAAGATCGACCGAGGCGTGGGCCTATTCTGCAACAACCGCGGCGGCGCAAAATCCCAGCAGTCACCGGCGCGCTGGAGAAGAAGAAGACCACGGGCCGGGCGGGCCGATCTACAGTGCCGGGCCGGGCATCGGGCCGAGCTCCAGCAGAAACGGGTCGGGCAGTGCCGGGCCGGGCCCGGGCCCCTTACCAGCATTGACTGTTGACCAGTGGTCAACCTTGTTGACTGCCCTCCAAACCTCAAATAATATGCAATCTGAAAAGTTATCTGGTACGGAAAATTTTTGGAGTTTAGATTCAGGGTGTTCTAACCATATGACTGGTAGGAAATTTTTTTTACAAAATATACATCCTATCTGTTCGCATATTATTGGATTACCTAACGGTGCCAAAACTTTTGCTGTGCACGAAGGAATGGTCTCTTTAAGTCCTACATTACAACTCCACAAAGTTTTGCTAATTCCTGAACACACATGCAATTTAATTTCTTTGTCTCAATTGGCAAGAGATTTGCAATGCTTTATCACACTCTCTGACAAATTTTGTTTTATACAGGACCATATCTCGATGAGGCCGATTGGAGTGGGTGAGCAGAGGAATGGGATCTTCTCCTACAAACCTATGGAATTGAAGGAATTATACACCTTTTCTAGCACAGTCCTGGATTCAAGCACACTATGGCATATACGGTTGGGTCATCCTTCAGATTATGTCGTCAATCATTTTTTGGGTAATTCTAAAGACTCTACAACTAGAACATCACCTTGTAATATTTGTCTACGTGACAAACAAACTCGTGATTGTTTTCCTCTTAGCATCAATAAAGCATCTACAATTTTTTACCTAATTCATTGCGATATATAGGGCCCATATAAATCCAAATCCACTATAGGTGCTTCATATTTTCTTACTATCTTAGATGATTATTCTAGGGCTATTTGGATATATTTACTGTCAGAGAAAAGTGAGGTTGCCTCTATTCTTCAAGATTACCTTACCATGATCAAAACCCAATTTCACAAAACTGTCAAGACAATCCGTAGCGATAATGGGACAGAATTTGCACCCCTAAAGTCGTATCTTGCTAACCATGGCATAATCCACCAAACTACTATTGCTGGCACACCACAACACAATGGAAGAGTTAAACGCATCGCCATATCTTAAATGTAGCTCGGGCATTACGATTTCAAGCAAATTTACCTATAAAGTTTTGGGGAGAATGCATTTTGACGGCTGGCTATCTCATTAATCGAACTCCCTCAAAATTGCTACAAGGTAAGACTCCTTATGAATTGCTATACGATAAGAGACCATCCTACTCTCACATCAAAACTTTTGGGTGCTTAGCTTATGTTCATAACCACGATATCCCAAAAGATAAATTTCGAGCCCGCAGCAAACCGTGTGTCTTCCTTGGCTACCCTATTCATAAGAAAGGATGGAGATTTTATGACCTGCAAACAGAAAAATTCCTTGTGTCCCGAGATGTGATTTTTGATGAAACAAAATTTCCATTCCACTAAAAATCAGGTACTTCCATTTCTACAGACTTCACACAATCTTACAATTTTGGGGAACAAGTTTTGGGCTCCAAGCCACATAGTATGCAAGAAAGGGGGAGTTTAGCACATAACACACCTAGCCTAGATCATATAAATCCTACCCACAGCCCACCTGCAAACCCAGATCCACCAACCCCTTCCCACAGCCCACTAACCCAAGGCCCAGCTCCACTATACCCTTCCCACAGCCCACCTCCACTTTCATACCCTGATCCACACCCACAACCCCGCAGCCCAGTTCAGCAAAGCCCACCACCAGCCTCTCCCGCAGCCCCACTCCAAACTAGCCCAAATAGCAATCCACATCCGCCTTCTTGCGACGAACCAAACATTGAGCCAACTTATAGCCCACTTCCGGATGATAATCCTGCCAGCTTGCCGCAAGACAATCCGCCAACTCATGCACCAAGACGAAGCACTCGAATTATACATATTCCGACTCGGCTCCAAGATTATGATTGCAATGCCATATGAAAGTCCTCTATATCCCATTCCTCCTCTGCTATCTCACCCTCTTCGGACCTCTCAGGTACGTCCCTTTATCCTATAACAAAATTTGTGGACTATAGTAAATTTTCTAATACACACAGGCAATTTTTAGCATCTATAGCAACAGAATCCGAGCCTTCCACTTATTCTGAGGCAGTTTCTAATCCTCTCTGGCGCACTGCTATGCGTAAAGAGATTGATGCTCTTGAACAAAATGGTATATGGACTTTAACCTCTTTGCCTCCTGGAAAACGTGCAATGGGGAGTAAATGGGTCTACCGAATAAAGTACAAAGCCGATGGCACCATCGAGCGATATAAAGCCCGCTTGGTAATTTTGGGAAATACACAAATGGCAGGTATTGATTTCACAGACACCTTTGCTCCCGTTGCTAAAATGGTCACCGTTCGTACTCTCCTTTCCGTTGTCACTGTTCGCAACTGGCCTATCCATCAAATGGATGTTCACAACGCATTTTTGCATGGAGATTTACAAGAAGAAGTATATATGCGACCACCTCCCGGATTTCGTACCTGTTACAAAGGACAAGTCTGTCGTTTAAAGATATCTTTATATGGTCTTCGCCAAGCCCCTCGATGTTGGTTTTCCAAACTCACCACCGCTCTCCGTAGGTATGGTTTTTCTCAGTCTTATGCAGATTACTCTCTTTTCACATATTCTCGAGGGAATATTTATCTATGTGTTCTTATTTATGTGGATGATTTACTCATTACTGGAAATTCCCTATCCACACTTGAAAAATTCAAAGCTTCATTACACAAGTGCTTTCACATGAAGGATTTGGGGTCGCTCAAATATTTTTTGGGCATAGAAATTGCGAGAAACTCCACGGGATTATTTTTATCCCAACGAAAATACACATTGGAAATTCTCTCTGAAATGGGTTTATTAGGTGCCAAGCCGGCATCTACTCCTATGGAACCTAATCATCAGCTGGCAAAAGCATCTGGATCATTGTTTGACAACCCAGATCGCTACCGAAGACTCATAGGCAAGCTCATATATCTCACACTCACTTGGCCCGAACTTGCATACGCTGTACATACACTTGCTCAATTTATGCACGCCCCTCGTCATGCTCATTGGGATGCTGCTATCCAAGTTGTACGTTATCTGAAAGAGAGTCCTGGACATGGCATTTTTCTTTCCTCTAACTCTCCTCTTTCGTTAACTGCATTGTGACTCCGATTGGGCCACCTGCCCGATAACTCGACGCTCTCTCACTGGTTATTTTATCTCTCTTGGTGGGTCCCCTATATCTTGGAAGACAAAGAAACAACATACTGTTTCTCGTTCATCTGCCGAAGCTGAATATCGCTCTATGGCTATGACTTTATGTGAACTTAAATGGTTATCTATTCTCCTGCGAGATCTTCATGTCCCTGTCACTCGCCCCATTCCATTGCATTGTGATAACCAGGCTGCTCTTCATATCGCTGAAAATCCTGTTTTCCATGAACGCACTAAACACATTGAAATAGATTGTCATTTTGTTCGTGATGCTTTTCAAGATGGTTTTATCTATCCTGCCTATATTCGAAGTGAAGAGCAACCTGCCGATATTCTTACTAAAGCACTTCATCCGACACATTTTCATCGATTAGCTTCCAAGTTGGGCATTTCTGACCTTCATGCTCCAACTTGAGGGGGAATGTTAGACATATATTTAAAATAGGATTACTATTAATCCTAAACTGTGTATAATTGTGTTTCCTAGTTGTATTTAGTTAGGACTTCTACTTCTAATCTTCTTAGGATTTGTCACTTGGACAATCTATAAATTGTACACTATTCTCACATTAATGAGATAGAAAACATAAGATTGTTTTCTCCACTGGAAACTTTCAAAAACACTTAGGATCTTCTAATACATCCTCTGGTACATTTTATTTAATAATAATTTTCCCTTAAGATTTGTCTTTTAGAGTTTAGAGTTTATTTTGGGATAATAAAGCTAACTTGGGAATTTAAAAGGGCAGTGCGAAAAATGCAAAAACTTTCATTTCTCACCAACAATTTTCTCTCTCTAGAAGTTTTCTCTCTACCTTCTCTATAAAACCCAAGGATTCAATCTTAGATCTAGGAAGATCCGATCATAAAAAAAAAATGTTAGTACATTGATATATATTCATTTATTTACAATGTTATCGGTTTAAAATTCAAAAAATGCGACGAACCAAAAGAAAATCTGCCCGAATTTGGTCTGCATTTCGCCAAAGCTAGAGAAATTTTCCAGAGAAGTTCACCTGGTCAAGCGAAATTTCTCGGTCAACTTCGCCAGGCTAGGCAAAATCCAACCTAGATTTTCGCCAACCTGGGCGTTTGTCCAATTTTTTTTTTTTTGTGTGTATATTTGTTTATGTTATTTAATTTTTTGTTTATAAATGTTTAAAATTATATTTATTTGTTTATGTTATTTAATTTAGTGTTTACAAATGTTTAATTTTATGTTTATTTGGTATGTTATTTAATTTTTTTATTTATAATACATGCAATTAGTTGTTTAAATGGTTTGTTTTATAATTATTTGTTTAATTTCATACAATTATGAATTATGTTTACATGAATAATTTGAGTTCAAATGTTTACTCATTATTTTGTTAGCATAGATGTTACAATTATTCATGTTACATTTTCATTAATTTATATGTTTAGGTTGATTAAGTTTATTTATTAAGTAAGAAATGCTAATGGTAGATTAGTTTTTTGGTTAATTAAGTACAATATATAATGAATAATAAATTGATATAATAATAGACATTATTTAATACAAAAGTATGGAGTAATTAATTTTAAAAGATTAATGAATAATTTAAACTTAATAATAATTAAAATAATGATATTTATATAATAATGTGAATAATACTAATTAATAGTGATTTGAATTAATAATAATTAATAGTACATAAATAATAATAATTTAAAGAATAGGATCCAACCCCTTTTTAAATAGTAATTTAAATAATAAATAATTGCAATATTCACATAATAATTATTATTAAATAATAATAATAAAATAATATAAATGAAATAATAAACGTATTTAAAAAATAATTTATAAAATAACATAAATTAGTGAAGTAAATATTGTTTTAAATTTAATAATAATTAATAATACATAAAGAATAATAATTTAAAGAATAAATAATTACACTATTCACATAATAACTATTATTAATAATAATAAAAAATAATAAAATAATATAAATGAAATAATAAACTTATTTAAAAAATAAATAATATAATAGTATAAATTACATAATTAAGAAATATAATTTAAATAATAAAAAATTATAAAGAATGAAGTTAAATAATACAATATTAAAAATTGTTACATGTAATAGTTAAAAGATTTATATAATATAAAACATAAAATAGGCAAGTATATGTTAATTATTTATAATTATATTTGGAAATTTCTTTAGATGTTTCGAGACGGAGCACATAGGGGAAATGATGATCTAGGTCTTGTGGCAGGCAGGACCAGTCGAGTTTAGGGGTATACAGTCACTACTTCATCCCGTAGTGTGAGGGGTCACCATAGTACCTCTAATCTTCCTAGTACTCCTGCCCTACTTGGACTTGGGATATATTATGACCCTGGTGCACCGGGGTCTTCTACCCAGCCACCTCATATACTGACTAGGACTTATCCTCCTCTCCCATCACACGATCGATACACCACGATATCTTATCATTTATATGGATTTTCTCAGCCATCAGCTCAGCCACTATCTACATCATATGACCCGTATGCACCTTGTTCTTCTGTTGATCCCCATATGTCTGCCCAGGATCTTGTATAGTTTAAAACTAAATTTCAGGCACCATTTAATGAGGTTAGGGTACAGAGGCGTAGTTGGGTGCTTCTTTTTTCGAGCAGATTATTTCAGGAGTCCCAGCCGACTCATCTTATAGCACGGTTGATTATAAAGCCACTGATTTGTTAGTATATGCCCTAAGACCAATTGACTCACATTTATGATTTATGAAGCATGTGTTTTTGAATTGTATTTTATGCTCTTGGTCATCACATATAGCTAATAAAATACTATTCTTATTTGTCCCTAGTTTATTACATCTTGTAAACTATTGTGAAGTTGATTGATGGTCAAGTTTTACTAAACATGAATATGAGATATAAAATCAATTCATAAATACATATTGAGAATATTGTATTGGACATGACCCAAAGTGAAGAAGAAATATTGCATGTGTTTAAGTATTTCTTCTCAGTTTTATATTTGGTGTCCTTTGACCTAATGTTCCTAATGTTTCTTGCATGGGGAGAAAATATGTTTTGACATAGTCAAACATCACTTTTAATTAGGTGATCATTATGATTATTGGTTGACTTATTTTCTCATCATGGCTTGAACATTAGAGATAGTGAAAGGGATTTGTCCCTCTCTTTTTAGAGAGAGAAATATCCATGGGCCCCTTGATAAGGAAGACTGGAAAATATGCATGGCCATGCTCAAATAAGTATTAATAAGGTGTTATTAATATTATTTGGAACAGTCTGCCTGGTGATCAAGTAAATGGTTAATTAAGTTTTATAAGGATGACTTGATCCATGCCTTATACTTAATTAGGATATCGTGTGACAAAAGGACTAAATATTAAATCTGATGCTAGGTTATTATTACATTTACTTAACTTGGGTAAGCATAATGTCTTGCTAGAGGCCGCTTATGTTTTGTGAATAAATGTCTAGGACATTTTACATTTACTGCCAATAAGTGAACCTACAGGGTCACACGCATAGACGATATTGTGAGCATAATGTCCACGTTCAATGAATCTAGATTGTGTCCAGATTCGTTGAACGTATACAAAAGGGGAATCAGATTCCATATTGTATTTTCTGGTAAGTTAATAAGTAATTAATTTTATTTAATCGAATAAATGAAATTAATTACTCAATATTACTCATCCAACCGTTGGATGATTATAGGAATAGACGGACGAGATTAAACTGTCATTAGATGACAGTTAGGGTTTTGATATTGACAGCTATAAAAGGTTATGTTAACCTTTTCTTTGTGGCCGTCCTTTATCTGATTAAAGAAAAACAAAACCCTAAACCCTATAACGACGATATAGTAATTAGCCTCCTCTCTCCGAAATACGACCGATTACCAGATAGTCAGGATCAGTTCTGAACAGTTTTCAGAATACAGAAGGGGCTAGCATCCCGATCGATTGTAGAGGAGTTCGTCGCGTGGATACCAGTAGAGGGCAAAGCGTACAAAGCAGCGCCTCCACAACGAACAATCAAAACATTGAAGTAATTTCTATCCAATCGATTTTTCTAGTATGTGCAGATCCTGTTGGTGGATTTTCGTAGTTTTATTTTATTTTGTTTTTGCCTACGGATTCCAACATGATTGTATTCCATTATATTCACCTTGTTTAGGGAGGGATACTGGTGATATAGGGTTAGAGGGAGACAGGGGCCGATCTGAGCAGCAGGAAGAGTCCAGATCCCTCTAGACCGACGGGAAGGATATTGAGGTTGGGGGAGAGGATGATGATGTTGACATTACTAAGGACGATATTGATAATGATGAGGACAAGTCTATATTTGTGGCCCCTGCGTCTTCATCCTGTGTCAAGCCAGCATCGGAAAAAGGAAAAAGGTTGACTGACAATTTCAGATCTATGATGAGCAAGTTTACTAGGTCTCAACAAAGAAGACTCGAGAAGTCCATTCCTCCTATGATGCCTTCACAGAAGAAAAAGGCAAAGCATGTAGGTCGGGAGCAGACAGGACCAGCTGAGGGAAGTCCACAAGTTTCAAAGCTTATTCCTCCATATAGTGGACATATTGCTGGTTCTATATAGCGTAGATAGGTAAATTTATGAATTAATTATTTCTCAATTTCACATTTATTTGGAATATTATTATTTAATATTTATATTCAATTATTTTTTTTAATATGTAGGAGCGAGATATATTGAAGTTGCAGTCACACTTTGTTTCACTCAAAGGGTGGACCCCGAGTTTACGAGATGTGACGGAGTTGGCAGAGGGTACAGGACTCGTCCATTTGAGGTCTTGCATGTTTCAGCACTCCCTTCAGCGCTATTATCTGTTTTTGTTGAGAGGTGGCCGCTAGACACCAACACCTTCTACATGCCCTTCGAAGAGATGATGATTAGTTTATATGATATGGTGTTAATACTGCACATACCTGCTTATGATGGTATTGTAGATGTTCAGTATTCTCGGGAGCAGCTGGTCAGGATTGTTCAGAGTGATTTGGGTTTTACTTACTCAAGAGATGGTATAAATGCTCAGGAGCTTGCATACGTCGCTGAGGATCCCGATAGTGGACTTTTCCCATAGTTGAGGACTGCATGTTACATTGTCTATATACTTGGGAGTTCTCTCTTCACAGATAAGAGTGGGAACATCGTTCATGCCAAGCTTTGGCCACTTGTGAAGAATGTTCGAGGAAGTAGGAGATTAGTATGGGGTGCAGCGATCTTGGCGTACTTGTATCAAAATCTAGGTCAGGCTTTGTGTGTAGATGCGAAGGAGTTAGCTGGGTGTTAGTCATTGCTTGAGGTATTATTTACTTTCTTATGTGTTTATTTACTTTCAATATTTACATATGTTTCTTCATATTATATTCGTTCAGTCTTGCTTCAAAAAATGTTGTGTTTATTTATGTTTATTTACCCTTTTCATGTGTTATTATTATTTATATATCTTTCTTCATATTATAATTTATCATTAGCTTAGAAAAATATTCGTTTTTATGTGTTTATTTACACTTTACGAGATGTTTATTTGCACTTTAAAATAATACTAATGATTTTTATGTGTTTATTAGGTCTGGATATACATGTATTTTCCTATGTTTGCCCCAGCAATGAGACTAGGAGCGAAGTTGGGTAAGCCCTACATCTAGCGTTATGAAATGTCGGGTACGAAATCTGAGCATAAGTTGTTAGACATCCACCTATGGTTAGATGTGATGACTGCGGAGGAGGTATGTTGGACTCCGTACAAGCTGTAGGAGATATATGATGTATGGGTTTCTACTTGGCATCGCATGCTTACGTACTACAAGTATATTGAGCAATACATGCTTGATAGAATTATACGACAGTTTAGATAGCAGCAGCGCATCCCAGCAATCTTATTCGACCATTGGAGGCTCACAGGCCAGCAAATAACAAGATGTACGTCGTGAAGGACATATTTATAGAGGGTTTGTAGCTAGGGGCACGATCACATCTATTTATGAAGTCTTGGACCAGTGTGCCTGCTGCACCCTTGAGTCGATGCATGCCTAATTACATGCCATGGTTTATCTATCGCATTCATCCGAGGATACAGAATCTTGAGAGACTTCCACGAGGTATACAGTACCTGACACCTGGTAGGTCATCACTTTCGGTTATCCTCGATATGATAATTCCTTTTGTAGGTCCCAAAACTAGTGATGAGTCCAGGATGTACAGAGAGATATGTCGTATCATGCAGGAGATTTATATTCGTAGTAATTAGATGTAATATGACTCATCCCTTTTATATTATGTATTTTTATTCATATATTTGGACATTTCTTTTATTATGTACTTGTAGTTGTGTCGGACTTTTTATGTATTTATATTATTATGTATTTAAGTCTTGGTGTTTCTAACTGCATATTTATTTTAATATTTTTCATACAATTTGTAGAAGTAAATATTCTTATAAACGCTTATCCAATAAAGTCTATACATACATGCAAATAAGGAAAATTACAATAATCACTAAATGTTAATGTGAATAGGATCTCCTACTAGATATGTTCTAGCATATCCTGTATTCCAATCTGCAATCCTATCCAAATAAGGATCAGGCCAGCCACTGACTCGATAGTGATATTGCCATTGCACTTGTAAAGGGGGCAACGGACAGTTACCTCGCATTTGCAGCTATAAAACACAATATTAAAAATAATATGAATAATAATAACATTATAGTTTTTAAACTTAAAAACAACACAAGAAAATAAAGTTTCACTAACCGTAATAAAACGCTGATATTTTGCCAGATGACCGATAACTATCATACCTCCAGTCTGATCCATCTACGAGTATAAAGGCAATACAGTCATGGACCCTATCCATGCAATTAAGACTGCACACAAATTGAATGCATTTACAATGACATAAAGAGAATCAGGTATATCAACCAATGTGATGAAGGAGTATGTCCTTCCTGCTACTGACATTTGTGTTTAAGTTCATAAGACTGTTCAACTGATCCAAAGAGTGAAACGTACAATTCAGATTATATTCCAACTCAAAACACGTTCGTCTATGGACCTCAGGCAATTGATGTTCATCTCCATACACAAAGTACGCTACGACCCTATATCCACAATTTCCATCCTCTTCTATGTTCTTCCAATTCTCAATGAAAGGATAAACGAAATATGAGAAAGAAGTGGGGAAAGGGAATGTAGAACTAATAGATGGATCTATAATGGAGCCTGGTGATGATAAACTACTTCGTCCACTACTATGCCCTCTACCTCTACCCCTAAGGGTTCGTGGCGGTCTGCCTCTCCCATGAGATCCCGAACCAAATCTCGAACACTATACTGATCCAATCCTCGAACTAGATCCTTACTTCTGCATCTTTCTATGTGCAATGGAAACATGCCCCCAATATGACTTGTCCCTTTTCGTAGAGTCAGTCTTGCATCATCCGTTGGTAATTGTAAACTCAGGGGCAGATATCAACGATATACCAGGATCTAAGGGCAAAACTGGACTTAAAACCCCTTTCATAAGAGGACGCATCTCCCTAACTTTGGATATGGGCCATGTACTAATCTGATATAAAAGAAATGCAAGATCACGTATCTCAGCATCTATGTCCTTCTGTTGAGAAGATGGATGGGTCCCCCCCCAATTTTTAATGTCGTCTAAAAACAGTAAATATCAGATAAATTAATAGGGTGAAGGTGTTCGTATCGTGTAATCAACTTGCATGAACATAGGAGGCCGTGTGATGTCCTCAAATATTGTCTACACTTATTCTTCGGACCATCAATGATCTTTGGAGCTCTCTTTAACTCAACCCAAATCTTCTTCAATGCAAGATGACAATGTTATTACTTATATTTTTCAGTATCGGATTACTCTTGGCATTCTACTTTTCTTTAAGCTTGGTCTAATGACTTCTTAATCTTAGAAATTTAACCTTCAATCACGGAATCAATTATGGAATACTGTGTAAAAATCACCATGGCATGTTGAAAGCCATTGCTTCAAAACTAAATGTTCATTCCCAACTCGGTTGGCGGTCTCTACCCTAAAATGCAATACTTTACTTGTCCAAACTCTGACAAATTTATGAGCAAGAGGATTCAATCAAGTATTAAACAAATAATGCAAGAAATCCGGCCTTTTATGCCACTTCATCTAAATTATCAAATCTTTAATTGTACTCCGCCTCATCGATTTCATTGAGCAATTTGTGCCATGTGCCATTTATGAATCATGATGCTACGTCTTCATCTTTAATAATCTCATTAATTTTGCCAAGACATTTTGATCAATGTACCTTCTACATAGTATGTGGTAGGATCTATTGAACACCTCATCAATCACAGGCATTAAACCACTTTCCCTGTCCGTAATAATCACAACATTTCATGTGCATTAATATCTTCCTCATTCCGTATTGATACAGTTGATGCAAAATATAAGTGTTTAATCTATTTAAGAACCCATCTATACTTGCTCATTCCGTATGAATACAGTTGCTACAGTGAAGTTCTTACCGGTCGAGTCATCCCGACGGCCTCCAACAATGGCATATTATACCTAAGTAATAAAATACAAAGGACAAATAGGATATTTACAAACTGGACATCATAAATTTAAATTTAAACCCTAAACCATAAATTATTAAACTTAACGAAAAATAATAAATATGGACTAATTTATTTAAATAATTTATGTAAATATTAATTAAATTATAAAAATTTTTAAAATAGTTTTATATATGAAAAAAACCCTAAACCCTAAAAAAAACTAAATTAAACATAAATTAAAGTATAAATTAAGATATTTTATCCTAAGATATTAAACTTACCCAAATATAAATTAACAAAAAAAATTAACTAATTCAACATAAATGTTTCTTACAAATATTAATTAAACGATCACGATTCCTTTAAGATAATCCTATTAATATTATAACTTAAACAATCAACAAATATTTAATATTCACACCTACACATAACATAATATATACAAACAACTTACTTGTTTATTTTATACGTCGTATCCATTATCAATACATATGTCCACGTTCTCATTTTTAATATCTTAGTATAAAATATCTTAATTTATACTTTAATTCTCTAAGAAATTTCGCCAATCTAGGGAAATTGCTTCAAAGATTTCGCCAGGTTGGGCGAAATTCATTAGAGAATTTCACCTATTTAGAAGAAACTTGGGACAGTTGAAAAAAAATTAAACTTTTGGTGTTTTTTACTCTCAAAATCGATATTTTCTTGCAAAGATCTTCAAAATCATCTATATCTATCTTCAATTTGTGTTGGATATGAAAGATTTGAGTTTGAGGTTAGAGAAAAGTTAAAGAGAATTGGATTAGAGAGAAAAACTTGGTGAGAAAAAATGATTTTTTTCGAACTGCCCTTTTAGATTCCCGATTATCTTTATTAGCCCCCTTTTCATAAGATTTATATTAATAAAGCTACCATTAAAAGTGTATACTAGATAGTATATTAGAAGATGTAATAGATAATCCCAACCATATTAAGGTCCGGTTCTCCATTGCTTATATTTTTTTTAAACAATTAAAAATAAGTGCTTATAAAAAAATTGTTTTAAATAAATTAATACAACAATTTTATTTTTAACAATATTAATAAGTAGAAGCAGTTCCAAAAAGCACTCTCACAGTAACGTTTCAAAAATAACTTTTTTTAAAACTTTTTTTAAACTAAAAACAGATATAATAAGTAGTCGAAAATAATTTCAAAACAATTTATAGATTAAAATAAATTAAAAGTTGCTAATTTTAAATAATGAGAACAAGACCTACAAATATGAAAAATTGGACAAGACTTTGACTTTGGATGATCGTCAAAAGATGTGCCTGAAAAGTTGTTCTTGCCCTATTTATGCAAATTCAAATATTTTACGAAGGTAACCATGGTTGCTCCAATTGAACTTTCATTATTCTTGATTTAATTGCACTATTCGACAAGTGAAGATGACCAAAAACTTTATCTTTGAACTCTATTTTGAGTGTCAGCTTCTTATCTAGGTCTATTTAATTCAAAATAATTTAGATTAAATTATAAGGCTTAAGTTATACGAGAAAGAGTTTATTTTTATTTTTTTCAAATTTTACTTTAGTAATTCATATTCTCTTTACAATTTATCTTTCACAAATTTAAAAAGGAAAAACATACACACAAATTTAAAACTTTTTTTCAAATTGAATTTTTACTATTACTTGAATATATGTTTTTTCAGAGAAAGTGTAATTTTTATTAGAGTGTGTGAAAATTAATTTTTTTTGTAAGAGAAAAGATAGGACACCGAGAGAAATAAGGAAAAATAAAAAAATCTGTCCAAGTAGAGTTGCCCACTAGAAGAGCTATGAGCTCGTTATACCTTTCTCTCTTCAGTGGTTGGGTTATTAGAAATTTTTTTTAATTATTATTATTATTTTTACTTTTTTTACACATACGACATCTATAGAGTGAAAGAAAATTACAATTTTTTTCATTTTACTTTAATTTTTTTTATTTATTTTAAGTCTTAATTTCAAACCACTTTCAAAGCAACCACTTAAACCATCAAGCGGCCACTAGCATCATTTGGTGTTGGAGCAATTGACTCCTCGTTATTATCTTAGTTAAGCCTCTCTAATGCTCAAGTCTTAAGTCCGTCACTGTCTGCAGCTTAAGATCTAGCGCGTAAGGATCTATTTTTCCGTTAGAAATATTTAAATTCTCATATTATCGCTATTAGGATTTAAACTTTGACTCTTGGTACTAATTCTACAGTTTCATAACTAGCTGAATTACGCCAACTGAACTTCTGCCGTCCTTATTTTGGAAGAAGATAATAATAATAATAATAATAATAATAATAATAATAATAATAATAATAATAATAATAATAATAATAACTCACATTCATATTCAAATCTTATCTAAAAAATGAAGGTGATTGTTGCTTGTTTGTTGATGGTTTTGATTGGGAACTACTATTCACTAAGGCCGATATCAAGCAATACTAGATTCAAATGCATTGGGTAGCGGCCGGTTGCAGAGCTTGGAGTTTAATTTTGGGGTTAAAATTTTTTTTTTCTCTGTTATGTAATAATAAAAAAATTTAGAGGGTCAAACTTTATAATTTTTTTTAATTATCAAAATGAAATATAATAGTAAACAAAAGAAATTTTTTGAGGGGACCATGGCCTTTACATATCCCATCTAAGCTCATCTCTAGTAGTGACTGAGTTTTTTTTTAAGAATACCAAGTTTCTTCAAGACTATGGAGTTTCATTCAAATGAAAGAAGGGTTGGTGTGTGTTTTGCTGGAGGTGAGTTGGTGTGTGTTTTGCTGATGTGATTCATGGTGTGAATTGTAATGTGCAAATGCAGTTGGAGGCGGGGGTGGTAAGGTTGAGGAAGAAGATGGAAGTTGAAAAAAATAAAAGAATTTTTTTTTTTTTGGAAATTGTTGTTTAGGAGGGTAAATATGATATTTCAAAGTATCAGGCTAATTAATTTTGCCGGAAGTTCAATTTTGTCACCTATTTGTTAATTGTATAAGTGGTACTTAATTGACAATTTATTAAACTAATGGGTACTTTTTTAAATTAACCCACATATATATGATGAATCTTTTTCTTATCATTTGGTTTCATTTTTCTTTTTTTTTTTAAATTTTATATACAAGAGGAACAATTTTTTTTTTATTTAAAATAAACCAATAGAAGTCATTACATTCATTGACTGGCTAAAACAGATAAACAAACTAAACTCTAATCCATTGACCGGCTAAAACAGATAAGTCATAATTACCAAGTTATAACCTCCAACTCAATATTTTTTTCTAAAACTATAGAAACAAGTCAACCCAAACCTTGCTATAAAACTGTACAAGGTTGACCAAATACAAACAAAATCCTAGCCAACAAAAATTCCAAAGCACTAGCCTAAGAGCTCCACGAGCTCAAACGGGCAAAAAGCCAAAGGAACTAACCATCAGATGGCTCCCAATCAGCGCTATCAAGTAGCTATTGCGAACTGTTATGGCGGCACCACTAAGCTATCCACTACAGCCACTAGGGGATAAGTAGCGCGGACCGACACCACGCCAGAACCTGCAAACGTTTGCTTCTTCTTGCCAAACAAATTATAACAGTTAGATCAGTATTAAAAAAAATATCACTATCGGTCCTCAAGAAAAAATAGACCGGCTAAAACAGGAAACTCGAGCAAGAAAGTGAAAAAATAGAGAAAAAACGAACACCACTACTAGAGAGTCAAGAGCATATCACACTAAAGAAAACTCCAAATCCCTAAAATAACCCAAACTGAAAAACACTAAAACCACATTTTGTACAACCACTTACTAGAAGGATAAAGCCCTAAAAAGGACACTGCTCTACTGGTGAGGCAACCTAAAGAGTATGAAAAAATACTACAAAAAATTATTTGTTACTGACGGAATGAACAACTCTCGGTATTTTGGTTTTCACAAAGTTTTCCAATATTTTGGAGGGAAATGGCATTCTAAAAAAATGACAGAAGTTACTGACGAAAGTCACTGTCAATAACATAATTCAACGATAAACTCACACACGGTACGACTGTTGTTGGTAATATATGCATGACACCGACGGTTGGTGACAGATTTGCCGTCGGTAATTTAGTGATTAAAATGACCGATAGACCAACCGTCGATAGATAATGATTAGAGATAGAAAAAACGCGGACAAACTCCTCCCATCCATTTTCAAAAATCCCCAAAATTCACAAATCCTATTCCCCAAATCCCTCTCCTTCCCACGAAACCCTCCCCTCTCTGCCAAGCTACTGACAACTACCACCAGTAAAGACCCACTCTCTGGCACCCTTCCTATCACCGCCACTACCATTGGACTCTCTCTCTCTCTCTCTCTCTCTCTCTCTCTCTCTCTCTCTCTCTATTGTCTGTCTCTTCTTCTTTTCCTTCTTTCTCTCTCTCTCTCATACACACACATTAAGAGTGAATGAATAGCTGCTGCTCGCTGAAAACTCGCCACTGCTGCTCACTGGAAACTCGCTAAAAAAGTGGGAATCACAAGCTCATATTGGAACTTTATTGAGAAAGGTTTAATTTTTTCCGCTTTTCCACTTAATTGTAAAAGCTCGCTCCTATATTCTTTATTTTTAAACTGTAAATTTGAAGAAATATTGAAGAAAGTTATACTTTTGTTTAATAAGATGCTGTGAGTCACAAGAAATTTCCTTCAACAATATTAACTAAAGGAAAAATTTTAAGAGAAAAAATGTTTATGAATTTTCAGTTAATAATAATTGAGGTTTTTGAAAAGATAACAATGTTACTCATATAAACGAAATTAATGAAGAAAAAATTGAGAATCAATATTAATGTATCCCTCTATATACTATATATAATACTGTTGAAGAATCATGCTTCTAATTACTATTACAAACCACAAACAATCAACGGAAGAATAAAGAAAATATACAGAAGATTCGATCTTCAAGAACAGAAACATAAAAATGAGTATAAAGACAATCTGCAAAATCAACACCCGGTTAATACCCAAGAAAAATTAAATGAACAAAGAATTGTTCCACTTACCACTGCCGCAGTGAAACCGGAGGCGGAAAAGCAAAGAGATGACCGAAGAGGTGAAACCGAATGGTCACTAGAAATGCAAACGGTCGCCAAGCAGTGGCAACGCCGCGTCGAGGCACCGAAGGTAAACAAGGGGATGATCGGGTATTATACCCTCAGAAATGGCCTCAGCCGTGACGGAAGTCACCGGCAACCCTCTTTCTCTATTTCTCTCTCTTTTCTTTTCCTCACGGCTCACTCTCTAAGCACACCAACAAATAATCAAAGGTGACAAAGAAGACCGGTGAATAACAGAGAAACATAGAACACCAGAACAAAGAGAGGGGAGTAGCGGCGATGCTGCAGAATAAGGAGAAAACCAGAGAGTCCAGAAGACTCAAAAGACTGAGAGATTGAAGAGACGATCAAGAGGGAGACAGGGAGAGACTGCACAGAAACCGAAGCAGCAGCAGTATTAAAAAGAGGGGAAGTCTGCGGGTCACTAACGAACGGCCCGGATGGCCAACCCGAACCACCCGGGCATCCCTTGACCCAGTCAAGAAAAGCCTGCTCCAAGGCTGAGGCCCATTAACATCATTTGGTTAAAGGGGGAAGGAGAAATTGAGTTGGAAAAGAAGGAAAAAAATATTGGAAGAACATGCGCTTGAAAAGCCTACAAATACTTTTTCTAGTTCATATATATGTGTGTAGTTTTGCTTTTAATTGGTTTCAATTTTCAAAATTTTGTACTTTTTATATATAAATGATTCATTTAATTGTCTGATTCTAACTAATTTACCCTTGTTCCCTATAAAAAATTTAAATGCTTTTCTTTTCCAAATACTACTAGCTATTTCCTGTGCATATGTGCATATTATCTTGATTAAATTCAAATTAATTTTGTCATGATAGAATCTTAAATAGATTTTTATAAAAAAGTAAAAGTGAAACATAAAAAATGAAAAATTAGATACATAATATTCAAAGAAAATACATAAAGAAAATAAGACAATATATATTTACTTTAAGAGTGTATATATTGGTAATAAACGCATAAAAATAATTTGCTTCGAACTTACCTAAATTGTTAGCAATGTCAAACTAATATAAATTACTCATAATATGATAACTGAGAAAGAAATAAGATTTTGAATTAAAAAGTTGAACAAAAGTATTAATGCAATATAAATTTAAGGGAAAATGATTGTTAATATAAAAGCTATTTTTAAATTTATATTTTTACACATGATATTTACTTTTATTTATTTATACGCATCACTATTTTCGGGTACTTTTCTATCCTACCGCTAGTACTCGCGAAGAATAAAGGTTACAAAGATTTTTTTTTAATGGTTTTTGGAAATTGCAACTTTTATAAATAAGGTTTTGATATATTAATAAGAATGAAACATTAGTAAATATATCACGTTATTTTGATTTTGATATTTTATATTTAATTTTAAGAAAGCCTTAAGATTCCGATTAGAATTTCTCCATTGCGTTTGGAAATCCAAATATGGCCAATCCTATTTGAATTGGTTTTTAAATTGAAAAAAGATTATGTTTTGTTTTTTCAGGGTTGTATGCTACGAAAATTCAAGTCCATAAATTAAGAGACAAGAAAAATTAGCGACAATGTGATTTATTTATTATTTGAAGTTGGTTACAACAATCTCTTAGAGAAGTTCCTAATGTGTAGGAGAATCCTCCGATTCCTCTTTTTAGCAAAATGTTGATTCAAGGGCCTGGAAAGCTTAATCTCGGATCGAACGAACTTTAATTTTTGAACTCGAGGGTTTGAAAACTTGATCTCGAGTGAGATGAACTCTGTCCGATTGTGAATAGAGGGCTTGAAAGCTTAATCTCGAATCACACGAACATTGATGATGAACTCAACGGCTTGGAAGCTTGATATCGAGTCGGATGAACTTTGATTTGAACTTGACAATGGACTTTGTGAATCGAGGAATTGAGAGTTTTATCTCGAATCGGATGAACTCTAATAATGAACGAGGACTTGAGAGCTTGATCACTTACTACAAATCCTTTGAAGCTTTGCGTGAAGCTTGAATCTCTTCTGAATCTCATTTTCTAAATACTTCTACATACTTCTCCTGAATGCTTCTGAATGATCTCTCAACTTTCGAGAAGATCTTGGGACTTTAGATTACTTGGTGGCCAAGCAACCCATTAGCGGTTTGGGTTAGCCCAATTCTTTATTTGGGACTGCCTAATGGATTTAACCCATTATTTAATAGATTTAATTTAAAATGACTTTGAGCTTAATTTAATCGTGGTCCAAAAGTACGTATCTTGTATTCATTGAGCTTTATTTAAAGTGAGCTTGGAATCCAACCCAATTTAGATTACTTAAAAACCTATTTTATCAATTTAATTTAAATAATCAAGGCTAAAATATTTATTTTTTTAGTCTTTAATTAAATAAATTTATTTAATTGAAATTTGATTGTCTATAAATGCTTCCACTTTAATACTTTAATTAAAGTTATTGAATTAAAACTTTGATGATAAGACTTGAACTACTTACATACGAATTTCACAAACGCCACCGTTTTTTTTCTTTTTGCAATTCTTAAGATAAATGGATCAAACAAAACTGACGATCAAATTACCAAATGGTTCACAAACAACTTGCATGAGCTTTTTTTGTTTTTGTTTTTTTAGCAATAATCTGAAAGCTTTCTTGTGTCTTTCTTCTTTTTCCGAATCGATATATCCGATGTTGCCACCGCACATTCCCAAAAAAAAAAAAAAAATGTGGCCACCACACATGTAGACGGATTCCATTGCATGAAGCTTTTGATATGAGTATACCTTTTCTTTTTCTTTTCGCCATTTTTTTTTCCACCCAGTGGAGTCTTGAAGTCCAATCAAATGAGGAAGGTAGAATGCTTAACATTTCAAGAAAATTGAATCCTTCTCACACACTAAGACTTTGATATTTATAAAATTGAAAAACTTGAATTTTATAGAATTCAGATTTTGAATCTTTATAGGATATTTTAGAAGGGGATTAATAACTAGCACGATAAACTTACGAAATTTTCGATAATAAAATTTTATTTCCCTCCCAACTTCTCTTTCTCTACACACTTTTTCTCTAGAAAATATCGATTTTGAGACAAAAACAACACAAAAAACACAAAAATTGAAAATGTAAGTTTCTGGCATACCAACCCGCTTGGGGCACCAGTCACTGGCGTACCAATCCATTTGGTACGCCAGTAAGTGGCACACCAATCCATTTGGTGTGCCATTCATTGGCACACTAAGATCTGGTCGTGTTTTTTATTTTTTTTCGATCAAAATGTACATAAACGAGTATAGAATAATGTACTAACATTTTTTTATAGTAAATTTTCACTTAGGTTTTAGAAGGTAAAGAGAAGTGAGAGAGAAAGAGTTTAGAGAGGGAGAGAGTTTGGAAGGAATGAAGATTTATCGTGGAAATTTCGTAATTTTGTCGTGGTAATTATCAATAACCTTTCAGAAACCTGAATCTTATGAGATTTGGAGGTTGAATCTTCATATGCTTTTAGAGACTTGAATCCTTATGAAATTTGAAAGACTTAAAATACTTGTAAAATTTGAAAGTTGAATCCTCCTATAATTTTAACTAAAATCTCTGTAAAATTTTATAACCAATCTCCACTTTCAAACCTCCTATATGGAGAGCTTCTTTCACCATTTTCTTCATCCGAAGTCAAGAAATCTTCAAAAGCAATTTTCGTTGCATCACTCCCCAATCGAAATTCTTTTCTTTTTTCTTTCTTTAAGAATTCTATTGATGAATTTGATTTTTAGGCCGACAAAGCATGAAAACTTTTTTTTAATTCTTTATTTTCATGAGCTTACAACCTAAGAACCTTCTGATCACCTTTATTTTTTTTGTCACTGTTGCATCGACAAATTTCTTTGTATAACAACCAGAATTTCTTTTCAACAACCTTGATTTTGTTGGCTTTATTTAGAAACCAGCATTTTCACTAAGAAGTCAATTTGCAGGTATCTACAACTTGATGATTAATTCCAGTGAATTATCTAATCCCAATTTCAGTTTGATCAATTTTTTTTGGCAAGACTAGTTCTTTTTTTTTCTTTTGTTAGATCAACCATAATACACTTTTTATATTCAAAATCTTCTTGGAGCCAAGGTGTATGCAACTACAAAAGAGATCTAATGAAGATGGCAACAATTTTGGTGAATTACAAAGTAGTTACTGGCAAATATGTGAGTCATTCATCAAAAACATTGACAATACATTTCATTACGAATTTGTCAACAAATATAAACTTCAAAAGTGCTTCTCAAAAGACAATTAGGACATGTGACATGAAGTATTTGTCAATGAATATCACTTCAAAAGTACCCCTCTAGAGACAACAACAACATATGTCCTGTGAAAGATTTGTCAATGAATACCAACTTAAGAAGCGTGCATCTCCAAAGGCAAGGATTCTTCTCTCCTCAACTCCTCTTTTCTACATCACTTCGGCACACTTCACTCGTTTGGTCAAAAAACAATCAATGGAGAGATTTGACAACATTAATTCAGATTTAAGAAGTCATCCTCGACAACAAAGGACATGTTTCATAGAGTTGCGTGCATCTCTTTCATACATGTCACTTGATCACAATGAATCGACTTCAGAGTTGCCTTCAACAAGTGGATGCAATTTCTGGTTCAAGAGAACTGTGAAGTATGGAGTGCCTCTTCGGAAGGAAGAATAACAATTGCATCCCAACTTTACCGAACCTTTGCGGCATCGATCATTCCACATCAGCAAGATTGGACGGCGGAAAAAAGGCTTTCTCATCCAAGTTCAACATTAGAAACACCAGCATGAAAGCATCAAATTTCCTTACAGCTTTTCCATCATGTGGGCTTTATCTCTTTTGTCCTAGCAAACTTTAAGACCGAAAACTTGAGGGAAGAAAGGGATTTTTCCATTCACATTTTAACTCATGCGTGCAAGGAGTATCCATTTTTACCAACTTAGACTTATTGGAGGGTTTTAGCAGTTTAACCACATGCTACACTTTTGGTGGTTGCCTTGACACAATTCATACTCATGCGGGTCAGGAGTAACTCCCCAATTTATGCTCATGCAGTCAAGGAGCGTGACATTTGAACTTCTTGAAGTTACTTTGCAGTTTATGCTCGCGTAGTCGAGGAGCATGACATTTGAACTTCTTGAAGTGACTTGGCAGTTTATGCTCGTGCTGTCAAAGAGCGTGACATTTGAACTTGAAGTGACTTTGCAGTTTATGCTCGTTCAATCAAGGAGTGTCTTTTCCTTTCTTGCTTTACACTTGGTGGAATAACTTTGCAGTTTAGGCTCGTGCAGTCAATGAACATATATTTTATCCCTTGGGACTTGAGATAACTTTGCAGTTTAAACTCGTGCAGTCAACGAGCGTCAATTTAAACTTAAAGTGACTTTGCAGTAGTTTAGACTCATTCAGTCGAAGAGCATTCATTTGCAACATTTGGACTTGGTGCAACTTTGCAGTTTAGGCTTGTGCAATCAAGGAGCATTTACTTTCATCATTTGGATTTGAGATGACTCTACAGTTTACGCTCGTGCAGTCAAGAAGCATCTATTTCATTATTTAGGACTTGAATGACTTTGTGACTTGCAGTTTAGGCTCATGCAGTCAAGGAGCATTATTTTCACCACTTTGGATTTGTTGGCACACTTTGCAGTTTAGGCTCGTGTAGTCATGAAGCTTCATTTTCACTATTTTGGATTTATTGCAAGACTTTGCAGTTTATGCTCGTATAGTCAAGGAGTATAAAATTCATCCTTTGGGACTTAAGTGACTTTGCAGTTTAAACTTGTGCAGTCAAGGAGCGTGGTGTGTTTTAAAGACAGTAGGGTAAACTACTTAACTAAAATAACAGGCAAGTGGACCTATCACTGTGGTAATTGAGCTATACCTGAGTGTCAAATCTCAAGGAATGATAAAAGCTCAAGTACTAATCGCTCTTTCTAATGTTTAGTCTAAAGAATGGTTTGAAAAAAAAATTAAAATACTAAAACGAGTTTATAACTAAAGTAAACAAAAAGAAGAAATCCAATTATTTAAAACTATTAAAGCAAGAGTTTAGATGTTGGAATCCCTCTAATCCTTGTTACTAATTCAATTGGAAAACTTATAGAAAATAATGTCGAATTACCGAGTTGGGTCCTCATAACTAATCGGGCAATCCCTATCTCTAAGCGAAAGCCATCCTACTTACTAACCCTTAGAATAAAATCCATTCTCTCCTTAACCAATTATGAGTGTAGTAATTAATATGTGATTAAGGGAACTAAAATGCAATTTCATATCTCTAATCTATTGCCCTAATTAACCCAATTGGTTGCCCTAGAATGTTCTTCTTTTTTTCAATTTCGAACACTTTTGCGATGAATCTAACTTCGCGACAATTAAATTGCAGCAAAACCCAATTCAAAGGCAACTCAATTGAAAACAAACATCGAATTCGATAAATCAATCCAAAATCAGAGTAATCAAAAGAATTAGGGTTGAACCCTCATCCAAACATAAAAGTCTAGCAACTAAACATTGTACTAAAACTAAAATTAATCATTGAAATTTAGTAAAAAGAAAGGAAAAGAAAGCTTAGGAGAAGATTGACGCCAAAATCGTGATCTCGAACGTCGCCTGAGCTCGTCCCTTGAGTTGCCTAATTGAAGCCCGAATCGTGCCTTTAAATCTTCAATTCTTGATCTTTCAACTCTCAATTACCGTTTTTCTACTGATTTTCTACCTAATTAAGGTTGAATTTGGGAGAATTTTCTAACGTAGATTCTCCCCCATTCACCCCTTTAAGCCCTAATGGTGGAACTCCTATTTATGAATGAAAAATTATATCAAATAGAGTTAAAAACGCATTAAAATTGCTACAGTTGGGCCTACCGCGTACTGTAGGTCGAGCCCTACCGTCCGTGGTAGGGTTCTGTTCCTTCTCATTTTTGTTGAGGCCAGGACCTACCATCAACGGTAGAGGTAGCCTACCGTCACCAGTAGGCTTCTTTCCATACGTTGCTTGTGGCTTCAAGACCTACCGCTGAAGGTAGATTGATTTACCTTAGGCGGTAGGTTTTCTTTATTGATGCCGTTGGCTTTGTTTTTGTCATTTTCTCTCTTTTTTTTTTTTTATCGTTTTCGTTTCTTTTTGTTGTTTTCTCCTTTGTGAAGCACCTAAGACAAGAATAAGGGTATTAGCCTAAAATATGAATTGTATATATTAAAAACATTGTAAGACGATGAAAATAACATACAAAAATGTAGACAATAAAGAGCATATCAGATACCCCATACTTATCTGTTGCTTGCCTTCAAGTAACACAAACTAAACAGACAAAAAAGAGTAGTTTAAAACTTTATTCTAACAAAACCTTGACACAAAAAATGAGAAAAATTGACCTAAAACAATTAAGATCATAGATTGGCCACAAATCATGATAGCATAAATAACACATAAACAAAACAAAACAAAAATAAAAATAAAAATAAACAAAAACTAAGGAAAAAAGAAGGCCACACCAATAGAACACTTTACTACTCAACTCCATAGGTAAATCAAAAGAGACGAATTACAAGAATCACCAATTCTACCATATCTCACCAATAAACCTTACAGATCAACAATGTGTGTGTGTAGATTGTTCATGTTGTTTTTATAGAAGATAAGGAATATCAAGAAATTAGCACAGTGAAATACTTTTAAGGGACAAAGCACAACAAACTCATATTTTCTATCACTTATCCACTCTGAGTCCTATTCTAGGTCTTTTTTAAATTAGGTAGGACTTTTTGGCTTGTAAGTTAGGCTTGGGATAAGTATAAGGTATCAAATGAAGGTAAAAGGAGAACAAAAACAATTGAGACAGAGCTAATGCAATTCAAAGGAAAGATACTAAACTTATGCAACAACTTTCTAGCCACTTTTCACTCTTCTCA
The DNA here is from genome assembly GCA_028651295.1 of Catharanthus roseus. Classification (NCBI taxonomy): domain Eukaryota; kingdom Viridiplantae; phylum Streptophyta; class Magnoliopsida; order Gentianales; family Apocynaceae; genus Catharanthus; species Catharanthus roseus. The sequence goes on along the minus strand of JAPQWS010000153.1, from coordinate 21,777,759 downwards.
CTCACCCTTGAACATCCTACTTCGTCCATTATCGCACACCCCAACTAACAACATTTTTCTTAAGATCAGCATGAATTCCTAAGTATAAGAGAGAGATGCTCGATATTTTTGAGAATTAACTACAAGGATAAAATAAACACTCATCTCTTTACTTTGTTTTATGCAATTTTTTTTAGCATCAATTTGTTCTGTCTTTTCAACAGCCACATGTAACAACTACCGAAATGCCCAAATACCCTTTTCATATACAAAGTTTTCTTTCTTCACTCTTTTACCCCCAAACTTATCTATTTTCCTCACTCAAAATGGCCAAAAATATATTCTAAACATTAGCTCCACGAATTGAGGTTTTATGTGGTGTGAGTCTTAAAGGACAAAGAAAAAAATGGATTGAAACCCTTGGCATAAAGGCACAAACAAGAATTAGGGGTTGATTTCCTATAAGGATTTGGCAAAAAAGGTACAAACGGTACAATGAAGGTCTAAGACCATCAATTTTTGGACTACCCTAGACTAGAAATCTTTGTTTCCAAGGACAAAAAAACATAAAAATGTAGGCAAAGATACAAAAAAGATTCCCATTATACTAATCCCCTAAGATTCCTAGGCTTCTACTAATAGACACTTACAAGTGCATAGAAACCATTGATCATGTAAAAATATCAAAAAAGTATGGTTTCTATGGTGATCAAGCACTACGCCTTTTTGACAAACCGAAAGGGTTTTGCAGTTATGTACTATACTAAAAGTAGCAAATCAAAAAAATCTTTTTGGGTTTTCTCAAAGTATAAGAAAAGGGAAATGAGATGAAAGTTTTTTATTTTTTTCAAAATTTTCTGTTTTGAATTTTTCAAATAAGATTATAAAAGTTAAAATCACAAGAAGGAAGGAAAAGGGAAGAAAAGACATAATACCTCCCCACACTTAAAATCATGTTGTCCCCATTGTGGGGCCAAACCAACATAAACAAATAAAACACATACATAGAAAGCAATCCCGCAGATATAAAGCGAGTAAGCATATCGAGAAGCAATCCCTACCTCTGCTAGTGCCCTGATCGGGTAGGAATTTGCTGCATAGTTAGGCCAGTATCACCTTCGGCGATCAATGGATGCCCTATGATGTACCAATTAGTTCGCATATTGGTGAGTCGAATCCACTATCTATGCCAGCTGGGTCCCATGAATATCTTGAGTGCTCTGGAGTTGCTCGAAAGTAGCCCGCATCTAAGTCTGGAATGCATTTATGGGGACTTTGTGAGGTGTGTCCTCGGTCGAGAGATCATAGGACTCGTTGTCCTTGCTCGCATCATGGTCGGGCTATGCGGAAGACACTCCAATCCCGGTTTGTGTTGTCTTCTTTATTGATAAAAAATTGGCATGTTGCGTCCCGCAGCCAATCCTTCTCGGCCGAAGGGATCCATACTTTGTTGGCTTTGTCCTAGGAATAGACGTAGTTGTTGAAGGTTGTGAATTTTTTTATCTGCGGCAATCCTATTCATGATCATCGTTCTCCTGCAAAATTTACATTAAAAACAGTTAACACTTTAGACAAAATTATAGGGTAACGATGCACAAGTGTTTTTGTGTTGTCACTGCTGGTGTTACGCATTGTGTGTATCATCAAAGTGACAGAGAAGGGGGATTGAATATGAAGTTTATGAAGCATGTACAGGTCAAGAATGCGAACATCACTTTGCCCGCCCCCCTTTTGAACTAGTGTGTGCCCAAAGAAGTAAGTAAGAGAATGAGGAAAGAGTGGGAAAATCACCCCCGTGGAGGATACAGCGATAATCCATTGGACGCAGTCGGATACCAAAGCGATCACAGGTTGCTTCATAACTCTAGTATGGATCTTCGTCAATTGTTTTTCAGTACAAGTCCATGGTGGATGAGTTTCCCTCGTCTCCAATCCCAAGAACGTATGTGAAACATTCCCAAGTAAAATGATTCTAACCTGTTTAACAGTGGAAATGATGGTTTGAAGATCCTTGTCCGTTTTATGGAGTGTGTTTGCATAAAACTTATATACAAGGTCGAGGTAGAAATCTCTAAAAATACGTGGAAGAGGGACCCTATCCAACCCCTTCGAATTGGATATTGTTTTGCACTATTTGTATTATATTTGGCTTAATGTCAAATTTGTTTGCTTACATTGGCGGTCTAGCTATGCTCGACTGTACCCCAATAATGGATGATTGGGCATAGTTTGCCATTGTCCTTTCTGCCATTGGTGTAAACTAATTTAATAAAGCTTGAAACAGATAACAATAAAAATCAATCCACGAACAGCAAATATAAAACTTCCAAGAAATAGCCATGAATGAAATAGTAGTAATGCAAGAACAAAACAAGTGCAAAAATAAAATAAATAAAAAAGAAACTGAAAGTGATTAAAGCATTCAATTAACAACATTCTTAAAGTTACCGTTCCCCTGCAACGCCACCAAAAAAAACTTGATGTTTAAAAATAGGACTACTCTAAAATTAACATACAACAAGCAAGCGAACGTATTAATGTAGTACTAGAGAACCTCCCGAGTTGTCGAACTCATGGAACGGGGAAGCTCTAACAATGAAGGTCTCTCTAATGTTTAAGCAAAACAAAGTAGTTTGAAAGAATCTTTAACTAAGAATAGTAAAATACTTTAAAAACAATTTACAAATAATTGAAATTCAGTTTTAAAAAGAATGTGTTTAAATGGTAGAATCTCCCTAGAATCCCTTAGCTAATTCATTGAAAACTTTTGAAAAATAGTTGAATCGTTTATTGGGTCTCACTCGTTAATTAGGATTAACTCTATCTCTATGCAAAAACCCACTATTCCCGTATTTGATTAGAGAAGAATCTCTTCTCTCCCTAACTCAATTATGAACGATCAAAGTATAGGAGTGATTACTAATGACCTAGAAACCGTAGTTATTACCTCTAATTAACTACCAATTCCTATTGATCAATTTTAGCCCTAGATTGTTCTTCATTTTTCTCTCCACTTTTTGAGTCGGTTTTCCTCGTGCAACCTGCATATATTATATAAAATGCATTTAGACCACAAAAATGCACAAAAACCTTCCGATATCAACTCAAAACCTTAACCAAAGCACATAAGCTAATGGACTAATGAGAAAAACGCTCACAAAAATAAAAAAAACTAAACTAGAAAAGCAAAACATGCAAAACTCAAAATTGATAAACTCCAACAATAATGATACAATATATTTCACACAAGTAGCAAGCAATACTCCTTTTCAGGTGCCAAAAGAAACTCCCGGATCTTTAAAATTCGAATTTGTTTTGGCTTTTCCTTTTTTCTTTCGCCGTATTTGCACCCATTTTCTCAAGGTCTTCTTTGGCGAATGAGGAGATATTGACTTCTCCACCTTCTTTATTTCCTTAGAAGCTTTGGGGGTTGGCGAATTGTTGTCTTGCATGGGGTAGGACACTTCAGTATTAGTATGATTTATATAGAACAAAGTGTCATTACAATGCGAAGGAGTAGGAGTAAAAGGAAATTTGAAAACTACTTCGTCCTCTCCAACTCTTAAGCATAATTTCTCTTTGTCAATGTCTATTAAAGCTCTAGAAGTATATAAAAATAGATGTCCTAAGATCACAGGAAATTCTACATCCTCTTGGATATCAAGAACAACAAAATCAACGGGAAAGACAAGGTCCTTGACCTTGATCAAAACATCTTCTACGACCCCTCTAGGATGTCTAATATTCTTATCAGCCAAACTTATGGTCATCCTAGTGGGTTTTGGTTCTCTTAGGCCTAGCTTTTTACACATATTATAAGAAATAACATTTATGCTAACTTCTAGGTCGACTAAAGCTCTATCGACAGAAAAACCACCAATCATACAAGGGAAAGAAAAACTCCTTGGGTCATTTAATTTCTGTGGCAGCTTCTCCTCATTAATCAATATCGTGAAACATACCTAGCCAAATATAAATGTAGATGCTTTGTCCAACCTCTTCTTCTTCGAAAGCATCTCCTTCAAGTACTTTGCATACTTTGGCCTCTGCAAAAGCAAATCTCAGAGAGGTAAGTTAATCTTTAATTGTTTAAAAATATCTACAAACTTTCTCATCTTTTCTTTACTTCTGTCACAAACAAGAGCCTCGGGATAAGGAATTTTCGGTTTATAAGTCAATAACTGGCTCCTTATTTGGCTTTTCTGTAGCCCTTTTATCATAATTATTCTTTTGGACAACTAGCACCTACTTTTCCTTGGGAAAATCCTTATCAAATCTTACTCAGATTCACTTCAGTATTGTTTGGGAGAGTTCCAGTAGTCCTCTCTGGTCTCAATTTAACCAATTGTCTGACTTGCTTCTCTAGATTGCAAATAGATGCCTATTGATTTCTTTGAGCGACTTTTATACTATTGATTCTGGCTATGTTGCATTCATGAATTTCACCATCAAATCTTCTAAATTGGTCTTTACAAGTGGAGGATTTTGAGGGGGTTCTTCATATGGCAAGGGATGAGTACGATCTCCATTTTGAAATCCTGGAGGTTGTTGGGTACGTTGTTAACCTCGATTACCCCACAAAAAATTGGGGTGATTTCTCCAACCAGGATTGTAAGTGTTAGAAGAGGGGTTATTCCCTTGCCGATTCCCTTGTAAATAATCCACTTGCTCTATGAGAGTACCTATGCTACGACAATCATGTTTCGCATGCTCTCCACTGCACTCATGATTCTGGCATCTGTTGCATTCATGAATTTCACCATCAAATCTTCTAAATTGGTCTTTACTGGTTGAGGATTTTGAGGGGGCTCTTCATATGGCAAGGGAGGAGTAGGACCTCCATTATGAAATCCTGGAGGTTGTTGTATACGTTGTTGACCTTGATTACCCCATGAAATTGGGTGATTCCTCCAACCACGATTGTAAGTGTTAGAATAGGGGTTGCTCCCTTACCGATTCTCTTGAATATAATCCACTTGCTCCATTAGAGTACCCGTGCTAGGGCACTCATAGTTGGAATGCTCTCCATTGCAGAAATCATAGAATATAACTTTTTGAGGATTTATAATTGAAGGTGCAAAAGTCATATTCTCTATCTTCTGCTCAATTATTGCTGCTAGTCTGACCTCCATAGCAGTAATAGCATCAACACCATAGACCCCAGCAGACTTAAGCTTGGCTTTCTATCTTCCCTAAGTGTAGATGTTCATGGCTATATGTTCAATTAGATCGTACACTTGTTGAGGAGTCTTATTGTCTATAGATCCACCAGCAGAAGCATCAATCAATTGTTTGGCCCCAATAGAAACTCCATTATAGAACGTCTGAATATGAATCCTCAAATCGAGGCCGTGATGAGGACACTTTCTAAGCAACCCTTCCATCACTTCCAGGCTTCATATAAACTTTCCCTATCAATTTGTTGAAACGATAATATCTCATTTCTTAACTTAGCAGTGCGACTAGGAGGGAAGTATCTGCCCAAGAACTTCTTGGCTAAAGAATTCCATGATGTAACTGAGTTGGAAGAAAGTGATTTTAGCCAAGATTTTGCATTCCCCTCAGAGAATATGGGAAAAGGTAAAGACAGATAGCGTCGTCCAAGACTCCATTGATTTTAAATGTGTGACACAACTCCAAAAAATTGTCTATATGCACATGTGGATCTTCTTCTTGGAGCCTGTCGAATTGGACGTTGTCTGCACCATTTGTATTATATTTGGCTTAATTTCCAAGTTGTTTGCTTGCACTGGTGGTCTAGCTACGCTCGACTGAAACCCAATAATGGATAGTCGGGCACAGTCTGCCATTGTCCTTTCTGCCATTGGTGTAATTTAATTTAATAAATTCTGAAACAGATAACAATAAAAATCAATCCACGAATAGCAAAAATAAAACTTCCAAGAATAGCCACGAATGAAATACTAGTAATGCAAGAACAAACAAGTACAAAAATAAAATAACAAAATAAAACAAGAAAGTAAATGCGATTAAAGCACTAAATTAACGACATTCTTAAAGTTACAGTTTCCCGGCAATGGCACTAAAAACTTGATGTTTAAAAATGGGACTACTCTAAAATTAACATATAACATGCATGCGAACCTATTAATGTAGTACTAGAGAACTTTCCGGGTTGTCGAACTCAAGGAACGGGGAAGCTCTAATAATGAACGTCTCTCTAATGTTTAATCAAAACAAAGTAGTTTGAAAGAATCTTAACTAAGAATAGTAAAATACTTTAAAAACAATTTACAAATATTTAAAATCAAGTTTTTTTTTAAAAAAAAATGAGTTTAAATGGTAGAATCCCCCTAGAATCCCCTAGCTAATTTATTGAAAACTTTGGAAAAATAGTTAAATCATTGATCAGGTCTCAATCGTTAATCAGGATTAACCCTATTTCTTGGCAAAAACCCACTATTCCCCTAATTGATTAGAGAAGAATCTCTTCTCTCCATAACTCAATTATGAATGATCAAAGTATAGGAGTAGTTTCTAATGACCTAGAAAATGTATCTATTATCTCTAATTAACTACCAATTCCTATTATTTAATTTTAGCCCTAGATTGTTTTTCCTTTTTCAATTCCAAACAACCTATGCGAATGTGCCAATTACCGCTAAAATTAGCAACGCAAACAAAGTAATTGAACAACAATCAACATTAATAACAACGATTTATTCCAAAAATAATCCAAAGAACATAACTAAGATCATCTAGGGTTCAACTCAAATTAAACACAACATCAAATCCTAGCCACTAAACATCATAAAAATGATAAAATTCATATAAGAAAATTTATAATAGACAAGAGTTTAGAATGCTTAGGAAGTAAAATTGAAGAATCTACGGTCCTGAAATGTTGCTCGAACTCTTCTCTCGAATTGCTCGAAGAATTCCGAATTTGCCCCGAAGAAACTCTTCAATCTAACTATTTAAACTTGAATTTCTAATCTAACTATTGATCTAAGTCCATTAAGGGAAGGCTTTGGGAGGGATTTTCTCTCGAAAATTGCCTCTTTCAGTCTCCTAGAAACCGTAGACGAAGATTGATTAAAATTACATTCAAAGAGTATTTAAAAAGATGAAGAAAATTTCATAAGAAGTCCCTCCTACGCCATCGGCCGAGTCCAGCCCCTGCTTCATTTTGTGCATTTCTTCTCTTTTCTTGTTTTTTTGCTTTTTGTATGCTCTCGTTTCATTTCATTCTTCATTCTAACTCATTCAAGGCATGCCTATAAACAAAAGAGAAGAAGCGGAAGATAAATATGTCATTTTACTACTAAAATACGTCAAAAACTAAAGATTAAGCACTGTAAAATATGCATAAAAATGGACATATCAGAAAGTGTAAAACAAGGTAAATGGAAAAGAATGAGGAAAACAACGAATTAAGTGCTATTCACTCAAATACAATGAACACGGTACATAATTTAACTAAATCAAACACAAGAACATGTAAAATTAACAAAGTTCTAGGGAAGCAAGGATTTAAGAAGTAGCCTGAGGGAGTTTGACTAAACAACCGTCGCCACAAATCCAACCAAACGTTTCTTTTGCCTCGAACATTGTGCTATCGGTGGCACGTCGGAAAATTTTTGTTGAATTTTTTCTACAAAATTTGTTAGAAACCCAAAATAGAGAAAGTACACATGTTAGTGTAGAGTAATTAACAAAATAAAATGAAAGAGAGAAGAAAATAGAAAAAGTGGAGAATGGTGTAGAAGAAGGGAAATTGGTGGTGGTGAAGAAGAAAATGAGGGTATGTGTATGTGTTAGGAGAGATTGGGAGAGAATGGAAGAGAAAGAAGTATAATAAGGAGAGAGAGAGAGAGAGAGAGAGAGAGAGAGAGAGAGAGAGAGAGGAAATAGTGGCAAGAAGAAAGGAAAAGAAGGGATGAAGTTAGGGATTTTCGGAGGGGGAATTTGAGGGTTTCAATTGCGGAAAAAAATAAAGGGGAGGGAGGGGGGGAGGGGGAGAGGAGGGGGGGAAGGTCTGTAATTGGAGTTAAATTAGGTCGACCCAACCTATTTACGCTGAAAAATTAACCAACCCGCTGCTATAAATTGACCCTACCATGTCTGGTAGGTCGAGACCTACAGTCCACGGTAGGCTTTTGTCTTCCCGAGAAAAATCTTCGCTGGACATACCGCTGACGGTAGGTTAGACTACATGCTAAACAGACTTGTGACTGTTTTCCTTTAAGTAGTAATAAAGTATTTGAAATTTTTTATTTAATTCATTGTGATTTGTGGGGACCACATAAACCTGTATCTACTATAGGTGCCTCATATTTTCTTACCATACTAGATGATTACTCTAGGCTATTTGGATATATTTAATTTCTGAGAAAAGTGAAGTTGTATCTATTCTAAAAGATTACTTTGCCATGATCAAAACTCAATTTCACAAAACCGTCAAAGTAGTATGGAGTGACAATGGAACGAAATTTACATGTCTAAAGACGTATTTTTCAACCCATGGCATACTGCATCAAACTACTATTGCTGACACTCCACAACAAAATGGTATGGTTGAACGCAAGCACATATTTTGAATATCGCTCAGGCTTTGCATTTTCAAGCTAATTTGCCCATAAAATTTTAGGGAGAATGTGTACTGATAGCCGGATATCTTATCAATCATACTCCCTCTTCATTATTACATGAAAAAACTCCTTATGAGTTGCTATATGGAAAAAAGCCACCCTATTCTCACATTAAAAGTTGTGGATGTTTAGCTTATGTCCATGATCATGATCTACCTAAAGATATATTCAGAGTCCAAAGTAGAATGTGTGTCTTCCTCGGATATCCCTTTAATAAGAAAGGTTGGCAATTTTATGACTTGGAATGTGAGAAGTTCATCTTGTCCAGAGATATAATATTTGATGACACCAAGTTTCCCTACAAAGAAAAGTCAGACATGCCTGCAAGGAGCAGTTCCAGTTCTAGAGTTCTTAGAAATTCTCAAAAAATTATTCAGCACAAAATTCGAAGGATGTCCCAATCTTATATATAATAATGTGCTGGAATCAAGAACAGTGCTAGAAAGAGCATACAATGCTGATAATTGCATAAGCTTTTAGAAGAAATCATATTCCTCTGCTCACCTACTCCAATCGACCTCATCGAGATATGGTCTATATAACACAAAATTATCAGAGAGTGTGATAAAACTTTCGAATCTCGTGCCAATTGACAAAGAAATTAAATTGCATTTAAGCTCAGGAATTAATAACACTGTAGAATTTGAGTCTAGGATTTAAGGAGATCGTTCGTTCTTGCAGAGTAATTGCGTTAACGCCATTAGGCAATCCAATAGTATATAGATAAATAGTATTTAAATATTTTTTTAAAAAAACATTTCCTACCACTGATATGGTGAGAACATCCTGAATCCAAAATCCATAAATTTTAATTTTTCGGATTGAATGGTATTTGAGTTATTTATGGCAGTCAACAGCTTTGACCAGTGTTCAACTGTCAAATTTGGAAAGCTAAAATTATTTGGCCCGCTGCTGCTATCTTCTGCAATAAGTTCGCTATAGCTGGAGTTCTCCGTCGGATTCAACCTTCCATGGCGGACGGTGGCTGTGTTGGCCCAGATGTCAGCTCCTCTACCTCTCGGCACATTCTCGGCATACGTCTGACCAGAGAAAGAACGAGCTCGAGACCTACCGCAACCTCCTCCTCCGATCTGTATTCCTCTGCCGTTGCGACCAAACTGAGCTCCACGGCTGCAGGGGATTGTTGCAGCGGTCTTTGGCCACCATTCCAGGTAGTCCACGAGCTGAAAGCAACCCGTAATTTCATGGCCTGTCTTTCTACAATGTGTACAGTAAAGTCTTGAGGAAGAAGATGGCGATGGTTCCGTTCCAGCGACGGCAAAGGCGGCACCGTCGCCGGTGTGATTTCCTGCTCGTGCTAGGTTACAATGCTGCTCTTCTTTACAAATTTGAGCAAGAACTGTTCACACCTTTGGCATGAGGTTTTGTTGTATCAGATAGGAGCGGACAGCGCCATAAATTTCACTATTTAGTCCCTTAAAAATTGAAAAATATTTTTTTCTTCTCTTTCATTTATGATAGCAGCCAAGAATTTTGTATCTGTGGTGGATGGAAGTTGAGTAGTTGTCTAATTCATCCCATAACTTTTTCAAATGTGAATAATACACTTTTATCGAATATCATCCTTGTTTACAATTTGCTAGTGCCTCCTTCAACTCGTATTTTCTTGGCCCGTTTTCAACCAAGAATCTTTTCTTTAAATCTGCCCATAGTTCATCAACTCTCTCGGAGTAATTTGTAGAAGATCGAAGAGAGGGTTCAATAATATTGAGAATCCAAGAATTTACGAGAGTGTTGATCTCCCACCATTCTTCTTCTTTGTCTGGGTTATTTTCCGGTATGAGAATTATTCCATCAATAAAACCCAATTTCTTCTTTGACCTCAAGGCTAGGCACATTGCTTTTGCCCATCCTGTATAATTATTGTCTTTTTCATTTTCTTTTAACTAAACTGTCGTTATGATTAGTTTGGGTCCATCTGAGGATGCTACATAATAGGCATCCTTCTTTATTCTACGAACATGACTTTCTTCTACCATGTCATTGTTAACATTGAAGTATTGTCGTTGCTCATTATGAGAGTTTAGATAATTGACTTTGATACCATGAAAGTTTTCAGCAGGGAAAACAATTCAATGTTTTGTGTCTTATTAATGCAAAATAGTTTAAATTATATACTTGTCAATGTAAGAAATTCTAAATAAATTATGATTAAAAATTAAAACTAATTACAATTTGAAAGTTAAATTATAATTATATATGGTTTAAAATTTTATAAAAATAATACTATTTTAATTCTACCAAACAATCTTTAATAATAACATAGATATCTGAAGACCCCCCCTTTGTATATTACCGCCGGTATTTATTAATACAACGATCCCGATGTCAGGAAGAAGAAAAAAAAAAAATCCCGTGAATTAATTGGTTTCCATGCACTGAAGACTAAATTGTGGAATCCATATGGATATCAGTTTATCACTTAAGTTGAGATAAAAGACTTCAATCTTTGTCTTTATCTTGTAAATGGCATCAGGAAATTTTCAAATTCGAATCAAAATCTATTTACGGTGGGTTTGGTGCAATAAAATTAGGTTAGAACTAAAATTAGAATCTCAATTCTAATTTTTTTTTTGAACAAATAATCATAGAATTAGAATTGTATTCTAATTTTAATTCTACAAAATTAAATAATTTCAATTCTAAATTAAAATATAAGAATTACAATTTTAATTTTATCAGATTTTAATATTTTTTACCTTTATTATTAATTATATAATTTTATATTCACATTTTCTCACCTATTCACACACATTTTCTTTCTAAAGTTTACGATGCGTTTGCTCTTCAAATTCACGACACATTCTCTCTATAAAATCTGCACATACTTTCTCTCTCTAAAAATTATGCACAAACTCACAAGCTCATTTTTTCTCTCTCTTATACATATTCACATTTTAAATTCTAATTCTATAATTTCTTTAGACTTTCAAATAAAATAATTATAATTAAAAAATAATTTTACAACAACTCTATAATTTTACCAAACAAAAAAATTAAAATTTCAATTTATAGAATTTCAATTCTAATTCCAATCCAATTATAGAACCAAACAAAACCGTGGTTCTGATAAACTTAGATGACAACTTGGAAGTTGATTTAAGATGATTTACTGCCGACTTACAAGACTAGAGGATTAAGTTGAAGACAATGCATGATTTTGGAGTTCTAAGCTACAGGGCCTATTCGGCTTTTACTTTAATGTAATGTTAAAAAAAAAAGGAACCGAGATGGAATAATTTATTTAGTTTATTAGTTTGTTGAGTCGACGATTGAATTAGTGTTGGAACTAGAATAAATATATCATATTTTTAAATATAGATAATTGAAAAATGTATAAGAATTCTTCCCTCCCAAATTTTTTTTATCACATTTCAACTTTTACACGAATTAAAAAAATTAATTATACTTTTTAATTTTATTTTCATTTCTCTTTTATATCGTTCTCTAATATTATATAAATTTAATTTTTTATCTTAAAACTTTACAAATATACTTATTAAAGTTATTGAAATAGTGTATGTTTTATTAATATTTCTTGTAAAGCAGAGATATTTAAGTAATAACGATGTATAATAATGAGAGTTATAGTAGGATATTAAAAAATTAACTATCATTCATAAAAAGAAATTAAAATATAATTTATGACGAAAAAAATATATAATTTATGAAAAAAAAAAAGTGAGACCAAAAGTATTATATATTCTCTTATTCATAAAAATATTTATATATGAGTCCTCGCATTTTGGGCCCAACAATTAATTTCATTTGTATATAAAGTGTTTTGGGCCATTTGATATTTTATTTAAACCCAAATAATAAAACCCCTAAACATAGCTATAAAAACTCTCCTTTCTTTTTTTACTCCTACCCAAGGATTCAAAACCTCAGACATCTCCATTGCCATTAAATTGAGGAAAAAGAAACGCAAAGACTGGTTGTTTCACCATTCAAAATCAACTGATAGAATCCCATTCCATTACCATGAAGAATTTTGTTTGATCTGCAGAGGTATAAAAAGAAGCTGATTTACAGAGGCATAAAGAACAGAGTTTGTTGTACTTTTTTCTTTGACTTTTTCGGTTTGATTTGGGGTTGAAGAGTGATTGAAGACACCTGTTTTTTTTTTTTTTTTGTACCAGAGACTGAACATCTGTGAGGGAGGGAGAAGGAGTCAAAAAAATTTTGAAGAAAAAAAAATCGGGTTTAACTTGTTCTCAGTTTGATCACTGTCCGATTTTGATTAGGTTTAATTGATTGTTTTAAAGCGATTTTATAATAAATTATACCAAACTAGTGATCGATTGAATTGCCCAATCCGGTCCAATTTTTTAAATCTTGCTTTAATGGAATTGAATCATTCATTAGGTCAATTAAATTTTGTTATGACTATTTAAGATATATTTTTTAGGTTTGATTATTCTTAATTTTTTTTAAATTTTTTTTCAAAATCAAATATGTATCTACCTTAAAAAATAAAGAAAAGATGGCACATTTAGCCAACATGTCTCATTTTAACTTATATTATTAGAATTCAACAACTATCATTTTCTTAACAGTAGGAATATGAATAAAATCTTGATATTTCTTCAAAGACTCCAAAATTCTTCAGTCATCATCCTCATCAAACTCCATTTCATCATTGTCTTCTTCTCCTCTCCATCTTCATCCCCTTCATCCATTCTTCTTCTTGTTTATCCTCTTGTTCATCGTCTTCTTCCTCTTCGTTTGGAAGAACAACTCCTGGAATTCAATTTGGGGTTGGAAAATATAATCTAAGAGGCCCTCAATCCAAATCAATTTTAAACTGAAAATACAGCCCAAACAATAAGTTTAAGGGGGCAATTTGTAAGAATAGAAACTAAATATTCTCAGCTAACAAAAATGGACAATGAGTAGTCTCATCTCTCTCACATAAATCCATTTACAGAAGTGTAGTGTAGGAAGTTTATTGATACCTCCGAGATCAAGTTACTTGAAGAACTCCTAATTTTATTTATATATAATCTCTACTTATAAACTTCTTAAAATTTATATAATGTCTATTTATAAATTTTATAAAACTATAAACTTGGTAAAATTTTAAACGGATTAAATTATATAAATTCGAGACATTATACAAGTATTTCCCAAAAAAAGAGACATTATACAAGTAGAACAGAATTTATCCTTAAAAAAAAAGTAGAATAGAATTTGTGTTAAAATTCTATTCAGATACTGAAAACGTATTTTTATTTACATAAATATACCCCTCAGTTTTTCTGAAATTATTTTTGTTCAAGTTATATTATTTTAGCTACTCTCCTGTCTCTTGTTATCATCCTAGAGAATTGTCCCTGCTGACCGAGTGAGAGGGAAAAGAAACAGAAACAGAGATGTCGGACGAGGAGCATCACTTTGAGTCTAAGGCTGATGCAGGAGCATCCAAAACCTACCCACAGCAAGCCGGTACCATCCGCAAGAATGGCTACATCGTCATCAAAGGCAGGCCTTGCAAGGTTTATTTAAACATTTAATTTCATGTCTTTTTTTTTTTTTTCTGTATGATTGTTTCAATTATAGTTGATTGATAGTTTTCCCTCATAATTTCTGTTCAATTTGAGGTGGTTGGTGGGTTTGTGTTCTTATGCCCAGATCTTTGTTGGGATTTCTCTCTTTACGAATTTTACCTCTTGTATTTGTGTTTGTGTGGTAAAATTTCTTGACAAGTTCTTCAGCAAGAGATAGTACAAGAATTGATCCTCCACAAGGATGGAACAAAAAAAAAATAATTTTTTTGTTCCATCCTTGTGGAGGATTTTAACCTAAGTGTTTGAACTATAAGATTAGACACAAATTGAGTAAGCTCCTGTTTTCCAACCAAATTGGACTCAGTTCTACTTGAGAAGGTCTACTCTATTTATGGTTCAGATTAGGGATTTTCTTAGGCGGTGACCAGTTTTATTTTAACTATCTTTAATTGCATATGTTTTTTTTTGTGGCTCATGAATTTGACTTTCTGTGATAGTTCCATTGATGTAAACTAATCAATTTGATAATCATCATCTTTGTGGGATTCACAATCGTCATATGGCTTACTTGAAGGTTTTTGAGATCAATTTAAACTGTTGTCTTCTTCTGATAGAGAAAAATCTCCCCTTTAAATACAGTTTTTCACCATTGTTATATCTAAGGTGAAGTTTTGCTTCTTACTATGAGTGACACAATTGGCCTTAGTAACCTATCTGGTGTTCAGAGAGGGGAAAATTGGAAAAAAGAAACTCAATCTTTCAATCCTTCAATGTTTCAATCTTGCCTTTCAGTATAGGATTTCTGTCTTACATCACTGGACAGATTATTCCAAACACAGGTTGGAAACTACTGCTGCTGAAAACTCAACTTAGCAATTGAATAAAGCCTACATAGCAAACTATAGTTTATGCAAATTCGTTTGATATCCAAATTAAGGCTATATGTTTTGTTAGACACAACATCCCTGCTGCCTTTGAATTATTCCTTTCAATGTTCTATTTGACTTGCTTTCATCTTTCCACAAATATTTAGACACCATGACCTGATTAGGAATTCATTCAGTTGCTTTAATCTGTATAAGTGGATTCCTTAGATCGCACATGATTAGTGTGTTATTCTCAAATCAGCTTTTTTGTGAAAAAACGCTATGCAATGCACTCTTCGTTTTTCTTATCAGTTTCTCTTATTTTCTATTTCTATAATTGTTTATCAGGTTGTTGAAGTCTCCACCTCAAAAACTGGCAAACATGGCCATGCAAAGTGCCATTTTGTGGGAATTGATATATTCAGTGGCAAGAAGCTTGAGGATATAGTTCCTTCCTCTCATAACTGTGATGTAATTGATGTTTCCCCTTATTTATTTTCTATCACATGTAGCATATTATTCCATTATTGCTAAGTTCCTTTTTTTTTTTTCCTCAGGTGCCTCATGTCAATCGTACCGACTATCAGCTGATTGACATCTCTGAAGATGGCTTTGTAAGTTACTTTTGCTCTATATTTTACAAAATAAGGTCGATAAGGATGGTAAATAGTTGCACGTAACGTTTATGTAATTTTTGCATGTATGAATAGCATCACTTTATCTGATAAATGAAACGAAATATAATATCAAACTGAAGAGTTTTATCATAGTTTTTGTTTTGTATGGTAAATATTGCAATTCCTTCCCCATCTAAGGCAATGATGATTGATCTTTATGCCTTATCCATTTGTAGTAGTATCATCTACTTTTTTTTTCTGGTTTATACTATGTATTGATTGGGTTCGAGGCTTATTTTGTTTCTCTAATTAATTCGACTGGTATATATGTTTCTCAACGATCTTGGAAGTTCACCCTGGAGAGACTATATAGCAGTATGGCATTCAAGTTGCAGCTCATGCTATTTTACATAACTATGAATGAACTTGACTAAATTTGTATACCATATAGGTGTCTCTTCTCACGGAAAGTGGAGGTACAAAAGATGACCTGAGGCTTCCCACCGATGATGCTCTGCTTACCCTGGTAAGTGGAAGTACAATCCTGTATTTCCTTGCCATTTTTTTTACTTTAGACTTAGAAGAGTAAATCTAGTTTCTTATTTTGTGTAGATTAAAAATGGGTTTGATGAAGGAAAGGATCTCGTGGTCTCAGTTATGTCTGCAATGGGAGAAGAACAAATCAACGCTGTGAAGGACATTGGTAAAAACTGACATAATGCTATGACATTGTCAGTTATCAATAGATTTCCATCAAGAACATACTCTATGGAAGTTCTTTAGAACTGCTGCTATTAATATAGTCTTTGAGTCTGTGTAATTCAGACTTATCTCAGGCTTGTAAGAGGTATAACATATAAAAGACAATGCGTTGATGACTCCTTGGGAAATCAATTTGATTCACAGCTGGGATCAAATCTATATATACATAGTTATATTTGCTATATTTTTTACATTCTTATGCATTCAAAAAATTTGGGGCTTTGCTTTTTACATTCTTTTGTACTGGCAATGGCATGCATTTTTCTTTAATAAGATGGGGTAGCTTCTTTTCAAAGTGTCTTATTCTATGTGACGTGAAACTGGTCCCTTCCCTTTCTGTTTTGATCCATTCCCCTAACATAGTCAATGTTTTTATTATTTTTCTCACCCTTTATGTAAATTGCTTGATGGGAAATGTTAGCACTGGTCTAGCCCTTATCCTCCACTCTTATTCCTTTTAGTTTTGAGGCCGAATTCTTGGTGGAGATTTGAATAGGATAGAAGTTGATTTTGAGATTTCTCTTTTGGCCTGCTAAAAAATATTTTGTCTTGAGTTTCGTAAAAATAAATTATTTTTTTCTTGAAGAGATTTGAGACTCAAAATGAGAAATTTGTATTGAATTCCCAAATGAATTTATGTCCAAATACATAACTGCAAAAACATGTATATCCATAGAGTAGGTTAGTTTAAACCAAATTTTGTATTTCGGTTCGATTTTTCGAGTTCAATTCGATTTTTAAAAAATATATAATATTCGGTTCGATTTACAGTGTTTAATTTTCAAAATTTGAAAAAAATCAAAATATATTTTACAAAATTCACCAATTCTACATTGTATTTGTATTCAATACTTTGATTATTAATTATATAATATTATATTCATGTTACCACACATCTTCTCTCACGTACTCGCGCACACTTTCTCTGTCTAAAACTCAAGTACATTATCTTTCTAAAATTCACCATTTCTTTCTAAAATTCACGACACTCTCTCTAAACTTTATCTAAAACTCACCCACATTTTCTCTCTCTAAAACTCACGACACTTTATCTCTCTAAAATTCACGAAACTTTCTCTCTATAGAATTCTTAAGTCTAAAATTCACGCTTGGTCCTTTAGAAGATGTTGTACGTAGTAGCTTGAGAAAACTTTATCTCTTTAGAATTTACGACACTTTTTCTCTCTAAATTTTTGCACACTTTCTCTCTCTAGAATTTCCCTCAATTTCTATCTATAAAATTCAAGACATTCATGGAAGAAATTGGATGGAAAAAAAAAAAATTAGACTCAATTGAAAGATTATTTGGTTTATTACAAAATTTTCGGTTGAAACTGAATTGAACTGAACTTAAATTGAAAAAATTTTATTTGGTCTATATGGTTTCAACTAAATATAGTTTAATTTAGTTTCAACTAAAAAAAATCGAATTTCTAAGCAGAAAATCGAATGCACACCTCTCTACATATTCATGTTAGATAATTGGACCTTGACATAATATGATTTTCATTATTATTACTTTTGTGCTGCCTAAATAATTTATAATAATTTAATAAGATCTTTTCATTATTAAACACTTAAAAATTGTAAATTAAAAAAAAAAAATACGAATATAAGTCGTTCCCTTCAAATCTTTCAAATATATTCTCATTCTCTTCAAATAAATACATGTGAGGTGCAATTTTAAGAGGAAAGTAACTTTTGTTACTTGCAAAGCAAGTGTGAAGTGTATTTTATTTGGAAGGAATATATTATACTACCTTATGTCAGAAATATAAGTTCTTTTAGGGTATTTGTAAATGGCAAAAATATCTTTACAATTTCCAATGAACACTTACTCTACTTTTCTAATCTTTACTTGTACTTTATTCATTTATTCTACCATGATTGTCTTTTATCTCTTGATTTATTAATGTATAAAATGTTCTTTGATTCAAAATTTATTTTATTTTCAGAACTCTTAATTCTTGTGCATAAAGCCAATTTCACCCAATTTTACTATAAGGACATAAGTTTGAAAGTACCAAGAAGATCTAAACCCGTTTACTCCCCTATTCACCCCTATTCAAAGTTATCCTATTGTAAATTAGAAAAAAAGAATTCCAATATTTCCTTTCAATGATTTCCAAAAGCTAAAAATGAATCCCAAAAGATTGCTTTTAGTCATAGTTGGTCTTCATTTCACACTACACAAAGCTAGTTTTCATTTAGACCTCAAATTTTTTTTGATTCAAATGCCACATTCATGTAAAGCAAAGGGATCTTGGGATTTCAAAATTTTCATTTTATTGCTGTGCAGAGCTACAAGGATTTCTTTAGATCATGAATATGAATATACATTCTCAAACACATTTCTTTTCACAAAAAGAAAAACTCATAAGTGTACATTCTTAGTATGTCATGATTTCTATCTAAACAACACACACTAATCTCATTAAGAAATATATATCATCCATCCACCCTGCTACTATTTATATCAAGTGCTATCTGACTAAGAAATATAAAATAAGGGAACAAAATCTAAGAACAGCTTGCCACTCAGATTGGGTTCATGCACTGGAGGATCTACTTGAGATGTGAGCAACTTTTTAGTTCTTACCGAACTTGGTTTCTTTTCTAGGCCAATTCGGGAGAACCCAGCCCCTTGGAAGTAGTACAAAGTAGTTCTCTGAGCTATCATCAGAACAATGTCGAGGGATGATTCCAAACTATAGGATTGAGATGAATGAATGGCTTCTTTCACAGATTTCTTTAGGTTATGAACAAAAAAATTATCATGCTCTGCAGACACATGAAGAAACCACATTCAAAGAACAGAAAAAATCTACTTTCTCAAGACTCCAGAAGCAGAGAGCAGAGTAGAAAAAGAAGAAACCTTGGGGCAAATTATCAACAGGACTGGTTGACACAGGCTGCTTCAAAGATTTTTGGTCTAAGGTACTTCCAATCTGATTTGCTTGAGTTTGTGATTGTCGTTTCCGCATATTTCCACCTCTCCAGAAGAATTTGGAGTTACATTAAATGTGGGAGCTTGAAGGGGGCTAGCAGATGCTTTTTCAAGCTCAATGCTTGAGAGTCGAGAGGTCATATCAGCAACCTCATCAGTGCTATTTTCCTGGATAATGAAAGTTCATCAATTTATCCTAGAAGAAATTTCACAATATTGAACTAATATGAGTAATCACATACTTATCTCTCCTCCTTCCACCCTCCCCAGACAAAATGAAAAAAAAAAAACAGAAACGCAGCATTCTCAGAAAAATTAATCGTCCAAAAGATTACCAACGTCCTTCCAATGCTCTCAGCCTGGATAGGTGAATTTGAACGACCGTGGTGTTTGGCCAATGGATCAAGATGGATGGCAAGCCATTAATGAGCAACTTCCTTTAATTGATTGATGAGCACCTATTCAACATAATAAAAAACAGCATATTAGAGAATTAAAGAATTAAAGCACCAATGAACTTAATCAGCAATGGTACAACTAATTCATGATATAGCTAAGAAGGGTTCCATATAAACGTGAAGAAATAATCGTAGTTCCTAATGTTGCATAAGAAAAGAAAATCGAAGAAGTAATCCTGATATGGGACTATTCACCTGTATGCTAGCCAAATGTTACTTATGTTCAGCAAGTGTTGCAGCTAAGGATTCAGCATGTCCACTTGTATCACCCCCCTGGGCATTACTTAAAAGCTCTGGGTCCCTCTCCATCATTGGCTTTTGACTGCAAACTAATCCACCCAATGCATAATATTACTTAATCATTAGTTAAAATTCATAAAAGTTTTGCAAGTAATATAATCAGCATTTCTAAAGGATAAATGATAATATAAAATAGGAATATAGTAATACTGCCATCTGACAGCATACTAAGGAAGCTTTTCACAGAGCAACTGATGCGATTATAAGGTAGATATTCACAATAAAGAGCATGATGGACATGTTGCAACTTCCATTTACTATATACTCCCACTGTGTCAGTGAAGACCATTCCTCAATCATAAGCTTAAGTACTATTTATACTCATCAATATTCTCATTTAGTTTACTTGATAGCATCGATTTTTGCAATTGTCAGACGATAACTCTAGTCCGAATAATGGAAGATTTTAGCAAAAGTGAAAAGATTTGTGTACCAGCTATTATGCTTATGCAAGTACCTAATGCAACCTCTGCTTCTTACCCAACTTTAGCACCAGCACAACCTTAACCAACCTTGAGCGTGTGTTACTACTCGTGCTATTGGATTGTACACCAGTAGAATCATTCAAACAGACAGTTTAAGGGAGGAAAAAAACTACAAATGCAAGCAGAGAAAATGTAAATTCACCAGCTTACTTTTGTTCGTAGTTTGATAATCACTTCAGATTTGCAGCACCAAGATATATATTTACATATAGCTTGTACAGGAGTTCTGAACTTTCGAGCACCTCGTAACTCCAATACACAAATTTGTGCAGTGAAGGCCAGAATTCATGTTATGCTTAATAAACCAATAGAATTAAACATTTTATTAAGTGTGAAGCATCAACCTACTCAAGCATCCATTTCGCAGTTTTTGGTGAGATTTCTATGATAACCCGTCATTGTCTCTTTTGATTTTTTATTGAACCAAATAGCTAGAAGCTGTCCATCACTTTAAACACGTCCTGCAGAAGAGCATAGAGAGTTCATGCGTTGAAATTTCAATAAGATCTTAAAATTAACTCACTCGAATACCAAAATCTCTGCAGTGAAAGCCAGAATTCCTATAGATATTGCTTTTGATATGATATCCCCATACTGTTTGTGTTATGGACCGTAATGGAAATAAAAAAAGATCATGTCCATTTTAGTTCTTTTTTCTTTTTTCTTTTTTTTAAAGACAGCTAAATAGGTTTAAAACCCTGCTTTGACTAATGGTTAGATCAGTGATTCCTTCTTGATTGGAGCTTCTCCCTCTTGGTTCCACAAAGTAGTTCCTTGCAGAAATCTCCTTGATTCCCAACCCTTTGTTTAACCTCGTTGCTTTCTCGTAGCATTATAGCCTTTGCACTCATCGTTGTTTGTGTCACTGCTAATTCCTCACTCTTTTTTCCATTACCTTCGACTTACTATTTTTTGGTTTCTTTGTACCGGTTGGCTCTTCTTTTCCATCATTCGAGTGCATTTTTTCCTTGAACCGATGAGTATTGTTTCATCATACCAATAATCGTGAAAGGCACCAATAAGCAATAATATCTCATTGCAAGAGGAAGATCAAGTTACGGAGATCTACAAACATCTGCTAATTTTTGAACAGCGGAAAAGAATAGAATCCAATCCTCAAAGAACACAGGTACAAATAGCCATCCGTAAGAGACATCACAAAAAGGCAGCATAAAATGAAGTGGCAAGTTGTTTGGTCCATTGCAAATATTTGTTTGAATCATAGCAAGTAAAGAAGGTTTGTAACGTTTTAATCTTTTGTCACGCAAAGCCAAGTAAATCGGAGCATCAACTCCAATATGAACCAGAGGTTTAATAGCAACTTGAATTAAACCATAATGAATATATCGAAATCCTTTTTCAAGATATTTGTTCAAAGATGCTTTTGATAATAAGGGAGTAGTTTGAAATTTTTCTTGAATATTCATCGTCTCTTCATGAGTTTTGACTGAAAAAGCAATTTTGAAATCAAATGTTCCAATTTTGTAAATAGTCTCAATTTGTTCCTCAGGAATAGTCCAATCATGGAAATTATATTGAATATGTTCTTCCTTACTATGAATGATATTCCTGGAATCTGGATGAGAGCTTGAAGAAAACAATTTTCTCACAAAATTCTCCATCGCTAATGCATAGAAATCATGGGATGTGCCTAATGCAATTCTACGTGGGACCAACGGGACCACCTTACCGGGAACACCCTTACAGGCGGGCTTACCAACGGGTTTACAGGCTGACCAAGCGTCTGACCAAGCACACAGAAATGAAACTAAACACAAAGTATGATATGTATGCAAAGAGGAAATGCAAATAATGATCAGATAAAATGCTTAACAAGGCTCTGATACCAAAAGGGACCCAGGATATAAAAAATTGTGAAAAAACTTTAAACAAAACTTACTTGAAATAAGAAGATGATTCCTGAAACTTGAAATAAAATTTGAAGATATCTGAATACAAGAGATAAAAGCTAGAGTGTTGGTTCTAGGCTTGAGAGTTGTAAAACTATGTTCTAAGGCTAATGCCTCTTTTACATTTGAGTCTGGCTATTTATAGAAAGAAAATGAATTTACATTTGAATAACATTTGAATTGAATCTTCATTTGAGTCTCATTTGAATTTAAATTTCATTTGCCTTTGCAGGTTGTGTCGGCAATAATTGAAAGCATCTGTGAAAGTTGTCAATAATGGAGGCTTTAGTGGAGTGTGGGTGCCTCCACGTGGTATTTGAATACGGACATGTGAGTCCCGCCATATTGTCTTATTGAATGAATGTTTTGTCGTCTAGCGTCGGCAGACGTATATGTGTATAGATACATACTGTATACCTATGTATTTAGTAGTTTTGTACATAACGATCTTTATACATACATAAAGCGGAGTGTTTACCATAAATCTGCAAAGCTGAATGGGAACGATGGGACCACCTCACCGGGAACACCCTTACTGGCGGGCTTACCAACGGGTTTACAGGCTGACCAAACATCTTACCAACATTCATCGATGCAAGATTATGTTGAGTTAGAAATCAAATGGATCCTGTCCACCGATAGGATCGGTACCGAGAGGCTCGGCAGAGGAATCCTGGGAAGACGTAGGACTATGAGCGGATTGCTGTTTAAGTTGTTGTTGAAAAGCTTTGAATCGAAGAAATTCTTGAAATTGAGCCGCGTCATCACTGTCATCAGTAGCTACAGTGGTGATCTTGGAAGTGGATGAAGCTTGTTTGAGTGGGGAATGTGTTGCAGGAACAGGTAGCTGAGCAGACGAGGATGCCCCTTTTGATAACTGGTGAATACTTCGTTGAATGAGATGACGATTTTGAATGAATTGAAGGACTGCCTCTTGAGAACAGAGTTATACGGAATAAGCTGTCCACCATTTTATTTTGAATTCGCGGATGAGCGACATTGGAAACTCTTTGGAATAAAGGCGATCAATTTTGTAACTCCAGCAGAAAATCCAGGGAACTCGGAGTTCTGCATAAAATTGTAGAGGAATCGCATATGCTGGGCCTGTCATCTTCTTGACCCAAGTTTGAAAACCTAATTTTGGAATAGGTGGTAGTATGTCTGGGAGACTGCCAAAATTAATCCACCATTCATAAAACCAAATTGGAAAATCGTTTAAACAGTTTTGATGAAAAATAAAGAACCATGAATGATCAAAGGGTCGTTTGAAAAACGTCCTATACCAAGCCATTCGATAGTCTTGGTATGTGTACCCTTTGGGAATGAAATTTACAGAAAATTCTTTGGTCGTCCAAATAGACGCCCATTCAGTGGATTTGAGAACCTTTTTAATGATACATTTGGAATAGGCAACTCGTTGAGGGTTTTGTTTATCTTTGGTATGAGAGATCTCAACAGAGTTGGAATCAACTAAAATGAGTTCATAAAAAGTTTGAGTTTTTTGTGGATCATCGGGTAGCCAGTGGCAGCCCGAAGGAATGACTCTTTGAATGAGGTTTTGTAGGGCTTTGAAATCTGGAGTTTCAGAGAAAGAGGTAAGGAATAGATTTTCTACAACGGGTTTTAGGAAATATTGAGTGTTTGCGGAGGATGCATTTTGGGATGTTGGAATAGTAGGAGTTTTTTGTAGTTTGAATGTAGGAGTTTCAGTAGCCATTGAATAGGTGAGTGGTGGAAAATCTCGAAGTGGAGTGAATCGGTTTGTAGCAGGAATTTGAATAGTAGGTTTTATCTCATAATCTTTAGAACTTTGAATCGGTTGTCTTTGAGTTTTCTCTTTTTCTTGCAGCTTTACTCATGCTTTGAGGAGTCGTAAGAAATTCACGAGTTAAGAAATCGAGTAAAGAATTTTGAGTACCTTTGATGTATTCAATATCAAAATCGAAAGCAGATAAAATAGCCTGCCATCGAGCAAAAATTTGTTTTGACACTAAGTTTTGAACATCTTTTTGTAAAATCTCTTTTGCTGATTTGCAATCAATGCGTAACAGAAAACGTTTGTTATACAAATCATCTTGAAATTTTGAAATACATAAAACAATACTTAAAATTTCCTTTTTGACAGTTGAATAATTCTTTTGTGGTCCGAGCCAAAGACCACTATGATATCTAACTAAATGTTCATGAGATGAATGATTAAATCTTTGCTTCAAGATGCCACCATATCCTAAATCTGATGCATCTGTTTCTACTATCATGAATGCAGATGGATGTGGAATGGACATGCATGGTAATGTTTTTGCCTGTTCTTTGAGCATGCGTACTATTTGAGTATGTGAGTGAGACCAGGCAGGAGGATTCTTTTGCAATCGTTGATATAAAGGAGCACAAATTTGTCTTAATTTGGGAAAGAAATCAGAAAGATAGTTTAAACATCCGAGAAATCGTTGTAATTGCCAAAATATTTTTAACAAATTTAAGATGCCCAACTTTAACAGATTTTCGATGGTACAAAGACATGTTTCTAACCTATGTACTCAAAAGACCTGATTGCAATGCCCCATTTTGGAAAGAAAAATTCATTACCGGTTTACCAAATTTATTTTCCCAACGAATAATTACAAATCTGAAAAAAGAAATAGGTTTAGATCAAATTGATTTCAATATAATAACTTATGGTCAACTTTTTGCATTCATTAAACAAGAAGCTTTATCTGCATGTCAAGAATTGAAATTTCATGCCAAATACGGTAGTGAGCGTCGCGAGTTAGGTTCCTTTTGCGAAGCTTTTGGAATCACGGGAATTACAGCCCCTTCTGCTCACCTCAAACGACGTTCATTTCAAAAACCTCCTCGGTATTCAAGACGTTCATATTCTCGTCGCTTCAAACCTTCGCCTCCAGCCTTTTACAAACCTCCAAGAAAATCTAGTTCCGCAAAACCCAGTTTCAACAAGATTACTTGTTACAAATGTGGCAAACCCGGTCACAAAGCAAATGTCTGCCGTAGCAAGAAGATTAATGAAATCCTTGATCAATTTCCTGAATTGGACAAGGCATTAAAAGAGAAATTGCATATATCCTTGATTCAAGACGATTCCTCATCAGCACATCAACCAGACGATTTCCAAGATTTCAGCAGCACTGATGACGGTAATATATCCTCTCCTTGTGCTTGCAAAGTTATTAATATGATCCGCCATGACAATACCGTCAAAGACCAAAAAGAACTCATCTTTGATATTATTCAAGACCTTCCTCCTGAAGCTCAGAAAAAACAACTAGAAAAACTCAAAGCCTTAATTCTTCGCGAAGAATCTAGTTCTGCTCGACTCATTGAACCTTTCAGCATTTCAAAAATGTTTGATCGATATCCAAACCTTAACCCTCCAATTCGTCAACATAGCACCACTGAATTACAAACAGAGATTCGTTCACTGAAGGCTCAAGTCAAAGAGCTCAAAGAAAGAGTCTTCTCAGTAGAAACCAAAAATTTGGAATTAGACACTCAAATTGCCTTATTACAGTCTTGCACTTTTAAAGGTAAAGAAGTTCTTTCCGACTCATCTATTCCAGATTTTCCACTTGCAGAAATTCCAATGCCAGGTATTCATCCTCAAGATTCCAAGTTTATTTCCATCATTGATAAAATTACATTTCAAAAATGGAATATTTATGTTACAATCTCAATTGGGAATTTCAAAGCTACCTTCACAGCTATGTTGGACAGCGGTGCTGATGAAAGTTGTATCCGTGACGGATTAATTCCTACAAAGTATTACGTTCCCAAAAACGAATCATTACTCACTGCTAATGGTATGCCATTACAAGTCAAAGGTAAACTCGTCAAAACTGCCATTTGCAATGATCATTATTGTTTCAAACATCAATTCATTGTTGTCAAAGATTTAAATACTGATATTATTTTGGGCTCTCCATTTCTCACTCAAATTTATCCTTTTTGGGTAAATCACCATGGTTTAGGCACCAAAATCATGGGCAACACTGTCATTTTCAAATTTTTAAACCCTGTTAAACAAAAGGAGTTATTCTTGTTACAAGAAAATTCTATTTACAAACAAATAAATACTATTCAACGATTTCAGAATAAAATTAATTTTTTAAAAGAAGATCTTTCTTATAAAAGAATTGAAGAACAATTGCAAACTTCCCATATTCAACAAAAAATTTCCGACTTTACAACATTACTTACAAAAGAAGTTTGTGCAGATATTCCAAATGGTTTTTGGGCTAGGAAGAAACATATTGTTTCCCTTCCTTATGAAAATGATTTTTCTGAGAAAAATATTCCTACAAAAGCACGACCCATTCAAATGAATTACGAATTACTTGAAGTTTGCAAAAACGAGATTCAAGAATTGCTCGCCAAGAAATTAATTCGCCCCTCCAAATCACCTTGGAGTTGTGCGGCCTTTTATGTCATGAATCAAGCAGAAAAGGAACGCGGTGTTCCTCGACTCGTCATCAATTACAAGCCACTCAACAACGTTCTCCAATGGATCAGGTATCCCATTCCAAACAAAAAGGATTTATTAAAACGCCTATATAATGAAAAAATCTTTTCCAAATTCGATATGAAATCCGGCTTTTGGAAAATTCAAATAACTGAAGCAGATCGTTACAAAACTGCGTTTACAGTTCCCTTTGGGCATTACGAATGGAACGTTATGCCTTTCGGACTAAAGAATGCACCGTCCGAATTCCAACACATTATGAATGATATATTCAATCCTTATACTACTTTCATTATAGTTTATATTGATGATGTTTTACTTTTCTCTGATTCCATTGACCAACATTTCAAACATTTACACACATTTCTTCGGGTAGTTAAACAAAATGGTTTAGTAGTTTCTGCTCCTAAACTTAAACTATTTCAAACAAAAATCCGATTTCTTGGTCACAATATTTACAAAGGTACTATTACTCCTATTCATCGTGCTCTAGAGTTTGCTGATAAATTTCCAGATGAAATTAAAGAGACAAATCAATTAGAACGATTTCTCGGATGTTTAAACTATCTTTCTGATTTCTTTCCCAAATTAAGACAAATTTGTGCTCCTTTATATCAACGATTGCAAAAGAATCCTCCTGCCTGGTCTCACTCACATACTCAAATAGTACGCATGCTCAAAGAACAGGCAAAAACATTACCATGCATGTCCATTCCACATCCATCTGCATTCATGATAGTAGAAACAGATGCATCAGATTTAGGATGTGGTGGCATTTTGAAGCAAAGATTTAATCATTCATCTCATGAACATTTAGTTAGATATCATAGTGGTCTTTGGCTCGGACCACAAAAGAATTATTCAACTGTCAAAAAGGAAATTTTAAGTATTGTTTTATGTATTTCAAAATTTCAAGATGATTTGTATAACAAACGTTTTCTGTTACGCATTGATTGCAAATCAGCAAAAGAGATTTTACAAAAGGATGTTCAAAACTTAGTGTCAAAACAAATTTTTGCTCGATGGCAGGCTATTTTATCTGCTTTCGATTTTGATATTGAATACATCAAAGGTACTCAAAATTCTTTACCTGATTTCTTAACCCGTGAATTTCTTACAGCTCCTCAGCATGAGTAAACTGCAAGAAAAAGAGAAAACTCAAAGACAACCGATTCAAAGTTCTAAAGATTATGAGATAAAACCTACTATTCAAATTCCTGCTACAAACCGATTCACTCCACTTCGAGATTTTCCACCACTCACCTATTCAATGGCTACTGAAACTCCTACATTCAAACTACAAAAAACTCCTACTATTCCAACATCCCAAAATGTATCCTCCGCAAACACTCAATATTTCCTAAAACCCGTTGTAGAAAATCTATTCCTTACCTCTTTCTCTGAAACTCCAGATTTCAAAGTCCTACAAAACCTCATTCAAAGAGTCATTCCTTCGGGCTGCCACTGGCTACCCGATGATCCACAAAAAACTCAAACTTTTTATGAACTCATTTTAGTTGATTCCAACTCTGTTGAGATCTCTCATACCAAAGATAAACAAAACCCTCAACGAGTTGCCTATTCCAAATGTATCATTAAAAAGGTTCTCAAATCCACTGAATGGGCGTCTATTTGGACGACCAAAGAATTTTCTGTAAATTTCATTCCCAAAGGGTACACATACCAAGACTATCGAATGGCTTGGTATAGGACGTTTTTCAAACGACCCTTTGATCATTCATGGTTCTTCATTTTTCATCAAAACTGTTTAAAAGATTTTCCAATTTGGTTGTATGAATGGTGGATTAATTTTGGCAGTCTCCCAGACATACTACCACCTATTCCAAAATTAGGTTTTCAAACTTGGGTCAAGAAGATGACAGGCCCAGCATATGCGATTCCTCTACAATTTTATTCAGAACTCCGAGTTCCCTGGATTTTCTGCTGGAGTTACAAAATTGATCGCCTTTATTCCAAAGAATTTCCAATGTCGCTCATCCGCGAATTCAAAATAAAATGGTGGACAGCTTATTCCGTAGAACTCTGTTCTCAAGAGGCAGTCCTTCAATTCATTCAAAATCGTCATCTCATTCAACGAAGTATTCACCAGTTATCAAAAGGGGCATCCTCGTCTGCTCAGCTACCTGTTCCTGCAACCCATTCCCCACTCAAACCAGCTTCATCCACTTCTAAGATCACCACTGTAGCTACTGATGACAGTGATGACGCGGCTCAATTTCAAGAATTTCTTCGATTCAAAGCTTTTCAACAACAACTTAAACAGCAATCCGCTCATAGTCCTACGTCTTCCCAGGATTCCTCTACCGAGCCTCTCGGTACCGATCCTATCGGTGGACAGGATCCATTTGATTTCTAACTCAAAAAAAAAAAAAAAAAAATAATCTTGCATTGATGAATGTTGGTAAGATGTTTGGTCAGCCTGTAAACCCGTTGGTAAGCCCGCCAGTAAGGGTGTTCCCGGTGAGGTGGTCCCATCGTTCCCATTCAGCTTTGCAGATTTATGGTAAACACTCCGCTTTATGTATGTATAAAGATCGTTATGTACAAAACTACTAAATACATAGGTATACAGTATGTATCTATACACATATATGTCTGCCGACGCTAGACGACAAAACATTCATTCAATAAGACAATATGGCGGGACTCACATGTCCGTATTCAAATACCACGTGGAGGGACCCACACTCCACTAAAGCCTCCATTATTGACAACTTTCACAGATGTTTTCAATTATTGCCGACACAACCTGCAAAGGCAAATGAAATTTAAATTCAAATGAGACTCAAATGAAGATTCAATTCAAATGTAATTCAAATGTAAATTCATTTTCTTTCTATAAATAGCCAGACTCAAATGTAAAAGAGGCATCAGCCTTAGAACATAGTTTTACAACTCTCAAGCCTAGAACCAACACTCTAGCTTTTATCTCTTGTATTCAGATATCTTCAAATTTTATTTCAAGTTTCAAGAATCATCTTCTTATTTCAAGTAAGTTTTGTTTAAAGTTTTTTCACAATTTTTTATATCCTGGGTCCCTTTTGGTATCAGAGCCTTGTTAAGCATTTTATCTGATCATTATTTGCATTTCCTCTTTGCATACATATCATACTTTGTGTTTAGTTTCATTTCTGTGTGCTTGGTCAGACGCTTGGTCAGCCTGTAAACCCGTTGGTAAGCCCGCCTGTAAGGGTGTTCCCGGTAAGGTGGTCCCGTTGGTCCCACGTAGAATTGCATTAGGCACATCCCATGATTTCTATGCATTAGCGATGGCGAATTTTGTGAGAAAATTGTTTTCTTCAAGCTCTCATCCAGATTCCAGGAATATCATTCATAGTAAGGAAGAACATATTCAATATAATTTCCATGATTGGACTATTCCTGAGGAACAAATTGAGACTATTTACAAAATTGGAACATTTGATTTCAAAACTGCTTTTTCAGTCAAAACTCATGAAGAGACGATGAATATTCAAGAAAAATTTCAAACTACTCCCTTATTATCAAAAGCATCTTTGAACAAATATCTTGAAAAAGGATTTCGATATATTCATTATGGTTTAATTCAAGTTGCTGTTAAACCTCTGGTTCATATTGGAGTTGATGCTCCGATTTACTTGGCTTTGCGTGACAAAAGATTAAAACGTTACAAACCTTCTTTACTTGCTATGATTCAAACAAATATTTGCAATGGACCAATCTATTTCAATTGTGCTCCTAATTATTCTGTTTCCTTGACTGATCCATTAATTATGAATTCATTGGTTTTAGACATTCATTTACAAGGTGATGAATTTGAGAAACTCACCGAACAATTTGTTGTTATGTACCGAGTCTATTATCGATTATTAAGTTCACAATTGAATCCACGATTCAAATTGATTCCAACATCGCGAGACGAGACTGTCCTTCTACATATAGAGGCTGAACAATCCAAGACCTTTACGCCAAAACGGTTGAAATGGCATGAGATTACGATTCCAGAAGAATTTCAAATTGAAAATGCTCAGCCTCCTCCTCATCTCGAAAGGACTGAGATTTCTCAAATTATTGAAGAGCCTAATGGTAATATTCTCATAAGATTTAATTCCATGAGAGAACAGGGATCTAGTTCCACTTTCCCTATTGAACCAAGTCGGCATTCATTCGCACACTCTCAAACGCGTTCATTTACTGAAGCCTCTGAACAATCGTTCCGAATGCCCAATTTAATTCATGTACATCATACAGCACCAATTCCAGAAGTATCTACGTCTCCTCCCTCATCTCCAACTGCATCCCAGATGAAAGGTGAGATCGACGTTATTCATAAAGTTACAAATATTGATTTTGATTCATTAGAAAAGGATATTTTAGATCCAGAAAATGATGAAAAAAGAAATTGGTTTTTTCAAATGAATCCTTTTTATCAAGAACAAATTAAACAAGAATGGATTTCTGATATTAATCGATTAAATACTCCTTTTGATTTCTTCTGTTGGTTAGAATATTTTTTAATCAAACAAGGATTTGAAGAAATGGAATTTTGCAAAATATCTCATATCAATGTTCACACAATGTTAGCAAAAAAATGGAAATTGCCTGATGGCAATATTATTACGCTAATCCACCCACCGCTTCAATCTCTTCGATTGGACACTCCTGAAGGCGAGATTATTGCTTCACCATTCAAAAAAGGTAAAGATAGTGATGATTCAATCAAAATGGATGATATTCGCAAGATCTATCACAAGAATAATTATTCCAACCAGATTTTGCATACGATTGCTACTCAAGTTGATTCCTTATCCTCTGAGATCAAATCTATTATTCCTAAGGAAACTACTTCCAGATTTCCTGCAAGCTATTCTGGCCCTAATTTCCAACCAAGTTCCTTCTCCAAAAAACAAGAAGCCCAACTTATTCAACCAAACATCTTACCAACATTCATCGATGCAAGATTATGTTTTTTTTTTTTTTTTAAATTAATTTTAAGTATTGTTTTATATATTTCAAAATTTCAAGATGATTTGTATAACAAACGTTTTCTGTTACGCATTGATTGCAAATCAGCAAAGGTGATTTCACAAAAGAATCAATTTCAACTCCTCAGCATGAGTAAACTGCAAGAAAAAGAGAAAACTCAAAGACAACCGATTCAAAGTTCTAAAGATTATGAGATAAAACCTACTATTCAAATTCCTGCTACAAACCGATTCACTCCACTTCGAGATTTTCCACCACTCACCTATTCAATGGCTACTGAAACTCCTACATTCAAACTACAAAAAACTCCTACTATTCCAACATCCCAAAATGCATCCTCCGCAAACACTCAATATTTCCTAAAACCCGTTGTAGAAAATCTATTCCTTACCTCTTTCTCTGAAACTCCAGATTTCAAAGCCCTACAAAACCTCATTCAAAGAGTCATTCCTTCGGGCTGCCACTGGCTACCCGATGATCCACATGCATCATTCTCTAATGAAATATTACCTTGCTCGTCTTCGATTTCAATTGTATGGTCCAGAATGGCGAGTTTGTCTTCAAGGGTTAATGAATTATCCCACCAATATTTTAATTGCCCTGTAAAGCCGGCAACTAAAAATATTGCTGCTTGTTTATCGGGAATATTGTGAACTTTGTAGGCAATCTTTGCCATACCCATTTCTTGTAAGGTATTGAGAATTTCGTATTCGCTTTTACCGTCGATATTCCAATTGGAAATAGAATTGCCATCATAATGAGCGGTATGAAACTTGGCACGTTCTTCATATTGAATATCCGGAGGAGTAGGTCATGGATAATAATTCCTTGTTTCGGCCTGCTTCCATCGAGGAGTTGAAAATCGACGAGATTTGAAATGACGGATTTTGTTAACAGTAGTGGGTGCTTCCTCAGTAGGTTCTAAGAAGGAATCTTCTATTTGGTGTATTTTTGAAATAAATTCGTTTGAGGAGGAAAGACTAGAGGCTTCACTAGACGAACTTAAGTCATCGTCGTTCTCCTGATCTATGGTATTGATGCGTGATGAACTAGGAAGATTGGAATTAATTTTGTCTAAGGTTTGAGATATCTTGTGTAGTAATGGAGAAGAAGGTGATAAGGAAGAGGATGTTGGTTGAATAAGTTGGGCTTCTTGTTTTTTGGAGAAGGAACTTGGTTGGAAATGAGGAGCAGAATAGCTTGCAGGAAATCTAAAAGTAGGTACCTTAGGAATAGATTTGATCTCAGAGGATAAGGAATCGACTTGAGCAGCAATCGTATGCAAAATCTGGTTGGAATAATTATTCTGGTGATAGATCTTGCGAATATCATCCATTTTGATTGAATCATCACTATCTTTACCTTTTTTGAATGGTGAAACAATAATCTCGCCTTCAGGAGTGTCCAATCGAAGAGATTGAAGCGGTGGGTGGATTTGAGTAATAATATTGCCATCAGGCAATTTCCATTTTTTTGCTAACATTGTGTGAACATTGATATGAGATATTTTGCAAAATTCCATTTCTTCAAATCCTTGTTTGATTACAAAATATTCTAACCAACATAAGAAATCAAAAGGAGTATTTAATCGATTAATATCAGAAATCCATTCTTGTTTAATTTGTTCTTGATAAAAAGGATTCATTTGAAAAAACCAATTTCTTTTTTCATCATTTTCTGGATCTAAAATATCCTTTTCTAATGAATCAAAATCAATATTTGTAACTTTATGAATAACGTCGATCTCACCTTTCATCTGGGATGCAGTTGGAGATGAGGGAGGAGACGTAGCTACTTCTGGAATTGGTGCTGTATGATGTACATGAATTAAATTGGGCATTCGGAACGATTGTGCAGAGGCTTCAGTAAAGGACCGCTGTTGAGAGTGTGTGAATGAATGTCGACTTGATTCAATAGGGAAAGTGGAACTGGATCCCTGTTCTCTCATGGAATTAAATCTTATGAGAATATTACCATTAGGCTCTTCAATAATTTGAGAAATCTCAGTCCTTTCGAGATGAGGAGGAGGCTGAGCATTTTCAATTTGAAATTCTTCTGGAATCGTAATCTCATGCCATTTCAACCGTTTTCGCGTAAAGGTCTTGGACTGTTCAGCCTCTATATGTAGAAGGACAGTCTCGTCTCGCGATGTTGGAATCAATTTGAATCGTGGATTCAATTGTGAACTTAATAATCGATAATAGACTCGGTACATAACAACAAATTGTTCGGTGAGTTTCTCAAATTCATCACCTTGTAAATGAATGTCTAAAACCAATGAATTCATAATTAATGGATCAGTCAAGGAAACAGAATAATTAGGAGCACAATTGAAATAAATTGGTCCATTGCAAATATTTGTTTGAATCATAGCAAGTAAAGAAGGTTTGTAACGTTTTAATCT
Source organism: Catharanthus roseus (assembly GCA_028651295.1). Taxonomy (NCBI): domain Eukaryota; kingdom Viridiplantae; phylum Streptophyta; class Magnoliopsida; order Gentianales; family Apocynaceae; genus Catharanthus; species Catharanthus roseus. Next base: position 21,743,428 of record JAPQWS010000153.1, on the reverse strand, counting down.
TTTGTCACGCAAAGCCAAGTAAATCGGAGCATCAACTCCAATATGAAGCAGAAGTTTAACAGCAACTTGAATTAAATCATAATGAATATATCGAAATCCTTTTTCAAGATATTTGTTCAAAGATCCTTTTGATAATATTGGAGTAGTTTGAAATTTTTCTTGAATATTCATCGTCTCTTCATGAGTTTTGACTGAAAAAGCAGTTTTAAAATCAAATGTTCCAATTTTGTAAATAGTCTAAATTTGTTCCTCAGGAATAGTCCAATCATTGAAGTTATATTGAATATGTTCTTCCTTACTATGAATGATACTCCTGGAATCTGGATGAGAGCTTGAAGAAAACAATTTTCTCACAAAATTCGCCATCACTAATGCATAGAAATCATGGGATGTGCCTAATGCAATTCTACGTGGGACCAACGGGACCACCTTACTGGGAACACCCTTACAGGCGGGCTTACCAACGGGTTTACAGGCTGACCAAGCGTCTGACCAAGCACACAGAAATGAAACTAAACACAAAGTATAATATGTATGCAAAGAGGAAATGCAAATAATGATCAGATAAAATGATTAACAAGGCTCTGATACCAATAATGACCCAGGATAATAATATGATTTGAAAGAAATTGAAAGAAATATAAATTGAAAGAATGTTAATAAAAACTTACTTGAAATTGATTCGCGTCATCACTGTCATCAGTAGCTACAGTGGTGATCTTGGAAGTGGATGAAGCTGGTTTGAGTGGGGAATGTGTTGCAGGAACAGGTAACTGAGCAGACGAGGATGCCCCTTTTGATAACTGGTGAATACTTCGTTGAATGAGATGACGATTTTGAATGAATTGAAGGACTGCCTCTTGAGAACAGAGTTCTACGGAATAAGCTGTCCACCATTTTATTTTGAATTCGCGGATGAGCGACATTGGAAACTCTTTGGAATAAAGGCGATCAATGTTGTAACTCCAGCAGAAAATCCAGGGAACTCGGAGTTCTGCATAAAATTGTAAAGGAATCACATATGCTAGGCCTGTCATCTTCTTGACCCAAGCTTGAAAACCTAATTTTGGAATAGGTGGTAGTATGTCTGGGAGACTGCCAAAATTAATCCACCATTCATAAAACCAAATTGGAGAATCTTTTAAACAGTTTTGATGAAAAATGAAGAACCATGAATGATCAAAGGGTTGTTTGAAAAACGTCCTATACCAAGCCATTCGATAGTCTTGGTATGTGTACCCTTTGGGAATGAAATTTACAGAAAATTCTTTGGTCGTCCAAATAGACGCCCATTCAGTGGATTTGAGAACCTTTTTAATGATACATTTGGAATAGGCAACTCGTTGAGGGTTTTGTTTATCTTTGGTATGAGAGATCTCAACAGAGTTGGAATCAACTAAAATGAGTTCATAAAAAGTTTGAGTTTTTTGTGGATCATCGGGTAGCCAGTGGCAGCCCGAAGGAATGACTCTTTGAATGAGGTTTTGTAGGGCTTTGAAATCTGGAGTTTCAGAGAAAGAGGTAAGGAATAGATTTTCTACAACGGGTTTTAGGAAATATTGAGTGTTTGCGAAGGATGCAGTTTGGGATGTTGGAATAGTAGGAGTTTTTTGTAGTTTGAATGTAGGAGTTTCAGTAGCCATTGAATAGGTGAGTGGTGGAAAATCTCTAAGTGGTGTGAATCGGTTTGTAGCAGGAATTTGAATAGTAGGTTTTATCTCATAATCTTTAGAACTTTGAATCGGTTGTCTTTGAGTTTTCTCTTTTTCTTGCAGTTTACTCATGCTGAGGAGCTGTAAGAAATTCACGGGTTAAGAAATCAGGTAAAGAATTTTGAGTACCTTTGATGTATTCAATATCAAAATCGAAAGCAGATAAAATAGCCTGCCATCGAGCAAAAATTTGTTTTGACACTAAGTTTTGAACATCCTTTTGTAAAATCTCTTTTGCTGATTTGCAATCAATGCGTAATGTAAAACGTCCCATTATACAAATCATCTTGAAATTTTGAAATACATAAAACAATACTTAAAATTTCCTTTTTGACAGTTGAATAATTCTTTTGTGGTCCGAGCCAAAGACCACTATGATATCTAACTAAATGTTCATGAGATGAATGATTAAATCTTTGCTTCAAGATGCCACCATATCCTAAATCTGATGCATCTGTTTCTACTATCATGAATGCAGATGGATGTGGAATGGACATGCATGGTAATGTTTTTGCCTGTTCTTTGAGCATGCGTACTATTTGAGTATGTGAGTGAGACCAGGCAGGAGGATTCTTTTGCAATCGTTGATATAAAGGAGCACAAATTTGTCTTAATTTGGGAAAGAAATCAGAAAGATAGTTTAAACATCCAAGAAATCGTTGTAATTGATTTGTCTCTTTAATTTCATCTGGAAATTTATTAGCAAACTCTAGAGCACGATGAATAGGAGTAATAGTACCTTTGTAAATATTGTGACCAAGAAATCGGATTTTTGTTTGAAATAGTTTAAGTTTAGGAGCAGAAACTACTAAACCATTTTGTTTAACTACCCGAAGAAATGTGTGTAAATGTTTGAAATGTTGGTCAATGGAATCAGAGAAAAGTAAAACATCATCAATATAAACTATAATGAAAGTAGTATAAGGATTGAATATATCATTCATAATGTGTTGGAATTCGGACGGTGCATTCTTTAGTCCGAAAGGCATAACGTTCCATTCGTAATGCCCAAAGGGAACTGTAAACGTAGTTTTGTAACGATCTGCTTCAGTTATTTGAATTTGCCAAAAGCCGGATTTCATATCGAATTTGGAAAAGATTTTTGCATTATATAGGCGTTTTAATAAATCTTTTTTGTTTGGAATGGAATACCTGATCCATTGGAGAACGTTGTTGAGTGGCTTGTAATTGATGACGAGTCGAGGAACACCGCGTTCCTTTTCTGCTTGATTCATGACATAAAAGGCCGCACAACTCCAAGGTGATTTGGAGGGGCGAATTAATTTCTTGGCGAGCAATTCTTGAATCTCGTTTTTGCAAACTTCAAGTAATTCGTAATTCATTTGAATGGGTCGTGCTTTTGTTGGAATATTTTTCCCAGAAAAATCTTTTTCATAAGGAAGGGAAACAATATGTTTCTTCCTAGCCCAAAAAGCATTTGGAATATCTGCACAAACTTCTTTTGTAAGTAATGTTGTAAAGTCGAAAATTTTTTGTTGAATATGGGAAGTTTGCAATTGTTCTTCAATTCTTTTATAAGAAAGATCTTCTTTTAAAAAATTAATTTTATTCTGAAATCGTTGAATAGTATTTATTTGTTTGTAAATAGAATTTTCTTGTAACAAGAATAACTCCTTTTGTTTAACAGGGTTTAAAAATTTGAAAATGACAGTGTTGCCCATGATTTTGGTGCCTAAACCATGGTGATTTACCCAAAAGGGATAAATTTGAGTGAGAAATGGAGTGCCCAAAATAATATCAGTATTTAAATCTTTGACAACAATGAATTGATGTTTGAAACAATAATGATCATTGCAAATGGCAGTTTTGACGAGTTTACCTTTGACTTGTAATGGCATACCATTAGCAGTGACTAATGATTCGTTTGTGGGAACGTAATACTTTGTAGGAATTAATCCGTCACGGATACAACTTTGATCAGCACCGCTGTCCAACATAGCTGTGAAGGTAGCTTTGAAATTCCCAATTGAGATTGTAACATAAATATTCCATTTTTGAAATGTAATTTTATCAATGATGGAAATAAACTTGGAATCTTGAGGATGAATACCTGGCATTGGAATTTCTGCAAGTGGAAAATCTGGAATAGATGAGTCGGAAAGAACTTCTTTACCTTTAAAAGTGCGAGGCTGTAATAAGGCAATTTGAGTGTCTAATTCCAAATTTTTGGTTTCTACTGAGAAGACTCTTTCTTTGAGCTCTTTGACTTGAGCCTTTAGTGAACGAATCTCTGTTTGTAATTCAGTGGTGCTATGTTGACGAATTGGAGGGTTAAGGTTTGGATATCTATCAAACATTTTTTAAATGCTGAAAGGTTCAATGAGTCGAGCAGAACTGGATTCTTCGTGAAGAATTAAGGCTTTGAGTTTTTCTAGTTGTTTTTTCTGAGCTTCAGGAGGAAGGTCTTGAATAATATCAAAGATGAGTTCTTTTTTGTCTTTGACAGTATTGTCATGGCGGATCATATTAATAACTTTGCAAGCACAAGGAGAGGATAGATTACCGTCATCAGTGCTGCTGAAATCTTGAAAATCGTCTAGTTGATGATCTGATGAAGAATCGTCGTGAATCAAGGATATATGCAATTTCTCTTTTAATGCCTTGTCCAATTCAGGAAATTGATCAAGGATTTCATTAATCTTCTTGCTACGGCAGACATTTGCTTTGTGACCGGGTTTGCCACATTTGTAACAAGTAATCTTGTTGAAACTGAGTTTTGTGGAACTAGATTTTCTTGGAGGTTTGTAAAAGGCTGGAGGCGAAGGTTTGAAGCGACGAGAATATGAACGTCTTGAATACCGAGGAGGTTTTTGAAATGAACGTCGTTTGAGGTGAGCAGAAGGGGCTATAATTCCCGTGACGGAAATTTTTTGTTGAATATGGGAAGTTTGCAATTGTTCTTCAATTCTTTTATAAGAAAGATCTTCTTTTAAAAAATTAATTTTATTCTGAAATCGTTGAATAGTATTTATTTGTTTGTAAATAGAATTTTCTTGTAACAAGAATAACTCCTTTTGTTTAACAGGGTTTAAAAATTTTAAAATGACAGTGTTGCCCATGTTTTTGGTGCCTAAACCATGGTGATTTACCCAAAAGGGATAAATTTGAGTGAGAAATGGAGTGCCCAAAATAATATCAGTATTTAAATCTTTGACAACAATGAATTGATGTTTGAAACAATAATGATCATTGCAAATGGCAGTTTTGACGAGTTTACCTTTGACTTGTAATGGCATACCATTAGCAGTGACTAATGATTCGTTTGTGGGAACGTAATACTTTGTAGGAATTAATCCGTCACGGATACAACTTTGATCAGCACCGCTGTCTAGCATAGTTGTGAAGGTAGCTTTGAAATTCCCAATTGAGATTGTAACATAAATATTCCATTTTTGAAATGTAATTTTATCAATGATGGAAATAAACTTGGAATCTTGAGGATTAATACCTGGCATTGGAATTTCTGCAAGTGGAAAATCTGGAATAGATGAGTCGGAAAGAACTTCTTTACCGTTAAAAGTTCGAGACTGTAATAAGGCAATTTGAGTGTCTAATTCCAAATTTTTGGTTTCTACTGAGAAGACTCTTTCTTTGAGCTCTTTGACTTGAGCCTTTAGTGAACGAATCTCTGTTTGTAATTCAGTGGTGCTATGTTGACGAATTGGAGGGTTAAGGTTTGGATATCTATCAAACATTTTTTAAATGCTGAAAGGTTCAATGAGTCGAGCAGAACTGGATTCTTCGTGAAGAATTAAGGCTTTGAGTTTTTCTAGTTGTTTTTTCTGAGCTTCAGGAGGAAGGTCTTGAATAATATCAAAGATGAGTTCTTTTTTGTCTTTGACAGTATTGTCATGGCGGATCATATTAATAACTTTGCAAGCACAAGGAGAGGATAGATTACCGTCATCAGTGCTGCTGAAATCTTGAAAATCGTCTAGTTGATGATCTGATGAAGAATCGTCGTGAATCAAGGATATATGCAATTTCTCTTTTAATGCCTTGTCCAATTCAGGAAATTGATCAAGGATCTCATTAATCTTCTTGCTACGGCAGACATTTGCTTTGTGACCGGGTTTGCCACATTTGTAACAAGTAATCTTGTTGAAACTGGGCTTTTTGGAACTAAGTTGTCTTGGAGGTTTGTAAAATTCTGGAGGCGAAGGTTTGAAGCGACGAGAATATGAACGTCTTCTTGAAGACCGAGGAGGTTTTTGGAACGAACGTCGTTTGAGGTGAGCAGAAGGGGCTTTAATACCCGTGATTCCAAAAGCTTCGCAAAAGGATCCTAATTCTCGACGCTCACTACCATATTTGGCTTGAAATTTCAATTCTTGACATGCAGATAAAGCTTCTTGTTTGATGAATGCAAAAAGTTGACCATAAGTTATTATATTGAAATCAATTTGATCTAAACCCATTTCTTTTTTCAGATTTGTAATAATTCGTTGGGAAAATAAATTTGGTAAACCGGTAATGCATTTTTCTTTCCAAAATGGGGCATTGCAATCAGGTCTTTTGAGTACATATGTTAGAAACATGTCTTTGTACCATCGAAAATCTGTTAAAGTTGGGCATCTTAAATTTGTTAAAAATATTTTGGCAGAAGATAATTCTTCTTTTGGGTTTCCTACAAAATGCATCGAAATAGTAACAAGTAGAAAATCACATGCATCATTCTCTAATGAAATATTACCTTGCTCGTCTTCGATTTCAATTGTATGGTCCAGAATGGCGAGTTTGTCTTCAAGGGTTAATGAATTATTCCACCAATATTTTAATTGCCCAGTAAAGCCTGCAACTAAAAATATTGCTGCCTGTTTATCTGGAATATTGTGAACTTTGTAGGCAATCTTTGCCATGCCCATTTCTTGTAAGGTATTGAGAATTTCGTATTCGCTTTTGCCATCGATATTCCAATTGGAAATAGAATTGCCATCATAATGAGCGGTATGAAACTTGGCACGTTATTCATATTGAATATCCGGAGGAGTAGGTCGTGGATAATAATTCTTTGTTTCGGCCTGCTTCCATCGAGGAGTTGAAAATCTACGCGATTTGAACTGACGGATTTTGTTAACAGTAGTGGGTGCTACCTCAGTAGACTCTAAGAAGGAATCTTCTAGTTGTTGTATTTTTGAAATAAATTCGTTTGAGGAGGAAATACGAGAGGCTTCACTCGAAGAACTTAAGTCATCGGGGTTCTCCTGCTCTATGGTATTGATGCGTGATGAACTAGGAAGATTTGAATTGATCTTGTCCAAGGTTTGAGATATCTTGTGTAGTAGTGGAGAAGAAGGTGATAAGGAAGAGGATGTTGGTTGAATAAGTTGGGCTTCTTGTTTTTTGGAGAAGGAACTTGGTTGGAAATGAGGGGCAGAATAGCTTGCAGGAAATCTGGAAGTAGTTTCCTTAGGAATAATAGATTTGATCTCAGAGGAAAAGGAATCAACTTGAGTAGCAATCGTATGCAAAATCTGGTTGGAATAATTATTCTGGTGATAGATCTTGCGAATATCATCCATTTTGATTGAATCATCACTATCTTTACCTTTTTTGAATGGTGAAGCAATAATCTCGCCTTCAGGAGTGTCCAATCGAAGAGATTGAAGCGGTGGGTGGATTTGCGTAATAATATTGCCATCAGGCAATTTCCATTTTTTTGCTAACATTGTGTGAACATTGATATGAGATATTTTGCAAAATTCCATTTCTTCAAATCCTTGTTTGATTAAAAAATATTCTAACCAACAGAAGAAATCAAAAGGAGTATCTAATCGATTAATATCAGAAATCCATTCTTGTTTAATTTGTTGTTGATAAAAAGGATTCATTTGAAAAAACCAATTTCTTTTTTCATCGTTTTCTGGATCTAAAATATCCTTTTCTAATGAATCAAAATCAATATTTGTAACTTTATGAATAACGTCGATCTCACCTTTCATCTGGGATGCAGTTGGAGATGAGGGAGGAGACGTAGATACTTCTGGAATTGGTGCTGTATGATGTACATGAATTAAATTGGGCATTCGGAACGATTGTTCAGAGGCTTCAGTAAATGAACGCGTTTGAGAGTGTGCGAATGAATGCCGACTTGGTTCAATAGGGAAAGTGGAACTAGATCCCTGTTCTCTCATGGAATTAAATCTTATGAGAATATTACCATTAGGCTCTTCAATAATTTGAGAAATCTCAGTCCTTTCGAGATGAGGAGGAGGCTGAGCATTTTCAATTTGAAATTCTTCTGGAATCGTAATCTCATGCCATTTCAACCGTTTTTGGCGTAAAGGTCTTGGGCTGTTCGAGCCTCTATATGTAGAAGGACAGTCTATTCTCGCGATGTTGGAATCAATTTGAATCGTGGATTCAATTGTGAACTTAATGATCGATAATAGACTCGGTACATAACAACAAATTGTTCGGTGAGTTTCTCAAATTCATCACCTTGTAAATGAATGTCTAAAACCAATGAATTCATAATTAATGGATCGATCAAGGAAACGAGAATAATTAGGAGCACAATTGAAATAGATTGGTCCATTGCAAATATTTGTTTGAATCATAGCAAGTAAAGAAGGTTTGTAACGTTTTAATCTTTTGTCACGCAAAGCCAAGTAAATCGGAGCATCAATTCCAATATGAACCAGAGGTTTAACAGCAACTTGAACTAAACCATAATGAATATATCGAAATCCTTTTTCAAGATATTTGTTCAAAGATGCTTTTGATAATAAGGGAGTAGTTTGAAATTTTTCTTGAATATTCATCGTCTCTTCATGAGTTTTGACTGAAAAAGCAGTTTTGAAATCAAATGTTCCAATTTTGTAAATAGTCTCAATTTGTTCCTCAGGAATAGTCCAATCATTGAAATTGTATTGAATATGTTCTTCCTTACTATGAATGATATTGATATTCCTGGAATCTGGATGAGAGCTTGAAGAAAACAATTTTTCGCACAAAATTCGCCATCTCTAATGCATAGAAATCATGGGATGTGCCTAATGCAATTCTACGTGGGACCAACGGGACCACCTCACCGGGAACACCCTTACAGGCGGGCTTACCAACGGGTTTACAGGCTGACCAAGCGTCTGACCAAGCACACAGAAATGAAACTAAACACAAAGTATGATATGTATTCAAATCATATTATTATTATCCTGGGTCATTATTGGTATCAGAGCCTTGTTAAGCATTTTATCTGATCATTATTTGCATTTCCTCTTTGAGAGTTCATGCGTTGAAATTTCAATAAGATCTTAAAATTAACTCACTCGAATACCAAAATCTCTGCGGTGAAAGCCAGAATTCCTATAGATATATATTTACATATAGCTTGTACAGGAGTTCTGAACTTTCGAGCACCTCGTAACTCCAATACACAAATTTGTGCAGTGAAGGCCAGAATTCATGTTATGCTTAATAAACCAATAGAATTAAACATTTTATTAAGTGTGAAGCATCAACCTACTCAAGCATCCATTTCGCAGTTTTTGGTGAGATTTCTATGATAACCCGTCATTGTCTCTTTTGATTTTTTATTGAACCAAATAGCTAGAAGCTGTCCATCACTTTAAACACGTCCTGCAGAAGAGCATAGAGAGTTCATGCGTTGAAATTTCAATAAGATCTTAAAATTAACTCACTCGAATACCAAAATCTCTGCAGTGAAAGCCAGAATTCCTATAGATATTGCTTTTGATATGATATCCCCATACTGTTTGTGTTATGGACCGTAATGGAAATAAAAAAAGATCATGTCCATTTTAGTTCTTTTTTCTTTTTTCTTTTTTTTAAAGACAGCTAAATAGGTTTAAAACCCTGCTTTGACTAATGGTTAGATCAGTGATTCCTTCTTGATTGGAGCTTCTCCCTCTTGGTTCCACAAAGTAGTTCCTTGCAGAAATCTCCTTGATTCCCAACCCTTTGTTTAACCTCGTTGCTTTCTGTAGCATTATAGCCTTTGCACTACTGTTGTTTGTGTCACTGCTAATTCCTCACTCTTTTTTCCATTACCTTCAGCTACTATTTTTGGTTTCTTTGTACCGGTTGGCTCTTCTTTTCCATCATTCAGTGCATTTTTCCTTGAACTGATGAGTATTGTTTCATCATACCAATAATCGTGAAAGGCACCAATAAGCAATAATATCTGTTGCAAGAGGAAGATCAAGTTACAGAGATCTACAAACATCTGCTAATTTTTGAACAGCGGAAAAGAATAGAATCCAATCCTCAAAGAACACAGGTAAAAATAGCCATCCGTAAGAGACATCACAAAAAGGCAGCATAAAATGAAGTGGCAAGTTGTTTGTAGTCAGTGTCAATTAAGTGTGCATAAAGCTGAAACATCAGAGTTTCCTCTACGTTAGAATTTGAAATTTCGCTTTCCCTAAAGATTACGTTCCAGAATTGTTTATCTCTCACAAAATGCAGTTCGAAAGATAAAGCAAGACTTAAACATTGCACTAAAGTTTGTACGACATAGATTCCACTGAAAAGGGAACAAATAAAATTTAGAGTAAAGAGGTCTTGGAAATTTATACCCATCATTTTGAATGGCAGATATGATAGCATTATTAGATGGTCGAAGAAGCTTCGGTATAATAGCAGCATAAAAGAACCCAGAAAAGAAAACTGAGCCAAAATCAGAGAGAACCAACCCTAAAACACCCTCTCACCGGAGACACAAATTGAGAGAAAGCGGACATTTCTGCATATCCTTCTTCTTAATACTCCATTACAGCATATTCCTTAACCCCCATCAGTGATCCAAATCAAATCGTAACCATAAGAAAGAAAACTTGATGTAGAACATAAACTACAAGATTCAATTTTCGTAATTAGCTCAGAAAGTCTGGAAGCATAACTAACCATCAAAATCAAAAGAACAACTAAGAACAAATAGAAATTGTTGCCATATTCAAGAAACAGGAATAGAAAAAAATATATATATATATATATATATTAAAAGAGACTGGAAGCCACTGGAGATGGAGAACAGAATCTGGAGGAAGATCCAAAAATATCTATGATTTTCGTTTGTTTTGTTTAGTGTTTCTCATTCTCTTCTCAAATATAGGGTTCTGACACTAAACTCTTTCTTTTTTTTTTTTTTTACAAAGTACATAAAAGCCCGGAAGCAGAACCACACCAAAGCTGGCTGGACCAAGAACAAAGACAACAACGAAAAGAGAAAGAAGGGATTAAGGACAGGGTCAGAAGGCAGTGCTCCCAACTGCAAGGCAGGAGACCACCCTTGGATCTATTAAATAAAAAGAATAGAATAAACAAAAATCAATAACCACAACACCAAAAAGGTAAAAATACCTACGCAAGAGTTGGTCACTTATATCAATTTAATTGTTCGGTAATATAACACAGAAAATTCAACTCAGACATATCTACAATAAATCCATGCATAAGAAGAGAAAAATACTGAGCATAATGATATAAATGAGTTAAGAACCTAACTTACGCGCTCATTCAACTCAAGCATTTTCTAAACAAAATGATCTTTTCATAGGAGAAAAGGAATAGTTACATAAACTGGACGAAAAAATATGAAAGGATTGCTTTTATATATATTTTTTCCTTTTCTTGGGTAAGCGTCACTAAACACTGTTGAGACATATCTACAATAAATCCATGCATGAGAGAGAGAGAGAGAGAGAGAGAGAGAGAGAGAGAGAGAGAGAGAGAATTTAAAATTCTAATTTAAACTTTCATTTATCTAAAAGATGCATTACAATGGTTGCAAGCAACAAATGAAGCCAAACAAAATTTCTTTGAACTTTCAAAACTTCTCATCAAGATTAACAAATATGCTCAGAGAATGTATATTCCTTGTGGATCTAAAATCATCTCGTGGATCTAAAATCATCTCTAATTATTTTCCTAAGTATAAACTAAATACCCTATAAGGCAATAAAAAATTTAAATGTGGAGTTTTACCTACAAATCTTTTGTTAGCACAGTTAGTACTACTTAGCCTTGGATCATAATCAAGGTATTATGTTTCCCATAATGCATGATATATTTCGATCATCTTTAAAGTAGTACCACAAAGTCTCAAAAGGGCTATTGCTCTCACAATTCTCTGGCCGGGTTCCATCTTTTCGGTTTAGTCAAAGCCCATGAATGCTGAAATCTTTTACAGGCTTTCTAGTTGCAAAATGTCTCCAAATGTGCTTTGTATCACAATACAACCCTAGAAACTAAACTACTATCTTAAAGCAACAAAAACAAAGAATTTAAGAGCTCATTAGTTCTCAGGGTAATCAAAAGGTAGTTTCCATACATGATCAGAAAAGAAAAAGAGCGCATTTTTATTTAAAAGCATTGGAGCAAAGATTCATTAAGGACGGGTCATCACATGTTGAAGTAAGTGGAAGAAATGAAACTCTTGAGAAACACACAGAACTATTGCACATTGCAAAACTAAAAGCACTACAATTAGTTGAAGTCAATTTGCTAATGAGTTCATTCCAAAATTTCTTTTTTAAACTTGAATTAAGAAAAAATATCATTGCATGGTAACACAAACTCGAACAACAGTGTACAAATTAAAAATAATTAAGAGAAGAACAACCTTGCATTAATGCACCTAAATCTTAGAACTAAAACAGAAAAATACAAAATTTAACTCTGAAGGAGGTCATCTTTACCCTCACATTTCAAAAGGATTAGTTCTAGTGTACCAATGAATTTCGATAAATGTACCAACAGTTGTATCCAATCAAAAAAATTAAGAAAAAAATAACATTGATTCAATCCAACTAAATTACAGAGTTTATTAAAGAAGGAAACTAAAAAATTCAACCCACGAGTTATCTTGAACAGAGAAAATCCATTCCAAGAAGCATGAAGTATCATTTTCAAGTAAAGCAATTTTGAATAAGTGCACCAATTAGAGTAATTAAGATAAAAACAACATTGTACCTATCCAGGATAAAAACTAATCACCTTCTTAACAACCTAATCTTTTCTATAAGAACCCAGAAAACAATCATTCAACTTTTAAGACTAAGCAGGTCAGGAAATGGGAAAGTAATAGCTCTCTCATTGCAGCATTGTTCATTAAAATATCCACAAAAATTCCAACTATAATTACATAAGCACTGAATAGAGTACCCTCGAACATTTACTGAGATACCTCTGAGCAGTGAGCTCAAGAACCACAAACAAACAAAGATAAAGACACAAATAAACTCAGTAGCCAAAATGAAAGAAGAAACAGCATAAATTGAACAAACCAAAACAACTTTCAAATACAATAACATCTTTCTGGGTCGTTAATCCAAAATTTTCCCCTGAAAAAACAAGTTTTATTAACCCAAACACAGAGGAGTAGTCCATTTCTATGAACAGAAACAAAGATAGAGAGAGGGATAACCTGAATGGTTTTAATAGGAGGTTTGTTGTGCTTGTTCAAGTGCTTTGTATACATCCAGTCTCTGTTTGGAAGAACCAGATAAATGACAGGCGTAACATAGCGAAATCAACCCCAAAAAAAATTTAAAAAAAAAAAAAATCTACAAGCTGCACCCTCAAATCACTTTCAAAATGTTGGAAAAATTGAACTAAAAATTTCAATTTTGGTTCACTATCAAAATTTAATCTTTATCAGAATTTAATGAAATAAAAAATAGAGAGAAGCCTAGAGAGGGCTTTACCACTGTTGCTAATGAATGACCCTGGTTAGATGCTCCGGCATTCGACAGAGTAATCTCACGATCTGGCCGAGGAAGAAACAAAAGAGAAAGAGAAGGGAGATGGACCTAATTAGAGGGAAAATAGGAGTTTGACTGTCGCAGCTGATGAAAGAGAGAGGGAGGAAAGACGGAAAAGAATGAGACATTTCTTGGAATCTCCAGAAGCTCCCCACAAAACCAACAAAAGCTGAATTTTAAAAAATAAAAATAAAAAGACAGTTCACCCCTGCACCATTAGCATATCAACTTAGATAAAAGGAAATACATTTTGAATATCATATGCTATAAAGGCCTAACATCTGGATTGAATTTGAAAATAACAAAGAGTTGGAATTTTTTTATTCTATTTTCGTAAAAATAATCCAAAATAAATTTGGTAGGAAAGAAGCTCTGTGGGGTCTAAAGTGAAAACACAATTGGATTTTCATCCTTAAATCCAATCCAAAAGAGACCATTTTTCCCATCATTTTAAGCCTTGTATATTCTATATGTTACAAACAATTCACTTGCTTCAGTCTATTACAATGAAATTGAGATGTCCAATTTTCTATCAGACACCAAAAAAGAGAGAGAGAGTTATAAATACAACAATATATTATATGAGACAATAGTCTTAACCACCTACAACCTAACCAGAACTATTTCCTTAATGTGTTTACATCTATTAATCCATAATCCTTGCTTGGCACCTTGGGTGTCAAACTTGCCAAGATACCAAGGAATTTCTTTCTTTGCTCTTCAAGAATGATACCCATATATGTAGCAAGCAAATCCCCAGAAGGTAATGATCAAAGACACAATCTTAAAACCACTCATGGGATCATGCAACAATATCACAGCTGCAATGCTTGTTAACGGAACTCTTATCGCGTTAAGAATACCGGCCAACACAGTTGATGCCAGAAACAAAATGGCAACACTGCCCAAAACTCCCAACTGAAATGTAATAATGCTCCAAACAATAACAGAGTAGTAAGCACTTTTACCGCCTACGAAAGTATGAGCCTCAGAATTCATCGCCTGGAAGTCTTTGTTTACAATCATACCAATTGAAGTAAAAATGAATGCAAACAGGGAAACCATGACTTGTTGCTCCAGAACCACATGGAATGATCTTCTTCCTAGAAATTTCACGAAGACCAACTCTGAGAGGGCAAAAATGAGGCCATGGAGAGCAGATCCGAGGATATCCCAAACAAAACCCATAATGTACTGCTTGTCGGTGACATATGAATATCTGTCCGAATCTGAATCCAATGCGATGATTGCAATTGCAGCCGTAATGATCACGATAGAGTTTATTGTTGAAGCATTGACTTTATTCTTCACAAGAAGATACCCAAAGAATGTGGAGAAAACCAGGACTGATGATGCCACTAGAGAAGCAGTGGATGCTGGCAAGTAGGCATAGGCATAGGCATACATAAGGTTATCAGCAGCACTTAAGAAACCAAGAAAGATGTATGAAACGGTAAGTTTAAAATTCAGAGGAGTAGGAAAGACTCCCAAGAAGAAGTAGGTTGGAATTAACATAAGTGCAGGTATAGGCCACCCGGCAACAGCTACCCATGAACTTATCCATTTACTCTTGCCTCCATTGGCAAAATAAAGTCGAGCAAGGAGACTAGAAGCAGGAAATGCCACAAGCATTGCAGCACTGCTTAGAGCTAAAAGAATCCAATGGGAGATCGGTTGGCTTCTATATGTCTCCATAGCTATCGTTCTGTAAGCAGCAACTTTATCTCGTAATGACTTCTCTGGTTTATGGTCTTCCATATTTCCTTCCCCTAAAAATAACAGTAGAACATAGAAAACATTGATCCAACTAACAGAAATATAAGCACAACTTATATTTCTATGCAACCATTTCACAGAGAAAAAAGAAGGGAAAAGAAAAATAGCTTTATTTCATAAAAAGGATGAGAAATATCCGTAAGGCGTAGCACCTTATGCATTGATTGCGTCACACAACCAGATTTACAAAAAAAATCTGTAGACTCTATTAATTCAATAAGCAAAGCGCACATAATAGAATAGAATAGAGAACTCCTTTATTCATAGACTCAAGGACCAAATCCTAAACTATATATCTACGGAAAGACAAACTCTAGTCCTACCTTAACTAAGAATTCTAGTCAAACTAAAATTTAGAAATAAAACTACTGCAATCCATAACTAACTAAACTCATCACCAAAGTTCTCGATCACATGATCCAAAAAAAATTTTTTCAACTCTCGTCATTGATCCAAGAATAGCAACAGGGAAAGGAAACAAATGACCAAATTACATGTAAAAAGAAAAAGGGGGGAGAGAAAGTATCTCATTCTTTTAGAATAATTTTCCTCTTCCATCATAGAATTTGTGAGAAACATGTTTTCTATTGACATGAAAAAGTTTTCAAAAAATGCTTAAAAAACAATATTTTTTTCGCAAATTGCAAACAGCAATAGCCCACGTATACAGATAAAGATGGAACACCCAAATAGAGAAAAAACACAGAATGAAACATGAAAATGTCTCAAGGGCATCAAATCTTTGGACTCAGAAAAATCAAAGTTCACACCTTCACAATCAGCAGATTTTATCAATTTCAATATTTCATGTGACAATCAACTATCAAAATTAACAATCAATCATTCGCTTGCCTCCCTCTAGAATTGATGAAACATATTTGTTCAAAATAGCCCCATTCTAATGAAACTTCCAATAATTGGGAGAATCAACAGTTCCATGAGTAATCCTCACACGCTGAAGGACACAAATAGACGAATTCAGAAAATTTATTAAAGAAAATCTATAAAAAAATATATATATATTTGGGTTTTCTTCAATTACCATGAGCCTGCCTTTGCATAGCGATAGAAATCTTCAAATCAAGTAAAATTCATTTAAAAGGAAAAGAGAAAGAGCAAACCTTCGAAAAGAAGCGGTTGTTGCATGGATCCAAGACAGTAGGATGCCGGTGGCGACTAGCTTTAAATTTCAGCAGCGTTATGACAAAGTTGGGGCCTTCGAGGGAGTGATTCTGATGACGAAGAAGATGAATGGGAGTAGAAAATAATTCTGTAGGAAATACAAGTCAATCATGTTCGTCGATAGAATCTGGGTAGTTGGACTACACTATTAAAATTATCACTTCAGCGCGTTAGAAGGAATAAAGTGGGTATGTATGTGTTTTTGGAGAATCTGTGTCCTTTCCCATTTTTATACCACCTCCTATTTAAGTATACGTTAAGGGTATGGCTGTAAACGGGACGGATCTTATTCGTAGTACATGTACGAGTTTATATATGTTTTTAGTAGGTGAGGTTTAAATTTTATATCCGTAGACACGTATCCGTACTTATACCTGTATTTATACTGCTATATAGGTATCGACAGAATATGATGATGCACACATCCATATACTCGTATTAATAAAATAATATATATTTATATATTATATTATTTATATATTATATTAATATATAATTTATAATTTTTTTAACAAATTATCTTTACTCTTTACTATTTAGCCAATTAGTCCTACACACTACCCTCACAGACTCACAACTCACATCACTTATTCATCTTCTTCTTCAGCTTCATCCATCGCCACCGCCGCCGTCGTCGCCATCGTCGTCGCTTACAACTCACTCACATCAATTATCTTCAGCTTCACTCTCCCAGTCCACAGACCCAGTCCAGTACACCTCACACTCTCAGACTCTCTCCCCTCACTGTCATCTTCTTCAACTCATCTTCTACCGTCACCGCCGCTGCCGCCGTCGTCGTCTGTTTCAGTTGATGACTTGCTTATGCTACTTCTCATCTCACTCTCAATCACTCACCTTTAAGCTTCTTCTTCACCTGCTTAGGAACGGCTATAGCTGCCGCCGCTGTTTGTCTGCACCGTGCCGGCGTCTGTTCTCGGTTTCTGTTCTTCCATCTTCTCAGGTAATCTATGCTCTCGATTTCTGTTTTGCTCTGCTCTGCCTGATTCTGTTTTGCTGCTCTGCTCTCCTTTCTTCTATTCTGCTGCTCTGCTGAGCTCTGCCGTCTGTTTTGCTCTGCAGTTCTTGCAGCTGAACTTTGCTATGCAATTTTATGAGTGTTTGCATTTTTTGTGTTCTATTGAGACTAGAGTGAACTTTGCTTTGCAAATGTTTATTTTTCTTGTACATTAGACACTGTAGTGTTCACTTTAAAAAAAAAAAAAAATTGGACAACATCTGAAATCTGTAGCCGAAAATGTTCCTAGGAGTTTCCTCTCTTTTCCCTGCACCAATCATAAATATAACGATGACTATTGGCTTAATGTTGAATAGATTAATCAAAATTAACCGAAGAGTTAGTTTGAAGATAAATGGGAACTATTAACAAGAAGAGAGTGATCTTCTTGAATATGGTTTGATGATTGAACAATTGGAACAGTTATCTGTAACTTTAAGGGCACCGGCTTCTTTAACTGTCCTAGAAAGTATCCCTCTGAGCTCCCTTTTGTGTTCTTTCAAGAACTTAACAACATCCATTTGTGTAGCTAGATGCAGACTATTAGTTCCACTCCTGCTACATTTTCCACTTGACTATCTATGGGGACTAATGCCCTGTGTTACACTTCCAATTGTGTAGCTAGATGCAGGTTGTGTATCCCTTTGCTAAACACTTCCATACAATCTAGTATGCTACAAACAAACCCAAAATGTGAACAAAATTTTCATAACCCAAAATGTTTTGTAGTTGAATTGCTGAAGTTGTCAGTTCATTAAACTACGAAACCTTTATTCTCTTACATGAGAAGACTTCTGTGTCTTTATTTAAAAATAAAAATAAAAATAAAAAATATTTCATATCAATTACTATATATTGATCTACACATTTTCTTTTCTATCCTCTCCTTATCCTTTCAACTCTCCATCCTTAATTTCTAGAATTTCTAATTTTTTCGAACTCTAAAATTTCAATAACTGATGTGTTTGAGTAGCTGATTATTAATTGATTGATGTTATGTTCAAGTTACTTATAGACTTTGTTTTATTATTAATAGGTTTTTTGCTTTATCATATAGGATGTCAGGTACAATACCCACTTAAATTCCAAAGCATCTACTGCTGCTGATGATATGAAAATAACTAATTACAATGAGTTGGTTGAGTTGAATATCGAAGAAAACCTAGAAGAACAAGCGGATCCCTCAAAGTTAAAAAAAAAAAAAAATTAACTTCGGATGTATGGAAAGAAATGTCAAGGCTGATAGATCCTGATGGAAGTATTAAAGCTCAGTGTAATTGGTGCAAGAAAAAACTTGCTAGCGGTAGCAAAGGGGGGACTACTCATTTGACAAAACATTTGAAAGCTTGTGTTGCTAAAAAACTTCGGTGCAAAGGGCAACAACAAATTCAACGTTCAAAAAGTAATGTGACAGGTAACATTGAACTTAGTAATTTCAAATTTGATCAAGAAAAGAGTAGGAGGGCTTTGGCAAAAATGATAATCAAGCACAATCATCCTTTCAATATGTGTGAGCATGAATTCATTGAGGAGTTTTGCAACAGTTTGAATCCCAACTTTAAGCTTGTTTCTAGAAATACAATTAGGACGGAAGTGATGTTAGTGCATAAGGAAGAGAGGATGAAATTGTATGGATTCTTGGATGGCCTTGATTGTAGAATCACACTAACAACTGATATTTGGACTTCAGAACATGCTAATATTGCATATAGTTATCTTACTGCTCATTATGTTGATGACAATTGGGATTTGAAAAAGAAAATTCTTGCATATAGACATATTCCTTATCTTCATGACGGTGAAACATTATTTCGATTCATCAATGATCTCATATTGGAATGGAATTTGGACAGAAAATTGTTTTCTATGGTTGTTGATAATGCATCATCAAACGATTCAATGGTTAGACATTTGAAATCTTGGTTGGTTGAGAAAGCATGTCTTCCGCTTGGTGGTGATTTATTTCATGTTCGTTGTAGTGCACATGTTCTTAATTTGATTGTGCAAGATGGTTTGGCTATTTTGGGGGATGTGATTTTGAAGATTCAAAAAACATGCAAGTATTTGAAAAAATCTATTTATGCTTCTCAGAAATTTGAGTCTGATTTACAAGAATGCAAGTTAAAAAGCAAGAAGAAAGTGGCTTTGGATGTCCAAACTAGATGGAATTCTACATATTTGATGCTTGAATCTGCATTACCTGTTAAGGAAGCATTTAACCGTCTTGCACAAATTGATAGAAATTATAAGTTTTGTCCAACTGATGATGAATGCAAAGTTGCTGATGTAATTCATGGATGTTTGAAGATATTTTATGATTGTACTAATCATTTTAGTGGTAGAAATTTTCTAACTTCAAATATCTTCTTCCCTGATGTGTGTAAAATCCAACTTAAGTTGAGTGAATGGGAAAATAGTCAACATGATTTTCTTAAAGTTATGTTTGGTCCTATGAAGCAAAAGTTTGGAAAATATTAGGAGGAATCATGTTTGGTTTTAGGAATTGCTGTTGTGCTTAATCCCAGGTTTAAAATGAATTTAGTGGAGTTTTATTATGATGCCATTTATGGAGTAATGCTTATCATTATGTTGAAAGAGTTAAGAATTTGTTTCAAGATTTGTACATTGAATATGGTGGGCAAGTAAGTTATGTAAGCAATAATGCCTATCCCATATCTGGTGGAGGAACATCGAAAGATGATTATTCTGCTTTTGATGAATGGTATAAGACGAATAAGTCCACTACTATTCGTATGTACCAAAAGAGTGAAATAGAGCAATATTTGGAAGAGCCTGTGTTTCCTAGAAATGAGAAGTTTAATATTTTGAATTGGTGGAGAGAAAACTCTCTAAAGTATGCTATCATAGGAAGTATGGCACGTACATTTTAGCTATTTCGGCTACTACTGGTGCATCAGAGTTTGCATTTAGTGTTGGGGGAAGAGTGGTTGATGAGACACGTGCATCATTGCTTCCCGAAATGGTTGAGGCATTGGTAACTACAGTGGATTGGATTGAGCTTTCACCAAATAAAAGTAAGTATTTTATTTTGTTATTCTAATTTCGTTTTTCTCCCTCTTATGTTAGTTAACTTCTATTTTGTTTCTAGAGTATGATGACGATGATATTGTTGAGAGTTCTTCAATCCCTTCATTTGCATTTGCAGAGGAAAATTGATGTGAGTTTTTTTATCCTTAGCTACATTTTCATAATTATCTTTATTTTACATACATTTATAAAGTTATAATCTATACTCACTTCTATATTCCTTTTGTAGGAGACAACTAGGAGCAAGCGTATCCTAAACCCAAATACTTTGATTAATATATTTTATTGAACTAGAACTTTTGTTCTTATTGGATTAATGTACGATGAAGATTTTGTGTATATTTGAACTTTTAATCATGTGAATTAGAGATGTTAAATGATTTTATTTGTTGAAGAAATGTTGAGGAGATTATGTTAATCATGTTAAAATTTTTATTTTAGGATTATACATTATTTTATATATTTTTATTTAACAGAGAAAAAAAATAGAAAAATATCATACGGGTACGGGTATACCTAGACCCTACCCTGAACCCTGAAGGGTCGGGTCCGAGTCCAGAAATTTTATATCCTGGAGGGTATGGATCCGGGTCTGGGTCCAAATTTCACTATAAGGATACGGGTCTAGGTTTGGGGGTACCCTGAGGGTCTGGACCAGTTTACAGCCCTAGTTAAGGAGGCCGAACAAATCTCATAAAAAATAACATAAAAGATTTATAAAAAGATTAATACAAAATTTAATAATAAGATTTTATTTAATAATAATGTATTTATATATTTTAATATTTACTAATTTTAATTATTTAAATTTTTAATTAGAGAAAAAAATTATTTAATTTTAAAATTAGTATCGTATTTTTTAATTGATAAAAAATATTAAAAATTTTAAAAATATAAATTAAAATGAAAATAAGACATTTTTGTAGAAACGGTTAATGCCCACAAGAATAAAAAAAATACGCAAAATGCCGATAAGAATCGCCTCGATCAGATGTTCGAGCGCAAAGTTATAGATTGTCAAAAGTTTTCGACTTTTTAGAACAATTTTTTTGCCACGAAATGTATCTGGATCACCTTTTTGATGATGCAGTTGCAATTATCTTTAATGACATTAGTGCAATTTTTTTTTTTAATTTTAAACCAATAAAATTGTAAATAAATTAGTATAGATTGATGTACTAATTTTTTTTTTTTTTAAATTTTCAAAGATCGAATTTGCGTAGTTTTGAGATTGAATAAGTTAGAGTTAGAGAGAAAATAGAGAGAATAGGAGGTAGGAGAGAAAATTTTTTATAAAAGTAAAAATTTTGAATTTTTTTCGCCTTGAACTTTTAGATTCACGAATTGTTTTATTAACTCATAAGTTTAATAGCTTTTTCACATAAATTAATGAAATAATGTGTTTTTTTATAGTAAAATATTCTCATTTCTTTATATTTAAGACTTTATTAAATGTGAATGAAAGTTTTGAGAATTACTAGTTAGGAATGCATTAATTAAATAGAGGTATGTAAAAAGAACTTAATCTTATATTATAAAACCTAGTGGTGGAAGTAATGAGGGGCTCGAGTCCAAGAAATTTTTTTTTTACCATTTTTGATGTATTTACATTCAAGCCCCTCCAATTTTATTTTTTTTTAAATAGAACCCCACAACGTTTGGACTAGGTTTAGGGTAAAAAAAAAAACCGGACGTTCTCTCGCGCGGCGCTGCACACACACACCAGACAGAAAATTGCCCTTTGCTCCTCTCTTCTTCCTTCTTTCGGCCGACGCCGACACTCACTCTCCTCTCTGGCTCTCCCTTCCGCTTCCCTTCTCGATAGCGGCGACGGCACAGACTTCCTCTCTCTTCTCGACGTGACGCATTTGCTGCTCCTCTGCCTCTGCTGCTGTTGCCTGTTGCTGTGTGCGTTTCCTGCCGGCTGCCGCTGGCCCGCTGCCACACTGCTCTCGGCGACCGGACCGGCGACTGCGCGGACACGACTCGGTGCTCCTTTAGGCCTCTGCTACTGCTCTATTGTTTGTTCCTCACTTCCTCTCCTCTGCTTCTCTGCTGACTCGCTGCAGAGTCTTTGCTCTCGTGTCTTGTTTGCGTTCTTTGCCCCTCTGCACTGCTTTCTGCTTCTCTTCTATTGAAGAAAAAGTAAGCAACACTGCACCAGCTTCTCTTCTATTAGTTGTTTGGTTTCTATGTTTTGTAAAAATATGATTGCTCATTTAATTTATTTTCTAACTTCTTCTAATTAATGATTAATATCAACGGTGAAATGTGTTGAATTTAATTTAAGATGTTTAAATATTTATTATATAGGGTTTTAATATGGACAAATATTTTGAAAAGTGGAAGAAGAGTTCTAAACCGGAACCGGTTGAAGAAACATCATATAAAAAGTCTCGAGTAGGGGTAGAGTTTTCGGATTGTGAGATTATTGGTGATCCAGGATTGCGTAACCCATTGATAGTTATATTTATGAAATTAGAGATGAATTAAAGAGACGGTATGTGGCTAAAGGCCCAACTCAACCATGTGATCATAAATTTTCGCAAACTGATTTTGGTGAAATTAAGAGGTCGTTTCAAAAGAGTTGGTTTAAAGATTTTGCTTGGTTAGAGTATAGTGTACATAAAGATACAACATTTTGCTTCTGTTGTTATTTTTTTGCTAAAGGTCAAAAGCACAAATATAGTGAGGATATGTTTACGGAAGTGGTTTTTAAAAATAAAAAACGTGCTAAAGAAAAGTTTAGAAACCATGAAGGATTGCCAAATAGTCCTCACTTTGGTGCTGTAATTCAGTTGTTGGGTTTTAAAAATCAAAGACAAAATGTAGAATATATTTTATCGAAACAAAGTAGTCAGATTGAGATTGAATACCGTGCTCGGTTAACTGCTGTTGTAAAAGTGGTTCGATTTTTATTAAATAAGGGTTTAGCTTTCCGTGGACATGATGAGTCGAAATTGCCATCTTAATAATTTCCTTCATTCTTCACATGTAAAACTCTATTTTAGATAATTTTTCAATAGTGATTTCTTTTTCATTGTAAACGTATTTGTATGAATGTTACTTATTTTTATATTAATCTTCTAATTGTTCTAAATTAATTGCAGCTCATATTAGATTTCCTCTTCTGATCATGCTCATCGGTTATCTAAAGATTCTGATCAAGATTCTCAGCTTTGATAGAGGTATTTATCCCGTGAGTGATGGGTAATCATTCCTCGTGAGTGATAGGTGAGCACTCCTCATTGGTAATGGGCAATTACCTATTTTTTGCTATGTTATTTGTAAATTTAGAATTGTAATGCTTATCCCGTGAGTGATGGGTAACCATTCCTCGTGAGTGATGGGTGATCACTCCTCATTGGTAATGGGTGATTACCTATTTCTTGCTATGTTATTTGTAAATTTAGAATTGTAATGCTTATCCCGTAAGTGATGGGTAATCATTTCTCGTGAGTGATGGATGATCACTTCTCATTAGTAATGAGCGATTACCTATTTTTTTGTTATTTTATTTGTAAATTTGGAATTGTTTGAATGTTTTTGTACTTGGAATGCATCTATTTTATAGACGAAATTCAAGAAATTTTTTTAATGTAGTTTAGTTTTGTTTGCTGGTTCCACCACTGATGAAACCCAAATATGATAAAAAGAGAAATGTATTCTTTTATTGTGAAATAGGTTTATCAGCCAAAAGGGTTGAGTTTACAAAATTGGGAATATCTTCCACCTAAACAATCTGATCACTAATGCTACAAGCATATTGGCCTATTTTATGAGCAGGAATGTTTTAGTCTTATGCTAATATGTTGAATATTCCCATCAGAATGAGCATTAAACTCTTGTTTTAAACTCCTATGACATGAACAAGATCATACATATATCTTCAGTGCCTTCCATAATCCTACCAACTATAGGCTCACAATCAGATTGCACCACCACCAGTTTCAAGAAGCCAAACTCCTTAGCCAATTCAATTCCCTTCCAAATGGCCATTACTTCATCAAAGCTAGCTTTTGATATTCCTTGTAAATTCACAACCGTTACTGCAATAAGCTCCCCCTTATCATCCCTAACAACTGTCCAGCTTGTTCTCTTTTGAATGTACCATCAACATATACAACAATGTACCCTTCATCTGGTACCTGCCACCTTTTCTTTTTATTCCTCACTCCCACTCTATTTGGGGGAATTATTTGTGCCTGAAGAAATTCATGCCCCCATACTTGGGCTACATTGACCATCTCATCTTGTCATTGATATACATTCTCAAAAAGAAATTTATTTCTGTCATTCCATATACACCACAACATCCGCAGAAAGAACGTCCCCCCTTCCCCTTCTTTAATCTGTGGCAATTGAAGAATATTCCAAATGATATCCTTGCAACTCCTCCAATCTCTTACTGCCCTCCTGATATCTATTTTCCATGCCCTCCATACTCTCCTCACCCATGGACAATTAAAGAACACATGCACACTATTCTCCTCTTCCCTGTTGCACCTCGGGCACGGAGGGTCCACCAGAATATTCCTCCTTCGCAAATTCGCTCTAGTAGGCACAATATCGTTAAACACCTTCCATCCAAGAAGCTTCACTTTTGGAGGGCCTGTGATGCCCCATAGCTGAGTCCAAGGCGTAGATAGCAAATTGGACTTAGAACCTTCACCCTCTTCCTCACCCGAATTAACACATCTGGCCATAAAATCCATGCCCATATGGTAAGCCAACCGGTTTTTTCATAATGCCATATAAGGACATCTTTAGATGGTACTGAACTTAGAGAAAATTTTCTAATCTCCTCAACATCTCTCTGGAGAAACAATGAGTTCAACAGCTCCACTTTCCTACTTCTAGTAATAGG
Source organism: Catharanthus roseus (assembly GCA_028651295.1). Taxonomy (NCBI): domain Eukaryota; kingdom Viridiplantae; phylum Streptophyta; class Magnoliopsida; order Gentianales; family Apocynaceae; genus Catharanthus; species Catharanthus roseus. Next base: position 21,718,081 of record JAPQWS010000153.1, on the reverse strand, counting down.
ATCAATTAAATCTCTCATTTTCGTACCATGCTGTAGAAACAAATTCTTGGTAATAACCTTAAACTCATAGGGTACTTTGAGCTAAGGATACTTCCATGCCAAGATATTTTCTCCATCACCCACGCTCCATCAACCACCCTCCATCTCAACGCCTTCTTAAGCAACTCCCTTACTTCCATGATACTTCTCTAAACATATGAGACCCTAGTTTCCAACTTACCCTCCATAAAGGAACTTCCACTATGATATTTCGCTTGGAGTACTTTAGCTACAAGAGAATATGGGTTCTTTAGGATCCTCCACCCCTACTTGGCGAGGAGAGCAAAATTGAAGACCTCCATCTCCCGGGACCCCATTCCCCCTATAGTTTTTGCAGTAACCATTTACCTCCAACTTTCCCAATATATTCCTTTACCTCGCTCATTTTTCCCCACCAGAATTTTCGGATCATCACTGCTATCTCATCACAAATTCCGTACGTGGGTATCACCTGCGGCATCGATTTGATAAAAAACTCCTTCCCAACTTGTGATAGTAATCTCTCCTTCCATCCACCCACCTTCTTGGCTACCCTATCCTTAACAAATTGAAAATTTTTTTTCTTTGTTCTGTCCATCAAATAGGGTAGGCCAAGGTACTTATCTTCACCCTCACATTTTATCATTCCCATTATCTCAATCACTTCTGTTTGAAAAGATTCGGCCACTCCATGCTCAAAGAATATGGAATGTTTTTGTATATTGATCACTTGCCTAGAGGTCATTTCGTAATCTTCCAATATGGACTTAAAAGGTCTCGGCAGAGCTGTCATTCGCATCCATAAATAATAAACTATCTTCTGCGAAGAACAGATGAATAATTTCCAAACCTTCCTATCACATTCTCAGCTTGGTTAATGTTTGATCATACACAGCTCTTCTAATCATGGGTGGAAATACTTTTGCACATATTATGAAAAGGAGTGGGGATAATGGATCTCCTTGTCACAGCCCCCCCCTCCGGATAGAATTTACCAATCGGATAACCGTTCACAAGCACCTGAAAGGATACGTACATAACATATTGCATAATAATAGAGCTAGTGAGATGGAAAGTTGAGCTTGTCAAGCATTTATTTCAAAAACCCCACCAAACCCTATCATATACTTTGCTCATGTCTAGTTTCACTGCATGAACTTCTCCCACTACTCCTTCTTCCTTGAAGCCAATGAAAAATTTCAAAGGCAATTATTGCATTATCAGTGATGAGTCTGTCAGGCACAAACTCACTTTGTGATTCATCAATAATCGAAGGCAAGCCCTTCTTAGGACGATTAGCAATAGTCTTAGCAATGATTTTGTATAAAATATTACATAAGCTAATCGGTCTAAAATCCACCATTCTTTCAGCATTTTAACCTTTGGAATAAGTACAATAAGTTTCATTTATATCTTCCAAATAACTATTAGTATATGCCATAGATAAATTGACTTACATTTATAATTTATGAAGTATGCATTTTGAATCGTATTTTATGCTCTTGGTTATCAAGTATGTGACTTGATAGTAAAACCCTTATTGCTAATAAAATACTATTCTTGTTTGTCCCTAGTTTTATTACATCTTATATTATTAAACTAGTATGAAGTTGACTGACGATTAAGTTTTACTGATCATGTATATGAGATATAAAATCTATTCATAAATACATATTGAGAATATTGTACTGGACATGACCCAAAGTGATGAAGAAATATTGTATGGGTTTGAGTCATAAATATTTTTTCTCAGTTTTATGTTTGGTGTCCTTTGACCTAATGTTTCTAATGATTCTTGGATGGGGAGAAAATATGTGTTGACATAATCAAACATCACTTTTAATCAGGGGATTATTATGACTATTGGTTGGACTATTTTCTTGTCATGGCTTGAATATTGGAGATAATGAAACGGATTTGTCCCTCTCTTATTAGAGAGATATTCATGGGCCCCTTGATAAGGAAGACTGAAAAATATGCATGGCCATGCTCAAATAAGTATTAATATCTGTATAGGTGTTATTAATATTATTTGTCGGAACAGTCTGCCTTGTGATCAAGTAAATGGTTAATTAAGTTTTATAAGGATGACTCAGTCCATGCCTTATACTTAATTAGGATATCGTGTGACAAAAGGACTAAATATTAGAACTAATACTAGGTTATCAGTGCTTTTACTTAACTTGGATAAGCATAATGTCTTGCTAGAGGCCATTTATGCTTTGTGAATAAATGTCTAGGATATTTTTCATTCACTGCCAATGTTAAGTGAACCTACAGGGTAACACAGATAGACGATCTTGTGAGCACGATGTCCACATTCAATGAATCTAGATCGTGTCCAGATTCTTTGAACGTTACAAAAAGGGAATCAGATTCCATATTGTATTTTTTGGTAAGTTAATAAGTGACTAATTTTATTTATCAGATAAATGAAATTAATTACTTAATATTATTCATCCAACCATTGGATGATTATAGGAATAGACGGACGGGATTAAAACTGTCATCAGATGACAATTAAGGTACTGATGTTGACAACTATAAAATATTATGTTAACCTTTTCCTTGTGGCCGTCATCATATAATTAAAAACAAAAGGCTTTATCCCTAGAACGGTGATAATAGTATCTAGCCTCCCTCTCTCCAAAAGAATTCCACATATTACTAGATAGGTGTTTTTCGTTCTGAACAATTTTAAGAACACAGAAGAGGCTAGCATCATGAACGCTCGCAGAGGAGTTCATCGCGTGGATACCTGCAGAGGGCGAAACATAAACAACAACACCTCCACACCTGCGGCTTCAAATATTAAGGTAGTTTTCTATCTAATCGGTTTTTCTAGTATGTGCGGATCCTATTGGCGGATCTTTGAGGTTTTTTATTTTGTTTTTGTCTACGAATTCCAACAATAACCACCTTTATTTAAAAAATTCAAAACTAAAGAAGTTACTTCCTCTCCCATGATACTCCAATATTTCCGATAAAAAGCTGCATGAAAGCTATTGGGACCAGGCGCTTTTGATTGATGCATCATAAATAACACTTCTTTAACGTCCTTAGCTACAAAAGGGGCAGATAGGCCGTATTCCTGATCTGCATACAAAGAGTTAAAAGATGCACCTTCAAATATGATATCCAGTGAGCAATTCGGGGTAGTGGCTTGAAAGAGCTTCCCAAAGTACTCCATTGCCATTTTATCCATTTCATCAGGGTCATCTCTCAAATTGCCATCCTCATCCCTTAATTCTTCAATATAATTCTTTTTTGTTTCCTTTGACTGGCACGGTGATGAAAGTACTTAGTATTTTTACCCTCGTACGCCAACCAATTCGACCTAGACCGAATTTGCCAATATTCCTCCTATTTTTGTTGCAATATTTCCAAGTTGTGTCTAGCAAGTTCAAATCCAAACCCTCTTTCCCCTCTTCACGCAACCTTTGGACTTCCATTGTAAGTTTCCTTACCTTGTCCCTTATACTCCCATGCTTCTGCTGATCCTATGCAAGGAGATTACCAGCTACATCTTGTAATTGACATTTTGCATGAGCAAAACCCAACCTCATTTGACTATTCCATACCTATTTAACCCCTCTTGGCATTCCTTATCTTGTATCCATACTATCTCCCGTCGAAAAGGCTTCTGCCGTCTTCTTGTTCTCTTCAATTTCGGCTTTGGTCCCTCTAGTCAGGCGCACACTAGTTCATGTCTAAGTACATCAAAAAACCGTTGGTCACATGCAAATCAGGGAATAGCTCTTTCCACCTGTCATTAATAACACATCGATCCAACCTCTCCCACATTGCCGCCCTTCCTTCTGTCTCATTATACCACGTGAAATCTCCTCCCCCATGCCCCACATCTACTAACCGTGCTTCAATTAAGGCCTCCCTAAGTAATTGCATTTGACTTTCATCCCCATCACACATCCTCTTTTTCTTATGAGCATAAAGAATTTCATTGAAACCCCATCACATAACCGCGGTACACCACGATTATGACCGAGTCGGCTTAACAATTGTCAAGACGCCTTCTTATCCTCCATCTTCGGGTGTTCGTAAAAACTGGTAATGAAGTAGATTCCTTCACCTATCCCCTCCTTAACCAGCACATCAATAAGCCCCTTTGAATAACTTTGAAGATGCATATCCATCGCCCCCTTTCCACAATATCGCTATGCCCCACTACGACCATTACAATCCACCAAAAAGCCTCCCTGAAAACCCAACTGGCTCCACAATCTTATCTCTACCCCTTCTCTCAATTTTGTTTCACTTAAGAACACCATTGTAGGATCTTTCTTAGAGATGAGCTCCCGCAGGGCTCGAACTGCACGAGGGTTCCCAAGCCCCTAACAGTTGCAAAATATTAGACTCATATCTCCTGCCTTTGGTACTTTATCCAAGACACACACATGTAAATCTTGTCGAACTTTCTTTCCCACTCCCTATTTTGCAGCTTCCTCCAAACATTCTATTCTATGTTCCCCCTCCCGGCCCCATAATTCTCTACCGACCCATCCTTTCCACCGCTCTCCCCTCTGTATACTTTTTTAAATTTCATCCTTATACTACCAAAACCCTTCCCTTCCCTTCCCCATGCAGTACTGCATGAGTTGGATGATTTTCATGTACAACCCAAAACCCTGTATTCCTAATATCTTCTTCTGCTTGCCCATCCCCCCTTTCTACACCACTTGTCTCCCTCCCTCACCCCCACCTCCTAACCCCTCTGTCCCTACACCCTCAACATGCACTCCTCTAACACCTACACTCACCAGCTCCCTCTCCCCTAATATGACCTCCCTGGATATGTCCTCCCCACTATTTTTCACAACCTTAACCCCCTTCTCCTCTCTCACCTAATCCATCTCCACTTAGATCGTAAAAGATGCTCTTAGGATAGATTGAGATCCATCAACTGATAATCATTCCCCATACCCCAGATTCTCTCTCTTTTCTTCACTTAAGTCCTCAGGGGCCTCCTTCCCCATAGGGTTTAATAGTATGCCCAAATTTTCCATGGAAAAAATAAATATGGGACAAGCGTTCATAATGAACACTGCCCGTACTACACCATGAACTGGGGCAATTAACTCAAACCCCCATCAGAGAGGCTTTGTAACATTAATATATGCTTGTATGCGAAAGAAGGATCCACCATCTTCTTTCGTCCTCTCCCAAATTTGTATTTTCCAACAATCACCAAACCTTCCCGCCACCTTACGTCCAATGTCCTTAGTTTAGCATTCAACGGGGAGACCACCAATGTGAATCCAAAAGTATACTTCATTAAAAGATTCATCCATAAACTCCTTACCCATTCCCGTTTTTAATGCACTAAGAGATAGTTATCAAAACAAAGGGCCTCCCTTGAGAATTTTCTCAATGACCTCCTCATCCTGGAAGAAAATTTGGACAACATTCACCTGAATTTTAACCACCCTTACAGACTCAACCTTCCATACGTTTTTTAGCAATAATCGTAGCACCCTGAGCGGATATTCTTTGTGATAAAATATCTGCCGGAAACAGCTACTCAAACATTCCTCTACCCCATGACAGATATCCTCCTCTTCTAGTAAAATTGATTCATCCTCCTCATCTTTCAGATTCAACCTCCGAAGTTTCTTCACTATCTCTTGGTCTATCGCTTGATGCCTCAAATTCTAATACAAGCAATTTCTTGAAAGACATCTAAAAAACCCTAGCTTTTTCGAGGGAAAGCAGGATAGGAAAAACCATAATTAGGGAGGAAAAAACCTAGAGAGCAAGAACTCTCAGAATTATCCTAAGTGTTGTCCATCTCCAAATATGATAATTAAACTTCATATTATGAAATGGAGGTAGTAAGAAATATATGTCATTACTCCCATCATTAAAAAAAAAAAAAGAAATACACTTTTTTTCCTTTTTTCTTTTTGAGAAAAATAATGGAAATGATTATTAAGTAACATTTGTTAGGATACTATTAGACCACTTCAATTTGGAAGGATAGTTTGAGATGTCTTGATAAGCTAATAAATAAGAAGAGATATTCCTTAAACCCCTGATCAAACTAGCATAGGTATCAACTCGGTTAAAGAAAAGCCTAATATGTCAAAAGATATGGCTTAAAGTATATGAATGATTGTAGGAGGAATTCATACCATCCACCAAAGTTATACAATCACTTTAAAAAATAATATTTGAATGCTCAAAAAGATCTGTAACCTTCAAACATTCAAATATAACACATGCTTCGACAAGTTTTGAAGAAAGTGAGTGAAGCAATCTCTTATTAAAAGTTAGGCGCACTGTTCTGCCTGAATCTCTAAGTAAATATCCAACTCTTGCTATCTTTGAAGTTCGTGAAGCATCGATATTAGACTTGACCGTTGAGAATCCCACATTGCCTAAATATTTTCATAAACTTTTTATTTCATAAATATTTTATTTAAAAAAATTTTTATTTGCTAAATTTTTTGTTTAATTATTCATAATAATAGTAACCCTGTAGTACAATAATTTTTCTTCAATGAAAATTTTGTATCAAAAATAATTTTTTTAAAAGCTCTTTTTAGGGCTAAATTTTAACTTTTCTTTTTGCTAAACTTTTGTTTCAGATTATCCCTAATTTCTTCCTTCATTTTCTAGGCATAAGTTCATCTATATGAAACTAGATACAAGCAAATAACACACAAAATAAAAGAAAATTTTCAAACACAAAATACACAAAACAGAAGGAAATTAGTACATTAATAGTAAAGGTCATTCTTACAAGCAGTTAAGCAGCAAAAATATAGCCTAAGTAGCAGTTAAACAGGATCTATTATCCCTCTTTAAAATAAAGCAAACCAAAATAAACCCTATTAGTTGGATACAAAAGGATACAACAAGAAGAAAACAAAAGCCAACATTATATTACTACAAGCATCCCTTGTAAATCAGCATACTAGTACCGTGACCTTCACCAAAAACTACCACAAAAGTCTAAATGGATTCTCCCATCAGAAGTGGAAGAGCTGATGAAAACCAACTCTTTCCTTTTCTTGCTTCCCCTTCCTCTCTCTTGACACAGTTGTCAATCTCTGTAAGGATATCTGATAGAGTACTAAAAGTCTACTTTTATTATAGTATTTTGGTTATAGTTTTGCTTTTTTATTTAAAGAAATTAATGAATTTTACTACTATTTTTTTGCTAGGAATAAATTGTGGAGATTTGACTGATTTGAACTTACAAGGGGCTATTTTGGAATATCTTTATAGAAAGAGATCTTATTGCAGAAGATTATGAAGAAGACATTTACTTGATGGTTTTTACCAAAGTGATTGTTGAAGACCAAGTCAATTCATCTACTTTAGTAGACAAAAAGTCAAAGCAGACATTGTGGATTTTTTTTATCTGATCTTTTGGAGTTTTAAATAAGTTAACTTTCTTGGTATATTTTATTTTAAGTTGTTAAAAGGGGAAGGAAATCATGTGATTTGAATCTCTCAATTGAAGCTTTGTTAGGAAAAAAGAAAAAAACCACTATAAATAGGTGGGAGGAATAGAAGAAAAAGGGAGAGGAAGAAAAGAGAAGAAGAAGAAAGAACTCTTCCATTAGATTAGTTAGCTCAGATTATTTAAAAGTTATGTTTATCACTGTGAGTGACTAAGTTTTCTTATTCTGATTTAAGGATTTATTTCAACTACAATTTTTGTGAGGCTATGAGATTATATTTATTTTCTTACTTTTAATTCAAGTACTTATTGATTTATTGCTTTTTTATGAAAGTGAATGTTTGATTTGTCTGAATAATTAATTAAACATTTTCTTTCTACTCTACCATTAGTTCTTGATCCGTAATTGTCAAGAACTCTTGGCACTAAGTAGCACTTAGGATGATTATGTATATTAGTGAGACATTTGGATATGCATAATTAGCCTAAATATGGAAATCAACAAGACAAAACTAAATAATTGTAGCTATGTAGATTATTTGAGTTTTTGGTTCACCGACATTTTCACTATATTTATTGCTATCACAATTTAATATGGAATGCTATCATCCCCAATTGAATTGTGGTAAGTATTGATTGAATGCTTAGTTTAATCAATGAATTTAGGAAAATATAAGATTATTACGGCTATCCGAATAAATGTAAAGTAGAGTGCTTGGACAAGTAAGATTACTATTTTAGCCGATGATCAATAATTTAGTTGAATAGAGGTGACCCCTTAAATCAGAATTTTTTATAATATTGTGTTATTCTCTAGTAATTTATTATTTTATTCACAAAAAAATATCCCTATTTTACTACTTTTTTGTTAAGTTAAGAATTAAATTACTAGTTTCCTTGGGATTTGACTTGGTTCCCACTAATACTACAAATTTATCTTGGTCTGATAGGAATTCAGACTAATTTTGAGGGTCTCGACAAACCTGTCAAAATTTTGGCGCCGTTGCCAGGGAAACTATTTTTAAATTATTAACTTTAAGTTTTTATATTGAGAAATAGACTTTATTTTATACAGTTTGAGATTTGATCATATCTCTTAAAAAAAATAAATAAAGGGTGTGATCACATTTAAAGAAAAAAAAACTTCTGTTTAAGTTAATGTTTTAATTAAAGGAAAAGAAAATAACATTAGTTAATGACATTTTTGTGACAACCCATTTTCTTTTATTAAAAAGACAAGTCAGCTTAAAAAAAAAAAAAGTCTATTTGTTTATCCGAATTCTTAATTTGACTTTCTCTTCTTCTCTCTCACAGGGAAAATCGCAGAAGTAGAACCGACTGCTCTTCTCCGTTCTGTCACTATTTTTTTTTCCAAATTTCCACTATATCTAAAAAGACTAAGGAACCGTTATCATCCATTCTACAATTCAAGAGAGTATAAAAACCCACTTTATAGTCACAAACCTCACGATTTTGTGAATTGAGAGATGGAATTGAAGCGGTAAAGTGCAGTCTCTGTCCAGTTAGAAATTTCTTTTTCAGTGATTTTTTTTAATTTCATTTTTTCCTTTTCTGGTTCGTTTATTACCGAATTCTTCATTTGATAGCATTTTCTTTGGTGATATTTATTTACCGTTATTTAATTATTTTTGCGATTGTCCCTATTTATGTTGCTCCTTTGATCTTCGTGCTAATTTCTTACTTGTTTGAGAAATTGTCATTCATTGGAGGTCATTACTTCTGATTTTGGGAGTTAGTTTCACTGGTGTTCAGATACTGAGTCGATTATGCTTGTTTTTATTTGTTTGATAATGATAGTGATTGCATTTTTTTTCTTTTTTCTTTTCGATTTGTTTTTCTGCTACTATTTCTCATTTGATCAACTCTTTTCCAATTTCCTCCATCACTGCTCTAACAGTTTGGTACTTGTTTTAGTTGTTCATTAGTATATTTTTATTTCTAGTTCTGTTAATAAAAGCTTCATTTAAAAATTTGATAAACTTTCATGATTCGCTGAATTCATTGTGCCAAATTAAACCCTGTTTGTTGCATTTATTCATTTTTTATTATCTTTCTACAACTATTGCTGAAATTTTATCGCTTTTGTGCTTAGTTCTTTTCTTATTTTATGATCCGTCATTCTCTACAAGGTGAACTGTATTTTATTCTTGATATTGAGAAGACAGCTCGTCGTTTAATAAAAGAAACTAGACAAAGGAAGAGAAATTTGCCCCCTTGGGTGAATTTAGAACCCAATTCAACAAATTTTGATAATTTTTTTTCAGGAAAAAAAGAATATGGGAGAAAGAACCTTGAAAGAGCTAGCTGCAGTAAATTTAAATCAACCGCCTCTCTGCATAGCATATCCAGGTCTTGAGGTAGATTTTGAACTAAAGCCCGGTTTAATTCACTTACTCCCAATTTTTCATGGTCTTGCAGGAGAAGATCCTCACAAACATCTAAAAGAGTTCCATATAGTCTGCTCCAGTATGAAACCGCAAGGGGTGACAGAGGAGAACATAAAGTTAAGGGCATTTCCCTTTTCTTTAGGAGATAAGGCAAAGGATTGGTTGTACTACCTTCCTTCGGTATTTCCTGCATCACGAGCTGCCAACATACACAAAGAAATACGTGGGATAAGACAAAGGAGTGGAGAGACACTTTATGAATATTGGGAGAGATTCAAGCAACTTTGTTCTAGCTGCCCCCATCATCAAATATTGGATCAACTCTTGATTTAATATTTTTATGAAGGTCTTTCACCGATGGATAGGAATATGATAGATGCAGCTAGTGGAGGGGCTTTAGTGAACAAAACACCAGAAGCAGCCAAGCAACTAATATCAAACATAGCAGAAAATTCTCAGCAGTTTGGGGTCAGAATGGATGGAGGCATCAAGTAATTCAATGAGGTAAATCACTATACTCTTGAAAATAAAATTTCATATTTAACCTCTTTGGTTCATCAATTAGTTGTAGGACAGTTGCAAGAAACTAAGGTTTGCGGAATATTTACAAATTTTGGGCATCTTATGGATATGTGCCCTACTTTGGAAGAAGATACCACTCAACATATTAATGCTATAATAGGATTTCATGGACAACCTTAACGGAAGTATGACCCATACTCCAAATTACAATCCTGGATGGAGGGATCATCCCAATTTCAGTTATGGGAATCAGAGTGGACAACAAAGATATCCACCACAAGCTTATAACAGGCCACCACCACCTCCAGCACAACCCTCGAGCTCAGGTCTGTCTCTAGATGAAATTGTTAAGGCTTTAGCAACTAACACTTAACAATTTCAACAAGAAACAAGAGTGAGCTTACAGAATCTTGGGAACCAAATTAGTCAACTTGCCACTTTTGTTAGCCAGTTGGAGGCTCAGAACTCTAGAAAATTACCTTCACAAACGATAATTAATCTAAAGGAGAATGTGAATGTAGTAACACTAAGAAGTGGAAAAGAACTTGCATCATGCTCATCCTCTCCTACAAAGATGGTAGAAAAGAAGGCCTTAGAGGAAGAAGATGAAGTAATCGAAGATTCATTCAAGGTAAAATCTAATGGAACTTCATCTATCACTACTAATGTAATTGTTCCACCTTTTCCATGCAGGCTAGAAAAATCAAAGAAAGAGGAGTACGAGAAGGAGGTCTTTGAGATATTTAAAAAGGTGGAGATAAACATTCCCTTGCTAGATGCTATTAGGAAAATTCCAAAATATGCAAGATTTTTGAAAAGTTTGTGCACTCATAAAAGGAAACAATGTGATGAGAAAATAATTATGGAAAAAATATGTCTGCTGTAATAAAGAGAACTTTGCCCAAAAAATGCTCAGATTCAGGTATGTTTACAATTCCTTGCACCATTGGTGATAGGAAATTTGAGTGTGCCATGCTAGAAATAGGAGCATCCATCAATGTGATGCCATACTCACTTTTTTGTACTTTGCATATGGGTCCATTGAAAGAAACTAGAGTGGTAGTCCAATTAGCTGATCGTTCTTTGGTTAACCCAGAAGGAATTATTGAGGATTTCTTGGTGCAAATTGGTGAATTGATATTTCCTGCTGATTTTTACATCTTAAAAATGAAAGAAGATAACATTACAAACTCAGCTCCACTTATATTAGAAAGGTCCTTCTTGAAAATATCAAAGACAAAAATTGATGTGGACAAAGGTACTCTTACTGTGGAATTTGATGGTGAAATTGTTACTTTTAATATTTATGAAGCAATGAAGTATCCTAATAAGTCTCATTCAATTTTTTCTATTGACATTTTTTATTCAGTTGTGCAGGATTGTTTTGAAGAGGAAGAGAACGCCAATGAGTTTGAATGGAGTTCACAATTAGATGTGAATAATGACTTTGTTGAGGATTATGAAGTTTTAGAACCAATATTGAATTCCTATTTAAAGTCGACAAATTCATTTGCAGAAGTACCTTTGACTCATATGAAATTGTTACCTTCTGTTTTATAAGCCCCCATATTGGAGTTAAAGTCTTTGCCAGATCATCTTAAATATATTTATTTAGGTGATGGAGAGACATTGCCAGTAATAATTGCAAGAGGTTTGACTGATGATCAAGAAAGAAGGTTAATCGCTGTCCTCAAAGAGCATAAAATAGCAATTGGTGGGATGTTAGCTGATATTAAGGGTGTTAGCCCTTCACTCTATATGCACCAAATTCTCTTGGAAGATGATGCCAAACCAGTTAGAGAATCACAAAGGAAGCTCAATCCTGCCCTTAAAGAGGTGGTAGTGAAGGAAATTCTTAAACTATTAGATGAGGGGATAATATATCCTATTTCTAATAGTAAGTGGGTGAGTCCAATTCATGTTGTACCAAAGAAAACTGGAATCACAGCAATTAGAAATCAAAATAATGAGTTGGTACAAATGAGAATGCAAAATGGATGGCGTATGGTGATTGACTTTCGAAAGCTAAACTTAGCCACGAGAAATGACCATTTTCCTTTACCATTTATTGATCAAATGTTGGAAAGATTAGCTGGTAAAGCTTACTTTTGTTTCTTGATGGATTTTCAAGTTATTATCAAATTGTTATAGCACAAGAGGATCAAGAAAAAATAACACCTGTCCATTCGGAACATTTGCCTATAGAAGAATTCCTTTTGGGTTATGCAATGCCCCGATACATTTCAAAGGTGCATGTTAAGTATTTTTTTCTGATTACATTGAAAAGTGCATTGAAGTGTTCATGTATGACTTTACTGTGTATGATGATTCATTTTACGAATGCTTAGTTCATTTGACTAAAATCTTAAAAAGATGCATAGAAACTAATTTGGTTTTGAACTATGAAAAATGTCATTTTATGGTCAAAGAAGGCATTGTACTAGGGCATGTAGTTTCTTCTAGGGGCATAGAAGTGGATAAAGCAAAGGTTGATGTGATTGTAAGCTTACCATACCCTACAAATATTAGGGGAGTACGTGCTTTTCTTGGCATGCATGCTTTTATCGTAGGTTCATTAAAGATTTTTCAAAGATCGCATTGCCTCTATCCAAATTGCTCCAAAATGATGCCATCTTTGAATTTGGAGAAGCATGTATAGCAGCATTTGATAAGCTCAAGGGATTGGTGACTGTTGCTGCACTAATCATCCAACCACCAGACTGGAACTTGCCATTTGAAATAATGTGCGATGCAAGAAACTATGCTGTAGGAGCTGTTCTTGGCCAAAGGATCGAAAGAAAAGTCATGTCATATATTATGCCTCAAGAACATTGAATTCTGCGTAGTGCAATTACACAACCACAGAAAAAGAGCTTCTAGCAATTGTTTTTGCTTTAAATAAGTTTAGATCATACTTGTTAGGCTCTAAAGTAATTGTGTTTTCTGATCATGCAGCTTTAAAGTATTTGCTTGCAAAGAAGGAGTCCAAACTATGGCTGATTAGATGGATCCTACTATTGCAAGAGTTTGATATAGAGATAAAAGATCGAAGGGGAGTAGAAAATCCAGTAGCAGATCACTTGAGCAGGTTGGTGAGAGAAGAAAATTCATTGCCTACTTTTGAATTTTTTCCTGATGAGTAATTATTTCAATTGAAAGGTATGGTTCCTTGGTATGCTGATGTTGTGAATTATCTAGTTACAAGAACTTTGCCTAATTATCTTAGTAACTCTCGAAAGGAAAAAATTGGAAATGAGGCAAAATATTATGTGTGGAATGAGCCTTATTTATGGAAATTTTGTTCTGATCAAGTGATCAGGAGGTGTGTTCCTGAAAGTGAATATCAGTCCATTTTATCCTTTTGCCATAATTATGCATGTGGTGGTCATTTTGGACCTAAACGAACTGCTAGGAAAGTTTTGGATAGTGGATTGTATTGGGAAACATTATTTTGAGATGCATTTATGTTTTGCATAAACTGTGAGCGATGCCAAAAGACCGGTACATTATCCCATAGAAATGAGATGCCCCAAATCTCTGTTCTTATTTGTGAAATATTTGATGTTTGGGGCATAGATTTCTTGGGACTATTTCCTTCATCTTGTAGTTTTGTTTACATACTTTTAGCAGTTGATTATATATCGAAATAGTTGGAAGCAAAAGCCACAAAGACTGACGATTCTAAAACTATTGTAGGTTTTATCAGGACTAATATTGTTAGTAGGTTTGTGATCCCAAGAGCAATTATAAGTGACCAAGGGAGTCATTTTTGCAACAAACCCATTGAAGCCTTGATGAAGAAGTATGGGGTAAACCATCGTGTGGCCACAACATATCACCCACAAACAAATAGATAAGTAGAAATTTCCAATCGAGAGGTGAAATGCATTTTAGAGAAGACAGTAAACCCAGGAAGGAAGGATTGGAGTCTAAGATTGGATGATGCATTGTGGGCATATTGGACTGCATACGAAATACCAATAGGTATGTCTCTATATAGACTAGTTTTTGGTAAATCTTGTCACTTACCAGTTAAAATTGAACACAAGGCTTATTGGGTGGTAAAACATTACAATATGAATATGGAAGAAGCTGGTAAGTCTAGGAAGTTGCAATCCCAGGAACTAGAGGAATTGAGGTTAGAAGCTTATGAAGATTCGAGAATTTACAAAGAGAAAACCAAATTGTTTCATGATAATCTGATCTTAAGAAAATTTTTGTAGCAGGTCAAAAGGTTTTATTGTATAATTCTCGATTAAAATTTATGCCAGGGAAGCTTCGATCTCGTTGAATTGGTACTTTTGTTGTCACTAATGTTTTTCCTTATGCCGCAGTTGAGATTAAGAGTTTAGACACTGATAAGACCTTCAAAGTGAATGGGCACAGGTTGAAGTTGTTTCAAGAGGATTTTGGTATTTCTCATGTTAAGGATATTGATTTGCAAATTCAGCGTTATTTTCTTGATTAGGGGAAGAAGTCGAGCAGAACGACATAAAAAAAATTGCGCTATTGGGAGGCAACCTAATTTTTTTCTTCTGTTTTATTTATTAATGCCTAACTTTTATTTATTTATTTATTTATTTATCTGATACTAGATTGCAATGCTTAAAGGATGGATTGAAGCAGTTGCAGCCACACTTAAGAGTCATTTTTTCATGCAGATCACTTCTCCATTTTTCCTAATTTGTTCTAGGTTTACTTGCTTTCATTTCAGGGAAGTTGTGCTTATTTATCTATTTATTTATTTTTTATGTGAGCATGTTGTGCTACATTGAGGACAACGTAGGAATTAGGTGTGCGGGAGAAGTGTTCTGTCTAGTACTTGTTGGTTTTTGTGCTGATTTTTTTTCTTGTTTCTAGTGTTTTTTTTTTTTGTTTTTCTGAAAATTTCAACTGTTTTCCTAGATTTTATTTGCTTTTTTTATTTTATATAATTTTTTTTCTCTCTCTCTTTAATATATTTTCTTTCAAAACATGTGAACTTGTTTTCTTTGAAATTTCTTGAGGTTCTTGATATTTGCCCTAAAATGATTTTCAAGTTGTTCTACATTATTTGGTGAGAGTTGGAATAGCATGAAGAGACAAAATGTGGTAAGTTTTTCAAATTTTTTGAGTACCTTGTGGGTCTTAATGATTGAATCAAATGATGATGTACAAGATTTGATACAAATAAACACTTGAGAGATTTCTGAGAGCCAAAGAGCAACTCTTAAATTTTGCTCTAATTCCTTTGTTGTGTATTGTCTAGCATAGTATGTTTATTTTAGAACTTGCTTTGCTATGCATTTCAAAACTGCAAGTTATGGATTCAAGCACGAAAATGAGAAGGGTAACTTAGGATTTAACCCTGTTCTTTAGCCATCTTAAAAGATCATCCTTTACTTATAATAACCCTCAGTTAAACCCTTTTGAGCTAGACATTTTCTTTGTTTTACACATACTTATAATACGCCTTTTAAGCCTTTTTCATTTGTTTAACATTTTCTCTTTTAAACCCATGCAAGCAACTGTGAAGAAATGCTCAAGTGTATATATAGAGTCTTCTCTTCTATACAGAGTATGAGTTTATGGTCATTGTGTTATATGGTTTAGAATAAATGTATAAAGAAATCTTCCAAAAAAAAAAAAAAAAAAAGAAAAAAAGAGGAAAAAAAAATCTTTAAAGAAATCTTGAAGAGAAAAAGCCAAGTTTGGAAGAATAAAAGGAAACTCTTCTGTGAATGGCAATAAAATAATCCACTATGAAGGACCAAGACGATTTCTTCCTTTGTATTTTCTTTATTTTTTTCTCCCTTTCTATTTCTAAGTGTCATTTCATATTTTGCTTACTTTAGCACTTTATATGACCTTTCCGTACCTTTGTCTTGACTAAGTTACAACCCAAAATAAAAGACCCTTTGATTTTTGTTTGAATTCACACTTTGTGGTGGAGATTTGATATATGAGAAAGCTTATGGTAATGAAATGCTATGTCTTGGATTTGAGAGCTTATTCCCTAAATACTTTTGAGTGATTAGAATGAAGTATATGAAAGCATATTGAATCTTGTTGCATCTTTAGTCGATGAGGTTGTTGGGATTCATGAGGTGCTTAGTTGTTATTTCTTAAAAAAAATTTGGGTTATGAGCACTTGTTCTCATGATTGCTATTTTGATTTAAGCTTTCTAATATATCTCGACTTGGAATTGTTTTGTGGGTAAATTAGGAGAGGGGAAAATAATGAATAAGAAAATAGTTGATATTTTGGAATAATGCATGCTTGAGGGCAATCATGGTTTTGGTGTGGGGGAATTTGATAGAGTAATAAAAGTCTACTTTTATTATAGTATTTTGGTTATAGTTTTGCTTTTTTATTTAAAGAAATTAATGAATTTTACTACTATTTTTTTGGCTAGGAATAAATTGTGAAGATTTGATTGATTTGAACTTACAAGGGGCTATTTTGGAATATCTTTATAGAAGGAGATCTTATTGCAGAAGATTATGAAGAAGACATTTACTTGATGGTTTTTATCAAAGTAATTGTTGAAGATCAAGTCAATTCATCTACTCTAGTAGACAGAAAGTCAAAGCAGACATTGTAGACTTTTTTTATATGATTTTTTGATGTTTTAAATAAGTTAACTTTCTTGGTATATTTTATTTTAAGTTGTTAAGAGGGGAAGGAAATCATATGATTTGATTCTCTCAATTGAAACTTTGTTAGGAAAAAAGAAAAAAACCACTATAAATAGGTGGGAGGAATAGAAGAAAAAGGGAGAGGAAGAAAAGAGAAGAAGAAGAAAGAAGTCTTCCATTAGATTAGTAAGCTCAGATTATTTCAAAGTTATGTTTATCACCGTGAGTTACTAAGTTTTCTTATTCTGATTTAAGGATTTATTTCAACTACAATTTTTGTGAGGCTATGAGCTTATATTTGTTTTCTTACTTTTAATTCAAGTACTTGTTGATTTATTGCTTTTTTTTTTATGAAAGTAAATGTTTGATTTGTCTGACAAATTAATTAAACATTTTCTTTCTACTGCTACCATTAATTCTTGATCCGTAATTGTCAAGAACTCTTGGCACTAAGTAGCACTTAGGATGATTATGTATATTAGTGAGACATTTGGATATGCATAATTAGCCTAAATATGGAAATCAATAAGACAAAACTAAATAATTGTATTCATTTTCTTGAAGAAACTCTACTGAGGATCCTCATAAACCTACTGACATTCTGCAGGATTGGACATCTGCGCGGGTGGTCCAACAACTAGCTCTGATACCATGTTAGAATTTGGGCTTGAGGCTAACTCAACCCATATGGTATCTCAAGAGGGGAGTACTTCCCAAGTCTTTATAAGGAGTAATTATTTTCTTTAATTAGCCGATGTGGGATTTTCAACAAAAGTACTGAAATAATTGCTAGTATTGAGTACCGAATAAGTAATTATTAAGTACTAATTACTTATATTTAAACTAGTATTAACTGGTGTAAACGAAAAATATATTCAGTTTGTTTAAACAACTAAATAAACATTTTAACTAGTATTATAAGTACCAATTAGTATATGTACAAGTATTTTAAATTAGTTGATAACCATGTATAAATACTAATTAGTATATTAAACTTGAGGTTTTATTTTAAATAGTTAAATTTTTTATTCTAATTAAAAATTTAATATTATAAATAAAATATTCTAAGAAAATAATATTATATATATTTATTTATTTTTTGAATTTTTTTGTCAAGTTTCGAATCGAACTTTAAAAAAATACGAACTTGACTTGTCGCATTACTCGAGCGAGCCCAAGCTCGAGTTGATCTGATTAGTATATGTAGAAATATAAATGTTTAAATCATATTTATATTGAACTACCGTGTATGTTGCAAATATTTAAACTAGTATTACCTATGTTTACACAAAAATATATTTAGTTTGTTTAAACAACTAAATAAGTGTTTTTAACTAGTATTAGACGTACTAATTATTAATGTACAAGTATTTCAAATGAGTTGATAATCATGTTTAAGTGCTAATTAGTATATGAAACTCGAGGCTTTTACTTTAAATAGTTATATTTTTTTTATTTTATTAAAAATTTAATAGTATAAAAAATACAAAGAAAATAATATGATATATGTTTATTTATTATTTGAGTTTTTTTTGTTGAACTTTGAAAAAAACACGAGTTTGACTTGCCACATTTTTTGAGCGAGTTCGAACTCGAGTCAATCTAATTATTATATGTAAAAATATAATTGTTTAAACAAAATTTATATTAAACTACGGTGTATTTTACAGGTATTTTAAATTAGTATTAACTATGTTTAAACAAAATATATTTAGTTTGTTCAAACAACTAAATAAGTATTTTTAACTAGTATTATAAGTACTAATTAGTAAATGTACAAATATTCTAAACTAGTAAGCATGTTTAAGTATTACTTAGTATATAGAACTCGAAGTTTCTATTTATTAATCGAGTTTTTTTTTTGAGCTTTTAGCTGAGTTTCGGAAACCCTAAACCCTTGATCCTATAATAGTTACCAACCATAGTTATATAGTTTGTCCTATATGAAAGGGGAAAAGCAAGGTTGGTTGAGCGTATAAAAAAGGCACCCAAACTACACACATGCGTGTGTACACACACACTTTCTTTCTCTCTCTCTCTCTCATCAGTTCTGTTTGGCGCTGGTGATTGATGCCAAAGGACATGGGGAATTCACATCCCCTATCCAATTTCCCACGACAATGGACAGTGGCAAAATCAGAACAAAAATATTGGGAGCTGAAGAACAATAAAAATTTTACTAGAATTTCATCTATAAGATGGATGCATTCTAAATAAAAAATTATTCAAATAATTTCAAATTCTGAAGGGACTTGAATGTAAAAAATCCATAAATTTTAAACTTTTTAAAATATTTCGAGGGGGCTCGAGCCCCCTGAACCACCCCTAGTTCCGTCCCTGACAATTGATAGGTTGGTGCAGGGAGATTATGCACAGCAATTGAGAGTGGGAAAATCTTTTGATTTGGTAGGAAAACAACTTGGGTTGTTTTCATTTTTGGTAGGAAATGCAGATTTACTGAAAAAACTGGTGGGAAATGGGAGTTTCTTTTCATTTTTTGGTGGGTTAATTCTATTTTAGTCATTTGATAATTTAGTATTATTTATTTATTAAATTTTATTTTAATATTTTTTTGTTTGGTCATTTGATGATTTAGTACTGCTTATTTGTTGATTGACGATTAAGTGACTAACATATAATTACGGACCACTATCAGGTATGATCTTTTTTTTTTACTATTTGTAAAGATTTGAACATAAATTCTTATTTTGTCCTTGGCAGACTAAAAGAATAGGGATAAATTTTTATAAAGTAAAAAAATCACACCTAACAGTGGCCATAATATTTCCAGAAAATTGATTTGGCCAGAATTTTGATATGATCACTTAATTGCCAATTAACAAATAACCGATACTAAATTGTCAAGAAAGAGATAAGTTTTCATGTTTAAATCTACACAAACACTCTAAAAATCACACTTGACAATGGGCCACATTATTCTGGCAAAATTGATTTCGCTAAAATTTTGATTTGATCACTTAATTGTCAAGCAAGAAACAAGTGGTACTAAATTGTCAAATAGTCAAACAAAAGGATACTAAAATGAAATTAACCCTTTTTTGTGGGAAATATAGATTTGTTGTGAAAACTGGTGGGAAAAATTGGAGGGAAGTTCACGTTAATGATTCATAGTATTAATACTAAACTAACCTTTTAAGCTTAATTCTAGTTTGAACATGCTTAAAAATCTTATAGAGGTAATTTAGTAAAACTTAAAGGCAAAAATTGAAAGATATTATAAATTATATAGTACGAGTGATTTTATTGAGTTACAATAAGAAATAGAGGTAATTTAGTAAAATTTAGGGGCTAAAATGTAAAAAATTATAAATTATAAACAAATTTTAAACATATTTAATTAAACTATTAAATTAAGCATGCTATACTAATCTATCATGCTTGTCTAAAAATCCTTAAGTAAACTATTAAATTATAGATTGAGTGATTTAACAGTGAAAAATAGAGAAAATAGTGAGAAAATAGAGAAATAATACTAGTAATTTTGATTAACTATATACTACTATACTAGTTTGAACATACTAAACTAATCTACTATTTTAAAATGTTTATAGAGGTAATTTAGTAAAACATATAGGCAAAAATAAAAAATATTATAAATTATAGAGTTATGAATGATTTTTTTGAGTTAAAATAAGAACTAGAGATAATGGAATAAAACTTAGGGGGCCAAAATGTAAAACAATTATAAATTATAAACAATTTTAAAACATACTTAACTAAACTATTAAATTAAACATACAAAATTAACCTACCACAGTTGTTTAAACATTCTTAATTAAACTATTAAATTATAAATTACAAGTGATTTAGTAGTGAAAAATAGAAAAGACAGTGAGAAAATAGAGAAATAATAGTATTAGTGAGTGATTTAATAACTATTTGTAGTTTGAATTAAGAATTAGATTTTGATTAACTATATACTACTATACTAGTTTGAAACGTACTAAACTAATAAATATTTTAAAATGCTTACAAAGGTAATTTAGTAAAATTTATAGGAAAAAATTGAAAAATATTAAATTATCAAGTACGAGTGATTTTATTGAATTATAATAAGAATTAGAGGTAATTTTATAAAATTTTGGGGTCAATAAGCTAATAAATGAGAAGAGATATTCCTCAAATGCCTAATAAAGCTAACAAAGCAATCAAACTGGTTAAAGAAAAGCCTAATATATCAAACGATATGGCTTAAAGTACATTAATGATTGTTAGAGGAATTGATACCATCCATCAAAATTTTACAATCACTCTAAAAAATAACACTTGAGTGCTCAAAACCAATCTGTAGCCTTCAAACATTCAAGTATAGTACATGCTTCGGCAAGTCCTGAAGAAGGCGACCGAAGCAACCTCTTAGTAAAAGTTAGGCGCACTATTCCTCCCGAGTCTCTAAGTAAACCCCTGACTCTTGCTATTTGTGAAGTCCGTGAAGCATCCATGTTAAGCTTGACTGTTAAGAATCCTACATTAGTTAATTAAAGATGAATGAACACTTTATAAGGCTTTGGTAATCCTTCCTTCTTGAGGTACCTTTTGGGGTGAGTTATGCCTAAATCCAGTATTTTAACATGGTATCAGAGCTAAATTGTTGAGGCACCTGCATTAGTTAATTAAATAATGAATGAACCCTTGATAGGACTTGGGCAATCCTCCTTTCTTGAGGTATCTTTTGGGGTGAGTTAGACTCAAACCCAATATTTTAACATTGGCTTTTCTGCTCTCTGGGCACTTTCCACTTTGTGAGTTCCCCTCTTGAATCTGCATAATTAACTTGTCCTGATTTTTGTAAATGCCTTAGATTCTCAACAACCACCTTCTTACCTTTTCTAGTCACATGTGGATGTAAGCTATCTCTAAGATTCGGTTTGCTCTCGCAGAACTCATGTGCTGAAAGGGCAAAAACTAACTCGTACTTTATAGCTAAAGTTTTGGCAAAATCAAAAGCAAGTTGAAAAATGATGGGTACCAGTGTTCCAAACATGTCAATTAATAAACATGAAAAGAAAGTCTTCTTAAGGATGAAAATTTAGAACTCTTTGCATAATATCCATGACACTTAAGACCGACACATAAGATCATACATAATATTGCAAAAGGAAATATAACCCTGACATTAAGGTTGATATGTAAGTATTTTGGATGCTAAGTTTGCACTAGTTGGCAGAATATTCAGAGAAATATGCCAAGAAAAAAGTCTAATATTTGGAGACACCCGAAGGTCCCAGAGTTTATCCTAGAAACTGCATTGAGCAATAGAAGAAGTGTTGGATCGTTGAGGAGCTTCATTCCTTCTTAAGTTAAGATTATATGCTCAATGCACTGACAAGGTACCTTTTGGCTTTAAGCCCACACATATGCATTATGCGGCCATGAGTCACATAGTCCACCTTGAGGATCTCCCCTGCCTCATACTGATTAAAGAATTGACTTATGATGTCCGCTTTCCAAAAACCATTTCGATAGTCATTAGGAAGTTACCGCAAGATTGTGATTGAAATATGAGAAATCAAATGAAACATGCAACTAGAAACTCCTTAGGGTTAAGAGCCATTTGTCACCCCATATCTTGACTGCATTCCTATTTCCAATTTTCTGTTTGAGTCCTTGAAAAAAATATGCCCTAATAGCAAGAATACTTTGCAAAATATAAGACGACACATCCTAAGGAGGCCATTTGGAAGTCCTCTAGTAAAAAATACTTGGCTTTCAGGACTCGAGACATGAGAGACAGAGGCTAAGTCACAAGCAGCCAATATTGCTTACTTAAGAGAGTGAGACTAAAGGGATTTATGGTATGACGCTTTAGTTTCCTTTGATGGTCATTCACTCCCAAGATGCAACTCCCTTCTTGTGGATTCCTTTGATGGTTGTTTTGGAGAATTTGAAGAACACAAACACACAATTGCAGGTATAATAAGAGATAAATAAGAAGATACAAATAGACCTTCTTGTATGCAAGGGGAGAATCAACAAGGCTTGCAAAACCCTCACCTATCCTCCACATGTCAAGAAGCACCTATATTCCCAAGCAACAACAATTAAAGAATTGACATTTCAAGGGATAGATAGGATTCAAAAAATAGACTTGGACTCTTGAATTTGATGTTTCAAGAAGTTCCTTCCCTTGAATTATACAATGAAAACTCCTAATTTACAAGGAAGAAGAAGAAAACTCAAGAACCCTAGTTCTTCACTCTTTGATTTCTCAAAATATATTAAGCTTCTTGAATTGATTGCCAACATAAGAGTATATATCGTGATCTTTACAATTAGTTTACAAGCCTAGGCATTAGACTACCTTAAAAGAGTTTAAAATGTACTTAGACCACTTAAGTATAAGTCAAAACACATTTACAAACAAATTGAATAGTTAAGAAAGTTAAAAACTTCCCAATTCCTCCTCTAGCCGAGACTAGACGGTAGCTCTCAACCTACCGTCCGCAGGAGGTCGGTTATCTTCAAATCCTTCTTGTCCAGAACCTTACTATCAGCGGTAAGATGGACCTACCGTCAGTGGTAGGTTCCAAAATAATCATTCTTTTGATTTTTGAAGCTCTCAAACTTTCCAAGTTTGCTTCCTTAGATTCCTCCACTTGCACACTAGACCATAGGACAGTGTTGGACCTTTTAAAGTCCTTTTCTTGATCTTCTCTCACTTGTCAAGCCAAGTCTTGGATCATCTTTTTAAATCCATCTATCTTTCTTCGGTGCTCCTCTTCTATTCTTTTAGCCATGGCTCTTGTAACCAGACCTTGCAATAGCTCTATGGTTCCTTGCGCTTTCCGGGTCATACCATCCGCCCCTCCTTTGAAAGGATTCGTCCTCGAATCCATTATTTCAAATAATAACAAGAGGCGGGCAACATTAGAAATGGAGGCATTTAAAGGCACAATACTAGGAAAGTTACCACTCAAGACTTAGAAGAGAATAAGCAAATAAAGCATTAGGTTTGTTGACCAACATCATAACGCCATAAGAATTCCATAAATAACATAATTCCTTAAATGGTCTATGATAAGAAAAGGAAGTGTAAACAAAGAAGATCAAAGCTAAGAAACTCCAAAAAGGACTTTTCAAGAGCCACTCAAAATTTAAAAAAATTCTCCAAAAAGAAGCACAATTAAAAGTATTGAATTCTTGTAAATCAAGACTAGGGTTGTAAACAGGGCGAGTCTTACCCGTACCTGCGCAGGTCTATACCCATTTATAGCGGGTAAGGTTAAAATTTTATACTCGAGGACCCGTACCCGTACCCATACCCATATAGATTCTATTAAATGGGTGTGGGTAGGGTACGATGATACCCAGACTCGTATACCCGTTATAATAAAATAATAATATATATTTATATATATTATATTATTTTTATATTTTTTATTAATACATAATTGAACGTTTATGATATTGAGTGGTTTATTTTCTTGGTTTAGAGAAGAGAAGAGAAATTTTCTTCAAGATTTCTTCTTCTTCGATACATTAGTACTACTGTTTTATCTATTCGATGTTTCTTGTGGACTTGTTTCTCTCATTCAAAATTTTATACCAGTGGTTGTTTATTCCAAAGGATAATAATAGAGGCATGAATTTTTAAGGTTAGATTTTCTAAAAAAAAAAATATATTTTTGTTTAACAGGAAAAAAATAGAAAAATGTCATACGGGTACGGGTACACCCAGACCCTACCCTAGATGCTGATGGGTCGGTTCTAGGTCCATAAATTTTATACCCAGAGGGTCTGGGTCTGGGTCTAGGTCCATGTTTTACTATTAGGGTATGGGTCTGGGTCTGAGAGTGCTTAGAGGATCTGGACCTGTTTACACCCCTAATCAAGACTAAACTTCTAGTCCGCCCATAACTCCCATAAAAATCTTTAGAAGTGCTAACTTGTTCTTTTGCTAAATCATGTTTCTAAAAGACTTCTTTGAAAAGGAGATGGATAAGAAGTTTTGACGCGAATTCTTCCAAAAGAGCTTCAAGACATTATTCAACAAAGAAAACTCTTGATTTAACATTAAAACTTATAGAACTTTCAATTCTCTTTTGAAAATCAACTCATCCAAAAACTCCTTGAGGGTTAGAGGATAAAGCAAGGTAGCACCAAGAGATTGATTCTCAATCTTGACACAAGACTTTGTGTTTTGAATAATTGACTCGTTCAAAGTTTCATCTTTGAATAGAAAGTCAATAGAGGCAATAGAATAGACAAGATGTTTCTCAACAAGATTCTTCAAGTTTAGTTCAAAAACACTATTTCAAAAGGTAGCTTTCACAAGATCACAAGGAGGGACTTTAAACTACCATTCATACCATTCATTTTCTTTCTAAAGTTTAGCAACCTCATAAATTCCTTGAAATGAAAATGGTAGAATTTGAATCCATGAATGTTTCCAAACAACAAAGTTTTCAAAAATTTTTCAACAATTAAAACCTTTTTCTCTTATTGAGGAAATTCAAATTTATAACTTACAAGGGCACAAGAGTTTAAGGGAAGAAATAAATCCATCAAAATTTTTCTTAGAAGCTTAAAGGAAAGGTGATTCATAATCACAATTATCAACAAACCCTCATTTAAACTTAGCATGAAAATCACCACATAAAGTCCAGAAGAAACAATGAACTCTCTCATCATAACCATTTTCAACAAAAGTTTGAAGGAAGATACAAACTTACTCCACATAGATGCACAAGAAGTTGAGACATGAGCAATAGGTCTATCAAAGATGAGATCAAGTCAAAACTCAAGGTCATGACAAGATGGTTTAATTCTAGCAATACTAACCATAAGTTGTTTTTCAAGAAAAGCACATGAAGAAGAATACTTAAGCATATGGTCAATATCAAGAACTAGCTCACAAGTAAAAAGATTAACCATGCAATCCCCAACCAAAATCACATAGAAGGCATTCAATTCTAAGAAAAATTTTAACTCTTTGAAGGGAAATAAAAGGTAAAAGAGAAATAGGTTTGAAGAAAAACTCATTGTCAAATGTCCATAGCATAAGATTAGTTTCTTCCAACACTTTCACCTTAGCCTTCAAACTCCTTAGTATGCCTCCTTCCTCTCCTTGATGTTATGGTGAAAATAAGTTGGAGAGAATTCCTATCAAATCCAAGCGCAAAGCCAACAATGTTAAGCTCAACAAGGGAAATATCATCTAAATCACCAAAGCCATAACAAGAAGGATCAAACATAACACTACTACTCATCAAGGGATCCTCAAGAGATAAACGAGAAGAAAGACAATTTTTCATAGATAGCACGAGAAGGGAAAGGTTCCCTTCGAAAGAAATAATACACATATCACCAATTAAGCTCACTTGAAAATTATAAGAATCCATCAAAGATTTTAATCTTCAAGAGAAACTTCATAACATAAAGAAGAAGGTTTAAGAGATGGGCTTATTGACAAGTCTTCAAGAATAGGGCCAAGCTCTTTCCCCATGCTCCTTGTATCCTCAACTCCTAGCACACAAGAAACAAAATTAGGAACACTGAAATCATTTTCATCAACTCTAGGAGTTGCACAAGATAGGGAATTAAACTCAATGAAGTATCTCCTTTCAAGATATGTTCCAAGAGAGTTAAGGAAAATGAAATGATCTCTATGTTCTATGAAAAAAAGTGAGAACAATTTAATTTCCTTAAAATAAATCTCAAAACACAAGTAGGAATTAAAAGGAAAGAAGCTTATTGCTTTGATGGATTTGTAGATAAGTCTTTCCTCTTTATTCTTGCTTGGCTCTCCAAAATTCTGCACAAAAGGAAATTCACTGACAAGAGAAGAGCTATTTTAGTGAAGAAATTTAAGATCTCACTCTTTTCAAATATATTCAACTCTTCTTTTGAATTCTCTAATTTTTCTTCACTCATTTCTTTTGTTCTCTCATTTTTCTCCAGATTATTCTCATTTTCTTTTGTGCACTCAACTTTGTTCAAGAAATGACTAAGAACACCATGGTTGTTATCTTTTCTTCCTCTCCACAAATCACCATTTCAACACCCTTTAGTTCTCCTTGCATTCTCTCTTTCAATTCCTTTAAATTTTCAATCACTTGAGTAGAAGAGAGAGATTTAAGGGTACTCTTAAGACCACCCTTTCAATGGAGTATGTCTTTTTGATGTTGTCATAGGAAGCTTGCCTTGTATCTATCCATGGTTGCCCAAATATTAAGTGGCTCACTTGCATTGGAATAATGTCACAAGGAACTTCATCCACATATCTTCTAATGGAAAATGATACCCATACTTGGCTAGTAACCCACTCCTCTTCATGACCATTTAACCATCTTAAGCGATATGGCTTTGGATGCTCCATGGTGGGTAAACTCAATTTCCTTACAAGGTAGACACTAGTTAAGTTTGCACCACTTTCTCACCAATAATGGTGTGACAAGTTTTGTTGGCAATATTGCATCGCGTATGGAATAATCTCTCCTTTTGATAAATAGCACTCCTCTAAGGCCTTGAGAATCAAGATTCCCCATGACCACCAATGTCCTTCCATATCCATCAAATTTTGAGACCAAGTCTCCATCACCATTTTTTCTATCTATTCCTCTACCAACACTGTCATCACTATCCATTATGCTTCTTTCAACCTTTGGTTTCATCTCCATAGCTTCCATTACAATCATTCCTACCGTAAGCACCCAAGTTATATCTTTCATAAGTATGGGCAAAATGATTATAGCATTCAAAGTGTTCATCATATTCTCTTCGATAGTTCTTCATCTCATACATTATTATACCATTGACACCTACAAAATAGAAATAAGTAATAGAAAAACAAGGACCTTGCCACTCCTTAAGTGTTTCGCTCGATGGTAAATGCTCTCAACCCTCGTGTTTACTCTCACTCTCTACGGCTTTTGTATCAACGTGCTCATACTCTTGCCTTTTACTTTTCCTTCCCACTAGAGTTACTTAGTGTTTTCTAAAACATCCTAGTTATAAGAAAAATTCCCAAGCAAATCAAGCAAGAAATTTATCAAAAGATAAGAACAAAGGATTCAAAGAGGACTTTTTAAGAACACATAGAAGGCGTAGAATAACAAAGTGAAATTCAAGAGTATGAATCAACGAATGAGTCTAATTTCTACAAAGAGATCAGTAAAACACTTAGAAATATATTCAAAGAAGTTTCAAATTCAAAACAAAGACAATTGAAAGTTTAATTCAAAGATGTCAAGAGTACTATGAAAAATTTCCAGAAAACAGGACAGTAGATATTTCATCACAAAAATCGGAATAACTCAGTGATGGCAGCTCCAAATCAATTCAAACCAATTTATAAAGATTCATAATCTAAGAGGATGAATTTAGGCACAAATTTCGTTCAATTTAAGGGAGTATAACACAAGATATAGATAGTTTAATCCATATATTCTCAACAGTCGCGATTTCTGAACAGTTTGTAAGGTTGGATTTAGTTGACCCACCAACTCATATCCAAATCAGGTCAAATTTGTTTCTAACGAACCATAACTTAAAAATAATTCATAATGGCCAGTTTCACGCAATTATAACCTTATTTGATATGCTTTTTATCATATTCTTTTCACATGTAATTTTCTGTCCGAAAAATTTCAAGATTACTTGCCTTTTCTCAAATACCATCAATGGCTTTTCCTTAAACACAAATTCAACAAATAAACACATAAAAATTTACCTCAAAGAGATATTTGATCTGATATCACATGATATGACCCTCCTTAGCTTCCCTTGAAGGTCATTTACTCCCAATATGCAACTCCCTTCTTCAGGATTCCTTTGGTGGTTGTTTTAGAGATTTTGAAGAATACAAACACAAAATTGCAGGTATAATAAGATATAAATAAGAAGATACAAATAGACCTTCTTGTATGCAAAAGGAGAATCAACAAGGCTTGCAAAAGCCTCACCTATCCTTTATACGTCAAGAAGCACCTATATTCCCAAGCAACACCAATTAAGGAATTGGCACCTCAAGGGATAGATAGGATTCGAAAATTAGACTTGGACTCTTGAATTTGAAGATTCAAGAAGTTCCTTTCCTTGAATTATACAATGGAAAGTCCTAATTTACAAGGAAGAATAAGAAAACTCAAGAACCCTAGTTCTTCACTCTTTGATTTCTCAAAATACATCAAGCTTCTTCAAATGGCTGCCAACATAAGAATATGTATAGTGGTCTTTACAATTAGTTTCCAATCCTAGGTATTAGACTAACTTAAAAGAGTTTAAAATGTACTTAGACCACTTAAGTATAAGTTAAAAAACATTTATAACCAAATTGAATAGTTAAGGAAGTTAAAAACTTCCCAATTCCTCCTCTAGTCGAGACCTGACGGTAGGTTGAGACCTACCGTCCGTGGTAGATCGGTTGTCTTCAAATCCTTCTTGTCCAGAACCCTACTATCGATGGTAGGGTGGACCTACCGTTGGCGGTTAGTTTCAAAAAAATCAATCTTTTGATTTTTGAAGCTCCCAAATTTCCCAAGTTTGCTTCCTTAGATTCCTCCACTTGCACACTAGACCATAGGACGGTTTTGGACCTTTCAAAGTCTTCTTCTTGATCTCTTATCAATCGCCAAGCCAGGTCTTGTATCATCTTTTTAATCTAGCTATCTTTCCTTGGTGCTCCTCTTCCATTCTTCTAGCCATGGCTCTTGCGACTGGAACTTGCAATAGCTCTTCGATTCCTTGTGCTTTCCGGGTCATACCACTTTAGATCACAGAAACAAAGAGCTTCCTAATTTTTTGGCTGATATATATTCTTTTATATACTTTCTAATATATATTCCTGTGGCTGCCCCTATTATAATTGCTAAGTCAATATATTGATAGAGTCTACAAGTGAGGGGACACAAGGAAACATGGCATATATAGTTGATAAGTGCATAATTGTCTATATTTTCTATATGTTAATTTCATTGCTTTCGGTATTTTAATATGTAAAAATATATATATTTGAGCTAAATATCTCTTATTTTGTCTTAGGTACCCTCCGAAAATAGAAATGATGAAAAGGAAATAAAAAAGGACGAAAAAGGAGCAAAATGACGAAAACAGAAGCCGTCGGCAAAGTAGCAGCACCTACTGCAGATGGCAGGGCAGCCTACTATCGACGGTAGGTGCCGAGGATGGCTTGGATAAGTGGAAACAACATACCATGGACGGTAAGCCTCACCCTACCGTTGGTAATAGGTAGGTTGGCATGGGCAAAATCCAATTATTTTCAAACTCGATTTTCTTGATTCCTACTTCAAATTTGGCTTGAGTTTCTTGTATTTTTACCTCTATATATATGGCTTTTATGCAGGCACTGCAACATACCATTAGATACAGTTACTCTAGTTTAGATTTAGGTTAGATTAGATTTGAGATTAGGAGTAGATTAATTAGGTTAGATTAGTTAAACACTCTTTAAATTTCCAGCTTTTATATTTTCTTTAGCTATAGTATTTTAAGTTTTGTTCAAGCTTTACTTTCTTGGATTCAAGATTTCGTTTTTCGAGCTGGTTACACGAGAAGACATTTGAGATTTCGATTTCGTCTTCAAGACTAAAATCCTAAGCTTTCCTTTTCTTTTCCTGTTTCTTGAATTCTTTTTATTGAATTTCGCTTTTTAATATGAATAGTGAGTAGTTTTTCTTGTTTCGATTTGGGGTTGAACCCTAATTCTTGATTATGAAGTTCTTGGTTTGATTTCTTGATTTCGATGCTTGTTTTAATTTATGTTGTCTTCCGATTGCGTTTCTTGGTAATTTAATTGTCGCGAGATTAAATTATTCGCAAGGTTGTTTGGAATTGAAAAAGGAAGAAAAATCTAGGGCAACCGATTGGGGGTTAATTGGGGCAATTAACTAGAGATACGATTTTGCACTTTTAGGTCCTTTTAAATCACCTAATTTTATTACATTCATAATTTGTTAGGGAAAAAGAGAATTTCCTCTAATGGTTAGTGAGTAGGATGGCTTTCGTCCTAGAGATAGGGATTGCTCGATTTTTGAGTGATGACCCAACTTAAATAATTCAACATCGTTTTCATTAAAGTCTTTTCCAATTAAGCTAGTAACAAGGATTAGGGGGATTCCACCAAACCAAACTCTTGTTTTTATTAATCTTTTAAAATCATTTTATTTATAGCTTTCTTTTAATTGCTTTTATAGTTTTTAAGTTTTTCTCAACGACAATCTTTTTTCTCGACTAAACATAAAAGATACGAGTACTACTTGAACCTTTGTCCTTCCCTGAGAGGTTTGATAATCGGGTTGAACTCACTTCTACTTTGTTAAGTCCACTTGTCTAGCATTATAGTGATTAGAATTCCCTGTTTTTATTGCTTTGATTTTTCACACATCAATAGTCTGCTAAGTTCCCCAAAAAGATTAATTAGCTCAACGTTTCTATCTACATGAACTAACTTTTTTGTCTACATGAACTAGAATTATTGTAACATAATGATCTTAACCTATACGCAATATTCTCCGAAAGAAAATCAATACACAATGCTATTTGTATAATTGTAAATAAAATTTTTATGACATGCACTTCAAGTGACTCTTCTTACCTAGAGTGGCATACTAAAATAACCTGAATTATAAAGGAATATACATTTTTTATTCTATTTAGAAAAATATTTCTTTTTCGTAAAAGAAGAAATTTTATTAATATCTTAAATAGGAGTATACGAGAAGAAAAAAACTAATTAAGGAAAGTAATAGTGTATCCTCTACCATGGGCATGCCATTGCCTTTATATTTAAGTAATCTTAGGTAACAAAAGGTTGGGTATTCAACTTCTACATTATACAAGTTGTTGTCTATTTGTTATAAGGTGTATATTTTATTTTAATTAGGAATTTGCTTAATTTGGTTGATACTTATATAATCTTCTCTAATAGTGTGACACATTTTGTACTAAAGAAAAAAGAGCTCTCTTTGTGCACTTGTAAAATATCTCGCGTATCTTCCGTTAACATTGTTGTCTCAAGGGTTCAATTATTCTAATTTTGATGTTTAACAAAACTAAATGAATTTGTAATGTGTCTTCTTGATGTGCAGGATGAGTCTTTAATATACTAGACTTTGTCAAGCTAATAGTGATTGTCGAGTTCAAGAGATAATAGCTTCCTGCAAAGCTAATTATAGTTAGAAAGCTTACTTTGTATCAGAACCTTCCAAAGGCGAGAAATTAGTTTTGATCACACTCGCTCTGCATTGAGTCAGATTTGCGTGCAGACTTGGACAACAACAACTGACACATAAAGGAAGTGTCTCTCCCATTCCAACATTAAATGAAACACAATAAAGAGAAGACACCTTCTTATTTAAATAAAGCAACCAAGTTGACTACTCTTTATTTCCTTATTTGATTTTTTACTTGGGGTAAAATGCTTTTACCTGCTTTCTTTCTTCAGCAGATCTTAATTGATCTTGGCCTTATCTCAACGGCAAAGAAAGTAGAAAAAAGTCTCTTGTTAAAGTTTCATATAACATTTATTTCTCAACAAAAGAGATTAAGAGAAAGAAGCAGAAGCAAGAAGACTTTCTTTGTTTCAGTTTAAGCTCTTTAAAACCAAAGCGTTCAATGGCCAACCAATTATGAAGTCTTAGAGCCTTGATAGAAGAATCTTTGTAATAGAATAGTGAGTGTCAAAGTTTAATACATTTCCTGTTCGGGTTGACAAGTACCTAGAGAGAACTTGTGTGGAACTTCCTCAAGGGGAGTTGAAGTTCATCGTTTGCTAGGCCTATAGGAAATCTATTAGAGAAAGTTTTGATCTTCGCAAAATCAGACTTGTAGAAGGATAGTTGTTAGTCTATTGAAAACTACTGTGTAAGAGTGTACCTTTACTCAGGAAAGAGAATCCTTAGTGGATGTCCCTAGAGAATGGTTCTTTAGGAAAGGTAGATGTAGGTATGTTGGTCAAAACACTGTGAATTCTTCATATCACTTTGCTTTCTGCTTATCTTTATTGCTTTGATTTGACTGCTTCAATGACTAAGTTAAACTTTGAAGATTTCCTAAGTCTTAGAAATTAGCTTTGTGATTCTCTTCCAAGCTAACTTTCTTCCAAAGCTAAATGGGTTCAAACCAACGTTCGAAAAAGTTCTAATAGCCATTATGTTTCAGTTTTTCAATTCTCCCCCTCTTGGAAACCTTTCGGGACCAACAAACATGAACAACTTCTTGACATTTCAATCATGCGATTGCCTTCTTTGCTAGCTAGCATATCAAATTGTTAGGATGACATTTTCTCAATGCTCTATTAGGATTAGGAATTTTCAATTTCATATTGGAAGAGTTTATAATTAGGAAGGAAGAAGATACATGTAGATATGTTCTCCTAGTTATAGTTTCGTGTGCTAGTTGTAGTAGTCCAAATTAGACGATGAGTTGTATCTTGCAATGGTTTTGTAATCTTTTTCTGTAAAAGAATTTAGAGAGTGCAAAATGTTCCTGTGTTTTTCTTTTTATTACCCATTTAGGGAAAACACTTCTGTACTAAAAAATTTTCCCTTTTTATTGACCTAACTTGATTAACTCGACATTGTTTTCTTTAAAGTTTTCCAATTGAATTAGTAAGAAGGATTAGATGGATTCCACCATCCAAACTCTTGCTTTAATAGTTTTTAAAAAAACTTAATTTTATCTCTTTGCTTTCTTTAGTTGTTAAATCATTTTCAGTAGTTTTAGTTATTTCTTCTTCAAACCATTCTTTTTAGGCTAAACATTATAAAGAATGATTAGTACTTGAATCTTTATCATTCCTCGAGATTCCACACTCAGGTATAACTCTTTTACTACAGTGTTCGGTCCACTTGCCAGTTACTTTAGTTTAGTAGTTCATGTCGTTTGATTTTAAAACTCACGCATCAAGTTTTTGGCGCGGTTGTTGGGGAACAACAACTTAAGGGAAATCATTTTATTTAGTACTTTAGTCATTTTTGTTATTCTTTTTATGTTTTTAGTTGTTCTTTGTCTTTTCATCATTTGGTTAATTTTGGATTCACCTTTTTGAGTTGTGCTCTGTCTTTGTAGAATTGATCACATTTTCTTCAGTTATAAATCGTGTGTTATTAGTTTATGCCCCAGAAAGAAAAGGGTGAATTAGTACCGTTCGATCCAAAGCCTTAATGTACGTTGCGAGGTGCCCGTTGCACCTTTCAGTTCAGCATAAAAGCCACTAGTGCATTAGTGGCCACCGAAAATCCTGAGAAACAACCAACAGTTCCACCACAAATGCGGAGCAACCAATGACGGAGCGAGCATTGGCAGGATATGCCCGACCATCATCTTTGGGACGCAATCGAGCATAGAAAGCCCAAGGGTAGAGGTGAACAACTTCGAAATAAAGCCAAACATCATTCAGATGCTGCAAACAACGTCCAATTTTAACGAACTTCCTAATGAGGATCCAATTGCTCATATAAGAAATTTCTTAGAGGTGTGCGACACTTTTAAGATAAATAGAGTTTCTGAAGACGCCATCCGGCTTCGTCTTTTCTTGTTCTCTCTCAGGGGGAAGGTGAAGTCTTGGCTTAAGGCATTACTATCAGAGTCCATAACTTCATAGGACTCGTCGGCAGAAAAATTCCTAGGGAGGTACTTTCCTCCGGGACAGACAGCTAAGTTAAGAAACAAGATTTTGTCGGTCTAGCAAATATCGGAGAAAGCCTCTATGAGGCATGGGAATGGTGAAAGGAGATTTTAAGGAAATGTCCCCACCATGGTTTATATTTGGGGATACAAATTCAGAGTTTCTATAATAGAGTGTCATTCGGGGCGAGACAATTGATATACACCTTAGCTGGATAGTCTCCAGATCATAAAACACCCCAACAGGACTATTACCTCATAAAGTCGATAGCAATGGATAGTTATACTTGGAGAGGTAGCGATGAAAAAAGCTAAAGACGATTAGAGTACACAATGTGGACATAATTTTTTCTATGAAAGCTAGATTAACAACCGTGATATAGCAGAAAATGGGGAACTTGAACACTGCACCAGCAAGCAAAAATAATCAAACGGTCATATTCTGTGAATTTTGCAGTGGTGGGTATTCGAATCATGAATGCCCAAGTACGGAAGGACCAATAGAACAAGTAGAATTTGTACAGGGAACTGACCTAGTAACAACCCCTGTTCAAATACATATGATCCAGGGTGGAGAAACTATCCCAATTTCTCTTAGGGCGGTTAAGGACAACCAAGATGACAGCAACCCCCAGGTTTTCAAAATAGGGGTCCTCCACCATTGCCATATGAAGCGACCCAACAGAATCATTCTCCACCAACAAAGGCAAACTTGGAAGAATTCATGGTAAATTTTATGAGCACCACTGAAAATTGAATGAACATAGTAGAGACGGCCCAGAGGAATTAAGAAGCCTCGATCCAAAATCTAGAAAAGCAAATTGGGCAGCTGGTTAAGATTGTGTCTGAATAAACTCCGGGAACTCTTCCAAGAAACACAGAAGTGAACGCGAGAGAGCATGTAAATACTATCTCGGTGACGATTGATAAGAAGATTCCTATAGCAAAGATAAAGAGATTATCGTACAAGAAGAGAACTGTAGTGAAAAGGAAGAATAGTCATTTAATATTTTAGAAATAAAAAGGGTGGAGCTGAAGAAAGATGTAGAGTTAAAGGATGACAAAGGACAAAGGAAATCGACAAGTGTCGATTATAAACCAAAAATTCCATTACGGAGGCGCTTGTTCGGGATTGTAGTTAGGATAAACATGAGAAAGTTTGTTAAAATATTTTGTAACTTTAATACTTAGGCAATACATGTAATGTGACTAATTTTATTGTGTACGGTGTAGTGTAATAGATAGTGTGAAAAGTAATAAACAACACAAACACACAAGATAC
The DNA here is from genome assembly GCA_028651295.1 of Catharanthus roseus. Lineage (NCBI taxonomy): Eukaryota > Viridiplantae > Streptophyta > Magnoliopsida > Gentianales > Apocynaceae > Catharanthus > Catharanthus roseus. The sequence goes on along the minus strand of JAPQWS010000153.1, from coordinate 21,682,200 downwards.
ATAAGTTGGTACCACAGTTCGGCCAAGCCTACGTCTGCCAGAAAACAATCCACTAAAACTGTCAAAACAATATAAGAAAACTACTAGCTCTTTTACACATCTAGAGTTTCTCTATTGGAATCAGTGCAAACTCCCTTTGCACACTGCACATTTGAATCCCTTCAACTCTTCAAGCCTCCCCGTTGGTGTGGGCTGCATGGACTTGAACTCCCTTCAATCCTGAACACTATTAAACCGTAGCAAAGTTGAATCCCTTCAAGTCTTCAAGGCTCCCCCTCGGAACAAGCTGCTTGACCTTGAATTCCTTCAAGTCTTCAACTCCTTGAACAGCAGCAGAACTTCTATCCCTAGAAGCTATAATCTTCAAAACAAGAAATCCATTGAATTATGAATGAGGAACACGAAGCATCAATAGAGAATCACGATGTTTGAAGTTTGTAACTGCACAAACTCAAAAACCGTGAATTTTTGTCTTCTCTCTTGCAAAATATCTTTGAAGAATTGCAGAACGACTAAACTTCAACATTCTATTACAATACTTTATTTATAGATGTATGAGTTTTATTGGTCAACTTGTGTATTTCCCAAAGATTAGGAACAAAGAATAGTTTCCAAAAGATGCTTCCTTTGATTACTTGCAAATCCTATTTTCCTTTAGGATTCTTACAATTCTTTATGCTTTCAACCGACTTCCATATCTTCAGCTCATAATCCCAAATCCTTCAGGATTACTCAAGTTTCCTAAAACTATGCCAACACATAGTGCCCCTGCAATATCGTAGTTCTTGTGTTGTCACATGATCGTGTGACCACACTCAAGCGATGTGATAGGTTTCTACAAACTTCCCCTTTCACAATGTTTTGGATCAAACTCTAATGAGCTGCATAGTTGCTCACTTTTCAAAAGAAGCCCAAAGCACAACATAAGCATGAATAATGAATGATAAGTAATAAGTTCAAGTCCTAGAGTCTGGTGGCACACATGCCAAAATAGATAGCTCAGAGGCTACCACAAAAATCAACAAAAGCATAAAGGAAAAAATCCTAAGGCAATGCAGGAAAAAAAAATGCTCAGTTCAAGGCCACACTCGGCCATCCATAGACCACACAGGGTCAAGCAAGATAAGATAATTTCATATAAAAGAAAAAAAATAGCACTATCCACTCCCCATTTTTATATGAAAGAATGCCTACTGGAGCTTATCCTTAAGAGTTTTCAGGTCTTGCTGCACTTGAAGGATTGAGGCCATCACATTGGAGAGCTATTGATTTAGGAGGTCTAAGCTGGTAGTGACTTCGGAGGAGTCTGCAATGGGAGGAGGAGGAGATGGTGAGGCCACATTGGTGATAAAATGCTTCTTCTTGATTGACTGTTGCCTTGTAGACCGGCCTGACCAGGGTGTCCTTGTCTGGATGGAGTAGGAGACGGTGGCACCACACTAGGAGCTGTGGACTTTAGCATTACCAGGGAGTCTAGTGCCTTGACCAAAGAATCATAAGATATAGAAAGATCCCTGCAACCAAGTAGATATTCAGTAATTAAATAGGGGCAAGGTTGAGCAATCATACTGGCCTTCTTTTGGTCAATCTGCCTGAGGATGTTCTTGAAGATCACAGTGTATAAATTGATCTTTTTCTTAGTGGCAAAGGCATAGAGAAGATGAGCTCTCTCTTTGAAGACAATAGTTACATTGGTTATGGGTAGCCAATTGCCACAGAAGACTCTAAACAGGTCTCTATAAGGCATCTTGATGTGACTTGAGTTGAGCCTATTTGTCTCTGGCCAGATAACCCCAGCGTTACCAGTGAGCACCTTGGCCACTTCATCAAAATTAACTTCCTCTTCTAGGCCAGTCCCCTCAATATTACTATAGTTAGGGCAGCTCAAATAATGGGCAATATTTGCAGGTGAGAAATCAATAACATGCCCCCTTACATACACTTGGCCATATGCTGGACTCTCAGAATTACCAAAGTCTTCCATGAGATTTGCATAAAACTCCTTAACCAGCTTTTCATTATACTGTTTAGGAAAGAGGGCCAATTCCACACAGCCCATATCCAGTAGTAACTCCATTAACTTGTATTGTTCCAAGCTTTCTTATGTGATCTTTTTATTAGCCAAAATCTTTTTATCAACCAACTCCACCATTCTTAATTCATCAATCCTAGAGGAAAAGTCCTTATTGATAGCATTTTTTATTTTGAGCGGGGTAGGGGGAGGAGGAGTGACAGCTCGTGACTTCTTTGCACTGACTTTTGAAGATGAGGCACCCTTCAGATCTGCCCTTGTCCCTTTTTTTCCTTGCTAAGTCCTGTGCCAGGGGTAGCTCCTACCACTTCCAGATTAGACCCTAAACTCTCCTTCCTTTCAGCATCGTTCCCCCCTCCTCCTTAGAGGCTTCCTCATTACCTTCATCTATATCTTCTATTGACTGATCTATGGAACTCCCCTAGTCAAGGATGGGAGAATAGTAACAGGCATAATCTCATCAATGTAATGGTGTACAGGGTGAGCAAACAAATTTTCTATCCTCAAATTAACAACTGCAGGCAGAGACAAAGTATTATTAAAGAAATATCTAGGTACATGGGCATGAATCATCAGGCGAAAATTAGGAACAAACTACACATGAGAAGGAACTCATCTGGGGTTCCCAGATAATGCCCCAAGATAAGAGAGTTTACCAGCCCGATGCTTAGAGAACCCAGTTTAGCGGACAAAGTTGCAGTGTTTGTCGAACTCAGAGAAGAATATCTGGTCCTTACCAAGGGTGAGAGTGCGATTATCAAGTCCTAGAGCCAAGGACCTTTTGGGCCTGGTAGGTTGTTCTCCTGCCATAGTTAGTCGTTGGATTGTGTGGAGAAGGTGAAAAATATATCGGAGAAGGACTTTGCAGAAAAAAACCCTAAGAAGAAGAATCGCAAAGCTTAGAATTGACTATTGAGTTAATTTGTAGAGAGAAAGAGAAAATCCCTCATTTTTCGTGTCAGACTTACTTATAGACTCCTCTTCCAAGGCCTTTTATATGTGAATGGAGCTATGTGATTTAACCAATACGATTGGCATGAAATGAGATAATCTGAATGTGAGATGCAAGTGTCTTCATAGGCTCACACTTTATGTACCCGTCTAACATTTGAGGGTGTGAAGTAAATGCATTATTAGATAGGTATATTTTGCACTAATTGATCACACAGATCCCTAATGCCTATCTATATTCTTCGAATCTCAAGACATCCAGGGACTTTGTGAGAATATCAACCAATTATTTCTGAGTGTTCACATACTCTAAGCTCACTGTCTGTTGCTCGACCGATTCACAAATAAAGTGGTGTCTTATATCAATGTGCTTGGTCTTGCCATGTTGCACAAAATTTTTGTGATGTTGATGGCACTAGTGTTGTTACAACACATGATCAGTTCTTTTTATGTAATCCCACAATCACTTAACATCTATTTCACCCAAAGGAGTTGTGTGCAACAGCTGCCTGCAGTGATGTACTCAGCTTCTGCAGTGAATAGTGAGATATGGTTTTGCTTCTTGCTATATCAAGAGAACATATTGTTTCCAACATAGAAGCATTCTCTGGATGTGCTTTTTCTATCATAACAGTTACCAGCCTAATCTGCATCACTATAGCTAACAAGATGAGTGGTGGTATCTTTACTGTAGAATAACCTATATTCAGCAATGCTAAGTACATATCTTAAGATGCTTTTCACTGCTTTCTTGTGTGACTCCTTAGGATCTTCTTGATATTTTGCACACATACCGAAACTATGTGATATATCAGGTCCACTGGCTATTAAGTAGAGTAATGCACCGATCATGCTTCTGTAATCAGGTTGATCCACACTGCTTCCCTTCTCATCCTTGTTGATCTTGAGTGTGGTACTCATGGTGTCCTCACTATCTTTCCATTCTCTAAGCCAAATTTCTTCACTACGATTTTTACATATTTTGCTTGAGAAAGGAATGTACCTTCATTTGTTTGACTTGCAAGCCAAGCAAGAACGTTAGCTCACCCACCATACTTATCTCATGGATGTGATAAACTCCTCTGTGCTCCTTTGATGTGGATCAAAATACTATGTCATCAACATATATATATATATATATATGCTATGAGCACATGTTATGTTGATTGTTTGATGAACATGGTTTTGTCTACACCCCCTTTAATAGTATCCTTTGAGCAAGTAGTTATTGATCTTTTTATAATATGCTCTTGGAGCCTGCTTTAGTCCATAAAGAGCTTTTTTTAGCTTCTAGATAAGATCTGGATACTTTGGATTCACAGATCTTTTTGGTTGTTCAACATAAACTTCTTCTTGTAATATTCCATTTAGAAATGCACTTTTAACATCCATCTGCTAGAGTGTGAAGTTCTTGGCACATGCAATAGAGACCAATAGTCTTACTGACTTAAGACGTGCGATTAGGGCGAATGTCTCTTCAAAGTCCTGTCCCTTTACTTATGTATATCTTTATTCAACCAATCTTTCCTTATTGCGTGTGATGTTACTTCCTCATCAGTTTTATTCTTTATTATCCATTTAGTACCTATCACATTCACAACTTCTGGTCTTATGACCAGTTTCCATACATCATTTCTCTCAAACTGTTGCGACTATTCTTCTATTGCTTCAATCTAGTATTAATCAGTGAGAGCTTCTTTGACATTCTTGGGTTCAAGTGTGGAAGTGTAACAAGTCATGCTGATCATCACCACTATTTGATTGTAATCTACACATTTCTTACTTCTGGTTCTTAGACCTTCGGTGATGTCTTCGATGATAGCATCCGTGGGGTGATCTTTTAGAAGTCTTATGTCTTCTTTTCTTGCTATCTCATTGCCTTGAGTATGAGTTACACTCCCATCCACTGATAAGTTAGAGAAGTTTTCAATACTGCTTTGATCTTTTTGGATTACTGTCACTCCAGGTTTGTTGTCTTCCTCATCAACAGCTTGATCATTAATACTCACTCTCCTGGTGTTAACATCCTCTACAGTCACATTTATTGATTCCATGACTACTCTTGTACGTCTATTAAACATATGATATGCATGACTGTTTTTGGAGTATCCCTCGCGGAGAAGAGCTAAAATGCCTTATGCTATCGCTTTCATTCATCTATTTGCTTCTGCGGGCAATAACCAAGCTTTTCCCCCAAGATTTTCTAGTAGAGTTTCTTTTCACTTAGCCTCGATCTCCTATGACTTTCCGGACCAACCAACCTAGATCTGCCCTCGCCCTTCCCCGTGGTTTAATCAGAGTAACCGCATAGACATATTCCCTCATCACTTTTAGATCGAATTTTCCTAAGTGTTCTCGATCATTTATGATGTAGCATTTACTTCCAAACATATGCAAGTAACTTAGCTTAGGTTTTCTGCCTTTCCATATTTCATAAGCAGTCATGTTCATCACTGGTCTCAAAAACACCCTGTTAATTATGTGAACTGCTATGTTGGCTGCTTCTGCCCACCAGCTATATGATAGTCTCTTGGAATTCATCATCACACGAATCATATCTTGAATTGTTCTGTTCTTTCTCTCAACTACACTGTTCTGTTGTGGTGTCTTTGGTGCTGAAAACTCGTGTCTAATGTCATATGACTCACAGAACTCTAAAAACTGGTTGTAATCAAACTCCTTGCCATGATCACTTCTTAGTCTTTTCAGAGTTGTGTTCTTCTCAGTCTGAATGCTTAGACAAATCTTTCTGGATGCAAGAAATGAATATGCCTTATTTCTGAGAAAGTCTATCCATGTGTACCTTGAGTAGCCATCAGTCTAAACAGATCAATGTGCATTAGATCTAAGGTATGTGTTGTGGCGATATCTCCAACTTAAATGGGCTTTGCTCAGACTGATGTACCGATCTGGCAATCTTCACATAGCAAATTACACTCCTTTTTAAATTGAGGAATTTCTCTAACTCTTTGTTTACTTCCAAGTTTGTGTAAGTGCTTATAGTTCACATGTCCCAATCATTTATGCCATAATTCTCTTGTCTAATTCGTCTATTTAAATACATAGGTTCCTTTATAGCATTCATCTGGAAGCAATTGTCAGCTATTCTTGATCCTACGATTATGCACTTGTCATTTTTTGTCAGTACATAGCATTATCTCTTGTCAAAATACATCAAAAGATCATTATCATCACACAACTGACTTATACTTATCAGATTGGCTTTCATCCCTTCAATGTGAAGCATGTTAGATAATTTTTGCATTCTAGCAACATTCAAAGTGCTTACACCAATGACTCTGTTTTTCACACCATCACCAAATGTCACATTGCCTTTATGATACACTATATAATCCACAAGATACTCTTTGTTTCTAGTCATATGTTGTGAGCATCCACTATCAAGATACCACACACCCCCAAAATTAGCTGATAGAGATAGATGAGCCATATTGTATCTCAACTCTTCTTTTCTAATCCAAAATCCAGCGCATCTTGGCTTCTCCTTAGGTTAAGGCATGAGTGTGCAGCTTTCTCCTTTGCTTTAAATCTCCTATTCTCCTATAGTATTGATATCACACATGCCCGATCATTTTGCAGTAACCACACAGAAGTAGAGGCCTTCTCGGTTTGTGTTTCTTGACCAAGTTTCTCTTCTCAGCTCGACTTAAGCTATCTTTTACAAACACTCCTTCCAACCTTCCAAACATAGTGTAATAGTTGTCACGTTGTGTGTCACACGTACCTGTTGTGTGATTGGGATTTGTACCAGTGTAGCCAAGCCATAATTTCATCCTAGTTGGTCTTCCCACAGAGATTATTTAATCAAGTTTAGCCTTTCCAGTGTTTAATCTTGCTATTTTGCCTTCAGCCACGTTTACTCTCTCCGTTGCATCCTTAACCTGAGCCATTAGCTCATAATTCCTTTTTACAAGAGCATCTTTTTGTTCCTGGATCTTCTTTAGGCTGTCCTTTAGATTTGATGTAGCTCTACTAGTCCAACCCACTTGGTGTACAGAAGGCTGTACTTATCTTATAGTTCCTCATATGAGACTTCTTCATCACTATAGATGGAATCATGGTTTCTGTTATCTTTGTGATCATTGTGCATAGATGTATCTTCCAAGACTATTATCACATTAAATGCCATTGTCTCATTAGAAAAAGTGTCCTCTTCATCATCTTCAAAATCACTTTTCTCATCATCATCACTGAGAGTAGTATTCATGGATATGTTATTCTTTAATGTGTTAGCACCTTCAGCCTGGATGTAACTATACCCCTCACATTCTCTGCGCTGTATGTCTTTTCCTTTTTGACCAGTGTCAAAATCCCTTTTCATTGTGCTTCCTTTAGACTTCAACTTATTAGGGCCTTTCCTATCCCTGTTGTCGATCTTGAATCTCCCTTGAAGTTTAGATGTTTTTCTAGTTCTACGAAGAAACTTCCCAAAATCTCGAGTGAGCATCATAACCTCCTCTTCAGAGTAAGGTGTGGCATTTGATGAGTTGTGTTTAGCTTTCAGTGCAATACCCTTACCTTTGGATTCAACATCAAGATTCATTTCATATTCTTCAAGGATCCCAAAAGATCATTTAAATGAAGTTTTGTCATAACCTTTGCTTCTCTAATTGATGCAACCTTAGGACGAAATCGTATAGTAAGGATCTTAGTGCTTTCGCACTAGTTTCTCTTTAATGAATTCTTCTGCCAATTGATAAGCCTTATTTGTAATGTCTCTGAGTTTGCCACTGAATTCATCAATTGTTTCATTCTTAGCATTCTTAATTATTAAAACTAAGTACTCAACATCTGTAATTTGGAAATCCTCACAGTATTTGTATCTTCATGAATGGTTTCCGAAGTTTCCCAAGCCTTTTTAAATTGTTCCTCATCCACATCGGCAAAGATGGTAAACCTTAGCATTAGCTTGAGCATATTTTCTCTCAGCATCCGTCCATTAAAGTCTGGGCTTCACAACTATCTTAGTCAATTTAGTTATGTCATCTTCCTCAGTCTTCGTAGTAGGCTTCTATTCAGTCTCAACAGCATCCCATACAGTTTCATCTAGGGACTGAATGAAAATCTGTGTCTTCATCTTCCAGTAAGCATAATTTGTGCCTTCAAGTAGAGGATGTCTAGTAACAGATCACCTTCTTTGGTTGTCATGATGACCTAAGTACAAACTTCCCATGATCTTCGCCTGCTAGTTAACTAGCACAATAAAGGGTTCCAAAGCTCTGATACAAGTTGTAAGTTAATTGTAAGTTAATACTTAGGCAATCCATACAGTATGACTAATTTTGCTATGTAAGGCATAGTGTGATAGACAGTGTGAAAAGCAACAAACAACACAAACACACAAGATATAGTAGTTGGTAACGCAGTTCGACCAACTTGTCTGTAGGGCCATGCCCAAAAAGCAATCCACTAAAACTATCAAAATAATATAAGAAAACTCTTAGCTCTTTTACACATCTAGAATTTCCCTAGTTAAATTAGTGCAAACTCCCTTTGCACACTGCACAGTTGAATCCCTTCAACTCTTCAAGGTTCTTCCTTAGTGTGTGGTTGCATGGACTTGAACTCCCTTCAACCCTCAACTCTGTTGAACCGTAGAACAGTTAAATCCCTTCAATTCTTCAAGGCTCCCCCTTGGAACAAGCTGCTTGACCTTGAATCCCTTCAAGTCTTCAATTTCTTGAACAGCAGCACAACTGCTATCCTTAGAAGCTATAATCTTCAAAACAAGAACTCCATTGAATTATGAGTAAGGAACAAAGTGCATCAATAGAGAATCATAATGTTTGAAGTTTGTGACTGCACAAACTTAACCACCGTGAATTGCTGTCTTCTCTCTTGCAGAATATCTTTGAAGAATTACAGAATGGCTAAATTTTAACTTTCCATTACAATACTTTATTTATAGATGTATGAGGTTTATTGGTCAGTTTGTGTATTTCCTAAAGGGTATGAACCAAAGATTTAGTTTCCAAAAGATGCTTACTTTGATTCCTTGCAAATCATATTTTCCTTTAGGATTCTGACCATTCTTTATGCCTTCAACTGGACTTCTATATCTTCAGCTCATAATCCCAGATCCTTCAGGATTTACTCAAGTTTCCTAAAAATTTGCTCACACATAGTACTGCTGCAACATCATAGTTCTTGTGTCGTCAGACGATCAACCTGTGTGACCACACTCAAGCGGTATGACAGGTTTCTACATATTTAAACAACTTAAAATAAACTTACCTTTGTGTGATCTACTTTTGCAGGTACCCAAGTATGCTAAGTACTTGAAGGATATGCTGACTAAGAGGAGTAAGTTGCACGATGTATCAACACATGTTCTGGGAGAAGAGTGCTCGGCCATCCTTATCAATAAGGAGAAACTACCATAAAATTTAGAAAACCCAGGAAGTTTTTCTTTCCCCTGCATTATAGGTAGTATTAAAGTTTATTAGGCATTAGCCAATCTAGGCAATAGTATAATTGTGATGTCTTATGCTATGTGACAAAAACTAGGCCTAGGAAAACTGAGACCCATTAGGATGTCCATAAATTTAGCAGATAAGAGTGTAAAATACCCTAGGGGAGTAATAGAAGATGTTCTAATAAAGGTTAAGGAACTCATTTTTCCTGTTGATTTTGTCATCTTAGATATGGAGGAGGATGTTGACTTTCCCATTATTTTGGGTCACCCTTTCCTGCGTACATCGAGGGCATTAATAGATTTGGAAAGAGGGAAGTTGATCCTCTGGGTTGGGGATATAAAATAGACTTTAAATTTTCTTTGGATTCTCCTATCTCTTCTCAAAGACAAGAAACTCTTTGATACATTTACCATAAAACAGATGAAGTGTCTTTGTCTACACATGAAACTTTCCATAAGAAGCATATAGCATCAAGGAAGCCTAAGGAGAATCGAAAGCACCCTATCCCTAAGAAAAAGCTAGCTTAATGAAATGGGTGCCGATACAGCGCATTAAGAAATCAAAGCTAAAGAAATACTCGTATTTCCATACCGTACGGTAGGGCCAAGACAACGAAATAATCCCATGGCCAGACACTTACAACGGACAGTAGGTTCAACCTATAGCTAGCGGTCGGTCCATTAATGTTTTGTCTCAGAAAGGCAGAAGCCTAATGGATAGTAGGCCTCGACCTACCGGACACGGTAGGGTAAATTCCAAGCTGCGAGTTGGTCGTTTTAACGATAAACGGGTTAGGTCGACTTAATTATAATTCAATTCCATCCTAAAATTTCTGCACTTTTCCCTCTCATTCTCTTCCAAAATACCTAAAGTTTTTCCCTCTTTCTATTCTCTTCTCCTCCCGATTCCTCCCCTTTCCTCCACTCCCTCTTAGTGCTCCCCTCTTTTCCCCTCTTTTTTGGCGGCATTCTCCTCTCAGCGAACAACGCCAGCCACCATCTCACTTGAAATTTCAAAGAAATTTTTCGGCAAAATTTCAGCCACTCCGGTGGAACTCTAAGAGTGATTCGTTGAGGCAAAAAATGCATGTTACTAGGACTTGTGGCGATAAATTGTTTCTTCAAACAAACAAAGGCTATTTCTCCCACTTTTTGCCTCCTTTTAGTTTAATTGTCTCATTATCTTTTGCATTCATTGTGGGCATTTTTATGATTTTCGCTTTCTCGGAGCTTTGTTGAATTTTCTATTTAAAATTCACTTGTGCTATTTCTTTCATTCCTATAGCACTTTATTGCACAGGGGCGACGTTATAATGTTTAGCACACACGGGCTACGGACAATTGTTCAATATTCTTTTTTGTGCGTTATTGTGTAGTACTCTTATGTTTTTGCTGTTGTTCTACCGTTATGTTATATTCCCTTTTCATTCTCCTTTTTCCTTCTTTTGCTTAATCTACCTTCATGGCCCCAAAGAAATCTGTTGCCCCTTCTTGAAAATCAAAAAGGGCTTGTATTGAGGGGTACTCATACGACCCCACTACTCCAGAGATTCCTTCTTTCTCGGAGCGTGTCTCTCCAGCAGCTTGAAAATGGGTAGCTGAAAGGGAGTCGCTCAAGATTGTGATTGAAAAGTCGTTCGATGAGTCTGGCATCGAATATTATGCACTTGAACATCCTTTTGAGGGGTTAGGTTGGGTCCCTCTTCTTCGTATTTTAGTCAATTTTTACCCAACCTTGTCCATGAATTCTACACAAATATACTCTATAAAACAGACAAGGATCTTCAAACTATCTACTGTCAAATGGGTTATCTTGACTAGGGAATGTCTCGTATCTGTTCTTGAGATTCAAGATGAAGGGAATTCAGTCACTGTGGACTCAAACAGAAAGGCTATAGATGAGGACACAGACTGGAGTTACAAGGCGACTTGTAATCACTCTGATATCCCACTGCGTTTGATGGATTGTCGATGTATCCTCCATCGGGATGATTTTCCCGCTTTCTTCCTCATACCCTTTCTTATTTCTTCAGGTACACTCTCGTTCAAAAGGGGGACAGGCAGAATGTTGTTCGCATTGTTGACCTCTAAACACACAATGCACAATACTGGGTGTGACAACGCAAAAACACGTGTGTATCATTACCCTGTTATTTTATCTAGAGTTTTTGCTTCTTTTACTGTCGATTTTGTATGGGAAGGCTGATCATCAACAGGATCACCTCAAATTATAAAATTCACAACCTTCAATAACTACGCCTATTCCTAGGACGAGAAGAACAAAGTGTGGATACCTCCAGTTAAGGAGGATCGGCTGCGAGAACGCAACTATACTGGGTTTCGATCAATAAAGAAAACTACTCAAATCGGTATTGGGACATCCTCCTCGCTGCTCGATAATGAGGAGAGCGAAGACGATGAGTCCTATAACCTCTCAGCTGAGGATGCACCTCTCACAGTCCTCATGGATTCATTCCAGACTGAGATACGAACTGCTTTCGAGCAGCTCCGCGTTACTCAAGATATCCACAGGGCCCAGCTAGTAAAGATAGTGGAGTCGACACGTCAGTATGCGGACGATTTGGCAAATCAGAGGATTGTTATGAGGTGATTTTGGTCTGACTGTACAACAGATTCATGCCTGATCAGGGCAGTAGTGGGGTGGCGGCGCAGACTTTGGTCCGCAATATGGAGTTTTTCCTTTCTTTCTGTTTCATTCTTTCTTTTTCTTTTCCATTTATGTTTTCTTGTTTTCTTTTTTGTTGTTCACGTCATTTTCGCTTTTATTTGTTTCTATTCCTTGTTTTGTTTTTGTGCGGGGATGGCTTCCCAATATGTTTACTCGCTTTATACCTGCGAGATTGCTTCCCATGTATGTATTTATTGTTTTTTTGTTAGTTCGGCTTCCACATGGAGGATAATGTGATATTAAGTGGGAAGGGGGAAGGGGGAGGGCGGGAGAGGGTTATTTTTGTCTCTTTATTCTTTTTCTTTCCTTCTTTTTTCTTTTTATTTCAACTTTTAGTCTCTTCTTTGAAAGATTCCAAAAAAAATCAGAACATTTGAAAATTCAAAAACTTTTATTTCCTTTCTTTTTCTTATACTTAGAAAAAAAACCAAAAAGAATTTTATTTTGCCACTTTTAGTAGAGTACATAACTGCAAAACCCTTTGGTTTTTCGAAAAAGGCATATGACTTGATCACTTTGAAAACAATAATTACTAATTTTCTTGCATGATCAACGGTTTTCATGCACTTATGAGTATCGATTAGTAACAAAAGCCTGGGAATCTTAGGAAATTAGCATAATGAGTTTTGGTGGTTTTTGCTTGCATTTGTATGTTTTTTTGTCCTTAGAAGCAAAGACTTCTAGCCTAGGGTGGTCCCAAAAATGATAGTTAGGCTTTCTTTGCACCGTTTGTGCCTTTCTTGCCAAATGCTTTTATGAAATCAAGCCCTAGTTCCCTTTTTGTGCCTTCATGCCAAGGGTTTCAATCCCTTCTTTCTTTGTTCTTTAAAACTCATATTACATAAAACCTTAATTTGCGGAGCTAATGGTTAGTATATCTTTTTAGCCGTTTTGAGTGAGGAAGAAAAAAGATAAGTGTGGGGGTAAAGAAGTGAAGAAAGAAATTCTGTTATGAAAAAGGGTATTTTGGATATTACATTTGTTTGGTGCTTATGGTCGTTGAAAATGAAGAAAAAGAAAAAAAAAGATTGATGCTTGAAAGAAAATGTGAAAAAAGAGAAAAAAATGATAAAAATGAAAAAAAATTGCAGAAAGTAAAAGAATAAAATATGAGTACTTATTTTATCATTATAGTTAATTCTCGAAAAACATCAAGCATCCCTTTCTTATACTTGGGTATTCATGAGAATCTTGAGAAAAGTATTGTAAAGAGGGTGTGTATCAATGGAACGAAGTAAGATGTTCAAGGGTGAGTGAGAAGAGTGAAAAGCGGCTAGGAAGTTGTGCTATAAGTTTGTTATATTTCCTTTCAGTTGCATTAGCTATGTTCAATTATTTTTGTTCTTTTTTTACCTTCGTTTGTTACCCTACACATGTCCCAAGCCTAACATCACAAGCCAAAAAGTCCTACCTAATCCAGGAACGACCTAGAATAGGACTCAGAGTGGATAAGTAATAGAGAAACATGAGTCTGTTATGCATCGTCCTTTAAATTATTTCATTGTGGTAAATACTTGACATTCCTTATCTTCTGTGAAAATAGCATAAGTAATCCACACATGCACATTGTTGATCTGTAACGTTTATTAGTGCCTTGTGGTAGAATTGGTGATTCTTGTCGTTCGTCTACTTTGATTTACCTTTGGAGTTGGATAGTAAAGTATTCTGTTGAAGTGGCCTTCTCCTTAGATTCTCTTATTTTTGTTTTTACTTTGTTTTGTTTATGTGATTATTTCTGCTACCTTTGTTTGTGGCCATCCTAGGTTGGCTTTTCTCGTTTTCCGTGTATCATCTTTCTCAATTAAAAGTTTTAAACTCCTCCGTTTTATCTGTTTAGTTTGTGTTGCTTGAGGGCAAGCAACGGATAAGTGTGGGGGTATTTGATTTTTGCTTATTTGTCTATATTTCTATATGTTATTTTTATCGTTTTTAATATGTAACATTGCATATTTGAGACTAATACCCTTTATTCTTGTCTTAAGTGCCTTCAAAAAGAGAAAATGGTGAAAAGAAACAAAAACAGGCAAAAATAGAGTGAAAACAACAAAAACAATGCCGATGGCATCAGCAAAGCAGACCTACTTCCGGCTGTAGATCTTGAAGCCACAACCAGAGTTCGGACAGAACCCTATCGACAACGGTAAATTACCCTTACCGTCGACGGTAGGCCCCTACGATAAAGAAGAAAATCTTGGACAGAACCCTAACGTGGACGATAGGGCTTGACCTACCATATACGGTAGGTCCCCGCTGTAGCAGTTTTAATTCGATTTTAACTCTGTTTTGATATAATTTTTCCTCTATTAATAGGTAACTCCGCCATTAGGGTTGAGGAGGCAATTAGGGGCGAATTTAGTTTAGATAATTCCCCAAAATTCATCTTCAATTAGTTAGGAAATCAATAAAACTTTTGCAACTAAAGATTTGGAGATCAAGAGTGGAAGATTCAACATCACGATTTCATGCTTCGATTAGGCGACTCGAGAGACAAGCTCAGGAGACGAGTTTGGGACTGCGATTTTGACTTCAAACTTTCTCCTAAGCTTTCTTTTCCTTTGTTTTTACAGAATTCAATGTTTAATTTCAGTTTTTGTACAATGATTATTGAGTAGATGTTTTTGTTTGAAGGAGGGTTGAACCCTAATGCTTGTTTACGATTTTCTTGGTTTAATTTCTTGAAATTTGATGTTTGTTTTTAGTTTAGTTGTCTTCCAATTCTGCTTGCTTGTAATTTAATTGTCGCGAGATTATATTTATCGTAAAGATGTTCGGAATTGAAAAAGGAAGAGCATCCCAGGGGAACCAATTGGGGGTTAAATGGGGCAATTGACTAGAGATATAATTTTTCACTTTTAGGTCCTTTAAATCACATATAATCACTGCATTCATAATTGGTTAGAAAGAAAAGAGTTTTTCCTCTAAAGGTTATTGAGTAAGGTGGCTTTCGCTAGAGATAAGGATTGCCTGATTTGTTATGATGACCAAACTTGATTAATTCAATATTGTTTTCTTTGAAGTTTTCCAATTGAATTAGTAACAAGGATTAGGGGGATTCCACAATCAAAATTTTTGCTTTAATAGTTTTTAAAAAACCTTAATTTTATTGCTTGCTTTCTGTAGTTGTTAAAAATCACTTTTAATAGTTTTCGTTATTTCTTTTTCAAACTATTCCTTTTAGGCTAAACATTCGAAAGAACGATTATTACTTGCCTTTATCGTTCCTTGATATTCAACACTCGGGTGTAGCTCTTTTACTACAGTGATAGATCTACTTATCTGTTACTTTAGTTTAGTATTTCATCCCCTTTAATTTCAAACTCACACATCAATAAGCTAATAAATGAGAAGAGATATTCCTCAAATGCCTAATAAAGCTAAAAGAGCTATCAAACTGGTCAAACAAAAGCCTAATATGTCGGAAGATAGAGCTTAAAGTACATGAATGATTGTTAGAGGAATTGATACCATCCACCAACATTTTACAATCACTCTAAAAAACAATATTTGAGTGCTCAAAACAATCTGTAGCCTTCAAACATTCAAGTGAAGCACATGCTTCGGCAAGTAAATCCCCGACTCTTGCTATTTGTGAAGCTCGTGAAGCATCCATGTTAAGCTTGACTGTTGAGAATCCCACATTGGTTAATTTAAGAATGAATGAACACTTTATAAGGCTTGGGTAATCCTCTCCTCTTGAGGTACCTTTTGAAGTGAGTTAGGCCCAAATCTAATATTTTAATATTGTATCAAAGCTAAGTTATTGGGCCACCCACATATGATGTCTTGCAAAACTTCACGCTCCAAGTCCAGATGACCAGCCCTGGGCGTGAGTGGGTGTGCTGAGAATCCTATATTGGTTAATTAAATAATGAATGAATCCTATATAGGACCTGGGCAATCCTCCTCTCCTGAGGTATCTTTTGGGTGAGTTAGGTCCAAATCCAATATTTTAACATTAGCTTTAATGCTCTCTGGGCACTTTCCAGTTTGTGAGGTTACCTCTTGAGTTTATAGAATTAACTTGTCTCGATTATTGTAAATGCCTTAGGTTCTTAACAACCACCTCTTTACCTTTTTTAGTCACATGTGGATGTAAGCTATCTCTGAGATTTGTCTTGCTCTCGCAAAACTCATGTGCTGAAAGGGCAAAAACTAACTTGTACTCTATAGCTTAACTTTTAGCAAAATCAAAAGCGAGTTGTACCGGTTACTGCTTGCCTTGAAAAAATGATGGTTACGAGTGTTCCAAACATATCAATTAATAAACATGAAAAGATAGCCTTCCTGAGGATGAAAATTTAGAACCTTTTCATAATAGCTATGATACTATAAGATCGATACATCAGATCCTACATAATATGCGCAAAGGGAGATATAACCCTGACATTGAGGTTGATATGTAGGTATTTTGGATGCTAAGTTCACACCAGTTGGTAGAATATTCTGAGAAACATGCCAAGAAAAAAATCTAATTTTTGGAGACACCCGAAGGTCCCAGAGTTTGTCCTAGAAACTGCATTGAGCAATAGAAGACGTGTTGGATCGTTCAAGAGTGTCTTCATTCCTTCTTAAAATAAGATTATATGCTCATTGCACTGACAAGGTACCTTTTTGGCTTTAAGCCCACACATATGCATTATGTTGCTAGGAGTCACATAGTGTCACCGTGAGGATCTCTCCTGCCTCATAGTAATTAAAGAATTGACTTATGATGTCCACTTTCCAACAACCATTTCGATAGTCCATAGGAAGATACCATTAGACTGTGATTGAAATCCGATAAATCAAAGGAAACATGCAACTGGAAACTCCTTAAGGTTAAGAGCCATTTTTCACCCCATATCTTGACTACATGCCCATTTCCAATTTTCTGTTTGAGTCCTTGAAAAAAATATACCCTAACAAGAAGAATACTTGGCAAAATATAAGACAACACATTCTAAGGAGGCTATTTGGAAGTCCCCTAGTGAAAAACACTTGGCTTGAAAGACCTGAGCCATGAGAGACAAAGGCCGAGTCACAAGCCGCCAATATTACTTTCTTAAGAGAGCGAGATTAAAGGACTTTAGATCACAAAAATCAAGACCTCTCCAATTTTTTTTGCTAATATATAGTCTTTCATATACCTTCAAATATATATTTATATGGTTGCCCCTATCATAATTTTAAGTTAATATATTGATGGAGTCTACAAGTGTAGTGGACACAAGGAAACATGGCATATATAGTATACGTGGAGATAGGTTGGATGATAGATTTAATTTGCACCTCTTTTTTCATTTCTTTCTTTTTTTTTTCTTTGTGTTAGATAACTAAATTGTTCATGAAGTTTAGCATCCTTACAATTTAAACAGTGCCAAAATATGATTGATTTCATGTTCCATGTGATGGATTTCTGCCTATCACTAGAGCCATGAATAGCAGCCCATGAGGAGAGCTTAGTCTATGAAGCATTGTGGCTATTGTGCATCCCTCTTAGGTCGGGTCAACTGTACCGTCCCCACCAACTAAAATCTCACAAGTCGCAGTGATAATCCCACATCCGAAGCTTGATAGTTTTCTTGACAAGTGTTGCACTATAAAAGGTCTCTCTCTCTCTCTCTCTCTCTCTCTCTCTCTCTCTCTCTCACATTTACTTTCTATGTAATATTGAGCAATAAATAAAAATTCACTAAACACATTTAATATGTATCTTAACTGAGATTTGTGGACCCCTATTAACTTAAGCATTGGAGAGTTTTTAGGGGATAGATCCCCATCGGTTCCTGACGGCTTATCTATCTTGCAGATCTCATGACACATGGCTCGATATTCATCACATGCTTATTACACATGCTGTGATCCGATCTCTCCTCATCCTTGACAAGTTCTACATATAAAAAGTCCCTCTCTCTCCTCATTTACTCTCTATCAAATATTGAGCAATACATAAATCTTTACTAAAAACATTTAATATGTATCTTAACTAAGAGTTTCAGACCCCTGTTGACTTGAGCATCGGAGAGCCTTTAGGGAATGGACCTCCATTAATCCTAACGCCCTATCTAATATGCGGATCTCATGACACGTAGCTCAATATTCATTACATGCCTATTATGAATGCCGTGATCCAATCTCACCATATTGTTCACTTCTCCTTGCCTTTGAATCTGTCTAGGTAATTACTTTTCTATCAAATCATACTTTTCTGCTAAGTTCCCAAAAAAGATTAATCATCTCAATGTTTCTATCTACAGGAACTGACTCTTTTTTGTCGGCATGAAGTAGAATTATTGAGACATAATGATCTTAACTTATACGCAATATTTTCCTAAAGAAAGTCAATACACAATGCTATTTATATAACTGTAAATCAAATGTTTATACATGCAATGGAAGTGACTCTTTTCACCCAAAGTGGCATGTTAAAGTAACCCGAATAATTAAAGAACATAGATTTTATTTATTGTGTTTAGAAAAATTTTTCCTTTTTGTAAAAGAAGAAAACTTATTAATATCTTAAATAGGAGTACACGAGAAGCAAAAAAATTAATTAAGGAAAGAAAAAGTGTATCCTCTACCATGGGCATGACATTGCCTTTATATTTAAGTAATCTTAGGTAACCAAAGGTTAGGTGTTCAACTTCTATATTATACAAGTTGTTGTCTATATTTTATAAGGTTTATGTTTTATTTTAATTAGGAATTTGCTTAATTTGATTGATACTTATATAATATTCACCAATAGTGTGACACCTTTTGCACTAAAGAAAAGTGCTCTCTTTGTGAATATCTCTCGTATCTTCCATTAACGTTGTTGGTTCAAGGGTTCAACTATTCTAATTTTGATGGTTAAAAAACTAAATGAATTTCTAATATGTCTACTTGATGTGCGTGATAAGTCTTCAATATAGTAGACTTTGTCAAGCTAATAGTGATTATCGAGTTCAAGAGCTAATACCTTCCTGCAAAGCTAATTTATAGTCACAAAGCTAACTTTGTACCGAAACATCCCAAAAGCGGGAAATTGGTTTTCATCAAACTCGCTTAGCAGCGTGTCAAATTTTTGTGCAGACTTGGACTGCAATAACTAACACATAAAGGAAGTGTCTCTCCCATGCCTACATTAAATGAAACACAAAAAAGGGAAGACGCCTTCTTATTTAAATAAAGCATCCAAGTTGACTACTCTTTATTTCCTTATTTGATTTTTCACTTGGGGTAAAATGGTTTTACCTGTTCTCTTTCTTCAACAGGTCTTAATTGATCTTGGCCTTATCTCAACGGCAACGATAAAGAAATAGAAAAAAGTAGAAAACAAGTCTCTTGTTGAAGTTTAATATAAATAGAAAGACACTCACAACATTTATTTATTAACAAAAGAGATTGAAAGAAATAAGCATAAGCAAGAAGACTTTCTTTGTTTCGGTTTAAGCTCTTTAAAGCTTAAGTGTTCAATGCTCAACCAATTATCAAGTATTAAAGCCCTGATAGAAGAATCTTTGTAATAGAACAGGTGAGTGTCAAACTTTAATACATTTCTTATTCGGGTTGACAAGTATCTAGAGAGAACTTGTGTGGAACTTACTCAAGGGGAGTTGAAGTTCATAGTTTGCTAGTCCTATAGAAAATCTACTAGAGAAAGTTTTGATCTTTGCAAAATTAGCCTTGTAGAAGAATAGTTGTTAGTTTATTGAAAACTAGTGTGTAAGAGTTTACCTCTACTCGGAAAAGAGAATCCTTAGTGGATGGTCCTACAGAATGGTTCTTTAGGAAGGGTAAATATAGGAATGCTGGGCAAAGCACTGTGAATTCTCCGTGTTGCTTTGCTTTCTGCCTATCTTTATTGCTCTAATTTGACAACTTCAAAATGACTAAGTTAAACTTTGAAGATTTCCTAAGACTTAGAAATTAGCTTCGTGATTCTCTTTCAAGCTAACTTTCTTCCAAAGCTAAATGGATTCAAACCGACGTTTGAAAAGGTTTTAATAGCCATTATGTTTAAGTTTTTCAATTTTCTCCCTCTTGGAAACCTTTTGGGACCAACAAACATGAACGACTTTCTGAGATTTCAGTCATTGCGATTGCCTTCGTTGCTAGATAGCACATCAAATTCTTAGGATGATATTTTCTAAATGTTCTATTAGGATTAGGAATTTTCAATTTCACATTGTAAGAGTTGATAATTAAGAAGGAAGAAGACACTTGTAGATGTGTTATCCTAGTTATAGTCTCGTGTGTCAGTTGTAGGTGTCCAACTTAGATGGTGAGTTTTATCTTGCAATGGTTTTGTAATCTTTTTCTATAAAAAAATTAGATAGTGCAAAATGTTCCTATGTTTGTCTTTTTATTACCCTTTTAAGGAAAAAACTTCTGTACTAAAAAATTTTCACTTATAGTTTTGTGACTACTTGTTTTACTATCCTATTTTCTAGTATGCTCAGGGATATCTGTTCTTTTAGTTTTCAATGATAGATGGAAGTATCTTATACTGTTTTTTCCCCAAACATTTGTAAATTATTATCAAGGAATGCAGCAACAACTATGGCTGAAATCTTGTCAATTTTGCTTCAGCTACAACTATATTGGGAAAAGATAACCAGCTTTTTCTTGGAGAATAATACAAAACATACTTGTCCGAAGGTCCACATAACATATGTACAAAATCTTCTCTTTTCTTTCCTGAATTTAATCAGAATTTATCTTTCATTCTACATTTGCTGACAATTTCTATCGAGCATTTATTTTTTTCATTCTTTGCAACTTGTAGTGTGCTAAGTTTAACTATATCTTTGGCCAACTATGAGTCTGATTTCTTCTTAGTACGTTATGTACGGGAATTGAAATTTTTAGGACAGTACCTTCATCTAGATTCTTTTTTTTATGAGAGAGTAGTAAGGTCTTATACCTAAAGAGTTGTTAGAACACTACTTAGTCTTGGCTTTTTGGTAATTTCAGTGCTTTGAAATGTATATATGGTTGGTTGTGTTAATCGAAACCTACTTGTTACTAAGTTTGACTACATAAAAACTTTTTTTTTTCTTAATTAATCACACTTAAATGTTCAAATCTACCATATTTGATGTCAGATCAGTGTTGGTGTTATATATATATATATATATGTATACACATATATATATATATATGTATATATATGTATATGTATATATATGTATATGTATATAATTATATATTTATATATATGTATATATATTGTTACTGAACAGGTCTCATATATTGGATATGTTAAGTATTTTATTGGCATGATTGTGAAATAACAAGACTTCATTAATTAAAAATTGATACAATGATGCAAATTAGATGGTGATTTCATAATTCCCTGGCTTTATAAATGTTCTTAGCAGTCTTTAAGCTAACACATCTTTCCATTCTTGAACTTTCGAAAGAATAACGTATACTACCTGAAGGTTACAGAGGGTTAGCGAAAAACAAATGGGCGGGTGAAAAGGAATCTTCAATATATTTGGAGGGTGCTTTAATTGGTTGATGTCTAGAAATCACGTAGCCATCTGTTTCACTGTTGGTGACCGGTGTTTAATCGTTGATTTTTGCAATGATCCTTCCAGCCAGTCTACTCTTATTCCTCATGAATCTCATGGTATTTTAAGGCCTTCTAGAGTATTCTCAGAGCTCGTAAGAATCTCTTGTGAAAGAAAAAATAAAAACTAGAAGAGAGAAAAGAAGAATTGTTAAAATTGGTTTTTAGAAAACTCGAAGAACCTTTTTTGTTCTTCTTTTTTGAAGAATTTTTGCCAGAATAGGGGCTAAAAGAGCTATTATTTTCGTCCATATGGCTGATGGAATGAGGGAGAGGGTGGTCTTCATTCTTTGGATCAACTTCAATGAGTTCTGGAAGGTTCCAACTCATAAGTGATTACAACTACTTCCAACATTCTCTCTTTTCCAATTAAGAATGCAAGGAGAGAATAATGTCACTCTGGTGGCTACCACTTTGAAAAGACCTTAGGGCTTTGTCCATAGGCTTATTTTGGGCCTTGGACATTTTAGTCCAACTTAGAACAAACCCAATCCTCTCTATTTGGTTTAGTTATCTATGGGCTTCTTTTAATTAAAGAATTAATTAACAACCCAATAACTACGAACATAATATGTAATAAAGCCTTTGTGCTTCTTATTTAATTAAATACCTTGCCCAATTTACTTAATAAATACCCATGGCCCTATTAATCAAATAACCCTTATTTCTTCTTTAGTCCTTTTATTCTTGTGTTGTGACAATTAAGTCACCCAGCTCTCACGAGCTATTTCAAAGACCGAAGACTAAATTATTATGGGATACTAAAATGACTAAGATACCCTTGCTATCGAATATATATTAGTACTATATAGAGGTATTAACCCCCAGAATAATCATGTGTAAACAGGTGTTTCCCTGACATGTACAATGACAAGGATACCCCTCTATGTAACATCCATCATTGTGTATAAGTTCAGTGTACTAACTCCTTCCTCTATGATGTTTACCATCCTTAGAGGTCTAGTCCGATAATCAATGACTCCTTAGGGTATTTCTTGCTTATCTTAAGAAGCAACCCTAAAGCAAACATCTAGGGACATTTCCCATGCTGGATCTTATCGATTATCTTGAATAATTACAAGGGGTGATGCTCATAGAAGTTATAATACGAGTCCGTCTTGACTAACTAATTCCCAGTACCTAATACAGAAGGATTATCTAACCTAGAGCATATCTAAGCAGAACGAGCTTAGCTTTGGCAGACTGCCCTCATACTCTAACCGTAAAGTACATTGTACACACTATGACTGTGATAGACTAGGTATTTTTTCCTTTATGGTACTTTCTAGAAACCTCTATCATAGGTTTAGTTCTGTATGCTCCAAGCATACTTGTATAAAAGTCATAATAAGACCACTTATTGATCTAAAGTAGGATCATCAATAAAGGAGACTATCATACAATGACCTTTAATTTAATGACATGCCCAACTCCATTAACCGGCCAAGAACAACATTACTTGTACTTTAAGTAATGGCAATCCACACCTTACTGTAAAGCATGACCCAACATGTGAATTACCTACTTAAAGTATGTAGATCTTATGTGCGTATAGTAAATAAATACATCCAAACAAACACATAATCAAAAAGATTATTTCATTGTGATTCCATTAAGTATAGAGGTTTACATCAAATAGAAGTCTTTTTGGGCAGAAGTCACAGAACTGCCTTTTGCCTCGTAGGAACCTCCTCATTTGAATTATGGAATATAGCATTTTGCCAGAACTAATAAGAATTAACCACCTCTCTGAATATGCTACTCCATTAATGCTCCTGCCCATCATGTCCTAATCTCCCTTGGAGTTCCCCATCAACCCAATG
Source organism: Catharanthus roseus (assembly GCA_028651295.1). Lineage (NCBI taxonomy): Eukaryota > Viridiplantae > Streptophyta > Magnoliopsida > Gentianales > Apocynaceae > Catharanthus > Catharanthus roseus. Next base: position 21,658,731 of record JAPQWS010000153.1, on the reverse strand, counting down.
GTTGTTACTATGCTCCTCGAAGAATGCATGCCATTTTCTTTGCAGTAAAAGACGACACTAGATGTCCCTTAGCCTTGCACAATCATGGATACAAACCGGTCTCCATTGCTGCACCATAACCATCGCATCTCGGATCATCAGCAAGTCTCCTCGACCAGAACAAGGAACCAGTGTGTAATTGATCATGTCGGAGTTGCCACAACGAAATATTGAGTCTCTGAGAACCCTTCATTTCCACACCATTGTCGATGATTTTGGCTTAGTTAGTTGTTCAAACTTGCATTTGTTCAAACTTGCATGTCATTTCATACATTGACTTCAAAGAAAAAAGGCTATTGGACTCTGTATTATATGATTATGATATAACATTAAGGACTTTGTATTATATTATTATGCGATGAACCGTTCTAGTAATGAGTTTTTTTTTTTTTTAAATTATTTTATCGAACGGTTCATACAATGGTATCTCATGAAATTATGCATAGTGAGGAAAGTTCTGATAGTTCTAGTAAACGATCTTGAACTTCTCTAGCTTAAGATGTGTTTGAAATCTTTCCTATTGATAGTAATGGAAAAACAAAAGCGAAGTATTAAGTGTGTGGAAAATTCTTGATGCAGAGCCTAGTTTCGAAATAACTAGTTTCAAACGTCATGCAGAGATATGTGCTAACGTGAAAAAAAGGAAGTGATAAGCAATATTGTATTGTTAACTAACGTGAAATGTATGGCATAGTTATGGCTTATTAAATCAATTTTGAGGCATAATTATCCATTTAATATAGTGGAACATGAAGTAACTAGAGGGTGCATAAATTTTTAAATCCTACCGTAGGTTACGATTTTAAAGAATACAACAAAAGCTGATGTTTTGACATAGTATAACATAGAAAAAGAAATTTTAAAGAAAAACTTATAGTTAGTTCTTGGTAGGATTTTCTTGACATCAGATTTGTGGATTTTGTCTACCTCTGACAGTTACATGTGCATAACAATAGCTCACTATGTAAATATGGATTGGGAGCTTTAGAAGAAAATTTTGATTTTTTATCACTATGCCTACCTCTCATAGTTGTCCAATATTGGTTGAACATTTAGTTAATTTTTTCTCAGAAGGGGGTATTGATAAGAAAATTTTTACAGTTACATTCGAAATGCCAAATATCAAGATAGAATGGTATAAAAACTGAGAGATCACTTCTTGCTTACAATTTCATTGATCATTAAGAGAGATTATCTTCATGTGCATTGCAGTTCCAATATTCTGAGTCTGATTGTTCAAAATGGTTTGAAAGCTATTAGTGATGCAGTTTACAAAGTTAGAGAGAGTGTGAAATATATTAGAGGCTCTCAATCAAGAAATTTAAGTTTGTTTAATGTGTTCGACATGCGGGATTAAAAGTTATAAGAAAGTGAGACAAGATGTGCCTACAAGATGAAATTCCACATATTTGATGCTTGAGAGTGCTTTAACGTATCGAATGGCCTTTTATCATTTCTAGCATAAAGAAATTTAGTATTATGAACCATAGTATTTTCGTGATCGTATTGAATGGTCGAGAATTTAAAAAATTACGTCAATTCTGAAGCCTTTCTATGACCTAACAACTCTATTCTCTTGAGACAGTTATCCTTCCTTAAATTTGTACTTCTCAAAAGTGTGAAGGATTCAACAGCTAATTGAGAAGAATTTGACAAATGAGGATGAGGTTGTTAAGGAAATGGCCACTTTTATGTTTCAGAAATTCAAGAAATATTGCAATTGTTATAGCATTGTGTTATCTTTTGCAATCATCTTGGACCCTCGATAGAAGATCAGTCATGTAGAGTCTGTTTTTCTATATCTCAATTCTAATACAACTGAAGCAAAAGTGAAAAATGTCTGAGATAAATTATACTCATTATTTGATGAGTATGTGCAGATTGCTCCTAACCTAGGTTTGCCAACATTCGATGCTGGGGGTGATTTGAATGAGGGTGATACAAAGGTTGATGATATAGACTTGGTACGTATTAATCATTTTATATGTTTTTAATTTTTACTTTCAATTTTATTTCTTATGTCTATTTCTATATCATAATAACTTGATATTTGTTGTAGGAGTTTGAAAATTTTGAAATTAGTATGGAACTATATCAAGTAAATTTCAGTTGGATTTGTATTTAGGCAAAGCATAGATGCCAAAAGGCAAAAGATTGAATGTTCTCCACTATTAGAAACCAAACAAGAAGAAATGGCCAGAATTATAACTCATGGCACGAGACATTTTGAGTATTCCTATGACTATTGTTGCTTTAAAATCTGTATTCTGCATTATTGGTAGGATTCTTGATACATATTGAAATACAATTTTGCCAAAGAATATAGATGCACATATTTGCATGAGAGATTGGCGGTATGGGTGCAGGGGTATTGTTGAATTTTCCCTCTTATTAATTTTCATATCTTTTCTTTTATTATGAAACCATAATAATTTTTTCTTCAAATTATATTAGTTTATAAAGGTTGTGATGATGACAATGAAGATGATAAAGATGAGAGGATCTCCATTGACATTCAAAGTTGAATTGCTCAACTCTACATGGATGAAGATATATCTTAATTCTATACATTTTTTAGTGTAGTGGATGTTATTACATTATCTATATCACCAACAAGGGGTTTTGGGAGATTTTAGATTTTTGGTGCGTTTTTTGAATTTTTTTAACTATGATGTTTATCTTATTATGATGTTTTGGAAGATTTTAAGATTTTTGGTCTATTTTTATGAATATTATATATTATGATGTTTATCTCATTATGTGAGTTAAGGAAAAAATTAATATGTATTTTAATAAAGAAAGATAAAGAGAAATATAATTTCTAAAATGTTTAAGAAAAATAAAAATGAAATGTAAATTTAAAAATAAATTAAGAGGATGAAATAATCTTTAAAATAACATTAAAGACTTAAAATAAAATAATTATTAAGGAAAACCCTACAACAATAACAATAAATAGTTAATTGGTTTATACAGACCATTTATTAAAAAAATTACAAAATAATGGGTTTACCCAAGTCTATTTGTTAATAACTATGATCGTTAATATGAACGCCCATTGGGTGCCCATCATAGATGCCCAATGGGCACCCTATAAAATTAGTAGAAGATGTCCATTTATACCCATTGTCCATTTAAATCCACCTATTTAAATCACTTACTCTTTTGGACATGAGTGGACAATTTACCCATTAATCATGCGCCCGCCCAATACCAACCCCTCCCTCCCCCCTTCTCCCCCCTCCATTTTCCACCTCCATTTGCCACCTCTAACTAAGGACTTTTTGTATCTTTTTTGTCATACACCAAGTCATTTGACCACTCATATTGTTAAATAAATTTGATGAAATTTCTGCCCCACAATTGGTTTTAAAATCGATAAGTTTCTCTTCTACTTCTGAGTTGGTTCTATTTCTTTGATTATTGGACTATGTGTGAGATGATCTCCATCATTCTCCCTCTCTTCAAAATGACTTGTCTCGAATCAAGTCCTTCATAAAAAAGGGAGAAAATTTAGAATACAAAATACAAAATTTATGAATTAACTAACTCACTGTCCCAGAAAAGCATATGAATGTTTAGCCTTGACCCAATTGTGGGCTATAGGATCAATTTTCCGTGAATCGGCCTAAACTAGCAAAGAAAAATGAAATAATTAAAACACCACCACTTAATAGTAACAAAAGACAAGGATAAGACAAACTGTGAAAACATATAAAACTAAGAAAGAACCATTTATTCTTTAGAACTTAAACTTGAATTTTAACTGATGCAAAATTTTCAAGTGCATAATTATCTATCGAGTAATAAAGTGATGAATAAAGATCATCCCACAAGGGTTTCTATCTAACTGGAAAATTTGAATACTTATAACTTAACTGAAACCAAAATAAGGTTGATTTATGTAAATTAAAATTAATTAAAAATAACAAGTAACCACATAGAAACAAAACAAACGTAGAATCCTGTCTTCAAAATTTATATCAATGTCCATATCACACCTAGTTGCCAACGATCCTGAGATACCTGTTTCGAACATTATTCAAGAGGTGCAGGTATTGTATCAAACTGGCTGTACTTACAAGCGGGCATGGTATGCTCGAAAATTTGCCATCGAGAGGGTTTTTGGTAGCTGGGATACAACCTTCAGTATTCTACCCAAATACTTACAAGCTGTACAGAATATAAACCCGGGGACTGTCTACGAATTTTTGCATCACAGTACAAGCAGTCCCCCTAATTATGTTTTCAAATTTGTTTTCTGGTGTTTCTCGCCGTGTATAGACAGATTTGAATATTGCCGACTAGTGATTTCTGTGGATGGAACACACTTAAGAGGACCATACAAGGGCGTGCTGTTAATTGCAAGTATGTGGGATGCAAATAATCATTTATTCCCACTTGCTTTTGCAATTGTTGATAAGGAATATTCCGAGAGTTGGAATTGATTCCTTAAAAACTTGCGAGAATATGTTGTCAAAGATCGCCACGTATGCCTCATTTCTGATTGCCACAAAGGTATTTTCTCAGCTATTCAAAGTCAACCTTTGTGGCAACCACCATTTGCATTTCACCGATTTTGCTTACGCCACATTCGAGCAAATTTCAACAAGACCTTTAAAAATACAACCCTAAAAAGCTTGATGTGGCAGGCCGGAACAGAAATGAAAGAATGGAAATTTGACCGTGTAATGAAAGAGATTCAAGAAAGAAATGTGGATGCATACATTTACTTGATGAAGTTGGACGCAGAGAAATGGACACTGTTGCATGATGGCGGTCACAGACACGGTATCATGACAACCAACATTTCCGAGGCACTTAACAGTGTGTTGAAGAAAGCTAGGGTTCTACCTTTAAAAGCCCTGGTTGAACTAATATTCTAGAAACTAGTTAAGTACTTTCACCAACACCGTGAAGAGGCAGAAAATTGTGTGCATCCATTTCCAACTCGAATTTTTGAAAAGTTCTTGCGGATTGAATTGAAATCAAGAGAACACAAAGTTACAACTTACAATTCGCGAGAGGGAATATACATGGTCAAATCTCCAATCCGAGTTTCTGGTACGGGCAATAACGTCTATACATTGCAGCTAAATAATAAATTTTGTAGTTGCGAAAAATGGCAAACATATACATTGCCTTGTTCTCATGTTCTTGCAATGTGTAGAGAAAATGGGTCAAGAACAGATGCTTATGTACCGAAGATATATTCGCGACAAACGTACATAAAAACTTACCAAGCGAATTTCATCTCGTCTTGAGTGAGAACTTTTGGAGGGATGTCCCTTTTAATTTGACATTCTATCCTCCAAACATGAAAAAAGAACGGGGTAGGAAACAAGGCAAGTGATTTCAGGGGGAAATGTATTATAGAAATCCGGATTCTCCCCCAAGATGTGGTAGATGTCGTATGCCAGGACATAATAGGAAAAATTGTAATAACCCCGGACCGAGCAATGTATAAGTTTGACATTTTCTTGAAATAGTTGTAATAAAACATGTTTATAATAATGAAAATTTTCTTTCAATTTCTTCAAATTACTACATCATTGCTCTAAATTTTTACAGTTTCTTTAGTATTACTTTTCAAATAACTTGCAATGAAATGGTCAAAATCTAAATATATTTTCCAAGCAAATGATATAAATAGCAAAAACTAAGTTAAATATAATAAATACAATCTTTTTTAAAAAATTATACGATAATAAGTTTTTCGAAAACAAATTTTCATTGAAAAAAACAATTCATTAAACCAATTACTAAGACAAAACTTATACAATTATAAGTTTTCCCAAAAGAAATTTTTATTAAAAAAAAAATAAATGTTCATTCAAAAAAATAAAATAGATTAAATAACACAATTGTAAACAAAAAAAATAAATTTTTAAAAAAACATTTTAAAAAAATTTTTAAAAAATTTATTTAAAAAAATAAAAAAATAATTACGTGACTGATAACGCACAACAAGTACGCGTTATGCCGAGTCATAACGCACACTGATTATGCGTTATCAGCCACGTTGACTGACCAGCTTAATTAACTGATAACGTACAACAGTTGTGCGTTATCATTAGAGATAACGCGTAACCATTGTGCGTTATGGCCTGAATCGGAAAAAAAATTTGGCCCACTTCAATCTGGGCTTTTTAGAAATGGGTCTGGCCCAGAAAAAACCTAAATAGGGTGCAGCAGGAGTTTCAATTTTTACAGATTTATGTGTGCTTTCTCAGGAAAAAAGTCAAAGATTACGGGTGATTTAAGTTTTATTCGGGAGGTATGATAAACACATATATGGAATTTATTTTGTATTTATTCTTTTTTTGGGTTTGTTTTTATTTACTGGTCCAAATATATCATTAATTTAATGTATATCATCTTACTTTCTATGGTTTGTGGTTTTACTTCTTCTAATATTATTGGTATGGGATTACGAGGTTATTCGAATGAGTCCTTTCAGTTGAAAGAAAAGGTATGTGTATCCTATAATGTTCCGTTTGTGTTTACATAATCATCTTAATTGTACTTGCGTTCATGGCATGTGAAGTATTGAACTCCCATAAATAATGGGGATTTATAAATTTTATGATAAAATTACGAAAAATCTCATTTTTTTCTCTCACCTTTCTCTCTCTACTCTCTTCCTCTCTAACTTCTCTCTACATTCCCTACTAAGTTTTTGAAGATTTTTGAAGACTTCAAGCTTGAAGATGGATAATTTTGAAGATTTCTTACTAGAAAACGTAAATTTTGAGATAAAATCGACCGCAAAAATGCTAGAAAACAGTGCGGCACCTTCTTCCGTTCACCATTTTTCAGTTTCTTTTTTGTTTTTTTTTAAATATGTATAAGTTAATTATGTGTGATTTTAATTGTTTTTCATATTTTATGTTAATTTTTCATATTTAATACAATTATGTTACTAATTATACTATGTTACTTATTTATGTTTAACTTAGTGGTATTTAATATGTATGTTAATTATGTGTTATATGTTTTCATTTTTTTAATTTAATTGTAAGTATTATTTTTTAATTATTTAATTATGATTATAAATAACATGTTTTAATTATTTATTTTTAATTATAATTAATATGTTCTTAATTAACAAGCTATTATGTGAGGTTAATTATGAATATGTTGTTACGTTGCTTAGTTTAATTTTTTATTTAAAATATGAGCTGTTTATATTTTTTATCTTCTAATATTGCGTAGGAAGATAATTAATTAGATTCCAAACAATATGAGGATATTTTCATACTGAGGATTTCGTAGAGCCACAGTTATTTATATCAAACGGATTGTGAATTTAATTCAAAAGTGGCTTTCGTTGATTGGGTAAAAAATTGAGCAAAAATAGTTAACACATGTGACAACTACACATTGCTCTATAAAAAAGGGTATATGGGTTAGTTCGCATGTTTATATTGGTTGCCACAAGGGGGAAGGCAAAAAATAATAATAATAATAAGGCCATACAGAATGATGAAGTAGTAGAACAAATTCCCATGAAACTTAGGGGTACGTATGGAACTAAGAAATCTAATTATCCGTTTAAATTAAAAGGCAATGAAGATAGTAGCGGAGCACATTGGAAATTATTTGTAAAAGATGGAAAACACAATCATCAAATTGGTGTCTATCATCAGGGTCACTCTCAGGTTGCAAGACTTACAGAGGAGGAGTTCAATTGACTGAGCAATAGTAGGTGTCAGGTGGCACTTCGTTTTATAATGACAAATTTGCAAGAACAGAATCTTGATACTGCTGCGAGGTGTGTTGTAGTACTGTGTGGCTCATCTTAGCTTTACCTAATTCATATTAGGCTGAACATAATATTATATATGTTTTAATTACCTTATTTTAATTTAATTTTTTTTGTAGTTCTCGAACTATATATAATGCTCGTGCAAATATTAAGAAGGATAGGATGCAAGACGCAACACAGTGGAAGAAGTGTTTTACATGTGTTCAAATCTTGGATATATGTGGTTTTGGAGGAATTGTGACGAGAGCACAATTCTTAGAGATATAGTTGTTGGGCATCCGACATCCATTCAGATGTTGAAGACGTGGCCTTCTGGGCTTGTACTAGACATAACCTACAAAATGAACAAGTTAGTTGCTTTAATAATAAAGTGTTTCATTATTTCATTTAGTAATTGCTATCTATATCTAAAATCTCATCTCTTTTATTTTGATATAGGGATATATTATTTAAAATATGGAGAACAGATATTAAATGTTATTTAAAATTTCAGAAGTTTAAATATTACGGTTTTAGTAGAAGTTTAGTTAATTTAATTATAATATTTCTATTTTTTTTTTAAGTTAAAAATTATTATTCTACTTAAGTACAACATGCCTTTACTTGAGGCAGTAGGGATGACACCAATCAGTAAAAACTTCTGTATAGCTATTGTGTTCATGCATAATGAACAAGCTGCTACTTATCAATGGGTACTATAACAGCTTAAAAAATTATATTTCGATGTACCCGAACTGGCAGTGGTAATTACAGATAAAGAAATAGGTTTGATGTCAATTATATCTAGTGTTCAACAAATAATACCACATACTTTACTGGACACATATCGAAATGAATATCGAGGCAAAATTAATCCCGATGATCAGTAAGGAATCAGGTGAAAATTTTGTACATGGTACATGGAGAAAATTGGTGAATTGCCATGAGTTAGATGATTACTCCAAGAGATTGGAAAAAGTGAATACAAACTGGCGTAATATGCAATGTTTCTAGGATTATTTGTATAATCAATGATTGAACACGTATGCCTTTAAATTCGTTAGATTGTGGATCGAGAAAATCTTATATTTCGGATCCGAGATGACAAATAGAGTTGAGTCTGAACAATCAATGTCTAAGATGTTCTTTCAAACGTCTCACGGAGACTTGATACTGTGTTTAGTAAGATACATTCAAAAATTGAGTCGCAGATCTGGGCGATTAAAACTTCCCTAGAATATTCCTGGTTAAAGGAGAAAGATAATGCCAGGAGCAATCCAGTGTTAACCGATATTTGTGGAAAAGTGAGTCATTTAGCACTAAAGATTATAGAAGAAGAAATACTTGGAGCCGTGAAGATCATGAGCAACTTGGAAAATCTTTTTGGACATTGGGTCCGGACATCATACGATCTACCTTGTTTATGCGAGTTGATTACTAGATACCAAAAATATATTCCTTTAAAGGTTGACAGTTTTCACCATTTCTGGTCATCTCTTGTGATAGATGAAGTATCAGGAATTGGCAATCAGGATTTTGCAAACCCCGTAGACAACATAGCATACCAGGAGAATGATATCACCGACATTTTAGAGGAGTTTAAACAACAACCACCATCAGTATTTTAATTTAATGTTATTTTTGAATTATTTTATATATAATTTAATTATGCGTATTACTAATAATGTATTTTATTATATTATTACTAATAATATATTTTGTCTATATTCTATACTTGATAGACTGGCGTCATGCGACCCGATGTATTGCATCCCGTCTTGCTGTCGAACTCTGAAGGATCGCTAACTACTCCTCCGGATACTGTAAATACTAAGGGTCAGAAAAAGACAGACTCGACGAGCAGAGAAAGTCACATTGGGAGAATATAGGATTGCCCATAGATCATTCAGGAATAGTAGTAGATCCGAGTCAGGTTCGGGTTCAGGATCGGGCTCCCATTGGAGAGGTCAACCACCATGTCCCGGTCGTGGGTCTAGGGTTAGGGGACGTAGTAGCAGTTAGAGTTCAGTCGAGTCATCTGTTGTGCCACCAACTGATGGGTGTACAGATTGTGAGTTCCCTTATTTAGATGAATTCCCGTGTTTTGTATATCCTCTAATTGACAACTATATGGACTTTCGAGGGGATGATAATTGCGGGTTTAGGGTGGTTTCATATTTCATGTATAATGATGTGGATAAATGGGCCGTGGTACGTAAAGAAATGTGGCGTAAGGTGAGAAACAATCATGTTTTGTACGTAAGCATACTAGGCGAAGAGTAGTTCATACGCGTGTTAGACAATTGTGTGCACTCCAAAGGTATAGCCCCTGGGATCAAAGCCTGTCCTTCAACGTCTGTCCCAGCGATAGTATAGTACCGAACAAGAGAAGACCAACCAAGCCAGCCCACGAGAGCGCTATTGATATTCGAAAAAAATCTCAGTCCCAATTCGTTTTTGGGAGTCCCTGAATCAAAACAAACTAGACTAGGGCTGGCCGAACGGTTAGGCAAGACTACGGTGCCGGCACAATAAATAGGCGGAGTAGAAGCAGGACCAGGCTCCAGTGCTTTAGCCCCGACTTGAAACTCTTCGAGGACCCTCTTAAAAATGGGGACTTTCTTTCTTGGAATGGGGAGAAATCTTTGTTTTTCACAGGAAGCAGGGGGTTGATCAATTCCCGATGCATGGGGCGAAATGCTTCAGTTCAGGAAGCCTCTATTTATTCCTCACTGCCCTCCACGATTTCACTCCTAGCAGCTAGTTTCATGGCACCGGCATCGCCCTCGTACTTGAAGCGATATTTAGTTGTGCAGAAAAGCGCTCGTATGGCCCATTCTCTTGTTTGCATATCCAAGAGGCGCTCTCTTATCCCTTGATGCTGAAAACAGAGGACCAATATCAGCTTTCCTTTAGTTTCTTCTTGCCTTTACTAAGATTAGAATCTAAATTGTTGGCCCTTCTTTCTCAAAGTCAACTTTCTCCCTTCTTGCTTTAGTTTGAAATAAGGGCTACTCGAGCTTCTCCATTCGAGAATCCGAATCGTAAGCCAAATAATCAGCTTTTCACCTGCATTGCACTGCCTCATAAACAATAGATCCACTGGGCTGGAGCTTAACCCTCTGGTTTGGGATGTAAGACGAAGATTTTCCTACCCGGTTGTGGTCCGCCATGTTGACGTGCTCTTCCCCCGATTTAGTAGTTGTTGTGCGACATGGAGTACCTCTTGCCTATCTCAACCCCTTTCTTATTATTATTAAGATGATGTGGAAATTTGAGAATAGAATAAATAGGGGTCAGGGAGGAAATGGGAAGAGCGGCTTATGAAATTTTATGCCTTTCTGAAACCTGTTGCATTTTTTAGTCTCTATTACGGCAGATCTTTTACTGTATGCCCTTGTACTTGTAGCTAATGCAGTTCTAACTCTTTCTTTTCCATCTTTTCAAAAGAGCGCGGCACGAAACTTGAGAATCTATCTCCTAATCTAATGAAAAAGCTCTAAGAGCTATGAAAAAGAAGACATGAAAAGTTTAAATGCACGAAATCCCAATGGAATCCTCGCAACGGGGAGCTGCCGTACACCCTTTTGGGCAGGTGTGATCCTATTATCAAATAAAAGCTGTAGTAGCTGCAATTAGTTGGTACCATTGCTTCGGATAGAATCCTCGCAACGGGCTTCTCTAAAGCCTAGATAACAAGGTTTGTTCTTAAAATTAAAAGCAGAACTCCAAGCGGGTGCATTTCAAAATCCCAGAGAACTAGCGAACCCGTGGGTATTTGCACCTGAGTATCTAGGAAAAAGTCGAATATTTAACGGAAGGACGGGGAATCCTTTTGAACAACCCCTTTTGCTTCTGTGAAGCTTGCAGCTATTGTAGCTACTGCAGCTAAGGAAGCTACCGGAGCTCCTAGGAAAAATCCTCTTCCTGAATGAGGAAGTCTTCGGCGCCGATATATTGGTTCACCCATAAGCTTTCAAAGGCGTGGGGAAAACCCCCTATTCAATGAGATGAGATAGGACCACCTTCGGTCAAGTCGAGTGCTTTGTGTCTGTGGGGGAAACGATCCTTTACTGTAGCTACTGTAATAATTCGGTCTGACAACTTCGGACCAGATTGACCCTGGCTTGTTCAAGAGGTTGAGTAGCCGACTTACATAGGATTTATCAAATAGATACATCAATGGTGGCTCCGAAAGCCCAGGGGACATCATCAGAGAACAAAGGTAGCCTTTTGAAAGGGTAGGAAATGTTCTGAAACTGGTGCAGGATATCGTTCAATGTTGGATAGAAGCACCTGATCATCTACATGTTGTAGTGAAACTTTACCGGGTATGCGTCGTACCATCGCCAACATCCAGGAAGTACTACAATATTGTCGTACAGATCTGTTGGTGGACCACCACAGAAGATGATTGTCATTAGGCCTCTTGCACCTCAAGAACACTTTATTGGGGTAAGTGATTATTTTGTATGCATTTTAATTAACTACTAATTATCCTATAAATTAATTAATTATTTTTCTTGACAATTACATTTGCATGACGACTTTATGATTCTGCCAATAAATCTGTTGTAGAATTGGCATACTCATCAGTATGTATGACATTATTTAGTTCCTTATCAATCATGGTTCAGTGAGTGGGCTCACACGTGTGCACGAATATATCTTTCTGAAGGACCGAATTATGGGGATATATCAATTGATTGTCATTCTTTTATTTATTTATTAATTATTATGTATTTAATTAAATCAATTAATTTATTATGATTATGCATTTAGGTTTATTTTCTTAATTTATTCATGATTCCCATTAATTTAATGTATTTTAAATATAAACCATAGTAAACAAAACATAATAATACATATGATAAAAAGACTCCATCATGACAAATAAGTACAACATATTACAATAAAAACATAATAGTCACATATGGGAACCTAATCACTAGATAAATGCCATCTACGTACAAGACGGTAAATCTCTCTGTACCGCATAGCCTGAGCTTGTAAATCATCTGGATCCTCATCACCAACATAAGGACCTAAGGAGTCAACCAATGCAATAGCTGGTGGCAGAGCGTGTGATTGCAACTCAACTCCGGCAGGAAGTAACTCCGGGTTCTGTATCCTTAGATGACTGTGTCAGGTATACCATGGCATGTAATTTGATGGCAAGTGTGAGGAGGCATAGCAATATATGGCTTATGATCAGCATGTACACAGTGACTAGCAACATCATACCAGAATGCCCTAGTGAAGTGTGCCTCACGATATACGATTTAGTATATGCGGGCCTACATCGCTCGACTGGACTAATAATAGGAGCATGTGGAATACCCTGAGTCCGACCAAACTATCGAACACATATCTCGGGCATGTGAGGCTCTACATAAGTAAAGTAAGGTAACAGGCCGTGGTATGTAAAAAAACATACCCCATGAATCTCTATCAGTCTGTAAGGTGTCCATCGAACCTCAACAGCAGTCATCACATCTAACCTCATTCGATAGTTAGATAATGCAATCATACCAAATCTCTAACCCATCATCACAAACTGCTGGATGTATGAAATCCCTGGAATTAAACAATGGGCTGACCGGCCCAGCGAACATGGTGAGATATAGATATATCCAAGCCTATAACAGAGAAAAGTACGTAAAACAGAATATAAAGTATATAAACTAAAATAACACAATAAAGGTTTGCCTAAGTTAATATCATACCTCTAACAGTGATGAGAAACCTCCTAACTACCGAGCGTCCGAACGTGAGGCCTATCCAAGATTCCTGTACAACCAGGCCAAAGCTGCAGTACCCCAAGCCATCTTCTTGGGGTACTGCAAGAAGATGGTGAGATATAGATATATCCAAGCCTATAACAGAGAAAAGTACGTAAAACAGAATATAAAGTATATAAACTAAAATAACACAATAAAGGTTTGCCTAAGTTAATATCATACCTCTAACAGTGATGAGAAACCTCCTAACTACCGAGCGTCCGAACGTGAGGCCTATCCAAGATTCCTGTAAAACCAGGCCAAAGCTGCAGTACCCCAAGCCATCTTCTTGGGGTACTGCAAGAAGATGGTGAGATATAGATATATCCAAGCCTATAACAGAGAAAAGTACGTAAAACAGAATATAAAGTATATAAACTAAAATAACACAATAAAGGTTTGCCTAAGTTAATATCATACCTCTAACAGTGATGAGAAACCTCCTAACTACCGAGCGTCCGAACGTGAGGCCTATCCAAGATTCCTGTACAACCAGGCCAAAGCTGCAGTACCCCAAGCCATCTTCTTGCACCTCCTCAAATTCCTAACTATAGGCAATAACTCGTAGCTCGCTACAGGTAGCCCACTCTTATCGGAGAAGAGAGAATTACCAAGAATGGACAGTAAGTAATAGGATGCCCTTATGTCCATCGACAAACGGGCACTACCACGAGCAGTGCATACAATTGACATAGGTATCCCCCGATGCGCATCACCGTTCCTGGCAACTGAAAGCCTAATATCCAAATCATTATAAATCATCTAGATGATTTGCTCCTGGATAAAAACCTCATACAGTAGCTCACCATATACAGGTATCCCCTATATAAGCTTTACATCATGTAGTGTGATGGTCATCTCTCCAAACGTTATGTGAAATGAGTTACTGTCCGACTGCCATCTCTCAATAAATGCAGATGAAATGGTGGTGTTCTCGTGCTAGAACATGGATAACTGTAGATGAATCAGTTCTAATGTAGTAGCCACCCCGTCTAACATTAGCATCACTCAGTGTGTAACTGGTAAGTGCCGTATCACGACCTTATAATCTCAATATAGGGCGTTCCTGGATTAGATTGGTCACATAATTAATTCCATTATAGAAAAATAAGAGTACCCTAAGATAATATATAACAAACATTCATATTTCTTTGAAAATATCAAATAATATATAATAGGATTGTAAAAAATACCTGTCCACGACATATAGCTACAACAAATATCCATTATATGATTGAATCCTTGAAGGCTCCCGTGGACCTCCAGGAGTGAGTCTGCCAAGGAGTCTCGGACTTCTTCAAACTCTTCTTAGTACCTGTGACTCTTGATGGCCCTGATGGCCTTGCAGTCTGACCTTGAACATCTCAGAGGGTCGGCTCTCTGAAACCCTTATAGACTTGCCTCCCATCATCAATCGTTGTCGATTCACAATCTTCACTACTCTCTTTGCTTGCTCGATAAGCTCACCTACTCTCCCTGAACATCCTGAAGAGGATAAAGGCACACCTCCTTTATCTTGATCCTCACCCTGATCATCTCGGCCCTTACCAATATCTAAACCCTGATCATCTCCCCCTGCCTGCACTATAGTGTCATCACCCTGACCAACCTGAACATCTGCAAACCCAGGTGCATAAGACGACATTTGCTCTGACATGTCATAATAACCTTGCTGATACAATGGAGAATCTCTTGCAACTCCTAAGTCATCTAAAACCAAAAGGGGATACTGTATGCCCAGTGACATAGGAATACGACGCTAATGAATGTTGTGAATGTAACTAGCATCAGGGTGGTGAGCTAAGGAAGATGATGTACCAAGGTGAGACTAATGTAGTGGTACTGCTATATATTGGAAGGATACGGGAGTATGCGGGTCGTGAGGCATCCGAACCCTAGTGGGAATAGGTGGTGGCGGAATTGATGATCCAAGTGCATCTGGCCCATGAAACAACCCGTGGAGAGGTGCGGTAAGTACATCAGATGTGTTGTACCTACCCTAAGCCCCCTAAAAGAGGCTATCACAGTACGGCCGTGAGTTCGACCGCTCATGTCTGTTACAAGACCTAATCCTGTGTCTTTGCGTTTAGGCTACTCCGGATCCATCTAATGAATTTCAACTTCTTTCTTTAAATAAGTTTGTGTGTAGAAGTCCGGATATTAATTTATTAAATAATGGTTATTTAATTATGAAATTAATTATTATTTTTATTAATAAGAATATTATCTAATTAAATACTAATGAATTTTTATATAATTACGGCATTAATTTTAATTATAATATAATTATTTTAATTCCTCATTAAATCATTATGATTCAAATATTAAATTACATTATGATTAAGTTAGGAAAATAGTAACTATTAAAATAACTAACTTAATTCAAATTACTAATCCTAAAAGCCTTAGTTTAATTATAATTATTTAATCTCTTTACTTCCTTATTGTAGGTAGAAGTCAAAGTATTTATTTATTAATTAATGATTATTCAATTATAAAATTTATTAATAAAAGTATTATATTATTACACTAATTAATTATTATTATTATTATTAAATTAAGCCATTAATTTTAATTATAATGTAATTATTTAATTCTTATTCCTTTATTTTAATGAAATAAATTATTTTCATTAAATCATTATGAAATAATTGATTATTCCAATATTTAATTTACGCTATGATTAAATTATGAAGACACTAATTACTAAACTAACTAAATTCAAATTACTAATTAAAAATTCTTAAAATAATTACAATTATATAATCTCTTTACTTCCCTATAAACAGCTTTAAATTAATATATGTATCCTAATGCATAAATTTAACACATAACTAAGCATTAATTATTTTACAAATCAATAACTACATTATAAATTAAATATACTATATGAAAAATTTACAATTCATAATTATGACATGAAAAAACATACGTAGTACATAACTAAAAAAACTAACATAATGGCCCAATAATAACAATGATAACAATTTATACAAAATTTATTAATTAAAAAACCATGAAATTCGAAAAAAAGGTAGTGGGATGGGGGGGGAGGAGGGAGGTGTCGCGCTAAAACCTGTACTGTGCGCTAGGTGGTTGCGCACCACCCCTGTGCGTGAGCCAGGAGGTAGCACACTTCCTGTGTCGTGCGCCAGGGGTCGCGCATACCCCGGTGCAGTGCGACAGTGGGTTGCACAATACCCCTATTTCAGATCCGATCCTTTCTTTCTTTTTTTTTTTTTTTTTTTTTGCTCAACATGTAGATAAACGGGTATAGAATAATTTACTAACCTTTTTTATCGTTTAACGGTTAAAATTTCCTAAATTTTGATTGGAAGTTAGAGAGTCTTAAAGAGAAAAAGAGAGTATAGTGAAGAAGTGTGAGAAAGAAATAAGGTTTTTTCGTAAAATTAAACCCCTAAAAAACTTTACAGTGGATGACATAAGTATATCCTTGATTGCAATTAAGTTATGATCTTTAATTCTAAATTAAATTTGATTATGAATAACTTGACTGAAACTTTGGGAGATTAAAAGGTAAACTAGATGTCATGTGTATCAATCGACCAGGTCGGTGAAGCACGAAGTACTAAAATTTGAATGCAAAGAGGTTACTTCTTGATGGTCCAATGGGTAGGTTTCTATACATTGGTGATCGAGTTTTTCTAAAGATATTTCTCGAGGGAAAAATGAAACAGCCTGGTCCATCTCCCCAGATATTTCTAAAGATAAGACCATTGGTAGTTAAGAGTATTGTTCAGAAAAAGAAAAAGAAAAAAAGAAAATTGGTCAGGATCAGAAAGTTTGATGATAGATAGTGATGGGAATGAAACTGCTATATTGTATTTCCCCAAATTCCATCCCCCTTGGACTGTGCTGCAAATTGAAGAAGATGGTACTACAACTCAGGTACTGATCCAGAGGTACAGTGCTCTATAGATACAACTATCCCACCCGGCATGGAACATGTAAGCTTTATTTAATTAGTGCCATTGTAATTTTTGCGATCCTTTTATGTATGTGTTTTCTATTATTAAATCCAAGTATTCTCAAATAATCTAAAGCTTTTGCTAAGACATTATTGATCCCCCTTCTATAAGAATAATAATCACCTCAGAGACAGATGTTTCTTATTGGCTAGGCTTGTATGTGGTTAGTGTGTGCATATTTTCTTCAATTACAAGGTATGTAAGTTGGAATGAGGTAATTATGCCATTGGAAACAATATCTCTAAAGTCACAGATAAGGAGAGACCGGATAAGTATTTATTAATGAGCACTAAAGATTTTAGTAAATCATTTGATATTTCAGAAAGAATTGTCCTTATAAAACAAAATAGAACGAAATTTCAGTTTTTGTTATATTTGGCCAATCTTTTTTAAAAAAAGACACTAAAGTGGCCACAAATTTTTTTTATTCCTAATAGGGCCATAACGCACACAACGTGTACGTTATCCTTAATGATAACACACATACCGTGTGCGTTATTCCTAATCAGTTACTAAATCACTAGATTAATCTTGATTAATGACGTTACGATAATGTGGCAGGGACAGTTGCTTAGATGGTTAATAACGCACACGGTGCGTGCGTTATCAGTAAGAATAATACATTCACTGAATGCGTTATTCTTACTGATAACGTACGCACTGTGTGCGTTATCAACATCACAAAATCGTGAGCCCTAGCCGCCGCCGCAATATTTTCTTCTTTGATTTTTTTTCCCTTCCTTTGTCGCTGCACATTTTCCGCCTCTGCAACTCCCTTCATTTTTTACTCTTTTATTCTTCTTGCTTTCCTTCCTTCCTTCCTTCTCTTCTTCTCTTCCTCTTCTCATTCCTTCCTTTTTCTCCTCTTTACAATACCGATCTCTTTACAGTGCCGAGATCCAACAATCCCTTGGAGTACGAAAGTTGCTGGGTTTTGAATTTGTGAACGGTAGATAAAGCTCCATCGAATAACTTTGATTCCAACTTTCGATAAATTTCTTATCGTCTATAATTGTTTTTAATTTTTTTGCATTATGTGTTGATTTCTAATACTGTTTATATAAAAATTGTTGTTTAATGTGATTTGTGAATATTTTTTATAAATTTTATTAGTATTATTTCTCAATTTTTTTTTGTAATTTATCACTCTAGATGTGGGTTTTATGATTATGTTCAAGTTTATTGTTATTAATGAATTTGTGCATATTTGATCAATTTATTAAACTAATTATGTTTTTTATTGGAAATGTGATTTGATGAAATGAGTAATGCTTAATTTTGCTCACAATTTTGCTATTAAGATGATATAAGTTATATAATTTATTTTATTTTGGTCATAAACTATAAATGTTTATTTTTTTGTAAAAATTTGTTAGCATATTTATATTGTTCTATTAATTTTATGTTGTTAGCATTTATATAATTTTATATTGTTAGTATTTAAGTTTATTTCAATTTTTTTATACAAAAAAGAGAATATAATCTTCTCTAAAACCCTAACATTGAAGGTATTTCCCTAAAACTCTAACGTTGAAACCCTAAACCATAAACTTTAGAAAGTGTGTAATAACACTTCACTTTAAATATTTTACTTTAAATTCTAAACCCATATTTTACACAGTCTGGGTATTTCAATATATGGGCTCGGGAGAGCAGATAGATGACCTCAATTAGGCATGATTGCTGGATTGGAATGATGCAACTATTGTTATTCAATTAAGCATGAGGTTTGTTAACAAAATCTAAGTAGTTAGTACAGTTCAGAAGTGGTTTATTCAGATGGGACGAGAGTACAGAGTTGTTAAAAGTAAGAGCGATCAATGGACAACCAGGGATGGAATCACCGGGGGGCTTGAGGCCCCCAGGCAATTTTGTAAAAGTTTAAAATTTTTAGGATTTTTACATTCAAACCCCCTCCCCCCATTTTTTTTTTCAATATAGCCCTCCCAAAACTTAGGTGCTGACTTAAAAAAAAAAAAAAAAAAAAAAAAGAACACTGAAAACCCTCGCGTCGGTCCAAGTGTCCAGCAGAAACAAGAAAAAAACAGTCTTCTCTCTCTCTCTCTCTCTCTCTCTCTCTCTCTCTCTCTCTCTCTCTCTCTCTCTATTCCTTTCTCCGCAACAGTTCGATCCTTCCTCGATCTAAGCTCGGCGGTGCGCAGTGTGGCGCAAGCGCAACGGTGGGTGGTGTCGACGGACAAAGACGACAGACAACAGCGACGGTGCACAACAGCAGGCAGACGACGGTTTCCAAACTGAGATTGAGCTATTCTTCAATCTTTGAAGAAGAAAAAAGTAAGTTTCTAATTAGATTTTATAGATTAATCTATGAAGATACATTTTTTATTTTTTATTTTGGTAAATAGATTTTTTACAGCTAAAATTTTGATTTTGGTAGTGAAAAAATTTCTAGGGCTTTTTTGGTAAAAATATGATTATTATGTAATTTATGTTCTAATTATTATTATGTTATAAGTGAAATGTGTTGAATTGTGAATTAAAAATATTTGAATATTATATAGGATTTTACTATGGAGAAATATTTTGGAAAGTGGAAGAAAGGTCCTAAACCGGTTGAAAAAAAATCATCTAATAAAGGAAATGTTAATAATGAAGTTCGTTGGAAAAAGACTTAGGTAGGGGTAGAGTTTACGGATTGTGAAATTATTCATGATCTAGGATTGCGTAAACCAATTGATAGTCATCCTTATGAAATTAGAGATGAATTAAGGATTGTTTTATGCTATGAAAATGATTAAGAATGATTTACACAATAGAATGGGAGATCAGTTTCTCAATGACAGTTTGGTTTGTTATGTTGAGCAAGAGATTTTTATAAGTATTAAAAATGAAGACATCTTGTAGCGGTTTCAGAATATGCAAACGCGTAGAATAAAATTGCCGTCTTAATCATTCCGTTCACAAGTAAAACTCTATTTTAGATCATTTTTCAGTAGTGCTTTCTTTTTAATTGTTTAAGTATTTTTTATGAATGTTATTTGTTTTTATATTAATCTTCTGATCGTTCTAAATCAATTGCAAGTCATACTAGATTTCGTCTTCTAGTAGTGCTCATCTGTTATCTCAAGATTCTGATCAAGATTCTCAGCTTTGATAGAAATATTTATCCCATGAGTGATGAGTAATCATTCTTCGCGAGTGATGGGTGATCACTTTTCATTGGTAATGGACGATTACTTATTTTTTGCTATTTTATTCGTAAATTTAGAATTGTAATACTTATCCCGTGAGTGATAGGTAATCATTCCTCATGAGTGATGGGTGATCACTCATTGGTAATGGGCGATTATTTTGCTATATTATATGTAAACTTGGAATTGTTTGAATGTCTTTTGTATATGGAATGCATCTATTTTATAGACAAAATTCTAGCAAAATTTTTATTATTCTCCAGTCCCTCAACATTATTGTCCTGGTTCTGTCCCTGTGGACAACTGAATGTTATCATCGCAACGACTCTAGTTATTGTTCATGGTACATTCGAATGAAGAAGAAAGAAACTCATGGTGGTTGGGAAATAACCAGATTCACCAAGGAACACGCATACCTTGTTCAGGTTCATCAAAACATGCATTGAAATATGACTTGAAAATTTTTTTCAAAACTAATATCGCATCTTGTTATCAACGATCCCGAGATCCCTATCTCGAACGTCATTCAAGAAGTGCAAGTATTACTTTAGACAGGTTGTACGTACAAGAGGGCATGATATGCTCAGAAATATGCAATAGAGAGGATGTTCGGCAGTTGGGAAACACTTTTACAACTCTACCCAAATGTCTCTAGGCAATGAAAGATTCAAACCCGGGAACTGTGTACGAGTTCTTGAATTACAGAACGAGCAGTCCCCCGAACTATCAAATTTTTTTTTTTAGTGATTCTCGCCTTGTATAAATGGTTTTCAAAATTGTCAGCTGGTGATTTCTGTGGATGGCACTCATCTTCGGGAACCATATAAGGGCATACTGTTAATTATAAGTACATTAGATATGAATAACCATTTGTTCCCTCTTGCATTTGCAATCGTTAATAAAGACTCGTCCAAAAATTGTAATTAGTTCCTCAAACTTCTACGGCAACATATTGTCAAGGATTGAAATGTCTGTTTAATATCTGATCGCCACAAAGGGATTTTATCTGCTAAAAAAATCAAGCTTTGTGGTCGCCACCATTCGCAGTTCATAAATTTTGTCTAGACCACATTCGGCAAATTTCACTAAAACTGTTAAGAACAGCGAATTAAAAAATTTAATGTAGCAGGCTAGAACGGAAGCTAAATGGTGAAAATTTGACCGTGTGATGAGTGAAATTTAAAAAAAAAATGTTGAAACTTATATTTATTTAGTCAAGATGGACTTGGAGAAATGGATACTCTTGCATGATGGTGGGCACAGGCACGGAATGATGAGAACTAACATTTCAGAAGCACTTAACATTATTTTGAAAAAAGCTAGAGTCAACCAATAACATGAAGAGGCAAAAAACTGTGTGCATCCATTTTCAACAAAAGTTTTTGACAAGTTTTTTCAGATTAAATTAAAATCAAGAAAGCACACAGTTATAACGTACAACCTACGAGAAGGTCGTTACATGGTTAAATCTCTGATACGCCTTGATAATACTGGCAAAAATGTTTATGCTTTAAAAATGAATTAAAAATTGTGCAGCTGCAGCAAATGACGAGAATATATATTGCCTTATTCTCATACTCTGGCAATTTGTAGAGATAATATACAGGACCAGATGCTTATATGCCAGATATATATTCGCGGGAAACTTACAGAAGAACATACCAATCTAATTTTTATCCGATTGGGCACGAGGACTTTTAGAGAGATGTTCCTTACAATTGAACATTCTATCCTCCAAACATGAACAATCAATGAGTTACAAAATAGGTACAAGGTTTGGTTGGGGGGGGGGAACTATCGAAATCCGAATTCGCTCCAAAGATATAGCAGATGTCGAATGCTCGTACATGATAGAAAAAATTGTAGAAAAAATTGTAATAATCAGTTTAAGTAATATATAAGTTATTTTTCCAAAGTATTATAATATTTTAAGGTCTCTATTAATGATATTTCTTCTTTGAATTTCTTATAAGTACTTCTTTATAAATCTTTTATTTAAATCGATTATAAATTATTATAAATTATTATAGTAAAATTTATACCAAGTAACAAAAATTTAAAATATTTTAAATTACTTCTTCATACTTTTTTTAATAAAATTTTCCATTTCAAATGGTTATAAATATTATCACAAAATATACATCAAATAACATAAATAAAAGAACACTGTTTTTTTAAAAAAATTATGATTATAAGTTTTGCCAAAAATATTTATGAGTTTTGCCCCAAAAAAAAAAAAAAAAAAAAAGATGTGGCAGTTATCCCACACAGAAGATGCGTTAATAATGCAAACCTCATGTAAGTTATCTGCCACACAGGACATTTATAGTTTAAATTTCTGATTAAATAATAACACCCAGCATGTGCGTTATTCTGAATAATAACACACACTAAAATAAATTTAAAAAAATATTATAATCACTTCAGTGACTTTTTAAAAAATTGGTAAATTATAACAAGAGCCACCAGTTTCCTTAAAAACTGATTCTCAAAGATTTAATTACATGGAAAATATCATAACATTGGAATCTTATCGATGCTCTTAAGACAATGCAATACTTTGTGCCCAAAAAAAAAAAATTAAAATTGTACAAGCAATATGAATTATTTAAAAGATTAAAGTTATGCAAGAAATATGGACCATCTAAACTTGATTTAGAAGAGAATTGCCATTTGTGGTCAATAGTTTACTACTGTAGTAGGTGGAAATCTTATTTTCCTCTTTCTCTTTCCTTCTCTAACTTCTTTCTAAAACAATCTGACAAAGGAAATGATTTAAAGTATTTTAGATAATATGAATAATAATATAGACATAAACAGTTAAAAATACTAATTTTGATATAAAAAAAATTATCACACTCGGGTGGTGCACTTGGTACCTGCACGCATGATATCGGGCAGTGCACCTAGTACTAACTCAAACTATTTTAGTTTTAGTTGAATTTTTTTGGAAGAAATTAGTAAAAATATTTTAGTTAGAGAGAAAATGAAAAGAGGAAATGAGATTTCCGTTGACCGTAGTAGTAAAACGTGACTAGAAATTGCTAACATCATTTAGAATAGTAGTATTTAAGTTGTTTTAAACTTCAAAAGTTTTCTATATTTTTTTTTACTAACTTGATAGTACTTCAATAACCAAACTTAAATATCATGCAGTATATAAATTTAAATTGTCTAGTATTATAACTTTTAATTCTATAAGTCAGTTCAATATATATTTACATAATCTGTAAGCTTATAGAAAAGGATATTGCATTTTAGTTTTTACCTTTCATGTTATAAATTTTTATTTTACCCTTAGGTATAAAAATATGATAATTCTTCAAAAAAAAAATTAACTTTCAACATATATTATATAGCATTTTACCTTTCAGGTTACAATTTTTCTTATTTATCGTCAAGTATAAGAAAATGGTAATTCGTCAAAAGCATTAACTTCCAACGAAATATCTCGTGCGAACAAAAGAGAAGCTGGGCTAGTGCATCATTTTATATTTAACCGGGCCATGTCTTAGTCTCCAAGAAACAAATGGTCCCATTAAATTATACCATACCAATTATAGATTTGAATAAAGTGAGCAAAGTTCGTTACCAGTTTCAAAATTTGCAAGAATGCATGCCATACCTTATTCTAAAGAAATCGTGCATGATTCCTGTACTCCTGACAAACTCCACGCTGTTTTCTAATAACGAGAAAGTCTACATAGTCAAGACATTTTAGACGTACAGCTATTGGACAACAGTGTTAGTAAACTTTTGAAGGGTCATGACACTCGAAGAATTATGTTTGGAAGTTTTACATTAGGAAAGAAAAGAAACACTAACATAAAACTGAATCACTAGATGTATAAAAGGAACAAGCTGCGCATATGTGTACATGTGTATATGCGGGTGTGCGAGTATGACAAGTTGAACTAACAATAAAGCAAAATAGCGAAATTATAAAGCTATGTGCGATTAATCACTAAAGTAAGCAATAATCCTGGCAAGATTATGCAGATGTTATTTAAAAAGACAACTAGAAAGTTCATATTATGCAGAATACCCAAAACTAAGTAAGAAATAACAATACTTCCCAATCGAGATATGTATTAGAGGAATGTAATCATGATTCCTCGTGACATTAAACAACTGAAACATTTGAATTTGCGTTGATGCTTGGACTATGAGGTTAACACTAATAATTGAATGTACTATAAAGTTCACGATCAGCTAGTAATAAGGGAATTAATTAAGGCCATAATACAAGTCATATTAAAAGTAATTATTACCAACATGTTAAAGTAGTGGAAACCAATTACCTCATCAATCTGGTAGGTCCTGAAACGCACCAAGAGTGAGATAAATTGGTGTTTTATAAAACTTGACTCTATAAAAATAAGGAAAACTATCCATTTATATATTTAATCTATACAATATTTTCGAATTTTATATATTATTTTTATTTTTCGTTTTTTATATATTTATGTTAAGAAAATTTAGGGCACAAAGAAGAATAATATTGAATGCTTCAATTTGATTGTCTTGATTCATTATGATCTACTAGTTACAAAGTATCCTAATCCTAATTAATATAGGATTTTAACCAACCACTAATAAGAAATACTACTATAATAATAGCATAATACAAAGTATCCTAGTTATAATCAATATAGGATTCTAACCAAATAATCTCTTATAGAATTCAAGATAATCTAGGAAAATCACATATTGATGTGATATCTCTAACACCCTCCCTCAAGTTGGAACGTGCAAAATTGCATGTCCAACTTGTCATAATTTTCAATTTTTTTCCGTAACGTGCAAATTGCACATCTGGTAGTCTTCCACCATCTGTCGCTGTGGTATTTACCATCACTCGCTGTCGCTATGGTTTTTGTCATCAATCGCTGTCGCTGTGGTTTTTTTTGTCATCAATCGCTGTCGCTGTGGTTCTTCCATCAGTCGCAGTTGTTGTGATCTTCTTCCATCAGTCGCAGTCGTTGTGATCTTCTTCCATTAGTCGCAGTTGTTGTGGTTTTCTTTCATCAGTCGCAGTGGCTTTCGTAATCCATCATCGAAAATTCTTTTGATGTCGCTTTAGAGTTTTTTTTTTTTCGATAAAGCAACCATCAATGTCCAATTTCAATTTCTAAATCTAGGCGCTTCAAATATTTGTCGATAAAGCTACCTGACTTGAATATGATTTATAAAAAAAAATCTAATCTCCTAAATTTTTATTGAAGCAAATTAGAAGAAATATTAGAAACCTAAAAAAAAAAACATGTCCAAACTGAATGAAAAGAATTGTTCAAGCTGAATGAAAAGAAAATAAAGTCATAGATGTGAAAGATTTTTTTTTTCTTTTTCTTCTTTTTCAAACCTGGCTCTGGCTCTGATACCATGTTAAGAAATTTAGGGCACAAAGAAGAATAATATTGAATGCTTCAATTTGATTGTCTTGATTCATTGTGATCTACTATTTATAAGTTACAAAGTATCCTAATCCTAATTAATATAGGATTTTAACCAACCACTAATAAGGAATACTACTATAATAATAGCATAATACAAAGTATCCTAGTTATAATCAATATAGGATTCTAACCAAATAATCTCTTATAGAATCCAAGATAATCTAGGAGAATCACATATTGATGTGATATCTTTAACACCCTCCCTCAAGTTGGAACGTGCAAAATTGCATGTCCAACTTGTCATAATTTTCAATTTTTTTTCGTAACGTGCAAATTGCACATCTGGTAGTCTTCTACCATCTGTCGCTGTGGTCTTTACCATCACTCGCTGTCGCTATGGTTTTTGTCATCAATCGCTGTCGCTGTGGTTTTTTTTGTCATCAATCGCTGTCGCTGTGGTTCTTCCATCAGTCGCAGTTGTTGTGATCTTCTTCCATCAGTCGCAGTCGTTGTGATCTTCTTCCATTAGTCGCAGTCGTTGTGGTTTTCTTTCATCGATCGCGAGTGGCTTAGTAATCCATCATCGAAAATTCTTTTGATGTCGCTTTATAGTTTTTTTTTTTTCGATAAAGCAACCATCAATGTCCAATTTCAATTTCTAAATCTAGGCGCTTCAAATATTTGTCGATGAAGCTACCTGACTTGAATATGATTTATAAAAAAAAATATAATCTCCTAAATTTTTATTGAAGCAAATTAGAAGAAATATTAGAAACCTAAAAAAAAAAAACATGCCCAAACTGAATGAAAAGAATTGTTCAAGCTGACTGAAAAGAGAATAAAGTCATAGATGTGAAAGATTTTTTTTTTCTTTTTCTTCTTCTTTTTCAAACCTGGCTCTGGCTCTGATACCATGTTAAGAAATTTAGGGCACAAAAAGAATAATATTGAATGCTTCAATTTGATTGTCTTGATTCATTATGATCTACTATTTATAAGTTACAAAGTATCCTAATCCTAATTAATATAGGATTTTAACCGACCACTAATAAGGAATACTACTATAATAATAGCATAATACAAAGTATCCTAGTTATAATCAATATAGGATTCTAACCAAATAATCTCTTATAGAATCCAAGATAATCTAGGAGAATTACATACTGATGTGATATCTCCAACAATTTAAATTATTTTCTTGTATCTAAAACTATCCCAACACTTTATTTTGTGGTAGAATCTGGCCAGTTTTAACCTCAAAACATTTTGTCACATGAGTGACATGAGATTTTGGCCTAATTTTATCGTAAAATGTGATGCGAGTATAGTTTTAAATACACAAAAATAGTTTAAATATGTAAAAAGAATAAAATAAAAATAATATATAGACTTTGAAAATATTATATAATTTAGATATATAAATGAACAATTTCCCTACAAATAAAAAGGACACTAGATATAGCTCAAGAAAATTAGCTCAACTGATACAAATAAAAAGGACACTAGATATAGCTCAAGAAAATTAGCTCAACTGATCGTTTAGCTTGAGTGTTAGTGCCGCTTCATTATCTTGAAGGTACTGAATAGTTTAGCTTGAATTGAGTGATTCAATTTTAGCTTCAACCACACACTTAGCTTTTTCTAAAGAGGGATATGAAGATTTAGATATTAAGGATGAAAAGAAACCCCTCCATTTCAAAACCCTTTTTAAAGATAGTAAGAAAACCTCAAGCATAACGACACAAATAATTATAATGGTTCGGCAAAATGTTTAAAGGATATTCTTCAAAGAATTCCACTAAACAATCTTCAATTAAGGTAGAGGTAAACATCCTCATTTTCAATAGAATCAAGAAATTATATTACAACCACTAGATTTTCAACGGTAAACTTACCGCAAAAACCGATTTGCTACACCGTACACAAGATTTGAGGGGTTCTTGTTAACCTAAGAGAAAGAGGGAGATTACAGATAAATTCTCTAAATAAACTCCTAGTGTATCTCGCACAATATTTTTAGAGGATTTGGGAGAGAAACGCCTTCACACTCTCAACTATCTTCAGTTTTCTTGCTTGAAGATTTTTCCTTGCTACACTTAATCCTCTTAAACGCGTTTTGATCTATATCCATAAATGAGAAGGTGTTGCGGCTTTTATACCAGAAGCAAGGAGACTGAAGGGAGGTAAAAGAGCAAAAGGTCTTCCAAGAAATTATCCCTCCAATTTGCTTCGTGGGTTAGAGTGTCTTCTTCAGAAGAAAATCTGCTTGAAGTTGTTTTTTTAGGGTTTGATCTTCAACCTTCATTAAATGCTCATTAATACAGCTGGAGATCCTTTGTATAAAAGAATGAAAGTTAGCTTTTCTCTTTTGAGTAAAAAAGATATCACTTTATTTGATATGATAGAGCATGAAAGTGTCTAGAGAAGATAAAGGCAGTTTGTGACTGCGTGTATAACTCAGTTAGTTTTGAAAGTGTAAAATTGTTATTAAGGATAAAGTTTCAAATCTTGACACTCTTTAATGTGGAAAGTAGTTTTATGTGCACATCAATACCTAATCTCCAATCTGCAGAAACGTTAAATCATTATAATTTATATCTTCTATGTAGGTGTCAGATAATTTAATTAGTCATCTATCCGAAGAATTTGCTTTTTATACAAAGATAAAGGTCGTTTGTAGTTGTTTAAGACCGACTAATGCATGCCAGCATGATTTCTGGCTATGCGTGATATTCATTTCCTACCTTGAGTCCTTTTTGGACTGTTATGAATAGTCAGATGTCACTTGCCTCTTCTGATGTGCACTTTTAGCTTGAATAGCATTTCAAGGAATTAGTTCAAGTTTTCTGCACACTTAAACAAATCATAAAAGTTGACAAGTATGAAGTTTTGTTCAGTCGTCGAAATTCAGAGAAGTTATATCCTTACGTTAATAAATCTTAGTGATTTGTGATAGATCCCGTCTCCGGGTCTCAGTTTGCAAGATAATAATGGATCAAAAATAGGTGGGGTGAGTACTTTATTTCTGCTCCGATGCTTAAATGAGACCAACATATAATAATAAAAACAAGAATTATGAGTCTAAAAAAAGACCAAAGTAGAAAGTATACCTATAAATTTATAGAGAATTAAGCCTCAAAGAAAATTGTAGAGTTCCTATGTAGAAATCTAAAAAGTTCTCTAAAGGTCCAAAAACCCATATTCCATCATTATTTTCTCCGAAAAGATTGATATATATTCAATTATGTCAAATGGTGCAAGTCTTTTCCGAAAAAAGTGACATATTAGAACATAATTGAGAGTCAGAATATTAAATTTCAACGAAATAAAAACTTGCAAGTAATGAAGCACAAGTGGTGATACGCACAAGAGACTCGTAAAATGATAATGTTGGTAGTTCGTGTAATGCTATGAGTTGTTCTTGTGATGTCATGGGTTGTGGTCATGTCATACATATTGTTCCCAAAGTAATACAGATTCTTTCCGGAAAAACAGGATTCTTTAAGTATACTTTAAAATATAAAAGTAATATAACTTTTGGATTGCAAATGAATTGCAAAATGTAAAAATATAATATAATCAAGAAAATTAAGAAAGAAATTTACTTTCTTCGCTTAAAAGAAATGCACCATGATTGAGGGTAGCATACCCTCCTAATGATGAAAGCTCTTAAATTGATTCCAAGAAGAGGAATGCTCCCCATAGAAGAAAATCCCGTTATGGGAGTGTCCCGAATAGGAAATCCCGTTATAAGAATATTCCCGCGAAGAAATTCCCGAGTAGAAGAAATATATTGATAATACAAGAGGGATTGGAAAATTTCCCAACAAAATAGATAGCTTGAGAATATCAGACAGAATGAGAGTTATCTGACAAAATGTACTGAATTCTGAAATATCCTGAGAAAGAGTATCTCGAGTTATCTTTTGCTTTGCCGCTTGATTTGAAGATATTATATATATATATATATATATATGTTGTCGGGTAACTATCTAGATTGACCTCTTGGTCCAATTTGATAGCCATTAAGGAAAGGATAGAGGACTATTAATTTTCATTGCTAATTGATGAATAAGATCAATCGATTAAGCGACCAGAATATAAGGGATGCTCCTTCCTAAAAAACTATTGGAGGGGAATTACTTCTTGGCAATTGATCCTGAGTAGCTACTTTAATTGATAAATGTACAGTACATAGACTTTGTATATTCTGTTCTTGAATTACTGTAGTGTATAGGAGATATGAAAAAATCACAAGTAGATTTCCCAATTACCAAACCTGATAAGGCTACAATGTGATTCTGATACTGAGGATGATGACATCGATGTCGAGAGTAGAACTCCTGCTACATGCCCTAGAAAGGTATCTGCTCAGAATAGATTCAGGTTTGTGATGCAAAGCAACGGCCACTTCCCTGGCTATTGGTCATTATCACGAATTTCATTTCGTGAGATAATCTCCGGTCGGGATGTTTCCGGTGAAGAAGACTCCAACATGAATTTGCTTCCCGAATAAGAATTCCAAATATGAAAAATATTCTCTTGTTGGAAATATCACATAGGTACGTAATTCTCCTATATTATTTTAGATTCTATAAGAAAATTATTTACTTTGTATCCTATAAATAGTAGATACATCAAATTAAAGTATTCTTCGTTATTTTTGTTTGCGCCATAAATTTCTTAACATCTCTCATGAAAAATATATATAATAAAAGAAATCATGAATTCCAACCTGATTTTCTAATACTTTCTGAGAAAGATACCTATTAAGAAAGAAGATCCAATGAAGAAGTCTCGTCCCAACTTCATTAGAGTCCCGAAAAGAATATCCCGGTATGAGGAATGCTCCCCAGCAAAGCATCCCGTCCCGAATATAATGGACTCCCAGATGCAATTTGGTTTTGGCAGCCAAATGGAAATGCATTCCCGAATTGCATGACGTTTGCAAAAGGAAATGCGTTCATGAATCATGTTGCGTGGGCAGCATGATTTTGAATTGTTTTTTTGGAATTGATAATCCTGTGTGGTATTGCAGATGGTAATCCCGCAAGGCTGCATGCATTTGGAAGCTTCCCGGGTTTGCAATATAATACGACGAACCCGAGTTGCCAGCAGGATTTTTATGAGAAAAGAAGGAATGTAGGGTGGATGTGAATTCAAGAAAGAATCAAAGAAATATTGCTTGGGCTGAGGTTTGGTCCAAGAATTGAAGAAAGTGATTTTACTATTAAAAATGCCACTTAGTCTTGATCGGGAAAGAGGTATCACGACTCCCGGTTGCATATTGTCGGGGTGAGTACCTGAGAAACCCAAATGGATGAGAAATTGCTCGGGTTAGCTCACTCTTAAGGGAGATGTCTTGATGAAACACCATTCGGGGATCCTGAGTGATGTAACTAAAGAAAAATAATAAATTTGTACTGGGCGTAAATTGATAAATTTCAATCTTCAGGTCTTGATGTTCCCATATTTGAAATATAATAATGAAAATAAGAGTTATTGTGAATTTTAGAAAAAGATCAAAAGAAGATAAAAAGTCTATAAATATATAAAAAATAAAGTCCTAAAAATAATTGTGGAGTTCCCACGAGTCTTCCTAAGGACTCAAAAACTCATATTGCATTGATTAGAATGCCACTTTTATTTGCTCTCCCTGATGGTTGGTCAAGTAACCAAAATTGTATTCCATTACCTCACTACGAATTTGGTAACAATTTTGTTTGACATGCAGCAAAGAAAAATTTTCTAGAAAAGGTTTGACATGCAACTATTCAAATTACTCTCTTCCCTTAGAAATATAAGCGGTATTTCAATGATAAAAATATAAGAATTTTTTGTTAAATCGAGAAGCAAAAGATGAAAACTGTGTTTTATTCTTAACAAATGAAGCCATTAAATAGGCTGAAACATAACAGAAACTACAGAAAAATGTGCATAAAGAAATCTGGAGGGAATAAAGCAACTAACTTCTTAAGGAATAGAACAACTAGCTAATCCCCTAAGGAATAGGACAACTATGAACCAGAAATATTGCAGAATTTAGGTTTAACAGCTAAGCAT
Source organism: Catharanthus roseus (assembly GCA_028651295.1). Lineage (NCBI taxonomy): Eukaryota > Viridiplantae > Streptophyta > Magnoliopsida > Gentianales > Apocynaceae > Catharanthus > Catharanthus roseus. The sequence goes on along the minus strand of JAPQWS010000153.1, from coordinate 21,626,565 downwards.
TTATTTTAACATTTTTACAATTTTAAATAAGTATTTATTGAAAGTTTATGTTTATTCATCTTTCTATTTGTTTATTTCTTTCACACAATGTATCTCTTTCTTTATTTATAAAAGATAGAAATAATATTAGAATTAAAATTTTATTTTATTTTCAAACCTTTAATCTTTGTTCAGAAGTTCAAAACTTCTTATAGTTCTAACCAGGAAGAGTAACAAAATTGACCAAAATGGAATCATTAATTATGAGGATCCCAAAGTAACAAGGTAGTTTGTCCACAAAAAATCACAGCTCTATTTTGCATAGTTTTCAAAATATGTACATATTTCTCATTTTGTAAATTTCTAACCCCTACACAAAATAATAAACATTTTTCAAGTAGAAAACCTTCAGTCCAAACAATTGCACATGTAAAAATAAACAGAGGTTATTTGTGTGGTATATGATTAACTTGTGTATAAAGAAATGTTGAGAATCCCACATCGGCTAATTAAATAAAATAATTATAATTTATAAACACTTGAGCAGTCCTCCCCTCTTGATGTATCTTTTCGGATGAGTTAGGCTCAAATCTAAAAATTCTAACAAGAAAAAATAAGACTTTTAGTAAAAAGCTAGTTTTAAGGCTAACAAATAAATAAGTTTATCACAAACAATTCATGAAAGGTTCGATGAAAACTCGACTCGAGTCCGACATTGATTCAACTCGAGCCAAGTGTATTACGGAATAAGAATAACTCAATTTAACAATACTTGGCTCGTGAATTCGGATTTGAACTTATAGAAAATATAAAGTTATGCACAAGATTACTAAGTAAAATATATAAATACTTCAGTCTCTCTCATCGTCTTAGTCAGAAGATGTATATCATTGCATTCCATTAGATAATTAATGTAATAAATATAGGATTAAAGTTCCTTTCAAAATATTTTAATATATTTAAGAGCTTATTTATATTATATTAAAATATTTAGTCTACATGATTATATGACACACAGAAACTAAATTGATAACATTCTGTATGCTATTTATGGAGAAAATAATTTTTGTTCGACAAAATAGTTATAACCACTAAGATATTATCTATAAACCTATTTATGTGATTTTTGTTATAATAACAATATACAATCTACATAATTTAACATTGACAAGTTATTTATCTAATAAATACATATATGGTATATACATCAGTTTAAATGAAAATTAAAATAAAAAGAGAATTAACCTGTAAAATTTTAAGTATTGTAATATGAAGACTCGATTTTTTTTTTTTAATTTAGCCCATTTTCCGAAAATAGGTACTAAATAGGTCCAGTTTTTTTTTTTTTTTTAAATCCTGAAGAGGCAATAACGCACAATCATTGTGCGTTATCAAATGAGATAATGCACAATGGTTGTGCGTTATAGCTAATCACTGGCTTAATCCGCGTTAAATTACATTTTTAACGACGTGGCACAAATGTGACGAAGAGGTGGTGGGGTTTGGTGCTGAGGTGGATGATAACGCACAATGATTGTGCGTTATCTTGTTTATGTTGATTAAGAACAAATATTTTTTTTAGGTATTTAGAAAACTTTAAACATGAATAATTCTGCGATCGGATGTTCGTTTCTCATGTATGACCACTCGCTTTGATGGCTCTCGTAAAGAGGAACGCAACGGCATCATCGAAAAAGTGATCCGGACGCGTTTCGGGACAAAAAATTATTTCGTATAGTCGAAAACTTTGATGGGGCATAACTTTTCGCTCGGACGTCCGATTGAAGCGATTCTTGTTGGCATTTCGGGTATTTTTTCGAGATCTACGCGTCAGAAACAGTTTTAGGCAGTTTCCACCAACCGTTCCTACAAAAACCTCCTATTTTTGTTTAAATTTATATTTTTGTAATTTTTTAATACTTTTTCTCTTGTAAATTAAAAAATTACGACACCAATTTAAAAATTAAACAGAGGAGCAGTCTTCTTTTTGCTCTAGTTAAAAATTCAAATGATTGATGTTGTTAAATACTGGAATACGTAAGTAAGTTATTATTAAATAAAATCCCATGCACTTCTTGAATAAGATCCAGTGGTGGTCTATTGATAAGTCTTATATGTTATTTCTCATGAGGTCACTGAAGATGCGTTATCTCCCACCTAGGATATGTTTAAGGATAACGCACAATGGTTGTGCATTATCAAATGAGATAACGCACAATGGTTGTGCGTTATCTTGTTTATGTTGATTAGGAAGAAATAAGTTTTGTAGGTATTTGGAAAATTTTAAACATGAATAACTCTGCGATCGGATGTCCGTTTCAAGCTTATGACCACTTGCTTTGATGGTCCTCGTAAAGAGGAACACAACGGCACCATCGAAAAAGTGATCGGACACATTTCGGGGCAAAAAAATCTTTACGTATAGTTGAAAACTTTGACGGTGCATAACTTTGCGCTCGGACGTCTGATTGAGGCGATTCTTGTGGGCATTTTGGGTATTTTTTGGAGACCTACGCGTGGGAAACAATGGTTTCCAACCTACCGTTTCCACAAAAACTTCCTATTTTCCTTTTAATTTACGTTTTTGTAATTTTCTAATATTTTATCTCTTGTTAACTAAAAAATTATGGCATCAATTTGAAAATTAAATAGATGAGCAGTTTTCTTTTTGCTCTAATTAAAAATTCAAATGATTGAAGTTGTTAAATATTGAAATACGTAAGTAAGTAAGTTATTATTAAATAAAATCTCATGCAGTTGTTGAATAAGATCTAATGGTGGTCTATTGGTAAATTTTTTATGTTATTTCTCATGAAATTAAGGGTTCAAATCCTGAAAAAATGATATGTTGCAGATAATGCATAATGAAGATGCATTATCTGCCATTTAGGATATGATTAGTGATAATGATAACCGTTGTGTGTTATGGCTAAATCAGGCATAAAATAAAATTTTAGGCCACTTTATTGACCTATTAAAAAAGTAGACTTTTAAAAAAAAAAAAAAAAACCCTTACAGTGTTAGTTAGGTTGTGATGACGATAGATAGAAAATTTTGTTAAATCAAAGATGAAACAAAACACGAAAATGTAAGTGCTAATTTTTTGACATGCATTTATTCTTACATCGCCGACCACCTAAAGTAAAGATTTTTTTTATTCAAACCTAAAGTAAAGATTTGCAAGGAAATACAACAAAAGAAAACCAACTTAATTTATTTAAAATATTCAATTTTGGGGGCCGCGCCCGGCCGCACCTACTCAAGAAATACAACCCAAAAAAAACTAATAAAAAAATATTAAATTACTTATTTTAATTTGGTATTGAAAACATTGAAAGTTCCCAATAACAATATAAAATTATATACCGTATTAAATCGAAGCTAAATAGAGGTATTAAGTTCGGAGGGTTTGCACTATCAGCTACACGTCTTCTCACTTATTTCAATTCTGGACTAAGAAGAAAGAAGATGGCTTCCTCATATAAAAAAGAGTTCATCAGAAAGAAATCAAGAATTTTTTTTTTTATAGAAAAAAAAGAAAAGAAAAATACATTTTTTTTGCAAACTTTTAAAATGTACAAACTGTTACAATGTACAGCTGAACTCTTGTTTTTTTTCTTTTTTTTTTAAAATAATAAGTATAACTCTTGGTTAACAGAAAAGTGACAGGAATTCGCTGCAAGTATAGTTGGAAGAAAGCAAAGCAAAATTAAGTGGAGAAAAAGGGGGGGATGGGGAGGGGGCAATAGAAGAAGAAAGAAGGTGAGTTTGAGAACATTACTTGCCATCGCTGATATAAAGCAAGCCTCCATCTTGCAGATGAAGCGCCTGTTTCTCTTCGCCCCTTTAACTTCTCATCATCCGATGACCTTTCATCAACTTTCTTAACCATATGATGCTTCTTCATTCTCAGAATTCTTCCGTCAAAATCAAATCTTTGAAAGGAGTTCTTTTCCAACGAACTGAAGGCAAAAAAGCTCTTGAATTGTGAGGAAGAAGTTTTATTTGGTTGGTCTTCATATCACGGAAATTTCAAGAATTGAGTTAAAATTTTTAACTGAAAGAAACAACGAATGCTCTTGTATGTGTACTACCTGTATTATGATGACAATTTGAATGCAAGCATTTTTTCTTTTCTTTTTTTATTCGTATATGCAGCCAACAAATTAGTGTGAAGAATTTTACTGTGAACTAGATTCATGTCTTGGTATATGAATCATGTGAAAGTCGTATCATCTCTTGATATTTTTAATTATGAAAATAATTGAGTAATGTGACTTAATACATACTACATGGTGCATAAATAGGGATATAAATCTGTTGCATAATAGAATTTTTTCTATTATGAACGAGGTACATATATCCCCACTAATGAAACATGTGACATATATTAAATCATATCACGATAATTTATATCATATACTTGGCACATCATGCATGGTGTGTGCAATTAATATAAAACTACAAATTTTGATTAAAATTAAAATTTGATAAGGTTTAAATATTTCATTTCTTGTTACACAGATTCGGTGACCCAAACACCTATTTACTATTACAATCTCCTATTTACTATTACACAATCAAAGCAAATGCAATAAAAAGGAAGATCTATTCTATTACATGAAAACTGGTTGATCTTACAACCGTTAATTCGTGTCTTCGAAAAATAGGATGGTAGGATTACGGCGACTGTGCCATCGTAGAAGAAGGCTTAAAAATGGACGACGAAGAAGGGCCCGCAAGATTTGAACGAGTGAATCGAACGACAAGAAGGTCCCTCAGAAATCGGACGAGCCTCACACACAAAGAAGAAAACTCTCTCTCTCTCTCTCTCTCTCTCTCTCTCTCTCTCTCTCTCTCGGTCCTCTACTTCCCAAGAGTAACTGCACATATAGTGAGACGAAGAGTCGACATGGGAGTGGCGGTGAACAAGCCAACGAACGGCACAAGAAGGCTCGGAGAACAGGAGGCCAACCGAAGGAGTCAGCTGTAGAGAGAAGAGAGAAAGGAGGTTGCTCACCAAAATTACGATAGCAAATAAGGAGAAAGAGAGATTATATAGGGCCATCAAGTCACCTGGGGCAGGGCGAGTTGAACCAACCCGCCAGGCATCTTGGGCCAAGAAAATAAGTTCAGTCCACTCTAGTGTGAGGCCTTATCTAGTATCATAATAGGGGATTTAAAATGGGTTGGGGAAAAAGAAACAAAATGTGTGAAATTGGGCCAAAATGGCCTACAAACTCCACCTTGAACACATTGTAGTGAATTTCCCAGGTAGGACAGACTCTGACGAGTCAACCTTCATCAATATGAAGGAGATTCTCGCACAAAGCGAACTTGTCAATTGTCACAACTTTAGTACCAAAGTCAGCAGGATTATCTTTAGTACTAATTTAACCAACATTAACCAAACCATCTGTAATCTTTTCTCTAATAAAATGATACTTAATATATATGTGCTTAGTTCATTCATGATAGACAGGATTTTTACACAAATGCAGACAACTTTGACTAGCAGTAAAGATGGTTACTTTGGAATGCAGAAGATGCAATTCAGATAAAAGACCTTGAAGCCAAATGGCTTCCTTGATTGCCTCAGTGGTAGCAATATACTCGGCCTCCATAGTCGAAAGAGCAACTGCAGGCTGAAGCTGCGCTTTACATGAAATGCAATTACCAACAAGAGTAAAGAAATAAGACGTAGTAGATTTTCTAAAATCTTTATCGCCAGCAAAATGAGAATCCACATAAATAGCTAAATCAAACTTTTCAGTCCAATTATGATAATGTAAGCCTCTATTAATTATCCCATTAATATATCTCAACAACCATTTAAGGGTGGCCCAATGATCCCTACCGGGGTTAGACATAAAACGGCTAAAAAGGCTTATGGAATAAGCTATGTCGGGACGTGTGAAATCATAGAATACGTAACTGATCCTATAGCTATTCTATAAGGGATGTTGGCCATATCTTTTTTTTTTATTTTCAATTTTGAGACAGGTTTTCGAAGAAAGCTGAAAATGGCTGGCAAGAGGGTTACAAATAGGCTCACACAAATGCATAGAAAATTTTAAAACAATTTTATTCAAGAAGGATTTCTGAAATATAAACAAAGAATGGTCAGTTCTATCACTATCAAGGTTCATGCCGAGAATTCTAAAGGCAGATCCTAAATCTTTCATTTCAAATTCTGATTTCAACAAAGATTTCAATTTTATAATCCTTTCTTTATGTTTGCAAGCAATCAACATGTCATCAATATAAAGCAACAAATAAATGGCACTGTCAACATTATCACCAAAGAAATAAAGGCAACTATCATAATTTCTCTAAACAAAACCAGATTTAAGCATAAAGGAATCAAACCTTTTGTAACACTATCTAGGTATTGCTTAGGCTCATATAAGGACGTTTTCAAAAGACAAGCTATATTATCCTTTCCTTTCACCTCAAAACCGGGAGGTTGACGCTGTTCGTATATGCCCTATGACCAATTGACTCACATTTATGATTTATGAAGCATATATTTTTGAATTGTATTTTATTCTCTTGGTCATCAAGTATGTGACTTGATAGTAAAACCCTTATAGCTAATAAAATACTATTCTTATTTGTCCCTAGTTTATTACATCTTGTAAACTAGTGTGAAGTTGATTAATGGTCAAGTTTTACTGATCATGAATATGAGATATAAAATCAATTCATAAATACATATTGAGAATATTGTATTGGACATGACCCAAAGTGAAGAAGAAATATTGCATGGGTTTAAGTTATAAGTATTTCTTCTCAGTTTTATATTTGGTGTCCTTCGACCTAATGTTTCTAATGTTTCTTGCATGGGGAAAAAAATATGTTTTGACATAGTCGAACATCACTTTTAATTAGGTGATCATTAGGATTATTGGTTGGCTTATTTTCTCGTCATGGCTTGAATATTGGAGATAGTGAAAGGGATTTGTCCCTCTCTTTTTAGAGAGAGATATCCATAGGCCCCTTGATAAGGAAGACTGGAAAATATTCATGGCCATGCTCAAATAAGTATTAATAAGGTGTTATTTATATTATTTGTTGGAACAGTCTGCCTGGTGATCAAGTAAATGGTTAATTAAGTTTTATAAGGATGACTTGATCCATGCCTTATACTTAATTAGGATATCGTGTGACAAAAGGACTAAATAATAAATCTGATGCTAGGTTATTGTTACATTTACTTAACTTGGGTAAGCATAATGTCTTGCTAGAGGCCGCTTATGTTTTGTGAATAAATGTCTAGGACATTTTTTCATTCACTGCCAACATTAAGTGAACTACAGGGTCACACGTATAGACAATCTTGTGAGCATAATGTCCACGTTCAATGAATCTAGATTGTATCCAGATTCGTTGAACGTATACAAAAGGGGAATCAGATTCCATATTGTATTTTCTGGTAGGTTAATAAGTAATTAATTTTATTTAATCGAATAAATGAAATTAATTACTTAATATTACTCATCCAACCGTTGGATGATTATAGGAATAGACGGACGAGATTAAACTGTCATTAGATGACAGTTAGGGTTTTGATATTGACCGCTATAAAAGGTTATGTTAACCTTTTCTTGCCAGCCGTCCTTTATCTGATTAAAGAAAAACAAAACCCTAAGCCCTAGAACGGCAATATAGTATCTAGCCTCCTCTCTCCGAAATACGACCGATTACGAGATAGTCAGGATCAGTTCTGAACAATTTTCAGAACACAGAAGGGGCTAGCATCCAGATCGCTTGCAGAGGAGTTTGTCGCGTGGATACCAATAGAGGGCGAAGCGTACAAAGCAGCCTCCACAACGAACAATCAAAACATTGAGGTAATTTCTATTCAATCGGTTTTTCTAGTATGTGCATATCCTATTGGTGGATTTCCGTAGTTTTATTTTACTTTGTTTTTGCCTACGGATTCCAACAGACGCATGTAAAATGGTTTCATCAAGTTCACCATACAAAAAGTCAGTCTTTATATCTAATTGTTAAAGCTTAAGATCAAAGAATGCAACAATTGCAAGCATAATCCTAATCATTTTGCACTTAACTATGGAAGAAAAAATTTCATTAAAATTAATACCTTTAACTTGTGAAAAACCATTTGCAATTAATCTAGGTTTAAACCGTGGAGGTTCATTATCAGATTCAAGTTCTTTGATTTTGAAAATCCATTTACAGTCAATTAACTTTTGTTTAGGTGGTCTAGGAACAAGCACCCAAGTTTCATTCTTATGCAAGGAAGACTTCTCTTCTTTCATAGCATGCATCCACAAAGAGTAGTTTGGATTCTTGACAACATCAGAGAAACACATATGTTCCTTTTCTTCTACAAAAGATGCAGCAGCAAATGCACAAGACATAATGTATGAATAACCATACCTAACAGGTTCCCTAGACACTCTCCTAGCCCTATTCCTAGTTAATTGATAGTCATTTAGGGCTTGTGCTTGTGCCTCAGGATGATCCTCATTATTGTCCAAATTTTCTGGCTCGGGCATATCAGTTTTAGGTACACTATCTAGGTTATCCGTCTCTTCATTGGTTTCGGGGTCTTAATGTGTGCTCTAGTGAGGGTCCGGAGGTGTCCTCCATCTTGATAGGAATGTTCCCAACTGATGGAATATTGTTAGTACTAACGGGATGGATTTCGACTTTAAGATAAGGCATATCCAGCTCATTGAGGAGAACGTCCCTACTAATGATTACCCTTACCCCCGGCTGACTTTGAGGCATATCTTGTAACACATAACCCCACTAGGATAGCCTATAAACACTCCCTTCTTAGACCTAGGATCAAGCTTCCCTTCTTTTTTATGTGCAAAGGCAGCACACCTAAACACTCTTAGGTTAGAAAGGTTTGGTGGTTCTCCTGACCACAACTCGATTGGGGTTTTGAAATTAATGGCAGTAGATGGAGACCTATTTATCAAGTATACTGCTGTACTTACAGCTTCACCCCCAAAAGGCCTAGGGACACCGAATGACACCATGAGATACCTAACCTTATCCATTTTGGTCGTATTCATTCTCTCAGCAACATCGTTTTGCAAGGGTTATGCCTAATGGTTTCATGATGCACAATCCCATGCAAAGCACACAAGTCATTGAACTTTCTATGGAAAAATTCCAAACTCTTGTCCGTCCTTATAACCTTTAGCTTGTTACTGGGTTGATTTTCGGCAAAACGTTTCCATTTATTAAAATTTTCAAAAGTTTGATCTTTACTTTTCAATAGAAAAACCCAAACATGGCGAGAAAAATGATCCACAATAGAAAGGAAATAAACATTGCCACCATAGATGGGTATCTTTTCAGGACCTCATAAATCACAATGCACATGAACAAGTGAAATGGTGGACTTGTGTGTGCCAGTAGAGAAACTAAGTTTGTGTTGTTTGCAAAGAACACAATGATCACAAAAATCTAAAGAATCAATTTTACCATCATTCAAAAGATTTTTTTTGTTCAAATAATGCAAAATTTTTTCATTGATGTGGCCTATCCTCCTATGCCACAATATAGATTTTTCGGAAACAGTTTTTGAAAATAATGCAGATGATTCACAAACGGTTTTTTAAAGCAAAGTATACAAGTCATTTTTCATAAAACCTTTAAGTATGACTAAAGATCCTTTGCAAATATGTAAAATTCCATTTTTCAGATTTGTAAAAGTAACCATTTGTGTCAAAAACACCAAGAGAGATTAAGTTCCTCCTAAGATTAGACACATATCTCACCACAGTTATTTTTCTAGTAACACCATCATGCATTTTTATAAAAACATTTCTAATTCCTTTGATATCACAAACTTCATTGTTTTCTATAAAAACTTTTCCATGATCGAGGATTTTAAAATTAAAAAACCAATGCTGGTTTGGAATCATATGAAAAGTGCAGCCAGAATCAAGAATCTATTCATCAGAAACATTAGAAGAAGAAGGGGTAGGGGATACACACAAAACCTCTGAATACATAGAGTTACCATCTAGTTCAAAATCGTTGGTGTTGTTGTCAATTTTATCACTCTCATTACCCTTTTTACGTTGTTTCTCATCTTCGATCCTTTTAAAACACTTATTTTTCATATGACCATCTTTGCCAAAGTAAAAACATTTGATTTTACTCTTATCTCGAGATTTGGACCTCCTTTTACTTTTACATCGGTGATTGAAATATTCTCTCCTGTCAACCATCCCTCGCACATAAAGGTTCTCTCCGTTTGATTTATTTTCCTTTCACAAATCCAAATCCTTTGATTTCAAAGCATTTTTCACATCAGACAAAGTCAAGTCATCTCTGCCATATTTGATGGCAGATTTCACATCATTAAAAGAGTCGGGCAAAGAGTTTGACAAAATCATAGTAATGTTTTCATCGGAAATCTTTTCACCAACATTTTATAGTTCTAAAACGATTTTGTTCAAATCATCAATATTTTCAAAAAAGAGATTTCGATCCACTTATTTTAAAACCAAAAAGTTGTTCCTTCAGATAAATTTTATTTGATAAAGACTTTCCCAAATAATGTTTTTCAAGTTTTGTCCATATTTCAAACGTATTGTCTTTTTCATCTCTTTCTCTCAAAACGTTATCAGTTAAATACAAGGTGAGACAGCTATGTGCATCACCAAGTTTTTCAGTAAGTATTTCGCTCTTCCAAGATTTTGGATATTTATCGGGACTACAAATGGTGGGTGAAATTTTGTTTTGGACTAAAACAGCTTTCATTTTTCTACGCCACGTTATAAAATCATATTTTGCCATCAAACTTATCCGTTTTCAAGTTTTGGAGTGGACATGATGTACACAGAAAAATAATATTAACCAATAGGTGCAGAAATAAAAATAAAAGGTTTATCACACAAAAACAGCACTGGTATTTTTCCCAAAATGAGATAGCAAGAAAAATTGATAATTATGCAGATAGCGAAAATAGTCTCCCAGTAGATAACATAGGCTGAGCAACAGCCCCCAAACAGATAACTCAAATAGAGAAATAAATAAAAACAATAAACACAGGCTGAGCAACAACTCCCAAGCAGACAATAAACAGATCTCAACAGTCACGAGCCACATACAAAAAAAAAAAAAAGAAATTTTGCAATCAACAAGAAAAACAACAATACATATATAGTTGAAATCTCAATAGGACTTAAGTCAGGCTTGAGTTTTAGTTATCAGAAAAAAAAAAACAAAAAATCACAAAAAAAATTTTTGGTCCGTGACCCGAGATACCAACAGCAACAATAACAGTAATATATCCGGAAAGAAACTTAAAAAGAAAATAAAAAGGAGAAAGAAACGGTAGAGACTTCCTTGGGTTACTTTCACGAAACTTTGTTCCTGTAAAAGTGAAATGGAGACCCGAGAGGTTTTGGATCTGGAAGAACCGCATCTACTGTCATCTCCGAAGCAACAATGTCGCAACGTCGCCGCTTCTACGAGCTGGAAACCAAAGGGTCACGGGAAAGATTGAATCTTTCCGGCTCGGATATAACTGTGACATGGATCTGGTGACCCAAACACCTATTTACTATCACAATCTCCTATTTACTATTATACAACCAAAGCAAATGCAATAAAAACGGAGATATATTCTATTACATGAAAATCGATTGATCTTGCAACCGTTAATTCGTGTCTTCAAAAAATAAGATGGTCGGATTCCAGCAACTGTACTGCCAGAGAAGAAGACTAAAAAACAAACGACAAAGAAGGGCTCTTAGGATTCGGAAGACAAAAAGGTCCCTCAGAATTTGGACGAGCCTCACACACAAAGAAGAAAACTCTCTCTCTTTCTCTCTCTCTCTAAGTCCTCTACTTTTCAAGAGTAACTGCGCACACTGTTAGATGAAGAGTCGATAGGGCAGCGGCGGTGATCAGGCCGACGCGCAGCACAAGAAGTCCTGGAGAAAGGAGGCTAATCGAAGGAGTCGGCTGTAGAGAGAAGAGAAAGGAGACTGCTCACCAAAATTAGGGCAACAAATGAGGAGAAAGAGAGATTATATAGGGCCATCAAGTCACCTGGGACATGTCGGGTTGAACATATCACAAAGGAATATGTATACTAAGGTGTGTCCATATATACCTAAAAATATTTAAAAGAAAACTAGAACAAGCTTGAAATAATATGATCCACTTAACAAATAATAAAATACACCTAAAAAATTATTTTAATAAGGCGATCCTCTTTACAGCAAAAAATACACCAAAACATTTTTTCTCAGACTTCTTTACCCTTTCCCTTCTCACTTCACAAATGAATCTAGAAATAATATGTGGACTTCACAAACAAATATAGCAATGTCATCATCATCATCATACGAGAAATATGAAATCACTATTTATTTTTATAATTAAAGTACCAAGTTTTACAATTAGGGTGGTTTGAGGAAGAAGTAGATTATAGAACTTATCATGCAAGAAGAACTGCTTCCCTTTGCTATCAACAACATTTTTCCAACCACACCATCTATCGTTTACTATTTTCTTGAGATAATCACTACTGACACATCCATTTCTGCCAATAAACGTCCCATAACTAACTAATACAATCATAACCACCAATTTGATTTTAGGATTCCCAAAATTCTCAAAATTTTAAAATTCAGAAGTTGATCTCTATTCCAAATTCTAATTAATACAATCCTCATCTTTTGAGCAACATAAAAATGGAGGACATATGATGGGAAAATCAAAACCGATTTTGAGGAAAGCAAAGGGATATTATAGTTATTGCTGGTGAGCATCGATTTTGATCGAAGAAGATATTGAGATTGATTGAGCATGTTTACTTATATTCTTTCCCTATATATTAGGATTCTTTTCTTGATTTTTGCAACGTCCTACCCCGTAAGCACCTAGCATGACTTTAAAATTTCGGACGTAATAAAAATAGAGTTTTGATCTATATTGGTGGGATATAGTGTTTTTGGCACTTAGTGGTATTTTGGAGATATTCAGGAATAGGAATAAAATTTTATTATTGAGGTTCTATTATTAAGGTTTATAAATGCCTTTAAGTGGTTTTATTTTTAATACCTAGTGTATTTATTTTAGAAATTTAAATACTTGACATTTTCATATAGGGATTTAAAAATGAAAAAAAAACTTAACAATTAAGAAACCGCCGCCACCTACCCAGCCACCCGTTACCCTACCAATTCCTGCCGTCTTCTTTTCTTTTCTTTCTATTTCCCCCATTAACCGCCACAGCATAGTATATATATAGAGGATTTGCATGCCAATTTGTTTTGGCAAGGAAAAAAAAAGGGAAAAGAGAAAGTGAACTTTCACGTTAGTGATTTTTTCTCTTCTTCTTTTCTTTTATTTCCATTCCCATGAATGTTATATAAGTAAATAGGTATATATATTTTTTAAATTGGTTACTTGTTTTAGGATTTAAATATTCTAAATGAATTTTTAGTATAAAGTATATAGTTAATTATGGTTTCTTGGGAGAGTATATTTTTTTTTAGAGCATAGGATTTTCGATCTTTTTAAAAAATAATTATGAGTAAATATATAAGTATATATATATATATATCTCCTAAGCTCATTTCGTAGGATCTCGATATTATTTAAGGAATAGGGCTATTTGATCGATACCCAGGTATTAAGTATTTTCGTATTATTATTTTGTAGGATCTTAGCACCAGATCTACATCCAGGTGAGTCCACAAACTCCATTTTGTTTCAAATATTACAAGACATATAAATATGTTTTTTTTGAACCTTTACAAAATATTGCTATTTTTGGAATGATATTTCTCAGCGTGTTTTTTTGGAGATGCTCTCCACAATGTGTTATGTGTTTCCTAGAAAAATGCATAGGAGCGGTGCTCCACATAGGTTTTTTTTTTAAAACAGATATTATGGTGGTGCATAAGAAGTTTGTTGTACGTAGGTTTTTCGGAAATATTTATATATTTAGAAATGTTCTAGCTTGAAAAGTTACGTATTTTGACATGCATGAATATAGATCTGGCATTGGCATAATTGTGAAATTGCATAAGCATGTGATGACTGGCGGATGAGGATTTTTGGTGCTCTGAAAATTTTATGACTTGAATATGTTATTATGGCCGTGCAAATGGCCATTTGACTGTAAATAGATATGAAAACCTCATTCCGACCAGGGTTAAAGTTTGTTGAAAATTAAAGTGAACGAACACGTTAGCAGATTGCACTGTACGTGGCTAGTCCCCCGTACTAGGGCCTCTTCCGATGACGTGGCTGGGTTTTTGACTTTGAGGGCGGATCCACTTGAAGAGGGGCGTAGTACCTTGAGGGCGTGACCCAACCGGTATTGACGTGGACATCGCATCATGCTCTGCGGTGGGACAGTCGCCTAGTGGAGAGACAGGAGGGGCTCGAAATTGATGTTGCCCCAGGGCAGACCTGGTAGGTGCCCCAAGAGTCTGTAGCCTGTTTTGACCTGTGTTATGGGAGTGCGGTTTTTTGTAGTCGAGCGCTCGTATGTTGTTTGGCTGGTATTTGACCACGAGATGCCGGAACTTGGTTCTGATGGCCTGGTTTTGAGGATCCGGATTTTGTCTGTGGAGCCCCGCTGTTGCATTACATGTTCTTTTTAATTTGGGGCATAGAAGCTGCGCTGATGTGTCTTGATTTGCTCAGACTTCCCAGCTGCGCTCGAAACCCTCATGTAGGTTCAAGCATCAGTTTTGTTAAAATAGTAAAAGAAATACTTTTCTCATAACATTGCATGAACTATTTTGTGAAACAGCATCATCATTGTTTCAAAGAAATCACTACCGCACACACACAAGTGGACTCACTGAGCGTTCGTGCTCAGGTTTTTCCATATCATGTTTTCTTCTCAGATTAGCTCGGAACGGTCAGGGGCCTAGCAAGCCACTAATGTTTTAGGCCAGAAGTTTTTGGATCAAATCTCCCTAGTAGGGCATATGTTTATGTTTTATCTTTTTAGACTCGAACTGTCTGTAGAGTTTCTTTTTATGTTGTTATGTAAGTTGTTGATGTAAGATATTTTTGTGTTTATAATGAAACGAAAATGAGAAGTTTTTTTTTTAAGATCCTGTGTTTTGAGCGCACTAGTAGTATCTAGTCTACTTAAGTTTTCCGCGTACCTTGTGTGTATACCTGTTAGTGTTGTACTAGGATTGTGTATTATTGTGAAGCTTATAATTTAGTGCCGAGAGGCACGCAGATGCCCTACTCAGCCGCAATTGACCTAGTGGCAGGGTTGGGGGCATCACAGGTGGTATCAGAGCATCTAGGTTCGATACTAGGTTTGAAATGTCGGATTTTAGACAAGCTATATAAGAGTCAACTGTTTAAACTTTAAAGTCAACCATATGATTTATTGGTTAGTACTAACCCTAAGATTTTGTTTTGTATGTACTAGATGACACATCCTTCTCATAGATGGACATACAGGGAGGGCACCCTCGTAGATGAGCCTAGCAGGACTACGTCATCATCATCATCCTCATATTCCCTTAGGGAGATCATCCCGGAAAGGAAACAAATTTTAGTGGTTGACCTTTCCGATGATGAGTCAGTAGAAGGACCAGAGATGGCACCAGTGGCACCGGGAATATGACTTGGAACATCGATAAAAGTGGACCCTAGTGAGCCCATGTCAGACTCAGAGATGACGCCCGAACCAGAGAGAGAGGCACTGGCAGTCACTGGGGGTATGGGTACCTTTGTAGCAAATAGTATGCCAGCAGCAGCATCCCCTACCCCTATTCCACCCGTGGAGTCTGTATCTTCTTTTCCAGTACTACCATCATTACTTCGGGGTGGGTCAGGGAGTATGACATCTGTGGTTATTGCCTGTGGCGTGAGCAACGGCTGAAGCCGCCAGCCAGTAGGTTGTAGCATTGAGAGAGGAGATCTCCTGAATGGACGCATTATTTTACGCGGCACGCCAGGCACGACGACATGAGACGGCGAGGGCCGTCATGTTAGAGAGGGAGTTAGCCCAGATGCGGAAGGCTCATGAAGCCTGAGAGAGAGAGAGAGAGAGAGAGAGAGAGAGAGAGAGAGAGAGAGAGAGATTTTGGAGCTGATTAACGAGCGGGACTAGCTTAGGCAATTTATCGCCAAGTTCCTTGGTACTACTAGAGATTCAGTGGATAGAGCACGTGATGAGCTGGAGTACCGACCAGGATGTTCTGGTAGCCAGTATCCTCAGGCGGAGTAGGTGTTGGATAGAGTACAGGTAGATGTGCATATTTGGTCACTTGGATAGGTACGAGTAGTATTTTTGTTGGTACTTGATGCAGTAGGCTTAGGGTCGTAGGTATGAGGTCCTCGGGTTTTGGATATGTATAGCAACCCGGCCATATATTTTTTGGGTGGTAGGACCAGGATGATCTGATTGTATCTTGACACTACTTGTACCAAAAATCCTTATTTTGAGTTATATATATTTGTATGTATGCATTGATGTTGGTGCCTGGGATAATTCATGTTTACTTGTCGTAGAGTATCTATAACCGTAGATGTTTATTGGTGTTGGAACTTTTGGTTTTTAGAAACATGTTGGGTTCACAATCTCCCAACCATGCGGACGAGGCTATGTCGGAAAGTTCTCAAAATAGACAGTTTGAACCTATAAGGGAGGCCACACCTCGTCAAGAACAAGCCACACACAAGGTAATTGAGAATTTTATGATCAAGATGACAGAATTGTTAGAAACTTCAATGGCCACAAGAAGAAACGAACGAGTACTAGCCACTGGAGTAGATGAAGTACTAGAACGATTTCTTAAGTTTCGACCCCCGGAGTTCTATGGAGGCGTTGAGCAAGAAATTAAAGCTAAACTGTTCCTTAAGCAGTTGAATGATATCTATGACACCCTTAAGTACGAGGATGTTCTGAGGGTAACGTTTGCAACTTTTAGACTTCGAGGAATGGCAAAGGATTGGTGGCTTAGAGCTTCCGAAGCTCGGACACTCAAGAACCAACCATGGACCTGGAATGATTTTCAAGAAGAATTCAAAAAGGAATACATACCTTGTTGGATTCGTGAGCAATGAGAGGATAAGTTTCAGCAATTGAGACAGGGTAATCTGACAGTTGCTCAGTATACGGCAAAGTTCAATAGGTTGGCTAAGTATTGCTTAAGGTTGATAGATACTGATGAAAATAAGACACGATAATTTGTGAAAGGATTGAGGGTTGAACTGCAACGGGCATTGGCCCCCTTACCACGTTGGGATTCGCAGCCACCGTTGAAGCCACCACGAGAACGGAGATGGCTGATCAAGCGGTTATACAGAGGAAAACAGCTATTAGTTCAGCGGCGACTCCATATAAACGTCCTGGACAAGGACCATGGAAACCTAGAGATTTCAAGAGATCCCGTAGTGAATAAAGGACTGGAAATGAAGGCCGACCAACCCTAACCCCTGGAGAAGCCCACAAAGTATGTACATACTGTGGACGAAGTGGGCATGTGGCTGAAATGTGTTATCGGAAATTAAGGTTATGTTTCAAGTGTGGAAAACCAGGACATACCAAGGACCAGTGCCCTGAGATACAACAAGTACATCCGGAGATGTCCAGAAAAGCAGGCCGACCCCCGGTTATGAGAAGACCAACAGAAGGAAGGAATAATAAGCCACAAGTAAAAGCTAAAGTTTATGCACTGGATGGATTGCCCATAGATACTGAAGCAGAAGTAGTTGAAGGCATGATACAAATCTTTTCTCAACCAGCAAGAGTACTCATTGACCTTGGAGCTACGCATTCTTTTGTGAGTTTGCATTTCATAAAACATATTCCTATACCTTTTGTTAACATGCATTACCAGTTAATAGTTAGCACTCCTATGGGCGTGAATAAGATAACTGAGACAAAGTACCCTGATTGTGACATATGTGTCGAGAATGTGGTTTTATCCGGAGATTTAATTGCCTTGCCATTGGAAGGATATGACGTGATACTTGGGATGGACTGGTTGTCTAAACATTACACCCAAGTAGACTGTCGACGAAAGTTGGTTAAGTTTAGCCGACCGAGTATGCCAATCCTGGTGTTCCAAGGGAAGCGAACAAAACGGGAGAATCTCTTTTTGTCTAGCATGAAAGCCAGAAAGTTGCTATGGAAAGGATGTCAAGGGTACTTAGCATGTTTACTCAACAAACCTAAGGAGGAGGTAAAATTAGACACAGTACCTGTAGTGAGGGAGTTTGCGGATGTTTTTCTTGAGGAGTTGACGACGCTACCCCCAGATCAAGAAGTGGAGTTCGGCATAGAATTGGTACCTGATGCTAAAGCAATATCTCGAACTCCATATCAGATGGCACAGGAGGAACTAAAAGAGTTGAAAAAGCAACTACAAGAACTGTTGCAGCAAGGATATATTCGTCCAAGTACATCTCCTTGGGGTGCGCCAGTTTTGTTTGTAAAGAAAAAGGATGGAACCCTGAGGATGTGTATAGATTACAGAGGATTGAATAATGTGACAGTGAAGAACAAATACCCACTACCCCTCATTGATGAGTTATTTGACCAACTCCGATGAGCGGGATGTTTTTCCAAATTGGACTTGAGACAGGGGTATTATCAAGTCAGGATAAGAGAAAAGGATATTCCGATGACGGCATTCAACACATGATATGCGCATTACGAGTTTGTGGTTATGCCATTTGGATTAACTAATGCACCTGCGACATTTAGGGACTTGATGCATAGAGTCTTTAGTCCTTACCTAGATAAATTTGTGGTGATTTTTATTGATGATATTCTTGTTTATTCACCCAACCCTGAAGCTCATGAATAACATCTTCGAAAAGTGTTGCAAACCCTACGGGAGCATAAGTTATATGCTAAGTTTAGCAAATGTGAGTTCTGGATGAGTCAAGTTACTTTCTTAGGACATGTTATCACCCAGGAAGGAATCTCGGTGGATCCGGCGAAAGTAGAAGCAGTGACCCATTGGGCACAACCCAAAACACCAACAGAAGTACGTAGTTTTTTGGGTATGGTAGGATACTATCGGAGATTCATAAAAGACTTTTCAAGGATTGCTGGACCTCTAACACAATTAACCAGAAAAGCAACCAAGTTTGAATGGACGGAGAAGTGCAAGCAGAGTTTTCAAGGATTGAAGAACCGACTGACGATGGCACCAGTGTTAACATTACCCGATCCGAACAAGGAATTTTCATTGTATACAGATGCTTCAGGGGAAGGTCTAGGAGCTGTGTTGATGCAAGACAGGAAGGTTGTCGCATATATTTCAAGAAAGTTAAAGGATCATGAACGGAATTATCCGACACACGATTTGGAATTAGCAACCATCGTGTTTGCACTTAAGAAGTGGCGACACTACTTGTATAGGGCTAAGTATGAGATATTCACTGATCATAAGAGCTTAAAGTATCTGTTTTCTCAGAAGGACTTGAACATGAGACAACGTCGATGGATGGAACTGCTGGTAGAATATCGATGCCCGATTAACTATCATCCATGAAAGACGAATGTGGTGGCAGATGCATTGAGTAGAAAAGCAAAGATATCAAGTCTTAGCTTAACATCCACCCTACAACAGGATATTAGAAGTGCCCAAAAGAATAATAAGGAGTTCCAGGAGTTCAAAAACCGTTTGGAAGCTAAGAAATTGGAAGACTTTTGAACATTAGAAGCTGATGGGAGCCTGTACTTTCGGAATCGGTTATGTGTACCCAATGATACTAAACTTAAGCGCAAGATTCTAGAGGAAGCCCATAGAAGTAAGTATTCAATGCATCCTGGAGAGAATAAGATGTATAAAGACTTAAAGAAAAAGTTTTGGTGGAACGGAATGAAGAGAGAAATTGCGGAGTATGTAGCAGCCTGTCTTACATGTCAAAGGGTCAAGGCGGAACATCAAAAGTCAGCAAGACTACTACAACCGCTACCTATTCCCGAATGGAAATGGGATCATGTGACAATAGACTTTGTCACAAGATTGCCCCGGACCAAGGGATATAAGGATGCTATCTGGGTAATCGTTGATCGTTTAACAAAAGTGGCTATTGCCATTAATATGACGTACCCTTTAGACAAGTTGGCACAGATTTATGTAGATGAGATTGTCCGACTTCATGGAGTACCCGTTGACATTGTATCCGATAGAGACCCAAGGTTTACCTCAAGGTTTTGGCCTAAGTTCCAGGCAGCTATGGGGACCAATCTAACTTATAGCACCACAGCACATCCCCAAACCGATGGACAGCCTGAAAGAACAATTCAAACCCTAGAGGATATGTTAAGAGCTTGCGCCTTAGACTTTGGAAATAAGTGGGTTGACAATCTTGCTTGTGCCGAGTTTGCTTAGAATAATAACTACCACTCTTCGATAGGAATGACACCGTTTGAAGCATTATATAGTAGAAGATGCAGAACACCTTTGTACTGGGATGAAGTCGGAGTTCGATCCCATTAGAGACAAAGAAACTTGATGCCAGAATTGGAGGAGATGCAGAAACAAGTTAAGATAATTCAAGATCGGCTTCGGACAGCTAAAAGTAGACAGAAGAGCTATGCCGACAATCGAAGAAGGGATCTGGAGTTTAGAGTGGGTGATTGAGGTTTCTTAAAACTTACACCACATCGCGGGAAGTTGCGATATCCGAGGAGAGGAAAGTTAAGCCCCCGATATATCGGACCGTTTGAAATTATTGACAGGATTGGTAAAGTAGCATACCGACTCACCTTACCAAGTGAACTACTGCGTATACATGATGTGTTCCATGTATCATAATTAAAGAGGTATCATCCTGCACCTGATCATGTTCTCAATGATGACCAAATGGAATTACAAGCCGATCTGTCATATGAAGAAAAACCAACTGAGATTATAGAACGTAGCATAAAAGAGTTACGCGGGAGACAGATTCCAATGTGTAAAGTGGTATGGAGACATCATGGGATCGAAGAGGCAACTTGGGAAACTGAGGAGTACTTGAAGAAAAAGTATCCGGAGCTTATAGGTACGTAACTATTCAATTTCGAGGACGAAATTCTTTTTAAGTATGGTAGAATGTAACGCCCTACCCCATAAGCACCTAGCATGACTTTAAAATTTCGAACGTAATAAAAATAGAGTTTTGATCTATATTGGTGGAATATAATGTTTTTGGCACTTAGTGGTATTTTGGAGATATTTAGGAATATGAATAAAATTTTACTATTGAGGTTTTATTATTAAGGTTTATAAACGCCTTTAAGTGGTTTTTATTTTTAATACGTAGTGTATTTATTTTAGAAATTTAAATACTTGACATTTTCATATAGGGATTAAAAAAAAAAAAAACTTAACAATTAAGAAACCGCGGTCACCTACCTAGCTACCCGTCACCCTACCAATTCCTGCCGTCTTCTTTTCTTTTCTTTCTATTTCCCCCACTAACCGCCATAGCATAGTATATATATATATATATATATATAGGATATGCATGCCAATTTGTTTTGGCAAGGGGAAAAAAAGGGGAAAGAGAAAGTGAACTTTTAGGTTAGTGATTTTTTCTCTTCTTCTTTTCTTGTATTTCCACTCCCATGAATGTTATATAAGTAAATAGGTATATATATATATATTTTTTAAATTGGTTACTTGTTTTAGGATTTAAATGTTCTAAATGAAATTTTTAGTATAAAGTATATAGTTAATTATGGTTTCTTGGGAGAGTATATTTTTTTGAGTATAGGATTTTCGATCTTTTTAAAAAATTATTATGAGCAAATATATAAGTATATATATATAAATCTCCTAAGCTCATTTCGTAGGATCTCGATATTATTTAAGGAATAGGGCTATTTGATCGATACTCAGGTGTTAAGTATTTTCGTATTATTATTTTGTAGGATCTTAGTACCAGATCTACATCCAGGTGAGTCCACAAACTCCATTTTATTTCAAATATTACAAGACATATAAATATGTTTTTTTTGAACCTTTACAAAATATTGCTATTTTTGGAACGATATTTCTCAACGTGTTTTTTTGGAGATGTTCTCCATAATGTGTTACGTGTTTCCTAGAAAAATGCATAGGAGCGGTGCTCCACATAGGTGTTTCTTTTAAAACAGATATTACGGTGGTGCATAAGAAGTTTGTTGTACGCAGGTTTTTCAGAAATATTTATATATTGAAAAATGTTCTAGCTTGAAAAGTTACGTATTTTGACATTCATGAATATAGATCTGGCATTGGCATAATTGTGAAATTCCATAAGCATGTGATGACTG
The DNA here is from genome assembly GCA_028651295.1 of Catharanthus roseus. Taxonomy (NCBI): domain Eukaryota; kingdom Viridiplantae; phylum Streptophyta; class Magnoliopsida; order Gentianales; family Apocynaceae; genus Catharanthus; species Catharanthus roseus. Next base: position 21,604,331 of record JAPQWS010000153.1, on the reverse strand, counting down.
GCGGATGAGGATTTTTTGTGCTCTGAAATGTTTATGACTTGAATATGATATTATGGCCGAGCAAATTGCCCTTTGATTTGTAAATACATATGAAAACCTCATTCCGACCAGGTTAAAATTTGTTGAATATTCAAGTGAACGGACACGTTAGCGGATTGCACTGTACGTGGCTAGTCCCCCGTACTAGGGCCTCTTTCGATGACGTGGACGGGTTTTTACTCTGAGAGTGGATCCACTTGAAGAGGGGCGTAGTACCTTGAGGGCGTGGCCCAATCGGTATTTACGTGGACACCGCATCATGCTCTGCGGTGGGACGGTTGCCTAGTGGAGGGTAAGGAGGGGCTCGAAACTGAGGTTGGCCCCAGAGTAGACCTGGTAGGTACCCAAGGAGTCTGTAGCCTATTTTGACCCGTATATATGAGTGCGGTTGTATGTAATCGAGCGCTCGTATGTTGTTTGGATGGTATTTGACTACAAGATGCCAGAACTTGGTTCCGATGGCCTGGTTTTGGGGATCCGGATTTTATTTGTGGATCTCCGCTGTTGCATTACATTTTCTTTTAAATTTCGGGCGTAGAAGCTGCGCTGATGTGTCTTGATTGGCTCAGACTTCCCAGCTGCGCTCGAAACCCTCATGTAGGTTCAAGCATAAGTTTTGTTAAAATAGTAAAAGAAATACTTTTCTCATAACATTGCATGAACTGTTTTGTGAAACAGCATCATCATTGTTTCAAAGAAATCACTATCGCACACACACAAGTGGACTCACTGAGCATTCGTGCTCACATTTTTCCATATCATATTTTCTTCTTAGATTAGCTCGGAACAGTCAGGGGCCCAGCAAGCCACTGATGTTTTAGGCCAGAAGTTTTTGGATCAAATCTCCCCAGTAGGGCATATGTTTATGTTTTATCTTTTTAGACTCGAACTGTCTGTAGAGTTTCTTTTTATGTTGTTATGTAAGTTGTTGATGTAAGATATTTTTGTGTTTATAATAAAATGAAAATGAGAAGTTTTTTTTTTAAGATCCTGTGTTTTGAGCGCAGTAGTAGTATCTAGTTTACTTAAGTTTTTCGCGTACCTTGTGTGTATACCTGTTAGTGTTGTACTAGGATTGTGTATTATTGTGAAGCTTATAATTTAGTGCCGAGAGGCACGCAGATGCCCTACTCAGCCGCATTTGACTTAGTGGCAGGGTTAGGGGCATCACAATTTTTATATTTTAATACCATATAATTATTTCTAGATTAAGATTATGATCGTTGTATTCATTAAGAAACCTTATCATTAAGTTATTTAGCATCCTAGAATTACTAAGCTTGCAAAATGTATATATTCATATTATTACTTTGATACGAAATAAAAAACATCGATTATTTTTCTCACTGAAAACTTTCATAGTATCAGAGCCTGTATTTTACAATGAGTAAAGATAAGACAGGTAGTAGCACAGTAACCAACACTTATGAAGAAGAGAGTCGTGTGATTGGTCGTGCTATGAAAAAGGATCCATATTTTGTGGTTCCTTCAAATGGACCACATCTGATTATTATGCAAGTTCAATTGTCTGACAAAAATTCATTCCACAATTATGATGAATAAGCCAATGCAATTCTTATCTCATTATGATTAAAACGGAACCTGAAATTTTTGGATAGATTAATCCTAATTCCACAGGATGATCTGGACAAGGAAGAAAAATTGTAGGAAGTCAATTCCCTTGTTGGCTCATGGATTCTCAATACAATTGAGCCAACCTTAAGAACCTCAAAAAGCTACTCGGAGTAAGTAGCTAAATTATGGACCGACATTATAGAATGATTTTTGGTGGGAAACAGACCATAGAAATATGAAGTCAAAGCCGCCTAAGCAAATTGCAAGCAAGGTGATGGCTCTGTATCCGTATACCACTACAAATTAAAGAAAATTCAGGAATAATTGGAGAACTATCAACAATTGTCAGGTTGTGCTAGTGGCATAGATTGTGGCAACTCTGATGCCATCACAAAAGAACGAGAGGAGGAAAAGGTCCACCGATTTTTAATAGGCTTGAACGATGCCGTGTATGGGATCGTCCGATGTAGAATAATCAAGCAAGAACCCATCCCACCGATTAAACAGGTTCTTGAAGAACAACACCAACATGTGGCTACTGCTGGAGCTAATCACAGCAGCAGCGGAATGGCTTTTGCAGCCCCCGAAACCAGCGACTACTCTTCCAAACTCTGCTCCAATTACAACAAAACAGGACATGATTTGGCCTTATATTTTCAACTCATTGTATATCTCGACTGGTGGGAGAGATCCACTTTCAGTAGTCAGCCGAGGTTCTGGTTCTGGTTTTAGCGGTGGTGTTGGGCATGGTGGAGGCGCCAGATGATAGAACCGCGGTACAAGTGGGGGCGTCAACCTGTAGCAGGACACGGCAGTAGCGGGACTGTTGCTCTCCCTCTTAGCTTCACCGTAGTAGAATTCATGGAACTGGCAGTGGCAAGGGCGGCTTAACCCATGCTGTCACTGGATAAGTTTTTCCAAGCGTTTCTACATATCAATGGAATAATCTGCTCCCATTACTTAATAATCAATCCAATGCTGATAAAATCTCTTGTAAGCTAGAGAAATTCTGGATTTTAGATTCGGGATGTTCCTGTCACATGACTTACAGAATTTACTCATGAATTTATATCTTACCTTTCCTTATGCCTTTAGATAACTCAAAGGGACTGAAGCAACTTCCTCTAAAAAAGGAGATGCCTATTTGGGACCTAATTTTACTTTAAAAAGGCGTTTTATTTATTCCCAAACTTAAATACAATTTGATATCTTTGGGACAAATAGACACTATTTACTTTATTACTTTGTTTAATGGTGTTTGCGTGTTACAGGACCCTACCTCGAGGATGCCGATTGGAGTGGGTGAACGAAAGAATGTGATTTATATTTATCAACCGTTGCAACTATCCAATCTATTTGTTTGTTCCGTTAAGTCTACTGGTTCTTATGATCTATGGCATGCTCGTTTGAGTCATCCATCACATCTTGTGTTAAATAAATATTTAGGGTACTCTCCATCAAATGGTTTTCAATTAAATAAAAGGTGCTCTATTTGTTTGCGTGCTAAATAGACAAGGGACGGTTTCCTTCCAGTATAAATATTGCTTCTAAGAAATTTGATTTAATTCACTGTGACCTTTGGGAACCCTATAATGTCACTTCTACCTATGGTTCTAAGTACTTTTTTTAACCATTTTAGATAATTTCTCTCGAACTGTATAGATTTATTTGCTTGCTAAAAAAAAAAGGAAGTTGCGGAAATTTTGAGAACTTTTGTTGCCATGGTACAAACTCAATTCCACAAGACTGTTAAAACTATCCAAACCGATAATGGGGCTGAGTTTGTCTGTTTTAAGAATTATCTTGCAACTAAAGGTATTTTGCATCAAACAATAATTGCGAGTACACCTCAACAAAATGGATAGATGGAACTAAGTGAAGAACCTTAGAGGAGGGTGAATAAAGTTTTTTGCTAATTTTAAAATATCGTTTGCGGGATAAAAAGTTAAACCTCCGATTTTGTTTGAAAAAGAATTCTAAAACTCTTTTTAATAAAATTCCAACCAAACAAAATCTTATAGTTTATAACAATCAAGAAATAGGCATAAAAACAAACTTTAAAGAATAAATAGACACAACAAATTTATAGTGGTTCACTCTCTTAAAGAGCTACATCCACTACCTTTAGTCAACACCCAAGGATTTTCCTAAAACACTATAGTTAAAGTTTTACAACAAACACAAATATGAGGATCACCCACCAAGGGTATTGCAATCAACCTCAATCCACAACACAATTACAATCAAAGGATAACCCAAGGGGTTTTTCAACACAAACCTTTTATATCAATAGAGAAAGAGACTAGTAAGGAACAAAGTTACCAAATGAGCTTGAGAAGGGAAAGATACAACTCAATTGAGTACTTCTACAAGCTCCTTTTTTCTCTTCTTTGATGGATGGTCAACAATGAAACTCCAAGAAGATTTTTCCTTTGTATTTTTGTGAGATAAAGAAGTTTTGAAGAATATACTTTAAAGCTCTTTAAATGTTCTTAAATGATCTCAACTTGATTTTCAAACTTTTTTTATTTATTGCTTATCAAGAGCTCTATATATATAGGAAAGAAAAAAGTAACCATTACTTTCTATATAATGGTAATATTTTTAACAGTAAAAAGGAAAACCAGATGACCGGTTTCTGAAAACGGACGTCCAATTTCCCAGTAAAAGTAAAATTGGGTGAGCGTTTTCAAAAATAGGAAGAGCGGTTTTGATACAGTAAGAATCGGATGACCCCCTATAAAAATCAAAAGACCGATTTTTCTAAAGCTAGAAAAATCGAACGATCAGTTTTAAAATAAGATTTTCAATTTTTCTTTTCCTTTGGAAAAATAGGATGACCGGTTTTAAAATCAAATAACCCTTTTTGAGAAAGATTTTACAGCCAGTTTTCCTTAACAACGAAAACAACTTTCCTTCATATTTCAAAAGTATGTAGTCTTGATACTCTTTTAGAGATAAGAAAACTTTCAAAGGCATCAAAAACTCCATCAAGAATACTTGGATTTTTAAAGAATAGTTTATAAAAAGAAATTCAGCCAAGGAGCTTACCCTTGATCAACAATCAAAGATGAGAGTTAGGGAGTTTTACAAAATACCTTAGCATATCCCTAACTAAGACACAAGTCTTCAAAATCTTCAATGGCTTGATTTTTTCTCCTTCATTTTGCCTTGATCACTAAGATCTTTTGCTTCTAAGAGTTTTGCCTTGAGACTTCAAAAGATGCTTCTTTTGTTCTATAGAAACTAATCCTAATAATCATCACACAAACATATGTTAATGATAATCAAAATCCTATGCAATAATGCCCTTAGGGATAACAGTAAGCATTGCCACATTCTTAATGTGGCTTGTGATTTACTCTTTCAAGCAAATTTACCGATTAAGTTTTGGGGAGAATGTATACTCACTGCAGGATATTTGATAAATCGCACTTCTTCTGCATTATTAAATGGAAAAACTCCTTTTGAGATATTACATGGAATGATTCCTCCATACACTCACGTAAAGACTTTTGGATGTTTGGCATTTGTTTATGATCATTCCTTGCTAAAATATAAGTTTCGAGCTCGGAGTCAACCATATGTTTTTATGGGATACCCGTTTGGTAAGAAAGGTTGACAATTTTTTATTCGAAAGAGAATATATTTCTAATTTCCTTGGATGCAATCTTTCATGAAGGCCATTATCCTTTTGCAAATAATTTGTCTAATTCTCAAGATTATGTTCCTCCTACCTTCTATACATTGCCAGATTTCGGAGATTCTTTGGCGAGCCTCCAACCCTACTCTAGCACAAGTGAGAAGACAGACAAGTAGCAAGGAGGAGTTCAGCCCAAGAAAAAACTCCCAATTCCTCCTATTCTTTTTCAGAGCCAGCCCAAGACAGAAGCCATCTTTTCTCTTCTTCTTGCGTGATCCCATCCCAGGACACTTTAGCCCATGCCTCTGTTGCGTGGTGAAGATGTTAATAGTTTAATCTCTGTTCTCTGTTGCTTTTACTCGACACTGGCCTATCCATCAAATGGACGTCCATAATGATTTCTTGCATGGTGACTTGACTGAAGAAGTCTACATGCAGCCCTCACCAGGATTTCTCCCCACTTTTCCTCATTAAGTTTACACATTGAGAAAATCCTTATATAGACTTTGGCAGGCCCCCCGCTGTTAGTTTTCTAAATTGACTGCTGCTCTCCATAAATGCAGTTTTGTTCAATCATATGTCGACTATTCTCTCTTCACTTATACTATTGATAATGTTTTCTTATGCGTACTCATTTATGTGGATGATTTCCTGATTACTGGGACCTCTCTCTCTCTCTCTCTCTCTCTCTCTCTCTCTCTCTCTCTCTCTCTCTCTCTCTCTCTCTCTTCTATTGCCAAATTTAAAGATTTTATGAGTTCCTACTTTCACATGAAAGATCTTCGTCTTGCAAAATATTTTTTAGGTATTGAGGTTACTCGAAACTTTTCTGGAATATATCTATGTCAACGGAAGTGTGTCCTTGAAATTCTTTCTGGAACTAGCCTCTTTGGCGCAATGCCGGTCTCTACTCCTTTAGAGCCAAATCATAAGTTGAACACAGATACTGGTGATTTTTTTGACATGTATGATCGTTACTGTCGCCTTGTGGGAAAATTTATATTTAACTCTCATTCAGCCTGAAATTGCCTTTGCCGTCCATACTTTGGTCCAGTTTATGAATAAACCTCGGCAAGTGCACTGGCTAGCTACTCTTCGGATCGTTCAGTATCTTAAGAGCCATCTTGGCCAGGGTATTCTTCTCCGTGCCCATTTTCCTCTTATCTTAACGTCATATTGTGACTCAGATTGGGCCAGTTGTCCTATTACCGGTATTTTGTTACTGGTTACTTTGTTTCTTTGGGTGGCTCTCCCATTTCTTGGAAGACCAAGAAACAACCTACGGTTTTTTGCTCCTTCGTCGAAGCCAAATACTGATCCTTAACAATAACTCTATACAAGTTGAAATAGCTTCATCGCCTCCTTTAGGATATTCAGGTCCTTATTCCTCGACCCATTCTCTTTCATTACAACAGCCAGTCTTCTCTTCATGTCGCGGCTAATCTCTTCTTTCATGAAGGTACTAAGCACAGAAAAGTTAATTTCCATTTTTTCTGTGATGGTTTCCAAGCTGGTTTTATCTCTCCTTTTTACATTCACAGTGATCTCCAGCCATCTGATATTCTACCAAAGCCCTACATTTGTCTCATTTTCATGCTCTATCTCGCAAGTTGCACATTCATTACCTTCATGCTCCAACTTGAGTGGGAGTATTTAGATTGATGGAGCATCTTTACATATATTCTTTCCTTGTATGCTAGGATTCTTTCCTTGATTTGTGTATTCCATTACCATGTAATTATTCCTAGGTTAGAACTATGATTGTTGTATTCATTAGGAAACTTTTCTATAAGTTACTTAATATCCTAGAATAGCTAAAACTGCAAGTTGTATATATTCCTATTATTACTTTGATAATAAATAGAAAACATCAATTGTTTTCTGGTGTTTAAAATAGAAACGATGGTTCCTAATAACTACAATGCAAGGTAAGTGGACTTAATACTGCAGAGGTAAATTCAACTCGTGTATTGTATCTCTCGAGGAATGGGAAAAAGTTCAACTACTTTACCATTATTCCAATGTTTAGTCTAAAAGTTGTCGTTGAAAAGATTACTAACTAGAAGAGATGCTAACAAGAGCTATACTAAAAAACCAATGAAATCATAAGAAATCTATAAAGCAGAAGCTTTGATCTCGGGATCCCCCTAATCTTGTTACTACTTCGATTGATTAATTTGATTAGAAATCGATGTTTTATTAATGAATTAGGTCATCACATTCCCAACCGGACAATCCCTATCTCTAGTTGAGAGTTTCCCTATTTACTAACCTTTAGACGAAAATCTTTTCTCTCCCTAAAAAGCTATGGATTCTATAAACGCAGGAGATAAACATATCTAAAAGTGCATCATTTCATCTCTAGTCCAATGCCCCAACTAACCCCAAATTGATTGCCCTAGGATATTCTTCCTTTTTCAATTCCAAACACCCTTGCAATTAATCAAAGTTCGCGACACTTAAATTTAGTAAAATGCCAATTTAAGAACAATTCAATCATCCACAACATTTAATTTCAGAAAAAACAAATCAATTTCATGGAAACCAAAATTAAGGTTCAACCCTTCATCCAAACAATAAAATTACTCAATATTCATAATGTAAAACTGAGATTAAGTCATTAAAATCTATAAGAGAAGAGAAAAGAAAGGCTTAGGAATGATTTTGGGGGCCGAATTGCAATTCAGAAACGTGCTTGAGCTCATGTCAGTTGCCCAACCGATTCTCGTATTCACCTCTTCGATCCTTAAATCTTCTTCTCGTTGGTAGGTTTCGGCTTTCTTCTCGTTTGTGCGAGGGAACCTACCGTCATTGGTAGGGTTCGGCCTTCTTCTCGTTTGTGCCAATGTATCTAACATTAGTGGTAGATTAGCGTACTTCCAGCAGTAGGTCCTCTTCGTGGTGACCGTTTGGCATTATTTTATGTCGTTTTCGCTCCATTTTAAGCCATTTTCGTCCGTTTTTCATTCTTCCTTTGGCAAGCACCTAAGACCAGAATTGGACATATTAGACTTAAACGTATATTTTATACCTTAAAAAAATTGAAAATTGATGAAAATAACATATAAAATAATAGACAAAATAAGAATTATCAAATACCCGCACACTTATCTGTTGCTTGCCCTCAAGCAATAGAACTAAACAGATGGAACGAAAGGGTTTAAAGATTTTTGTTCAAATAGAAAGTTCAAGGAAAACAAACGACCGACCTTAAGCAATTAAACACATAGGAAGACTAAATATACAACAACAACGATAGCAAACTAAAACAAAACAAAACTAAATAAAGGGAAGATAAAAATAAAACGATGCCACTTCAGTAGAACACTGAACTACTCAACCATCAAGACAAAACAAAAGAACGAGCACGAGATACACTCAACCCACCACACTTACGAATACACATTACATGCCAATATTGTGTGCCTGTGTTTTGTTCGTGCTGCTTTTCATAGAAACTAAGGAATGTTAAGTAATTAACAAAGTGAAATCCTTCAAATGACGATGCACAATAAGCTCATATTATTCTATTTCGTATTCATTCTAAGTCTTATTCTAACTCGTTCCTTGATTAGGTAGGACTTTTTAGCCTGTAATCTCAGGCTTATGACATGAGTAAGGTACCAAACATAGGTAAATAGTGACAAGAACAACTGAGACTGAGCTAATGCAACCTAGAGAAAAAATAGCAAAATTAGAGAATAACTCTCTAGCTGTCTTTCAATCTTCTCACTTATCCTTGACTATCCTACTCCATTTCTTTCTCACCCCTCACCTAACATATTCACATTTTTCAACCCTTAATATGAGAGATATATAGTGTCGTTATTTTCACGAAACACTACGTATAAAAATGTAAGTACCATTCTTTTTTCTCTATTTTCTCTCTCTTTTCTTTGTTTTTCCCCAAAAAATCAACTTTTCTCTCCTTTCTTATCATTCATTTATACCAACTGTGAAATACCCAAACTACCCCCTCTTTACATCATTTTTCTTTTCTTCAGTCCTTTATTCCCACACTTATTTGTTACTTTCACTCAAGATGGCTAAAAATATTATTAAAACATTGGCTCCATAGAGTGATGTTTAATATCATGTGAGTTTTAAAAGAATGAAGAATAAAAGGGAGTAAAACCCTTGGCATGAAGGCAAAAATAAGGGATATAGGGGTTAATTTCATACAAGGAATAGGCAGATTAAAGGCTCAAATGATATAATGAAGGTTCGAGACCATCATTTCTGGGATTAACTTAAACTAAGACTTTTCACTTCAAAGAATAGAAAAACACATGAATGCAGGCATGAATTTAAAAGGATTCTCACTAAGCTATTTTTCTCGAATTCCCAGGTTTCTATTACTAATGACACTCACAAGTGCATGAGAACTATTGAACATGTAAGATTATTATGTAAATGTTGTTTTCAAAACGACCAAGAATTATGCCCTTCAAAAGAATCCTAACAGTATAGAGATCAAGCACTCTACCCAAAGTGGCGAAAGAAAATGCTTTTTGGTTTTCTTTATAAACAGATAACGAAGACTAAGAAAAATTTTTAAATTAGGTTATTTGATTTTTTTTTTCATAAGGAAAACGAAAAATAAGAGTACACAGACAAAAATACCCCCATTCCCTGTTGGAATTTGTAGGAAAAACAAAAATTAAAACTACTAAAAATCGCCAACAGGATCCGTATATACTAGAAAAAATCAATTGGATAGAAAACAACCTCAATGTTTTCTGCCGTTAGGTGTGGAGGTGATGCTGTTTACGCTTCGCCCTCTACTGATATGCACACAACGAACTCTTCTGCAAGCGATTAGGATGCTAGCCCCTTCCATGTTTTGAAAACTGTTCAGAACGACTCCTGACTATTTGGTAATACGTGGACTTTTAGAGAGAGAGAGAAAGAGGCTAGATACTATAATCACCGTTCTAGGGTTAAAGCCTTTTCGTCTTTCATCAGATGAAGACGGCTACCAATAAAAGGTTAACATAACCTTTTATAGCCGTAAATATTAGAACCCTAATTGTCAACTAATGACACTTTAATCTCGTCCGTCTGTTCCTATAATCATCCAATGGTATGATGAATAATATTAAGTAATTACTTTCATTTATCTGATAAATAAAATTAGTTAATTATTAACTTACCAGAAAATATGATATGGAATCTGATTCCCCTTTTGTATACATTAAACGAATCTGAACACAATCCAGATTAATTGAATGTGGGCATTGTGCTTACAAGAACGTCTATGCGTTTGACCCTGTAGGTTCACTTAAAGTTAGCATTGAATTAAAAATATCCTAGACATTCATAATAATCACCTAATTAAAGTGATGTTTGACTATATCAAAACATATTTTCTCTCCATGCAAGTATAATTAGAAACATTAGGTTAAAGCACACCGAAAATAAAACTGAGAAGAAATATTTACTACTTAAACCCAAGCAATATTTCTTCTTTACTTTGGGTCATCTCCAATACAATATTCTCAATATGTATTTATGAATTGATTTTATATCTCACATTCATGATCAGTAAAACTTGATCATCAATCAACTTCATACTAGTTTAATAATATAAGATGTGATAAGACAAGGGACAAGCAAGAATAGTATTTTATTAGCAAGAAGGGTTTTACTATCAAGTCACATATTTGATAACCAAAAGCATAAAGTACAATTCCAAATACATACTTCATAAATAAGAAATGTAAGGCAATTGGTCTAGGGCATATTCTAATAATCTCCCACTTGCCCTACTATCAATTTTACATGACTCTCAAACCCATTGACCCAGTATGACTCTCATGCTTAAGTTGTTTGAGTGACTTTGTCAATGGATCTAAGACATTGTAAATTGTATCTACTTTGCAAATTTTTACATCTCCACGCTCAATAATTTCTCGGATGAGATGGCAATGCCTGAGAATATGTTTGGATCGTGGATGAGATCTTGTTTCCTTAGCTTGTGCAATAGCTCCTGTATTATCACAATATAGGTCCACTGGGTTCACAATGCTAGGAATCACACCTAGTTCAGTGGTGAACTTTCTAATCCAAACTGCCTCCTTGGCTGCATCAGAAGCATCCGTATACTCAGCCTCCATAGTAGAATCAGCCATGGTATCTTGCTTTGAACTTTTCCAGCTCACAGCACCTCCATTCAAACAAAACAAAAATCTAGATTGCGATCTAAAATCATCTATATAAGTCTTAAAGCTAGCATCCGCATAACCATTTACAACAAGCTCTCCTTCTTGACCTCCTAGATCAAAAACATCCCTTTAGTCCTTCTTAAGTACTTGAGAATGCTTTTTACTACAGTCCAATGTGGTTCACCAGGATTTGACTGGAATCTGCTAGTCATGCTTAATGGATATGATGTTAGTATATGCCCTAGACCAATTGACTCATATTTATGATTTATGAAGCACGTATTTTAAATTGTATTTTATGCTCTTGGTCAGCAAGTATGTGACTTGATAGTAAAAGCCTTATAGCTAATAAAATACTATTCTTGTTTATCCCTAATTTTATTACATCTTGTATTATTAAACTAATATGAAGTTGACTGATGATCAAGTTTTACTGATCATAAATATGAGATATAAAAGCAATTCATAAATATATGTTGAGAATATTGTATTGGACATGATCCAAAGTGAAGAAGAAATATTGCATGGGTTTAAGTCATAAGTATTTCTTCTCAGTTTTATATTTGGTGTCCTTTGACCTAATGTTTTTAATGCTTCTTGCATGGGGAGAAAATATGTTTTGACATAGTCAAACATCACTTTTAATTAGGTGATTATTATGACTATTGGTTGGGCTATTTTCTTGTCATGGCTTGAATATTGGAGATAGTAAAAGGGATTTGTCCCTCTCTTTTTAGAGAGAGATATATGCATGGCCATGCTCAAATAAGTATTAATAAGGTGTTATTAATAGTATTTGTCGTAACAGTCTGCCTGGTGATCAAGTAAATGGTTAATTAAGTTTTATAAGGATAACTCATTCCATGCTTTATACTTAACTAGGATATCGTGTGACAAAAGAACTAAATATTAAAACTGATGCTAGGTTTTTATTGCTTTTACTTAACTTGGGTAAGCATAATGTCTAGCTAGAGGCTGCTTATGTTTTGTGAATAAATGTCTACGACATTTTCAATTCACTGCCAACGTTAAGTGAACGTACAGGGTCACACGCATAGACGATTTTGTGAGCAAAATGTCCACATTCAATGAATCTAGATCATGTCCAGATTCGTTGAATGTATATAAAAAGGGAATCAGATTTCATATTGTATTTTCTGGTAAGTTAATAAGTAACTAATTTTATTTATCAGATAAATGAAGTTAATTACTTAATATTTTATCCAACCGTTGGATGATTATAGGAATAGACGGACGAGATTAAACTGTTATTAGATGATATAGGGTTCTGATATTGATAACTATAAAATGTTATGTTAACCTTTTCTCGGCAGACGTCGTGATCTGATTAAAACAAAATGCTTTAATCCTAGAACAGCTACAATAGTATCTAGCCTCCCTCTCTCCAAAATTCGACATATTACCAGATAATCAGGATTAGTTCTGAACAGTTTTCAGAATGCAGTAAGGGCTAGCATCCCGATCGCTTGCAAGGAGTTCGTCGTGTGGATACCAGTAGAGGGCGAAGCATAAGCAGCAGTGCCTCCACACCTAATGGGAGAAAACATTGAGGTAGTTTCTATCCAATTAGTTTTTCTAATATGTGCGGATCCTGTTGGTGGATTTTCGTAGTTTTTATTTTCTTTGTTTTGCCTATAGATTCCAACAGTGCTATCAGAGCCTCATAAATACTAGTTTTACTGATTTTATCTTCTACCGCTTTGATTACATGTGTTGTTGTTAGTTAGCCTTATCGTAAGGTTTCTGATTAGTGTAATAATTAGAGTAAATTGAATTATAGGATTCGCATATATCATATTCTGTTTTACTTACTAATGCGATTAAATAAATAGAATGTTGCTACTGCCAATTTGTTTGGCATACAGGGTATAATCTGCGCAATTTAATTGTTAAATTAATATGCAGAATCACATAATTTAATGTTTAATTGTCAAACATAATTTCTGGCGGCATGATATTTAGGGTTTTGACTGGAATCTGCTAGTCATGATTAATGCATATGAGACATTTGGGCGAGTGCATAACATGGCGTACATGATAGATCCAATTGTGAAGCGTAAGGAATCTTACTCATGTGTTCTGTATCCTCCCTTGTTGTAGGACTTTGAGATTTACTGAGTTTAACGCCATACGACATCGGCAAGAATCCTCTCTTAGAATCCTGCATATTAAACCTTTTCAGTACCTTGTCAATATATCCACTCTGACTTGGGCCAATTAGGTTTTTAGATCTATCTCGATAGACCCTAATGCCTAGAATATAAGCTGCTTCACCTAAATCTTTCATTGAAAAACACTTCCCCAACCAAGTTTTTACACTTTGCAAAGTGGGGATGTCATTCCCAATTAACAAGATGTCATCGACATAGAGCACTAAGAAGACTACTGCATTTTCTGTAACCCTTTTGTACATACAAGGTTCATCTTCATTCTTGATGAAATCGAATTCTTTAATTGCTTCATAAAAACAAAGATTCCAACTTCGAGACGCTTGCTTCAAGCCATAAATGGATCCTTGAAGTTTACACACTTTACTAGAATTCGAAGGATGAATAACACCATCAGGTTGTGTCATATACACATCCTCTAGTAGATTTCCATTAAGAAAGGCAGTTTTAACGTCCATTTGCCATATCTCAAAATCATAATATTGGTGCAATGGTAAGTAAAATTCTGATTGACTTAAGCATTACAACTGGAGAAAATGTTTTATCACAGTCTATACCATCAGTTTGTCTATAACCTTTTGCTACCAATCGTGCTTTGTAAGTGTGCACATTGCTATCTATGTCAGTTTTCTTTTTGAAAATCCATTTACATCCTATGGTCTTGCAACCTTCAGGTGGAGCAATCAAAGTCCAAACTTGATTGTCATGTATGGATTGCATTTCTGATTTCATAGCCTCTAGCCATTTGCTAGATTCAGGACTATGAATAGCATCTTGGTAGGAATTAGGTTCACCTTGATCAATAAGATCAACATTATGATCCTTAGTCACAAGAAATCCATATCTCTGTGGTATCTGAGGAATCCTACTAGACCTTCTTAGGCCTTGTGTCAAAGGTTCGGGCTCAGTATGAATACGTGAGTCCAACTGAGTGTCTATACTCGGTTCAGAAATAGTCAGCTGTCCTTGAGCTTCTTCAAGACGGATTCTACTCCCACTAACTCTTTTGGAAACGAATTGCCTTTCAAGGAAAATTCCATTCCGAGCAACAAACACTTTGTTTTCAAATAGAAGATAGAAATAGTATCCTTTGGTTTTCGTAGGATATCCCACAAACAGACACTTATCAGATTTGGTTGCTAGTTTTTCAGATAATGATCGCTTCATATAAGTATCACATCCCCAAATTTTGAGAAATGCTAAACTAGGTTGTTTCCCGGTCTATATCTTATACGATGTCTTCTGAACAGCTTTAGATAGAACTCTATTTAATATGAATGCAGCAGTTTCTGGAGCATAACCCCAAAAAGAAATTGGAAGATCTGTTTGACTCATCATAAATCGAACCATATCTAATAGAGTTCAATTTCTGCGCTCAGACACACCATTTCATTATGGTGTTCCTAGCGGAGTTAATTGTGATACTATTCCACAATTTTTTAGATGTTCGTCAAACTCTTGGCCTAAGTATTCACCAACTCGATCTGATCGAAGTAATTTGATACTCCTTCCAAGTTGATTCTGTACTTCATTTTGAAAATCTTTAAACTTTTGAAAAGAATCATATTTATGTTTAATTAGATAGACATAACCATATTTACTGAAATCAGCTGTGAATGTAATAAAGTATTGAAAACCTCCTTTGGCTTGTGTGTTCATTGGTCCACATACATCGGTATGTATAAGTTCCAATAAATCAGTAGCCCTTTCACATTGTCCTGTAAATGGACTTTTAGTCATTTTGTCCAATAAACAAGAATCGTACTTTTCATAAGTCTCAAGGTTGAATGAAGATAAAAGTCCATCTTGATGGAGTTTGGATATGTGTTTCTCATTTATGTGGCCCAAATGACAATGCCAAAAGTAAGTTTGATTTAAATCATTAGATTTAAATTTCTTTGTATTTATGTTATGGATGGGCTTACTAATGGAATCATGTAGGTTAAGGATGTAAAGTCCATTACATAAAGGGGCATCCTCATAGAAAATACCATTTTTATAAATAGAACTTTTACCATTCTTAGTATTAAACTAAAAACCATCAATATCGAAACAAGAAACTGAAATGATATTCCTACTGATAGCAGGAACATAATAACAATCTTTAAGTTCAACAATAAGCCCACCAGGAAAAAGTAAATCAAATGTCCCTACAGCTACAGCAGCAACTTTTGCTCCATTTGCTACTCGCAGGTCCACCTCTCCTTTTGCCAAAGATCTACTCCGTTTGAGTCCTTGCTCATTTACACAAATATGAGCTCCACATCCGGTATCTAATACCTATGAAGTAGGAGTAGACATATTAATTTCTATAACAAAAATACCTGAAGCGGTAGTCTCACAGGCCTTTTGCTTCTTCTTTTCTTTCAAGTAGAACTTGCAGTTCCTCTTCCAATGACCAGGTACACTGCAATAGAAGCAAGTCCCTTCCTTTGGTGGTTTAGCCTTGGGCTTGAGCTTCTGCTTGCCTTTGCCCTTCTTGGCCATATCTTTTCCCTTTCCCTTTCCCTTGTTCTTCTTGAACTGCCCCTTCTGAACCATCAGAACATTAGGAGTAGACTTCCTAATATTTTGTTCAGCCTGCTTGAGTATCCCGTGCAATTTATTTATGGACTTTTTCATATTATGCATATTGAAGTTCATGACAAATTAGTCATAGTCAGAAGTCAAAGAGGCCAAGATCATATTAGTGGCCAAGTCATGACTTACAGGTGCTCCAAGTTTTTCAAGTTGACCAAAATAACCCTTCATCTTATGGACATGAGCACTAACTGAAGAGTCTATGGTCATTTTGCAGCTATTCAACGTCTTAATAGTAAGATATCTCTCTTGACGTGCTTACTCTTGGAATATTTTCTTGAGCTGTTTCATCATCTCATAAGCCTCAACTTCCTCAAATTTCTTTTGCCACTCAGATTCCATCGTAGCCAACATGAGATATGTCGCATCATTAGAATAATCCTTGTGCTTACTATAAGCATCTTTTTTTACTCTAGGAGTGTTGTTAGCTGGTTAATTAAAGATAGGGTTCTCAAGTACATATAGCCTTTTTTTTCTTGTTTAAGGACAATCCTTAAATTTCATGTCCAATCTAGAAAATTAGTCCCACTAAGCTTATTCTTTTCAAGCACAGATTGCAACGAGGTGTTGGAATTGTTTGAGGCTATTATCTACATAGATTTGCAAAGTAAAATTAAATAAATGAAGCATTAATTTTCCTTGAAATATTCAACACTTGATATAAATCCTCAGTAGAAAAATTCCATTTTATAATAATCATAAGTAAGCTTTGGCTTAACGCCCATAATTAAAGAAAAATGGACTAATTGAATTTACATCTATATGTATCGGCAAAATCCCATATGATGACATAGGCTCAAAACCGTTTTGATAGCCTAGTTAAGCCAAACCATTCCAAGCATATGGAAATCACCATTTTCCATCTTCCCTTACTTAGGTAACCATTTATCTCTTGCTTTGGTAAAGGGACAAAATGATGATCCAGGCATGGAGAAGTGCTTATGATCATGGAGGCATTTTACGACATAATTTTTACATGGTTTCAAAAACCTTCTTCCTTTTATATATTTTATTTTATAAAACATATATCCAATAAAATAAAAGAAAATAAACTAAACATCACATTGATAATATATCATTGAATAAAACGTGTCATAGCATGGCCCCAATCTTATATTGACTTCCACGTGCCTCATGGAAGTCAAAGTTCAATCTAGGTAAGTCTTCATCTCCATGAGCTTGCCTCCAACGTCTTGGCCTTCTGATCTTGTTACATAGGATAGAAAAACATACATAAGAATAGGAAATAGAATAAACCTATTATAGTAAAGCTTGATAATATTACATCAATGAAAACGAGACACGTAGGTCGTATTTAACGCATTAAAAAAATAAAGCAACCAATCACAAGAGATAAAGGTCCATGCTATGCACCATGCATCTAAAGATAGAAACAAACATGCCAAAAACAACGAGGGGGTTTCCAGGAGCGAAGGCCCGGGAAAGAAAAATGATTTTTCTTTTTAACTCATTGAATGAGTTACTAGCGTCATAAACCCTAAAAATCATGCTGCCATAAATTATGTTTAACAGTTAAACATTAAATTATGTGATTCTGCATATTAGTTTAACAATTAAATTGCACAGATTATACTATGTACGCCAAACAATTTGGCAGTAGCAACATTCTGTTTATTTAATCACATTAATAAGTAAAATAGAATATGATATATGTGAATCCTATAATTCAATTAACTCTGATTATTACACTAATCAGAAACCTTACTATAAAGCTGATAGAAAACAATACATGTAATCAAAGCGGTAAGAATAAAATTAGTAAAATTATTATGTACGAGACTTTGATACCACTGTTGGAATTTGTAGGAAAAATAAAAATTAAAACTACGAAAAACTGCCAACATGATCTGCACAAACTAGAAAAAAACAGATTGGACAGAAAACTACCTCAATGTTTTCTTCTATTAGGTATGGAAGCGCTGCTGTTTACGCTTCGCCCTCTATTGGTATCCACGTGACGAACTCTTCTGCAAGCGATTGGAATATTAGCCCTTTTGGTGTTCTGAAAACTGTTCAGAACGAATCTTGACTATCTAGTAGTATGTGGAATTTTGGAGAGAGAGGCTAGATACTATTATCATTGTTCTAAGGTTAAAGCCTTTTTGTTTTTAATCAGATGAAGACAGCTACCAAGAAAAGGTTATGTTAACCTTTTATAGCTATCAATATCAGAACCCTAATTGTCATCTAATGACAGTGTAATCTCGTCCGTTTGTTCCTATAACTATCCAATAGTTGGATGAATAATATTAAGTAATTAATTTCATTTATCTGATAAATAAAATTAGTTACTTTTTAACTTACCAAAAAATACAATATAGAATCTGATTCCCTTTTGTGTAAGACGACTCTGGACGCGATCTAGATTAATTGCACGTGGACATTGTGCTCACAAGATTGTCTATGCGTGTGACCTGATAGGTTTACTTAACATTGCCAGTGAATGAAAAATGTCCTAGACATTTATTAACAAAACATAAGCAGCCCCTAGCAAGATATTATGCTTACCCAAGTTAAGTAAAAGCAATAATAACCTAGCATCAGTTTTATTATTTAGTTCTTTTGTCACACGATATACTAATTAAGTATAAGGCATGGACCGAGTCATCCTTAGAAAACTTAATTAACCATTTACTTGATTACCAGGCAGATTGTTCCGACAAATAATATTAATAACACCTTATTAACACTTATTTGAGCTTAACCATGCATATTTATCATTCTTCCTTATCAAGGGGCCCATGGATATCTCTCTGTAAAAATAGAGGGACAAATCCCTTTCACTATCTCCAATATTCAAGCCCTGACAAAAAAAAAAAATAGCCCACCCAATAGTCATAATAATCACCTAATTATGTGTCATGTTTGACTATGTCAAAACATATTTTCTCTCCATGCAAGAATCATTAGAAACATTAGGTAAAAGGACACCAAACATAAAATGGAGAAGAAATATTTATGACTTAAACCCATATAATATTTCTTCTTCACTTTAGGTCCTGTCCAATACAATATTCTCAATATGTATTTATGAATTGATTTTGTATCTCATATTCATGATCAGTAAAACTTAATCATCAATCAACTTCATACTAGTTTGATAATACAAGATATGATAAAACTAGGAACAAACAAGAATAGTATTTTTATTAGCAAGAAGGGTTTTACGATAAAGTCACATACTTGATGACCAAGAGCATAAAACACAATTCCAAATACATGCCTCATAAATAATAAATGTAAGACAATTGGTCTAGACCATATTCTAATATCCCCCACACTCAAAACTAAATTGTCCTCAATGTGGGGGCCATACTAACAAAAAAATAAAACACACACATTGGTGGTGCTCCTGCAGATATAAAGCAATAAAGCATATAGGAAGCCATCTCCATACAAAACACATAAAACAAAGAAACACATTAGAAAATAAGCAATGAAAATAATAAATACAAAACTAATACAATAAGAGAAACAAGCAAAGAAATATAGTAAAGGAAAACAAAAGGAAAGAAAAGAAGAGAAGACTCGCTATTGCAAACCAAAGTCCCACCGCCGCCACCACTGCTGCCTTGATCGGGCATGAATCTACTGCACATGTGTGCCAACATCACCTCCTGCCGATCATAGAACTCATTGTCCACACTCTCTTCATCATCGGGCTGCAAGGAGGATGCCCCTATATCGGTCTTAGTGGTTTTCTTAATGGAAAGAAAATTGGTAAGGTTGCGTTTCCTTGGCCGATCTTCTTCAGATGGAGGGATACATATGGTTTTCTTCTCATCCCAGAAATAGCCACAGTTATTGAAGGTTGTAAATTTGCTAACCTACTGTGGCCCTACTGATGATCGTCGCTCTCCTGCAAAATTGACATTAAAAGCAGCAAAAACTCGAGATAAAATTACAGGATAACGATAAACACGTTTCTTATGGTGTCACACCTAGTATTACGTATGGTGTGAATGATCAAGGAAGCAAGGGAAAAGGGGGATCGATTGTGGAGTATTTCAAGCATATAAATATCAAGAATACAAACTTCACCGAGTTTGACCCTTTTTGAATAAGAGTGTGACCGAAGAAATAAGAAAGGGCACGAGAAAGAACGGATGAGAAATCACCCCTGTGGAGGATTCGATGACGATCCATTGCATTCGGCTAAATATCGAAGTGGCTACAAGCCACATCGAAATTCTAGTCCGAGTCCTCGTCGATAGTTTTTCTGTTTGAGTCCACAGTGACGGTATTCCCATTGTCTGGAATCCCAAGAATGGATGCTAGACGTTTCCTAGTCAAAATGATTCTAACCCATTTGACAGTAGAAATAATGTTTCGAGATCCTTGTCCATTTTATGGAACTTATTAGCGTATAATTCACAGGCAAAGTTGGGTTAAAAATGGCTAGAAAGGCGAAAAAGAGGTACCCAACCCAACCCCCCAAAAAGTTTTTCAAGTTTAAGATAGTCAATGACCGCCACATTGAACGATTTTTCAATAATTATCTTGAACAACTCCCTATCGGTTACCCATTTAAGGGCTGTTGTAGAAAGATGCTCTAAAAATGGAAGGATATCTAAAGTGTTGGGGTCGGGCAAGGTCCCTCAACACGAGCCTATTTGGACTTGGAGGAGGAAGCAAGTGATTTCTTTGGTGCCATAGGGAATGGAGTGAAAATGGAAAAACGAAGGTAAAAAGGAAATGAAGGGGAAAATGAAACAACACAACACAATCTTCCAACATAGAAGAAACCTACAGCGCCAAAAATTGTACAAAACTATAAATATCAATTTAACGTAGCACGTGGGTGCAATGTATACTATAAGTTCTGTGTGTGTGAAAGTGTAAACAAGTAAACGAAGCGGGTAAAACTCAAACCATTGGAGCAAACTCAAAAACACAAAAAATTACCCCAAATTGAGCATAAATGCCGAAAATAAATAAAAACTAAAACAAAAAAGAGGCAAAAGAGTCAAGGAATAGCCTGGAGATGTTTGAACAAACAACCGGTCGTCGCTAATGGAATCGATGCCGTTTCTTTGCCTCGGATGACGTGTAGCCAGAAGGTGGCCGGAATTCTACAGGAAAAATATGTTTCCAAATTTCTACACTTTAATATTAGAAGAACACAAGTAGACAAAAATCACAAGTTAGTATATCGTAATTTACAACTAAATTGAGAAAAAATGAAAAATAATGGAAAAGAGGAAAAGAAGAAAGTTTTTTTGAAATGAGGAGAAATTGGTGTTAATGGGTGAATGGGGATGTTGGGTGAAAGTGTTTTGTGAAGGAAAAAGGAGAATAGAAAAATGGAAAGGGGGAAGAAGTAATAGCTGTGGGAAGAGGGGGCGTTAAGAGAAAGAAGGAGGAGGGAAGAAGAGCGAGAAGAAGTAGAGAGAGGACAAGAACAAACCGAGAGGAAGAGTGTGGCCGCCAGAGTACTCGTCGATGGTGTGGAAGTCGCGAGAAAGGAAGAAGTTGGTGCAGACCAAGAGAGAGATAAAGAGTGAGTGTGGAGAAGAGGAAAGAAGAGAGAACTTAGGGATTTGGTGAAAAAAAGGGAAGAAAAAATGCAGAAGAAAGTTTTGGGCAAAGCTGAAATTTGGGGTAAATTCGGTCAACCTAACTTGATTACTAGCAATTAGACTTGAGGACCCACTAGAACCAACCCTACCATGCACAGTAGGTTGAGACCTACCGACTGCGGTAGGCCTCGGTCTTACCATGCCTTTATTTGACTTGACCGTACAATTTGCGGTAGGATTCTGCCCGGCTACAAATTTTGCTTCTCTTTGTCATGTTCATACCTCGTTCCAATGAGTGCTATCATGGTTGTTCGTTCCACACCTAAGTAAATCTATGACAGGCAATAATCTCTCCGATATGCCTTTACAACAAGAAAATGAAGCCGAATAAGATACGATAAAACAAGTACATAATGCGATAACTTTACAAACAACATAAAAGGAAATACTCCTTGTTTAGGTGCTAAGAGTACCTCCTCAAACACGATCATTTGGGTGTTTCCTGTGCTTTGCCCCTTTAATGTGTCTAACCGGCATGCACTTATTAGCCTTTCCTTGAATTTAGAAGATAATTGTCTTCCTTTCTCATTGCCAATCGGCCGTTCCTTGCCCTTTCTTGGAATAATTCCATACACATCACAGACACTTTATTAATTTCATGATTTATCACGCACACAATGTCTTGAACTTTGGATGAGATAATCGGAAGTAAGGGGAATTTAGACACTATCTCATTCTCCCTGACCCTTAACATTAATTTCCCCTTTTCCATGTCTATTAGTGCCCTTGAAGTACGAAGAAAAGGTCATCCCAAAATAATGGGAAATCAATATCCTCGTCCATATCTTAAACTACAAAGTCAACAGGAAAAACAAAATCCTTCACTTTGACCAACACATCTTCTATTACCCCTTTAGGATATCTGACACTCCTATCTGCCAGATTAATCGATATCCTCACAGGTCTTGGGGTACCTAGACATAGATTCACACATAGTAGAAGAGATGACATTTATACTAGGGCATAAGTCTACTAGAGCCCTATCAACATTTACGCTACCAATGGTACAAGGAAAATAAAAACTCCCTGTGTCTTCAAGCTTTTGTTGTAGTATGGATTTTTTTATCAGAAGGGTCGAACACTCTTCAGCAAGTACATAAGTGGAAGCTTCGGGAAGCTTGTCCTTCTTCGTGATCATGTCCCTTAAGTGCCTTGCAGACTTGGGTACCTACAACAGAAGATCACACAGAGGTAAGTTTATTTTTAATTGAAGAAAAACTTTTTTAAACTTCCTTATCTCATCTTGAGTACAGTCTCGAACAAGTGCTTCTGGGAATGGAACTTTCGATTTATAAGGAGCATTTGTCGGCTTCTTCTTTCCTGAATCTTCTATTGAATCTACATCCTCTTCATCACTTTTGCCAGATGATCACCTTTTCTCTTCGATACAACTTTCTTCTTGAACGATCACCCCTTCTTCCTTGGCTGAATTCTCTTCCTCAAGTTTCACCGAGATAGCATTTACATACTCCCTTGAGTTCACTTCGGTGTTGCTACGGAGAGATCCTGGAGTCCTTTCTAATACCAGTTTCACCAACTACCCAATTTGTTTCTCCAAGTTTCTAATAGAGGCTTCCTGATTCCTTTGGGAGGCTTCGATAGTGTTCATTCTTTTGTCTGTTGCACTCATAAAATTCACCATCAACTCTTCCAAATTTTCCTTGGCCGGTGGGGGATGATTCTGTGGACATGCTTCATAGTGCAACGGTAGAGGAAGACCCCTGTTCTGGAATCTCGGGATATTTTGTGGTCTCTGTTGTCCCTGGCCACCCTAAGAAAAATTGGGATGGTTCCTCCATCCTGAATTATAAGTGTTGGAGTAGGGGTTTTTACCAAGTCGGTTCTCCAGGACATAATCAACTTGCTCTGATGGGCCTCCCATACTAGGGCATTCATGATTTGGATGTCCCCCATTGCAGAAGTCATAAAACATCACTATCTGATTAGGTTTACTTAAAGATCCAGTGGTCAAATTTCCAAACTTTTGTTCAATCATAGCCATCAGTCTAGCTTTCATGACTGATATCACTTCTACATTATGTACTCCACTTGTCTTCGGCTTTGGCCACTGCCCTCCCTAGGTATAGTTGTTCATTGTGATTTGCTCGATGAGGTCATATACCTGTTGAGGGATATTTGTGGATCCTCTAGTTGAGGTATCTATCAGTTGTCTCGCCCTAAATTATACTCCATTATAAAAGCTCTGGATTTGTATCCCCCCAAATCTAGCCCGTGATGGGGACATTTTCTTAGTACTTCTTTCCAACATTCCCAAGCTTCATATAAGATTTAACCATCGACTTGTTGGCACGAAAAATATCTCCGCCTTGAAGGAAAGTACCTCACTAGGAATTTTTTCGCAATGAGTCCCATGAAGTTATGGACCTCGATGACATTGAGTTAAGCTAAGACTTTGCCTTCCCCCTTTGAGAGAATATGAAAAGTGAAGCCGAATAGCGTCTTTCGAGACCCCATTAATCTTAAAGGTGTCACACACCCCTAAAATATTTCCCATATGCGCGTTGGGATCCTCTTCGAAAAAACCATCAAACTGGATGTTGTTCTGCAACATCTGCATTACATTCTGTTTAATTTTAAAATTGTTAGCTTCGACTCTTGGCTGTGCTATGCTCATATTGCGTCCCAAAGATGGACATTCTGGCATAGTCAGACATAGTTCGCTCCGCCATTTATGGTAGTGATGTAGCTCGAAGAATGGATTCTCAACCGGTGGAAATTATAGTTCGTCGTCCACCCTCTCGACGGCTGTTGCTACTCGTACTGCTGCCATCTCAAATCGAAGGGCGTGGCGGGCACCTTGTAGCATACATTCCAGCTCTGGATCAAACGGTACTAGCTACCTCGTGTTTATCGAGGCATAAACTAGCACCATTCAACGTACAACAAAGAAAGCAACGTGCTTAGTTCTACTTGATGAATACTCTTAAAATAATAAAACCAAAACAAAAATGGAAAAGTGACTAAATCACCCAAAAAATGGTATTTCTTTAAACTTGCCATCTTAGCACCAGCGCCAAAACTTTGCGTTTGAAATATAAAATGGGGGTTCCAAAAAACTACAATGCAAGGGAAGTGGATCTAACACTGCAGAGGTGAGTTCAACCCGAGTGTCGTATCTCTCGAGGAATAGAAAAAGGTTCAACTACTCTATTATTCCAATGTTTAATCTAAAAGTTGTTGTTGAAAAGATTATTAACCAGAAGAGATGCTAATAAGAGCTATACTAAAAATCTAATGAACAATTATCAAAACAAATCTATAAAGTAAAAGTTTGGATCTCGGGATTAGGGCTGTAAACGGGTTTAGACCCTCAGGGTACCCCCAGACCCGGACCCGTATCCTTATAGTGAAACTTAGACCCAGACCCGGACCCATACCCCCCAGGGTATAAAATTCTGGACCCAGACCCGACCCTCCAGGGTCCAGGGTAGGGTACGGGTATACCCGTACCCGTATGATATTTTTTCTATTTTATTTCCCTGTTAAATAAAAATATGTAAAACAATGTATAATTCAAAAAATAAAAATTTTAACATGATTAACATAATCTCCTTAACGTTTCTTTCAACAAATAAAATCATTTAACATCTCTAATTCACATAATTAAAAGTTCAAATATACACAAAATCGTCATAGTACATTAATCGAATAAAAATAAAAGTTCTAGTTCAATAAAATACATTAATCAAAGCATTTGGATTTTGGATACCGCTTGCTCCTATTTGTCTCCTATAAAAGAAATATTGAAGTGAGTATATATTATAATTTTATAAGTGTATGTAAAATAGAGATAATTATAAAAATGTAACTAAAGATAAAAAAATTCACATCAATTTTTCTCTGCAAATGCAACTGAAGGGATGGAAGAACTCTCAACAATATCATTGTCATCAAACACATGTGATGTGATGTGAGTGTAGTTGGTTGGTAGGTAGAGGTAGTAGGTTAGGGTTAAAGATAAGAGTAAAATAATATGTTAAAAAAATTATAAATTATATATTAATATAATATAATATATAAAATATATTATTATTTTATTAATACGGGTATACGGGTCTGGGCATCACCATACCTTACTCCGACCCATATAGCAGTATAAATATGGGTACGGGTACGGATACGGGTCCGCGGGTATAAAATTTAAACCTTACCCACTAAAAATGGGTACAGACCCGTGCGGGTACGGGTAAGACCCGCCCGTTTACAGCCCTACTCGGGATCACCCTAATCTTGTTACTACTTCAATCGACTGATTTTAATAGAAATTGATGTTTTATTAACCAAATTGGTCATCACACTCCCAATTAAACAATCCTTATCTCTAGGTGAGAGTCGCCCTATTTACTAACCCTTAGATGAGAATCTCCTCTCCCCCTAAAAAGCTATGAATGCTATAAAAGCAGATGATAAAAAGACCTAAAAGTGTATCATTCTATCTCTAGTCTAATACCCTAGTTAATCCCCAAATTGATTACCCTAGGATATTCTTCCTTTTTCAATTCAAAACACCCTTGCGATTAATCTAAGTTCGCGACACTTAAATTGCAAGAAAATGCCAATTGAAGAACAATTCAATCATCCACAACATTCAATTTCAGAAAAATCAAATAAATTTCACAGAAACCAAAAATTAAGGTTCAACCCTTAATCCAAACAGTAAAACTACACACTATTCATAATGTAAAAGTGAAATTAAATGACTAAAATATATAAGAGAAGAGAAAAGAAATCTTAGGAATGATTTTGGAGGCCGAATTGCGATCACAAAACGCGCTCGAGCTCGTCTCTCAAGTTGCCTAACCAATGTCTGAATTCGTCTCTTTCATCCTTGAATCTTCTTGAAAACCTTCAATTCTACTTCTCTAATCTAATTCCCAACTAATTGAGGTAAGAATTGGTGGAAATTTGTCACATAAGATCGCTCCAAATCACCTCTCTAAGCCTTGGTGCCAGAAGTCTAAAAAAGAATGAATATAATTAGGAAATAAAAAATCCTCTAAATCTGTATAAAAATTGGCTTAAAAATTACTAAAAATCGAGACCTATCATCAACAATGGATCGGGCCCTACCTTTACCGGGTAGGTCTCTTTCTTCTGTTTCTCTTTTGTTCCTTGAACCTGCCATCAGCGGTGGGGGGAGCCTACCATCACTGATAGAGTTTGGTCTTCTTCTCGTTTGTTGCCAATGTACGTACTGTCGGCGGAAGGTGAGACTACTTCCGATGGTAGGTCCTCTTCGTGGTCACTGTTTGGCACATTTTTCGTCGTTTTTATTCTGTTTTAAGCTATTTTCGTCCTTTCTTCGTTGTATCTTCCTTTGGCAAGCACCTAAGATAAGAATGGGAGATATTAGACATAAACGTATACTTTATACCTTAAAAACATTTAAAACTGACATATAAAATAATAGAGAAAATAAAAATTATCATTTTCCTTACTGGAAACTTTCAGAAGAGTAGAAGAAAATAAAAAATAATCAATGATATTGTTGAGCAATTTTGTTCACTGAGAATTTTGCTCGCGAAGGGTTCTGAAGGGGATGAAAGAGGGTGAGTTTCGGTTGCTGTGGATGGGAGTGATTTTATTTTTTGCTCTTTTTTTTGAAACAAAATTAAATTACGTAGTTTTAGCACTGGACACACCTTACTTAGTGTGCCTAAGTACATGGTATAACAATTTCCATTTCATACATATTGTTAATTATGTTTTCAATTATGAACACCTTGTTCATAGAAAAATATTCCACTAACTGGTGTATTCATCCATCAAATCTTCATTTTTTCTAATTCACTTCCTCTAATGTGTTTGTCTTTAATATAGATAAAATATATTATATATAAATAAATATACTATATATTATAGTCAATCTTATAAAATCTAAAAATTTAATAGAAAAATTGCATAACTCTTAGAAAAACAATATGTTAAATTGGAAAGTTAATCCATATTAATAAATGTCTCAAGTGTACTCATTAGACAAATCCTATAATATAAAGATAAATATAAATAATTGAAATGATTAATTTTGAGATTAAAAAATATTTTAAAATATGTTGAAAAAAATTTATAATACAGAGTGAACCACTCAATATCGATACGCAATACTAATGTGTGCAGTACCGTGAATAGTACACTCCATTACTAAAGAATTGAATTTTTTAAAAATTTTTTAAATCTCAATATTTATAGTTTCAATTTTTTTATATTTTTATTCACATTAATTCAAATAGCTTCAAATTATTAATTTGAGTTTTTTTTAGGAAAAATTATTGGTTTTAGTTACATTCAGTAAAAAAAGAAATTAATTTGTGTGTAAGGGGAAGTTTAAAAGAACTATACAAGTTTGGAAAATCATGAGTTTTGATTAAATTCAGCAAAAGAAAAAAATAGTTTGGATTACATTTTTTTAAGGAGAAGTGAGAGAGAACTACAAGTTAGGAAGAGAAAATGAAAAGATAAAATATGAGGTTAGATGACTATACTTGATAAGACCAAGTTTAGTATAGTATTTTAGTTCATTTTCACATGTTTATTTGATTTAATTGTTTAAAGTAGTTGATTTTATTCTTATTTAGATTTTGTGCAGAAAAACTGAACATTGGAGAAAATTGAGGAAAATTGTTAATAAATTGTTGGAATTTCAGAAACAGACATAAGAGCTAGATAAGGCGTGGGGACGTACTACAAGATTTTGAAGCTGGAAGATTTTTATTAGTTGACTTAGTGCCTGTTTGGTTAAGGGATTTTACTAGGGAAAAGAAAACTATTTTCCTTAGAAAAGGGTTTCCTCCTTTTGAGAGCTAAAGAATATACTAAGGAAAATTAAAGGGAGAAATTGTCAAGGAAAACTTAATGGTAAAAAATAGAAAATCTTTTTCTCACCAAAAGCCGAGGAAGAGGAAAACGTTGAAAAAAAAGCTCTTTCGACACTGAAGAAGCTCCGAGTTCTCTTATTAATGGTGATCAAGCTTACTCCTTATCTTCCATAACTTCTCCAATCTAATCGAGTTTAAGGTTCTCTATCCATGGCATCTGCTCCATCCTCTCTGACCCACAACACATCAAACCTTGGCAGAGATGGACTTTCTCCTCTACCAAATTCACGTCCCTAAAAAATCTCCAAGCAAATATCATTAGGTTGAAATCATCAATTTTCGTCCAGTAATCCTCTCCAGAATTTTTTCCCTTTTGATATTATGGATTCCAGGGCTTCTAGAGAAGAAATTGGTGAGGTTGTTATTGTATTAGATCATGTTGCTGAACAAGAAGACGATTTAGAAGAGGTATGCAAATCTGATTTTTATGTTTTGTTATCAAAGAGATTTGTGGATATTGTGGGAATGCAAATGTCTTTCTAATTTTTCATCTTTTTTGAGATTTGGTTTTATGTATGTTTATCACTTGAATTGTATGTCATAGTATCATACTGTTTTTGTCCTATTGTGTCGATAATGTTTTACTGTGGAGATGAATGCTTGGGGTGGATTTTGATAAGCAGGTATTTGTTAGCTCTTAGTACAAATATTAAATCTGTCAAGTTCTTTTTACTTTCACATTCAGCTTCTTTAGCATTATATTTCATAAAGTATTGAATAGAAGAATAAATTGGCTGAGCAGAAGATGAATTCATCGATCTACCATTTTTTTAAAATGCACTTTTTTCAATAGCATAAAAAAACAGAGGATATCCTAGCTTATATGGTAGAGTATAGCAGGCATTTACTGTTCACTCTCACCTTGTCTACTTCAAGATAATTATGCACTGCCTACCTTGAAAACTATTGATGAAATTTGTGATAGCTTGGAACTTTATTTCTTTATCTCTAAAACAGAAGTTCATTAAGAAAGAAAATAAAGGTCAATATTGAGTCATTGACACTCTGAATGAATGTCTTGCAAGCAGCCATTGTTTCCCAATCAATATTTTGATAGATAAATGAAAATAGAGATGATGTATGAAAATAAAATTTTGAAAATATTTTCATAATATAAGATACTTTTCTTTATTAAAGAAATTTTTTTAAAATATTACCCGTATATAATTAAACCCCACCTAATGATCATCAATCACTCTATTCATTTGCTTTTTATTGTTTGTTCTAATGGATTGTCCACATAATAGAAATGGACTTTGCTTGAATAATTCCAGTTGAAGCTAGCACTAGTCTGTATTCCTATTAAGACATGTATGGGCTTAGTTAGGAGTGTCAAGTGTCGGCAGAATTAGACCAATTATAAAAATAGGATTGAAGTGATTTATTCAGTGGATTTATTTTACAATACTATGCAGAATTATATAGGAAAAGAAAGCCCAAAAGCCTAGAATTACAAGGAAAAGCTTTTAATATATGGGCAACAAAATTGTTACAAGGAAGCTTTTAATATTTTGTCTCAAAATTAAGTTATTTGGAATAATGACTTTGTAGTTATTCACAATTAATCATACTAAAATAAGAAGTTGTTTATTGAGTATATTCATGACTAGTAATAGCTTCTATTGAGTATATCCTGATTAATCATTCTGCATAATTAATGAAATTAATTGTGCTTGAAATTTAGCTCTACCAATGATATGGCATTTGCATTTAGTTTGTAACTGGCATCTTTATCTTAAATTCAAACATGGTTTTTAAAATTAGCTTTTGTTGTTTTACTTATAGAGATAGTTTATTAACTTTTGTGCATAGTAGAAAATAAATTTTTGTTTGTTCTAGGCATTGGAAGATATTTATAGTAGAAAAAAGGAAATAAAACATTGGTGACTCTACAATAGGCAATAGAAGTTTAGTAGGTGTTTGGTTGGAAGGGGTTATAGAGAAATTTAAATGAGAACATGAGACGACTACTTTTCATTTCACCGATAAACATTTAAGTGGAGCTATTCTACAACAGACTAATACATAGTTACACATTACGCTAACTTGGTTATTTTAAGTCTTTATTGGTCTTTTTTATTTGATCTTTTACTTGCTAATGCAACTTTTGGTATTATTAAACATATTTGGATGAAGGTGATCAATGGGACAAGCTTAGAAAATAGGCTGCAACATGTGTAGTCGCATATACCATATATGCTACTTTTCTTTTGTCATTGATTCATGAGCCGAACTCTGGAAGACAAGTAATTTCTCATCAGAGGGATTATTATAGACATATTTTAGTTCAAAGACTTACTAATTTACGAGAAGTAGATTGTCGAGAACAATTACGTATGGGAAAAGAGGCATTTGCAAATCTTGTCAACTTAATTAGACAAGGAGGTCTTGTTCAAAATAGTACTTGTAATAGTGTGGAAGAGCGAGTTGCTAGATTTCCTCATACACTTGCTTGTGATCTTCAGAATCGGATAGTTAAGTTTAATTTTATGCATTTAGGAGAGACTGTTAGTAGACATTTTCATGAGGTACTTAAAGCCATTATCTCCTTGGAAGATATTTTCTTGAGGCAACCTAATGGTAAAGAGCGTCCTCCTGAAATTAGGAATGATTCAAGTTATTATCCCTATCTCAAGGTAAATATTTATTGAATAAAAAAAAAAGGTTATTATCTTAATTATGACATTTTTGTAGCCTTAGTTATTATCCTTCTTGCAGGATTGTGTAGGTGCGATTGATGGTACACATTTTCGAATAAAAGTATCAAATAATGATGTTCCACGATATAGAGGAAGAAAATACTATCCAACAAAAAATGTGTTAGCTACTTGTATTTTTTGTTTGAAGTTTACATATGTTCTACCATGGTGGGAAGGGTCAACCTCAGATTCAAGAGTTCTCACTGATGCTTTAAGTAGAGAAATTGATCGTTTAGTTGTTCCTCGAGGTGAATGTTAATTAATGACATGCGAAAATAGATTATCTTTTAGGTTTTAATTGTTAATTAAGCTTAGTGATTAATTATTTTTTTTTCTTTTTAGGGAAATATTATTTAGCAGATGCTGGATATCAACTAAGAAGTGGCTTTCTTACCCTATTTAGAAGTACTTGTTACAGTATAAAAGAATATAATTACAATCTTCCTGAAAATGCTGAGGAGCTCTTTAACTTTCGACATGCTTCAGTGAACTGTGGTTGAAAGAACTTTTGGCATTGAAGAATCGGTTTGAAATTTTAGGGAGTGGAGCTAAGCCGTATTTCAACGTGGATACACAAGGAGATATTGTTATAGCTTGTTGCATTTTACATAATTATCTCATGGGCATTGATCCATTTGAGCATCTACTTACCGAGGTTGTTGACGAACTTAATAGTCAAGCAAAAGAAGATGACTCGATGATTTTAAGTGTAGTTGTGAGTTTAGAGAAGGAGAATCTTTGAGGGAAAAATTTGCATTTTATATGTGGAGAGACTACACTAGAATTCCTCGTGGTTCCGTTAGCATAGTTTTAATGTAAACTATAATTACTATATAACTTTCATTTGATATTAAATTATCTTATTAGCAAAAAAAATTTTTTTTTAACTTGAATTCATCATTTGATTATGTGTTTAATATTATTTGAGGTATATGCTAGAACATCTTTTTATTGCATTTTAACAAATGATTTTCTATTGTGCTATTTTCGAATTTCTTTAAAACAGGTGGATGGGGAGCAGCATGATTTGTCGGTGAATAACAAAAGAAACTTGAAATAGACAGATGAGATGGATAACTACCTTATAGATACATTATTGGACCAAAAGCTAAAGGGGCAAAAATTTGGAGGTTCATTTACAAAAACTACTTATAGAGTAGTAGTAATTACTATTGCATTGAAGTTTGCTGTGAGTTGTGACTCAGGACATGTGAAGAATCGGGTAAAAACTTTGAAGAAACACTTTGGTATTGTGAAAGGCCACTTACAAAATAGCTTTGTTTTAATTATTCAACGTACATGATTCAAGTTTAAGCAGATGTTTGGACCAACTATCTCAAGGTAAAATATAGGTTTTGTGATCTTTAAT
This sequence comes from Catharanthus roseus, assembly GCA_028651295.1. Classification (NCBI taxonomy): domain Eukaryota; kingdom Viridiplantae; phylum Streptophyta; class Magnoliopsida; order Gentianales; family Apocynaceae; genus Catharanthus; species Catharanthus roseus. The sequence goes on along the minus strand of JAPQWS010000153.1, from coordinate 21,571,577 downwards.
TACTGAATACTTTTCTGAAATAATGACTGATTAATTGGGGATTGATTATTTCTTTTGCTTGAATTATTGGAGACTGACTCCTTATTAATTGAGGATTACCTTTTAGTTCACTTGTTCCACAAATTTTATGTTTAGTCTTGGTGAAGTATCCAACCTCTGATAGTTCTTGACCCTTCAGATATTCTCTTTATACTAGTTCTTAGTTTGATATCATAATGCTTCTGATTGTGCAAGTTGAATTGCTTCTTATTGTACTCCTGAGTAATTGATGATTCCTTTTTATCTGGCATTAACTTCTCTATATACACCATAAAATTTCTTAATGACAAAATCTCTTTCCTATTGGTAATTTAACCTGAACATGAAAATTATATAAACCCAGATTATGCAAAATTGTTTACCCTGTATCAGAATTTGAGTATTGTCTGACAGAGAGGCTTGGAAGTTGTGCTGATTTGCTTTCTTATTACTAACTCATACTTGCTTTATGTTTTAATAGGGAAAACCAAGTACTTTTTGTCTATGTTATACCCATGTTCCAAATTTTGAAAAATTGGATGAAATATTTGGAAAAGATCGTGCTACTGGAAGTCAAGTTGTTGGTCTTAAACAAAGGCGAGCACTGTCAAAAGCTAATGACAAATATTCTAATGAAGTATATGATGAATTTGATGTTCAAGATGAGCCAAAGAATGATGTCTCCTCATTTTTAAGAGTAGCACTCAACTCGACGTTTAAACAAAGTGAAGAGCGAAGGAAAAAGAAAACAAGAATTATGGATGTTCTCAGTGAGGAAATCAAATATCTCAAAAAGGCTTAAATGTAGTTGCAGCAGCACTAGAACGTGTGAATATTCGTAACTTTATAGAAGAAGTTTTATTTGAGAAGATAGAAGTGGGAGGAGTGAGTGACATATCAAGAATGAAGTTGTATCAAGGTCTAACTAAGGAGTGTTGCACGTGCATTCTTAGCATGTTCGGCTGATCGAAGAAAACTTTGGCTAATGTGAAATTTTATTATTCATTATTGATATTATTTGATATAGTTGAGTTGCTCATATTGGATTAAATTCTAGCTATTGTCTAGATACTTCACTATTGGATATTAATTATGACTATTAGGTATTGTAACGCATTTTCGGTGCTTAACCAAATATGTATCGAAATACTCTCATGTTTCATATTTGATCATTTTCATTATAAGTTGTGATGATTGACAATTACTATGATTACTATTTTTCTTTGTTAAGGATTGCTAATTGATTATTAAACATTGAATTTTTAAATTTAAAAAAAAATCATAATTTGCTAAGATTTTTTGTATGTTTTAGGGGATTAAATAAATAATTTTGCTTAATATTTTTATATTAATGCATGTGAAATGTTATGATTACTATTTCTTTCATTTTGTAAAGTTAATGAAAATTTAGTTAAATTATTTAACTTTTCCTTTTTCATCCCAAATTCTCTCAAACCAACCAAAAGAAATCATTTTCTTTAGCATTTTCTTTACTAAACCAAACAACATGTGGATTTTCATTTTCTAGGAATTGCATTTTCCTTTTCTACATCTTCCTTTTCCTCACCAAAATCCTTGAACCAAACAGGCCCTTAGTTAGGATATGATTTTATTATTTGTTGAACTTATTTAGATTTGATTCTTGTTTCATCTGATTAAAATCATCTCCTACCTCATTCTCCTCTATAAATAGAGGATGCTAGACCTCATTGAAGGTGTGAAATGTCTAAGGAACAAACTACTTAGTTAATTCTTGCTATTTTGAAGATTTATAAAAGTTACTTCTTTTCAATCAATTACTTACTTCTTTCTTATTTTAAACTATATTCTTCAATTTTTTTCTAGCTTGTTGCATTAAGAATAGAGTATAGAAGAAACGTGAACTACCTAAGCAGCCTTCTACTACAAGGTTAGTTTGATAGCAAATTGTCTAAATAGTCTTCTGTTGCAAGGCTAATTTACTAGGAGGAAGTAGGACTAGTCAATTGTTACACCTTATGAGCAATTGATAAGTTATAGGTTTTACACTCATATTTAGACAATATCAAGTGAATGGTAATTACTTCTCAATCGAGTTCGCTTAGTAGTTTGAATTATCTGACTTCTCCAATAATTCGTGTCTTTGAATGTATGATTCCTTCAGCTTTGAAGGTAATCGAATATATTTAATCGAACTTAATATTTGATTTGAAGACAATGTCACTCAACTTAATCATTTTTAAACCATCCCATTTGAAACCTTTCTTTCAATTCAGTTTATTATAAACGAGTTATAGAATTTCTTTGGATTCAACTGAGTGTTCACCATTAATCTACGAATTTTATAATTAATACTTTATTTTTAGTAATATCGACACTTGTCAATACTATAATTTATTGATTGCAAATAATAAAAAGTTTCTTTTTTTGACGGAATGTTCGGGCTGCACGCTTTTTGTGTCGTCTTTTAACGTAATTCATTTGGGAAATTCTCATGTGAACTTGTTTCATAGATTAGGACATGAACCACTTAGTGCATATTGAACTACATCACCCGTATATTTAATACATTCAATTTTTTGCATGAATTTTTGTCTTCATTTATGAGTACTATTGTCCTATGATGACCATTTGGTTGTAGGCCTTTTATTTTTTTATTCCTATTAGAAACCAACAAATAACTAGTATATTTATCCAACCTTCATTTTCTTTCTCTAACCCCTTTCTAATACTTTCTAAAAACTCCTAACACAAATTAATATATTTTAAGTGCTGTTATACAATACAGAGAAAGAGTAAATCACTATATTTGCTTATAAAAAATTTACGCTTTTTTGATTTAACCTAAAAATTAATTTTTTTTAAAAATTTACCCAAATACAATATACGTATAACTTGTACTACAAAATTATCAACAACGCGGTAGAATTTGGAATTCTTTTGTAGTGATTAGCAAGTGCAGCCAAAAGAATGGCATTTTTGTCACTTTAAATTATTTAAATAGCTGGCTATTTTAAGATAGTACCGTAACTAACCTGACACGACCCCTTCTCTAAATAATTGATAGAACTCACAATCCACAATACTAACCAAAAGTTCTGAAGCTAAATCAAATTTGATCATCTTAATTAGATAACTACCCAAATCTTATGTTCAGTTTCTTCCCTATAATCTATTTTGGCCGATATAACCTACTATAAATCAAGAATGTCTTATGTTTGTTGAAGATAGCAGAAGTTGATGGGGATGGATGTTCGCGATAAAACAATAGCGAAAGTGAACTCGAGTTACAGTTAGTATTTTAAACTTCTTGAAGTATTTTAATTTAGTTTTTGTGGTGAAAAATCTATTGTATGTCCTATTGTGAACATTTTTTTGCCTTTTTTTTTTTCTTGATTTTGTCTTCTTGCTTGAATTTGTAAAAAGTTTTGACCTTTTTCTTGCTCAATTTTGTAGAATGCTTTGGGTTTTTTTTTAATTTTTCGACTGTTTAAAATAACTTTATGCTTTTTGATGGTTCGAATGTGATGATATTTGAGTTATTTATTTGAAATAAGTGTACAGTGGTCCATGTTCTATGGTTTTTTTTTTTAATAGCTCTGAATATTTTTAGTTGCGGATGATGGAGTTATGCTTTTTTGCATATGCTGGTTTGAGTGGTCCCGTTTCATTAGTATCCTTGTTTTTCTCCGTTCTTCCTCCTTTGAATACATCTCATATATTTGGTTTATTTACTCTTCAAGTATACCATGGGATCGGTTTATAGAAGATGAGTAGAAAGATAGTATATGAGGAGTGACAACAGACTATGTAGATAATTGTCATATGGATAGGTTTTCAATGGAAGACTTGGATCTACTGTTGAAGAGTTTCAGTTTTTGTGATATAACAGAATGCTTTTATATCATTCTATCATTTAGGATAATGCTAGGAAGAAGTTCTTAGTGACAATAATGTTTGAGACCGATGTGTCATGTGCAGTGGTGGGACAAGTGAAGGGGCAGTTAAATGTTTATTGTCTTTGAAGGGGTAGTGTAAAAACGCTGCCTAAGAAGAGCAATGGAAGAAAAACGATAGTGGAACAGTAACCACAACTAAGGTAGGAGAGGGAAGCGTTGTAGAAAAAGGGCAGCCAAGTGTATCGTTAAACACACCACAAGGAAATAGCAGAAAGAGACAAAAGAAGGTGAGAATGGCCCATAGAGAGGAATCTAATACGCCTGTTGACCCCGAAAAGAATGTGGGGCCCAAAGAAAAGAAGAAAAAGAAAACAAGGACTTCTGAAACTCCTTCCAAAAGTAGAGGAAAGAAACACTACCAAAAGACTAAATATAACAGAACTTATTTTACGTTTATCGGGGAGATTCAAACTTCCACCAAACGTTAGTGTGGCAGGTTTCAAAAACCCCCTCAAAATAAGGTGCTGCTAAACCTTTTTTTTTGTAGTTTTTTAAAAGCTGACGCCATGTGCAACTACACCTCCCTAAAATTCTTCTCTTCTTCTGATTTAATTTGTTTATTTTGAAGGAGTTCCAATCCGTACTATTTTTTTCTTGCTATTTGTTTTTTTATGCAACTTTTGATTCTTTGATTAATGTTTTAAACCTCTAATTTATATTATAGAAATACTTAATTTTTATTTTTATTTTTCTATCAATGCTTAATTTAATTAGAATATGAATCACTAATAAATTATAACAATATAACAATAAGTCAATACAAAATTTGATAATCCAACGGTATTAACATAAAATATTTAAATGCAAGTACATATGACAAAACAATATAAATTTATATAAATTTATAAAATTCTCTTGTAGAAAAAAAAAGTTTATAAAATCCATTTTGACATGAATAATGATTATGGATTATTTGTATTACTCATAACACTTCCTGCAGAAGATTTTCTTCCATTGTGTAGAGTGTGGAATAGGTAAATCTGTGTGTCCATTAACTGCATCGTCTAGTTATAAATGAGAGAAATAAATCTCGAATCATAAATAAAATAAATAAAACATAGAGACAGTAAATTAGAGGTGGCAAATGGGCGGATTTTTGAGAGGGTATTAAATGGAGACATACTCAATGGATAAATTATCCACCCATGTCCTAAAGAATAATGCATTTAAATGAGTGGACTCAAATGGACAGTGGTTTTAAATTAGTCACCCAGGGGCACCCTAAACATTAATTTTATAGTGCTCATTGGGCATCCTAGATGGGTACCCAACAGACATCTATAATCATTATAATTTATTCACTAATAAACTTTTGTAAACCCATTAGTTTTTTTATAAATTTTTCATTAATAAATGGTGTTGTATAAACCTACTAACTATTGATTTATATGTTTACAAAATTTTCTTCAATTATTATTTCAGTGAGAAAGTGCTGTGAATTTTAGAGAGAGAAAGTGAACGTGAATTTTAGACAGGAAATGTGTCGTGAACTTTAGAGAGAGAAATTAAGAGTGAGTTTTAGAGAGAGAAAGTGTCGCGAATTATTGAGAGAGGAAGTAAACGTGAATTTTAGAGAGAGAAAGTGTAGTAAATTCTAGAGAGAAAACGTGAGCATAAATTCCATAAGAGATAGTGAACGTGAATTTTAGAAAAAGAGAGTGAGCGTGAATTTTAGAGAGAGAAAGTGAGGAAAAATTTGGTGAATTCTAAATAAATAAAAAAAAAAAAGAATTAAAAGGTTAATATGATTTTCATATGTTAATAAGATTAAAGAGAACTCTAGAGAAGAAGAAAAGATTAAAGAGACCAAAAAAGTTAGAAGGCGCATTTCTGTTATGAGGAAAAGTTATAAGGCGTTGTTGGTCTAATATAGGGCTGACCCATTTGATTATAGTGTAAAAAGTAACAATATTTTAGAATAGCCAACGGATTATCCTAATGGGTTGTCTATTGGAATGTCCAATAAAAGTTTAAGATATTCTAAAAATTCATCCTCTATAGTTTGTGTCTATATTCATCCTACCCTGTTATTTATTATAGATGAGCTTTTATTGATCCTAAAATACTTGAACATGGGTGGATCATAATCTAGTGGGCTTTTTTACCAAACCTAGAGTAAATAACTTAAAAGAATGCACTGTACCATCAATTTTAGTAAATTATCATCTCAAGTATACCCAGGAAGGTTTAACACCGGCTGCAAAGTCAATAAATTTTCGAAATCAAGTTATGGAAGATCAAACTTCTACCACTAAATATATATACATATATATATATATATATATATGTAGCAAGAAGACAATTGTACCAGTTTACTTTCAAATATTTATATTGGAGCAAGAAGACAATTGTACCAGTTTATTTTAAACTTATACCACTGAATGTAGCAAGAAGATAGCATCGGAAAATTTTCAAATATTTACTTTCATTGTGTAGAAAATCACCAAGTTCAAAAATTGGGATATCATGTATGTTTGAAGATTAAGATCTTTCAGATTAAGATGGTCGATGCAATTAAACTCTTAAGCTTGTTACTCTTCAGGATCTCTACTTCTGTAAATGACATTTACTCCCCGCACAAGATGCAGAGGCCAAGGTTTGTAAAGAGACCGAATATACGTCTAAGAAAAACAAGAATTAAAGTTCTGTTGCTCTCATAAAACTTCTCCAAAGCTTCAACTTAAGCATGTGCTTTGACTGTTTTATTCCTGCTTACATCTCTGAAGGAGTTTTATCTTCTTGGGATCTAGCTTCTGCTACATAAAAAACGATTAAATTCAATATAAAAGGGAATGGCTTCACCAAAAGTAGGTAGACAAGAAATCTAAATGTTTAAGTGAGAATATGCATGCTTTTAGATCTACTTAGCGATGCACAACCATTGTTTTTACAAACAAAAAGGAAGCCAAGACTGTGGAAACATTGATAAGTCTATTTTTATACATCTTAAGTATTATTGTTTTTATCAGTTTTTGTACTTAATTAATAATCAAATGAACTTTTTTCTTCTGTCTCTTCTCTTATTCATTATAGGTACTTTCGAAAGTAAGATAGGTTGGAAACGAGTCAAAACGAATGACTTTGGAGCCAAAAACGAAGAAAACGGAGGACGGACAAAGATAAAAATTACTAGAATGTAAGCACTATCTGGATTCAAATAGTGACTATTTGGTTTCCTATAATTGGCAACTAAATGAAGAAATCAATCCAGAAGCTTTTCGGATCCGGAAAGCCGAAAGTTGAGGTAGGAGTTTTTGTACAATTTTTAGAACTTTTCCTATGGTACTTTGATTTTATTTCCTTTTGTAATTTGATTCAAACCCTTTAGAGTAATTTTAGAGTAGGATTTGGATATTTTTCTCCTATAAAAACCAATTTTTCCTATTTTGTAAAGAAGATTAGAAGACACAATTTGAGTGAATTTTTGGAGTTTATTCAAGCAAGTTGGAAGATAAGCTTGGACAATCGCCAGGACTGTGGAATCTTTATTATTTTTCCTAAGCTCCCTAAACTTATTCTTTTATATAAATTTCTTTATGAGTTTACATGTTAGAATAATGTTTAGCGCCTAATTCATTTTGTGTTTAAATGAGAATGAACCCTAGAATACTTGGTTAAGTTTTATGTGGATTTCTTGTTTCGATTATTTAAGTCTTGTTTGGTTGTAATTCAATTGTTGTGTTTTTTTTTATCGATTTACACGTGATGGGTAATTTTGCAAGATTAATTGGAAAACAAAGGAAAGTTAATTTAGGGCATTAACTGAATCATAGAAATTAGTAATTGAATAAGCATATTAATTATTGTTCTTAGATCACGAAAATCACTATAATCTATAATTCGTTCATAATCGGGTTAGGATTAGAAGATATTGTTCTCTAAACGGTTAAGTTGAATATGAAGATATTCGCCTAGACATAAGGTTTATCCAATTTTTGAGTGAGATCCAACCAACGATTTTTAATAATTAATTACAACGATTTTTTAATAAAAATTAACTTAAGGTTTTAGGAGATTCTACCATTTAAACACTCTTTTCCAAATTCATTTAACAACCTTTAATTGTTTCTTTATTTTATAATAACTTTTTCAAAAGTTTTATTAAAAAGTAGAGACATTAGTTAATACTAGTGCTTGGTCGTCTCGAGAGTTCGACGATGCGGAGACTTTTCTTGTCTTATTACACCGATAGATTCGCTTGCTTAAAAATGAAATTTTATTAGAATTAGAAACTACACAACAACATTATAATAGCATCTACGAATGAAAGATTGAAGAATTTGATTATCTGCCCTAAAACCAGTACAGAAATGAAGCCTTTGGACATCTGCATTAAGACAAAAAAAAAACAAAAAACAAAAAACAAAAAAGATAAGCCATGAAAAGATGAACTTCAGATGAATCTAATAAAATTCTAAAGACTAAACTGAATGAAGTAAGAAGAATATTTAACTTGAGCATTTACATGATACAAAAAATGGTGCAAGTCCTTGAGGCTTTCTGGTAGTATATGGGTTTCCCCACCTTCGCGTGAATATTGGAATGAATTACCTTAATGTATATATCCCAGTGGTTTAAAGTGTTCTGAGTAGAAGTTAAATGACAGTGAGGCTATAATCCTATATATGTAATATTTGACGTAATCAATTATACTTTGTGAATTGTGAAATCGTGTATACCTATACAACACCGCAAGAAGTTTGCAAATTTAATTTCTTAATACTATCATTTTGCAGTCAATATTTCGCATAAATTCAATAAGCAATCAATCATAAATTGGTCTTACTGTTTTGCAAAGCAGAGATTCTGCAATAGGTAATAACCTCAAGTTTCTTGATGTGAATTAATTCTTCTCTGAACTCCAAGCTTAGAGATAGGATTCATAAATACTAGAGTGTTAGGAGGCAAGAACGGCGAACACTAATAATTATTACAACTAAAATCGAAGATAAAGAATAGATTAGTTTATCTATTACAAAATCAGAGTAAATCCAAAATAATAAATAAGTAATCTAAGATCTTCAAGTAGAAGTAAATAAAAGTTAAAAGGGAAGAACACAAGAAGAAGAGCAAGAATAGTCCCTCAGAGAACCGAACCCCAAGAACCAAAGGGTTATCTTCCAAATAAATCTCTCAAAAAAATCACTAAAGCTTCATCAGTTCTCACAAGAACCAGTCAAGCAAGAGGAGCCGTCGAGATTCAAACAGAAAGGAGAATGCCAGAGAAGCAGTAGTAATAAGGGAGGCAGAAGAGCTCTCAAAGAGAAAGGAGACCTAAATTAGAGAGAAGAGAGGAAGAAGTGGTCTATTAGGGTTAGGACGAATAATATGTATTTATAGTGGTCCCAAGAGGGGAGAGGGAAAGGCTTCGGTCAAACAAGGGAGAGGACCAAAGAGTTGGTCAATAAATGAGGGAGTATAACAAGAGAGAGATTGAGGGGACCAAGAGAGATTTATTTGAGAGGGGAGTAAATGGGATGGCAAGTGGGTCACCAAAGGTGGGTCAAATTTTGACGGCATCTCAAATAACCGAGCCCAAACCCAATAGTAATTGAGGCCCAAGTCCAATGTCATCATAGGGAACAAATAAGCCCAAATGTTGTAGGCATTATCCAACAAACTCTATTTTCCACAAACCAGTTAAAATTATTTAACCAGAATCAATATGGAGCAAATCTCTACAAAGAGCAAACTTTTCAACAATAACAATTTTTGTTCCAAAATTAGCAGGATTTTTGTTGTTTATTTTCTTTATATCTATTATGCCATTCGTAACCTTTTCTCTTATGAAATGGTATTTTACGTCTATATGTTTAGTGCGATCATGATAAACAAGATTTTTGTAGAGATGTAAACAACTTTGACTATCTGTAAAAATAGTAGCTTTTGAATGCAAAAGATTTAATTTGGACTAGAGCCCTTAAATCCAAATTGCTTTAGGTGTAATAACATATTCAGCTTATGTGGTTGATAAAGCAACCACAGGCTATAATTGAGATTTTCAAGAAACATAATTTCCAGCAATAGTAAAGAAGTAAGCAGTAGTGGATTTTTGAGAATCTTTGTCACTCACAAAATTAGAATCTACATATCTTGTTACTTTAAAAGACGTTGACTAATTTTATAAAAGTAAACCTCTATCAATTATACCATTTAGATACCTTAAAAGCCATTTTAAAGCAGTACATGATCCTTTCCAAGATTGGACACAAAACGACTACGAAGACTTATAGAGAAAACAATGTTAGATCGAGTAGAAATCATTGAATACATGACTAACCCTATTGCCATTCTATAAGGAATTTTAGCCACTTTTTCTTTTCAAAATTAGTTTCAGGACAAGTTTTAGAAGACAACTGAAAATGAATTGCTAAAGGAGTGCTAACAGATTTGTAAGAGTCCATGGGAAACTTTGAAACAATTTATTTAAAACGGGTTATTGAGAAATAGTTAAAGAGTGATTTTCACGGTTTCTCAAAATGTTCATTCTCAAGATTCAAGATGCAGTACCTCGATCTTTCATACCAAATTCTTATTCTAAAAGAGATTTTAGTTTGATTAGTTTGTCTTTCTGTTTACATGCAATTAGCATATCATCAACAGAAAGTAAGAGATATACAACATCGTTAGCAAAATCACCATAATAATACAAACAATTATCATAAAAACTTCTTTTAAAACTAGAATTTCGTATAAAGGAATCAAACCTTATATACTATTGTCTAAGGGACTCCTTGAGTTCATAAATAGACTTTTTGATTAAACAAGTACAATTCTCTTTGCCTTTTAACCTCAAAACCAGGAGGTTGTTTCATTTAAATTGTTTCATCAAGGTCACCATTCAAAAAGGCAGTTTTAACATCAAGTTGTTCTAACTCAACATTAAAGAAAGCAACAATAGAAAGCATTGTCCTAACTGTCTTATATTTGACAACAGGAGAAAATATTTCAGTGAAATCAATGCCTTCTTTTTTAGAAAAGCCTTTTGCAACTAACCTAGATTTGAATCTAGGTGATTCATTTTCAGAATCAGATTCCTTAATTTTGATATTCTATTTGCAGTCAATTAATTTCTGCTTTGATTTAGGAACTAAAATCTAATTTGTATTTTTATACAAAGGCGAAATTCATCATTCATAGCATTCATCCACAGTTTAGAATTAGGACTCCTAAGAGCCTCATCAAAACACGTAGGTTCCTTTTCCTTAATGAAAGATGAAGCGGCCAAAGTATAAGAAAAATAGTAGGAATAGCCATATGTAATAGTTTTCTTAGAGATCCTTCTAATCCTATCCCTAACCAATTAATAGTCATTGACTGGGCTTCAGCATCATCCTCATCATTGTCAGAATTTTCTGACTCAAGTCCATCACTATTTTCAGATATTTGATCTGAATTTACCTGTTCATTCTTAGGTTCAGGTTCTGGGTTAGGAACAATCCTAGGGGTTGTCCTCCACATTGTTTGGGACATTCCTAACAAAGGGTTGATCAGTACTAATAGTGAGAATAGTTTCATCATTAAGATAAGGTATGTCAGATTAAGTAAAAACTATATCTCAACTAAATACTACCTTCACCCTAGTTCATTTCTAAGTAAGATTTTTTACCATTTAACACCATTGGGATAGCCAAGAAAGACACTCTTTTTAGACCTAAGGTCAAGTTTACATTCTCATTGGTGAGCAAAAGTGGCACAACCAAAGACAAACATGAGACAATGTGATGTGAACCGGGTAGACAAGCAAGAACATCAAGGAGTTGTGACAAGAGCTAAGGCAAAACAACTAAAGAGTCACAATGATCAAATTGAGCAAGAGAAGTTTCAAGGGTTAAATTTTGATGTCCAAGACTTTATGGGGCAATATGCTAAAGTTTTAAATAAGTTAAAAATTGAAAATTCACCTTGGTAGATGGTTGGAAGCCCTTTTGCTCAAGCTAGAAAATTGCCTCATATTTTTGACAATGTGTTGACTAGTGCTCTAGAATAGTTCAAATGTAATTAAAATACCTTTATTGTCTTATCTAGTGAATGTATAGGTTATATCTATCCCTTGGGCCAAAAATATGGGAAGCTTAGAATATGCCTTTATGGGGCTTAAATTTGGGACTTAAATTTTGGGGCTTAAATTTGTGGGGCTTACATTTTGGGCTGAAAATATGAGAGGGAAAAATCAAGTCTCTATAAATATGTAGTCTTCCATTTTGAAGAAGCTAATCAATAAATAATTCAAGACAAAGGTTCTTCTCTTAGTATTCTTAGTTCTTAGCTTACTTTATTTTCTATCTTCTTAAAAGGTGAACTTCTTTGAAAGAAAAATCACTTTGAAGACTTGTTGAAAGTTCTAAGAGCTTCAAGGTTGATCATCAAAATTCCTTCATACTAGTTACTACACTCTTGTAGAAAACTAGTCTTGAGGTCTTCTTCTTGTTTCATTGAGATCTAAGGTTCAAAATACCTTAGGTTGCTTGAACTTTGAAGAAAAGATTTTGTTTAAAACTTCTTGAGTTGTTGGGTTTAATATATCCAAGGTTGCTAGAAGTTTAACATTTTCAAGTCCTTTCAAAGGCACTTTCTCTCTTCTACTTGTTACACTTGTTTTGTTTTCCTCTCCCTCACTTCTTGGACGAAATTTTATGCTCTTGAAGATCATTCCACATCACAAGGTTGGTGGTGAACTAGATTGATTAATTAAATAGACAGTTATGTTAACAACTTCACCTAAAAAAGGTTTAGGTATATTGGAAGACAACATGAGACATTTAACTTTATCTATTATTGTCCTATTCATCCTCTCAGCAACACCATTTTGCAGAGGGTTATACCTAACATTTTTATGTCTAGGTATACCACATTTAGCACATAAATCATCAAAGATTTTGTTGCAAAACTCAGAACCATTATCGGTTCTTAAAAACTTTAATTTCTTGTCGGTTTGGTTTTCAATTAAAGTTTTCCAATCATTAAACTTATCAAAAAGTTCGATCTTTTGTTTTTAGTAAGAAAACCATCAACAACAGACAAAAAGAAAACATTCCCACCATATGTGAATACATTTTCAGGACCCTGCAAATCACAATGCACATAATCTAAAATAGTAATAGTTTTGTGTGTGCCAATAGAAAAACTTAATTTATGTTGGTTTTCCCAAAATATAGTGATCACAAGAATCAAGAGAATGAATCTTGCTATCATCAAAAAGATTTTGTTTACTTAGATATTGTAAACCCTTTTTCTCTTATATGATCGATTCTTTTTATGTCATAACATGATGTCATCATGATTAGTTACTAGTGCAGCAGGTTCGCACATAGTTTCACCAATGAAAGAGTAAAGAATGGATTTCGTAATTGCTTTAATGACAACCAACATACCTTTGCAAATAGTCAAACGCCTATTTTTAGATTCGTAAGATGTAATAGTTTTCTTAAAATAGGAATAGTTTTGTGTGTGCCAACAGAAAAACTTAATTTATGTTGTTTTTCCAAAATACAATGATAACAGAAATCAAGAGAATGAATCTTGCTACCATCAAGCAGATTTTGTTTACTTAGATATTGTAAACCCTTTTCTCTTATATGACTGATTCTTTTATGTCATAACATGATATCATCATGATTAGTTACTAATGTAGCAAGTTCACACATAGTTTTACCAATTAAAGAGTAAAGACTGGATTTCTTAGCTACTTTAATGACAACAAAGAACTTTTGCAAATAGTCAAATGCCTATTTTTAGATTTGTAAGTATAACCAGTGTTATCAAGAGTACCTAGAGAAATGAGATTTCTCCTATGACCTAGAATAAACTTAACATCGGAAAGTATTCTAATAACACCATCAAACATTTTTATTGAAACTGATCATATCACTTTAATTGGATAGAACTCGTTGTTTCCCATAAAAACTTTACCAGTTTCTACAGGTTTTGGTTCCGAAACCAGTTTTTATTAGGACACATTGATAAGAACAACCAGAATCTAGGATCCAATCATTAGATATAGCAGAGGAGTGAGAAACACTCAAAACTTTAGAATACATAGAGCTGCCATTGTTGTAGACTCTAGAAGTTTGTTTCCGCTCGCGTTATCTTTTGATTTTCCCCTTTTTTTCCATTTTTCTCATCACCAATTCTTTTAAAACATTTACTTTTAATATGTCCTTCTTTATCACAGTAAAAATATTTGATTTACTTTCCCTTTTTCTTTAGGTTCTCCAGACTTAGACCTGCCTCTACTTTTGAGCCTATCTTTATGACGGAAAAACTCATTTTTCTCGGGTCTACCTCTAACATAAAGATTTTCTCCATTTATTTTATTTTCTTTCTTAAGTTCTCGATTTCAACTTCAAAGAGTATATTTTAGATCAGAAAGAACAAGCATTTTATGACCATATTTAGTGGCAGGCTTGACAACAGCAAAAAGATTTAGGCAAAGATTTTAAAAGAATGATAGCAACATTTTCTTTAGAAATATCATCACCTCCATCTTGTAAATCTTGCACAATTTTGTTCAAATCACCTAACTTATCATCAAGAAATTTTGAAGGTAACATTTTAAAATCAAAACAACTGCTCTTTCAAATAAATTTTGTGTGAAATTGAGTGTTTCGAAAACATGTCTCTAAGTTTAAGCCAAATTTCTCGAGCAGCGTTTAATACCCCTTATTTCTTTTATAACATTGACACATAAATGTAAAACAATTGTACTTTTTGCATAATCAAGTTTTTTTGTCAAAATTTTATCATTCAAAGATTTAGTATAATCCTCGGGTTTTGTAATAGCCGGTAAAATTTTGCTATGTACTAAAACAATGTTCATTTTTATTCTCCAAATACTGAGATCGGTTTTACCATCATATTTATCGATTTCTAATCTAGCGGTAGCCATTGGAACCACAAAGAGTAGAAGGAAATGAAAAATATGAAAAATGAAATAATACAGAGGAGCACCAATAGTAAATGCGGTCCAAATCCAATATTATCATGGGGAACAAACAAGCCCAAATGTTTTGGGCATTATCCAACACAGAGAACTGAAGAGAGATGAAACTTTCAAAGGTTTTGCAATTGGAGAAGGGTTTAGGGTCTTAAATTACAATAGTCAATTAAATTCTCCATCATCAATCTTCAAACTTGAAGAGAAAATGTTAATCTTTTACTAATATGATATAAATGATTACTATGAATTTAGAAACTTTCTTCCATTTTGAAGCTTAGAGGAATTGTGTCCTATTGTCTCATCTATATAAGTAAGGAAAACCCCCAGGATTGAAAGTTTTAGTCGAAAAAAATTAAAGTTTAGTTAAAATTATGTACCACCCTAAAATATTGAGGAACTTAAACATACATGAGAAAATGCCTATCACCATATTTTTCTCAATAAAAATGTCATCTTATGGAACAATGAGTACTATGAAGCAAAAAAAAAAAAAAAATTCCTCTAGTCGGAAATAAACTACATATTCCAGATGTATAACTTAAACGAATCAAACCAAATCCAATAAGATAAAATGCTGCATATAAGCAAGTATATAATTAGAGAAACACGAAATTAAGCATTGGCTTCACACCTATGTACAAGAAACAAGAATCTAAAACATTTAAAAAGCTAATATTAGCATAACCTAATTTTGAAACTCAACTAAGCCTCTAGGGATGAAGTTAACTAATAGAAGTTACTCACTGAGAGATCAATGGAGGAAAGCGAAGAGAGAATTTGAGACACAAAGGAATCCGCTGAACAAAGTGACTCCAAGACTAATCCTAGAGAACTTCAATAAATTCTCTTTCTTGTTTAAGGAAATGAATTGAAAAAGAAAACGGAGAGCATGTTTGAATAATAAAAAAAATTCTTATCAATGATGAATTCGAAGAACTTGGTGCTTAATCGGTACAACTATACGCCATAGGAAGATGGATCAGAGTCCAATTTGAGCAAAAGAAATTTGAGAAGGCGACTGAGGCGAAGCTTCCACCGATTCCAGAACTACGAAGACGGAGAAGGGAGAGCAAAATAATGGTTACATCGCCATTGTTGTATGTAAGGTTAATTGGAAAGAAGGAAGTTTGGAACTCCCGTAATATTCTGTTTTTTTAAGGGATAAATATAATTAGTTATATCAACCTGAATGACAGAAGAAATAACAAGAGGGACCACCTCCATCCAAATATTAGAGAAGTTGAGATAGCCTACTGAGTACGCATGTGCGAAGGAACATTCTTAGCCCTTTTAACATATGATATAAGGCTATAGAGTTTAGCTAAGAAGCCTCTAATCTGACTGTGTATGTGCTCTAATGTGCTAAAATGTGAATCATAAGATAACAAACTACAACTATACTTTTGTAATCGCTTTCCAAAATAAGCCCTGAGTAGTTGAGTCGGTCTGCTAACTTAAGACTTTCAAGGATGCCCAAAGTTTTAGCATGTTCTACTGAAGCAGAGTTTGGGAGCTGCTTAGTAAAAGCGAAAAGGGTCTTTCCTTCATGGTTTTGCAATAGTCCTCCTATCTCAGCAAATTCATTTTTCTAGGGAGTATCGACATTAAACTTTAGTTGTCCTTTAATTGGCAGGCTCCAGCCTTTGTCAGTGCCTGCTGCAGAGGTATCTTAGATGAAAATGCGATTATTGAATTCTCTAGGAGGCGTATTTCCCAAGGCGTCCCCTTGCACCTATTTTCTCTTTGGGTCCTGTAAAGTAGGAGTAGAGGTGAGTTTAAATCTTTTGTAGAATTCTCCAATCGACATGGAGTTTGTAGCTTCATACTCTTTTGAGAGACATCTTGCAGTTTAAAGGACCTTATTAAGAGATGCACTGGTTTTCTAGAATAGAAAGGAATTCCTACTATTACATAATCCCAAAATGATGCAAGCAAAAAGACAGAAGAAGGTAGAACCTCAACTTACACTCTATCCCATAATATTCTTTATCTTCTTCTAAATATTTACTATAATTAAAAATAAAGATCTTTTATTTTTAAATATATTTGCAATGTTAAACCCCATAAATTCATTTAGTCTCATCTAAAGGCATACTATTCTTTAGGGTTTCACAAACCCCTTAAAAACGAGATGATTAGGGGAGGTTTTAAAAACCTTTTCAAAAAACCTCCGCTAAATAGTAGATTTTTTGCAGTGCAACCCGCTTTTTCTCACTTAAATGATAAAAGAGCAACACATCGTTAGAAAAGGAAGAACCAGAAAAGGTGGTGATAAGGGGGGAAAATTAGTAGGTCTGGTATATATTTGCTTTAGGGGAAACAGATTTCGCAAACTTGTTCGAAGATGAACAACAGTTTAATGCTAGTGAAGGAGTTAAAGAATCAATGGAGGATAGTTCATTGAAGATAGTGATTTTGACGTAAGTGATGAAGATGTCATAATTTGGTGCAGTTTGTAAAGGAACATGCAAGAATCTATTGAATAAATAAAACTAAACAACAACTTTCTTAACTAGAAAATATTGCTGAACCGAAAAAGTGTAAAGTATAAGAAAAAGGAGGAGCATTGGACAATCGTCTAAAAAGGTTGAAGTAATAGACTCATCAGATTCTGATTCTTCTTCAGATTATCACATTGATGATGTAGTAAGTGGAGATCATCAAATTCTAAAGGAGATGAGTCAGCAAAAATGTTTGTTTATGAGAGGTTCATGCCTAAGGTTGACCTTTAAAATCCATACTTCATGATTGGATTGGTTGTTAGCAGCAAGCGTGAACTCAAGGAAACTATTAGAAATCATAAGGTTAGGTTAGGAAAACATGCCAAGGGGGTAAAAAGTGACATTAGCAGAGCAGAGGTAGCTTGTGAAGGAAATAAGTGGAGGATTTTTTTGCTATAATGCTTAGTAAAATTTTCGATTGACTAATCAGGACACTATATGAAAATCATATTTTTCCAAGGTCCTTTTACTCCAAACTTGTTAGGCCCTAAGTTCTTGCAAAGAAGTATCTTCAAGACTTTAGGTCAAGTAAAGGAATTCATAGAGAAACACTAGCGGAAAATTACATTTTACTGACGGAAATTATTGACCGATAGATTTCAATCGGTAATTACTGACCGAAAGAAATTCGGTTGGTAATTTTCAAAAATTACCAACTGATTTCAAATTCAATGGGTAATCGGCCGGTAATTATATATTTTTTCTTTTATATTCTTAATTTTAATGTGTATATATATAATGTTACACAAGTTGCACAATAACTTTAATAGAGCAAGTGATTAGAACTAAGATTTCCAACTTGGAGGTCACAAATTCAAACCTCTTCCAATGCAAAATCTCAACATTAAAATTCAGGGTTAGCGGGGGCCGATCGATAATCTGGATTTTATTTGTAATGAAAGTGTGTAAGAAATAAAAGA
This sequence comes from Catharanthus roseus, assembly GCA_028651295.1. Lineage (NCBI taxonomy): Eukaryota > Viridiplantae > Streptophyta > Magnoliopsida > Gentianales > Apocynaceae > Catharanthus > Catharanthus roseus. The sequence goes on along the minus strand of JAPQWS010000153.1, from coordinate 21,553,261 downwards.
AAAATAAAATGAAATAAATACAAAATATTGCTAGGAATAAAACAAAATAAATATGAAATGTTGTTGGAAAAATACATGATAAAGAAATAAAGAAAAAATACATGAATAAAAGCCTAACGCTATTAGATATAAAACTGATGAAACGTCCAGTGACACATCCGATGCATCTCTAGGAACTTCCAGGGACCTCTCTCAGTAGGTCCCTTCTGCTGCCGACTTAGATCTTACTTCCTTGCCTTCTTCTTCCATGCCATTTTCGAAGGCTCTACAACTTCATCTTTGGGACATCTGCCAGACTATACAGACTTACCGGCCGTCGTAGACTGGGACCCCATAATGATTCTCACCACTTTTCTCACACCACCCCTAAACCCTTTCCCCATACTGTACCTAGGAACCTCATTAGTCGTTTCCTCATCTCACTATCACCCTCACCCATCTCCACATCTCCCTCCTCTCCCAAATCCGCTTCCTCCTCCTCTACTTCAATATCAGCCCCCTTTCCCCAACTGTGGCGAAATCTCCCTCCCCTACTTGAAATGTCTCATCACCAACCTCATCCCCAGAAGTGTCCCCCAACTTGGGTGGATATGAAGGAACCCTAGCTGTGCCTATTGATATAACCTAGTTTAGTATATTATTTTAATTAATTTTCACATGTTTGTTTCATTTAATTGTTTAAATTAGTTGGTTTTATTATTGTTTGGATTTTATGCAGAATAAGTCATCTTTGGAGAAAAAGGAGGAAAGTTGTTAACAAATTATTGGAATTTCTGAAACAAGACTTAAAGAGCTGTATAAGGCGTGGGCACATGCTATCAAGAATTCTAAATTGGTAGATTTTCTTAGTTCACTTTGTTAGGATATGGTCTTATTATTTTGTTAAACTTGTTTCGATATTATTTGGTTCAACTGATTAGGATCATCACATACCATTTTCCTCTCTATAAATAGAGGATGCTAGACCTCATTGAAGGTATGGAGTGTTTAAGGAACAAAGTATTTATTAGATTCTTGTAATTTCGAAGTTTTGTATAAGTTATTTCCTTTTGGTAAAATACTTACTTTTTTCCTATTTTCATCTATGTTCTTCTATGTTAATTCCTGCTTGTTGAATTAACAATAGTTATACATTTACTTTCTAGCTCCTTTCACATACTTGATTGTGAAGAGTGGTTGGTATAGAAGCAACGTGAACTAGCTAAATAGTCTTTTGCTGCAAGGTTAATTTGCTAGGAGAAAGTAGGACGAAGTCAATTATTACAACTTATGAGAAATTGTTTAGTTATAGGTTTTACACTCATATTGAGACAATATCAAGTAAATGGTGGTTGTTTCTCATCGAGTTTGCTTAATATTTCGGATTATCTATTTTTTCCAAGAATTTGTGTCTTTAAATGTTTGATTCCTTCAGCTTTGAATGTAATCGAATCAGTTTATTTTTTTTAGAATAGGAAAATACTTTTACGTTCCTAAAAAGTAAAGAATCAAGTATAATCTTTGGTTTGAAGACACTTTATCCCATTTGACTATTTCTAGAATATCCCATCTGAAATCTTTCTTTTTAATTCAGTTTATTGTGAAGGAGTTAAGCTTCCTTTGGGTTCGACAGGGTGTTAACCATTGATCTACGGAATTTTGAGTTAATACATAATTTTTAGTGATTTTGATACTTGTCAAGCTTTGGTGCCGTTGTCGGTGAAGTTTTTTTTTTAGTTTCCTTACATAAACTAATGTATGCCAAGATCTTCTTGAATAGGAAATTTAATATATATATATATATATTCCTAAAATTGAGAAGTTCGCAAAGGCAAATAGAAAAGCAAAAGAACAAGAAGCCCTTTTGGCTTCAAAAGTTCTAAGTGGTGAGTCAAGAACGGAAGATAGACATTCATTTACAGAAGAGGAAACTTTTGTCCCTCCAATGCAAGAAATGCCTGCAAAAAGAACATTAAGAGAAATGGCAACTCCTAACATCAATTAGCAAAATCTTTGCATTAATTTTCCCAATATTGAAGGTACATTTGAATTAAAATATGGTTTTATTCAAGTACTACCAACTTTTCATGGTCGTGCAGGTGAAGATCCATATAAGCACTTGAAGGAATTCTATGTCGTGCGTTCATCCATTAAGCCCAAAAGGATTACAAAGGATCAAATGAAGTTGAGAATTTTCCCTTCCTCACTAGCAGATAAAGCCAAAGATTGGCTTTATTATTTTCCTTCAGGGTCTATTGCATCATGGGACGACATGAAGAGAAAGTTCTTAGAGAAATTTTTCCCAACCCTAGAGGTGGAACAATCTGGATAGAATTTGTGGAATTCATCAGCACAATGGGGAGAATTTGTACATGTATTAGAAATACTTCAATCATGAATTTTGTGCAAGCTATCCATACAATCAAATTTCAGATCAATTGTTGTTGCAATACTTTTATGAAGGAATGCTGCCGACAGACAGAAGCATGATCAATGTTGCAAGTGGAGGAGCTCTTGTGGAGAAAATACCAAATGAAGCAAAAGAACTAATCTCCATAATGGCAAAAAATCCCAAAATTTTGGCTTTAGAATTGATGGTTTAACCAGAAAGGTAAGTGAGGTAAGTAGTTTTAGTATTGAGAAACAATTATCCGAGTTAACCTCTCTTATTAGACAAGTTGGTTTGGGACAGGTACAAAGTTCTAGGAGTTGTGGAATTTTCTCATCCTCTGATCATCCAACTGAAGCATGCCCACAACTCCGAGTGATGTTTCACCACAAATGAATGCAATGGGGAGATTTGTCAACCAACCAAGGAAGTATGACCCATTTTCAAATTAATATAATCTTAGTTGAAGGGATCATCCGAACCTGAGATATAGGCAACCAAGTAATAAAATTTCCAAGCCCCTGGATTCAATAAGCCTACTCCTCCACCTAATCAAGGTATGTCTTTAGAAGATATTGTTAAATCGTTAGCTACTAATACTTAGATGTTTCAACAAGAAAATAAGAGCAAGTATTTAGAATTTGGGGACTCAAATCAGACAACTCGCATCTTCTGTTAACTGGCTTGAGGCAGAACGAGGAAGATTATCATCTCAACCACAACTTAATCCGAAGAAGACTGTAAGTCCAATCACCCTTCAACGTGGAAAAAGTTGCAAGAACCTTCCCATAAGCTGAAAGAGCCCAAGGATAATAAAGAATAGGAAATTATTTCTCCATTAAATGAAAAGGTAAGTAATTATGTTCCTATTTCTAAAAAATACTAATTAAACCTCCTTTTCCTAGTAGATTACGAAAATCAAAGAAGGAAGAGATGGAGAAGGAATTTTAGATACCTTTCGAAAGGTAGAAATCAACATTCCTCTGTTGGATGCCATAAAACAAGTTCGAAGATATGTAAAGTTTCTCAAGGAGTTATGCACCAACAAGAACAAGTTGAATAATAATGGGTAGATAAGATTTAGAGAAAGCATGTCAGTGATAATTCAGAAAAAGTTGTCAGAAGAATGCAGACCTAGGTATTTTTACACTTCCTTGTATAATTGGCAATAATTATGTGGAAAAAGCCATGCTATTAGGAGTTTCCATTAATGTTATGCACTTTTCATCTATCAGAAATTGAATTTAGGACCTTTAAAAGAAACAAGAGTAGTAATTCAATTAGCTGATCGGTATAATTTTTATCCCATAGGAGTAATGGAAGATGTTTTAATAAAAGTTAATGAATTAATCTTTCCTGTGGACTTTTACATCATTAATACTTATGATCATTCTTTTTCCTCTCAAATTTTACTTGGAAGGCCTTTTATGAAAACTGCAAGAAGAACTTGATATGCATACATGTACTGTTTCCTTAGAGTTTGATTGAAGGTTGTTTCGTTTAAAATTTTATGCAATGCAGGTTCTTGAAAATTTTGAGTCTTTATATTTTATTTATGATGTTCGTTCAATGGTGCAAGAAACATTTAGAAGGATTTTGAGGATAATACAGATTTAGAAGTTCTTGACAATATGGAGAATGGACATGAAGAGGAAGTGAATTTCAATTCTTTCTTTCTACTTTCAATCTCTCATAAGGAGATTTTTCCTTCTATTGAACAAGCTCCAAAATTGGAGTTGAAACATCTACCCAAGCATTTAAAATAAATATATTTGGGGGATGGGAAAACATTGGTTCCAAATAAGGCATCAGAAGCTGTTTCCCCCTGGCCAACTCGAAGGGGAACAACTCTTCCCCTTGGCCAACTCGAAGGGGCTAATTTTTCAGAGAATCAGATCGGTTCTATTAAGGTGCAACCACGGGCAGTACTATATGAGGACGACACTTCAACAGATAGTCCCTAAGTTAAAATTAACTGTTTCGTCGAAAACTGCTCTTTGCTCGTTCTTTTTCGCGTGAATTATCCAGCGGCGGGAAACAAGCTGATTCGTTCGGCTTAGGCCGGTGGATACCTTCTTTTAGACAAAAATTGTAAAACAGTAGTTCCAGCATCAGTAACGAAAATGAGCGAATTCTTATAACCGTTAAAAATGGATGGAGAATTTGTGTTAATTTTAAGGAATTAAATGAAGTCAATAGGAAAAACCACTTTCACTTCTCATTTATTGACCATTTGATTTAGAAGGTTGCAGATTTCTATAGGTGCTTTACCAAAGATGTCTCTAAGCTTGCAATATCTTGATTCAGATGTGTAAGAAAGACTGATTCCATCTACGATAAAGTTTGACCCCATGATTGTGTAGCCAAACACAATAAAGAAAGGCGTTGTTGGGAGAAAATCCAAGTTTTAATTTTAGTTTTATTTTATTTTTATTTTATTTATATTTATTAGTTCTTGTCATATTTATTTAAGTTTGTTATTGATTAATATTATTTCGTGTTATAGGATTGCTCTTTATATTTAAGACACAGGTGCGTAACTTGAAGGAATGAGGTAGAAGTGATCACAAAAATAAGGCGTGCCCATAGCTTGTTTAGAAAGAATGGCTGAAAATTTTTGAGTTTGGGAGGTAAGAGTAGTGTTTTTAACACATTCGTAATATTGTTTAAAATTATTATAAAAAAAAAGAGAACAAGATGCATTCAACAATTCATTTGTTTTAAAAATAAAGAAAAGTCAAACTTTGAAAAGAGGAATGGATGCATGCTTCTTAGGAAGTAACTAGTAACTTGTTGGAATACCTTGACTTCTTTCAAAAAAAAAAAAAAGAAAAAAAAAAAGGAAGCATCAATCTCCTTCTTCACTATATCTTTTTCAATTTTTAATCCCAAAATCCTGTCTTTTCTTCAAAACTCTCCTTTCTTCAAACTCTTCTCTCTTTCTCTCTTATTTCTTCTGCTACTGGCCTTTTCTTCTTCTTCGATTTCTTTATCTTTTTCGCGTTTTTTTATCTACTACTTGTTGGCTTGTCTATCTTTTTGTGGAAATTGAAGACTTCTGGGACCGATTTTTTACATCAAGTAACATATTCTTCTTAGAGTTTATTTTATTTTTTTATTTTAATTTATTTTTTCTGTTTGTCTTCAGTTATCTTTTGAAATTCATAGAATAATTGCTCAAAAATTTTGGAAATTAGAATGTTTTTTTTTTCTCTTCTCTACGTTCTAAATAATAAAATAGAAAAAAATGAAATAAAAACTTCTTTGCTAAAAATTTATCTCTATTATTTCAGACATTGCTTATTTCTTCTTAATAATTCTACAAATAAGGATTTTGTTATTTTCTCTTTGGGATTTATTTTTGTTTTTTTGCTTGGTTTGTGAAAATTTCTTTGCATTATGAATAATAATCAGTATGTTATTTTGTTTCTTATTGTTTAAGCAAAATTTTCAACAACTCGATATTTTACAGAGCTTAGGAACCTTCATCACCTCCGATGTAGAAGTGCTTTTGCTAAGCTCAACATTAACAGGGGTTATTTCTTACATGAAATTTGATGTGTTGAGCATTCTTTCGATACATTGAGGATAATGTCTAATTTAAGTGTTGTACTTCGGGAGGAGGGGGGTGTTTGGAAAAGTTTTTTCTGTTTTTATTTTATTTTTGCTGTTTTAAAAGAGGTTTTTATTCTTTCTATTTTGTTTTGAAAAATAAAGAAAAGGTTTAATCTTGGATTTTGAAGGTTTTTACGTGTACTTGAGTTTTTCATATTGGTTTTCTCAAAATTCTCGATTCTAGTGCTACTAATTTGTTTTGATATTTTGGCTATTATGTATTATGAAGTTTTATTATGTTAATATGGGGAATTAGCATAAGTAGTGAGTCTTTATATTTCACATAGTCATGGTTTTTGTGGCAATTGATTTCAATGTCACATGTGTGGGACTTCAAAACCATCCTCGTGAGCTTTTCACCTTAGAGCATTCACTATATTGCTCATTCTTTTCTTTGATGGTGTGATTGTCACTTGTTTTGATGTTTCTAGAATTTTCTTTGCGATGCACGTTGAGGCCGTATGAATTGATTAGAATTTGTTAAGATGAAAAGGGCATTTAGGATAAATTTCTTTCTTTTGGAAAACTTCCCTTTGATTTATCCCTTAATAAAACCCTTGAACTTGAAGCTTTATTCTTTGTTTTTAACCATTCTAAGCTTCCATGAAAAAAAAAAGAAAAACAACAAAGTAAAAGACCTCATACTTTATTTATTATATCTATTCCATAGAGGACTTTATATTTTGTAGTTGATTTACGTGGAGAAATAGTTGAAAGGGGTTGACAGAGTGGCGTAAGTCAAGACAAGGTGGGACAGTCATGAAAAGAAAAGAAGTGCTTAAAAAAGAAAAAAAAAGTTGAAAAACAAAAGCCAAAGAAGAAAAAAAAAAGAAAAAAAGAGGAAAAGAAAGAAAAAGATATTATAGAATAAAGTGAAGAAGTGTTTGTGAGTAATTATCCTTTGAATAAAGTAAAAAGTCCTTCACCTCTCATTCTATTCTTGACCAAATTCTCAATCCTTATTATGTTTTCTCTTTTTACCAAAGTCCCTTAGATTTTTGCATTCAAGTAATTTATTAGTATTGGAGATATAATAGCTTTGCAAACTTATGATAAACTTCATTCTACATTGTGACTTGAGAGTTGATAATGTCTTAATCATTTGTGGAGTGAACTTGTGAGAATTTTTTGAGAGGAAGTCCCAATACGTTTGGATTTTGAAAAGATTATTACATTGATTATTGGCATATGTGGTTTGTAAAGAATTTATCTATCAAGTGTTTCTTTCTTGCTTGTATTTAATGTGAGTCTATAAGCCATGATAGTTTAAAGCATGAATGAATGAGTGGATAGAAGAAAGCACGATAATGGGGATTGATATGTTGAACGTTTGAATGCTTGAGTACAACATTATCTAAGTGTGGAGGAATTTGATAAAACCTAGTTTAGTATAGTATTTTAGTTAATTTTCTGATGTTTATTTGATTTCATTGTTTAAATTAGTTGGTTTTTATTCTTGTTTGGATTTTATGAAGAAAAAGTCATCTTTGGAGAAAAAGGAGAAAGTTGTTAACAAATTGCTCGAATTTCTGAAAAAGACTTAAATAGATGTATAAGGCGTGGGGACGTGCTATTAGGAAAGTTGGCAAATTTTCCTAGTGGACTTAGTTAAGATAGGGTCTTATTATTCTGTTCAACTTGTTTAGATATTATTTGGTTCAATTGATTAGGATCCTCTCCTACCATTTTCGTCCTCTGTAAATAAAAGATGCTATACCTCATAGAAAGTGTAGATTATTTAAGGATGCTAGATTCTTGTTATTTCAATGTTTTGTAGAAGTTATTTCCTTTCAGTAAAATACTTACTTCTTTCCTGTTTTCATTTATGTTCTTCTATTTTTATTCTCGCTTGTTGAATTAACAATAGTTGTACATTTACTTTCTAGCTCCTTTCACACACTTGACTATGAAGATGGGTTGGTATAGAAGCAAAGTCAGCGGCCTAAACAGTCTTCTATTGCAATGTTAGTGTGCTACTAAATTGCCTAAATAGTCTTCTGCTGCAAGTTTAAATTTCTAGGAGGGAGTAGGACTAAGTTAATTATTACAGCTTATGAGCAATTTTTTACTTACAGGTTTTTACAGTCTTATTGAGACAATATCAAGTAAATGGTAATCACAAATCATAGTTCCGAACTAAAATATGAGGATGTGAAAAATGTTGAAGGCTCGAAAGATCATATAGCTTACAAAGAATTATTTGAATTCTAATTTCAGGAAAAGAAAAAAAGGGGAGCGGGAGGGTGGGGTGAGGAATTTATCTGAAGGAGCCAATTTACAGTAGGATCTTTCTCATAGTAAATACATAAACTGTCGCAGATTTTGAGTGAATAAGCCCATTTTTATTGATAAATATATAAAAGATACAGATTTTCGTTGCTCATCATCTATATATCTAGCCTTCGTATAAGAGGAGAAAAATAGAGTCCATTTTTTCCTTTTATCCATTACTATTAGCATTGTAAAATTTAACACAAAATCACACTAATAAGAAGCACGTTGATGAGAAAATTGATTCTGAAGAGAGATATTCTCATCAAAGATTATCATACAAAGAAAAAATTCAAAACCAGACATAAAGAGTAAAGGGAAAAGGAAAAAAGACTTACTTGGACTTCTGCCACATGCAAAGATTTTACTTGAACTCAATTCATTTTAACTCGAAGTTTGATATTGATAACCTATGCGGGAAGATACACGTCATTTTCGTACACAAGAAGACACTTTTGGATAAATTATACCATGCATCCCACTACACCTAATTTGGTGTACCCAATTATTAAAACTACGTAATTGTAATGAAAATAAGAATTTGATCTCAATTAAAAGAATAAAGAGGGAACTTCTTATGATCTGTGATGATCTCTCTTCAAAAACCTTTTCTCGTCAATGTGCTAATTTGATTATTTTCCTTGTGTTTTAAATTTTATAATAGTAGATGATGGATAAAGAGAAAATTGACTTCTTTATTTCCCCCCTTTGGAAGCATAGATTTTAAAATAGATGATGAGATTATTTATTTTTGATGAATATGGGGCTAGTTCCAAATTGGACTTCCAAATCTTGAACAATTCATGTCTTCAATCATAAAAGATTTCACCTTGGCTAAGAATCTAATTTGTGTTACAATTTGTATACTTTATTGTCATTAAATGTAAATGGCAGTGTCCTTAATAGTATTAGGCTAGTATAGTAACTTTCCTATTTACACCTTGTATTCATAATAGAAGGACGTCTCCTCTGTACAGATAAATGGACGAATGGTCCATGGAATAAACATAGAAAATTCTCACAATTCTCATTATTTGGTCTCTTCATTTATACATGGTATCAGAGCCAACTATGACTAACAAAGAAACTATCAAAATCTTAGAGGAAATTGCTATTCAGAAATATGATGAAGAGGACGAATACGCTTTGTTGTCAAATAATGGTATAGGTACATTGCTTACTCATGTCCAATTGAGGACAAAAACTTGGAAGAATGGGCAAAAGCAATCGAGAAGGTGCTAGACTCCAAAAACAAACTAAGCTTTCTTGATGGGAATATCCCCCAAACTAGTGAAGATGATCCAAAATTTCGGAGATGAAAAAAGATTAACACCCTAATCGGGTCATGGATTCTGAAAATAATTGAACCTTCCCTGAGATCTTCAATTACAAGGACTAAGGTGGTGAAAATTATGTGGGATGAGATGCTTCAAAGGTTCCAGGCTGAAAATGGGCCATGATATTATGAATTGAAAGCCGCAGTTATGATTGTAAACAGAAGGGCACATTTGTGGTAACCTATTGTACCAAATTGAAGAAACTATGAGAAGAAATCACAAATTATGAGAAATTCTCTATCTGTGATTGCGAGAAGACTATGATAGAATTGACCACATGACAAGGAAAAGAGAAGCTTCAGCGGTTTCTCTTTGTTTTGGATTCGGCTGTATATGGAACAATCCATTCTTCGATTTAATGCGAAAATCCACTGCCAAATGTGAATCAAGCCTATTCTAAAATTATTCAAGAAGAACAAATGCAAAGAATGGCCAAAACAGAGGAACGGGGAGAAATCACGGCTTTTGCGTTAAAGAAATCCATAACTCAGATTGAAGCAAGCTCCACCGCACCGTTTTCAGCAAATTTGGCCATAAGGCTGCTGAATGCTTTTCAATCATAAGATACCCAGAATGGTGGGTCGACGAAAGCAAAAATGTTAGAGGCAGCAATGTTAAAGCTTCACCTAGAAGAGGAAATTGAGGAAGGGGGCACGGAGATAGAAGCATAGCTTCCGGCTGCTGTAGCATTTGTTAGAATTTGGGCTTGGGCCTAAATCAACCCAAAAGGTACCTCAAGAGGGGAGGACTGCCCAAGTCTTTATAAGTTATAATTATTTTCTTTAATTAGCTGATGTGGGATTCTCAACACACCCCCTCAGGACCAGGAATGAACATCTAGTGCGTGGAATTTTGCAGGATTGGACATCTGCGCGGGTGGCCCAACTCAAGCAGCCCAACAACTGGCTCTGATACCATGTTAGAATTTTTGGGCTTGGGCTTATAAGGAGTAATTGTTTTGTTTAATTAGCCGATGTGGGATTCTCAACACACCCCCTCACGCCCAGGAATGAACATCTGGTGCGTGAAATTTTGCAGGATTGGACATCTGCGCGGGTGGCCCAACTCGAGTAGCCCAACAACTGGCTCTGATACCATGTTAGAATTTGGACTTGGGTCTAACTCACCCCAAAAGGTACCTCAAGAGGGGAGGACTGCCCAAGTCTTTATAAGTTGTAATTATTGTCTATGGACATCTGGTGCGTGGAATTTTGCAGGATTAGACATCTGCGTGGGTGGTCCAACTCGGGCAGCCCAACAAGTGGCTCTGATACCATGTTAGAATTTGGGCTTGGGCCTAACTCACCCCAAAAGGTACCTCAAGAGGGGAGGACTGCCCAAGTCTTTATAAGTTATAATTATTTTCTTTAATTAGCCGATGTGGGATTCTCAACACAGCATTGCCACGATGTGGCGTGGGCGAACACCACTCCTCTGCTGGAAACCACCGTTGCTCCGGCAACGGCCATGGCTGATGGGCGGACCGGAGGCGGTCCTCTGCATATGGGAATGAAGAATTCCCATGATGATGGCATCCGTTCGAAGCTTTTTACAGAAGGACAATGGTAAGCTTTGGTGAATTTGATGACCAGTAATAATAATTCTTCTTCTAACGAGAAGATGTCTGGTAAGAATTCTTCTTCTTTGTGGATTATTGATACTGGAGCATCTAATCACATGACTGGCTATCTTGATTTCCTTAAAAATGTGCAAGATCCTCCTTGGCCATTCAGACTGCTGGATAGAAAAAGGGCACTGCTTGTTAAATATGGTTCAACAAACCTTGGTGCTAAATTGTTTTTGAAAATGTTTTATATATCCCACAACTCAAATGTCATCTTTTATTGTATCTCAATTATTTAAACAATTGAATGGCTTGGTAGCATTTATATATATATGATTATTGTGTTACGCATGATATTATATAGAGGTCCCTCATTACAGCAGGTGAGCAAGAGAAGGGACTTACTTCTTCAAGGATGTTTCCTTTGGCCAGATAAATGTGGTGACAAGTCGTGACGATAAAAATTTGTGGCACCAGAGGTTGGGCACCCCCAGACTCAATTTTAAAATTTTTCCTTAATGCATCACAAACTAAATCTAATTTGCCTTTAACATTTATTTTGGAGCTAAACAAATTCGTGCTTCGTTTCTTACTAGTTTAAATAAAGCACCTAAATATTTTCTTTGGTTCATTGTAATGTGTACGGACTGTATAATATTGAGTCTAATAGCGGGGATAAATATTTCCTACTATCTTGGTGACTATTCACGAGCAATTTGGGTATATTTGATGCATAAAAAAAAGGAAGTCTCCACTATCTTGTCTCGTTTTTATCAAAATATTAAAACACAATTTCATGTTTCCATTCAACAAGTGCGTTATGATAATGGGGAGGGGGGCAGTTTATGTGTTTGAAAGATTGTTTACTAGATCATGGCATAATACACCAAAGTACTATTCTAATACACCTCATCAAAACATTAGGTTGAGTGAAAATATCACCATATTTTAAATGTGGTCCATGCCCTTCAATTCCAAGATAATCTCCCACCTCTTTTTGGGGATAATGTATGCTTACTGCTATTTATTTGATAAATTGAACCCCGTCTTCCCTATTAAATGGAAAAACTCCTTTTGAAGTTTTGCATGGCACTCCTCCTGATTTTGATTCACTCCGTAACTTCGGTTATTTACGTTATATTCATGATCCCGCCTCTAAGCATGACAAATTTAATTCAAGAAGCATTTTTTCGGTTATCCTCTTGGTAAGAATTGATGGAGAGTCTTTGATATTCAGTCAAGTCAAATTTTTAATTCCAGAGATGTCATTTTCTATGAAAATGTGTTTTCATTTGCCTCCACTGAAACTAACCCAAAACAAAATTCCCCAACTCGTGTATGAGCCTAGAATGAGAGTCCATTGAATGATTCCTCAATAAATAAATTCCCAACATATTGTCATCCAGCCCATACCCCGATTTAGTGGGCTTGTTCTTTTACTAGCACATCATATCCATCTGACCAGCCCACTCTTCATATGGAGCCATTTGGGCTGCCTCGCTTGGCCTGGCTTCTTTCACCCCGTCCTTAGTCCACCTCTGCTCTGCCTGGCCCAACCATTCCTTGGCGGCCCACCTTTGCCCTGCCTCTTGGACCACTGTCCCGAGCCCCAGTCCACATTTCTTCTCCTAACGCTACAACCCAACTTCCATCATCACACTCTTCTACCCCATTTCTTCCGCCTGTTAATTCTGCTTCCAGTAGGGGTGCCACTCCTCTTGCTGAACCACTTAAGAGAAGTGCTCGAATGACTTAACCTCTGGTGAAATTGTTGTACTATGAATGTTACAACGTGCAAGGCTAGTCTCATTCCTCTATTGCCCTATCCATTTCTTCAGGGTTTCGAGTAAGTGTTCTTATCCTATAACATCTTATGATTCATGTGATCGCTTTTCTACAAAACATCGCGGTTTTTTGGCTGTAGTCCAGAAAGAGGCTGAGCCTGCCCATTTCTCTGAAGCTGTCAAGCCATGCAAGAAGAAATTGAGGCTCTAGAAAGGAATGGCACTTGGAGTATTACCACACTTCCTCCCATGAAAAAGGCTTTGGAATATAAGTGGGTGTTCAAAACCAAGCTGAAATCTTATGGTTCTTTTGAGTGATACAAGCCCCGCCTGGTTATTTTGGGCAATACACAAGTAGAAGGGGAAGACTTTACTGAAACATTTGCACTTGTTGCCACGCTGGTTACTATTTGCACCCTGTAGGCAGTGGTTGTTGCCTTCGAGTGGGAGATACAATAGATGGATGTGTAAAATGCATTTTTGAATGGGATCTTGTAGAGGAAGTTTATATGAAATTCTTGCCGGGTTTTCATCTTGCTACACCTAATAAAGTTTTCCTGCTTTGAAAATGTTTGTATAGTTTAGACAGGCTCCTAGGTGTTAGTTTTCTAAACTCTTTAGTACTCTAATAGGTTATGACTTTAAGTAGTCCTATGCTGATTACTTGTTGTTCACTTGCTCTTCTCATTTTGTCTTTCTCAATGTGCTTATTTATGTGGAGGATGTGATTGTTGTGGGATCTGATATGTTCACTATTTATGCGTTGAAAACTCATCTGAATACATGTTTTCATATGAAAAACCTTGGCCCACTCAAGTATTTTTTGGATATTGAAGTCACCCGAAATGCTTCTAGAATATATCTGAATCAACGCAAGATGTACTTGACATCCTCTCTGAAACCGGTTTGTCTAGTTCTAAACCGACAATCACTCTTATTGAGATGAATAATTATCTAGCCTCTTTAAATTCTCCAGATCAGTATCGCTGTTTGGTGGGTCGTGTGATTTACCTTTCCTATTACCTGGCCAGAGTCTACCTATTCCATACACATCCTTGCACAATTAATGCATAAACCTCGACAGGAGCTCTGGAAAGCCGCCCTCCTTGTGTCCGATATCTGAAATCTTGCCCGGGTCAAGGTTTATGCTTGAGTGCAACTTCTCCTTTGAGGCTTATAGTGTACTGTGATGCAGATTGGGCAAGTTGCCCCATAAGTCGGCGCTCTCTTATAGTTTACCTTATATTCTTGGGCAATTCATCTATCTCTTGGAAAACGAGAAGCAACCCACAGTTTCTCACTTTTCCGCAGAAGCCGAATACTGTTCTATTGTCGTTATGTATTGTGAACTTGAGTGGTTATGCCAGCTTCTCCATGATCTTTAGATTCCTCATCTTTTACCAATCCGATTATATTGCGACAGCGGGGGTGCTATGCATATCATTGCTAACCCAGTTTATCATGAGCGGACAAACACATTGAAGTGGATTGTTATTTTATTCGAGATGAATTTTTGGCTCGGCGAGTTTCACTCACCTATGTGCCGTCTCGTTTCCAACTCGCTGACATCTTCACAAGATCACTTGTCTTTGTCCATTCCATTATCTTCTTCGCAAGTTAGGCATTCGAAACCTCCATACTTCAATTTGAGAGGCGTGTGTTCAGGATATTAGGATTGATTATTATTGATTTTATTGTGATTTGTATTATTTATTGTCATTAAATGCAAACGGTAGTGTCCTTAATAGTATTAGGCTAGTACAGTAACTTTCCTATTTACACCTCCTATTCCAATAGAAGAATGGATCCTCTGTACAGATAAATGGATGAATGGTCCACGGAATTAAACACATAAATTCTCACAATTCTCATTGGTTGGTCTCTTGATTTATTTACAAAAATGAACCAGTTTTGGTCTGCAATCCAGTTACTGGCGAATATATGAACATTCCAATGGGTGAGGATGCTTATGAAGATTGTGTGGATTGTGGAATTGGCTTCAACCCACTTAGCAATCAGTATGTTGTGATCAGAATATTTCATTCAGAGGATTCAGATTTGATTAATTGTCTTGTTTCACTAAGAGCTCCGCTGAAGTAAGTTTGCTGAGATGTATGCACTTGCCACATTTACATGGAAACCTATTGGCTTTGCACCTAACTACCATCGCAAGTTACTGTCTCCAACTTACCTAAATGGAGCTCTCCATTTGTTTCATGACGACTTTTGGGGTTATTTAAACTGTATACTGTCGTTTAACTTCACAAACAAGGTTTTCAAAAACTTTCCAGGTCCTACTTTTGGAACCTCTGATGAGTTCAGATATGGCTCTAGCATACACCAGTCCAGTCTTGGAGTACTAAAAGGAAATCTGTGTTTATGCCATGCTTCCGGAACTTCAATTCGCTTGTGGGTGATAGAGAAGTACGGTGCTTAAGAATCTTGGACTAGAATAGCTAGGGTCAGGAGAGGAGAAAATTGGGATCGTATTTGGAAATTCCAGCCAATAGATTACCTGAAATGTGGTTCTTTCCTGATGTTTTCCTTGCCCGAATATGCCTTAACACATTACAACTTGAAACAGAGGAGTGGATTTCTTTGAAAGTTTGTGGAATCAAATCAAAATGTGAAGTAGTTGCCTTTCTGCCTAGTTTATTGTCCCTCATGAGTGCTGTGCAAGGAAATAGTAACTTGGTGTTAAATATTGGTTCAAGGTATGAATTATTTGTTGCATATTTCCCTACCTGCCATAATTACAAAACTCACAATTCTTTGCGCCTAATATGCCAACTTCAAGTTTGCATATTAAATTTTATTCGTTTTAGTTATAATGACTTGATGATTATCTCATGAGTGTACTTTTGCTAGCCATATGATTAGTCTTATCTGATTTTAATTTTTCTTATGGGAAGCTTATGTATCATATCTGGAGGAATTTTTGAGTGGTTCCAAGTGATTACTGGCTGGTACTTGTGTTATATTGGCATTGTTAATTCGTCAACTGCTAAATGATTGATATGTTGATATTGTTGTTTCTTGTTACTTATTGAGGTGGTACTTTGAGTATACTTTTCAGTATATATGGCTTATGGCCATAGGTATGAAGAATAATTTGAAGTGAGTAGTGTTTTTGGTTTGATTTGGAAACAACAGGACTAATACTGTCTTTAATATGTGCACCATGTACCTTCTAACTTACCCAATATCTGAAGCAGGTGTGGAAAGGTCAAACTAATTGGAGAGAGAAAATTATTGTACATTGAGGAGACAATAAAAGCAAAACCATATGAACGTCAAAACTTTAGAGCTTATTGGGCAGGTGACGATTTATGGAATGATGAAGAATTAATGCTATAAACGGATGGATGAGGAAAGGTGAAGATGGCAAACATTTCATGAATCTTGAATAGAATCAATCTAGTGAGCCAGTCTTTTGCTCACTATTTTAGACCTGTATAGTGGTTGTTATTGTATGTAGTTTAGTTCTGAACTTCATTTTGAGTAGAAAATTCTTGCTCATCAACAATTGTGGAAGCCATTGTCATTTTGGGTAGAAATCTTCATTTATTAGGTAAAAAAGTACCTAATATTATCGGTTCATGTGGGAGCATGCTGGTTCCTTTGCCTTCAGTTTATTCTTCATTTCTTCTTAAATAACTTGCTCTGTTCTTATATTTACTGCACTGCTACTTTAATTGATGGCCGTGAGTCGTAAATTAGAATATCCTTGTGGCACTATATTGCATATATAGAAAGTGTATCATTGTATGTATTATTTACCTATGTTAGAATTTTTTGGGCGCAAAAAAGGATAATGTAAAATGCTTAAATTGATTTATATTCTTATTCATTATGATATACTATTGAAATATTGATATAATAATATTATAATACAAAGTATCCTAATTATAATCAATATAGGATTCTAACCAAATAATCTCTTATATAAAATTCAAGATAATCTAGAAGAATTACATACTGATGTAATATCTCCAACACCCTCCCTCAAGTTGAAACGTGTAAAATTGCTCGTCCAACTTGCCACAAATTTTCAATTTTTTTTAACGTGTAAGTTGCACATCCAATTTTCCACAATTGTTTTTTTAAAACTTGTCGATAATGGTAGTCTTCCACCATTTGTCGCTGTGGTCTTTACCATCACTCGCTGTCGCTATGGTTTTTGTCATCAATCGCTGTCGCTGTGGTTCTTCCATCAGTGGTAGTCATTGTGATCTTCTTCCATCAGTCGCAATCGTTGTAGTCTTCTTCCATCAGTCGCAGCGGCTTCTATAATCCATCATCGAAAATTCTTTTGATGTCACTTTAGATTTTTTTCGATAAAGCAACCAACTTTCCACAATTATTTTTTTAAAACTTGTCGATAATGATAGTCTTTCACCATCTTCGCAGTGGTCTTTACCATTACTCGCTGTCGCTATGGTCTTTGTCATCAATCATTGTCGCTATGGTTTTTCCATCAGTCGCAATCGTTGTGACCTTCTTCCATCAATCGCAGTGGCTTCTGTAATCCATCATCGAAAATTTTTTTGATGTCGCTTTAGAATTTTTTCGATAAAGCAACTATCAATGTCCAATTTCAATTTCTAAATCTAGGCACTTCAAATTTTTATCGATGAAGCTACCTGACTTGAATATGATTTATAAAAAATATAATCTCCTAAATTTTTTTGAAACAAATTAGAAGAAATATTAGAAACCTAAAAAAAAACCTTGTTCAAACTGAACGAAAAAAAGTGTTCAAACTGAATGAAAAGATAATTGAGTCATAGATGTAAAAAACTTTTTTTTTTCCTTCTTATTCTTCAAATCTGGCTCTGATACCATGTTAGAATTTTTTGGGCGCAAAGAAGAATAATGTAAAATGTTTCAATTGATTTGTTTTCTTATTCACTATGATTTACTATTTATAGGCTACAAAGTATTATAATCCTAATCAATATCGAATTATAACCAACCACTAATAAGGAATATTGATATAATAATACTATAATACAAAGTATCCTAATTATAATCAATATAGGATTCTAACTAAATAATCTCTTATAGAATCCAAGATAATATAGGAGAATCACATACTGATGTGATATCTCTAACAACCTAATTTATATATGATTAGAAATCATTGATAGACTTGTAATTAGTTGATTGATTAGCTAATTGATTGCTATAGTTTAAGTAACTCTAATTGTATATATTCTCCTACAGTCAATTGATTAGCTGATTAATTGCTATAGTTTAGGTATATATTTTCTTGCCGTCAATGGAAAGATTAAGCATTTTGTAGCTTAATTTTTTACTAGAATATTATTCTTTTGACATGTTATCAGAGTCAAAATCTTAGTTAAAAAAAAACAAACGAATGCACTGGTGGTATGGAACTGCCCGTGATGGTTGATATGATAGAGGATCTTCAATGAAATTCAAATCTTCATATCAATCTCTCAAGGACCATGCCTTCAATAGGACTTGGTTTTCTTCAACAACACCCAACCCTAATTCAATCCAAACTAAGAGTAAAAGGAATATGAAGAAGATCTTTCCCTTAATTGCTAATCAAACAAAGGGACTTGATACCCTGCCTAATTATATCAATTGAAGAAGACCTAAGCTTAAGACAAATCACAAGTGTGTGATTATCATATAATTTGGAATTGTGATGAAATAAAAAACAATTGGATCAACCCGATCCAAGTATTCAAATAAAATCAATATAAAGAATAATCAAATCTTAGATGGAGTTCAAAGAGAAAGCTTCAAAACTTAAGAACCTTAAGAGAAAACTCTCAAATTTCATATATCATTCATCTTCAACTCAATTACATGAGGATGCATGATAGGATATTTATAGAGAAATCCTACTACTCTTCCCAAAACCTAATTGGAATATTAAAAATCTAATTACCCTTGAATAAAGTTTAATTACAAATTTGGAAATAAAGAAACTAAGAATTAATCCAAAAGTAACTAGAATTGGCCAAAAATAAGTTGTAGTCTAGACTCCTTCGGGTCCGGCCGAGAAAGTGGCAAGACCTGGTCACTCCCTCAACCTTCAAAACTTGCCATTCTAACAAGAGGTCTATTGGGGTCTGTTTAGCCTTTCGGTTGCAATTTTGTATCTCCTCAGTTATCGGCTTCATTTGACCTTCAAAACATTCAAGCTATTTCTTGGCGTCTTCAGCATACTTCTAGAGAATTCTCTTCCAATGAATCTTGAATCTTCTCAATTGGACTCCTATAGTGCAAGTTACGACCATTTTACCAGAATGTATCATCTTTACAATCGAAGGTAAAATGTTCGATTTAGGACTGGTCATAGGATATCAAAATGAACTCATCTAGGAATGAGTCATACCATTCTGGAAATCTCAAGAAGTCTTCTTCAATCTTCATGAAGATCAATTGTTCATTTGAAGGCTCTAAAGCTCCTGAGTGGAGTTCTTCTAAAACTAGTCCAGAAATTCCAAAATTTCTAGTTTATCTCCATTTTGACCATTCTTCTAAGTTTAACTCGTGGACTTGAATCTTCCAAGAATGCATGGATATTCGTGATCATACCATACCCCCTCTCTTAAAAAGAATTCATCTTCGAATTCGCAATTCATTAAAGGACAAAAAGGCGGGTAACATTAGAAATGAAATGTTTCAAAGGAACAATGCTAGGAACATTATTGCTAAAGCACTCAAAAACTAGTCAAGAGTAATGGTCATGTAAGCAACAAGGAGAGCAAGATGTCTATAACTTCTTTGAATGGTCTATGATCTACAAAGAAAGTATATATAAAGAAGTTCAACGCAATGCAACTTCGAAAAGAACTGTACAAAAACCACTTAAGTTTTACAAGAATCTCCAAATAGTAGAGCCATTGGAAATAGGGAAGTTTTGTAAATCAATCACATATAGAACATGTTCGAAAGTGTTCTTAAAATGTCTACGATATTTAAAGCTTACATGATCATAGAATCTTGTAGAATAAAAGTAGAGACTAGAATGTTTAAGATTCCACAAGTTCAAAACATATTGATAGCCTTTAAATATTGAAGCAAAGGTTTGAACATCATAGAAATGAGAGAAGAAAGGATCAAAGGGATTTCTCTTTAACAAGCGTAAGAAACCACAAGGAAAGATTTTTCAAAGAGACATTCTTTAAAAGGAAGATGGTAGTACAAGTTTAGATTCTCAACCCTTCTCAAAATTCCTTCATGGATTCTTGAAAAATATATTTCAAAACTCTAGAAACACATTGAAGAATCCAAGAAGTTTTAACCACATGACTTTCAAGAGTATAGACATCTTGTTGGACTCCGTAGGCAAAAACAAAATAAAATAAAACTTACGGAAATCCACCAACAGGATCTGACATACTAGAAAAACTGATTGGATGGAAATTACCTCAATGTTTTGATTGTTCGTTATGGAGGCGCTGCTTCGTACGCTTCGCCCTCTACTGGTATCCACGCCACGAATTCCTCTGCAAGCGATCGGGATGCTAGCCCCTTCTGTGTTCTGAAAACTGTTCAGAACTGATCCTGACTATCTGGTAATCGGTCGTATTTCGGAGAGAGGAGGCTAAATACTATATCGTCGTTCTAGGGTTTAGGGTTTTGTTTTCTTTAATCAGATAAAGGACGGCCACCAAGAAAAGGTTAACATAACCTTTTATAGCTGTCAATATCAAAACCCTAACTGTCATCTAATGACAGTTTAATCTCGTCCGTCTATTCCTATAATCATCCAACGATTGGATGAGTAATATTAAGTAATTAATTTCATTTATTCGATTAAATAAAATTAATTACTTATTAACTTACCAGAAAATACAATATAGAATCTGATTCCCCTTTTGTATACGTTCAACGAATTTGGACACAATCTAGATTCATTGAACGTGGACATTATGCTCACAAGATCGTCTATGCGTGTGACCCTGTAGGTTCACTTAACGTTGGCAGTGAATGAAAAATATCCTAGACATTTATTCACAAAACATAAGCGGCCTCTAGCAAGACATTATGCTTACCCAAGTTAAGTAAATGTAATAATAACCTAGCATCAGATTTAATATTTAGTCCTTTTGTCACACGATATCCTAATCAAGTATAAGGCATGGACCAAGTCATCCTTATAAAACTTAATTAACCATTTACTTGATCACCAGGCAGACTGTTCCAACAAATAATATTAATAATACCTTATTAATACTTATTTGAGCATGGCCATGCATATTTTCCAGTCTTCCTTATCAAGGGGCCCATGGATATCTCTCTCTAAAAGAGAGGGACAAATCCCTTTCACTATCTCCAATATTCAAGCCATGACAAGAAAATAGGCCAACCAATAGTCATAATGATCACCTAATTAAAAGTGATGTTTGACTATGTCAAAACATATTTTCTCCCCATGCAAGAAACATTAGGTCAAAGGACACCAAATATAAAACTGAGAAGAAATACTTATAACTTAAACCCATGCAATATTTCTTCTTCACTTTGGGTCATGTCCAATACAATATTCTCAATTTGTATTTATGAATTGATTTTATATCTCATATTCATGATCAGTAAAACTTGACCATCAATCAACTTCACACCAGTTTACAAGGTGTAATAAACTAGGAACAAATAAGAATAGTATTTTATTAGCTATAAGGGTTTTACTATCAAGTCACATACTTGATGACCAAGAGCATAAAATACAATTCAAAAATACATGCTTCATAAGTCATAAATGTGAGTCAATTGGTCTTAGGGCATCTACTAACAATCTCCTACTTGCCCTACCACCAATTTGACATGACTCTCAAACCCATTGACCTAGTATGACTCTCATGCTTAAGTTGTGGGAGTGGCTCTGTCAATGGATCTGCGACTTTGTCATTGGTGTCTACTTTGCAAATTTTAACATCTCCACGCTTAATAATTTCTCGAATGAGATGGAAACGCCTGAGAATATGTTTGGATCGTTGATGAGATCTAGGTTCCTTAGCTTATGCAATGGCTTCTGTATTATCACAATATAGGTCCACTGGGTTCACAATGCTAGGAATTACACCCGGGTTCCCGTGATGAACTTTCCGATCCAAAGCGCCTCCTGGCTACATCAAAAGCAACCACATACTCGACCTCCGTAGTAGAATCGGCCACGGTATCTTGCTTTGAACTCTTCCGACTCACAAAGCACCTCCATTCAAACAAAACACAAATCCAGATTGCGATCTAAAATCATCTACATCGATCCCGAAAGCTAGCATCCGTGTAACCATTTACAACAAGCTCTCCTTCCTGACCTCCGTAGATAAAAAACATCTCTTTAGTCCTTCTTAAGTACTTGAGAATGTTTCTTACTGCAGTCCAATGCGGTTCACCGAGATTTGATCGAATCGCTAGTCATGCTTAATGCATACGAGACATCTGGGCGAGTGCATAACATGGCGTACATGATAGATCCAATTACGGAAGCGTAAGGAATCTTACTCATGCGTTTTGTATCCTCCCTTGTGGTAGGACTTTGAGACTTACTGAGTTTAACGCCATGTGACATTGGCAAGAATCCTCTCTTAGAATCTTGCATACTGAACCTTTTCAGTACCTTGTTAATATATCCACTCTGACTTAGGCCAATAAGGTTTTTAGATCTATCTCGATAGATCCTAATGCCTAGAATATAGGCTGCTTCGCCTAAATCTTTCATTGAAAAACACTTCCCCAACCAAGTTTTTACACTTTGCAAAGTGGGGATGTCATTCCCAATTAAGAAGATGTCATCGACATAGAGTACTAAGAAAACTACTGCATTTTCTGTAACCCTTTTGTAGACACAAGGTTCATCATCATTTTTGATGAAATTGAATTCTTTAATTGCTTCATCAAAACGAGGATTCTAACTTCGAGATTCTTGCTTCAAGCCATAAATGGATCTTTGAAGTTTACACACTTTACTAGAATTCGAAGGATGAATAAAACTTTCAGGTTGTGTCATATACACATCCTCCAGTAGATTTCCATTAAGAAAAGCAGTTTTAACATCCATTTGCCATATTTCATAATCATAATATGCTGCAATGGCAAGTAGAATTCTAATGACTTAAGCATTACAACTGGAGAAAAGGTTTCATCATAGTCTATACCATGAGTTTGTCTATACCCTTTTGTTACCAATCGTGCTTTGTAAGTGTGCGCATTGCCATCCATGTCAGTTTTCTTTTTGAAAACCCATTTACACCCTATGGTCTTGCAACCTTCAGGTGGATCAATCAAAGTCCAAACTTGATTATCATGCATGGATTGCATTTCTGATTTCATAGCCTCTAGCCATTTGCTAGATTCAAGACTATGAATAGTATCTTGGTAGGAATTAGGTTCACCTTGATCAATAAGATCAATATTATGATCCTCAGTCACAAGAAATCCATATCTCTGTGGTGTCTGAGAAATCCTACCAGACCTTCTTGGTCCTTGTGTCAAAGGTTCAGGCTCAGTATGAATACGTGAGTCTAACTGACTATCCATACTCGGTTCAGAAATGGTCTGCTGTCCTTGAGCTTCTTCAAGATGGATTCTACTCCCACTAACTCTTTTGGAAATGAATTCCCTTTCAAGGAAAATTCCGTTCCGAGCAAAAACACTTTGTTTTCAGATAGAAGATAAAAGTAGTATCCTTTAGTTTCCTTAGGATATCCTACAAACAGACACTTATCAGATTTGGGTGCTAGTTTTTTAGATAATGATCGCTTCACATAAGCATCACATCCCCAAATTTTGAGAAATGCTAAACTAGGTTGTTTCCCGGTCCATATCTCATATGGTGTCTTACGAAATCGACTTTAGATGGAACTCTATTTAATATGAATGCAGCAGTTTCTAGAGCATAACCCCAAAAAGAAATTGGAAGATCTGTTTGACTCATCATAGATCGAACCATATCCAATAGAGTTCGATTTCTGCATTCAGACACACCATTCCATTATGGTGTTCTTTGTGGAGTTAATTATGATAATATCCCACAATTTTTTAGATGTTCGTCAAACTCTTGGCCTGAGTATTCACCACCTCGATCTGATCGAAGTAATTTGATACTCCTTCCAAGTTGATTCTGTACTTCATTTTGAAATTCCTTAAACTTTTGAAAGGAATCGGATTTATGTTTCATTAGATAGACATAACCATATCTACTGAAATCATCTGTGAATGTAATGAAATACTGAAAACCTCCTCTGGCTTGTGTGTTCATTAGCCCACATACATCAGTATGTATAAGTTCCAATAAATCGGTAGCCCTTTCACTTTGCCCTGTAAATGTACTTTTAGTCATTTTGCCCAATAAACAAGAATCACATTTTTCATAAGACTCAAGGTCAAATGAAGATAAAAGTCCATCTTGATGGAGTTTGGATATGCGTTTCTCATTTATATGGCCCAAACGACAATGCCAAAAGTAAGTTTGATTTAAATCATTAGATTTAAATTTCTTTGTATTTATGTTATAGATGGGCTTACTAATGGAATCATGTAGGTTAAGAATGTAAAGTCCATTACATAAAGAGGCATCCCCATAGAAAATACCATTTTTATAAATAGAACTTTTACCATTCTTAGTATTAAACTCAAAACCATCAATATCCAAACAAGAAACTGAAATGATGTTCCTACTCATAGCAGGAACATAATAAAAATCTTTAAGTTCAATTTTAAGCCCAGTAGGCAAAAGTAAATCAAATGTCCCTACAGCTACAGCAGCAACTTTTGCTCCATTTGCAACTCGTAGGTCCACCTCTCCCTTTGCCAAAGATCTACTCCTTTTGAGTCCCTGCACATTTACACAAATGTGAGCTCCACATCCGGTATCTAACACCCATGAAGTAGGAGTAGACATATTAATTTCTATATCAAAAATACCTGAAGCGGCAGTTTCACTGGCCTTTTGCTTCTTCTTTTCTTCCAAGTAAAACTTGCAATTCCTCTTCCAATGACTAGGTTCATTGCAGTGGAAGCAAGTCCCTTCCTTTGGAGGTTTAACCTTGGGCTTGGGCTTCTGCTTGCCTTTACCCTTTTTGGCCATATCCTTTCCCTTTCCCTTGTTCTTCTTGAACTGCCCCTCTGAACCATCAGAACATTAGGAGTAGACTTCCTAATGTTTTGTTCAGCCTACTTGAGCATCCCGTGTAATTCATTTATGGACTTTTCCATATTATGCATATTGAAGTTCATGACAAACTGATCATAGTTAGAGGTCAAAGAGGCCAAGATCATATCAGTAGCCAAGTCATGACTTACAGGTGCTCCAAGTTTTTCAAGCTGATCAAAATATCCTTTCATCTTAAGGACATGAGCACTAACTGAAGTGCCAGGGGTCATTTTGCAGCTATTCGACGCCTTAGTGGTAAGATATCTCTCTTGACGTGCCTGCTCTTGGAACATTTCCTTGAGCTGTTTTATCATCTCATAAGCCTCAACTTCCTCGAATTGCTTTTGCAACTCAGATTCCATTGTAGCCAACATGAGACATGTCACATTGTTAGAATCATTCTTGTGCTTACTATAAGCATCCTTTTCGACTCTAGGGGCGTTGTTAGCTGGTTGATTAGGGATAGGGTTCTCAAGTACGTATAGCTTTTTTTCTTGTTTAAGGACAATCCTTAAATTTCGTGCGCAATCAAGAAAGTTAGTCCCACTAAGCTTATTCTTTTCAAGCACGGATCGCAACGAGGTGTTTGAATTGTTTGAGGCTATTATCTACATAGAATTTGCAAAGTAAAATTAAATAAATGAAGCATTAAATTTTCCCTGAAATATTCAACACTTGATATAAATCATGGGTATAAAAATTCATTTTATTCTAATCATAAGTAAGCTTTGGCTTAACACCCATAATTAGAGAAAAATGTATTAATGGGATTTAATCTACATGTACCGGCAAAATCCCATATGATGTCTTAGGCTCAAAACTATTTTGTTAGCCTAGTTAAGCCAAACCATTCTAAGCATATAGAAATCACCATTTTCCATCTTCCCCTACTTAGGTAACCATTTATCTCTTGCTTTGGCACTGAGACAACATGGTGATCCAAGCATGGAGAAGTGCTTATGATAATGGAAGGCATTTTACGACTTAATTTTTACATGGTTTCAAAAACCTTCTTCCTTTTATTTGTATATTATTTCACAAAACATATATCCAAAAATAAATGGAAATAAACTAAACATCACATGTATAATATATATACATCAAATAAAATGTGTCATAGCATGGCCCAAATCCTACATTGACTTCCACGAGCCTCATGGAAGTCAAAGGTCAATCTAGGTAAGTCTTCATCTCCATGAGCTTGCCTCCAATGTCTTGGCCTTCTAATCTTGTTAAATAGGACAGAAAACATACATAGGAATAGGAAATAGAATAAACCTATTCTAGTAAAGCTTGATAATATTACATCAATGAAAATAACGACACGCAGGCCGTATTTAAAAACATACAACCCATTTACAAAATAAGCCAATCAATCACAAGAGGTAAAGGGCCATGCTATGCACCATGCATCTAAAGTAGGAAGAAACATGCTAAAAACAATAAGGGGTTCCGGGGGCTTCGCCCCTAAGCATGTCGGTGGTCCCAGCTGACCTGGCCAGTGGGAGTCAGAGGGTAGCGCCCTTGCGGGCGTTTGAGGGGGCAGCGCCCTTGGAAAGAAAAACGATTTTTCCTTTCTAACTCATTGAATGAGTTACTACCATCATAAACCCTAAAATCATGCCGCCAGAAATTTTGTTTAACAGTTAAACATTAAATTATGTGATTCTGCATATTAGTTTAACAATTAAATTGTACAGATTACAGACTGTACGCCAAACAATTTGGCAGTAACAACATTCTGTTTAATTAATCGCATTAATAAGTAAAACAGAATATGATATATGCGAATCCTATAATTCAATTTACTCTGATTATTACACTAATCCGAAACCTTACTATAAGGCCGATTGAAAACAACACATGTAATCAAAGCGGTAATAGATAAAATAAGTAAAACTACTATGTACGAGGCTCTGATACCACTGTTGGACTCCGTAGGCAAAAACAAAATAAAATAAAATTACAAAAATCCACCAACAGGATCTGCACGTACTAGAAAAACTGATTGGATGGAAATTACCTCAACGTTTTGATTGTTCGTTGTGGAGGCGCTGCTTCGTACGCTTCGCCCTCTACTGGTATCCACGCGACGAACTCCTCTGCAAGCGATCGGGATGCTAGCCCCTTCTGTGTTCTGAAAACTGTTCAGAACTGATCCTGACTATCTGGTAATCGGTCGTATTTTAGAGAGAGGAGGCAAGATACTATATCGCCATTCTAGGGTTTAGGGTTTTGTTTTCTTTAATCAGATAAAGGACAGCCACCAAGAAAAGGTTAACATAACCTTTTATAGCTGTCAATATCAAAACCTAACTGTCATCTAATGACAGTTTAATCTCGTCCGTCTATTCCTATGATCATCCAACGATTGGATGAGTAATATTAAGTAATTAATTTCATTTATTCGATTAAATAAAATTAATTACTTATTAACTTACCAGAAAATACAATATAGAATCTGATTCCCCTTTTGTATACGTTCAACGAATTTGGACACAATCTAGATTCATTGAACGTGGACATTATGCTCACAAGATCGTCTATGCGTGTGACCCTGTAGGTTCACTTAACGTTGGCAGTGAATGAAAAATATCCTAGACATTTATTCGCAAAACATAAGCGGCCTCTAACAAGACATTATGCTTACCTAAGTTAAGTAAATGTAATAATAACCTAGCATCAGATTTAATATTTTGTCCTTTTGTCACACGATATCCTAATTAAGTATAAGGCATGAACCAAGTCATCCTTATAAAACTTAATTAACCATTTACTTGATCACCAGGCAGACTGTTTCAATAAATAATATTGATAACACCTTATTAATACTTATTTGAGCATGGCCATGCATATTTTCCAGTCTTCCTTATCAAGGGGCCCATGGATATCTCTCTCTAAAAGAGAGGGACAAATCCCTTTCACTATCTCCAATATTCAAGCCATGACAAGAAAATAAGCCAACCAATAATCATAATGATCACCTAATTAAAAGTGATGTTTGACTATGTCAAAACATATTTTTCTCCCTATGCAAGAAACATTAGAAACATTAGGTCGAAGGACACCAAATATAAAACTGAGAAGAAATACTTATAACTTAAACCCATGCAATATTTCTTCTTCACTTTGGGTCATGTCCAATACAATATTCTCAATATGTATTTATGAATTGATTTTATATCTCATATTCATGATCAGTAAAACTTGACCATCAATCAACTTCACACTAGTTTACAAGGTGTAATAAACTAGGGACAAATAAGAATAGTATTTTATTAGCTATAAGGGTTTTACTATCAAGTCACATACTTGATGACCAAGAGCATAAAATACAATTCAAAAATACATGCTTCATAAGTCATAAATATGAGTCAATTGGTCTTGAGGTATATACTAACACATCTTTAGCTTGAAATTTCTTTTGAAAATCAAAGAATTGGCATATAAAAGTTTAACATCATTTTGTACTTCATTTGCAATACCAAATTTCCAAAATAAGACATCAAATGGCAAATGAAGATACCAAATCCTTTCTCTTTTCCATTTCAAAGAAACTTCAAAATATTTTCTCAATTCTTTGACCAAAAGCTTTACACAATGAAAATCAAGATAAACACTTCCAATCCACCAATAAATCTCATAAAAATCTTCGTGCTAACTTGTCTTTTGATAAATCATATTTCCAAAAAATTTCTTTAAATGGAAGATGGTAAAATAAGAAGGTGAAATAAGAAGTTTTGATGCAAAGTCTTCAAAAATAGTTGCAAGAAACCTTTCAACAAAGAACAACTTTGGTTTATCATCTAACATGAAGAACTTTCAATTCTCTTTTAAAAATCAACTCATCAAAAAATTCCTTGAAGGTTAGAGAATAAAACAAAATACCATCAAAATGTTGATTCAAAATCTTGACACGAGAATTTATGTTTTGAACTAAGAAGTGTTTTAAATGACGCCTTTCAAAAGATAATGAATAAAAGAAATGGGATAAACAAGATGTTTCTTATCAAAATCTTTCGAAGTTACTTCAAAAACACCATTCTCAAAGGTAGATTTCACAAAATCACAAAGATGAATTTTAAGCACTTTAAAACTACCATTCATTTTCTATTCACAAAATTAGCAACCACATGAATTCCTTGAAATGAAAATGATAAAATTGACACCCATGAATATTTCCAACCAACAAAGTTTTCAAAAATTTATCAATGATTAAACCCTTTTGTTCATCATGAGGAAATTCAATTTGATGACTCACAAAGCACAAGAGTTTAATAGAAGGAATAAACGCATCAAGAGTTTTCATAGAAGCATAAAGGAAAGTTAATACATAATCATAATTTTCAACAAGCTCCTTTAAACTCAGCACGAAAATCACCACATAAAGACCAAGGGAACCAAATAACTCTCTCATCATAACCATTTTCAACAAAAATATCCAAAAAAGATATGAATCTTACTCCACATAGTTGCACAAGAAGATGAGAAATTGGGCAACAAGAAGATCAAAGAAAAGATTATCATATAACAACAAGGTTATGATAAGATGGTTTAATTCTAGCAACACTAACCAAAGGTTGTTTCTCAAGATAAGCACATGAAGAAGAGCTCTTAGAGCTCTTGAACATATGAGCAAAATCAAGAGCTTGTTGACAAGTGATGGGATTAACTATAAAATTTCCACCCAAAGTCATATAACAGGCATTCAATTCTAAGAACAACGTTAACTCCTTAAAAGATAACTCATAGCATAAGAGAGAAGGGTGTAAAGAAAGGCTTATTGTTGTGTCTTCATAGCCAATGCTAAGCTCCTTTCCCATGCCTTCTCCTTCAGCTTTCCTCCCATGGTTTGATTTTGTTCCAATAGTTGTAGTTAAGAAGTTCAAAGAATTGAGATTGAATTCTATCACAAAAGAAAGAAAAAGACAACTATTAGATTCATTCATTATAAGATCAAAAGACAAGAAAGATGTGAAAGGAAGGAAGCTTATGATTTTGTAGAGCTTGTTGCAAGGACTTCCTTCATTTTCCATGTTTTCAGCTTCAAATTTCTACACACATGGAGAAAAACAAGCCAGGAAATGGTTAATGGAATTAGTAAACAAGTTCACTTCCTCACCAGAAAGTCAGTTCAATGGTGAAGTAATGTCACAACAACTCTCTCTCTCATTTTTGCTCTTTTATCTCCCTCAAAAGGAATTAAGTTCATCTACTCCTTTGTTTCCTCACTCTTTTCAATCTCATCTTGCTTTTCTTCCACTTGTTCTTCTTTTAAACTCTCATTATTTTCAATCAAGCACTCACTATCTTTTCTTTTCCCCTCACTTGTTTTGGGCTCCCAACACTCTTCTCATATTCACACTCTTCCATAGAAGTAGAAATGGATTCAGTAACACTTTGTTCCTCATTGAAACTCACTCTTTTTTTTCTGTTCCATAGCACTCTCTTTCTTTTGATCCCTTATTTTCTTGTCACTCTTCACTTTTTCCTCCCTTGATTTTTCTTCAATCACATCTTGAGCTTATGAAAGCTTATCTACTTTTGTAGACTTTTCACCCATTGAAGATTCCATGAATTTTCCTTTACTTGAACTTGTCCTTCTCCTTCATGATTTCCAACTCCAAATCTATTCCTCAATGCTTGCTTCATTAAGCTCCAAGTCTTAATTGGTTGATATCTCATTCTCCTTCTGTTTTCACAGTTACAATCCCACCAAACATTGACATCGTAAGAGAGATTTTAGCACCTATTGAAACTTCTCTTCTTCTCTTACACCAAAAGAATAGAACAATGTTCCACTTTTTGCTTCCATGCTACATAATCAAAAGAACTAAAAGTTCCACACAAAAGAAGTAATTTCAAATTGTTGTAACTAAGAGGTCTTCATGTAGTTCCCAAAGTTTGAGAACTTCTTTTACAATTACACCCTCTATAGTTATAATTATCATTATACTCATTATACTCGCTCTACTACCATAGTTATGCTCATAATGATCAT
The DNA here is from genome assembly GCA_028651295.1 of Catharanthus roseus. NCBI lineage: Eukaryota > Viridiplantae > Streptophyta > Magnoliopsida > Gentianales > Apocynaceae > Catharanthus > Catharanthus roseus. The sequence goes on along the minus strand of JAPQWS010000153.1, from coordinate 21,522,179 downwards.
AACTATCATGGCACTATCAACATCCTGGTATGATCCTTCTTAGCCTTTCTTTGAGGATCACTTGCTCCCAAGACCAACTCTCTTCTAGAGTACTCCTTTGATGCTTACTCTTAGAGAAATTGAAGAATAAAGAACAAATTGCAGATAAATAACTAAGAAGAAAACAAATAGACCATCTTATATTTAAGGGGAGAATCAACAAAGCTTGGAATGCCTCACTTATCCTCCACACTCTTAAGAAGGACCTACATTCACAAACAACACCAACTATAGAGTTGGCACCTCAAGAGAGAAATAGGATTTGGAAATTAGACTAGAACTGTTGAATTAAAGATTCAAGAAATTCCTTGCCTTGAATTATACAAAGAAAACTCTTAATTTACAAGGAAGATGAAGAAATCTAAAGAACCCTAGTTCTTCTCTCTATATAATTTTCATATATCTTAACTTGGCCAAATGATTGCAAACATGAGTGTATATAGTGTGTTACACAATTATCAAGATCCACTTGTAGTCCTTCGGAACTAACAACACAGCCAAGAAAGATTCTCTTTTTCAAGCAAAATTCACATTTTCTCGTGGCATATAATTGTTCTCTCCTAAACACAAAGCAAACTTATCTAATATGATTCAAATAATCCTCATATGTCTTGCTGTATATCAAAATGTCATCAAAATACACAATAACAAATTTCCCAATAAATTCATGCAAGACATGATGCATCAATCTTATAAACGTGCTAGGTGCATTGAAAAGACCAAAAGGCATAACAAGCCACTCATAAAGACCAAACTTAGTTTTAAATTCAGTTTTCCATTCATCTCCTTCTTTCATTCGGATTTGATGATAACCTGATTTAAAATCAATTTTAGAGAAAATCATGGAACTATGTGATTCATCAAACAAATCATTTAGCCTAAAAATGGGATTGACGATATTTAATGGTTATATTATTAATATCCCTACAATCATCACACATACGCCAACTAACATCTTGTTTAGGGACTAGGAGTACCGGTACCGCATATGGGCTAAGACTCTCTCAGATGTGGCCCTTGGCAAGAAGCTCGTTCACTTGTCGTTGAAGTTCCTTACTCTCTTCAGGTGGGCTCCTATATGGGGGTCGCTTCGGCGACATGGCTCTGGCAACAAAATCAATTTGATGCTCTATGCCTCTCAAGGGCGGCAATCCTCCAGGCATCTTCTCCGGGAAAACATCTTCAAACTCCTTGATGACACCTACAATCGCTTGAGACAAAGAAGAAATAGTTTCATTAGTAGAAGACACATATGCTCTTTTTACATAAGGAGTAAGATGGTTTCTTTCGCATCAATGGCCTCGTAAACTCAATCCAGTCTCTCCCCTTCCCTCGTTTATTACCACTCCACTCTTCTTTGTTTTCAATTGATCTTTCTCACTCTCTTGAGACTGTTCTCTCTTTTCTTTTTCCTCTACTTTCTTCCCCTTTTTTATGTTTTTCTTTTTATTTTCCAATTCCTTTTCCTTCATTTTCACTTGGTCTTGTACACTTGTAATTGGGTGGAAGGCTTGAGACATATCTTAACCCCATCTTTCTCAAAGGAATAGGGAGTTCTTGTATCCGTCATGGATGGCCTTTCTATCGAATTGCCATGGTCTTCCAAACAAAATATGTCCAGCTTGCATAGGCACAACATTGTAAAGGACCTCATCCTTGTATCTCCCTATAGCAAAAGTCACCAATACTTGCCTCATCCTCACTTTCCCACTATCATTTGGCCATTGCAACTGATATGGTCTAGGGTGTTTAGTGGTCAGCAAACTCAATTTTTGCACCAAATATGTTCTTGCCACATTGGTGTAACTCCCGCTATCAAAAATGACGTTGCAAGCCTTGTTATCAATCTTACACCTTGTGTGGGAAATGTTCTCCCTCTGTCCACTTGAGCCATCTTCAAAAGCTTGTGAGATAAGAACCCTCAAGACCACTAAGACCTCTCCTCACATGAAGACTCCTCATCCAACTCTTCATTTTCTTGCTCACATTCGGCTTCATCTTCGGATATGGCTTCTATATTTGGCCTAATGATTATGACCTTGGTTGGACAATTACTAGAATAGTGTCTATGCTAGCATATCCCTTGCACTTAAAACATTGGACATATCTAGCTCTACTAGGTGCCCCCTCCACCTTGCGCTTATCCTTGTTCTCTTCTTTCTCTACAGACCCTTTCTTGAATGCTACTTTAGGAGTCTCATCATTTCTCAAAGAATTATACTTGTAGGTTGAGGCCACCGGTTTAGAAATAGTAAAGGAGTTTTGAAGGATGCCTTGCTCTTTAATTGCTTCTCTATCTTCATGGCCTTATAAACCATCTCTTCAAATCCTACATAGGCTTGGAGCTCTAAAGTGTGGGCTATATCTCGGTTCAATCCGCTCATGAACCTTGCCATTATAGCTTTCCTATCTTCAATGATGTTGGCCCTTATCATTGCCACCTCCATCTCCTTGTAGTAATCTTCTACGCTTTTGCTTCCTTGCCGGAGGCTTTGAAGCTTGTTATAAAGGTCTCTATGGTAATATGGGGGATTAAATCTCTTCCTCATCAAGATTCTCAATTCCTCCGTATCTCCATCAGCCTCTCTAAGTTCATCATTTGATTCGTCACCAATTGATCTCACCATATGGCAATATAGTTGGTGAACTCTACCGCTGCTAATCTCATCTTTGTAAGGTCCGAGCAGTTGTGACCATAAAAAAAAGATCCACATTCTTGTCCCATTCAAGGTATGCTTCCGGATCACTTTTTCCTTGGAAGGAGAGATTTTCAATTTAATCCTTCCAAATTCCTTTTCCTCATAGTAACCCTCTTCATCTCTTTCTAGTTCCCGATCAAATAGTTCTTGGCCACCATAGTATCTTTCTTGTTCTCTAGGCATTCTCATAAACTCCATTTCAAGTCCTCTTCCCATGCCCCTTCCATTTCGTCCACCTCTAGTCCAAACCTTCCCCCGCCTTGGGTCCTTAAAAGTTTGAAACTCTCATCGAAGTTTTGGGATAGATCATCCCTAACTTTCAAGTTAGCATCAGAAGAACTATCTTTATCTCTCATAGTTCGTCTCGGGGTAAGGTTATCAAAATTATGGAACCCTCTCCTTTGGACCAACATCGATTCTTGTCTATCTATCTGGGCGGACAATGCTCTAACATTCCTTTCAATGCTACCCATTTGTTATTGCAAGGACCTCGAAGTTCCAATAACCTCTTGCATAAGAGGGTCACTAGGTCTCTCATTATGGTTTCGGTTTTGATCTTCTTCATGAGACCTACATTTCATGATTTGCTGCCGAACTTATTCCAATTCCAAGAGCTCAGGGGTTCGCGGTGGTGGAGGAATTGGATCGGAAAAAGTTTGTGTTGATCTTTCAAATGGAATATGTGATTTCATCCTATTCAAAGTATCAATCTAGTGAATCATTTTTGAATTCGATAAAACAAGAGGTACCAACAAAATGAGAAACAAGTAATAGAAAACAAGGACCTCGCCTCTCTGTAAGTGTTTTGCTCAAAGGTAAATACTCTCAACCTTCGTATTTACTCTCACTCTCTACGGCTTTTAATTCAATGAGCTCACCCTCTTGCCTTTTACTTTTCCCTCACCCACTGGAGTTACTTAGTGATTTCCAAAGCTTACAAGTTCTAAGAAGATTCCCAAGCAAATCAAGCAAGCAAGTTCTTAAAAGATAAGAACAAAGGCTTCAAAGAGGACTGTTAACGAACACGTAGAAGGCATAGAAATCTAAAGAGAAATTCAAGAATATGAGTTAACGAATGAGTCTAATTTCTACCAAAAGATCAAAAAAATCTACCAGCAGATAAAAAAAAAACTTATAATTATATCCAAAGAATTTGCAAATTCAAAACTAAGACAATTGGTTCACAAATCAAAGATATGTAGATTACTAGAAAGAAATTCCAGAAAAATAGAGCACAAAAACAAGTTGTAGAAATCTCAACATAACTCATTCATTTCTCAACTAAATAGCTCAAATTATCTTTCAATCAAGACTAATTTCATGCAATTTGGAGTTCATTGGTTATACTTTTCAATTCAATCTTTACTCATGACCTTTTTTGGCCGATAATTTTTCTGAATTTTTATGTCTTTTTCAAATAACAACAATTGACTTTTTTCTTAATTAAAATTCAACAAATACGCACATAAACTTCAACTCAAAGAGAGCTTTGCTCTGATACCGTATGGTATGATCCTCCTTAGCCTTCCTTTTGAGGATCACTTGCTCCTAAGTCTAACTCTCTTCTAGAGCAATCCTTTGATACTTGCTCTTATATAAATTGAATAATAAAAGAACAAATTGCAGATAAATAACTAAGAAGAAAATAAATAGGCCTTCTTATATTTAAGGGAGGAATCAACAAGTCTTGGAAAGCCTCACCTATAATCCACACTCTCAAGGAGGACCTAGATTCTCAAGCAACAGCAGATATGGAGTTGGCACCTCAAGTGAGAAATAGGATTTGGAAATTAGATTAGAACTCTTGAATTAAAAATTCAAGCAATTCCTTGCCTTGAATTATATAAAGAAAACTCTTAATTGTACAAGGAATATGAAGAAATCTAAAGAACCTAGTTCTTCTCTCTATATAATTTTCATATATCTCAACTTGGCCAAATGGCTGTAAACATGGGTACATATAGTGAGTTAGACGATTAGTTTTCAACCTTAGATATTAGACTAGTGTAAAAGAGTTTAAAGTGTGCTTAGACCACTTAAGTATAAGTCAAAATAAGTTTACAACCAAATTGAAGAGTCAAGGAAGTTAAAAACTTCTCCAAATTTGCTAGCCGAGACCTACCGGCAATGGTAGGTCAAACGCCTCCGACTCTTCTTGGCCAGAACCCTATCAGCAATGGTAAGGTGGACTTACCGTGGACGGTAGGTTGAGTTTTTTCTCTTCCTCCACGGGCAGAACCCTACCATGGACAGTAGGGTATTGTACCCTACCGTCCGCGGTAGGGTCTAGAAAAACTTCTTCCTTAGGTTTGGAAGCTACAAACTAAGCTTGCTTCCTTTGATTCCTCCACTTACACCTTGAATAATAGGAAGGTATTGGATCCCCAAAGTCTTTTTCTCCATGTTATAGTGTATGCAAGTGAAGTTCTCGAGCATCTTCTCAAATAATGCCTTTGTCCCTTTGTGTTCTTCTTCCATCCTCTTCGCCCTTGCCCTTGTGACCAGTCCTCGGAACAAGTCCACCATCTCCTGTGCTTCCCGGGTCATACCACATCCCCTCTTCTTTTATGAAAATTTTCATCCATTTTCACATAATTCCCTTCATTTTTAACTTCATTTCTTGGATCTATTTATCATTATAACCATTTATAATTCCAAGTCTATTACCCTCATAGCAATCATAAAAATTATGCTCAAATGTTTTAGTATAAGGAAAGAAGCTACCATATCTCCATTGAGTATAAGAAGTGATATGACCTCCAATATTGCTTTTGATGTATATGTTCCATAGAAAGATTAGTAATGTTCTCTCTCATTTCCTTCATGTCATTTCTCATTAGTTGAAGCTCTTGCATGATAAACTTCATGGGATCCAAATTGGAATGAGAACTTCAACTAGTTCCTTCATTGAAATGAGTAGGTAATTTACCATCAGTAGACATGATGATACCTGCAAATTAACATAAAAAGGAACAAAATAAAGGACCTCATAATCACTCCCTAAGTGTATACACTCTTTTGATGATCACTCGGTTCTCTCGTGTTTAACTCTCTTAGGGCTTTTATATCGATAAGCTCATCCTCTTGCCTTTTTCTAAACTCTCACGTCACAAGAGTTCTTTGAGTCTTCAAAATTCCTTCCCCACAAGCACCAAAGGCAATCAACCAAAGATAAAAATTAATTAAGCACTTAGGTGAGGAATTAAAGAAGTTCAAAGAGAATTTCCTCAAAAACTTGTAGTGCAAGCGTTTTAAAAACATTCTGAGGGCAACTAGAGTCAATCGAAATCAATTTTATCACAGAAAGAAGAATAAAAGCTAAAAGAACGAAATTAAAGTTCAAAAACATTGAATCAGCAAAGTTAAGCTACACAAAGAAGAAAGAGTAGTAAACAAAATTTTTAGAAAAAAGAGGTCACCAGCACCCTATTACAAAAATCACAATAACTTAAAGAATATAAATTCAAATGGATTAAAAATAATCCAGAGAGAATCACATCTCAAGAAGATGAATTTAAACACAAATATCACTTGAATTGGATAAGTGTAACACATGATATGAATAGATTAATCCACACTTTCAAAACAGTTTCTGTTTCTGGACAGATCGAAAGTTTTCATCAATTTGATCTCTCAAATCAAGTCCAAATCAAATGAAACCAATTGAAATTGATCCATAACTCGTAATAGTTGAGATCCATATCAAAGTATTGCAAAATTAAGCAATATAACTTGGGATCAAGCAAATATTATGGCAATCAGTCTTCTATCTGAGATTTCCATGATATTCATGTATTTTTCTATAGATCATCATATCCTTTACTTTTTTTTTCACGAATTTTGTAGTAATTAGACATAAATTAGAGCTAACTTTGAAGGTTTCTCTAATACCAAAATGATATGATTGAGGATCTTCAATGGAATTCAATCTTCATATCAATCTCCCAAGGACCTTGCCTTAAATAGGACTTATTGTTCTTCAACAACACCCACTATAAATTCAACTCAAACTAAGACTAAAATGAATATGAAGAGGATCTTTCCCTCAATTTCTAATCAAGCAGAAGGACTTGATTCCCCCTATCCAATTAGATTAATTGAAGAAGACCTAAGCTCTAAACAAATCACAAGTGTGTAATTATCATAGAATTAGGAACTGTGATCAAATTAAGAACCCTTGGATCAACTTAATCCAAGTATTCAAATAAAATAAATATAAGGAATGATCAAACCCTGGATTAAGTTCAAGGAAAAAGTCTAAAAACTTAAGAACCCTAAGAGAAAACTCTCAAGCTTCATATATCATTCATCTTCAACTTAATTACACGAGGAGGCATAATAGGATATTTATAGAGAAATCCTACTGCTCTTCCTAAACCTAATTGGAATATAAAGACCTAATAACCTCTGAATAAAGTTAAATTACAGATTTGAAAATAAAGAAACCATGAATTAATAAAAAAATAAGTAGAATTGGCCAAAAATAAAATGTAGTCTTGACTGACCAGGTCTGGCCACTTAACCTTCAAAACTTGTCATTCTAACTAGAGGCCTATTGGGGATGGTAGGGTGGGAGCTTACTGTTGCTGATAGGCTCTGTTTTTGCCTTTCTGCTGTGATTTTGCATCTCCTCAATTATCAGCTTTGTTTGGCCCTCAAAACAATCATACTGGTTCTTTGTGTTCTCTTATATTTTCAATGAATCTTTAATCTCCACAATTGGACTTCTATAGCACAAGTTACAGCCATTTTACCAGAATGTCACATCTTTGCAATCGAAGGTAGAATGTCCAGTTTAAGACCGGTAATAGGATATCCAAATAAACTCATCTAGAAATGAGTTATACTCTTTTGGAAACCTCAAGAATTTTTCTACAATTGTCTTGAAGATCACTTGTTCATTTGAAGGCTCTATAAGCTCCTAAGTGGAATTCTTCCAAAACGTGTCCAGAAATTCAAAACATTCCAGTTTATCTCCATTTTGACCATTCTTCTAAATTTAATTCTTGGACTTGAATCTTTCAAGAATTCATGGATATCCATGGTCATATCAATGATGGTGGACCACGACCGCAACGATAGATTTGCGAAAATCTTTCCTGCCACCGGTTTACCCTCCTATTCTTCTTTTCCTTTTCTCCAACATACGACGGCATGGGTGCACCCTCTGTGCACACCGCTCAAGCCTAACCAATGATGCTTCACTTCTAATGTAATTAGTGGCCTCAAGCCGAGGGTTTACTAGTGTTCTGAGGAATTTTTTTTCTAATGCTGCTATCACTCCTGCCACACTGGTGACCACAGCTAACTTTCCATGGCAGCATTGGATGACAGTGACATTAGCACTTGGAGTCACTGCAAATACTGGAAACTATCATTTTTAAGCACCGGTGGGTTGTGTCAAGTGGGCCGCAAGGGCCTTTGTTCATGCATGCTCAAGTTGGGGTGCATATACCATTCTTGGGCCATATTGTTTGTTCTCTTCAAATGAAAAATTCAAAATGGGCTAGTGGCGCTTGTTGGGATTATGGGGAATGAATCTTCAGCCAATAAACAACTCAATGGTATGACTAATTCTGTTCGATTACTAGATTCTGGGGCATCTCGACATTCACTAGTAGAATTGATTTTTTATTTGATGTGCATGCTATTCCACCTTCTTTTATTGAGTTGCCTAATAGGAACAATAATGTGGCGAACTTTGAGGGAACTATGAAATTAGGACCCAAATTTATTATTCATAATGTGTTTTATATTCCTAATCTTATGTGCAACCTTATATCTATATCACAGTTGTTGCATTTTAATCATGAGTATAATGTCTATTTTTCTAAGAGTTTTGTGTTATACAAGACAATATTCTGAAAAAAGAGATTGGATTGGGTAGACTAGCACATGGAGTGTATAATTTTTCAGAGCAACAGGCAAATCATACTTATATTGTTTCTTTGGATTTATAACAAAATGATCGCTTGGTTTTTCTAGTATCTTAAATTCTTCTTTGAAAGACTGCTTTTTTCTTTCCAAGCTAAACAATCTCGCAATAGTTTTCCAATTAGAAATACAAATTCAATTTATTTGTTTGACATAGTTCATTATGATGTCTGAGGCCCATATAAAAAAAACCTACCTATGGGTCCTCTTACTTCCTCACCCTCGTAGATGATCACTCCCATGCTACTTAAATTTATTTACTTGTTGATAAGAGTAGCGTTCATACATATTTTGAGCATTTCTTTATTTTTGTTCAAATTATATTTTATAAAACAATAAAAAATATTTCTATTGATAATGGTATAAAATTCCTAAGTTTGAAATCTTGTTTCCTCTCTAAAGTTATAATTCATCAAATGAGTGTGGTTTACACACCACAAAAAATGGTAGAGCTGAATGTAAACATAGGCATATATTAAATGTTGCTCGAGCTTTAACTCATCCAACTTGTTTTCCATCTCGTTTTTGGGGGGGAATATGTTAAAACAACGGTTTACCTTATAAATAGAACCCCCTCAAATATTCTTCATAGCAAAACTCCTATGAAAATTCTTTTTTCTAAACCTCTTAATCTTTCTCATTTGCGTATTTTTGGCTGCTTCTTTTAGGCCATACTAGAACAACTGATAAATTTCAATCCTGAAGTAGACGTTAATTCCTAGGGTACCCTTATGGGAAAAAAAGGTTGAATTTATATGATCTTGATACACAAATAGTTCTTTGTCCTCTCGAGATGTTCAATTTTTTTGTGTCACAGTTTTCTTTTTCTTCAAATTTTGGAAATCTCGAACTTTCTAGTTAGAGTACCTCCTCAACTTTGGAGGAATTTTTCTTCATACTAATTCGATCGAATTCTTGGACTACCCTAGCCTCGACCCACCAAATTCTAGCACAACTATTGAGCCATCTATGGTTCCCTCTATATCTGGGCCTTCCTTTGTTTCAGACCAATTTACTCCACTGACTATGCCTCTGACTTTTGGCCCAATGACTTCTTTACTTACCCTTGCTCCAACGCCCACAACTAAGCCTGCTCCTCAAGCAAATCCTCTTTCTTTGCCTAGCCCACCATTTAATTAGCTTTCGGACTACCAGGGAGGGAGTTGTGGGCTCACAGCTTGTTGGTCTAGAGGTTTCCATTCCAATTGTTAGTCAAACTCAAAATCAAACTCCTATTTCTGATAAGTCATCTATCAGAAGCTCTGCATCTGTTCAACTTTTGAATCTTTTACCTCTAGCTCCACCTCCTCGTGAACTTCGATAAAGTCAGAGATCTCGTCATTTTCCCACAAGACTCAATGGTTATGTGTGTAATACTGAGTGAGACTCTTCATCCTTGTCAATCAACTCTGCCTAATCTCATAATTTAGGCATATGCTCTTTCCTTATTACACATTATATTTCTAGTGAAAAATTTTCTCCATGCCATAAGAATTTTCTTGCAGCAATCATTATGGATACTAAGTCCTCCCGGTTCTCTGAGGCTTTACCCATCCCACAATGGCATGATGCAATGCACATTGAAATTAATGCCATTGAATAGAATCAGACTTGGAGGATTACCAATCCCATCACTGAAATAAGGCCCAAGGATGTAAATGGGTCTAGAAAATAAAAAGGAAATCTGATAGGAGCATAGAAAAGTATGAAACCACTTGGTTATTTTGAGAAATAATCAAGTTGAAGGGTTAGACTATAATGAGACTCTTGGACCTATGGCAAAAATAGTGACATTTCAGACTTCTTTATCCGTTGCCGCAGCTTGAAATGGGGAAGTACATTAGACTAATGTTTACAATGCTTTTCTTCACAGAGACTTGCAAGAAGAGGTATATATGAAACTTCCCACTAGTTTTCCTAAAGGAAAAGAATGGGAAAATATGCCAATTACAGAAGTATTTATGTGGACTTAAACAAACCCCTCGATGCTGGTTCGTGAAATTGACCGGTGCACTTAAATAGTGCAGTTTTTGCCAGTCTTACTCTGATTACTTCACTTTTTACCTACTCCTCAAGAAAAGTTTTTCTTTGTGTACTGGTATATGTGGATGATTTGATCATAAACTGAAATTATATGACTGCGCTTAAGAAATTTAAGGCACATATGAGTAAATACTTCAACATAAAATATTAGAGACCGTTGAGGTATTTTCTTGGTATAGAACTTGAACGGAATAATCAAGGGATTTATTCATGTAAGAGGAAATATGAGTTGGATATTTTATATGATGTTGGTTTCTTAGGTGCCAAACCTCTCAGTTTATCCCATGGAACAATATCACAAACTTGGCAAGGCGAAATGTCCTCTGCTGTCAAATCTTGATTGTTATCGATGCCTAGTGGGTCGACTTACCTTACTATTACCATAACCAACTGTGCTTATTTTGTAGTGGTTATATCTCAGTTTATGAATCAGCCTTGGCAGGATCACTAGGATGCAACTCCCGTCCCTTGTCACATCAAAAGCATACCTTGACAAGGTCTTCTTCTTCGAGCAATTTCTGATTTACATCTCTGGGCATACTGTGACTCTGATTGGGTCCTATCGCTTGATGCTCTTTAGCTGGTTTCTTTGTTTCCCTGGGGCCGTCTCCAATTGCTTGGAAATCAAAGAAACAATACATTGTGTCCTGCTCTTCCGTTGAGGTAGAATATCGATCTGTGGCCATCACTTGCTGTGAATTGAGATGGTTGCGATATCTCTTATGTGATCTTCGAGTTCCACAGCCCAATTCCACACCACTATTTTGCGATAATCAGACAACTCTCCACATTTCTTCCAATTTTGTTTTTTTCACTAACAGACGAAGTACATTGAGACCGATTGTCATTTCGTCTATAATGAATTTCAGGTACATCGTATTCTCTGGCTTACATCCCTCCTACCGCTCAACTTGCTATATTTTTAACAAATTTTTGGGGCGGGTTCAAAATTCACTTTCCCTTGGGAAAGGTGGGCATTTGCAATTTGCATGCTCTAACTTGAGGGGGGATGTTGGATATATAAAGTGTATCATTGTATATATTATTACCTAATTTATATATGGCTAGAAATCATTGATAGGCTTGTAATTAGTTGATTCAAGGTCATTGGAGATATCACATTAAGTATGTGATTCTCCTAGATTATCTTAGATTCTATAGGAGATTATTTTAGATTTGGTATGTTATTGATTAGTACTATTATAGTGAGTATTACAACAATATTCCTTATTAGTGGTTGGTTAGAATCTTATATTGATTAGTATTAGGATACTTTGTAACCTGTAAATAGCAGATCATATTGAATAAGAAAGACGTCAATTGAAGCATTAAACAGTATTCTTCTTTGCGTCCTAAATTTCCTTATCATGGTATCAAAGCCAGGTTTGAAGAAGTAGAAAGAGAAAAAAAAAAAGGTGCCACACATAATATTACTACTATAGTCTTCTAAACCACATCTATGATCTTATTCTCTTTTTATTTAGCTTGAACAACTCTTCTCATTCAGTTTGAACAACAAGTTTTTTTTTATGTTTCTAATATTTCTTGTAATATGCTTCATTAAAGTTTAGGACTTTGTATTTTTTATAAATCATATTCAAGTCAGGCAGCTTAATCGATGAAAATTTGAAGGGCCTAGATTTAGAAATTGAAATTGGACAGTGATGGAAGCTTTATCAAAGAAACTCTAAAGTGACATCAAAGTAATTTTCGATGACGAATGGCGGAAGCCATTGTGATTGATGAAAGAAGACCACAACAAATGCGACTAATGAAAGAAGATCACAATGACTACGACTGATGAAAGAACCACAACGACAGTAATCAACGACAAAAACCATAGCGACAACGAGTGATGTAAACACCACAGTGACTGACGGGGAAGACTACTGTTATCGACGAAAAAAAGTTTTAAAAAATTGTGGCAAATACGATGTGCTATTTGCATATTCATAAAATTGAAAATTTGTGGCAAGTTAGACATATAATTTTACATGTTTCAACTTGAGAGCGGGTGTTGGAGATATCACATCAGTATGTGATTCTCCTAGATTATATTAGATTCTATAGGAGATTATTTTAGGTTTGTTATGTTATTGATTAGTACTATTATAGGTAGTATTCCTTATTAGTAGTGGTTAGAATCTTATTTTGACTATGAATCTTGTATTGATTAGAATTAAGATACTTTGTACCTTATAAATAGGGGATCATAATGAAGAAAAAAATACACCAATTGCATTCCACATTATTCTTCTTTGTGCCCTAAATTTCTTATCAATTGCTATAGTTTAGTATCTCTAATTGTATATATTCTCCTACAGTCAATGGAAAACATAAGAAGTTGTAGCTTAATTCTGTACTAGAATAATTATTTTTTGACATACCATCTTTGCAGCATGTCAGTTTTCTACGAACTCTTTCTCTTATCCATCACTTGGCTAATTTTCTAGACTTTTTAAGATTTTATTGGCCCTATATGAATCTTATTATTCGAGTATTTAAGTTCTCGGGATGAATGAAACCTTCCATATATGGAATAAGAGCAGAGAACAAATCACGCAGTATTTGATGCAAAATGAGAAGAAGCTGAGAAGTCATCTAATTACTAACTAGTGGTATCTATTTGATCTCGAGTACTTTGCACTGCCTTACACCTTGTATGGTTAAATAAAAGAGTTGAGCTACCTGTTAGCCCTAAGGGCATTATTGCATATGATTTTGATTATGATTAACATATGTTTGTGTGATGAAATATTAAGGTTACTTTTAATAAAACAAAAGAAGCATATTTGAAATCTCAAGGCTACACTCTTAGAAGCAAAATATCTTGGTGATCAAGGCAAAATGAAGGAGAAAAGATCAAGCCATTGAAGACCTTGAAGACTTGTGTCTTAGTTAGGGATATGCTAAGGTATTTTGTAAAACTCCCTAACTCTCATTTTTTATTGTTGATCATGTGTGAAGTTTCTTGGATGAATTTCTTTTTATAAACTATTCTTGAAAAATCTAATTATTTTTTATAGAGTTTTTGATGCCTTCGAAAGTTTTTTAATCTCTAAACGTGTATCAAGAATACATGTTTTGAAGTGTTTTGAAATGTGAAGGAAGTTCTTTTTGTTTAAGGAAAACTAGCTTTTAAATCCTTCTAAAAAAAGGGTCATCCGATTTTCAAAACAGGTCATCCGATTGTCAAAGCCGGTCATCCGATTTTTCCCAGATCGATCGTCTGATTTTTAAGAGGGATTATCCGATTTTTGTAGGATGCGTCCGAATCTTTCTGTTTCAAAACCGGTCTTCCTATTTCAAAAACAGATCATCTGATTTCTCTTTTACAAAGAAATCGGACGTCCGATTTCTGAAACTGGTCATCCGGTTTTTGGTTTTTACCGTTGAAATATTACCATTGCTGGAAATATCGATCATTTCTTCTCCTCTCTATAAAATGAGTTTTTCATCTGCAGTAAATGCAAGAGAAGTTGGATTGAAAATTGATTGAGATTATTTTAGAACATTTAAAGAGCTTTAAAAGTTCATTCTTTCAAAGATCTTCATCTCATAAAAACAAATAGAACAAGCTTCTTGGAGCTTCATCTGTGATCATATCAAAGAAGAAGTAAAGAGGAGCTTGTAGAAGTATTCAATTGAGTTGTATCTTTCCTTCTCAAGCTCATTTGGTAACATTGTTCTTTACTCATCTCTCTTTTATTAATATCAAATGTTTATGTTGAAAAAACCCCTTGGGTCATCCTTTGATTTATATTATGTTGAGTATTGAGGATGTGTGCAAAACCCTTGGTGGGTGATCCTCAAACTTGTGTTGATTGCATGTGTATTGTGGATTGAGGTTGCTTGCAAAACCCTTGGTGGATGATCCTCAAACTTGTGATTGTTGTAGACTTGGATTATAGTTGATTTGGGAAATCCTTGGATGTTGACTCAAGATAGTGGATGTAGCTTGTTGGGAGAGTGAACCACTATAAATTGTTGTGCATCTTTATTCTATGCTTTTACTTGATTGTCTTAACTGTAAGATTTTGTTTGATTTGGATTTTTATTAAAAAGAGTTTTATTATTCCTTCTCAAACAAAATTGGAGGTTTATCTTTTTAATTACAGAAAAGATTTTTGAAAATTAGCCAAAAACCTTATTCAGCCCCCCCCCCCAAAAAAAGGTTTTTCAATTAGTATCAGAGTGGGTCTTCTTTTAAGGCTTAACATCCTAAGAAGCAAAAGATCCTTTTAAATATGTCTAGTATTAAAAACTTACCCTATGTAGAAGGCTATTCTACAAATAGGCCTCCTCTTTTAAATGAAACTAACTACACTTTTTGGAAGTCAAGAATTAGAATTTATATTTGCTCTATTAACTTTGATCTTTGGAGCATTGTAGAGAAAGGACCTTATGTTCCTAAAAATGATGGAATAGTTAAGAAGGTTGAAGAATATGATGAGCTTGACCCAAGGAAGATGACGCTAAACTTTCAAGCTATGAACATGTTAAGTTGTGCCTTGGATGCTTATGAATACAATAGAGTGAGCGGATGCGTTTCGGCTCATGAAATGTGGAAGTTACTTGAAGTAACTCAAGAAGACTCAAGTGAAAGTGAAGGAGAAGAAAAGGCCAACCTATGCTTCATTGCCTTAGAGAATGGGGTACAATCTTCACCCTCAAATCTATCTAATCTTGTTGATGATGATGATCTTAATTCTTTACTTATTGAAATGTATCATGAATTGGAAAAGATTACAAAAAAGGACAAGGAGTTAAAGAACAAGATTGGCAACCTATCAAATGAAAACTCAAAACTTGTTTGTGAAAGCAAAGCTCTCCTTGAATCTCTTGAAGTTGTGAAAAGGGAAAGTGACTCCTCAAAACTAGAGTTTCAAAAACTAATTTTAGAAAACAAAGATCTTTGTGAAAAAAGTGTTCTCTCTTGAAAAATGCATGGTAGATTATGATGATTTGAAGAAAAAGGTGAGTGATCTCACCTTATTATTGAAAAGTTTACAAATGGAAAAGAAAATTTTGAAAAGCTCCTTTGTTCTCAAAGATCACCTTTTGACAAAACTGGAATTGGATATAATCATTCTAATACCTCTTCTAAACAAACATATTTTGTAAAAACTTCTTCACCCTTCTCACACCTTTGTTGCACCTATTGTGAAAAGAGTGGTCATAAAGCTACAAAATGTTTTATAAAAGGAAAGATTGAAAGGGGAGTAAAAATCATTTGGAAAATAAAAGGAAATCCAACTAACATTCATGGACCCAAAAAGATATGGGTACTAAAAGTCTTTTCTACTTATTCTTTTGTAGGAACACAAGTCAAGGTCATGTAAGTGGTATTTGGATAGCGGATGCTTAAAACACATGACCGGATATGCATCCCTCATGAATGAGCTAAGAGAAACTGAAGGTCGCTTTGTTACTTTTGGAAGGATCATCGGTATAGGTAACGTTGGATATGATTCATCTTCTTTAATTAAGGAAGTGCTTTTAATTGATGGTTTGAAGTTTAATTTATCTAGTATTAGTCAATTGGGTGATTATGGGTACAAAGTTGTTTTTGAAAGTGAATCTTCTTCTATCATAAACAAGCTTGTGAGCATAACTATTTTTGTTGCAAAGAGAGTTGGTATATGTCTATGCCTTTTATCTTGAAGTTCTCATTTCTCAAAACTTATAGTGTCTCTCGGTTCATGGTGATGATGCATTCTTGTGGCATAGAAGGCTTGGTCATGATAGTATGGATTTATTGAACCAACTCTCTTCAAAAGGACTTGTTAGAGATTTACCAAAACTTCATTTTGAGAAAACTAGACTTTGTGATGCTTGCCAATTTGGAAAATAAATTAAGACCTCTTTTAAACTAAAGAAAATGATTTCAACTTCAAAACCTTTAGAACTCATTCAAATGGATTTATTTGGACTAATGAGGACCACTAGTCTCGGTGGTAAGAGGTATACTTTTGTCATAGTGGATGACTTCTCAAGATTTACTTGGACTTTGTTTTTGAGCCAAAAAAGATGAGGCTTTTCAAGAATTTGTCAAACTTTTCAAAAAGGTCCAAACCTCCCTTGATTGTGAATTAATCTCAATGAGAAGTGATAATGAGAGAGAATTTAACAACCAAGAGTTTACAAAACTTTGTGATGTCTTTGGCATAACACAGTTTTTTGGCCACTAAAACGCCACAACAAAATGAATTTGTGGAAAGGAAAAACCATACATTACAAGAAATGGCAAGATCAATGCTTTGTGAAAAATCCCTTCCTAAATATTTTGGGTTGAGGCTGTCAACACCGCATGCTATATTATGAATTGGGTTCTCTTGAGAACGTTTTTAAAGAAAAATCCTTTTGAACTCATTTTCAACAAAACCCCCTCTATTTGCTGTTTGAAAATTTTTGGATGCAAATGCTTTATTTTAAACACCAAGGACAATCTTAGGACGTTTGATGGAAAATCTGATGAGGGAATTTTTTCTTGGTTACTCTTCAAACAAAAAGGCCTATAGAATTTATAGCAAAAGAACGTTATGTGTTGAAGAGTCCATTCATGTATATTTTGATGAAACTAACATTTTTTACAAGAAAGATGATGATGACATAGATAACACTCTAAGCTACCAACCTTTGCACACTCAAGCAATGGAAGAACATGCTTATGGAGGAATAGGAGATTGAAGTAAAACAAGAAAATGATCAAGAAGCTCAAAGTCCTCCTCAAGTTGTGATATATCCAAAGGGACACTCTAAGGATGAAATCATTCGTGATGTATCACAAGGGGTAAGAACGAGAAGGTACATTATTGACAACTTTGCCCTATTATCTCAAATTAAGCATAAGTTTATTGATGATGTTTGTGTGATGAGTTTTGGATTATTGCTATGCTAGAGAAAGTAAATAAATTTGAAAGAAATAAAGTTTGGACTTTAGTCCCTAGACCACGTGATCACCCCACCATTGGCATAAATGGGTTTTTCGAAATAAACTAAATGATTCTGGAGAAGTTATTAGAAACGAAGCTAGACTTGTTGCCCAAAGATTCAATTAAGAAGAGGGCATAGATTTTGATGAAACTTTTTCTCCGATTGCTAGACTTGAAACCATTAGGATGCTTTTAGCTTTTACTTGTTTAAAAGGATTCAAGCTTTTTCAAATGGATATTAAGAGTGCTTTTCTAAATGGTGATATTGAGAAGGAAGTTTATGTTGAACAACCTCCGAGTTTTGTGCATGAAAAATTTCCAAATTATGTTTACAAACTTTCAAAAGCACTCTATGGTTTAAAACAAGCTCCAAGAGATGGTATGAGAAATTAAGAGGTTTTGTAATTGGTATTATGTTATCTTGATGCCATGTTTTTTATGGACTTCATGATGATACTTTAATGTTGAAAATCCAATTTTAGCTTTCTTTTCTATGATCCCTTAAAGACATTCCCAAGTTTATTTTTGATTTATGACAAAACGGGGAGAAATATGTGCATGAACTAAGAGGGAGAAATAGTTGCAAGATGCTTATTGTGTTGCTTTTAAGTTTCATGCTTTCTTTTGGTTAGCTACATATCTTATGGGTAATGTGCTTGGTTTGATGATTGTTTGATGTCATTCTTGGTGTGAAGCATGCTTTTAAGGTGGGCTTATTTTGTGTTATATTATGTTTCAAAACCTTGGCATGTTTTCAAATTCATAGGGGGAGTTATCTCCCTTATGGTATTTTCGGTATGCTTTACTCTTATTGATGTTCTTTTTGAAGCATCACCATACTTTAATATTTGCTCTTTTGTTCTTCTTGCATATGTATTTTCATAATAAAAAAGGGGGAGATTGTTAGCCCTAAGGGCATTATTGCATATGATTTTGATTATGATTAACATATGTTTATGTGATGAAATATTAAGCTTAGTTTCAATAGAACAAAAGAAGCATATTTGAAGTCTCAAGGCTGCACTCTTAGAAGCAAAAGATCTTGGTGATCAAGGCAAAATGAAGGAGAAAAGATCAAGCCATTGAAGACCTTGAAGACTTATGTCTTAGTTAGGGATATGCTAAGGTATTTTGCAAAACTTTCTAACTCTAACTTTTTATTGTTGATCATGTGTGAAGCTCCTTGGAGAATTTCTTTTTATAAACTATTCTTGAAAAATCTAAGTATTCTTGATAGAGTTTTTTTATGCTTTTGAAAGTTTTCTTATCTCTAAAAGTGTATCAAGAATACATGTTTTGAAGTGTTTTGAAATGTAAAGGAAAGTTCTTTTTGTTTAAGGAAAATTGGCCTTTAAATCCTTCTAAAAAAAAGGGTCATCCAACTTTCAAAACTGATCATCCTATTTTCAAAACCGTTATCCGATTTTAAAACCGGTCATCTGATTTTTCCCAAATCAGTCGTATGATTTTTAAGAGGGATCATCCGATTTTTGTAGGATGCGTCCGAATCTTTCTGTTTCAAAACCGGTCTTACTATTTCAAAAACGGATCATCCGATTTCTTTGACGTCCGATTTCTGAAACTGGTCGTCCGGTTTTTGGTTTTTACCGTTGAAATATTACCGTTGCTAAAAATAACGGTCATTTCTTCTCCTCTCTATAAAATGAGTTTTTCATCTGCAGTAAATGTAAGAGAAGTTGGATTGAAAATTGATTGAGATTATTTTAGAACATTTAAAGAGCATTAAAAGTACATTCTTTCAAAGATCTTCATCTCATAAAAACGAATAGAAAATCTTCTTGGAGCTTCATTTGTGATCATCCATCAAAGAAGAAGTAAAGAGGAGCTTGTAGAAGTATTCAATTGAGTTGTATCTTTCCTTCTCAAGCTGATTTAGTAACATTTTTCTTCACTCATCTCTCTTTTATTAATATCAAAGGTTTTTGTGTTGAAAAAACCCCTTGGGTCATCCTTTGATTTATATTATGTTGAGTATTGAGGTTGTGTGCAAAACCCTTGTTGGGTGATCCTCAAACTTGTGTTGATTGTATTGTATTGTGGATTGAGGTTGCTTGCAAAACCCTTGGTGGGTGATCCTGAAATTTGTGATTGTTGTAGATTTGGATTAGAGTGGATTTGGGAAATCCTTGGGTGTTGACTCAAGGTAGTGGATGTAGCTTGTTGGGAGAGTGAACCACTATAAATTGTTATGCATCTTTATTCTATGATTTTATTTGATTGTCTTAACTGTAAGATTTTGTTTGATTTGGATTTTTATTAAAAAGAGTTTTAGTATTCCTTCTCAAATAAAATTGGAGGTTTATATGTTTAATTACAGAAATTCTTTTTGAAAATTAGCCAAAAACCTTATTCACACCCTCTAAGGTTTTTCACTATTTGATCGAGAGTAAGGATAGTTCAATATGCTGAATTGCCTCCAATATTTTGTGATATTTCCTAGCTCAGGTTTAGTTCTTGTGCTAACAAATGGTCGACAAGGCGTAAGGCATGACGCATAATAGTTGAATGTTTGTCAGATATCAAGTGTCAACAAATGGTCGGCAAGAGTAAGATGGTCGGCAACAATGGCGGAACTCTAAGTGTGGAAAAAAATGTTTTACTGTGTATTTCTTTTCTAAAATTTTAATATGTATTTTTAGTTTCATAATAAAAATGGTGATTTTGATCCCACCTAATTTAATTTTAACATTATATAAGAGTGCGGCAAAAGTTTGTTTGATTTTTCTTTAGATAATAATACATATATGTTATATTAATATTATTACTATAAGATATTAGGCTCTACTTTTTTTTGGATACATTAAAAGAGGGGATGGTAGTTCGAACCTAAGATCTGTCTGGTAAGGAGCATTTTTAACCAATAAGGTAACTGTGTTGCCACATATTATGCTCTACTTGGATATTATTTTTTTTTATAAAGTTTATTTTTGTTGGACTTGAAAAAAATAAATTAGATAATACAAAAAAATAATAATCAAAGAAGACACAAAATTTTTGTGGTTCGGTCAATCGACATACGTTAACAAGAAGATGAGAAGTAAATCTAATAACTCAATGTGAAGAATACAAAATAGAAAAAAAAAAACCTCTCAGATCCAAAAAGAACAAAAACAGCTCCAAAGTCCAACTACAACTACTCTCTCAAAATAACTAAATTATGGTATGACTCAGAAGTTATATAATGGCTAAAGCCCAAGTATCTCTCATACTGCAAAAGGTTTAACACAAGCCCCTTTATATAGGGGCTCATACAAGAGTACCTTTTCTAGACAAGTAATATGGAATTACATAATCTTCCATAAATTAACT
The DNA here is from genome assembly GCA_028651295.1 of Catharanthus roseus. NCBI lineage: Eukaryota > Viridiplantae > Streptophyta > Magnoliopsida > Gentianales > Apocynaceae > Catharanthus > Catharanthus roseus. Next base: position 21,501,199 of record JAPQWS010000153.1, on the reverse strand, counting down.
ACGCTTAGGAATCCAAGTAAATCACTAACAAATCTTAAACTTGAATTAGGAATCTAAGTTAAAGTCTAACAAATCTCCACCTTTACTTGTCTTCTGAAGAACACTTCAAATAACTTCTAACTTGCTCTGCCTTCTCCAAATAAATCCAAATGGTGTCAACCATTTAGAATACCAACAAAAGCCAAATAATGCTTGAACTTGGAAACTAGAGCTTGCTTTGGCTATTAGCAAGAAGGTCTTCTGTGTCAACCTTCTCAACAACAACGTTGCCATGGGAAACACAATCTCGCACAAAGAGAAAATCTTGTAAATCATCCCAACCATTTAGAACACCAACCAAATCCAAACAATGCTTAAACTTGGAAATCAGAGTTGGCTTCATCACCATGTTTACAAGATTGTCTTTTGTGTCAACCTTCTCAATAACCAAGTCCCCACGGGAAACACAATCTCAGACAAAGAGAAATCTCACATCAATGTGCTTGGTCCTTGCACGATCTATTCGATTCTCAGACAAGTCAATAGTGCTTTGACTATCACAGAATATCGAAGTCTAATCTTCCAAACCTAAACTTCTAATCAAGTCTCTCATCTATAAAGCTACTTTCACAGCTTCATATAGTGCCACATACTCAGCTTTTGTTATATATAAAGAAATTGTAGATTGCACCACAACCCTCCAATGGATGACACCTTCGAATAAAATAGAGATATATCCAGTGATAGATTATCTTTTATCGAAGTCACTTGCATAATTAGAGTCCACATAACAAGTAATTTCATCTTAAGTAGATGAATTTCCATCATAAGTTAAACCTAACAATACCTTTGAGATACCGCTAAATCCACTTAACAACTTGCCAATGCCCCTTTCTAAGATTAGCAATGTATCAACTACTGACACTTACTGCATGAGTAATATCAAGACGCATGGAGACCATAGCATACTTAAAACTTTCAACAACTAGCGCATAAGGAACACGAGACATATATCCTCTTCCTCCTCAGTCTTTGGAGATAACTTTCCTAACAATTTGAACTGTACTGCTAGTGCCCTACTTACTGGTTTTGCCTTCTCCATGGAAAAACGTTCAAGAACTTTCTTGATATATTGACTGTGAGACAAGCATAACTTTCTTGCTTGTCTATATCTATAAATCTCCATGCCTAAGATTCTCTTGGGAAGAGTTAAATTTTCATCTCAAATTCACTGCTCAATTGAGCTTTCAACTTGTTCACTTGATCAATGCTTTTTACAGTGATCAACATATCATCAAAATAAAGTAACAAGTAAAACCATCATTTCCTACCGTATATATACAAGCGTCATAATCTCTTCTATTGAATTGATCTTGGTCATAAAACCATAAAAACGCTTGTATCAATGTCTTAGATTATTTGAGTCTATAAAGGAACCTCTTTAATAAGCGTACATGATATTCCTTTCCATGGACTTCAAATACATTAGGTTTTCTCATGTAGATGGTCTCTTCAATCCCTGCATAAAGAAAGGCTATTTTTACGTCAAGTTGCTCACGTCCAAGATCATACTTAGCAACCAAAGCCAATAACACTCTTATCGAGCTATGATTAACAAATTATGAGAATACTTGATTGAAATCCACTTTATATCTCGAAGTGTAGCCTTTCGCAATAACTCTTGCCTTGAATCTTATAGACTCATTCTCTTCAACTTGAGTCCTTTTCTTGAAAACTCACTTGCAGCCAATGATCTTTTGACCTCCTGGAGGTTTTACTAACTCCCAAATCTTATTCTTGTGCAAGGACTTCATTTCTTTTGTCATTGCACCAATCCATTTTTGTTCTTGAGTTGATTGCACAACTTCATCAAATGTTACAGGTTATTCATCAAAGAAAGTATCTTTAGCAACATTTAATTCATATACAACAAAGTTTGAATCGATATATCTCTACGGTGGTGTAATTCATCTCTTCGAATGATGTCTAGTAATAGAATATTTCTCTTCATTTTCTCCAATGTCTCCATCATCAATTGGACTTTTTTTATTCGAAGAGACTTATGGTTGGTTTTTTTGTCTTCATCTCCATATTTCTAAAATATGTTCAATATTTGTAGATTTTGGACTTGAGTTCCCATCCTTTGGATTAACCATACTCATCTCATCAAATATAGCATCCCTACTATTGATGAGCTTAGATTTTTTAGGGCACCACAACCTGCATCCCTTAACTCTTGAAGAATATCCAACGAAGATGCATTTCTTGGATCTATGTGCTCTAATTTTTCTCCATTCGTATCAGCATATGCAGGACATAAAAACATCTTCAACTTTGAATAGTCTCAAGGTTTTCCAGCCCATACTTCCTGTGGAGTCCTCAACTCAATTGATGTAGAGAGAGATCAATTCACCAAATATGTTGTTGTTGAAGCTGCTTCTACCCATTTCTTAGACAACCCCGAATTTTAAAACAAACATCTTGCTTTCTCAATCAAAGTGTAGTTTATATGTTCAACAACTTTATTATGCTAAGGCCTACCAACAAGTCTTAAATGTTTTACAATGCCTTCTTTGTTAAGAAAATCATTGAATTCACCAGAACAAAATTTACTTATTATTGGTTCACAACTGCCTGATGTGTCTACTAGTTTACTTCTAAGTATTATTTTCCACTGCTTGAAATTCATGAAAAAAAAATCCTTGTGCTTTAGTAAGAACAGTAAAACCTTCCTTGAGTAATCAACGATGAAGGTTAACATGTATCATGCTCCACCTAGTAAAGGAACCCTTGAAGGACCCGAAAGATACAAATAAATTAATGTAATCTAATGTTCTTTTAGTTCTGTGAACACCTAGCGGAGGAACTCCTCTTTTCTTCCGAAAGACAATGCTCGCAGAAGTCCATATCAATTGTAGTTTGACCTCAGAGAAGACCTCTTTTACTTAAGATTGTCAAAACTTTCAAGCTCATATACCTTCATCACATATACCATAATTTGGTGATGTCTCCATCTTACAAAGGAACTGTATCTGCACCAAGTTGAGCCTTCCAAATTGTAGAGATTGCTGCCAACTTTTCTTCCTCTCACTGCTACTAAAGCTCCTTCACTAACTTTGAGGACTCCACCAACACCATTGAAGTGATATCCTTTAGCATCAAGCATGCCCATAGATATTAAATTTTCTTCAAGCCTGGAACATGTCTAACATCAGCAAAGTTCTGATAATGTAGTCATGCATGTTTATATTTATTATTCTTTTTCAAGAAACCTTGCATGATGCATTGTTGCCCATCAGTACAACAACTTTTTCGGCTGCTTCGAATGTTGAAAACTATTCTCTATTGGGGCACTTGTGAAAAGAGTAGCCAGAGTCAAGAACCTACTTATTGGATGATTATTGTTGATTAAAACTCACTGATAAGACCCTTCCATCATTTTCTTCATGTACAACATCAACTTCTACAAAGTCTTCTTTCTGCTTAAGTGTTGGTTCTCTGCTTTGACTTTTTTGTCTCGACTGTACCATTGCCTCTTGATATGGTCACTTTTCTTATAGTAATGGTAGACGATATCTTTATATGTTGACTTTGACTTTGATATTTACTTGTTGTCATCAAAGTTTCTGTTGACTTTCATGACACAAGCTATAATGTAATCTCCTTGATTTTCTGAAGAAGAACCGATGATGTCGCCATTGATTGATTCTTTGCTCAATAATGCTTCTTGAACATCTTTTAATTTGATGGTGTCATTGACCATTGAATAATGTGTCTCTGAAGTATCATTTAATGCTCCCTTAATATACTAAAGTGACAAATATTTTGAAACGGAAAAAGTATGTCTAAGCTACTGGTAACAACACGTAACAACAAGTAATATGAAATGAGAGGAGTATTTACTTTAGAGCAAATGATTATTCTGGTCTTCGAAATTAGACTAACTAGCATATGTGCTCGAGTTCCACTCCAAGCTGTCTTTTGATAAAAAAGATATGATCATATAAATACTAAGAATCCATAATATATCTACAAATTTAATGATTTATAAAAATAAATTTCAACAAATTTTATGATTCAACAAATAAATTTTAAAAGTCATACCATTTAAGAATTATCAAAATGTGTTGTCTCTGAGTTTCCAAATAGTTTTGAAATGCATCCTTTTCCATGCTATTGCCATACTTTTTTTAAGGTATGGTTTGTGAGTTCGAGTTTCCAAATAATTCTGAAATGCATCCTTCGCCACACCAATTCCACACTTCATTAACGATACTATTGCAGATTGCCAATAAATAGATATGGGGAAGAGAATTTGATGGCTCTTTATATATATATATATATATTCTCTTTTTGAGATTAATGATGACTAATGAGTAGATCTATGAGAAAGAATTGGATAATCTTTTAAATTTCTTAGGCTCTTTATCTTCTCTTTTTGATGAGCACATCATTGGGATTAGTAATAGAAGCCTTCAGCTTCTTCCTCAATAAAACGGTCAGTCGAACTGAATGCTCTTATTGTTAATGAATTATCTTTATTTATATGTGATATTCATAAAATCTTAAAGCGGGATGTGAAATCCTATTCACTACAATGCAAAGCAAGTGGACCTAACAATGAAGAGATGAGTTTCAACTCGAGTGTCGAATCTCTTAAGGACGGATGAAGGTTAAAGCACTAATCGTGTTTCTAATGTTTAGTCAAAAAAGAAGAGGATGTCGTTGATTAAAAAGAAATTAAAAAAAAGAGTAAATCAATTAAAAGAATGCAAAATAAAAATGGTTTTTATAAGAATTATAAATACAAGAGTTTGGATTGGTAGAATCCCCCTAATCCTTGTTACTAATTCAATTGGAAAAACTTTAATGAAAACAATGTTGAATTAATTAAGTTAGGTCATCACTCAAATTGGGTAATCCCTATCTATAGGATGAAAGCCACCCTACTCATTAACCCTTAGAGGAAAATCTCTTTTCTCCCTAACAAATTAGGAGTGCATTATCATTAGGTGATTTAAAAGACCTAAAAGTGCAATATTATATCTCTAGTCAATTGCGCCAACTAACCCCCAATTGGTTCCCTTAGATTGTTCTTCCCTTTTCAATTCCAAACAACCTTGCAAATAATCTAATCTTGCGAAAATTAAATTACTAACAAACACAATTAGAAGACAACTTACTTTAAAACAAACATCGAAATCAAGAAATAAAACCAAGAACTAGGGTTCAACCCCAAACCAAAGAATAAATACTACTCACTATTCCTATTAATAAAACTATAAATTAAAATAAAATTCAATAACAAGAAAAGGAAAAGAAAGCTTAGGATTAAAAATCGAAGCTCAATTGTATCCCGAACCTCTTCCAAGCTCATGTTTCGAATCGCTAAGATAAAGATCAAAATCTTGAAAATAACTCTTCATTTCTTTAATCCAAGAAACTAAATTGAAGAAATCTTGAAACCTTATTAACTGATTGAATGTATAAAAGTTGGAGTTTAAAGAGTGTTTAATCTAATCTAACTAATCTAATTCTAACCTAACTAAAACTTACAACTAATCTATCTAAGAATCTAATCCTAACTAATTGTGTTTAAAAACATTTATACAATAGCTGCAAAAAGTCCCCTTATATAGAGGTGAAAAAGACAAGAAAACCAAGTTGGAGTTTGAAAAGAAATCGAGAAAATCGAATGTAAACTAAAAGAAAAAAACTTTTATATAAAGAAAAAGAATGAAAGAGACTAGCAGAAAAAAATTGAAGATCGAAACCCCCCCTCCCCTCCCAACTTCAAATCACATTGTCCTTAAATGTGGGAGTTGGACTAAAAGAAAAATAATCACATATATGGGAGGCAATCCCGCAAATATAAAGAAATAAAATATATCGGGAAGCCATCCCCAAAGAAAATATAAAATGATGAAAAGGGATAAGCAAATAAAGAGATGCATGTGAAACATGAAATAACACAAGAAACATAAAAGGAAAAGAAACAAAATAAAAGAACCGAACATAAAAGAAGGAAAAAGAAAAGGAAAACTCGTTTAGGATCTCCTTGTAATGAAAGTGAAAGAATTTAAGACCCCATGTACGACGAGAAATAAAAATTTTAAAATTAAGTTTGGGAAAGATGTTATAAAATTCAAACAATTTTAACTCTTTGAAGGAAAAGAGAAGATTGAAGAGGGTTAAGGTCAAAGAAAAACTCATTCATGCTTTTTCATAGCATAAGGATTAGTCTCTTTTTGGATTCTCAAAATTTCCTTTGAACTTCATGAGACTTCTCCTCTCTTTATCATTCTCCTTGAGTTGCTTCCATGATTCCTGCATACATAAGGAATCAACAACAAGAACAAAGTTAGTTTCGTGCGTAAGGGGGTTCACTCCCTCACTCATTTCAATGACGTCTATCTACGTTTCTTTTCACCTTTCTTTATGACACTCGTCACTTCCCACGCGATTCTCGTTTTCCTTTTCTAACTTACCTTCCTCATACTCATTCTTATTCTTGGGCAAGCACCCAACTTTCTTACTTTCTTCCACTATTGTTGTACTCAGTGGAGGTTCTTGAGATCTTGGAAAAGTTGACTCCTTCGGTTCTGGAGCTATTTCATCTTTGTCATCTATAAACATCGAAAAATTCTTAACTTTTTTTTTCTACATCCTGCAAAGTGACCATATTACTAGGTATATTATTAAGCGGTTTTTCGATGATCATTCTTGATAATAGTTTGATTTGACTTTCCATGTTTTGGAAGGAAGTCGTTTGGCTTTTCTGGACGGCTTCCATTCTTTTCACCCGATACTTGCCGGATCTATATATTTTGACACGAGATCTTTTAGATTAGGTCATAGGGATGATGTTTATACCGGTGGAGTATAATTGTATGTTTAATATTGACTATAGTCTCCCAAGGAACTTTCGACTACGTCCTCCATTTCAAACTATACTGGCTAGAATACGTATCATAACCCTACCAATTTTCTTGGAACATGGACTGATAATGTATATATTGATGTGTAACGACCATGTTTTCCATAATTTGTTCTAACATCAATGGCCATCGGGTTTCCATGGTGCCATTGGTATTCGTTTCGTACTTTCCAAAACCTAGAATAAGCAATTGAATGCGCAATTAATACAGGTTCTAGAAGTAATACGCCAAATACACAATATCCATACCACAAACACCCAAAACACAATAATAAATTAGAACAAAGCAAAACAACAAAACCTAAAAGTGACTAAAGCACCAAATAAACGATTTTCCTTAAACTTTCCGTCCCCAGTAACGGCACCAAAAGCTTGATGTTTACAAAATCCTAAAACAGAATGTGAAATCCTAATTACTACAATGAAAGGAAAGTGGACCTAACAATACAAAGATAAGTTTCAACCTGAGTATTGAATCTCTCGAGGATGGACGAAGGTTCAAGTACAAATTGTGTTTCTAATGTTTAGTTGGAAAAAAGATGATGTCGTTGATTAAAATGAAATGAAAATGAGAAGCTCAATTAAAAGCAAGCAAAATAAAAAGTTTTTATATGAATTATGAAGACAGGATTTTGGATTGGTGGAACCCCCTAATCCTTGTTACTAATTCAATTAGAAAAACTTTAATGAAATCGATGTTGAATTAATTAAGTTGGGTCATCACTCAAATCGGGCAATCTCTATCTCTAGGGTGAAAGCCACCCTACTCACTAACCCTTAGAGGATAATCTCTTTTCTCCCTAACAAATTATGAGTGCCTTATCATTAGGTGATTTAAAATACCTAAAAGTGTAATATCGTATCTTTAGTCAATTGCCCCAATTAAACTCCAGTTGTTTGCCCTAGATTGTTCTTCCTTTTTAAATTCCAAACAACCTTGCGAATAATCTAATCTCGCGACAGTTAAACTACAAAAAAAACGTAATTGGAAGACAACTTACATTAAAACAAACATCGAAATCAAGAAATAAAACCAAGAACTTCATAATCAAGAACTAGGGTTCAACACCAAAGTAAACAATAAATACTACTCACTGTTCACATTAATAAAACTATAAATTAACATAATATTCACAACAACAAAAAGAAAAGAAAGCTTAGGACTGAAAATTGAAGCCGCAATTGAATCCTGAACATCTTCCAAGCTCGTCTTTCAAGTCGCCAAGATAAAGATAAAAATCTTTAACATAGGTTTTCAATTCTTGAATCCAAGGAACTAAATTGCAAAAATATTAAAACCTTACTAACTAATTAAATGTATAAAAGCTGGAATTTAAAGAGTGTTTAATATAATCTAACTAATCTAATTCTAACCTAACTAAAACCTACAACTAATCTATCTTAGAATCTAATCCTATCTAATTGTGTCTAAAAATATTTATACAATAGCTGCAAAAAGACCTCCTATATAGAGGTGTAAAATACAAGATAAAAAAGTTGAAATTAGAGAAGAAATAAAGAAAATCGAGTTTGTTTTGGATTCAACCGCCTCTTGCCAGTACCCTACGGCCTACCGTCTGTAGTAGGTCTCTGTTTTCCCAATGCCCTTTGCTTCTCGGCACCTACTGGCGACGGTAGGTCAGCCTACCTTGCGCAGTAGGTTGCTGAATTTTTGCCAGCGGCTCTGTTTTCGTCATTTTCGCTCCGTTTTCGTCCTGTTTTCGTTTCTTTTCATCGTTTTCAATTTTGGAGGGCATTGAAGACAAGAATAAGATATATTTAGCTAAAATATATACTTTTACATATTAAAAACCCCGAAAATGATGAAATTAACGTATAAAAAATATAGACAAATATGTACTTATCAATATGACATTACGTATTTCAAAATATTTTAGGGTAGCACAGATTCAAAAACATTTTAACACAAAATAATGAAGAAGAAGAGATAGATACATAAAATATGATAAAATCTTCATCTTCTCTATCCTCATTTGGTTACACAAACTTCAAAGCATTCTAAAGAAGATACATATTCCAAATATTCTGAAGCACTTTATATCTATATATATATATTGGATAGATATCTAATTCAGAAGTTAAAAGTTATACTTTTAGATAAGTACTAGCCACATTTACACAACTACCACTATAAATGATAAGGTTGGCAATCCTTCCGTCAACTTTACATTTAGAATGGAAGATGTTTTTTCTTTGTTCAATCATGTTATCATCAAAAGCTTGAGCACTTAGTGCTCTTATGGTAACTAAGCTCAAGACATCGTCATCACTTTCTAAAGGGTTCAAATCAACATATTCATCATCCTCACCATTTTCTTCAGCCTCAACACATTCGCAACTTTCATCCTCCTCCTTCTCAATCCAACCATTCAAATCCTCCCTAAAGATCAAAGCTCTCTTTGTCGGACAACTACTTGCATAGTGTCCTACACCATTACATTTAAAGCACTTTGGAGGGTTAGAAATGATTTTACCTCTCTCTTCCATCTTTGGTTTGGTTGGAGGTTGGAAAGTACCTCTAGGAGCCTCCTCCTTTTTTTGGCCATGGCTTGAGGTTGGAAGTAGGTGGTTTTGTTGTTGCAACTTGTCTTTGGTTGGGAATTGAGGATGGCATTATTCCACTTTTTTTCCTTTGCGATTCAATTTTGTTGGCAAGGTGGCACATGTCTTCATAAGTTGTATGTGGATACAACTCAAGTTAGTTGGCTATCTCGTTATTGAGACCACTAAGGAACCTAGCCATTGAAGCATCCTTGTCTTCTTCCAAGTTCAACCTCAAGATGTAGAGTGCAAGCTCTTGTCTATACTCTTCTACACTTTTTGCACCTTGTTTTAAAGTCATGAGCTTATAATGAAGCTCTCTATAGTAGTGCTCGTGCACAAATCTTTCTCTCATCAAAGCTTTTAACTCTCTCCAAGTATCAACCGGTGGCCTAGCACTTCTAACTCTTTAGTTCACTACCCTTTCCCATTAATATAAAGCATAGCCAGAAAATTGGATATTACAAGTCTAGCTTTTAAGAATTCATTACAAATTTTCAACATAAACATGTTTTCTACTTGCCTCTCCCAATCTAAGAAAATATTAGGGTCATTCTCACCCTTAAAACTAGGGAGCTTCCACTTCATTCGGTCCAAGGTTTGGTCATCCTGGTCTCTTCTACATTTGGCAACAAATGGAACATGGTCATGATCATCATATAATCGCTCCCCATGCCTAGCTTTTGGTCTTGGAACTTCTTCAAAGTGTCTAGGCATGCCTCTTCTTCCAAACCGCCTCTTCTACCACCGTAAGGAGGTGGATGAAGTACTTCATCAAAATGTGGAGGTTGGTGGAACTCGGTTGTCCTAGAGCAATCGAATGGTCCATTGCTCCTTGGGGTAGTAGCATTGAGACTACCATGAGGACTAACCTTCCTTTGTTGATTAGAGAGATTAGTGACATCCCTCTAAATATCCCTCATCTCATCTCTTAGAGATTGTAACTCTTGCATTATGAGCCTCAAAGGGTCATCATGTTGGGAGTTGATAGATTCTTCTCCAAAAAGAGTTGGTGCTTAAGCTTGGGTTGACATCTTGATAGTGTTTACCTCACAAAACTCTCTTGTTTAACTCTCTTTGACTTTTTTGAGGATATTCTCACAACTCTTGCCTTTTTCTAAAGGTTCAAGTCTCAAAGAGTTTTATAAGTTCTTAACAAGATTTAACACCTCTACTCAAGTTTAAAACAACCAAAATAAAAAAAAAAAAAATCACAAACAAAAACTAGTTGAGAAATATGAGAAGCAAGGAAAATGATATTGAGTCATTCATTCATTTTAAGGAAGTTCAACAACATTCCAAGAGCATTTGAGTCAATAATGGTAGATTGAACAAATGAAGAAATAAGTATTGAAAAAGGAAAGAAATGCGACCATAAATAAAAACACAAAGCTAGGATACTTCAAGAACATAAAAGAATACAAAACAAAAGTTTCCAGCAAGCAAAGTAGATGACATACTCAGTTTGTTTTGAAAATTGCTATTGAATCACAAGTCTAAATTGAATGAAATTTATCTAGAAAGAATCCTCACTCAAACTGCTTGAGTTTAGGCTCAAGAATCAAAGAAAAAGGATTAGTAAAAAGAAAATATGCGCAGATCATTTCAGTACTTTTTGTCTGCAGAAAAGCCAGGTACACCTTCAAGTTTTTGACTATTTTGAGATATCAAATGAAGTCCAAATTAGATGAGACTTGTTTCATTTGTTTCCCAGTCAATTTAGTATAACTCCACGTAAAAAGATAGCAAGGTTATAGCCATGTTCCAGGTCGTTCAAGCACTCTGTTTTTGTGTTGCCATTTTCCAGCAATCTAGTCTCTTTTCTCTTTTTTTTTTTTCTTTTTTTTTTGTATATAAGATATCTCAAAAACACTTACTTGAAGGTGGCTCTGATACCAAATGATGTGGAATGATCTTCAAGAGCATAAAATTTCGTCCAAGAAGTGAGGGAGAGAACAAACAAAACAAGTGTAATAAGTAGAAGAGAGAAAGTGCCTTTGAAAGGACTTGAAAATGTTAAACTTCAAGCAACCTTGGATATATTAAATCCAAGACCTCAAGAAGGTTTAAACAAAATATTTTCTTCAAAGTTCAAGTAACCTTATGTATTTTGATATGGATTAATGGGATTTACATATATGTACCGGCAAAATCCCATATGATGTCCTAGGCTCAAAACCATTTTGATAGCCTAGTTAAGCCAAACCGTTCTAAGCATATGGAAATCACCATTTTCCATCTTCCCCTACCTAGGTAACCATTTATCTCTTGCTTTGGCAATGAGACAAAATGATGATCCAAGCATGGGGAAGTGCTTATGATCATGGAAGGCATTTTATGACTTAATTTTTACATGGTTTCAAAAGCCTTCTTCCTTTTATATATATTCTTTCACAAAACATATCTCCAATAAAATAAAAGGAAAGAAACTAAACATTACATGCATAATATATACATAGAAAAAAACGTGTCATAGAATGGCCCCAATCCTATATTGACTTCCACGAGCCACATGGAAGTCAAAGGTCAATCTAGGTAAGTCTTCATCTCCATGAGCTTGCTTCCAACATCTTGGCCTTCTGATCTTGTTACATAGGATAGAAAAACATACATAGATATAGGAAATAGAATAAAACTATTCCAGTAAAGCTTGATAATATTACACCAATGAAAACAACGACACGCAGGCTGTATTTAAAAACATTACAACCCATTAACAAAATAAACCAACCAATCACAAGAGGTAAAGGGCTATGCTATGCACCATGCATCTAAAGATAGATAGAAACATGCCAAAAAACAACGAGGGGGTTTCCGGGGGCATCGCCCCCAGAAGAAGTTACTACCAGAATTTTTCTTTCTAACTCATTGAATAAGTTATTGACTTCATAAACCCTAAAAACATGCCGCCAGAAATTTTGTTTAACAGTTAAATATTAAATTAAGTGACTCTGCATATTAGTTTAACAATTAAATTGCACAGATTGCACCTTGTACACCAAACAATTTGGCAGTAGCAACATTCTGTTTATTCAACCGCATTACTAAGTAAAACAGAATATGATATATACAAATCCTATAATTCAATTTACTCTGATTACTATACTAATCAAAAAATTTACTATAAGCCCGATTGAAAACAACACATGTAATCAAAAGCAGTAACAGATAAAATCAGTAAGACTAGTATGTATGAGGATGTGATACCACTGTTAGAATCTGTAGGCAAAATAAATAAAATAAAACTACGGAAATCTACCAACAGGATCTGCACATACTAGAAAAAACTGATTGGATAAAAATTACCTCAATGTTTTTTACTGTTCGGTGTGGAGGTGCTGCTGTTTACGCTTCGTCCTTTATTGCTATCCACGTGACGAACTCCTCCGCAAGCGATCGGGATGATAGCCCCTTTTGTGTTCTGAAAACTGTTCAGAACTAATCTTGACTATTTGGTAATACGTGGAATTTCGGAGAGAGAGAGAGAGAGAGAGAGGCTAGATACTTTTATCGTTGTTCTAGGGTTTAGTTTTTGTTTTTAATCAGATGAAGACAGCTACCGAGAAAAAGGTTAACATAACCTTTTATAGCTGTCAATATCAGAACCCTAATTGTCATCTAATTACAGTTTAATCTCGTCCGTCTATTCCTATAATCATCCAACGGTTGGATGAGTAATATTAAGTAATTAATTTCATTTATCCGATAAATAAAATTAGTTACTTATTAACTTACCAGAAAATACAATATGGAATTTGATTTCCCTTTTGTATACGTTCAATCAATCTGGACACAATCTAGATTCATTAAACGTGGACATTGTGCTCACAAGATCGTCTATTTGCATGTGACCCTATAGGTTCACTTAACGTTGGCAGTGAATGAAAAATGTCCTAGACATTTATTCACAAAACATAAGCGGTCTCTAGCAAGACATTATGCTTACTCAAGTTAAGTAAAAGCAATAATAACCTAGCATCAGATTTAATATTTAGTCCTTTTGTCACACGTTATCCTAATTAAGTATAAGGCATGGACCGAGTCATTCTTATAAAACTTAATTAACCATTTACTTGATCACCAGGCAGACTGTTCCGAGAAATAATATTAATAACACCTCATTAATACTTATTTGAGCATGCGATACATATTTTCCAGTCTTCCTTATTAAGGGGCCCATAGATATCTTTCTCTAAAAGAGAGGGACAAATCCCTTTCACTATCTCCAATATTCAAGCCATGGCAAGAAAATAAACCAACCAATAGTCATAATAATCACCTAATTAAAAGTGATGTTTGACTATTTCAAAAACATATTTTCTCCCCATGCAAGAGAATTATAAATATTAGGTCAAAGGACACCAAATATAAAACTGAGAAGAAATATTTATGACTTAAACCTATGCAATATTTCTTCTTCACTTTGGGTCATGTCCAATACAATATTCTCAATATGTATTTTGTGAATTGATTTTATATCTCATATTCATGATCAGTAAAACTTGATCATCAATCAACTTCACACTAGTTTAATAATACAAGATGTGATAAAACGAGGGACAAACAAGAATAGTATTTTATTAGCTATAAGGGTTTTACTATCAAGTCACATACTTGATGACCAAGAGTATAAAATACAATTCGAAATATATGCTTCATAAACCATAAATGTGAGTTAATTGGTCTAGGGCATATACTAACAATAGGTAGAGTAAGTATATGGAGACAAAACACTTTGTCTCCATCATGACTCAACGAAAGAGAAAAAGGGAGACAATGTATATTTTTTGTCTCTATCTCGTCACGAATATTAGAGACTATACCTGGTGATGGTTATTTTCTCTCTAAACCTAGAGACAAAAAGCCAATAGTGATTAATCAGTCTCTATATGTGTTGTCTCTATCATAATTAGAGACCAAGTAGAGACTTCTATTTTAGAGTTGAACAAGTTCGGTCTCCAATGCAACTCTAATATTAGACAGAAACACAGAGACGGTTCTTGGACTCTATTCGGTCTCCATATAAAGACAACATAGAGGCGAAAGATATCGCCTTAGTTTTAGAGACGATAATTTTTGCATGTAGATAAAGTATATGGAGACAAAACACTTTGTCTCCATCCTGACTCAGCAAAAGAGAAAAATGGAGACAATGTATGTTTTGGTCTCTATCTCGTCATGAATATTAGAGACTACACTTGGTGGTGGATATTTCGTCTCCAAACTTAGGGATGAATAACCTATGGTCACTAATTGGTCTCTATATATTGGTCTCTATCTTATAGAGACCAAGTAGAGACTTGTATTTTATAGTCGAACAAGTTCGGTGTCTAGTACGACTCTAATACCTTCCAATATAACTATTTTTTTGTTTCATCTAGAGTGTGAATCTATGTTGTCTTTATTTAGAGACGAAGTTATTTTACCTCTAACATTTCGTCGCTATATGCAGGCTCTCCTATAGTGTGCACACGGTAGGTTCAGAGTAATCAAAGAGTATTGGAACAGAAACCTACCAACAACGGCAGGCTACCCCTACTGCATGCGGTAGGTCCCGACAACAGCATAAGTTAATATGTTTTTCTGCTATTTTTATGTAATTTTCCCCTCTTTTGGGGCATTCTGCAGTTTAGTTTAGAGAAGAAGATTTGGGGGCAAAAATTGGCAACAAAACTCCTTCCAATCCTTCTTCAATTAGGTAGTTTTTCATAAATTAAGGTTGAATTGAAGACTCTTGGGTAAAGATTGAAGAGTTTTACAGAGTAATTTTGGATTTCATCAAGCAATTCGAGAGACGAGCTCAAGTGATCTTCGGAATCACGGAAGCGAATCTTTTTCATCCTAAGCTTTGTTTTCCCTTTTTCTTTATGAATACTACTTTTAATTTAAGTTTGGTTAGGATGTTTAGTAGCTAAGTTTTCATTGTTTGAATAACTTTAGAATGATATGATTTTTGGTTGGACTTTATAAGATTGAGTTTATGTTACTTTGGATTGTTATTCAGTTATGTTTTTGTGATAATTGATTTGCACGGAATCGATTATTTCATAAGTTTGGTTGGAATTGAAAAAGGAAAACCGAACATGGGCAATTAATTGGATAATAAAAGTTGGCAACTGAATAGAGATATTCTTTGCACTTTTAGGTTTTTAGATCACCTAATCTAATTGCATTCATAATCGATTAGAGAGAGAAGAAATTCTCCTCTAAAGGTTAGTGAGTAGAGTGGCTTTCAACTAGAGATACGGATTAGCCGATTTTCATGTGATGACCCAACCTTGGTTTTTCAAACATCATTTTATGATCTTTCCAATCGAAATAGTTGACAAAAGTTAGGGGAATTCCATCATTCAAACACTTTCCTCATATTTCTACCTTATAAACTATTTGATTTGTTTTTATTTAATCGTTCTCTATTTAGTTTTTAAATATTTTCTCAGCAATCAATTTTGTTAGACTAGACCTTAGATAAAGAGGTTAGGATTTGAGCTTATTCGTTCCCTCGATTCGATAACTCGGGTATATCTCTGTTACTACAGTGAGGTAAACTTGCCTATTGTGTATAATTAAGATATATCCCATTTTAAACATTAAATAACATCGTGAAATACAAAACAGAAATGAGGAAGTTGACATGACACGATAATACAAACTATGTAGACTATGACACCTTTTGCATGCGGCACATGGAAATATATATATATATATATATAAGGGGCAAAGGAATTCAAGTTAGGATGCAATGCTGAACAAATCAAAGGAAGACCTCGAGTATAATATCAAAACTTTTAGCGAAATATATGTACACAATTATCACGTCTGCAATGAATGATAAAAGAGAGAGTGTATAAACTGGAACATCAATCCACTAAAGACCCCAATTCCCTAAAATATCTTGTAATTGTATGATACAATATTTGAAATGAAAGTAAAATATATTTTCTAATCTTGTATTATAATTATGTTTAATCTTCTACCATTAAATACTACCAGCTTTATCGTGAATTTGCACGACATGTTAAAGTACCATGAATGCACACCTATAGGTACTCTGAATTGTAAAAGTAGGTACTGTCAGTTTAAAAATTATGCACTGTCTGTTATAAAACTAGGCATTCCTAATTTTAAATACACAATTCCTTACAAGGCCCTAATTCCGTAAAATATCTTGCAGCCTCATGATACAATATTTGAATCAAAGTTAAATACATTTTCCAATCTTGCACTATAATTATGTTTAATCTTCTATCATGAAATACTACCAACTTTATCATGAATTTGCACTACATGTTAAAGTACTATGAATGAACACTTAGTTAAAAAAATAAAAATAGGCACTCTTACTTATAAAAGTAGGCACTGTCAGTTTAAAAACTACGCACTATATGTTGTACAACTAGGCATTCCTAATTTTAAAAGTAGGTATTTCTAATTTTCAAACTAGGTACCCCAATTATAAACCGAGGCATTCCTAGTTTTAAAACTAGGCACTCTTAGTTTTAAAACTAGACATTGTTACTTATAAAAGGAAGCACTCTTAACTATAAAAGTAGATACACATATTTATATAAACATTTGACATACAAAATAACACCAAACCCCCATAAAATAAAAATTAAAGTATCATTAAAAGAAATAAAGTAATGAAATTACAAAATCTAAATGAAATTTATGAATGGCTACAATCTATTTGAAGGTTCCCCATCGCTAGAATTTGATATTCCTAAACTAAGCTGAGATTCACTGCTTGGAACATTCACAACCCTCCCGAAAGCTTCATTGTTCATAGGCAATTGGATAGTCGTTTAAATCCTTGAAGCATGCGTCAAAGCACTCTTCCTCTTCCCACTTGCTTGATTGTACTTTATCTCGACAATGCTCTTCTTCCTTATATTACATTCTCCTTTTGCACGCCTTCCAATTGGATATTTAATCTTAGAAGAACCACCTTCATTCTCTGAATTATCAACAAAAAAAGGTTCAAACACATAATAAATTATAATTAAAAAATCCCAAGCCATACTAGAAGTAATATAAGGTTGGAAGCAGAGAAAACCTTAAATTACATTAACAAAGCACATCTAAATAAAGAAACAAAAAAGAGAAGTAGAAGGTTCAATTGCTTATAAACTAGGCACTGTTAGTTATAAAAGTAGGCACTCTCATTTATAAAAGTATACACTACCAACTACAGACATTCAAAAACACAATAAATTATAATGAAACAAACTCAAGCCATATTAGAAGTAATATAATGTTGAAAACACAAAAAAAAAAAACCATTATATTAAAACCAACAAAAAAAAAATCTAAAATAAGCAAGAAACTAAAAAATTTAAAGGTTCCAATGGTAATAACTATAGACACTGTCAGTTCAAACACTAGGTACTTTAGTTATAAAATTAGGTACACCCAGTTATAAACGTCGGCACTACTAACTACAGATATTCAAATACATAAGAAGCTATAAATAAACAATCTCTAGCTTAATTAGAAGTAATATAAGGTTGAAAATGTAAAAACTTAACAATAAATACAACTAAAAGTATCTAAATATACAAACTGAAAAAAAGTTGAAATTTCACTGGTCATAACCATAGGCACTACTAGTTTCAAAACTAGGGACTCCTAGTTGAAGAACTAGGCGCACCTAGTTATAAAACTAGGCAGAAATATATTCAGTAACACAGGAATCACTAAACAACAAACAAAGGGGAAAATCAACAATGTCTTATGTGCAACTTCTTCTTCCGCGGATTCTAAAAGCATTGAATCACTATCTACACACGCAGAAGAAATGAAAATATCAAAATTCAAATCCCCCACATCAACACACAATAGAACATTCGTTTCTTCACAATTCTATATTAAAAAACAAAATTTGCAGATAATGAACGCCGATGATAATTAGCAGACTATGATCGATTAAAGAAAATCACAAAAACACTAGTAATCGATGAAAGGAAATCACAAATGTGGCGGCACAGTAGAGATCGTGATATAGCAAAGATCCGAAAAGAAAAAATTCAAATTTTTTTTTATAGAGAGGAGGCGCATGGTTTTGTGAAATCGAAGAGGATCTTTGCTTATAATTAAATAATAAAACTTACTCAAAATGACGTAGTTTCACTAATTAAGTACATTATGCTAGGTGTAACCAAATGCATGATATAAATTGCCACTATATTATGCTTCCTTCCTAACTTTTATATATTATACATAGATTTCTTCATCACTTGGTCCACAAGTGTTTTTAGCCACTACTGTTTTTGAGGAATACAAATGTAACTAAAATGATCTCTATTTCATAGATTTAATATGGACTAATTTGGTTGTAATATATATTTTTTAAGGATTGTAATGGTTGGATAAAAGCGTACGAAAAATCAGCTTGAATCATCTGTATCACTTTGTGTACCATTCTTTATATCATTTCTTAATTTAATATATTTTATTAATAAAACCTGTGAAATAAAAGATAAACTCTACGAAAAAAAGATAAACTCTAAAAGAAAAATATATTATAAAAGGAAAGTGGTACAACGAATGGTACACAAAGTGGTACAAACGATCCCGAACGATGCAAAATAGACATTTTCCCTTTATTTGATATTCAGAATTAACATTTTCGTTATTTATTTCAATCAATTAAGAGTAAGTTATTAAATATTTAAAATAATAATTCAATATCATTAAATTTAAAACTACTTAAAAATAATATTTCAAAAAATTTATTGCCATAATTATTCATCCATAAATATTGTCAAAGACTAAAATAAGTACTAAGATGTGAAATCAGTCATATTTCAATACTGAATAGGTTTGCAAGAACGCTAAACTTCATGAACATACATTCATCCATGACTAATAATTTAATATCTTAATTTGGTCTGTGACAATGTTCATTGTTCATGGATGAATAATATATGACACTACATTTTTACTCTTAATAAAATAAACATAATTAGACAATGTCTAGAGAGCCATATACACAATATCTTGCAAACCTAAACTGTTAAGAACTTTAGACACAAAAAAAATAAAAAATAAAAAGAAAATTAAGCTGTAAAGCTTAAGTAATATCATATATATGTCGTATATTTATACATCAAGAGTCCTATCAATCATTGGCAATCCCGCACAATCATGGATACCTTAATCTATGTCAATTAATATACAGATTATGAAAGTATAATAAAGCTAGACATAGTAACAATATATTCCAACTCTAACATAAACAATACCGAAATATGACTAATTTCATGTTTCATGCCTATTACGCATGCAACGATTGAATCTTGTTAAGGATTATTATGTAAATAGACTTAGTCTCAATTCTTATGTAAATAGGATTAGTCTTTATAAAATCTTAGATTATGTATATTTTATGAGTTAAAATTAGTTTAGGCTTCCTAGTCGTAATATGTTTAGGATTTGTCACTTGGACAATCTGTATAATGTACACAATTTTACATTAATGAGACAGAAAACATAAGATTGTTTTTTCCACTAGAAACTTTCATGGTATTGGAGCCAATTGTCTAAAATCTCTCATAATGAGTAACGAGAATATTTGCAATATTGATGACGACATGGTGGAAGAAAGCCATATTTAGAGAATGAAGAAAGATGCTTATTATGTAGCATCCGCCCATGGACCTGGACTAGTCTATTAGGAGCAAAACCGGCCTCTACTCCTATTGAACCAAATCATCAATTGGCCAAAGCCTCTGGATCTTATTTTGATAAACCAGATCAATACCGCAGACTCATCGGGAAGTTGATTTATCTTACTCTTACTCAACTGAGCTTGCCTACGCAGTCCATACACTTGCTCAATTTATGCACGCCCCTCACTGTGCTCATTGGGACGCTGCTATCCACGTCGTTCGATATCTCAAGGGCAGTTCTGGACGTGGTATTCTTCTCCAATGTAAATCGCCACTTTTATTGACCGCCTATTGTGACTCTGATTGGGCTACTTGCCCAATTACCAGACGATCTGTTACCAGCTATTTTATTTCCCTCGATGGGTCTCCTATTTCTTGGAAAACAAAGAAACAACATACCGTTTATCGCTCTTCTACCAAAGCTGAATACCGCTCTATGGCAATGACTTTATGTGAGTTAAAATGGTTATCTAGCCTACTGCGTGATCTTCATGTTCCTATCACTCCCCCCATTCCATTACATTGTGATAATCAAGCTACTCTTCACATTGTCGAAAATCCTGTTTTCCATGAACGTACCAAGCATATTGAAATCGATTGTCATTTTGTCCGTGATGCTTTTCAAGAAGGATTCATTTTTCCATCCTACATCTCCAGTGAATTTTAGCCAGCCAATATTCTCACTAAAGCTCTTCATCCTGCACATTTTCATCGTTTAGCATCTAAGTTGGGCATTTCTTATATTCATGCTCCAACTTGAGGGGGAGTGTTAAGGATTATTATGTAAATAGGATTAGTCTCAATTCTTATGTAAATAGGATTAGTCTTTATAAAATCCTAAACTATGTATATTTATGAGTTATAATTAGTTTAGGTTTCCTACTCTTAATATGCTTAGGATTTGTCACTTGGACAATCTATATAATGTACACAATTTTACATTAATGAGACAGAAAACATAAGATTGCTTTCCCCACTGGAAACTTTCAAATCTCCATATTGTTCACTTCCCCTTGCCTTTGAATTTGTCCAAAGTAATATTTTTATCAAATCAGATCATAATTTTCTGCAAGTTTCTGAAATAGATTAATTAGCTCCTAATTTTTATCTATCTTTGAACTACCTCTTTTATCTACATCAAGTAGAATTATTGTGACGCAATGCTCTTATTAACTTATACGCAACACTTTCCTATAGAAAATACCAATACGCAATGTGAAGATTAAATTTTTATGCCATGCCATGAAAGTCCAACGTTGCATAATAATTAATTCACCTTTTAAAATGAATCAATTACAAGCTTATTGAATGTGTTTGATAACAGATATCATTAAGTTCTTAATATTTAAATATATTTGATATCAATTTTTCCAAACCACTTAATTGTTAAGATGTGCTTAGTCGTAGTTATAAATTTTAAATGAAAATTTTTTACTTAACTCTGAAGTTTGAAATCTGAATATGTACATTATTTTTTAAATTATTACATGCTTTTCTCATCAAATTACCACTTATTAATTCATTTAACATACAGAATACTGATAATGCTCTGAAAAACTCTATTGCTCAAACTTTAAATATTCATGTGGGTGATCTCAACGAATCTTTCTAGGACTTCCTTGTTTAATCGGTCATTAAAAACTGCAACTTTTTTCATTCGTAAAAGATAGAGTTTTTAGGAAACTAAGCAGCTGATCGGGATTTTCTAACTAAGTTTTAAACCCAATACTCGCAAGTGCACAAGATCGATGTAATACGGAAGTATAAGGGTATCGAACCACAGAGAAAGGCTTAACTACTAAAACTATAATCTTCCTAAATTAATTTTTATAAAAAGAAGAATGAGATTTTATTATTATTATTCCTAAATTAATTAAAACTAATGAATAAAATAAATAAACTGAAATTAACAGGAGATTAACTGAAGAAGATGATCTAGAACATTGAATCCACCACTAACCTATATAACAATGATTTAATTTTATTTAGGAGAAAAGATTAAACTTTTATGTGGTGATCTAGGCTACAAGCTTTGATTCACTAAAGAAATATATTGTGCTTAAATGCACGACATAATCCATCTAACCATCAGCATGACTTATTCATCCCTATGACATAAATCATCTAAAATTAGCATGAACTATTCAATTTTAAAACTCACAATATATTTGCAACAATTACATATCTCTCATACTCAAGACTACAAGAATCAAGCATGGATAAAAATATCAATTAACCCAAATAATTATTCTAGAAGAACAATTACAAAGAATTAATTGAATCAAACCAATAAACATCCCAAAATATGCAATCACATAAATATTATAATAAATCTCCAAAAATAAAATAAACCAAAGTCGAATGGCTTGGGTTTCATCAAGATTCTAAAAATAAATTTAGTTCATGGCTAAAGGGACAGAAGGAGCCAATTTCTTTGAGTAGATCATGGCTTTCTTCTTCTCCAATTGAAAGTCGATGCAGCTCTTCTCTTTTTTTTTTCTCCCTTCTCTTCTTGTGTGGCTCTTCTATATATAGACAAAAGAGAAGAAAAATCCTAAACCTAAAAGGATTCAACTAAAATCCTAATCCTTAAAGGATTCTATTAAAGTTTTAATCCTGATCCTTAAATGATTCAAATACTGCAGCTTCCCTTTACCAAATTTAATATGGAATCTTTATTTTCCATTCTTTTTTTTAGAAATCTGCACAAAGATAAATAAAATAAATTAAATATAATAATTATGACTAATAAATAAATAAAATATTTTCAAAGGCTAATAATTAAAACTTAAAGTGTTTATTTGTGCTAAAAATCGAGCAAAAATAAAAAAAAGAAAAAGAAAAATTAACTATCCACTTTCGTAGGACTCACGATTGCACTTAGCATGTGTAACAAGCCCTTTAAACCCCTAAGTTACCCCTAGTGGATGAGTATGGTCTCGTGAGGGTTTTCAAACGACGTACCCACAAAGTCAAAATAAACAACAAACTTTAGAAAAGATAGAGAATAGCCCAAATTAAGTATCCTCCATCAATATCTCAAGCTTATCAAGACAAATACTCTTCCTCTCATTTTTAAACTTAAGTAAACAAACAAATATTCAATTATCTCCCATAACTAATGCAAAACTTGTGTAATGTGTGATCGTGGTCATCATAGAGTATGAAATAAATACTAAATAAAATTTTCAAATTACATATAGAGAACAA
The DNA here is from genome assembly GCA_028651295.1 of Catharanthus roseus. Classification (NCBI taxonomy): domain Eukaryota; kingdom Viridiplantae; phylum Streptophyta; class Magnoliopsida; order Gentianales; family Apocynaceae; genus Catharanthus; species Catharanthus roseus. Next base: position 21,477,841 of record JAPQWS010000153.1, on the reverse strand, counting down.
ATCTCAGCAAGAGTTCATTCCATACGCTCACTCTTCGTACCTTCTCTCTACTAATCAAGGAGTCTCAACTCAACTCAGATCAGGTAGGACTTTAAAGCTTGTAATGTAAGGTTAGGGCATTGGTTATCAAGTGAAGGTAAGGAATTCAAAATCAAAGAAAAGAGAGCTTACAAAGAAGATGGATACTTTAAAATTTCGACAAACTTTCTAACTTTGTTTTTGCTCCTTTTTTTTTTTTTTTCAGTAATACATTCACCAACTACCATCTTCTTTTTCTTAAAATTTCATCATTAAGGTCCTTCCTTTTCTTATATTCACGAATTCAGGCCTCCTGAATTTTTTTCTTTGCACCTTATTACTTGTAACAATCATGTATCGACTTTTATTTCTTTGTATTTTTTCTTTTTTTTTTTTTCAGCTCAATACATTTTTTTTTTCAACACCACAAGTCATATATGTATTTTTTTCCCTTTTTTCAAAATAACTTCTTTTCTTTCCATAACATAAAAAACAATAACCCACCATTGAAGCACAAGTTAGAAGTTTACATTAAACTCTCTACAAGATTAAGGGTTAGTATTTAAGTAGTTTAAAGAAAGAAAATAAGATTTAAGGCTCAAAAAGGGTACAAAAAAAATCATGAGATTTTGTAAGCTTGAAAGGCACAAACGATTCAAAGAAGGCCTATGACCATCGTCTCTGAGTCAAATTGAGAAAACCTTTCTATTTCGCCTCAAAAGGTACTCAAGTAAGTTCTAGAATGTAGGGAAGAGATTCATCAACTTTATGTAACTCAAAAATAACGTAAATAATTTAGTAAATACTAACAATAACCCATGTGCTCAAGTGTAAGTAATGCGAAAGTTATAACAAATATAGAACATAAGTCCGTCACCCTACTTAAAAATAAGAAAATAAGTACTTTTCTCAACTCATTCAAGACATTTTTAAAGGAACTCAAAAAGAATCATCCTTTAAGTGAAATCATATTTTTGAATTTTTTTTAATAATGTAGAAAAATAAATAAAATTTAAAAAATAAAAAAAATAATTGAACAAGAAATACGAGAAAAAAAATGAAAATACTAAAAAAATAGTAGATATCAGAATAAAAGCATCTTCTCCCCCATACCTAGACCCTACATTGTCCACAATGTGATAAGAGTACCAAGAGTAGAGACGAGACAAAGAAAAGAACAATACAACCCGGTAGAAGAGGCAGTATTAATGCATGTCTGCAAGAGTAGTAAACAATCTCTGTAATCTCCATGATAATGATAAGTTGTTTTATTACCCTACAAAACAAACATTTCATACCTTTCTACCAATCAAGTGGAATAAAAAAAATAAAAAATAATAAAAATATAAAAATAAAATAAATAAAATAAAATTTGGGTTGCCTCCCAAAAGCGCTAATTTTAAAGTCTTCAGCCAGACTCCCTAATTCTTTTGCATTCAGTCAGGATCTATTTCTCTCATATTAAGCTCATGATTCACAATCAAAGGAGAGTTTTCAGGTGGAGCAATGCAGGCAAGATTAGAATTAACATTTTCAGTGCAAATAAGGTTTTCTTTCTCAATAAAAGTATAATCTTTTGAACACATTAAAGGTAGAGTTTCTTCAATTAATTCATCATTTACATCTACCAAATAGCAATCAGAATTATCTTCTATAGAAGGTTGTGAAGAAGTTTTAAAAATATTTAATCTAACCCTCATATTCATTACAGAGACATCCATAACCCCAGTTCTACAATTAATAGTGGCGTCAGCAGTAGCCAAGAAGGGATGACCTAGAATAATGGGGATATGATTTTGAGAAGATCTACTAGGTTCCATATCTAGGACTACAAAGTCTACAGGGAAGACACCTTTATCAATTTGAACTAGAACATTATCTATCCTTCCCCTAGGTACCTTGATAGACCTATCAGCTAATTGTAAGGTCATATCAGCTGGTTGCAATTCTCCTAATCCTAACTCTTCATAAACGGAGTATGGAATCAAATTAACACTAGAACCTAAATCTAAGAGTGCCCTATCTATTTTATGATTACCAATAAGACATGAGATAGTAGAGACACCAGGATCTTTATATTTAGGTGGAGTGTTATATTGCAAAAAGCAGAGCTCACTGTTCGATTAGGAAGATTTTCTTAGAAACACTTTGGGTTTTAGATTTTCTTTTAAAAAGTACACGTCTTTAAGAAATTTTGCATAGGATGGGACTTGCTTAATAACCTCTAAAAGTGGAAGATTAATTTTAACTTGTTTGAGAGTTTCTAAAATATATTCCCTTTTATTATCCTTTCTAAGATGTGGGGGTGGCAATAAAGCTTCTGGATAAGGAACCTTTGGTTTATATGAAGTCGTAGGAGATGATTCTAGAGTCTTAAAATTAGAGGAAGAAGCTAGTTCCTTCTCTATCTTCCTTTCAAATTTAGTCATAGAAATTCCCTTGGTTTCATTATTATTTGACTCACTATCTTTAATAGCTTCCCCTACTTTATTATCTACCAACTTCCCATTTCTAATAGTAATTACAGCTTTAGCTTGCTCATGGTAATTAGCTCTAGGATTCTCTATTGGATGACTAGGAAGCTTACCCTCATCTCTTCTACTTATTGCATTAGCTAGTTGCCCTATTTGAGTTTCTAACTTAGCAATAGATTGGGTGTGTGAATCTAGAATTTGTGTCATAGATTCTAAACCTTTCAAAGCAGATAATACTTTTTCTTCAAAAATAGAGTTTCTACTTTGAGGAGGATGAGGAGGTACATACCTTTGAGATTGAAAACCAGGGGGAGTAGTCATATCAGATTGTCTGTTTTGTTGATATTGTTGTTGGCCTAATTGAACTTCCCCTCCTTGTTGCCTCCAGGAGAAATTAGGATGATTTCTCCAGCCTGGATTGTACGTGTTTGAATATGGGTCATTCTGTTTGTGAAATCCTTGGGCTGCATTGACTTGTTCCTGCACAAATTCTGGAAAGAGTGAAGCACTAGGACAGTCGTAGATAACATGAGAAGGACTAAAGAAAATTGCACAAACACTTTGCACATTAGTAGAATTAGTAGGCAATGTATTCAAAGCTAATAATTGATCAAATTTTTTAGATAAAGCATCAACTTTCACAGAAAGATCAACATTTTTAGAAACTTCAAACATTCCTCTATTTCCTATTTGCCTAGATGTACCTACTCTTGAGGAGGTGGCGTGTTGTTGTGAATTATCACTCAAATTTTCAAATAAATCCCATGCCTCATCTGCAGTTTTATGAAGAAAGGTACCACCACAAGAGGAATCAACTTGGCGATTTCTCTCATCTAATCCTGAATAAAAGCTTTGTATTTGCTGCCATTTAGGGACTTCATGGTGAGGGCAACTACGAAGAATTTCTTTAAATCTTTCCCAACTCTCATGAAATTGTTCATTATTTTGTTGGGAAAAGCAGTGATTTCTCTCCTTAACCTTGTAAGTTTACCCATAGGAAAATATTTTTTTAGAAATTCCCTAGACATCTCAGCCCAAGTACCTATTCTCTCACGTGTGTGCAACCAATGTTTAGCCTTATCCTTCAAAGAAAAAGGAAAAAGGCGTAATCTAATAGCATCATCACGTACATTAGGCAGTTTAAAAGTAGAGCAAATTTCTAAAAACTCATCAATATGCTTATAAGGATTTTCATAATCAAGCCCATAAAAAGATGGTAACATTTGAATAGTAGAAGCTTTGATTTCAAAGTGATTAGCCTCAATTTCAGGTAGTCTATTACCTATTGGTGAATTATAAGTATTAGGAGTAAAATACTTCCTTAATGCTCGTGGACTTTCAGCCATTTTAACCTGACAAGTGTTAGAAATTTTTCCTTGTGCTCTAAGTGCCTTAAGTATACGCTCTATATCAGGATCAAATTCTTTCAAATCAACGGAGAGCGAACGACGACCATGCATTAATAAACAAATTCAAAAAATAAAAAAAAAATTACCACAAATAACAATGATGAATAAACTATCAAATAATGAAATAAAAAATAATAATAAAAAAACGTTGAAGACAAAAAAAAGTTTTTTTTATATATATTTTTTCAAGAATAAAAGTATAATAAAAAAAATACTAACAAATTTAGGAGGCAATAACAAAAGCAATTAATTTAACCTCTCCCCGGCAACGGCGCCAAAAACTTGATTGGGATTTTCAAACTAAGTTTTAAACCCAATACTCGCAAGTGCACAAGATCAATGTAATATGGAAGTATAAGGGTATCGAACCACAGAGAAAGGCTTAACTACTAAAATTATAATCTTCCTAAATTAATTTTATAAAAAGAAGAATGAGATTTTATTATTATTCCTAAATTAATTAAAACTAATGAATAAAATAAATAAACTGAAACTAACAGGAGATTAACCAAAGAAGGTGATCTAGAACCTTGAATCCACCACTAACCTATATAACAATGATTTAATTTTATTTAGGAGAAAAGATTAAACTTTTATGTGGTGATCTAGGCTACAAGCTTTGATTCACTAAAGAAATATATTGTGTTTAAATGCATGACATAATCCATCTAACCATCAGCATGACTTATTCATCCCTATGACATAAATCATCTAAAATTAGCATGAACTATTCAATTCTAAAACTCACAATATACTTGCAAAAATTACATATCTCTCATAGTCAAGAATACAAGAATCAAGCATGGATAAAAATATCAATTAACCCAAATAATTATTCTAGAAGAACAATTACAAAGAATTAATTGAATCAAACCAATAAACATCCCAAAATATGCAATCACATAAATATTATAATAAATCTCCAAAAATAAAATAAACCAAAGTCGCATGGTTAGGGTTTCATCAAGATTATAAAAATAAATTTAGTTCATGGCTAAAGGGAAAGAAGGAACCAATTTCTTGGAGTAGATCATGGCTTTCTTCTTCTCCAATTGAAAGTCGCTGCAACTCTTCTCTTTTTTTTTCTCCCTTCTCTTCTTGTGTGGCTCTTCTATATATAGACAAAAGAGAAGAAAAATCCTAAACCTAAAAGGATTCAACTAAAATCCTAATCCTTAAAGGATTCTGTTAAAGTTTTAATCCTAATCCTTAAAAGATTCAAATACTGCAGCTTCTCTTTACCAAATTTAATATGGAATCTTTATTTTCCATTCTTTTTTTTAGAAATCTTGCACAAAGATAAATAAAATAAATTAAATATAATAATTATGACTAATAAATAAATAAAATATTTTCAAATGCTAATAATTAAAACTTAAGGTGTTTATTTGTGCTAAAAATCGACTCTATCAGCAGCTAGAAAGAAAAACTTTTATCTCAAGTTGGAAAGGAAGTTTTAATAAAAGGTGTCATTCAAGCCATTACATCCTATGTTATGTCATGTTTTCTCCTCCCACAAAAAAACATCTCCAAGATATCTCTTCTATGGTCCTAAACTTTTTTTGGGAGGTTCTGAGGGACAGAAAAAGATTTGCTAGAAGAAATCGTCTGATATGTGTAAACCTAAATGTTTAGGGGGAATGTGTGTTAAAAAATCTTGAATGTTTCAATCTTGCTCTTCTCATCAAGCAAGCCTGACGCCTTACAAACTCTCCATCTTCTCAGATGGCTCTTTGCCTCAAGGCAAAATACTTTAATACATGTGACTTCCTAAATTCTTCACTACGATCTAGACCCTCTTTTCTCTGGCATTGTCTATTGGTAGGTAGAAACCTACTATGCCATTTGGTCTTGATGAAGAATAGGAAATGGACTTAAAGTCCACATTTCGCCCCATAAATGGCTTCCTACCCCAGACTATGATTCACATTGTCAAAATATTTCTCTAGAATAATTTCTTGATCTAGAATAATTTTTTTATTCAGTAACTCAAATTTAATTTTCCTTACCTAGCAAAAAATTTAATTTTGAAATTTAATTTTCCTCATGAAAACATGATTCATCTTTGTTTCCTTTGATATTAGTCTCCTTTATTGAGCTTTCTTGGATTTTAGTTTTCGAATTTAAGATGCACTTTGATGATCTTATTAGTTTGCACCATTGTTTAATTGATTATGTTGAGTGCATGGAGTTAGATTTTGGTGCCGATTCGCCTATTAAATTCAAGATTCTCAATAACTTGATCATTAAAGCAAATTTCTTCTATTTTCTTATGTAAGAAGTTTTCTTGATCATTGCATGAATTACTTTCACTTTACAGATACATATCTTGGATTTTCTTGGTTCAAATAATCTTTGCCTTTGTCAATTCCCCTGGTTTTCCAAGACTAGTTGGAGTAGGCAATGGCAACCTGTAATTTCTCAGTTTACTCCAGTTTACTCTTTAATTGTGAGCATTATCATTGAAAATAAATGATTTTTCAAAAGGTTGTGGGAAAGTAATATTCAAACCAATGTAAAGAACCCCATTAAATTACTGTTAAGCATCTGAATAGCAATTATATTAACTTAGTTATCTCAATTTACTTGTACCTGAATCTATAATTGTACTCTTTGTCATTTCATTTATTTAGTCTCTATTAATATCCGCTAACTTGTGTTTTTTTTTTAATTCATGGGAACATGCATAGATATGATTTTTTATTTTCCCTATTTTCTTCTCTCTACAATACATGCATTTTCAAAAGCAATCAATCTTTTGAGTAACCTCTCTACCAGTAGGCTTACATGCTTTTGAAATTATGGCTTTTGAACAAAATAGTTTTGATTCGTTTTTATTAATATGTATGATGCTTTTTGTTTTCAATGCAACTAGGACAATTTTGTTCAAAAGATGAAAGAAACAGATAACTCACAGGAATACCAAGGGGAAGAAGGGATCAACAACTCAACAATTTAAAGTAATTCCAGTGTTTAGAATCAAGATAAAGTATGCACGGAGTTAGTACGAGGAATACTACATGGTCGGGTTTTTGGTTTTTGAAACTGTGGTAAACAATTTCTTCATCTAAATTCAAGTAAAACTCCTATACAGACCCTTTCCATTACCAATCTTGATGATATTTTCAATGTGAGTCCTTCGAAGAAGCATTTTGTGTATAATTTCAACAAATGAGAGGTCAACATGCTCAAAAGCTCAATGTGATGAAAGAGGAGCATGACAAGTTACGAGCAGAAAGTGTTGAGATGAGAGAACAATTTCACTCTCGCTATGATGAGATAATGAAGCAACAACAAACTCAAATGGAGGAAATGAGAAGAATCCAAGAAGTATAGTACCGTGAGTTATGCAATAGGCTGCCAGTTAAGCCTATGCAGATTCAAAGCAGTAGTGGAGGTGTCCGTGTGGAGCATCACACTATTGACAGTATGATGATGATGATGATGATGATGACGCCGACAATGAGGATGATAAGTGAAGCGGAGTAGGGTTTATGTCATTTTCTTTTATTTTGCAAAATATTAAAATACTATATTCTTGATTATGTCTCTTAGATAATATCAAAGACAAATATTATGCATTGTTAATTTGGATAGTTAATTATTTGATATAAGTTGCTTTAATTTTTCATTTGAAATTTGAGATGCTTTTACCTTTAAGGGTGATTTTAAATTTACGCTAAAATAGGGAATAGAGAAAATACAATAATAAAGATGTATTATAGACGAAACATTGTAACTAAAATCTAAAGCCAAATTAGAGACAGATTTGAAGCTAAGTTTTGTCTCTAAAAATATGGTAATCTAGCAACAGATTGGAGACAAAACATTTATCTCTAAAATGTATAGGGATTATTCGTCACTATATTTGTCTCGAAAATAGAGACGGATAAAATTTAATTTTATCTCCGAAATCTTCTCTATTTGGTGATGGATTAGAGACAAAATATTGTCTCTAAATTAGAGATGGAATGTATTCGTTTCAAACATTAGAGACAGATTAGAGATAAACTATTATCTCTAAATTATATATGGAATGTATTTGTTTCTATTATTAGAGATGGATTAGAGACGCAACATTGGCTCTAAATTATAGATGAAATGTATTCGTGTCTAATTATAGAGATAAAATTGAGAGAATGAATATTGGGTCGCAACGATTTGGAGATGAAAAATGCATTTGTCAAGCTATTTAGAGATGAGTCTATAGTAACGAATGCTTTTCGTCTCTTCTCCGTCTCTAAATCAGTTTAGAGACGGATTTTGGTTCAATAGGGATGAACTTTAGCCATCTCTAAATAGCTCTTTTCCTATACTGAAGACACCTACATGTCAAATCTGGTTATAGGATTGGTATAAATTTCCTTCATAATATGGTCCCTTTGCCTCAATGTTCTAGCCTAGCCTTTGAAATAAAATTCTGAAAACCTATTTGGGACCTGAAAATTCAACAAAAAAAATCTAACTTTTCCTTTGAAAAGCTTGCTAAGACATCATACTCACCTGCAAAAACATCTTCAAAAGATTTGTCATTTCTGATACTTCTTCTGTAAGATGTGATTTTGGATTTGAAAATGACAGACTTATCTTCTTTGATTGTCCTTATGCTAGAGAGGTCTAGTATGCTACCTTAATGGTCGAAAGTGAAGCTCTTTCCGAGCTTTAACCTTCAAAAATCTTTTACATCACAACATTCTCACAGAGGACCCTATTGAATCATCCTTATTTGGGGTCACCACATGGTTCATTTGGCTTTCAGAAACTAACAAGAATTCGAGCGTTCTTTCACACCACCTCACTTCCTAGCTCTGAAAGCTACTCATTCTACATCAATTCCTAAATCTTCACCCTGGCCTTCTTTCCATCATCTGAACACCTCAATCAACTACATACTCTTGGGAAGCCCTTGAAGCTCACTGTATAAAAATAAACACGGATGCAACTTTTGGAGAAACCTCATTGGGTATTGAGATCATAGTTTGGAATTACCTTGGCATTCTCTTAGCAGTAAAATCTTTATCGAAAAGTGGAATTTTACTATGGACTATGGTGAACTCTTTACTATTTTGGAGTGATATAATGTAGCCAGATTTTTGGAATTACTACACATCATTTTAGAAGTGACTCTCCTAGTGTGATCAACAAGTTGAAAGCCAATGAAGAAAATTTCTCTAAACTTAGTTGTTTGCTTTCTTCTTTTTTATCTAGTCTAGATCTTTCTTTTGTGTATTTTTCACCCAATGGTAAAATAGGAAATAAACCAACCCATCTACTTGCCAAGATGGGCATTGATCTGGATTCTCCTTTGGAATGAACTAAGAACATATTCCATATAACGTAACATTGGCTCTAAACGCCGATCCTTGTTAATATAGCTCATTTTCCCTTAAAAAAAATGATTCAGACTCAGTTTTCAAATTCACTGTCAAACTTAAGATTCAGAAACAATTTAGACTTGACACCTTAGTTTTAGTTTTATCAAACGAGGCTTAAAGTAACTTGATTAAGCGCATGTCAGATAGCTTAAATTAGTTCTAAAAAGTATTTATTCCTCGTTCGATAAAACTGAAGTTATAGTATGATATTTGAATTATTTAAGTTTTGAATTTTGAAGTTTAAGTCTGAACATTGAATCTGAAAACTGAAATTTGAATATGAATGTTGAATTAATTAATAAGTAATTACATGTAAAAGATGTAATTATTCGACAAACAATATATATGTATACATATATAAATAAAGAATATGGATAGACTATATATTAATTATTTTATTTTTTAAAGGTTTAATTTCTTTCCTTTGACTTTGTGGTATAGATGTTAATATTTTGTGGTATGTTTAATAAGTTTATTGAAAAATTATATCTTATTGCGTGCTTGGATCCCAAGCACGCTTAGAGAGTTAGAGAGGGATCTAGATTTCATCTTCACATGTGGAAATGTGTACGGGATCGATAGAGATCAGTTTGGAAAAGTTGAGGAAGGAATTATGCGGAGACAGATGGGGATCAAGAATGAAGTAGGAGAGATTGGGGCAAGGATTAGAGTCTCCGATCCCACCTGACCCATTGTCATCCATGATTTACGGACATAATTAGAATTAGAATTTTAACTATGAAGGTGCAAAAATTTACTTGAGAATATATATTTATAAAAATGTTGACACATAAATTTCAAATAAGCTTAGATAAAAATTTCAGATTATAACATGTCCAATAATATTTAGAAATGGTTAGAAGACGGCATCATCCAGCTAGAAGTACTTCTGTCCTTTCAATCTTATTTTAACCATTCTTGCCAATAAATCATGGGTATTTCTTTACATTCAAGAACGATTCCCATAAATATACGAAGCAAATCCCCAAAAGGTAATAACCAAAGACACAATCTTAAAACCACTCATAGGATCATGCAACAATACCACAGCTGCAATACTTGTCACTTGAACTCTCATTGCATCAATAATACCAGCTAAAACAGTTGATCCCACAAACAGAATCCCAATACTGCCCAAAATCCCCAATTGAAACATGACAATAATCCAAATAATGACAGAGTAATAAGAACTTTCTCCGCCTTTGAAACTTCTTGCCTCGGATTTCATCGCCTGGAAATCTTTGTTCACAATCACGCCAATCGTTGTAAAGAGAAAACCAAATAGGGAAACCATAACTTGTTGTTCCAAAACAACATGAAACGATCTTCTCCCTAGAAATTTCACGAAAACTAACTCCAAAAGAGCGAAAATAAGCCCGTGTAATGCGGATCCCATAATGTCCAAAATAAAACCTGTAATGTACTGCTGGTCCGTGACATATGAATATTTGTCTGAATCTGAATCTAATGCAATTATTACAATTGCTGATGTAATAAGAACAACTGAATTTATAGTTGAAGAATCGATTTTATTCTTCGCAAGAAAATACCCAAAAAAAGCAGAGAAAAACAGGGTTGATGATGATAATAAAGCGGCAGTCGATGCTGGCAAATAAGCGTAGGCATAAGCAAACATAAGATTATCAGCAGAAGCTAAGAAACCAAGAAATATGTATGATAATGTAAGCTTAAGGTTAAAAGGAGTTGGAAAAACTCCTAAAATGAAGTATGTGGGAATTAATATTAGGAGAGAAATAGGCCATCCTGCAACAACTGTCCATGAAATTAACCATTTGCTTTTGCCTCCATTGGAAAAATAAATTCGAGAAAGAAGGCTAGAAGTTGGAAATCCCACGAGCATTCCAGCACTACTTAGAGCTAAAAGAATCCAATAGGAGATTGGTTTTGTTCTGTATTTTTCTAAAGCTTTTGTTCTGTAGGCATAGATTTTATCTCGTAATGATGAATTTTGTGGTATGTCATCTTCCATTTCTTCGACCCCTAAAAATAATAGAAGTTAGAAAATAATTTTGATCAAATTAGTATAATTATAAGCAGAAACTCTTTGTATTTCCATGAAATAAATTTACAATAAAGAAAAAAAGGAATTAAGCGAAAAGAGACTCATCATATACACTAAAGACACTTTTGCATGGTAATTTATATAAATTGGTTCGAAATGTTACTAAATAAATGCTCAACCTCCGTATGGGTTGCTTAAACTTTGGATTTAATTTTTGTTCCTTGTTACCAACTCTTCTATAACTTTAGAATCAACTAAATTACGCTGATGTGAGTTTTGAATTTAATATTTTATGCCACTAAACATGTGACTATCTCCTGTTTGTTAAATTAAATTATCTATTAACATTAATTAATCAGAAGCTTATTGTGTTTGTTGGATATGCTAAAAGAAGATGCAAAATTGTTTAATAGCAGTAAAAGTTACAATTAAACTTTTAGTACTCCTTTTAAATTTTTTTTACTTGTTATATTGTGAGAATTTTCGTATTCTTTTTACTTGTCACAATATAGTTTTAAGGTAATATTTAATGAATTTTTTCTAATTATACCCTTGCGTTAATAACAAATTCCAACATCTTTTTATTTTTCTAATATGGAAACTAATAGAATAATAATGAGGAGAAAGAACAGTTTGAAGGATGTTCTAGTCTACACAAAGAAAAATATTTAAAATTTCATACGTTTTTAAACAGTGTGATATCTAAAATGTGACAAGTAAAAAAATGAAGTAATAAAGAGAATAGAAAGTAGTGTCTTTCTGTTGTAACATTTAATCTGAGACAATTTCTTAAAGGAAATTTTAAAGCGAAAATGATTATTAATACTACCAACTTATTTTCAGTTCTTCATAAATAGTTATAACTTTTTTTTTTTTTTACCATTCAACTATTTTTGTGTATATACCTTTTTAATATCCAACTGACACTTCAAACTGTAATTTTCGACAAAAAAGATGTAGTTTTTAGTAAAAAAGAATAAGTACGTGTTTTGCATCTGATCAATTTCTAAGAGATAAAATGGTCTTACCACTTATTTTCTTCAAAAAAGTTTAGGTGTAGAATGATTTTATCCCTTATTGTTTGTTTTAGTAGTTTGAGGCTAAGCTTTTTTCGGGGAGAATATATGGCAGGATAATTTAATTTCTTTCTTAAAAATTAGTTAAGCGTTATATATTGTTATCATTTGAATTATTTATTGGGTATTCGAGATGCATGGAATAATTGGATGATAAAACAATTTTAAAACTTATAATTCTTTATGAAGAATCGAAAATAGTTAGTAACTTTTATAGTCCTTTATCTAATTTTTTTAAAACAGCTGATGGTGAAATAGAAGAAAAAAAAAAACTTTTTTAGAATACTTATAAAAGATTTTTAGCTGTATCTTTAGCTGGAAAGGCAACATATCTTATCATTCTACTAGCATATTTAATTCCTTTAAAAGGAAAAGAGAAAGATCAAACCTTCAAAAAGAAGTGTTTGCTGCATGGATCCAATGTACAATGGGATGGAGCTGGTGGCAACCACTTTGGGTTTTTAGAGACTGAATTGTGATGACTGATGAAGTTTGAGGAAGAAGATGAATATGTGAGTAGCACTAATTGTTTAATATATGGATAGTTTTTTCACAATTTTGTACAGAAACACATATTAGTAATTGTTTTCGTGGAAGGAATTAATTTGGGTGGGGGTTCTTGGTGGTTGGACTGTATAAATCAACATTATTTTCGTAGAAAGAACCGTTTTGAGTTAAAAGAAAAGGAAAAAGAGGAAAGAAAAAGGAATTATATATAATTAGCAATTTAGTTTCAAAATTTTGAATTTTTTCTTCTTGAATTTGTGAAAATTAAATTGATTTTAAGAAAAAATTGTTGTGAAATCTGGATCGGATATCAAATCGATCAAGTTACTCATTTACTTGTCCACTGCAGATTCAATTGCTCGAACTAATGTAAAAATTGAATGACATTATTAATATATAAGAAATTATAAATATATATTAATAATTTATCCACATACGCATTGTACATGAGTTAGTATTAAATATAATTAAAAAGTTAAATTTAAAACATTACAATTATTAACTCAAAATAGTAGCTGGAATTTTTTAGAACATTATGTACTAAAGAAGATTAACTTGGATTTTTGTCATTATATTTCATTTTTTACCTTTGTACTACTACAACTTTATACAAACATATATATAATATACACAAATTAGAATATAAATTTTATTGAGAAAACTAAAGGAAGGGAAAAAAAACCAAAAATAGGGTTAGTTGGTAAGATAATTTGTTTGACCGGTCCAACCAACTGATTCATTATATTTTTGACCGAATTATTCAATCATTAATTTTTTGAGAAAATCGGACTGATCTATGTTTTGGTTTCTCATAAGACCAACTAATGGTGAGATATGATTTTCTCAGCACAGAAAAAAATATATATATAAGATCCAGAGTGAAAACGTTTATTGGAAAAATAACAATCGAACTAAAGTGCAATTAAAATAGACCCTTACGTTTGGTTTGATCTTTTATGAAGAAAAGGAAAGAAATGAGGAGAGAATATAAGGCATTTTAGTTCTAAGTATTCGTTTTAGACGGAAGCATAAGAAAAGGAAAAGGACATCAATGTAATCATTTTTTCTTATATATTGCAATCGAATTTTCTTGGTTTAAAGGCTTGTAATAATAGTATATCCCACCATTTTTCCTTCCATAATAAGTTATCCAACTGCAACAGTTGTTCAAAAAAAAAAAAAAAGAACTATCCAAGTGCAACGAACTGCTGATTCTCTATTTTCTTTCACCTCTTTAATTAAAAATCTCTCTACAAATTTTATGGAATATTTATTATGTAGTTGTTAACTTTTATAAGTATGACATTAGCTTGACGAGTTTGTCTTGTTACTGATCTCAAGTCAAAGAAATATTTACTTATAAAATATAAAGTTTATTTAATGTATACTTTCGAAGGATGGATACTTCATAGATATTAAAATATATCATTTATAAATACTAAAGGGTTAATAAATATCACGTCTTATTTTGATATATATATATATATATAACGATTTCAATTCTCATAATTCACATATTCTTTCTCTCACTAATTAAATAAAAATAATTTTCAAATAAATCTGATTCAACTTTAAATTCATGCAATTAATGTTAGATTATTGTTTTATAATCAATTCAATTCACTGCCGCAATATGGTAATTTTGGACTTTGATGGTAGTCAATTTATGGCACTTGTTATATATGTTATTAATTTGTGGCACTTATTTTAAAACTATCATATTATAATAATACTTTTTAATAAGTGCCACAAATTTTTGGACACTTAAAACTGTCACAAAATTATGGCAAATTAAAAAAATGTTATAAAAATGCCATCAAAATATGACACAAACTCAAATGCAAGAAATTATGCCACTTAAATATGACACAATCTCAAATGATACAAAATTGCCGCTTAAATATGGCACAAAATCAAATACCAAAGCTAATGCCACAAAAATATAACACAAGTTTTTGAAGGCCTCTCTCTCTCTCTCTCTCTCTCTCTCTCTCTCTCTCTCTCTCTCTCTCTCTCTCTCTCTCTCTCTCTCTCTCTCTCTCTCTCTCTCTCTCTCTCTCTCTCTCTTATATATAACATTAATATAAAACTAAAATTTTACATTGAAGTTATACTTTAATAATATATAAATTTATAAACTTATGTCATAACCTTTATTCAAACATTTATTCAAATAGAAAAACACTTAGAAGAATTTAAATTATTACCATATATATACGGACATTTTGAATAAAATGACAACTTATTCTTTAAAAAGAAAATTTACTAAGGTTCATATGTTATTTCAATTTTATAAAAAAGAAAATGTTTTAGATATAAAAAAAGGAATAGAATATAGTTGATACTTTGCATATTGTACGTCTTAAATTTAGTATGACGATTTTGTTCCTGTGATCTTTTTCAAAATTATAAAAAGATTTGAAATAATTATATTAGTTGTCGTTTTTTTCAAAAATAATTTATATATTTATGAAATCTATAACATTATTATATGATTGAAATAAGAGAGAAAAACTATTAATTTATAAATTATTCTAGAGATTGAAAAGTGTCATATGTTTTACTGAAAATGTCAATAGTATAAGAATTTTAGTGTTTATTTGAAATTTTAGTTCTATTATTTAGCAAAGACAAGTTATTTAAATAAAATTGCTATAATAATTAAATTAATTAAGTTTTAGGTTATTAACATACGATATAAATAAATTTTCTTGATAAAGTATCACAAAATTTTATTTCGTGCAACAATTGAAGTATTAATAGATTAATAGTTGAATGAGAAGTCTTGTGTTTAAATCTTGCTTACTTCCAATAAAAAATTATATTTTATATATGTAGTCATGTATTTAGTTTTGATTGGCTTCTAAATTAATTAAATTCTTACTTTATTTAATTGGATGAAAAAATACTTTTGTGACATTTATAAAAAAATTCAAAAATCATCATTTTTAATATCTTTATTACATTAAATAAGTGTCACAAAAAAATTACTTAATGCCCCGAAAGCATACATGCTGCCCAACTTGAGGGCTGCAGCATGGCACGGTCGCATGGGCTGCGGGGTGTCAAGAATCAAAAGTTGATCAAAGTTTTTCTATTGGAATTCCTTGACAAATTATTTTGTACACTTACGACCAAATGCAAGCAAATATGGCAGAAAAATGTCGTGTCAGGCTGCGGCCAAATTACAATTCTTTTAAAAAAAATCTTATTTTGACATACAGTAATAAATTTTGTTGATGAAACTTGCATATAACTGAGCGGGTGGATGATCTAACTTATAATTGTATAAATCTGGTGTCTTCAAACACTTAATTGTGCAGAACTTGAGTCAAATTAAATAAATTTGAAGAGAAATATTTTGGTCTAGCGAGAATTTGATTTTTTAGTGAGAGAAAGAAGGTATGAATTATGAGGGTTGGAATTGTGGTGTGTATATATATATATATATATATGTGTGTGTGATTATTTAAGTTTAATAAATCTTATAAAATCTAAACTTTAAATAAAATCATTAAATTTAAAAGATACATATTTTAAATTGAAAAGTTAATTTATATAAATGTATCTCTTCCTGAAGCACGCGCCAAACAAATCGTAAGTATATTAAAATATAGAAACTAGTGTTCAAAACATGAGTAAGTTTTTTCCATAGAGTATATTGTGTGCCAAACAAAATAAAAAAAATATTCTCCTGCCCCATACTTCCTCCCACATATCACAAATATCACAAACTTCAAGAAAAAAATACTCACTTTTTTCCAACCAAAAGTCGATCCAAATACCAATGTATTGAAAAGTATGTAGTAGATATATTGCAAAGATATGTAATAAAGCAAGAAGGATTTTTTTTTTGGTCGAGTAAGTGAAACTTCATTAAAAAATATAAAAAATTACACATAAGGATAGTAATGAAAAAGTACATTATTCATGATAATAAAAAATGAATCACTCTTAAACATATTAAGTGAATTTAGTACATAAATCGAGAAATAAAACAAATTAATAGTAACTCCTCTTTTTTCGTCTTTGCAGCTCTCCTTAAATTTCATTGGTATAACAAGCTCAATACTATTTGGGAGAGCTTTCTCTCATTCTTGAAGAAGTCGAAATCAACACTTTTGCAGCATTTTAGCAACGCGCTCATTGGAAAATTCTCCCATGAAAAGGCGAAAACGGAAGCGTTCTCGTAAGAATTCCAGAAACTTGGATTGAAAGGCTCTTTTTTCGATTGGTTGGCTTGACCCAAGATACATTCTCCTTCAAATTGATCTTGAGGAAGTCTATTACATGAGACTATAGTTGCAGGGGTAATGGTCGTCTCAGGGGCACCCTATGTGAGTTTCAAATGGAGTTCAGAGTTTCATGTGATTGTTGAACTATCAATTATTCCCTCTTGGATTAATTTTTAGAATTTACTAGTACATTTGTTCCAAAAAGCAATGTTTTTTTCACTGGCCAATGATGTGGGAAAATCGTTGAAACTCGATGAACCAACGGTTGCTCCTTTTTAGTTAATATTATTTGCGTTACTGATTAGTAGCTCCACGTTTCTTTGAATTCCTTTTGGTCAGAACCTATTTTGTGTACCTTTATGTATGCCAAATGTTACCACATTCAGCGTAGAGGCCTGTCGCATGATCTTGTGACCCTTTCTGGTAACACCTCTGGTCCCTGGCTCATTGGAGGAGATTTTAATTGGGTGCTTTCTCCTCGAGAATGTATTGGTATTTCACCATATTACTTCATTTGTAGAGAGTTTGCGGAAATGATTGATTCTTGTGGTTTTCTTTACGTTCTCTGGTTGTCTTTATACTTAGTGTCGTAGCTCTTCTCCTCCTATTTTGAAACAATTGGATCGTATCATGGTCAATGCTTCTTGGACATCTTACTTTCATATTTTGTGGGCTAAGCATCTATATAGGACCCTTTTAGGTCACTCTCTTATCCTTTTCTATCCCTCTTTTAATATTGGTACCTCTTCTTTTGGTTTTCATTTTCGGAATATTTGGATTTGTCATTCCTATTTTTTAGACACTAGTAACCAAGTTGGGATACAGAAACACTATGGTAATGGGATGCAAGTCCTATCTGTCAAGCTTAAAAAACTTTAAATTGTTCTTCGTCAATGGAACAAAGAAACTTTGTTTTACTCATCAGAGTATTAGTAAGGCGGAAGATGAGATTCTTAGACCAAAAAATGTCTCTGTAGGAAACCCAGTGCTCAGAACATAGAGCTCTTACATCAAGCAAAGGCGGAGTACATTTTTCACAAAAAGAATGAAGAAATCTTTTGGCATGGAAGATCTAAAATTAAATTACTTAAATATGGTGATACTAACACTTCCTGATTTCATCAGTTTTGCAGGAATCGTCGAAGTTGTCTACATGTTTAAAAAATAAAGAATGTTGATGGTGTTTGGCTTCATGATGAAAATGATATTGGTCGTGAGGCGGTCAATTAGTTTCCCTATCTTTTCTAGGAATAAGCATACTTATGTGGCTAATTGGGATCTTCTCCATGTTATCCCTCATTTACTTCAGAATAGAATGTTATCCTTGATAGCCTTCCTAATCTCGAGGAAATTGAAGAAGTTGTCTTCACCCTCAATAAGAACAGTGTCGTTGGTCCTAATGGTTTCTCAGGTTTGTTTTTCACTCAATCCTGGGATATTGTTAATAAAGATGTTGTCTTACTGGGCAAGATTTTTGGGCCGGCTTCTTTATACCCTGGCGTCCCGATACATCACATGAAGAATTTGCCACTATAGACAGTGACAATACGTCACATGAAGGATTTTTCACTAGAGACAACGACGCCACGTCTCCTGAAGGATTTGCCACCAGAAACAATGACGACACGTTCCATTAAGAACTTGCCACCAGAAACAACGATGACAGTTCCCATAAAGGATTTGCCACCAGAGACAACGACGATATGTCCCATGAAAGATTTTCTAACGAATATTGACTTCAGAAATACTCATTATTCAGAGACAACGATGACACATCTCATGTAGGATTTGCCACCAGAAAAAATGATTACACGTCCCATGAAGGATTTACCGGCGAGTATTAACTTCAGAAGCACTCCTTTTTTTAGAGAGAACGACGACACCTCCCATGAGGGATTTGCTAGCAGAGACAATGAAGATTCGTTCCATGAAGGATTTACTGATGGGCAATAACTTTAGAAGTACTCTTTTGCCAGAGACAACGACACTTTCCATGAAGGATCTGCCACCCGAGATAATGACGATTCGTTCCATGAAGGATTCACCACCATAAATGATAATAACATGTCCTATGAAGGATTAGCCAACGAGCATCAAATTTAGAAGTTTGAGATCTCAGAAAGCTTAGATCCTTCTCGGCTCACCTCGTTGTGTTCCAAATTGCTGTGAAAGAATTCTTCCACTCAATCAAACAACAAACACAGAGGGGGTTCAATGGAGTTCAACAATTGAGTTGCCAGCCAAGTTCACATAAGAGTAGTATGTGCAAGATGCCTCTAGTTGCTGCGAAGATTTGATGAATACAACAATCTACAACAAGGTGTAGCATCAGTCTTTACCTAAGCCCACAACTTCAACACCTTGAAAGCATCTTGCAAGGTGATAGTGGTTATTTTGGCTATTATTTTGTATATTAATTTCATCGTTTTTCTGGTGATTTTATGGTATAAAGTATATATTTGAGCCTCATATCTCCCATTTTTGTCATAGGTGCTTGCCAAATGAAGTGCAATGAAGAACGAACAAAAATGGCTTGAAATGGAGTGAAAATGACGAAAAACAACGCATAACGATAATAGAAAGCAGCTTTCACGCATGGTATGCCACCGTACCGCCACCGGTAGGCTGTTGGCAACAATAGAAGAGGTAGACAGGAGCCTACCCCGCACGGTAGGATCCCCCTATCACGTTCGGTAGGTTTTGGACATCACACGACAAAGATGGAAAAGAGACTTACCGAGCACGATAGATCACGACCTACCGTCATCGGTAGATCCTGAGAATAGCTGTACTTAGTTATTTTTTCCAGAGTTTTTTCTTCATTATTTATTCCTTCGTTTAGAGTAGCTTAGATATGCTTTTAGGAGGTGACTTGGGGCGATTTTTTGTGACAAATTTCTCCCAATTCTCACCTCAATCATGTAAAATTTAGTATAAAACAAGGATTAGAAGATTACAAGTGGAATTGAAGATCAAAACCACATATTCGAGCTTCGCGGGAGCAACTGGAGAGAAGAGCTCGAGCGCGGTTCGGAGATGCAATTCGGCTTTAGTTTCTATGCCTAAGCATTTTTTTTTTCCTTCTCTATTAGTTTAATTTATGTTCAATTTCAATTTCATACAATGAATTATGAGTAATTTGCTTGTTTGGATTCAAGGTTTGAACCCTAACTTTTGGGTATTATGAAATTGATTTGAATTTAATGAAATCGGAAGTTGCTTCTTCATGAATTATTCTTTAATTGATTATTTATGTGCAGTTTAAGTGTTATGAACTTGAACTAATCGCATGAATGTTTGGAATTGAGAAAGGAAGAACACCTGAGGGCTTTCAATTTAAGGATTAATTGGGGTATTGGACTAGAGATAGTTAATACGCTGTTAGGTCAATAATCAATTGGGTTTATTGCATTCATAAACTTTTAGGGAGAGAAGAGATTCTTGTGTAAAAGTTCTAGAGAATAGAGAGGCTTTTGCCTGGAGATAGGGATTGCCCAATAACGAGTGTGATGACCTAATTCACTAAGGCAACTATAGTTTTTATTAATTTCTGTTAATTGAAATAATAATGAGGTTAGGGGGATCCCGAGATCCAACCTCCTGTTTTATATTTGTTTTCCTTTTGCTAGTTGATGCTTATGTTTATTGTTCTATTAGATCACGATCATTTCCACCATATGGTTAAGGCTAAACATTGAGTGAACGATTGAGTAGTTGAGTCTTGCCATCCTCAAGAAGATCGACACTTAGGGTGAACTCATTTCTACAAGTGTGAGGTCCACTTGCCTTGAACTGTAGCCGTAGGATCCCATTCCCGTTTCATTTAAAACGAACACACCAAGTTTTTGGCATATCAAGTTTTTGGCGCCGTCACGACAAGTTTAATGAAATATTGTTCTTTGGTGATTTAGTCATTTTTCTATTTTTATTTCTTTTCAACTTTTGTGATTTTCTCTTTTGGTTCACTTTGTTTTGTTTTGTTTTTGTTTTTGTAAAATGTAAGTTGACTTGTTTCCTAGTTGAAAATTTTCAGTTTGTTTTCTTCCTCCTCATTTTCTATATTCTTCCACTTTTTGTTTCTATGGTTATTTTCTTTTCATTTCATCTTGAATTTTCGGTTCTTTTATCCCTGTTCGTTATTCTTGTGTTCGGGTGCTTATGGTAAGGAGGTTGGAACTCTTGGTTATTATTTCTGGACTTGTGTTGACTATAGTCCTTTAATTTCCAGCTTCAGAGACGAGAACATGGAATTTGATGACATCATGGAAGCCCAATTAGTGGCAATATTAGAACATGGGGCAGAGAGAATGACGGTTGCATCCCAAAATCCACATCATTAGTAACTCAGGTTCCAAAGGAACTGGCAGGGATACGCACATACTTTAACAAGTATAGCTTAAGTTGGGTACAAACGAGCTTCCCGTGGGGAAGTCAAAACCACTTGAGACAACTAACCCCAGGTTTCTATAATGGAGGACTCCAGCAAACCACATGATGCAATCCTTCTCTGTCAATACCTTCATTGACCCAACAACCCAATTTGGAGGATCTGGTCGCGAACTACATCAAATCAGCTACATTCGGGATGAAAAACATGGAGGCAGTATAGAAAAGCTAATTAGCTTTTTTCCATAATATGGAAAGCATATGAGAAGCCGATTGGCAGTCCACAGAGTAATTCAGAGGAAAAATTAGAAGAGCAGGTAAATGCAATCACTTTGAGAAGCGGAAGAGAATTAGTTGAACCATTTCCCACCATTGCAGACGAGACGAATGAGACTTTCCAGGCACCAGCATAATCTATCCCTCCTGAGGAAGAGAAAAGAAAGCAAAAGAAGTGGAAAAAACCTCAACTCCGTTATACAGACTGCGCATCTCATTCCCACTGAGAGTGCTTAAAGCGAAGCAGGACGAAAATACCATAAGTTCATGAAAATCTTTAAGCAATTGCACATTAACTTACCGTTGATCAATGTTTTGACGCAGATGCCTAGCTACACAAAGTTCTTGAAGGAAGCCATCTCGAGAAAGAAAATATTGGAGTACATCTCTACAGTTATACTGAATGGAGAATACTCGGCTATATTCAACCCTGACCAGAAACTGCTCGAAAACTAAAGGACCCAGGGAGTTTTACTATCCCTTGTTCTTTAGGTGATATAACAATATCTAGAGCATTAGCTACATTGGGTGCCAGTATTAATGTTATGCCTTATGATTTTTTCTACAAATTGGGAGTCGGAGAACCTAGACCAACTAGGATGAGCATTCAATTGGTAGACAGGTACACTAAGTTTCCTAGGGGTATAATAGAGGATGTTCTAGTACAAGTAAAGGGTTTAGTGTTTCCGATCAATTTCGTGATCATAGATATGAGTTGAGACATTGAAGTCTTGCTCATATTAGGTTGTGCTTTCCTCGCCACCGCTAATGCTTTTATCGATGTAGGGGAAGGGAAATTGACTCTTAGAGTAGGAGAGGAGGAACTCATTTTTAGACTTCCCGATGCTATGCGCAGATTTAGGGATCAGGACGACAGCTGTTTTATGATGGATTTTATTGACTCCTATATCTCTACTGACATGCAGGAATTCGTTCAAGAAGATGCCCTACTGATAGCTCTACAACTGAATAAAAAAGGTGTTGTGGATTAGGAGAAAATTCAGGTTTTAACGGACAAATTGGATGAAGCAGAGGTGAAAAGAGTCACGACTGAACAAAAAGGTCTTAAGCTTCTTGCAAAGCCTTCTCTGAAATCCTTATTTGAAGAACTCCTAGAGCTAGAGCTGAAGATGAGTTGATCCCAACACAGATAATCACCGGGGATGGCGGGTATGCATTGACTACAGGAAGTTGAATGAGGAAACCCGAAAACATCGTTTTCCTCTTTCTTTCATCGACTAGATGTTAGAGTGGTTAGCGGGCCATCCTTTTTACTGTTTCCTTGACGGCTTCTCCAGTTATTTCAAAATTTCCATCGCCCCCGGAGGATCAGGAGAAAATGACATTCACATGCCCATATGGTACATTTGCTTACAGGCGTATGCCTTTCGGTTTGTGCAATGCTCCAGGGACGTTTCAACGTTGTATGATTGCCATCTTTGAAGGTTTGGTGGGGGATATCATGGAAGTGTTTATGGATGATTTCTCTTTTTGTGGGAGTTCTTTTGATGCCTGCCTGCTTAATTTAGAGAGAGTGTTAAAAGGATGCGAGGAAATTCACATTGTTTTAAATTGGGAAAAATGCCACTTTATGGTTCAAGAAAGGATAGTTCTTGGCCATAAGATTTCTGAGAGTAGTATTGATGTTGATAGGGATAAAATTGAGACGATTGAAAGGTTGCCTCTGCCTTCCTCTGTGAAGGCGATTAGGAATTTCTTAGGTCATGCAGGTTTTTATAGGAGATTTATTAAGGATTTTTTAAAGATTACTAAGCCTCTTACTGCATTGCTTGAGAAAGATAGTCCTTTCAATTTTGATGATAAATGTCTAGCTACTTTTAATTTGATTAAAGAAAAGCTGACTAAGTCTCCTATTTTAGTTTCTCCAAATTGGTCTATTCCATTTGAACTAATGTGTGATACCAGTGATTATGCTATAGGTGTTATGTTAGGCTAAAGAAGGAGTAAGTCTTCCCAACCGATATACTATGCAAGCAAAACCCTCATGGATGTTCAGGTGAACTATACAACAACAGAGAAGGAATTGGTTGTAATAGTATTCACGTTTGATAAATTCTTCCCTTACTTAATACTGTCGAAAGTAATAGTGTACATTGATCACTCTACTTTGAAATATCTTATTTCGAAGAACGATGCAAAACCTAGACTGATTAAGTGGGTACTTCTTTTGTAGGAATTTGACTTAGATATCAAGGACAAGAAGGGAGCGGAGAATCTGGCAGTTGATCATCTCTCTTGACTAGAGAATCAAAGTTTGGACCTACTGGACGAGGAACAAATCGACGACACGTTTCCTGATAAACAACTCCTTTTATATAAAACTGTCATTGATAATTCACCATGGTATGCTAATATCTTAAACTATTTGGTTTGGAATGTTGTGCATGTAGGTATCTATTAGAAAAGGAAGAAATTCTTTGCAGACCTGAAATACTATTTCTGGGAGGACCCGTATCTCTTGCGGCAATGTGCTGACTAGATAATAAGACAGTGTGTTGCTCACCCTGAAACAGAGGAAAATTCTGAAGCATTGCTATAACGGTCCAGTCTGCGGACACTATCAAGTCAACAGAACTGCGCACAAGGTACTCGAGTTAGGTTTTTATTGTCCAACTCTTTTCTAAGATGTAAAAAGGTATGTTTTAGAATGTGACAACTGTCAGTGAATAAGTAACATCTCTAAACGAAATGCTAGGCCCATGACTACTTTCAAGTTTGTGAAGTTTTTGATTGTTGGGGTATTGATTTTATGGGGCCGCTCCCAAATTCTTTTGGAAATCAATATACTTTGGTAGCTGTAGAGTACGTGTCTAGGTAGGTCGAAGCTCAGTCTTTACCCATAAATGATGCCAGAGTTGTGGTTAAATTCCTAAAGAGATTATTTTCTCAGTTTAGTGTCCCTCGAGCCGTTATTATCAGCAGGGGTACCCATTTCGGTAACCAACAACTAGAGAAAGTGCTTAAGAGGTTAAGTGTGACCTATAAACTAGCTACCCCCTATCACCCTAAAACTTGTGGGCAAGTAGAAGTTGTAAATAGGGAAATCAAATGTCTCCTTGAAAGGATAGTTGACAACACTCATAAGGATTGGAATGTTAAGTTGGATGATGCTCTGTGGGCTTATAGAACAGCCTGTAAGACTTCAATTGGATGTACTTCCGTCTTTTGTATGGGAAAGTGTATCATTTGCCTATACAAGTTGAGCATAAAGCTCATTCGGTGATTTAGTTAGTTAACTTTGACTATGTTCATGCAAGTAAACAAGGATTGGTCCAGCTGAATGCACTTGATGAATGGCAGTTGCAAGCATACTAGAATTCGAAGCTATACAAGGAGAAAATGAAAAGATGGCATGACAAGCATCCGGTGAAAAAAGAATTCAAGGAAGGAGATTTCGTGTTGCTTTACAATTCCTGCCTTTGCCTCTTTCCTGGAAAGCTCAAAATCTAGATGGTCCGGACCATTCATTGTATACAGAGTTTTTCCATACAGTACTATCGAGGTAACGCATTCTACACAAGAAAGGTTCAAGGTAAACGGCCAGCGCCTTATACCGTACTTCGATGAGGATGGCTTCCCATGTGTTTTACTCCTTTATTATTTGCGGGAGCGCCTCCAATGTATGTTTTTATTTGTTTTCTTTGTGAGTCTAGCCCCTCTATTTAGGACAATGTGGTTTTAAGTGGGGGAAGGGGGGGGGGTGGGGGGAGGGAGGGGGAGTAATTATGTCCTTTTGCCCTTTTGTCCTCCTTTCTTAGTTTTCTGTCGTTTTTTTTGGAAAAAACCCAAAAAGATTTTCCTTTATCTTTCTTTTTGCCACTTTGAGTAGAGTGCTAGATCACGAGACTGTCGTGATTTTTTTGAAAAGGGCATAGCACTTGGGCATTTGGAAAACCTTATTTGCATAATATTCATACATGTTGATGGTTCTCATGCACGTGTGAGCGTAGTTAGTAGTAGAAACCTAGGAATTTTAGGAAATTAGCTTCATGAAAATCCTTTGATATTCGTGCATACATTCCTATGTTTCTCGATTCTTTGAAGTGAAGAGTCTTAGTCTGAGTTAAGCTTGGAAATGATGGTGTCAGGCCTCCATTGTATAGTTTGAGCTTTTGAATTGCCTATCCTTATATAAAATTAACCCCTAGCTCCCTCATTTGCGCCTTCATGCCAAGGGTTTTACTCCCTTCTATTCTTTGTCTTTTTAAACTCACACTACGTTAAACCTCATTTCGTGGAGTCAATGTTTGAATAATATGCTACCCGTTTTGAGTGAGAGTAATAGATAAGTGTGGAGGTGAAAGAGGGAAGAAAAGAAAAATGCTTTAAAGAGGGGATTAGTTCGGGTGTTTCACTTTTTGGTATAAATTATTGAGAGAAAAGAAAACAAGAGAGAAGAGTTGTTTTGTTTTGTTTATGAAAAAGAGGAAAGAAAAAGAGAATAAAGGAAGGAAAGGAAAAAAGCAAAGAAAAAGAAAAAATATGGTACTTCTATATTGTGGTCGTGAAAAAATAAACGACACTAGTCTCTCTCTCTTGTTAAATGACTGAATATTGTAAATGTGTTAGGTAAGGTGTGCTAGAGAATCAGTACGTTATTCAAGGGTTTGTGAGAAGTAGGTGCTGCATTTTTGCAGATAGCTTTTGTTTTTGTCGTTTTCGCTCCGTTTTCGTTTCCTTTTCATCGTTTCCATTTCTGGTGGGTAGCTAAGGTAAGAATAAGAGGTATTTAGCTAAAATATATACTTTTAAAAACATCGAAAACGATAAAATTAACATATAGAAAATATAGATAATTATGCACTTATCAAATATCCCCACACTTATCCTTTGCTCGTCCTCAAGCATCACAAACTAAACAGACGAATGGAGAATAAAAACTTTAATAATAGAAAGACAAAACATGAAAACGACATAAGCTTTAATATAAAAAGTTAAAACCTAAAAAAAACGATTACAGGTATTGGTAGCTCAAAAATAACCAAAACAAACTCAACAAAAACAAAAACTTATCAAAAAACAAAAAACAAAAAACAAAAACAAAACTTAGAAAAATAATAGAAGATAAAACCACTTCAATAGAGTTTTTCACTAACCAACTCCCAAGATAATCAAAAAATAGACAACTACAAAATCACTAAAACAACCATAAGTTACTAAATATCATTATCGATCAAAGAGTGTGTGCAATTTTGCTAATGCCGTTTTTCATAGAAAAAGAGGAATGTTAAGTGATTCGCATCAATAGCTATTCTAACAGACCATGCATACAATTCATACTTTTTCTATAACTCAACCACATTAAAGTCTATTTTAGGTTGTTCCCGGATTAGGTAGGACTTTTTGGCTTGTAATATGAGGCTAGGGACATAAGTAGGTTACAAATG
The DNA here is from genome assembly GCA_028651295.1 of Catharanthus roseus. NCBI lineage: Eukaryota > Viridiplantae > Streptophyta > Magnoliopsida > Gentianales > Apocynaceae > Catharanthus > Catharanthus roseus. Next base: position 21,450,654 of record JAPQWS010000153.1, on the reverse strand, counting down.
AAGGTAAAAGTAGAAAAAAAACAAATGAGATAGAGCTAATCCAACCGAGATGAAAAGATAATAGAATAAAAAGAACAATTTTCCGCCTCCGTTTTTTACTTTTCTCACTTATCTTTGTACAACTTTCTTCATTCTTATTTTATAAACACCCCATCTAACAACATATTTTTCTTAAGAATTTTTCAAGAATAACCAAAGCAAGAGATATAGATGCTTGAATTTTTCTATAAAATAAAGGCACATATTTTTTTTCTTCTTTTTCTTGCCATATTTTCATTTTTCTGGGTTTTTTTTTTCAAGTTTTTTCTTTTCAAGTATCAATATTTTTCTTTCTTGCTCTCTTTTCAATAGCCAAAACACCGAAATATGAAAACACCCAAAATACCCTTTGTCTTTATAAAACAAGGTTTTTCTTTCTTTCTTTTTTCACCCTTTTTTCCCACAGTTCTTCGTTCTTTCACTCCAAACGGCCAAAAGTCTATACTAACCAATAGCTCACAAATTGAGGTTCACTCAAAACGACCAAAAGTCCATACTAACTATTAGCTCACGAATTGAGGTTTCATACAATGATGGTGGGATCCCCACTTAATTCTCCTCGTCCAACCATAGTTATTAAAAGTTGTGAATTTAATAACCTGCTGCGGTCTTGTTGATAATGTTCGTTATCCTGCAAATTAACACGACAAGAAGCAAAAACTCTAGATAAAATCACAAGATAACGAAAAACACGCTTTTTGGTGGTATAACACCAGTATTGCACATTGCTCAGAGTATCAAGTAAGAGAGGGACATGGGTGAGCAGTTGAAAAGTTTATCTAACAAATAGATATCAACAATGCAAACTTCACAAAACCCGCTCCCTTTTTAGATGAGTGTGAGCTCAAAGAAATAAGCAAGAGCACGATGAAAAAGATTTGGGAAATCACCCCCGTGGATGATTCTGCAATGGTGTAATGCCTGTGACTGGATCTCAAAATGGCTACAAGCCGTATCTAAATTCTATTCTGGGTCCTCGTCGATTATTTTTCTTTTTGAACCTACGGTGACCTAATTCCCATTGTCTAGGATCCCAAGAATGGAAGCTAGACGTTCCCCATCAAGAATGATCCTAAGGCCCTTAACAGTTGAGATGATAGTTTGGAGATACTTGTTCGTCTTATGAGTTATATTAGTATAGAATTATCGAACATAGTAATCGCTTGAAATGAGAAGGAGAAGAGCCAAACTCAACCCTCTAAAAAGATTTTGAAGATCAAAATGTTCGATGACTGAGTCATCGAATGATTTTACGATAATGATTTTGAGCGACACCCCTTCGGCTACCCATTTATAGGCCACCTACGAGAGACACTCTAGATAAGGAGGGATATCGGCGTCGGGCGAGGTCCCTGCAACACGAGCCCATTTTGATTTGGAAGATGAAGTGACAGATTTCTTGGGGACCATATAGAGAGAGATAAAAATGAACGGAAGAGAAGAGGTAGGAAAAAGAATACAAAACACAACGCGATAGCACCAACACAAAAGAAAATAATAATAGAACACAATAAAGGCACAAAAGAAGAAAAATCCTAACATAACTCGTGTGTTATAGTGTTTTAACGTCGCCCGTGGGTGCAAAAGTGTAGCAGAAACAAGAAAACAAAACTAACAAATTACAAAACACAATGCGCTTTTAACAAAATCAAAAACATGAAATTTAAGTCCAAAAGTTTCAAGAATAAAACATAAGCAAACTATAAAAAGGAGGCATAAAGGTTCTGAAAAATTAGCTTGTGTTTGTTTGACAAAACAAACTATGACCATGAAAATTTGCTCGTTTTTCTGCCCCGTTTGGATTGCCGCTGGAGTTCCGCCAGAAGTTCACCGAAAAATTTCTTAGACTATTTTCTGCAAAATTTTGTTAGGAAACACAATAAAACACAAAATAAAGTTAGTTCATAACAAAATTTAGATAAAGAACCGAAATTGAAAAAAAAAGCAAGAAAAAGAAATTAAGAGAGAAGGTTAAAAAGAAGGGAATTAACGGAAAGGTGGGTTCTTTTGGGGGAAAGGTGGGTTCTTTTGGAGGAAAGGGAGAAGAAGAAGAAGATTTTATCATGTAATTTGTTTAGAGAAGAGGAATGAGGTGGTAGGAGGGTTTAGAAGAAAAGAATAAGCAAGAGAAGAGAGAAGAGAAATTACAAACCAAAAATTGTAGAGAGAGATGGGTTGCTGCTGCTCTGCTCGCCGGAGGTGGTATGGTCACCAGAGTTAGAAGGAAGAGGAAGAGAAGATTTGAAGAAGTTGGAGAGGTGTGGAGAGGTTAAGAGAGTTTGAGAGAGGTTATGGAAGTTTTGAGAGAATAAAAAGAAGGAATAACAAAATTAAGGGTTTGAGAAGAGAAAGAGGAAAGAAAAGTGCAGAAAATTAAACCAAAATCTTCAATTTAGTACCAAAATTGGGTCAACCTAACCTATTTTACCTTAGAAAAAGCCAACTAGTTACCTACTTGGATCCTACTGCTGACGGTAGGGCAAGACCTACTGTCTGCAGTAGGTCTCGAGTTTGCTATTGCCGAGAAGTGCTGAGCCGACCGGTGATGGTAAGGCAAGCCTACCGTCCGCGGTAGGCCTCTCCAGAAGGTACCTATCATTCCTGTAGCCTACCGGCGATAATAGGGTAACGTACCATCCGCGGTAAGGTGCTATCAAGCCTCCGTTTTGATTCGTTTTTTGCAATTTTTTATCCCCGTTCAAGTCACCTATCTTATAAACTCAAATTAACTTCTTATGGACTTTAGGCTGTCACTTTTCCTCTCCAAAAGGACCTTGTAAGATAACATCAACAAACGATCAAAGTAGAAAAACGAAAAACTTAAAGAGTACAATTTTACAATTAGAATTACGAAGAGTTAAAAAAATATTCTCCTTTTCTTAGGTGCTAGTTGCACCTCTTGGATTACAAAAATTCGGGTTGTTCTTCAATTCTTCCTTCCGTACCGGTACCCATACCATCTTGCCATTTTTTTTTTTTTTTATGTTTTTAGCAATTTGTCTCCGTTTCTTATGTTTTTTCCTTGGTCTCTCTTTGCCTTTTTCTTTAGGGTGTTCCTGTACGTTTGAATATACTTTATTAGTTTTATGAGTTATGATGCATAAAGTAACTTTTTTATGGGAAGGTCGGGAGCAAAGGAAACTTTAATATTGTCTCTTTTCCTCTGACCTTTAGTATTAATTGCCCTTTTTCCATATCTACTAACTACTAACACCCTAGAAGTACGTAAGAAAGGGCAACCTAAAATAATAGGGAAATCAACAGCTTCCTTCGTATCCAAAACTACAAAGTAAACGGGAAAGACCAAATCCTTGACTTTGACTAACACATCCTCAATTACCCCTTTAGGATATCTAACACTTATATTTGCTAGATTAATTGACATTCTAACAGGTTTCGGGGTACCTAAACCTGGATGCTTACACATATATGAAGAAATAACGTTAATGCTGTACTTAAATCTGCTAAACCCCTATCTACTTGAATACTATCAATAGTGCAAGGAGAAGAAAATGTCCTTGTGTCTTCTAAGTTTTGTGGTAGTGTTTCCTTTTTGATTTCGAGGGCTTAACATTCTTCTTCCATGATAATCCCTTCTTTCTATGGAATCTCCTCATAAATGGTCATCGAGATAGCATGTACATGCTCTCTCAGGTTTACTTCTGCATTAATTGGAAGAGTTTCTGGAGTTCTTTTAGATACAATTTTAACTAATTTCCCAATTGCTTTTCTAAGTTTCTAATGGAGTCCTCTTTATTCCTTTGGGTTGCCTTGATGATATTCATTCTACTTTCTGTTGCAGCCATAAATTTTACCATTAAGTTCTCCAAATTTGTCTTATTTAGTGGAGGATGGTTTTGTGGACTCGCTTCATAAGGTAAGGGCGGTGGAGGACCTCTATTCTGAAAATCCGGATATTGATTTTGTCTTTGTTTTCCTATTTTCTACTCAATGACTGACGCAAACCTTGCTTCCATAGCTGATAACAATATCTACATTATGGACTCTAGCGGTCTTTGGCTTTACTCGTTGTCCTCCTCAAGTATAGCTATTCATAGCGATTTACTACATTAAATCATGCACTTGTTGACGGGTTTTATGATCTATAGACCCTCCAGGTGAGGCGTCTATCAATTTCCTAGACCCAACGAAACTCCATTATAAAAAAATTGTATCTGAATCCCCAAGTCAACCCTATGATGGGTTTACTTTCTCAATAACTCCTTCTACTGTTCCCATGCCTCGTAGAGGCTTTCTCCATCTATTTGTCGAACTGATAAGATCTCGTTTCTTAGTTGTGCTGTCGCCCTGAAGGAAAGTACCTCCCTAAAAATTTCTCCGCTAGTGACCCCATAAAGCAATGGATCCTAATGGTAAAGATTTTAGCCAGGACTTCGCCTTTCCCCTTAGATAGAACGGGAAAGACGGAGTCGAACTGCATTTTTTGGTACTCCGTTAATCTTAAAGGTGTCATGCACCTCTAAGAAATTTCCAATATGTGCGTTGGATCTTCATCAGGAAGTTCGTCAAATTGAACATGATTTTGCAACATCTTAATTATGTTTGGTTTAATCTCAAAGTTATTTGCCTCAACCCTAGGCCTTGCTATACTCGACTGCATCCCCAAGATGGACAATTGAGCATAATATGCCATTGTTCTCTCCTGTACTTGTTGTGCAGCCATCGAAGGTGTTGATTCGAAAAGTGGGTTGTTGAATGGAAGTGCTTTCGGTTCTTCTTCCGCCTTAATTTCGGGTTCTACTACACTGGTGCCTGCCTTTCCGAACTAAAGAGCGTGACGAGCACTCTGCAGTGTACGTTCGGGCTTGGGGTCGAACAGTACTAACTCACCCCTTTTCTTTTAGGTGATATCTAATACCACACGATCTGCAATAACCAAAAAACGTGATTAGCTGTACGAACACAAAGCACAATTTAAGAATATAAACTGAAAATAACAAAAAGGAGCAAAAACAAAAATAATTTGAACAAGAAAAAGAGAAAATGAAAAGAAATAAAATATTATGACTAAAGCACTAAAACAAAACGATATTCCTTAAACTTGCCAATTCCCCTGTAACGGCACCAAAAACTTGATGTGTGTAAAATGGGATGAGATCCTAATTGCTGCAATACAAGGTAAGTGGACCTGATGTGGAATGATCTTCAAGAGCATAAAATTTCATCCAAGAAGTGAGGGAGAGAACAAACAAAACAAGTGTAACAAGTAGAAGAGAGAAAGTGCCTTGAAAGGACTTGAAAATGTTAAACTTCTAGCAACCTTGGATATATTAAATCAAAGACCTCAAGAAGGTTTAAACCAAATCTTTTCTTTAAAGTTTAAGAAACCTAAGGTATTTTGAACCTTAGACCTCAATGAAATAAGAAGAAGACCTCAAGACTAGTTTTCTATAAGAGTGTAGTAACTAGTATGAAGGAATTTTGATGATCAATCTTGAAACTCTTGGAACTTTCAACAAGTGTTCAATGTGATTTTTCTTTCAAGAAAGTTCACCCTTGAAGATGATAGAAAAAGCTAAGCTAGGAACTAAGAATACTAAGAGAATAACCTTTGTCTTGAAATATTTCTTGATTAGTTTTTTCAAAATGGAAGACTACATATTTATAGAGACTTGAGGGAAAAATTATTTTCAGCCCAAAATTTAAGCCCCACAAATATAAGCCCCAAAATTTAAGTCCCAAATTTAAGCCCCATAAAGACGTATTCCAACCCTCTCATATTTTCAGCCCAAAGGATAGATATAACCTATACATTCACTTGATAAGACAATAAAAGTGTTTTAATTGCATTTGGACTATTCTAGAGTAATAGTCAACACATTGCCAAAAATAGGAGGCAATTTTCCAACTTGGGCAAAAGGGCTTCCAACAATCTACCAAGGTGAATTTTCAATTCCTAACTTATTCAAAACTTTATCATATTGCCCCATAAAGTCTTGGACATCAAAATTTAACCCTTGAAACTTCTCTTGCTCAATTTGATCCTTGTGACTCTTTAGTTGTTTTGCCTTGGCTCGTCACAACTCCTTGATGTTATTGCATGTCTAACCAGTTCATATCAGTACCTAACAAAGTAGAGATGAGTTTCAACCCGAGTGTCGAATCTCTCAGGAATGGACGAAGGTTCAAGTACTAATCGTGTTTCTAATGTCTAGTAAAAAAAGATGATGTCGTTGATTAAAAAGAAATAAAAAAACAAGTAAATCAATTAAAAGAAAGTAATTAAAAATGATTTTAAAAGAATTATAAAGACAAGAGATTGGGTTGGTGAAATCCCTTTAATCCTTGTTACTAATTCAATTGTAAAAACTTTAATGAAAACGATGTTGAATTAATTAAGTAGAGTCATCACTAAAATCGGCCAATCCCGAAAGCCACCCTACTCACTAACCCTTAGAGGAAAATCTCTTTTCTCCCTAACAAATTATGAGTGCAATAAACTTAGGTGATTAAAAAGACCTAAAAGGGCAATATCGTATCTCTAGTCAATCACCCCAATCAACTCTCAATTGGTTGCCCTAGATTGTTCTTCCTTTTTCAATTCCAAACAACCTCGTAAATAATCTAATATCATGATAATTAAATTACAAACAAGCACAATTGGATGACAACATAAATCAAAACAAACATCAAAATCAAGAAATTAAGCCAAGAATTTCATAATCAAGAATTACGGTTCAACCCCAAACCAAACAATGAAAACTACTCACTATTCATATTAGTAAAACTGTGAATTAATAAAAGAATTCAATTACTAGAAAGGAAAAGAAAGCTTAGGATTAAAAATCGAAGTCGCGATTGAATCCCAAATGTCTTCTAAGATCGTCTCTCGAGTCTCCAAGTTGAATATTGAAATCTTGAAACGCAGTCTTCAATTCTTGAATCCAAGAAAATAAATCTTGCAAAAATCTTGAAATTCTACAAACAAAAGAAAACATAAAAGTTGGAATTTTAAGAGTGGTTAACTAATCTAACCTAATAAATCTACTCCTAATCTAAATCCATACTAATCTAAAACTAATCTTAAATTGTATATCTATTTATCTAATTGTATCCAGGGACGGAACCAGAACAACATGGTTTGGGGGGAGGGGGGGCTGGAGAAAAAAAAAATTTGCCAGAATTTCGTCTATAAAATGATGCATTCCATGTACGAAAGACATTCAAACAATTCCAAATTTACATATAATAAAGCAAAAGAATAGGTAATCGCCCATTACCAATGAGGAGTGATCACCCATCACTCACGAGGAATGATTACCCATCACTCACGGGATAAGCATTACAATTCTAAATTTACATATAATATAGCAAAAGAATAGGTAATCACCCATTATCAATGAGGAGTGATCACGCATCACTCACGAGGAATGATTACCCATCACTCACGGGATAAGCATTACAATTCTAAATTTACATATAATACAGCAAAAGAATAGGTAATTGCCCATTACCAATGAGGAATGATCACCCATCACTCACGGGATAAATATCTCTATCAAAGCTGAGAATCTTGATTAGAATCTTGAGATAACAGATGAGATGAGCACGATCAGAAGACGAAATCCAATATGACCTGTAATTGATTTAGAACCATTAGAAGATTAATATGAAACCAATTAACATTCATACAAATATTAAGAATGAAAAAGAAATCACTACTGAAAAATCATCTAAAATAGAGTTTTACATGTGAACGAAATGATTAAGATGGCAATTTTATTCTTCGAGTTTGCATATTCTGAAACCGCTGCAAGATGTCTTCATTTTCAATACTCTTAAAAATCTCTTGCTCCACATAACAAACCAAACTGTCATTGAGAAACTCATCTCCCATCCTATTAAGTAAATCATTCTTAATCATTCTCATAGCAGAAAACAATCTTTCAACGGTCGCTAAAGCAACAAGCAAGACTAAAGCCAACTCAATTAGTCGATAAACTAAAGTTAAAAACTTGTGAGTATTCGTCTCAACCATCTTCTTTGCGAGATCTCCAATGTCAGTAAGGCCAGAGAAAGCTGCCCCATCACTTGATCTCATGTAAGATATATATGTATCAAGTTGTGCTTTAAGCTCAAACTTATCAGAGTTAGAAAAATCATCTGCGTAGAACTCAGATAGACGGAGTAACTGATTCCGATCAAAATTCACAAAGGAATCTCTGGGATCAAGGCATGATATGCAAATAAGTAGATCTGAAGTTGACTCCGTAAAATGATCATCCATTTTTTTTACTATAAAATCAAGTACCTAACATTAAATATAGAAAAGAACAGTTAATAATTTGTAATATTACAAATAATTGAGTATTAGGTAATAAGTTAAAAAAACAAAGAAATTAATTACCTCAAAAAAGATGTCTCGAGGAAAAAAATGGTAGTAAGTCTTTGGCTGCCATCCACACTCCTGTATAATCTAGCTCAGCCTGGTAAAGGATCCTGCATGTTCAGCACGAAAATATCATTTTTGATACAAAATGCACTAACAACACCCAATAACCTTCATTATTTCTGTACTTCTTCAAATCTTTCTTTATTGTCTGAATTATCCGGACAACAGTGACTATGTTTTGAGTCCTTTGTTGCAAGCACATTGACAATGTATTTGTTTTTGCCAATACATTTACCATTAATTGAGCAATGAATACAAATTCAAACTGCCATATTGTATCAATCAAACCTCGGACAATGCCTCGACTATTGACCTCATCAGCGTCTTCATATATAGTTTCAAGCACATGTATCACTGCATCCCACATATGCAAATTTTTGAGTTATTGTTTTGAAGTGAGAGCTCCAACGAGTGTCACCTGGCCGAGCTAAACTTGTTTCCTGATTCTTGCCCTTTCTTGTAGCAACTTCTCTATTTTCTAGACGTTTTACAAGATCATCATAGTGCTTTTGCAGAAGAGCATCCTTTCTTTTACATGAAGCTCCAACAATGTTTACAAGCTTAGAAAGGCACTCAAAAAAACTACACACGTGAGCATTTTTCTTTGAAGTAGCCTCAAGAACTAATTGAAGTTGGTGAGCAAAGCAATGAATATAATATGAGTACTTATTTTCATCTAAAATTTTTTGTTTCAATCCATTAAGCTCGCCATGCATATTAGACATCCCATAGTAACCTTGACCTCTGAGCTATGAAATTGATAATCCATTTATTGCAAAGAAATCATCAATAATATTTTTCAACGTCCGTGCAGAAGTGTCACTCACGTGTACTACTCCAAGAAAACGCTCGACCACTTTTCCATTATCATCAACAAATCTCAAAACTATAGACAATTGCTCCTTCACAGAGCTATCTCGAGCCTCATCAATCAAAAGAGAAAAAAACTTGTCACTAATCTCATTGATAATAGCTTGTCTCACTTTTGTTGCACAAGCATTAATAATTTCTTTTTGAATTTTAGGAGAAGTCAACTAATTATTTCTCGGAGCATTCAAGTTCATGGCCTTATTTACTTCTTCCGATTCCTCACAATACCATTTTGTCAATTCAAGAAAATTACCTCGTCGGATTGAATTTATCGACTCGTCATTTCCACAGAAAGCTAAACCCTGACTTAATACAAATCGAATCACTTTTACAACAGCAGTTAGCCGTGCACGGTAGTCAATCACTGTTTAACTACTTTGTTTTGCTAAAATGTATTCCACATTATGTCTTTGATTTTTGAAACCCACAATTGAATTACAGCACCAGAGTGAGGACTATTTGGAGATCCTTCATGGTTTCTAAATTTTTCTTTAGCACGTTTCCAATTTTTAAAACCAACTTCTGTAAACATATCATCACCATGTTTGTGATTTTGACCTTTATCAAACAAATAACAACAGAAACAAAATGCTGTATCTTTATGTACACTGTACTCTAACCAAGTAAAATCTTTAAACCATATCTTCTAAAACGATCTTCTAATTTCACCAAAATCAGTTTGCGAAAATTTATGATCACATGGTTGAGTTGGGCCTTTAGCCACATACCGTCTCCTTAATTCATCTCTAATTTCATAAGGATAACAATCAATTGGTTTACGCAATCTTGGATCACCAATAATTTCAAAATCCGAAAACTCTACCCCTACCCGAGGCTTTTTCCCACGATCTTCATTATTAACATTTCCTTTATTAGCTGATTTTTCTTCAACCGATTTTAGGACCCTTCTTCCACTTTCCAAAATATTTCTCCATAGTAAAATCCTATATAATATTCAAATATTTTAAATTCAAAATTCAACACATTTCATTTATAACATAATAATTAATTAGAACATAATTACTTAATAACCATATTTTTACCAAAAATATCCTAGAAATTTTTTCACTAACAAAATCAAAATTTTAGCACTCAAAAATCTATTTACTAAAATAAAAAATAAAAATGTTTCTACATAAATTAAACTAGAAAACTTACTTTTTTTTTTCTTCAATGTTTGAAGAACAGAGATTCAGAGAAGCGAAGCCGCCGTGCACTGCTGCCGCCGCGCCGCCGTCCGTCTCCTTCCTTCCTGGCTGATTTTGCTGCTGCTGCTTGCCGCCCCGGCGCTGCTCCAGCTGCAGAATGCTGCTGCCTCTTTGTCTCAGCGGGCTGAGGCTCCGCCGTTGACACGAGTCACACGACACCATCCGCGCTGCACCACTGTCTTGCTTGCGTTGCAACGCCATCGCCGAGCTCGGAGTCCGACCGAGGCTTTCACTTTTCGCGGAGGGGGAGGGAGCAGTGGAGGGAGGGAGAGAAAGCTGCACTTTTTTTTCTTTTTTTTTTTTTGTTTCTGTTGGCAGACCGCAGCTGCCGAGGGTTTACAGTTTTTTTTTTTAATAAATCAGTCCCTAAGTTTTGGGGGGGCTAAATTGAAAAAAAAACTGGGGGGCTTAAATGTAAAAAGTCTAAATTTTTTTAAAAAAAAAAATAAATTGCCGGGGAGGCTCGAGGCCTCATGTAGTTCCATCCCTGATTGTATCTAAAAAACTTCTTACAATAGTTGCAAATAAACCCCCTTATATAGAGGAGAAGAATGCAAGAAAACCAAATCAAAATTGGAGAAGGAATCAAGAAAATCAAGAATACTCAAACCACCCTTGCCAGCACCCCCTACTGCCGACGGTAAGGTAGCTCTCTGTCTACCCATTTCCTTTGATCCTCGGCACTTACCGGCAGCGGTAGGTCAGCCTACCTCGCGCGGTAGGTGCTGTATTTTTGCCAATGGCTTCCATTTTCATTGGTTTTGCTCCATTTTCGTCCGTTATCATTTCTCTTTTCATTGTTTTCACTTCGGGAGGTTACTAAAGACAAGAATAAGAGGTATTTAGCTAAAATATATACGTTTACGTATTAAAAACACAAAAAATGATGAAATTAACATATAGAAAATACAGAAAATTATGCACTTATTAGCCTCGTATGGTAAATGAATCATCAAATGTTCTATTACGTCAAAAAAAAAAAAAGAAAAAGGGAGGGAAGATGCATTCTAACTGACACATCAAAATGGGAATGTTTTTCTCTAATTCACGTATATGTGACGCACTTATCTTCAGGGCGCATGAGTCTCGGTAGAATAGACTCAACTCGGCCAAACAACTCCACACCTTCGCCGGAAGGAGCTTTCTAAAGGCGATGGGCATCAGTCGTTCTATAAACATATGAAAATCGGATTTTCATGCTTGGTCATCTTTATTTCTTTATAATCAACACATCGCTCCAAGTTAGATACATATCTGTCTGGAAATTATAACTCTTTAACCTAATCAAGCACCATTTTCTTTTTTTCTTTAATTAAAGTGTAACACGCCGCTGGCTTGGAAAATTTACCCCCACTGCTATCTTTAATCAACAAGTCCAGTCAGTTACAATACAAACGTAGGTCTTGTCTACTCTTGATATTATTCTTAGACTTCCCTTTCACATCCATCACAGTGCTCAATACATTATCAAACATATTCTTCTTGTTGTGCATCACGTCAATGTTATGGCAGACAAAGAGGGTACGCCAATAAGGAAGATCAAAAAATATATTCCTTCCTATCCAGTTGTGAACCTTTCTCCTACCATCTTTCTTGCCCAATTCGTTTCTTGTTTTGGTAATTTTTGGAAACTTCCTGTCCATATGAGCTCTCCCAAAAGTCGTGGCAGAGACGAGGGTCCTCACCTTTACCTCTCCGGAAAAACCTCGAATCTTGTCTCAATTGATGATCTGGTTGCAAGAAATATTGATAGAAATCGAACCAAGATTGTTTTCCACCATTTTGAAACTTGAAGGATTGTGTCTATACATACATTACAGACAAGGCAACATTTCTGGTGTACTCCAACTGTGCAACATACTGTATGCCGAGAAATCACAAACCATACAAAGAAGTGCAATCCTCATTTGGAAATTCTGTCTCTTTGAAATGTCATAAGTAATGGTCCCAAAATCCCACAGCTGATTTAACTCTTCTATCAATGGTTGCAAATAAACATCCAAGTTTCTTTTTGGATTTTTAGGACTCGGGATAAGAACCGTCAAGAATGTTGCCTCCTTTTTCATACACATCCAAGGCGGAAAGTTATATAGTGTTACTATTACTGGCAATGAGAAGCATATTTTTCTGCCATTCCAAAAGATGAAAACCCAAGCGTACGCAAACCAAGACTCACGTTCCTCAGTTCTATCGAAAAGTCAGAGTAAATCCTATCAAAATACTTCCATACTTCACTATCTCTAGGATACTCATCAAATCCAGCTCCTGTGAGCTTTTTGCATGCCATCTCATGTGTTTGCTAGTTCTTTTCGATGCATACAACCTTTGTAACCTAGGAGTTAAAGGAAAGTAAAATATTATTTTCATCTTCTCTTCGACTCCAGTTTCCTCTTCTTTCCTCTTTTCTTCCTACATATCTTGTATCAATAACTACCATGAAATTTACATTCTGTTCTATCGGAGTCCTGCTTCCAATAAAGCATACAACCATTGGAACAAATGTCAATTCTTTGCACCGGCAATCCTAAGCTAGAAATCGATTTCTATGTCGCGTACTAATCTTCTACCATATGATTTCTCAGCAACAAATGCGTCTTCATGAATGCACAAATATCATCGTACAACTTTTGAGTCCATTGGTTCTCGGACTTCATGTACAATAACTCAACAATCGCAAATAACACTAAATGCCTGTCATCCCCATTAACCAATGGTGTCTCTACCGCTTTTAACATGTCAAAGAACTTTTTCGCCTCAGGATTAGGTGTTTCATCCTGAGGTAAAATGTTTGGACCAGATGCATCATATATTATCTCACGATACGAGTTTTCTTCAGTCGACAATGGTCGGGAACTTTCTAATCTGAGATCAGGACGGAGTGAAGCTGCACGTTCCGCAAGGATACATTCCTCATCATGTGGCCAGAGGTTTTCACGATGAGCTATCCAATTATGATAACAACGCATGAATCCCCACTGCAAAAGATGTTCTTTCACAATCTTTGAATGTATAATCTTCTTGTTTTTACACATTGAACACGGACATCTCAATGCATTTGCACGCTCATTATTGTATTTAATACAATGACAAATAAAACAACCTACCCCAGAATTGACTTGTAAGACCTTTAATCTTGTGCCCTCTTTCTCTACACATCCAACTACAATTTGGTATATTTTCCATAGCTTCCAATAATCATTAGTAGAAAGAATTGTTAGTTCCATAACTTCTATGCAACAATTATAAAGTTTACAATTTTAGACGTACTTAAAAGTCTTATATAAGGGTTAAGGGTTAAGGGTTTAGGGTTAGAGTGTAGAGTTTTAGGGTTTATAATCTCAACAAAGTTTCCCTTATATTATATAATCATTCGGGTTTAGGGTTTCCGTCTTAGGTTGTAGGGTTTAGGGTTTAGGGTTAAGGGTTTAGGGTTTGTGGTCCACGGTTTTAGAGTTTATATTCGTAACAAAGTTTCCCTTAAAATATTTACAAAACTTCTCGTTTTGTTTCAAATTCAACGTTAAGTCATTACTAAAAATTCTAAGTTTTTTATATGCTTAGAAAAAATTGTAGCAGAGTTCCCTCTGCATTATGGACATTTTCCAGGCATACCGGCCACTCAAACTGATGTGAACCGGTTAGACATGCAAGAACATCAAGGAGTTGTGACAAGAGCGAACGCAAAACAACTAAAGAGTTACAAGGATCAAATTGAGTAAGAGAAGTTTCAAGGCTTAAATTTTGATGTCAATTTTGATGTCCAAGACTTTATGGGGATTAAATTTTGATGTCCAAGAATTTATGGGGCAATATCGTAATTTTTGAATAAGTTAGAAATTGAAAATTTACCTTGGTAGATGATTGGAATCCCTTTTGCCCAAGCTGAAAAATTGCCTCCTATTTTTGGCAATGTGTTGACTAGTGCTCTAGAATAGTCCAAATGCAATTAAAACACCTCTATTGTCTTATCAAGTGTATGTATAGGTTATATCTACCCTTTGGGCTGAAAATATGAGAGGGAAAAATTCCTATTTTCTCCCTCAAGTCTCTATAAATATGTTGTCTTCCATTTTGAAGAAGTAATCAATAAATTTTTCAAGACAAAGATTCTTCTCTTAGTATTCTTAGTTCTTAGCTTAGTTTTTCTATCTTCTTCAAGGGTGAACTTCCTTGAAAGAAAAATCACTTTGAAGACTTGTTGAAGGTTCCAAGAGCTTCAAGGTTGATCATAAAAAAAAAAAATTCCTTCATTCTAGTTACTACACTTTTGTAGAAAACTAGTCTTGAGGTCTTCTTCTTGTTTCATTGAGGTCTAAGGTTCAAAATACCTTAGGTTGCTTGAACTTTGAAGAAAAGATTTTGTTTAAACCTTCTTGAGGTCTTGGATTTGATATATCCAAGGTTGCTTGAAGTTTAACATTTTCAAGTGCTTTCAAAGACACCTTCTTCTACTTATTACACTTTTTTTGTTTGTTCTCTCCCTCACTTCTTGGACAAAATTTTATGCTCTTGAAGATCATTCCACATCACAAACAAGCAATAAACAAACATCAAACAAATAACTAAGAGTCAGTGCTCCCCCCGTTAAACAAAGTTTAAACTAAAAAAAAATACCTCTAACGTGTATATAATAACACACAAAGTCACTGAACCTCACGAACAAAACTATAAGAAAAAAAATGAGAATAATATATTTCCGACGGATTATATTTCAAAATATATAAAATATAATTATTGAAATTGTATATTGAAACTTAATTGCTATAGTGTGAGATCGGGTATTTATTCGTCAAACCCTTAAAAGTCTAGGATACTTGAATGAATAATTTGATTTTTAATCGTTGGGGATATTTTTGGAAAAACGTGAAAACTAATTTTTTTAATATACATTTTTTATTATTTTGAAGTAAATTAGCCTCTAAATGAGTTATTGTTAAAAAGAGGTACCCATTTTTCCATATTTGAAGTTCTCACATTCTAATTCTACAATGAAATTTATCAATTGGAATTTAAATATTTAAAAAAACACAACAAATCTACAGAGAGAAGGCTAAGCCGATCACCCCACTTCTCTGATAGGTAGTATATAGCCTTTAATTTCAGCAACGATGCTCTTCTTTAAAATACAAAACAATTCCCCTACCCCACTCTCCCCTCACCCCCAAAAAAAAAGCTTATTAATGTTGAGACACAATCCCTAGACAAGCACCGTAAAATAGCATATTGATATGTATGCCTTCTTAAAGTCCCCAAGCAAGGAGGGACTTGTATGACTGGATAATGGAATACCTGATAGATAGAGGTGGGTAGGTGAAGGGAATGAAGGCCTCAATCTCAATTATATGAAAAGCTTTTGACATATAAATAAATTCAGGTTTATAATGGTGCACTAAAAAGGATGATTGGAGGTGTAAGACTCTCGCTTGTTAGCTTTAGCAACTACACCAAACACAATTGTTACAATCACTTAAGGGAAATAGAACATTTCCAAGAATTTCATTCCTATAACACTCACAAGGAAGCAGCAGACCAGGCTCTTTTACGAAATTCAACTTTCTTTTCAGTACACACTAAACAAAAAATTGCAAAAAAAAAATAATAATAATTGTGAATTACAATTCTATAAATAGAAAAAATGCTCAGTCCTCCAGCCAAATTGCAATTATATAAACATAAAAGAAAAAAGGCCAGGGAGTACTCGTCGGACTTGCAGCAGTTTGGTAGACTTCTGGTATAGGCTGTAACGGCAAGGAGTCGAAGGCGGCAGCTGGAAGAAGAAGAAAGAAGAAGAAGAAGAAAATAAGAATAAGAAGAAAAAATGATGAAATTACAAATCAGAGAGAGAGAGAGAGAAAGAGAGAGAGATTACCTGAGTCCTCGGCAGTACGGGGACCAGAGAGTCGTTTGGGGTGGCATCAGCGGCAGGGGTCAGGACGTCAGTTACCGGCGAGAGGGTTAGGAGGGAGAGAGGGTTTGAGAGGGAGAAATGAAATGATTTCAAAGGAGAAAGGGTTTGCCCGATTTGAACATCTCTTACTTTATTACCGATGGCTTAGTGGTACAGATGGAAACTTCGTTGGTAATACCGTAGGCAAAACACTCATGCACCAACGAGGTTGACACATCCGTCGGTAAATCCTTCAAAAAATTCATATTATTACTGAGGACAACTAAGTCGTAGAAAAGCCCGTCGCTAAACTAAGACATAGTCCGAAAAGCCTTCGGTACCTTGCTGTCACTTTTTGTCGTGACCTTTCCCTCCAAAGTTTTGTTGGATTTGTAAAAAAGATGATGACACACGAAGTACCGTTGGTATGATGTTGGAAGTCTCAAACGGAATAAGACGCCGTTGGTGATTTCCATCGGTAAAAGGCCTATTTTTTTTAATATATCTCTCATGTTAGTATTGGAGATGCTTGTTCTATTTCCTTTGATTGTGGTCTCTTTCTTATTGTTCCTTATGTTTCTAAATGCCTTTCTTATCATGCTTCTCTTGAGGATCCATTGTTGAATAGTGGTTCAATGCTTGATCCTTCTTGCCAAGATTATGGATTGATGAATAATGCTTTCATTGACTCTATAGTTGTTTGTTTAAGGTTGGAATCTGCTTTACTTGATATTCTACATAATAAGTGTGTAGGAAAGTTTGTTGAGAATGTTGGTTATTTTTCCTCTTTCTTGATACTTCTATGGAGAATCATAATGATTTTGTTTTCTTAAATCAATTTATGTGCTTTTTGAGTGGTGAAGTTGAGTTTTCTTGCAATGAACTTGAGCTTTTAAATGTTATTGAATCTTTGAACTCATTTTTTGAAAACACATTTGGGATCAAATTCTATCATTTTCATTTTAAAGGTTTCTAATTGAAAGATGTTGAAAACCAAATGGGAGCTTATCTTGAGATGTTCAAAGTTAATCTTTTGATATTTATCAAGTCTATCTTGAGAAAAGAAACATTTGAACAAGTTTGCAAAGAGTTTACTGTTGGACATCTTTATTACTATAAACCTTTCAAGGAATGGTTTTGGAAGAACTCTTGTGCATCTATGTGGAGTAAGATTTATATCTTTTTTGGATTTCTTGTTCAAAGTTGTTATGTTGAGAGAGTTTGCTAGATCTCTTGTTCTTTATGTGGTGATTTTCATGCAAAGTTTAAAGGAGAGCTTGTTGAAAATTTTGATTATGGTGTCATCTTTCCTTTATACTTCTACGAAAATTTTTAGTGGAATTATTCTTTCAATTCAACTCTTGTGCTCTGTGAGTCATCAACTTGAATTTCCTTATAATGAGAAAAAGGCTTTAAATGTTGATAAATTTTTGAAAGCTTTGATTGAAAACATTCATGGATTTCAATTCTATCATTTTCACTTCAAGGAAATCATGTGGTTGCTAATTTGTGGAAGGAAAATGAATGGTAGTTTTAAAATGCTTAAAGCTCATCTCTGTGATCTTGTGAAAACTACCTTTGAAAATGGTGTTTTTAAACTAACCTAGAAGAATCTTGTTGAGAAAAATCTTGTTTATTCTATTGCCTTTATTGAATATCTTTTGAAAGATGATATTTTAATTCAAAAAACAAATTCTTGTGGCAAGCTTTTGGATCAATCCTTTGGTGGTACTTTGCTTTATTATCTAACCTTCAAGGAGATTTTGGATGAGTTGATTTTCAAGAGGGGATTTAAAGTTCTTCATATTTTGATGATAAACCGAGGTTGTACTTTGTTGAATGGTTTCTTGGAGCTATTTTCGAAGCATTTGCATCAAAACTTCTTATTTTACCATGTTCCTTTTAAAGAATGTCTCTTTGAAATAATCTTTACATGTGGTTCTTTATACTTGTTAAAGAGAAATTCCATTGAACATTTCTTTACTTATTTCTATGATGTTCAATCCTTTGCTTGGATTTTTGGAAACCATCAATATATTTGCACCTGTGGAATCTTAAGTATTCTAGTTTTTCTCTTTTATCGTACAAGATTCCATGATAATGTTAGCTTTGCATTTCATAGACCATTTAAAGAAGTTTTAGGGTCCTTGCTTTTATTTTTTTGTTGTTAGATAGTCATTTGATTTAATTTTTTACATCTTAGCTATTCTTATATTGTTGATTCATTTCCAATGTTGCCCGCCTTTTGAAGATATTTAAAGGAGAAGATTCAAGGACGCATACTGATAGAGTCGATTTTTAATACAAATAAACACCTTAAGTTTTAATTATTAGCCTTTGAAAATATTTTATTTATTTATTAGTCATAATTATTATATTTAATTTATTTTATTTATCTTTTTGCAGATTTCTAAAAAAATGGAAAATAAAGATTTCATATTAAATTTGGTAAAGGGAAGCTGCAGTATTTGAATCCTTTAAGGATTAGGATTAGAACTTTAGTAGAATCCTTTAAGGATTAGGATTTTGCTTCTCTTTTGTCTATATATAGAAGAGCCACACAAGAAGAGAAGGGGAGGAAAAAAGAGAAGAGCTGTAGCAACTTTCAATTGGAGAAGAAGAAAGCCATGATCTACTCCAAGAAATTGGTTCCTTCTGTCCCTTTAGCCATGAACTAAATTTATTTTTAGAATCTTGATGAAACCCTAGACATGTGACTTTGGTTTATTTTATTTTTGGAGATTTATTATATTATTTATGTGATTGCATATCTTGGGATGTTATTGGTTTGATGCAATTAATTCTTTGTGATTGTTCTTGTAGAATAATTATTTGGGTTAATTGATACTTTTATCCATGCTTAATTCTTGTAGTCTTGGGTATGAGAGATATGTGATTTTTGCAAGTATATTGTGGGTTTTAGAATTGAATAGTTCATGCTAATTTTTGATGATTTATGTCATAGGAATGAATAAGTCATGCTAATGGTTAGCTGGATTATGTCATGCATTTAAACACAATATATTTCTTTAGTGAATCAAAGCTTGTAGCCTAGATCACCACATAAAAGTTTAATCTTTTCTCCTAAATAAAATTAAATCATTGTTATATAGGTTAGTGGTGGATTCAAGGTTCTAAATCATCTTCTTTGGTTAATCTCCTGTTAGTTTCAGTTTATTTATTTTATTCATTAGTTTTATTTAATTTAGGAATAATAATAAAATCCCATTCTTCTTTTTATAAAATTAATTTAGGAAGATTATAATTTTAGTAGTTAAGCCTTTCTCTGTGGTTCGATATCCTTATACTTCCGTATTACATTGATCTTGTGCACTTGCGAGTATTGGGTTTAAAACTTTATTATAAAAATCTCGATCAAGTTTTTGGCGCCGTTGCCGGGGAGAGGTTAAATTAATTGCTTTTGTTATTGCCTCCTAAATTTGTTAGTATTTTTTTTTATTCTACTTTTATTCTTGAAAAAAAATATAAATTTTTTTTTTGTCTTCAACGTTTTTTTATTATTATTATTTTTTATTTTCAATATTTGATAGTTTATTCATCATTATTATTTGTGGTAATTTTTTTATTCTTTTTATTTTTATTTTTGAATTTGTTTATTAATGCATGGTCGTCGTTCGCTCTCTGTTGATTTGAAAGAATTTGATCTTGAGATAGAGCGTACACTTAAGGCACTTAGAGCACAAGGAAAAATTTCTAACACTTGTCAGGTTAAAATGGATGAAAATCCACGAGCATTAAGGGAGTATTTTACTCCTAACACTTATAATTCAGCAATATGTAATAGACTACCTGAAATTGAGGCTAATCACTTTGAAATCAAAGCTTCTACTATTCAAATGTTACCATCTTTTTATGGGCTTGATTCTGAAAATCCTTATAAGCATATTGATGAGTTTTAAAAATTTGCTCTACTTTTAAACAGCCTAATGTAAGTGATGATGCTATTAGATTACGCCTTTTTCCTTTTTCTTTGAAGTATAAGGCTAAACATTGGTTGCACACACGTGAGAGAATAGGTACTTGGGCTGAGATGTCTAGGGAATTTCTAAAAAATATTTTCCTATGGGTAAACTTACAAGGTTAAGGAGAGAAATCACTACTTTTTCCCAACAAATAATGAACAATTTCATGAGAGTTGGGAGAGATTTAAAGAACTTCTTCGTAGTTGCCCTCACCATGAAGTCCCTAAATGGCAGCAAATACAAAGCTTTTATTCAGGATTAGATGAGAGAAATCGCCAAATGGTTGATTTCTCTTGTGGTGGTACCTTTCTTCATAAAACTGCAGATGAGGCATGGGATTTATTTGAAAATTTGAGTGATAATTCACAACAACACGCCACCTCCTCACGAGTAGGTACATCTAGGCAAATAGGAAATAGAGGAATGTTTGAAGTTTCTCAAAATGTTGATCTTTCTGTGAAAGTTAATGCTTTATCTAAAAAATTTGATCAATTATTAGCTTTGAATACATTGCCTACTAATTCTACTAATGTGCAAAGTGTTTGTGCAATTTGCTTTAGTCCTTCTCATGTTATCTATGACTGTCCTAGTGCTTCACTATTTCCAGAATTTGTGCAGGAACAAGTCAATGCAGCCCAAGGATTTCACAGACAGAATGACCCATATTCAAACACGTATAATCCAGGCTGGAGAAATCATCCTAATTTCTCCTGGAGGCAACAAGGAGGGGAAGTTCAATTAGGCCAACAACAATATAAACAAAACCAACAATCTGGTATGACTACTCCCCTTGGTTTTCAATCTCAAAGGTATGTACCTCCTCATCCTCCTCAAAGTGGAAACTCTATTTTTGAAGAAAAAGTATTATCTGCTTTGAAAGCTTTAGAATCTATGACACAAATTCTAGATTCACACACCCAATCTATTGCTAAGTTAGAAACTCAAATAGGGCAACTAGCTAATGCAATAAGTAGAAGAGATGAGGGTAAGCTTCCTAGTCATCCAATAGAGAATCCTAGAGCTAATTACCATGAGCAAGCTAAAGCTGTAATTACTATTAGAAATGGGAAGTTGGTAGATAATAAAGTAGGGGAACCTATTAAAGATGGTGAGTCAAATAATAATGAAAGTAAGGGAATTTCTATGACTAAAATTGAAAGGAAGATAGAGAAGGAACTAGCTTCTTCCTCTAATTTTAAGACTCTAGAATCATCTCCTACGGCTTCATATAAACCAAAGGTTCCTTATCCAGAAGCTTTATTGCCACCCCCACATCTTAGAAAGGATAATAAAAGGGAAGATATTAGAAACTCTCAAACAAGTTAAAATTAATCTTCCACTTTTAGAGGTTATTAAGCAAGTCCCATCCTATGCAAAATTTCTTAAAGACATGTGTACTTTTAAAAGAAAATCTAAAACTAGTGTTTCTAAGAAAATCTTCCTAACTGAACAGGTGAGCTCTGTGTTGCAATATAACACTCCACCTAAATATAAAGATCCTGGTGTCCCTACTATCTCAAGTCTTATTGGTAATCATAAAATAGGTAGGGCACTCTTAGATTTAGGTTCTAGTGTTGATTTGATTCCATACTCTGTTTATGAAGAGTTAGGATTAGGAGAATTGCAACCAGCTGATATAACCTTACAATTAGCTGATAGGTCTATCAAGGTACCTAGGGGAAGGATAGATAATGTTCTAGTTCAAATTGATAAAGGTGTCTTCCCTGTAGACTTTGTAGTCCATGATATGGAACCTGGTAGATCTTCTCAAAATCATATCCCCATTATTCTAGGTCGTCCCTTCTTGGCTACTGCTGACGCCACTATTAATTGTAGAACTAGGGTTATGGATGTCTCGGTAATGAATATGAGGGTTAGATTAAATATTTTTAAAACTTCTTCACAACCTTCTATAGAAGATAATTCTGATTGCTATTTGGTAGATGTAAATGATGAATTAATTGAAGAAACTATACCTTTAATGTGTTCAAAAGATTATACTTTTATTGAGAAAGAAAATCTTATCTGCACTGAAAAAGTTAATTCTAATCTTGCCTGTATTGCTCCACCTGAAAACTCTTCTTTGATTGTGAATCATGAGCTTAATATGAGAGAAATAGATCCTAGCTGAATGCAAAAGAATTAGGGAGTCTGGCTGAAGACTTTAAAATTAGCGCTTTTGGGAGGCAACCCAAATTTTATTTTATTTATTTTATTTATTTTATTTTTATATTTTTATTTTATTTTTATTTATTTATTTTTTTTATTCCACTTGATTGGTAGAAAGGTATGAAATGTTTGTTTTGTAGGGTAATAAAACAACTTATCATTATCATGGAGATTACAAAAATTGTTTACTGCTCTTGCAGACATGCATTAATATTCCCCTTCTACCTGGTTGTATTGTTCTTTTCTTTGTCTCTTCTCTACTCTTGGTACTCTTTTATCACATTGTGGACAATGTTGGGTCTAGGTGTGGGGGAGAAGATGCTTTTATTCTGATATCTACTATTTTTTTAGTATTTTCGTTTTTTTCTCGTATTTCTTGTTCAATTATTATTTTTTTAATTCTATTTATTTTTCTACATTATTTAAAAAAATCAAAAATATGATTTCACTTAAAGGATGATTCTTTTTGAGTTCCTTTAAAAATCTCTTGAATGAGTTGAGAAAAGTACTTATTTCTTGTTTTTAAGTAGGGTGACGGACTTATGTTCTATATTTGTAATAACTTTTGCATGACTTACACTTGAGCACATGGGTTATTGTTAGTATTTACTAAATCCTTTACATTATTTTTGAGTTACATAAAGTTGATGAATCTCTTCCCTACATTCTAGAACTTACTTGAGTACCTCTTGAGGCGAAATAGAAAGGTTTTCTCGATTTGACTTAGAGACGATGGTCATAGGCCTTCTTTGAATCATTTGTGCCTTTCAAGCTTACCAAATCTCATGATTTTTTTTAGTACCCTTTTTGAGCCTTAAATCTTATTTTCTTTCTTTAAACTACTTAAATACTAACCCTTAATCTTGTAGAGAGCTTAATGTAAACTTCTAACTTGTGCTTCAATGGTGGGTTATTGTTTTTTATGTTATGGAAAGAGAAGAAGTTATTTTGAAAAAAGGGAGAAGAAAAAAAATATATATATATGACTTGTGGTGTTGAAAAAAAATGTATTGAGCTGAAAAAAAAAAAGGAAAAAGACAAAGAAATAAAAGTCGATACATGATTGTTACAAGTCATAAGGTGCATAGAAAAAAATTCAAGAGGCCCGAATTTATAAATGTAAGAAAAAGAATGGCCTTAAATGATAAAATTTTGAGCAAAAGAAGATGGTAGTTGGTGAATGTATTACTGAGAAAAAAAAAAAGGGAGCAAAAACAAAGTTAGAAAGTTTGTCGAAATTTTAAAGTATCCATCTTTGTAAGCTCTCTTTTCTTTGATTTTGAATTCCTTACCTTCTCTTGATAACCAATGCCCTAACCTTACATTACAAGCTTTAAAGTCCTACCTGATCTGAGTTGAGTTGAGAATCCTTGATTAGTGGAGAGAAGGTACGAAGAATGAGCCTATGGAATGAACTCTTGCTGAGATTTGTTCTCTATATGTAATTTGAAAATTTTATTTAGTATTTATTTCATACTCTCTGATGACCACGATCACACATTACACAAGTTTTGCATTAGCTATGTGAGATAATTGAATATTTGTTTGTTTACTTAAGTTTAAAAATGAGAGGAAGAGTAATTGTCTTGATAAGTTTGATATATTGATGGAGGGTACTTAATTTGGCTATTCTCTATCTTTTCTAAAGTTTGTTGTTTATTTTGACTTTGTGGGTACGTCGTTTGCAAGCCCTCACGAGACCATACTCGTCCACTAGGGGTAACTTAGGGGTTTAAAGGGCTTGTTGCACATGCTAAGTGCAATCGTGAGTCCTACGAAAGTGGCTAGTTAGTTTTTCTTTTTATTCTTTATTTTTTGCTTGAGGACTAGCAAAACTTAGGTGTGGGGGAGTTGATAGAGTCAATTTTTAATACAAATAAACACCTTAAGTTTTAATTATTAGCCTTTGAAAATATTTTATTTATTTATTAGTCATAATTATTATATTTAATTTATTTTATTTATCTTTGTGCAGATTTCTAAAAAAATAATGGAAAATAAAGATTCCATATTAAATTTGGTAAAGGGAAGCTGCAGTATTTGAATCCCTTAAGGATTAGGATTAGAACTTTAGTAGAATCCTTTAAGGATTAGGATTTTGCTTCTCTTTTGTCTATATATAGAAGAGCCACACAAGAAGAGAAGGGGAGGAAAAAAAGAGAAGAGCTGTAGCGACTTTCAATTGGAGAAGAAGAAAGCCATGATCTACTCCAAGAAATTGGTTCCTTCTGTCCCTTTAGCCATGAACTAAATTTATTTTTAGAATCTTGATGAAACCCTAGCCATGTGACTTTGGTTTATTTTATTTTTGGAGATTTATTATATTATTTATGTGATTGCATATCTTGGGATGTTATTGGTTTGATGCAATTAATTCTTTGTGATTGTTCTTGTAGAATAACTATTTGGGTTAATTGATATTTTTATCCATGCTTAATTCTTGTAGTCTTGGGTATGAGAGATATGTGATTTTTGCAAGTATATTGTGGGTTTTAGAATTGAATAGTTCATGCTAATTTTTGATGATTTATGTCATAGGAATGAATAAGTCATGCTAATGGTTAGCTGGATTATGTCATGCATTTAAATACAATATATTTCTTTAGTGAATCAAAGCTTGTAGCCTAGATCACCACATAAAAGTTTAATCTTTTCTCCTAAATAAAATTAAATCATTGTTATATAGGTTAGTGGTGGATTCAAGGTTCTGAATCATCTTCTTTAGTTAATCTCCTGTTAGTTTCAGTTTATTTATTTTATTCATTAGTTTTATTTAATTTAGGAATAATAATAAAATCTCATTCTTCTTTTTATAAAATTAATTTAGGAAGATTATAATTTTAGTAGTTAAGCCTTTCTCTGTGGTTCGATACCCTTATACTTCCGTATTACATTGATCTTGTGCACTTGCGAGTATTGGGTTTAAAACTTTATTATAAAAATCCCGATCACATACTTTTAAGAGAGGGGGTATGATACAAAATCGGCAGAGGATTGTTCTACAATTTGCATAGGAGCAACTAGAGAATTGAAGAACGAATGGTTGAAGCTTCAATTGACGAATCTTGGATTTAATTGGAAGGGTTTGGAAGAGTTTACAAGACATCCAACGCGAAAAACCTTAGGGGGAGGGAAGGGGTGGATAAGGTTTTTGGCCAATTTTTAAAAATCTTTTGTGTGATTAAAAGATAAACCTCTAATTTTGTTTGAGAAAGAATTCTAAAACTCTTTTTAATAAAATTCCCAACCAAACAAAATCTTATAGTTAAGACAATCAAGTAAAAAGCATAGAGTAAAGAGGCTCAACAATTTATATTGGTTCACTCTCTCAAAGAGCTACATCCACTACCTTGAGTCAACACATAATAATTTTTCAAATTCACTTGGTAACATCCACCAAGGGTTTTGCAAGCAACCTCAATTTCCAACACAAATGCAATCAAAGGATAACCTAAAGGGGTTTTCAACATAAACCTTTGATATTAATAAAAGAGAGATGAGTAAAGAACAATGTTACCAAGTGAGCTTGAGAAGGAAAGACACAACTCAATTGAATGCTTCTACAATCTCCTCTTTACTTCTTCTTTGATGAAGATCAACAATGAAGCTCAAGAAGATGCTTTTGTGAGATAAAAAAAATGTTTGAAGGAATGTACTTTTTGGCTCTTTAAAGTTCTTAAATGATCTCAATAAATATTTCACCAAACTTCTTACTCTTTCAACTGATCAGAAAATCAATATATATAGGAAAGAGAAAAAAGTAGCTGTTACTCTGTGTAACGGTAATATTTTTCACAATAAAAAGGAAAAATGGACGTCCGGTTTCTAAAACGGACATCCGATTTCCTTATACAAGAAAATCATATGAGTCCTTTTCTGAAATAAGACGACCAATTTTTCTAAAACTAGAAAATCGGATGATCAGTTTTAAAACCAGATGACTGGTTTTTGAAAAGGATATTATAGCCAGTATTTTACAAGAAAAGAGCTTTCCTTCCTATTTAAAAAACATGTATCCTTGAACACTTTCAAAGGTATCAAAAACTCTATAAAAAATACTTAGATTTCAAGAAAGGTTTATAGAAAGAAATTCATGCAAGGAGCTTCATACATGATCAACAATCAAAGATGAGAGTTAGGGAGTTCTACAAAGAAATACCTTAGCACATCCCTAACTAAGACACAAGTCTTCAAGGTCTTCAATTGCTTGATCTTTTCTCCTTCATTTTGCCTTGATCACCAAGACCTTTTGCTTCTAAGAATGTAGCCTTGAGATTTCAAGTATGGTTCTTTTGTTCTATACTTCAAATATGGTTCTTTTGTTCTATAGAAACTATGTTGAATACTCACACAAACATATGTTTATCATAACCAAAATCATATGCAATGATGCCCTTAGGACTAACACAACACATTAAAGTCCTAAAAAGCTTAACGGAATAAAACTAGAAAAGCTCTCGGCCACTGTAGATAACAGAAA
This sequence comes from Catharanthus roseus, assembly GCA_028651295.1. Taxonomy (NCBI): domain Eukaryota; kingdom Viridiplantae; phylum Streptophyta; class Magnoliopsida; order Gentianales; family Apocynaceae; genus Catharanthus; species Catharanthus roseus. Next base: position 21,423,605 of record JAPQWS010000153.1, on the reverse strand, counting down.
AAGCAAGGAAGAGGGAAGAATAGAGCCTACCGACCATAGTAGGTTCCCACCCAACTGTCCCCAGTAGCTCTTTGTTTAATTAGTAGAGCTTTGAAGATTACTTACTGGTGGCGGTAGGTTCCCACCCTATCGTGCCCGATAGGTCTCGGGACAAGAAGAGGATTTTGAAGACATCATTTTAATTTTAGTAAAAAATTAATTAATTTTAGTTAATTATTGGTTTATTGATTTCCAAGTTTGTAATTAACTTTTATTAGAAGACTAATTAGGTACTTTTAATACTCCTTAGGTTTTAGGAAGAGGAGTAGATTTCTCTATAAATACCTACTTTTGCCTCCTCTTATAAACAACTTTGATGATATGAATTGAGAGTTTTCTCTAGTTTCTAGGGTTCTTCAACCCATCTTTGTTAGGTCTTAAGGATTTACTTCCTTAGTGGTTAGCAATTGATTACTTAGATTGATAATCTATGGAATTCAATTGATCATTTTCCAATTCCTTCTTTAGAAGTTCTTTTTTCTAGAGTTGATTAATCTAGGTCTTCTAATTTGTGTAGTTTAGGTTTTATGGCCATAGTTTCCCTAAGTTTCTTGTTATCAAGTTGGGAAAGAGTTTTCCTCTCACTATTAGGTTTATGTTGCTTAGTTCTTCATAGGTTCTTTAGTGGACTGTTTGAACTACAAAATCTTCAATAGAAGTTTTTCAACAAGGAGGTGATCTGAGAATGGTGATGGATTCAATTTGCAATCAAATTGGAGATTCACATCAAGGAAGCTGTGAAGTATGGAGTGTCTCTCTTCGAGGAAAGAAAAAAGATCGTGTCTCAAGTTCACTAAAACCTTTTTGGCATCATTCCACTCATTGGAGAATGGATGGCGGAAGAAGGGACTTCGTTATCCTAATTAAATATTAAGAGTACTAGCAAGAAAGCATAAACTAAAAGAATTTGTTTGTCTTATTGAAAAGTTATGACTGAACTTAGATTTTTTTTTTCTAAGCTGCCTACGTATCTTAGGAAGAACTTAAGAATCAAATCAAACATATTTCAAAGTTTTGGGGAGAAAGATTTTTTGTCGTTCACAATTTTAACTCGTGGGGCCGAGGAGTATCCATTTTTACCAACTTGGACTTGTTAGTGTTTCAGCAGTCTATCCACATGCTACATTTTTTGTGGTTGCCTTAACACAGTATATACTCATGCGGGCCATGAGTAACTTTGCAGTTTATCCTCATGCAGTCATGGAGCATCTTCTTCTTTCCTACTTTAAATTTGGTGGAATAACTTTGCAGTTTCGACTCGTGCAGTCAAGGAGTAACTACTTCATGCATAGTATCTCTTCAAATACTTCCCGTTGATGGGACCAATCCTTAAACCATCTTCAACAACTATCTTGTAAGATCCATTTGAGTAAACCTCTTGGACAACATAGGTGCCGTTCCATTTTAATGTGAACTTTTTAGGTTTGTGTCAAATGATGATAGGACTCCTCACATCAAGCACTAGATCTCCAATTTAGGAGGAACGAAGCGAAACTTTTTGTTGAAGGTCTTAGAGATGCGAGCTTGATAATATTCCAAACGTTGAGGTGCCTCAAACCTTTCTCATCAAGTACTTCTAACTCTTCAAGTCTCAAGCAAGCATTTCCTTCCTTCGTCAAGCCTTCTTGAATAGCAATCCTTAAAGAAGGGATTTTTTGCTCCAAAAGGAGTACTGCTTCAACACCATAGACGAGAGCATATGGAGTGGCTTGCATTGGCGTGCGATAAGTGGTTCTATACGGCCACAATGCTTCTCCAATACAAACGTGCCAGTCCCTTTTGGACTTATCCACAACCTTTTGTAAGAGATTACACAAGGTTTTGTTAAAAGCCTCGACAAGTCCATTTACGAGAGCATAATACATAAAAGAATTTTGTTGTCTGAAACAAAACTTCTCACACAATTTGTCCATCAAGATGTTGCAGAATAGCTTTCCGTTATATGTGATTATGTATCTTTGAACTCCATAGAGATAGATGAGTTAGTATATGCCCTAAGACCAACTGACTCACATTTATGATTTATGGAGCATGTATTTTCTAATTGTATTTTATGCTCTTGGTCATCAAGTATGTGACTTGATAGTAAAACCCTTATAGCTAATAAAATACTATTCTTATTTGTCCCTAGTTTATTACATCTTGTAAACTAGTGTGAAGTTGATTAATGGTCAAGTTTTACTGATCATGAATATGAGATATAAAATCAATTCATAAATACGAATTGAGAATAAATATTGCATGGGTTTAAGTTATAAGTATTTCTTCTCAGTTTTATATTTAGTGTCCTTTGACCTAATGTTTCTAACGTTTCTTGCATGGGGAGAAAATATGTTTTGACAAAGTCAAACATCACTTTTAATTAGGTGACTATTATGACTATTGGTTGGCTTATTTTCTTGTCATGGCTTGAATATTGGAGATAGTGAAAGGGATTTGTCCCTCTCCTTTTAGAGAGAGATATCCATGGGCCCCTTGATAAGGAAGACTGGAAAATATGCATGACCATGCTCAAATAAGTATTAATAAGGTGTTATTAATATTATTTGTTGGAACAGTCTGGCTGGTGATCAAATAAATGGTTAATTAAGTTTTATAAGGATGACTTAGTCCATGCCTTATACTTAATTAGGATATCGGTGTGACAAAAGGACTGAATATTAAATCTGATGCTAGGTTATTATTGCATTTACTTAACTTGGGTAAGCATAATGTCTTGCTAGAGGCCGCTTATGTTTTGTGAATAAATGTCTAGGACATTTTTCATTCATCGCCAACGTTAAGTGAACCTACAGGTCACACGCAAAGACTGATCTTGTGAGCATAATGTCCACGTTCAATGGATCTAGATTGTGTCCGATTCGTTGAACGTATACAAAGGGGGAATCGGATTCCATATTGTATTTTTTCGGTAAGTTAATAAGTAATTAATTTTATTTAATTGAATAAATAAAATTAATTACTTAATATTACTCATCCAACCGTTGGATGATTATAGGAATAGACGGACGAGATTAAACTGTCATTAGATGACAGTTAGGGTTTTGATATTGTCAGCTATAAAAGGTTATGTTAACCTTTTCTTGGCAGCTGTCCTTTATCTGATTAAAGAAAAATAATACCCTAAAACTCTAGAACGGCGATATAGTATCTAGCCTCTGCTCTCCGAAATACGACCGATTACCAGATAGTCAGGATCAGTTCTGAATAGTTTTCAGAACACAGAAGGGGTTAGCATCCCGATCACTTGCAGAGGAGTTCATTGCGTGGATACCAATAGAGGGCAAGCGTAAAAAGCAGCGTCTCCACACCGAACAATAAAAACATTGAGGTAATTTCTATCCAATCGATTTTTCTAGTATGTGCAGATCCTGTTGGTGGATTTCCGTAGTTTTATTTTATTTTTGTTTTTGCCTACGGATCCCAACTAGATGATTTTGTTGGAATCCGTAGGCAAAAACAAAGTAAAATAAAACTACGGAAATCCACCAAAAGGATCTGCACATACTAGAAAAACCGATTGGATAGAACTTACCTCAATGTTTTAATTGTTCGTTGTGGAATCGCTGCTTTGTATGCTTCGCCCTCTACTGGTATCCACGCGACGAACTCCTCTGCAAGCGATCGGGATGCTAGCCCCTTCTGTGTTCTGAAAACTGTTCAGAACTGATCCTGACTATTTGGTAATCGGTCGTATTTCGGAGAGAGGAGGCTTGATACTATATCGCCGTTCTAGGGTTTAGGGTTTTGTTTTTCTTTAACAAGATAAAGGACGGCCACCAAGAAAAGGTTAACATAACCTTTAATAGCTGTCAATATCAAAACCCTAACTATCATCTAATGACAGTTTAAACTCGTCCGTCTATTCCTATAATCATCCAACGGTTGGATGAGTAATATTAAGTAATTAATTTTATTTATTATTAAATAAATTAATTACTTATTAACTTACCAGAAAATACAATATGGAATCTAATTCCCCTTTTGTATACGTTCAACGAATCTGGACACAGTCTAGATTCATTGAACGTGGACATTATGCTCACAAGATCGTCTATGCGTGTAACCCTACAGGTTCACTTAACGTTGGCAGTGAATGAAAAATGTCCTAGACATTTATTCACAAAACATAAGCGGCCTCTAGCAAGACATTATGTTTAGCCAAGTTAAGTAAATGTAATAATAACCTAGCATCAGATTTAATATTTAGTCCTTTTGTCACACGATATCCTAATTAAGTATAAGGCATGGATCAAGTCATCCTCATAAAACTTAATTAACCATTTACTTGATCACCAGGCAGACTGTTCCAAAAAATAATATTAATAACACCTTATTAACACTTATTTGAGCATGGCCAAGCATATTTTCCAGTCTTCCTTATCAAGGGGCCCATGGATATCTCTCTCTAAAAAGAGAGGGACAAATCCCTTTCACTATCTCCAATATTCAAGCCATGATGAGAAAATAAGCCAACCAATAGTCATAATGGTCACCTAATTAAAAGTGATGTGTGACTATGTCAAAACATATTTTTCTCCCCGTGCAAGAAACATTAGGTAGAAGGACACTAAATATAAAACTGAAAAGAAATACTTATAACTTAAACCTATTCAATATTTCTTCTTCACTTTGGGTCATGTCCAATACAATATTCTCAATATGTAATTATGAATTGATTTTATATCTCATATTCATGATCAGAAAAACTTGACCATCAATCAACTTCACACTAGTTTACAAGATGTAATAAACTAGGGACAAATAAGAATAGTATTTTATTAGCTATAAGGGTTTTACTATCAAGTCACATACTTGATGACCAAGAGCATAAAGTACAATTCAAAAATACATGCTTCATAAATCATAAATGTGAGTCAATTGGCCCACATACATCAGTATATATAAGTTCCAATAAATCGGTAGCCCTTTCACTTTGCCCTGTAAATGGACTTTTAGTCATTTTGCCCAATAAACAAGAATCACATTTTTCATAAGACTCAAGGTCGAATGAAGATAAAAGTCCATCTTGATGGAGTTTGGATGTGCGTTTCTCATTTATATGGCCCAAACGACAATGCCAGAAGCAAGTTTGATTTAAATCATTAGATTTAAATTTCTTTGTATTTATGTTATAGATGGGCTTACTAATGGAATCATGTAGGTTAAGAATGTAAAGTCCATTACATAAAGAGGCATCCCCATAGAAAATACCATTTTTATAAATAGAACTTTTACCATTCTTAGTATTAAACTCAAAATCATCAACATCCAAACAAGAAACTAAAATGATGTTCCTACTCATAGAAGGAACATAATAACAATCTTTAAGTTCAATTATAAGCCCAGTAGGCAAAAGTAAATCAAATGTCCCTACAGCTACAGCAACAACTTTTGCTCCATTTGCAACTCGTAGATCCACCTCTCCCTTTGCCAAAGATCTACTCCTTTTGAGTCCCTGCACATTTACACAAATGTGAGCTCTACATCTGGTATCTAATACCCATGAAATAGGAGTAGACATATTAATTTCTATAACGAAAATACCTGAAGCGGCAGTCTCACTGGCCTTTTGCTTCTTCTTTTCTTCCAAGTAGAGCTTGCAATTCCTCTTCCAATGACCAGGTTCATTGCAGTGGAAGCAAGTCCCTTCCTTTGGTGCTTTAACCTTGGGCTTGGGCTTCTGCTTGCCTTTACCCTTTTTGGCCATATCCTTTCCCTTTCCCTTGTTCTTCTTGAACTGCCCCTTCTGAACCATCAGAATATTAGGAGTAGACTTCCTAATGTTTTGTTCAGCCTGCTTGAGCATCCCGTGCAATTCATTTATGGACTTTTCCATATTATGCATATTGAAGTTCATGACAAACTGATCATAGTCGAGGTCAAAGAGGCCAAGATCATATCGTAGCTAAGTCATGACTTACGAGTGCTCCAAGTTTTTCAAGCCGATCAAAATACCCTTTCATCTTAAGGACATGAGCACTAACTGAAGTACCAGGGGTCATTTTGCAGCTATTCAACGCCTTAGTGGTAAGATATCTCTCTTGATTTGCCTGCTCTTGGAACATTTCCTTGAGCTGTTTTATCATCTCATAAGCCTCAACTTCCTCGAATTGCTTTTGCAACTCAGATTCCATCGTAGCCAACATGAGACATGTCACATCGTTAGATTCATCCTTGTGCTTACTATAAGCATCCTTTTCGACTCTAGGGGCATTGTTAGCTGGTTGATTAGGGATAGGGTTCTCAAGTACACATAGCTTTTTTTCTTGTTTAAGGACCATCCTTAAATTTCGTGCCCAATCAAGAAAGTTAGTCCCACTAAGCTTATTCTTTTCAAGCACGGATCGCAACGATGTGTTTGAATTGTTTAAGGCCATTATCTACGTGGAATTTGCAAAGTAAAATTAAATAAATGAAGCATTAAATTTTCCTTGAAATATTCAACACTTGATATAAATCATGGGTATAAAATTCATTTTATTCTAATCATAAGTAAGCTTTGGCTTAACACCCATAATTAGAGAAAAATGTATTAATGGGATTTACATCTACATGTACCGGCAAAATCCCATATGATGTCCTAGGCTCAAAACCGTTTTGATAGCCTAGTTAAGCCAAACCATTCCAAGCATATGGAAATCACCATTTTCCATCTTCCCCTACTTAGGTAACCATTTATCTCTTGCTTTGGCAATGAGACAAAATGATGATCCAACCATGGAGAAGTGCTTATGATCATGGAAGGCATTTTACGACTTTTTTTTTACATGGTTTCAAAAACCTTCTTTTTTTTTTATTTGTATATTATTTTACAAAACATATATAAAAAATAAAAGGAAATAAACTAAACACCACATGCATAATATATATACATCAAATAAAACGTGTCATAGCATGGCCCCAATCCTATATTGACTTCCACGAGCCTCATGGAAGTCAAAGGTCAATCTAGGTAAGTCTTCATCTCCATGAGCTTGCCTCCAATGTCTTGGCCTTCCAATCTTGTTACATAGGACAGAAAACATACATAGGAATAAGAAATAAAATTAACCTATTCTAGTAAAGCTTGATAATATTACATCAACGAAAACGACATGCAGGCCGTATTTAAAAACATACAACCCATTAACAAAATAAGCCAATCAATCACAAGAGGTATAAGGGCCATGCTATGCACTATGCATCTAAAGATAGGAAGAAACATGCAAAAAACAACAAGGAGGTTCCGGGGGTGAAGCCCCCGGAAGAAAACGGCGGTCCCGGAAAGAAAAAACGATTTTTCTTTCTAACTCATTGAATGAGTTATTGCCGCAATAAACCCTAAAATCATGCCACTAGAAATTTTGTTTAACAGTTAAAAATTAAATTATGTGATTCTGCATATTAGTTTAACAATTAAATTGCACAGATTACAGACTGTACACCAAACAATTTGGCAGTAGCATTATTCTGTTTAATTAATCGCATTAATAAGTAAAACAGAATATGATATATGCAAATCCTATAATTCAATTTACTCTGATTATTACAATAATCAGAAACCTTACTATAAGGCCGATTGAAAACAATCACATGTAATCAAAGCGGTAACAGATAAAATCAGTAAAACTAGAATGTACGAGGCTCTGATACCACTGTTGGAATCCGTAGGCAAAAACAAAGTAAAATAAAACTACGAAAATCCACCAACAGGATCTGCACATACTAGAAAAATCGATTGGATAAAAATTACCTCAATGTTTTGATTGTTTGTTGCGGAGGCGCTGCTTTGTACGCTTTGCCCTCTACTCCATGCGACGAACTCCTCTGCAAGCGATAGGGATGCTAGCCCCTTCTGTGTTCTGAAAACTGTTCAAAACTGATCCTGACTATCTGGTAATCGGTCGTATTTCGGAGAGAGGAGGCTAGATACTATATCGCCGTTCTAGGGTTTAGGGTTTTGTTTTTCTTTAATCAGATAAAGGACGGCCACCAAGAAAAGGTTAACATAACCTTTTATAGCTGTCAATATCAAAACCCTAACTGTCATCTAATGACAGTTTAATCTCGTCCGTCTATTCCTATAATCATCCAACGGTTGGATGAGTAATATTAAGTAATTAATTTCATTTATTCGATTAAATAAAATTAATTACTTATTAACTTACCAGAAAATACAATATGGAATCTAATTCCCCTTTTGTATACGTTCAACGAATCTGGAAACATCTAGATTCATTGAACGTGGACATTATGCTCACAAGATCGTCTATGCGTGTGACCCTATAGGTTCACTTAACATTGGCAGTGAATGAAAAATGTCCTAGACATTTATTCACAAAACATAAGCGGCCTCTAGCAAGACATTACGCTTACCCAAGTTAAGTAAATGTAATAATAACCTAGCATCAGATTTAATATTTAGTCCTTTTGTCACACGATATCCTGATTAAGTATAAGGCATGGATCAAGTCATCCTCATAAAACTTAATTAACCATTTACTTGATCACCAGGCAGACTGTTCCAACAAATAATATTAATAACACCTTATTAATACTTATTTGAGCATGGCCATGCATATTTTCAAGTCTTCCTTATCAAGGGGCCCATGGATATCTCTCTCTAAAAAGAGAGGGACAAATGCATTTCACTATCTCCAATATTCAAGCCATGACGAGAAAATAAGCCAACCAATAGTCATAATGATCACCTAATTATAAGTGATGTTTGACTATGTCAAAACATATTTTTCTCCCCATGCAAGAAACATTAGAAACATTAGGTCGAAGGACACCAAATATAAAACTGAGAAGAAATACTTATAACTTAAACCTATGCAATATTTCTTCTTCACTTTGGGTCATGTCCAATACAATATTCTTAATATGTATTTATGAATTGATTTTATATCTCATATTCATGATCAGTAAAACTTGACCATCATTCAACTTCACACTAATTTACAAGATGTAATAAACTAGGGAGAAATAAGAATAGTATTTTATTAGCTATAAGGGTTTTACTATCAAGTCACATACTTGATGACCAAGAGCATAAAGTACAATTCAAAAATACATGCTTCATAAATCATAAATGTGAGTTAATTGGTCTTAGGGCATATACTAACAATCTCCCACTTGCCCTACCACCAATTTGACATGACTCTCAAACCCATTGACCTAGCATCACTCTCATGCTTAAGTTGTGGGAGTGGCTTTGTCAATGGATCTGCGATATTGTCATTGGTATCTACTTTGCAAATTTTAACATCTCCACGCTCAATAATTTCTCGAATGAGATGGAAACGCCTGAGAATATGTTTGGATCGTTGATGAGATCTAGGTTCCTTAGCTTGTGCAATGGCTCCTTTGTTATCACAATATAGGTCCACTGGGTTCACAATGCTAGGAATTACACCTAGTTCTGTGATGAACTTTCTGATCCAAATTTCCTCCTTGGCTGCATCAGAAGCAGCCACATACTCAGCCTCTGTAATAGAATCGGCCACGGTATCTTGCTTTGAACTCTTCCTGCTCACAGCACCTCCATTCAAACAAAACACAAATCCAGATTGCGATATAAAATCATCTACCTCAGTTTGAAAGCTAGCATCGGTGTAACCATTTACAACAAGCTCTCTTTCCTGACCTCTGTAGATCAAAAACATCTCTTTAGTCCTTCTTAAGTACTTGAGAATGTTTTTTACTGCAGTCCAATGTGGTTCACCAGGATTTGACTGGAATCTGCTAGTCATGCTCAATGCATACGAGACATCTGGGCGAGTGCATAACATGGCGTACATGATAGATCCAATTGCGGAAGCGTAAGGAATCTTACTCATGCATTCTGTATCCTCCCTTGTGGTAGGACTTTGCGACTTACTGAGTTTAACGCCATGTGACATTGGCAAGAATCCTCTCTTAGAATCTTGCATACTGAACCTTTTCAGTACCTTGTCAATATATCCACTCTGACTTAAGCCAATAAGGTTTTTAGATCTATCTCGATAGATCCTAATGCCTAGAATATAGGCTGCTTCGCCTAAATCTTTCATTGAAAAACACTTCCCCAACCAAGTTTTTACACTTTGCAAAGTGGGGATGTCATTCCCAATTAACAGGATGTCATCGACTTAGAGTACTAAGAAGACTACTGCATTTTTTGTAACCCTTTTGTAGACACAAGGTTCATCATCATTCTTGATGAAATTGAATTCTTTAATTGCTTCATCAAAACAAAGATTCCAACTTCGAGATGCTTACTTCAAGCCATAAATAGATCTTTGAAGTTTACACACTTTACTAGAATTCAAAGGATGAATAAAACCTTCAGGTTGTGTCATATACACATCCTCCAGTAGATTTCCATTAAGAAAAGCAGTTTTAACATCCATTTGCCATATTTCATAATCATAATATGCTGCAATGGCAAGTAGAATTCTAATTGACTTAAGCATTACAATTGGAGAAAAGGTTTCATCCTAGTCTATACCATGAGTTTGTCTATACCCTTTTGCTACCAATCGTGCTTTGTAAGTGTGCACATTGCCATCCATGTCAATTTTCTTTTTGAAAATCCGTTTACACCCTATGGTCTTGCAACCTTCAGGTGGATCAATCAAAGTCCAAACTTGATTATCATGCATGGATTGCATTTCTAATTTCATAGCCTGTAGCCATTTGCTAGATTCAGGACTATGAATAGCATCTTGGTAGGAATTAGGTTCACCTTGATCAATAAGATCAATACTATGATCCTCAGTCACAAGAAATCCATATCTCTGTGGTATCTGAGAAATCCTACCAGACCTTCATGGTCTTTGTATCAAAGGTTCAGGCTCAGTATGAATACGTGAGTCCAACTGAGTATCCATACTCGGTTCAGAAATGGTCTGCTGTCCTTGAGCTTCTTCAAGATGGATTCTACTCCCACTAACTCTTTTCGAAACGAATTCCGTTTCAAGGAAAATTCCGTTCCGAGCAACAAACACTTTGTTTTCAGATGGAAGATAAAAGTAGTGTCTTTTAGTTTCCTTAGGATATCCCACAAACAGACACTTATCAGATTTGGGTGCTAGTTTTTCAGATAATGATCGCTTCACATAAGCATCACATCCTCAAATTTTTAGAAATGCTAAACTAGGTTGTTTCCCGGTCAATATCTCATATGGTGTCTTCTGAACAGCTTTAGATGGAACTCTATTTAATATGAATGCAGCAGTTTCTAGAGTATAACCCCAAAAAGAAATTGGAAGATCTGTTTGACTCATCATAGATCGAACCATATCCAATAGAGTTCGATTTCTGCGTTCAGACACACCATTCCATTGTGGTGTTCCTGGTGGATTTAATTGTGATACTATCCCATAATTTTTTAGATATTCGTCAAACTCTTGGCCTAAGTATTCACCACCTCGATCTGATCAAAGTAATTTGATACTCCTTCCAAGTTGATTCTGTACTTCATTTTGAAATTCCTAAAACTTTTAAAAGGAATCAGATTTATGTTTCATTAGATAGACAAAACCATATCTACTGAAATCATCTATGAATGTAATGAATTACTGAAAACCTCCTCTGGCTTGTGTGTTCATTGGCCCACATACATGAGTATATATAAGTTCCAATAAATCGGTAGCCCTTTCACTTTGCCCTGTAAATGGATTTTTAGTCATTTTGCCCAATAAACAAGAATCACATTTTTCATAAGACTCAAGGTCAAATGAAGATAAAAGTCCATCTTGATGGAGTTTGGATATGCGTTTCTCATTTATATGGCCCAAACGACAATGCCAGAAGTAAGTTTGATTTAAATCATTAGATTTAAATTTCTTTGTATTTATGTTATAGATGGGCTTACTAATGGAATCATGTAGGTTAAGAATGTAAAGTCCATTACATAAAGAGGCATCCCCATAGAAAATACCATTTTTATAAATAGAACTTTTACCATTCTTAGTATTAAACTCAAAACCATCAACATCCAAACAAGAAACTAAAATGATGTTCCTACTCATAGAAGGAACATAATAACAATCTTTAAGTTCAATTATAAGCCCAGTAGGCAAAAGTAAATCAAATGTCCCTACAGCTACAGCAACAACTTTTGCTCCATTTGCAACTTGTAGATCCACCTCTCCCTTTGCCAAAGATCTACTCCTTTTGAGTCCCTGCACATTTACACAAATGTGAGCTCTACATCCGGTATCTAATACCCATGAAATAGGAGTAGACATATTAATTTCTATAACGAAAATACACGAGCGGCGGTCTCACCGGCCTTTTGCTTCTTCTTTTCTTCCAAGTAGAGCTTGCAATTCCTCTTCCAATGACCGGGGTTCATTGCGGTGGAAGCAAGTCCCTTCCTTTGGTGCTTTAACCTTGGGCTTGGGCTTCGCTTGCCTTTACCCTTTTTGGCCATATCCTTTCCCTTTCCCTTGTTCTTCTTGAACTGCCCCTTCTGAACCATCGAACATTAGGAGTAGACTTCCTAATGTTTTGTTCAACCCTGCTTGAGCATCCCGTGCAATTCATTTATGGACTTTTCCATATTATGCATATTGAAGTTCATGACAAACTGATCATAGTCAGAGGTCAAAGAGGCCAAGATCATATCAGTAGCCAAGTCATGACTTACAGGTGCTCCAAGTTTTTCAAGCTGATCAAAATACCCTTTCATCTTAAGGACATGAGCACTAACTGAAGTACCAGGGGTCATTTTGCAGCTATTCAACGCCTTAGTGGTAAGATATCTCTCTTGATTTGCCTGTTCTTGGAACATTTCCTTGAGCTGTTTTATCATCTCATAAGCCTCAACTTCCTCGAATTGCTTTTGCAACTCAGATTCCATCGTAGCCAACATGAGACATGTCACATCGTTAGATTCATCCTTGTGCTTACTATAAGCATCCTTTTCGACTCTAGGGGCATTGTTAGCTGGTTGATTAGGGATAGGGTTCTCAAGTACACATAGCTTTTTTTCTTGTTTAAGGACCATCCTTAAATTTCGTGCCCAATCAAGAAAGTTAGTCCCACTAAGCTTATTCTTTTCAAGCACGGATCGCAACGATGTGTTTGAATTGTTTAAGGCCATTATCTACGTGGAATTTGCAAAGTAAAATTAAATAAATGAAGCATTAAATTTTCCTTGAAATATTCAACACTTGATATAAATCATGGGTATAAAATTCATTTTATTCTAATCATAAGTAAGCTTTGGCTTAACACCCATAATTAGAGAAAAATGTATTAATGGGATTTACATCTACATGTACCGGCAAAATCCCATATGATGTCCTAGGCTCAAAACCGTTTTGATAGCCTAGTTAAGCCAAACCATTCCAAGCATATGGAAATCACCATTTTCCATCTTCCCCTACTTAGGTAACCATTTATCTCTTGCTTTGGCAATGAGACAAAATGATGATCCAAGCATGGAGAAGTGCTTATGATCATGGAAGGCATTTTACGACTTTTTTTTACATGGTTTCAAAAACCCTCTTCTTTTTTTATTTGTATATTATTTTACAAAACATATATAAAAAATAAAAGGAAATAAACTAAACACCACATGCATAATATATATACATCAAATAAAACGTGTCATAGCATGGCCCCAATCCTATATTGACTTCCACGAGCCTCATGGAAGTCAAAGGTCAATCTAGGTAAGTCTTCATCTCCATGAGCTTGCCTCCAATGTCTTGGCCTTCTAATCTTGTTACATAGGACAGAAAACATACATAGGAATAGGAAATAAAATTAACCTATTCTAGTAAAGCATGATAATATTACATCAACGAAAACGACATGCAGGCCGTATTTAAAAACATACAACCCATTAACAAAATAAGCCAATCAATCACAAGAGGTATAAGGGCCATGCTATGCACTATGCATCTAAAGATAGGAAGAAACATTCAAAAAACAACAAGGAGGTTCCGGAGGCGAAGCCCCCGGAAGAAAACGGCGGTCCCGGAAAGAAAAACGATTTTTCTTTCTAACTCATTAAATGAGTTATTGCCGTAATAAACCCTAAAATCATGCCGCTAGAAATTTTGTTTAACAGTTAAACATTAAATTATGTGATTCTGCATATTAGTTTAACAATTAAATTGCACAGATTACAGACTGTACGCCAAACAATTTGGCAGTAACAACATTCTGTTTAATTAATCGCATTAATAAGTAAAATAGAATATGATATATGCAAATCCTATAATTTAATTTACTCTGATTATTACAATAATCAGAAACCTTACTATAAGGCCGATTGAAAACAATCACATGTAATCAAAGCGGTAACAGATAAAATCAGTAAAACTAGAATGTACGAGGCTCTGATACCACTGTTGGAATCCGTAGGCAAAAACAAAGTAAAATAAAACTACGAAAATCCACCAACAGGATCTGCACATACTAGAAAAATCGATTGGATAAAAATTACCTCAATGTTTTGATTGTTTGTTGCGGAGGCGCTGCTTTGTATGCTTTGCCCTCTACTGGTATCCACGCGACGAACTCCTCTGCAAGCGATAGGGATGCTAGCCCCTTCTGTGTTCTGAAAACTGTTCAAAACTGATCCTGACTATCTGGTAATCAGTCGTATTTCGGAGAGAGGAGGCTAGATTCTATATCGCCGTTCTAGGGTTTAGGGTTTTGTTTTTCTTTAATCAAATAAAGGACGGCCACCAAGAAAAGGTTAACATAACCTTTTATAGCTGTCAATATCAAAACCCTAACTGTCATCTAATGACAGTTTAATCTCGTCCGTCTATTCCTATAATCATCCAACGGTTGGATGAGTAATATTAAGTAATTAATTTCATTTATTCGATTAAATAAAATTAATTACTTATTAACTTACTAGAAAATACAATATGGAATCTAATTCCCCTTTTGTATACGTTCAACGAATCTGGAAACATCTAGATTCATTGAACGTGGACATTATGCTCACAAGATCGTCTATGCGTGTGACCCTATAGGTTCACTTAACGTTGGCAGTGAATGAAAAATGTCCTAGACATTTATTCACAAAACATAAGCGGCCTCTAGCAAGACATTACGCTTACCCAAGTTAAGTAAATGTAATAATAACCTAGCATCAGATTTAATATTTAGTCCTTTTGTCACACGATATCCTGATTAAGTATAAGGCATGGATCAAGTCATCCTCATAAAACTTAATTAACCATTTACTTGATCACCAGGCAGACTGTTCCAACAAATAATATTAATAACACCTTATTAATACTTATTTGAGCATGGCCATGCATATTTTCCAGTCTTCCTTATCAAGGGGCCCATGGATATCTCTCTATAAAAAGAGAGGGACAAATGCATTTCACTATCTCCAATATTCAAGCCATGACGAGAAAATAAGCCAACCAATAGTCATAATGATCACCTAATTAAAAGTGATGTTTGACTATATCAAAACATATTTTTCTCCCCATGCAAGAAACATTAGAAACATTAGGTCGAAGGACACCAAATATAAAACTGAGAAGAAATACTTATAACTTAAACCTATGCAATATTTCTTCTTCACTTCGGGTCATGTCCAATACAATATTCTCAATATGTATTTATGAATTGATTTTATATCTCATATTCATGATCAGTAAAACTTGACCATCAATCAACTTCACACTAGTTTACAAGATGTAATAAACTAGGGACAAATAAGAATATTATTTTACTGGCTATAAGGGTTTTACTATCAAGTCACATACTTGATGACCAAGAGCATAAAATACAATTCAAAAATACATGCTTCATAAATCATAAATGTGAGTCAATTGGTCTTAGGGCATATACTAACAGATGTCTGTTTGAATAAAGTCCACAACATTCTCTTTCTCGTTTTCGTTCAATGCTATGAGTTTTGCCCATTTGGAAAAGTAATCAGTAATAGCTAACATGTACAAATGCCCAACAGATAACTTTGGCAAAGGCCCAGCAATATCTAGACTCCATGCATCGAAAGACCATGAAGCTATAGTTAGATGCAAAGGCTCAAGAGGTGAATGTATGTAGTTAGCATGGAATTTACAAGCTTGACATCTTTACACATAGTCTATGCAATCTTTCACCATTGTCGGCCAATAATACCCCATCCTCTTAATGCGAAAGTGAAGATTCAGACCGGATTGATGAGCTCCGCAGATGCCAGAATGAGCTTCCTCCGGTGCTTGAACACTTTCTTCTTTCCCCAGCATCTTCGAAAATACCTTCAAACGATTGCCGAAATAATGTATCTTTATAATATATAAAATGAGTAGCTCGGCACCGAACATCACTTCTTCTTTTGCAAATTATTTTGTAGCTTTACTTCTTTTAGATAATCTATGAATGGCTGACGCCAATTCTCCTTATCAACCTCGAAAACATAAAAAAATAGATTTCACATTCTTCATCATTTTCATCATCAAACATAGGTGGAACAACCCATCTATGACATACTGGAATTTCAGTGTGCCGACCTGATAAACTCAAGCTTGATGCAAGCTTGGAAAGTGTATCAGGTTTCCTATTTCTGTTTCTTATAATAAGTGATATTGTAATACCGCCTAACCATCCCATGAGACGCCTTGCATATTTATAGTTTAGTTGACAACAAGTTGAGAACCTCCATATACTTCAAGTTGCAATTGCTTCATGTCTGACAGCCAATTCTAACCCAAGTGTAGATCTTGATACTCGGCCATGTTGTTAGAACATCGTTGACTAGTGTGGAAGCATACAATAGTATATCACCTTCAGGAGTAGAAATACTACACCAGTTCTAGCCCCTTCACGATGTGATGCACCATCAAAGAACATTTTCCATGGAGGAAAGACTTCTATCACCAAGACATCTTCATCAGGTAACTCATTATTCAACTCCTATTCAGCCGGTATAGGATGATCAGTCAAGAAGTCTGTCAACACTTGTCCCTTAACAACCTTCTGGGGTACGTAAAAAATTTTAAAATTTTGAATTTGCAAGTACCATCATGTTAGACAATCAGACAACACAGGCCTTGACATTACATACTTCACGGTATTTACCTTAGAGATGAGATACACAGTGTGTGCTTAAAAGTAGTGCCTCAGTTTCTTAATAGCAAATATCAGGGATAAATAGAGCTTCTCTATCAACAAATAATTCAGCTCATTAGGCATCATTGTCCAGCTCAAATAATACAAGGAATTTTTCTTCCCATCTTCAATTTCTTGCACAAGTAATGGCCCTACAGAATGTTCCTGGGTAGCAATATAAAAGAGCAACAATTTTCCAAAAATAGGCGCAGCTAGCATTTGGGGGTTTCATGAGATATCACTTGATGCTTTTGAGATTATTTTTGCAAACTTCATCCCATTCAAAAGGTATACCCTTCCTTGCCAAGTTGTTAAATGGCTGGCACCATCCAACAAGATTTCAAATAAATCTTCGGAGATAAGCTAACTTTCCTTGCAAACTTCTTAACTCATGAATGTTTTCAATTCCTATGTGATGGACAACAAAGCAAAGGAACTTCCTAGAGGTAATGCCAAAGGCGCACTTGAAGGGATTAATATTAAATTGATACTTACAAAGTTGCTCAAAAGTGATCTTTAAGTCCTAGAGGTGATCACTGCATTTTTGTGACTTGACTACAAAATTATCAACATAGCATTCCACAATTTATGAAGCATGTCATCGAAGATTTTCTGCATGGCCCTTTGTTATGTTGCGCCAGCATTCTTCAGTCCTAAGGGCACCACTTTGTAGCAATAAATCCCTTTAGGTATGCAGAATGCAGTTAACTCTTCATCTTGCAGTGCCATTTTTATTTGGTTGTAGCCAAATAAACCATCCATAAAAGATAAGGCTTCATGGCCGGTGGTAGCATTAATCATTAGCTCTGGGATGAGGAGTGGAAAATCATCCTTCAGACATGCGTAGTCTAAATCCCTAAAGTCAACAGATATGTGAATTTGACCATTCTTCTTTCGCACGAGAATGATGTTCGCAATCCATGTGGGATACTTGACTTCACTAATGAATCCAACTTTAATGAATTTGATGAATTTTATCTCAATTGATGGAAGCAACTTAGGTAAAAATGCTTTGGGTTTGTTTTATTGGCCGAGCTCCACTTTTTACAGCTAATTTGTGGATGGCTATCTTTGGGTCCAAACCAAACATTTCTTTGTATGTCGATGTATAGATATCTTTGTATTCTTTCAAGAGATTGACAGAAGCTTCTTATTCTTCAAGAGTAAGAAGGACACTTTTGTAGATAGGACGAGGATCTTCAATCGTGCCACGATTGACTTCCTTCAATTCATCCACAATAGCTTTTATGTCCTCTTAAAGTTCTGATAGAGTATCTTCAACATCTTCTTCAAAAGCTCCTTCTTCCACGATATTGATATGATGTTCGGCCACAACTTCTTCAATTTTAGTTCCATTATATTTTTCATCATTCGTGGGGTTTTATCTCATAAAGACGATGGTTCTTCGAAATACTCCCCTTCTTGTTTCCCCATTATGCAGGTGGACGTCCTAGTTCCCCACATTGTATATGTATCCATTTTCAAAAACCCTTGCAACTTCTCTGGTCAATGCATCTTTTTACCTATGGGTGCGGACCACGGTATTTACTGAGGTTGAATTTGGTAAGATGATCCTACACTTTCATCATCTCTTCGAGTTGAGGTCTGATATGTATTTCCATGTGAACTTTAGCTTTTGAATCCTCATTGTAGTTCACTCTGACCCATATTTGGGAAGGTGTCTTGATCACGTCTTGCCCCATGAGGAAGCTTCTCTTGCCTATATCTTGTTGAAATGGCACTGCTTCTAAGTACTTTGAAGACAGACACACAGGAAGAATTTCCTTTTGATCCCAAGTGGTGAAAACATAAATTCAAGTGTTTGTTTTTGTTTCATTGTTCAATTTAATTTTTTTGGTAACCTCATCCTCTGTAGTGATGTATTAGATAGTTCCTCTCTTGATCTAGAGACGTATGAGAGATGCAATTCCAGCAGTGTTCCCATTTCTCTAGAGGCTCCTTAGGGCAGTTCACCCCAGAAACTCTGACTTTTGGAACTATATCACGCCATGGCAAGAAGTCTATAGGCATTGGGATCGAATCTAATGCTTGTACGTGAAGTTGGAAGCTTATCAATATCCATTGAAGAAGAATCTAGCATTTTAACAGTCTTACTACACTCCATCTTTGCATATTCTGTGGGTCAGACGAATCCTTTTAAAGGAGTGTCTAAGGACTTCACAGGCTCAACCTTGGTAAAGGCATAGTGAGATCCTATTGTTTTGCTAGATCTTTCAGAGGTAACTTCTCATCTTGGCTTGTTGATTTGATCGTCAACTTTTTCTTACTTGAAGGATTTTTTGAGGAGTTAATTCTTGAACTTCTCCTTCTGTTGGAGAAGAAATATTGGATGACTCCATTTTCTTTTTGATATAGTACTTGGCATCACAATATAAGCTTCAGCTTCCGTAAAAGGCTTATCATCGGCAGCCACCTTTTTAACCACTCCATTCCGGCAGTATTTGAAACAATGATAGAGGGTTGATGGAAGAACACAATTCTCATGAAGCCATGGCCTTCCCAAAAGAATGTTATAAGAAGTCTTAGTATCTATCACATGTAAAGAGTGCTTGTACTCATATCTTCCATCACGAAGTTCAATCACAATCATAAGTGGTATAACATGGAACTATATCTATTTCAACAAAACCTTAAGGTAGAAAATCTCCTAAAGTGATAGGGCACGAGTTCCCTTTTGGACAACTTTCTAAAAATATCGGAAAGTGCTTGATCTTTTGATCACTCAACTTCAGCATATTTCTTTTGATGAATTTGCTCCTTATCGACATGGTTTTTGATTTGATGATTCTCTAGTGATTTCTTTTGCGGGTTACAAGGGTCCTACATTCATCATTAGTTGAGGTAACCTCATCTTTTGGCGAGGGCGCTTCATCATGCACTTGACATTTCTTCATGGAAATTATGGATCCATCAAACCTTAAGTTCACAACATCAAACTCTCCAAACTTTGTTTCTCCAACTGTCTCCATTAAGGGAGTTGGTTGGACAGAGGCGGTGACACAGAGGCTACATGAGCAGCCACTTTATCTTCTTCAAGAAGAATGCGTCCTATGCGAGCTAGCCGCATCACTAGATCCTTGAATACAAAGTACTTCTCGATAGGATGACCAATTATGCAATATACTTGTAGTAGTTTTGATCATCCTTACATCTGATCTCGCTTAGTCATTTTGAATCTAGCAATTATACAGCATTTTCAACTATAAGTTAATCAAACATTGAAGAGACGTCAGAATCCAAAAAGGGATATTCCTTGGCCTTCATTTCTTCCAATGCCTTTTTCCTTCGCTCTTGAGGATAATCGATTTTCTTGGTTACTTTCTGGGAAACCTTAATAGAGACCTCGATTGAACTAGCATTTGAGGTCATAGACTTCTCTATTCTTGCTCTTGAAAGAAGACTTGCTTAGTTTCTTAAAATCTTACTTCTCTTTTCCTTTGTTCAAATCTTGCAAAGGTGTTTTTTCTCCATTTGCAATTATACTCAACTCTATATCGTGCGCACGAGTTACTAGTTCTTCAAATGTTCTAGGCATGATTCCGTTGAGTATGTATTGAAGTCCCCAATGCATGGCTTGAATACACATCTCTATAGCAGATGATCCGCTCAGATGACCTCTGCAGTTTAAGTTTGAATTTCTCCACCTGTTGATGTAATCAATCACAGGCTCCTCCTTTTATTAATCAGAATTAGTTAATTCTACAATGCTAACAATTCAGTGGTGCTGTTGAAGCGATTTAGAAACTTTTGTTCAAGTTGTCCCCAGCTATCAATGGTTCCAGGCTCCAAATCTATGTACTAGTCGATAGTATTACATTTCAGAGATTGCACAAATTATTTCACAAGAAGATCTCCATAGGTACCAACATTGTTGCAAGTTTCCACAATGTGAGCCATGTGCTTGGGATTTTCTCTCCCGTCGAATTGTTAAAACTTTAGTGATTGATAACAAGCAGGCATTCTCATGTTATCAATTATTTAGGAATATGGCTTGGAATAAGTGTTGATTGACTTACTTCTCTCATATTTCTCCATGATGGAAATATTGATGAAATCTTTCAATTGGTCAAAGGGGATCAAAACATTAGTAGACACTTGGATATCATGGTCTTTCTTGGAATTGACCACTTCTTGTTAAATGTTTGGCTTATCGAATGGAGCTTGACTTGTCTTGCCACTTTTCTCCAGACGATTCATCAGTTAAGTGATAAAATAGTCTTTCTCATGGGTACACTTTTCCAAACCTTAGCATGTAAGGTTTGCCAAATGTTCTTCAGTGCTAAGTGTTCTAGTCAGCATAACAGATGACACTGATGAGGCAGTTGATTCTTCAGTCATCGAAGATTCATACATTGAATTCTTATAATGAACTTCGTCATCATAGTCGATGCTTGAGAATTCATCATCTTGCTTTGAAAAAGATGATGTCTTTGGAGCAACAAGTGTATTTTGGACTTACTTTTGAGAAAGTGAACTTTCTTTGCTCCTCGTTATCATCCGAGCACTTAAAGCTATGGCAGAAGCAGTGTAGTTTCCTTAGCAGCAACAGCCTTGGAACGAACAGACTTTGAGTTATAGTTCTTAGGAGCCATAGGTACTTTGACACTTGAAGTTTGAAGTTGATTGACTTTATTTTTGAAGAGAAGGGATGGGAGACAGAGATCCACTGGGCATGCCAAAATTTGTATGCAGCAAAATCTTAAGTCCAAAAATTGAACAAGAGATAAATAGCAAACAACATGATTTGTTTTATGATATAGTAGGGGTTACAAAATCTCTGAGGAATTACCTAGTCTGTAGAAGAATCCTCAGATTCTTCTCTTCGGGAAAGCATTGACTTGAGGGCTTGGAAGCTTCTCAAATTAAATAGGCTTTGAGGATGACTCATGGATTGCAGAGCCGCTAAAGCTTTATTCGATCCTTGGGAGGAAGAAGGTTAAGGAACACTGCGAGGAAATGCTTGAACTTTGAGGAAGACCTTTGTTAGAGAGCTTTTGGGAAGAGCTTCTGGAGAAAGAGCTTTTCACTTGCCTCAAACTTGAGTGTCTTCTGAATGATCTCTCAACCTTGGGGGAAGACCTTTATTTATAGGCATTTTTTGCTTTGACACTAAGCGATCCATCAACGGTATTGGATCGACCCAACTCTTTATTTAGTGAGGTCTATTGGATTGAACCCATCATTTTAATAAACTTAATATAAAATGACTTGGGCACAATTTGATTGGGGCTCAAACGCATTAGCTTTATATTTATTGGGATTGGACATTATTTGAATAATTCCAAATCTGACCCAATTTAAATGGCTCAATAAGTCTAACCCATCATTTAATGTATTTAATTTAAGGTGACTTTGGGCTAAATTTAATTGGAGCCTAAAGGTATAGGACATGTATTTATTGGGCTTTATTTAAAATGAATTTGGGCATTATTAGATGTTAGTTATATGTCGTAGACCAATTGACTTACATTTACATTGGTTGTTTATGAGGCATGTATTTTAAATTGTATTTTATGCTTTTGGTCATCAAGTATGTGACTTGATAGTAAAACCTTTCTTGCTAATAAAATACTATTCTTGTTTGTCCCTAGTTTTATTACATTTTCTATTATTAAACTAGTATGAAGTCGATTGATGATCAAGTTTTACTGATCATGAATATGAGATGTAAAATCAATTCATAAATACATATTAAGTATATTGTATTTGACATGACCCAAATTGAAGAAGAAATATTGCATGGGTTTAAGTAATAAGTATTTCTTCTCAGTTTTACGTTTTGTGTCCTTTGACCTAAAGTTTTTAATGCTTCTTGCATGGGGAGAAAATATATTTTGACATAGTAAAACATCATTTTTTATCAGGTAATTATTATAACTATTGGTTAGGATATTTTCTTATCAAGGCTTGAATATAAGAGATAGTGAAATAGATTTGTCCCTCTCTTATTAGAGAGAGATATCCATGGGCCCCTTGATAAGGAAGACTGAAAAATACGCATGACCATGCTCAAATAAGTATTAATAAGTTGTTATTAATATTAATTATCCGAACAGTCTACCTGGTGATCAAGTAAATGGTTAATTAAGTTTCATAAGGATGACTCGGTCTATGCCTTATACTTAATTAGGATATTATGTGACAAAAGGACTAAATATTAAAACTGATGTTAAGTTATCATATATTTTACTTAACTTGGGTAAGTATAATGTCTTGCTAGAGGACACTTATATTTTTTGGATAAATATCTGAGACATATTATTCACTGCCAACGTTAAGTGAACCTACAGGGTCACACGCATAGAAGATCTTGTGAGCACGATTTTCACGTTCAATGAATCTAGATCGTGTCCAGATTCGTTGAACGTATACAAAAATGGGATCAGATTTCGTGTTGTATTTATTTGGTAAGTTAATAAGTAACTAATTTATTTATCAAATAAATGAAATTAATTACTTAATATTATTCATCCAACCATTGGATGATTATAGGTATAGACGGACGAGATTAAAATTGTCATTAGATGAGAATTACAATTCTGATGTTGACAGATACAAAAGGTTATGTTAAACTTTTACCCTAGTAGTCTTCATCTGATTATTGAAAAACCTTTAACCCTAGAACGAAAAGAAGCATGTCTTGCCTCTCTCTCCAAAATTCCAAAGTATTAACAGATAGTTAAGGTTCGTTCTAAATAGCTTTCAAAACACCGAGGGACTAGCATCCGGATCGCTTCCAGAGGAGGTGGTTGTGTGGATACTGGTAGAGGGTGAAGCAGAAACAGCAACACATCCACTCCTACGGCATCAAAACATTGGGGTAGTTTTCTTTCCAATCCGTTTTTCTGGTGTGTTCGTAGTTTTTTATTATGCTTTTGTCTACAAATTTACAACATTAAATAATTCAAAATCCAACCTAATTTAGATGGCCCACTAGGATGATCCAATCTTCATGACCCAAAAGACATCGTTTTATTAATTCAATTTAAATAACCAAACTAAAAAAGTATTTATTTTATTCAGTCTTTGATAAATAAATAAATTAAAATTTCTTTGTCTACATATACATACATACATATATATATGCATATATCAAGGGAAGTTTGTCGTCCCCCTCTGTCTAAACATATATTGAGTAGGTGTATTCCAGTAGTGCCCAAAATAGATTGGGAGAATATATATTCTTCCTGTGATGTAATTTTGTCCTCTCGCCCACCCCAATCTTTTAACTGGCTCAAATCTTTTGTGCCACTTTGTGCAACATTCTCTGTACTACTTTCTAATTTGATATATTTTATTAATAAAACCTAATAAATAGAAGTTAAACTCTGAGAGAAAGGATAAACCCTAAGGAGGAAATATATTATAAAAGAGAAATGGTACACATAGAGTGCTACAGAGTATCCTGGGCCCTTTTAGCTCTGGTTTCGTCAATGTGTGTGCGTGTGTGTGTGTGTGTATATATATACGGACACATATATCAAGGGGAGTCTGTTGTCCCCTTTGCCTAAAAATATATTGAGTAGGTGTATTTTAGTGGTGCCCAAAATATATTGGGAGATTATTTATTTTCCTATTAGGTAAATTTGACCCTCCCAATCTTTTAACTGGGCTCGGATGGTTTGTACCACTTTGTGTACCACTCTCTGTACCACTTTCTAATTTTATATATTTTATTAATAAAACCTAATAAATAGAAGATACACCATAAGAGGAAAAGATAAACCCTAAGGGGAAAATATATTATAAAAGAGAAGTGTTACATATAAAATGGTACATACTATCCTGGGCCTTTTAGCTCTGGTTTGTGTGCGTATATATATAGATATATATATCTATATATACATGTATATTTATATTATATATATGCGATTTTGATTTATCATTAAGTTCATTGAAAAATGTCAATTTCAAATATAGTCGATTGTTAATTCAGTAGTTTTACTTAAACCTAATAAAAATTGTAAAAACTTAGTAAAACTTATATTTCCAATTGTAAAGTTAATTCGCATTAATGTATGCCCTAAGCACGCATTAGAAAAACTTAATAATTAATTATATAATCTCCTAATACTCTTGTACTCAAAAAAGAAAATTACAAATGCCACTTTCTTTTTCTTATTTCACTTGCGCATAAACATCACTTAAACAAAATCTCATTGAAAAATACCAAAAAAGAAATAATAAAAAAATTACTTTAAAATATAATTCATTCCACAATATTTGTAACTTGGCTTTTACAAACAAGAAGAAGAAAATCAAGGGTTCAGATTTGCTATTTTTTAGGGGGGTTTTCCTTGGGGTGGACATAACCTATGACAAGCTTCAATAGTATTGTAGCAATCCTCAAAACAACACCATCCATAATTCTTAACATATCTGCAAAAATCAATGTATAATTTGTTGCCTCCAAATTCTTTTCTTTTAAGATTTGACCTATTTTCATTCTCTCCAAATTGAACATCAATCTTGTTTTTCTTTTCAATATCACCACCTGCATCCAAAGAGAAAATGGAATGAGAAATTAACAAAAGAGTTTTGGAAAAAATAATCATTTACTTACACTTGTAACTATGAAAGAGGGTAAGAATAATTAAGAAGAAAATAATGACACCTTTTGCTTTTGAAGTAGCCATGACTATGAAACTTGTTAAGTAGAATAAAGGGGAGCTTCGATGACCTATGTATAGCATAGAATTATTCTGATATGGACCAGATCTTTGTGGCTAAAGTTTAAAACTATTGTACTGTTTCATAACATACAACTTTGAAAATACATAGTATAATATCTTCAAGGTTCTGGTCCACAAAAATTCTAATTCATAACAGAATTTTTATATAGCATAAAAATAAACATATAATTTATACGACTTATTAAATTTAATTTGTCTTATATAGTAATTTTATCTGTATTAATGTATTCTCCAATCTACCCATTGGACATACCATTTATAGTTATACACTTAATTATCAGTTTGACTTTTTCTTCCAAACTTTTTTTTTAAGAATTTACAATTTTAATCTTTACATATATCTAGTATATGAAAAAAGGGTTTGTCTAAAGTCCAATAGGTTTTCATCTTAAAAGACTATACAACAATCTAGTTCAATGAAAAAGTGACATTTTGCAGGCTTCAATATCTAGGCTATTTATATAATGAGGAGGTGGATTTAATCTAGCTAAACTTGATGGACGATTCTACAACATTTGGTATCAATGTTGTTAAGATGGGAGATTGAATCGGTCAAATTACTAGGTTATTGACTTACTGGGTCAACCAATGGATTGGGGTAAAAATAACAAAATATTATCATGCCGTTATAAATATATTAATAATTTATTCATATACACAAATAGCTATAAATGAGTCCAGATGGGTACTCTACACCCTATCTCGGACCCATACCCATTTATTAAAACATGTCCCCAAACACATACCCAAATCTAGTAGGTATATGATTTATGTACGCAAATCCTTCTATATATAGTCTCGCGTAGGGTCCATGTATACCCATTTAAAATAGCTATTTTCCCTTTTTTTTATTTATTAAAAAAATATAAAATAACATTTCTATATTCTTTTTTGTTAAGATATTTCTAAAATAAAATTTGCATTAAAATCAAATAGTGTCTTTAACCTCTCTTCAACAAATAAATTCTTTAACATCTCCAAAATTAAAAAAATTTAACATTCTAACTGAAATTATCAAAAGTTTCGTACAAATATTCTCTAGTACATTAATCCAATCAAAACATAATTCCTGATTCAATACATTAATCAAAGCATATCCTCCAAATACTTGCCCTTCTCTCCTATAAAAGGACGCATCTTCAACGAAAGGAAAACAGAAGTTATAAATGCATGTAAAATTTGTAACGTTGTAGATATATAAATATTTAGCAAAAAAAATTTAGATAATGAAAAAAAACTCACATCAATTTAACTATATAAATAAATTATAATATAAATAAATATATCATTATTTTATTTTGGTGGGTAAATGGGTATTAGTATATTATCATACCTTTCCTATACCCATTTAATGGAAGCTAAATGGGTCTGGGTCCACAGATATAAAATTTAAACCTGACCTGCTATAAATAGGTAGGGTCCAAGCCGGGTCTGAGTAAGACCTGACTTGTTTACAGCCATACATACACATCATCTATAAACTAACATAAATATAATTAAACAGTCTAATACAAATACATAACAAGTTTTCACCTTAAGAAATATACAAAAATATACATTTTAATAAAAAATTTCAAACATAGAAAATTTCAAAATCGGGTCAATTAGGTCAAATAACCAGTCTAACCAGTCCAACTAGTCTGTTCAACTAGGTTGGATAAATTCATTCAGCTTTTGATTTTTTGAAAAAAATCAAATTGGTCTATGATAGGGTCTAAATTGTCATGATTTAGCATACAAGTAATCATCATTTATCATGGTTTTAATAATGAACTTATGAGTTGTTTTCTATTAATTTTCGTTTATATGGATGAAATTACTTCCTTACTCTTCTTTTGTGTATGTTGATCGATTTTGGCTGCTTAAGTGGAGGATAATGCGTATAATCGCAAAGGAGAGTCTCATGCTTGATCAAGGAATGTTTGGAGGTTGATTTCTAAAAGTAATAGCACAAGAAATGCCTAAGTCATGGAGCTTAACATTATGCATGATCGTGCAAATCTCTATGCAGTCAAGTTGAAGCCTCCCAAGTTTTGAAAGTTCTTGACATTTTACTCGGGAATGCAAACTCCTGTGCAGTGACATAAAACTAGTTTTGAATTATGTTAAAAAGCATAAAAGTCGGACTTTATATTTTTATTAATCTTTATTTATTTTTCTATTTTAAAGTCTGATTTGGAGACTTAAAGGGACATGGTTGTAAAAGGGTTAGAGTGAAAAAAGTAACGAGACAGAGAGGGGATCAGAGAAATTAAGTTGTACTCTCTCTCTCTCTCTCTCTCTCTCTCTCTCTCTCTCTCTCTCTCTCTCTCTCTCTCTCTCTACCTCTTCTCTTTTACTCTCCTAAAAAACCCTAGCGTTTTAGGAATTCAATTGAAGAACAAGACTAGATTTTCTTAGCAAGTTTTAGATGATCGACTTCAAATTTTGAATTTAATTCATTGTGCAGAGTTATTTTCTTCTCTATCTTGTCTTTTTACTTTCTTTTACTTATTAATTCTTTGCAAGAAGAACTTATTCATGATTGTTGTTAATTGTTTAGTAACGTGTCAGTGATTTCCTAATCAAGGATGCGATTAGCCCAATAAATTTCTGTTAGTTGATGGATTGATTCAATTTACTATTTTTATTGTTGATCATTATTTAGTTCCTATGTTCTTATTGCTTGCGATTATAAAGCACGCTATAATTGCTTGATTTTAAATAATTGGGTGAAGGACCGAAAGGAGAAATCCATTATTAGAAGAACATGAATTAAACAGGATGTTTTAGATCACGAGAGTAGTCCTAATATTCTTGAGGCGCAAACAAATATAAGAAACCTTAATGGGTGCAATTCAATTTAATCACCATGAGAATACGGGTTAGGCTGGTTATATACATTATTGTACTTCAAGTAGAGATAATTCGCCTTTTTGATCACATCATTAACAATTTACGTGAGTCAATTCTAAACCAATAGAATCCTTTGTGGTGAACACTTGTTCTGGTTGTTTCTTCATAATCAATTTTTTAATGACTTAGTCTTTGTTTTAATTTCTTTACAGTTATTTATAAAAGTTTCTTAATCATTAAATTTGGTCAGCTTAGATAATTAAAATTGCAACTGTTGGTACTTAACAAACTATCTCTGTGGGATTGATACTATTTTATTACACGATAGGCCATGCACTTATGGCAAACCCGTATTAGTGTATATGGTCTAATCAATCGGTCTAGTCTGATTATAACAATGTTGTTTGGTATCTGCCTCTTTCTTACCTAGCAAAAAGAAAAAAACAATAAAAAACAACATTTCTCAATTGCTGTCCCCAGTAATGGTGCCAAAATCTTGTTGTGTGGTTCCTATCCTTACAAAATTATACGTTTAGGCAAGCTTACTTATCGGTGTAATATAGCAAAGAAAGTCCCCAAGTATAGATCTGATGAGATGGACAGGCACAAGGAAAAACTATGTCTCTACTATTTAATCAACAAAAACATTTTACAAAGGTTTTGAAAACAAAAGAAACAATTAGCAATTTGATTACCAAACTAAGAAATCAAGTAAAATGGTTTTAAATCATGTTTTAGAAAGAGTTGTTTGAATTGTGGAATCCCCTAGAACCTTAGCTATATTATAAATCCGTAATTATTAATTTTGGTTGGATCTCAATCAAGCGGTTATATTAACCCTACCTTTAGGTGAAAACCCGTTATTCAATTAATTTCTTAGAGAAGAATTTCTTCTCTCCCTAACTAAATTATGAACAAATTATAAATTAGGAGGGAAAATTAATTATCTAAAGACCGTAGTTATTATTTCTAATCAACTACAAATCCCTATCATTCAATTAAAGCCCTAGGTTATTATTCCTTTTGATCAATTCTAAATAATCTTGCGCAGTTGCCAATCTCATGAAAATCGGTAAAGCAATCACACCAGTTGAATAACAACCAAAAATGAATTTCATTAGAAACAATAGCCAAGTATTCTAAGGTTCATCCCCATTCGTAGACAAAAAAAAATTAGCCACTAAATATGTTCATCATCCACAAATTCATGAAATAGAAAGAGTTTAGAAAGTTTCGGTAAAAGATTGAAGAGTCCATGCTTCTGGTGTATGCCCAAGCTTCTCTCTTTATACGCTTGAAAAAATATCGAAATTGCCTCTGAATCGGGTCTTCAAATCTTCATGAAACTTGAATTGAAAACTAAAATCTAAATTATGCATTAATAAAACTCATAGGCGTTTTTTTTTTTATCAGGAATTCTCCAACCTTAATATCGCCCTTTTCCTTTCCAAGAAAGGACTGGAATTCAATTTGCAAAAGGAAAGGAATTAAAATTCTAAAAAGAAAATTACAAAAAAATTGCATTTCAGACCCTGGTTGCGACTTCTGAACTAGGAAAGCAAAACTTTTCAGATCTAGAAAGCTTCTACCTAAACTTTCTCTTGGTGTCATTTCACTATTCGGACCCGAAAAGGCACTATCCAGATCTGGATTGTGGCTTTCCCAGTAGCCTTGTTTTGTTGTGTGAGTTCTTCTCAATTTTGCTTCATTTTCGCTCCAGAGGTCTTCATTTTAACTTGTTTTCAAGATATTCTCACACTGAAGGTACCTGTAATAATAAGAGAAGAAATACAACTCAATTAGTAATTTTTATTAAACATTTAAACTCAAAAAAGGATAAAAACCTTAATACTCAAAAGGGTAAAATGGTACATATCAGACTCCTCAACATTCAAGCTTTGCTCATCCTCAAGCAATGGCCACAATCATTAAAAAAAAGAAAAGCTAAAAACTAACTAGCCACATTCGTAGGACTCATGATTACACTTCGACGTACAACAAGCCCTTTAAATCCCTTAGTTTCCCTTAGAGAATGAGTAAGGACTCACGAGTGTTTATAGATGGCATACCCTCAAAGTCACAAAAGTAAAACAAACAACCCACACAAAAACAACTTCCTAACAATTAAAAAAAATAAAAACCAACACAAGAAAAACATATCATCACCTTCAAACATAGCAAAAAATAAAACAACTGCCAAAGACTCATCAAAGCATAATCCAAAAGTTGACCAAAACATCCAACATCTCGTTTTAGTAATGATATGTGTCACAGTGTCATTACTTTTATATGGTAATTGTATCATTTTATGATGTTTTTAGTATATAAAATGTATAATTTACATCATTTTTGTTTACTTTTATCTTAGGTGCTTCCCGATGAAGAAGTTGGTGAATACAAGTGGAAACGGGCAAAAACAGAGCAAAAAATGAAAAAGACGGAAGATGCCAACACCAAAGACAGGATCCTACCACTGATGGTAGGTTAACCTATGACCACAATAGGTATTGGGGCTCAAAGCTTAAACTAGATAGAAGCCTACCGGCGACGGTAGGCTACCACTATCGTCGATGGTAGGTCTTGAAGAGTCTGGACAAAGAAGACAGCCAGTAGGGTTCGACCTACCGCACACGATTTTTAAGTGTTCAAACGTACTTCCCCGCCCTCCCCCCCGCCCTTCCTCTTCCTCCTTGTTGGAGGATTATTCAGTTTTAGGTTAGAAAGAAGGAATTGGGGGGCAAAAATTAGACTCAAAAAACCGTTCTCATTTCTCTTCAATTAGGTATTTTTCATAAATTAAACGTTAAACTGTGTATCTTGGGAGGAGATTGAAGATCAACGATGGACTAATTCTGAAGTTCCTCAAGCAAATCGAGGGATGAGCTTGGGTGACCATCGGAACTATAGAAGCAATTCTTCTCATCCCTAAGCATTCTTTTCCTTTTCATTTATGATTTCTATTATGGAATCGTGTTTTGCTAAAATATTGAGTAGCTAATTTATCTTGGTTTGAATGAGGGTTGAACCCTAGATTTTTAATGATATGGTATTGGTTTTATAAAACTGATATTTTTATTTTCATTGGGTTGTTATTCAATTGTGTTTTTTTGCTTAATTAATTTGTGTAGAATCAATTAACTTCACCTAAAAAAGTTGGTTGGAATTGAAAAAAAAAATCGATTTAGGGGAATTAATTGAATAATAAGAGTTGGCAAGTGAATAGAGATATTCTTTGCACTTTTAGGTCTTCTTAAATCACTTAATCTTATTACATTCGTAATCGTATAGAGAGAGTAGAGATTATTCTATAAAGGTTAGTGAATACAGTGGCTCTCACCAAGAGATAGAGATTGCTTGAGTTAGCATGTAATGACCCAACTGTACTTTTGTAAACATCGCTTTGTGGTTTTCCAAATGAAATAGTTGACAAAATCTAGAGGATTCCATTATTCAACCTTTTTCCTTATATTTTTACTTCTCAAACCAAATTCTCTTTATCTACTTAATTATTTTCTCTTTAATATTTTAATTTTTCTCAATTAAAAATCATTTTTTGGACTAAACTTAGAAGCAACGGTTAGTATTTTAACTTCCTATTTCCTGAGTTTGACAACACGACTAAATTTCTTTTACTACAGTGATCGGTAAAGTTGCCTTGCGTGTTTTTAGAGTTTACCTTTTTTAAACATCAAGTTTTTGGCGCCACTGCTAGGAAATGGAAACTTAAAGAACACTGTTTTTCTTTTACTTTAGTCATTTAAAATTTCTTGTTTTGCGTGTTAATTTGAGGGTTATTTTGTTCTTACCTTGATTGGTTCACATTCATGGCATATATTTCTAAAGTTTTGTTGTTTCTATTTGTGGATTTAGACTTGGGTTTGTCTGTTTCAAGTTTTGGGTCAACTAGTTTATGCTTAGAATACAACGGGGTGAATTAGTTGCCTACAACCCAGGGATCGTGTGTACGCTGCAGAGTGCCAGCTGCACTCTTCGATTGGAAAAAGTGAACAACAACTCCATTATCGTTGTCAATAAGATGGAAGAAGGTCAACAGGATCCACTTTTAGCAAATCCTCCGTCTATACCACCTCTATTGGCAAAAAAGACAATGGCAGACTACGCTCGACTGTTTATTATCGGGGAAAATTTAAGCATAGCCAGGCCGTCGGTACAAGCTCACAACTTTAAGATCAAGCCGAATGTGGT
This sequence comes from Catharanthus roseus, assembly GCA_028651295.1. Classification (NCBI taxonomy): domain Eukaryota; kingdom Viridiplantae; phylum Streptophyta; class Magnoliopsida; order Gentianales; family Apocynaceae; genus Catharanthus; species Catharanthus roseus. The sequence continues at coordinate 21,390,744 of JAPQWS010000153.1, read as the reverse complement.
CCAAATGGGGCAGAATAATGTACAATTCCACGGACTCCAAGAGGAAGACCTAAATGCGCTCATAACCAACTTTTTGGAGATGTAGGACACATTTGAAGTTTCCGATGATGCTATCATACTTCGTCTTTTCGATTTTCTCTGAGGGGTAAGACAAAATCTTGGTTGAAGTCACCACCTTCTAGCTCGATTACATCTTGGGATTCCTTAGCCTAGAAGTTTTTAGGGATGTACTTTCCTTCTGGTCACACTACCAAGCTTCAGAATTAGATCTTGTCATTCCAACAGATTAATGTAGAGAGTTTATATAAGGATTGGGAAAGATAGAAGAAGCTGCTCAAAAAGTTCCCACCTCATGGTTTGAATTTGGGTATCCAAATTCAATTATTCTATAATGGGGAAACATTTGGAGAGAGACAGCTTATTGATGCCTCGGCTTGTGGATCCACATACTACAAGATTCCTCAGCAAGTGTATAATCTAATAGAGCAGATAGCTATGAATAGCTACACCTGGGAAAAGCAAAGATCCAAACCTAAATCTATTTGGTACGTAATGTGGATGCTATTACTGCTATCGAATCCAGATTAGCAGCAATGATTGAACAAAAGATGTGGGAACATGACTTTTTCACCTTTAAATATTAATCCTCAGCATGTTTTGTGCTTTCTGTAGTAGAGGGCATCCTAATCATGAGTGTCCTAGCATGGGTACTCCTATGGAGCAAGTAGAATTTGTTCAAGGGAACCAAAAGGGGAACACCCGGGTTGGCGGAATCACTCCAACTTTTCTTGGGGAAGGCAAGGATAGTAGAGGCAATAGCAATCTCAAAGATTTTAGAGTAGAGGTCCCACTCAACCTCTACCTTACAATTCTCCACTGGTAAATCCACCACCTCCAAAATCCAATTTATAAGATCTTCTTACTAAATACATTACCTCGATGGGTGCTAGAGTGCAAAGTATGGAAGCTTCTCAGAGTAATCAGGAAGCCTCCATACATTACTTGGGGAATTGATTGTGCAGTCGGCGAAAATGGTCTCTGAAAGGTCCCTTTGGCACTTTGCCCAGCAACTCTGTGAAGAACCCAATGGAGCATGTGAAAGCGGTTACTGTAAAGAATGGAAAAGAGTTAGTGGAGACACCTCCTATGGTTGTGGATAAAGAGAAGGAATATGTTAAAGCACCAAAAGAGTCTACTGCCACTAAAGAAGAGGAGAATCAATAAAGCAAGCAAGAAGTGAAGAAACCATCTCCCTGCTATACAAGCCTCCAATCTCATTCCCACAGAGAGTCCTAAAGGCAAAGAAAAGCTAAAGAAACGCTTGCATGCTTTTACTTCGGTTAAAGAAAAGCTAACCAACTCTCCAATTTTAGTCTCTCGAGATTGGTCACTTCCTTTTGAACTTATGTGTAATGCTAGTGACGGTGCAATAAATGTTGTCTTAGACCAGAGAAGGGTAAGTTTTTTCAACTAATCTACTAAGCAAGTAAGACTCTTACAGGTGCCTAGGCGAACTACACAACAACAGAGAAGGAGCTACTTGCAATATTTTTTGCGTTTGAAAATTTTTGTCGTTACTTGATTCTTTCTAAAGTTATAGTTTATACTAACCAGTCTGCTCTTAAGTACCTTCTTTCTAGAAATAATGCTAAACCCCAACTGAATAAATGGGTGCTTTTGTTGCGGGAGTTCGACTTAGAGATCGAAGTTAAAAAGGGAGCTAAAAATTTGGCAGTCGATTATCTCTCTCGGTTAGAGAATCTAATCTTGGAAACACTGGATGAGGAGCACATTAATGATATATTCCTGACGAACAACTTCTTTTCTATCAAGTTATTAAATATAATTCCCCTTGGTATGCAGATATAGCTAACTATTTGGTTGCTAATGTTGTGCCTACAGGTACCCCTCAACAGAAGAAGAAGTTCTTTGTAGACATTAAGTACTACTTTTGGAAGATCCTTTACCTTTTCTACTAATGGGTTGATCAAATAATCTGGTACCCTAATATTGAAGATATACTGAGCCATTGCCATATAGGTCCCACAGGTATACATTTTCAAGTGAATAGACTGCTCAAAAGGTACTCGAATCGGGCTTTTATTGGCCGACTCTGTTTAAGGATACAAAGAGGTATGTGATGAATTATGACAATTGCTAGCGCACAGGTAATATCTCTAAACGAAATGTAATGCCTATGTCTCCTTTTCAAGTCTGTGAGATTTTTTACTGTTAGGGTGTCAATTTCATGGGTCCTCTCTAATTCCTTTGGTAAGAAATATATATTGGTCGCTGCTGAGTATGCTTCTTGGTGGGTTGAGGATCAAGCCTTACCTAAAAATGATGCTAGGGTTGTGGTAAGTTTTTAAAAGAATTGTTTTCTCACTTTGGCATCCCTAGGCCTATAATAAGTGATAGAGGTACTCATTTTTATAACTAACAGCTTGAGAAAGTGTTTAAGTTGTTGGGAGTGACTCATAAGATAGCTACTCCCTATCACCCTCAAACTAGTGGTGAAGTAGTAGTGAACAGGGAAATAAAAGAGATTCTAGAGAAAATTGTAGATCATACCCATAAGGATTTGAGTGTTAAGCTTGATGATGCTCTTTACAAGACCCTTATAGGATTTACTCTGTTTCGTCTCTTGTATGGGAAGTCTTATCATTCACCTCTGGAAGTTGTGCATAAAACGCACTGGGCGATTAATTTAGTTAACTTTAATTATGTTCATACAGGTAAACAATGACTGCTCCAACTCAATGAACTTGAAGAATAGCGATTAGAAGCATATGAGAGCTCGAGCATTTATAATGAAAACACAAAGAGAAGGCAAGAAAAGCACTTGATCAAGAAGGAGTTAAAACGTCTCTTCCCTAGGAAATTCAAGTCTCGGTGGTCCGGACCATTTATAGTGAGTAAGGTTTTCCTTTACGGCCTAGTCGAGGTAATACACCCTACACAGTGTTCTTTCAAGGTAAACAGGCATCTTTTGAAGTCATACTTTGGAGAGGATGTGGGAACCCTTCAAAAGGATTCCTTCGCTCTCCAGAATGAGTGAGATTAGCTCTGTTTTGAATGTTATACTATGTAATTGTATACCTGTATGTTATATTTCCCCTTTCCGTTTTGATCTTTTTGTTTGTTTGGGTTGTCGCCTAAGTCTTTTAGGGAGTTGAATGAATGCTAAATGGAGATTCTTTGCTTACAAAGAGTACAAGAATTTATTGGGCAAGACACGGGGCTGAGAAATTATCCGATCATCCGACGTAAGAAATTCAAAGTTTGGGCAAAACCCTACCGCAAATGGTAGAGTCAAGGCTTCAAATTTTTGAACAACAAAAGCCTACCGCGGATGGTATGCCAAACTTACTGCATGCAATAGGTCCTGGGGCAAAATTTTCATTGAGGAAGAGAAGCCTACCGTAGACGGTAGGCCTCAACCTACCGCACATGGTAGGGTCTAGACAGGGCTACGGGTCGGGTCCAACTGTGGGTAAACGGGTCGGGTCTTGTGTTTTTCAATCAATTTCAATCTTTTCCCCTAAATTTTTGCAACAATTTCCCCTTTTCTCTTCTCCAAAATCCCTAAACCTCCACTATCCCTCCTTCTCCATCTCCCGTCACCTCCCACTCTCCTCTCGGTTCTCTCTCTCAACTCCACCACCAGCATCCACCATTTCGACAATCACCCTCTACTTCAGCAACCTTCTCTCCTCTCTCGGTTAGTCCACTTCCCGTTAGTCCTTTTCTCCTTCTCCCTTCTTTTCTTTTCTTTTCTTCTTCTCTTCTTTCTACCCCTCCTTTTAACACCGCACACTCTCTCTGCGCCATCAAATCTCTCCCTCTTCCTCCTTCTTCTATTACTCACCGTCATCCCTTCCCCTTTGCTATAGCCCTCTTCTCGGTCCCATATTTCCCTTTCTCCTTCTTTCCCTCTTTTCCTTTTGCTTGTTATTTTTCTTTCTCTCACAAGATTTCTTTTTGTTTTTTTTTTTTTTTTGCTCTATTAAATAATTTTTGAAGAAAATACAAAGGATATTTCTCCGGCGAACTTACGGCAACATTCCGGTATACCTATGACGACACGAAATTTGAGGTAGAGGATATGCTATTTATGCATCCGAGGGATGATTTCTTTTTACAAACAAACTGAGGCTAACTCTCGAAAACACTTGCCTCACTTTTGTATTTACATTATTTACATTTTCTTATTTTAATTGTTTGATTTTGTGTGTCTCGTTTTGGTTTGTTTATGTTTTCATTCTTATTTTTCGTACTTTTACTCATTTTTCTATTCGTTTAGTTCATTTTACACTCTTCCACACACAGGCAACATATAATATGCTTAATCAAGGACGGGCTAAATTACTCTTTTCTATCTCCTTTTGTGTGTTTATCATTGTTGCTACTATAAGCTTTTGAGTTTTGTTTGTTGTCTCCTTAGTCATGGCACCCAAAAAGTTCACCGTCCCCTCCTCAAAAGAACCAATACTTGCAAAAGGGCATGGGTCGATGATACTGAGCCTGACCTTCAGAAAACCCAACCACTCCTACTATTCTCCTGTATCCTGATAGACTATCCGCCGCAAGCCGAAAATGGATAAATGATAAGGGACAACTAAAATTGATTGTTGAAAAAGCTTTTGACGAACATGTGACCGAACATTTAGACTTGACTATCTTATTTGTTAAATGGGTTGAGAACCATTTCTACACCTATCAGTGTCTTCTACCCTGACCATCTTCGTAAGCTTTATGTCAATATATTTCATACGACGGATAAGGAGCTTTCCACTATCATTTCCAGCGTTAATGGGGTAACGATTATTCTTGATAGGGCACATTTAGGCTCAACCTTAGGTATTAGGGATGAGGGGAGCACTGTCACCTTAGAGTCCAATAGGAAATCCGTCCACGACAACCCTGATTGGAGCTATGAGGCTATTTTTGTAATCGCCTTAAGATTCGTCCTCGTCCTGGGGATAGGAGGCATATTCTTCATGGAGGTGATTTTCTCGACCTATTACCACGTGCTTTAGCTTATTTCATTGGGCATACTTTGGTCCAAAAAGGGGTGGATAGAGTGAGGTTCGGAGTCCCGACCTTTACATGATAGAAAAAATACAGAATCGCTCCCCTTTTTCTGTTGTCTTATTATTGATGCACGCAATGAGCCATATGGGTTGTGACATAACTAAAACCCGCGTATATCATTATCTTGTTATTTTATATCGTGTTTTCAAGCTTTTAATTTTGACTTTACAGGTGAATGCCAAGAGATGACTGGCCGACCACAAATCATCACATTAAGAAACTTCAATAATTATGGCTACGCCTTGGACAAGAAGCAAAAAATGTGGATACCTCTGAGAGTGAAGGATCAGCTGAGGAATTGAAACGCATTTGGGTACCAAAAAACCAAGAAGACTTTACAAATTGGACTCGGGGATTCCTATTCCCAACAAGCTAATGACAACGAAAAGGATGAGGACTCCTCCGGTGACAAGAACTCTTTTGATCCTTCAGTCGAGGATGCACCCCCACTGTCCCCATGAATGCCTTACAGGCAGAGATGCGGGCTGCTTTCGAGCAGTATCACCTCACATAAGACGCCCATGGCGCCCAATTAACAGAGATCGTGGAGTCCTCCTCGCCGATATACGAATAAGGTAGCATACCCAGAGGGCGCCATAGACTGCCAGGAGGTGATGTTAGCAAGATTATGCACCAGGTTCCTACCCGATCAAGGGACAAGTAGCGGTGGCGGCGTGAACACTTGTCCGCCATGAGAGAGTTTTCTTTCCCCATCTCTTGTAATTTTACTATTTTACATTTTACTTTTTCGTTTTTATGGTTTTACTATTTCTTGCTATTCTTTGTTTTGATTATTGGTCGGGATTGGTTTCCAATGTGCTTGCCTACTTTATCTCTTTGGGATAGCTTCCCGTTTATGTGTTTTTCATTGATTACGTTTTGTCCTAGCCCCCATATCAAAGACAATGTGGTTTTAATTGTGGGGGTATTTATGTGTTTTAGCTATTTTCTATCCATTTTTTCGTTTTTAGTTATTGTAGTCGGGTTTTCCTTTTGAACACTTCAAAAAATCCAAATAAATGAAGTAGTTCTGAATAATCCCAAAAAATTAGATAATGTTGAAAAAAACCCAAAAATATTTCCTTCTCTTTACTTTCAGTCTTTTCATTCTGTCCTTTTCTCTTATTTAAAAACACAAAGATTTTATAGTTAATTTTCTTTCTTTTTCAGTCTCTAAAACTTTAGAAAAAAATCCAAAACGATTTTTATTTTTGTCACAACCAGTGGGGGTCTTGAGTGAAAAACCCTTAGGATTTTAAAAACATGTTTGACTTGATCGTCTTGAAAATAACACTTGTTATTAATACAAAATCAATGGTTTTTATGCACTTGCAAGTGTCGGTTAGTAGTAGAATCCTTGGAATCATAGGGGGTTAGCATATCGAGTATTTTTCGAGTCTTTGCCTTCACTCTTGTTGTTCTCTTTGCTTTGAAGTAAAAAGGACTAGTCTAGGTTTGTTTTGGAAATGATGGTCACAAGCCTTCCTTGTATCGTTTGTGCCTTTCTTGCCTATCCTTTTTAAGGTCAATCCTTAGTTCCTCTTTTATGCCTTCATGCCAAGGGTTTTAACCTCTTCCATTCTTTGCTTTTTGAACTCACACATTATAAAACACTCAATTCGTTGAGCTAATGATCTATGACTTTCTAGTTGTTTTGAGTGAAGAAAACAGATAACTATGGGGTGTTCGAGTGAAGAAAAGGATTTCTGAACAAAAAGTATATTTTGGGTAAACTTGTAAGAAAGATTACATGTAGCTATTAAAAGAGAGAAAGCAAAGCGATTTAAAAAAAAAAAAGAATTGAGAAAAGAAAAAAAATGATTACTTGAGATTTTCTATAGCTTCATCTCTCAAAGTCTTGAGCTACCTTATCTCATGGAAAAGTGCCTTGAAAAAAAATACTTGATTAATGAGAGTCAGAGCATGTTAGGGGGATTGTACGTTAAGTGAATGAAGCAAGATGTTCAGGGGTAAATAGGAATGAGCGAAAGTGGCTAGAGAGTTGTTGATTATATTTGATTTCTTTACTTTTGGTTGCATTAGCTCTATCTCAATTATTTTTACTTTTCTTTTCCCTTCATTTGACACCCTTCATGTCCCAAGCCTAACATTACAAGCTTAAAAGTGCTACCTAATCCAAGAATGACTTAGGATAGAACTTAGAGCGAAATAGTTTTGGGAAACATGAGATGAGTTGTGCATTTACCTACTGACGGTAGGTTAACCTACCACTTGCGGTAGGTGTTGGGGCTCAAAGCTTAAATTGGACGGAAACCTACTAGAAACAGTAGGCTATCCCTACCATCGACGGTAGGTCTTGAAGAGTCTATGGATAAAGAAGACAGAACTCTACCGCAAACGGTAGGGCTCGACCTACCGCAAGTAGTAGGCTCCCAATTGAAGCTCTCCTAATACGTTTTTGATGTCTTTAAATGTAATTTTTCCCCCCTTTTTGGAGGATTATTCAGTTTTAGGTTAGAGAGGAGGAATTGGGGGCAAAAATAGAACCCAAAACTTTTCTCAATTCCTCTTTAATTACATATTTTTCATAAATTAAACATTAGTTTGAGTGCTTGGGAGGAGATTGAATATCAATGACGGAGTAATTTGGAAGTTCCTCAAGCAAACCAAGAGACGAGTTCGAGTGACCTTCGGAACCATGGAAACAATTCTTCTCATCCCTAAGAATTCTTTTCGTTTGTTATTTATGATTTCTATTATTGAATTATGTTTTTCTAGAATGTTGAGTAGCTAATTTAGCTTAGTTTGAATGAAGGTTGACCCTAGATTTTTAGTGATATGTATTTTTTTATTTGTTTTATAAAATTGATTTTTGATTTTAATTGGGTGGTTATTTAATTGTGTTTTTTGCTTAATCTATTTGCACGAAATTGATTAATTTGCAAAGTTGGTTTGAATTGAAAAAAGAAAACTGATTTAGGGCAATTGATTTAATAATAATAGTTGGCTATTAAATAGAGATATTCTTTGCACTTTTAGGCCTTCTTAAATCACTTAATCTTATTGCATTCATAATCTGTTAGAGAGAGAAGAGATTCTCTCTAGAGGTTAGTGAATAGAGTGGCTCTCACCTATAAATCGGGATTGTTCGAGTTAACATGTGATGACCGAACTTTATTTTCGTAAACATTTTTCTGTGGTTATCCAATTGAAATAGTTGACAAAATATAGGGGGATTCTATCATTCAACCTTTTTCATTATATTTTTACTTCTCAAACCAAATTCTCTTTATCTAATTAATATTTTCTCTTTAGTATTTTACTCTTTCTCTCAATTAAAAATCAATTTTCAGACAAAACCTTAGATGAGACAGTTAGTATTTTAGCTTACTATTCCCTGAGTTCGACAACCTGGCTACATTTCTTTTACTACAGTGATAGGTACACTTTCCTGTTGTGTTTTTTTAAAGCTTACCCAATTTTTAACATCAAGCACATATGAATCATTGGGGGGTGTGTGTGTGTGTGTATACTCATGTCTAGTTTTAACAATATGCAAGGAAAATGTCAAGCAATTGACCATATGATTCACTTTATAAACTCTTATCTATATGCTTGAACTCTCCATCACCCTTGTACTAAAAGTTCTAGCTAAATTCATTACCGGATTAAGTAGGGTTTTCAAGATTGTAACTTAGGCTAGGTACATAAGTGGTTTCCCGATGAAGGTAAAGGAAAAACAAAAGAATGAGAAAACAGGCTAATGCAACCAAAAGTAAAACAAAGTAAAAGTTACCCATAACATTAAAGCTGCTTTCACTCACTTCTCGTTAATCTCTAGACATTTTACCTCACAATTCGACTCACAAAAATCTCATTAATTCATTCCAACTCTCATCAATCAATCAAAACTCAAGTAAATGTATTTACATGAGAAAAAAGTATAAGGTATATTCAAACGAGATAAAGGGATTATAATTTTTTATGAACCCATTCTCTTTTTCTCTCTTTTTTTAAAATTCTAAATCGTTTCTTTTTCTCTTTTCACTATTTTCCATCTTCCTCATTTTTTTCCCTTTTTTCAACAATTTATTGATAAAACACAAGCTTTTTTTTTTTTTTTTATATCACAAAGGAGTTCTTTCAAAACATTTTTCTTGAATAACAATTCACTCCTTTGTGTTTTCTCTCATTTGAATACTTTCTCATGAACATTCCCAAAGTACCCCTTTCTCTTATATTTTCTTTTCTCACTCCTTTCGTCCACACTTATACGTGTGAATCTTGTTGTGCAAAGATAAAAAACCTTCAATTAAACCTCTCATAGACTTTTTGCCTTCAATAGGACTTGAATTAACTCTATCCTCGAGTAACCATGGGTATACTAAACCAATGACCTCTTGAATTCATAGAGCTAATCTCTCCTCCACACTCTAATTCAAAATTGACATGCTAAATCCAACACCTAACTAGTTTGTGAAAAGAAGACCCATCTAGACAACTAGGAGAATGTGGAAATCTTAGAGAAGGAATTTATGATCAAATTGAGAACCCCTGGATTCCCAATCCAAGTGTTCAATAAAATCAATGTAAGAAATGATCAAACCCTAGATGAAGTTCAAGGAGAAAGCCTCAAAACATAAGAACCCTAGAGAAAAACTCATCAATCTTATAAATTCACCAATTCATCTTGCAATTAAGCTATAATAGGGTACTTATACAGTTTAGGCCAAACCCTAATCTAAACATGGTCATGGGGCAACCCAAGACCCATTAGAGTCTTAATTAAAAGCTGTAATTTAAATTAAAATAGCGATTCCCACTTAAAACAACACATTTGTTACAATTTGTACCCTACCGTCGACGATGAGATGGACCTATTGTTGGCTGTAGGTCAGTTGCAGACTTATGGAATTTTAGGTGGAAGCCTACTAGGGACGGTAGGTACAGGGCCTTTCGTCGCTGGTAGGCTCTGCCCTTCATTCTTCCTTGCTTCTTTCATCAGCGATGATGGCTGGAGCTTTTTGTTTGATTCTATTGGGCTTATTAGGCTTTAATGTATTCTTAGAAGTCTTGTAAACTCTTCCAATCCCTCAATTTGAATTTGAAATTCCTCTTCTTGAAGCATTCAACCATGGTGTCTTAACTTCTCAAATGCAACTAGTTGCTCCTCTGGAATTTGTTCAATGGTTCTTGGTCATTTTCATATCAGAATGATGTGAATCTTGTTGTGTAAGAATCAAAAGCCTTCAAGTAAACCTCCCATGTACCTTTTGCCTTCAATAGAACTTGAATTAGCTCTATCCTTAAGCAACCACAGGTATACTAAACCTATGACCTCTTGAATTCATATAGCTAATCTATCCTCCACACTCTATTTCAACATTAGATATGCTAAATCCAACACCTAACTAGCTTGTGCAAAGAAGACCCTCTAGACAACTACAAGGATCTAGAAATCTTAGAGAAGGAATTTATGATGAATTTTAGAGCTCTTGGATCTTCCCAATCCAAGTGGTCAATATAATTAATCCAAGCAATGATCAAACCCTGGATGAAGTTCAAGGAGGAAGGCTCAAAACTTAAGAATCCTGGAGAAAAACTTATCAATTTCATAAATTCACCAATCATCTTACAATTAAGCTATATTAGGGTATTTATAAAGTTTAAGGTAAACCCCTAATGTAAACATGGTCATGGGTCAACCCAAGACCCATTAGGGATGGTGTAGTGATAATATATATAAAACGAGATGCACTACTAAACTAAGCAACCGGCAAACAAACCTATCACTGTAGTGACCAAGTTATACCTGAGTATCGAATCTCTCGAGGACAGTAAAGGCTTAAGTACTTGTCACGTCTCTAATGTTTAGTCTAAAGAAAAAGTTGGTTTTAGAAAATAATTAAACTAAAAAACTGAAAATAGTATAACAACTAAAGAAAGCAAACAATAAAATTAAGATTTAAAAATTTTATAAAAGAAGAGTTTGGATGTTGGAATCCCCCTAATCCTTGTTACTAATTCAATTGGAAAACTTCAACAAAAACGATGTTGAATTAATTAAGTTGGGTCATCACTATAAATTGGGCAATTCCTATATCTAGGCGAAAGCCACCCTACTCACTAACCCTTAGATGAAAATCTTATTTCTCCCCAACACATTATGAATACTGTAAAATTACGTGATTTAAAGGATGTAAAAGTGCAAAATCATACTCAAGTCAATTGCCCCAATTAACTCCCATTCGGTTGCCCTAGATCATTCTTCCTTTTTCAATTCCGAACAAACTTGCGATTAATCTAATCTCGCAAAAATTGAATTGAAAAACAAACACAATTGGAGAACAACTTAATCAAAACAAACATCAAAATCAAGAAATTAAACCAAGAATTTCATACTAAAGAACTAGGGTTCAACCCTCATCCAAACAAAGAAACTACTCACTATTCATTGTAATAAAACTGAAATTAAACATTAACTCAATAACAAAGTAAAGGAAAGAAAGCTTAGGACTAAAATCGAAGCAGAAATTAAAGTCCCGAACGTCTCCTGAGTTCGTCTCTCAAGTTGAAGGTCGATATCTTGGAATTAAGTTTTCAAATCTTGAACTCCAAGAATTAAATTGCAAAAAATCTAATAACTAATAAACTAATTGAATAAAAGATTGAATAATTAACTAACCTAAATCTAGCCCTAATTACTCTTCTCCAATTTAATTGTAGAGTAGCCTCTTAAATAGATGAAAAATTACAAGAAAACAAAGTTTGAATAAGATTAAACAATCCATCTGTCGAGACCTACCGCTGACGGTAGGCCGAGCCCTACCGTCTACAGTGGGGTTCTGCCTACAAATAGAAATATAGGCAAATAAGCACATATCAAATACCCCCACACTTCTTTGTTGCTTCCCCTTAAGCAACATCAACTAAACTGACAAAATGGAAGAGTTAAAGAACTTTTATTTTATAAAGACGATACACGAAAACAAGAGAAGCCGAATTAAAACAATTAAGATCACAAAACGGCCACAAGCAATGGTAGCAGAAATAATCACAAAACAAAACAAAGTAAAAGCAAAACAAAAATTAATATAACTAAGAAAGACAAAAGATAAAACCACTTCAATGGAATACTATCCTACCTAACTCTAAAGATAAATCAAAAGAGACCAATGACAAAAATGACTAAGTCCACCACAACTTACTAAAAATCGTTACATATCAAAGGCCTGTGTGCGTGTGTGAATTGCTCATGCTATTTTTTTCACAAAAAAGGAGGAATGTCAAGTGATTAGCATAATGAAATATTTTAAAAGACAATGCACACAAGCTCATGTTTCTCTATCACTTATCCATTCTGAAGTCTATTCTAAATCGTTCCCGGATTAGGTAGAACTTTTTGGCTTGTAATGTTAGGGTTGGAACATGCATAGGGTAATTAACAAAGGAAATGGAGAGCAAAGACAAGCGAGATAGAGCTAATGCAATCAAAAGGAAAAGATAGCAAAATCAAAGAACACTTTCTAGCCGTCTTTTTCACTCTTCTCACTCACTCTTGAACATCCTACTTTGTCCTTTTTAAGTGCACACCCCACCTAACAACATACTTCTTCAGATTTATAGAGATTACCAAGTATAAGAGAGATGCTTGAAATGTTTTAAGAATTTACTAATTAAATGAAAACTCACATTTTTTTCTTTGTTTTTCTACTATTTTTTTCATTTTTTGGTACTTTTTCTCTTTTTCTATTTTTTTCTTTTCAAGCATCAATTTCTTTTTTATTTCCACTTTTTAACAGCCATAAGTACCGAACATCTGAAATACCCAAAGTACCTTTTTCTTTATACAAGTTTTTTTTTTCTTTCTTCACTCCTTCACCCTCACTTATTTCTTTTCCTCACTCAAAACGCCTAAAAAGATATTATAACAATTAGCTCCACGAATTGTGGTTTTATGTAGTGAGTTTAAAAGAACAAAGAAAATAAGGGATTTAAACCCTTAGAAAGAAGGCACAAAAAGGTAACTAGTGATTAATTTCATATAAGATAAGGTAAGAAGGTCACAAACGGTACAAAGAAGGCCTAAGGTAATCATTTCTGGGATCATCCTAGACTAGAATTCCTTGCTTTTAAGGACAAAAATATGAAATTGCAAGCAAAGACCCAAAAATTGATTATAATTACGCTAATTATCCAAGATTCCTAGGCTTCTATTACTTAAACAACATTCACAAGTACGTGAAAACCATTGATCATAGAAAATTAGTAAATATGGCTTTCAAAGTGATTAAGTCACTCGTCTTTTTCAAAAAATCTAAAGAATTTTGCAGTTATGTATTCTACTAAAAGTGGTAAACGAAAATATTTTGGATTTTCTAAGGATAATTTAAAGAAGAGGAAATAAAATTTTTTAGAATTTTTCAAAATTTTCTGATTTTTTTGGAAATGTTCAAATAAACTACTTAAAAGTTAAAATAAAAAGTGAACAAAAGAAAAGAAGAATAAATACCCCCCTCTCCCCCCCCCCCCCTCCCCCCCCAACACACTTAAAAGCACACTTTCCTCAATGTAGGGGTCAGAGGGACAAGATAAACAAATAAAATGCATATATGGGAAGCAATCTCGTAGATATAAAGCAGTAAAGCAAATTAGGAAGCCATCCCCAAACGAAAATAAAACAAGAAAAAGCTAAGAAACAAATAAAATTAATAAACAAAAGACTATATAAAACATGAAATAAATAAACGAAAGAACATAAAAAGAAAGAAGAAACAAAACCAAAAAGAAAAGTGAAGAAAGGAAAAGAGAAACTCCCTATAGTGGACCAAAGTCCACGCTGCCACCTCCGCTGCTGCACGGCGGGCTAGCATTACTTGGCGATCTATAGATGCCTTCTGATGGGCCAACTTGTCCGTCTATCGAGAGTCAATGCTACTATTTCTACCATTGGGTCTCGTGGATATCTTGAGTGATACGGAGATGCTCAAAAGCAGTCCGCATCTCAGCCTGGAGTGCATCTATTGGAACTGTGAGATGGGCATCAGCCTCATCATCCTCATCATCTGAGAGGTGATAGGACTCTCTACCTCATCATCCTCATCATTGGCTACGAGGAAGATGACTAAATGCCGGTTTTTGAGCTTTTCTTTATGGATCGAAAACTGGCAAGGTTGTATTCTCGCCCGCCGATCTTCCTCTAACGTAGGTATCCACACTTTGAAGGTTGTAAATTTGATAACCTGTTGTGGTCCTGTCGAAGATCATCGTTCTCCTGCAAAGTTGACATTGAAAGCAGCAAAAACTCGAGATAAAATTACAGGATAATGATAAACACAATTTTTGGTGGTGTCACACTCAATAATGTGCATGATGTGAATCGTCAAGGAATCGAGAGAAAAGGGGGATCTATTGTGGAGTTTTTCAAGCATATAAATAACAAGAATATGGACTTCACTGAGTCTACCCCGCTTTTGAATAAGTGTGTGCCCGAAGGTATAAGAAAGGGCACGAGGAAAAAGGGATGGAAAATCGGCCTCGTGGAGGATTCGGCTATGATCCATTGGATGCGTCCAGATATTAAAGCAGTTACACGCTACATCAAAATTCCAATCCAGATCCTCGTTTGTATTTTTCCTGTTTGAGTCTACGATAATTGAATTCCCTTTGTTTGGAATCCCAAGAATGGACGCTAGACGTTCCTGAGTAAAAATTATTCAAACCCCTTTGATTGTAGAAATGATTATTTCAAGATCCTTGTTCATTTTGTGGGTCATATTAGCATAGAATTAACGGACAAGGTCGGGTAAAAATGGGCAAAAAGGCGAAGAAGAGGGACCTAACCCAACCCCCCCCCCCCTCCAAAAAGTTGTTCTTGATGAAAAGCTTCGATGACCGACTCAACAAATGACTTCTCAATAATTATTTTGGGTGACTCCTTTTCAATCCATTTCCAGCTTGCCAGAGAGAAATGCTTTGGAAAAGGAAGAATATTATGAGTGGTGGGGTCGGGTGAGGTCCCCTCAATACGAGCCCGTTTAGATTTAGAGGAGGATGCAATTGATTTCTTTAGAGCCATAGGGAGAATAGAGTCAAACGACGGAACAAGAGGAAGATGAAGGATACAACTCCGCAACACGGCAACACCGACAGAGTAAAACAGTAAAACACAAAAAGCAAACAAAAAGAGAAAATAGAAAACTAGACGTAGCCTGTGTGCACTGAGTGTTCTAACGTCCTATATGTTAAGAAGTGCAAAAGATAAAGGAACTAAACTAGTAGAGCAGTAATAAAAGTAAAGTGTTCAGAAAGCAAATAATCAAAATCAAGCTTATAATGAAAACGAAAACACATAAGCAACTAAAAGGAAACAGAGGCAAAAAGTTGAAGAATTAGCCTATCTTTGCTTGTAGAAGCAAACTATGGCATGACTAAAGCGCTCTTTCTGCCTTGCACGAACGGTCGTTGGAGTCTGCCGAAGTCGCCGGAATTTTAACATAAATTCCTTGAAATTTTCAGCAAAATTTTCGTTAGGAAACAAAAGAAAACATACACAAAGTTAGTAAATTTCAAAAATTGTACAAAAATAACCGAAAATAAAAGACTAGAAGAAAAATAAATAAAAAGCAAAAAGTGAAGAAATTCAAGGAGGAGAAAAAGGTGGAGTCTTTTGAAGGGAGAGTGTAAGAGAAGAGAGGTGGTAGTGAGGATATTGTGGTGGAATGGAAGAAAAGAAAGAATAGAGGAAATAGAAAAGATAGAAAAAGAAGAAGAAGAAGAAGAAGAAGAAGAAGAAGAAGAAGAAAACAAGAAAATACAAACCGAGAGAGAGAGAGAGAGAGAGAGAGAGAGAGAGAGAGAGAGAGAGAGAGAGAGAGAGAGAGAGAGAGAGCTTACACTGGTGGTGCTCACCGGAGAGGTTGGAGGCTGCCGGTGAGATAATGCTAACTGAGATTGTGGAGGAGAGGAGGAGATATGGGGGTTAAGGGAGAGAAGAGAAAGAGGGGGAAAAACTTAGGGATTTTTGAAGAGAAAGAGAGTGAAAAAGTGCAGCAATTTTCAATTTTGGACTGAAATTGGGTTCTAATCGGGTCAACCCGACCTATTTTCAACTTGAAAAACCCGAACCGCCGCCTATCTTGGACCCCATCGCACACGGTAGGTCGAGGCCTACCGTCCACAGTAGGTCTCTGACTGCCTTTTCCGAGAAGTGCCGAAGGAACCTACCGTTGGCGGTAGGTTGGACCTATCGTCCACGGTAGGTCTCTGCCAAGAAAGTCCTTAGAATGCCCCTGTTCCTAGTGCTAGTGGTACGGTGCCCTACCGTCCATGGTAGACTTCTGTTGGGAGTGAATTTTTCTTCTTTTTCTACAATTTTGAACCCCGTTCATGCCTGCGAACGTTATGTACAGAATGTAGCTCAATGTAGGTCTTAAAGAAAGCATTAATTCTCTAAAAAATGACCTTATAACACAAAAAGAATAAACGATAAAGTAGAAAACAAAGCAAGAAAACCAAATTACATCATACAATTACAATATTCAAGGGAATAAGGAATACCCCCCTTTTTAGGTTTTGTGAGTAGCTCCTGGATTACGAAAATCCGAGTGTCTCCTTGGCTCTTCTTTCTCTATGCATCATATAGGTACCCATCTCATTAATCGAGCCTTCAATTTGGGGCCAATTTACGTTCCACCATCCTTACACTTCTATTATGGTTGGATATCCTGCATATTTAAAGATACTTTACGAGTTTTATGATCAATAATACACAAAGTATCTTAGGATTTAGAGGTAGGATTCGGGATCAAAGAAATTTGAACACTATCTCATGTCCTCTGACCATTAACACTAATTTCTCCTTTTCCGTATCTATCAATACCCTTCAAGTACGTAGAAAAGGACGGCCTAATCTTATGGGGAAATCAATATCATCCTCCATATCTACCACTACAAAGTCGATAGGAAATACCAAATCCTTGACTTTGACTAAAATGTCCTCTATTACACCCTTAGGATATCGGACACTCCTATTTGCTAGATTGATTGACATCCTCATTGGTTTCGGGGTACCTAGACCTAGACGCTTACACATAGAAGAAAAGATGACATTGATGCTTGCGTCTAAGTCTGCTAGAGCCCTATCAATATTAATATTACTAATTGTAGAGGGAAAAGAAAAATTCCCTGTGTCTTTCATCTTTTGTGGTAGTATGTTTTGTTCATTAGGAGGGCTGAACACTCTTCACCAAGTATGTGCGTTAAGTTCATTTTCAATTGATGAAATATTTTGATAAACTCTCTTATCTCATCTTGATTATGGCCTCGAACAAGTGTTCATGGGAATGGGATCTTCAGTTTATAATTAGCACTTGTTGACTTCCTATTGCTTTTATCTTTTCTCAACTCTTTGGTTGATCACCTTTCTTCCTTGGTGCAACGTACTTCATCTACGATTATCCCTTCTTTCCTACTTCTTGGAATCTCCTCCTCGATTGTTGCCGACATAGCATTTATATGCTCTCTTGGATTTACTTCTCTGTTACTCGGGAGGGTTCCTGGAGTTCTTTCAGATACTATCTTCACTAGTTGCCTAATCTATTTTTCCAAGTTTCTAATGGAGGCTTCTTGATTCCTTTGGGTTGCCTCGATGGTATTCATCTTCTTATTAGTCACACACATGAACTTTACCATCAATTCTTCCAAATTTGTCTTAACTGGTAGAGGATGGTTCTATGGACCCGCTTTATAGGGCAATGGTAGAGAAGGGCCCCTATTTTGAGAACCCGGGGGTTGATGTGGCCTTTTTTATCCTTGCCCCCCCCCCTCTCCCACCGCCCCCAAAAAGAAGTTGGGACAACCTAGACTATATGTTTTAGAATAAGGATTATTATTAGGCCGGTTTCCTAGTACGAAACGTACTTGCTCATTTAGGCCTCCCATACTTCTGCACTCATGATTTGGATGACCATTGTTGCAAAAATTGCATAACATGACCTTTTGATTATTTTTTCTTGTAGTGGTCAAGTTCCCTATTTTTTGCTCTATAACTTATGTTAATCTTCCTTCCATAAAAGAAATTGCATCCACATTGTGTACTCCAGTTGTCTTCGGTTTCGATTTTTGCCTTCCTTGGGTATAACTGTTCATAGCGATTTGTTCTATTAGATCTTATACCTGTTGAGGGGTCTTGTGGTCTGTATACCCTCTCGCTGAGGCGTCTATCAACTGTCCCACCCCAAACGAAACTCCATTATAGAAACTCTGAATTTGTATCCCCAGATCTAATCCATGATGGCAACATTTTCGTAGCAACTCCTTCCATCGTTCCAGGTCTCGTAGAGGCTTCCTTCGTCTATCTATCAAAATGATAGGATTTCGTTCCTTAGTTGTGCTGTCCACCCTAGAGGAAAGTACCTCCCCAAAATTTTTCTACCAATGAGTCCCATGAGGTTATGAATCTCGATGGCAAAGATTTGTCCCAGGACTTCACCTTCCCCCTTAGAGAAAATGGAAAAAGGCAAAGTCTGATGCCGTCTTTAGAAACTCCGTTTATCTTAAAGGTGTCGCACACCTTTAAGAAATTTCTGATATGAGCGTTGGGATCCTCATCCGAAAGTCCGTCAAATTAGACGTTGTTCTGTAGCATTTGAATTATGTCTAGCTTTATCTCGAAATTATTTGTCCTTAACCTTGGCCTTGCTATACTCGATTGTGTCCTAGAGATGGACGGTCGAGCATATCCTGCCATTGTTCTCTCTGCCATAGGTTTTTCTGCTATTAGTGGTGGTGGAAGCGATATGAAGAGAGTATTGTTAAATGGTAGAATTGGTGGTTCGTCTTTTGTCTTTTCGACAGGCACTATTGTATTAGTGCCTACCGTTCCAAACTAAAGGGTGCGGCGGGCACCCCGTAGCGTACATTTTGGTTCTGGATCACGGTACTAGTTGACCCCTTTTTCTTTTGGGGTATGCACAAATGCTACACGATCTACGATAGGCACAAAAAAATGTGATCTATTCCACAAAGATATAGCACAATTTAAAAAGATAAACCAAAATAACTGAGTGATGCAAAGGCAAACACCAATTTGACCAACATAAAAAAAACAAAATAAAATTAAAAAAATGACTAAAGCACCAAATAAAACGACTTTTCCTTAAGTTGCCGTCCCAGCCAATGGTGCCAAAAACTTGGTGTGGTGATAATATATAGAAAACATGATGCACTACTAAACAAAGTCTACCCAAGTGGACCTATCACATATTCTTAATATGTATTTATGAATTGATTTTATATCTCATATTCATGATCAGTAAAACTTGACCATCAATCAACTTCACACTAGTTTACAAGATGTAATAAACTAGGGACAAATAATAATAGTATTTTATTAGCTATAAGGGTTTTACTATCAAGTCATATACTTGATGACCAAGAGCATAAAATACAATTCAAAAATACATGCTTCATAAATCATAAATGTGAGTCAATTGGTCTTAGGGTATATACTAACACCTTTTGCCTTCAATAGGACTTGATTTAGCTCTATCCTCAATTAACCATAGGTATACTAAACCTATGACCTCTTGAATTCATATAGCTAATCTATCTATCCTCTACACTCTAATTCAACATTAGATATGCTAAATCCAACACCTAACTAGCTTGTGCAAAGAATACCCAATCTAGACAACTACAAGGATCTAGAAATCTTAGAGAAGGAATTTATGATCAAATTAAGAACCCTTGGATATTCCCAATCAAAGTGTTCAATAACATCAATCTAAGGAATGATTGATAAGGGCATTTTTATCTCTATTTTCTATAAGTTAATTTCATCTTTTTCGGTGTTTTTAATATGTAAAAGGAGATATTTGAGCTAAATATCTCTTATTCTTTTCTAGTTACCCTCCAGAAGTAGAAACAATGAAAAGGAAATGAAAATGGATGAAAACGGAGCGAAAACGACAAAAACGGAAGCCGTCAGCAAAGCAGCGGCACCTACTGCAGATGGCGGGCAACCTTCCATCGAAGGCAGGTGTTGAAAATGGCCAAGGATGCTGTAACTTGAGACCTACTGTGGATAGTAGGCCTCACTGCACCGTTCGTGGTTGGTGGACTGGCAAGGGCAAAATCTAATCCTTTTGAAACTCGATTTTCTTGATTCCTAGTATAACTTTGGCTTGGATTTCTTGTATGTTTACTTCTATATATATACGGATTTTATGCAGCCATTGTAAAATACAATCTTAGACAATTAGAATAGCTTAGAATACGTTAGATTTAGGTTAGATTATATTTTACATAAGGAGTAGATTAATTAGGTTTGATTAGTTAAACACTCTTTTAAATTCCAGCATTTATATTTTCTTTAGTTATGGAATTTCAAGTTTTATGCAAGATTTACTTTCTTGGATTCAAGAAGTGAAGACTTTAATTTAAGATTTTGATCTTTGACTTGGTGACTCGAGGGACGATTTTAGAAGACGTTCGAGATTTGACTTCGGCTTCAAGACTTAAATCCTATGCTGTCTTTTTCTTTTCTTGTTATTAATTCTTTTTATTAATTTTCAATTTTTATTAATATGAATAATGAGTATGTTTTCTTGTTTGGATTTAGGGTTAAACCTTAGTTCTCGTTTATGAAGTTCTTAGTTTGATTTCTTTATTTCAATGCTTGTTTTAATTTAAGTTGTCTTCCAATTGTATTTCTTGTTAATTTAATTGTCGTGAGATTAGATTATTTGCAAGGCTGTATGGAATTGAAAAAGGAAGAACAATCTAGGCCAACCAATTGGGGGTTAAATGGGGCAGTTGACTAGAGATATGATTTTGCACTTTTAGGTCTTTTAAATCACCTAAGTTTATTGCGCTCATAATTTTTTAGGGAGAAAATGATTTTCCTTAAAGGGTTAGTGAGTAGGGTGGCTTTCATCCTAGAGATAGGGATTGCCCGATTTTTGAGTGATGACCTAACTTACTTAATTCAAACATCATTTTCATTAAAATATTTTCCAATTGAGCTAGTAACAAGGATTAGGGGGATTCCACAAAACCAAACTATTGTCTTTATTAATCTTTTAAGCATTGTTTTTATTATTGCTTTCTTTTAATTGTTTTAAATTTTTCTCAACAACAACCTTTTTATTAGGCTAAACATTCGCCCATCCTTGAGAGATTTGACACTCGGGTTGAACTCACCTCTACTTTGTTAGGTCCACTTGTCCAGCATTGTAGTGATTAGAATTCCCCGTTTTATTTTTACAACATCAGGTTTTTGGCGCCGTTGCAGGGAACGGCAAGTTTAAGGAATATCATTTATTTAGTGCTTTAGTCTCAGTTCTTTTATTTTTTCTTTTCGTTTTTTTACTCTTTGTTGAATTGTTGGTTTTTGCATCATTCCATTATTCTTAGTTTATACTCTTGAATTGTCTTGTGTTGTGCAGCTAATCACATTTTTTTATTATTGAAAGTGTAGTTTATTCCCCGAAAGAAAAGTGGTGAGCTAGTATCGTTCGATCCCGAGCCCGAACGTACACTGCAGAGTGCTCGACGCACTCTTCAATTTGGAACGGCGGGCATTAGTGCATTAACAGCCAAAGTTAAGGCGAAAGAAAAACTCGAAGCAACTCCATTTAACAATCCTCTCTTCGAATCAACACCTCCGATGGCGGCACAACCAATACCAGTACCGGAGAGAACAGTGGCGGCCTATGCTCGACTGTCCATCTTAGGGATGTAATCGAGTATAAGAAGGCCAAGGATATAGGCGTACAACTTTGAGATTAAACTGAACATAATTCAGATGTTGCAAAATCAAGTTCAATTTGAGGGACTTCCTGATGAAGATCCCAATGCACATATAGGTAATTTCTTAGAGGTATGTGACACTTTTAAAATTAACCGAGTTTCTGAGGACGCAGTTCGACTCCATCTTTTCCCATTCTCTCTAAGGGGAAAGGCGAAGTCCTAGTTGAAGTCCCTATCATCGGATTCCATTACTTCATGGGACTCATAAGCAAAAACGTTTTAGGGAGGTACTTTCCGCCGGGGCATACAATGCAATTAAGGAACGAGATTCTCTCGTTTCGAAAAATAGATGGAGAAAGCCTCTATGAGGCATGGGAATGATGGAAAGAATTATTAAGAAAGTGTCCCCACCATAGGCTATATTTTTAGATACAAATTCAAAGTTTTTATAATGGAGTTTCTTTTGGTGCTAGACAATTAATAGATACCTCAGCTGGAGGGTTAATAGATAATAAAACTCCCCAACAAGTATATAATTTAGTAGAACAAATAGTAATGAATAGTTATACTTGGGGAAGCCAAAGAGGAAAGCGAAAAACGACTGGGGTACATAATGTGGACTCAATATCGGCTAGGAAGCAAGACTAACGATGGTTATTGAGGAAAAATAGGAAACTTAGCCGGTCCATCAACAAGTAAGAATAATCAAGCGGTCATGTTGTGTGATTTTTGTAATGGGGGGCATTCCAATCAAGAGTGCCAAGTAAGGGAGGACAAGTAGAGCAAGTAGAGTTTGTGCAAGAGAATTGACAAAATAATCCCTACTCAAACACATACAATCACGGATGGAGAAACCACCCCAATTTCTTGTGGGGTGGCCAAGGACAACAAAGACAAAATCAACCTCCAGGTTTTTAAAATAGAGGTCCTCCACCACTTTTACCTTATGAAGCAGGTCCACAAAATCATCCTCCACCAAATAAGACAAATTTGGAGGACTTCATGGTAAAGTTTATGTCTGCAACAGAGAGTAGGACAAACACCATTTAGGTAGTGCAAAAGAATCAAAAGGCCTCCATTAGAAACTTAGAGAAGCAAATTTGGCAATTATTCGAAATTGTATCCAAAAGAACTCTGGGAACTCTTCTAAGTAATACAAAAATAAACACGAGAGAGCATGTCCATGCTATCTCAACCAATGAATCAAATTAAAGAAGGGATTATCATGGAAAAAGAAATTTCTGCCCTCGCAATCAAGACAGAAACACTACCACAACAGTTAGAGATACATGGAGTTCTTCTTTTCCTTGCATTATTGGTAGTACTAAAGTAGATACGGCTTTAGCCGACTTAGGTGCAAGTATTAATGTTGTTTCTTCATCTATGTGTGAACGTCTAGGTTTGGGTACCCCGAAACCTGTTAAAATGTCTATTAATCTAGCAAACATAAGTGTTAGATATTCGAAAGGGGGAATAGAGAATGTGTTAATCAAAGTCAATGATTTAGTCTTCCCCGTTGACTTTGTAGTTTTGGATATGAAGGAATACATTCATTTACCTATTAATAGATATGGAAAAAGGGATGTTAATCCTAAGGGTTGAAGGAAACGAGATAATATTCCAATTTCCTTTGCCCCCCAACTCCTATCTAAAACTAAGAATACTTCATGCAGAATAGCTCCTAAAACTAACAAAGTATTCTCAATCGTGCAGGAACCCACTAGAGAAGAAAGCAAAGAAAAGCCAAGAAGAAAACGTAAGAAATGGAGGCAGCCCGTTTCCAATAAAAAAAAAAAGTGGCAATATGGAATGGGTGCCGGTACTGAAGAAGGATTTAAAGAAAAACCCTGATTACCGTGATCCGAGAAGTGCAAATAGAACCTAAGAAAGGGGAGTACTCTTTGTAATTGTAAATTGTAAAATTGTATTCTTTACGTTTTTTAGTTTTTTTCGTTTTAATCATTTGTTAATTTTGTAAGGACGTTTTGGAAGAAAAAGTGATAACCTAAAGGCCTACAAGAAGTTAATTTGAGTTCACAAGGTAGGTGGCTTGAACAGGGTTCAAAAATTGTAGAAAACGAAGCAAAACAAAGGTTTGGCAGCAATCTACTGCAGATGGTTGATGTGGAATGATCTTCAAGAGCATAAAATTTCATCCAAGAAGTAAGGGAGAGAACAAACAAAACAAGTGTAACAAGTAGAAGAGAGAAAGTGCCTTTGAAAGGACTTGAAACTGTTAAACTTCTAGCAACCTTGGATATATTAAACCTAAGACCTCAAGAAGGTTTAAACAAAATCTTTTCTTCAAAGTTAAAGCAACCTGAGGTGTTTTGAACCTTAGACCTCAATGAAACAAGAAGAAGACCTAAAGACTATTTTTCTACAAGAGTGTAGTAACTAGCATGAAGGAATTTTGATGATCAACCTTGAAGCTCTTGGAACTTTCAACAAGTCTTCAAAGTGATCTTTCTTTCAAGGAAGTTCACCCTTGAAGAAGATAGAAAAAAAAACTAAGCTAAGAACTAAGAATACTAAGAGCAGAACCTTTGTCTTGAAATATTTCTTTATTAGCTTCTTCAAAATGGAAGACTACATATTTATAGAGACTGGAATTTTTCCCTCTCATATTTTCAACCAAAATTGAAACACTACAAATTTAAACCCCAAAATTTAAGTCCCAAATTTAAGCCCCATAAAGGCATACTCCAACCCTCCCATATTTTCAGCCCAAAGGATAGATATAACCTATACATTTACTTGATAAGACAATAAAGGTGTTTTAATTGCATTTGGACTATTCTAGAGCGCTAGTCAACACATTGCCAAAAATAAGAGGCAATTTTTCAGCTTGGGAAAAAGGGCTTCCAACCATCTACCAAGGTGAATTTTCAATTTCTAACTTTTTCAAAACTTTAGCATACTTCCCCATAAAGTCTTGCACATCAAAATTTAACGCTTGAAACTTCTCTTGCTCAATTTGATCCTTGTGACTCTTTAGTTTTACCTTGGCTCTTGTCACATCTTCTTGATGTTCTTGCATGTCTAACCAGTTCACATGAATGGTAGATTGCCCTACCATTGCTGGTAGGCTACAGGCGAGCATGGGCTTCCTTCGGCAGCAACCTACTACGGATGATAGGTCTCGCCCTACTGTCGGCAGTAGGCTACAACGACTCGAGACGGTAGGTCTCGCCCTACCATGGACAGTAGGGTCCAGGTAAGTTCCGGGATAGGTTGTTCCAAGGTATAATGGGTCAATTCGACCCAATTTTTTACTCCAAATTGTAGCTTAGGGATGTTTTGCTACACTTTTCTTGCCCCTCACCTTCAAAAACCCTACAAATATTATTTTCCCTCTACCTCTTCTCTCAAAGCCTCCTCTCACCTACATAACTCCCTCAACCATTCTCCATCTTCCTCCACAACTCCGACGAAATTCCACCAACTCTGGCAAGAAGAAGGCTGCAGCACTCTCTCTCTCTCTCTTGGTTGGTATTTTTCCTTTCTCTCTCTCTCTCTCTCTCTCTCTCTCTCTCTCTCTCTCTCTCTCTCTCCTTCTCTTCTATTGTTCTTCTATTTCTCTTCTTTTCTCCTAAAACCCTCTACCTCCTCCACTTTTCTTCTCCACATTCTAACAAAATTAAACCACATAATCTTCTTCTTCTTCCATTTTTCACTCAAAGAACCCACATTTTCACTTAATTTCTTTCCCCCTCTACCTCCTTTTTAATTTTTCTTGTTTTAGTAATTTCTTACAATTTCGGGTTTTCTTGTTAATTCTGTTTGTTACCTACTAACCTAGTTTTGTGTTCTATTGTGGTGTCTAACAAAAGTTTCCAAGAAAAAGTCTAAGAAAATTTTCCGGCAAGAATTCCGACGGCATTCCGAGAAAGACATAGAAAAGAGCAAAATTTCATGGAAAATAGTTGTTTTGGCGAACAACTACAAGTCTATTCTAAACTTTATATCCCTTTGCCTATACTTTAATTTGAATTTTTGGACTTGATTACATGCTTTTAGTTTGTTAGAAACATTGTTATTTCTGTATTTTTTTCTCTTACTTATTGCATACTATTACACACACGGGCTATGTAGGACACTATTACACACACGGGCTATGATAGTATTTTTATTATTGTGTATTTTTGTGTCCTTATAATTATTAGTGTTGGTGCTTCTTGTGTTGCATTGTTGTTTTTCTTTTCTTTTCCAATCTTCCTTTTTGTTTCTATTCTCCCTATAGCTCCCAAGAAAGCTGTAGCTTCTTCCTCAAAATCTAAAAAAAAAGGGCTAGAGTTGAAGGGACCTTGCCCGACCCCACTCTTAATGTTCTTCCTTTCCTCGAGCATCTCACGAATTCCCTAGGAATGGTTCGCCGATAGGGCATCTCTTAATATGATTGTTGAAAGATCTTTTGACGAAGAGGTCATAGAGCATTATAGGCTTGAAAATCTTTTTAGAGGGTTGGGTTGGGTTCCTCTCCTCCGCCTCTCTAGCGAATACTATCCAGACCTTGTCCTAGAATTCTATGCAAACATGCTTCATAAAACAGACAAGGGTATTCCTACCATCATCTCCCATGTCAAAGGGGTTAGGATCATTCTAGAAAGGGACCATCTGGCATCCATTCTTAAGATTCCGAGCAATTGGGAACATAGTCACTGTGGATTCGAATAGGAGGTCTATGGATGAGGACCCAGATTGGAATTTTGATGCTACTTGTAGCCATTTTAATATCCAGCACCAGGCTCTCAATTTTGTAGAATAATCCACGGGGGCGATTTTCAATCCCTCCTTCCACGAGCCCTCACTTACTTTTTTGGCCACACTCTTGTTCAAAAAGGGGTAGATTTAGTGAAGTTCATACTGTAGATATGTACTAAACTCCATAGGAAATCCCCCCCTTTCTCTCTTGTCTTTGATAACCCATATGATGCGCAACACGGATTGTGATACTACTAAAAAGCGTGTCTTTTGTTATCCTGTAATACTATCTCGAATATTTTTTGCTTTGAATATTAATTTTGCAGGAGAACGAAGATTATCAATCGGGCCGCAACAAGTGATTCAATTCACAACATTCAACAATTACAGTTATCGATGAGACGAGAGAAGAAAGGAGTGGATTTCCCCCTCCAGAGAAGATAGGTTGCGGGACCACTCCGCCAGTGGTTTTCGACCAATAAAGAAAACCACTCGATCTGGCAATGAAGGATCATCCTCGCAATGAGGTGAGAATGATGATGAGGCCAAATCCTCAGATGATGAGGAGGACGCGGTCAGTGCTCAAAACACAATCCCGATGGATGCATTTCAAATAGAGATACAGACTGGCTTTGAGCAACTCTAGATCAATCAAGAAATCCAAGGGATGCAATTGAAAGAAATAGTAGAGTCCACTCGCCGCTATGCAGATTAGTTGGCACATCGAAGGCCAGTGATTGATCGCCAAGGAGTGATGCTGGCCCGATTGTGCAACAAATTCATGCAATATTAAGGCAATAGTAAGGGCGGCAGCAGAGACTGAGCTCCAAAAAATGGAGTTTTCTTTTCTTT
The DNA here is from genome assembly GCA_028651295.1 of Catharanthus roseus. Taxonomy (NCBI): domain Eukaryota; kingdom Viridiplantae; phylum Streptophyta; class Magnoliopsida; order Gentianales; family Apocynaceae; genus Catharanthus; species Catharanthus roseus. The sequence continues at coordinate 21,363,381 of JAPQWS010000153.1, read as the reverse complement.
TCCCTTATTTTATATTTTGTGTTTTATTTGATTTCTTTTATTTTCTTGTTTTATTTATTTGTTATTTGTTTGTCTTTCTTTTATTATATTTTTTTGTGGGGATAGCTTCCCGATATGCTTTTATCACTTTATATATACATGATTGCTTCCCATGTATGTGTTTGTTTTTGTTTTTCTTTTAGTATAACCCACATATTGGCTTCCCGTTTTCGTTTGGTCTACATTTTTGTCTATATTTCATCATTTTCGATGTTTTTAATATGTAAAAGTATATATTTGAGCTAAATATCTCTTATTCTTGTCTAGGTACCCTCCGGAAGTAGAAACGATGAAAAGAAAATGAAAACGGAGCAAAACCGATGAAAAAAGAAGCCATCGCCAAAGCTCCCGGACCTACCGCGGACACGATCCCAATGGATGCATCTCTTGTCTATATTTCATCGTTTTCGATGGTTTTAGTATGTAAAAGTATATATTTGAACTAAATATCTCTTATTCTTGTATATATTTGAGCTAAATACCTCTTATTCTAGGCTAGGTACCCTTCAGAAGTAGAAACGATGAAAAGGAAACGGAAACAGACAAAAATGAAGTGAAAACGATGAAAATGGAAGCCGTCGCCAAAGCTGCCGCACCTACCGCGGATGGCAGCGCAACCTACCATCGACCGATAGATGCTGAGAATGGTCAAGGAAGCTGTCACACGAGACCTACCACGAACAGTAGGCCTAACCCTTCCATCGATAGTAGGTAGGCTAGTAAGGGCGAAATCTAATCCTTTTCAAACTCGATTTTCTTGATTCCTACTTCAACTTTGGCTTGGATTTCTTATATTTTTACTTCTATATAGTTTATGCAGCCATTGTAAAATAAAATCTAGATACAATCGTAGACAATTAGAATAGTTTAGAATACGTTAGATTTTGGTTAGATTAGATTTTAGATAAGGAGTAGATTAATTAGGTTTGATTAGTTAAACACTCTTTTAAATTGCAGCTTTTATATTTTCTTTAGTTATGGAATTTCAAGTTTTATGAAAGATTTACTTTCTTAGATTCAAGAAGTGTAGCCTTTAATTTAAGATTTCGATCTTTGACTTGGTGACTCGAGGGACATTTTAGAAGACGTTCGAGATTCGACTTCGGCTTCAAGACTTAAATCCTATGCTTTCTTTTTCTTTTCTTGTTATTAATTCTTTTTATTAATTTTCAGTTTTTATTAATATGAATAATGAGTATGCTTTCTTGTTTGGATTTAGGGTTGAACCTTAGTTCTCATTTTTGAAGTTCTTAGTTTGATTTCGTTATTTCAATGCTTGTTTTAATTTAAGTTGTCTTCCAATTGTGTTTCTTGTTAATTTAATTGTCGTGAGATTAGATTATTTGCAACGATGTTTGGAATTGAAAAAGGAAGAATAATCTAGGCCAACCAATTGGGGGTTAATTGGGGCAATTGACTAGAGATATGATTTTGCACTTTTAGGTCTTTTAAATCACCTAAGTTTATTGCACTCATAATTTGCTAGGGAGAAAAAATATTTTCCTCTAAGGATTAGTGAGTATGGTGGCTTTCGTCTTAGAGATAGGGATTGCCGACTTTTGAGCGATGACCCAACTTATTTAATTCAAACATCGTTTTCATTAAAGTATTTTCCAATTGAGCTAGAAACAAGGATTAGGGGGATTCCACCAAACCAAATTCTTGTTTTCATTAATCTTGTAAGAATTGTTTTTATTATTGCTTTCTTTTAATTGTTTTTATTGTTTTAAGTTTTTGTCAACGACAACCTTTTTATTCGGCTAAACATTAGAGGCACGAGTAGTACTGGAACCTTCGTCCATCCTCAAGAGATTCGACACTCGGGATGAACTCACCTCTACTTTGTTAGGTCAACTTATTTAGCATTGTAGGTATTAGAATTCCCTGTTTTATTTTTACAACATCAATGATCAAACCCTAGATAAAGTTTAAGGAGGAAGCCTCAAAACATAAGAACCCTAGAGAAAATCTCATCAATTTTATAAATTCTCCAATTCATCTTAAAATTAAGCTATAATATGGTATTTATAGAGTTTAGGCTAAACCCTAATTTAAACATGGTAATGGGTCAATCCAAGACTCATTAGGGACTTAATTAAAAGCTGTAAATTGAATTAAAATAGCAATTCCCGCCTAAAACATGCATTAGTTACAAACAGTACCCTACCATAAATGGTAGGGTGGACCTATCGTTGGCGGTAGGTTAGTTGTACACTTGTGGAATTTTATGCAACAGCCTACTTGGGACGGTAGGTACATGGCCTACCATTTCCGATAGGCTCTATTCTTCATTCTTCCTTGCTTCTTTCATCGTCTATGATGGTCAGGAGCTTCTAGTTTGATTCTGTTGAGCTTCTTAGGACTTTAAGTTGTCTTGGAAGTCTTGTAAACTCTTCCAAGCCTTCAGTTTGAATCCGAAGTTCCTCTTATTGAAGCATCTAACCATGATGTCTTCACTTTTCAAATGCAACTACTTGCTCCTCCGGAATTTGTAGAATGATGCTTGGTCATTTACATATCATGCTCCCTCTCTTAAAAGGATTCGTGCTCGAATCTTTTCCTTCATATATATACAAAGACGGGCAACATTAAGATTTAAACAATTAAATCAAATGACCATCTAAACAACAAAATAGGTAAGGACTCTAGAACTTCTTTAAAAGGTCTATGAAATGCAAAGGAGGTGTAAGCAAAGAAGTATAAGACATGATACTCTAGAAAACACTTAAGCACATACCAACAAGGATTACAAGACCTTTTTCAATATAACAAAAGTGAAACAATAATAATCTAGTAAATCAATCACCAATACATATATTTTCAAAATTTCTATGGAAGGACAATGAAAAGTAAATCTCATTACCTTAAAAGGTTTTAACAATGAACACATAAAGTTTTGAAGAAGTGCTCCATCAAAAGTTTTAGAATGAGCAATTGAAATGAAACTTATTAAGAACAACTTTTTTTACATTTCATTCAAGAAAGAACTACTACTAACATCTTGAAAAGGTAAATGAAAGTAGGAGATTTCATGATTTCTAAACTCCAAAAGTAAATTGAGAAGGTCATGAGTTTGGAAAATCTTCAAAAGATAATGAAATGTAGAGCTCAAGGTGTGCAATGTTTTCAAATGTTGAAACATGATGTTGTAAGCATTTTCAATGCTCCAAACACAAGGTGTTTCTCAAGAATTCTAAGAAGAAAATTTAAAACACAAGTGTTAAGAAACAACTTTCTTGTCAACTGTTCAAAGCGAAGTTCAAAATCAAAATCCTTGAAGGGTAAATGATAATGAAAGCTCTCATTATTTTCAAAATCGTAATGAAAACCTCACATTTGAAGTCTCTTTTCTTTGAAGGGTAATGATAATGCAAATGCACCTTCCAAATTAAAACAAAAGCATTTAGGATGAAAGCTAACCTTGATGAATATCAAATTTCATCATTTCACAACTGAGGTGAGAAAACGCAGGCATAAATTTTGAAAATCCCAAGATTGGCCACATTTCTCTTTGAAAACCTGTCTATCAAAGAAATCTTTAAAAATTAGATGATTAAACAACGTATCTTCAAATTCATGTTTCAAAAAGAATGCACAAGAGTTCTTTTGATATCTATCTCATAAAATGAACAACTTTGAAAACCAATCCTTGAAAGGTATGTGATAATAAACATTCTCAACAACAAAATATTTGCAAATTTTTTCAAAGGCTTCTTTTCTCAAAATAGATTTCGCAAATGCCCAAGGATTAGTTTTGCACATCTCAAAATATGCTTCCCTTTGGTTTTCAAAATCCTTCAACAAGAAATCTTAAAAATCCAAATGATAGAATTTGAAACCAAATTTGAAACCATGAGTTCAAAGATTCAATAACACTTAAAAGCTCAAGTTCATTACAAGAAAACTCATCTTGACCACTCAAAAGGTGCATAAGTTGGTTTAAGAAGACAAAATCATTATGATTCTACATAAAGTATCAAGGAAGGAGGAACATATCCAACATTCTCGACACACTTTCCTACCCATTTATCATGTAGAATATCGAGTAAAGACATTTGGACCTCAAACCAACAACTATAGAGTCAATGGAAGCATTATTCATAAATCCAAAATCATGGAAAGAAGGATCAAACATAGAACCACTATTCAACAATGGATCCTCAAGAAAAGCATGAGAAAAAAGGCATGTAGAAGGATAAGGCACACCAAGAAAGAGACCACCATTAAAAGAAATAGAACAAGCATCTCCAATTATGCTCACATGAGAAATGTAAGATGTAAAAACAACTTTAATTCCACATAAGACATTTCATGAGATAAAAGAGAAGGGTTAAGGAAAGGGCTTATTAATGATTCTTCATGGCATAGTGATAGCTCTTTTCTAACAATCTCTCTTTGTTCTTCAAACTCCATAGTATGATTCCTTCAAAGCATTGATGTCCAAGTGCAAGGATGTTCAAGAGAAATCCTATAAAAAATAAGTGAAAAATAGTTCAATTTAGTTTCCATGAGAAAGTGTTTTAAACATAAGTAAGAAGTAGGAGTAAAGAAGCTTATTCTCTTGTAGATGTGGTAGTCTAGATTATCTCACTCTCCATGTTTTGTTTCAAAAATTTCTGTACACATGAAGTATTACTAGCGAAAATAGAGTAATTTGGTTAGTAAAACTAATCACTAAATCACTCTTTTCAAGTACAACCACCTCTTTTTCTCTTTGCTCTTCTTCTATACTGTTGTTTTTCAATGAAACACTCGTTCTTTTTTGTACTCTCACTTTTCTCAAGCTCATACTCTTTTTCCTTTAAACACTCAAAATATTCACTCTCTTTTGAAAGGATAGAGATGGAATCAAATGTACATAATCTCTCTGTTTCTTCCACTTTATCTTTTTCTTTAGTCTCAACGCACTCTTCTTGTTCAATGCTATTCTCATTCATGTTATCACTGGAATCCTCATTAGATATCTCCTTCTAAACATATGTTTCAAGACTCTTTTCAATTTTAGCTTGTGGAAGCTCCTTTATTCTTGGAAGTTCATCAACAATTGGTGGTGTTAAGGGTTCTACCTTTGCAACTCCTTGAGATGGCATGAAAAGTTGTGTATCCTCAACATCCTTTAGCTTTCATGAAGCTCTTTTCCTCTTTCTCATGTTCAAACATTCTTATCCTTTCCTTCAACTTCTTTTGCTCCTCATAAACTTGGTGCGGTGCCAAAGAATTAAGAGTGAATCTCTTACCAATCTTGGTGAAGTTGAAAGCGTTCCTGTTCCCGTTGTATATAGTTTTCCTATCATATATCCATGGGATTCCAAATAACAAATGATCCGCTTGCATGGATGCTACATCACATAACACATCATCTTTATAAGACTCCATAGAATACACACCCACACTTGCTTGGTAACTTTTATCTCAATACAATCATTTGAACAATGGCGTATGTAAGGACTAAGATGTTCAACAAGTGTCAAATTCAACTTTTCAACAAGGTAAGTGCTAGCCACATTAACACAACTAACTTCATCAACAACATGATTAGCAAGTCTATCTTTCCCTTTTCATTTAGTATGGACAACGTGCTCATTTTGATTTTCCCTCCCGTAGACATTTTCATCAATCAAGTTCTCATGGTGAACTCCTCTACCATAACTATGCTCTCCAAAGTCATAACAAATATGAGATCCTTTATAACAACCATAAGGACTATGTTCAACATATTTAGCATTAACTCTTTCATAACCCCCATAATCATCATAAGAAGTATGCCCATAAGATTTAACATAAGAAGAGAAGTTACCAACTCTTTTATGTCTTTCAGGAGTGAAATTTCCATCACCATAATGTCCTCTAGAAATGAAGTTTCCATGTCTATGGTTGCTTCCACCATAAGCATTGACTCCATTGCCACCACCATGATAAGAATTATGTATATCCCTTGGAAGTTTGGATTGATAATCCTCTTATTTTCTCAAAACTTCTATCCTTTTGACATGATGAATTAGACCAATGATAATCCATTTATTTCTTGTCTAGACCTGCAATAAAAGCTTAGAAACAAAACAAAGGACCTCCAATCACTCCTTTAGTGTTTACTCTCTCTAGATGATTACTCATTTCCCTCTTGTATGCACTCTTTATGGCTTTTATAATAATGAGCTCACCCTCTTGCCTTTCTCCAAACTCTCAACTCATAAGAGTTCTTTGAAACTTCAAAAATCCTCTCCCAATCTCACCAAAAGTAATCAACCAAAGACAAATTCTAATTAAACACTTAGTTGAGGAATTAAAGAAGTTCAAAGAGAGATTTCATCAGACACTTGTGTAAGAGTTTCAAAAACAATCCAAAAGCAATTAGAGCCAATCAAAATCAGTTTAATCACACAAAGAAGTACAAACACTGAAAGAAAGGAATCAGAATCCAAAAAAATGTAAGAAAACAAAAGCTTATTAAACAAAGAAGAAAGAGTACTACCAAAAAAAAAAAAAAAGTTCTAGAAAATAGAGGATAATTACACCTTGTGACTAAAACGGAAATAACTTCGCAAGTAAAGATCCAAATCAAGTCATAAAAGCTTAGATAGATTCCTTACTCGAATAGGATGAGTTTAAACAAAATTGCAATTGAATAGAATTAGTATAGCACTAGATCTAATCCATTTAATTTGCACTTTTTTGCAGCCGAGATCTCAAAACACCTTTTGATTTTCAATCAAATTGAATAAGAAATTGAATTCCAAATAGAATGAGATTAGCTTAGAAAGAAGCTCAGTTAGATTAAAATGATTTTAAGCTCAAATTTCGTTTGAATTGGATAAGTATAACACAAGATAGAAACATATTAATCCACACTTTCCTATCAGTTTTGGTTACTGGACACATCAGAAGTTTTCATCCATTTGTTCCATCAAATCAAGTCCAAATCCAATGAAAAAATTTTCAATTGATCAATAACTCATAATAGTTGAGATAAATATCATAGTTTGCATTAAAAAACTCAATATTTCTTTGGATCAATCCAATCCTCTGGCATAAATTTTTCTGTCCGAGACTTGCATGATCTTCATGTTTTTTGTATAGATCACCATAAAAAAAATTTTCACAAATTTTTCAGAAAATAAACGCAAAATAGAGCTTACTTTGAAGGTTGCTCTGATACCAAATGATATGAATCTTGTTGTGCAAATATCAAAAGCCTTCAATTAAACCTCTCATGGACCTTTTGCCTTTAATAGGACTTGAATTAGCTCATCTTCAAGCAACCATAGGTATACTAAACCTATGACATCTTGAATTCATAACTAATCTTTCCTCCACACTCTAATTCAACATTGGATATGCTAAATACAACACCTAACTTGCAAAGAAGACCCAATGTAGACAACTACAAGGAGGTAGAAATCTTAGAGAAGGAATTTATGATCAAATTGAGAACCCTTTCGTCTTTCCAATCCAAGTGTTCAGTAAACTAAATCTAAGGAATGATCAAACCCTAGATGAAGTTCAAGGAGGAAGCCTCAAAACTTAAGAACCCTGGAGAAAAACTCATCAATTTTATAAATTCACCAATTCATCTTACAATTAAGCTATAATAGGGTATTTATAGAGTTCAAGCTAAACCCTAATCCAAACATGGTCATGGGTTAACCCAAGACCCATTAGGGACTTAATTAAAGCTGTAAATAAAATATCAATTCCCTCCTAAAACAATACATAAGTTACAGTCAGTACCCTACCATCAACTGTAGGGTGGACCTACCGTTGGCAGTAGTTTAGTTGCACACTTGTGGAATTTTAGGCAGAAGCCTACTAGGGACAGTAGGTACAGGGCCTACCATCGCCAGTATGCTCTGTTCTTAATTATTCCTTGCTTCTTTCATCATCCATGATGGTCGGCTCTTCTATTTGATTCCGTTGAGCTTCTTACGACTTTAATATATCTTGGAAGTCTTGTATACTATTCCAAGCCTTCAATTTGAATACGAAATTCCTCTTGTGAAGCTCTTAACCATGACGTCTTCACTTCTCAAATGCAACTAGTTGCTCCTTCGAAATTTATTGAAAAATGATCCTTGGTCATTTTCATATCAGTGAAAGGAAAAAGTAAAATCTTTTTGGTTTTTCATGACTTAACAAAATAACTTACAAGCAAATAACTTAAATGAAAGAAACAAACTATTTTTTGGAGTTTTCAAAAACAAATTCTATGTTTGGAGTTTTTCAAATTTTTTTCTTTTATAAAATAAAATACAATCACTTATAAGATAAGATACTAAACAACTAAACACCCCCCCACACACACACACACACAGACACACACTTAGAGCCACATTGTCCTGAAAGTGGGGGAAACCTAAACAAAACACAAATAACTAAAATGAAAAGCATAAAGCATAAGGAAAAAAAACTACGAATCATATAAAAAAAGTGACAAGAACAAAGAGCAAGGGAAGATGAAACTAACAACTAGCAAACAAAAATAGGAAAAATGTAAAGTACAAATACAATCGAGTGAGTAAGGTATGAGAAAACTCCCTAAAGAGCATAACTGCCCTCGCCGCCTCCATCCCTACTTGTCCCTTCATCCAGAAAGAGACGCCTGCATATTTTGGTCATCATGAATTCCTAGCACTCTAGGGTAGTGTAGATGTCAGCTAAAGCATCAAAATGTTAAGTCTGCCGGATCTGTATCTGCTCGACTATTGCTCGAAGACAGGCATCGTACTCTGCATCCTCCTCATCACTACTCTCTAGCTCGTACTCCTCCTCATCAGCGCTCTACTTGGCCAATTCATTTCCAGGGTGTCACGTGAGTCATGTACGTTCATCGCTAAAGGTTTTCTATAGGCCCCTCCTCTCACATTTCTTGGCCATTGTTAACCATTTCTTTTCTTTCTAATCATACTCAAAACCACTTTGAGAAATTGTTAGTCTTGAGACGACGTCCAAGGTATCTGTATTCTCCTTCTACTCACCTGAAAGATTAATATTAAAATGGCAAAAAATATCTGAAGGAAGCAAAGGATAACCAAAGACGCGGTTAGATTTTTTAGTCCTAAATATATCTCTCATGCAATGAATAATCACAGACGCAAAGAAATGGAGGTAACCAAAAATATTTTATCCATTATGTGAATATGAAGAACCCTCAACTCATTATGACTATTGTTTGACATAGGTGCAATATTGGTACCAATAAGAATAGATTTCAACCTAAGTGTCAAATCATTAGTGTTCCAAATGGTTCGGGAATTCCATAAGTTATGATGCTTTATGAACCCAACCCTACCACACGCAGACACATGATTCCATTCTATATCTCCAGAGATAACTCTAGAGATGGAGCCAAAGGTAATAATAGGGCCCTCATTTGGAATATAAGCTATTTGAGAAAGAAGAGCCTAATCAAAACTAATAGGGGTGCCTTTGGCTGTTGTTTGGATTGTAATGGCATCCTTATTTGTTTCCCAGTCATGTTAGTATAAAATTCTTTTATGAGCAAAGGGTAGTAAGCTCTGCTTCTCCTAATCATGGTTCGCCATGCCATGAAAAATGTTCAAAATTAGTAGTTGACTCTATCTAATAGGCCATCTAAGGTTTGTTCAACCACTAATTTGTTACCCCCTCGTTAATTATACCATGCAAGGGAAGCTCTATCTGTAACTCTCTATGGGAAGGGGGGGATAGAGGGTATGATCTCAGGGGAATCGAGGTCTACTATTCTAGCCCGTTTAGAAGTGGTGGCGGCTTTATATGGCATGGTTGCTAAAGGGAGACAAAGGTTCACCAACAAGGACAAACGCTACGTTGCCTATGTGTGAAATTTGTGCAAGGCAATAGTATAAACACCACCAGTCAACAAGAAATTGGATAAGTTTTGCTACGCTCCAAACAATGAGAACCAATTCCAAAGAAAACGAAACTAAGCAAAAAACTGGACTTGAACCTTAGCCTTGGTTCATTGTCGTCACTACCATATGGGAAGTCACTGCCACTACTGTTGAGTTGCACCAAAGTGGAGGAGGTATGGTGTTGCTGCTATCATTGAAATCACTGTCAGAAAGAGGAGTGGCGGAGTTGAAAAATCGAGATTGGAGCAGTAGTGTTGTCTGGCCGTGGCAGAGAGACACCAGGGGGGAGGGGGCAGGGTGTTTGTGCACGAGAAGGGAAGAGAAGGAGAGGATGAGGAAATAGAAAATGATTGAGAAAGGGATGAGAAAGAGGAGAGAGAGAGAGAGAGTGAGTGAGTGAATGAGTGAATGAGTGAGTGAATAACCGGAGATGGTGGGTGGGTGGTGTATTGACATAGAGATAGCAATCGTGAAAGAGAAGCGAGAGAAGGTTTTGAAAATTAGGGATTGAGAGCTTAAAGTAGGGGAAAATAAAGGTGAATCGGGAAGAAAATGGGTCAACTCGAGAAGTATAGCATATGACATGACCCGAACCCGAAAAAATGATCCAAACCCATCTGGAGCCCAACTATTTGGACAAGGATAGTGAGACTATCCGGATAGTCTTGGAATAAATTTTCTCTTGCTAGAAAGTCTTTCTAGATCCAAAAAGCAACTATCCGAATCCAGAAGGCTCTGTTTTGTTGGAATTTGCCAATTTCGTCCATTTTTACTTCTTTTGTCCTGCACACAAACTATATGGCTCAATAATTGTTTAGAAATGCAGTTCCAAACATCCATACATACTTTAAAGAATCAAAATAAAATAAACGAAGAATAAGAAAAACTAAAAGTGATAAGATTGACAAGATACAATTACAATTACAAAAAATCAACTGATGACACCTTCATTCATATGAAAGACCAAAACAACCTTTTGAAGGTTTATTGGGTCTTCCCAAAAATAGGGCTTTAATCAGTGCCCATTTACCTTAAACGTTCCCTTCTTGAGGTGAGTTACCTCAACCACATTATAAGGATAGGCCTTATGGACGATAAACAGTCCCAACCATCTTAACTTAAGCTTTTCGGGAAAAGTCGGAGGCTTGAATTATACAAGAGTATGGGATCACCTTCTTTGAATTCCTTCTTTACGAGTTGCCTGTCATGCAATTTTTTTACCTTCTCCTTATATATGCATGAGTTCTTATATGCTTCTAATATCTGTTCATCTGTCTCATTCAATTGGAGCAACCTTTGCTTTCCTGCATAGTAGTATCAAAATTAACAAGTTGCATTACCCAATAATCCCTATGCTCTACTTCCACAGGAAAGTAACATGACTTCCCATACAAGAGAGGAAACAGGGAAAAACCAATAGGAGTTTTATAAGGTTCCTAAATGCCCAAAGAGCGTCGTCAAGATTGAAGCTCCAATCTTTCCTAGTTTTCTCCACAATTTCCTCTAGAATTGATATGAATCCCCTTTTGATTGTAGATTGGATTCAAATCCTTCCCAAGATCACCTCCTTTGATTGAAGAACCTCTATTTGGATTTTGTAGCTTCAACACTGAAATGAAAAACCTATAAGGATCTAAGCCGTATAAACCCAACATTTAGAGGAAAAGCTCTTTCCTAGATTGATGACTAGAACCTTGAAGAAACTAAGGCCTCAAAATTCCAATTACACAAGCTAGAAGACCTAGAATCAATTGAATCAAGAACAAGAACTCTAGACTCAATCAGTAGAAGGAATTAAGATGATCAATTGAATTCGATAGACTCATCATCCTAATGCATTCAATTGCTCATAACTAAAGACATTAACCCTTAGCAAGCTAGCAAGGGTGAAGAACCCTTGAGACCAAGAGATTCTCTCTCAATAATTTTCAGCAAAATTCACAATTAGTCCTACAATGAGTTTATAATGACATATTTATAGGCCAAGCCCAAACCCTAGCTAAACAAGTGTTTAATGACTTGAATTACCCATAAAACCCTTGATTAAAAGCTAGAAAAACAACTTGAATTACAAATTCCCACCCAAAAGGACACATAAGCATTTTCTTTCATAAGACCTACTGGTGACAGTAGGGTAGAACCTACTGTCGGCGGTAGGTTGTCAACTTCCAAGAGCATGCCAGACAGAATCCTACCGGTGACGATAGGGGTAACCCTGTTGTGGGCAGTAGGATGACTTCTCTCAATCACTTACCCAATTTTAACCTCAAGTTGTTGGATTCCACAGACAAAAACATAATAAAAGAACCTACAAAAAAAATGCCAACAAGATCCGCACATACTAGAAAAACCGATTAGAAAGAAAAACTACCCCAATGATTTTGATGCCACAAGGTGTGGAGGAGCTGCTATTTACGCTTTGCCCTCTACCGGTATCCATGCGATGACCTTCTCTGCGAGCGATCGGGACGCTAGCCCCTCGGCGTTCTAGAAACTATTAAGAACGACCCCTAACTATTTAGTAATACTTTGAACTTTTTGGAGAGAGAGGCAAGACACAATTTTGGTCGTCCGAGGGTTTTAAAGTTTTTAATCAGAAGAAGTCTACAGCAAAAAAAGGTTAACATAACCTTTTATAACTGTCAACATCAGAACCTTTAATGTCATCTAATGACAACTTTAATCTCGTCCATCTATTCCTATAATCATCCAATGGTTGGATGAATAACATTAACTAATTAATTTTATTTATTTGATAAATAACTTAGAGAATAAATACAACACAGAATCTGATCCCCTTTTGGTATATGTTCAACAAATCTTAACTCGATCCCTATTCATTAGACGTGGATATCGTACTCACAAGATTGTCTATGCGTGTGACCTTGTAGGTTCACTTAATGTTTGCAGTGAATGAAAAATGTCTTAGACATTTACCCATAAAATATAAGTGGCCTCTAACAAGACATTATGCTTACCCAAGTTAGGTAAAAGATAGATAACCTAACATCAGTTTTAATATTTAGTCCTTTTGCCACACGATATCCTAATTAAGTATAAGGCATGGACCAAGTAATCCTTATAAAACTTAATTACCCATTTACTTGATCGCTAGGCAGACTGATCTGATAAATAATATTAAAAACACCTTATTAATACTTATTTGAGCATGGCCATACGTATTCTCCAGTCTTTCTTATCAAGGGCCCCATGGATATCTCTCTATAATAAGAGAGGGACAAATCCCTTTCACTATCTCTAATATTCAAGCCATGACAAGAAAATAGCCCAACCATATATCATAATAATCACCTAATTAAAAGTGATATTTGACTATGTCGAAACATATTTTCTCCCCATGCAAGAAGCATTAGAAACATTAGGTCAAAGGACACCAAAGGTAAAACTAAGAAGAAATATTTATGACTTAAACCCATACAATATTTCTTCTTCACTTTGGGTCATGTCCAATACATTATTCTTAATATGTATTTATGAATTGATTTTATATCTCATATTCATGATCAGTAAAACTTGATCATCAATCAACTTCATACTAGTTTAATAATACAAGATATGATAAAACTAGGGACAAACAAGAATAGTATTTTATTAGCAATAAGGGTTTTACTATCTAGTCACATACTTAATGACCAAGAGCATAAAATACGATTCAAAATAAATGCCTCATAAATAACCAATATAATGTAAGTCAATTGGTCTAGGACATATATCTAACAGTTGTTTCCTTGATTGCTCCTTGACAATTGAATATATTCTGAACAACTTGGGAAGCTTCCCTTGACTATCAAACTTTCAATCTTGCTCTTGAAAGTGACCTCCATGTAAGCAATCATGTTGTTATCTTCTTGAAACTTGAGTTTCTTCCTTTGAGCTCTAGTGATAGGTCCAAGCTTCAAATCCAAAAGGTGATTAACTCGCTCGGTTCATATCAAGAATTCTTTTGATTTCTCAATTAACTATCTCAACTTGGCCACTAGTTTGAGGTGATAAGGGGTAGCCAGCTTATGTGAGACTCCTAGAGGCTTAAGAACCTTCTCCATTTGTTAATTATAAAAATGTGTCCCCCTATCACTTATAATGACTCTAGGAATGCCAAAACAGTTAAATAGTCTTTTCAAGAATCTAATAAATACTCTAGCATCATTAGTGGGCAAAGCTTAAGCTTCGACCCACCTAGAGATATATTCAACAGCCACCACGACATGGTTATTACAAAAAGAACTAGAGAAAGGGCCCATAAAGTCAATTCTCTAACAATCAAAGATCTAATAGTTTTAAAAAGTTGTAAGAGGCATTTCGTGGTGTTTAGAGATATTGCCTGTCCTCTAGAAACTATCACAAGTTACATATCTCTTAATATCTTTAAAGAGAGTCGCTCAGTAGAAGCCAGAGTCTAATACCTTATAAGTTGTTCCGTTAGCTTGATAATGTCCTCCTGCAGGTCCTTCATGGCAGTGGCGTAGGATGTCCTCCGTTTCTTGTGGTGCCACGTATCTTCTAAGCATTTGGTCGGCTCATTGACAGAACAAGTATGGATCCTCCCAGAAATAGTAATTGAGTTCTGTGTAGAACTTGCGAATCTACTGCTTTGTGTTACCTGTAGGAACAACATTAGATATGAGGTAATTAGCAATATCCGCAAACCAAGGAGAATCATCTTTAATCATATCACAGAAAAAGAGCAGCTCATCAGGAAATGTATCGTCTATGCACTCCTCCATCAACGGTTCTAGACAAGAGTTCTCAATCATGAGAGATGACAGTCGCTAGATACTTCTCACCCTTCTTTCCCCTTATCTCCAAATCAAATTCCTATAACAAAAGTACACCAAAAAATAATTTTAAGTTTAGCATCATTCTTAGCTATAAATACTTAAGTGTAGAGTGATCCATGTAAACAATGACTTTAGAAAGAATAAGGTAAGAACGGAATTTACCAAAAGTAAACACTATGGTAAGCAACTGTTTTTCTAATGTCGCATAATTAGCATGTGCGTCCGTAAGAGTTTTGCTTGCATAGTAGATCGGCTGAAAGTGCTTATTTTTCCTTTGGCCAAGCACAAAATCTAATAGCATAATCACTAGAATCACAAATTAGTTCAAAAGGAAAAAACCAACCGGTGAACGACAAAATAGGGGAGTTAATTAGTTTACTTTTCAAAATCTCAAAAGCATGCAAACAGTTATCATCAAAGACAAAGGATGCAACTTTCTCAAGCAATGTTGTAAAAGGTTTAGAAACTTTTTAGAAATTTGGAATAATCTCCTATATAAACCCGCATGACAGAGGAAACTCTTCACCGCCTTCACAGAAGATGGGGAAAGTAATTGGTATGTGCTTGAGTGTCTTTAATTTTGTATGTTAACTATGTCGTTTTTCGATGCCTTTAGTATATAAAACATATAACTTACCCCAATTTCTTCTTCTTTTGACTTAGGTGCTTTCTGAAAAAGTATTTAATGAATACAAGCTGAAACGGGAGAAAAACGGGTCGAAAATGGATCAAAAACAGAGAACACGAAAAGCTAGCAACCAAGGAATCAGTACCCTAAGGACCATGGTAGGTACCTTTACTGTAGACAGTAGGTAGTGGAGACTTTGGAAGAAATTATTTGCAAAGACTTACTGCGGACGGTAGCTCCCATTTTCAATAGAACTTAATGCGTTTTTTGTTCCTTTTTATGTAATTTTTTACCCTTTTTTGTGATATTCTCAGTTTAGGTTTTAGACAAAGAGTTGGGGGCAAAAATACCCGCAAAAACTCTTCCTAGTTCCTCTTTAATTAGTTAGAATTCATTGATTAGACATAAAATGGGGGTCTTAGAGAAGAGATTGAAGTCTTTCCGAGGAGCAATTTTGAAGTTCTTCAGGCGGATTGAGAGACGAGCTTAGCGATGGCTCGGAACTGTGGAATCGACCTTCTTAGGCCTAAGCTTTTCTTTCACTTGTCTCTTTATGAATTTTACTATTAATTTGAGTTTACTGAAGATGTGTAGTTGATGGTTTTTATTTTTCTAAATGAGGGTTGAACCATAAATTTTATATGATATGCTATTTGATTAGGTTTTTATAAAATTGATGTTTGATTCACTTTGGGTTGTTGTTCAACTGTGTTATTATGCTATTGGATTTGTGCTGAATCATCTAATTCGTAAGATTGGTCGGAATTGAAAAAGAGAAACCAATTTAGGAAAATTAATTGAACATTAAGAGTTAGAAACTGAATAGATATATTAATTGTAGTTTTAGATCTTTTAATCACTAATTCTTAAAGCATTCATAATCGGTTAGAGAGAGAAGAGATTCTTCTCTAAAGGTTAGTGAATAAAGTGGTTCTTGCCTAGAGATAGGGATTACTGGAATTAAGTGTGATGACCTAACCTTATTCTTCGAACGTCTATTTTATTCCTTTTCCGTTGAAGTAGTTGACACAGTTTAGGGGGATTTCACCATTCAAACTCTCTTCTCATATTTTCATCTCTTAAACCAAGTTTGTGTTTTATAGCTAATTTGTACTTTTGTACATTGCTTTAGTTTTTAAACTATTCTTAAAAATCTTATTTTTTATTAGACCGTAGAGAGACATTTAGTAATTTAGCATCTCTATTCCTTGAGTTCGACAACCTGGAAGGTTCTCTGGTACTACTACATCGATAGGTTCACTTGTATGTTAGGTGTTAATTTAGAGTAGTCCCAATTTTAAACAAGTTTTTGCTACCGTTGCCGGAGAACGACAACTTCAAGAATTCTATTAATCTATTGTTTTGATCACTTTTAATTTCCTTTTTTGTGTTTTCAGTTTGATTCTTTTTTTATTCTTGCATTGTTTGGTATTTCATTTGTGGCTTATTTTTTGTGGAAGTTTTGTTATTGCTATTCTTAGATACTGATTTGTGTTTTGTCCGTTCCAAGTTATATTCAACTAGTTTATGCCTCGAATTCAACGGGGTTAATTAGTTGACTACAATCCAGAGACCAAACGTACGCTGTAGAGTGTCTGCCTCACTCTAAGGTTTGAAACAGAAAATAACAATGCAATCATTCCCATGGAAAGAAGGAGGAGGAACACCAAGATCCACCGCTACCAATTCTTTCAGTTAATCCACCTCCAATGACGAAGAGAACAATGGCGGACTATGCTCGACCGTCCATCACTGCGGCGCAATTGAGCATTACTAGATCGCCAGTGCAATTCCATAAATTTGAGATCAAGCACAATGTAATCTAAATGGTACAGAACAATGTACAATTTGACATGCTCTAGGAGGAAGATCCAAATGCGTACATCGCCAACTTTTTGGACGGGTGCGATACTTTTAAAATCAATGGATTCTCGAACGACTCCATTCGTTTTACCTTTTTCACATTTTCTTCGAGGGGCAAGGCAAAATCTTAGTTGAAATCACTAGAATCCTAGATCTATCACATCATGGGATTCATTAGCTTAAAAGTTCTTGGGAAGGTACTTTCTTCCAGGATACACTGCTAAGTTAAAAAATGAGATATTATCGTTTCAACAAATTTATAGGGAAAGTCTTTATAAAGCCTAGGAGAAATGGAAGGAGTTACTTAGAAAGTGCCCGGACCATGGCCTAGATTTAGGTATTCAGATCCAATCCTTCTACAATGGAGTTTCTTTTGGGCTAAATAGTTAATTAACGCTTCTGCGGGTGGTTCCACATACAGTAAAACTCCTCAACAAGGGTATGATATGTTTGAACAAATAGCGATAAATATTTATACCTGGGGAGGCAAGAGGGCCAAGCCAAAATCTTTTTGGTACACAGGGTAAATGCCTACACTACTACGGAGTCTAGACTAGCAGTGCTGATTGAGCAGAAGAGGGGAAACATTAACTTAGCACCTTCACATTTGAATCCTCAGCAAGTCATATATTGGGATTCTACAATGGGGGCATCCCAACCATAAGTGCCTTATATGATTAATACAGTTGAACATGGGGATTTCATCCAGGGAAATAGGCAAAATAACAATCCATACTCTAACACCTATAACCTGGATGGAGGAATCACCTAAACTTCTCATGGGGTAATCAAGGGCAACAACAATCTTAGAATCCTCCAGGTTTTCAGACTAGAAGACCTACATAACAATTACTATATGATGCACCCCTCCAAATCCTCCACCTGTGAAGGCCATTTTGGAAGATCTGATGGTCAAATTTATAAGTGTGACAGATACCAGAATAAACGGCATAGAAGCTTCCCAACGAGACCAAGGGCATTTATTCGTAATCTAGAGAAGCAGATTGTGCAACTGGTTAAGTGGTATTTGAAAGGAAACCCCGTAACTCTCCCGAGTAACACTGAAGTTAATCCAAGAGAGCATGTCAATGCTATCTCGGTAAGATTGATAAGGAGATTCCCAGAATAAGAGAAACTCCATAGGCGTCCAAAAAAAGAGCTGTGATGAAAAAAAGGAAGATATTTACCCCTCTTGAATCCAAAGAAGTGAAGCCAAGTTAAGAGGGAAAGGATGAGAAGCTAATGATTATAGAGTACAAGCCAAAAATCCCTATCCCGCAGCCCTTGTTCTTGATCGCAGCCAAGATTAGATGAGAAAATTCATAGAGATCTTTAAACAGCTTAAAATAAACATAACTTTATGTGATTTACTCTTGAATGTACCCAAGTATCCCAAGTACTTCAAAGAGATGCTTACAAAGAAGACGAGGATTGGTGATGCATCAACATATATCTTGGGTGAAGAATGCTCAGCCATTCTTATCAATAAGGAAAAGTTACCACATAAGTTAGAAGATTCAAGGAGTTTCTTTTTTCCCTGCACTATTGGTAGCTCACGAGTTGATAGGGCATCAGTCAATCTAGGCGCTAGTATCAATGTTATATCTTATGATATGTGTAAGAGAGTTGGCCTAGGGGATCCAAAACCTTTTAGAATGTCCATTAGTCTAGCTGATAAAAGTGTTCGACATTCTAAGGGAATTGTGGAAGATGTTTTGATCAAGGTAAAGGACGTTGTTTTCCCTGCAGAGTTTGTTATCCTCAACATGGAGGAGGATGTAGACTTCTCTCTAATTCTAGGGCACCCATTTTTGCGTACTTTGAGGGCTTTGATAGATATGGAGAAAGGGAAGCTACTTTTGAAGGTTGGAGAAAGGGAAATAGTGTTTAAATTTTCTCTAACTCCAACCCCTCTTCTAATAGTCAAGACACATTATTCTAGATTAATATAGAACTCCTGGCATATCTGTGTCTTTCTAGGAAACTTAGTCATCAAGGAAAGATACCCCAAAGAGGTCAAAGAGAAAGAGAAAAACCTTTTTCTACCAAGTTGACTAAGGGTTTGATGAAATGGGTGGCTATTCGATGCATAGAGAGGGGGAAGATCGAAATAAACTCGGATTCTCATGATTCGAGAGGTGCTTTTGGCACCTAAGAAGGGAGTATTTCATACCTCTTATGTAAATTTGTTGTATCAATGGTGCATGATTGTATTTTATAGATCAACTTCGGCTTTGCATGCTTCCATTTTGTGTTTGGTTGTCATTATTTTCATTTTTTTGCCTTATTTACATCACCTTTGTTTTGAGCCTTTTGATTACTTTTGTTAATGTTTAGATACTTTTGGGAGCTTGGATCTATGCTCAAATGACAATTTTACAGTTTATACAGTTCCAAGAGTTTACCTGACACAAAACCGGGCTGAAATTGCATTAAACGCAAATGATTTCTATGGTTGGGTAGAGATCTACTGTTGACAGTAGCCTACTTTTACCGCCGGTGATATGGTGGCATATTGTTATAGTAGTAACTAAAGCCTACCAAGGATGATAGGCCTCAACCTATTGCCTATGGTA
This sequence comes from Catharanthus roseus, assembly GCA_028651295.1. NCBI lineage: Eukaryota > Viridiplantae > Streptophyta > Magnoliopsida > Gentianales > Apocynaceae > Catharanthus > Catharanthus roseus. Next base: position 21,343,628 of record JAPQWS010000153.1, on the reverse strand, counting down.
AGATCCTACTCTAGTTACTGGTCCGTCTCTTTCGGCGGGTTCAGGTCTGGTTGATTGAAATTGGGTGCCAAAATTAGGTTTTCTAACAAGTTTTTCCCAAGTCTACCATTTTCTTTACCCTAAACTCCTAACTACAAAATTCCTTCTCTCATTCCTATTTTCTCCTCTCTTCTCTTCAGCTCCCTCGGTCTTCTTCTCCACCTCCATCGACTACCACCACCACAAGCACCACTTTCTTCCTCTTTTTCTCTACTTTTTCCTTCCTTCTACTTCTCCTCCATTTACCTTTCCTTCTCACTGTTCTTCTGCTAATACCCGCGGGCCATCGACCTCTCTTCTCCCTCTCGGTCACACCACTACCATTATTTTCATTTTCTCATTTCCTTCCCCCTCCTCCTCTTCCCCTTCCCCTCCTTTTCCTTCCCTTCTACTGCCACGAACATCATCACTACCACATTCAAGCTAACCTCCTCATTTTCCTTCTCTTTTTCTGTTTTTCCTTCCCTTGTTCAACTCCAAGTTTCTTTTATTTTCTTGTTTCCTTTTCCTTTGTGCTACTCACCAAAATTTTAAGTTCACATTCACCAAATTCAGGTAAGAATTCTGGTGAACTTTCGACAGCTTCTGGCGACACAAAACTCGAGACAGTATGCGTTTCTTTGACATAGCAATAGTTAATTTTATCAAGAAAATTGAGGATAAGCGAACCGAGAACTGAGACATTATGTACACTTATTTGTTTTATTAGTATTGTTACTTTGTCTATTGTTCTTTATCGCCTAATTTTTCTGTTGCAACCTGTTAAGTATTGGTGTAATAGTTGTTTGTTATTGTTGTCACCTTGCATCACACGGGCTATGTTTTCGTGCTTTCTTTTCGTTACTTTGTAGTTTCTGTATTGTCTTATCGTTCTTTGTTCATCTTGTGCTTTACTGTGCTTCTTTGTTTTGGGCATTTTGAGTGATTCTTAGTACCATTTTTGTCACTCTCTTTGCCCATCATTTTTTTCTTTTGTGTTTATTCTGTTGCTTTTGTGTTATTCTTGTGTTTCCTTTTGGTTGTTGGGCTCGGGTCAATAATCCCGAACCCAAACCAACACAAACACCGATTGTCCTTGCCATCCTTCCCTTCCCTTATAGGCTCTCCCCTGCTAATCAACATTAGATTAGGGATAGGTAATTCTAGACTTTGATGGTAGAGAATTCTTTTGATGAGCACGTGACTGAGCATCTAGGTTTGACCACTCTTTTCGGAAATATAGGTTGGGAGCCTCTTCTTCATCTTTTGGCTTATTATTACCCTAACCTCGTTGGTAAATTCTATGCTACTATGCTCCACAAAACAGATGAAAATCTCCAAACTAGATTTCTATGGTTAAGGGGGTTCGTATTGTTTTGGATACTAGGCGTCTAGCCACTATTCTCTTTATTAGGGGCAAGGGCAATACGGTCATCGCAGATTCCAATAGAAAGACCATCCAAGAGGACCCGAACTGGAGCTATGAGGGGACATCTAATCGCCTTCAGATTCGACCTTGCCCGGGAGATCGGAGGGCATTCTTAATGGGGGTGTCTTTCGCGACCTTTTACCTCGAGCCTTAGCATATTTCTTGGGACACACTTTAGTGTAGAAAGGGGTAGCCATGCTGACGTTCGGATTCTTAATCTGTACATGATATAAAAAATATAGAACCAACCTCCTTTCTCTTTAGTTTTTTTATGATTCACACGATACTTAAAGTGGTCGTGATACTACTAAAAACCGTGTTTCCTTATCATGTGCTACTCACCTGTGCTTCAAGCTTTTAATGTAGATTCTGTAGGTGAGTAGAGAGAATGTATTGGGTACTAGTGAATTATCACTTCCGATACATTCAATAACTGGGGCTACACATGGTACGAGAATAATAGGGTGTGGATACCCCCACATCTCGAGGATCGCCAAAGAGATAAGGATGCCCTTTTGCTTCCGAAGCATCAAGAAAATGTTTCGAATGGGCTTCGAGGGATCCTCCTTACAGCAGCCAGCAGAGGATGCATCTTCTAAGAATGATAAGTCCAAACCCCTCGGACGAGGACATCCTGAAGCCACCTTCATGGACACCTCCTAGACGGAGATAGGGACGCCTTTGAGCAGTTCTACCTGACACAAGATGCTCATGGCGCTCAATTGGCAGAGCTAGTCAAGTCCTCCCATCGATACGAAGATGAGTTAGCACACTAGCGGGCTTCAATCAACCGATAGAAGGTTATGCTTCCTTGGCTTTGTAGCCGTTTCTTGCCAGATCACGGTCTGTAGTGGGGGAGCTTTCTTTCTCTTTCCACGGTTTTCTTTATGTTTCTCTTTGTCTTTTATTATTATAAGGGATTCCTTCCTTTTTTGCTTGCATGTTTCTATCTTTGGGAAGGTGATATGTGCCATATAGTACTATATTTATATATATTAGTTTCATCATTTCATGATGTTTTTAACGTATAAAATGTATAATTTACACCATTTACCGCTATTCTTATCTTAGGTGCTTCCCGATAAAGAAGATGGAGAATAAAAGCAAAAAGGACGAAAACGAAGAAAACGGAAGCTCTATGCACCAAGAAAGAAGACCTACCGCCGATGGTAGGCCGACCTACCGCACGCGATAGGTCCAGGAATCAAAAGAAGATTGCCAACAGAAGCCTATCTTGTGAAGTAGCGGATGACAGGCTAGACCGAGCATTCCAACAATTCTCGGATAGAACCTTAGTGCGAATAGTAGGGCTCGACCAACCAGACGAAGTAGGTTGCATCAGTAGTGTAGTAAATACATTTTTAGTTGTATTTATGTAATATTTTCCCTCTTTTTCTGGATTAAACACTTTTAGGTTTGGAGAGGGGGAATTAGGGGCAAACTTTGACAAGAAAAACCCTCTCAATTCCTTTTCAATTCGGTAGTTTCTCTATAATTAACGTCAAATTGAAGCTCTTGGAGGAAGATTGAAGAGTTTTTACGGAATAATTTTTGGTTTCATCAAGTGAATCAAGAGACAAGCTCGAATAACTTCCGGAACCGTGGATTCAATCCTCTTCAGCCTAACCATTCTTTTCTTTCGCTAATAATGAATTCTATCATTGATTTGAGTATTGTTAGGATGTTTAATAGCTAATTCTTTCGTTGTTTGAATTGAGGGTTGAACCCTAACTTTTGAATGATATGAATTTTGATTGAATTTCATGAAATTGATGTTGGTTTTACTATTGGTTGTTGTTCGATTATGCTTTTATGATAATTCATTAGGGCGAAATCGATTATTTTGCAAGATTGGTTAGAATTAAAAAAGGAAGACCAATCTAGGGCAAGTAATTGGGTAGTAAGAGTTGGCAATTGAATAGAGATATTCATTTCACTTTTAGGCTATTAGATCACCGAAATTGCTGTTGCATTCATAGTTAGTTAGGGAGAGAAGAGATTCTCTTCTAAAGGTTCGTGAGCAGAATGGCCTTCACTTAGAGATAGGGATTGCTCGATTTTCGTGTGATAAACCAATTATAGTTTTCAAACATCGTTTTAAGATTTTTCCAATTGAAATATATGATAAAAGTTAGGGGGATTCCTTCATTCAAACTATTTTCCTAAATTTCATACCTTAAAACTGTTGCTTTCATTTAATTATTTTTAGTAGTTTTCAAAATAATTTCTTAAAAATCAATTTGTTAGACTAGACATTAGTTAAAACGGTGAGTATTTGAGCTTATCTATTCCCTGAGTTTTACAACTTGGGTATATCTATTATTCTACAGTGATAGGTACACTTGTCTGTTGCTTTAATTTGGGTTATACCCTATATGACTCATCAAGTTTTTGGTGCCATTGCCGGGGAACGGCAACATAAAGAAAACCATTTTTCTTCTACTTTAGTCATTTTATTTTTATTATCTTTTTGTTTTTGTTTTTGATTGTTCGTTATTCTTGCAATCATTGGTTTATCTTTGGCTTATATCTTGATTCATGATTTATTATTTGTGGAGCTTGACTAGGATTTTTTTGTTTCAAGCTTTGGTAACTAGTTTAAGCCCCGAAAGAAAAGGAGTGAATTAGTCTCATTCAATCGAAAGCCCGAGCGTTCGCTGTGGAGTGCCCACCGTGTTCTTCGATTCGAGATAGAAAATAACAACACATCATTGCCGTTGATAAGATGGAAGAGGGTCAAGAGGCACCACCTTTCTTATCTATTGTTTGCACCACATCCACCACTGCAAATGGCAGAGTGGACAACTGTCCATTGCTGGGGCACAATCAAATATAGCCAGACCACATTTAGAAGCTAATAACTTTGAGATCAAGCCTAACGCGGTCAAAATGTTTCAAAATAATGCACAACTCGATGGACTCCCTAAGGAAGATCCCAATGCACATATCAGCAATTTCTTGGAGGTGTGCGATACATTCAAGATTAATAAAGTTTCAAAAGATGCCATTAGACTTCACCTTTTCCTATTCTCTCTGAGAGGAAGGCGAAATCGTGGTTAAAATCATTACCTTCTGGCACGATCATATCATGGTATTCACAAGCCAAGAATCTCCTAGGGAGGTACTTTCCTCCGGGTTGTACAGTGAAGCTTTGGGAACGAGATCCTATCGTTCTAGCAGATTCATGGAGGAAGCCTATATAAGGCTTGCGAAAGATGGAAGGAGCTACTCAAGAAATGTCACCAGCACGACTTAGACTTGGGGATTGAAATCCAGTCCTTCTACAATGGAGTCTCATTTGGAGTAAGATAACTGATTGATTTTTTTTTCTGGTGGTCAACAGTTCATAAGACTCCTTAATAGGTATATAATCTCCATTGAACAAATATCTATATATAGCTATACTTGGGGAGGATAGAGATCCAAGATAAAAGCTATTGGAATACACAATTTAGATGCTATCACTACCATGGAAGCTAGATTGGCAGCAATGGTTGAGCAGAAGATGGGAAACTTGACTACTACACCTTAAAAATAATCAACAAGTCACGTTCTACGATACCTATAGTGAAGAGCATCCAAATCATGAATGCCCTAGCATGGGAGATCCTATGGAGCAAGTAGATCTTGTACAAGGGAACTAGCAAGGATACAACCCCTACGCAAATACCTATAATTCGGGTTGGAGAAACCACCGCAGCTTTTCTTGTGGTGGGCAAGGATAGCAAGGACCACAACAACCTCTGGGATTCCAGAATAGAGGTCCTACCCATCCACTTCCCTATGATTGTACAAGAGAAGAGCTATGGTGAAAAGAAAAGGAGATCACCTAACACTCTTGACTCCAAAGCTTAGAGCAAAGCCGAAAAGAGAAGAGTGAAAAGCCGGCAATTGTCAAGTACAAGCCAAAAATTCCATATCTGGCGGCTCTTGTTCGTGATCGTAGCCAGAACAATACGAGGAAATTTATAGAGATTTTTAAACAATTGAAAATAAACTTACCTCTCTGTCATTTACTCTTGCAGGTACCCAAGTATGCTAAATACCTGAAAGAGATGCTGACGAAGAAGAGCAAACTTAACAATGCATCAACACACATCTTGGCGGAAGAATGTTCGGCTATCCTTATCAACAAGGACAAACTACCACGGAAGCTAGAAGATCCAAGGACTTTTTCTTTTCCTTGTGCTATAGGTAGTTTTCAAGTTAATAATGTTTTATTAGATTTAGGCACTAGTATAAATGTTATGCCATATTTTATGTGTAAAAAACTAGGCGTAGGAAACCCAAGATCTATTAGGATTTCCATTAATCTGATGGATAAAAGTGTTAGGCATCCTAAAGGGGTCATAGAAGATATCCTGATCAAGGTCAAGGACCTTATATTTCCTGTAGACTTTGTCATTCTTGATACAGAGGAGGATGTGGACTTCCAAATAATCTTAGGACACCTGTTTTTACCTACCTCAAGGGCTTTAATAGACATGGAGAAAGGGAAGCTGCTCTTAAGAGTTGGGTAGAACGAAATAGTATTTAAATTCCCTTGAATCCAAACCCCCTTCTCAAAGTCAAGATACTTTATATTATATTAATCATGCAACTTAAGAAGTGTCTTTGCCTTTGCAGAAAACTCACCCAAAACGGGATGAAAGCCCAAAGAAATGAAAGATAAAAGGGAAGACTCTTGCCCCCAAATTAAAAACGGGTTTGACAAAGTGGGTACCCATTCGACATATCGAGAAAGGGATGGTCAAGAAAAACTTGGATTTTCGTGGTCGGAGAGGTGCTTTTGGCACCTAGAAGGAAGTATTTAATTTAACTCTTTGTAACCTTGTTGTATCAAGTATACTTGTATTTTTTATTTCCCTCCTTCTCCGCTTTGATCATGTTGTTGTTTGTGCTGTTGCAAGGTGCTTTTAGAGAGATGAATGCCATATTTATACTTATTTGAGCTTAAAACAAATCCACAACATTAGAAGGCATGAAATTGGGCTAAAAAGTGCACAAAGAAGAAAATTTGGAGTTCGGGCATAACTCTACCGTGGACGGTAGGGTACCCTACCGCATGCAATCATGGCAAGGTTTCTTCAAACAGATAGAAACCTACCATGGACAGTAGGTCCAACCTACCAGAGGCAATAGGTTCAGCAACAAATTTCTTTGGCAGACAGAAGCCTACTACGGAAATAGGCGTTGACCTACTAAACACGGTAGGTTCGAAATTAAGCTGCAGTTCGGGTAGATTAGTTGGTAGACGAGTCAGGTCGACCCAATTCCAACTCAATTCCAGCCTTTTCCTCCCAATATTTTCTGCAATTCCCCCAAATCCATCTCTCAAATCCCTAACCTTTTTTTCTCTTTCTCTTCTTCTTTTCTCTCTCGGTTTTCTCCTCTTCCCTCTCGGTTTTTCCTTCTCTCTCGTTTTCCACCATTTCTGGTGACCATCTTCCATCACCGGCGACTCCCTTCCACTGTCGACAATCGACCACCACTACGTGTTTGTATCTTTTCTCTTTCTCTCATCTCTTGTTCTTTTTCTTTTTCTTTTCTTCCTCTTCTTCTTCTTCCTCTTCTTCTTCTTCTTCCATTCATTCTCACACTACCCACCATATCCACCTTCCAATTTTCCCTTTCTTTCTACTCTACCAATCCCCACTTCACCCTCCTAACTCCACCATTCCCCACTTCCCCCCTCCCCTTATTCCGTTTTCTTCTATTTTCTTTTATTTTCTTTTTATTTTCCTTTCTTTTCTTTTTTCTACTTCTTTTGATATTTCTTCTTTTGTTAACAATGGTTTTATATTTTTCTATGTTTTTGTAACAAAAATTTGCAGAAGAATTCCAAAAAAGATTTTTCGACAGAACTCCGACGAAGATTCCGACGACTTCGGTGAAACTCGGTGCCATACCATTCGAGGCAAAATACATGTTTCATTGCAACTGCGGCGATGATCTTTTTATTCAAACAAACTTAGGCTAACTCTTAAACTCTTTGCTTCACTTTAGTTTAGTTAATTGTTATTTGTGTTTATTTTTGGTTGTTTTGTGCTTTGTGCTTTCATTGTGTTTTGTTGTTAGTATTCTCTTTGTTGGTTTACTCGTTTTTCTGTTTGTTTATCTTGTATCACACTTCATCACATACGGGCGACATATAGGACACTTGAAACATACACAGACTACGTTAGTTTTTTTTTTTTTTACGTGTGTTAATTGTTTTAGTGGTTCTTCTGTGTTGTGTTATGGTCTTTGTACTCTTCCTGTCACGCGTCTTTGTTTTACTCCCTTATGGCACCCAAAAAGTCCACTGATTCCTCCTCCAATCGAACAAACACCTCCAAAAGGCCTCGGGTAGATGATTCCATGCCCAACCCCACCAACCTTGCTATTCCTCCTTATCCAGAGTGCCTCTCTGCCGCAGTCGGAAATGGATAGCCGATAGAGAGCACCTTCAGCTCACCGTAGAAAAATCCTATGATGCATCGGTTATAAAACACTTATGATTAAATGCTCCTTTTTCTGGGTTAGGGTGGGAACCCCTATTGTATATTTCTGGAACCTATTACCCCGAGCTTGCCCATGAGTTCTATGCCAATATGTTTCATAAAACGGACAAGGACCTTTCTACTATCATTTTCAACCGTCAAGGGAGTGACGATAGTCTTAGATAGGGGTGTATAGCTTCTACTCTGGGATTACGGATGCGAGAAACACCATAACTGTAGATTCTAATAAGAAAACCATCGACAAGGACCTGGACTGGAACTATGATGCGACTTGCGATCGCCACAAGATCTGCCCACATCTAGGTGATAGGCAAAGGATTCTTCACGGGGGTGATTTTCCCAAACTCCTTCCCCATTTACAAATTTCTTTAGCTACACTATGGCCCAAAAAGAGGGTGATTTTCCCTAACTCCTACCCTGTAATGTCCCTCATTATACACACTATGTAACATTGGTTATGATATTACTTGCATACGTGTATTTCTTTACATTGTGATACTTTCACGTGTATTTGTTGTTTTCAATGTTGATTTTACAGGGGAATAGAGAGCGACGATAGGGCAACTGCATATTATAAAATTCACCACTTTCAATAATTATGACTGTGCTTAGGACGAGGCCTAGAAGATTTGGATGCTTCCAACCGAGGAGGATCGGATGCGAGAATGCAACATTGCCTATTTTCATTCAATAAAGAAAATAAAAAAAACTGACATTAGAGCATTGATATGAATCCTCTTTTTCTTGTTTATTTGGATCCAAATCCTTCACAAGATCACCTGCTCATGAAGTACCTCTATTGAGGATTTTGTAGCTACACTCTCCAATGGAAAACCTATGAGAAACAAGCCTCATAAACCTAATATTAAGAGGTTTAACTCTTTCCTAAATTGATGGAAAAAACCTTGAGGGAACTGTGACCTCAAAACCCCAACCACACAATATAAAACACCTTAGAATCAATTGAATCATAGAACAAAAACTCTAGACTCAATCAAAGAAAGGAATTAAGATGATCAATTGAATTACATAGATTCATCAACCTAATGCAGTTCAATTGCTCACTACCAAGGATGTTAAACCCTTAGTGAACTAGCTAGGCAAGGGAAGAACACTAGAGACTAAGAGAGTTTCTCTCTCAAGAATTTCAGCAAAATTCATACAACTCCCAAAATTAGTTGCAATCGATGTATAATGAGGTATTTATAGGCTAAGCATTAACCCCTAGCTAAACAAGTGATTAATAGCTTAAATTACCTATAAGCCCCTTACTTAAAAGTTGGAAAAACAACTTGCATTACAAATTCCCGCCCAAAAGGGCAGTTAAGCAAAGTCCCTCCCGAGACCTACGGGCGACAATAGGGTAGGAACCTACTGTCAGCGGTAGGGGCCTTCCTTCCCCAGTAGCGCTGACAGAAGCCTACCAGCGATGGTAAGCCAAGGGCTACTGTTGGCAGTAGGGTAGTTCCCTTCCAAGACTTAGCCAATTTACACCCAAGTTGTTCTCTCGAATAAACCTTGTTTATAGCATAGATTATAAGCAACTTGGAGACTTGTTCTTGAGCTTCATAACCTTTAAACTTGGTCTTCAAAGCATTTTCCTCGTAAATAACCATGCCATTATCCATATTTCCATCATTAGCTTTAATCTCTTTCGGCCTTGCACTAGTGAATGATTTATGTTATAAATCTTTAAAACCTGTGCTTTCTTGATTCATATCATCCGCCTCTCCTTTGAAAAGATTCATCCTTGGATCTTGACCTACATCAAAAATAGGGAAGCACCAAACAAAATTCCACTAGAAAAGAAATTATAGAAACACTAAAGCAATCAAGGATGTGTAAAGCGCTTCGGCTTGAGCATTCAATAGTAGGTTTGTGTCTAAAGAATGCCATTTGAATCCAAGGGATCCAAACCATCCTATGGGATCAAAGACCAAACGTGTCATTCCAAACATCTTTTGGATGACTTCATAAGCCTCATTAGCTTTAATCTCTTTCGGCATTGCAGTAGTGAATGATCCGTGTAATAAATCTTTAAAACCTTTGCTTTCCCGATTCATATCATCTGCCCCTTCTTTGAAAAGATTCGTCCTTAAATCTTGACCTACATCAAAAAGGCAAATCAAAACATTGAGGGAAGCACCAAACGGAATTCGACCATAAAAGAAATTATAGAAACACTAAAGCAATCAAGGATGTGCAAAGCGCTTCAGCATGAGCATTCAAGAGTAGGTTTGTGTTGGAAAGAACACCATTTGAATCCAAGGGATCCAAACTATTACTTCGGGATCAAAGACCAAAGGTTTCACTCCAAACATCTTGTGGATGAATTCATAAGCCTCATTAGCTTTAATCTCTTTCGGCCTTGCACTAGTGAATGATTCATGCGATAAATCTTTAAAACCTTTTCTTTCTCGATTCATATCATCCGCCCCTCCTTTGAAAAGATTCATCCTCGAATCTTGACCTACATCAAAAATGCAAGCCAAAACATTGAGGGAAGCACCAAACGAAAATCAACAAGAAAAGAAATGATAGAAACTCTAAAGCAATCAAGGATGTACAAAGCGCTTCGGCATGAGTATCAAGAGTAGGTTTGTGTTAGAAAGAACACCATTTGAATCCTAGAGATCCAACCATCCTCTAGGATCAAGACCAAACGTGTCATTCCAAACATCTTGTGGATGACTTCATAAGCTTCATGATTCTTGAAATGGATAAACTCAATAAACTCCATTTTCTTCTTTTGATCCAAACTCAAAGTATGAGCTATAGATAAGAACATCATATCAATAGACATTAGCAAATTGCCACCATAATCAATTTCAAAAGAAAGAAGAAGAGTAGGAGTAAGAAGCTTGATATGTCTTCTCCTTGGTACATCCACCAAGAGACTAGCGAGACTGCTAAGTTCTTTGATGAAGCCCTCACAAAAACTTGTCAAACCACTTAAGCTTCTCTCATCAAATGCACTCTTGGAAATAAGACAATCTTTAATTGCTTGCCCCATATACATAACCTAGGAAAGTACCATTTTCAACACAAAACTCATAATTCCCAAGGTTAGCATATAAAATCTCATTTCTCAAAATAGATAAAACTTGATTAAAATATTGCCACTGAGATGCATAAGCTTTGCTATCAATCAAGATCTCATCAACATAAGCCACAACATATAAAGAATCCATGCCTTTTTAAGAAATATTAATTCAACTTTAAACTCCAAAGATATGTCTACACAAGGTTCTTTAGACACATCCAAGGAAATATAATGTCCATGTGGCAAAGATGTAGACTTAGCTCTTTTATGCTCTAAGCAATTAACATTAAACCTTTCTACATCTCTTTTCATTCCACACCAAAAGAAATGCTCATGTAAAATGTCATAAGTATTGGAAATACCAAAATGATCTATCAAAACACCACATTGATCTTCTTTAGCTATCAACAATCTAAAGTAACAAGAAGGAATGCACAAGTCACCTTCATGGTAAAGAACATCATCATGTATAAGGTACTCATCATTATGCACAACAAAATAAGCGTCAAATATGTCCTTGAATTCATTACAACTAGCATCTAATTCCTTAAACATCACATGACCAAGTAATTGAGCTTGTAAAGTAAAGAGTAAAATGTACTTTTTTGACAAAGCGTTTGGTTACAACATTTTCTTTACCTCTCTTGTACCAGTTGACTTTTGGAATTGTCTTTATGAATTTCATTCCTCTTGCACACCACTTGTTGAACTTTCGTTTTCCATTGAGAAACAATGCATAGAGCTCCTTATCATGAATAGCATAACTCAATGTCGCTCTAGTCACCCGTTCAATTTGATGTTCCATTTCTTTAAATGAAAAGAGTCCACCGAGTTCCTCTTTGCAATAGAGAAGTGAAATCAACTCGTCCAAAAACTCCTTGAGGGTTAGAGAATAAAGCAAAATACCACCAAAGGATTGATTCAAAAGCTTGACACAAGAAGTTGTGTTTTGAACTAGTAAGTCTTTTAAAATATCACATTTCAAAAGATAATCAATAAAGGAAATAGGGTAAGCAAGTTTCTCATCAGGATCTTTCAAGGTTAGTTGAAAGACACCATTTTCAAAGGTAGTTTTCACAATATCACAAGGATGAACTTTAAGCACCTTAAAACTACCATTCATTTTCTTTCCACAAAATAGCAACCACATGAATTCCTTAAAATGAAAATGATAGAATTGGAACCCATGGAAGTTTCCTAACAACAAAGCTTTCAAAAATCCATCAACAATTAGAACATCTTGTTCATTATGAGGAAATTCAAATTTATGACTCATAAGACTCAAGAGTTGAATAGAAGGAAATAACCCATAAAGATTTTCCAAAAAAGCATAAAGGAAAGATGATTCATAATCACAATTCTCAACAAACTCTACTTTAAACTGAGCATGAAATCACTACATAAAGACCAAGGGAAACAACTAACTCTCTCATCATAACCACTTTCAGCAAAAGGTCCAAAGAAAATATAAATTTTACTCTACATATATGCACAAGAAGATGAGAAATTAGCAACAAGAAGATGAAACAAGAGTTTATATTAATCAGATGATGCTTGGACCGGCCACAAGATCGCAATGAAAGAAGGCTCAACTTCAAGAGGATAATGAGGTGCTTGTTTGCATAATGGAGGCCTTGAAGAACAAAGATGGGGAGCTTGAAGCCTTTTGAAAGCATCCCAAGTTTTTTACAAAGTACTCAATTGATAAGGAGCAATGAAGGAATAAACTTGGAGCACATTTTTGGCTAAGTATTGAAGAACAAACACCTACCGCAGCCGGTAGGGTCACCCCTAACGTCGTCAGTAGCATTCTGTTCAAGAGGGGCTTGCGCAAAAAACTACCTACCGCGTGCCGATAAGTCTTACCCTACTGTCATAGGTCTCGGGGAAATAATTTTGTAACTGCCTTTTTGGGCAAGAATTTGTTATGAAAGTGGAACTTTTAGCTCCTAATTAAGGGGATTATGTGTAATTGAAGCCCCTAAACCATAGTTAAGCTTTGCTTCATCCATTAGTCTATAAATACCCCTTAATAACCTCCTTGTAAAATTAATTGTGAATTTTTCTAAAATTGATTAAGAGAGATTTCTCTTTGGTCTCTTAGGGTTCTTCACCCTCGTTTAGTCTAGCATGCTAAGGGTTCTAGTCCTTAGTAGTGAACAATTGAATGCCTAGTGTGATGAGTCTATTGAATTCAATTGTTTATCTCAATTCCTTTTATTGATTGAGTCTAGAGTTTGTGTTCTTTTCTCAATTGATTCTAGGTCTTCTATATTGTGTGTTTGGGCTTTTGAGGTGTTTGTTGCCTCAAGGTTTTAATCTTCAATATAGGAAAGAGCCTAAACCTCTCAATGCTTGGGTTTATGGAGAGCTGTTCTTCATTGGAAGTTGAAGCTACAAATCCTCAATAGAGGAACTTCAAATCAAGGAGGAGATCTGGGAGAGATTTGGATCCAATTCTTCAAGAACAAAAGGATTCATATTAATTGGTATCAGAGCATCCTCCATTTGAAGGGAAATTGACTTGTAATTGAATTAAATTCGTGAAAAATTAAAAAAAAAAAGTGAAAGTACTTGATGATCAAACAAAAACATACAAAAGATCATGCAAAAGTAGTACTGGAAAATTTATAAAAAAAATTGTATTCAAATTCTATTGCAATTTAGTTGTGATTTGTTCGAAGTTGATGTTGAATTTTTCTGGAGATGTTCTCCTATGAGTTTTGAAACGTTTGAGATAATAATTTCTTAATTTGGAGGTCATTTTCTGGATCAATTTGATTGAATTGTGAAGTGTGTCTCAGATTCGCGATTGCAGAGAAAGTGTTGATTGATCCGATCATAATATTTGTTTTACTGATCAAAAGTGATCAAAATTTGTGCTCAATTTCATCCTCTCTGAATAAGGAAGCTTTTTGTGTTAGTACGATGCGATTTGGTTTCGTCGTTTGTGAGTTATTGTTATTTTAGTGTTGGGGTATCCATCTTCCCTGTTTTCTAGAAATTTTGTTTTTGTATTCTTATGTTCTTTGTTTAGCTTAATTTCTTTGAGTTGATTTGTTTTTAACTTCTACCTGATTCCTTGATTTCTTTTATTCATTTTTTTATGAATAATTATATTTTTTGTTTCATTTTCATAAACTAAATTCTTGAAATCTCTCACACCTCAAGTGTTTGATCTTTTGCCTCTTTGAACACTTTCCAACTAAGTGCATTGATTGTTTGTTTGCTTGGGATTGATGCTCTTGATTTGAGTTGGATAAGAAGTTTGAAGAATCTATACGAGACTTGAGTGTTGAGTGTTTGGAAAAAAGGCAAGAGGGTGAGCCTATTTCGATAAATGCCTTAAAGAGTGTTATACACGAGTGAAAGGAGTGACCAACAAAGAGTGAAACACTTAGGGAGTGATTGGGAAGGTCCTTTGTTTTTGTTTCTTTGTTTTAAAGTGCAGGTTTAAACATGTCCATGGATGGCCATATTCCTACTAATCTCATCAAGAAGGTCCTAGTAATACTTCAAGAATGAATCTCAATAAAACTTTGAGGTCTATGCAACAATCCATTGAGAAATTAGTTAGAGATGTTGAAGACCTTAAGAAGGGCAAGAGTAGTGCTACTATGGAGCAAAGAGTTGGTGACAACCATGGTGGATACCATTCACCTCAGAATTAAAAATCTTATGATAATGTATCTACTTATGGATACCATGACATGTCGGTTCATCATTCTTACCCATTTCATGACAAAGGATATCAAGGAAGACCACAGTATAGAGGCGGCAGAAGAGGAGATCTAGGAGGAAGAGGATACCATAGACCACAAGAAGAGTATCCAAGGCATGAAGCATGGCATGATGACAATTCTTATGAATATTTTGGAGATATTGCTCATATTGTCCAAGCATATCATGGTGGATACTATGGTAATCAAAAAGGAGATAAAGCTGTAGAAAAGATCAAGTGGAAGTTTCCTGGCTTCAAGAGTGATAGTGATCCCAATGTGTTTCTTGATTGGGAACGACAAGTAGAGAACCGCTTCATAGTGAGAATAGTGACAATGTCAAGGTGAAACTAGTCGTAGCCGAATTTTTGAGTTATGCACTCCATTGGTGGGAAAGAGTTGTTGCTCAAAGGTTGAGAAGTGAAAGACAAGAGGTAGAAACTTGGGTGGAGTTGAAGATTTTTATGAAAGAAAGATTTGTACCGGAACACTACTATAGAGAATTGCACTACAAATTGATGACTCTTAAGCAAGGCACTAAAAGTGTTGAAGAGTATAGGCAAGTTAGAGTTGTACATCTTGAGATTGAGTTTGGAAGAAGATAAAAATGCTTCAATTGCTAGATTTCTAAGTGGTATTAATAGGTATATAGCTAATCAACTAGAGTTTACCCCTATACCACTTATGAAGATATATGTTATTTGGCTATCAAGATAGAAAATCAAAGGAAGAGGGTTGGTTTCTCTAAAACTAATCTTCCATCTTCAAGGAATATGGTGTCTAAGCATCAAGCATCTACATACAAGATTTGGACAAAGAAGGATGATACACAAAGGTTACTTTCAAGGATCAATCTAAGCCTAAGGTGGAAAAAAAGGAGAAGTTGATCACCAATCCAACAAGGTGCTTCAAATGTAATAGAGTGGGGCACATAGCTATCAATTGCCCAACCAAAAGAACCTTGGTGTTTAACGAAGACCTAAATGGTTGGATTAAAAAGAGTGATGATGAATTCCGAGAAAGGATGGTGGACAAGGATGAGAGTAGTGAAGATCAAGATATTGCCTCTTATGAAGCCAAAGAAGAGGGAATGAGCTTGGTGACTATTAGAGATTGGTCTACTCAAATTCATGAGAAAGAATCAAGCATTTAAAGAGAAAATATCTTTCACACTAAATACTTAGTGGGAGGTAAAGTGGCTAACCTTATTATTGATAGTGGTAGTTGCACTAATATAGCTAGCACTTATCTTGTTGAGAAGTTGAATTTGCCTCTTATTAAGATCCTAAACCCCATAAGCTACATTGGTTGAATGATAGTGGGGAGGTGAAAGTGAACAAACAAGTGTTGGTGTCTATTGTTAAAGGGTCCTATAATTATGAGATTCTTTGTGATGTGGCTCCTATGCAAGCGGGGGCATTTGTTGTTAGGGCATCCTTGGAAATATGATAGGAAAGCTATTCATGATAGTGTGAAGAACACTTACACTTTTGAGAATAATGGTGAAAAATTCATGTTGAATCCTTTGACTCCTAGTTAAGTGTTTGTTGAGCAAAAGAAGCTGAGAGAAAAAGAGAGACTAGAGAGTGAGAAAAAGAAAATTGAGGAGGGAAAAAGAATTGAGTATGGAAAGAACTAGAGAAGAAAAAGTGAAGAGAGACAAGAAAATAGTGATCAAAAGAATGAGAGTTGCAAAGGAGAGAAAAGATATTTTTATGCAAAAGAAAGCGAGGTTATAGAGGCTATTGAAAGAAAAGAGTTGGTGCTACTTCTTTATTACAAAAATATATTTGTTTCTACTAATGATCACTTGTCTTCTTTGTCTACTACTATAGTAGATATTATTGAAGAATTTAAAGATGTCTTTCCCGAAGAGATGCCCGGTAGACTTCCTCCCTTGAGAGGGATTGAGCATCAAATTGATTTGGTACCCAGAGCGGTATTGCCAAATAGACCGGCTTATAGAAGTCCTTCCAAAGAAATCAAGGAGTTGAGGAAACAAGTTGAGGAATTGCTCTCCAAGGGGTATGTAAGAGAAAGCTTAAGCCCCTGTGCCATTCCCGTTTTATTAGTTCCTAAGAAAGATGGTACATGGCGTTTGTGTGTTGATTGTAGAACCATTAACAATATAACTATCAAGTATAGGCAACCTATTCCTAGATTAGATGATTTACTTGATGAGTTGCATGGTTCTCAAATATTTTCAAAGATTGATTTAAAATCCGGTTACTATCAAATTAGAATGAAGGAAGGGGATGAGTGGAAAACAGCTTTCAAAACTAATTTTGGTATTTATGAGTGGCTAGTCATGCCTTTTGGTTTAACTAATGCTCCTAATACATTCATGAGACTTATGCATCATGTATTGAGGAACTTCATTGGTAAATTTGTTGTTGTTTATTTTGACGACATCTTGATATATAGCAAAACTTATGAAGATCATTTGTATAATCTTAGACAAGTTTTGTTAGTTTTGAAAAGTGAAAAGTGAAAAGTTATATGCTAACCTTAGAAAATGTGAGTTTTGTTTGGAAAAAGTGACTTCCTTAGGTTATGTGGTGAGCTCTCGAGGTTTACAAGTTGATCAAGATAAGGTAAAAGCAATCAAAGAATAGCCTACTCCCAAGAATGCATTCGAAGTGAGGAGCTTCCATGGCTTAGCAAGTTTCTATAGGAGGTTCATCAAGGATTTTAGCACCATTGCTAGTCCTTTGACAGATGTTATAAAGAAGATTAATGGATTCAAACGGGAGGAGAGTCAAAAGAAAGCTTTTGAATTGTTAAAGGAGAAGTTTAGCAGCGCACCTTCGCTTGCACTACCAAATTTTGAGAAGATGTTTGAGATAGAATGTGATGCCTCGGTTGTTGGCATTGGTGGTGTTTTGATGCAAGACAATTAATGAGGGTTAAATTTGAAAAGGAACTCATTCACGCTTTTTCATAATATAAGGATTGTTCTCTTATAGCGTTCTCGAAATTTCCTTTGAAATCCATGAGAGGTCTCCTCTCCTCATCATTCTCCTCGAGTTTCTTGGACGATTCCTGCAAGCATAAAGAATCATCTACAAGAACAAAGTTAGTTTCATGAGTAAGAGGGTTTACTCCCTCACTCTTTTCAATATCGTCGATCTTTGGTTCTTGTCGCCCTTCTTTAACTTTCTACAAACTTCTTGTTTTCCTTTTCTGGTTCACCTTCCTCAAATTCATTTTTATTCTCTGGTAAGCACTAATCTCTCTTACTTTCTTCCGGTTCACTTGTAATCTGAGGAGGTTCTTCGAATGATGGGAGATCATCTTGCCTCCTTTCCATTATTCCTTGTTGAAACTCCTTTTCCCAGGGAAAGTAAATTCCTCCGATTCTTGAGTAGTTTCACCATCGTCATCCATAAACATTGGAAACGTCATTGCTTGTTCTTCTACATCCTGCAGAGTGACAGTATTACTAGTTATATGACTAACCAGTTCTTCAACGATCCCCTTTGCTATTAGTTCGATGTAATTTTCCATGTTCTGGAAGGAAGCCGTTTGGCTTCTAATAACTGCTTCCATTCTTTTCACCCCGGCATTTACTGAATCGATATACTTCGACAAGAGATCTCCTAAATTTAGGTCATAGGAGTGATAGGTGCACCGTTGGAGCATCATCGTATGTTGAATATTGACTATAGTCTCTCCAAGGAACGTTCGACTAAGTCCTCCACTCCGACTGGTACTGGTCAGAATATGTATCGTATCCCTTCCAGTTTTCTTGGAACATGGCCAATTGATAGTATGTATATTGAGACTAAAAGGCCATGTTCTCCACTCTTTGTTCTAACATTGATGCCCATCGGTATTCCATGGTGTAATCAGTATTCGTATCTTACCTGAAACAACCAATTGGATGTGCAATTTAACAAAGGTTCCAGAGGTGGTAACACAAATACACAATCTCCATGCCACAAGTACCTAAGTGCAATAATAAATTGGAACAAACCAAAACCCAAAATTGACTAAAACGCCAAATAAACAATTTTCCTTAAACTTACCATTTTCCGGCAACGGCACCAAAAACTTGATGTGTGAAAAATCAAAGCAATAAAAACGGGGAATTCAAATCACTACAATGCTAGACAAGTGGACCTAACAAAGTAGAGGTGAGTTCAACCCGAGTATCAAATCTCTCTAGGACGCACGAAGGTTCAAGTACTATTCGTGTCTCTAACGTTTAGCCAAATAAAAAGGTTGTCATTGAGAAAAACTTAAAAAAAATAAAAGCAATTAAAAAGAATGCAATAATAAAAACGATTCTTAAAAGATTAAGAAAAACAAGAGTTTGGTTCGGTAGAATCCCCCCTAATCCTTGTTACTAGCTCAATTGGAAAAGATTTTAATGAAAACCACGTGGAATTAATTATGTCTGGTCATCCCTCAAAAATCGGGCAATCCTTATCTCTAGGATGAAAGCCATCCTACTCACTAACCTTTAGAGGAAAATCTCTTTTCTCCTTCATAAATTATGAGTGCAATAAACTTAGGTGATTTAAAAGACCTAAAAGTGCAATATCGTATCTCTAGTCAATTGCCCCAATTAACCTCCAATCGGTTGCCCTAGATTGTTCTTCCTTTTTCAATTCCAAACAACCTTGCGAATAATCTAATCTCGCGACAATTAAATTAACAAACAAACGCAATTGGAAGACAATGTAAAATAAAACAAACATCGAAATCAAGAAATCAAACCAAGAACTTCATAATCAAGAACTAGGGTTCAACCCCAAATCCAAACAAGAAAAAGTACTCACGATTCATTTTAAATAAAACTTAAAATAAATAAAAGAATTCAAGAACAAGAAAAGGAAAAGAAAGCTTAAGATTATGTGTTGAAGCCGAAATTTATTCCCGAACGTCTTTTAAGATTCTCTCTCGAGTCACCAAGTCGAAGATCGAAATCTTGAATTAAAGTCTTCAATTCTTGAATCTAAGAAAATAAATCTTGCACAAAATTTGAAATTCTATAACTAAAGAAAATATAAAAGCTAGAATTGTAAAGAGTGTTTAACTAATCTAACCTAATTAATCTACTCCTAATCTAAAATCTAATCTAACCTAAATCTAATCTAATCTAAACTATTGTAAATTATATCTAATTGTATCTACCTACCGCCGAAGGTAGGGTGAGGCCAACCGTCCGTGGTAGCTCTCAGGTTACACATTTCCTGACCATTCTCGACACCTAACGTTAATGGTAGGTTGCCCTCTCATCCGCGGTAGGTGCAACTGCTTTGCCGGCAGCTTCTATTTTCGTCCGTTTTTGTTTTCTTTTCATCGTTTCTACTTCTGGATGATACCTAGACAAGAATAAGAGATATTTAGCTCAAATATATACTTTTACGCATTAAAAACACCGAAATCGTTGAAATTAACATATAGAAAATATAGATAAAAATGCACTTATCATATACCCCCACAATTATCTGTTGCTTGCCCTCAGGCAACACAAACTAAATGGACAAGCGAAGGATGTAAAGACTTTTTATGCTAACGATGAAAATGAATTAAGCCAAATAAAAATGTTTAGCTCAAAAATGATTTCAAGCATTTATACTCCAAAACAAGCGTTTCAGAAACAAAAAAATAATAACCTTAGAAAAATAAAAGAAATAATACCACTTCAAAATAGTACATTAACATCCAATTCCAATGATACATAAAAAATAAACAAACGACCAAATTACTAAGTTAACCACAAACCGCCAAAATCATTACCAATCAACGGTGTGTAAGTATAATTTTGCTCATGCTGTTTTTCAGAGAAAAAGAAGAATTTTAAGTGATTAGCAATAAGAAATATTTTTTTAAAACAATGCACATAATTCGTACTTTTTCTATCACTTAGCCAAATTAAAGTCTATTTTAGGTCGTTTCCGGATTCGGTAGGACTTTGTGGCTTATAATGTTATGCTAGGGACATAAACCAACGAAGGTAAAAGAAGACAAAAACAAACGAGATAGAGCTAACACAACGGAAGGGATAAAATAATGAAATAAAAGAACACTTTCTAGCCGCCGTTTACACTTTTCTCACTCATCTTTGTACAACTAACTTCACTCTTCTTTGATAACAATCCTATGTAATAACATAACTTTCTCAAGAATTTTTCAATAATCACCAAAGTAATTTAGAGAAAAATGATGCTTCAGTTTTTCAAGATTTTACTATATAATCAGGCACATATATTTTCTTCATTTTTCTGCCAATTCTTTCATCTTTTAGGTTTTTTATCTTTTTTATATTTTTCCTTCAAGCATCAATATATTTTTTTTCTTTCTCTCTTTTCAAGCCAAAATCACCGAATACATGAAAAATACCCAATAATACCCCATTTTTTTTACAATAGGGCTTTTCTTTCTTTATTTCTTCACCCTTTTTTCCCCCACACTTATTCATTTCTTTCACTCAAGAAGGCCAAAAGTCTAAACTAACCAATAGCTCACGAATCGAGGTTCACTGAAAATGGCCAAAAGTTTATACTAACTATTAGCTCACGAATCGAGGTTTCATATATAGTGAGGTTTAAAAGAACAAAGAAAGAAGGGAGTATAACCCTTGGCATGAAGGCACAAAAAAGGAGCTAGAGATTAATTTCATAAAGGATATAAAATAAGAAAGTCTCAATCGATTCAAAGAAAGCCTAAGACCGTCATCTCCGGGACCATCCTAGCCTAGACTTCTATGCTTTTAAAGAAACACAAGTCAAGAAAGTGCAGGCAAAGCTCAAAAAAATTATTATCATAATGCTAATTACTCAAGATTCTTAAATTTCTATTACTCAAACAACATTCACAGGTGCATAAAAACCATTGATCAAGTAAGAAGTTTTAGTAAATATGGTTTTCAGAGTAATTAAGTAATTTGCCCTTTTCGAAAAACTTAAGGAATTTTTCAGTTGTAAACTCTATCAAAAGTGATTAATATAAAATATTTTTGAATTTTTAAATAAGGAAGTAAAAAGAAAGGAAAATAATTTATGGAATTTTGTTAAAAATTTCTTATTTTTTTGGAACTTTTTAGAATAAGAGACTAACAGAAAAAACTTTTACAAAAATTGAAAATGAAAAAGAGACTAACAGAAAAAAAAAGAAAAAAAACTTAAAAGAACGAAAATACTCCCCCATACTAAAAATCACACTGCACTCAATGTGGGGGGTTATACTAAAAGAAACAAGAAAACAAATACATACATGGGAAGCAATCTCATAAATATAAAACGATTAAAGCATATCGGGAATCCATCCCCACATAAGAATAAAAAGAGAGACAAACAAATAACAATTAAATGAAACTAGAAAAATAAAAAGAAATCAAATAAAACACAAAAATATAAAATAAGGGAAAAGAAAGGAAAACTCCCTATTTTGAAACCTAATTTGTGTCGCCCCCTCCACTATTGCCTTGATCAGGTATGAATTTGTTGCATAGTCGAGAGAGCATCACTTTTTGGTGATTGGTCGATGCCCTTTGATGTGCCAACTCGTCTTCATAGCGGCAAGTGGACTCTACTATTTCATTCAATTGTATCCCTTGGATTTCTTGATTGATCTAGAGTTGTTCAAAGGCAGTCTGCATCTCTGTTCAGAATGTATCCATCGGGACTGTGTTTTGGGCATTGACCTCGTGCTCCTCATCATCTGAGGCTTTAGCCTCATCATAATTCTCACTTGGTTGCACAGACAATGCTCCGATGCTAGATCAAGTTGTTTTCTTTATTGGTCAAAAACAACCGGCGGAGCGGTCTCGCAACCTATCTTCTTCGGAGGGGGGAATCCATTCCTTGCTCCTCTCGTCCCATCAGTAACTGCAATTGTTGAATGTTGTGAATTGAATCACTTGTTGTGGCCCAGTTGATAATCATCCCTCTCCTGCAAAATTAACATTGAAAGCAGAAAATTTTCAGATAGTATTACAGGATAACTAAAGACATGCTTTTTAGTAGTATCACAACCCGTGTTGCGCATCAGATGGATTATCAAAGACGAGAGAGAAAGGAGGGATTTTATATGGAGTTTATCAAGAAGGTACGTATCTACAATACGGGCTTCACTAAATCTACCCCCTTTTGGAAAAAGAGTGTGGCGAAAGAAGTAAAGGCAGGATGGAAAATCACGCCCGTGGATTATTATTCTATGATCCTGGGCCCGATCCTGGATGTTAAAACGGCTTCAAGCCACATCAAAATTCCAGTTTGGATCCTCATCTATAGACCTCATATTCGAATCCATAGTGACTATGTTCCCATTATTCGGAATCCCAAGAATGGATGTCAGACGACCCTTTTCTAGAATGATCCTAACCCCTTTAACATGGGAAATTATGGTAGGAAGATCCTTGTCCATTTTATGAAGGATGTTCACGTAGAATTCTCGGACAAGGTTTGGATAGTAGTCGCCAGAGAGGCGGAGGAGAGGAACCCAACCTAACCCTCTAAAAAGACTTTCAAGCCGAAAATGTTCTATGACCTCTTCATCAAAAGATTTTTCAACAATCATATTAAGAGAGGCCCTATCAGTGAGCCATTCCCAGGCAGAATACGTGAGATGCTCGGGGAAAGGATGAGCATAAGGAGTGGGGTCGGGCGAGGTCACTTCAACTCTAGCCCTTTTCGATTTGGATTTTGAGGAAGAAGCTACAGCTTTTTTGGGAGCCATAGGGAAAATAGAAACAAAAGGGAAGATAGGAAAACGAAAAGGAAAAATAACAATATAACACAAGAAGCACCAACACAAACAATTATAAGAACACAAAAATGCACAATAATCAAAATATTGTCGCAGCCCGTGTGTGTAATAGTGTCCTACGTATCCCGTGGGTATAGTAGTGTGCAATAAGTAAGAGAAATAAAAACAATGTTTCTAACAAATTAAACGCATATAATAAAGTCCAAAAAATAAAATTAAATCATAGGCAAAGGGAGACAAAGTTTAGAATAGACTTGTAGCTGTTTGCGAAAACAACTATTTTCCACGAAAATTTTCTCTTTTCTATGTCTTTTTCGGAATGCCGTCGGAGTTTGCCGGAATTTCGTCGGCTGGAAAATTTTCTTGGACTTTTTTTGAAAATTTTGTTAGAAAACAAAATGCAACACAAAACTAAGTTAGTTTATCACACAAAAAAAAACCCACAAAAACCGAAATTACAAATAATTCAAGAAAACTTGAAAATTGGAGAGAAGGATAATGGAAGGGGAAATTGATAGGAAAGATTGGTTTTTTTGGGTGAGAGATAGAGGAAGAAGAAGATTATGAGGTTTAATTTGGTTAGAATGTTGAGAAGGGGAGTAGGAGGTAAAGGGTTTTAGGAGAAAAGAAGAGAATAGAAGAACCATAGAAGAAAGAGAAAGAAAGAAAAGGAAAAATACTAACCGAGAGAGAGAGAGAGAGAGAGAGAGAGAGAGAGAGAGAGAGAGAGTGCTGACCGCTATTCTTCTCGCTGGAATTGGTGGAAGGTCGTCGGAGTTGTGGAGAAAGATGGAGAATGGTTGAGGGAGTTGTGAAGGTTTGTTATGGAGATTTTAAGAGAAGAGGAAGAGGGAAAGATAAAATTTGTATGGGTTTTGGAAGGTGAGAGGCAAGAAAAGTGTAGCAAAAACATTCCAAAACTGAAATTTGGAGCCAAAATTTGGGTCGACTGGACCCATTTTGTCTTGGAAGAACCCGACTCGGAACTCACCTGGACCGTACCGTCGAGAATAGGTCTCGGTTTACTTGGTGCCGAGAAATCTGTAGCCTACCGGACGAGACCTACTGTCCGCAATAGGTTACTGCAGCAGGACACCTATGCTCACCTGTATGTAATAGCAATTGTAGGGCAACCTACCATCCACGATAGGTTGCCGTCAAACCTCCATTTAGCTTAGTTTTTTGCAA
The DNA here is from genome assembly GCA_028651295.1 of Catharanthus roseus. Taxonomy (NCBI): domain Eukaryota; kingdom Viridiplantae; phylum Streptophyta; class Magnoliopsida; order Gentianales; family Apocynaceae; genus Catharanthus; species Catharanthus roseus. Next base: position 21,319,010 of record JAPQWS010000153.1, on the reverse strand, counting down.
TTTTCGAATCCCGTTCAAGACACCTAACTTATAAACTCAAATTAACTTCTTGTAGGCCTTAAGCTCATCATTTTTTTCTCTCCAAAATGACCTTGAAACAACAACAAAAACATGAACGAATTACATAAAATGAGAGGTTAAGATGATACAATCATAAACTATACATACAAGAACATGTTCAAAGATATTTTTCTTAACCGTTTGGAGCATGAAGGATTCCTTTAGGAGGTTTCCCACGTCCTTTCCCAAATATGGCTTAAAGTAATCCCTTTTTACAACCTCTTTGTAATGAAAGTGGAAGAATTTAAAACGCCATGTAAGACGAGAGATCAAAATTTTAAAATCGAGTTTGGGAAAGATGTTATAAAATTCAATTAACATCAACTATTTGAAAAAAAGTAGAAGATTCATGAGGGTTAAGGTTGAAGAAGAACTCATTCGCACTTTTTCATAATATAAGAATTGTACTCGTTTAGTGTTCTTAAAATTTCTTTTGAATTCCATGAGAGATCTCCTCTCCTTATCATTCTCCTAGAGTTGCTTGCACGATTCCTGCAGACATAAAGAATCATCAACAAGAACAAAATTAGTTTCATGAGTAAGGGAGTTTACTCCGTCACTCTTTTCAATATCATCTATCTCTGGTTTTTGTAGCCCTTCTTTAAATTTCTACAAACTTCTTGTTTTCCTTTTTTGGTTCACCTTCCTCAAATTCATGTTTTGGAAGGAAGCCGTTTGGCTTCTAATAACTGCTTCCATTCTTTTCACCCCGGCATTTGCCGAATCGATATACTTCGACAAGAGATCTCCTAAATTTAGGTCATAGGAGTGATAGGTGCACCGGTGGAGCATCATCGTTTGTTGAGTATTGACTATAGTCTCCCCAAGGAATGTTCGGCTGACTCCTCCACTCCAACTAGTACTGGTCGGAATACATATCGCATCCCTCCCAATTTTCTTGGAACGTGGGCGATTGATAGTATGTATATTGAGACTAAAAGGCCATGTTCTCCACTCTTTGTTCTAACATTGATGCCCATCGGTATTCCATGGTGTAATCAGTATTCATATCTTACCTAAAACAACCAATTAGATAGGCAATTTAACAAAGGTTCTAGAGGTAGTAAAACAAATACACAATATCCATACCACAAACTACCTAAGTGCAATAATAAATCAGAACAAAGCAAAACCCAAAAGTTACTAAAACGCCAAATAAATGATTTTCTTTAAACTTGCCGTTTCCCAGCAATGGTGCCAAAAATTTGATGTGTGAAAAATCAATGCAATAAAACGGGGAATTCTAATCACTACAATGCTAGACAAGTGGATCTAACAAAGTAGAGGTGAGTTCAACCCGAGTGTCGAATCTCTCAAGGACGGAGGAAGGTTCAAGTACTACTCATGTCTTTAACGTTTAGCCGAATAAAAAGGTTGTCATAGAGAAAAAACTTGAAAACAATAAAAGCAATTAAAAGAAAGTAATAATAAAAACAATTCTTAAAAGATTAAGAAAAACAAGAGTTTGGTTTGGTGGAATCCCCCTAATCCTTGTTACTAGCTCAATTGAAAAAGATTTTAATGAAAACCATGTTGAATTAATTACGTCCGGTCATTACTCAAAATTGGGCTATCTTTATCTCGAGGATGAAAGCCACTCTACTCACTAACCTTTAGAAGAAAATCTCTTTTCTCCCTAATAATTTATAGTGCAATAAACTTAGGTGATGTAAAAGACCTAAAAGTGCAATATCGTATCTCTAGTCAATTGCCCCAACTAAACCCCACTCGGTTACCGTAGATTGTTCTTCCTTTTTCAATTCCAAATAACCTTGCAAATAATCTAATCTCGCGACAATTAAATTAACAAACAAACGCAATTGGAAGCCAGTTTAAAATAAAACAAAAATTGAAATCAAGAAGTCAAACCAAGAACTTCCTAATCAAGAACTAGGGTTCAACCCCAAATCCAAACAAGAAAAACTACTCACGATTCATTTTAAATAAAACTAAAAACTAATAAAAGAACTCAAGAACAAGAAAAGGAAAAGAAAGCTTAGGATTATGTCTTGAAGATGAAATTGAATCCCGAACGTCTTCTAAGATCGTCTCTCAAGTCACCAAGTCGAAGATCGAAATCTTGAATTAAAAAGTCTTCAATTCTTGAATCCAAGATAGTAAATCTTACAAAAACTTGAAATTCTATAACTAAAGAAAATATAAAAGCTTGAATTTAAAAGTGTTTATCTAATCTAACTAATCTACTCCTAATCTAAAATCTAACCTAAAAATATGTATCTAATCTATAGTAAACTAATCTAAATTGTATCTAAATTGTATATATTCTCCTTTTTCAATGGCTGCATAAGAGCCCTATTTATAGAGGTTAAATACAAGAAATCCAAGCTAGAGGTGGAGTAGAAATCAAGAAAACCGAGTTGGAAAAGGATTGGAACTGCCTTTGCCAGCCTACCTACCGCTAACGGTAGGATGAGGCCTACCGTCCACAGTAGGTCTCGAGTTTCAACTTTCCTGCTCTCCTCGGCACCTACCGTCGATGGTAGGTTACCCTGCCATCTGTGGTAGGTGCTGTCTCTTTGCTGAAGGCTTTCATTTTCGCTTTGTTTTTGTCCATTTTTATTTCCTTTTCATCGTTTCTACTTCCGAAGGGTACCTAAGACTAGAATAAGAGGTATTTAGCTAAAATATATACTTTTACATATTAAAAATACCAAAAACTATGAAATTAACATAGAGAAAATATAGAAAATTATGCACTTATCAAGTGTGATGACCGAACCCTATTCTTTCAAATATCTGTTTCATTCTTTTACAATTGAAGTAGTTGATACAGTCTAGGGAGATTTCACCAAACGAACTCTCTTCTCATATTTTCATCTCTTAAACCAAGTTTATGTTATTATAGCTAATTTGTATTTTTGTTTATTGCTTTAGTTTTTAAACCATTCTTAAAAATCTTATTTTCTCTTAGAACCTATTACCAGACGGTTAGTAATTTAGCTTCTCTATTCCCTGAGTTCGATAACCTGGAGGTTCTCTGGTACTACATCAATAGGTTCACTTGCCTGTTAGGTGTTAATTTAGAGTAGTCACATTTTAAAACAACAGTAACCTCTCATTAGTTTTTACCTTATCCTTATCTACCTCAATGTCGTTTTTAGAAACCTTAGAGCCTAAGACTATGCCCTCTTGAGCTATAAAATGACATTTTTCCTAGTTTAAGACCAAGTGAGTGTCCTCACATCTTTGCAAAACCTTTTCAAGATTATGCAAGCAAATATTAAAGGAATTACAAAAAACATAAAAATAATCCATAAAGACTTCCATTATATTTCGTACTAAACACTAAAAATGGCTATAATGCAATATTGAAAAGTGGTAGGGGCATTACACAAATCGAAAGGCATTCATCGATAAGCAAATGTACTATATGGGCAAGTGAATGTCGTCTTTTCTTGGTCCTCTCCTGCGATGAGATTTTCAAAGTAACTTGAAAAACCATCAAGAAAACAATAAAAGTCAAGGCCCGCAAGCCTCTTCAACATTTGGTTGATGAATGGTAGGGGTAAGTGATCCTTTTTAGTTGCATTATTTAACTTTGGTAGTTATACACCTCATTCAGTAAACAAAAAGTCGATACACACCCTCCAACCCGTGATGACTCGCATTAGAATTAGCTCTTCCTTCTATTTGGGAACGCCAGTCATACCTTCTTCCTTTGGTACCACTTGAACCTGACTTACCCAAATGCTATCAGAAATTTGGTAGATGATCCCAGCATCGAATAGTTTTATTACTTCCTTTTTCATCACTTCTTGCATATGGGGATTCAACCTCCTTTAAGGTTGAACGACAGTTCTAATCTTCTCTTTGAGCAAGATCTTGTGCGTGCAAAATGAGGGACTAATACCTTGAGTATTGGCTATTTTCCATGCAATAGCCTTCTTATGCTTCTTTAGGGTCCTTATAGTAATTCCCGTTTTTTGTTGCCTACTTAGCTTGGAGGAGATGATGACAGGGAGTGTCGAATTCTCTCCCAGGAATCCATACTCCAGATGTTTGGGCAACACCTTTAATTCCAATTTTAGAGGTTCTTCCTTTTATGGTTTCAAAGAAGGACGAGGTACACCTTGTAGACTTTCGCTCTTCACATCATTTTCCTCAATCTTTACCTTTTCTAGTTATGCCACCGACCCCTTTTTGCGCTAACTCATCATCACTATTTTATAGCACCGTAAGCAAAGGATCGTCGTTTATCATTTCCTGCACACGATAAGACACATAAAGATCTATTGCATCAATCATAAAACAAGTATCATCGTGGTCTAAGGTATGATGCATAGCTTCAGGAAGTTTAAAAACTACCTCCTCTTCTCCTACTCTAAGGGTCAACTTCCCTCCCCCTATAATAATGTTAGCTCTAGCAGTATTAAGAAAAGGGAGACCTAAGAATAGGGGTAATTCATTCTCTTTCACCGTATCCATAACAACAAAATCCACATGGAAGATTCACTTTTCTACCTAAACAAGGACATCTTCTATAATACCTCTAAGATATTTAACAGTGTGGTCAATCAATTGGATATTCATCCTAGTAGGTTTTGGTTCTCCTAAACTGAATATTTTGAAAACCTCATAGGGTAACAAATTAATGCTAGCGCCTAAATCTACTAAGGCCTTACTAATAAATAAATCTCCTATAGTATAAGGAATAGTGAAACTCCCTAGGTTTAGCTTTTAAGGTAATTTGTCTTTGTCCAGCAAGATAGTATAACACTCTTCATTTAATGCCACTGATGAAACATCTTCAAGCTTCCTTTGCTTTGAGAAATTACCCTTCGGGAACTTGGCATATTTGGGCCTCTTCATCAAAGCATTAACAAACCACAAATTAATATGCAATTGTTTAAACAAATTCAGGAATTTACCATACTGTTCGTCTTGCTTTGCTTTCAGAACGCACTGTGGATATGGCACAGGGGATCTATAAGGTGATGGAATGGCCTTTGGAGCTTGTTTCCTTTCTATCTTTCTATCACTTTTTTCTTCAACTTCCTCTTCAACAATCTTTTCCTCGGGTTCTGTCTCCTTTTCTACTACCATGGGGTAAAAACCTCTAATTCTTTGCCACTTCATAGAGTTATTGCTTTGGTATGTTCTTTTGGATTCGGCTAAGTATTTCTAAGAAGAGATCCATGCAGTCTTTCTGAGATGACCTTAGCAAGATGCCCTATTTGATTTTCCAAGTTTTGAATGAAAGCTTCTTGATTTTGCATTCTAGCATCTATTGCATTCATAAACTTGCTCAATAACCAGATTGGACATAGGTGGCGGATTTGTAGGAAGTACATTATAAGGCAACGGTTGTATAGGTCTGCGATTCCAGAACCCGAAGAATTTTGAGGCATTTGTTGCCCTTGATTGCCCCATGAAAAGTTGGGATGACTCTCTCATCCTAGATTATAGGTATTGGAATATAGATTATTACCTGGCCAATTTTCTTGTAAGTAAACTAATTACTCCATAAAAGTACCCATACTAGGACATTTATGATTCGGGTGCCCTCCGTTACAAAAATTGCAAAATACCACTTGCCGTGGAGTCATTGAAGAAGATGCTAAGTTCAAATTCCCAAACTTTTGATCAATCATCACAGCTAAACTTGATTCCATGGCTATTAGCATATCTGTATTGTGTACTCTGGTCGGTTTGGCTTTGGTCCCCCCAAGTATAACTGTTCATTACTATTTGTTCGATGAGATCATATACTTGTTGAGGTGTCTTACTATCCGTAGATCCAGCAGCTGAAGCATCTATGAGTTGTTTAGCTCCAAAGCTAACACCATTATAGAAAGATTGGATCTGAATTGCCAAATCTAAACCATGATGTGGCTAATTTCTTAGCAACTCTTTCCATCTTTCCCATACTACGTACAGACTTTCCCCATAACTTTGGTGGAATGTAAGGATTTCATTCCTTAACTTGGCAGTACAGCCAGAAAGAAAGTACCATCTTAAAAACTTCTCTACCAGGGATTCCCATGTGGTGATGGAACCCGCCGATAGAGACTTTAGCCAAGAATTCACCTTATCCCGTAGAGAGAATGGGAAAAGGCGAAGGCAAATTGCGTCCTCCGATAGCAAACTACTATCACTTGATTCGCCATTTGAAATTGATGTCGTGACTAGACTTTCCACAATGTTCTCTCAATCTCAAGATAAAGGTTAACCGGTTTAACCCGTTGGCTACAGGACATTAACTAGTTCAAAACGAACCTAAAACGAACAAATGCAAACAAAGTGAGTCTCTAAGAATGGAAGAAAAACAAAGAACCCAAATAGCAAGCCACAAAACACAAATCCAAAATAAGAAAAACAAGAAACAAACAAACAAAATAAAAACAAAGAGATAAGATGACTAAAATAGTAAAACCAAAAGTGTTTCTAATGTTGTCATCCCTAAAAACTTGTTGTATGGTTCCTAACCTAACAAAATTCCACTTTTAGGCAAGCGTACCTATCTATTGGAAACCGTAGGCAAAAACAAAATATAATAAAACTACAGAAATCCACCAATAGGATCTGCACATACTAGAAAAACCGATTGGATAGTAATTACATCAATGTTTTTATTGTTCGATGTGGAGGCGCTGCAGTTTACGCTTCACCCTCTACTGATATCCACGCGACGAACTCCTCTGCAAGCGATTGGGATGCTAACATCTTCTGTGTTCTGAAAACTGTTCAGAACTAATCCTGACTATCTGGTAATTTGGTCGTGTTTCGGAGAGAGGAGGCAAGATACTATATTGCCGTTCTAGGGTTTGGGGTTTTGTATTTCTTTTATCAGATAAAAGACGGCCGCCAAGAAAAGGTTAACATAACCTCTATAGTTGTCAATATCAAAACCCTAACTGTCATCTAATGACAGTTTAATCTCGTCCGTCTATTCCTATAATCATCCAACGATTGGATAAGTAATATTAAGTAATTAATTTCATTTATTCAATTAAATAAAATTAATTACTTATTAACTTACCAGAAAATACAATATGGAATCTGATTCCCCTTTTGTATACGTTCAACGAATTTGGACACAATATAGATTCATTGAACGTGGACATTATGCTCACAAGATCGTCTATGCGTGTGACCCTGTAGGTTCACTTAACGTTGGTAGTGAACGAAAAATATCCTAGACATTTATTCACAAAACATAAGCGGCCTCTAGCAAGACATTATGCTTGCTCAAGTTAAGTAAATGCAATAATAACCTAGCATCAGATTTAATATTTAGTCCTTTTGTCACACGATATCCTAATTAAGTATAAGGCATGGACCAAGTCATCCTTATAAAACTTAATTAACTATTTACTTTATCACCAGGCAGACTGTTCCAACAAATAATATTAATAACACCTTATTAATACTTATTTGAACATGGCCATGCATATTTTCCAGTCTTCCTTATCAAGGGGCCCATGGATATATCCCTTTCACTATCTCCAATATTCAAGCCATGACAAGAAACTAAGCCAACCAATAGTCATAATAATCACCTAATTAAAAGTGATGTTTGACTATGTCAAAACATATTTTCTCCCCATGCAAGAAACATTAGAAACATTAGGTCAAAGGACACCAAATATAAAACTGAGAAGAAATACTTATAACTTAAACCTATGCAATATATCTTCTTCACTTTGGTTCATGTCCAATACAATATTCTCAATATGTATTTATGAATTGATTTTATATCTCATATTCATGATCAGTAAAACTTGACCATCAATCAACTTCACACTAGTTTACAAGATGTAATAAACTAGGGACAGATAAGAATAGTATTTTATTAGCTATAAGGGTTTTACTATCAAGTCACATACTTGATGACCAAGAGCATAAAATACAATTCAAAAATACATGCTTCATAAATCATAAATGTGAGTCAATTGGTCTTAGGGCATATACTAACATTATCGGTATAATATGGTAAGGAAAGTCCACAGATGTCGATCTCATGGGACGACAAGCATAAGTACTAACTATGTCTGTACTGTTAAGTCAATAAAAATGTTTTAAAAGGTTTTGGAAACAAAAGAAACAATTATCAATCTGATTAGAAAACTAAGAAAACAATTAAAATGTTTTAAATCAAGTTTTGGAGAGAGGTAATCAAATGGTGGAATCCCCCCTAGAACCTTTAGCTAGTCTCAATTAGAAACCCATGGTTATTAATTATCAAAACTATTGGTTGGATCTCACTACTGTATCTCTAAGCGAAAACTCGTTATTCAATTAATTGCTTACAGAAGAATCTCTTCTCTTAATTTAATTAAAAACAAATTATAGATTAGGAGTGAAAATTAATTATCTAAAGACCGTAGTTATTATCTCTAATCAACTACCAATCCCAATCATTCAATGAAAGCCCCAAGTTATTCTTTCTTTCTAAATTCTAAATAACCTTGTGAAATTACCAATCTCGTGGAAATTGGTAATGCAATCACACCAATTGAACAACAACCAAACAAAAATTAATAATTAAAACATGAATTTTATTAAAAATAATAGTCAAGTATTCTAGGGTTTATCCCCATTCAAGCACAAAAGAAATTAGTCACTAAACATATTTATCATCCACAAATTCATAGACAAATTGATGAAATAGAAAGAGTTTAGAAAGCTTAGGTAAAAGATTGAAGATTTCTTGGTTCCAGTGTATGCTCAAGCTCCTCTCTCAATTCACCAGAAGAAACCCCTAAATTGCCTCTGAATTGAGTCTTCAAATCTTCATGAACTTGAATTGAAAAACTAAAATCTAACTAATGTGGGGGTTTATAGGGAATTTTCCGTGAAATCTCCATTTTTATCTCCAAGAAAGGACTGAAATTCAATTACAAAAGGAAAGAAATTAGAAGTCTAAAAACAAAATGCAAAAATTTGTATTTAGACCCCTGATCGTGACTTTTCGGACCAGAAAATCACAGCTTTTCGGATCTGGAAAGCTTCTGCCTGAAATTTCTCTTAGTGTCATTGCACTATTCGAACCCCAAAAGGTACTATCCAGATCCGGATAGTGGCTTTCCCAACAACCTTGTTTTGCTTTGTGAGAGGGAACATCAATTTCCCTTTTCCTTCTTGAGTCCTTTTTAGCCATCACATGAGCAAGGAAAATGGAAACCATTCTTTTAGTTTTGAGCTACTTTAGTCAAATAAGCCTACTTTGAATTGATATTATTTAGGTTTAAACATCCGTGAGTCTTAATGACTTTTATTCTTTCTTTTACCTACATTACAAGCTAATTGACTGAAAAACAATAAATAACCCGAGCCATTGGTGGAGCATTGAATGTGTGAGAAGAGAAGTTAGGGTTTTTTATTCTAAGTTGTGGTAGGGCTTAAATTTCAGGAGTATGGATATCTTGTTTATGCTAAGAACTCTGTGTCTTTTGTAGTTATTTTACTTTATGATGTCATTTCCTTTTATTGGGAAAAAATGAAAAAAAAAAGAAGAAAAAATGAGAAAAAAAGAAAGAAGAAAATGTTGTTGCCTTGTTAAATAACTTTCTTGATCATAATAATTGGGGGATTCGATAATGTTTCCTATTATGAGAATGTGATTTCCCTTATGTTTTATTTGACATTGGTTGGTGTTGGTGTTGATTTTGTGCATGATATTGCAAGTGTATTTTGGTTGAGTTTAGAAGTTAGGATTTGTAACTTGAGATGATGGTATAATTAGAGTTTGTTGAACTATGCTCCATTGTTCTTTTGGCTCTTTAAGCTACATTTCCAAAATTTCTATCCTACCTTTAACCCAAGCCTACATTATAACCTATGTGACCAATAGTTTCTTGTGCTTGTCATTTTATTTGGAGGAGAGATGAAATAATCGATAAGCTTATGTTAGACCATGATTATTGAGTGGGTAGTTGAGTAAAACATTTATGCTTTTGAGTATGAGTGTTGATAGAACTAAAGTGAGGATCTACTATATTATTGCACTAATCTTGAGAAAGATTTGTAGTAAGATCATATGTTCTTAATACAAATCTATATTGAGTTATGAGCTTTTGGAATTCTTCTAATTTATTTTTCTACTGAAACTTTTAACTGAGAAGGTGATCTCGTTTTCACATCCTTTTATAACTCTCCTTGGTATTTTCAAGTCTATTTTGCTTGAGGACAAGAAAAGATTTAAGCTTTGGGAAGTTTGATAGGGATTAAATTGTCATATTTGTAGCATAGAAATAATCATTATTTGTCATATTTTTAATGAACTTATGACTTGTTTTCTATTGATTGTCCTTTATACGAATGAGATTATTTCTTTACTCTTATTTTGTGCAGGTTGATCAATATTGAATACTTAAATAGGCGATAATGCGTATAATGGCAAAGGAGAGTCTAAGGTTTGGTCAAGGAATGCTTGGAGGTTGATTCCCAAAGTAGGAGCACAAGAAAATGCCCAAGTCATGGAGGTTAGCATTATACGTGGTCGTGCAAATCTCTACGCAGTCGAGTTGAAGTCCTCCAAGATTTGAAAGTTCTAGACACTTTACATGAGCACATGAAATTATATGTGGCTACGTAAAACTGGTCATGAATTATGTTTAAAAGCATAAAAGGCAGAGTTTATATTTTTATTAATTTTTATATTTTCTTTTAGTTTAAAGTCTAACGTGGAGACTTATAGGGACATTTTTGTGATAGGGTTAGAGTAAAAAAAACGAGACCGAGAGGCAATCAGAGAAAAATCGATCATTCTCTTCTCTTTTACCTCTTCTCTTATAATCTTCTAAAATACCCTAACTTTTTAGGAATTCAATTGAAGAATAAGACTGGATTTTTCTCAGCAAGTTTTGGATGATCGATTTCAGATTTTGAATTTAATTCATCAAGTAGAGTTCTTTTCTTCTCTCTCTTATCTTTTTATTTTTCTTTTATTTATTGATTCTTTGAAAGATGAATTTATTCATGATTGTTGTTAATTGTTTAAATATGTGTGAGTAATTTCTTAATCTAGGATAGAATTAGCCCAATAAATTTCTATTAGTTGATGGATTGATTCAATATTACTGTTTTTATTGTTGATCATTATTTAATTCCTATATTCTTATTGCCTGCGATTATAAATTGCGCTATAATTGCTTGATTTTAGGTAATTGGTGAAGGATTGAAAGGTGAAATCCACCATTAGAATATTATGAATTAAACATGAATTTTTAAATCACGAGAGTAGTTCTAATATGCTTGAGGAGCAAACAAATATCATAAGTCTTTATGGGTCTAATTCAATTTAATCACCATGAGAATAGGGGTTCTGTTAGTTAGATATATTATTGTACTTCGAGAGGAGATAATATTTATCTTAGGATAATTCGCCTTTTTTATCACATAATTAACAGTTTAGTAGAGTCAATTACAAAATAATAGAATGTCTTGTAATAAACCCCTATCCTAGATGTTTCTTCATAATAAATTTCTGAAAACTTTAGTCTTTGTTTTAATTTCTTTATAGTTATTTCGAAAAAATTTCTTGATCATTGAATTTGGTTGTCTTAGATAATTAAACTGCAATAAATGGTATTTAACAAATTGTCTTTGTGGGATATACTATTTTATACAGTAAACCCATATAAATCTATATGGTTTGATCGACTGTCTGATCCGATTATAACAACGTTGTTTGGTATTGGCCTCTTTTCTACCCAACAAAAATTTAAAAAAGGGCCAAATGGTCCTCGAAGTTAGGACCTCGACATAGTTTGATCTCTATAAATTTACTTTTAACTATTAAGGTCCTTAAAGATTTTACGTGCTTTTAAACTTCGGACCCAATCACTTTTCGATATCAATTCCAAAGAAAATCATTCAGATGGACTTTATGGGAGCTCATTTGACGATAAAATCATTCAGAAGTAATCTCAATATCATCATAATGAAAAAGATTGTACTGCTTAACTTAGGATAGATTGCTTAGTTAAAACATTAATTGTTTTTTATTGATGTATTTAATGCATTAAGTTTTGGCAGCAATCATGTGTTTAATGGTAAAAAACTTTGGCTGTTGGTTGTCATATAAAGACAACAAGTTCCATACCATTTTGTATATTTTGAGAGCTCTTTTTGAACATTATGCTCCTCAGATATTTTGTTACAGATATTTTGTTACGTTTACGATTTCTTGTAAATTTAGTCTTTCTTGGTTTCAATTTGGAGAGGGAGATTTTACTCTTGTTTTCTGTTTTTCCTTGGTTTCAATTGGAAATGTTGTATTTTGTGACTGTTTGTTTTTTTAGAAATTAGTTATAAATTACTACAAATTATTTTTAAATTTTTATAATTTTTGTTTTATTTTTTTCTAACCATAAATTAATTTTACTTTTCTAAAAATAGTCATAAACTTTGATTTTATATTTTTCTAGTCATGAACTATGTTTTCTTGAGAATAGATATGAATTATTTTTTACCTCTCAAATATAACAATTTATTAAAAATAGTTCATGGTTATATTTAGGATGTCAAAAATAGTTCATGGTAATTTTTAGAAAAAAAGAAATTTAAGGTTAGAAAAAGATAAAACTAAAATTCATGATTATAAAAAAAAAAAAGCAAAAATAATTCATGGTCAGAAAAAGATGAATAAAAATTTATTTATAACTGTTAAGAAATTTAGGGCACAGAGAAAAATAATATTGAATGCTTCAATTGATTGTCTTGATTGATTTCTTATTTATTATGATCTACTATTTATAAGCTACAAAGTATCTAATAGAAAGTATCCTAGTTATAATCAATATAGGATTCTAACCAAATAATCTCTTATAGAATCCAAGATAATTTAGAAGAATCACATACTGATGTGATATCTCCAACAATAACTAATTTCTCTTTTTCTTTTAGCTAAGAAAAGTTATAAGATGATTGATGATTGAATGCAAAATACATTCCTAAATCCCTCATTCATTCGTTATATCAACAAAAACAGGGCACAACATTTCCCTAAATCCCGAGGCAAAACACAAGCCAAAAGTACCTCCATAACCAACATTACACAACTAATCCCTAAATTCCTAAACATACTAAAAGCAGTTATACACCTTTTGATTCTTCTAAGCCCTAAACCAGCCGTGTCAAAAATAGCAAAGCAAACAACACCATATAATTATTATCGAAAGTCTCTTCTCTCTATTTCCGGACTTGGTATTATAATCATCAAGGCTATCCAAACTCCTTAACTAGTGTATAATACCTATACACCTTTGACAGCTTGGAACATCCGTCCAAACAAAGAATTGGAATCCATTTGATTTTTGCAAACCATACATACGCACACAATACTGAAGACCGAGAAGATGATGGAGAAGAAAAAGGGTTACATTATTTAATTGCAATTCCAACACAAGAGTAATTTTATCGTACTAAGATAGTAACTTATCACATCCCAATGGTTATGCATTCACTAATAAAAAAATACATGTCATATTGTTGTAAAAAGCATATTTGTTCGTCTTACACAAATGACATCATCCTCCTAACTAGGAGTTTTCGTGGGTCTTTTTTTTTTTTGGTTGCCGCAAAAGAGCCCAACAGGAGTCTTGAACGGTTCGAAGAACAGAGAAGAGGTCTATTTAATACTTAAGCTGGTATCATATCTTTTACCCACAAAAAGGTATTATATGGGCTCTTTTCGTTTTGGCACTCTAACTTTCCTCCCTTTCGTTTTAGTCCATTCCATCCACTTTTTATTGGGTCAAACGGTGGGCCGAGGAATGAGGGCTTAACCTGAGACAAAAAAAAAAAATCACTTTTCATGGATTACCTGGAGACTTTTGAAAGTCTAAGGACGAAATTGAGATGATAGCCATTTTCTAGGGATGAAATTGGAATTAACCCAATGCTTGTCATCCAACTCCCTCGTTGCAAAAGTGGCTCAAAAGCACCTGATAGTCAACAACAGTCAATGGACACACGTAACTAAATAACCCGCTTTTTCTTTCCGATAAATAATTCTCTCACAAAAGGGAATAAATAATTAGATCCGAACATTTGTCGGACTCTCATGGACTACCATAATATTAGAGAAATCGTGCCTATTTTTCTATCGCCACTTCACTGATTTTAGCTAAATGACGGAAGGGGGTTTTTGATTTCCTCGAGCATGAATCTCATCTATTTTCTTCCTTTTTCTTATTCGATAGCTACAAATTCCCATGCAGCTTAAGGACCGAGATGAATCGATTGAAGAAGAAAAAAGAGCGAGAAAACAGTGGGGTAAGTCGAATGAGGGAACATGAATTACGTTTATCTTTCATATGTTAAATGTTCATGAATTTCGAAAATATAAGTTTCTTAATTCCCTTTTTCTGCTATCAGAATGTTGAACCGGTCCGATTCAATTCGGACACATGACTACTTCACCTTAAATTCTACAAGAAAATGACTACTTCACCCAAACCCCTAGACAGTTTTTAACTCCTCTATTGTTTAAAGTAATTACATTTAAAAGTATATTTAGTTTATATTTGAATTAGAGTTAAAAAATAATTTTTTTGGACCTCATATTTTTTTCACAAATGATTCATGTTTTACTAAATTCAAAAAATATATATATCAACTTGTTTTTAGATAAAGTGTAATTCAAAATTCCAAATACACTTTAAGAGTGGATTTTCTCCCTTAAATTTTTTGAAAAAATATAATCCCCTCGTACATTATAATTATAATTCAATTGAAAATTTGAAACACAACAAAAGAATAGCATCAGGTTTTAAAGTTACAATATTTTTTTGAATAATTTATATTTATTTTTCACATTTTAGTTAAAAAAGCAAAATAAATTTTTTTTAGAAGCAACTTTAAAAATGTTTTTTCACCTATTTGATTATTGATATTATTGAAGAATGTTACTATTATTCGTTTTCAAAATAGAATTTTAAATTTTAAAAATCTTCATCGACCAAATATAAAAGTTTAATTGTATAAAGATTTCAAGAGATTTTAATAAGTAAAAGGGCCTAAGAAAACCAATGAGGGGAAAAACCATCCATTATTATTATTATTATTTTTTTTTTTTGAAGGGCAAAACTATCCATTATTAAGAGACTCTTTTATACTAATTGAAATCTAACAAATGAATGGAATGTATAAAACTACTTTATACTTGATTTTTGTCTTTTTAGAAAAATAAAAGAGTTAAATGGATTTTGATATTTTTTTAAATGTCCTTTAAGTCTTTCATCACATAAAAATTGGATGACTATGAAAAATATATAAGATCCAAAATGAATGAACATAAGAAATGAAAAGTTTTTTTCCTGAATAAGAAAAAGGAAAAGTTTGATTAGTTATAATTTACGATCAAGAGCAATTTATATTCGTCAAATAAGTTACATAAATTATTCATTGATTATATTAAAATTTCTTCTGTTGTTAAGGTTCTTATTTCCGGAAAATTACTTTCATCTACATGGAAGCAATGTGTGCCAATAGCAACTATTGCGACATTATAAGATTTGGTACTATAATTAAAAAGAAAAAAGAAATTCGAGAGCAAAATTCAATTGGAAAAAGAAAACATAATACTCTTCCTATTGATGATAAACAAAAATAAATATAAATATCTATTAAAAATTTATTTTTTCTAAAATTATAGGTAAATTTTTATTTCATATTTTTATATCAATCGAATAATTTTTGATTAATTAATTTTGACAAACTATGTATTATGTGAAAGGATTTAACTAAAATAATTATGTACAAATTGTAACTTTGTCAAAACAAAGTTATTTTTATATTTATTTTTTATTGAGAAAATCATGCACGTTGTTTTTGCTTATGAACAATTTAAACTTTTTTTGTTTTGCCCATAAACAAATTTTTGTTAGCATTTTGCTAAAATATAATTTACATGAGGTTTATACTGTCAAATTATTAAAAAAAAGTGTCAAAATTTGATAAATTTTTGCACGTGAATAACATGTGTTGCTGGAGGAAGGGCATTTTTATCCTTTTAAAGTGTGTTAATAAGTAAAAAAATAAGTGTTCACCCTTTAAATAATAACACCATTTTTATCTTTTTTACAAGTTAACCCTTTAAAAAGATAAAAATTCCCCTCTCCATCAACAAATGTTAATTACGTACAAAAATCCGTCAGATTTTGACACTTTTTTATAATTTTTAATAGTATAAGCCACACATAAATTGTATTGAAGTAAAATTTTAACAAAAAATTATTTATGAACAAAATAAGAAAAGTATAAATTTTTACGGACAAACAAAATAATTTTCTCTTTTTTCATTCATGTGTTTGTTTCATTGAGCACATGTGTCTTGCATATGATTATTATGTTATACTAACACGTAACTTAGCAAAATTAACTATTAAAAATTATCATGGGTTATAATAAAGATAACTAAAAATGAGAAATTATTCCTCAAAAAAATTGAGAAATTAACTGTTCATGCCTAATAATATTGTTATTTTTTTTATGCATAATCAAAAACTCTTTTTTCAAACATTTATACTTAAACTATTTTTAAACTTATAGGCATAATAAATTATGACTTATGTGACCATTTTTTTATCAAAGTTTAACACGTTATATTCACGTGACCGTTTAATAAAGGAAATTGGTTGGCATGTGTGAGTCTTTTAATCAGGTAATGGGTTTTTTAAATAGGTTAACACATGTATTTTTAAATTTTTTTATAATTTAATAAAATTTCAATCCAATAATTTAGAGATGGATAAAAATATCATTTATTAAATGATTATGTGTATTAGATATCTTTAAATTTGGTAAAAAATAAATACTTATGGCATAATTTACTCTGATTGTAAGTTTAAAAATAGTTTTTTGTTATAAATATTTGAAAAAAAAATTGACTATGCATAGAAAATAACAATACTTCCGGGTATGAAGAGCTAATTTCGATCTATGAATAATTTGCTAAAGAAAAAAAAATCAAAGAGAGTAATATGCTTCTTTTTGGTTCCAAAAAAAAAATTTATTAATCCCGAAATCACAAAATTCTATGGTTTTCTGTTTTTTTCATGAAGTCTTGACTGTTGAGTCATCACTCTCTTCCTCCCACTTTACCTTTCCCCTTTCTCTGACCATTACAATACACGCTCCACTGTGTGCTGTTAATCAAGCTATGGACGACGGGAATAACAGTAAAGGTGAAGTGGGATTGAAGGAAAACATAGAAGAAACTCTGCAGCTAGCTGAAAATTCAAATTCTAAGCCAAAGGAAAATTTTGGTGAGGAATTTGGATGTGTTGATGGAAAGGACTCTGATAAGCAATCGAGAGAATTTGAGGGTAACGGCTCAATTCCTGTTGCTGGAGAAGAAGAGATGAATACAAGAGCGTCTTCTCCACCTAAAACCCTAGCTGAGGTTCCCTCTGCTTCTAATGATCTTCACTGCAATTTTGGTACGTCCTCGCCTGGTTTTCTTGTTCAAAATCGTGTGTTTTCTATTTTCTAGATAATTGAATTTATCTATGTTTGTGGGCTGTTTTTACTTTTTTATGTTGTATGTGATATTTTTTTTTCCTATGATGGATAACGAAAGTGTATACAGAATGATATATTCATGTGGATTATGGTAAAGGGTTGACAAGTTTAGTGATTAATGATGCAGAGGTGCCAGTGGTGTATGATTTGCAAACGTTTGAAGCAGAGGAAAACAAGGTTAGCAAAGATAATTCTTTGGACTGGACTTGTATTTTTTATGTGTAAAATGTTTTTTCTTGTTGTCATCCTTTCTTAATTTATTTGCTAGTTGTTTACTTATTATTTTTATGTGATCAGACTCGACAGCACTGTTTATCCTTGTTTAGGTATCTGTAGTGTTTCTGGGGCTACCTTTAATTTCTGAGCTAGACCAGTCAGTGGTTAGAACTCGTGATGCTGATCACCAGTAAGGATGAGAAAGAACTAGACACTAGTTTAGTTATATTTAACAGAAAAGAAGCTAAGCCTTCATGTTTCTTGCCTTTGTGTAGATCTTTTGATGCTAAAATGCATTTCAGATATTGGGAAAGTTGAACTGACTTCTAAAAGATTTATTAAATTGAAAAAAAATGTTTCCTTGATCATAACGAAAAACTATCAGCTCACTAAAAGAAGGTTTCGCCGACAAGCTCCCTCAAGTTTCCATCCTTTTAGGTTATTAGCATATCAAATAACGGAGAGGTTGCAGAAGAGAAACTATTACACACGTGGAATTTGGTAAATCGATTTAGTTTGTGTACAAGCGTGTAGATGATGATATATGTGAATGATGAAATCTTAGAAAGTTGAACCAGGCAGTGTACTATTTTTGTCGTGGTTTTCTGTTGCTAAGATGATAAACTCCTGCACATAAATTTGATTGAGATGAGAAAAGTTTTGATGCAGGATACATAGTGCTCCTTTTGGTTGTGGCTAGACAGAGAATTACTTTTCTATTTGTTCCCTGTGCTTTTTCTTTTCCCATTAATCATGTCGTCCTTCCTTGGGCTGGAAGGAGATTATCGGGTTGTTTTTGTGTTGGATGAGGGAATAGCATTCCGGCTCATCAGATAGCAGTTAGAGACAAATTGTATATAAACATATATATAGAGAAAATTATATATATATAAACATATATATATATATATATATAAACACATTTATATATATGAACCCACACACTCACACACACATATACATATATATATATATATATATAGAGAGAGAGAGAGAGAGAGAGAGAGAGAGAGAGAGAGAGAGAGAGAGAGAGAGAGAGAGAGAGAGAGAGAGAGAGAGAGAATTATAGGTGGGGATAAGCGAAGAAGGAAATTTATGGAGGACAATATCAGAACATGTTTACATAAATTGTATCTAAGGCTTAAAATTGGAACACATTCTGCATGGCTTTGAATTCCATAAAAGTTATTTTATGGTTGATTGTTTCGGATGCACCACCATTTCAGCTTTGTTGCAGCTGATATGGTGTTGCTTAACCTATGAGCAGAAATGGAATTTTCAGAAGAGAGAAGATTTTGAATTTAGAAGACTAGAAAGAAAGAAAGATTAAAGGAAAGCAACAAAAGAAAAATGGGAAAAGAAGCAAAATATTACGTCAAACAAGCTCTATTCGATCATATCTTTTCATTCTGTATCCTATTTGATCATTCTGTAAATGCATTTTCTTGTAGACCTGTTACAGTGACATAGAGTACTCAAAATGTCAAAACCAGAGTACTTCAAAAACTTTGTCACCAAGGAATCTTGATTGTCAAGTAACTTTTTACTAGAAGGCTGAAATTTGACTGCCTGTAGGAGACCATAGATTAGACTTGACCTGAACAGCAGCTGAAGGCTACTTCTACTGGGAAGAGAAATTACCGAAACAACTTTATACAGTGAAATCCTAGAGAATCAGGCATACCACTACTCCAAGCGTGATTTTTGTTACAACCAGCAAAAAGTTCTGAACAACTTCAAGAACACATCTGATGTTCCCCATCTCTTAGTTTTTCTATGCATTCTATGTTAGTTCTGTGCTGCCGGTAAATGTCAAGAATCACCATGAGTTTTTGATTTTGCCATGATCCTAACTCCCTGAAGATTAAGGCCAAAAAAAGAAAGCATGTGAACTTTGTTCTAACAAGAGTAGAATTCACGTGCCAAAATTGTGAAAATAATGTAATCATTCATTCAACCTCTGTCGACCGACCAGTGATTCAATTTGAAATGAAATAAGCTTGAAATTTAAGGGAAATCCAGAAAAGAGATAAATGATACTCTTTTTCATTAAGTTTTGTGTTTATGTAGGTTCTAACTTGGCACTCAATGGTTCTTGCAGTAGAAAATTTGGGTATGGTACTGGTATTTATCTTGCTCAATTCATTGTTTTAGGATCACATAAGTGTATCTAAACAAGGAGATCTGAAAGATGCTAAAGATCAAGCTGCTCCAGCTCAGAGACAGAGAGAACAAAAATCACCTGATGGTCCATTCTCATCAGAACTATCACCATCTTCTGTTGTGCAGTCCATTTCTTCCATCCAGAGTCTACCAGAACAAGGACCCATACCAGTAGAGAACAGAAACCTTTCGTGTGTGCCTGTAATGAAGCAGAGCCTAAAACCATTTTCTGTGCCTGCACAGAAGACGCCTTACCCTGATGGATACAACTGGCGGAAGTATGGACAAAAGCAGGTCAAGAGTCCTCAAGGCTCCCGAAGCTATTATAGATGCACATACTCCAAATGTTCTGCTAAGAAGATCGAGTGCTCTGATAACTCAAATCGTGTCATAGAAATTGTCTATCGAAGTTGTCACAATCATGATCCTCCTGAGAAACTAAATTCAAATAGGGGAAGCAAGGGCGCCCTCTCTGTTGTGCCTGTTAATGGAATTGACCCTTCAGTTCATCCTGTCGGGGCTCTGGATGATGCTGCTCCATCAAGCTCTTCAAAAGATCCTGGACGAGAAGCACCACCTGTTATGGAATCTAGAGAGCAGGATTCCAGTGGCTGTGAGGAGAATCCTGGAAGTGATGTTAAGCAGGAGCCTCTTAATGAACCTGAAACAAGAAAAAGGTAAGCATCTGGAGTAGATTTCCTTTTGCTTCTTATATCTCATTCTTTTTAATTTTTTTGGGTTAATATTTAACATATATGTAACTAATATTCTCTTTGCCCTTTTTGAGTTATCAGATTGAAGAAGAGTGTATCGAGCTGTTCAGAACCGTCTTCGAAACCTGGAAAAGATCCCAAATATGTTGTCCATGCAGCTGGTGATGTGGGAATCTCAGGAGATGGCTACCGGTGGCGAAAGTATGGCCAGAAAATGGTCAAGGGAAATCCTCATCCAAGGTGGGAATCATTTATGGATCTTAAACAAATTTTTCCTTCTATTCACTTCTTATGAGTTTGCTTTAGCGTTGATATTGCAGGAGATATAGATCCAAACATAAGATGGATTCTATTTTTAAATAATACTTTCTTCTTTTCCCCCTTCTCGTTAGTGTCCTGTGTCTTCAGTGGATCTGATATCAACGGTGATCAATAATGATTCAAAATTGCCATAGTCAATGGTCTAGCAATGCCTAAGCATTGTATTTTTGTTGCAAACGTACAAGATAACACATAAAATGTTGCTCTTGGAACTTTTTGAGTATGAAGTTTCATAGTTCCATGAAAGCAAGGTAACTTGTAGTTTGGCAGTAATATTGTTTGTTTAGGGTAAAAAGCATATGCATTGCAGAGTTGTGGTTGTAAATAACGAGGATGTTAGTTTTTGCTTCAAGATTGCAAGTGGCATTTTGGGCAGAAGAGTAGCCTATTATTGTATGACTAGAGTTTTAGAAGACAGGTAAAGGAAAGTCATGAAACCAGGAAGTGATAAGAGTGTCAACATTTGAGTGTTAGAGAATGTGCTAAGTAATTGATTAGTGGTTACCTGCCACTATAGTTTAGAAGCTATGAGAGGTGGAAGAGTAAAACCGCTGGAATTGGCGTTAAAGGGTTATAGATTTCGAGAATTAGAGTTGAAAAGCACTGTAGTTAAGTACTTTGGAAGTGAATTTTGACTGTGAAATCTTGAAAGACTCGAGACATAGTCTACGGTGGTACATCTTCATTTATACATCAGTTCTCCAATAAATCAACCCATTGTCTCATATACATTTAACAATGTGAAATTTAAGATGAACAGTTACTCATGTTGAGATAAGTTCTCTGTCATCATATTTCAGATCTATCTGTTGCATACTTTCTGATCCTGAACAGCAAAATGGTGGGAAAGGAGGCTTATATCAAATACAAAGGCACTGTATAATAATGGTTAACCTCTGATTGGATTTTTAGTTGACCACATATCTTTACTGTTACATTGAATGACATGCTGGTGGAATTAGGGTTGGTAGGAATTGCCTAGTTTATAGACATAATCACTTGATTGCATATTTCCAGAATATAGAGACCTCAGATGAAGGTACATGTGATATTTTATTTGGATGTTAGGGTTTAAAAAGTTTCTTCATTCATTTATAGTTTATTTTGATGCTAGGGTTTAAAGAGTTTCTTCATCTGTTTCATGCAATACTTTATGAATACTCGTTGATAACTGACAGTCTCACTAATGGAATCTGAATTTTGCTTTCTGAGTCTGAATCGCCATTCTCAATGATTTTCAGGAACTACTACAGATGCACATCAGCTGGGTGTACGGTTCGAAAGCACATCGAAATGGCCAAAGATAATAGCAATGGAGTCATAATAACCTATAAAGGTAGACATGACCATGACATGCCTGTGCCAAAGAAACATCACGGCCCACCCAGTGTTCCTCTTATTGCTGCCAGTGCCAGTTCTCCTGCTTCAGTTAACACCTCGCAAGTTACCAAATCTGAGACGTGCCAAGATCAAGTATCTGCTGCCCGGTGGTCAGCAGACAAAGAAGGCGGCGAATTAACAAGTAAGCCATCAGAAACTGGAGGAGAGAAGGCCATGGAATCTGCCCGAACGCTTTTGAGCATTGGATTTGAAATCAAACCTTGCTCGGGTTCAGTTTGAGCAAAGTGGGAGAAAGGAAAGGTAGAATGAATAAATACAGTAAAAAGAAATTATCCATTCCTCTGAATAGTGAATTATTTCCTCATCTTTCCATCCCCATTAATTTTAGCTTTCATGGGTTTTCTTGTAGTTTATGTCTCTTGATATTTTTAGTGTGCTTAGGGGAGGTTGATAGTATTGGAATAGAACAGTTTTAGCTGTTTATTAATGTCTGACTCTGTATATTATTGTGGATGAAATTAATCTGATTGGGGGTACAAAGCAATAGAAGGAACTTTGGCAGGAGTATTTGACGGCAATTTAGCTCAAATTTCTTTCTAGATTGATATGAGCCTTTTAAAAGGCAATTGAATCTGAAGTTTCTTGAGTGGAACTCTGTAATTTAATAAATGAGCAGAGAGGGACTAGGTAACTAACTGAGGCAGGCCTTAAGAGAGAAGATTTGTACTTTCTCTCTCTAGTGCTGCTGTTGTACCAGACTACTGGAACTTCATGTTTAATTGCTCAAAATGTTTGGTTCGCAGCTTGAAATGCCAGCACATGTTAATGCTAGTGCTCCCAGGTCTATAGGGGATTCTTTGCGGGCAACATAGCCCACTGAACTCGTTGTAAAACTCTTCTTTTTTGGATATTAATATATACATGATCCCTTTAGACCAAAAAAAAAAATGCCAGCACATGATTCTTTTGCTTGTAACCGACACCTCCAAATATCCCCTTGATTATCACAGAACAGAGATGTTGGAGTGGATTGAGACACTCGAAGTTCTCGAAGAAGATGCATTAGCCATTTCAACTCACAACAGGTATGAGCCATGGTATGATATCTGCCTCAGCTAAAGATCGAGAGACAATGTGTTGTTTCTTTGATTTCCAAGAAATAAAAGAATGTCTTAGGAAAACAAAGAAATAAGTGAGTGAACATCGTGTGATATGGCAACTTGCCTAATCAGAATCACAAAATGCTCACGAGTTGCAAATCGGAATCGGCACGAAGAAGTAACCCCCTGTCTAGGTGTACCCTTGAGAGAACGAATAATACGAAGAGTAGCATACCAGTGTTCATGTCTAGGCTAATGAATGAATTAAGATAAAACCTGCACCAAATAAGCCAAATCAGGCCAAGTGATAGTAAGGTAAATAAGTCGACCCACAAGTTATCTGTAGGAATCTGGTTGAGAAATCCATAAAATACCAGGTGGTTTGGTGCCGAACAAACCTGCATCAATCAAAATATCAAGAGCATATTTGCGTTGACAAAGATATATGCCTTGTTTATTTCGAGCCACTTCTATACCCAAAACTATTTCAATGGTCCCAAGTCTTTCATGTAAAAGTAGGTACTCAAATGGGCTTTGGATTTCTGAAGAGCAGATAGGTCATTCCTTGTTACAATCAGATCATCTACATAAACCAAAATATAGACGAATATGTTACTAGCAGTATATGTGAACAAAGAGTAATCTGAATAGGACTGAAGAAAACCGCATTGTTTAAGTGCACCAGTCAATTTCGCAAACCAATATCTGGGAGCTAGTTTGAGATCGTATAAAATATTTTTGCAATCGGCACACCTTGCTGTCTTTTCCTTTAGAAAAACCCGGAGGAAGCTTCATATAATCCTCCTCTTGAAGATCACCATGAAGGAATGTATTATGAACATAGTTTTGCTTCAGGAGCAAAAGATTCATTGTAATCCAGACCTTCTACTTGAGTATTATCCAAAATCACCAAATGAGCTTTGTACTGTTGAATACTACCAATGCCTTTACATCCCATTTTATAGACCCATTTACATCCCAACGCCTTTTTACCAAGTGGAAGAGAAGTGATACTCTATGTATTGTTTCTTTCAAGTATCGATCTCACAGCGGTATTGCATCGCGCCATTCAAACATAATTACTGCAAGAAATAGCCACAGAGAACCAGGAGGGTTCAGTATCAAACGTAATTGCTGCAAGAAAATCTTTGTAGTATGGGGAAATTTTCACTTGAAACAAATTGTGAAATAGGGTACATATACTTGACGATGAAACTGAAGGGGCAGTGACCTCAAGGATGGAAAATTTCTCACAGTGTTACAAACATAGTCATTCAATTTGACCTGAGGATGGCGAGAAAATTGGGCTTCACTGAAGCTCAAGGGGATCAAGAGGAGGTTGAATGGAAGGAGTTGAAGTTGGATCTTCCCCTCTGTTGGTCCATGAGAAAAACTGCGAGACTGGCCCTAACAAGGAAGCCGGTCCAGTGAGAGAAACCGACCCATATGATGTGGACCTAGAAGTAGGTGTTGATTGGGCCACAATAGGAGGCTGGGGCAATGAATTTTGAAGTAGGGCCACAACAATGGGCTGGGGGGATGTAATTTGCAAATCAGGATAAGAAAATTGATAAAAAAAAATAGCGGATTGAAAACTAGAGGAAGAATAAGAGGATTGTGTGGGAACTTTAGAGAAAGGAAATTGATTTTCAGCAAAGTGCACGTTCCGAGCAACAACAAATTTATGTGTATCTAAATCATATAATGTCCATCCCTTTTTGCCACAAGGACAGCCCATGAAAACGTATGGATGACTAGAGGATTGGAATTTATCAGTAGTATGGATGTGTGGCAAACATAGACAACATAAACTCTGAAATTGAGATAAATTTAGAGATTTGGAGAAAAAAATTTTCAAAAGGAGATTTGCCTTGAAGAATGGAAGAAGGGGGTGTGATTTATTAAATAAATTGCAGTTTTAACACACTCCCCCAAAAATTGAGACAAAGCAAAGAAGCTTGAAGACATAAAGCTCTTAAAGCACATTTAAAATGTGATGATGTTTACGTTCTACTATACCATTTTGGTGAGGGGTGTAGACCACTATTATTTGATGTATGATCCCATGAGAAGAAAGAAGGATTTTAAGGGTAAAAAATTCCATTGCCTTTTTGGATACTTTTAATGGTTCCATTAAACTGGGTTTGGATGAGCTTAAAAAAATGTTCGAAGTGAGTGTTAACACTACTTTTATCAGCAAGTAAGTAAACCCAAGTAGAACGAGAATGGTCATAAACTAATGTAAAAAGGTAAGATAAGCTACATGTAAATTTATGTGAATATGGGCCCCAAACGTCACAATGAATTAAGTCAAATAAATTATTAGAAATAGCATCACTTATAGGTAAAGAAGTTCGTCAATGTTTATCTTGAAAACAAATAGTGCAAGAACTAGAAGAATTCAAAGGACCAACGTAAACTTTTCAAGCACACCAAACGAAGGATGACCTAAATGTTGGTGTAATAAATATATAGAAATAACGGAGGTATGATTAGTTTGCTCCTGTGAGAAGTGTAATACACCCCATTGATCACGCTACCTGCTCTAATATCTATCCTTGAAGTACGGTCTTGTATAACACAATCATCAATAGAAAAACTGACACCATACTTAGGGTAAGATGGCAACAACTCGGAAATAAAGATAAGATTACAAGTCAAGTTCGGAATGTAAAGAACATTATGTAGTATAAGTTTAGGTCCCAAAAATTCAGTCCCTCATAGTAACCTCAATATAAGCCCCATTATTCAAACCAATATTAGAAGGTGGAACAGATGCAATAACCGGTCATATGTCTAAAAGCACAAAAAATCTATTAACCAAGAGTTCATACCAAAAATATTAGGAGTGTTAGTTGCTGGGTTTGAAATTTGAAGGTCTGGCCAGTGATGGTCGCTGCTGGAGACCAGTGCGGCTAGGTTGATGAAAACGTTGAAAAGACTGTCGGAGCAACAATAGCATGAGAACCATATCAGTTGTGAGACCTATTTTGCTACCAGAATGAGATGTATTTTTGTTGTTGAACATGTTCACGATAGTGATGAGACCAAATTTGAGAAGATAAGTGGAGAAGCAGTAGTGATGTGAGAAAGAAAAAAGAAAAGACGAGGAGAGGAACTTTGTCTTTTTCTGTTCTATCGATTCCTCTTTTATTTTATTTTATTTATTTATTTATTTTTTGAATTAGGAAGGAAGAGATATCAAGAGGCAATAGCGAGTAATAGAAAAGATTCAAAAGAAAGATTGTTCTGATGATTGAGAAAGCAAAGGAATGCTTAACGTGAGTACTTTCCTATTAAGCTTCAACCGAGAATTTTTTTTAGATTAGCTCTGATACCATGTCAAAGAAAATATGGTTTAGAAAGAAGTTGCAATTGCTTGAGTATTTCAATACAGAAACCAATAATATATACACTTGGAGTTCCCTAATCTGGGGAGACTAGAAGGCCTAATTACAAGTTTATCAAGAACACCTACCATATACAAAAAGATTCATACCAAATACAATAAAGAAAATAAAATAAACACATTAAATGTAATATAAAATAATTAGCTTTTCATAGAGGCAATGATTTCAATCTTTCAATCTCAGCATCAATTATTCAAGCTAACTAACTAGATATTCAACTCAAATATATATTCTCAAACAAACTATCTACTCTTAAAAATTTAAAAACATAGACGTGATTGGACAATCTTATTATTGAAATTTATGACAAATCGAGTCACATGTGATCTTTTTCACTGACTCCACCTAGTTTAGTGATGGCGTATCAATTTAAGGTAAATGATTTTAGTTCGTGAATATAAAAAAACATAATAACCATTTGAATATTTTGTGATTTGAATAAGTAATTATGGATATTTGGAAGGAATTTTTCTTTTTTTATTTTGTCGGAGTACATTTTTTTTATTTTGTATGATTCTTAATATACTACTATAATAAAATATTACAAAATTGTTGCAAAAAATGTTCAATTGGTAGCTGCCAATAACTCTTGTTGGCAATAAGGCCAACAAGAGCTTCAAAGGGAATCAAAGCTCCAGTCGGCTGCTGTTCTCTGGTTCAAGGACAGAAGGCCAGTGGTACCCTTATATAGGACACAAATCTCTCAATGGGGATTCTTAATGAGCCCAACTACTTTAAGACAAAAGCACTTATGTTCCATTATTTATCATCATATTAATGTTGGAGTTTTGTCCCATTCTTGTTAACCTGCCAAAGAACACTTCCAAATGTTCATCATCCTTCTGTAAGATTTTGGCTGCTTCATTCAGTCGCAAGTCTAATTTTATAGCTACACCAGGACAGTGAGAGTGAGAGAATAGCAAGGATGGAACTAGTGACTTCTGCATACCGGGTAAGTGCGATGCAAATGTTTGGAAGATTAAGGATTCGAATCCTCTTCAAGATGTCATGAAAACGTCCAGAGTAAGGTCTTAATCCTGAGTTCAAAATCAGGCATTTTGTGGCCAATGGCGGATCAGCCCGTACCCCTACATACTGACGAATTATACCTCTCAGAGATATCCAAAAAAAAATAGTAAGGATGGGTTAAGGCGTTGTAGAAAGCATTGTTTTACCAAGAACTGCTGGTTATATTTAAACTCTACTACTTGGGAGCCGGTCAGCACGTACTAAAGAAAAAAAAAAAAAAAGCCTATTAGAACCATAACAATACTCGTTGTGTAACACACGGATTACGAGACTAGTTCTAATAAACACAAGACTTTTTCAACTGTACGAAAAATTCTACATAGGCATTCACTGGTTTACAACAAGTTCATGGTCAACAAAGCTGCTACTTAGTTAATTCAGTTCCAAATCTAAGATCACAGAATTAAAGCAAGTATATTATACACAACCAGCTCTGCTGCTAACTTCTATCTACCCAGTTGAACTTCCCTAACAGTTAAATACTGGTCTTACCGATGATATTATCCCTCCTGCAACCAACAATGTTGTGGGTCATTCGGATGAAATACTCAATTCATCGCTTGATCTACATATTTCGGATTCTATAACTTCATCAACTCTCTTCTCGGGAGAATTATCCGTGATAGATGCTGCATCCTCTTTTTCTTCGGAGGCATTTGAACATTCTTGGAATCTGTAGCAACTAATAAGATGATCATTTGTTATACCAGCAGCCTGCATGAATGAGTATACAATGGTTGGTCCAACACACCTAAAACCTCTTCTTAGTAAATCTTTGCTTATGACATCAGCCTTTGGTGTCTTCACAGGGACCTGGCGAGGATACCGGAATGTGCTAACTAAAGGTTTGTGGTTCACGAAACTCCAGATATACTTGTCGAAGGACCCAAATTCCTCAACAATCTGTCATTCAAAAAACCTTGTGAAAGTTAGTTGCATAAGACCAAGATTGAGAGCTAATGCATTTGTTATTCTTGTATTCCATTCCCAGAGACAAAAGAGTTGGTGCGTTCAATAAGAGACATGGTTAGGTAAATATCAAAGATTATCCAAACACAAAGAGAGAAGAAATTAATAATTTTTTCATACATAGATCAAATAAGATTGGAAATGATCAGGACCACCATTAAGGTACTCTCCACCTAATCTCACTGGACAATTTGATCAATCACATCATCACTTAGTCAGAATAACACGGTTAAAAAAAACAGTGGTCCATAGAAGGCATAAAATACCAAATCGCATTATATAGGCAACAGTTAGACCTTACAAACATATATAACATAGAGAAATTAGTTAGTTAATCATGTTTTGTGGAGTCATTCAGTGTCCCATGAAACCAATTTAGCAGATATACAAGGTTACTGCTTAAGGTTAATCAGACAAACATTTCAGAAGCTACCTTGGAAATTTGACGAGCATTTTCAATGATGGCTCGCAGCCTAAGTTCTGATAATAATGAGCTTGCAGTGCTACCAGGAGCTAATATTTTCTTTTCGTTTAATTTTGCAACAATGGCAGGGTCGAAATCTGCAAATACTTCCCTGCATAAAGAAGATTTCCGTAACAAGAGTAAATCCTAAAGTGCGTGACAAAGAATAGACAACATTAGACAGAACACTTCTGTAATTCCACTTTTTACGGAACATAATTACAAGAGTAAGCAGAGAGCACAAGAATCCTTACATATGGGGTTTATACTGATAAATTAGAATGGTCATTCTTGAAATTAGTTTATGAATTATATAAGTACCTAAATATGTGCCTTTTGCTGAGAATAGAAGGCCAAGTAAGTTCAGACAAAGCTCCACAAAGGACTAAGAGCTCAAATAATTTCCTGTAAAAAAAATTAGGTGATATTCAGTCAACTAAGAAATCTCCATTAGTACTGATTAAAAAAAAAAAAGGAATCGCCATTTGGTTGTTTGTCATATTAAAAGAACTCCAAAAATGATCTCAGTTACTTACTTGTCATCGTGTACTGGAACCCCCCATTCTTCATCATGAAATGTTGCATATGATTGGTCTGGTTTAAGCACAAATATAGTAATGAATCACTTGACCTTTAACAATACTCGTTGATTTCAGGCACCCCGAGATGGGTAATGTCTCAAAAATTTTGAAGCCAAGAAATAGAACAACAAAGCTAAATGTTCATGAAACTTAATTGTGTTTCCTGCATTATCATCCAAGGTACATTTTGCAGCGAAATGGACTTCTATTAGGATTCATGTTTTTCACTGATTTGATTCAACGTTTTCAAGAAAATCTTACTTACACTGGTGCAGATTCATTTGAATTGAGTTGAGTAAGTACTTGTATTTACATTAACATCTTCACAACAAAATTATATATGCTGATCTCAAAAACAATAATCAGCTAACATATATAGCATTCATAAGTCAGGTACTATTTCGGTCATCCACAGATTCCAGAATCCATATGTCAACCAATCACAAATGCCATTCTAAGATTCAATTGATGACCATTCTCTTCCAATGCAGAAAATATGGAGTCCCTAATGCACAAGTTCTATTTCTATCTCCGAATGAGATAAAATAGTAAATGAATCTTGAAAATACCATCCATTTCCAATATGTCAAAGCTCAAACATTAAACAAAAATGCAATGAAAGATTGATAAAGAGTGAACATTACCAGTAGTAGGAGTAACCCAAGAACATCTTTTTTTGGGCAGTAAGCCATCAGAAGATGATCCTGAAATGCCATTTGGACTAACTATTTTTGCCTTGGAGGCTAATTGCTTTCTTCTATTAGCTGTAAGACTAGTTCTGTAAATCCTACCACTTGAAGCCCTACTATGAAAGGAATCCGTTGATGCATCAGATGAACAAGAAGCACTGAGTGATAAATTTGAGTGCAATAATGAATCCTCTCTTCTTAGTATCAAAGGAAAGTTTGAAGAATTCAATGGAGGAGATACACTCACAACAGAAGTAGGTGATGAAAGTTCAATTTCCTCACAAGATTTCTCAGCCATATTTCCCGAAAACTTATTAGATGCAGGTTTCCTTACTCCTCCTAACCTTTGTGCTTTGTTTCCATCAAGTCCAAGAACTGGTCTGGACTCGGAATCAGCCATATTCATCGACCTTACCCTTGGAGCCCCTGACATTGTTTGAAATACCCTAAAATCCTTTTCCAATAAAATCCTTAGCTGCAGACTTTCAAATTTCTGAATTTTTAACACTTACAATACAAAATCCTTCGCTAGAGCCACATTGCAGACTCAAGATCCCAACATAAATTTTGTGTACACCAAAATTCACAAATTCTGAGAAAAACCAACAACTGCACAAAATTCCTCTCTGGGTCTTTTACAAATCCCTCAAAACGAACAGAGAACAAAGATTGATTAGCTGGTTTTAACCTTCCACAGCCACATTTCAGTTCCTGAAAACCCAACAAACCCCAGGAAATCCAAAAGATGATGCAAGAGTAGTTAAAACTTGTTAGTACCACTCTGACCCATCACTTTTCTCTCTTCACATTTTTGAATAAGCCATTTCTTAGAACTTCAAGAAAGCCACAAACCCGTTTTCCAGCAGACATAACATTATCTCTTTTGACCATACCTAGATTTGCATACCCATAGATGAACATATAATATCTACTTATAAATACTAGTAGTACTAATAAGTATAGTTAGACAGCTGTAAATGGGTGGTTTCATAGTTAGCCAAGAAAGGCATTAGAATAATGATGAGCCTTGAAAGAGGGATTTCCACTGTGCATTTTCTCCTATCTTTTGGTTTTTCTTTTCTTTTTTTTTTTTTCAGGGAATGAACTGAGACTTTGTCTTTTCAGAGCTTTGTTTATTGAACAAAAAAGCTGACATTTTTGGGTATTACTACTACACAATAATGATCATACCAGAAAAATATTTTCTTATTTCATTTCTTTCTCTACTCTCTTCTGGTAATTTTATCTACAATGGGAAATGTGAAGAAAAAAGATCCAAAAATGTGAAAGGTGAAGAGTGGATCTGCAAACTTTCACTGACCTGAAGAAGTGAAGATTAATCAATGAGAGAGAGAGAGAGAGAGAGAGAGAGAGGGGTCACAGAGGGCGCGAGTTGAATGAAACGCAAGAAGGAAGTAGAAAAGAGAAAAGAGAATGGAACAGAGAATGAAGTGATTGGGGGGATGAGTTTTTTCAGCTATTTCTGCTCAAATGGTTTTAATATTTTTTTAATATTCGAATGAATAATTCTACTATATTATTCAGGAAAAAAAATTCTGCAATATTACTGCGTTATTATGAATTATTAAAAATAGTAGACATGCATAGTTGATTTTTTTCAACTTTAGTGCGAGAATTAACTACCGAACTCCCACTTCTTATTTATACCTTCCATACAAGTCTTTTTTTATCCTTATCATCTATGCAAAGTCTTTTAAATCTGATGTATTATATTTTTAAGTTATGTAACCTAACAATTTAATGTAATGATGCTTAAATCTATAAATAAAGGCTAAAGGTAAAAGATGAAGAATGAATAAAAATAGAGAAGTGAGAAAACTTTTTTATATTTTATTGTATTTTTTTATTGTCTCTTCTACATTTCTACTTCTAGTTTTCCCATAGTAGTGGTATTTTTATAACATGTTATAAGCATGAAACTTTAACCAACTGAAAGACATTTTTTAGATGAGTTAAAGTAAGTTCATTTCTTTATTTTATATTTATGACTAACCTTGCAAAAGTTGAGTTTGTAGCTCTTGACATTACTGGAAAGAATTATTTGTTGTAGGTACTAGATGCTGAAATTCATTTAGATACAAATGGACTTGGAGAAACCATCAAAGAAGAAAATCACGCCACTAGCCAACAAAAGGTTAAAGCAATTATTTTTCTCTTTCACCACCTTGATAATGATTGAAAACAGAATACTTGATGGTAAAAAATCCATTTGTCCTATGGACAATTTTGAAGGAAAGATATAATCACCAAAAGATAGTTATTTTGCCAAGAGCTCATTATGATCGGATGCATATGTGTTTGCAAGACTTTAAAACAGTAAATGAGTATAATTCAGCAATTTTTCGAATTAGTTCTCAATTAAATTTATGTAGTGAACAAGTAACTTATGAGGATTTATTGGAGAAAATATTCTCCATTTCTCACGCATCAAATGTGCTAGCAATACCGTGAAAGGGATTTTAAGAAATATTCTGAACTGATTTCCTGTCTTCTTATTGCTGAACAAAATAATGAGCTCATGTTGAGGAATCTTGAGTCTCATCGAACGTGTTGTTCCATTTCTTGAAGCAAATGCAATAACTGTGCAATTTGATTATTGAGGTTGTGGTCATGGTCGTGGGACGTTGACGTGGTCGAAACCAGTTATAATGGTCATGGTGGTCTAACAAAAATGCTACTAACCACCAGAAGTGGGAAAATAGTGATGGGAAAGATGGAAATAAAAAGAAAGGTAATAACTAGTGTTATCATTGTGGCTTGAAAGGCCATTAGTCCCGTACTTGCTATATGCAAAACATCTTGTCAATCTCTATTAAGAATCATTGCAGAAAAAAAATAAGATAGGGACAATTTTGTTAGTAATAATGTTGATTTTGAGTATGGTCACAAGGACAATGATTTTACTGATTTTACTTTTTTGAATGTTACTGATTTTCTTACCAATCACTCTGAAGATGATACTAGTCACTTGTATAGTGATAGAATTGTTCGAGAGTAGTTTTCTTTTTATGTTTTTACTTTAATGTAATAAATTCTCATTTAATGTTTTTTTGATAAAATGTTCTTATTAATTTTTACCTTTAATATTCTTTGTGACTTACAAATATTATATTAAAGAGAAGAAAACACATCTCATTTGGAATTTATATTTTTTTTTTAAGAAAATGGATAATTCAATGATCAATGACAGATAAATATGTCTGGCAGACAGTGCAAAAACACACTCCATATTTAAAGATAAGAAATATTTTTCTTATCTCATAATCAAATAAACCCATGTTATTACTATTTCTTCTAGTACAAAATTAATTGAAGAATCTGAAAGAGCAAATGTTATTCTGTTAGGAGGAATAAAATTTTGCATTAAAGATACATTATTTTCTTCACAGTCTTAGAATAATTTGTTAAGTTCTAAAGATATTCACCAAAATAGATATCATATTGAGACAAATAGGAAGGTAATATTGAATGTTTGTACATTACAAGTATGGGTTTTTGTGAATAAAATGTATTGAAAACATTACTTTTTTATTCATTCGGGTCGTATTGCATAAATATTACTGCAGTAGAAATACATGCGATAGTAAATTGGAATTTTACTAGCTTTAGTGATTTTGTCATTTGGCATGACTAGTTGGCCATCACAATTCTATAATAATGCGAAGAATAATAGAGAATTATGTGGTCATTCTTTAAAAGTCAGAAGATTTCCCAAATCCAATAAATTCTCATGTGCTGCTTGTCCTCAAGGCAAATTGATTATAAGACCACAACCAGTAAAAGTTCGTACCGAATCTCCTAAATCCTTAAAGCGCATACATAGTGACCATTTCGATATTTTATGATTTTATTTGATACATTAACGAGATGGTAACATGTATGTTTGTTATCGACTCGCAACATGGCGTATTATGAGATTTCCTAGATAATCCTATCAAAATAATTTGTCTTGATAATGATGGTGAATTTACATCCCAATCTTTTAACGATTATTGTATGTCTATTGGGATAAAAGTTGAATATCTTGTAAGTTATGTTCACGCACAAAATGGTATGGTGAAATAGTTGATTAAATGCATTTAATTATTTGCAAGACCCTTAATTATGCGAACTAAACTCCCAATATTTAATTGGGGAGATGTATTTTGCACGCGACAGTGTTAATTCGCATAAGGCCAACGAATTATCACAAGTACTCTAGTTTTATGTCAAGAACCAAGTATTTCCCATCTTATAATTGTAAATGTGCGATATATGTTCCAATCGCTCCACCACAACGCACAAAAATGGGAACTCAAAGGAGGTTGAGAATATATGCTGGGTTTGAATCTCCTGTTAGGATAACATGATTACATTAAAACAATGATACAGTAAGTAGAAGTAGAATGATCTTAAGCTATGCCTCATAAAAACAAAAAACATAACACATTACCTATATTAGACATTCCCTGGAGTAAAATTCCTTATCATCAAGAATGAACTACTTGATCTTTCATATGACCAAGGGTGAGATACATGATCTTACCTCTCATAACTCTCTTATAATATTATGTTATTGTATAGGGCTAAGTAATCACACACAACCAAATAGGGGTAGTAGGTTGAGTGGAGATAGGGACAAATAACCCTATTTATAGACATGAAATAACCCTCCCATTATAGTTTATTAAATTATAGACTCTTAATCCTCCCTTGTAACATATGTAGCTTATTTAGTTTATCATCTCATAAACTTCATGTTTATGGCTTTAGTAGAGGTAGTGGTCATAAAATGGATGTTACAACTTTAGTTGTAAACCCCTAAACTCTTTAGTTATATAGTCATGTGGTAGATATTTTATGTTATTTACAACTTTATGTGGTCATGAAGGCCATATTTCTTGATATGATCCGGGATGATCAAGAAGCTAAGGATTCCTTTCAAGTACCAATCACTAGAGCAAGGGCAAAGAAGATCAAAGATTATGATGATAGCTTGGCTAGAGGAATGGTTGCATTTGTTGAACAAGCAATGAAGGATAGATTAAAGAATAAGAATGTAGGCATTGAAGATGGCGATAAACCTCCAAAATTGTTCATGATTCATGCCATAAGCAAATGGGGCAAGTTGGAGAATCAAAAGACCAAGGGAAGCTGAAAACAAGAGCTACCATCGACAGTAGGCCTTGCACTTACCGTCCATGGTAGGTTTCTGGATGAAACTTGGCTGAAGGTTCAACAGCCAACTGCTAACGGTAGGTCACCCTACCGCCGATGATGGGGTACCTATTTCAGCTAATGCGATATTTTGAACCATTTCCAGTGTGTTAATTAAGGTCCTAAATGGTTTTCTAGTGACCTAAGACCATGGTCAAAGTAGGGTTAAGTCCTATCACTATAAATATCTATTATAGCTTATTTTGTACTATTTTTGATTATGTAAGAAATTGAGAGTGTTTGAATTAAGGTTCTTAAGTTCTTCAAGCCTTTTCCTAACTTCTATCTAAGGTTTGATCATCTTTAGGTTAATTTTATTTGAATCACTTGGATTGGGAAGATCTAAGAGTTTCTACAATTGATCATTATTCCTAGTCTTGATATTTACAATCTTGTAGTTGTGATAGAACTAAGTTTTCTCCATAAGAGTCTAATTGGGTGTTGGGTAATCAATCCCAATGTTGAATTGACTTATGGAGGAAAGATTGTTCATCATGGATTCAAGAGGTCTTTAGATTGGCTAAAGGTTTCTTGAGGATGATAGATTATCAAGTCCTATTGAAGGCAAAGATCCTTGGGGTGAAGAATTGAAGATTTGATCTATTTCACATTAAATTTCATATCATTTGATATCAAAGCCACCTTCAAGTAAGCTCTAATTTCCTTCAATTGCTGCAATTCAAAAAAAGAAAAGAAAAAGGAAGGTATATGATGATCAAAGAGAAAAATACAGAGGATGATCACGCAAAATTTCGGACAGAAAAAAATGATGCCAAAAGATTGGCTTGGTATAAATGATGTGTTTATGCAAAATGTTTCTGGATCTCCTCTACCATGAATTATAATCATTGTGAATTAATTTCATTGAATTTGGATCTGATTTAATTGATCAATTTGATCAAAAGTTCGAAAGTGTATAGAAACCAGAACTATTTAAAAAATGTGGATCAATTTGGTCACATCTCATGTTATACTGGTTCAAATTGGATGAAATATATGCTTAATTTCATCCTCATAGAGTTGCGCTTTTGAATAAACTTATTTGACTCAATTTGGAGTTATACCCTTTGAGGAACTACGATCTTTGTGACAGGTTGTTAGTGACCCTTGTTTTTTGTAGAAATTTGTTTTAGTAATCTCTCTTCTTTGTTTATCTTAACTTTGTTTTGTTTTATTATTTTTGGACTCTAATTTATTTCTTTAAGCATTTCTAAGTCTTTATGGTGATCAGTTGTCTTTGATTGGCTCTAATTACTCCGTATTGTTTTTTAAACTTTTGCACTTCAAGTGTTTGATGAAAATTCTCTTTGAATTCATTTTAACTACCTCAACTAAGTGTTTTGATTGAGTTGTATTCTTTCAGTGATTATCTTGGTACTTGTGGTGGAAGGAAATTGAAGGTTTAAAGGATCCTTGAGAGGTGAGAGTTTGGAAAAAGGCAAGAGGGTGAGCCTATTGTTATAAAAGCCAATAAGAGAGTTAAACACGAAAAGACCGAGTGATCATCAAAAGAGGGTAAACACTTAAGGAGTGATTGTGAGGTCCTATTTCTTATTTCTTTTGTTTATTTGCAAGTTTTACAATGTCAATGAATGGTCATTTACCTACCTCACCTTATCATGAAAGTAGTAGTAATCCTATAACAATGAATGTGAATGAAACATTACGAACTATTCAACAATCTATTGAAGGCTTGGCAAGACAATTTCAAGGAGTGCCTAGAGATGTTGAAGAGTTAAAAATGGGCAAGGAGAGTGCCACAATAGAGCAAAGAGTTGGGGATAATCTTGGAGGAGTTTTCTCACCTCACCATCAAAGTGCCTATGACAATGCACCTCCTTATGGCTACTATGACATGCCGACTCAAAGTTCCTATCTATTTCATGAAAGTGGTTACCAAGGATGGCAAGCCACTAAAGGTGGAAGAAAAAAGGGGGTCTAGGAAGAAGAGGAGACAATAGAACGCAAGAAAAGATTCCAAGAAATGAAGCATCGCATGAAGATAACTTGTTTTATGACTATGGGGAGAATCCTAATGTTGGCAAAAAAATTTTTTTGGTAGGTATCACGAAGGACAACAAGGAGATAAAGCTTTCGATAAAATTAAGTGGAAGATGTCTAGTTTCAAGGGAAAGTGATCCAAATGTATTCCTTGATTGGGAATGTTATATGGAGAAATTTTTTCATGGTGAGAAACTATAGTGACAATATTAAGGCTAAGTTAGTCATTGCTGAATTTTTAGGTTATGCACTTCATTGGTGGGACAAGATTGCAACTCAAAGGGTTAGAAGTGGAAGAAGACTGCTTGAAATATGGACTAAATTGAAGACTCTTATGAAAGAAAGATTTGTGCCGGAGCATTATTATAGGGAGCTTCACTAAAGTTGATGACTCTTAGGCAAGGTAGCGAAAGTGTTGAAGACTATAGGCAAGAGATGGAGTTATACACTTAGAGGTTGAGCTTTGAGGAGGACAAGGATGCTTCTATTGCTAGATTTCTAAGTGGTCTCAATAGACACATTGCTAATTGACTAGAATTGTACCCTTAGACCACGTATGAAGACATGTGCCATTTAGCAACCAAGATTAAAAATCAAAGGAGGAGGAGTGGATTCTTTGAAACTACTCTTCCTTCTCAAGAAATATTGTGTCTAAGCCTCAAGCATCTATTTTCAAAGAGTGGACAAAGAAGAATGAAACACCTAAGGTGGCTTTCAAGGATAATTCTAAACCAACGGTGAGGGACAAAGGTAGATTGATTACTAATCCAACAAGATGTTTCAAGTTTAATAGTGTGCCATAAATTGTCCTACCAATAGGACTTTGATCTTTAGTGAAGACTTGAATGGTTGGATTGAAAGGATGAATAAGATTGTCTTGAAAATGGTGTTGATGACAAGGATAGTTAAGATAAAGAAGTCTAGGTAGCACCACTCTAGATGCCGAAGAAGATGCTTTGAGTTTGGTGACCATAAGGGCTTTTTTTAAGCCCTAAGGGCATATTTGTTTAAGTGTTTTGATTATGATTAACTTGTGCTTTGTAATAATAGAAGTAGTTTGTAAGAAGAACAAAAGATGCACAAAATGAGTCTCAAGGATGATCAACAAAGAAGCAAAAGATCATTCAAGATTACAAGACTTTATGAAGATAAAGTGATCAAGTTAAAGACCTTGAAGACAAGAATAGTTAGGGATAGCTTTATAAGGTATATATGTAAAACTCCCTAACTTGTTTGTTTGAGTTTCTGATCATCTATGATTAGCTCCTTCGAAGAAACTTTTTTTGAGAAATTATCTTTGAAAAACTAAGTGTTCTTGATAAAGTTTTGAGGTTTTGAAGTTGTTATATTCATGTACAAGCTTTTGCATCAAGAAATACATGTTTTAAGATTGAAGGAAAATCTGTGTTTTACAAACATTTCACAAAGTCTGGAAAACAAAAAAGTAGGTCATCAATTTTTTAAAATAGGTCATCCATTTTCTGAAAACGGTCATCCAATTTTTTAAGGCCCATAAAAACCGGTCATCATATTTTCAAGAACGGACGTTCGAATTTCTTAAGCATCCTAGAAATCGGTCACCGTATTTTTGTTCTTTACAAAAATCGGTCTTCCTATTTATTTGTTCCCAAAAAAATTGAACAACCTATTTTGAAAATAGGAAGTCCAATTTCTGTTTTCTCTATCCAAAATATGATCGTTGCTTTGTAACAGCTAGTTTTCTACCTTCACTTATAAAAAGGCTTTTGATCAGCCATGAATTTAGAGTAGTTGAAGGAGTTTTAAAGAATACATTTAAGAGCATTAAAGACATTTTTCAGTCATCCTTATTTTATTCAAAAGAAAAACTTTTTAGAGCTATATAGTTTGATCAATTTTTCAAAGAGGAAGAAGGGAAGCTTGTAGAAGCACTTCACAAAGTGTAATCTATTCATCTCAAGCTTCTTTGGTAATATTGTTCCAATTCTACTCTCACATCTTATATTGTGATCAAAGGTTTGGTGAAAACTCTTTGGATGATCCTTTGATATTTTGATAATCTTGTATTGTTCTGTGATCATTGAGGTTTATGTGCAAAACCTTTGAATGGTGATCCTCATTATGGTGTTTTGTAAAGATTTGTGAATAGAAGGTTTTTCACTTTTAGCCACACAAGTCATTGATGAGGACTCAAGCATTCAAAAGGAGAACATATTTTATACCAAATGCAAGGTGGAAGGTAGACTTGTTAACATCATAATTGATAGTGGTAGATGTACTAGTGTAGCTAGCCTCTATCTTGTGGAGAAATTGAATTTGCCTACCTTCAAGCATCCAAATCCTCACAAGTTGCATTGGTTGAATGTAATAGTGAGATTAAG
Source organism: Catharanthus roseus (assembly GCA_028651295.1). Classification (NCBI taxonomy): domain Eukaryota; kingdom Viridiplantae; phylum Streptophyta; class Magnoliopsida; order Gentianales; family Apocynaceae; genus Catharanthus; species Catharanthus roseus. Next base: position 21,278,887 of record JAPQWS010000153.1, on the reverse strand, counting down.
GTATGGAAGCAAGTGAAAGTACCTATTTCCTTGGCATCATAAATAATGAAGTGGTATGTGATGTTAATTCTATGCAAGCGGCCCACTTGTTGTTTGGTTGTCCTTGGCAATTTGAAAGGAAAGCCATTCACCATAGGGAGAAGAGCACTTATACTTTTGTAAAGAATGACAAATCTTATACCATGAATCCTTTATCCCCTCAACAAGTTCGTGAAGGGCAAAGAAAAGTCAGAGAGAAAGAGAAGATTGAGAATGAAATGAAGAAAAAGAGTACAAGTGAGTGCAAAAGAATAGAGAGACAAGATGTGAGTGAAGAAACATCAAGAGAGGAAAAAGTGAAGTGTTAAGAAAATGAGTGATAAAAAAAAAGAGAGTGCTATGAAAGAAAAGAGATGTTTCTATACGAAAGAGAGTGAGATCATAGAGGCCATTGAAAAAGAAGAATTGGTCTTAGAGTGAGATCATAGAGGCTATTGAAAAAGAAGAATTGATCTTACTTTTTTATTGCAAGGGTACAATTGTATATACTAATGATCATTTATCTTATTTCTCTAATGGTCATTGAAGAGTTCAAGGATGTCTTCCCCGATGAGATGCTTGGTGGACTTCCTCCTTTGAGAGGAATTGAACATCAAATTGATTTGATGCCAGGTGCGGTGCTTCTAAATAGGCCAGTTTATAGAAGCCCACACTGAAGAGACCACGGAATTAAGAAGACAAGTTAAAGAGTTGTTCTCTAAAGGTTATGTAAGAGAAAGCTTAAGTCCTTGTGCCATTCCCGTTTTATTAGTTCCTAAAAAAAATGGTACATGACACATGTGTGTAGATTGTAGAGCTATTAACAACATAACCATCAAATATAGGCATCTCATTCCTAGGTTAAATGATTTACTAGATGAGTTGCATAGTTCCCAAATATTTTCAAAGATAGATTTAAAATTGGGTAACCATCAAATTCGCATGAGGGAAGACGAGAGTGGAAAACGGTTTTCAAAACTAATTTTTGTATATATGAATGGTTAGTCATGCCCGTTGGTTTAACTAATGCACCTAGCACATTCATAAGACTCATGCATTTTGTTTTGAAAGATTCCATTGGAAAATTTTGTGTATTCTACTTTGATGACATTTTGATTTATAGCAAAACTTATTAAGATCATTTGCATCATCATAAATAAGTTTTGTTGGTTTTGAGAAGTGGGACACTCTATGCTAACCTTAGAAAAATGTGAGTTTTGTTTGAAAGAGGTGACTTTTCTAGATTATTTGGTGAGTTCTAAAGGACTTCACGTAGATGAAGAAAAGGTGAAAGCTATCAAGGAATGACCTACTCCAAAATGTGCATTCGAAGTTAGAAGTTTCCATGGTTTAGCAAGCCCTATAGAAGATTCATCAAAGATTTTAGTACCATTGCTAGTCCTTTGACGGATGTAATAAAAAAAGATGAATAGCTTCAAGTGGGAAGATAAGCAAGAAAAGGCATTCAAGTTGTTGAGGAAAGGTAGAGTAGTGCACCTCTACTTGCGCAACCTAACTTTGAGAAGACATTTACGATTTAATGTGATGCTTCAGGGAGTTGGAATCGGTGGATTCTTGATGTAAGACAAGCGACCTTTGGCATATTTTAGTAAAAGTTGACCGGTGCGGCCTTAATCTATATATGCTACATATGGCAAGGAGTTGTATGCACTAGTACGGACATTAAAGCATTGGCAACACTACTTGTGGCCCAAGGAGTTTGTTATTCATGCCGATCATGAGTCCTTGAAGTATCTCAAGGGACAGCAAAACCTTAATAGGAGGCATGCACGTTCGATGGAGTTCATTGAAATATTTCCATATGTCATACGTTACAAGAAAGGGAAAGAAAACATTGTCGCTGATACTTTGTCTAAGAGGTACACTCTTCTCTCTACTTTGCAAGCTCAATTACTTGGCTTTGAAATGTTTAACAAATTGTATGCTAGTGACCATGATTTCAAGGACATATTTGATGGTTGTTTTAGTATACCTAGTGACAAGTATCTCATACATGATGGCTTTCTTTATCATGAGGGTAGATTATGCATTCCTTCTTATTCTACTAGATTGTTGTTGGTGAAAGAAGCTCATTGTGGTATTTTGACATTGCTAAAACATATGACATATTGCATGAGCATTTCTTTTGGCCTCACATGAGAAAAGATTTTGAGAATTCATTGGTAATTGCTTAGAGTGTAAAAGAGCTAAGTCTACATCTTTTTCACATGGTCTTTATACCCCTCTAGAATTACCTAAGGAACCTTAGGTAGATACATCTATGGATTTTATTCTAGGACTACCTAGGTCATCTAAAGGCATGGATTCCATCTCTGTTGTGTAGATAGATTCTCTAAAATGGCTCATTTTGACCTTGTAAGAAAACTGATGATTCTCATGTTGCAGATCTTTTCTTTACTTGGGGGTGCGATTTTATGGCCTTCCTAGAACCATTGTTTCAAATTGTGGCACTAAGTTTCTTAGTCATTCTTGGCGTGTCTTGTGGAGGAAACTTAGAACTAACTTGTTGTATTCTACAGTTTCCCATCCCCAATCCGATAGCCAAACGGAGGTAGTTAATAGAATCATTGTGCAACTTCTTTGGGCTATCATTAAGAAGAATTTGCACCAATGGGAAATTTTTTTACCTCACATCAAGTTTGCGTACAATAGAGCGCGTCATTCTACTACTTCTTATTCTCCTTTTAAAGCTGTTTATGATTTCAATCATTTAACTCTATTTAACTTGGTGCCTTTATCTATTGATCATGATTTTTTTTTACCATGGATGGAAATAAGAAACCACAATTTGTTAAGGCTATCTATTCCAAAGTCCATGAAGCCATTAAAGTCGACAACAAAAAGCTTGTAGCTAAGAGAAATGTTGGAATAAAACAAGTGGTCTTTGAACCCGGCGATTGGGTTTGGCTTCACCTTAGGAAAGAGCGATTTCATTCTTAATGAAAGTCTAAGCTTTATGCCCGTGGCGATGGCCATTTTCAAGTTCTCAAGCACACTAGTGACAATGCTTATAAAATTGATCTTCCGGGAAAATATAATGTTAGTGCTACCTTCAAAGTTTCTAACTTATCTTTGTTTGATGTAGGTAAAGTTTCAAGGACGAATCTTTTCAAAGGAGGGTCAGATGATATGAACCGGGATGATCAAGAAGCCAAGGATTCCTTTCAAGTACCAATCACTAGAGTAAGGGCAAGGAAGATCAAGGATTATGATGATAGCTTGGCTAGAGGAATGCCGGATGGATTAAACAACAAGAATGATGGCTTTGAAGATGGTGATAAGCCTCCCGAATTAAATCATGATTCATGCCATAAGCAAAGAGCAACCAACGGGGCAAGTTGGAGAATCAAAAGAACAAGGGAAGCTGAAAACAAGAGCTACCATCGGCGGTAGGCCTTGCACCTTGATGTTCAAAATAATAAAATGGGATGTGATCCTAATTACCACAATGCAAGGCAAGTGGACCTAACAAAGTAGAGATGAGTTTCAAACAGAGTATCGAATCTCTCAAGGTATGGGCGAAGGTTCAAGTACTAATCGTGTTTCTAATGTCTAGTTGGAAAAAAGATGATGTCGTTGAAAAAGAGAAATAAAACAAGTAAAAAAGAAAGCAAATAAAAATGATTTTAAAAAGAATTAAAAAAGACAAGAGTTTGGGTTGGTAGAATCCCCCTAATCTTTGTTACTAATTCAATTGGAAAAACTTTATTTTGAAAACGATGTTGAAATAATTAAGTTGGGTCATCACTTAAAATCGTGCAATCCCTATCTCTAGGATGAAAGCCACCCTATTCACTAACCCTTAGAGAAAACTCAGTTTTCTCCCTAACAAATTACGAGTGCGATAAAGTTAGGTGATTTAAAAAACCTAAAAGTGCAAAATCGTATCTCTAGTCAATTACCCCAATTAACCCAATTGGTTGCCCTAGATTGTTCTTTCTTTTTCAATTCCAAACAACCTTGCAAATAATCTAATCTCGTGACAATTAAATTATAGACAAACGCAATTAGAAGACAACTTAAATTAAAACAAACATTGAAATCAAGAAATCAAACTAAGAATTTCATAATCAAGAATTAAGGTTCAACCCCAAACCAAACAAAAAAAACTACTCACTATTCATATTAATAGAATTGAAAATTAATAGAAGAATTCAATAACAAGAAAGAGAAAAGAAAGCTTAGGATTAATTCTTGAAGCCGCAATTGAATCCCGAACATCTTCTAAGATCGTCTCTCGAGTCACCAAGTTGAAGATCGAAATCTTGAATCAAAGTCTTCAATTCTTGAATCCAAAAAAAATAAATCTTGCAGAAATTTTGAAATTCTATAACTAAAGAGAATATAAAAACTGGAATTTTAAAAGAGTTTTTAACTAATCTAATCTAACCTAATTATGTCTACAACTTATTTTTCAATAGATGCAAATAAACCCTCTTATATAGAGGTGAAAAATACAAGAACACCAAATCAAAATTGGAGAAGAAAACAGAAAATCGAGTTTGAATCGGACTTGAACTACCCTTGCTAGCAATACCTATCGCAGACAAGTAGGGCGAGGCCCTACCGTCCGTGGTAGGTCTCTGTCTTGCCGCTGCACTGCCATCCCTCGGCACTCCACCGGCGATGGTAGGGTAACCTACCATGCGTTGTAGGTGTTGTATTTTTGCCGACAGCCTCCCATTTTCATTCCGTTTTTGTCCGTTTTCGTTTCTTTTTCATCTTTTCTACTTTTGGAGGGTAACAAAGACAAGAATAAGAGGTATTGAGCTAAAATATATACTTTTACCTATTAAAAACACCGAAAACAATGAAATTAACATATAAAAGATATAGACAATTATGCACTTATCTGTTGCTTGCCCTCAAGAAACACAAACCAAATAGACAAACGGAGAATAAAAACTTTAATAAAAAAGACAAAAATGAAAACGACAGAAGTCTGAATATAAATAGTTAAAACCTTAAAAATTATTTCAGGCATTAGTAGCTTAAAATAACCAAAACAAACTCAACAAGAACAAAATAAAAAACTAAAACTTATCAAAATAAAAACAAAACTTATAAAAATAATTAAAAAACAAAATCACTTCAATAGAGTAATTCACAGTCCAACTCCAAAGATAAATAAAAAATAGACAACTACAAAATCACTAAGACCATCATAAATTACTAAAAATCATTACCGATCAAGGGTGTGTGTGTGTGATTTTTCTCATACCATCTTTCACAAAAAAAGAGGACTATAAAGCGATTAGCAATAAGAATTATTCTCAAAGACAATGCATACAATTCATACTTTTTCTATCATTTAGCCACATAAAGTCTATTTTAGGTCGTTCCCAGATTAGGTAGGACTTTTTGGCTTGTAATGTTAGGCTAGGGACATAAGTAGGTTACAAACGAAGGAAAAAGGAGAAAAAATAAACGGGATAAAGCTGACGCAGTCAAAAAGATAAGATATGAAACAAAAGGAACACTTTTCAACCGCCGTTTTCACTTTTCTCACTCATCTTTGTATACTTTCTTTGTTCTTCTTTGATAACAACCCCATCTAACAACATATTTTTTCTCAAATTTTTTCAATAAATAACAAAGTGTATATAAGAGAGAGATGATGCTTGAGTTTTTCAAGATTTTTCTATAAAATATGGCACATATATTTTTCTTCGTTTTGCTGCCATTTTTTCCACTTTTCTGGCTTTTTCTCTTTTTTCATTTTTTTTTCTTTTCAAGCATCAATATTTTTCTTTCTTTCTATCTTTTCAATAGGCAAAAAACCAAATACATGAAATTACCCTAAACTACCCTTTCTTTTTATACAATAGGACTTTTCTTTCTTTCTTTCTTCACCCCTTTTTCTCCCGCACTTACTCGTTTCTTTCACTCAAGACAGCCAAAAGTCTATACTAACTAATAGCTCACAACTTGAGGGTCACTCAAAATGGCCAAAAGCCTATACTAACTATGAGCTCCACGAAATTGAGGTTCTATATATTGAGGTTAAAAGAACAAAGAAAAGAAGGGAGTATAACCCTTAGCATGATAGCACAAAAAGGGAACTAGGGATTGATTTCATAAAGGATATATGATAAGCAACGCACAATCGATTCAAAGAAAGCCTAAGACCATCATCTCCAGGATCATCCTAGATTAGACTTTTTTTTCTTTTAAAGATGGACAAATCATGAATATGTTGGCAAAGTTCAAAAATTATTATCACAATGCTAATAACCCAAGATTTCTAAACTTGTATTACTTAAAAACATTCAAAGTGCATAAAAACCATTTGATCATGTAAGAAACTTAGTAAATATAGTTTTCAAAACAATTAAATAATTTTCCTTTTCGAAAAACCTAAGGAATTTTCAGGTTCAAACTCTATTAAACGTGGTAAAAATAAAATAATTTTGGAATTTTAAATAAGAAAGTAAGAAGAAAAGAACATAAAATATTTTTAGGCTTTTTAAATTTTCTAATTTTTGTTTGGAAATTTTAGAAGAAGAAACTAATAGAAAAAACTTTTAAAAGAACAAAAACAAAAAAGAGACAAACATAAAAAAATTTGAAAAACAAGAAATACCCCCCAAAGCTTAAAATCACATTGTCCTCAATGTGGGGGTTATACTAAAAGAAAAACGAAAACAAACACATACATGGGAAGCAATCCCGCAGATATAAAGCGATTAAAGCATATTGGGAAACCATCCCCACATAAAAATAACGTAATAAACCAAAAACAAATAACACAAAAGCAAAGAAAAATAAATATAAAAGGATAAGAAAATAAAATAAAAGAATAGAAACTGAAAAAAAAGAGAGAAAATCTCCCAATTGTGGACCAAAGTCTGTGCCGCCTCCTCCACTGCTGCCTTGATTAGGCATGAATCTTTGATATAAACGGGCTAACATTACTTCTTGGCGATCTATTGATGCCCTTTGATTTGCCAACTCGTCTGCATAGCGGCTAGTGGATTCTACTGTTTCCGTCAACTGCATCCCTTGGATTTCTTGATTGATCTGGAGTTGCTCAAAGGCAGTTTGCATCTCTATTTGGAATGCATCCATAAGGATTGTGTTCTGGGCACCGGCCTTGTCTTCCTCATCATCTGAGGGGTTGTAGGACTCATTCGCCTCATTATCATCCTCAACTGGTTGCAAGGACGATGTTCTGATATCGGTTTGAGTGGTTTTCTTTATTGGTTGAAAACCGCCAGCGGAATGATCCCACAACCTATCTTCTTCAGATGGTAGGATGTAGACTTGGTTCTCCTCATCCTATCGGTAACCGCAATTGTTGAATGTTGTGAATTGAATCATTTCTTGTGGCCTAGTTGATAATCTTCATTCTCTTGCAAAATTAACACAACAAGAGGCAAAAACTCTATTTAAGATTACAGGATAACGAAAAACATACTTTTTGGTGGTATCACACCCAATGTTATGCATTGTTTGGATTATCAAGAAAAAGAGGGACGGGGGTGAGCAGTTGAAAAGTTTATCTCACAAATAGATATCAACAATGCGAACTTCACTAAAACTGCCCCTTTTGAATAAGTGTGTGCCCAAAGAAATAGGCAAGAGTACGATGAAGAAGATTCAGGAAATCATCCCCGTGGATGATTCTGCAACGGTCTAATGCCCGTGGCCGGATCTCAAAGCGGTTATAAGCCATATCGAAATTCCAGTCTGGGTCTCGTCGATTGTTTTTCTGTTAGAATCCATGGTGACCAAATTCCTGTTGTTTGGGATCCTAAGAATGATCACCAGACGTTCCCTATCGAGAATGATCCTAACCCCTTTGACAGTTTGGATTATAGTTTGGAGATCCTTGTTCATTTTATAACTCATGTTGGCATAGAATTCTCGAACAAAGTGGGGTAGTAGTCGTCTGAAATGTAAAGGAGTGGAGCCCAACCCAACCCTCTAAAAAGATTTTGAAGTTCAAAATGTTCAATGACTAAGTCATCGAATGATTTTTCAACAGTGATTTTGAGTGCCGCGCTTTCGGCTACCCATTCACGGGCCAGCTGAGAGAGACGCTCTAGATAAGGAGGGATATCGGGGTCAGGCAAGGTCCCCACAACACGAGCCCATTTTTAGTTGGAAGATAAAGAGACGGATTTCTTGGGGTCCATATAGAGAGAGATAAAAACGAAAGGGAGATAAGAAGGGAAACCAAAAAAAAAAAAAAAAAAAAAAAAAAAAACAACAACAACAACAACAACAATGTAACACAATAACACCAACACAAACAAAAAGTACAAGAACACAATAAAAGCACAAAAGAAATAAAATCCTAACATAGCCCATGTGTTATAGTGTTCTAGCATCACCCGTGGCTGCAAGAGTGTTCATAAAAACAGAAACACAAAAAAAATAGTAAAAACAATACTTCCAATAAAATTAAAATAGAAAACTAAATCCGAAAAATATAAAGGATTAATAAACAGGAACTATAGTGAAAAAGAGGCAAAAATTTTTAGGAAATAGCCTGCATTTATTTTAGAAAACAAACTAGGACCAACGAATTTCGCTCGTTTTCCTGCCCCATTCGGATTGCCGCTAGAGTTCGGCCAGAAGTTTGCCGGAATTTGGCTGGAAATTCGCTGGAAAATTTTTCTTGGACTATTTTTTGCAAAATTTTGTTAGGAAACACAATAAAACAAAAAAATAAAGTTAGTATGTAACAAAAAGTAACTAAAACACCCAAAATTATGAGAAATTACACAAAACAAGAAATTTAAAAGAGGAGGCAGATGGGGAAAGAAATTGAGATGAAAGATGGGTTCTTTCGATGAGAAGGTTGAGGAAAAGGATGATTTTGGGGTTTAATTTGTTTCAAATGAGAAAAAAGAAGAGTGGAGGAGCTAACAGGGTTTAGAAGAAAAAGAATAAGAAAGAGGAGAGAGAGAGAAGAGGAATTACCAACCAAAAGGATGGAGAGAGATGGGTGCCGTCGTGCTGCTTACCAGAGGTAGTATGGTCACTGGAGTTGGAAGGAGGAGGAAGAGAAGACTTGAATAAGTTTGAGAGGTTGAGAGAAATTATGGAAGTTTTGAGATAATAAGAAGAACAAAGAAAAGTTAAGGGTTTTCGAAGAGAGAGGGAAGAAAAGAGCAGAAAAGTTAAGGACATCTCTTTTTCTCTTCAAAATGACCTTATAACACAACATCAACAAACAATTAAAGTGGAAAACAAAAACGTAAAACTTAAAAGTACAAGTTTACAATTATAATTACAAAAAGTTAAAAGAATACTCCCCTTTCTTAGGTGCTATTGTACCTCCTGGATCACAAAAATTTGGGTTGTTCTTTAATTCTTTCTTTCGTACCGGCACTCTTTCCATCTTGCCATTCTTTAAATTGGAGGCAGTTTGTCTCCGTTTCTTATGTTTCTTCCTTGACCTTTCTTTACCTTTTTCTATTAGGTTCCTGCACGTTTGAAGATACTTTATTAGTTTTATGAGTCATAATGCATGAAGGATCCTTAGTTTTTTATGGGGAGTTTGGGAGCAAAGGAAACTTGAATACTATCGCGTTTCCTTCGACCCTTAATATTAAATTCCCTTTTTCCATATCTACTCACACCCTAGAAGTACGCAAGAAAGAGTGACCTAAAATAATAGGGAAATCAACGTCTTCCTTTATGTCCAAAACTACAAAGTCAACGGGGAAGACTAAATTCTTGACTTTGACTAACACATCCTCTATTACCCCTTTAGAATATTTGACACTTATATCGGCTAGACTAATTGACATTCTAATAAGTTTCAGGGTACCTAAACCTAGACGCTCACACATAGATAAAGGAATAATATTAATGCTAATGCCTAAATCCGCTAAAGCCCTATCTACTTGAATACTACCAATAGTTCAGGGAAAAGAAAAACTCCCTGTGTCTTCTAACTTTTGTGGTAGTATTTCTGTAAGCCCTAAGGGCATATTGTAATGTTATAATTATGATTAACTTGTGCTTTATAAAAATAGAAATAATTTTATAAGAAGAAATAAGATGAACAAGAGGAGTCTCAAGGGTAATCTACAAAGAAGCAAAAGATCGCTCAAAACTACAAGACTTTATGAAGATGAAGTGATCAAGTTAAAGACCTTGAAGACAAGAAGAATGGTTAGGGATAGCTTTGTAAGGTATTTATATAAAACTCCCTAAATTGTTTCTTTGATTTTTGATCGATTATGTTAGCTCCTTAGAAGAAATATTTTTTGAAAAATTATCCCCTGAAAAAAAATAAGGAAAAAAAACTAAGTGCTCTTGATAATGCTTTGATGATTAAAAGTGTTACATGTTTTTAAAGTTGTTACTTCAAGAATACATATTTTGAAAGTGAAGAAAAATATGTGTTTTATAGGAAAACTCGGTTGTCCAAAATTTTCTAAGTATAAAAATCGGTCATCCAATTTTTTGTTTAACAAAAATTAATCATCCGATTTTTTACCTTATAGAAAATCGGACGTCCCTATTTTTTTGACTCACAAAAAAAAGTCGGTCATCTGATTTCAAAATCGGACCTCCAACTTTTTCTTAAGCTTGAAAACAATCGGGCTTCCTATCTTTTACTCTTCAAGAAAATTGGTCATCCAATTTTCTGTTCTTTAAGAAAATCGGACGTCCACTTTCTAAAATCGGTCGTCCGGTTTGTATTTTTACTGTAAGAAAAAAAAATAACCGTTACTGCTGACAGTAACGACTAGTTTTTAACCTTCATATATAAAAGAGCTATTGATCAGCCATAAATAAGTAGTAGTTGAAGAACTTTTAAGAGCATTAAAGAGCACATTTTCAACCTTCTTTATGTATAAAAACAAAAAGGAAAACCTCCTTGGAACTGCATTTAGTGATCATTTTTCAAAGGAGTAAAGGAAGATTGTAGAAGCATTGCACAAAGTTGTATCATTTTCTTATCAAGCTTCTTTGGTAATATTGTTCCATCTCTACTCTTTCATCTTAAATTTGTGATCAAAGGTTTTGTAAAAAACCCTTTGGGTGATCTTTTGATATTTTGTTATCTTGTATTATTTTGTGAACTTTGAGGTTTGTTTGCAAAACCCTTGAAGGATGATCCTCATTGTGGTATTGCATATAAAAAAAAAAAAACTTGTGACTAATGAATTTGTGAAATCCTTGAGTTTAAGTCTCAAGGTAGTGAATGTAGCTCTATTGGGAGAGTGAACTACTATAAATCCTTTGTCTCTCTCTTATGTGTTTTGCTCATTCTCTATGTTTATTATTTGATCCTTTTTTATAAAAGAGATTTTGTTTGGTTAGGAATTTTATTAAAATGAGTTATTAAATTATTCTTCAAACAAAATTGGAGATTCTAATTTTTAAATGAACAAAAATTTTTAAATTAGCCAAAAACCTTATTCACCCCTCCCCCTAAGGTTTTTCAATTGGTATCAGAGTGGGTCTTCTTTCAAAAGGCTTAACCTCCTAAGAAGCAAAAGGTCTTTTATAAAATGGCTAGTATCTCAAACTTACCTTATGTAGGGGTTTTCTACAAATAGACCTCTTCTTTTTAATGGCACTAATTATACATTTTGGAAGTCAAGGATTAAAATCTATATTTGCTCTATTAATTTTGATTGTTAGAGTATTGTAGAAAAAGGACCTTTTGTTCCTCAAAAGGATTGAAGAGTCAAGAAGGTTGAAGAATTCGACGAATTTGACTCAAGAAAGATGACTATCAATTTTCAAGTAATGAATATATTAAGTAATGCTTTAGATGCAAATGAGTAAAATAGAGTGAGCGGATGCGATTTGGCTCATGAAATGTGGAAATTGCTAGAAGTCACTCATAAAGGCACAAATCAAGTAAAAGAATCCAAATTGGCCATGTTGGTGAGAGACTATGAATTATTCATGATGAAGCAAAATGAAAGCATTAGTGACATGTTCACAAGATTCACCAATATCACAAATGGGCTAAAGACACATGGGAAAGAATACACAAGGGGAGAAGTAAATAGAAAAGTTCTAGATGCACTTTCAAAAAGGCATGGCAACCAAAAACTCTTGCTATAGAAGAATCCAAAGATTTGAGACTTCTTCACATTGAAGAGCTCATAGGATCCCTTCTTACCTATGAGATGAAGATAAAGAGATTAAATGAAAGGAAAGAAGAAGAGAAAGGTAGAAAATGTGCGGTACTCAAAGTAAATGAGGAAGAGTAAGCAAGTTCATCCAACAATGAGGATGAAAATGATGAAGATGAAGATATATGGCTTTGGTGGTTCGAAAATTCAAAAAGTTTTGCAAGAAAGGTTTCAACGAAAGAGAGAAGAAACCTCCATTCAAGAAAGGAGGACAAAGTTCCTCACTCTTCAAGGCTAGGTGCTTTGAATGTAATAGCACCGATCATCTTGTAGCCAATTGCCTAAAAGCCATAGAAAAGGAAAAATAAGCATTAGAGGCAAAGCTTGAGGCAATAAAGAAAAAGAAGAAAAGTAAGGGCTTAATAGGAGCTTGGGATCAAGGCTCAAGTTAGAGTGAAGGAGAAGAAAAGGCTAACATGTGCTTCATGGCATTAGAAAGTGAGGTGTAATCTTCACCTTCTAACTTTTCTAATTTTATTTATGATGATGATGATCTTAATTCCATGCTCATTGAAAAGTATGATGAACTAAAAAAGATTTCCAAAAGAGACAAGGAGTTGGAAAACCAGATTGATAATTTATTAAATGAAAATTCAAAACTTATTTGTGAAAACAAAATTCTTCTTGAATCTTTAGAAGTTTTGAAAAAGGAAAAGGATTTCTCAAACATAGAATTTCAAAAACTTGTTATAGAGAACAAAAATCTTTGTGACAAAGTTCTTTCTCTTTAGAAATGCATGGTTGAATACAATGATTTGAAGAAAAAGGTGAGTGATCTCACCATGTGTATTGAAAAATTTACAAAAGGAAAAGAAAATTTTGAAAAACTTCTTGGCTCTCAAAGATCACCGTTTGACAAAAATGGTATTAGATATAATCACTCCAATATTTTTTCAAACCAAACACGCTTTTTAAAAGCTTCTTCGTACTTCTCACATCTTTGTTGCACATATCGTGAAAAGAATGGTCATAAGGCCACAAAATATTTTATAAAGAAAAGATTAAAATGGGAGTAAGAACCATTTCGAAAGTAAAAGAATAAGCAACTAACATTCATTGACCCAAAAGGATATGGGTACCAAAATTCATCTCTATTTCTTCTATTGTAGGAACACAAACCAAGCTCAACTAAATGGTACATGGATAGTGGATGCTCAAGACACATGGCCGGCAACGCATCTCTTATGAGTGAGCTTAAGGAAACCAAAAGTGGCTTCGTCACTTTTGGAGATAAGAAGAAAGGAAAAATCATTGTTATAGGTAATATTGGTAACGGTTCTTCTTCTTTAATTAAGAAAGTTCTTTTAATTAATGGATTAAAGTTCAATTTACTTAGTATTAGTTAATTATGTGATAATAGTTACAAAGTTGTCTTTGAATGTGACTCTTCTTCTATTGTTGATAAGCATGAAAACAAAATAATTTGTTGCAAAAAGAGTTGGAAATGTCTATGTTTTCCATCTTGAAGATCTTATTTCTCAAAACTTAAAGTGTCTCTCGGTTCAGATATGATGCATTTTTGTGACATAGAAGGCTTGGACATGTTAGCATGGATTTACTAAACCATCTTTCTTCAAAAGAGCTTGTTAGAGGATTACCAAAATTACATTTTGAGAAAACTAAACTTTCTGATGCTTGCCAATTTGGAAAACAAGTTAAGATCTCTTTTAAACCAAAGAAGATGATTTCTACTTTAAAAACTTTAGAACTCATTCACATGGATTTATTTGGACCAATGAGGACCACTAGTCTTGATGGTAAGAGGTATGCTTTTGTTATAGTGGATGATTTTTCAAGATTCACTTGGACATTATTTTTAAGCCAAAAGGATGAGGCATTCAAGAATTTGTCAAACTTTTCAAAAGAGTTCAAACCTCCCTTCATTGTAAATTGATCTCTATGTGAAGTGATAATGGGAGAGAATTTAACATCAAGATTTTACAAAACTATGATGGTTTTGGTATTACACATAATTTTTCGGCCGCTAAAATCCCAAAATAAAATGGTGTCGTGGAAAGGAAAAACCGCACTTTAAAAGAACTGGCAAGATCAATAATTTGTGAAAACTCCCTACCAAAATATGTTTGGGTCGAGGCCGTTAATACCGCTTGCTACATAATGAATCGTGTTCTCTTGAGACCTTTTTTGAAGAAAACCCTTTTGAACTTATTTTTAATAAAAACTCCCTCAATTGTCTATTTCAAAGTTTTTGGATATAAATGCTTTATCTTAATCACCAAGGACAATCTCGGAAAGTTTGATAGAAAATTCGATAAGGGAATTTTTCTTGGTTACTCTTCAAACAAGAAAGCTTATAGTACTTTCAAAAAAAGAACCTTATGCGTTGAAGAGTCAATTCATGTGAACATTGATGAATCTAACATTTTTGGAAAGAAAGATGATGATGATGACATAGATAATTCCTTGAGGAACGAACCATTGCATTCTCAAGCTATGGAGGAACATGGAAAGGAGAAAGAAGAGATTGAGGAGAAACAAGAGAATGATCAAGAAGTTCAAAATCTTCCTCAAGATGTGATACATCCAAAAGGACACTCCAAGGATGAAATCATTAGTGATGTATCACAAGGGGTAAGAACAAGGAGGTATTTTATTGACAAATTTGCTTTATTATCTCAAATTGAACCTAATTTTATAGATGATGCTTTATGTGATGAGTTTTGGATTATTGCAATACAAGAGGAACTTAATCAATTTGAAAGAAACAAAGTTTGGACTTTGGTTCCAAGACCTAGTGATCACCCCACTATTGGTACAAAATGGGTTTTTAGAAACAAACTAAATGAATCCAGAGAAGTAATAAGAAATAAAGCTAGACTTGTTGCCCAAGGATTTAATCTAGAAGAGGGCATAGATTTTGATGAAACATTTTCTCCAGTTCCTAGACTTGAATCCATAAGGATGCTTTTAGCTTTTGCTTGTTTTAAAGGATTCAAGCTTTTTCAAATTAATGTTAAAAGTGCTTTTTTAAATGGTGATATTGAGGAGGAAGTTTATGTTGAACAACCTCCCGATTTTATGCATGCAAAATTTTCAAACTATGTTTATAAACTTTCAAAAACACTATATGGTTTAAAACAAGCTCCAAGAGCTTGGTATGAAAAACTCAGTGGTTTTCTCCTTTCAAAAGATTTTTCAAGAGGTGTGGTGGACACAACCCTTTTTACAAAAACCTCTTGTAATAATGATCTTCTATTTGCCCAAATTTACGTGTATGACATTATTTTTGGAGCTACTAATGTTTGTTTGTGTGAAGAGTTCACCTCACTAATGCAAAAGGAGTTTGAAATGAGCATGACGGGAGAATTGACCTATTTTTTTGGACTTCAAATTAAACAAACCAAAGAAGGCATCTTTATCAATCAAGAGAAGTACACAAAGGAACTTCTCAAAAGGTTTAGGATGAGGATGCAAAAGGAATATAAACTCCAATGAGCTCATCATTGAAACTCGACAAGGATGAAAAAGGGTAAAAAGGTAGATGAAAAATAGTATAGACGTGTGATCGGAAGCTTGCTTTATTTAACGGCTAGTAGGCCGAATATTATGTTTGCTTTGTTTGTGTGCTAGATTCCAAGCTTGCCCTAAGGAATCTCATGTAATAGCTGTTAAGCGTATTTTAAAATATTTAATATCCTCTTATGATTATGGATTATGGTATTCTAAACAATCTTGTTTTGATCCTATCCCTTACACCGATAAGAATTATGCCATATGTAAGGTAGAAAGAAAGAGTACTAGCAGAAATTATCAATTCTTGGGGGGATGCTTACTGTCTTGGTATAGTAAGAAGCAATCATGCGTATCCTTATCAACCACCGAAGTGGAATATATAGCAGCTGGTTGTTGTTATTCTCAGGTACTTTAGATGAAGCATACTTTACTTAATTTTGGCTTTGATTTTGAAAACGTACCTATTTTATGTGATAGCACAAGTGCAATAAATCTTTCTGTAAACCCTGTGCAATATTCAAAAACTAAACATATTGAAATCAAATATCATTTTATAAGAGATCATGTTGCAAAAGAAGATGTATTTTTAGATTATATTTGCACAGAAGATCAAATTGTTGACATTTTTACAAAAGTTCTTTCTGAAGATCGTTTTATTATTTAAGGAAATTACTTGGCATTGGTAAATTGCAGAACTAATGTGTGTTTTGAGTTTCAAATTTTTCTTCATTTTTTAAGCAGAGATTTTCGGACAATAAAATCGGGCGTGCCTTGGAAAACCCGGACGTCACTGAGAGTTTTTGACTACTAAATTGGACGCATCCAAAAAAAAAGGACGTCCGATTTTTTTTTTCCAAAAACAAAATCGGACAACCATTTTCAAAAAACCGATCAACCGATTTTTTGTATTTTCCGAACTAGTTGGTACCATTGCTTTGGATAGAATCCTCGCAACGGGCTTCGCTAAAGCCTAGATTACAATTTTTGTTCTTAAAATTAAAAGTAGAACTCCAATTCGTAATTCTGTAAGTGATGTTCAAAAACGCTCTATTCATATCAGTGTCTTGGAAACCTAGTTTGAAAGGAACCTCTCACATGCGGTTTATTTGCCATACTGTCGTTGGAAGCTCAAAATGCCCTCACGGGATTAATCGTGCCCCCTTTATGATTCATAAACCTAAACTTTACTAAAAAAAAAGCTATAGGAGCCTTTTGACCTCTTGAAAGAAACTCAAAAAGAGCTTCTAAAGCCCAGAAAGAGCTTTTTTCAAAAGACCAAAAAAATAGCAACCCCAGCTGTTTTAAGACCCCCAAAAAAAAGAGTCTTTCACAACTAACTATTTTTATATATATCAGAAAGTGTGGTGAACTTCTCTCATTTGTTCTACTCTCTCTCTAAAAAACCGCTATTCCTCTCTCTAAAGACCTTGATGTCCGTTTCTCTCAATCTCTCTCAAAAAATTGATTGCTCTTTCTTTGAAACGCCAGCACTGTCGGCTCTCTCTCTCTCTCTCTCTCTCTCTCTCTCTCTCTCTGCTCACTATCAATTTGATTCTCTCTCTCTCTCTTAAAGATTGTTCTCTCTCAAAAACCCTCTATCAAAACCCATCACTCTCCTACTTAAAAAATGGTGAAAGTGAAGAATGTCAATGTTGGAAGGAAAGAAAACTATGAAGAAGGAGGAACTTGTAGAGGTGGAAGGACTAGAAAAGGAAAAGGCAAAAGAGTGTCAACTGAAGTGAGGCTAGCAGAAAGGTTCATCTCTGTCAAAGAAGCTGCTAACTTTAAAGAATGGACAAGAAAGATGAGAAATATTGCTCCAGGTCACAGAGTTGATCTATCTGACATGGAAAGTATGGAGATGATCCCTAGTCTTTTTGAAGATATTGGTTGGGAACCTTGCTTCCTGTTAATGAAATCTATTATCCTTGCAATTTTCCCATAATTAGGGGAAAAATAAAACAATCGATTCATAAAATAAGTTGGAATGAATTTTCATTATCTCATCTTGATCCTCGTACTAGACAATGGAACTGAAAGTTCAAAAGATAATTCGTTTGCAACGTTTAGTAAATCAACTGCCATATACTTTTATAGACCCAAAACATGTGACTAAGTCACATGTACTAGTTGTTAATGCTCCAATTCAAATCGATGTCCCTGACGGATGTTCAACCACTGAATTAAAGGCATATTAAAAACGTGGTAGATCCATTGGTTCCAAAGATAAAAATTCACGTAAAAGAAATGGAGCAAATAGTCAGAAGAATTTTCAGAATTCAAAACTCTTGAAGAATTCCCCAGCATGACAGATAATAAACTTTTAGAAGAAGTTCAGGTACCTGAAAATATTGATAATTAAGTCTGTAGATGAATGTAGACGTAGAAATGGTTGTCCAAAATTGAAAGATGCAATTCATGCAAAATTAGATTCAGGGGCAAAATATAAAGTTTTTGGACCAGTAATATGTACACCTGAAGATGTACAACTAGTAGGTTTTAAATAGGCATTTATGTAAAAAAAGAAATGAGAAAATGAAATCATGTGGTATAAGGCACGACTTTTTGCATAAGGTTTTTCTCAAACACCGAGAATAGATTATAAAGAGACATATTCTTTTGTGGTGGCAACAACTTTTCATTCTTTGCTAAAATCTGGCAGCAAATGAACAACTTGAAATGCGTCTCACGTGATAATGATATTTACACGAAAATCCCCAAAGGATTTCAATTGCCTAAGGGACATAATCTCAAATCTTGAGAACTATATTCAATTAAAATATGTAAATCTTGGTATACCTTAAAACAAGCTGGATGAATGTGGTATAACCGCCTTGGTGAATATTTGATAAAGGAATGTTATACGAATAATCCCATTTGTCCATGCATTTTCATTAACAAATCTAGATCTAAGTTTGTTATAATTGCAGTTTATGTTGATGATCTTAATATTATCGAAACTCTTGAAGAGATTGAAAAAGCTGCTATTTGTTTGAAGAGAGAATTTGAATGAAAGATCTTGAAAAGACAAAATTTTATCTTGGTGTAAAAATTAAGCACTTAAAAATGGCATCTTTTTATATCAATCCACATATATAACCAAAGTGGTTTAAAAGATTTTATATGGATAAAGCACACCCTTTGAGCACACCTATAGTTGTAAGATCACGATGTGCATAAAAACCCTTTCTGGCCTCGTGAAAATGATTTAGAAACTAGGTCCAGAAGTATCATATCTTAGTGCTATTGGGCATTTATGTATCTTGCTAGTCACACAAGGCCTAACATATCATTCGCTGTAAATTTACTAGCAAGATATTGTTCTTCACCTTCAAGCTTCACCTATTCGAAGGCATTGGAATGGTATTAAACATATATTTGCTACCTTTATACTCTACATTAGATATGTGCTTTTATTATCCTAAAGCAATTAAGTTTCTAACAGGGTATGCTTATGTTGGATATTTATCCGATCCACATAATGCTCGGTCGTAAGCAGGCTATCTGTTTATATGTGGAAGTAAAACTATCTCATGGCGCTCCATAAAGCAAACTTTAACTACCACTTCCTCCAATCATTCTGAAATCTTAGCAATTCATAAAGCAAGTATGGAATATATTTAATTAAGATCCATGGTTCATCACATTCGAGCATCATGCACTTTACATTTGGATAAGAAAGTTCTTAGTACATTGTTCGAAGAAAATAATAAACGGATAAACAAATGTCAAAAACGATGAACAACTGTCTGATGGAAAACGACTTTCACGTTCAACTTGGCACGAAGCGAAGAAAAATCAAAAGAATACGACTGAGAGTTCAAAAGATTTGAGTCCAGTTTCACTCCTAATAAAGGGATTAGCTATTAGTAGGGGTAGAAGCAAGGGGCCCATACTTAGCGAGATGAGCCCTGGTTTGGTGAATTGAAGTAGATAATATTGTATCATTGCTCAATTGAAAGAAGCATATATCAAAAATGATAGAACAAAACACATATCACCAAAATTATTCTTTACTCATAACCTTCAAAATAATGGTGAATTTGTGTTCAACAAATTTGCTCAAGTGACAAACTGGCATATTTGTTGACTAAATCATTGCTGACTTCATCTTTTGAAAAACTGCTTCACAATATTGGAATGAGACGACTAAAACATGTCAAGTGATATGCTCAACAGAGGGAGTAAATAAACATTGTACTCTTTTTCCCTTACGAAGGTTTTTGTCCCACTGGGTTTTTCCTGGTAAGGATTTTAACGAGACAGTGTCATATTCAGAAGATGTACTCTTTTACCCTTACAAAGGTTTTTATCCCACTAGGTTTTTCCTAATAAAGATTTTAACGAGGCGTTGTTCTATAAAATGGACATCTAGGAGGAGTATTATAAATTACTAAAATAGTGGATGTCCATACATGTAACTCCCACTTCTCATTTATTACCTTTCATTCAACACTCTTTACCCTCATTATCTATGTAACCTATGAAACATTCTCTTATAATATGTCTTACATTTATAGGTCATGTAACCTAGAATGTGGTGTAATGGCCCTTAAGCGTATAAATCGTGGCTAAAGGTGAAAGATGAAGAATAAATAAAAATAGAGAAGTGAGAAGACTCTTACATATTTTGTTGTGTTCTTTGATTATCTCCTCTATATTTCTGCTTCTAGTTTTGCCATAGTAGTTGTACTTTTATAAAATCAGTAAAACTATTCACTTAGGCCATGCTTGTTAAATTAAATTTCTTCTTAAAATTAATTAATTAAGAGCTTATTGAATTAAGTGTGTTTGATAACTGAAATTGTGAAACACTTCATATTTTAGTGCCTATGATAATAATTTTTGTAAATCAATTAATTATTTAAGATGTGCTTAATTATAGTTATAAATTTTAATTGAATTTTTTTCTTAACTCTGCGTCTGAAATCTGAATATGTATATTGGTTGTCAAATTATTACACTTTTTCATATAATTACCATTTATTATTAATTCACCATTACGATTCAAACTTCAGTTTTCAGATTCAGTGTTATTCAGAACTTAAACAATTTAGACTTCAGACGTTCGTTTCAGTTTTATCAAACAGGACCTTAGTTTTAAAACTATTTTTTATTAAGTTTCATATCATTCTTTTGTAACGCAATCTGGAGTTGGAGATTGATTATTTACGGTTGTTATATCTTGCCCTCGAGTGCACCATGCAATGTGCACATCAGCGCAAAATGACATCGTCCCAATTAAAAATAGAATAAGACAAAATTTATCCTAGTAGCAACAAAAATTACTTACCCACACTCGCATGAGTTCTATACCTTCGAGTTCCATAAAATTATTATGCATACTTCATAGGTTTGTTATGATAAGGTTCCATAAGTTCTGTATTAGGATTCCAAGGAAATATTATAGAAGTTCTATTGAAATAGTATGTATGTTCCATGGTTTTTTGTATATTTTTTTCTTGGATTCAAATGTTTTGTTGTGATTTGGTTTCATGAAAAACTAATGCATATTCCATATTTTGAAATAGTATTGATGTTCCATGAATTATGCGTTATTGTTCCATGAGAATATAATGGAACCTAATAACATATAACTTTATCACTTACATATATTGAAAAAAAAAATATACCACAAATTAATATTTCATAGACAATTACTTATGCTATCATGGAACTACATTTACAGAAACATGGAACTCAAGCAATTGAAATATGGAATTTCAATGACATATATAACTTTAACAACCAGAAAAAACAGCAATTACACATAAAAAACGATTCTTCCTCCTCATCTCCTCTAATAACGATTTTTCCACAATACTTCATAGATTTACTTTACAAAATACACTAAAGAAAATAAAGAAATCATATACAAATGCAAAGAAATGACTAAAAAGTTGTTGTTGTCGATGATACAAGATGAAAAGAGAAATGCTATTGCCATTGAAATCTGTTGCCGCCATTGGAACACTCCTGCGGCAGCTATAAAAATTATTCTTTTGTAAAGAGACGCTGACGATAAAAAAGATGCGGAACGAAGAAGAAGAAATGGCACTAGAGGATATGAGAGAAAATGAAAGTTGCTTGAAGATGAAACCCTATTAATCCTCCAAGTAATTAGGACGATATCATTTTGCAGAAAGGGTGTCTGCTGCAAGATATAAATTGTGAATGTTTTAACCTAAGATCTATAAATATGTAAGTGACATGGGAGGATTTAGCATATTGATTATAGAAAGAATGTTGAGATTAATATTTTCTTAAGAAAAATAAATAAATAACTAAATAATTTTATGACCAAATAAATAATTTTAAAAAAAATTTTGCCAATCTCTCTTAGTTCTAGTTTGGTGCAATAACTATCCAATGTGATCATGGCAGTCATGCTTGTCCTAATAAAGGTTGTAAATGGATTCAAAAGAGTCCAGTACACTGTCTCTTGAATCCAGTTGTTTATAAAATTTATATCCACACCTTACTTGTTTATCGCACGGGTCTATGTTATATATGGACCTAGCCCCAACCTTATCCAGTGAGGTCCATGTGTAACTCCTATGCAAGAATTAAAGAAAAATATTTAAGTGGGTCATTAGAATAATATTAACTAAATATAGAGATTTAAGTGCAATTTTAGGATAGTCAACTTGTATATCATATCCTAATTAACCCCAAAACACATTAGCTGTTTCATCGTTTGTTTACAGAAACTCTGAGAGACATTTGAGCCACCGAGAGAGAGAGAGAGAGAGAGAGAGAGAGAGAGAGAGAGAGAGAGAGAGAGAGAGAGAGAGAGAGAGAGTTCTTATGCTCGTCGTTTGAGTCTTTTGCGAATCGAGGTAAATGTAGAACGAACTCTAACTCTGTAATTTAATTGTTTTGAAATATGATGTCTAACTATGTAATTGATTATAAACATCTAACCCAGCAAATGATGTCTAATTTCTGTATATTAATTCATATTTAACTCTTGGAAAAAATTCAATTGCGATTGTGTATTGTTTTGGTTATTAAGCTTATGATTTTCTTTGGGTAATTTTGGGAAGGAACATGCCTTATGCTTGAACTCTTTGGACAAGGAAAAAAAGTCCTCACCATATTTTTCTGGCTTACCTAGTGGGATAAATAGCCTGACTTGATATCAAGTTTTGACCTTACTATTGCCCATTTGTATTGTCAGCAACTCATTGTCAATTGTTATTTGAATTGGTTTGGAAAATCTTGTTTTGAGATTGTTTTAGATTACTTTTGAATGTCTGAGGATTCATTTGGGTGAGATTGAAAATGCACGTTTTTAAGTTTTGTACAAACTGTTATTAGATGTTTAAAGAATGCATGGATTGGTATTTTAGTTTAACGATTTTATTTTACCTAAATAAAATATATCTTTCCTTTTTGAGGCAGTTGATGCCAAAAATTTCACCGTCATCGGCACAGAAGACTTTTACAATTTGGACCTTAATTGCTAATTGTAAAAAAAAAAAAAAAAAAGGTTTTGAAGAATTATGTTTGTTTCAATGATGTGTAAAAGAACAGAAAATTCTTGTCATGAAAATGCTTTTCATCAGACAAATCTTCAATTGTTTATAAATTTTATATAAAAACGTGAATATTTCTCATGAATGCAATGCTGCCATATTGATTAATGGCTATTCGTTAAGCATAATGAAATCATTTTCGGCTTTTATAGTTTTATCTCAAAATATCGATAAACTGAATAGAAGGCTGATGACTCTTTTGGAAGAGTTCACTGTCTTACAAATTAACCTCAAAACATTTTAAAAATTGTTTTGAAGGTTGAAATTATTTTCAAAACTTTTGTAATTATAATTTTGCCCCATAAAATATTTTAGAGTTTGAATTAGTTGTTCTTATTATTTACTTGTAGTATTTAATTAAAGAATAATGTTTGATAAATGCTAGTTCAGCTTCAGATGTTAGAGTTAGTTCTCTACTTACTGAGTATTTGTACTCAACCCCTATAATTCTTTTCAGTTTAGGCTATCCCCGAGTGCGAGAACGAGTTTGAGAAGTTCCACTTGGAGATTCGGGAAAAACACAAGTTAGTGAAGCCTTTTTGAATAAAATTATTTTATTTCGATAAATGTTTGTTTAGAAAAATTATGTATATATTATTTACTAACTTTGAGGTTATATACTTTATATATTGTCTTTGAAATTCTTTCGAAATTGTTTTATGAAAAATTATGTTTACCTTTTTAAAAGTTTTGAGCCTCGTGTTTGTGTGGACACAGTGTGTCCGTCTCAGATTTAGGGCGTGTATTTAGTGGTATTAAAGCTTAGGTTAAGATGTTTTTTGAAATGACGACATACAAGTGGCTTTGAGTGAGAAATACGTGTGTGATAAGAATTAAGCTGATTAGTGCAGTTTCTGCCTAACATTTGAGGTATTTAGTACTAGATGATATGAAAGGAGGAATTGATGAGTTTTTTTTTTGTATGATCAAAGTGGTGTAGTGAAAGCACGTTGGATCCATAACCCAAAGGATCGTAAGTTGTGAAGTTTTGAGAACGAAGTTCTTTGTAAGGAGGGTAGTATGTAATACCTAGGCCGAAATTGAAGAAAAATATTTAAGTAGGTCATTAGAATAATATGAATTAAATATGAGGAATTTAAGTGTAATTTGAGGATAGTCAATTAGTATATCATACCCTAATTAACCCCAAAACCCATCAATCATTTCATCGTTTGTTTACAGAAACTCCGACCTTTGAGCAGCCTATGAGAGAGAGAGAGAGAGAGAGAGAAAGAGAGAGAGAGTTCTGATGATCGTTGTTTGATGCTTCTGTGACTCGAAGTAAGTGGGAAATTCACCCTAACTATGTAATTTAATTATTCTAAATTATGACGTCTAATTTTGTTATAATTGGTTACAATAATCGGATTGAATAACTGATGTCAAATTTTCAACTTGAAATTCATATTGAATTTTTAGGTAATATTGAAGTGAAATTATTTAGGAAAAATTGTTTTGAATTTGGATTGAAGGTTGAAATATTGGATTGAAATTATTTTTGAAACTTCTTTAATTATAATTCTGCTCCATAAAATATTTTAGAATTTTAATAAGTTTTTATGATTTACTTGTAGTATTTAATTAAAGAAGAATGTTTGATAAACGCTAGTCCAATCACAGATATAGAGTTGGTTCTCTACTTACTGAGAAGTTGTACTCACTCTCTATAATTCTTTTTAGTTCAGGCTAACTTCAAGTGCGAGAACGAGTTTGGAGAAGTTCGACTTGGAGATTGGGGGAAAACAAAGGATTAGTGAAGCCTTTTTAAAGAAAATTATTTATTTCGACAAATGTTTGTCTTGACAAATTCTTTATATATTATTTACTAACTCTGAGGTTATGTACTTTTATGAATTGTCTTTGAAATTATTTCAAAATTGTTTCATGAAAATTTATATTTTTAACTTTTTAAAAGTTTTGAACCTTGTGTCCATATGGACACGGCATGTCCTCTCGGATTTTGGCAAGATTGGAATCATTGCGTGACATTTAGTGCCATCAAAGCTTAGGTTAAGAATTTTTTTGAAATAACTATGCATACGTGGGTTTGACTAAGAAATACGTGTGTGATTAGAATTAAGTTGATTAGTGTAGTTTTGGCCTAACATTCAAGATATTTAGTATCAAATGATATGAAAGGAGAAATAGATTAGCCCTTTTTTTGTATGATTAGAGTGGTGTTGCAAAAGCGTGGTGGATGATAACCTATAGGATCGTAAACTATGAAGTTTCGAGGATGAAACTTTTTGTAAGGAGGGTAATATGTAATACCCAGGCCAGAATTGAAGGAAAATATTTTAGTGGATCATTAGAATAATATTAATTAAATATGAGGGATTTAAGTGCAATTTGAGGATAGTCATTAGTATATCATACCATAGTTAAACCTAAAACCCATTAGGCGTTTCATCGTTTGTTCATAGAAACTCTCAAAGACATTTCAGATGCCTAGAGAGAGAGAGAGAGAGAGAGAGAGAGAGAGAGAGAGAGAGAGAGAGAGAGAGAGAGAGAGAGAGAGAGAGAGAGAGAGAGAGAGTTCTGATGATCATTGTTTCAGGCTTTTGTGAATCGTACGTGGAGAATGAAACCTAACTCTATAATTTAATGGTTCTGGATTATGTTGTGTAATCATATATCTTAATCGGTTATTAAAATCGAATTGAACCACTAATGTCTAATTTTCGTATAGAAATTCATATTAAATTTTTGAGAAAAAATGGATTGGGATTGTGTAAAGTTTTAGACATTGAGCTTATGATAGTTTTTTGGGTAATTATTAGAGGAACATGTTTCTCCTTATGTTTGAACATCTTGAGCAAGGAAAAAAAGTTTCACCGCATTTTAGCTTACATAGGTGGATAAACAACCAAGATTGACATCAAATCTTGACCTTACTATTGTCAGTTTTATTATCAGCGACTTAGTATCGACTTGTTTTGTGTGAATGGTTTTAGAAAATATTATTTTGACTATTTCAGATTACTTATAAATGTCTGATGATTCATTTGAGTTGATATTGAAAAAGCACGGTTTTAAGTTTTTTACAAACTACTGTTAGATGTTTAAAAAAATGCATGGATTGACATTTTAGTTTATCGATTTTATTTTACCTAAATAAAATAGTTCTTCTCTTTTTGGGGCTGTAGATGTCAAAAATTTGATCGTCATTGGTGCATAAGACTCTTCGGTTTGGACCTTAATGCTAAAAGGTTGTTTTTGGAGAATTATGTGTATTTTAGTGACGTGTAAAAAGAACAGAAAATCTTCTCATGAAAATGCTTTTGATCACACAAATCTCCAATTGTTTATAAATTTTATATAAAAGAATGAATGTGATAATGCCAGATTGATTAATGGCTATTCGTGAAGTATAATGAAATAATTTTCGGTTTTTACAATTTTTTCTCAAAATGTTGGTAAACTAAATAGAGGGCTGCTGACTCTTTTGGAAAATTTCTATCTTATGAATTGGCCCCAAAACATTTTAGAAATTGTTTTGAAGGTTGAAATTATTTTCTAAACTTTTGTAATTGTAATTTTGCCCCATAAAAAAGTTAAGTTTGAATAAGTTTTTAAGTTTTTGGTAACCGGATATCCGAGAGTCATCGACTAATCCTGGAGGGATCAAGGGTACAAGGTCCCCAAATAGCAGCACAAGACTTGCATGCGACATTAAACTGTTTCCTTGGTGACTCGAACTTAGAACCTCTCACTTGATATGCCATGTGGAGGTACCTAAATGAGGGGTGTTACGCCATTTGACCACACACCTCTTGTCAATTTTTTATTATTTACTTTAGTATTTGATTAGAGAAGAATGTTTGATAAACACTGGTTCAATCCCAAATGTTAGAGTTGGTTCTCTGGTTACTGGGTAGTTATACTCACTCTCAACAATCCTTTTTCAATTCAAGTTAACCCCCAATGCAAGAACGAGTTTGGAAAAGTTCGACTTGGAGAATGGGGGAAAACACGGAGTTATTGAAGCTTTTTTAAAGAAAATTATTTATTTTAGTACATTTTTGTTTAGACAAATTCTTTATATATATTATTTACTAACTTGGGTTATAGATTTTTTTTAAAATTCTTTCGAAATTGTTTTATGAAAAATTATATTTTTTCCATTTTAAAAGTTTCGAACCTTATTTTTGTGAGGGTACGGTGTGTCTGTCTTAAATTCGGAAAGTGACAATCCAGATATACTCGCATAAAAGAGCCACATTTGTTTTTTTCTTTTTTTTTTTTTTTAGTAAAAAATGATCACATCTTTACTCAAAGAGATTCAAATATTTACAAAGTCAAGCTTAAAAAATTGTACAACTATCAAGACAACAAACAAAATTGTCCTAAAGGTGAACATCACCATCTAAGATAGGCTGAATCTTTCTTAACAAGTGGTTTTGCCAAGCAATTTATTCCCTCACTCTAGCTAGAATATCATGAGCAAACTTAGAGAGGTTGGGAACCTTCTCTTCATACCCATGAACCTTAGCATTTCTCCACCACCACAGTAAAGCAACGGCTTCCCGAAACACATACCGCCATTCCACCTCTACTGTCAGTTTACCCATCTCCCGCTCAAGATTCATGTCAACCCAACCTTCAATCGATAAACCTTATTTAACGAGGACCAGTATTGGTCTGTCACTAATTCCTTCCATATTGTTGTTGTTCCACCGCTCTTTGGCAACATGGGCACACTGGCGACTCCAACACCAACCGTTGTACAGTAACGTTGTAGTGGCCAACCTATCACTCCGAGCCTGCCACAACAAGAGATTAAGCAACTGAGGTCCCTTAAGCTGCCATATCTACCTCCACTGAGGTTTCTCAAACACTTCTTGTTGTATTGTAAATTAGAAAGCCTTCTTTACTGAGAACTTCCTTTTGTGCTCCCCAATACGGCACATTAGCAGAAAGCCACATTTGTTTTGTTAAATAAAGAGAAATAGAAAATTACATTTCTGATTTTTTTTAAGAGAGTCCCAAAACAAATTCTTCATTACAATTAATAAGATTAAATCTCATTAAATGAGAAACAAGAAATAGTTTATTGCATCATTTTTAAATTCTTCAACAAATAAACTTCTTTAACACCTCTAAAATTTATAAAAAAAAAAATAAAGAAAAATATTTTAAGTTAAATAAAAATAAAGAAAAATATTTTAAGTTAAATGACCAAAGCCGCAATCCTGCAGATAATGTTTAAGGTTATATGTGATGGTTCGGGTTTGTTTTAGATATTATAGTATTTTTTTATTAAAGAAATGTATGGTACAAATTATAATTTAATATATAAATACATTATTTATCTATTATGATTGGTAAATGAATATTGACATTATAGTACTCAATCCAAACCAATTAAATAGAAAATTACCGGTCCAAGTCAAAGTTCGGGTCCAGGTAAATGGATGTATCATCTAGCCCATAGCTGGTATAAATTGTTAGGGTACGGCTAACACCCGACTTATTGACAACTCTTGTTCTAATTATAACAATCCAACGTAATTTAGTATTTACGATTATAATAATCATATTTTAGAAAATCATAAAGGAAATGTAATTACATACGTGTTTGATAATTTTTATTTCAAGTGATTTTTATATTACAAAATATCCAATATATCCATGTTAAACTTTATATTTATTTTATATTTCCCAAAAAAAATAGTCCTTCCGTTTTTTAAAGGAAATGAATTAGATTAAATTAAGACCATGTCTAAATGGCATTACAAAAGACCACCCATCCAGATATTGGAGCCGTTAGTTGATATGTCTTGTTTAGTTAAGACATGCACTAGTACATCACTCTGTTATCTAACAAATTAGAGCTTAACTTGCAGCTTTGGTAAGAGGGAGAGGATTTGTTAGAAGAAGAAAACTATAGTGTGTTAAACACACAGTAGAGAACAAAATAAAAAGAATTCTACTAACAGAGAAAGAAAACAAGTAGGAAGTAGAATAAACCTTTAAAATATAGACGCTTATCATATTAAGATTGTATCGAGGACATAACCATTTTCCTGAAAGCAAGATTTCGGAACGATTGAGATGCAATCATAGTTTTCATTCTGCTCCCCAAGGTTTTTACAGCAGCTCCTAGACATATGCACGCGTTGTTCAGAACTTAGAATTTGCAAGTTCAAAAATGCTCAAAATTATAATACTAGAAAACGGAGAAGCTAAGAATAGAGAAACTAGAGTTATGAGTGAATTTCAATTTCTCAAATTCTATTCTATTTAAAGAGTGAAATTGGTGGTATAAGTGGGAGAAAAATCTAATTTGCGGGTGGATAAAAATCATATTATCAATAAAGAAAATCAAGAGAAGTGAGTGAAAGATTATAGGGATACTGAGCAAATAATGAGAGATAAATTATCCATTATGACAAGTGGATGTTTTACTATCCCAATATGTCATTTTCAGCAACCATGTCGTCTAAACAATTAGACTTTAACCTATAACTTTCATGAGAGGGAAAGGATTTGATCATGAAAAGACCTTAGAAGACTAAAATTATGATTTCTAGAGTTGACAACATTAACAAGTTCATTGCAGTCGCTTTCTAAAATGAAGGACAATTGTTCAAAGCGGTCAACCAGATGTAAACTCTCTCTCATGGCCATGGTTTCTGCATGCTCAGGGTTAGAAGATTGAGAGAGTTTTTGCGTGAAAGAACCTATAACCTCGACATATGATCACGAACAACGCCATATTTCTGCCTTGGTATGTGTCCATGAGGTATCAACGTGGAACTTATATTGACCCATGGTAGATGCATTCCATCTAATATTGTTATCCCCTTGCATATGTCCTGGCATCTTGCCTGAATTTCTAACAGTTGCCAAAGTAGCTGGTACTTCCACTTCATCTGTTATAATAGGCCCCCTTTTCTTTGGCTACTTTGATGCTAAGGAAAGTAGAGGTCTAGTTGTGTGTTGCTTGCCTATGTCTCCCATTGATGGAGATAAAAGTTCTTATATATTTTGAAGCTAGAACTCTTATAGTAAAGAAAACATCATTCGCTTGATTTTCTTTATTCTGAAAAAGAAAAAGGTTGCGGTTGGTCCAAATATTCCAAAGAATATAATTGAAGAGACTTGACTGCTCTAATGGAAGCTTGAGACGTGTATGAATATTGCCTGTGAGGATGTTGTGTGGCAGTTGACTAAAATCAGGAAGAAGGTGTGAGAAAGTCAAATGAGGCAAAACCACATAGGAAATTTTGTAACCGAATAAAGTATGGTGGTGTTTTGCTTCTTCCCTACATTGGGGACATAGAGGACACATAGAGACATATGATGTGAAAGGTTCTTTCTAGTGGGAAAGATGTTGTTACATAGGTGCCAAAGAAACATCCTTAATTTTAAAGAGATTTAAAGTCCCTAGTTCCTAGACACCTTTCCCAAAATTTGCGAAGGGAGCTTTCCGAGGAGGAACTCAGCCTAGAAGCAGTGTTCTCCATAAAAAAACATTATAGGGTGATAAGTAGATCTCATTGAGAAAGAACCTTTCTTTCCATAGCTCCAAACTAGCTTGTCCTTCAACCAACCGCCACATTTTCATGTGGGAGAGTGATTGTGTGCATAACCTCTATCTTTTAAAATTTGAACATGGACCTAATTCATCTCAAATGATACTTAAAAACGAAGAAAATTATTCTAAATTTATAAATAGTTTAGTTATTCTTTAATTATACAATGTGAGATTTTTAATACCCCTCATGCCCAGGGCTGATCTTCTAAGTTGGAGCATAAAGTTACGTAGAACTCGACATCTATAATTGACAACATATGAGGCTCTCAATATTTTATAAGATTAGACATTTGTAGGTGACTTAATATTTTTTGCAAACCCCAATCTTGAACTTTATGTGTCACAACTCACCAAACATGATGTAACTAGAAGGTAAACCTCTCAATCATTTTTCTTCCAAGTTAACCTCTTCTTGCATCATTCCATTGGGTGTAAGTGAGGACATTCCTAAATTAATTGCATGATAAAATATTATTCCAAGTGATTTCGAACTATTATTCATGGAGAAATCTACCAATGAAGATGCTTGTGAAACAAGAGTATGTACAGGCCTTCAAACGTTATCAACGATACCATTCTATCCCAACACTCTACCATGGATCCCAGTTTACCCTACGGTTGATAGATGTCTCGAAATTTGACTTGCATTGTTTTTCATTTAACATATGAGATCTAGATAATGACCAAGCTATGTTCATAAATAAAGAGTTTTCTTAATTTGCTTGGGAACTAACTTGCATGTTAATGTCATCAAATGTTTGTGCAAATTGGTTTAAACTTTCCAATTGTTCAGCTCCATGTTCGGGACCCCATGAAGTAAGCTTATTTGCTTACCGATTCCATTTAGTTGCGGACCCTCTCCAAATCTTAATTTATAAGGTTCAAAGTTGAAAGGTTCCTTTGATCTACCACAAGTTTGGAAGTAAAGCCTAACAATTGTTGCAGCTTGGAACGATGCAAGACTTTGGGCCGTAATTTGACATGTGGTAGCAAGAATTTGAAAATCAAACCCATTCATGGAAAACATTATCCAAAAGTTGCATATTGGGTCCCATAAAAGAATTATTTAGTACATTCTAGTGTTGTGATAAGTCACTTATCCTTCTAAAATTTCAGGAATATTTTTAAGACGATTAACAATATTTGTCGACGTTTATCAATTCTAGAATCTTCCTCAGGACAACATTGTTAATCCCAATTTGATTAATAATCGTGACAATTTTTGGATGAAGTTTAACAAGCCAAACTACACCTGATTTCTTAGGTGTGGATATATTATCTTTGTTCTCTTATTCATCTTCACTATCCTTACTTTTTTTTTAGTTTTTCCAATTTCCTTTATTTGATAAAGATGAATAATAAATATCTTTAGAATTCTTTTTTGTTCTTCACCTTCGACACTACCAGATCGTTCAAAATTCTTTTCTTCCATTCATGCTTCCTAACGTGAACTACATACAGCCAATGTGTTCTATTTCTCAATAGAAACTGACTTGATTAGATAGATAATCATAAGCACCATGAGTAACACCTTTCAAAACATATTTTCTTGTCATTTTGCAATCATCAAGATAATAGGCAAGCCACCAATAGCTCAATTTGCTCAAATATTGGAGGAGTTTATCTGCTGTACCCCTCTATCGAGACTAAATAGAGGAAGACACGGGATAAACAAATATCTAAAAAATTTTAAAAAATTTAAAACACTTTTAAAAAATTAAAAATTAGAAATATTTAGAACTTTTTAAAAAATCAATTGTCTCCCACCTTCTCCCCTATACAAAACATTTTAAACAAATAATAAGTATTTTTAAAGATATTTTAATATTAATTATTAATGATAATTACATAAATTTTTAGAACAATTTAAGTATTAATTTTCTACATGATTAGTAAAAACATTTAATATAATATTATAATAATTTTCTTTAAAAAATAGTTATGATGTCAAAGGAATGAGAATGATATTGTAAATTTAATGTTAAATTATCAAAATATAAATTATATTTATTTAATGTATAATAACTCTAAACCTAAGGGTTATTTTATATTAACAATTATTCAATTATTCTAATAAAATTTGAGAGTCGGTTAATTTTGACACTTACAATCAAAATTGACACAATCTATTCTTAAGATATTTTTCCAAGACTTTATCTTATTTTATAAAATTCCAAAGCGAAAACGACATAATTTTACTTAAGGTTTTTTTAAAAGAAAAAAAAATACAGGGATCACAGAATCTAGCCCCTATTGAATCCAATGTAGTTACACTACTATAGGAAATTGTGATTATACAACAGGAACCTTGATAAAACTGAAAATAACCTTTAAAGTTTTAATTGATTAAATTTTGAATTTTAAATTTTAAGTCGAACCAATAAATTTGAAAATTACAATATAGATTGGAATGTTGAATTAATTAATAAGCGATAATTATATATAAAAAATGTAATAATTTGACAAACAATATACATATTCAGACTTCATATTTCAAAATTAAACAAAAAAATTTTACTTAAAATTTATAACTATAATTAAACACTCTTAAACAATTAAATTATTTGTAAAAATTATTATCAAATACATCTAAATATTAAATCATGTATGTTATCAAATATTTTTAATTCGATAAATTTTTAATTAATTAATTTTAAAAAATAAATTAATTTAACAAACAAAGCACAGCATGGAGGATAGAAATTTTGGCGGAAACATGTTTTGCACAATATGGCTTCCAAAAACTCCATTCGATTCGGTAAATGCTTTTACTGCGATGAGGTAGATTTTTTTAATGAGTGAAAGATCTCAGCAGAAATTATGGCATTATCTGTTATGAGTCTGGTGAGGAGAAAAGTACTATGCGGTTTATAGTGATGAAATTCATAACCTTCTTAATTTTTTTATTTTTTTTTTATTCATCACATTTCAAACATTATAATTTTTTAAAAAATTCAATATTTTAAATATTTTTTAGATTAAAATTATCTTTAAATTAATTTCTTGACATTATTATTTTTACATATTTTC
Source organism: Catharanthus roseus (assembly GCA_028651295.1). NCBI lineage: Eukaryota > Viridiplantae > Streptophyta > Magnoliopsida > Gentianales > Apocynaceae > Catharanthus > Catharanthus roseus. Next base: position 21,245,153 of record JAPQWS010000153.1, on the reverse strand, counting down.
ATGTTAGAAGAATTAAAAGCTATTAAAATTTATTTTTTTATAAGAGAGTATAATAAAAAAATCAATTAACAGTGCATTGTTTATATATAATAAGACAAGTAAAATTACGAAAATATGATAAATAAAAAAATAAAACAGTATATGAATTCTCTATTTATGACACATTTTAAAGATATTTTAGTTTCCAAACGGCTTTCATTTCCCAAAATACTAAAAACAACTTAACTTTCAAATGTAGAAACATGGTTTGCAGCTTGAATGCCTCTTAAAAATTGGTTGAGATTTTCGGTAACATCTTTTGGAATATATTATTCCTTCTGTTTTCTTTAATTGTCACATTGTGTTAATTTCTATTTTTCTATTTATCATATTGTGGTTTCAATGTAATATTTATAAATTTTTTTCTATTATATCCTCCCATTAATAACAAATTCTAACTTCATTTTATTTTTTTAACATAGAAATTTGTAAAAATAATAATGAGAATTTAAAGCACATTCTAATCTATACACAAAAGAAAACAATTGAAGATTTGTATTTTCTTAAACAGTGTGATGCCAAAAATGTGACAAGTAAAAAAAATAGAATAATAAATTTTGTATAACATTCTTAATATAACATTTTATTAATAATATTTACTGAATAAAAGATAAATTCTAATAGAAATAGATAAATTCTTAGAGAAAAATTATTATAAAAAGAAATATTATCATAATTATTACATACGATTCCGAGTGTTTTTAACACTGCAAACCCTCTTTTTTTTTCTATTTTTGTTGTAATCCAATATCTGAGAGAGATCAGAGGGCACAAAGTTTTTAAACATAGCATAAGGCCTATATGCGACATTAAATTGGTTCCCTAAATGACTCAAAACTTAGAACATTTGAGTTCACATATCAAATATAGGTACATAAATAAAGGGATCGCACTATTGGATTACATACCTTTTCTTGCAAGCCCTCATCCTTTAGTAGGAAAAATACAAAATACAAAAAGCAACAACTTCATTGTTTGGATGTGCTTATTTGATTCCTAGGATAGATAATTGTTTGGATGTACTTCTTTGATTCCTAGGATAGATGTGACAGGGAGATTAGATTATAAATCTGGGTTTTATAATTTTTACGATAAAATTACAAAAATTCAAAGAAAAAATTTTATTCCACACTACACTTCCTCGCTCTATTTTGTTTTCCTCTCTAAGTCTCTCTAACTTCTAAGGAAGATTTAATAAAATTCAACCGTTAAAACGCCGAGAAAAGGTTAGTACATTATTCTATACTTATTTATCTATATTTTAATCTAGAAAAAATTATCGGATCTGAAATGGGATTATGTGCAACCCACCGCTGCACTGCACAGAGGTGTGCGCGACCCCCTGGTGTACGGCACTAGAGGTGCGCGATCCCCTGGCGCACACACAGGATGGTGCACAAGCCCGTGGCACGCGGCTTAGGGTGGTGCACAACAAACCCCCATTTTCGATTTTCATTTTTTTAATTAATAAATTGTGTATAAATTGTTATGTTAATTGTTCTTATTATTATTATTGATCCATTATGTTAGTATTTATAGTGAATTTCATGTACTAGTATGTTTTATCATATCATAATTATGAATTGTGAATTTTTTATATTGTATATTTAATTTATAATTTGGTTAAATGTTATATTGATTTGTAAAATAATTAATGCCTAATTATTTGTTAATTTATGCATTAGGATATGTGTTAACTTAAAGCCGTTTATAGGGAAGTAAAGAGAGATTAAAAAACTATAATTATTTTAAGGTTTTTTAATTAGTAATTTGAATTAAGTTGGTTAGTTTAATAATTATTATCTTCCTAATTTAATCATGGGTAATATAAATATTTGAATAAGCAATTATTTTCTAATGATTTAATGATAATAATTTATTTCATTAAAAAATAAAGGAATAAGAATTAAATAATTACATTATAATTAAAATTAATTTCTTAGTTAAATAATAATTAATTAGTGTAATAATAAAATATTTTTATTAATAGTAAGAATTAATTTTATAATTGAATAGTACAATAAGTTTTTAGGGTTCGTAATTTGAATTAAGTTAGTTTAATAATTACTTTTTTTCCTAACTTAATCATAGGCATTAAGTTTAATTATTTGAATGATTAATTATTTCATAATGATTTATTGATAATAATTTATTTAATAAAAATAAAGGAATAAGAATTAAATAATTATATTATAATTAAAATTAATGTCATAATTAAATAATAATTAATTAGTGTAATAATATAATATTCTTATTCATAAAAATAAAAATTACTTTCAAAATTGAATAATCATTAATTAATAAATTAATATTCAGACTTCTACACACAAAATAATTTAAAGAAAGAATTTTGAAATTCATTTAGATGGTTCCGAAGCAGCCTAGATGCAAAGGATACAGGATTAGGTAGTAGACAGGAGCGATCGGACTCACGGCCTTACAGTGACAACCTCTTTTAGGGGGCTTAGGGGTAGGCACAGCACATTTGATGTACCTACCACACCTCCCTATGGGATGTTTCTTGGGGTGGATATACCTGGGTCATCGGTTCTGCCACCACCTATTCCCACTAGGGTTCGGATGTCACACGACCTATATACTCCCGTACCTTTCCAGTATTTATTTGCATGAGTCTCATGTTGTTGCATCATCTTCCTTGGCACACCACCCTGACGCTAGTTACATCCACGACATTCACTAGTATCGTATTCCTATGTCATCGGGTGCGCAGTATCCCCCATTGGTTTTAGATGACTTTTTAGTAGGAGCTACGGAAGATTTTCCACTATATCATCAGGGTTATTATGACACATCAGAGCAGATGATGCATTATGTACCTGGGTTTGGAGATGTTTAGGGTGGTCATGGTGATTGAGACATCAGTTCAGGCAGGGGGATCAGTTGAGGGTTTAGATATTGGTGAGGGTCAGGATGATCAGGGTGAAGAGGAGGAGGGGGACTAGGGTGACGAGTTAGATGAGGAGGAGGAGGATTCTAAGGATAGAGTAGTTGTACCTTTATCCTCTTCTAGGCGTTCAGGGAGAGTAGGTGGACTTACTGGGCGGGGGAAGAGAGTAGTTAAGATTGTGAGTCAATGACGATCGATGACGAGAGGCAAGTCTGTAGGGGTTTCAGAGAGCCGACCCTCTGAGGGTGTTCAAGGTGAGATTGCGGGGCCATAGAGTCCTTCAAGAGTTGTAGGTGAAAAGAAGAGGTTGAAGAAGTCGAAGACTGTTTGGCAGCAAACCGAACCCGCCCCTGGAGGTCCACAGGAGCAGAATATGATTTCATCATACAATAGACACGTTATTGCAGCTATATAGCATGGATAAGTATATTTTACAATTCTATTATATATTTTTTAATGATTTTTAAAAAATATAAATGTTTGTTATATATTATCTTAGTATATTCTTATTTTTCTTATGCAGGAGCACCCTATATTGAGATTATGTAGTCGTCATGTGGCACTTACCGGTTACACACCGAGCGATGGTGATGTTAGATATAGATAGCTACATCAGGACTTAACTAATCTTCTTAATTTTTAAATAACATTTAACATGCATTCTCCATATTTTAAATAACACATCCATATATATATATATATATATATATGTATAAAATCTAACATGAGATTTTAGATATAGATAGCAATTAATAAATGGAATACCAAAACAATTTATTATTAAAGCAACTTACTTATTCGTTTTGTAGGTTGTTTCTAGTACAAGTGCATAAGGCCATGTCTTCAACATTTGAATGGATGTCGGATGTGCAACAACTATATCGATAAGCACTGTGCTCTCATCACAATTCCTCCAAAAACACGTATATCTAAGATTTGAACACATGTGGAGCACTTCTTCCTGTGTTTGCATCCCTGCATCTTATCCTTCTTAATCTTTTCACGAACATTATATATAGTTCGAGAACTACAAAAAAAAAAAAAAAAAAAAATTAACGATCATAAGATAATTAAAATATATAATATTATATTCAATGTAAGAGAATTAAGTTAAGCTACGAAACATAAAAATACTACAAAATACATCGTAGCAATATCGAGATTATTTTCTCGCAAATTCGCCATTATAAAATGAGGTGCCACTTGACACCTGCTCAATTGCTTGGTCAATTTGAACTCCTCCTTTGTAAGCCTTGCAACTTGAGAGTGACCCTGATGATAGACACCAATTTCATGATTGTGCCTTCCATCTTTTACAAATAATTTCCAATGTGCTCTGCTAACATCTTCCTCGCCTTTTAATTTAAATGAACAATTACATTTCCTAGCTCCACACGGACTCCTACGTTCTACAAGAATTTGTTCTGCTTCTTCATCGTTTTGTATGGCCTTACTTTTTTTGCCTTCCCCTAATGGCAACCAATATAAACATACGACCTAACCTCTAAATCTTTTTTTGTAAAACAATGTGTAGTTGTCACATATGTGTTAACTATTTTTGCTCGATTTTTTACCCAATCAACCAAGTCCTCTTTCGAATTAAATTCACAATCCGTTTGAAATAAATGTCTACGAAATTCTCCGTGTGTAAAGTATCATCATATTGTTCGGAATCTAATTCATTATCTTCCTACACAATATTAGAGGGAAAAAAATAAACATCTCAAATATTAAATCAAAATAAAACTAAGTAACGTAATAATATATTGATAACTTCATTAACATAACAACTTATTATTTAAGAACATATTAAATATAATTAAAATTTAATAATTAAAACATGTTTATAATAAACACAATTAAATAATTAAAAAATGTTACTTACAATTAAATTAAAAAAAATTAAAAAGTATAACACATAATTCACATATACATATTAAATAACACTAACTTTAACATAAATAACTAACATAACATAATCAATAACATAATCGTATTAAATATGAAAAATTAATATAATATATTAAAAAGAATTAATATAACATAATTAACCTACAGATATTTTTTAAAAAATAAACAAAAATACTGAAAAATTGAACGAAAAAAGCTGGCGCACGAGACCAGCTAGTACGCTAGCCACTCGTGCATAGGCTTGTTCATGTGCGAGTGGTTGGCGCACCAGCTAGTTTCTTCTGTTCAATTTTCAGCATATTTGGGTCGATTTTACCTCAAAATTTACGTTTTCCAATACGAAATCTTTAAAATTATCAATCTTCAAGCTCAAAATCTTCTGAAACCTTCAAAAATTTAATAGGAATTGTAGAGAAAAGTTAGAGAGGAAGAGAGTAGAGAGAGAAAGGTGAGAGAGGGGAATGAGGTGTTTACGTAGAATTATCGTAATTTTATCGTGAATTTATAAATCCCATAAATCTTATCTGTTTTTTCTTTTTTTTTTTCTTTTTTTACCAAAAGGCAAAATCCCTCGCTCTCAGGGTTTCCACCAAACTACACAACGCCTAGGTAGAGGATGTAAATTATGGGGACTCAACAGTCCTACAGATGGGAGGTCAAACCTTGGTGCGTAACAAAAAAACCACCCACATATTAAAGAGGCTAAGTTTCTCACATTACCACGGTCAAAATTTAAACCTTAATTCTTATTACCAATTTTGCATCCCCTAAGCTATGCCTATTTGGGCATCTGTTTTTTCTTTTCTTAGATCTAGTAGATGGTGGTATTGTTTAATGATCTCGTGGGGAGGTAATGAGAAAAGGTTAATAAAAAATAAACACTTTACCTCTTAAGATTAACCAATGATCAATTTAAATAGATTGGCAAAAATATATTTTATATAAGTTAGAATTTGTTATGAAATAGTTATCTAGAGTCCAATATAACAACAATTTAATTCTATCACAATTTATAATTTTAGTTTATACAAAAAAAAAATTATATAAAGTTTGAAATAATATCTTTTTAGTATATATTATTAGTATATATTATGTAAATTTAATTATTTAGCTCAAATACGTATTTTATTTTTAAAAATAATTAAACTTGTATGATTTGTTACTAATTTATTGTAACAAGTATTAAAAATTAATAATATTTTATTTTTAAAAATTAGGTTTTTGACTATTATTTTAGTATTTTATTTAAAGTTATTATTTAATCATTATTACAAGAAATTATTATAAATCCTAATAGATTAAATTTTTTATTAAAAATTTTAAGATAAAGATTTGAAATCGATATCTATATATAAACGAATATTTTATTTTTTCATTAAATTAAATTTAAAATCATCATGTTATTTTTACTTAAATAATTAAATTTTTTAAAGTTAAATAATAAATGTTGAAGGAAAAAATTTTAAGATAAAGATTTGAAATCGATATCTATATATAAACGAATATTTTATTTTTTTATTAAATTAAATTTAAAATCATCATGTTATTTTTACTTAAATAATTAAATTTTTAAAGTTAAATAATAAATGTTGAAGGAATAAGAGTAAAAATATATTATTATAACTTTATGGAAGTATTTTGTAATAATCTCTTTTTAGTCTATATTCTATCATAAATGATACTTAATTAAAAAAATATTTATTTCATAAAAAAATAAACGGTTAGGATTTGTCACTAATTTACTGTAATATATTAATAGTAGGGTTAAATCAATATAAGTACCCTAAATTGTTGGTCAATGATAATTGAGTACCCAAACTTATTATCATGACAATTGAATACTTAATTTAGAAAGAAAAAGTTAAATTGGATGGAAAAAAATAAAATAGATCACTTATCAATTTTTAAAAAGTAATAGTAGTTGATAATTAATAGTATAACTATATTTATCCTCCTTCATTTATAGTGGATTATATTAATATAAAATAATATCAATTAAATTAATGTTGTGATAAGAACAAATTATTGGCAAGATTAATTTTTTTTTTTAAATTGGATAATAACAAGCTTTAATTTTTATAGTTTAAAATTTAGAATAATTATCTAAGCACTAATACTAATATTAATTTGATAATATAAATATTTTTTAAAATTATAATTACTATATATATATATATATTAAGACGAAGCCATAATGAGTGATATAAGAGTGTCACGTGGATAATTTCTCTTTTTTCGCCCAATGTAAAAATAAAAAAATAGAAAAAATAGAGAATATAGGATATGATAAATTTAATAATAAATTTAATAATTGATAATAGTGATGATAATTAAGAAGGGCTAAGGTGAGTTATATAAAATAATATTAATTAAATTAATATTCTAATAAGAACAAATTATTGGCAAGAAAAAAGATATAATATATGAGATTAATATTCTATGATAATCGAATTTTGATTTTGAAGTTTTGGAAAAAAAATCCATCCAACTGATTAGGGATAATTGTTATCTGATGGCTCCTTTCTTAATTGTTTTTGTTTTCAAATTTTTGTATTTATTTGAATTCTTAATATATTACACACTAACTATCATATCACCCATTGTTATCAAAGTTTAAAACTTAAACTACCCAAATAATAGGGTCGATAAATCTACCTAGGGAATATGAATGTATAGTGAAAAAAAATTCCGGAAAAATAATGATTTTTTTCTTAGATTTATCGACCCTCAAATAATACCGCTTTTCCTTCAAAATATATATATATATATATATTATTCACTATTTACCCATAATAAACCCTAAACCATCTTCACACGTTTCCTGAATCAGACTTGGGGTGGAACTCAAACATTTCCTTATCAAATACACTTAATTATATTTCATTATCACATTTCAATATAATCTTCATATCTTTCAGTTTGGTGCGAAAACAATATGCTGGGCAAAGAAAAAGAAACCTTTTTCTCATCCTTACAAGAATTGGTACGCGAGGATTCAATATAATCTTCTCATTTTTGTTTGTTTGTTTCTAATTTATCATTCCCCCACATAAGAATTTTATTAGTTTATCTCATATATTATTTTTTATTGTTTCTAATATATGACTCTATTCCCCCACATAAGAATTTTATTAGTTTATCTCATATATTATTTTTTATTGTTTCTAATATACGACTCTCTTCTTGACATAATCATACCGCCGGTAATGATTTCATCTAAGTTGAAGATTGCAAGCCATGATTTCTCTTCCTATTTTTTTCCGTAGGTAAATTTTGATTCCTTTTATCGGATATATTTATAATCTTGGAGCCATTTGTAAGCAAATATGAAAACGTCTCGTGGCTAATTGGTAAGGTAATCTCTTTGGAATAGATTTTTATTTTTATAAAATTCTCCTTCTTCCTTCTTTTTTTCAATTGTACAGTTTCCGTTACTATTATCTATAAGTAGCATTTTTTTCTCCTTTTCTTCCAAGAGGCTCGAGCAACTATAATTGTTTTTTCTTTCCTTAACTTTATTATTATTATTATTATTATTATTATTATTATTATTATTATTATTATTATTATTATTATTATTATTATTATTATTATTATTACTACATCCTTTTTATTGCAGTTCCATCTAAATTTCAGCAGTCCAAGAAGATTAATCCTAAATTGAAAATTTTTGCAGTTATGGCGAGTCTTTCTTTTGAAATCCGTTCATTTAGCTACATTTGATAAGTAAGTTTGAGTTTTTTTCTCTTTTCCATAAATCTAAACTTTCATGTACGAGTGAATATTTGTTTTTCTTTTTTTAATGAGAAAGAAAATGAGGAAGAAAATTTATTTATTTTTCAACTAAACTACAGTCCAAATACTTTTCCTTTTTTTCCTTTAAAAAAATAGTTTCTTTTTTTGGGTAATTACATTTTAAGTCCCTATGATTTGACTAAAATACTAATAAATCCCATAAATTTTATTAAACTACAAGATCGTCCTTAATAAATAAATAAATATAACAATTCACTCTTTATGAACGGATCAGTCAAAAGGAATGATCATTGGAGTAGAATTCGAGTTTTACCATTATTACTATTTATCCGAAATTTCAATCCTATCAAGCTTATAACATAATGAACTCCTAAAATTCCATCTTTGTGTGAATTAACTGTAGAGGGAAGAGTAAGGATAAGCAGTGGCATATGCAGAGAATAAAAGGGCAAGTAAGAATTTGGACAGTGACTCAAAGAAAACAAGACCAGGGGATTAGTGAAATGCAAGGAATAGATTTGCACACAAGTGGAAGAATCATGTTAAGGGAGGATATATTGCAAATTGGAGGGTAGATTATAGAAAGTAGAGAGAACAAGTTAGAAGATTTTTTTTTTTTTTTTTTTTTAAAGAGAAGTGTGTGCACGGTTAGTTCAATAGAAGAGATTCATTATAATATGGACAAATCTGAAAGGAAATAATGTAATTAACTGTTTTAAGAACTTCATTAAGAGTATATATACATGATTTTCATGATTTTATTTTATAAGAACTAAATTTTTTTTCCTTATATCTTTGTATAACTCTTATATGTATATTTTTAAATGTTGCACGCGCCTATCAAAAACTATTTATTGTCGGTTTCAATTCTCCAATATTAATTTTTTTGGAGTATTTAAATCTCATTTTATTGAATATTTTCAACTCTTCAGTTTCACTTTGAATTTAAAATGGAGAATTGATCATATTTATAGGTTATAATCCAATGAATTTGATCAAACTTTCACGAACTCTATACCATTATTTATTTTTACTTTAAATTCTAAAATAGAGAACTTTAAATCTTTTTTTTTTTGGTTAATTTGGAATATTACGAATTTGAATAAATCTTTTAAACTGTTAATGAATACAATTTAAAAAAATATCTAAGCTACATATTGGACCAATAACTAGTTGAGACTTGAACGAAAGTAAATTGAATTATTTTAGTAAGTCAAATAATTTTAGTGTATTGAAACATATTTGACCTAACAATACTTTATCAATTAACCCAACTAAGTGAGGTATAATGGGCGGCTTATATATAATTAAGGGTTAACTCTAAAAAATTCCTAAAGGGGTCGTGTCAATTATTTTTTGTTGTGACGACTATATGCCTCTTAGTTTTAATTAGGACAATTATGAATTGGTTAATTTTAAAAGTACGTCTAAAATTTTAAACTATTATCAATTATCAATTAAGTAAATAAATTTTATATTTTAATAATTAATATTTTATGATTTGGTGTAATTCTTTTTTTTTTTTTTTTTGTAATAGCCTTTCGATTCTTATTACAGAATAAATATTTTTAAAATAAAATTATTATACGATCATATTTAAATATTTTCACTAATATATATAAAATATTATTAGTCTAATTGTTCTAAAAAAATTGATATAATTATCATTAATAATCCATAAAAATTTCTCTACAAATATCTATTCATGCTTTTAAAATTTTTTAATATTTCTCATTTGTAATATTTAAGGATTTTTTTGATTATATCAATATTTAAGAATAACTTACTTTTTGAAATTGTTTGATTTTTAGATATTATTTTTCAATACAAGATATGCCACAATAAAAATAATTTTTAACAATTCCTTTTAATATTTTTTAAAAATAATCATTATGTTATAAGAATCGAAAAGGTACTTTATTTTTTAATAATCTAGTATTCGAGAGTTATTGACTAATCCATGGAAGATATATACTAAAGTAATTTATACAACTGTGAAAAAAGTTGAATCAAATCATAAATCAGTAACAAAATATATAAATATAAAGTTTATATACAATTTTAGAAGTGTTTTTTATATTCACAAATTCCTTATTGTCCTATTTGAAAATTAAGGCACTAAATGATACAACCGCTTAAATTCAGACTTTTTTTGGACTTAAATCTAAAATGAATATATTTCATACATTTTCAATTAAAAAAAAGAGCTCCCTTAAAAGAAACTTTTTTTTTTTTTTTTGAGTTTTTGATGGAAAAGTCTCCATATATAGGTTCTCTTTTTAGATGGGGAATAAGATGATATGGATCTTTCATAACCCCTTAAATGGTGATATAAAGTTTACTAAAACATACTAATATTCAGATAAAATTGAAAGTTTAATGGTTATTTTATTTAAAAAATTAAAGATTTAACCGCTAAGATGGATATAATGTACTATGTGTTTTTCATTTCTCTTAAGTTTACTTATTATGACCAAATGTATATATATATATATATATATATATTTTTTTTATTTTTCCAGTAAGAGTATTCAAAAAGTGTATCTAACTTTATTTTAATATTTTGATTAAAGATTGGTATATATTATAATAATTTAATATGAGTCTACGTCTTTTAATAGAACTATTCATTTATATTTATTTTTGTATTACATTGTACAAGTATTTATATGTATTTTTAATATTTACTTCTCAAACAAAATTGATCTTTTTTTAATAAAAGCCCATCTCTGTCCATATGCACAGGCAGTTTGAAGTTTGAAGATAGAAATATGATTTTATTACTTAATAATTAGAGTGTTCTATCATTTAATGTTCTCGAGAGATAAAATAGTTCTATTAAAAATATTTTTATTTATTTTATTTTAAACCTTTTCTAGTTTAAAAAGTTCGAAAAAGGGAAATTGATCGTGAATCAAATTTGTACTTCTACCTAAGCTAATAGCACCAACATAAATTTTCTATTCTCCCGGTATTAGTGCGTTATTTCCTTCCCATTTTATTCTAGGTAGGATTGTCACTCCCCTTTAAGAGAAACTAGTATGGAAAATTTTTAACACAAAATATTAATATTTTTATTTTAATTAATGTGTTATATTTTGCTTGGGGATGGGTTAATGATAGATAAACATGTAACAATAAATTGGATTTTACTATTTTACAATGGAAACCGAAATTCTCTATTTTATATTTTTTGTGTGCACTTAAAATAAACTTTCTTTGAGGGTTTAAAATATGACATCAATTATGTTTTTTTTAGGTTTTTTTCTTGGTTTATACCAGTTTTAAAAAACAGATACTAAAACAGTCCATCCTTTTTTTTCCCTCCAGATTCTGGTGTGCGTTATGCAAGTTGAAGGGAATTCTCTGAAGAGAAAATGGATTATGGGAGTGTGTGACTTGAACTATTGATTAGTCTGTGTAGTTATATGCCTGCCACGTTGGGATTGGAATTCAATGTGTCTTTGTTCCAACCGCTGTGTAAGTCCTATACAGAGGATAGACTGGGTTGCTTGAAGAGAATCGTTTCTATGATCAGATCCGAATCATGTTGTACATGAGCAGGCTCCGTAAAATCTGGTATAATAAATGAAATAGATAAAATAAAAGATAATATATAGTTTATTTATTTCACTTACTTACGATTTAATAGACTTAAGATTTCATAGTATAGAAATGCATTCATTTCCTCTGCATTGGCATGATCATAATACTATTGGAGTGAAACGGGGGATCTAAAGAAGAACAGGGGCTAGACTATATTAGTAACAAGTAAACCTTTTGTGGGTATCTCCAAATATTTGGGGAATAAATACCAATCGGAAGGTCTGAGACGACCCAGAAAGCACTTGATCATATCTTTGTAAGCCTACTTGGGTATTGAGTATTTACTTCTAAGAACTGAACTCTTTGGAATCGATATTTGCAACTCCAGAAAAAGAATTCAGGAAAAACTTTCTTACATTTAATCATTCCTATATAGGTTATAGGTAACATATAGATTTTATCTGGATTCGTTTAGTTCTTTTGATTCTTGCTCGAGCCGGATGATGCAAAATTATCATGTCCGGTTCCTTCGGGGGATGGATCGATAAGAATTCACCTATCCCAATAACAAAAAAACCTGACTTGAATGATCCTGTATTACGAGCTAAATTGGCTAAAGGGATGGGTCATAATTATTACGGAGAGCCTGCATGGCCCAATGATCTTTTATATATTTTTCCGGTAGTAATTCTAGGTACTATTGCATGTAACGTAGGCTTAGCGGTTCTAGAACCATCAATGCTTGGTGAACCGGCAGACCCGTTTGCAACTCCTTTGGAAATATTACCGGAATGGTATTTCTTTCCCGTATTTCAAATACTTCGTACAGTCCCCAATAAATTATTGGGTGTTCTTTTAATGGTTTCAGTACCTGCGGGATTATTAACAGTACCCTTTTTAGAAAATGTTAATAAATTTCAAAATCCATTTCGTCGTCCAGTAGCGACATAAATCTCTAACTTTAGGTCTTTTTTAATTCAATTGTAAAATAACACGATGTGTGTATAGGGAATAGTCGCTTCTAAAGTGAATTACCCCTAGATACATCTATTCAATTAAATTCTGAATCTATCTAGAATATATGAATTGTACTAAAGATTCCAAATCGATTTTCATCTTAAAAAAAAAAAAAAGACGAAGTAAACTCAATAGATTTAAAACTTATTTTTTCGGTAAAAAAATTTCCAAATGTTTCTCTAGAACGACCAATATTTGTTTTACATCTTCTATGCGAAAATGTTCCATTTTCATAAGATCTTCTTGACTGTTATTCAAAAGGTCCAATAATGTATATATATTGGACCTTTTGAGGCAATTGTAGATCCTGGGAGGCAATTCTGATTGGTCAATAAAAATCGATTTGAATGCTATTTCTTTTTTCTTTTTTATGAGTTTAGCCAATTTCTCGTGAAAGGTAAAGGGGGATAAAGGAATCGGGTGTTGATTGTTCTCTAAATGTGAGTTTTCTTCTTCCATATGTAAAAAGGGAATAAACAAATCAATCAAATTCTGGGATGCTTCATGAAGTGCTTCGTTCGGAGTTAAACTTCCGTTTGTCCATATTTCGAGAAAAAGTATCTCTTGTTTTTCATTCCCATTCCCATAAGAATGAATACTATAATTTGCATTTCAAACAGGTATGAATACAGCATCTATAGGATAACTTCCATCTTGAATGTTCTGTGGCGCGTTCTCTGTAATAACTCTATTAATTCAACGCGTTAATCTTGTTTAGTGACGTGGCTAGGACGTTGCGAAGAGGTAGTGGAGTTTGGTGCTGAGGTGGATGATAATGCACAATAGTTGTATGTTATCTTGTTTATGTTGATTAGGAAGAAATAATTTTCTTAGGTATTTGGGAAACTTGAAACATGAATAACTTAGTGATCGGATTTCCGTTTAATGCATATGACTAGTCTTTTTGATGGTTCTCGTCGAAAAAGTGATCTGAACGCGTTTCGGGGTAAAAAAGTTGTCTCGTATAGTTAAAAACTTTGACGGGGCATAACTTTACGCTCGGACGTCCGATTGAGGCGATTTTTGTGGGCATTTCGTGTATTTTTTCGAGATCTATGTGATGGAAACTACCATCCACTGTTTCCACAAAAACGTCCTATTTTCATTTTAATTTACGTTTTTGTAATTTTCTAATATTTTCTCTCTTATTAGCTAAAAAATTACGGCACCAATTTGAAAATTAAACAGAGGAGCAGTCTTCTTTTTGCTCTAATTAAAAATTCAAATGATTGAAGTTGGTAAATATTGGAATACGTAAATACTTTATCATTAAATAAAATCTCGTGCAATAATTGTAATAATGTTTCATGTTGGTTTGTAGATAAGTCTTCTATATTATTTTCCATTATGTGGCAAATAACACAATCAAGATGCGTTATCTACCACAGAATTGTGAATTAGTGATAACGCACAATGAAGATGCGTTATCATTAAAGATAAAGCACAACCATTGTGCGTTATAGCCAGAATCCGAATAAACAAAACAGGTGGACTATTTTAGTGCTAGTTTTTTAAAACTGGTTTAAATAGGGAAAAAAACCTTTTTTTTTTATTTTACTTTTCTCTTAGGAAGATATTAATTAGGAAAATGATGAAAATTTCGAGTTGAATTGAAAGAAAATTTGTGTCAAAAGGTATAAAATTTGAATTTTATTTATAAATATTTCATCAGATAAAAAATTATTATTCTTTTAAATTTTTTGATAGGGGAGATCCATCATTTGTTTTAAAAAGAACAAATATTAGAGCGGACATAATCATAAGATGAAACATATTAAGAGAATAGATTTACATATATATTTACGCAAGATGATATGTCTATTTATCAAAAGTTTATCATATTTGAATGCATGCTATCACAGTTTGGTTTTTATTAATAAGTTAGTAGTATGTGTTATATAAATTTTTTTATATTACGGTTATTTTGATATAATATTTCAATTTTATTATAATGTAACATTAATAATTTATAAATAGGCACTAATTTTTCTAAAAATCATTTACATGCATACACGAGTTTTTTACTATCTTTATTTATTAAAAGATCCTCATATATATTTGAATCACAAATATTATTGCATTTAATTTTTTTTAAAAAATAAGTTAATGCCGTTTGTTATATCTATTTTTCTATATTTCAACTATTTATTAATATAATATTTTAATTTCATATTGTATACCTTCATAATATAGCATATTATAAATATAATTTATAAATGTCTATAATATAGCATATTATAAATATAATTTATAAATGTCTACACGTGCTTGAAGTATGAGGACCCAATTAGTTATTTAATCATTAGGAATAGTTTATAAAAGTAATACTCCAAATAATTACTTATAACAAATTAATCTAAATTTTTTTTATTTCTCTTTTTTAGGGGCTAAATTTTTTATTCAATAATTTTAATTTCAGTTCTCATTAATTAATGGAATCTAGTGGTAGATTCTATGGGGAGACTATAACAATTAAAATAACAATGATATATGACTAAAATTATTTTAAGAAAATTTGAAACTAAGTTGCAATAAATATCTACTTAAAAGATTATTTTTATAAAAGGTTCATTGTAAAATATCTTGTTAAGTGGAAGGTTAAATGCATTTTATCTCTAAAGTTGAAAAATAGTTCCAAAATATGTAAAATATATAAAATATCACTTCAGGTAAGTTATGGTTTATTACAAAATAATCCCTCAAGTTCGATATAAAATTATTTTAGTCTATGGCCTAATATATAGCTATATTTTATTACAAAATACTTACATAAAATTTGTGATAATATCTTTTTAATCTATATTCTTTAAAGATTAATTATTTAACTTAAAAATTTTGAAAAAATATTAATTTAAAAAATAGCAAGGTGATTTTAAATTCAATTCAATGAAAAAACATTTGAAAGTACTAAAATAATATACGAAAATCTAATTTTTTTTTCCATTATAGTAGATACTATTAATTTATTATACTAAATTAGTTACGAATTCTAACAGGTTATTTATTTTCATAAAACAAAATACCTTTATTTTGAATTAAATAATTATTTGTAAGAATATAGACTAAAAATATATTATTACAAAATACTTATATAAAGTTGGTAACAATATCTTTTTAGCCTATATTCATTCGAGATGGATTATTTAACCTTACAAAACGTGACTATAAATAAATAAAAAAAAGTAACTTTCAATTAATAGTATTTACTACAAAGGAAAAAACTATATTTTTGTCTATTATTTTGATACTTTACTTCAAAATATATTTTATTTTTTCCTTAAATTAAATTTAAAATAACTAAGTTAATTTTCATTAAAACAGTCAAATTTTTTAAGTTAAATAATCAATCTTCAAAAAATACACGATATCAAGATATTATTAGAAATTTTATAAAAGTATTTTATAATAAACTCTAGCTATAAATTAAGTTATGGACTAAAATACATTTTTATCGAATTTTAAAGATTCTTTTACAATAAAGCATTATTTATATAAAAATGTATTTTAGGTATTTTATATATTTTGGAGGTAAACTACCTATTTTTTAACTTTGGGGATTAAAATACTTTTACGTCCCATTTAAAGGGGTATTTTACAATTAACCTTTTTATAAATTACTCTAATAAGTATACTTTATTAGAGTTTATCTCAATTACTAGAGTCATTTTAGGTTAACGAAAAAATGATTTTAAAAAATTATTTTGAGGAGAAAATCGCCATAATCACCCATAAATAATTTATACTTTTCTCTTTTTACATATAAATAATCATTCGTTTAATTTCTATAATAAATACTATTTTTGAGTTATTTAGACTAATGTATATGTCACTGAAGGAGGAGTATTTTTGCGTATTTATTAAATATAACTGTTTAGTCAAATTATTTATAATTTGACTTGACCCGAAACTATCCACCTACAAAGAAAAAAAAAGGAAGTCGAGGATTGATTATCTCGTCAGCCTAAAAAAACAAACATATTTCCGCCAAATTTCCTAAACCCTAATACCTAAATTCTTTTTTCTCTGAACTCAGAATCACGCATGCACCAGAAAGAGCATCGAAGAGGCATTTAGAGTTTGTAGAAAGTAAGAGGCCGTTTTTGTTTAGGGAAATTATATGGATGTCCTAAGATGCCCATTTTCACATAATGAAAAGACAAAAATGCCCCCGGTAAGTGGCGTTGTATTAGAAGCTTCAGCTTCAACATTTCTTTTATTAATTTGATAGTATAAGTAACTCGAAAATAGTATTTGCGTATAAATTAAATAATTGTGTATAGATAAAAGAGAAAAGTGTAAAATTATTTAGGGATAATTTAGGTGAATTTCTCTATTTAAAAATAGATATAACATTTTTATTTTTATTAGTATCAATGATAAAAAGCAAAAAATAAATTATATAAGTTAATTTTTCTCTATTCCCTGACAAATTTTTATTTTTTAATTTTGATCCCAACAACTCTTCTTTTATCCTTCAAACATATTTGTTTCTTTACCCAAAAAAAAAGCTTTTTTTTTTTAAACGGAATCAGACAATTTGACCTGGAGTCTGTGCCCAAATTAAAATTAACATGCGTATATTTAAAGAAAACTCATAAGTGATTATTGCCTTTTTTACCGTTCAATGTGGGTACTTTCCTTTTTAAAAATTTTTTCAATAATATTTCAACTCATTTAAACCCTCAATACATAGAAATTATCACTCATCACTTGATTTAAAGTTTCTTTCAATTAACATTTTAAATTGGTTTTGTTGTGCGGATCTATAGATCCACAAACCTATTTACTGTTACACACAAGTTTTCTATTTACTATTACAGCCCACAAAAATAAGAAATAACTGAAAGACCCTAAACTATTACAAATTACAATCTGATCCTTCTTCTTCTTCCTCCGAAACTGGTCCCGATCTTCTTCTCCCTCAAAAGGGCCTCCTTTCTTCTTCTTCTCTGGCAGCAACATACCGAAGGTCGTCGGAATCTGCAGAGAACCGTGAGTAAAAAGAAAAGAAAGGAAAAGCTTGAAGAAACTTACCTAAGCCATGGCAGCGAGATCAGCAGCAGGATCCACATCAGAAGCAGCTACGGCGGCAGCAGCGGCACGGACACTGGTGAAGCAGAGAACAGTTCAGCAGCAGAAGACGAGCTGCGGTAAGGTAGACGGTGAGCCGCGGGAGCTGCGGTGAGCTCAAGGCAGAGAGCAGCCAACAGCGGTGTCCCTCAGTCAGACCAAGCTCACAAAGGATACAACCAGATCCCTATGGCCCTTGAAGACATGGAAAAAACAACCTTTGTAACCAATAACGGTACCTTTCTGTACACTCGCATTCCTTTTTGGTTGAAAAGTTCTAGGGCAGAATTTCAACAAATGGTCAACACCATTTTCGGATCCAGATAAATAGGAACATGGAAATCTACGTCAATGATCGCATATTAAAGTCCCCAAAGCCCTGAAAAAATGACTTCACCCCTAGAAAGATGGAGTTCAACGAAGTACTATGAATTCCATAAAGACCATAGGCACAAAAAAGAACAGTGCATTGAGCTCAAAGAAGAAATTGAAAACGCCATCTGGCAAGGTCTCTTGAAGGACTTCATCCCTCAAAGAGCCAAACATAGACAGGAGAGCAAGAACAAAACCGGAAAAGAATATCGAAGCACAAGACAATTCATCATCACAAGGAGCCACTGGTGGAGTGAAAATCATTAACCTTATCAGTAATGAGCACTTTCGTCTTACAACGGAATTATTGGGCGCTCGACACTAAACAAACTCAGAGCCTCTGTCTCCATATATTTTGCAATAGTAGAAATCCAGACCATAGTTGGACCTCACATTATCAAAGGAGATAAACACATAGGCCGAGAATGTTTCATAGCCTCGAAGGCTGAAGCCAAAAATCATGTCGTTGAAGAAAAGCTCAAGAAAAAAGAGGAATTATTAAGAGATTTCTAGCCTCAGAGAGAGTTTGAACTATTTAGCATCGATTATTCCCAACAATAGCTGAAATTAAGGTCGGTAAACACTTTCAACAACGAGTTCTTATGGAAATATCTGAAATTCTCCTTGAATTTCGAGACATTTTTTCCTGGACTCCAAATGACCTTGGAACCATTTCCAAAGACATTGCAGAACACCTGTTGGGAATCCCCCAACAAACTCAACCAGTCATCCAAAAGAAAAGAACCTTTGCTTGACAGTGGCAAAATGTTATCAGAGAAAATGTGCAAGAACTGCTGGCTGCGGGAATAATCAAACTTATCGATTACCCTACATGGCTAGCAAACCCAATGGTACTACCCAAGCAAAATAGGGAATGGTGAATGTGTATTGACGACACTGATCTAAACAAAGCAATTCTAAAGAAACCTTTCCTCTTACCCTGAATTGATAAAGTGGTTGACGTCGTGGCAGCCCATGAAGTTCTTTACTTCCTTGATGCAAACAAAGGATACCACTAGATTCCTATGGCCCTCGAAGACATGGAAAAAAGAGCCTATGTAATCGATGATAGCATCTTTCTTTACACTCGCATGCCTTTTGGGTTGAAAAATACTGAGGCAGAATTTCAAAAAATCGTAAACACTATTTTTGGGATCCAGATAAACAGGAACATAGAAGTCTACGTCGATGATCTCATCTTAAAGTCCTTAAAGTATCGGCAAAAATGACTTCACCACCAGAAAGACAAAGTTCATCGAATTACCGTGAATTCCATCAAGACCATGGGCACGAAACAGAACAGTGCATTGAGCTCAGGAAAGAAATTGAACACGCCATCCGGCAAGGTCTCTTGAAGGACTTCATCGCTCAAAGAGCCGAACATAGATAGAAGAGCAAGAAGAAAAGAGAAAAAGAATATCGAAACACAAAAGACAATTATCATCACAAAGAGCCACTGGTGAGGTGAAAATTATCACGTTATCAATAACGAGCCCGACAAAGAGCTCATAAGTGAAGTTGGGATGAGGAAGCTGACGCCCCTCTTGTTGTTAAAATAGACATTAACAACTGCAGCGTTTGCCACATTCCGGTAGATACGGGAAGCAGCCAATGTTCTATTCAAAGATGCTTTTGCTTGGATGGACATTCTACAAGAAATAATTGAGCCCCATAAAACACCTTTGATCGGATTCATAGGAAGGAGCATTAGCTCCATGAGTAATCACATTACCTTTAAATATCAATGGCACTACATGGGATTTAGAATTTCTTATTGTTGATGAACCTTCATCCTACAACGGAATTATTGGCCGCCCGGCACTAAACAAACTCTGAGCCTCTGTCTCTATATATTTTGCAATAGTAGAAATCCAAACCATAGTTAAACCTCACGTTATCAAAGAAGATACAAATAGGCCGAGAATGTTTCATAGCCTCGAAGGCTGAAGCCAAAAATCATGTCGTTGAAGAAAAGCTCAAGAAAAAGGAGGAATTATCAAGAGATTTCAAGCCTCAGGGAGAGTTTGAACTATTTAGCATCGATGATTCCCAACCAAAGCATAAAATCCAGGTCGATAAACACCTCCCGTCACAAGTTCTTATGGAAATATACGAAATTCTCCTTGAATTTTGAGACAGTTTTTCTTGGACTCCGAATGACCTCGAGATCATTTCCAAAGATATTGCAGAACACCTTTGGGAATCCCGAAACAAACTCAACCAGTCGTCCAAAAGAAAATAACCTTTGCTCAATAGCGGCAAAATGTTATCAAAGAAAATATGCAAGAATTGTCGGCTGCAAGAATAATCAAACTTATCGATTACCCTACATGGCTAGCAAACCCAGTGGTAGTACCCAAGCAAAATAGGGAATGGTGAATGTGTATTAACTACACTGATCTAAACAAAGGAATTCCAAAGAAATCTTTCCTCTTGCCCCGAATCGATCAAGTGGTTGACGCCATGGCAAGTCCTGAAGTTCTTTGCTTCCTTCATGCTGACAAAGGATACCACCAGATTACTATGGCCCTCGAAGACATGGAAAAATAGCCTATGTAACCAATGACGGCATCTTTCTTTAGACTTGCATGCCTTTTAGGTTGAAAAATATCAAGGCGAAATTTCAACAAATCGTAAACACCATTTTTGGGATCCAGATAAACAGGAACAATAGAAGTCTACATTGATGATCTCATCTTAAAGTCCTCAAGGCCTTGACAAGAATGACTTCACCACCAGAAAGATAGAGTTCATCGAAGTACTGTGAATTCCATCAAGATCATGGGCATGAAATAGAACAGTGCATCGAGCTCAGGAAAGAAATTGAACACACTATCCGACAAGGTCTCTTGAAGGACTTCGTCGCTCAAAGAGTCGAACATAGACAAGAGGGAAGGAAGAAAATTGGAAAAGAATATCGAAGCACAAAAGACAATTCATCATCCCAAGGAGCCACTGGTGGGGGCAAAAATCATCAACTTTATTAGTAATGAGCTTGACAAAGAGCTCGGAAGTGAAGTTGGGATGAGGAAGCTGACGCCCCTCTTGTTGTAACATTAGACATTAACAATTGTATTGTTCGCCACATTCTGGTAGATACGGGAAGCAGCCTATGTTCTATTCAAAGATGCTTTTGTTTGGATGGACATTCACCAAGAAAGAATTAAGCCCCGTGAAACACCTTTGATCGGATCCATAGGAAGGAGCGTTTGCTCCATTTGTAATCACATCACCTGTAAATATCAATGGCACTACATGGGATTTAGAATTTCTGATTGTTGATGCACCTTCATCCTACAACAGAATTATTGGGCGTTGGGCACTAAACAAACTAAGAGCCTCCATCTCCATATATTTTGCAATAGTAAAAATCCAGACTAGAGTTGGACCCCACATTATCAAAGGAGATAAGCACATAGGCTGAGAATGTTTCATAGCCTCGAAGGCTGAAGCCAAAAATCATGTCGTTGAAGAAAAGCTCATGAAAAAGGAAGAATCATCAAGAGATTTCTAGCCTCAGGGAGAGTTTGAACTATTTAGCATCGATGCTTCCCAACCAGAGCTTAAAATCAAGGTTGGTAAACAACTCCTGCCACGAGTTCTTATATAAATATGTGAAATTCTCCTTGACTTTCAAGACATTTTTTCATGGACTCCAAATGACCTCAAAACCATTTCCAAGGACATTGCAGAATACCTATTGGGAATCCCCAAACAAACTCAACCAGTCGTCAAAAACTAAAGAACCTTTGCTCAGCAGCGGCAAAATAGTATTAGAGAAAATGTGCAAGAATTGCTAGCCGCAGGAATAATCAAACATGTTGATTACCCTACATGGCTAGCAAACCCAGTGGTAGTACCCCATGCAAATACAGAATGGTGAATGTGTATTGACTATACTGATCTAAACAAAGCAATTCCAAAGAAACATTTCTCCTTGCCCCGAATTGATCAAGTGGTTAATGTCGTGGCAAGCCATGAAGTTCTTTGCTTTCTATATTCTTACAAAGGATACCACTAGATCCCTATGGCCCTCGAAGACATGGAAAAAATAGCCTATGTAACCGAAGACGGCATCTTTCATTACACCCGCATGCCTTTCAGGTTGGAAAATGTCGGGGCAGAATTTCAACAAATAGTCTACACCATTTTTGGGATCCAGATAATAGGAACATAGAAGTTTACGTCGATAATCTCATCAAGTCCAAAAGAGTGAGCGATCTCCTAACAGACATGTGGGAAACATTTGATAGAATTTGGAGAATAAGAATACGCTCGATCCCCAGAAATGTGTATTTGGCATACCTTTGGGAAATGTTTTGGGTTTATTACTTGTAGACAATTGCCTACTCGAACGCAAAACTATTTTATGCCCACTATGTGTTTGAATTCATTCCTAACTCCATTTTATAAGAAGAAGAATTCATCAAGCAAAATGTGATTATTATTATTATTATTATTATTATTATTATTATTATTATTATTATTATTATTATTATTATTATTATTATTATTATTATTATTATTATTATTATTCAAGGTTTATTCAAAACAAGGGCTCTTACGCTGGTACATTTCGTCAAAATAAACAAAAAACAAACACACATATCATAAAATTGCGACTATAGCTATGACCACCAACATCACTCAGAAATCCCCTTCTTCGTCAAAAGACTCATCTAGCTCGTTGATGTCAAGAAGGAATGCCAAAAGAGCCATGAACCTGTTAAACTGAGAGTGAGAAACACATACCCAAAATTTTGGTATCGTAGCCCAGTCTCATAGTCTGGAGCCACGAGGTGATGACTCAGCTACTGAGGATAACTACATGTCCGACGGAAGAAGCCATGGAATACCCGCATACATACATACGGGGTATACAGGTGATATGTCATTATGTATAGCTCCCCATGACAGATTGAGGAAAGTGTACCTAGAATTTGGAGCAATAGAACAACTCAAAAGATTCTTCAAAAGCACTTGATAAATTCTAAGCAACTCGATGAACCAGCCGAACCTCTGGCCTTCTCGGTCACACAACTCAAATACACGTCCTAATTTCACAATAATCAATAAATTTCGACAAAATTGATATACCTCAGGAATCAAGAACAGCACACTAATGAGAAATAATCATAAATTATCGTTCGAATGCCTGATGTCTTTCAACCAAAGCTCGTAATTGATGAGTTATAAAAATGAAAAGACATTCAAACCAGAGCAACTTGATGATCTGTTTGTACTGTAATTGACCTTGTCATCAAGTGAAGATTTCACTTATTCAAAAGTCAAAATAACTCAAAGTTAAAGGAGCATCGACGATGGGATCGCTACCTACTGTGCACCCTCTGCGACTCATATGAACAAAAGATACTCAGTATTTTTCCATGAGGCCCCAATATGGGCCAAATCGAACCGCGAAGACTGATCTGTCTTAAAAAAACAAGACTAGCCCCGTGTGGTTCCTCTTTTTGGTCACACGTTTATTTGGAGTTTCATACACACGTACAAACACAAAAACATAAAATTGGGGATGTCAACCCCAGAAGCTTCTAATACATTAGACATTCAACATAATTAAAAAAAAAAAAAAAGCAAATTTTGCACAATCTATTCAAAATGATAAAGTTGTTCACTTACAAAAGGTGCAGCTCCTTACACAATCTACAAATTTCTTTACTTCGCTAGATGCTCTTGATTAGCATTGTCTAATATAGGGTCCCCGAGCAGAACCACCAAATCTTCTAAATTCGAGGCTATGGTTTCATTTGATGGCAGAATCGCTGCCCTTGAAGCCTAGGAAGTCGAGGGCGAAGGATCACCAGTAATAGGGAAAAAGAAACTTCGTCCAGAATGGAGAAGTCTTCTACAAAATAATGCACCTGTGAGTTCATCTTGGAACATACAAAAAAAAACCTCCCCCATTCAGATAATTTTTAATGTCCCGACTACCAGGCCAGAGATATCTATAAGAAAGTAGATGTGATTGAAATATCTTTACTGTCATCGCATTAAACTCATAGCCCAGAGCAGTATTCTAGAAATTAGACACGAGACTTCGGATAACCTCCCGCATGACTATAACCATCCAATGATAGAACATAGACTGCATGTGAGTGGTGTGCACAAACTTCTCACATATTCTCCTAACGAAATTCAAATTTAAATGACCACTGTCATCCATCACAAGCCCTAACAGGTGCTCGGACACAGCTCTCTCTACTAATGCTACTTGAAGATCCTTTTCTTTCACTTCCAAAGCGGCCTCAAGCGGAGGGAGCTTGCCCACCAACTCAGTCAATTCTTGCTCTTTGGATTCACGGACAGACTCCGCCACCTGGCATCGCTCTTCCAGGGCCGTAAAACGAGACTTCAATTCTTTCAGGTCAGCTTCCATTTAATAAGCTCGTTATTGCTAAGCATCACAATCCCGTGTCACCTTGTTCCTTGAAGTTATTAAATTTGTCTTAATTTGTTTAAGTACCCGCACTTCCCCTGTAGTCGACTGATGTTCGAACCCGCATTGAAAATACTCTCTGAAGTTGAGGTAGCACTTTCTATGATAGTCTGGTATGCAATAAAATTTCATGCCCATACAGTATGGTCTGTTAAACAGAAGTATCAGTATTAGTATTATATATTAATAGTCACAAATAAGATCCAATACTAAATGACAACCTACCTCCATCATGGCTGCCAAAAAATATTCCATCAACTGAGGATAGCTATATCGAGAGGCGAAAGCTACATCCTGTAGAAGTATTATATGGTCAAGCATCTCTGCATAAACACGGGGATCGATCACACGGTCATTTACATCCAAATTTCAATCCAGGCAAAATAAAATCTTATCACCGCCAGTGTCCAATTCTTGAACCAGATACTTACCAAAAAAAGGATCATCGACTTGAGATGCCAGACCCTCCTTAAAGGGAAAGAACAAGAATTTTCCCTTATCGGTCTAATGGACAATTGCGCCGTTGCAACGAGGAACGCTCGAACTCTCCGGATCCTTAGACGGAGGGTCCCTTCCAGGTACAACAACAGCACCAGCATTCAAGTCAATAAGTTGGGGTACAGTAGGGGAGGTACGAGGAGGTGTACTTTCAAGATCCGCAGGGAAAACACGCCTTTGTTGAATCCGAATTGGCAACATCCCTCTTTCCCTTTCCTCACTATCTTCGGCAGAGCCATTCCATAGGGATAGTAGCAATATTATTTTTTCCCGATTCCGATAGGTAATCGACTGATACTATGACTGATTACGTGACCAATGGTAATTCCGAATGGATTTGTTATATATATGTATATATATGTATATATATGTTATATATGTATATACATCTATATACATGTATACATATTTATATATATTCGTTTCACATTAAAAATTTAAAAAGTATGCTTATGCTGAAGATGATGTGAATTGAGGTAATCAAAAAGTTATACTTTGTTTTACAGTTCGCTTTATCGTAGTTGTTTTATAAATAGTTAATGCAATTAACAATATTCTTGTCTTTCTACCTTCATTCTTTTGATATTTGTGGAGATGCCCTGGACGAGTAGCAATGAAATGTTCTGTTCAATATCTCTTTATATTGTATTTAATTATGTTTAATGTATTTTAGAATTCATGTACTTTCATTTAGATTTTTGTTGTTTAGTTTTATTTTTTAAACAATTAGATGTAATGTGTGACATTTATATTTTTGTGGCATTTTTTAGCTTAATTATATTTTTTTTTAAAATAAATAATAAAAAAATTTAATGTTTTAATCGGTAATCAGTTACCATTACCGAATAGTTTCGGTATTAGTAACAAGTAAAGTTACCGATCAGTAATCAGTAAGAGCTCTAATAATCGTTATCGATTAATCGGTCGATAACCGTACCTCTGGCATTCCTACCATTCCCTTTTATAAAGGCATAAACTTTGTCAGAATTTACACCAATCCATAACAATTGTTCTTGCAACTCCTTCAATGGTTTACCTGAGGATGCGAGAACCGGAGCACACCAGAAAAAAGAAAAAGAAAAATAAAAGAAGAATGCCAAATTATTCAAACCTGGAGCAACAAACCTGCACGTTTGCGCTTGGTGCGGTGAATAACAGCCTCAGCGGGAACTACGTCACCTGCAATAAAGCGCCCTGCAGCTCTTGGCACTCGATTCGTGACAGTAGTAGAAACGCCTGCCATCCTTGACGAACAATTCACGACTAGGGTATGCAGATCCGCGATAGTACCCGCAGCCAAGTATTGCATATATTTATTACCTATAAAAGGATAAAACATTATAAATAGGGACACGATAATAGGAATAAGAAACAAATGACAAAAATTCTAAGGTACTGACGTAGGACAGTCCTATCAAATATCACTCCATAAAATTCGCAGCTTTCTAGTAGAGCCCGCAACTAGCTCTCTTATATACGAAGCTGAAGAGGATATTGATCTAAGATGTTACAAAAAGGAAGCAACTCAATATCCAGCTTCATTACGGGACTCGAAAGAGTTACGCAGAGAGTCCATGAAGATTTTAAGGGCATATATGGATCCTGCAAGAAGCAGAAACGGTCTTTCTACCCTTTTATTTTGAAGGTTTTGAAAATCCCCAAGGTTTTCTTGGAAGTACAAGTAGATCACTCATCCTTGTTTTGGCGAACCCCGTAATGTCTTCAGAAAAGATCACAACTAGTTCGGATACTCAACGCCCAACAGATAATGATAAATCCCACGAGGTGCCATGCAAATATTAGATGGATCTGACCCTGGGGAAGATTCCAAAATCTAAGAATCTCAGTCACTAAGGGATTGGAGGAGGTTATCCCAGATTTAAAATGTTCATCATAAACAGAGTAATATCGGGGAGGAGGAAACCATGCCCTGTTATTCGGGCTAGGACGCAGGAGCATATACTCATTCGTGATTGCATATCTTTCCTGCAAATTTGTTAAAGCTACGTCTGTCACTGCACTTTTATAAGCAGTAACTTGATCCTGGATCTACTCCAACTCAAGACGCTTATCGAAAATAGCAGTCACTAACTTGGGAAGAATATGCCCATCAGAAAAAACCCACAACTCTTTAGGAGAGAGGAAAATCACCTCAACAGGGTACAGTTTATACATAACACCGATAGAACAAGGAGCTACGTTAACATTACCTGACGGGGTAGTCGGGACAGATGTTGCACTAGAAAGTGTTTGACCAGAATTCTGACTACCAGAAGAAGCCAAGACACAGATACGGGAAGCAAAAAATTGAAAACTAGAGAAGAAGATAAAAGTAAGAAAGTAGCACACAGAAAAGACCACCGTAGAAATAAAGAAGAAGAGGCGAAGTAATTTACTTACTTTCAAAATCGAGGGGGCGCGAGAAAAGAAACGACAAAATAGGAAGTATTCTTTGGAAGACAAAATGGCATGCCAGAGATAAGATGGATGTCACATCAGCAACGCGCCCTTTAAAGGAGGGACAGATGATGAAATAAAGTCCCATCGCCTAAATGCCTCGGCCCAGCAAGGCCTAGTCTAGACGCAAACAACACAAAGGATCATGGGTCGTCCCAGAGCGGCCCATCCACAAAATAAAGGACCACCAGCTTAATTAACTATCTATAAAAGATCCTCTCTCTACACATTTATGACGGATTGATATCTAGCTAATTGATACTTTTTAATTCTCTCCCAACAACCCTCTTTGATCTCACACTAATTTAGACATCGAAGTGCCTTTAAGGAGTAAGTCTTTATCGATCTCTAATTGTCTTTTATCTTATCGGGTTTAGAGCATCTGGCAGTTAAGATTCATCATAAAAGATTTTGCTATGATGTTGCTATTTGTATTCCCCACAAAATCAATGGAATCTTGAAAAAATTTATCTTCGGTTGCATAGGTTCAATCATCATACATAATTAAGTAAAATGAATAACTTGTTTAGGGAGGCCCCTCCTAGTAAAAAATAAAAAATCTTTTGTTTGGCTGCTCTAATAACACTTAGGATTGTTTGCATTATTTTGTTTACTACTCTTTGTATCATTTTTCTTTTATGATATATTTTTCCTTAAAATTATTATTTTTCTTTAAAAGTTTATCTTTTTTAGTAGATTTTATTAATAAAATATACTAAATTAAAAAATTGTACAAAGAGTGATAAAATAAAGTGATGAGAACGATTCGAGCCGCTCTAATAATAAGTCTAAGAGCACCACCCAGAAGAGCACTTTCCTCTCTAATATTCATTTTATATTTTTATGAATAAAACTTAAAAAATGAAGGATAGATTTATTTAAAAAATCACTATAAAAAATGTGAAGAAATTATATTAAAAAGAGTATTTAAGGATACCAAGTGAAACTAGTGCAAGCCTTCTCTATAAAGTAACCATAAATGTTTTCTGCCTCTCCAATCTTTTCTTATTGGAGTATGTTTATTCTTTTTCGAGGAGATTTCCTTCCATTTGGATCCTGCTTTAAGTCTTCACTTTTGTCGAAGACAACTCTCAAAAACTAATTCGCTCAGTATTTTGGATGGATGCTTTCTGCGGATCGAAATGAATTGTCACCTATTGTATTATGAGATAGTTAGAAGGCGTCAAATAAAAAATTAAGATCGAATTTTTTTAATATTATACCCGATTATGACTTTTAAATTTGAACTTATTTTCAATTACCACGGGTGGTAAGAATTTTGTTTCTCCGGCCCAGTAATATAATTTATTTCTTGCTATTTTTAATGCAATTACGTATTCATTTAAAAAAACCATTTTATGCCCATCTTTACTATTTACTTGCTTTATTGAATTTCTCCATCTAGGTCTATTCTCCATTGCTTAAAATAAATAATGTTTAACTTATTTAAAAATAAGTTATTTTTGAGTTATTCTCAACTGCTTATTATATTAGCTTTTAACTTAAAATAAATTAAAAAATTATTTTTGAAAAGTTATCTTAGAGTGTTTCTTTAAACTGCTTCTACTTATTGATACTATTAAAATTAAAATTATTAAAATAATTCTCTTAAAATAATTTTTTAAAAATACTTTTTTTTTAACTGTTTAAGAAAAGTAAAAGCAACAGAGAGTAGGCCCCTACCCAGCTAGCCCCTATGTATTTGGATACAACTTATTTTTGAAATTTTCGTCTATTTAACTAAATGAAAACTTTGAGAGAAAGGTATGGTATATTTATATATTTAGAATATCTCGTAGTCCAACTTAAAAAAATAAGTTATATTTATGAAAAAAGAAAAACTGTCTCCACCTTTTTCGCCACCTTAACATTTGGTTAAAGTCATATATAAAGTGAAATTGGTCAACAATTCTCCTATATAATTTAGATTTTGTTACTTGAAGACACTATTTATTTTATTAGTCATTTGTGTAATAATTTTTTATGAAGACTAAAAATACCCTTAGACAGAGAGAAGGTGATTTTTATTCGATTGTGTCCCATAATACTAAGATATTATCTTTAATAATGATAAAATTGTCCAACCACTAATATAAACGTCAATTATCAATTGGAATAGTTCGAAACAACACGATTCATGTGTCAACCTGAACATTGTCAGGTTTATTTTGGCCCACGTCAATCGCGGATTGGGACTTAAATTAATAGTTGAAATATTTTACATTTACGACATATAAATGTCACGTGACACAAATTGACCAAAAGCTATTCACCGCCGCCATATAAGGACCTTTTCGGCCTTCATAAAATATTATTGGGCAAAAGTAGTTAAAAATAAATGTATTTTAGTGACAATTTAAATTATACAAGGACATTTTTTTTTTAATTTCTCTAATATAAATTTAAAAAAAGTATGACTAATGTGTGTCTATATAACACACGTTTAATATGCGTAATATATTTCACATATGAATAAAACGTAGTATATATATGATAGTCTAATCTAATAAAATTTAAAAAATTAACAAAAACTATGGAATCCAAAAAAATTATATTTTAAATTTGAAAATTAATATATACTAAATGTAAGGGTGAGGGTATGCGTTAAGTAAATTCATTTAAAAATCTAAATATTTTTGGCTGAGTCAGAGTCTACACAAAAATATAAGGTCTAGCCAAGGATAAAACCGGTTGTTAATTGAGGCAAATAGATCTTTGCAATCAAGAAATGATTACAAGGTGACAAAACAAATTTTATATTTCCAACAGAAATCAATACCGAATCTATACGGCTTCATTTTGGGCAACGAATGATTTGGTAAAGGTTAAGTTGCAATAATTGGTTTAACCTTGAAAAAACTAAACTTTCTTTTGATGGCACATATTGAGGTACGTAATTTAGCTTAAGCTGGGAAACTAGTACTGTGTACAAATCTTTTAACATAATTATAAGGGACTTAATAAGGGTCCTATAATTTAGCAAAAAAAAAATAAAGTCAATTTTAATATTCTAAAATATAAGGATGTAATAATTAGATATTTAAACTCAATCGTATCACAATTGGTCGCTTCAAAAAGAAAAAAGATTATATGATAATTGAATGTCTAATTAGAGATAGTATACAATTTATTAAAATTTTTATAATATTAAATATATAATTCAAAAATACCACTCATTAACCTTCATTAAAAGAAATCAATTCAAAAAAAAAAAAAAAAAACTTTAAATCTTCTTCTTCATCCTCCTAACCTCTCCCTCCCTCCACTAGCCAAGAACCACCGACCATAAACTTCCTTTCCCATCTCCACAAGCTCAGACTATGTTCCCACCTTCTGTACCTCTGTTAAGCCATTCCTTTTTCCCGCTTTATCCAACTCCACCATTGCTACTTTTTCCAAACCAATCTTTATCAAAAATCCTAATTCCCAACTGTCATTAAAGAAAAAAAGTTGGTTAAAAATTCTTCCAATTATCAAAATCCTAATCCCAGAAATTCTCAAATTTCCCTTCACATGCCCACATTATAATTCCTTCTTTTTCTTCGAATTGAAAAAGGAAAAGAGAAGGGAAAAGAGGTTTGATCCAAGAAGTCGTTCGTCATGGATGAGATACACGCACTCTCTCTCTCTCAAATCACAAACAATTGAAGTTGAAATTAAGATCTTCTGAATTACATTGTTTCGTTCTCATTCGCTTGATCTCCAGAGTCCTCAAAGCTACTTCGGAGACGACGGAGATTTCAAAACTCTCCGGTTTTCACTTCGTTTTTCGCGAATATATCACTGTTTTGACAATTAACAAATGAAGAGCTCTCTTGATCTGAATGCGATTCGATCGTAATTTCCTGATCCAAATGAGATTTCCGGCAACTACCCTTTGAAATCAAAATGAAATTACAAATGAAGTTGCCGGTACAAATTAATAAATCGGAGCAGTAAAAATGGTGATTTTCTTTTATAAATTAATTTATTTTTAATTAATGTTCAACAAGGGTATTTTGGAATTATTTATTTAATATTATAAAAAAATTTAAAATTACTCATTATCCTAATTAAGTACTCAATTATTATATGATTGTGTTTGGCTACCTATTCGTCACACCTCTTATAATTTAGAGTACTAAAGTGAACTTACCTCCAAAAAAAAAAAGTAGTAAGGGTCTTACAGATGGCCGGTTGATGGCTGTCGGGCACTTATTGAGGAAGAAGAGAAGAGTGGTAAATTGTCAGCGCAAGGAACTTTTTAAGGCTATGTTTGTGATAAAAAGAAAGAAAGTTGGAAGAAGATATTAAAAAATATAAAGATACTTAAATACAATTCGAGAATTTATAAAGATAACGTGAAAATATTTATTTTTTAATATTAATTTTCTCTCTAATCAATTTCTTTCTAACTTCTCTCTAACATTAAACTCAAATCTTTCACATTTAATGTAATTTTTTAAGGTAAATATGGACAATTTTGAAAATTTTTTATAAAAAAATATCGATTTTGAAGTAAGAAAACTCCAATTTTTTTCGCGACTGGACCAAGTTTCGCCTAACTTAGGGAAATTCTTGACAAAATTTCGCTTTGGTTGGCAAAATTCATTGGAGAATTTCACCCATCCGGGAGAAACTCAGTCTAGTCTATTTTTTTTTAAATGTTAAATGTTATTTTTATACTTTTTATAATTTTTTAAATTGATATAAGATGAATTATTAATTTATTTCGTATTATCTTTTAACGTAACAAGCTGATATAGATCTAAATACATTTGAAGAATTTTTTGAACCAGAAGATTACGTGGATCATGGACATTTATTCACAACATATCGAATTTTTAAATCGAAAATAGAGTTGGTGGATTGGGCAAAAGAGACGGCGATGAAAGGGAACATATTTGATTGTCACTCGATATTTCAGATCAAGAACATCCGACCGTCAAACTAACGTTGCATTGACTAGCGAGCGTGGAGGTGCAAATAAATCAAGAACGAAGCCGAGAGTTGATGATGAAGAAGAAGTTCCTATAAAAAGGTAGGGTCCTCATGGGATTAAAAAGTGTGATCGCCCTTAAAATTTAAAGGCAAGCAAATGGCCATAAGTGAAAATTGACAATTATTCGTACATGATGGGATGCATAACCATGCAACAGGTGTTTATAATCACAATCACACTTAGGCTGTAAGACTAACGGAGGAGCAGCTGATACAAACCGAGCAATTTAGGAAGAGTCATGTACCACTACGTAATATGTTACGATTTTTTATAGAACAAAATGTGGGATAGGTTATTATAATATTTTAAATTTGTGTTTAGGGTCTAATAATATGACTTATATGATTTATATAGTTCACAAAAAATATACGTCCTTGCCAAAATGAAGAAGAATAGGATGCATGGGCGAAATACAGTAGAAGAAGTTCTTTACTTAATGGCTCAACGGGGTTATATGGTTTTCTACAAAAACTGTGACGACAACAATGTTCTTAGTGATATTGTTGTTGCACACCCGACATCAATTCAAATTATGAGAACATGGCCATATATACTGATAATGAGTACGACGTATAAAACAAACAAGTAAGTTGTCTGCATACATTCTATTAAGTGTACATTTGGATATTAAATGTATATTAATTGTGTAAGTTATAATATTAATAGGATTATCTTGAAAGAATTGTGATTGTTTAATTAATTATAGTGTATTAATGATGAGTTAGTGACACAAAGTTAATTTTTTTATTAATTAGACTTTAATTTATGTTTGGATTAGTTTTTTTACGGAAGAGTGTGTTTTTTCATATATATATATGTATTATATAACTATTTTAAATATATATATAACTATTTCAAAAATTGTTGATTATTTGATTAATATTTAAATGAATTAGTCCATATACATTTGTTTTTCTTTAAGTTTAATAAGGTTAATAATTTATGGTTTATGGTTTAAATTTAAATTTATGATGTAAAGTTTATAAATATCCGAAAATAATAGGATTATCTTAAAGGAATCATGATCCTTTAATTAATATTTGTAATTATTTTACATTGATGATGAATATAAATAATTGTTTATTAATTTATATTCAAGTAACTTTAATAACTTAGTATAAAATATCTGAATTTATACTTTAGTTTATGTTTAGTTCTTTTTTGTTATGAGTGTGTTTTTTCATATATAAAATTATTTTATTAATATTTGATGCATATTTAAATAAATTAGGTCATATGCATTTATTTTTCTTTAAGTTCAATTATTTTTATTGCGTATGGGGTATAGGGTTTAGAAGTATGATGTATAGTTTCTAAATATCTTATTTGTCCTCTTTATTTTAAAAAAGTACAATATGTCATTGTTAGAGGTCATAGGAATGACTCCGACTGATAAGAACTTCACTGAAGCGATGTACAAAAATTCTCTGTTATTAAATGGTTACATGCATAGACGTGTTAAAATTGTGATATTTTATTATTAATATAGCACTATTTCATTTAAAATCTACCGAATAAAAAATAAAAAGAAAAATTATTACAAAAAAAAAATGTTACCGAATGTCTTACTATCTATTCTGACAATCTTGGGTGGGAGGACTGATTAGGTAATCTTAGAGGAAGAAGATACCCTGAAAGTTCCAGTCTCCACAAAAGGATACAATTATGGCATAGAAGTGAACACTGAAGGTTACAGAGTATGTCAACTGCAAATAATGGAACTTTGAAGTCATTTATTGGTGTTTCCTCCAGTAAACTAAACTAGAAGGGACACCAAGAGATGAGTACACTAATGCAATCAAATTGAGAGTTGTCATCTCACATGACTGCCAAAGCAAAACATACGAGGCGCTTTACATTGTCAGGCAGGGAAAATCAAGTACACTAATGCAATAAGCTCACCAATTGAGAGTTGTCATCTCACATGACTGCCAAAGCAAAACATACGAGGCACTTTACATTGTCAAGCAGGGAAAATCATCTCATAGGGTCTTAAGTAAGTGTGAGTAACATGATATAAGCTAACCCAGGTAACTCACTGTCATATATAGATATGCTGCCTATGATAACGAGAAAAATTTTGCCAAGAAACATGAGATGACAAGTACATAGACAATTTTGAGACATTTTTCTAACCTGTGCATACATGTTCCATCCTGTAAGCAACTTTTGGTTTATACAGTTAAAATATATTTCACATACTAGAGGAAGCATGGTCACCTTTCACAAAATAACATAAAGACTTGCTTACTTTTATGTTCAAAATTTTCTGACCGAACTTCCCCAGATGGAATCTTCCAAAAGTAATTGTAATCCATTATAGAATCTGGAAATGACATCTGGCAGTATCATTCAGAAATAGAGAGTTAATAATTTAGTGCAGAGAGTGCAACATCAGAAAACAGAAATGGTACGGGCAGAAGTAATATTAGAAAACATCAGCTGAGATCATTTGCATCTGATGCTTTAACTTCCAACCATCATGCAACCAAGTTAGAATACCAAATATTGGGTTTCGAAAAAGCTATGAAACTATTCCTTGTATGTTTTGTAAATCAATAGCTTACCAGATTGAGAATTACCGATTGACTAACTAGACAGAGATGCTTATCAACTTGCATGTCAGATTAGTGATCTACAAAAGTAGGGAAATGTCTGAAGAGAAAGAAACACAACTTGCCCATTTTTCCCCTTCTTTAGGTAAGGTCTAAGACCCAAGAACTCTGTTTCCGTTTTACTATACACCATTAGTTTGCTCCTATGGTCCGACCCCAGCTCAGTTTTGACCAAATAGAAAAGGAAAGAAGGTGCACGGTATTTAACCATCAAGTTTAATGCAGGACATTTCCAGAGTATACGTAGCAGAAAATTCAAAAGTCACCTTACATGGATTCAGAAGCACGTTGGACATAGCACAAATAAGCAACTCAGAAAACGTTCAAGCAATCACATATGCAAGGACAAATATGCTTAAAATTCAAGGTAATGCTCATAAAGATGAACATAAAGAGCGAGAAAAGAAAGAAAGAAATGCCTAACGTACCCCAGCAGACCACGACCCTCCCATACTCTAGGTGTCACAGTTAAATTGATGATAGCACCCTGCCTCAAAACAATCATAGGCAACGCCTGGCCTCGATTTGCCTGTGCTTCAGCAGCAAGTCTTTGTAATAAATTCTCACCAAATTCAACATGCCCAAATTTCACAACCTGATCTCCAAGCTGTAGGCCATCCTCTGCTGCCGGGGATCCCTCAGTAATTTCATCGACCATAGCAAAAGGTTTGCTCAGAATAACATCAACATTCATTGCACTGGAGGTACTTCCAAGATCAGAATAGTTGGAAGTTGCTGATATGCCAATATTTGTAGAATGATTATTTGTCACCATATCACCTAAAAAGTTCAAGAAAACAATGTTGAGCGATAAACAGGCAACAAAAGTGAACACCTGCAACTACTGAATTCAAAAGATGATTGGGCAAAATAGGCATGCAGAAAACTACTTAGCAATAAAGAAAGTGATCCTGTGATCATCAATAAATAGAAGCATTTTTTCTTTGGGATCACACAGTGTTTGCTCAAGAAACTCGACCAAGGAATTTTTGCCAATGAACTAATTCAAATTAGTTCCCACTGAAACACAAAGCATCAACATAGTTCATAAACTAGAGCTTGAGATAATCAGGAAAATTCCAAACTTGAACTGGATTGATTTGTGGCATTAATTAAATAGTACAACAGAATTGAAAAGAGTAATTATTATATTTAGACCCTAACAAATTTTCATGTGTTAGGTCCCGAATATTTATTTTTATCATTTAAAATCCTCAACAAATTTCCGAGCATCGTATAAGGTCCTTTTCTCTAAATTCCATTAGATTTAATGGAAAGCACACAAAAAAGTCATTTCACCAAAAAATTACAAGGGTAAAAGAGGAAAGCAGAAAAAGGAGAGTTTATTCGTCAGGCCACCGCTCTCCTTATTCTTCCTCTGACGCTGGACCTCACGCACCACCGCCATGGCCGCAGCCTAAATGCTTGGGTGCCAAAACAGTGTGCCCAGCACTGCCTGTGCTACGCCTAGCAGCACGCATGGTGGCATCTGGGTCTCACAAACAGGCGCCTCTGGTTCATATCTCACCTCCACTGGTGAAAATTTACCTGCGAAATCCTGCTCATCTTTGAATTTCATGTTTCTCTCTTTCAATTCCTCTCTGCTTCTACATGATTATTTAGCTCTCAATATATCTGCATCTGGCCATCTTCCATCAGTTTTATTCTTACTCAGATGGAATCTACAAATCGAAACAGAGACCTGAATAAAAGCCCAGGCACTTTGACGACCTCTTCCTCCAATATATATATATATATATATATATATTGAAGCAAAATGGTTCAAGTATGTTTTTCTCCGCCACCTTCCCCGGCTCTTCTTTTTCAATGTTTACATAGGGCAAGAAAAAGGAAGAATTTTTCTCCGCCACCTTCCCCGGCTCTTCTTTTTCAATGTTTACATAGGGCAAGAAAAAGGAAGAATTTTGACTTGCTTTTCTTTTTGCGATTTCATATGTTATGACCCCCTGTAGTTTTAAGAAATCAAGTAGTTCATTTGTGGGTCTTGGAATGGCCTGTGTTCTTCCATTATTTCTTAGTGTATATGGGAGGAAATATGAGGACAGAGAGTGTTGGAGAATTTGAGATTTGATTCATTTGAGATGGTTGAGGAGGATGGCTTTGATTTTACTTGATCTCTACCGAAGCCAAGGGGAGCGACTCTGTTTTCTCACCAATGCCGATTGATGTAAAGCCTTATTACTGCCGGCTTCATGGTGAGACATCACAGGGCCTTACGCCCTCAAGTTGTCATTTTACAGTATGGAATTAGTAACAATCACGGATAGGACATTTTGACCCCAAAAAAAAATTTGCAGATAGGAATAAGTTGTAATTTCATGATGTAAATTCCAGATACATGCAAGTTGTAATTTCATTTGGTTTAAAACCACCACCATTCACCATTTCACGATAGGCTCCAAAGCTAACATGACTGCGCCTTTCGGTATAACCAGCAATCATCGAACTCCACAAGAAAACATGGAGAAAGGACTTCAAGAAGAGAAGGTGAGAGGAGGGGGAGAAGGGACCTCAACACAGCTTGGGTGTGATTGGAGACTGTAAAGGATTGGCTGGCAGCCGTTTGGAGAAAAGAAGATTCCTTAGTTTTGTAAAAGGGGTATTCCAATATACCCCTATTGACTTCAAATATATTTATCACAAATGTTGGCCGATGGTTAAGTTTGACGGAATTTGTATACAAGGACTTAAAAGAGAACTCAAAAATTTGTTAAGGGTTTTAAATGATAAAAATAATTTTTGGAGACCTTAACCAAACAATAAAAATTTGTTCGGGACTAAATATGATAATTACTCAATAAAATGAATGATAAACAAATAGAAATATACTTGAAAATAAAACCACATCACAAGAAAGCTCAATAAATGTCTGACTTGATTCAAAGAGAACTGAAATTGAAATCATATCCGTACTTGTATCTTCAGCCGCTACAGAAGTAGGTGCAAGCTTAGCCGAATGAAGAACTTGAATATTTTGGTTTATTTTCTCTGTAATATCTTCATGATCATTACGTAGCACTGCAAAGAAGAGAAAAAAGATAAATAAACATGAATCTCAGACATAAGACTATATTCTTGTTAACCTGAATACACAGCATTTATATAACCCATATTTTCTCATATATATGCATGCAGGCCACAGATGGAAGGAAATTGATTGGTCTTGTACATGTTCGGAAAGGAAGATGTTCTGAAGATGGGATTATGAAAGAACTAAAAATACAATTATGAAGTACCAGACATATTAACCAAAATGTGCCATGCTCCTAGTTGCACGGAAAAAAAAGAGTGATAAACTAAAGGTGGCAATGCAAAATCATAGTTTCTTAGTAATTTAAGAGCTAAAAGACACAACAAGAGAATATTCTATGCAGAGGAAGTCTGTCTTCCTCAATGTAAAGAATATTTGAAATGACCTAATAACTGTATTCATCATCTAGCAAGACTTCATTCAACAGTTTTCTTCAAGATGCAGTCAAAAGATTCCAAAAAAATCACTTTCAGAAAAGGTGTCTCAATCAACAGAAGTGTTGGAAGTTTCAATTTCAGAACAACTTAGGCATCAGCTTAAACCATACAGGTCAGACAAAGGCCATCAACAGTGAACACAATTTACTCAAACCCTTCAAGAGGCACTGCTCGCCCATTTCCTTTCATAAGTTTCTTTACAACACAAACACTATTTAACCAAAAGAACACATGAAAAACTAACATGCTTGGAACTACTCATACTCAAAAGACTAGCATCAACAACACAGTTAAAACAATAAAGAAAGCTGAAACAATTATATGGGAAATAAACAAAGCAGCAATCAAATGCATAAAGAAATACTTGAGACTAAAATTTAAATACATCAATAATGATACTCGAACTACAATAGTTGACAAACATGGCAAAAACTCACTAAAGCAAGAAGAAACATTGGTCTGTATGCAATAGATATACCAGCAAGCCTACAGCGATTTGCTCTTACAGTTGGAATGTCTATGTCAGCCCTTGGAAACCCCTGCATATAAGCGGAAGCTTTAGGCTAAAATCAATACAAGCTTAAATCAAAGCACTTTAATACTGAAATATTTTTTAAAAAAGTACAGTAATTTTCAGAACACTCTTTCCCC
Organism: Catharanthus roseus; assembly: GCA_028651295.1. Lineage (NCBI taxonomy): Eukaryota > Viridiplantae > Streptophyta > Magnoliopsida > Gentianales > Apocynaceae > Catharanthus > Catharanthus roseus. Next base: position 21,205,386 of record JAPQWS010000153.1, on the reverse strand, counting down.
TTTGCAACTTCTTAAACCCCCAAATATCACTGCCAAAATGGCTAAAAAGAGTGAGGAGCTCTAATTTCTGTGAAATTAATTTCCAAACTAACAAAGTGCTTCATTTTTAAATTTTAAAGGAAGTTATGGGATCATCAGCAATGATTCCATTGGTTGTGTTCTGCAAGCACCTAAACAGATATTGGGGAGTGAGATTCCTGATTAAGTTCAGGGGTTTCACAATGGAGTTCCAAATTTCAGTTGTCTATATAATCAACATCACCCTCATTAAAGTAACTTTAAGAATTCAAAAACAAAACTTCAGTATGAAACCAATTTCCGTGTAAGATGAGAATGCTAATAGAACGAAATGCAGTTTGAATTTGTACAGCATAGAGAACTAGAAGAATACCTCAGAATCAACAAGGTTGCGGGAGAGGCCGGGGCCACCAGGTTGGCAGAGGCTTTCTATGATGGCGTTCATCTCTGCCTCCAGAGCGCTCCGCTTCTCCATCAGCTTCATAATCTCTGCTTTCAAATCTGCCCCAACCATTCTTGCCTTTGCTTCCTTTGATTTAGATCAATTTCAACTTTAGTTACACTTCACTAGGGTTTTTTTATACAGACAAGAAAAGAGTGCCGAAAAAATTCCTCAAGTCTTCACGCGCTAATGAAGAGATTTCTTCATTTCTTCCCTTTTTAAAAAAAAAAAAAATTAAAACAAGCTTTACTTTGCTCCCTTCCTTATTTATTTTTTTTACTTGTCACGTCTATCAATTTCATTATTTTTTACTTGTCACATTTTTTAAATAATACAATAATTTTTGACAAACAATGCAATAATTACATTGATGAGCTCATTAGCTAACTGTCGGAATAGGGATGTTTGGATAGCAAAAAGACGAAACGAATAGATGAACTAGTGAGAATGTTATATCATTTCGTTTTAAGTAGGTAATTTGTACTGTTAATTAAGTTCTACGTTCACTCGTAAATTTAACACTGAAAAGTTTTCCAGTAATCTTTGAACTCTCAACTAACTTTACTTTGTCTCGCTTCGGTCTTTTTTGTTCTGATCTTTTCTCATTGAAAAAAAAATGAAGGAGAAGAAAATGAATTATGGAAAGAGGAGAAGAAGAGTTAAATGACAAGAAAATGGTGTGGGGAGCAGAAAGTAAGGGTTATAGGAGAAGAGAAGACAAACAAAAGATAGTGAGTGTATGAAGTGGAGCAAAGTGATTGTTCTTTGATGGATAACAATTTTGATGTGATTTTCAATTAAAAGGGTACCACATATCCGTAAAGAAGGAGTCATACTGATTATTTATATTAAAATATATTTAAAACTCAACACAATTTAACTTCAGCATCCAAAAATAAAAAAAGACACTTAAATAATCTTATCACTTACATTTTATTAATTTTACTAACATGTACAACTGTAAATCGCCTCCATGTTTAGTCATCTATCACTACTCTATATTTATCTCCTCCTTTGTAATCTCTTCTTTTAACTGCATTTCTTCCTAATGCGGGTAGCAAATGGACGAGTTGGGGGATATTATTAAATGGGTGCATGATTGATGGGTAAATGTCAGCTCATGTCCAAAAGAATAATGAATTAAAATAGATAGACTTAAATGGACAATTGGCACAAATGGGCACCCATGGACACCCTAACCACTAATTTTATAGGGTGCCCATTGGCCATCCAAGATGGGCAATCCAATGGAAACCCATATTGACCATCAACCATCATAGTTTATTAGCAAATTGGTTTGTGTAAGTCCAGCATGTTATGAATAAAATAATAATTGTAGATCTCCTTAATAGATAATAATCTGAAATAAAATCTATTTCCTGAAAAGAGATATTCTGAGGATATAGAAATCCTAAAAAGATAGACATTCTCTAGAGATAGATATTATGTATAGGTAAGTGTAACATCCTGACTAATCACCTCAAAGTTAACATAGATCACGGTAAGTTCAAACAAAAGTTTTTTGGGGTTGTTTTATAAAGAATAGAAAATTTTGGGATCATTTGATAATTTATAGAAAATTTAAGGGAGAATTTTTCATTGGAAAACTTTTTTGGCATATTTTAGAATTATTAGTGTTTAACACTTTAAGTTGGACATTGATATTTTAAGTTTAATATGTAAGTTATTTTTAAGGTTTGAAGTCAACATAAAAAGTCTAAAAATTTGGAGGACTTTAGTGCAATTATATGGATTAATGTGTCTTGACCACACAAGGCAAAGCCATGCATGGATGGCTATATAAGAAGGCCAAAGGAGGGCTGGAATTTCCCATCTCTTCCCCCTCCCTCCAATTTTTTCTCTCTTCTCTTTCTTCCCCAATTTCTCCTCTCCTCTTCTCTCTGTTCTCTCCTCTCTCTTTCTCCCTCTCTCTTGGCAGCCCACTCTCTTCTTTCTCTCCCTACTTTCTCTTTCTTTCTTCTTTTCCCTCTCTCTCTCTCTCTCTCTCTCTCTCTCTCAAGTAAGTCTTCTTCTTTTTCTTTTTATTATTTATTGTATTTTATTATTAGGAGAAGTTTTTATTTTATTTTATTAGGTTATATTTTCTAAGATAAATAAAATTAAAGTTTAATAGTTATAGATTTATTTTGAGAACATATGATTTTTAAGGAATTATTATGAAATTATTTTGGAGATGTTTTTAGAATTCATTTGGGTTTAGAATAATTTTAGGTACACCCTAAGGTCATAATGGGGTCATAGTTATATTTTCATGGAGTAATTTGATTAACTTTGGAATGATATTCTTTATAGGATTGACTCAGTTCGAGGCTCAAGGTGAGTTCACCAACCTTTTTCTTTTTACAAAAGATTTATTTATTTCTTAAAAACATATTTCTCCATTTTTTGATCTTGACAAAATTTACAAAATATTTACCGGGGTATTACGGATTATGCTAAATATGTTTTGAGTTATTAAAATATTTTTATTTTAAAGGCTTTGAAATATGTTTGAGTTAGTAAAATATTTTCATAATACTTTTATTTTAAATATTTTTATAATACTTCTATTTCGGGTTTTGAGTTTGAAATTATTTGGAGAAATTATTTTAAAATATTTATTATTTCTCTTTGGAAATAATATTTTTAAATATCAAATTTTATTAAAAGGTTTTGAGTTTTAAAATTATTTTGAGAAGTTATTTTAAAATATTTATTATTTCTTTTTGGAAATAGTATTTTAAATATTTTAAAAAGGTTTTGAGATTTAAAATTATTTGGAAAAAAATTATTTTAAATATTCTTATAAGGTCTTGAGATTTAAAATTATCTTTAAAATATTTATTATTTCTTTTGAAATAATACTTTAAATATTTTAAATATTGTTGTAAGGCTTTGGATTATTAAAATATTTTTATACTACTTTTATTCTTATATTATGATTTCAAAAATATTTAATATTTCTTTTTAAAGAATATTTCTCTATGGTTTTATTCATATATTACTTAAAATTTTAAAAGGTATTTAATAATTTCTTTTTGAGAAATATTTATCATGATTTATGGAAAGCATATTGACATAACCTTTTTTATACCTGGTAATATATTTTAAAGCTTACATTCCAAAGTCACATATACATATTTTTATGGTGAACATGATTTTGAAAGACAAATGTTTTGAGAAAAACAAATGTTTTTATGAGTTTTACAAAATTGCATTCATGATACATTTGTCATGGCTACGAGTTTGTGGTTTTGCCCGGCAGATAGGAATTTTCGATACATGAAGTGATTGTGTGGCCAAGAGATGGCTTATGATTTTATAAAAATGAACTAAAATCCTAATCCAGCAAAAAGGGGCTTGGTATATATTTTTGATCAACATGTTGAGAGGATTGCACTGTGCATGGCTAGTCATCGTACGAGGGCCTCTTCCGAACGACATGCTTGGTAGATTTACTCTTGATTTGGATCCAGTTCACAGAGGGCGTGGTACCATTGGAGGGTTAGGCCCAAGACGAAGTTGACTCCATATCATGCTCTGCGTTAGGGGCTACTTCCTAGCAGGTAGGGTCAGGAGGGGCTTACCGGCTAGGGTAGCATAGGGTGGCCTGGTAGGTACCCCAGGGCTTGTTACTTGTTTGTGTTTAAATGTTGTGTGAGGTTGAAAAATCGAATGTTTGTACAGTGTGCTTCGGGTTTCAGGTTAGTAGTACTATGGGATGCCGGAACTTGTGTCCGATGACCCCGTTTAAGGTTCCGAACTCTGTTCGTTGAGCCTATTATGATACATGCATACTTTTGAAAATTCGGATGTCGCCGCAGCGCCGATGTGTCTTGATTTGCTCAGACTTTCAGACTGCGCCTGAACCCTTCACAAAGTTTATAACTTGCCTACAAGAGATGTTTATGAAAACATTTCTTTTCTGGCATGACAAACCGTTTTATAAAAAGTATTTTACCCGTATGAGAAACTCACGAAAACACACGCGCACGTGAACTTACTAAGCGTCCATCGCTTATGCCTTTCAAATGTTTTCTCCTCTTTTTAGATGAATCGGTCACCAGATCTAGTTAGGTGAGCTAATGTGGGTCCACTGGATTTGGTAATATTGGGGTTCTCCACCTCTAGTCATAAGGTTTGATCTATGATGATTTTGGTTCTCACGGCTTTAAACCTATGTATAAGTTTGAGAAGTTTTTATTATAAAGAGATATTCTTTCTTCTTCAGCTGCTTAGTTTAGAGGGACGCGTTCTAGTTCCTCATAAATATATCTTAAGCTTTATATTTTTGTAAGTCCAGTGCCGAGAGGCACGAAGGTACCTTACCTAGCCGCATTTGACCTAGCGGAAGGGTACGGGGTATCACAATAAGTGATAGAATTTTAATTCTATCTTAGATATGATAGAATCTATCCCTCTATTCCTTCTCTATCTCTTGTATACTCAAAGCCCTATAAATAGGGCCCTTACCTCTCAATTGTAATCACACCTCAGATAAAAGAAATAAAATCATCTCTATTTTTCTCTTCTCTTCTCTTCTCTCCTTTCTCATCTATGAAATTTTTAGTTATTCTTTAAATTTCTTCTTAGTTATAATATTGTGCCTACGCTTGCAATAATTTTCACAACACGTTATCAGCACGACGAGTCTCCACCATCGAAGTTTTGAAGTTTGAATCAAGAAAAAAGAAAGGAGATAACTTTCCCGATTCATTCCCGTAAAGATTAGAATACACAGAATACTCCTTACCTTAGGAGCAAGATGAGTGATACATCCGGCGAGCGCTGGTGAAGAAGGCAAGCAAAGCTGGAGCTGGGTGATATATTCCATCAAAGGATTCATTTAGGAATCCTTTTGTTTTCAATGGCTAATCTTATGTATGGTTCTTGATATCTTTGAGAAAAACTATTTATCCTGCACATTAGATACTCAAATCTATCTAGATGCAATTGGTCTGGCAGGCACCATTGTGGAAAATAACAAATTATCATCACAAGATCGCACAAAAGCCATGATATTTCCCGCCATCACCTTCATGAAGATTTGAAGGCGGAGTATCTTACTGTGAAAGATCCACTGGAATTATGGACTGATTTGAAAAAAAGGTTCGAACTTGAAGATGGCCGTTCTGCCAAAAACACGGTATGATTGGATACATCTGAGGCTACAAGACTTTAAGTCTGTCAGTGAGTACAATTCTGTAATGTTTTGAATTACTTTACAGTTAAAATTATGTGGAGAAAAATCAATGACGTAAGCATGAGAAAACCTTTTCAGCTTTTTATGCCTCGACTATTATCCTACAACAACAATATCGAGAAAAAGGTTTCAAGAAATATTCTGAATTAATATCTTGTCTTCTTGTGGCCGAACAAAATAATGAGTTGCTCATGAAGAATCATGAAGCTCGACCAACTGGTTCTACTCCACTCCTAGAAGCAAATGTAGTTAAAACCAATAACTAAGGCCCTAGAGAGGTTGTGGACGTGGTCGATGCCGCGAACGTGGATGTGGTTGTAACAGAAATAATCCATATACAATCATGGCAATCATAACAGAGGATCAAGCGCGAAGAATAATGGCAACCACCGGAAGTGGTCGAAAAATGACAATATATGGAAAGGGAAGGAAGTGATCCCTGAGGAAGATTATGAGGAAAAGTGCTACCGATGTGGTATGCAAGGTCATTGGTCCTGTACTTGTCGTACGACGAAACACCTTGTCAAGCTTTACCAAGCATCGATCAATAAAATGGATAAAAATCCTGAAGCGAACTTCACTTCTCGAGATTCAACTCATGATGATACTAGTCTGGATGATATCCATATGGATATAACTTACTTGGATATGGCCAACTTCTTAGAAGAAGGAAAAGTTGATAACATAAACGATGTTGGAAGTGTCCAGACTAGACTTTTACTTTTGTTTTATATTTTACTTTTATTTATACCTTTTATCTATATTTTCTATCGAGGTAATAAAGTTTAGTGTGTTCTTCATAGTTTCCTTTGTAATAAAACTTTCAAGTTTACTTGGAGTTTTTTCAATGTGTTCAGATGGCTCTTATTCCTTAATTTGAGAATGATACTAAAGATATTTGCCTCATCGATAGTTACCCACACTATACTGAGAAATGAGAAATATTTTCATATCTGAATATGAGAGAAGAAAATGTTAGCACTATTAATGGTAGTGCAAAATTGACTGAAGGCTCTGGAAGAGCCAATGTGTTATTGCCTGGAGGGATAGTAATTGTCATCCATAAGGAACTATTTTCCTCAAAATCCCAAAAAACTTACTAAGTTTTAAGGACATCTGCCTTATTGGGTATGATGTTGAGAAAATGGAGGAAAATAGTTCTGAGTATCTTTGTATTACCCAAGAAGCCTTGGAAAGAAATCAATTTTAGAGAAATTATTATCTCTATCTTTTGGCCTATATTATGCAAAAATGAGTATTGCTGAAGTGCATCATTTAGTTAACCAGAAGTTTACTGATCCTGCAACGTTTACTATTTGGCATGATCATTAGGTCACCAGGGAACAATCATAATGCAAAAAATAATTGAAAATACTCATGGTCACATTGAAAAATCTAAGGGGTTTAACCAAATTATCATGTGCTACTTGTTCTCAATGGAAGTTAGTTATAAGACCATTCCAAACAAAATGAGGGCTTGAATCTCCCGCATTTCTTGAACGGATTTATGGGGATATATGTGAGCCTATTCACCCACCATGTGGGCAATTTAGATATTTCATGGTTTTAATTGATGCATTGGCCCGATGGTCGCATGTTTGTTTATTATCAACTCGCATTCTGGCGTTTGTGGGATTACTTGCCCAACTAATTCGCCTAAGAGCGCAATTTCCTGATCACTCTATTAAAATTATCCGTCTAGATAATATAGTGGAATATACTTCTCAAGGCTTTGATGCTTATTGCATGTGAATTGGCATTATTGTTGAACATCTTCTAGCTTATGTTCACACACAAAATGGTTTAGCTGAATCTTTTATTACAAGATTACAATTGATTGCTACACCACTCTTAATGAGAACAAATCTCCCTACTTCAGTTTAGGGACATGCTATCTTGCATGCGTAGGACTTATGCGTGTTAGGCAGACGAATTATGATGAATTCTCCCTCGTTACAATTGGCTTTTGGTTTTGAGCCAAATATTTCTCATTTCAGATTTTTTGGGTGTGCCTCTATGTTCCTAAACCCTAAACCGAGATGGGTTCCTAAAGAAGGTTGGGGATATATGTTGGTTATGACTCTCCCTTAATATAAGGTACCTTGAACCTTTAACGATTCACTGCAAAGTTTGTTGACTGCCATTTTGATGAGACTCTCTTCCCTAAATTAGGGGAAGAAAATAAGCCACAAGGAAAAGAGCTTGTTTGGACAATATCCTTGAATTATCTTGATCAGCACACAAGCACAATTGAACTAGAAGTTCAAAAGATAATTCATCCGTAGAAAATAGCGAATCAATTACCTGATGCCTTTCCAGTAATAGATGCCCCCATTAGGATTGAGTCCCAAAAGAGCAAAATGTAGCATCGATAGCTATTGAGTCCAAATCATGCCAGAAGCGTGGTCGGCCTCTTAGTTCAAAAGATAAGAATCCTCGAAAGAAGAGGGGATTAAATGATCACGGAGATCATATTGAAGATATTGACAAAACGAACCAAGAGACAACATGTGAAAAGATCTAGACTTCTGAAAATAATATAGAAGTTACCATCAACTATACCACTTCTGGCAGAAATTGGAATCGAATAGAAACAAAAGTTGATGATTCGTTTACATATAATGTAAACCTTGAAGTTTTAAGGGATAATGAGGATCTTGAGCCAACAGCAGTTAAAGAATGCCGGCATAGAAATGATTGGCCAAAATGGAAGAAAGCGATTCAGCTAGAGTTAAATTCGCTTTCAAAATACGAGGTTTTTGGTCCTGTAGTCCGAACATCAAAAGGCGTTAAACCAATAGGATACAAATGGGTATTTACACGAAAGCGAAATGAGAATAATGAAATTGTGAGATATAAGGCACGCCTTGTAGCACAAGGTTTCTCACAAAGGCCAGATGTTAAGTATAATGAGACATGTTCACCTATGATTGACTCAATTACTTTTTGATACCTTGTGAATCTGACAGTACATGAAAAGGTTGACATATAATTAATGGATGTAGTGACTGCTTACTTATATAGGAACCTAGATAATAACATTTATATGACGATCCCAGAAGGATTTAATATGCCTGCAGCATATGTTTGGTTCTCATGGAAAATCATTGTATGGTTTAAAGAAGTTTGGACGCATGTGATATAATCATCTTAGTGAAAACTTGCTAAAAGCAGGATATAAAAATGATCTAGTTCGTCCATGTGTATTCATTAAGAAATGTTTATCAGGATTTGTGATACTTGCTATATATGTGATGACATAAATCTGATTGGAACTCCAGAAGAGCTCCAAGAATCAATCAATTACTTGAATAAAGAATTTGAAATCAAAGATTTTGAAAAAACCAAACTCTATCTTGGTTTACAAATTTTGAACATCTAGAAGATGTCATGTTCATTCATCAATTAACATACAATGCAAAAGTATTGAAAAGATTTTACATAGACAATGCATATCCACTGAGTATTCCCATGGTCGTACGGTCGCGAGATGTAAATAAATATCCTTTTCGACCTAGGGAAGAAGATGAAGAATTATTAGGTCCTGAAGTACCTTATCTAAGTGCTATTGGTGCACTAATGTACCTTGCTAATAATACAAGTCCTGATATAGCATTTGTTGTAAATTTATTAGCAAGATTTAGCTCTTCTCCTACACGACAATATTGGCGATGTTAAGCATGTCCTTAGATATCTCCAGGGGACCATAGATCTTGGGTTATTTTATTCAAATAACACCAGCGCGAAGTTAATTGGTTTTGCAGCCACTAGTTATTTATATGATCCACATAAAGCACGTCCCCAAACTTGCTATGTATTTACAAAATGTGGCACTGCCATTTCATGGCGTTCTTCGAAACAATCTATGGTAGCCACTTCATCTAATCACTTTGAGATCATAGCCATTCATGAGCAAGTCGAGAATGTGCGTAGTTAAGATCTATGATCCATTACATTCAAGAAAGTTGGGGCATATCCTCTGGGAAAAGAATCTCAACTCTTCTATATGAGGATAATGCAGCTTGTATAGCTCAATTAAAGGGAGGATATATTTAAGGAGATAGGACAAAGAATATATCACCGAAATTTTTTTGCACTCACGAGCTCTAGATAAGAGGTGATATTGATGAGCAAAAAATTAGATGTGATAATCTTGCAGATTTATTCACTAAGACATTAGCGATATCAACATTTGGGAAGTTGGTATATAAGATTGGAATGTGTTGGCATAGAAATCTCAAAGGATTACCAAATTAGGGGGAGTAATCTTTAACGTAGAGAATGGTGTACTCTTTTTCCTTCACTAGAGTTTTTTCCCACTGGGTTTTATCTAGTAAGATTTTAACGAGGCATGTTCTCTATGTAATGGACATCCAAGGGGGAGTGTTATGAATAAAATAATAAATGTGGATATCCTTAACATATAATGATATCTGAGATAAAATCTATCTCCTGAAGAGATAGATATTCTAAAGATATAGAAATCCTAAAGAGATAGATATTCTCTAGAGATAGATATTATGTATAGATAAGTGATAGAATTTTAATCCCATTCTAGATATCATAGAATCTATCCCCCTATTCCATCTCTATCTCTTGTATTCCCAGAGCCCTATAAATAGGGTTTTTACCTGTCAATTGTAATCACACCTCAGAGAAAATCAATAAAATCTTCTCTACTTTTCCCTTCTCTCCTTTCTCCTCTATCAAATTTCTAGTTATTCTTTAAATTTCTTCTTCGTTATATTATTATGCCTACGCTTGCAATAATTTTCACAACACATAAACTATTTTTGTAGATTTTTTATAGAAACAAATGGTCTTATGTATCCGTCAACTATGTAAATTTTTCGCTAACAAAAGTGATACCCAAAAAGCGAGCACACTAGTAAGTAGTATACTAGATAGTAATAGAATAAACAAGGTCGTAGCGAAGAGAACTAGACTAAACTATTTTAATTACGAAACTAAAATTAATTTAGTAAAAGAAAGAAATTAAAAATGACGATTGAATTTGTTTGATTAATTAAAATAAAGGTCACAACTTTCTTAACAAAAATTATAATTCAAGAGATGTAAGGCGCATGAGTTCACTAGCTAACCGTTATATTACCCTAATAATCTATTATTCTCGAGTAAATATCATTAATCGATTGACATCCAAAGTTGTATAGTACCTCTCAGTCCAAGTTTACCAAACCTATTCTCACAAAAAAACCAACCATAAGTCTACGTATTAATTTTAATTTAGAGAACGCATTCAACTATGATGTCACAAAAACTGCACAAACAATACAAGTATAGGTCTATATCTTGCATGCAATTTATGGCCAAATTGCTTAACCTATTTTAATTAAGTTCCTCTCGGTCAAGTTTACTAACAATTCAAATGGTGATCAGGCACTCAAAATCATTAAGTACAGTAATAGACATTAATTCCATAACACTCTCAAATAATAAACTCAAAAGAAATAATATAACAAATTAACTAGCTACACTTTGACCTTAGAAAAAAAAAAAGCACATAATGAAAATAGTTAACAACAATAAAGTAAAGAAGAGAATAATAGAAAGTTTTAATTAAATTTTCAATACTTCAAGTCATAAATAATCTCCAAAGCGTAACAAGGAAGCTCAAATCTTTGTTTTGAAAATTACAAAACTCGGAATTATTATGAATAAACTCTAACCTAAACTCAACTAAACTAAGACTCACCTCCTTAACAACTGCTAGAATCCTCTATTTATAGAGGTTTATTGAAAAGAAATTAAAAGTTTACTTAAAAGAAACGACTTAAAAAGAAATTCTAATTAAAATGGAAGTTTACCTAAAGATAAGGACTACGATGAAAATAAAGGAACTATTAAAAAAATAAAAAATACAAAAGAGAAGGAAGTCAAAATTAGAAAAGAGGTCAAAATTGGCGGCTGTAATTTCTTGCAATGGATCTGGCATTGGGTTGGTTAAATCCGGTGCTAGTTTCTTATTGCTGAACAAAAAGACACACCTGGCATCGGTTCTTTGTCACGGAAACCTTTTGGGAAAGGTTTTATATAAATCTGGCACTGGTTTTGGACAGATCCGGCACCAGATTCTCGACGATGAAGATCTGCGCCTGAATTTCTCACTTCCTGTGCGGATTTCATTTAATCAATCTTTTCCATATTTGCAATTCAGTCCTCTAACTTCTCCTTGTCTTTTGAATTGATCTTCCAACTTCTTCTTTCTTCTAATTTCATGTTTCAACTTCTTTTTTCTTCTAATTTCCACCCTAAAAATCCAAAAGGAGTTATTTATTCATTTTAAACCCAATTTTCACTAGAATTAACATGAAATATTCATCAATTAAAGCTTATTCGCTAGTGTAAAATTATATCTATCAAACTCCCCCACACTTAAGGATTTATTTGTCCTCAAACAAAAGTTTAAGAAAAATTCAAATCAAATACCCCTCATAAAATTCTAAAACTTACAAGACAAAGCACACTTCCTTATATTTTCAAACTCAAGTTAACAAACAAATATTCAATTATCTCCCATAACTAAAGCTGAACTTTTGTAAGGTGCGACGTGGCCATAAGAGAGTGTAAAATAAATACTAAACAAAATTCCCAAATTACATATATATAGATGACAAATATCAACAAATTTTCATTCCATAAGCTCACTTTTTGTATCTTTTCTCCACTAATCGAGGTTCCTAAACTTAACTCAGATCAGTTAGGACTTTAAAGTTGTAATGTAAGGCTAGGGTGTTAGTTATTGATATGTGTTTATTTGTCTATATTTCTATATATTATTTTCATTGTTTTATGATGTTTTTAATATATAAAAGTTCATATTTAAGGCTAATACCCTTTATGCTTGTCTTAGGTTCTTTCAAAAGAGAAAACGATGAAAAAAAATGAAAACGGTCGAAATTGGAGTGAAAACGACGAAAATAAAGCCGATGGCACCAAGGTAGCCGACCTACCACTGACGGTAGGTCCTGGAGCTAGAAAACAAAGCTTGATAGACCTTATCAGTGACAGTAGGCTACCCCTATCGTCGACGGTAGGTCCTTACGACAAAAGAAGAGAATTTGGATAGAACCCTACCGCAAATGGTAGGGCTCGACATACCGTGCACGATAGGTCCCGGTTGTAGCAATTTTAATTTGATTTTAACTTTATTTAATGAATTTTTCTTCTATTAATAAAGAATTCCACCATTAGGGCTTAAGGAGGCAATTAGGGGCGAACTTAGGTTAGATTTTCCCCCCAAAATTCATCCTTAATTAGGTAGGAAATTAGTAGAAATTTTGTAATTGAATACTTAGAGATCAAGAATTGGAGACTCAACATCACAATTTCGGGCTTCAATTAGGCGACTCGAGAGACGAGCTCGGGCGACGTTCGGGACTACGATTGCGGCTTCAATCCTCCTCCTAAGCTTTCTTTTCCTTTATTTTTACTGAATTCAATGTTTATTTTTAGTCTTTATACAATGATTAGTGAGTAGATTTTTATGTTTGGATGAGGGTTGAACCCTAGTTCTTGTTTAAGATGTTCTTGGTTTAATTTATTGAATTCGATGTCTGTTTTTAATTCAGTTGTCTTCCAATTGTATTTTGTTGTAATTTAATTATCGCAAGATTAGATTTATCGCAAGGATGTTCAAAATTGGAAAAGGAAGAACATTTTAGGGCAACCAATTAGGGATTAATTGGGACAATTGATTAGAGATATGATATGGCATTTTGAGGTCCTCTAAATCACCTATAATTACTGCACTCATAATTGGTTGGGGAGAGAAGAGATTCTCCTCTAAGGGTGAGTGAGTGCTTTGGCTTATAGATGGGGATTGACCGATTAGTTGTGATGACCCAACTTGATTAATTCAACATCCTTTTCATAATGTTTTTCCAATTGAATTAGTAACAAGGATTAGGGGGATTCCACCATCCAAACTCTTGCTGTAATAGTTTTAAAACCTTAATTTTTTCAATTTTTCTTTCTTTAGTTGATTAATTCAGTCTTAGTATTTTCTGTTATTTCTTCTTCAAACCATTCTTTTTAGACTAAACATTAGAAAGACTGATTTGTACTTGAGCCTTTATCGTTCCTCGAGATTCGACACTCGGTTGTAGCTCGTTTACTATAGTGATAGGTCTACTTGCCTATTGCTTTAGTTTAGTAGTTCATCCTTTGATTTTTAAAACTTTCATATACACATCTGTTATCAAACGAAAGTAAAGAATTCAAAATCAAAGAAAAGAAAGCTTGCACAAAGGATAGATATTTTCAAATTCAACAAAATTTTTAACTTTGTTCTTAGCTTTAATTAAACACTTCTAACAAACACTTCCTTCTTTTCATCAAGATCTCATCATTTAAGGCCATATATATTATTTATATTCATAATTCCAACCTTTTTGAATTTTTTCCTTTGCACCCTATGATTTGTAGTAATTTTATAACAACTTTTTTTCTTTTTTTTCTTTCAGCTCAACCAGCCATATCTTTTTTTCTTTGCGTAAAAACTAATAAATATTTTTTCTTTTCTTCTTTCCCTTTAATCAAGATAACTTATTTTCCTTCCATATCTCAAAAACATCAACCAAACACACATGAAGCAACATGTTAGAATCTGTCATTACGCTCTCTACAAGATTAAGAGTCAATATTTTAGTAGTTTAAAGAAAGAAAATAACATTGAAAGTTCAAAAGGGTATGAATGTGAAAATCATGAGATTTGGTAGGCTTGAAAGGCATTAACGATTTAAAGAAGGCTTTTGACCATCGTTTCTAAGCCAAATAAGGACAACCTTTCTATTTCGCCTCAAGAGGTATTCAAGTAAGTTCTAGAATATAAGGAAGAGACTCATCACTATATGAAACTCAAAAACAATGTAAAGGATTTATCAAACACTAACACAGTCCATATGCTCAAGTGAAAGTCGTATGAAAGTTATAACAGATGTAGAACATAAATTCATCACCCAAGTAAAAAAAACAAGAAGTTAAGCACTTTTTCTCAACTTATTCAGAAATTTTGGAAAAGCACTCAACAATAACAATTCTTCAAGTGAAATTGTATTTTTTCAATCAAAATTTTTGAAAAGCACTCAAGAAGAACAATTCTTCAAGTGAAAGCCCGAGGAATCAAGAAGCTTTGGTCCAAAACTTATAAAAGCAGATTGGGTAGTTGGTTAAGATTGTGTCTGAGAGAACTCCGGGAACTCTCTCAAGCAACATAGAAGTGAACCCGAGAGAGCATGTAAATGCTATCTAGGTGACAATTAATGAAGAGATTCCCACAGCTAAGAAAGAGATGATCATATAAGAAGAGAACTATGGTGAAAAGGAAGAGCGGTCATCTAATATTTTGGAAGTTAAAGGAGGAGAGCCAAAGAAAGATGTAGAGTTGAAGGAAGATGAAGGACAAAGAAAGCCGACAAATACCGGTTCCAAGCCAAAAATTTCATTCCAAGAGGCACTTATTCGGGATCATAGTTAGGACAACATGAGGAAGTTTGTTAAAATATTTAAACAACTTAAAATAAACTTACCTTTGTGTCATCTACTTTTACAGGTACCCAAGTATGCTAAGTACTTGAAGGATATGCTAACTAAGAAGAGCAAACTGCATGATACATCAACACATGTTCTGGGAGAAGAGTGCCCGGCCATCCTTATCAATAAGGAGAAACTACCACAAGAGTTAGAGGACTCAGGGAGTTTTTCTTTCCCTTGCATTATAGGTAGTATTAAAGTTGATAAGGAATTAGCCGACCTAGGCGCTAATATAAATGTGATGTCTTATGGTATGTGTAAAAGACTAGGCCTAGGGAAACCGAGATCTGTTAGGATGTCCATAAATTTAGCAGATAAAAGTGTACGGCATTCTAGAGGAGTCATAGAAGATGTCCTAATCAAGGTTAAGGACCTCGACTTTCCTGTTGATTTTGTCGGCATTAATTGACATGGAAAAGGGAAAACTGATCCTAAGGATGGGGGATAGTGACATAGTATTTAAATTCCCATTAAATTCACCTCCCCCTCCTCAAGGACAAGACACTCTTTGTTACATTGATCAATAAACTAACGAAATACCTTTGCCTATATAGGAAACTCCCCGAACAAAGCATCAAAGATGCCTAAAAAGAAAAGGAACCATCTTGTCCCTAAAATGAAGGCTAGCTTGATGAAATGTGTGCCGGTATAGCGCATTGAGAAAAAGAAGTTGAAGAAATACTCTGATATCTGTGATTCGAGAGGTTTTCTTGGCACCTAAAAGGGGAGTACTCTTTACACCCCTTGAATGTTGTAATTGTATAATTGTAGTTTGAGTTTCTCATTTTTCTGCTTTGATTGTTTGTTATTTTTGTGTTACGAGGTCGTTTTGGAGAGAATGAATGATTGCTTTAAGGCCTATCTTGAGCTTAATTAAGTCCAGAAGGTTAGAAGGCTTGAAACCGGGTTCAAACTTGCACAAAAAAAAAAAAAAAAAGAAAAATCGGAGTTCAAATAGAACCCTACCGCGGACGGTAGGATAACCTATCGCATGCGGTAGGGGCAGGGCACACAAAAATTTGTCAAGGCAAAATCCTAACGCTACCGATAGGTCCATTTGTGTTGCTCATCTCGGCAGGGAAGAAGCCTACTGCGGACGATAGGCTTCGAACTACTGTGCACGGTAGGGTCAATTCCAGGTTGCAGTTTGGTAATTTCATGGGTAAATGGGTCGGGTCGACCCAATTCCAACCTAATATCAGCCATTTCCCAAAATTTCTGCACTTCTTCCCCAATTTTCTCCTCTAAAATCCCTAAATTCTCATTCCCTTCTCTCTTCTTTTTCTTCCTCCCTTTTTCCATACTCTCTCCCTCTTGGTCTTTCATCTCTCTCTTTCGGCACTCTTTCTCCTCGGCGACCCCGCTGACTCTCCGGTGAGACTCTCCATTGGTTTGTGTACTCTCTCTACCATTCTTCTTCTTCTTCTCTTCCTATATTCTCTTACTTCATCCATTTTTTCTTTCTTCTCCATTCTCCACCAACATACATACTACCACTCTCATTTTCTTCAACCTTTTCTTGAAAAAAAAACCGATTCACCATCCCCTTCCTATACCGATTTTTCCACCATCCCCTTTTTCCTTTCTTTCTTTTTCTTATATTTTTCTTCTCTTTCCCACCTTCTTTTTGTTAATTTTTGTTTTACTAACTTTGTACTGTGGTTTGTTTTGTTTAACAAAAATTTTGAAGAAAATTTCAAAGAAATTTTCCAGCGAACTTTCTGGCATAATTTTGGTGACTCCTGCAGAACTTTAGTGGCGAACCGTTCGAGGCAGAAAACGTGCGTTACTGGACTTGTGATCGTAGTTTTCTTCTTCAAAACAAACATAGGTTAGTTCTTATACCGTTTTGCCTCCTTTTAGTTTAGTATTTTAAATTACCTCTTGCATTAATTGTGGTTGGTTTTGTGATTTTTGCTGCATTTTTGTTTTAAAATTACTATTAACTAGTCTTGCTTTCGTTTATTTTTGTAACACTTCATCACAAACGGGCAATGTTCGAACACTTTGTACAGACGGTCTACGTTTAGTTGATTTTATTTCTTTTTGTACGTTTTTGTGTTGCTATTATGTTGTTTTCTTTTTCCTCCTCCTTTTCCTTCTTTGATTATATTCCCCTATGGCACCAAAGAAATATACCGCTTCTTCCTCTAAATCAAAAAGGGCTCATATTGAGTAGTCCTTGCCTGACCCTACCCCCCAATATTCCTCTATTCCCGGAGCGTCTTTCTCCGACAGCTCGGAAACGGTAGTCGATAGGGAGACGCTCAAGATTGTGATTGAAAAGTCGTCCAATGAGTCGGTCATTGAACATTTTGAGCTTGAACATCTTTTTGGGGGTTGGGTTGGCTCCCTTTTCTTCGTATTCTGGACATTTATACCTCGACCGTTATCCATGAATTCTATGAAAATATGCTCCATAAAATGAACAAGGCTCTTCAAACCATCATTTCTACCGTCAAAGGGGTTAAATCATTTTGACCAGGGAATGTTTCGCGACCATTCTTGGGATTCAGGATGAGGGAAACTCAGTCACCCTGGACTCGAACTGAAAAACTATAGACGAGGACCGGGAATGGAGTTATGAGGCAACTTGTAATTGCTTTGATATCTGGCCGTCGTATCCTCCACAGCGGTGATTTTCCCACACTCTCCCGTGTCCTTATTATAATAATTCTATAGCAACTTTTTCTCTTTTTTCTTTCTTTCAGCTTAGCACGCCATGTATTTTTTTCTTTACATAACAACTGATAAATATTTTTTCTTTTTCTTTTTTCCCTTTAATCAAGATAACTTATTTTCCTTCCATATCTCAAAAACAACAACCAAACACACATGAAGCAACGCGTTAGAATCTGTCATTAAGCTCTCTACAAGATTAAGGGTCAATACTTTAGTAGTTTAAAGAAAGAAAATAACATTTAAGTCTCAAAAGGGTACGAACATGAAAATCATGAGATTTAGTGGGCTTGAAGGCACAAATCATTCAAAGAAGGTGTATGATCGTCGTTTCTAAGCCAAATAAGGGAAACCTTTCTATTTTGCCTTAAGAGGTACTCAAGTAAGTTCTAAAATACAAGGAAGAGACTCATCACTCTATGCAACTCAAAAATAATGTAAAGGATTTATCATAGCTAACATAGCCTATGTGCTGAAGTGCAAGTTTTACAAAAGTTATAACAAATATAGAACATAAATTCATCACCCAAGTAAAAAAAAAAAGAAAAAACAAGAAGTTAAAAACTTTTTCTCAACTTATTCAAGAAATTTTGGAAAAGCACTCAACAAGAACAATTCTTCAAGTGAAATCGTATTTTTCAATTTTTTATTTTTTCCCAAAATAATAAAAAAACAATATATACATATATATATGGTGTAGGGTCCGTACCATCTAGACTTCAACTTGCCAGGAAAAAGTCTAAGGCGAGAATTGTAAAGCAAAACTTTTTGACCAACTTCAAATTCACGTCTCAGAATTTTTTTATTTTATTTTTTATAATGGATTCTCTTGGTTCTTTCTTTGTAAAGACGAGCGTTCTCATAAGCTTCCAAGCAAAGCTGATCGAGTTCATTTAACTCCAATGAATGTTATTCTCTTGCAGCTTTCAAATCAAAATTTAAATTGTGACAGTCTAAATGCCTTATGCTTTAATTCAAATGATAATTGGCAAGCTTTTCCAAGAACAAGATGAAAAGGGGTCATACCAATGGGTCTTTTAAAAGCAGCCCTATATGCCTAGAATGCATCATCTAGTTTTAAAGACCACTCAGTTCTAGAAGTGTTAACAGGTTTTTCAAGAATCCACTTTATTTACTTATTAAACACTTCAACTTGTCCACTTGTTTGAGGTTGGTAAGTGTGGAAATTCTATGTGTAACTCCATACTTTTTCAACAAATTATCTAAAAGCTTATTAATAAAAAGTGTGCTTTCACTTATAAGAGCTCTAGGGGCGCCGGAATGACAAAAGATATTCTTTTTAAGGAACCTAACAACCACCCTAGCATCATTAGTAGGTGTAGCAATGGCTTCCACCTATTTAGATACATAATCAACAACCACGGAAATATATTTATTAGACTAAGATGAAGGAAAAGGACCCACAAAATCTATTCCCTAAACATCAAATAACTCCACAACAAAAATATTAGTAAGGGACATCTCATGCCTTCTTGAGATGTTTCCACTACTTTGGCTCCTATCACAAGAATGAACAAAGTTATAACATTCTTTAAATAAAGTAGGCCAATAAAAACCCGATTACAACACCTTTGCCGCCGTTCTAGTTGGACCAAAGTGCCCTCTAAACTCTCTGTTATGACAATGAGAAAGAATATCATTGAATTCACTCTTAGGAACAAAACTTCTAATCATATTGTCAGAGCAAATTTTATATAGAAAAGGATAATCCCAAAAATAGTGTTTCGCATCAGAATAGAACTTTTTCCTTGTTGATAATTAAGCTCAGGAGGAATGATATTACTAGCCAAAGAATTTGCAAAATCTGTATACCAAGGAAGATTATTAAACTCAATTGCAAAAAGATGTTCATTAGGAAGGATTCATTTATGGGGATATCTTCTTCAGGGTTTGTTATCCTAGAAAGATGATTAGCAACAACATTCTCATAACCCTTTGTATCTCTAATTTCCAAATCAAACTCTTGCAACAATAAAATCCATCTAATCAACCTAGGTTTGGCATCATGCTTTGCAAATAAATACCTCAATGCAGAATGATCATTATAGATTTCGACATGCGAACCAATGAGATATGATCTAAACTTATCACAAGCAAAGACTATGGCTAACAATTCCTTTTCTGTTGTGGCATATATATATATAATTTTTTTTGCATCATTTAGGATATGACTAGCATAATAAATAACTCAAACTACCTTATATTTGCATTGTCCTAAAACAGCCCCAACAACCACATCACTGGCACACACATAATCTCGAATGGTAAGTCCGAACACGGTGAAACAACAACGGCTGTAGTGGTGAGCTTTTCTTTTAACTTCTTGAAAGCCTACAAACAATTATCACTGAAGTTAAATGACACATCTTGAACCAATAAATCACACAAAGGTTTAGAGATGAAAGAAAAGTTCTTTATGAGTCGTTTATAAAATCCTGCGTGACCCAAGAAGCTTCTAACATCTTTGACTGAATTAAGAGGGGGGTAATCGTTCTATTACTTTAATCTTTGCACGATCAAACCTCGATGTCTCTTGAAGAAATCTTGTGAGCAAGTACTATCCCTTCTCTAACGATAAAATGACTCTTCTCCCAATTCAAAATGAGGTCAGTCTCTTCACATCTTTGCAAGATTAGTGACAAATTGTACCTGAAATGATCAAAAGAGCTACCAAATACAGAAAAATCATCCATAAACACTTCAATGCATTTTTCAATATAATCAGAAAATATATCCATCATGCATCATTGAAAAGTATTAGGGGCATTACATAACCCAAAGGCATTCTTTTATAGGCGAAAGTACAGTAAGGACAAGAAAAGGTGGTTTTTCTCTTGATCTTCTAGAGCTATCACTATTTGATTATAATTCGAATAGTCATCAAGAAAACAAAAAAAACTCATGTCTTGCTAACTTCTCTAACATTTTCTCAATGAAGAGAAGAGGAAAGTGGTCTTTTCTAGTGGATGCATTCAACAAACGATAATTTGTACACACTCTCCATCCCGTCATGGTTCGAGTGAGGATTAATTCATTATTATCATTGGCTATCACCGTAATCCCTCCTTTTTAAGAACCACGTGCATAGGACTAACCCATTGAGAATCAGAAATAGGACGATACCTGCTACAAAGCGTTTCAATACTTTAGTTTCACTACTTCTTTCAGGTTTGGATTTAGACGTCTTTGGGGTTGAACTTTTGGTTTACAATCATCTGTCATATGAATTTAGGTATGCAATTGTAGGACTTATTTCTTTTATGTCTTATTGTGAATCTCAAAACTCTCAAGAGTTTTTCCTCTTGCAAACCTGTTAAAAAAGAAGAGATTATAACAAAACAAGAATCAGTCTTCAAAGGATATTTCATAGCTTTATACACATTAAATATCACTTCTTTATTTTGAAACCTAAGTATAACCTTTCCTTGTTGTACATCAATCAAAGTTCTTTCATTTGCTAAGAGTAGTCTACCTAGAATCAAAGGTACATCTCTATCTTCCTCTATGTCACCCACAACAAAATTGGCAGGAAAAATAAACTTATCCACTTTTATTAAAAGATCCTCTATAATTTCCCGACGGATAAATTATAGACCTATCCACTAGTTGTAAAGTTATATTAGTCAATTTTACTTAATTCCCAATTTTTTGAAGACAGACAAAGGCATTAAGTTAATACTAGCACCAAGCTCACGCAAAGACTTTCAAAACTTAAATTCCCTATAACACAAGGAATAGTAAAACTCCTTGGATCCTTTAACTTTTGGGGAAGTTTCTGTTGTAGCACAGTTGAACATTCCTAGGTAAGCGTCACAGTTTCTAAGTTCTCGAGCTTCCTCTTTTGTGTCAATATATCCTTCAAGAACTTAGCGTAGCTCGGCATTTGTTCCAATGCCTCTACTACTAAAGGAATGTTAATATGTAATTTTTAAAACCCTCAAGAAACTTAGAAAATTGTTTGTCAAGATTTTGCTTCTTAAGTCTTTGAGGAAAAGGAATAGGGGGAACATAAGGTTTAGGAGGAACGTAAGATTCTCTTTTTGTTTATCCTCTTTTGTTGTTTTGGAATCATGGTCCCCCTTTGTAACCTTAGAATCTTTTTCTACCTTTTCCACCTCTTGGAGTCGCTTGCCACTCCTCAGGGTCACTGCAAGAATTTGCTACTTCATTTTTGTTTCTGTGTCACTTGGAAATTTTCCTTGAGCTTTTTCCTTATTTGTACCTGGAAATTTGTCTAATTGGATCTCCAAATTATGAATAGATGCTTGGTTAGATTAGCAGCTTGGTTAATTTTTTACTCTAATTTTAGAAAGATATTGCAGCCCCGCCTCCAGAGGATTTTTTCTTGATTAGAAGGACGTGGTGGTGGAGGATTTGTAGATTGTTGGTATGGTGCCCTTGATGGTTGGAATTTTGGAGGTATCCTTGATCTCTCCAACTGAAATTCAGATGATTTCTCCACCTCGGATTGTACGTTTTGGAAAAGGGATCATTAAGTTGTGGAACATTCCTTTTGGCTCCCATTAAAGTTTGCTTCTTCTATAAGAGGAGGATCTATGCCTACATTCATGCAATAGTTAGTAGAATGACCAAATAAACCACAAGAAGCACATACCTCCATATTTGTTTTGATGTCTTTATTTATCAACATACTAACTTGATCAATTAGCTGGATTAACTTCGTCATCAAATCTGGGTGGGCTTTCATCTTATAAACGCCGACTCTCCTTCCTCTTACCGCTTTTTGTTAAGAATTTCTTGCCAAATTCTCAAATATTGCTTGTAACTCTTGGGTTTTTTCTCTCCAGGGTATCCACCTACAACAGTATCTACTAATGTTTGGCACATAGGGGTTAGTCCTTCATAAAAGAATTGGGTGGTCAATAAAAAAGAAAAATGATGAAGACATTGAGTAAGAAGAAGTTTAAACCTGTCCCGTGCCTCATAGAAAGGCTCTCTATCTCTTTGAGTGAATGAGCTAATCCGTCCTCTATAGACCATCATGTTTTGAAAAAGGTAGTATTTGAAAAATGAATGCTTCATAGACCTCATCCCAAGTGCCCATTAAGTTTTCTGGTAAACCTAGTAGCCATTGTTTAACATCTCCTTTTAAACAACATGAAAAACATCTTAATCTAAGCTCTTCCTCACTTAAACCATTTAAAAGGAATGACTGAATTGTAGTATAAAACTCTCGCAAGAATCCTAATAATCTTCGGCTCCTAAACCATTGAATGTAGGGAGAAGGTGAAGGTGAAAATTCTAAAGCTCATAATTTCTCGCTTCATTGGTCAAACTAATAATAGGGATTGTTAGCAATCGTAGGCATCTGAAGATCTCGTAAACGAGGGACCGATAGGATAACAATTGCTTGCTGTTGTGGATTAGTTATATTGTTATTCAGAACATTGTTATCATCCATAGGTACATTGCCCACCTTGTTGGACTATTGTTTCTTTCTTTGGGAGTTGTTCTTCGTACAAGGTTTTTCAATTTCAGGATCAAAAGGTTCGAGTTTAGTCAGACAATACCTTGACATGTAATACTAAATAGTGCCAAAAGAAAAATAAAAACAAATAAGAATAAAAATAACTAAATTAAAATCAACTTCACAATCAAATACAAATGAAATCAAATTCCCCGACAACGTGCTAAAAACTTGATACCCAAAAATCGAGTACACTAGCGAGTTAACTACTAGATCGTAATAGAATAACAAGGTTGTCCCATAGAGAATTAGATCAAAACTACTTTAATTATGAACCTAAAATTAATTTAGTAAAAAAAAGCAATTAAAAAACAATGATTGAGTTTGTTTGATTAATTAAACTAAAGAGTTAAACTAAAGTTCACAACTTCTTAACAAAGATTATAATTCAAGAGATCTAAGGTGCATTAGTTCACTAGTTAACTATTATATTACCCTAATGATTCATTATTCTCGAGTGAATATTATTAATCGATCGACATCCAAAATTATCTAGTATTCTTGGTCCAAGTTTACCAAATTATTCTCATAAACCAACCAACCATAGGTCCATGTATTAATTTTAATTTAGAAAACACATTAGACTATGACATCACAAAGATTGTAGAAACCATACAAGTATAGGTGCAATTTATGTCCAAATTACTTAATCTATTTTAATTAAGTCCTCTCGGTCAAGTTTACTTAGTTAATGTTAATTCAATTCGAATGATGATCAGGCACTCTAAAGTATTAAGAATAGTAATAAGACATTAATTCCATAACACTCTCAAATAATTAAATCAAAAGAAATAATATAACAAATTAAATAGCTACATCATGGCCTTAGAAATATAAATTAGTGCATAATGAAAATAATTAACAACAATAGAGTAAAGAAAAGGATAATAGAAAACATCACTGTTTTAATTAAATCTTCAATACTTTGAGTCGTAATAATCTCCAAAGCGTAACAATGGAAGCTTAAATCTTTGTCTTGAAACATACAAAACTTGGAATTATTATGAATAAACTCTAGCCTAAACTCAACTAAACTAAGACTTATCTCCTTAACAGTTGCTACAATGCTCTATTTCTAGAAGTTTATTGAAAATAAATTAGAAGTTTACTTAAAAGAAACTACCTAAAAAGAAATTCTAATTAAAACAAAAGTTTATTTAAAGAAAAACACTAAAGTGAAAATAAAGAAACTACTAAAATAGTAAAAAAAATAAAAGAAAAGGAAGTCAAAATTAGAAAAGGGGTCGAAATTAGCCGCTGTAGTTTCCCGAATTGGAACCGGTGCTGGGTTGGTTAAATTCAGCACCGGTTTCTTGTTGCTGAACAAAAAGATGCACCCGACGCCGATTCTTTGTGACCGAAACCTTCTTGAAAAGCTTTTATTATGGATGGAAATAGGGGCGAGGACCCGAAACCCCGACCCCAGCCCCACCTCCCAACCTTGTCCCCATCCTTGTGCTTGGGTATGAAATCATCCCTATCCCCAACCCAACCTTCCCTAACTAATACGTATCCCTAACATATCCCCGTACTTGGGGATGAAATCTAGCCCCATCTCAGTCTTAACCCACTAGAAATTGGAAACCCGAGCGGGGTTTTTTTAAAGGGAGCAAGTGGGGAATTAGTTGTATTATTTTCAAAAACCTTGTTAAATACAAAATAATAATATGCATTCCAAAATATTGAAACTTAAAAAAAGTGATACGAGTAATAATCCTTTAAAAAGATGTCTAACCATGTTAAAAATATAAAAAAAAATATAAAATAATAGGGATGGGTTGGAATGGATGGGTGATGGATGAGGGGAGGGTAGGTGGGGATGGGGATAACCTGATCCTTACCCCCAACCTATCCCCAAGCTTAGGTACAAAATTTATCTCCATCCCCACTTAAGGTCCCCAGTCAAACTGGGGTCAAACTAGTAAGATAGGTTGGAGGCAAGTGGGTGCCCAGTTAGATCCATCCCATTGCCATCCCTAGGTTTTATATAAATTCGGCGTCGAATTCTTGATGATGAAGATCCACAGTGAATTTCTTGCTTCTGACGCCTGTTTCATTTAATCAATCTTTTTTATATTTGCAATTCAGTCCTCTAACTTATCATTGTCTTATGAATCGATCTTCTAACGTCTTCTTTCTTCTAATTTCATCTTCCAACTTCTCTTTTCTTCTAATTTCCACCTTAAAAATCCAAATAAGTAAAAAATTATTCATTTTAAACCCAATTTTCACAAGAATTAACATAACATATTCATCAATTAAAGCTTATTTGCTAGTGTAAAATCATATATATCAAAAAGGACGGTACCGACTTCTATCGTCATACATGGCAACGTAATTTAGAAACTTAAGGTACCAGTCGGTATCATCGTAAATGTTATTGCAAGTTTTTTAAAAAGAATTTACGGTGTCGTTGGATATTGTTGTACATGGATATACTGTGATTTTTTTTCGGAAAACAATTACAGTGTCAAAAGGTTTTGTTGTACACGGTACTATAATTTTTAAAAATTTATTACAGTATCGAGCGGTATCGTTGTACGCGGTACTTTAATTTTATTTTTTAAAAATCACGTTACTGGTTTCTCTCATCTTTCTCTGTTTTTTGATAGATCACAGTTAATTACAGTTCTAGGTAGTTTATTGCTATATAGATTTCTGTATGCGCATGTTTCTAAGTTGTAAGAAATTCAGATTCTTTTCAAGGATTCAGTATTTATGAGGTTTTCAGTTTTCATGATTGTTTTGATAAGGTGGTGTGCTTCACTTTTGTTAGTCTTGGTTAGACATAACATATGACTATCTAGTGAATATGGAATTGAATGTTTGATTTGCACTGAAATGATGGTTTAAAAAAAAAATAGTGAATGGTCATTGATTCATAATCCTGAAATGTATATAACATTGGTAATATTGATTAGACAAGAGAGGGTTTTAAGGGAATGTCAAGCCTTTTTTTTTTTTTTTTTAATTTAATGAAGGTGGTGATATTGATTTGAGTTCTGATTCATTTGAATCTCCAAATTTACCATATCTCTATATAGGTAGTTAGTAATTTTTTTAAAAAAATTATAATCATATGCAGTATTATTGTAGATAGTACCGTAATTTTAAATAAAAAAATATGGTATCGAGGGATAGTTCACGATATTGTAATTTTATAAAAAAAAATTCATAATGTAAGTTAGTATAGTTGCACACAGTGCTATAGTTTTATGAAAAAAAATTTACAATACCAACAAATATCGTTGTTCACATTACCGTAATTGTTTTAAAAAAAATTATAATACAAGTCAGTTTTTGTTGTTCATGGCATAGTAACTTTTTTCTCAAGAGTTACCGATTCATGTTATGTATAAGAAAAGAAATGATATAACAAATATATGCTATATGTATTTTATAAAATCTATACGGTTGCTTGCTGTGAGCGGAGCTTGAGGGGATTCCACTTCATTCACACTCACCTAACCGGGTGCTTACATTTTTTACCCGACTCTCCCATGTCGAATCTCTGTAAGTCCTGGTCCCTGCTTCGGTTTCATTCAACTGCATTGAATTACCCATTAGGTTGCCTTAAGATTAGTGTTACCCTAGAGATAAGTTTAGGTTAATCTCAAACTCGCACATCATTAGTCTAAACCCAATTAAGTCCACTGTCAATAATTGGTGGATTTTTTTTGGCGAGAGATTTTGCCCTTTCGGAGACAGTAATGGGTGGATTTTTACCCTGTCCAAATTAATTGGTCATGGTATTAGGCATATTATACTATGGACCCGGGTACACCTAGTTAGGTGTACCTAGTTAGTGAAACTATGTAGTTTTGATTAGGTTTTACAATTTAATTCTAATTATAACTGCTCATTTATTTCTTCCCCTCACATGTCTCTTGTCTCACAAGGAATTCATTTTTTTCTTCCCCTGTTCTCGTAATCTCTGCGATCAGATTTGGTCAATCACCGGCTTTTCAATCTTCTCATTGTTTGTTAATTTTTCAACAGCAGTCAACGGTGCATTATGCATCCTCTGCAATTGTTTTTTAATGAAGAATTGTGAAAAAGAACGTCTGTTCTGTCGTGTGTTAATGCGGAGAATGTGAATTGTGATGTTTTAAACTCTTCTGTGTGAAGATGGTGTTATGTTGCTTCCGGAATCAGTGAAGGAAGGAGTTTCACGTAAGAGATTATTTTTTCGTTGGTTGTTGTTTGGTAATTTCTGTGTTGTTGTATGTATATGTGCCTAGTTCTATAACTAGGTGTGTCTAGTTTTATAACTGAAGTGCCTAGTTTTTAAACTAGGAGTGCCTATGTTTATAACCAGTGGAACCTTTAAGTTTTCTATTTTGTTTCTATATTTAGATGGTTTTTGTTGGTTTTTAATATAAAGTTTTTTTATATTTTCAACCTTATATTACTTTTAATATAGACGGGGGTTGTTTCATTATACTATATTATATATATTTGAACTTTAGTGGTTAGTTGTGCCTATTTATTTAACTAAGAGTGCCTATTTTTAGAATTATGTGTGCCTACTTTTATAACTGACAATACCTATGTTTATAACTAGTGGAACCTTCAATTTTTTCGTTTTATTTCTATATTTAGATTTTTTATTGCTTTTAATGTAAATTTTTTTGTGTTTTCAACCTTATATTACTTTTAATTTATCTAGAGGTTGTTTCATTACACCAAATTATATATTTGAACTTCAGTAGTTAGTTGTGCCTACTTTTAAAATTATATTGCATACTTTTATAACTAGCAATACTTATGTTTATAACCAGTGGAATCTTCAACTTTCTATTTTGTTCTATATTTAGATGCTTTTTGTTGAATTTATTTATATCTTTTATTTGTTTTAACCTCATTTTTTTGGTTGAATGCAATTGTAATGGAAATCTCTAATGAAGTTTCGTTGGTTGGGAACTGTTGCAGTATTTGAAGAAGATGCATTCAGCCTGAATGATTATGCATTCAAATTAGGCTTCAGTATTCAAAAGGGCAAACAAAAGTTTAAGGAAATAAGCACTATAAAGTATTTTAAACAGTTTTATTGCGACGAACAAGGGAAGAGGTGTGATAAAAAGAAGAAATTAATGCTCGGGAATGCGTAGAAGAGAAGGGTTTAGAACGATGAAGGATAAGATCATTTCTGAAATGGGACCTGATGTCTTAAAAATCAATGGGGTAAACTACTAAACCTGGGTAACATGCAAGTGGACCTATCACTGTAGTATTCGAGCTACACCCGAGAGTTGAATCTCAATGAACGATAAAGGCTCAAGTGCTAATCACATTACTAAGAGCGATTATTTTCAACTAAAGAAGACAAAAACAAGAAATTCAATTGTTTAAAAAACTATTAAAGTAAGAGTTTGGATATTGGAATCCCCCTAATCTGTATTACTAGTTCAATTGGAAAAACTTTTAGAAAATGATGTTGAATTACCAAGTTAGACCCTCACAACTAATCGGGCAATCCCTATTTCTAGGTGAAAGCCACCCTACTCACTAATTCTTAGAGGAGAATCTCTTCTCTCCTATGCAATTATGAATGCAGTAATTACTTGTAATTAAAGTACCTAAAAGTACAATTTCATATCTCTAATCTATTGCACCAATTAACCCCTAATTGGTTGCTCTAGAATTTTCTTCCTTTCTTAATTCTGAACACTCTTGCAATTAATTTAACTTTGTAAAATTAAATTGCAACAAAACACAATTGGAAGACAACTCAATTGAAAACAAACATCAATTTCTGTAATTTAATCCAAAATCTACGAGAATTAGGGTTCAACCCTTATCCAAACATAAAAATCTAGCCACTAAACATTGTAATTAAACTAGAATTAATCATTAAAATTCAATAAAAATAAAGTGAAAAACCTTAGAGGGAGGGGGAGGGTTGAATAAGTTTTTTGGCTAATTTAAAAACTTTTGTTCAATTAGAAAAAATTAGAACCTCTGATTTTGATTGAGGAAGAATTTAATAACTCTTTTTAATAAAATTCATAGCTAAACAAAATCTCTTTTATAAACAAGGATCAACCAATAAACATAGAGAATGAGCAAAACACAAGAGAGAGAGAGAGAGAGAGAGAGAGAGAGAGAGAGAGAGAGAGAGAGAGAGAGAGAGAGAGAGAGAGAAATGATTTATAGTGGTTCACTTTCTCAATAGAGCTACATCCACTACCTTGAGACTTAACTCAAGGATTTCACAAATTCACTAGTCACAAGTTTTTTACAAAAAATCACAATGAGGATCACCCTTTAAGGGTTTTGCACACAAACTCAAAGTTCACAAAACAATACAAGATAACAAAATATCAAAGGATCACCCAAAGGATTTTTCACAAAACCTTTGATCGCAATTTAAGATGAAAGAGTAGAGATGGAACAATATTACAAAAGAAGCTTGATAAGAAAAATGATACAAGTTTGTGCAATGCTTCTACAAGCTTCCTTTCCTCATTCTTTGAAAAAAATATCAATAAGTGCATCTCCAAGGAGTTTTTTTTCCTTAAAGTATGACGAAGAAGGTTGAAAATGTGCTCTTTTAATGCTCTTAAAAGTGTTCTTAAATGTTCTTCAACAACTTCTTATTTATGGCTGATCAATAGCCCTTTTATATATGAAGTAAAAAACTAGCCGTTATTATCAGTCGCAACAATCATTTTTTTACAATAAAAGTAGAAATCGAACAATCGGTTTTAAAAAGTGGAGGTCCGATTTTCTTGAAGAACAGAAAATTGGATGACCATTTTTCTAGAAGAGTAAGAATAGGAAGACCATTTTTTTTCATCCTTAGGAAATTTTCGGTCTTTAACTTGTCTTCAAGGTCTTTAACTTTATCAGTTCATCTTCATAAAGTCTTATAGTCTTGAGCGATCTTTTGCTTCTTTATAGATTACCCTTGAGTCTCCTCTTGTGCATCTTTTGTTCTTCTTATAAAACTATTTCTATTTTCACAAAGCACAAGTAATTCATAATCAACACATTACAAATATACCCTCAGGGCCTACAATCTGCCCATTTTGATTATGACAAACAAAGATGTAAGGCGACGATTATATGGAACAAAAGAACATGGTTAAGCCAAGAGAATGTTTCAAAAGATCAATATTAAGAACTAAGCATATAAAAAATGAGAGAGAGAAAGACTCCCCCTTTCATTTTGAAAGCAAGCGAAGGTTTGAAAATAGTTTTAAGAACTTAAAGCTCTCCCTTAAGGCATGCTTCACAACAAATATGGCACCAAAATATCATCAACAAAACTCAAGGCCATATAAGCAACAAGACATAATGCATAAAACTTTATACAACTCAAAGCATGTTGCCAACACAAAGTGTCAAAAATATCAAGGCAACACAACTTAAGTTATTAAGACAATATCAACAAAACAATAATTATCCCCTTAATGCATCAACATAATGCCACTAACATACCAACCTAAAGCATAATCAACATAATACCAACATAAAGCATCTTATATTTTTCTCCCCCTTTTGTCATAACTCAAAAAGCATAAGGACTATAAGGGATGATTGAAAAAGAACAATGGAACTCTCTTCATTAAGATATCATCATGGAGTTCCAAAATAAGCAAAGAAGACAAAAGTTTCAAAAACAAGACTTCATAAGCAATAGTCAATAAGTTCAAAAATAGTCAGTAACCGAAAGAAACAAAGGCTACAAAATGTAGGAAGTTAAATCATAAGAAATGAAACATAAGCTAACTAGCTTTAAACTTCCTTTCTGTTTTTCTTTATCGCCTCAATTGTCTTCTTCTCTTCCTCTTGCTTCTAATCTCATTACCCTTTCTTGAATATCCAAAATCTTTCCATCTAGGGCATCAAAACGGCTATTCATGGAGGCTCGCATAGAGGCTATCATGTCCATAAGTTGAGACATACTTCCAGATGATTGGCCTTCTTCAACTCTTTCTTGCCTCTTTTTTTGTCTCATTTCTCTTCTAAAAGTCTCTTCTTCCAGTTCTTCTTCACTTTCCTCTTCATCCACGTTCATAGCTTCTTGCCCCTCATTTCCTTCATCATCTTCATCACTCTCATCATTATCATCTTGTCCTCCTCTTACCAACATACCTTCCTCATTTCTTGAAAATCCCATTCCCTTAAAGGTATGTTTGTTATAGATTTTTCCCACACTAATGTGATCACCAACTCCAACAAAATTTAGCACAAAGTATTGGAAGACTTTATTGAGAAAACGGCCATATGGAAAACATTTTGTAGAAGAAGTCTGAGTGGCTAGCATGTGTTCAATGGCCATAAATCCAAAATTCATCCTTCTATGCTCATGTAATGCTAGCATAACAAAATAGTGCATGTTTGTAATGGAAGACTTGTGACCAACATTAGGAATGATTATATTTGAAATCATATGGTGCAATAATCTTCCATATGCATAAAGTTTATTAATATTTCCGTCATCATGCCTCTTTAGAACTTCTCCTTTAGTGAATAATTCTTCAAATCTTCTTTCACTATATAGGTTGGGATCAAAATGTTTTTTGTTTTTTTGTATAGAATCTAATACAATTTTCATGTGTTACTAAGATGGTGTTTAGCAATCTATCGTCAAAAGAAATAACTCTACCACCCACCCTAGAAGTAACCCATTGATAAGTAATATTTCCTTACTTTTGAACTCTTCCTTTATGTAAATTCGCATAGAATTAATATACCATTTCAGGATAAAAGAGTTCATTAACTCTAAGCAAGGATCCCCAACCAATATCTTCAAAAAGATTAGGGATAATAACCATACCTTCCATGTCAGATAGATCAACTCTGTGACTTGGAGAATCTTTCTCCTCTTCCTTGTCCATTCTTCAAATTTAGTAGCTTCTTTGACAGAGATGAACTTTTCTGGTAGCCTCACTTCAGTTGCCACTCTTTTGCCTTTCCTTTTCCAGTCCTTCCGCCTCTGCTACTTTCTCCTTCTTCATAGTTTTCTTCCCTTCCAACATTGGCATTCTTCATTTTCACCATTTTTGAAGTAGGAGGGTGATAAGTTTTGATAGAAGGTGTTGAGAGAGAAAAATCTATGAGAGAGAGAATCAAATTGATGATGAGTAGATTGAGAGAGAGAGAGAGAAAGAGAGAGACAGAGAGAGAGAGAGAGAGAGAGAGAGAGAGAGAGAGAGAGAGAGAGAGTCGACGGTGAGGACGTTCCATGGGGAGAGACCGATCGATTTTTTGAGAGAGATGAGAGAAATAGAAGGTGAGGTTGTTAGAGAGAGAAATAGCAGTTTTGTAGAGAGAGTAAAACAATGAGAGAAGTTCACCAATTTTCTGATATAAAAATATAGATCCTGTCGAAAAATACAAAAACCGGTCAACTGTTTTTTGAAAATGGTCGTCCAATTTTGTTTTGACAAAAGAAATCAGACGTCCGATTTTTTTATGCGTCCAATTTAGTAGTATGAAACTCTCAGCTTTTTCATGAAGAAAAAAAATCTTGAAACTTTTTAAGGAAAAATGGACTTTCGGTTTTTCCAATGCACATCCGATTTTATGGTTCGAAAATCTCGGCTTAAAAAATGAAGAAAAATCTAAAATTCAAAACACACATTAGTCCTGGAATTTACCAATGCCAAGTAATTTCCTTAAATAACAAAAACGATCTTCAGAAAGAGCTTTTGTAAAAATGTCAGCAATTTGATCTTCTGTGCAAATATATTTAAAAATACATCTCTTTTTGCAACATGATCTCTTATAAAATGATATTTAATTTCAATATGTTTAGTTTTTGAATGTTGCACAGGGTTTACAGAAAGATTTATTGCACTTGTGTTATCACATGAAATAGGTATTGTTTTTTTAAAATCAAAACCAAAGTCAAGTAAAGTATGCTTCGAGAGAGGGGGGAGAGGTTAATCAGGTTTTTGGCTAATTTAAAAAATTCTGTTCAATTAAAAAAAAATTAGAACCTCTGATTTTGTTTGAAGAAGAATTTAATAACTCTTTTTAATAAAATTCCTAACCAAAAAAATTCTCTTTTATAAACAAGGATCAACCAATAAACATAGAGAATAAACAAAACACTAAAGGATTTATAGCGGTTCACTCTCTCAATAGAGCTACATCCACTACCTTGAGACTTAACTCAAGGATTTCACAAATTCACTAGTCACGAGTTTTTTACAAAAAATCACAATGAGGATCACCCTTCATGGGTTTTGTACACAAACCTCAAAGTTCACAAAACAATACAAGAAAACAAAATATCAAAGGATCACCTAAAGGGTTTTTCACAAAACCTTTGATCACAATTTAAGATGAAAGAGTAGAGATGGAACAATATTACCAAAGAAGCTTGACAAGAAAAATGATACAACTTTGTGCAATGCTTCTACAAGCTCCTTTCCTCCTTCTTTGAAAAAATGATCAATAAGTGCAGCTCCAAGGAGTTTTTTCTTTTTTTTTTTGTTTTTAGTATGATAAAGAAGGTTGAAAATGTACTCTTTTAATGCTCTTAAAAGTGTTCTTAAATGTTCTTTAACAACCACTTATTTATGGTTGATCAATAGCCTTTTATATATGAAGGTAAAAAACTAGCCGTTATTGTCAGCAGCAACGGTCATTTTTTTACAGTAAAAATAGAAACCGGGTGACCGGTTTTAAAAAGTGGACGTCCAATTTTCTTGAATAACAGAAAATCGAATGACTGTTTTTATAGAAAAGTAAAAATAGGAAGACCGATTTTTTTCATACTTAAGAAAGTTTCAGACGTCCGATTTAAAAATCGGATGACCGTTTTTTTGTGAGACCATAAAATTGAACATCCAATTTTCTAAGTAGGAAAATCGGATGTCCAATATTTTGACTTAAGAAAATTGGGACAATCTGTTTTCCTATAAAATACAGATTTTCCTTCACTTTCAAAATATGTATTCTTGAAGTAACAACTTTAAAAACATGTAACACTTTTAAATCATCAAAGCTTTATCAAGAGTACTTAGTTTTTCGAGGATAATTTCTCAAAAAATATTTCTTCTAAGGAGCTAACATAATTGTTCAAAAATCAAAGAAACAAGTTAAGGAGTTTTACATAAATACCCTATAAAGCTATCCTTAACTATTCTTCTTGTCTTCAAGGTCTTTAACTTGATCACTTCATCTTCATAAAGTCTTGTAGTCTTGAGTGATCTTTTGCTTCTTTGTAAATTAACCTTGAGACTCCTCTTGTGCATCTTTTTTTCTTCTTATAAAACTATTTCTATTTTCACAAAGCACAAATTAATGATAATCAAAACATTACAAATATGTCCCTAGGGCTTACAGAAAGGAAAAGAAAGCTTAGGAGAAGGTTGAAACAAAAACGTGATCCTGAACGTCGCTTGAACTTGTCTCTCGAGTTGCCCAATTGAAACCCGAAATTATGCCTTTGAATCTTTAATTCTTGATCTTTCAACTCTCAATTACCATTTTTCTACTGATTCCCTACCTAATTAAGGCTGAATTTGGGGAAATTTTCTAACCTGGGTTTGCCCCTTCACCTATCTAAACCCTAATGGTTGAACTCCCAAATTATCTTGAAAAATTACATTAAATAGAGTTAAAAATGCATCAAAACTGCTACAGCCGGGACCTACCGTGTACTGTAGGTCGAGCCCTACTGTCAGTGGTAGGGTTCTATCTCTTTCTTCTTTTTCTTGAGGCTGGGACCTACCGTCGACGGTAGGGGTAGCCTACCATCGCTGCTAGGGTTCTGTCCATACTCTGCTTTTGGCTCCAGGACCTACCGATGATAGTAGGTGCATTTTGATTTATGTCGTTGGCTTCATTTTAATCGTTTTCACTCTGTTTTCAACTGTTTTCGTTTCTTTCGTCTTTTTCTCCTTTGGGAAGTACCTAAGATAAGAATAGAGGGTATTAGTCTAAAATATGTATTATATTTGTTAAAAACATCATAAAACGATGAAAATAAATATAAAAATGTAGACAAAATAGCACTTTTCGAATACCCCCACACTTATCCATTGTTTGCCCTCAAGCCACACAAAAAAACGGAAAAAATGGAGGAGTTTAATGTTTTACCTAGGAAAGATGGAATACGGAAAACGAGAAAAACTGACCTAAGAGAATTAAGACCATAGATTGGCCACATATCATGGTAGTAGAAATAACACACAAACCAAACAAAACAAAAGCAAAAACTAAGAATAAGGCCACCTCAATAGAACGCTTTATTACTCAACTCCAAAGGTAAATCAAATGAGATGAATGACTAGAATCACTAATTCCACCATATGTTACCAATATACTTTACAGATCAATAGTGTGTGTGTGTGTGTCTGTGTGGATTGTTCATGCCGCTTTTCGTAGAAGATAAGGAATATCAAATAATTAGTAAAGTGAAATACTTTGAAGGTTAATGCACAGCAAAACTCATGTTTTCTATCACTTATCCACTCTGGGTCCTATTCTATGTTTTTCCCGGATTAGGTGGGATTTTTCGGCTTGTAATGTTAGGCTTGGAACATGTACATGATATCAAACGAAGGTAAAGAGAGAGCAAAAACAATTGAGACAGAGCTAATGCAACCAAAAAGAAAGATGACAAACTTATAGTAGAACAACTTTCTAGACACTTTTCACTCACCCTTGAACGTCCTACTTCTTTCTATTGACACACACCCCACCTAACAACATATTTCTTAAGATTTGTATGAATTCCTGAGTATAAGAGAGATGCTCTATATTTTTGAAAATTAACTATAAGGATAAATAAGCACTCATCTTTTTCTTTGTTTTCTGCGACTTTTTCTTTTTTTTTTTCCAAGCATCAATTTCTTCTCTCTTTTCAACAAGCACATGTACTGAACTACTGAAATACCCAAAATACCCTTTTCTATAAAAAATTTTCTTTCTTCTCTCATTTGCCCCCACACTTATCTATTTTTCTCACTTAAAATGACTTGAAGGATATTCTAAACATTAGCTCCACGAATTGAAGTTTTATGTAGTATGTGTTTTAAAGAACAAAGAAAAGAAGGGATTGAAATCCTTGGCATGATGGCACAAAACCGAAACTAGGGGTTGATTTCATCTAAGGATTTTGCAAGAAAGGCACAAACAATATAATGAAGGCCTAAGATAATCATTTCCAGGACCAACCTAGACTAGAACTCTTTGCTTTTAGGAATAAAAAACACAAGAATGCAGGCAAAGACTTAAAAAGGATTCTCATATGCTAATCCTCAAAGATTCCTAGGATTCTATTACTAATCAACACTTACAAGTGCTTAGAAACCATTGATCATTTGAGAATGTAAAATAAGTATGGTTTTCAAGGTGATCAAGTAATATGCCTTTTCGACAAGCCGAAAGCATTTTACAGTTATGTACTCTACTAAAAGTGGCAAAATAAAAATCTTTTTGGGTTTTTTTCTAAGTAAGAGAAAAGGAAAAGAAATAAAAGTTTTTGAATTTTCAAATTTTCTAATTTTTTTTGCATTCTTCAAATAAGATACCAAAATTTAAAAATCACAAGAAAGAAGGAAAAGGAAAGAAAAAACATAAATACCTCCCTCTCCCTACACTTAAAACCACATTGTCTTCAATGTGGGGCTAGGCCAAGAGAAAAACAAGCCAAAAAACATACATCGGAAGAAATCCCAAAGATATAAAGCAAGTAAGGATATTGAGAAGCAATCCTCACACAAATACAAGAAAATAAGGAAAAGAAACAAATAATGGCAAAAGCAACTTAAATAACAAAAAAGACAAAACATGAAATAAAATGAGAAAGCATAGAAGGAAAAGAAAAAAAGAGTGAAAAGAAAAGAAAAGAAACTCCCTATTGCGGACCAAAGTCTGCGTTACCACCTCCGCTGCTGCCCTGATCAGGTAAGAATCTGGTGCATAATCGGGCCCGCATCACCTCCTGGCAATCAATGGCACCTTATGATGTGCCAACTCGTCTGCAAAAAGGCAAGTTAACTTCATTATCTCTGCCAATTTGGTCCTATAGATATCTCGAGTGATGCAGAGCTGCTCGAAAAGCAGCCTGCATCTCACTCTGGAAAGTATCCATGTTGATTGTTGAAGGTGCGTCCTCGGTTGAGAGGTTATAGGACTCGTCATCCTCGTACTCATAATTGGCGGGCTATGAGGAAGACGCTCTAATGCTGGTTTGGTATGGTTTTCTTAATTGATCAAAACCCGACGTAGTTGCGTTCCTGCAACCGATCCTCCTCGGCCGGAGGGATTCACACTTTCTTGGCCTCGTCCCAGGAATAGCCGTAATTGTTGAAGGTTGTGAATTTTATTATTTGTAGTTGATTATCGTCGTTACCTTGCAAAATTTACATTAAAAGCAGCAAACTCTCTAAATAGAATTACAGGGTAACGATACACACATGTTTTTGTGTTGTCACACCCGGTGTTACGCATCGTGTGGATCATCAAAGAAGCGATAAAGAAAGGGGATTGATTGTTTTATGAGGAAGACATCACATTGCCTGCCCCCTTTTGAACTAGTGTATTCTTGAAGAAGTAAGTAAGGGCACAAGGAAAAAGTGTCGGAAAATCACCCCTGTGAAGGATAGGACGCAGCCGGATACCAAAGTGATCACAGGTCACCTCATAACTCCAGCTCGGGTCCTTGTCTATTGTTTTTTGGTTCGAGTCTATGGTGGTTGAGTTTTCCTCATCTCGAATCCCAAGAATGGATGCGGACGTTTCCTATCTAATATGATTTTAAACCCTTTAATGGTGGAAATGATAGTTGAAAGATATTTGTCCATTTTATGGAGCATGTTTGCGTAAAACTCACGGACAAGGTCAGGGTAGAAATCTTTAGAAATACCTAAAAGAGGACCCATCCCCAAAAAAATGTTCTAATTCCAAATGTTCGATGACCGAATTCATTGAACAACTTTTTGATAGTAATTTCGAGTGTTTGTCTCCCTATCGATTACCTATTTTAGGGCTGCCGGAGAAAGACGCTCTGGGATTGGAAGAATATTAGAGGTGTTGGGTTGGGCATAGATTCTTCAACCCGAGCCCATTTGGATTTTGAGAAAGAACCAGTGGATTTCTTTGGAGCCATAAGGAAAGTTCAATAGAAGATATGAAGGAAAGAGGAGTAAGAGGAAACAACACCACAACAACACAATCCACACAACACAAATATAAATGTAGAATACAAAAACGCACAAAAAGAGATATATCAACTAAACATAGCTTGTGTGTTCTAAGTGTTCTAATGTTGCCCATGAGTGAAACAGTAAATTGACACTAAAAACAAAGCTCAAAATAATAAAAAATAACAAAGACGTCCACAATGAATGCAATAGGCAATTAAAACAAACTAAACTAAAAGAGGCAAAAAGTGTAAGAAGTAGCCTGAGTTTGTTTGAAAAGAAAACTATCACCACAGGTCCAGTGAAGCACGTTTTCTTTCTCTAACGATTCGCTGCTAGAGTTCTGCCAGAGTCGCAGGAAGTTCGTCGAAAATTTCATTGAAAAATTCACTGGAAAATTTATTTGAAAATTTCTACAAATTTTTGTTAGAAAAAAAAAAAGAGATAATACAAGGTTTAGTAAGGTAAGAAAGAACAAAAACAAAATAGAAAATAAAACGTAAAAGTGAATAGAAAGAAAGTGAGAGAAAAAGGGGAAATCGGTAGTGGTGAGGGGAGATAAAGGGAAGGGTGGGGTGTGAGAGAGAGAGAGAAAAAAAAAATGGAAAAGAAAGAGAATGGAATAATTATAAGAAGTAGAAGACTAAAATAGAAAAGAAGAAGATGATAATATATATATATATATATATATAGAGAGAGAGAGAGAGAGAGAGAGAGAGAGAGAGAGAGAGAGAGTACACAACACCAATGGAATTGTCACGGAAAGTCGCCAAAGAGGAGAACTGCTGCCGGAGTTAAGGGGAAGAGAGTGGAGCACTGAGAGAAAAAATTGAGAGAGAGATAATGAAAGAGAAATCAATGGAAAGAAGGAAGGAAAAAAAAGGAAAGAATGAAGTTAGGGATTTTTGGGGGGAAATTGTGTAGAAATTAGGACATAAAGGCTGAAATTAGGTTGGAATCAAGTCGACCCGAACCGTTTACCCACATTTTGACCTGAATCGCTGCTTGAAAATGATCTTACCGCATCTAGTAGGTCGAGGCCTATCGTCCGCGGTAAGTTTTTATCTTGCCGAGAAATACTTTGCTAGACCTACCGCGTGCGGTAGTTTGGACCTACCGTTCGCGGTAGATTTCTGCCCATGAAAAGTTTTGTGTGCCTTGACCCTACCGTGTACAGTAGGGTGCCCTACTATCTACAATAGGTTTCTCGCTGAGCCATGATTTTTTTCTTTCTGTCATGTTGGACCTTGTTCCATGCTTCTTAACATTGTTTACTCATTTTACACTTAAAGTGCGTCGTAAGCAAGCAATCATCTCTCCAAGAACACCTTGCAATACCAATAATAACAAAATGAATTAAAATGAATAAGGACATAATAGGATGTAATTATACATTTACATAAAATAACATGCAAGGAAGAGCTACTCTTAACTGTTTTGGAGAACAACGGACTCCTTCTGAAGGTTTCTCACGCTTTCTCCAAAGTACGACTTAAAGTGATGTCCGTTTATGACCTCTTTGTAAAGGAAATAAAAGAATTTGAAGTCCAATACAAGAAGAGAAATAAAAAACTCAAGATCAAGCTCAAGAAAGATATTACAAACTATGAACAATTTTAACTCTTTAAAGGAAAACAAAAGGTTAACGAGGGTTAAGTTTGAAGAAAAACTCATTCACAAATTTCCATAGCAAAAGGGTGGTTTTCTTCTAACGCTCTCGTAATTGCCTTCGAACTCCATCAAATGCATCCTTTGCTCTTCATTCTCCTTGGTTTGGTTCCATAATTCCTGTACAAATAAAGAATCCTTAACATAAAATGGTTAGTTTCGTCAGTAAAGAAGTTCAGTCCTTCACTCTTTTCGATGTCATCTATCTCTGTTCCTTGTCGCTCTTCTGCATGACTCTTTTGACTTTCCATGAGACTCTCATTTTCCTTTTCTTGCTCATATTTCTCAAACTCACTCTTGTTTCTTGGTGAGCTCTCATCTCTCTCACTTTCTTCCACTACACTTGTAGACTATGCAGGTTCTTTGAATCTTGGGAGTTCATTCTGACTTCCCTTGTGGAACCTCTTCTTCCTCAAGGAAAGTTGACTCCTCCAGTGCTTGATCAGTTTCCTCCTCTTTGTCCACAACCATAAGAGATGTCATCACTATTCTTTTACATTCTGCAAGGTGACCACCTCTACATGCTTCTTTGGAGTCTGCTCCATATTACTAGGTAAACTACCAAGCGGCTGTTCAGCGATCATCTTTGCCAACAGCTCTATTTGACTGTCCGTGTCGTGGAGGAAGCTGTTTGGCATCTCTGCAGTGCTTCCATGCTTTTCACCCCAGCATCCGCCAAAGTTATATATTTTGAAACAAGATCTTCCAAATTGGACTGTGAGGGTGTTGGGTGTACTAGTGGAGGATTATTGTATGATGAGGATTGAGTGAAACCTCCACTCTGAAAGCCTGGAGGCTGTTGTTGTCTCTTTAGACTTTGAATTTCCAAAAGAACATGCGGTTGATTCCTCCAACCCGAACTATACGGGTTAGGATACGTGTTGTACCCCTGCTAGTTTCCTTGGAGATACACTGTTCGCCCCCAAGGAGTACTTCAGCTTGGGCACTCATGAATTTGGTGTACTCCATTACAGAAGGTACAGAACATGGCCTGCTGGTAATGCATATTATGAGGTGCAATGGTTATATTCTCCATCCTTTGTTCTAATATTGATGCTAGTCGGGCTTCCATAGCATTATTGGTATCCATATCTTATTCTCCAAAACCTGAGAAAAAATAATTGGATAAGTAATCAACATAGGTTCCAAAGGTAATAAGCTAAATTCCCAATGTTCTTACCATGGCTTAGATCCTCATAGGCTTCTATTGGAGAACTGAAACTACAAAATCCTCAATAAAGGTTCTTCATCAAATGAGGTGATCTTGAAGAGGTGTTGAGTCAAAACTACATTCAATTGAAGATTCACCTCAAAGTGTTATAATAGAAACCTCCAATTGAAGGTCAATTTATATTGCAAGTGTTTAAAATTCTCTAAAAATCAAAGAAAAAGAAGAAGTACTTGATGATCTATGAAAAAAATACATGAAGATCATGCAAGAGTAGTATATAAAAATTACAGAAAAATTGTTCCAAAAATCAATTGAAAATTCGGTTGAATTATGTGTGAATTTTTTGATTTTTTATGATGGATATGTTATTTTTTGAGTTAGGTTTCATTTGAAATAAGTTTTGTTCAATTTGGAGTTCAATTATTGCTCAATTGGATTGCATTGTGAAATGTGTTTCGGAATCTCGACTGCAGAAAAAGTTTGTATTAGTTTGAGCATATCTTATGTTATACGGGTTCAATTAGAATTAAATTTGTCCCTAAATTTATCCTTGTCGAGTAAGAAATCTTCCTGAATTAGTTTCATATTATTTGGATTCGTATTGTTCATGTTATCATCATTTTAGTGTCAGAGTGTCATTATCCCATGTTTCCTGGAAACTTTGTCTTAGTACTCTTATGTTCTTTGTTTAGCTTAATTGTTTCGAATTGATTTGTTTTTTACTTCTAATTATTTTCTTGTGTGTTTCTAACCTTTTTTTATGATCAATTATGTTTGTTGGTTCTTTTCCATAGATTAAATTGTTTGAAATTCTTACACCTCAAGTGTTTGAAACTGTGCCTCTCTGAACACTTATATCCAGCTAAGTGCATTGATTGATTTACTTGCTTGGGATTGTTTCTCTTGGCTTGAGTTGGTTAAGAAGTTTTAAGGATCAAATAGAGACTTGAGTGTTGAGTGTTTGGAAAAGGCAAGAAGGTGAGCTTCTCTCGATAAAAGCCACTAAGAGTGCTAAACATGAGTGAACCGAGTGATCATCAAAAGAGGGTAAACACTTAGAGTGATTGGGAGGTCTTTTGTTTTGCTCTCCTTTCTTTAATTTGAAGGTTTAAACAATAAATGAATGGAGTACAATTGGTCTAATCCATTATGAAAAAGGATGGAAGTAAAGAGCAACAAGAAGATTATCAATCTAAGCTTGCAAGAGATATGCGTAATTTCCATCATGGTGGTAGTAATGGATTCAATACTTATGGTGGTAATAACAATGGAAATGGAAACTTCACTTCTAGAAGACATGTTGGAGTTGGTAACTTCTCTTCATATGCCAAATCTTTTGAGCATACTTTTTATAATGATTATGGGGGTAATGGAAGAGTTAATACTAGATATGATAATTATGAACATAGTCCTTATGATTGTTATGAAAAGTATCAACATGGTTATGGTGGAAAAGTTTACTTTGAGAGCTTACATGATGAAAATGTCTATGGGAGGAAGAATGAAAGTAACCGTGTAGTCCATCTCAAAGGCCATGTGGAAGACAAAAGTTGCTAATCTTATTGTTGATGGTAGTTGTGCTAATGTGGCTAGTACTTACCTTGTGGAAAAGTTGAATTTGACTCTTCTTGAATATCCTAAGCCTTACATGCGTTATTGGTCATATGAAAATAAAGAGATCAAAGTCACTAAGTAAGTGTGGGTGTCTATTTCTAAACAAAAACATAAGGATAATGTGTTGTGTGATGTAGCACCCATGCAAGCGAGTCATTTATTGTTGGGAAGTCTTTGGATAAATGATAGGAAAGCTATATACAATAGAGACAATAATCCTTAACACTTCACCAAAGATGGCAAGATATTCATTCTAAATTCTTTGGCGCCTCATGAAATTTATGAAGAGCGAAAGAATTTGAAAGAAAGGGTAAGAATATTTTATCAAAAGAAAAAGGCAAAGAGCATTATAAAGGCTAAAAGATTTGGAGAAAACAACTTTCCATGTCATCTCAAAGAGTTGCAAAGGTTGAAATCATGAAACCATCAATGATTGAAGAATTTTCAAAAGTGAATGAGCTTACACAAGCTACAATTGAAGTTGAAGAAAGTGTTGTACTACATGTTAAGGAAGAGCTATCTAATGTGGAACATCATGATCGCATGAGAGATAAGAACATAGAAAAGAGAGCATTGAGATTAAAGAAAAAGAAAGAGTGAAAGAAAAAGAGAGATTAGTAGAGAGATTATGTATCTTTGATTCCATCTCTATCTTTTCAAAAGAGAGTGAACAATTAGAGTTCTCAAAAGAGAAAGAAAGTGAGCTTGAGAAAAGTCAGAGAGTAAAATAAAATGAGTGCTTCATTGAAAACCAAGAGAACGAAAAATAAGAGCAATGAGAAAAAGAGATAGTTATGTTTGAAAAGAGTGAGGAAGTGAATTTCTATGCTAATGACACTAACTTTTTCTTTGCTAGTGAATCCTTACGTATGCAGAATTTTGAAGATCTAAGCAAGGATGAAGATGGAAAGCTTGCCTTCAAGTCCCTCAAGACCATAAGCTTCTTTCCCTCTAATTCTTACTTGAGCTTTGAGGTTTATTTTAAGGAAATTAAGTTGTTCTCACTTGTTTTTATGGAAAATGGATATCAATTTTACTTTCTCAAATTTCTTGGAACTTTATTGGAAAAGAAATATTTCGCAGAGTTTAATTCCTTATCTAGTGTCATTCCTAGAATTCATGAGTATTATGACAATGTTGGTATATGCTTCTTGTGTTCTATGAATAGAAGACAAAGGAAGGAACTATTCTTGAAGACTTATCAATAAGCCTTTCTCTTAACCTTCTCTTTCATTTCATGAAGTTTCTTTTGTGGAATTAAAGTTTCTTAGAGTCTTATCTTCCTCATATGAGAATACATGGAGACCTTTGTGCTATTTCTTTTGGTGATGGCCTCTTTCTTGTTGTGTCTTATGTGTCTAAATGTCTTTCTTCTCATGCTTTTCTTGAGGATTCATTGATGCATAGTGGTTCTATGTTTGATCCTTCTTGGCAAGATTTTGTAGTTATGAATAATGCTTCCATTTGAGTCTATAGTTGTTGGTTTTGGATTAGATGGTGCTTTATTTGATATTCTACATGATAAGTGTTTAGGAAAGTTTGTTAAGAATGTTTGCTATTTTTCCTCTTTCCTCAATGCTTTTATGGAGAATCATAATGATTTTGTTTTCTTAAGCCAACTTATTTCCTTTGTGATTGGTCAAGTTGAGTTTTCTTGCAATGAACATAAGCTTTCAAATGTCATTAACTCCTTGAACACTTTATTTGAAAACACATTTAGGTTCCAATTTTATCATTTGCATTTCAAGGAATTCTTATTGATAGATTTTGAAACCCAAATGGGAGCTAGTCTTAAATTGTTCAAAGTTAATCCTTTAGCATTTGAAAAATCTAATTTGAGAAAAGAGTCCCTTGAACAAGTTTGTAAAGATTTTGTTGTTGGATATCTCTTTTACCATAGGCCTTTCAAAGAGTTATTTTAAAGTTGTTCATGTCAATGATAGTCTTCTAAAGAACTCTTGGGCATTAATACTGAAACATGAATTTGAAGCTACATTGTTT
The DNA here is from genome assembly GCA_028651295.1 of Catharanthus roseus. Classification (NCBI taxonomy): domain Eukaryota; kingdom Viridiplantae; phylum Streptophyta; class Magnoliopsida; order Gentianales; family Apocynaceae; genus Catharanthus; species Catharanthus roseus. The sequence continues at coordinate 21,160,416 of JAPQWS010000153.1, read as the reverse complement.
TATCATGTACTTTTAAAAGAGTTCTTTGAATGTAGACCATCTTAGAATGTTGGAAATTTCATATTTATATTTTCTCATCTTATTTTGTTTAATACTATTAGAGAAAAGAGATGTTTCTATGCCAAAGAGAGTGAGTTAATAGAAGCCATTGAGAAAGTTGAGTTGGTTCCACTTCTCTATTGCAAAGAGGAACTCGGTGGACTCTCTCCATTGAGGGAAATAGAACATCAAATTATAGAACATCAAATTGAATTGGTAATCATAGCGACATTGAGATATGCTATTTATGACAAGGAGCCCTATACATTGTTTTCCAAAGATCATTGAAAGTTTCAACAAGTGGTTTGCAAGATGGATGGAATTCATAAAGACATTTCCATATGTCATTTGGAACAAGAGAGGTAAAGAAAAAGTAGTAGCCAATGCTTTGTCAAAAAGGTACGCTCTACTCTTTACTTTACAAGCTCAATTATTTGGTTTTGATATGCTTAAGGAATTACATGCTAGTGATAATAAATTCAAGGACATATTTGATGCTTGTTTGGTTATGCATCATGATGAGTACCTTATGCATGATGATGTTCTTTACCATGAAAATGAATTGTGCATTACTTCTTATTACTTTAGATTGTTGTTAGCTAAAGAAGGTCATTTAGTGGTTTGATGGATCATCTTCGTATTTTCAAAGCTTTTGTTATTTTACATGAGCGTTTTTTTTTTGTTTTGCAAGAAAGAAGATGTAGAAAGGTTTCTTGATAAATGTTTAAAGTATAAAAGAGTTAAATCTACATCATTGACACACGGACTTTATATTCATTTAATGTGCCTAGAGAACCTTGTGTCACATATCTATGGAATTTATATTTAGACTACTTAGGTTTCTTAAAGGCATGGCTTCTCTATTTGTTGTGAATTATGTTGATGAGATCTTGATTGATAGCAAAACTTATGCATATCATTTGCATCATTTTAATCAAGTTTTGTCTATTGAGGAATGCGAAACTATATGCTAACCTTGGGAATAATGAGTTTTGTGTAGAAAATGGTACTTTCCTAGGTAGTGAGTCTTCAAGGATTCAAGTGGGTGCAAATATGGTGCAAGCAATCTAAGATTGGCTTATTTCCAAGAGTGTCTTTGAGAAGGGAAGCTTTCATGGTTTCACAAGCTATTATAAGAAATTCATCAAGCACCTTAATATCCTTGCTAAATTTTTGATGGATGTGATATGAATCCTCTTGTGCTTGAAGAATTAGATCCAAATCTTTCCCAAGATCTCCTCCTTGATTTAAGTACCTCTATTAAGGATTTGAAGCTCCAACTTCCAATGATGAACTTATGAGGAACAATGCCTCACAAACCTAAGCATTGAGAGGCCATGGCACTTTCCTAGATTGATGATTAAATCCTTGAGGAAACATACACCTCAAAACCCTAATTACACAATATAGAAGACCTAAAATCAATTGAATCAATAACATAAACTCTAGACTCAATCAATAGAAGAAATTGAGATGAACACTTGGATTCCAAAGACTCATCATCCTAGAACCCTTAGCAAGCTAGACTAAATAAGGGTGAAGAACCCTAAGAGACCAAAGAGATTCTCTTTCAAATTAATTTCAGCAAAATTCTCAATCAGTCTTACGAAGGATGTTATAAAAGGGTATTTATAGACTAAGGGTTTAACCATAGCTTAACTAATGTTTAATGGCTTCAATTACACATAAACCCTTTAACTAATATTTAATGTTTAATGGCTTCCATAACAAATTCCTGCCCAAAAGGGCAGTTACAACTTTGACAGCTCGAGACCTACCAGCGACGGTAGGGGGAACCTACCATCGGCAATAGGTTGCTAATGTCGAGAAATTCCCAATAGAATCCTACCAGCGATGGGAGAGATGGCCCTGCCATTAGCGGTAGGGTGTAATTCTCCCTATGGTTAGCAAATTTTAACCAAAGTTGGTTCCTTGTTTGCTCCCAGATAATTATACATATTGTAAACAACTTAGGATGCTTTCCTTGATCTTCAAAATCATCAACCTTGCACTTTAAAGCTTCCATCAAGTAAGCAAGCATGCTATTATCTTGGAGCTTGAGTTTCTTCCTTTGAGCTCTTGTCAATGGTCCAAGCTTTGCTTCTATTGATGATGGACTCTTCCGATTCATATATCTGCCCCCCTTTAAAAGCTTCATCCTTGAATCTTTACCTATATCAAAAGGAGATAAATTAGAGACATTAAAGGTGGCACTAATATTATAGTCACCCGGAAGGTCAATTCTTATGCATTATCATTAAAACACTCAAGAACTTGAAACGGTCCATCTCTACAAGCATTAAGCTTGCCCTTGCTTTGAGAAGGAAAATGTTCCTTCCTTAGATGCACCCAAACCTAATCACCGGGTTCAAACACAATACGTTTCCTTCCAACATTCTGTTTAGCCACCAACTTCTTGTTGTTAGACTCAATAGCTTCATGCACTTCGGCATAAATGTACTTGACAAACTCCACTTTCCGTTTACCATCCAAGCTCACAACGTGATCTATAGGCAAAGGAACCAAATCAAAAGGAGTCAAAGGATTAAAACCATAAATAATCTCAAAAGGTGAAAAGGAAGTAGTAGAATGTTTAGCCCTATTATAAGCAAACTCAATGTGAGGAGGAGCTTCTTCCCATTAGTGCAAGTTCTTCTTAAGGATGGCAACTATGATCAAGCTGGCGAAAAACCGCCTCTTTTTTCCCCTAAGAAGTTGGTCAATGGTCCTATTGACCACCTCCATTTGGCCATCGGTTTGTGGATGGCAAACTATAGAACACAACAAGTTAGTACCAAATTTTCTCCACAAAACATGCCAAAAATGACTAAGAAATTTGGTATTATGTTTCAAAACAATGGTCTTAGGAATTCCATGAAATCTCACCACCCAAGAAAAGAACAAGTTTGTTACATGGCTAGCATCATGGGTTTTCTTGCAAGGTATGAAATGAGCCATTTTAGAAAACCTATCTACTACCACAAAGATAGAATCCCTGCCTTTGGGAGATTTAGGCAAGCCAAGGATAAAATCCATAGAAATATCAACCTAAGGAACTTTAGGCACATCTAATGGAGTATAAAGACCATGAGGCAAGGATGTAGACTTTGCCCTTTTGCAATCTAAACAATTACCACAAAACTTCTCAATATTTACTTATGTGAGGCCAATAAAAATACTTATGCAAAATGTCATAAGTTTTAGCAGTACCAAAATATCCCATTAAACCACCACAATGAGCTTCTTTAACCAATAACAACCTAGTAGAACAAGATGGGATGCACAATTTTCCTTCACAATAAAGAAAACCATCATGAACAAGGTACATATCACTAGGCACAAGCAAACAATTCTCATATATATCCTTAAAATCATGATCACTAGCATATAACTCTTTAAGCATCTCAAAACCAAGAATTTAAGCTTGCAAAGTAGAGGTAAGAGTGTACCTTCATGACAATGTATCGGCTACAATGTTTTCTTTACCTTTCTTGTAGCGAATGATGTAAGGAAATGTTTCAGTGAACTCCATCCATCTTGCATGTTTCTTGTTCAACTTTTGTTGTCCTCTGAGAAATTTTAAGGACTCATGATAGATATATACTACAAACTCCTTTGGCCACAAATAATGTTGCCGATGCTTCAATGTCCGTACAAGTGCATAGAGCTTCTTATCATACGTTGCATAATTCAATGACGCACCAGGCAATTTTTCACTAAAGAAAGCCACAGGTCTCTTGTCTTGCATCAAGACTCCTCCAATGCCAAACCCGAGCATCACATTCTATCTCAAACATCTTCTAAAAATTTGGTAGTGTGCAAGAAAAATGCACTACTCAACCTTTCCGTCAACAAATTGGATGCCTTCTCTTGAATCTCCTCCTACATGAATCCATTCATCTTCTTAATAACATCCAACAAAGGACTAGCAATGGTGCTAAAATCCCTGATTAATCTCCTATAGAAACTTGCCAATCCATGGAAACTCCTCACTACGTTCTTGGGAGTAGGCCATTATTTGATTGCTTTTACCTTCCCTTGATCCATTTGAAGACCTTGGGAGCTCACAACATAACCTAGGAAAGTCACCTTTTCCAAACAAAACTCACATTTTCCAAGGTTAGCATATAACTTTTCACTTCTCAAAACTAACAAAACTTGTCTAAAGTGATGCAAATGATCTTCATAAGTCCTGCTATAAATCAAAATATCATCAAAATAGACAATAACAAATTTACCAATGAAGTTCCTCAACACATGATGCATAAGTTTCATGAATATACTAAGGGCATTAGTTAAACTAAAAAGCGTGACTACTCATAAAGACCAAAATTACTTTTGAAAGTCGTTTTCCACTCATCCCCTTCCCTTATTCTAATTTGATGGTAACCCGATTTTAAATCGATCTTTGAAAATATTTGAGAAGAATGAAACTCATCAAGCAAATCATCTAACCTAGGAATAGGATGGCTATACTTGATAGGTATGTTATTAATGGCTCTACAATCAACATACATACACCATGTACCATCATTCTTTGGAACTAATAAAACGGGAATGGCCCAAGGGCTTAAGCTTTCTCTTACATTCCCTTGGGAGAGAAATTCCTCAACTTGTCTCCTTAGCTCATTGGTTTCTTTGGGAGGACTTCTATAAGCCGGTCTATTTGGTAATACCATTCCAAGTACCAAATCAATTTGATGCTCAATCCCTCTCAAGGGAGAAAGTCCACCAGGCATCTCTTCGCGAAAGACATCTTTGAATTCTTCAATAATCTCTACTATAGCATTAGACAAAGAAGACAAGTGATCATCAGTAGAAACAAATGTTCCCTTGCAATAGAGAAGCAACACCAACTCTTCTTTTTCAATGGCCTCTATGATCTCACTCTCTTTTGCATAGAAGCATCTTTTCTCTCCCTTGCAACTATCACTCTTTTTCTTATTTATTTTCACTTTTTCCTCTCTAGATTTTTCCACACTCAAGTCTTTTCCCTCAATTCTTTTTCCCTCTTCAGTACTCTTTTTCTTTTTCTCACTTTCTAGTCTTTTGTTTCTCTCATTTTCTTTTGTTCTACAAAGACTTGACTAGGAGTTAAGGGATTCAACATGAAATTTTCTCCATTCTTCCCAAAAGTATAGGTGTTCTTCACACCATCATGAATAGCCTTTCTATCATATTGCCAAGGACGTCCTAAGAACAAATGCGCCACTTGCATAGGAGCCACATCGCAAAGAATCTCATCATTATAGGACCCCATAGTGATAGACACTAACACTTGTTTGTTCACTTTCACTTCCCCACTATCATTCAACCAATGAAGCTTATAGGTTTTAGGATGCTTGAGGAGAGGTAAATTCAATTTTTCAACAAGATAAGTACTAGACACATTAGTGCAACTACTACTATCAATGATAAATTAGCAACCTTATCTCCCACTAAGCATTTAGTACGAAAGATGTTTTGTCTTTGAATGCTTGTTTCTTCCTCATGAACTTGGGTAGACAAAGCTCTAATAGTAACCAAGCTCATTCCCTTCTCATTGGCTTCAAAAGAGGCAATATCTTTTATCTTCACTACTTTCGTCTTTGTCAATAATCCCTTCTTGGCAATCATCCTCACTCTTCTCAATCCAACCGTTCAAATATTTATTTAAAACCAAAGCTCTTTTGGTAGGACAATCTATAGCAATATGCCCCACACCATTGCACTTGAAGCACTTTGTTGGAATAGTGATCAACTTTCCTTTCTCTTCCACCCTAGGTTTAGAATGATCTTTGAAAGCAACCTAAGGTGTATCTTCCTTCTTTGGCCAACTCTTGTAGGTAGATGCTTGAGACTTAGGCACCACATTCCTTGAAAATGGTAGATTAGTTTTGGAGAAACCAATCATCTTCTTTTGATTTTCAATCATGGTAGCCAAATGACACATATATTCATAAGTAGTATAGGGATACAACTCTAGTTGATTGTCAATGTCCCTATTGAGACCATTTAGAAACCTAGCAATTTAAGCATCTTTATCTTCTTCAAAACTCAATCTCAAGATGTACAACTCCAACTTTTGCCTATACTCTTCAACACTTTTGTTTCCTTGCTTAAGAGTATTCAATTTGTAGTGCAACTCTCTATAGTAATGCTTCGGTACAAATCTTTCTTTCATAAGAATTTTCAACTTTGTCCAAGTTTCTATCAGTTGTCTTCCATTTCTCAAACTTTGAGTAACAACTCTATCCCACCAATGGAATACATAACTCGAAAATTCGACTATGACTAATTTCACCTTGACGATGTCACTATAGCTTCTTATCATGAATAGGTTCTCTACTTGTCGTTCCCAATCAAGGAAAATATTAGGTCACGCTTGAAGCTAGGCATCTTCCACTTGATTTTGTCTAGAGCTTTATCCCCTTGTTGATCACCATAGTAGCCACCATGGTATGCTTGACAAATATTGGGGTTATCTCCATAATCTTTATACAAATTGTCATCATGTCATGCTTTATATCTTGGATACTCTTCTTGTGGTCTATGATATACCCTTCCTCCTAGACCTCGTCTTCTACCACCTCTATGTTGTGGTCTTCCTTGATAACCAACTTCTTGAAATGGATGAGAATTTTGAACCGGCATGTCATGGTATCCATAGGTAGATACATTATCAAAAAGTCTTTGATGGTAAGGTGAACTGAATCCACCAAGGTTGTCCCCAGCTCTTTGTTCCATTGGAGTACTACTTTTGCCCTTCTTAAGCTCTTCAATATCTCTAGCAACACTTTGGTATTGTCTTTCCAATCCTTTAACGGTTTGTTGTAAAGATCGCACAGTCTCGGTTACTTGCCTCATTGAGGGTTCACTAGTACCTTCTTGATAAGAATGGGTAGGCATATGACCATCTATTGACATGATTAAACCTGCAATTTAAAACAAAGACAAAGGACCTCCCAATCACCCCGTAAGTGTTTCACTCTTTGATGATCGCTCAAGTTCACTCTTGTTTACACTTTTATTTACTTTTTATCAAGTTAAGCTCACACTCTTGCCTTTTCCAATCACTCAATACTCAAGTCTCTTATAGATCCTTCAAACTTCTTAGCCAACTCAAACCAAGAGCATCAATCCCAAGCAAGCAAACAATCAATGCATTTAGTTGGAAAGTGTTCAAGAAGCAAAGTTTTAAACACTTGATGTGTAAGAGTTTCAAAGAAATTAGTCTATGGAAATGAGCCAAAAAGTATAATTTTCATCAACACAGGATTGAAAGCACACAAGGAATCAATTAGAAGTAAAAAACAAATCAATTCAAAACAACTAAGCTAGACAAAGAACATAAGAATACAAATTTCCAAGAAACGGGGGAGATTGACACCCCGACCCTAAAACAGAAATCACTAAAAAATAACGAATCAAAATAGAATGAGAACAACGTACAAAGCTTCCTTGTTCAAAGAGGATGAAATTGAGAACAAATTTCGATCAATTTGGATCAGTATATCACAAGTTATGTTCGAATCAATAAACACTTCCTCTGCAATCGCGAATCCAAAACACACTTCAAAATTTTAATCCAATTGACCTCCAAATTAAGCACAACTTATCTCAAATGATTCACAACACAGAGGAGAACATCTCTACAAAATTCATCTTTAAATTTGAACAAATTTCAACTGAATTGCAATAGAATTTCAACATAATTTTTCTGTAAATTTTTCAGTACTACTTTTGCATGATCTTTCTGTATATTTTTGTTTGATCATCAAGTACTTTAACCTTTTTTCACGAATTTAATTCACGAACAAGTCAATTGGCCTTTCAAATGGAGGATTCTGTAATACTAATTTGATATGAATCCTCTTGTGCTTGAAGAATTGGATCCAAATCTCTTCCAAGATCTTCTCCTTGATTTGAAGTACCTCTATTGAGGATTTGAAGCTCCAACTACCAATGAAGAACCTATAAGGAACAATGCCTCACACACCCAAGCATTGAGAGGTCAAGGCTTTTTTTTTTTAGATTGATGATTAAAGCCTTGAGGCAATAAACACCTCAAAACCCTAATCACACAATATAGAAGACCTAAAGTCAATTGAATCAAGAACACAAACTCTAGACTCAATCAATAGAAGGAATTGAGATGAACAATTGAATTCCAAAGACTCATCATTCTAAGGTATTCAATTGTTCACTACTAAGGACTAGAACCTTTAGCAAGCTAGACTAAATAAGGGTGAAGAACCCTAAGAGACCAAAGAAATTCTCTCTCAAATTAATTTCAGCAAAATTCTCAATCAGATTTACAAGGATTTTATAAAGGGTTATTTATAGACTAAGGGTTTAACCCTAGCTTGACTAATGTTTAATGGCTTCAATACACATAAACCCCTTAATTAAGAACTAAAAACTAAAATTGCATAACAAATTCCCCCTACCCCTCCCCGAAAAGGGCGGTTACAACTTTGACAGCCCAAGGCCTACCGGTGACGGTAGGGGAAAACCTACTGTCTGCGGTAGGTTGCCAATGTCCAAGAAATTCCTAGTAGAATCTTACCAGCGACGGTAGAGTGGCCATGCCATTGGCGGTAGGGTGTAATTCTTCCCATGCTTAGCCAAATTTCAACCCAAGTTGGTTCCTTATTTGCTCCTTGATAATTATACATGTTGTAAACAACTTAGAATGCTTTCCTTGATCTTCAAACTCATCAACCTTGCACTTTAAAGCTTCCATCAAGTAAGCAAGTATGCTGTTATCTTCTTGGAGCTTGAGTTTCTTCCTTGAGCTCTTGTCTTCGTACAAGCTTTACTTCTATTGATGATGGACTCCTCTGGTTCAAATCATGATGTAACCAAGAAGAAGAAGACTCCATTCCAAGCAAATTTGTTTACATCTTATTGTGATTACTTTTAATCAAGTTCATTCTACTACTCTTTCCTCTTCTTGTGAAGTTGATTAGGGTTCAAATCTAATTTCTTTTGCTTTGATGTATTTATCTATAGATCATGCTTTAAGTTCGGATTGAAAGAAAAAAATGGAGCTTGTCAAATATATCCAATCCAAGGATCATGGTGCTATTGTTGTCAATAACATGCAGTTTCGAATGACACGATTCGTCTTTGATCCCAGCAGATGGGCTTGGGGTCACTTTGGACACAAACGATTTCTTTCGCATCACAAGTCTACGCTTGATGCCCGTGGCAATGAGCCTTTGCACATTCTTGGATGCTTTAGTACTTATATAATTTTGTTGTTAAATTTCATTTAGAGCTATATTTAATATTTTGAGATGTCTTTGTTTGATGTAGGTTAAGATTCGAGGATGAATCTTTTCAAAGGAGGGGTGGATGTTATAGATCGGGAGAGGCCAAGAAGCTAAAGATATCATGTGGACCATTCACGAGTGCAAGGTCCAAGAAGATCAAAGATATTGAAGGAAGTTCGACTAATGGCATGATTGTTTTCATTTGAATAACAGGTTTGAAGGCTTAGATGTTGAAGGACAAGCATCCAAGTTTCTCTTAATCTCTACCAAAAGCAAGGATTATTCAAGGAAACAATTTGGATGTGAAAAGGAGCAAGTTTTGTGAAGTCTAGACCTGCCGCTGACGGTAGGCCCTGCCCCTATCTTCGCCGAAATGCTTCTGGCCGAGCTGGATCGTGAGGACAACACCCTTCCGCGTCTAATAGGTTGCACCCTACTGTCTGTAGTAGGGTCGGGGAAGGAAATGACCTTTGTAATCTTTAGGCAGGATTTTATTGTTTGAACTTGTTTTTCCAGCTTTTAGCCAAGGGCTTAATGGGTATTTTAAGCCATTAATCAATAGATTAGTTAAGTTTAGACCTTAGCCTATAAATACCCAATTATAAGCTCATTTGTAATTAATTTTGATAAATTTTGCCGAAATTTGAGAGAGGATTCTCCATTTGTCTTCAAGGTTCTTCACTTTTCTTAGTTAGCTTGCTAAGGGATAATGTCCTTAGTTTGTGAGCAATTATTTTCCTTAGATTGTGAAATCTATAGAATCAATTGATCATCTAAATTCCTTTCTTTAATTGTATCTGTGACTTCTTGTTTCTTAGGTTCAATTAAACCGAGGTCTTCTAGTTTGTGTAGTTGGGGTTTTGAGGCCTTAGTTTCCTCAAAGTTCTTTCTATCAAATTGGGAATAAGTTTTGCCTCTCAATATTGAGTTTATGAGGCTTAGATCCTCATAGGTTTTCTATTGGAGTGTTGAAACTACAAAATCCTCAATAGAGGTTATTCATCAAAGGAGGTGATCTTGGGAAGGTGTTGAATCAAAACTACATTTAATTGAAGATTCACATCAAGTCAGGACCTACCGCATACGGTAGGTCGAGCCCTACCGTCTGTGGTAGGGTTCTATCTCTTTCTTCTTTTTATTGAGGCCGGGACCTACCGTCAACGGTAGGGGTAGCCTAGCGTCGCCGGTAGGGTTCTATCCATACATTGCTTTTTGCTCCAGGATCTATCACTGATGGTTGGTTGGCCTACCTCAGGCAGTAGGTCTTCTTCATTTATGTCATCGTTTCCATTGTTTTTGCTCTATTTTTGACTATTTTTTGTTTCTTTTTATTGTTTTCTCTCTTGGGAAGCACTTAAGACAAGAATAATGGGTATTATTTTAAAATATGCATTATATATATTAAAAACATATTAAAACGATGAAAATAACATACAGAAATGTAGACAAAATAACGCATATCAGGACCTTATCATGTTGTTAATTCAGAAAATGAATGTGGATCTTCTAATATTAAAGATCCAGTTGGAAGGTATGCAAAAGAAGAATGTAATGTAAGGAAGAAGAGCATTATTGAGATAAAGCACAATCAAGCAAAAGGGAAGAGGAAGAGTACTTTAACGCATGCTTCAAGAGTTAAAATAACTATCTATGAACAATGAAGCTTTGGGGAGGATTATAAATGCTCCATGTAGTGAATGTCAACTTCGTTTTGGAATTTCTAACTTTTCCGATGTGGAACCTTCAAGTACTTTGCAGACATTCATAAATTTTATGTAGATTTTATAATTTCATTAGTTGAAAACTTTATTTGGTACAATTTTTATTTGTGGCTTTTGATGTTATACATGCGTCAAATGTTTTTGGAAAGTGTGCTACGATAGTTTAAATTATTACTAATTTATGTAAATAGGGATGCCTACTTTTATAACTATATATGCGTAGTTTTGTAACTAAGTATGCCTAATTTTATAACTAAGTATGCCTTGTATCTGCTATGTGTTATTCAAGTGACATTTTTTCGTATATGTAGATCATTCTGTTGAGTTGTATTATTGGATTTTATGGTATCTCCTTTGTGTTTTTATACCTTATGAGTATTCCAATATGGTGGGAAGGAGTGTCTTGATACTTTAACACGACGTCAAATTCCTATAAATAGGTGTGCCTACTTTTATAACTGAGAATGCCTACTTTTATAACCATGTGTGCCTTCAATATTATATGGCGTTCAAGTGGCGTTGTTTATTATGGTAATTGTTGGGTTTTTATACATTAAGGGTGTTCCAATATGTGTAGGGAATGTGTTTTGCGATACTTTAACACGATGTCAAACTTCTCTAATTAGGTGTGCCTACTTTTTATCAATAGAAGTGCCTACTTTTATAACAGAGGGGGCCTAGATTTATTACTAAGTGTGTTTTTCACTAGTGTGTGTTAGCCTATTAAAGACAAGTACAAGATTATAAGTACAAAAAATTAAGGATATCTATTAATAACATATTGATTGTATTTTACATGATCTCACTAATGTCTCTCTTGTAGTACTCAGATACTGCAAGTTGACACTCTTTCTCGCGATATTGATCTCAGACATGATTATAGTGTACATAAACTTGGCTCTCAGTGATTGGATGACTTTTGCATTTCTTTTTGTCTCTTTTAGCAATGCATCCCAATCGTCTACTGTCTTTTGAACCTTGTATGTCTTCATGTGATGCTGGTGAATCATGTTAAGCTTTTGTTCACTGTTATTCCATGCAATTACTACTAGGAAATGTTCAAATGATTATGTGAATAGGAGTGCCTATTTTTATAACCGCAAGTGACTACTTTTATACCTATTAGTTCCTATGTTGAAAACATGCATGATGCATTGGTGCCTGATTGATAATAATTGGTGCTCATGTGGCAAGTAGGGTACAAATTTTTCATAACCAAGAGTGACTATAACATTAAACATTCAAAATGGTTTACTGTAAATAGGCAAGCACAAAACTATTTATATGGAAAAGGGCTCAACTGTCCTCCATTTTGCCAAAAAATTGCCAAGGATTACTATAGTAGGTGGCGAATTTTGGGAGAGGGAAGGGGCAAATTGGCGCTCAAGAAAGAGAGTCAAGGGAGGGCCACAGCTGGCGGTGGGCGGAGGTGCACTACTGAGACACTGAGTTTCAAAAGAAGTAGAACAGAAGGGCTGAGCAGAGACGATGACTAATGAGGAAGATGAAGATACGCTTTTGGGTTTTCTTTTCTTTTTTTTAATAAGATCAAAACGATATTGTTTTAATCAAAACAACTTCGTTTTATTAAATGAACTTTTCTTTTTATTAGAAACTCCTTAGTCAAATTTTTATTTTTTATTTAGACCCCTTAAATTTGTTTTCAATTAAGGGACTGAAATTAAAAACAAAAATGTTAGTTTATTAATTTTAAAAAACATAATCCCAAAACCTCCCAAATAAAAGACCTAAATCTTCTCCCCATCACTATCAATTTCAGCTTTCCTCCTCCTCCCCTCTCCCCTCCCACTCCACCAGCAACATCCACCTTGCTGCCACCCATCGTCACCTGCCACCTCTGCTATCAGTTGCACCGACCGCCGCCTTGCACTGCCGTCACCCCTACCGGCAATAATAACTTCCCACTTTTTTAATTGTAATTTTTACTTTGATTTATGATTTAGATTTTATATATTTATGAAATAATATTTTTTATGAAATATTACAAAAAAGAATAATATAAAAGTAAATATTAATTGAAGTGATTTCTTTATAAAAAAAGTAAATCAATGGTTATTTTTTCTTGAGACTTAAGAGAATGTTTCCACTTTTTTTTGGCTTCGGAAATTTTTCGTAAGCAATAATGTAAAGATTATGTTGAATTGAATCATATTGTAAACATCATATATATAAATAGATTGTACCTCGACTTTTAGTTAGTGAAAAGTTTATTATATTAGTATTAATTGACATAAAAGTAAGTGTTAATTGAAGTGATTTTTTATATTATTGATGTGATTTATTTATATTTTCTTTGTATTTATAGTTAATGCATCTCTTTTCTTGTATACAAAAAATAGTTGAATAATTTGTTCTGGTAATTATTTAGGCATTTCACTATGTTTTAGCGGCCTATGGATAAATATGTTATTAAATTAAACAAGCTGAGTCCACCTACACCAAATAAGGTGGTTGATAATGCTAGAGAAGATATTGCTAGTAAAAGACCCCGAATAGAAAAGGAATTCTCGGAGGACGAAATTATTGGTGATCCAGGATTGCTAGCATTATAAATTAATCAAACATATTTAATTTACAGACTGCAGGTCGTATTGGAGGTCGCCTTTTGATCTTGCTTAATTATCTCATCAGTTTTTGCATTGATAACTTCGACTTTCATTGACGTATTTATCCTATGAGTGATGGGTGACCACTCCTCGTTGGTAATGGGTGTTTACCTATTGTTTTGTTATTTGTTTACAAATGCTTTTGATTAGTTAGAAAATGGAGAAAAATGATTGATATATATTATTTTCTTGGTTAAATTTTGAATTGTTTGAGCAGTCTTTATGCTTGGAAAGTGTCCATTACATAGACGAAATTCTGACAAAATTTTTAGTGTAGTTCCACCCACCCCCCCTTCCCCCCAATCTTGCTAATCCTAGTTCCATCCCTGTAAATAAGTGTGCCTACTTTTATAACATGGTGTGTCTTATTTTATATACGTGTATGTATATTTCTAAAATGCATTCAGTGTATGGCATATATAGTTGACCTACTTTATATATTGGTGGCCTTTTTAATCATAATTGGTGCTTATTTTTACAAGTAGAGTACAAGTTTTTCATAACCAAGAGTTACTATAATATTAAATATGCAAAATAATTCATTGTAAATAAGTGTGCTTTATTTTATAACTATGTGTGCCTACTTTTATAACTATTTGTGCCTACAATGTATTCCATATATAGTTGACTTACTTTATTCAATGGTGCCTTTTTTAATGACAATTGGTGCTTATTTTTACAAGTTGGTGTACAAATATTCCATAACCAAGAATGACTATAATGTTAAATATGCAAAATGGTAGATTGTAAATAGGTTTGCCTACTTTTGTAACATGGTGTGCCTTATTTTATAACTGTCTGTACCTTATTTATAACTATGTGTGGCTACAATATGACATACATAGTGGACCTACTTAATTCATTTGTGGCCTTTTTTATGACAATTGTACTCATTTTTACAAGTAGGGGTATAAATATTTCATAAGTAACAGTGACTATTATGTTAAACATGCAAAATTGTTGACTGTAAGTTGATGAGCCTTATTTTATACCTTTGTATGCCTACTTTTAAAACTATGTGTGCGTACAATGTATGGCATACAGGTAAACATTCTACACACTTAAATGGACAACAAATCACAAAAACAATTATTATTACGTATAAGAGCACACAAAATATGAGTAAAAATGTGTGAATATTCAAAGATATGAACATGCAACAGGTGATCAATAGTTATTTTTTCACTCCACACACTTAATGGACCATAAAACACGAAAAAACATCAATGTCAAAGTTTCAGAACACCTAAACCAAGCACAAAAAATACACTAATACGATCAAACACAAATATATGAAAACAAAACCTTGAGTAATGACCGAAACAAAACATAAACCATGTAAACTACTTTGCTGTAGTTTTTTTTTTTTTTTGGTTGAAAATTACAATTTCTAAGTTAAATTTACTTGTTGTTGCCGCTGTTGCTTGAAGATGTTCCTCTGTTATTTGAAGAACTTGTTTTGTTGCTTGAAGAACTCATTTTATAATTTTTGTTCGTGAAGATGTAGGATTTAGTGTAGAATCGAAGCATGGAACAAATAAAACAGACAAAATTAGTAGTTGAAACATGAAAATTGGTGAAAAACCATCTAAAAATCGCCTTGAAAATTGCTTATGTGACTGTGTGAGGGTTTTCGAGAGGGAACAAAAAGTTTTGTTAAAATGGTGTGTGTAATCTATGTGCGAGTAATGAGAGTGGGTTTAATTTTTTTTCTTAGTTCTCCTGGTTAATTGAGACTATGTCATTTTTGGACGGGGTACACCTAACTACTAGGTGTGCCTCGATCCATGGTATAAAGACTGGTGGTGCCACTCTTCGTTATACCATAGACCCAAGCACACCTAGTTAGATGTGCCTCGTCCAAAAATGATATCATTCTAATTAATCAAGAAAATTAACAAAAATGTTAATCCACTCTCATCCCATGCGCATAAATAATATGCGGCTTCAAAGACAAAACTTTTCCTTTTCCTCCCAAAAACCCTCACACACATAACTAAGTGATTTTCAAGCAATTTTCCAGGCAATTTTGCAAGAAATTCACATCTCAACCACCAATTTCTTCAATTTCTTTGTTCCACGCTTCGATTCTACCCTAAATCCTTCATTTTCGCAAAAAAAAAAAAAAAAAATCATAAAAAAATGAGTTCTTCAAGCAACAATAGAAGTTCTTCAAGAAAAAGTAACGATAGCAGGAAAATATCAACTTTGAAGTGGTAGTTTTGAACAAAGTAGTCTTTATCTTTTATTTTTTTTCATTTATTTGTTTTTTGATAGTATTATTGTGTTTTTGTGCCTGATTAGTGTGTTCTGAACCTCGATATTGATGCTTTTTACGTTCTATGGTCCATTAAATATGTAAAGGTATAAAAAGCTATTGATTCCCTATTGCATGTTCGTATCTGTTGAATTTTCACATATTCTTGCTCATAGTTTGTGCTTTTATACGTAATAATAACTGTTTTGTAATTTGTTGTCCATTTAAGTATGTACAATATTTACTTGTGTGCCATACATTGTAGGCACACATAGTTGTAAAACTTCGCGCACACAATAATAACATAAGGCACACCATGTTACATGAGTAGGCACACCTACTTACAATAAACAATTTTGCATTATTAATATAATAGTCACTGTTGGTTATGAAATATTTGTGCGCCTACTTGTAAAAATGAATACCAATTGTCCTTAAAAATGCCACCAATGAATAAACTATGTCAACTATGTAAGTCATACATTGTAGGCATACATATTTATAAAATAATGCACAGACAGTTATGAAATAAGGCATACTATGTTGCAAAAGTAGGCATACCTACTTACAGTCAATAATTTTGCATGTTTAACATTATAGTCTTGGTTATGAAATATTTGTACATCAACCTCTAAAAATGAACAACTGTCATTAAAAAGGTCACCAATGAATAAATGTAGGTCGACTATGTATGACATATATTGCAGGAACACAGTTGTAAAAGTACAACACACACAGTTATAAAATAAGGCACACCTATTTGCAATCAACCATTTGTATGTTTAACAGTATAGTCACTCTTGGTTATGAAAAATATATACCCTTGTAAAAATAAGCTCCAATTATCATTAAAAAAGCCATCAATAGATAAAGTAGGTCAACTATGTATGTCCTACATTGTAGGAACATCGATATAAAATAAGGCACACCATGTTACAAATGTAGGTAAACCTATTTACACTCAACTATTTTGCATATTTAACAAACAACAAAACACAACAATTGGCATCGCAGTTCAGCTAAGCCCATATCTACGAGGCCATGCCCAGAAAGCAATTCACTAATAACTGTCAACACATACAAGAAAACATCTAACTCTTTTACACATCTATTGTTTCACTAGTGAAATCAGTGCAGACTCCCTTTGCACACTGTACAGTTGAATCCTTTCAACTCTTCAAGGCTCCCCCTTGGAATAGGCTGCTTGATCTTGAATCCCTTCAAGTCTTTACTACCATTGAACTGCAGCACAACTTCTGTCCCTAGAAGCTATAGTCTTCAAAACAAAAACTCCATTGAATTATGAAAGATGAACAACAAGCATCAATGGAGAATCACAGTGTTTGAAGTTTGTGACTGCACAAACTCAACCACCATGAACCTCCATTTTCTCTCCTACAGAATGTCTTCGAAGAATTGCAGAACGACTCTCTTCAACCTTCAATTATGTTCCTCTATTTATAGATGTTGAAGCTGAACAGTAGGTTTTGAATTACCAATCCTTTTTCAATTAGAATTTTTTCCGAGGACTTTGTTTCCAAAAGGACTTCTAATTTTAATACTAACAAAGTCCTATTTCCCTTAGGTTTTGATTTTTCCTTATTCTTCAAATCTCCTTAAGGCAATATCCTAATTGGACTCCAATATTTCAGCTCATGATCTTTAAACAATAGTCAAACAAAATCTTCGAGATCTTCCAAGCATCCTAAAACAATGCCAATACTTAGTGCTAGCGAAACCTGGAGCTTGTGCTATCACACGAGCATCCTGTGTGGCCACACTCAAACTATGTGAACAGGTTTCTATAAACTCCCCCTTTTTCATTGTTTTAGATCCAACACCTGTGAACTGTACAAACCTTCATGTTTCACAAGAAAACCATAGCATGCATGTTAAACCATAAGCATGAAACGGAAAGAAAAACCTAAGTAAAGTATTCAAGTCCTAAGATAGTGGCACACAGGCCAAAACAGATAGTTCATAGGCTACCACACAAAGAAAACCAAAATAATAATTCAATTCAAAGCCAATTCAATTCAAGGCCACAACCGGCCAACCAAGGTAATCTATAAGATTAAAAAAACTATATTGTAACCTGATATTCCCCCTTTTGATATGAAATAATTCTCAGGGAGTTTATCATTGAGATTCTTGATGTCTTGCTGCATTTTGAGGACAAAGGTCATTACAGTTGAGAGTTATTGATTGAGGAGGTCCAGGCTTATGATTACTTCTAAAGATTCAATACTGGGAGTTAGAGGTGAAGGTGAGGCTATCTTGGTACTAGTCTGCTTCTTTTTTAGATGACTGCTGCCTTGTAGACCTTCCTGGGCCAGTGTGTCCTGGTGTTGATGGAGTGGGAGAAGGTGGCACCACACCAAGATCTACAATCTTTGGCATCATCAGAGGGTCTAGTTCCCTCACCTAGAAGTCAGTAGATAGAGAAAGGTCCTTGCATCTAAGTATGTATTCAGAAATCAAACAACGAGAGGGAAGAGAAATCTTACTAGTCTTCTTCTTATCTATCTTCCAGAGAATGTTCCTGAATATGACGGTGCATCAGTTGATCCTCTTTCTAGTGGTAAAAGCATAAAGCAAATGAGCCCTTTCCTTTAAGACAGTAGTGACATTGATGGTGGGTAGCCTGTTTCGACAAAATAATCTAAACAGGGCTTTGTATGGCATTTGCAACATATTTGAGCTGAGCCTGTTAGTCTCTGGCTAGACAGCCCCTATATCACCTCATCAAAATCAACTTCTTCCTCCAAACTTGTCCCTTCAATATCACTAAAATGTGGGCAACTTAGGTAGTGTGCAATATTGGCAGGGGAGAAGTCAATGATATGCCCCCTCACATAAACTTGACCATAAGCTGGGCTCTCAGTGTTGCTAAAGTTTTCAAACAAGTTGGCCTAGAACTCCTTAACTAAGTTCTCATTGTATTTCTCTGCAAACAAAGCCAACTCCACACAGCCCATTCCCCACAACAACTCCATCACTTTATATTATTCTAGCACTGCTTGATTGACTCTTTTCTCAACCATGATTGGTTTCCCAATCAATTCAACCATCCTCAGTTCAGCAATCTTATTGTAGAAATGTTTTTTTAAAGCATTCTTAGCCATGAGAGGAGTAGGGAGAGGAGTAGCAGCTCGCACCCTTTTAGCACTAGATTTTGAAGATGAAGCTCCCTTTTGAGCTACTCTGGTCCTCTTTCTTCCCTACTTAATCCAGTGCCAGGGGTCACCCTTATTACCTCTAGATATGACCCAGAGCTTCCTTTCTCCTCAATATTGTGCTCCTCCTAGAGCCTTCCTCAACCCTTTCATTAGTATCTTCGATAGACAGATTTATAGAACTCTGAACAGGTAAAGGTGGCCTTACAACAATAGGAGTAAATTTATCAATAAAATAATGTACAGGGTATGCTCAAGCAGATATAAGCTCTATTCCCAAATTTTCAACAACAGGCAGAGATAAAGTATTTTCTAGAAAATATCGAGGCACATGTGCATGTATCATTAAGCAAAAATCATAAACAGATAAAGCAGGCAGCAACATAGGATTTAGCATAAATGAGATTTGAGTGACTGAGAATCTCAGCCTACACATGAATAGAAATTCATCCAGAGTACCTATGAATTGTCCAAGGAACAGAGAAGTTACCTGCCTGTTCACTAGAATGACCTAAGTAGTAGACGACGTTGCTGTACTTGAGGACCCGGGAGAAGTGTATCTCGTCATTTCCAAGGAAGAGAGAGTACGATCATCGTGTCCTTAGGACAGTGATCTCATGGGTTGAAATGGTTGTTCGCGGGCCATAGATGAAAGATCCGCACAGATTTTCAACATCGGAAGCTGTGTAGAGATGGTTATAATGCACCGGAGAAGAACTTAGAGAGTAAAACCCTAAGAAATGTAGAGAGAACTTTGAGAATGGAGGCAAAACAAGTCTGAGTTGAATGACTTGTGAAATGAGAATTGTCTAGTCATTTGATTTATGAGAGATAAAATCCCTCCTTTTTCGTGTCGGATTTAATGATGAACTCAGCTTCCAAGGTGTTATATGTGTGAGCGAAGAGGTGTACTGCTAGTTGTTGTTTGTGGTGTGAAAAGCAATGTTCATAATACATTATCCTAAGTGTGAGATTTGAGAGTGTCTGTTGAGCTCTCAGACTGTATGTATTTGTCTAACATTTTACGAGAGTGAGAAATGATAGCATTGTTAGACAGGCATCTCACACACTAGTTGATCACACAGATCCCCAATGCCTATCTAAGTTCTTCGAATCTCATGGCATCCAGGGACTTAGCAAGGATATTAGCCAATTTTTATGTGTGCTCACATACTTCAAGCTTACAGTCTGTTGCTCAACCAATTCACGAATAAAGTGATGCCTTATGTCAATGTGCTTGGTCTTACTGTGTTGCATATGGTTTTTGGTGATGTTAATTGCACTAGTGTTGTCACAATATATGATTAGCTCCTTCTACGTAATCCCATAATCACTTAGTATTTGTTTCATCCAAAAGAGTTGTATGCAATAACTCCCGGCTGCAATGTACTCTATTTCTGAAGTGGATAATGAGACACGATTCTGTTTTGTACTATACCAAGAGACCATATTATTTCCAACAGAGAAGTACCCTCCAGATGTACTTTTCCTATCATCATAGCTTCCAGCCTAATCTGTATCACTATAGCCAATAACATGAGTTGTGGTGTCCTTACTATAGAACAGCCCATACTCAGTAGTGTCATGCATATATCTCAGGGCGCGTTAACTGCTTTCTTGCGTGACTCCTTAGGACCCGCTTAGTATCTTGCACACACGCCAACACTATATGATATATCAGGTCTACTAGCTGTTAAGTAGAGTAATCCACCGATCATGCTTCTGTACTCATGCTGATCCATACCAGTTCCCATCTCATCCTTGTTAATTTTGAGTGTGGTACTCATGGGTGTTCTTACTATCTTTCCATTCTCCAAACCGAACTTCTTCACTAGATTCTTTGCATATTTTACTTGGAGAGAAATATGCCTTCCTTCATTTGTTTGATTTGAAATCCAAGAAAAAATGTTAGTTCACCTACCATAATCATTTCAAATTCAGTTCTCAAGGATGTGATGAATTCCTTAGTGAGCTCCTTTGATGTGGATCCAAACACTATGCCATCAACATATATTTGTGCCATGAACACATGTTGTGCAGTTCTTTTGATGAACATAGTCTTGTCCACACTCCCTCTAATGTATCCTTTTTTGAGCAAATAGTTTTTGAGCCTATCACACCATGCTCTTGGAGCCTGCTTTAATCCATAAAGAGTGTTTTAAAATTATAAACATGATCAGGATACTTTGGATTCACAAATCTTTTTGGTTGTTCAACAAATGCTTCTTCTTGTAGTATTCCATTCAGGAAAGCACTCTTAACATCCATTTGCTGGAGTGTGATGTTTTTAGCACACGCAATGGGGACCAACAGTCTTACAGATGCAAGTCGTGTGACTGGGGCAAATGTTTCATCAAAATCCAGTCCCTCTATTTGAGTGTATCTTTGTGCAACCAGCCTTGCCTTATTACGTATGATATCACCTTCTTCATAAATTTTGTTCCTGAACATCCACTTGGTACCAATCACATTCACACCTTTTGGTCTTGTGACAAGTTCTCATACATCATTTCTCAAACTATTGCAACTTTTCTTGTATTGCTTTAATCCAGTATTCATCAGTGAGAGCCTCCTTGACATTCTTAGGTTCAAGTGTATAGGTGTAGCATGTCATCCTGATCATCACGACCATCTTATTGTAGTCTACACCTTTCTTGCTTCTAGTTCTTTAACCTTCTATGATGTCACTAATGGTAGCATCTATGTGGTGATTCTTTAGAAGTCGTATGTCCTTTCTTCTTACTTTTTCATTATCCTGAGTGTGAGTCACACTCTTATCGATTGGCAAGTTTGAAATGTTGGAATCCGTAGGCAAAACAAAGTAAAATAAAACTACGGAAATCCACCAATAGGATCTGCACATATTAGAAAAACCGATTGGATAGAAATTACCTCAATGTTTTGATTGTTCGTTGTGGAGGCACTGCTTTGTACGCTTCGCCCTCTACTGGTATCCACGCGACGAACTCCTCTGCAAGCGATCGGGATGCTAGCCCCTTCTGTGTTCTGAAAGCTGTTCAGAACTGATCCTGACTATCTGGTAATCGGTCGTATTTCGGAGAGAGGAGGCTAGATACTATATCGCCGTTCTAGGGTTTAGGGTTTTGTTTTTTCTTTAATCAGATAAAGAACGGGCACCAAGAAAAGGTTAACATAACCTTTTATAACTGTCAATATCAAAACCCTAACTGTCATCTAATGACAGTTTAATCTCGTCATTCTATTCCTATAATCATCCAACGGTTGGATGAGTAATATTAAGTAATTAATTTCATTTATTCGATTAAATAAAATTAATTACTTATTAACCTACCAGAAAATACAATATGGAATCTGATTCCCCTTTTGTATACGTTCAACGAATCTGGACACAATCTATATTCATTGAACGTGGACATTATGCTCACAAGATCGTCTATGCGTGTGACCCTGTAGGTTCACTTAACGTTGGCAGTGAATGAAAAAATGTCCTATACATTTATTCACAAAACATAAGCGGCCTCTAGCAAGACATTATGCTTACCCAAGTTAAGTAAATTTAATAATAACCTAGCATCAGATTTAATATTTAGTCCTTTTGTCACACGATATCCAAATTAAATATAAGGCATGGATCAAGTCATCCTTATAAAACTTAATTAATCATTTACTTGATCACTAGCCAGACTGTTCCAACAAATAATATTAATAACACCTTATTAATACTTATTCGAGCATGGCCATGCATATTTTCCAGTCTTCCTTATCAAGGGGCCCATGGATATCTCTCTCTAAAAAGAGAGGGACAAATCCCTTTCACTATCTCCAATATTCAAGCCATGACGAGAAAATAAGCCATCCAATAATCATAATGATTACCTAATTAAAAGTGATGTTTGACTATGTCAAAACATATTTTTCTCCCTATGCAAGAAACATTAGAAACATTAGGTCGAAGGACACCAAATATAAAACTGAGAAGAAATACTTATAACTTAAACCCATGCAATATTTCTTCTTCACTTTGGGTCATGTCCAATACAATATTCTCAATATGTATTTATAAATTGATTTTATATCTCATATTCATGATCAGTAAAACTTGACCATCAATCAACTTCACACTAGTTTACAAGATGTAATAAACTAGGGACAAATAAGAATAGTATTTTATTAGCTATAAGGGTTTTACTATCAAGTCACATACTTGATGACCAAGAGCATCAAATACAATTCAAAAATACATGCTTCATAAATCATAAATGTGAGTCAATTGGTCTTAGGGCATATACTAACATGAAGACCCTTCAACATTGCTTTGATCTTCTTGAGTCGTTGTCACTTCAGGTGTGTTGTCTTCATCATCAACAGCTTGATCCTTAACACTTAGTTTCTTGGTGTCAATATTCTTAATAGTCACATTTACTAATTCTATGACTACTTTAATGTGTTTGTTAAACACACGGTATGCATGAGTATTTGTGGAGTATCCTATAAATATTCCCTCATCGCTTTTGGCATCATATTTTCCTAGATGCTCTTGGTCCTTCAAGATGTAGCATTTACTTCCAAACACATGCAGGTAACTTAAGCTAGGCTACTTGCCCTTCCCGATTTCATATATTGTTTTGTTCATCTAGGGCCATAGAAACACTCTGTTAATGATGTGAACAGCTATGTTAGCTACCTCTACCCACCAACTATGTGACAGTCCCTTAGACTTCAGCATCACTAGGACCATGTAAATTGTTCTGTTCTTTCTCTCAACCACGCCATTTTGCTATGGTGCCTTTAGTGCTGAGAACTCATGCTGATACCGTGTGACTCACAGAACTCTGAAAACAGACTATTATCAAACTCTTTGCCATGATCACTCCTTATCCTTTTTAGAGTTGTATTCTTCTCTACCTGAATACTTAAACATATCTATCTGAATGCCTGGAATGAATCCGAGTTGTTACTAAGAAAGTCTATCCATGTGTATCTTGAGAAGTCATTGACACACACCAAAGCATACCTTTTTCCACCATTGTTTTCTACTTGTGTGGGTCCAAATAAATTAATGTGTATTAATTCCAAAATATGTGTTGTGGTGATATCTCCAACTTGAGTGTCCTTGGCTCTGACTGGTTACCAATCTGGAAGTCTTCACACAGTAACTTACACTCCTTTTTGAATTGAGGGATTTCTCTAATAATTTCTTTGCTTCCAAGTATGTGTAAGTGCCTATAGTTCACATGCCCAAGTCGTTTATGTCATAGTTCAGCTTCTCCAATTTGTTCAGCAAGACATAAACATTCTTTCATTGTATTCATCTGGGAGCAATTGTCTGCTGTTCTTGTTCCTATAATTATGCATTTTTCATTAGTTGTCACCACATAGCATCTTCTTTTGTCAAAATACACTAGTAGATCATCATCATCATACAACTGAATTATGCTTATCAGATTAGCTTTCATTCCTTCAATGTGTAGCACATTGGATCATCTTGGCATTCCTTCTACATTCAGCGTGCCCACACTAACTACTTTGTTTTTCACACCATCACCGAATGTCACACTACCTTTATGACACTATATAATCTATAAGATATTCTTTATTTCCCGTCATATGGCGTGAGCATCCATTGTCAAGATACTATACACTCCAAAGATTTGTTGACAGAGATAGATGAGCTATATTACATTGCAACTCATCCTTTTTTATCCAAATCCAATGCATCTTGACTTCTCCTTTGGTCAAGGCATGTGTGTGAAGCTTTCTTCCTTATTTCAAATCTCTAATTCTTCTGTAGCATTGATGCCACACATGCCCGATCATTTTGCAGTAATCACACTTAAGTGGAGGCTTTTTGGGTTTGTGTTTCTTGATCAAGTTTTCTTTTTCATCTTGACTCAAGCTGTCTTTGACAAACACTCCTTCTAGCTTGCCATACGTTGTGTGACATGAGTACTTTTTGTGTGATTGAGATTTGTGCCAGTGTAGTCAAGTCTTGATTTCATTCCAGTTGGTCTTCCCATACAGATCATTTCATCAAGTTTAGCCTTTCTAGTGTTTAATCTAGCCACGTTTACTCTATCAGTTGCATACTTGACCTGAGCCATTAGCTCATAGTTTCTTTTTTCAAGAACATCTTTTTGTTCCTAGATCTTCTTTAAACCATCTTTTAGGTCTTGATGTAACTCCACAAGTCCAACCCCACTTGGTGTAGAGCAAGTTATACTTATCTTGCAGTTCCTCATAGGACACTTCTTCATCACTATATATGGAGTCATTGTCATTGTCATCTTGGTGATCATTGTGCATAGATATATCTCCCAAATCTATGGCCACATTGAATGTCAGTGTCTCATTGGAATCAGTGTCCTCTTCATCATCTTTAGTATAACTTTTCTTATCATCATCACTGAAGGTAGTGTTCATGGATCTGTTTTTCTTCAAAGTGTTCGCACATTCTGCCTAGATGTGACCATATCCCTCACACTCTCTGCACTATATGCCTTTTCCTTTTTGACCAGTGTCAAACTTCTTTTTCATTGTGTTATCTTCAGACTTAAACTTATATTAGGGCCTTCCCTGTCCCTGTTCTCAGTCTTTAACCTTCCTTGAGGTTTGAATGTTCGTCCAATTCTACGAAGAAACTTCCCAAAGTCTTGTGTGAGCATCATAACCTCTTCTTCAGAATAAGGTGTGGTATTAGATGAGTTGTCTTCAGCTTTCAATGCAATACCACTTTTGGGTTCAGCAAGATTCATCTTGTATTTCCTCAAGGATCCCAAAAGATTTTTCCAAGGAAATTTTGTCACATCCTTTGCTTCTTTAATTGCTACAACCTTAGGATAAATTCGTGCAGGTAAGGATCTTAGTGCCTTTCAAACTAGTTTCCCTTCAGAAATTCTTCACCCAATTGATACGCTTTATTCGCAATGTCTCTGATCTTGCTGCTGAACTCATCAATTGTTTTATCCTCTTGCATCCTTAATTCTTCAAACTGAGTAGTCAGCATCTGCAACTTGGAAATTCTCACAGCATTGGTACCCCCATGAATGGTTCCCAAAGTTTCCTAAGCCTTCTTCGCAGATGTGCAAGTTGAAATCAACTTAAATTGCTCTTCATCCACATCAACAAAGATGGTGTTTAATGCCTTAATATTAGCCTGAGCAAATTTTCTCTCAACATCAATTCATTATGATCTGGGCTTCACAACTACCTTAGTTAATTTAGTTGTAGCATCTTCCTCGGTCTTCGTGAGAGGTTTCCATTCAATCTCAACAACATCCTATGCAGTTTT
Source organism: Catharanthus roseus (assembly GCA_028651295.1). Classification (NCBI taxonomy): domain Eukaryota; kingdom Viridiplantae; phylum Streptophyta; class Magnoliopsida; order Gentianales; family Apocynaceae; genus Catharanthus; species Catharanthus roseus. The sequence goes on along the minus strand of JAPQWS010000153.1, from coordinate 21,134,069 downwards.
ATCCAATGATTGAATGAAAATTAGTATCTTCATCTTTCAGTAGGCATAATTTGTACTTTTCAGCAGAGGAGGTAACGTAATAGATCCACCTTCCTTGGTCATCATGATGTCCCAAGTACTAACTTCTCACAATCTTCACCTACTAGATAACTAGCATAACAGATGGTGACAAAGCTCTGATAGTTGTAAGTTTGTACTTTGGCAATCCATGCCGTGTGACTGATTTTGCTGTGTGAGGAGTAGTGTGATACACACTATGAAAAGCAATAAACAAAACAAATACACAAGACACAACAATTGGTAATGCAGTTCAGCTGAGCCTAAATCTGCAGGGCCACGCCCAGAAAGCAATCTACTAACAACTGTCAACACAGTACAAGAAAACACCTTCATGTCTTGAATCCCTTCAAGCCTTTAACATTGTTGAACCGCAGCACAACTTCTATCGCTAAAAGCTATAGTCCTCAAAACAAGAATCCATTAAATTATGAAGGATGAACAAATGAACAACAAACATCAATAGAGAATCACGGTGTTTGAAGTTTGTGACCGCACAAACTCACCCACTGGCTTCTCTCTTGCAGAATGTCTTCGAAGAATTGCAGAATGATTCTCTTCCACCTTCAATTATGTTCCTCTATTTATAGATGTTGAGGTTGAATAGTAGGTTTTGAATTACCAATCCTTTTTCAATTGGAATTTTGACCAATGATTTTGTTTCCAAAAAAAGACTTCTAATTTTAATACCAACAAAGTCCTATTTCCCTTAAGTTTTGATCTTTCTTATTCTTCAAATCTCCTTAAGGCAATAATTAGACTCCAATATTTCAGCTCGTGATCTTCAAACAATAGTCAAATAAAAACTTTGAGATCTTTCAAGCATCCTAAAAGCAATGCTAATACTTAGTGCCAGTGAAATCTGGAGCTTGTGCTGTCACACGACCATCCTGTGTGGCCACACTCAAGCTGTGTGACAGGTTTCTACAATAACCACTCTTGGTTATGAAAAATTTATACCCTACTTGTAAAAATGAGCACCAATTATTATCAAACAAGGCATCAATGCATGATGCATATTTTTCAGTATAAGTACTAATAGGTATAAAAGTAGGCACTTGCAATTATCAAAATAGGCACTCCTACTCACACTAACTATTTAAATGTCTCCTAACAGTAACCGAATAGAAGAACATCGAACAAAAGCTCGACATGATTCACAAGTAGCATATAGAGACATACAAAGGTCAAAAGATACCAGACGGCTGGAATGCATTACTGTAAGATACAAAGAAAAATGCAAAAGTCAACCAATCACTGAAAGTCAATTTTATGCACACTACAATCATGTATGAGATTAATATTGCGAGAGAGAGTGTACATCTTGCAACATCTTATTACTACAAGAGATAATTAGGTGATGTCATGTAAAATATAATTAATATATTATTAAAATATATATCTATAGTTTTTTGTACTTATATAATCTTGTACTTGTCTTTAATTGGCTAACACACACTTAGTATTAAATCTAGACACCCTCTATTATAAAAGTAGGCACTCTTTGTTATAAAAGTAGGCACTCCTACTTATGAAAGTATGCACACCTAATTACAAAAGTTTGACATCGTATTAAAGTATCACGAAACACATTTCCCACACATATTAGAACAACCTTAATGTATAAAAACACAAAAATGATCATAAACATCCAAGAATACAAGTAAACAACCATATACATATAATATTAAAAGTATACATTGTTATAAAAGTATACATTGTTATAAAAGTAGGCACTTCCAATTATAAAAGTACGCACACTTGCTTACAGAAGTTTGACGTCATGTTACAGTATCAAGACACTCATTTTCACTATATTGGAACACCCATAAAGTGTTAAACACAAAGAGGGTACCAGAAAATTCAACAATACAACTAAAAGAAAATCATCTATATATACAAAAAATGTTACTTGAATAACACACAACATATAAAAGGCATACTTAGTTATAAAATTAGGAACACTTAGTTACAAACTAGGCATACATAGCTATAAAAGTAGGCATCCCTGTTTAAAGAACTTAGCAGCAATTTAAACCATAGCAACATACTTTTTAAAAACATTTGACACACATATAACATCAAAACCCACAAATAAAAAGTGTACCAAATAAAGTCAAGTAATGAAATTATAAATTTTAGATAAAATTTATGAATGTTTGCAAAGTACTTAAAGGTTCCACATCGTTAGAGTTAAAAATTCCTAAACTAATCTGACATTCACTACTTGGAGCATTTACAAGCCTCCATAAAGCTTCATTGTTCATGGACAATTGGACAGTCATTTTAATTCTTGAAGCATGCATTAAAGCACTCTTCCTTTTCCCTTTTTCTTGATTGCACATTATCTCGACAATACTCTTCTTTCTTACATTGCATTCTCCTTTTGCACGCCTTCCAAATAGATCTTTAGTATTAGAAGATCCACCTTTATTCTCTAAATTATCAACATAATAAGGTCTCACTTCAATAATGATCTTATCATTCGTCGTTCTAAACCCTTCTTCTAAGCATTTGTGAGCATTCACTTCTTCCCTTTATCACACTTCTTCCCTTTTTTGTAACAATCAAACTGTTTCAAATACTTTATAGTGCTTCCTTCCTTAAACTTTTGTTGGCCCTTATGAATGTTAAAATCCAATTTGAATGTATAATCATGGTACAAGCTGAATGCATCTTCCTCAGTTGCTACAACAATTCCAAACAACGAAATTTCCTTAGAGATTTTCATAACAATTGCATTCAACAGAAAAGTGAGGTTAAAACAAATAAAAAAATATAAATAAATTCAATAAAAAGTATCTAAATAAAGAAACAAAACAAAAAAACTTGAGGGTTCCACTGGTTATAAAAATGGGCATTGTCAGTTATAGAATTAGGTATACATAGTTTTAAAAGTAGACAAAACTTACTGATGAAGTTAACATACATAATATAGTATAATAAAACAATCCCCAACTACTTTTCCCCCCTTATAACAGACTTGCTTGACTGGCACTGCTGGTATTGACTTCGAAGGAAGGGCTTAGCAGAGGCAGCAGAGTCGTGAACAGGAAAATAAGTAGTAGCTGGCTGCGGAGCTACATTTGCTTCGTCCGATGACCCAACTCCCCCCAAAATGGTCCACAATGTCATGATCAAGACGAAGATTTTTTGACGCAGTGCGGGTGCTGGATGGAAAAGACCTTATCCCTCGGAGTTCTCAAACCTTGCGGAAAGTCCAATAAGGTTAAAAACACAAAAAAATTTACATAAAAACCAACAAAAAAACATCTAAAATATAAGAAACAGAACAGAAAAGTTGCAAGTTTCACTGGTTATAAACATAGACATTGTTACTTATAAACGTAGGCACACGTAATTATATAATTAGACACTCTCAGTTATAAAAGTAGGCACAACTAACTACTAAAATTTGAATACATAATAAAATATAATTAAACAATCTCAACTATATTAAAAGTAATATAAGATTGAAACACAAAAAACTTTACATAAAAACCAACAAAAAAAATCTAAATATAGAAACAAAATATAAAAGTTGAAGTTTTCACTGGTTATAAATATAGGCATTGTTACTTATAAAAATAGGTACACATAGTTATATAACTAGGCACACTCAGTTACAAAAGTAAGCATCAATAACTTTTGAAGTTCAAATACATAATAAAATATAATGAAACAACCCCAATCATATTAAAAGTAATATGAGATTGAAAGCACACAAAAACCTTTATGGAAAAACCAACCAAAAACATCTAAATATAGAAACAAAAAAGAAAAGTTAAAGGTTCTACTGGTTATAAATATAGGCATTGTTACTCATAAAAGTAGGCACACATAATTATATAATTTGACACACTCAATTACAAAAGCAGGCACAACTAACTACTGAAGTTCAAATACAACTTCCAGCCATATTAAAAATAATATAAGTTTGAAAACACAAAAAATATTCACATAAAGACCAACAAAAAACATCTAAGTATAGAAACAAAACAAAAAAGTTGAAGGTTCCACTAGTTATAAAATAGGCCCACTTAGTAATAGATATAAGCACAACTAGCTATAAAACTAGGGACACATACTTAAAACAACAGAGAAATCACCAAAACAACAACCAACAGAAAAAAATACAATGTCTTACTTAAAACTTCTTCCTCCAATGATTCTAAAAGCACCGAAACACCATCTTCACACAAAGAAGGGTTGAAAAAAATCATAATTCACATTTTTCATATCCACAAATGACAGAACAAGCATTTTTTCACAATTCTCCATCAAAAAATAGTTGAAGCCGATCAATTGCAGACCACTGCTGAAAAGTTAACGAACAATAAAGAAGATCGAAACGCCGGTGATCGCAAAAATATGATCGTTGCGGGAGACCGAGATCGCAAGAATAGGGGAATAAAAAATAATTTTATTTTCAAACAAGAATCACATGCGAAAAGAAATAAAGGAATCAAATTATAAAAGCTAATTAAAAATTACAAAATTTCACCATGTGAAAATATCTAAGCTGGTTGTACGAGGTCCATAATATAATTTGCACTCGCCACCCCTACTTCCTATCCATTTATTTATTTCCCCATAAAGCATCCACCACGGCCATCACGCTGCTCCGCTTCTTCTACCTCGGGTTCTCCCTCCACCCTCACTTGAAAATCAGAGCAGCCCAATAAACCCACTTCCTCTTATCAATTTTGAGGAATATACTTTAAAGAAAATCAGGATAAGGGCTAACACCTGCTTACTCTCGTTAAGTGAATAAGGGAAAACGACCGGAAAATGTATTTCTGATTTCAAGAATGGCCTGCGCCTGTTTAAACTCTCATTTTGGCTCTGCAGTTTTATGGCTGTCTAAAAGGAAGAATACAACTCCCAATTCCAGTTTTTTGAAGTGCAACCCGCAGCAGAATTTCAGTTCACTTGATTCTCTAAAGGTACGATGTTGCCCATTCTCTGTTTCTACTTCTTTGTGTTATTTGCTCTAGATTTCTTTTTATATATTCTCTTTTTCTCTTGCTTTCCAATCTGAAATTAATTGAAAATTAAGAAGGCTCTTCCTTGTTAATTGAACAGAAAGGTGAAGAAAATTATAGATTGGGTGTTTGATTTATAAATGCTTAAGATGGGTATTTCGGTTTCAGTTGTATGGTTTGTTTTGGCTTAGCGAATTGTTGATTATAAAATTCTTGAAAGATAAGAACTACCAGGCTGTCTAACTTATTCTGGTCTTTTCTATCAGGGTGATTTGTAACTTTTCTGAGAATATTGAGTCTGCTGATACTTTTCTTGCTGTCAAAATTATTACCTAATTTCGTTTGCATTTTCCAGTTTTGATTATATGCATATAAGAAATATAATAGTTTGGACTTGTTCAAATTTATGCCAAGTCTCCAGCTGTTGTTAATCTAACTTAATTTCATCTTCTTTAAGCTTGAAATTTGGTTGCCACATGTTCACTTCAAAGAGAGAAAAAAAAAAGAAAAAAGAAAAAAACAGAGAACGGAGTAAAGAAGAAAAAATGACTTATATGCCACTTTATTTGCTTTGTATAGAGGTCAGATGTCTTGGTGTTTCAAGTTCCTTTTGTTTTTTGATGATGATGACTCCTCTATCACATTAGGCTTAACAGTCTTCAGGCACACATAAGATATTACATGTACTGTTATGTGCAAGGTCTAGATATAAGGTATTTGGCTAGTATGTGCTCCTTGAAACGTCATCTATATATAGCTGTTTGGTAGAGAACCATTATAATTTGAAGTGCTCCATTACCTGCGAATCAATCTGCTGCTGGACCTATTATTTCCTCTCCTTATTAGTGATAAATCTGAATCTTTTACTCTGAAATACCTCTATCAAAACTCCTATGTTTTCTTTTCTTGAAAGAAATAATCTTCAGAATACTAGCAGTAAGTTTTTAGTAATTGTTATCAACATGGATAGAAGATCGATAAACTTGCCTCGCAAGTGGGATCAAGGAAGTAAACTTAATTCTGAGTGCTTTGCATCAAAACTTTACATGAGTTTATCCTACTTATTATATCTACTCACAGATAGGTCAGTAGTGTAATCCTGGATCACCATATATTTGCTATTCATACCAGAAACAATTATCCTACAATATCTCAGCCTTCTCTGTAGATTTTCATGAAAGCTAATGATAAACATAAATTTGTAAATTAAATTGTTCGGATTGAGTCGGGCTTTTGTATTCTGGTCTTTCTGTGCTACTTTTGGACGAGGTTTCCCAACATAATCTTGTAATCGTATTGCAAGCATGGGGATGGAGTTGCTTGAGTGTTTGCCATGCGAAGAGCATGTTGCAACTCGGTCTTCTATCATAGTATTAAGTTGTAATAAATGTAGTCTTAAAGTAGATATATTTTTTTATATATAAAAAAATTGAACACAAGTTATAGTATTTCATTTAGATTAATTTTTATTGTTGCTGTCTTTCATCTTTAGAAAAGGATTTAAATATTCTGTAGGGTAATGTGGCACTATGTAATAACATATTCAGTAGTACTTGGACGGAATTCATTTTGAAACTTCTCTGTCTTGAAAAAGACTCCTGTAGCTTACATGTTCTTCAATATCTTTCCAGTTCTTTTATGAAGAAATATTTATATGGTGAGGAACAATTAAGAAACTTAATAGCTAAGCAATAATTAATTTAAAAACTTGCAGGTTGTCTTGAAATTACTGACTGATACTTCCAATGATAAGATTTTCTTTTCTTCTATCATGTGGTCACTGATGATTTTTCTGATATTATCGGCCATATACTTGCGAATCATATCGATATTTGATGAAAAAAGAATATCGTTAGTTGGAAGTTTATGCTCACAGGAGAGAAAACCTTGACCTTGCAGCGCAATTGCTCTTTGGTTGCATATCAATTGAAAATCACAACTGCGCCACAGAAGTTGGCACAATTCCAGGCTAAGGTTATTACATGTGATCATCCACAAAATGCCGATTTACCTCGCTATTATTCGAAGAAAGAAAAGAAGCCTTTCCCAGTACCTGTTCTGGAGTTGAGGAGAGCTGCACGTGGGAGGTTCAAGAAAAGCAAAGGCAAACCAAAGGCACCTATTCTGCCCCCCAAAAATGGATTGGTTGTAAGGAGACTAATTCCTGTTGCTTACCGGGTGTTTAATGCAAGAATAACATTGATTAACAATCTGAAGAAGCTCTTGAAAGTGGTTCCTGTTCTTGCTTGCAAGTAATTTTCTGATCTATTCATCCAAAATAAAAAATAGTAATTCTCTGATTTGTTATTATTGATTCATTTCTTTTTGTTTAATGCATATTCTATGGCATTGTCTTAGTAGTATCGCTATGTGCAGGCACTGTACTGAAATCCATGTGGGACCTGTTGGGCATCCTTTTAGATCATGCAGAGGACCAAACGCTTCAAGTCGGAAAGGACATCATGAATGGGCGGATGCTGTTGTTGAAGATGTCGTGTTTCCTCTTGAAACCTTTCACCTCTATGACCGCTTGAGAAGGCGTATTACACATGAGGAGCGATTTTCTATCCCCCGAATACCTGCTGTTGTAGAGCTCTGCATTCAAGCAGGAGTTGATTTACCTGAATATCCTACGAAAAGAAGAAGAAAACCTATCATACGCATTGGGAAAAGCGAGTTCATTGATGCAGATGAGAGTGAATTACCCGATCCTGATCCAGAAGCTCCAAAGCCAGTACTATTAATCGAATTGCCTGACACAGAAATCATTCCACCATCTAGTAAAGAAGAAATTGTTCAGCTGGCTGAGGAAACAATTGAAGCATGGGAAACAATGAGGGGAGGAGCCAAGAGGCTGATGAAGCTGTATACAGTGAGAGTCTGTGGATATTGTCCCGAAGTTCACGTAGGCCCTGGTGGACATAAGGCGCAGAACTGTGGAGCTCACAAGCATCAACAACGTAATGGACAACACGGATGGCAGGCAGCACTGATCGATGATTTGATACCACCAAGATATGTGTGGCATGTCCCAGATGCAAATGAGCCGCTGCAACGGGAGCTGAAAAGTTTTTATGGTCAAGCTCCTTGTGTTGTAGAAATATGTTTCCAAGCTGGAGCTGCTGTGCCTGAGCAATATAAGCCTACAATGAGGTTGGATGTAGGGATTCCTAAAAATGCTAAAGAGGCAGAGATGGTTGTCTGATCATTCATATTTTCTTTTGTCAATTTTAAGTTGTATCAAAATTTCCCAGGATCTCAATGGTGTAAAGGGTAGTGACTATTGAGAAATATCAGGAATTTTGATTTGTCCAACTGATGAGAACAATTCTTTAAATTTGCAAAGGGAATGGCAGAATTAGATTATGCTTCATGCTTTGCCTCATCCCGGGAAGAAAGAAAAATCTACTGCGTTCTCATTTGCCATTTTTTTAAAGTAGTTGAAAAAATATTTTTTAAAGAGTTATTTTAAATTTTCAAGTTTAATAGTTTTAATTGTAAGCATAAACTGTTTTGGAAAGTAATAGAGAACCGTTTAGAAATAATTTATAATTTGAAATAAACTAAAAATTATCTATTTTAAACAATGAAAAATTAAAGGCATAGTTAATACTGTGGAAGCCTAAGTTGTTTGGTTGCTGATAGATTTTTTTTCTACCTGCAATATCTTCTTGATTTGATAGTAGAGAATTTTCATGTAATCAAAATTTTCTACATGCGACATGGAGGTTGAATATGTAGAAATTCAAGAAGCAACGGATATTTGAGAATTTGGAAAATCTTATTCCCTTGTTCTGTGTTACACGGCTGATTGGCCCAGAATATAAAGCTGTACAATTGTGCTAATTACCTCAACTTTCTATACATGTATGCTAGGCTAATCAGGAAACTACTTTAAGTACTAATGCCATTAAAAAGGAAATTACATAGTATGTGGTATACAAATAAACGTGTTGCCTAAATCAATGCAACCAAATTCTCTAATATTCCCCCTAAAGTTGGAGTATGAAGATTGTAAATGTTCAACTTGTGCATAAGATTATGGAAAAGGCGACTACCATGAGCCTTAGTGAAGATATCAGCAAGTTGAGATTGAGATGGAATATATGAGAGAGAAATACGACCGAACGTGATATATTCATCACAGACAAAATGATAATCCACTTCAATGTGCTTAGTATGCTCATGACAGACAGGTTGGTAGTGATATGAATGGCGACTTGGCTATCATAATACAACTGAGTAGGGAATGCATGCAAAATGTGTAAATCAGGGAATAACTGACGGAGCCACTTAAGTTCACAACAAATAACAGCCATGGACCAACATTCAACTTCGATAGAGACGAGAGAGAGAATAGGTTGCTTCTTCATTTCCCAAGAGATTGGAGAATTTCCTAAAAAATAAATATCATGTGAAGGAGCAGCGAGTTACTTGACAAGTAGCACAATCGGCATCACAATAAGCAATGAGATTGAGATTACTAGAGGAGCTGAGAAAAATCCCTTGGTCGGAACAAGACTTTAGATACCAGACAATTCATAGGGCTGTCAGAGGCACAGTTTTTGCATAAATTGGGCAAGAGTGAACATAATAGGCAAGCTCAGGCCGAGTAATAGTAAGATAGATAAAGCATCCAATCAATTACTGATACCGATCAGGATTCGGAAAGAAAGAGCTGTTATCGGTGGCTAGATGGTGATTCTGTTTAATATGAGTAGAAGCCGGCTTGGACCTAGATAGTCCAGTTTCAGAAATAATATCTAAAACGTATTTATATTGGCTCAAGTATAATTTGGTATTGGCTCAAGTATAATTCGGATGCATTTTGGGCCACTTCGATGCCAAGAAAGTACTTGAGAGAGCCAAGATCCTTCATGTGAAAAAACTTACTGAGATGGGTCTTGAATTTGGCTATGGCGGTGGAATTGTTGCTGGTGATGATGAGATCGTCAACATACACAAGAACGCTCAAGAAAATACCATTAGATAAGTGTGTAAAAAGAGAGTAATTAGCATGTGGGCATATTTAAATCTGTATTGAGTAAGAGTCAGTAGATAACTTAGAAAACCAACAATGAGATGTTTGACGTAATCTATAAAGAGACTTCTTAAGCAAGCACATCTGTCCAGGAGAAGAATGAAAGTCTTCATGTAAACTTCTACGGCTAGATTGCCGTATAAGAAAGCGTTGTGGACATTCATGTGATGTATTTCCCATATTTTAGCAACAACTCCCAGAAGAGTACGGACAATGACAAGTTTGGCCACAAGGACAAAAGTTTCTGTGAAATTTTAAACCTCAATATGAGTATTGCCAAGAATAACAAATGAATTTTGTAACGCTTTGAAAATACTATCAAAATCAAATTTAATATAATACACCCATTTATAACCAATTGCTTCTTGTGAGGCGGTAGGGGAGTAAGTGTCCAATTCCATTACTTTCGATAGCATCAATTTCTTAAACGTAGTAGCTTGCCATTTGGGATTTTTAACAACATCAGAAAGTCGGATAGGTTCACTTCTATTTGAACCACTGCAAGAAAGCCTCTATAGTGCTAAGAAAACTTATTACATATATCGTATGAAGCTAAGGGAAAGGACACACACTTGAGGGACACGGACAGATCAAATAAGGAGAATGAATACTACCCTTCACGGTAGCATACATAATCAGATAAATGCTTCGGAGGGCGAGTAGAACGAGTACTGGCACACTTCCAAATTAATCGATGGATCAATATTGCTCCTGATGATGTGGCAGTGGAATCAGAGGGAGGAGACAAGATATTGGGCAGGGGCAGGAGTTGTTGGTGGTGAGTAAATTGGAGGGTCGAGAAAGTAAGTCTAGGAGAAATGTGGGCCAAATATCCGTGGGCTGAAGAGAAGAATGTGCAGCAGGAGTAAAGGGTCGAGAAAGTAAAGTCTAGGAGAAATGTGGGCCAATATCCGTGGGTTGAAGAGAAGATTGTGCAGCAGTGGGCTGCGACCTAGAAGAGGACAGACGCGGGCTAGAGGGGCTGTCCGTGAGTAGGCTAGATGAAGAGGCAGGTGGATCCGTGCCAGTGGGCCACGGTCCTGGAGTTGGATCAGTTTAGAAGATTTCATTTGGGTGGGATAAGAGAGAATTTAAATGAAGTAGGCCAGAGGTTATTTATGGGCTTGAAAGAGCCGAAATATGTTTATTTTCAGCCGAAGAGGAAGAGATAAAAGGAAAAATAATATTTTTTTTTTCAATTTAACGATCGGATCTTTCAAGATGTGAAATTGAAGTTTGTAATCGTGTTTAAGTGAAGAGAGAGAAAATATTTAGGTAAAAATGAAAATTTTGAATTTTTTCGAGTTATCCTTATAGTTTTACGAGTTGTTTTTATTGGCCCCCAAAGGTAAGAGGATATCTTGGGAAATTAGAAATTCTTTGCTTTCAAGATCATAGACCCCACCAACTACGTTTGCTATGAGAATAGCCAATAAAAATACATTTTCGATTTAGGGGATGAAATTTATTGGAGCTAGAATTATGAATATATCATAGGCAACCCAAGTAGCGAAGAGAAGTATAATCAAGCGGTGTTCCATGTAATAATTCAAAGGGTGTTTTGCCATTGAGGATAGTGGACGGAGTTTTGTTGATAAGATATTCTGCAGTAAGACACAGTCTCTTCAAAACGAGATAGGAAGATTAGACTGAAATAAGAGGGCACAAGCCACGTTAAGAATATGGTGGTGCTTGCGCTCTACTCTACCATGTTGTTGGAGGTGTATAGGATAGTAGCTTGGTGAGTGATTCCATTGTTGTGAAAAATATTTTTAAGCAACAAACTCACCGCTGTTATCCGATCGAATAGTTTTAATGGATGTTTGAAATTGAGTACTAATTAATTTACAAAATTGTGGTAAAATGAATTGAACCTTACTCTTTTTAGTCATTATAAATATCCATGTAGCACGAGAAAAATCATCTAATGTGGTAAGAAAATATTTACACCGTCCACTCTCCCCTCATGAGCTTTAACTTTGTAAGTTCCCCCCACATCATAATGTACTAAAGAGAAAATAACAGATGCTTTATTGAGAGAATTAGAATAAGGTTCACAAGTTTGTTTAGCATGGAAGTATCACAAGGGTTATTATGCTTAGAGTTTGATACAGGAGAAAGAAAACAAATAGCAGAGTCTGAGAGATGTCCCAACCTTTGATGCCACAGTTCTTTAGAGTTCGGACATGTAACTACATTTATCTGAGCCGATGCTACGTCCTTGAAGTAGTATAGCTCATTCCATTCCTGACTTAAATCAGGGTCCTTGAGAAACGGTCCTGTATTTTCCAAGTATTAGATACATATGATATAGTGTAGTTATCTGATTTATCAAGCTTGGAAAAAAATTGATAGTAAATTGCAACGAAGTTGTGGAATTAAATAGACATCTTCCAAAACCAAATATCTCCAAATTTTTATTCTCCCATTTTTCTTAGCAAAAGTTAAAGAACCATTAGGCACAGTAATAGGCCAATGAGTGATGTCTTTAACATGAGTTATCTGCTCAATTTGCCAAGTCATGTGGTAAGAAGCTCCACTATCTAAAATCCATTAGGTTTGATAGGGATTACCAGATAATTTCTCAGAGGTGGCAGAATTGGCATGACCATTCGCCAAGGTCAGCAGGCTTTGCCATTATTCTGCAGAAATTGGTGGTGTTCCATGCACAGATATTGCTGAGCCTTGGTTATGTTGCCGTTGGATGCTGCCGGCGCCAGTGAGGAAGCCCAGGCGAGCTGTACTGAAGAATTTTGTCCTTGTGGCTGACTGCTTCGAGATCCACTGTCGCAACTCATTCCCCGGCCGCCATGGTTTCCTCTTCAGCTTCCATGATTTCTGCCACTGTTATGACTGCTGGATTTATTTATGCCATTGTCGTCGCTACTATTGTTCCTTTCCAACCACCATTTCTAGATACCTAATGATTTGGAAGCAATTTTTATTCTCGTGACCTCCCTGTTGCAGTGGCTGCAAAACAATGATGATTTGTCCATATCACTGTTGCCATTGACATGAGCAACAAAGGCTGCACTACTACCGTTGCTGATGCTGTCTTCATCCTCCCTCTTTTCCATGTTTTTCAATTGCTCCTCTTGTATTACTTTAGAGTATGCTTGATTGACATTTGTGGAGTCGGTTTTCACTCAAAATAGAAGATCGAATTGCCCCAAACATCATTGTATCTATTAGCCAAAGCTTGGCCCATTGCCCACATTTTTATTTGATATCATCCCATTTCCTTTATACCCCTATAATGATACTTGGACTGGGCCTCACAATACTTGGGTTTATTTATGTCACACCAGATGCCGGGTGAGTCGGGTTGAGCCGACCAGCCCCAGGTGACTGATGGACTATAAATACTCTCTTTCTCTTGTTGCCCTAATGAAGAGCAGCATTTTCTCTAATCTTTTCGGTCGTTTCCTCTATAAGGTGGCAGTCCTTTCTTCTGTTTCTCTGTCATCTCTCTCATCTCTCCTGTGGCGCCCATCAGTTTCCTTTAGGTGCCTTGTAGGCTTCGTGCTTGACCGGTACATGAGGTGAATAGAGATAGAGAACCGAGAGTAGAGATGTTGATTGTGAGGTTTACTCCAAACTGAGGGTGTTGTTTTGTTCTTCCCAAGATCTTCTTACTGCTACACAAAATCGTTTGTTGTTCATACAAATCTTGTAATAGATTAGGTGATTCTTATTCTGTTTGTTATTTCGATTTGGTTTGTAATAGTAAGTTAGGATCTGTCACCGATTTGTAACAGTGGTATCAGAGCTGAAGTTACCTTTTTTCAGTGGCTGATATGGTATCTCCTTCGTCCCTGGAAGCGGCGGCACGGGGACAGCAATGGTGACAACGTGCTATTGCTCTGGTGGAGTCCGATGGCCGCATCCCTCGAAAACTTCAGATCCGACTTGTCTCGCTTTCTTGGTCGGGAGAACTATTGAGTTCCACAAACTTAGGAAAGTTTCTTTCTGCTATTTTTTTTCTTGTGTTTCTCTTGAGTTTCTGCCTAGACATATTATCCTCTGTTGATATCTCACTATCACGAACCAAAATTTTTTTTGTTTTCTATTTTTTTTTTAAAACCAAAACCCAAACCTGGCTTGAGTCCTGTTGAGACTCCAAGTATCTGGACATGGCATTTTTCTCGTACGATTACAAAATATCCTTTTGGGTTCGTGACTTTTGAGATTTTATCTCTCTGTTTACTGTCTATTGGGGGGCTGTTGCTCAGCCTGTGTTTACTGTTGAGATCTTATTTCTCTTTTGTTGTCTGTTGGTGGCTGTTGCTCAACCTGTGTTTGTTGTGAGACTTTATTCCTGCTATCTGTTCATCACTTGTGATTTTTGCTATCTTTTTGGGGGGAAATAATGGTGCTTTTTGTGTTGAACCTGCTGTTACTAGCTTTTACGATTCTATCTCCTGTTATTGTTATTCCTTGTACTTGTCTGTGTACTGTGTACTATGTACATCATGTCCACTCCAAAATTTGAAATCGATAAGTTCGATGGTAAATCTGATTTTGTAATCTGGAGAAGAAAAATGAAGCTGTTTTAGTTCAAAATAAAATTGCACATGCTATTTATAGTCCTGATAAATATCCAAAATCTTGGAAGGGAGAAATTCTTGCTGAAACACTTGGTGATGCACATAGTTGTCTTACCTTGCATTTAAATGATAGCGTTTTAAGAGAAATAAATGAAAAGGATACTGCTTATGAAATCTGGACAAAACTTGAGAAACTCTATTTGGGAAAAACTTTGTTAAATAAAATTTATTTCAAAGAACAACTTTTTGGTTTTAAAATGGTGAATCAAAATCACCTTATGAAAATATTGATGATTTAAACACAAACATTTTAGAACTACAAAATACTGGTGAAAAGATTTTCGATGAAACATTGTTGCGATTTTGTTAAATTCTTTACCTGAGTCTTTTAATGATGTGAAATCTGCCATCAAATATGGCCGAGATGATTTGACTTTATCTGATATTAAAAGTGCTTTAAAATCAAAGGATTTGGATTCGTGAAAAGAAAACAAATCAAGCAGAGAGAACATTTACGTGAGAGGAAGAGTTGATAAGAGAGAATCTTTCAACTATCAGTCTAAAAGTAAAGGGAGGTCTAAATCTAGATATAAGAGTAAAAATAAAATTAAATGCTTTTACATTGAAAAGATGGTTGTGTGAAAGACAAGTGTTTTAAACGGATCAAAGATGAGAAACAACGTAAGAAAAGTAGCGGGAGTGATAAAATGACAACAAAGCCAATGATTTTGAACTAGATGATAATTCTATGTATTCCGAGGTTTTGTGTGTGTCCCCTACCACTTCTTCCTCAAATGCTTATGATGAATCGATTCTTGACTCTAGTTGCACTTTTCATATGACTCCAAACAAGCACTGGTTTTCTGATTTTGAAACCCTTGACTATGGACAAGTATTTTTGGGAAACAATGAAGTTTGTGACATCAAAGGAATTGGAAACATTTTTATAAAAATACGTGATGGTGTGACTAGGAAATTAATTGATGTAAGATATGTTCCCAAAATCTTAGGAGAAATTTAATTTCTCTCGGTGTTTTTGACTCAAATGATTATTCTTACAAATCTGAAAATGGAATTTTGCGCGTTTGCAAAGGATTTTTAGTCATACTTAAAGGTTTTAAGAAAA
The DNA here is from genome assembly GCA_028651295.1 of Catharanthus roseus. NCBI lineage: Eukaryota > Viridiplantae > Streptophyta > Magnoliopsida > Gentianales > Apocynaceae > Catharanthus > Catharanthus roseus. The sequence goes on along the minus strand of JAPQWS010000153.1, from coordinate 21,118,313 downwards.
ATGGCTTGTATACTTTGCTTGGTAAAACCATTTGTGAATCATTTGCATTGTTTACAAAAACTGTTTCTGAAAAATCCATGTCATATCAGTGAAAAGGGTTTGCAATATTTGAAAAACAAAATCTTTTGAATGATGAAAAAATTGATGCCTTAGATTTTTGTGATCATTGTGTTCTTAGCAAACAACACAAACTTAGTTTCTCCACTGGCACACACAAGTCTGTTATTGTTCTTGATTATGTGCATTGTGATTTATGGGGTCCTAAAAAGGAACCCACTTACGGTGGCAATGTCTATTTCCTTTCCATTGTGGATGATTTTTCTAGGCATGTTTGGATTTTTCGGTTGAAAAATAAAGGCCAAACTTTTGAAAAATTTAAAGAATAGAAACGTTTTGCTGAAAATTAAACCGGTAACAAACTGAAAGTTATAAGAACAGACAAAGATTTGAAATTTTGCAACACAAAGTTCAATGACTAGTGTGCATCACATGAGATTGTGCATCATATAACTGTTAGGCATAACCCTCACCAAAATGGGGTTATTAAGAGGATGAATAGGACCATAATGGACAAGGTTAGGTGTCTCATGGTGTCTTCCAGTAATCCTAAGCCTTTTTCGGGTGAAGCTGTAAGTACATCAGTCTATCTGATAAATAGGTCTCCCTCCACTGCCATTAATTTTAAAACACCAATTGAGTTGTGGTCCGGTGAACCACTAAACCTATCAAACCTAAGAGTTTTGGGGTGTGCTGCCTTTGCATATAAAAAAGAAAGGAAGCTTGACCCTAGGTCAAAGAAAGGTATGTTTATAGGTTATCCTAGTAGGGTTAAGGGCTACAAGGTATGGCTCAGAGGTGAGCTAAGGGGTGAGGGTAGTAGGGATTAACGAGCTTGACATGCCATGTCTTAAAGCTAAAATCGATCTTATTAGTACTACCAGTTTTCCCTCAATTAGAAATATTCCTGCCGAGGTGGAGGACACCTCTAGTCACCTACCTGAGCATACACTTATACCTGAAGCCAACGATGAAATGGATAATCCAGGTAGTGTACCTGAAAACAGTGTGCCTGAGTCAGAAAATGTTGATGATGATGAGGATCATCCTGAGGCACAAGTATAAGCTCTTAATGATTATCAATTAACTAGGGATAGGGTTAGGATAGTGTCTAAGGTACCTGTTAGGTATTGATATTCATACATTGTGTCTTATGCATTTGCTGCTGCATCATTTGTAGAAGAAAAGGGACCTATGTGTGTTTTCTGATGTTGTCAAGAGTCCAAATTACTCTCTGTGGATAGCATGCCATGAGAGAAGAAATGTCTTTTTTTGCATAAAACTGAAACTTAGGTGCTTGTTCCTAAACCTCATAAACAAAAGTTAATTGATTGTAAATGAATTTTCAAAATCAAAGAATCTGAATCTGATAACGAACCTCCGCGTTTTAAAGCTAGACTAGTTGCAAAAGATTTTTTTCAAGTTGAAGGTATTGACTTCAATGAAATTTTTTCTCCCGTCGTTAAGTACAAAACGATTAGGATTATACTAGTTGTTGTTACATTCTTTGATCTTGAACTTGAGCAGTTAGATGTCAAAATTGCCTTCTTGCATGGTGAACTAGATGAAACCATTTACATGCATCAACCTCCCGTTTTTTAGGTAAAAGGTAAAAAGAATATGACTTGTCTTTTTAAACAGTCCTTGTATGGATTTAAGCAATCGCCTAGACAGTGATACAAAAGGTTTGATTCCTTTATGTTTAAATTTGGTTTTATTAAAAGCAATTATGATAGTTGTCTTTATTTTGTGGTGATAATGTTAACAATGCTGTTTATTTGCTGCTTTATGTTCATGACATGTTGATTGCTTGCAAACATAAAGAAAAGATCGTAAAATTGAAATCTTTGCTAAAATTAGAATTTGAGATGAAGGATTTAGGATCTGTCTCTAGAATTCTCAGCATGAACATTGATAGGGATAGAGCTGATCACTCTTTGTTTGTATCCCAGAAATCCTTCTTAAAAAAAATTGTCTCCAATTTTCTATGCATATGTATAAGCTTGTTATTACTCCTCTTGCTAGCCATTTTCATCTTTCTTCCAAAAATTGTCCCAAATACGAAAATGAGAAGAAAATTATGGCAAACATCCCTTATGGAATGGCTATAGGATCCGTTATGTACTCCATGATTTTCACTCGACCTGATATAGCCTATTCCATAAGTCTCCTTAGCCGATTCATGTCTAATCCCGGCAAAGATCATTGGGCTGCCCTTAAATGGTTGTTGTGGTACTTAAATGGGATAATTAATAGAGTGTTCCTCTATCATAACTGGACTGAAACGTTTTACTTGGTTGGTTATGTTGATTCTGATTTTGCTGGTGATGAAGATTTTAGGAAGTCTACTACATCTTATTAGCTTCACGATCCTCGCCTTTGTAATCGAGGATCTCAAAGACGGTTCAATAGCATTCAGAATCCACGATCTGATCAAGCTGTTAATTTTCTTCCACCTTTTAAACTTGGGGTCATCCTCCTTAGGCTGCGGAAGTGGTCCATCAATAAAACCTAAGTGGTTTTTCGATTCAAGAGATAGCTCGATCGCATAAACTCATTTATCAAAATTATCGTCCTTCAATTAGATGAGTAATCAAGATTCTCGGACCGTCATTCGATTGTATCGTGTTTCTCTGTCACTTTTTCAATAGTTTCAATGGCTTCTTTGATAGTCTTGGTAGGCTCTAATACTATGTAAAAATTCAAAAAGTAAAAAATATTTGAGAATTTGGAGAATCTTATTCCTTATTTTGTGATACACAGTTGATTGGTTAATAATAGAAAGCTGCACAATTGTGCTAATTACCTCAACTTTCTATACATGTATACTAATAAGGAAACTATTTTAAGTACTAATATCATTTAAAAAAAAGACAATAACATAGTACATGGTATACAAATAAAAATGTTGCCTAAATCAATGTAATCAAATCATTCGGATTCTCCAATAGAATCGGTTTACCGTTTCCTTGCAAGATATCCGATGATCAAAGCGATCTGGTATAATTCTGATTAGTGTCTACACCTTGATTCGTTCAATGATTAAGATGCTACACAATAGTTATTTATGCTTCTCAATCCAAAAAATCAGTTTCCTTTAAAATCCGGTCAAAAGAAAGAACTTCTCAATTTTGTAGTGCTGCCTTTTGAAAATTTCTGAATAATAAAAAATAAATGTGTGTTGTTAAGTGAAAATTAGTTAATTCCAAATTTTATCATGATATTATTTGGGAGAGACCTAAAGCTAATTCGCTTAAAATTAACTTTGATGCCAATTTTGATAAGGGGGGTAGAGAATTTAGTTCCTGTATTGTAAGAGATGAAAATGACTAGAAAAGAGAATGTTAGATGCTTTTGGTGCTGCAGCTAATTTTGACCTAATTTTGACCTAATTTTGACATGATGGTGGGTGGTGATTTGGGCTACGAGAATCTTATTATTGAAGGGAATGCTTTGTTCTTAATTAATGCTCTAAAGTGAAAACCTAAATATCAGAATTGGAAATATCAATCTTTATTAGAGAATGGAAATATATATATATATATATGTATATATATATTTGCGGAACTATACTGGAACTCCGGGGCTCTAGCTTCCCGGCCATTTCGTCCCTCTTTATAAATTTTCTATCATTTTAGATTAAGTCTCGCAATAATTTTTTTTAAAAAAATTTTATACTTCTAATTCTTTTTTATTTTTTTTATTTATTTTCAAATTTTAATTTTTTAATTCTTTCTTTATCCTTTTTTTACTATCCTAAAAGTATCCTAATGATTTATGTTTAATTTACACATTTTGATATTTTATTTTTTTAATAATAAAATTGAGTAATGAGGATAGCTAGAGAGAATAAAAAAGTAAATCCATTATATTTTAATAAATTTTTTTTGCTAATTTTAATAGAAGTAGTAATCACATGCTTTAATAAGAAGAATAAGAGTATTGAGTATATCCATTAGAATAAAGTATTAAATTCAAACTTTATTAATGTAAAATTAGTTAGTAATTTATTATGATAAAAAAATCACAAATATAAATAAAAATAAAAATTATGACAAATGAGAATCGGATTGATTTTTAAGATATAAGATAACTAATAAGTTTAATTTTATAAAAATTTATTGCTTGCGAATATACGTGCACATATTAGTTTTTTTAAAAGTCTTCTTCCATTATTTAAAAATATCATATAAAAATGAGTAAATAAAGAGGTCCAACAGTCTATCACAAGGCCTTCGTAAAATTTAATTTTTTTTAAAAAAAATTTCAAAGTGAAGTCTTTTTATTTTATTTTTCTTACTTAAGAAAAAGTCTTTCAAGCCAACCGTACAAAAAATTTAAATCATTTTCCTTAAAGTAGTCACCTTCAATTCATTGATGTTACTTTAGGGTTCGACACCCCAGACTTAGAATACTGATTCCGCCACTATATATATATATATATATTTCCTTAAAGTGATCATCATTAATTCCTTATTGTTACTTTAGAGTTTGGCACCTCAGACTTGGAGTCTTGATTCCACCATTGTATATATATTTCTTTAAAATAATCACCATCAATTCACTGTTGTTACTTTAGAGTTTGACATCTCAGACTTGGAATCCGATTGCCACTATATATATTTCTCAAATGGCCATGTTGGCAATTACAGTACTGCCCTAGAAATGCTAACACTTTAGAACATGATTTGGCTTTTTGGGTACAGTGTAATAGCTTTTCTGGTTATATCCCTCCGCTCAAATGTCCTCAGAAGTTTTCCGTGACAGAGGTGGAATCCCTATTACTTGTAATTTCCCCCGATTTTTAATGATAATTAATTACTTTTCGACAAAAAATATTTTTTCTCACATTCTCTTTAAAATTCATGTATGGTAGCGTATGTAAAATCCAATCTAAATACATTCTAATCATTCACAAAATAAAATTGATTCAATGTTAAGAAATCAATTAAGTACTTTCAGAAACTAATAAACGCTTACATAAAAAATTCCTAATCAACACCATAACAAAGTCTTAAAATTATAGTCACTTTAAAAGGAATATTCTATTTATATTCTTTATCATCTTTTATTTAATTGTTTTGAAGCAATTTATTTTGATTAATTCATTATACTTAAATAATTATCAAATTTTAAATAATATGTTTTTGAATATAATAAAACTTTATTCAACTAAATTTCTAATAAAAGGAACATACTTACAGTTTTTTTTCAAAAGAAGTATTTTAAACTATAAACACAATTTTTTTAAAAAAATAAATCAATTTATAATTATTAAAAAAATAAAAATATTTATAGAAATAAATTGTCAAGATTTAAATTTAACAATTTTAATATTTATAAAGATTAACAAATTAGTTTAACAAAGGATAAGCACCTTTTTAACCCCCCAAAAAATTAAAGAATAAATTTTTTTAAAAGAGTAAGAATGCCATTTTGGCGTTCTGCCATAATATCATGTCAAATTTGGCAAGATAGTTTAACTCATGCCAAAATGACGTCCAATATGAGTTTTTCGATGGAGTCCACTTATACTTTAATTTGTATTTTTGTAGTATGTGTTGGAGATGTCTAAAGATTAGATAAAAGTAGTATTATTTTTTTAAAAACTTTTAGGCAAAAACAAAACCAATTGTTGGGCTAATTGGTGATAGCCAGGTAATTGAATGTTTCGTTTGCAATTCTAAAATATCTAAGAAAAAAAAATCATGCAACCAAGAAAGGACTGTGAAACCGGTTTGTGTTAAAATGTTTGATATTATAACAAACAAGAACTATTCTCTCGCCCTGCCTAATGATCCACATTACGCTTAGCTTCTTCTCGCAATTCTATGGTTCCACTTGTCTAAACTCCTAATAATCTCTTTCTTCCTTATATTTATTTCTACCCAATTTTTTTTGACAACCTTAATTTCCTCTCCACTTTATCCAAATACTCTAAAATCAGAACTCAGGAAACATAGTCCTAAGGAAAAAAATGCCTACAGGACCAGCCAATGTGAAGTCAGAAGCAGGATTTCAGGTACCACCCCTACTCGGTCAGCAAACCGTGAAGGCGGCAGGAGGAGCAACCGCGGCGTTGGGGCAGCCGAAAGTTGAGATAGGCAGCGCCGGAGGGGCAAAACAGGGGAAAATACCATCACCTGCGCAACATAACACAGAAGTACTTCATCAGACTAGAAAAATACCTTATTGTCCAGCTAAAATGGCAATTGGTGGATTTGCTGTTGCCTTAAGCATTGCGTATTTCACATTGTTTTCCAAGAAAAAACCTGAAGCCACTGCTCTTGATGTTGCCAGAGTTACTACTGGAACTGCTACTCCCCAAAACACCCGTCCTCGTTCCTAAATTCAGTTCATTTTTACATTCATAATTCCTCATAATTGGATTCAGTTTTATTAAAAAAATTTTTTAAAAAACCCTTCTCTTGTATGGATTGAATCATCAGAGTAGCAATAAAATTCTCCTGTGCTATATCAAGGTCTGTTTGTAATTCTGGTTACGTGTCCAAAGACATGCATAATAAGGTATCCCATTCGATTATGATGAGGAAGTATTGAATCCGAATTCAGATCCCCAAGAACAAGGCTAACATTTTAACAAATTCGTGCCTGTCTTGCTCGAGTCAAGATCCGAATCTGAATAAACTCATTCTTTTAGAATTGGATTATTTTATGGTAATTTTTTTGCTTTCAAATTTTCTTAGAGATACCATAATTACTTTTCACCTTGTGATTAAATATTTTTTAATAACAAGACCTAAATTCAATGTAACACAATATTTGTAAATACAAATACATTACATAATTCATAGGATTGTAAACAAATCCAGGTCTTATGGGTGCACAACACCATATCTTGCAGAAATAATGAAATCTTGTTTCGAATCCGAACCATTTTATCCAGGTATGATCGGACTCTAGTCTAGATCCGATCAATTTTCAAATTAAATATTAGATATCGATATAACAATTGAATGGTACAAATACTTCTTGCTAAATTATAAATTTCAATGACAAAGAAGTAATCTACTGATTGAAATACTCTTTACTAAGCTAGAAGTTCTGTGAGTTCCAATCACTTTCCCTCCTCTAAAGTATTAAAAAAATCATAAATTTTAATTGTGAATGATTCCCTGATCTATAAAAAAAAGTACTATCATTTACTCGGAATTTCAATTTTAAAACTAAAAATGAGGTGCATAATCAAATTAAGCAAGCGATATGATACTTTTTTTTTTCTTTTATCTATTCACTTTATATTATTTTCCATTTAAAAAAACAACACAAAATGATTAAATTTTATGACTATAAATTGATGACTATAGTCTATAGGCTATAGCATACTTGCAACATAAATGAAACAATGAATTACAAATTAATTAGCCTATTAGGGGTATAGCGCTAGAAATCAACACTGAAGTTCTAGAATATTTTAGTAAAAATTAGACTAAAAGGAAAAAATCGAAATATGGAGAAATGACTTGAAAATCTAGAGAAATCTACTCATTGTGGGTGGAAGTTTCTAGAGAGCACATGACAGATATAGACATACGGCTAGTATAAATAGAAGCTCAAGGTCATTTGTATAATGTGGAGTGAAGTAGTGTGAGAGATATTAGAGTTTCCTTTTGCATATGATTGATAGCAACCCCTCATGATTTGATTTGCTGGATATTAGTCATAGTTTTCTTCTACATGTAATTGTGAATATTAACCATATTTCCATAGTTAGACTAGGTTTTTTAATAGCTTTTTCCATTTACATTAAATGGGACTTCAGCCGTGAGAATGAAACAAGAAACCTGGAAAATTGACCCCCCACATCCTTTAACATTTTCTTATCTAATACTTTTGCATGATATTAGAGTCTATCATAACAACAAAAAAGTTACTTAAGTGTTTGAAAAAATTATTCAAAAGTATAATGATGAAGATGAGTGTTATTTGGCATCAAATGATAGACTAGGTACTATGATTACTCTTGTCCCGTTAAAGATAATAATTTGGATGAATGGGCAGAAGTCATTGAAATGGCAGTTGAATTTGAAAACAAATTAGGTTTCTTGATGGGTCTGTTCCACAGCTTGGGGAAGACGATCCAAAATTTAAAAGATAGAAGAAAATTAATACATTGATTGGTTCATAATACTAAATACGATTGAACCAAGGACTTCAATCATGAAGACAAAGGATCGTAAAAGTTATGTGAGACAGTTGCGTAAGAGGTTCCATGCAGAAAACGGGTCAGTATTATAAATTGAAGGCGATGATCATGAATTGTAGACAAAAAGGATTATTTGTGGCAACATACTTTGCCAAACTGAAAAGAATCATGGGATGAAATGGCAAATTACGAAAAGTTTTCTGTGTGTGATTGCGAGAAGCCTGAGAAACTCTTGCAATTTCTCTTCAGCTTGGACACTACCATTTTTTTAATAACACGTTCATCAATTTTGGGAGAAAATCCTCTTTCCAATGTTAATCAGGCATACTCAAAGATAATACAAGAAGAACAAGTGAAAAACATGACCAAGGAAGAAGAAGACAACCATGGTGGTGCCGTGTTTGCTGTTTGTAACAGTGGTGTTGGCAACATCGAGAAGGCAAATCTTGTCTATGGTCATTGCAACAAAACTGGTCATGAGTCCAGAAGCTGTTTCCAGATCATTGGCTTCCCCGAATGGTGGCTTGAGAAAAGCAAGAGCGGCACTTGACGTGGCGGCGGAGGACGCAACAGAGGGGGAGGAAATAAAAGGGACGATGCTTTAGTTCTGGCTTCCATTATGGTGCTGGAAATTCTAGTTTCAACTATGTTGGCGCGGTAATCAGAACCAGACCGGTGGATGGGCCTCGCCAATGTCCATTTCTCTTGCCGTCAATCCAGATACTAGTCCTGGTTCGATGGGAGGGACAGCCATGACAGCATCTGCTTCACTTCCAAATTTCACTCCTGAACCTTGGAGTTCATTGGCGGATTTCATGATTAGTGAGCAGCAAAAATATCATTCCATCCTCTTCCGAGAAGCTCTCTGGTAAACCAAAATATTTAAATTGTTGGATTATTGATTCCGGTGCTTCACATAATATGACTTGGAATTTTACTGCCTGTTTGATGTAAAGAATATTGCTCTATTGCCTGTGACCTTTCCTGATGGGACGAGAAAAACTAAAGTTGGGGTTTAATCTGGTGTTGGAGAATGTGTTGTCATTCCCGCACTTGTTAATTAATCTCCATTTCTGAGTTGATGAAATCTGAGATTTACATGGTATCATTTGAAACTTCTGATTCTTTGTTTGATACAGAATTATTTATTGAGGACTTGGATTGGAGTGAGTGAAGTTCATAATGAGCTCTATTCTACCAATATTTTGCACCCGCAATGGAAAATAAAATGCAAAGTGAAGATTCCCAAAAATTATGGCACCAGAGGTTGGGGGCACTCCTCTGATTATGTTCTTCATTTTTATCTTTTCTGTCAAAAAATCATGTTCCTTATGATATTTGTTTTAGAGATAAGTAAACTCGTGCACAATCTTCTATTTCTTTCAATAATACACTTGCAATATTCTCTTTGATTCACTGTGATGTTTGGGGACCTTATAAAGTAAAAATTAATTTTGGGGCTAACTATTTTTTAACCATTCTTGATGATTTTTTTCAGATAACTTTGCATTTTTTAAATTTTTTTTTTATGTTTGAGAAAAGTGAGGTTCATACTATATTGCCAAGATTTTGTAAAATTATACAAAACCAATTTCAAACATTTATTAAACGTGCGTACCGATAATGGTGGGGAATTTGTTGGGTTAAAAGATTTCTTAGAGATAATGAAATTAATCATCAAACAACCATTCCTTACATACACCAACAAAATGAGAGGGTAGAGCGAAAACATCACCACATTTTAAATGTAGCCCATGCCCTCTCTTTCAAGCAAATCTTCCAATATATATTTTTTTTTTGAGGGATTGTGTTCTTACTGCTGTTTATTTAATTAATCATACCCTGTCTAACTTACTCAATGGAAAATCCCCATTTGAAATTCTTCCTAGCACACCTCCTGATTATACGCTTCTCAATTTCTTTGGCTATCTATGTTATATTCATCAATTCTCCACTGACAAATTTAAATCTCAAAGCTGAAAGTGTATCTCTATCCTTACCAAAAAAGGATGACGGGTTTATGATATTGCGACCAAAGAGTTTCTTGTCTCTCGAGACGTTGTTTTCTTTGAAAATATTCCACTTCATACGAATACACAAATCTCGGCAAAGGGGATCCCTCAAAATTCTGATTCCTCTATTTCCCAGGCCTCTACAGCCTCATCCGATCCAGCACCCTATGACCCAGATATTTTCCCCCACAACTCTTCGGAACCTCCTTCAAAACCAACTAGCCCAAATGTATCTAATAACCCAGCCCACCTCCCACCTCCACTTTCCCTTCCACTCGTTGATTTGCATGCCCCACTCGCTGACCCGCGACCTTCAGTATCAGGCTCTGCCGCTCCAGCCCACAACTAGGGCTGTAAACGGGACGGGTCTTGTCCATACCCGCACGGGTCTTTACCCATTTATAGCGGATAAGGTTAAAATTTTTTACCCGCGGACCCGTACCCGTACCCATATCCTTATAGATTCTATTAAATGAGTCTAGGCAGAGTACGATGATATCCGGACCTGTATACTCGAATACACGTTATAATAAAATAATAATGTCTATTTTATATATTATATTATTTTTATATTTTTTTATGAATACATAATTTATACATTTATGATATTGAGTGGTTTATTTTATTAGTTTAATTTAGAGAAGAGAAACTTTCTTCATAGTTTAGAGAAGAGAACTTTTTTTAAAGATTTCTTAGGGCCTTATAGTTTAGTGAAGGGAACTTCTCTCAGGGCCTCATAGAGAGATAAATTTTCTTCAAGATTTCTTCTTTTTTGAGACATCAGTATTACTATTTTCTCCATTGGATGTTCCTTGTGGACTTGTTTCTCTCTTTCAAAATTTTATACCAGTGGTTGTTTGTTCCAAAGGCGAATAACAGAGGCATGATTTTTGAAGGTTAGATTTTTTAAAATTCTTTATATATATATATATTTTAACAGGAAAAAAATAAAAAAATGTCATACGGGTACGGGTATACCCAGACCCTACCCTAGATCCTGGAAGATCGGGTCTGGGTCCATAAATTTTATACCCAAAGGGTATGGGTCTGGGTCCATGTTTCACTATAAGGGTCTAGGAGTACCCAAAGGGTTTGGACCCGTTTACACCCCTACCCACGACCCGTCTCCCACCTTTCTAGCTCCCTCCCCTAACTCTAGGCCTCCTTCCACTGATTCAGCTCCTCCTCGGCCAACTGCCTTGGAGCAAAATAATTCTAGGCTAGCCCTCGTCAGTCTAGCACCTCTCACACGACTGAACCTTTACCTCAGCCTTCTCCTGGATTGATTTCACCTAGCCCTTCAGCACCTAACTTTGACCTGCCAAATCCTCACAATACATCTCTGGTATGGCGAAGTGAACGGGTCTCCTGACCCCCAACCAAATATTCTAATTACGTGCGTTATTCTGTGACAAGTGGTACTCATTCGGATGCCTCATCTACTCTGTTCAAGGCCTCAGGTACATGTTTGTATCCTCTAGATTCTTTTGATACATGTAACACTTTTTTCACCACACAATAGAGGGTTTCTGGCAGTAATTCATTCTGAAACCAAACATACTCGCTTTTGAAGTGTAAAGCACTCTAAATGGCGTCTTGCAATAAAATAGGAAATCGACACCATTGAACATAATGCTACTTGGACTCTCACCTCACTTCCCTCTTCCAAGAAAGCTTTAGGCTGTAAGGGGGTGTACCGTATTAAACTTAAGTTTGATGGCATTGTTAAGTAGTATAAAACCCGCCTAGTCATTTTTGGCAATACTCAGGTCGAAGGACAGGATTATATTGAGACCTTTTCTCACGTCACCAAGTTAGCTACTGTTTGCACTCTGTTAGCTGATTCAGCTAGGAATTGCACCAAATGGAATTATACAATTCCTTCGTGCATGGTGATCTTGCTGAAACTTCCTCCAGGTTTTCAGTCCACTGCATCTAATCAAGTTTGCCTTCTTCGGAAATCTTTATATGGTTGAAGGCAAGCTCCACGATATTGGTTCTCCAAGCTTTCCGCCGCTCTGCACCGGTGTGATTTTCGGCACTCTTATGCTGATTACTCTCTTTTTACTTTTTCATCTCATGATGTTTTTCTCAGTGCATCCTCATTTATGTTGATGACCTTATTATTACGGGCAACAATCCTTCTGCTATTTTCCAATTCAAACAGTACTTGAGCTCTTGTTTTTACAAGAAATATTTTGGTACTCTCAAGTACTTTCTCGGTATTGAAATTGCTTAGAAAACCTTCGAATTGTTTTTCAACCACTGAGCAGAATCATTAGTTGGCCACCTCCAAAGGGTCTTTTATCCGATTTCCCGATGAATACCGTCGTCTCTTTGGCTGCTTGATATAGCTTACTATCACTCAGCCTAAGCTTGCTTACTCGGTTCATATTTTCACTCAATTTATGTAGAACCCTCCGCAACGACATTGGGACGCGGCTCTGTGAGTTCCTTGTTACCTGAAATCTTCCCATGGCCAAGTTAATTTCTTAGCTTCTCAACACCTTATCTTTGGTGGCTTATTATGATGCTGACCGAGCTAGTTGCCCAATCACTTGGTGCTCTCTTACTGGCTATTTTATTTTCTCGGGAAATTCTCCAATCTCCTGGAAAACCAAGAAGCAACCTATTGTCTCTTGATCTTCCGCTGAAGCTGAATAACGATCTATGGCCGACGCCTGTTGCGAGGTAAAATGGCTTCGGCAATTTTTATCCGATCTTCAGGTTCCCCAGCCCACTTCGGTTCCTCTTTCTTGTGCTAGTCAGGGAGAGATGCATATTACTGCCAATCCCGTATTTCATGAGCATACTAAGCACATTGAAGTCGATTGTCATTTTGTTCATGATGAATACATGGAAAACCGTATTTCTCTTCATTATGTTCCGTCCTTGTCTCTACTTCCAGACATTTTCACGAAGGCACTTGGGCATTCTCTCTTCTCTAATCTTCTTCACAAGTTGGGCATCTAAAATCTCCATGCTCTAACTCCTTTTGTACATGATTGATAGTAATCCTTGACTATTTGATTAGCTGTATGTTAGTCATAGTTTTCTTCTACATGTAATTGTTAATATTAACCATATTTCCATACTTAGACTAGGTTTCTTTGTATAGCTTTTTACCTGTACATTAAATGGGGTTTCAACTGTGAGAATGAAACAAGAAACACTGGAAAATTGTTTCCACATCCTTCAACATTTTCTCGTTTAATACTTTTACAAGAGTGAAGTGAATAAGTGAGCAAGTGACCTCAAGTGAGTGATCAATGGAAGTGAGAGCAAAGTGAAGTGCACAAGTGTAGTGCAAGTGAGAGTAAGTGGTGTGTGCAGTAGAGTGGCGTGAGATTGGGAGAAAGATTTGTGATGAGCCCAAAAAAAAGTTACTAGTGTATGTTTTACAATAAATTCTTTACATTAAATAATAAATTAATTCAAGTATTTTATCACTTAAATTTCTCTATATACATCTCCCAAATGACAATATTTGCAAATAATTTTATTTTTATTGGACATAAATCAAAGTGCCATTAATCAACTCATTACTAACAACTTATTTCAACCTCAGGCGACAACAATCAAGAAGGGACGAGATTATCATTTCTTTGATGCACTAAAAGAGCATTAATTAATTCCACTTTCTTGACTTCTTGTTTGAAACTTGTTCATGATGATGATGATCTTCCTCTCCAAAGCTTCTCTTGATGACCGGAAATTCAGTGTTTTTCTTGTGGAAAGAATTGAGTAGCCAGATTGCTGAGTCTTTTGGATATCTTGCAAAATTATCAATATAATTGATATAAATTATTATACCAAACACTGAGTAGCCACTTGCCCATTCAAAATCGTCCAACAATGACCATATAAAATACCTGTTCTCATTTACAACATCACTACACATTATAACGAGACAGATATATTAATATGAAGTTAATATTAGAATTAATTTAAAAAATATTTCTTAAAGTCTAGAGTTAGAGTTAGTGTCAATTCAATGTGTGCCCTTTAATTTCAAAAATTAAATATTTGAATAAAATTTGTGTCTTTTAAATACCATTAATAACTCTTCAATCTCATGTGCCAACTTTAAAAATTTAAACATTTTTTCTTCTTTTGAAAAACTGAAGCTAAATTCCTAAAATCCTCTATTTTTAACTTTCATATTATCAATTTGCCCGTAGTAGTTTTTCTTCCAAAGTAAAATTCTTTTTGGAATAATACAAATATTGAAGGATATTCTAGACTTTTACTTTTTTGTTGGTATTCATCCAAATTATCTTTACGGTCTTAAGAAAGCGTATACCCCATCAATTTCCACAAGAAAGAAAATCAAAATAATCATTTGTTAGTTAAAAAAAAGCTAAATCAAATAAATGGAAAATTTTTGTTAAGAAGCAATAGAATAAGATTCAATATATTACCATTCTCTATGATACAATTGAGTGGAACAATATAATTTTTTTTTGGTATAATTCAATAATTTCTGAATACCCCATGGAACAATATACAACCAGTCTGTAAAATAAACATATTGCAAACTAAAAAACTTAATTCATAGTGCGTGATGCAAAAAATGTTAGTTCGAAAACTACTTCATTTCTCTAATGTAAAAACTAAAATTGAAAAAAAAAAAGCAAAAAAATTTTACCTCGGGGCCAATTGGAACACCATTCCTTTTATAAAACAAGAAAAGAAAGGAATAAGGATCAGTTTTTAAGTAGTTTATGTCAGTATTTCACAAATTAATAATTTCAATATTTCATATTACCAATAAGTTGTACTTTCATTTTTTTTATAAGTAGGAACTTTTTATAAACAATTATTTTATCTAGCATCACTATACACGCGTTTTCAGACAAACTTTCACATGAAACTGTGATACTAAATAATGACTAATCATCTAAAATTGTTGTGCATAATAGTGTCATGATAGAAATAATTTTTTTTTGTGGGTAAAAAATTGATGTATATAAAAAATTGAATATAAAATATGTTGATAAAATTTCAAACAAAAATTGTAAGGATATACTTGTAGACAATGAATTTTTTAATTTATTTATTTAATCAAGGATTAGAATAAAATAAACATCTTTAGTGTTGGTTATCTAAATTAAATTAATAGAAGAAATCTTTTGGGCCATGAAGATTGGATCATCCGAATTGGACTATGAACATTCGATCACTCAAGTTGGGATATAAAGATTGGATCATTCGAGTTGGGTCATGTAAATTGGGTCAGGTTTGGAATTATTTAAATAAAATCCAAACTTACGTTAAATAAAGCCCAATACAACAAGACCTATATCTTTTGGCCCAAGTAAATTTAGCCCAAAGTCATTTTAAATTAAATCTATTAAATGATGGGTTAAACTTATTGGGCTTCATCAAATAAGGAAATGGGCCAACCCAACACCATTGATGGGCCGCTTATGGCCAAGCAATCAAATGCTCTATTTTCGCCTATAAATAAGGGTATTCCCAAAGTTGAAATATCATTAAGAAGACACTCAAGCTCGAGACGAGTGAAGAAGCTCTCCAAAAACTCTCCCTAAAAGCTTTGCAATAATGGTCTTCCTCAAAGTTTAAGCTTTTACTCACAATGTTCCTCGCCTTCTTCCTCGCAAAGATCGAAGAAAGCTCCAGCGGCTCTGCAATCCATCAATCAACCTCAAAGTTCGTTTGATTTGAAAAGAAGCTTCCAATCCCTCAAGTCAACACTTTGCCGAAAAGAAGAATCGGAGGATTATCTTACATACGAATTTATCTTTTGCTCGATTTTCAAACTTAAGATTTTGCTACATACGAATTTTGGCACGCCCAGTGTGATAATCTCTACCTCCCTTCTCTTCTCCTCCAAGTTCAAAACATTCAACTTCAAATCTTCAAAGATCAAACACATGACTCCTAAGAACGACAACTCAAAATCTACTCCTTCCAAGGCTGTTGCTGCGAAAGAAACTGTCACCACTTTCGCCATGGCTTCAAGTGCTGGGATGATGACTAGAAGCAAAACAGGGAACTTTTTCAAAAGGAAGTCAAAAATACATGGCTCCAAAGGCATCACCATTTACAAAGCAAGATGATGAATCCTCAAGCACCAGCTCTGATAATGAAGTTCATTATGAGAATCCAATGTATGAATCTTCGATAGCTGAAGATTCAACTGGTTTATCAATAACACCAGTTATGATGACACTGGAACTCTTAGCATTGAAGACAACTGCCAAATCTCATGAGGCTTGGCAAAGCGTACCTAAGAGCAAGAGTATCCTATCGTTCAATTGATGAATCGCCTGGAGAGAAGTGGCAAGACAAGTCAAGCTCCATTCAAGAAGTCAGAGGTTCAAGAAGTGGTCAACTCCAAGAAGGACATGATATCCAAGTGTCTACTGATGGTTTGATCCCCTTCGACCAATTGAAAGATTTCTTCAATATTGTCATCAAGGAAAAATATGAGGAGGGAACTAAGTCTATCAACACTTATGCCAAGCCCTATTCCCAAATAATTGATAACATGAGAATGCCTACTGGTTATCATGTTAGTATATGCCCTAAGACCAATTGACTCACATTTACGATTTATGAAGCATGTATTTTTTTAATTGTATTTTATGCTCTTGGTCATCAAGTATATGACTTGATAGTAAAACCCTTATAGTTAATAAAATACTATTCTTATTTGTCCCTAGTTTATTACATGTAAACTAGTGTGAAGTTGATTGATGGTCAAGTTTTACTCATCATGAATATGAGATATAAAATCAATTCATAAATACATATTGAAAATATTGTATTGGACATGACCCAAAGTGAAGAAGAAATATTGCATGGGTTTAAGTTATAAGTATTTCTTCTCAATTTTATATTTTGTGTCCTTTGACCTAATGTTTCTAATGTTTCTTGCATCGGGAGAAAATATGTTTTGACGTAGTCAAACATCACTTTTAATTAGGTGATCATTATGACTATTGGTTGGCTTATTTTCTCGTCATGGCTTGAATATTAGAGATAGTGAAAGGGATTTGTCCCTCTCTTTTTAGAGAGAGATATCCATGGGCTCCTTGATAAGGAAGACTGGAAAATATGCATGGCCATGCTCAAATAAGTATTAATAAGGTGTTATTAATATTATTTGTTGGAACAATCTGCCTGGTGATCAAGTAAATGGTTAATTAAGTTTTAAAAGGGGATGACTTGATCCATGCCTTATACTTAATTAGGATATCGTGTGACAAAAGGACTAAATATTAAATTTGATACTAGGTTATTATTACATTTACTTAACTTGGGTAAGCATAATGTCTTGCTAGAGGCCGCTTATGTTTTGTGAATAAATGTCTAGGACATTTTACATTCACTGCCAACGTTAAGTGAACCTACAGGGTCACACGCATAGACGATCTTGTGAGCATAATATCCACGTTCAATGAATCTAGATTGTGTCTAGATTCGTTGAACGTATACAAAAGGGGAATCAGATTCCATATTGTATTTTCTGGTAAGTTAATAAGTAATTAATTTTATTTAATCAAATAAATGAAATTAATTACTTAATATTACTCATCCAACCGTTGGATGATTATAGGAATAGACGGGCGAGATTAAACTGTCATTAGATGACAGTTGGGGTTTTGATATTGACAGCTATAAAAGGTTATGTTAACCTTTTCTTAGTGGCTGTCCTTTATCTGATTAAAGAAAAATAAAACCCTAAACCCTAGAACGACTATATAGTATCTAGCCTCCTCTCTCCGAAATACGGCCGATTACCAGATAGTCAGGATTAGTTCTGAACAGTTTTCAGAGCACAGAAGGGGCTAGCATCCCGATCGCTTGTAGAGGAGTTCGTCACGTGGATACCAGTAGAGGGCGAAGCGTACAAAGCAGCGCCTCCACAACGAACAATAAAAAACATTGAGGTAATATCTATCCAATCGGTTTTTCTAGTATGTGCAGATCCTGTTGGTGGATTTCCGTGGTTTTATTTTATTTTGTTTTTGCCAACGGATTCCAACAGTGGTATCAAAGCCTCTTACATACTAGTTTTATTGATTTTATCTGTTACCGCTTTGATTACATGTGTTGTTTTCAATCGGCCTTATGGTAAGGTTTCTGATTAGTGTAATAACCTCAGTAAATTGAATTATAGGATTCGCATATGTCATATTCTGTTTTATTTATTAATGCGATTAATTAAAAAGAATGTTGTTACTGCCAAATTGTTTGGCGTACAGTCTGTAATTTATGCAATTTAATTGTTAAACTAATATGCAAAATCACATAATTTAATGTTTAAATGTTAAACAAAATTTCTCGCGGCATGATTTTAGGGTTTATGACGGTAGTAACTCATTCAATGAGTTAGAAAGGAAAAATTGTTTTTCTTTCCGGGAACGCTGCCCCCTCAAAACCCCGCAAGCGGGACCGCCGTTTTCTTCCAGGGGCTTCGCCCCCGGAACCCCCTTGTTGTTTTTGGCATGTTTGTTCCTATCTTTAGATACATGGTGGTCCTTTACCTCTTGTGATTGATTGGCTTATTTTGTTAATGGGTTGTATGTTTTTAAATACGGCATGCGTGTCGTTGTTTTCATTGATGTAATATTATCAAGCTTTACTAGAATATGTTAATTCTATTTCCTGTTCCTATGTATGTTTTCTGTCCTATGTAACAAGATTAGAAGGCTAAGACATTGGAGGCAAGCTCATGGAGATGAAGACTTACCTAGATTGACCTTTGATTTCCATGAGGCTCGTGGAAGTCAATATAGGATTGGGGCCATGCTATGACACGTTTTATTTGATGTATATATTATGCATGTGATGTTTAGTTTATTTCCTTTTATTTTTGGATATATGTTTTGTGAAATAATATACAAATAAAAAGGAAGAAGGTTTTTGAAACCATGTAAAAAAAAAAAGAATTAAGTCGTAAATGCCTTCCATGATCATAAGTACTTCTCCATGCTTGGATCATCATTTTGTCTTATTGCCAAAGCAAGAGATAAATGGTTACCTAAGTATAGGATGATGGAAAATGGTGATTTCCATATGCTTGGAATGGTTTGGCTTAACTAGGCTATCAAAACAGTTTTGAGCCTAGGACATCATATGGGATTTTGCCGGTACATATAGATGAATCCCATGTATACATTTTTCTCTAATTATGGGTGTTAAGCTAAAGCTTACTTATGATTAGAATAAAATGAATTTTATACCCATGATTTATATCAAGTGTTGAATATTTCAGGAAAAATTTAATGCTTCATTTATTTGATTTTACTTTGCAAATTCTATGTAGATAATGGCCTCAAACAATTCAAACATCTCGTTGCGATCCATGCTTGAAAAGAATAAGCTTAGTGGGACTAACTTTCTTGATTGGGCACGAAATTTAAGGATTGACCTTAAACAAGAAAAAAGCTATATGTACTTGAGAGCCCTATCCCTAATCAACCAGCTAACAACGCCTCTAGAGTCGAAAAGGATGCTTATAGTAAGCACAAGGATGATTCTAACGATGTGACATGTCTAATGTTAGCTACAATGGAATTTGAGTTGCAAAAGCAATTCAAGGAAGTTGAGGCTTATGAGATGATAAAACAGCTCAAGGAAATGTTCCAAGAACAGGCACGTCAAGAGAGATATCATACTACTAAGGCGTTGAATAGCTGCAAAATGACCCCTGACACTTCAGTTAGTGCTCATGTCCTTAAGATGAAAGGGTATTTTGATCAGCTTGAAAAACTTGGAGCACCTGTAAGTCATGACTTGGCTATTGATATGATCTTGGCCTCTTTGACCTCTGACTATGATTAGTTTGTCATGAACTTCAATATGCATAATTTGGAAAAGTCCATAAATGAATTGCACGGGATGCTCAAGCAGGCTGAACAAAACATTAGGAAGTCTACTCCTAATGTTCTGACGATTCAGAAGGGGCAGTTCAAGAAGAACAAGGGAAAGGATATGGCCAAAAAGGGTAAAGGCAAGCAGAAGCCAAGCCCAAGGTTAAACCACCAAAGGAAGGGACTTGCTTCCATTGCAATGAACTTGGTCATTGGAAGAGGAATTGCAAGCTCTACTTGGAAGAAAAGAGAAAGCAAAAGGCCAGTGAGACTACCGCTTCAGGTATTTTCGTTATAGAAATTAATATGTCTACTCCTACTTCATGGGTATTAGATACCGGATGTGGAGCTCACATTTGTGTAAATGTGCAGGGACTCAAAAGGAGTAGATCTTTGGCAAAGGGAGAGGTGGACCTACGAGTTGCAAATGGAGCAAAAGTTGCTGCTTGTAGCTGACATTTGATTTAGTTTTGCCTATTGGGCTTATAATTGAACTTAACGATTGTTATTATGTTCCTGCTATGAGTAGGAACATCATTTCAGTTTCTTGTTTGGATATTGATGGTTTTGAGTTTAATACTAAGAATGGTAAAAGTTCTATTTATAAAAATGCTATTTTCTATGGGGATGCCTCTTTATGTAATGGACTTTACATTCTTAACCTACATGATTCCATTAGTAAGCCCATCTATAACATAAATACAAAGAAATTTAAATCTAATGATTTAAATCAAACTTACTTCTAGCATTGTCGTTTGGGCCATATAAATGAGAAACGCATATCCAAACTCCATCAAGATGGACTTTTATCTTCATTCGACCTTGAGTCTTATGAAAAATGTGATTCTTGTTTATTGGGCAAAATGACTAAAAGTCCATTTACAGGGCAAAGTGAAAGGGCTACCGATTTATTGGAACTTATACATACTGATGTATGTGGGCCAATGAACACACAAGCCAGAGGAGGTTGTCAGTATTTCATTACATTCACAGATGATTTCAGTAGATATGGTTATGTCTATCTAATGAAACATAAATATGATTCCTTTCAAAAGTTTAAGGAATTTCAAAATAAAGTACAGAATCAACTTGGAAGGAGTATCAAATTACTTCGATCAGATCGAGGTGGTGAATACTTAGGCCAAGAGTTTGACGAACATCTAAAAAATTGTGGGATATTATCACAATTAACTCCACCAGGACACCATAATGGAATGGTGTGTCTGAACGCATAAATCGAACTCTATTGGATATGGTTCGATCTATGATGAGTCCAACAGATCTTCCAATTTCTTTTTGGGGTTATGCTCTAGAAACTGCTGCATTCATATTAAATAGAGTTCCATCTAACGCTGTTCAGAGGACACCATAGGAGATATGGACCGAGAAACAACCTAGTTTAGCATTTCTCAAAATTTGGGGATGTGATGCTTATGTGAAGCGATCATTATCTGAAAAACTATCACCTAAATCTGATAAGTGTCTGTTTGTGGGATATCCTAAGGAAACTAAGGGATACTACTTCTATCTTCCATCTGAAAACAAAGTGTTTGTTGCTCGGAACGAATTTTCCTTGAAAGAGAATTTGTTTCCAAAAAGAGTTAGTGGGAGTAGAATCCATCTTGAAGAAGCTCAAGGACAGCAGACTATTTCTGAACCGAGTATGGATACTCAGTTGGACTCACGTATTCATACTGAGCCTGAACCTTTGACACAAGGACCAAGAAGGTCTGGTAGGATTTCTCACATACCACAGATATATGGATTTCTTGTGACTGAGGATCATAATATTGATCTTATTGATCAAGGTGAACCTAATTCCTACCAAGATGCTATTCATAGTCCTGAATCTAGCAAATGGCTAGAGGCTATGAAATCAGAAATGCAATCCATGCATGATAATCAAGTTTGGACTTTGATTGATCCACCTGAAGGTTGCAAGACCATAGGGTGTAAATGGGTTTTCAAAAAGAAAACTGACATGGATGGCAATGTGCATACTTACAAAGCACGATTGGTAGCAAAAGGGTATAGACAAACTCATGGTATAGACTATGATGAAACCTTTTCTCAGTTGTAATGCTTAAGTCAATTAGAATTCTACTTGCCATTGCAGCATATTATGATTATGACATATCGCAAATGGATGTTAAAACTGCTTTTCTTAATGGAAATCTACTGGAGGATGTGTATATGACACAACCTGAAGGTTTTATTCATCCTTCGAATTCTAGTAAAGTGTGTAAACTTCAAAAATCCATTTATGGCTTGAAGCAAGCATCTCAAAGTTGGAATCTTCGTTTTGATGATGCAATTCAAGAATTCAATTTCATCAAGAATGATGATGAACCTTGTGTCTGTAAAAGGGTTACAGAAAATGCAGTAGTTTTCTTAGTACTCTATGTCGATGACATCTTGTTAATTGGGAATGACATCCCCACTTTGCAAACTGTAAAAACTTGGTTGGGGAAGTGTTTTTCAACGAAAGATTTAGGCGAAGCAGCCTATATTCTAGGCATTAGGATCTATCGAGATAGATCTAAAAACCTTATTGGCTTAAGTCAGAGTGGATATATTGACAAGGTACTGAAAAGATTCAGTATGCAAGATTCTAAGAGAGGATTCTTGCCAATGTCACATGGCGTTAAACTCAGTAAGTCTTAAAGTCCTACCACAAGGGAGGATACAGAACGCATGAGTAAGATTCCTTACGCTTCCTCAATTGGATCTATCATGTACGCCATGTTATGCACTCACCCAGATATCTCGTATGCATTGAGCATGACTAGCAGATTCTAGTCAAATCCTGGTGAACCGCATTAGACTGCAGTAAAAAACATTCTCAAGTACTTAAGAAGGACTAAAGATGTTTTTGATCTACGGAGGTGAGGAAGGAGAGCTTGTTGTAAATGGTTACATGGATGCTAGCTTTCAAACTGATGTAGATGATTTTAGATCGCAATCTGAATTTGTGTTTTGTTTGAATGGAGGTGCTGTGAGCTGGAAGAGTTCAAAGCAAGATACCGTGGCCGATTCTACTACAGAGGCTGAGTATGTGGCTACTTCTGATGCAGCCAAGGAGGCAGTTTAGATCAGAAAGTTCATCACAGAACTAGGTGTAATTCCTAGCATTGTGAACCCAGTGGACCTATATTGTGATAATACAGGAGCCATAGCACAAGCTAAGGAACCTAGATCTCATCAACGATCCAAACATATTCTCAGGCGTTTCCATCTCATTCGAGAAATTATTGAGCGTGGAGATGTTAAAATTTGCAAAGCAGACACCAATGACAATGTCGCAGATCCATTGACAAAGCCACTCCTACAACTTAAGCATGAGAGTCATACTAGGTCAATGGGTTTAAGAGTCATGTCAAATTGGTGGTAGGGTAAGTGGGAGATTGTTAGTATATGCCCCAAGACCAATTGACTCACATTTATGATTTATGAAGCATGTATTTTTTGAATTGTATTTTATGCTCTTGGTCATCAAGTATGTGACTTGATAGTAAAACCCTTATAGCTAATAAAATACTATTCTTATTTGTCCCTAGTTTATTACATCTTGTAAACTAGTGTGAAGTTGATTGATGGTCAAGTTTTACTCATCATGAATATGAGATATAAAATCAATTCATAAATACATATTGAGAATATTGTATTGGACATGACCCAAAGTGAAGAATAAATATTGCATGGGTTTAAGTTATAAGTATTTCTTCTCAGTTTTATATTTGGTGTCCTTTGACCTAATATTTCTTGCATGGGGAGAAAATATGTTTTGACATAGTCAAACATCACTTTTTATTAGGTGAGGATTATGACTATTGGTTGGCTTATTTTCTCATCATGGCTTGAATATTGGAGATAGTGAAAGGGATTTGTCCCTCTTTTTTTAGAGAGAGATATCCATGGGCCCCTTGATAAGGAAGACTGGAAAATATGCATGGCCATGCTCAAATAAGTTTTAATAAGGTGTTATTAATATTATTTGTTGGAACAGTCTGCCTGGTGATCAAGTAAATGGTTAATTAAGTTTTATAGGGATGATTTGATCCATGCCTTATACTTAATTAGGATATCGTGTGACAAAAGGACTAAATATTAAATCTAATGCTAGGTTATTATTACATTTACTTAACTTGGGTAAGCATAATGTCTTGCTAGAGGCCGCTTATGTTTTGTGAATAAATGTCTAGGACATTTTACATTCACTGCCAACGTTAAGTGAACCTACAGGGTGACACGCATAGACGATCTTGTGAGCATGATGTCCACGTTCAATGAATCTAGATTGTGTCCAGATTCATTGAACATATACAAAAGGGGAATCAGATTCCATATTGTATTTTCTGGTAAGTTAATAAGTAACTAATTTTATTTAATCGAATAAATGAAATTAATTACTTAATATTACTCATCCAACCGTTAGATGATTATAGGAATAGACGGACGAGATTAAACTGTCATGAGATGACAGTTAGGGTTTTGATATTGACAGCTATAAAATGTTATGTTAACCTTTTCTTAGTGGCCGTCCTTTATCTGATTAAAGAAAAACAAAACCCTAAATCCTAGAACAGCGATATAGTATCTAGCCTCCTTTTTTCGAAATACGACCAATTACCAGATAGTCAAGATCAGTTCTAAACAGTTTTCAGAACACAGAAGGGGCTAGCATCCCGATCGCTTGCAGAGGAGTTCGTCGCGTGGATACCAGTAGAGGGTGAAGTGTACAAAACAGCGCTTCCACAACGAACAATAAAAAACATTGAGGTAATTTCTATCCAATCGGTTTTTCTAGTATGTGTAGATCCTGTTGGTGGATTTCCGTAGTTTTACTTTATTTTGTTTTTGCCTACGGATTCCAACATATCAACCACCAAAGTTTCAACAATTTGATGGGAAAGGAACTCCAAAGCAACATATGGCTCATTTTATGGAAACTTGCAACAATGATGGTTCTTATGGAGATCTTCTAGTGAACTAATTCGTGCAATCTCTGAAAGGTAATGCTTTCAACTGGTACACAGATTTGGAGCCTGGATCTATTAATAGCTAGAGACAACTTGAACAAGAATTTTTAAATCGCTTCTACAATACCCATCAAATTGTTAGCATGGTGGAATTGACTAAATCCCACCAATGGAAGGAAAAACCTGTGATTGATTATATCAATAGGTGGAGGAATTTGAACTTGAACTTCAGAGATCATCTGAGCGATTCTTTTGGTATAGAGATGTGTATTCAAGGCATGCACTAGGGACTTATGCCTAGAAAATTTGAAGAACTAGCCACCCGTGTGCTATAACTACAAATGGAGGAAAGACACCTGTGCAGGAGCGAAGGAAAAAGACTTTGGAAGAAATGAAGGCCAAAGACCCCCTTGGATTCCGACGTCTCTTTAATGTTTGATGAAATTATAGCTTATGATGCTATAGAATTGCTAGACCCAAAACGACCAAGCAAGATCAGATGCAAGGATGATCCAAACTACTGCAAGTATCGTCGCATCATTGGTCATCCTATCGAGAAGTGCTTTGTATTCAAGAATCTAGTAATGCGGCTAGCTCGCAAAGGACGTGTTGTTCTTGAAGAGGATAAAGTGGCTAATCATGTGACATCTGTAATCACCATCTCTGTCCAACTAATTGCTTCAAACTAGTTAGTTGGAGAAATCAAGTTTGCAGAGTTTGATGCTATGCAGGTTGGAATTGATGGATCCATCATCTCCATGAAGGAATGTCAAGCGCATGCTGAAATATCCCGAACAAATAAAGAGGTTATCTCAACTTATGATGAAGGTTGGACCATTGTGACCCACAAAAGCAATCACACGAGATCCATCAAATGAAGAACTATGTTGACTAGGAGCAAATTCATCAAAAGAAATGTGCTAAAGTTAAGTAGTCAAAAGATCAAGCACTTTCTGACATTATCAGAAGGTTGTTAAAAAATAACCCCGTATCTCATAACATTAGGAGATTTTCTACCTAGAGGTTTTGTTGAAATACATGTGGCCCCATTCTATACCATTCATGATCATTTGGAAAGAGAAAGCGACGAAGAATGATTTGAACCGGTAAGACATGCAAGAACATCAAGGAGTTGTGATAAGAGCCAAGGCAAAACAACTAAAGAGTCACAAGGATCAAATTGAGCAAAAGAAGTTTCAAGGCTTAAATTTTGATGTCCAAGACTTTATTGGGCAATATCCTAAATTTTTGAATAAGTTAGAAATTGAAAATTCACCTTGGTAGATGGTTGGAAGCCTTTTTGCCCAAGCTGAAAAATTACCTCCTATTTTTGGCAATATGTTGACTAGTGCTCTACAATAGTCCAAATGCAATTAAAACACCTCTATTGTCTTATCAAGTGTATGTATAGGTTATATCTACCCTTTGGGCTGAAAATATGGGAGGGAAAAATTCCTATTTTCTCCCTCAAATCTCTATAAATATGTAGTCTTCCATTTTGAAGAAGCTAATCAAGAAATTTTTCAAGACAAAGGTTCTTCTCTTAGTATTCTTAGTTCTTAGCTTAGTTTTTCTGTCTTCTTCAAGGGTGAACTTCCTTGAAAGAAAAATCACTTTGAAGACTTGTTGAAAGTTCCAAGAGCTTCAAGGTTGATCATAAAAAAATTCCTTCATACTAGTTACTACACTCTTGTAGAAAACTAGTCTTGAGGTCTTCTTCTTGTTTCATTGAGGTCTAAGGTTCAAATTACCTTAGGTTTATTGAACTTTGAAGAAAAGATTTTTTTTAAACCTTCTTGAGGTCTTGGATTTAATATATCCAAGGTTGCCAGAAGTTTAACATTTTCAAGTCCTTTCAAAGGCACTTTCTCTCTTCTACTTGTTACACTTGTTTTGTTTGTTCTCTCCCTCACTTCTTGGATGAAATTTTATGCTCTTGAAGATCAGTCCACATCATTTGGTATCAGAGCCACCTTCAAGTAAGTGTTTTTGAGATATCTTACATACCAAAAAAAAAATATATATACAAGACAAAAAAATAAAAATAAAAAAAAGAGAAAAGAGACAAGATTGCTGGAAAATGGCATCACAAAAATAGAATGCTTGAACGACCTCAAATATGGATAGAACTTTGCAATAGTTTTACATGTCGTTATACTAAATGGACCTAGGAAACAAATAAAACAAGTCTCATCTAATTTGGACTTCATTTGATATCTCAAAATAGTCAAAACTTGAAGGTATACCTGGCTTTTTCGCAGACAAAAAATACTGAAATGATCTGAGTATATCTTCTTTTTTACTAATCCTTTTTCTTTGATTCTAGAGCCTAAAATCAAGAATTTTGAGTGAGGATTCTTTCTAGACAAACCTCATTCAATTTATACTTGTGGTTCACTGCCAGTTGTTAAAAAAATCCGAGTATGTCATCTACTCTGCTTGCTGGAAACTTTTGTTGTGTATTCTTTTGTGTTCTTGAAGTATCCTAGCTTTGTGTTTGTATTTGTGGTCGAATTTCTTTCCTTGTTTAGTAATTATTTCTTCATTTGGTCAATCTACCATTATTGACTCAAATGCTCTTGGAAATGTTATTGAATTTTCTTAAAATGAATGGATGGCTCAATATCATTTTCCTTGCTTCTCATATTTCTCAACTAGTTTTTGTTTGTGTTTTTTTTTAATTTTTTATTTTGGTTCTTTTAGACTTGAGTAGAGGTGTTAAATCTTTGTTAAGAACTCATAGAACTCTTTGAGACTTGAACCTTTAGAAAAAGGCAACAGTTGAGAGAATATCCTCAAAAAAAGCCAAAGAGAGTTAAACAAGAGAGTTTTGTGAGGTAAACGCTATCAAGATGTCAAACCAAGCTCAAGCACCAACTCCTTTTGGAGAAGAGTCTAGCAACTCCCAACATGATGACCCTTTGAGGTTCATAATGCAAGAGTTACAATCTTTAAGAGATGAGATGAGGGATATTAGAAGGGATGTCACTAACTCTCTAATCAACAAAGGGAGGTTGGTCCTCATGATAGTCTCAATGCTACTACCCCAAGGAGCAATGGACCATTCAATTGCTCTAGGACAACTGAGTTCCACCAACCTCCACATTTTGGTGAAGAACTTCATCCACCTCCTTACGGTGGTAGAAGAGGTGGTTTTGGAGGAAGAGGCATGCCTAGACACTTTGAAGAAGTTCCAAGACCACAAGCTAGGCATGAAGAGCCATTATATAATGATCATGAACATGTTCCATTTGTTGACAACCATGGAAGAGACCAAGGTGACCAAACCTTGGACCGAATGAAGTGGAAGCTCCCTAGTTTTAAGGGTGAGAATGACCCTAACATTTTCTTAGATTGGGAGAGGCAAGTAGAAAACATGTTTATGTTGAAATATTGTAATGAGTTCTTAAAAGCTAGACTTGTAATAGCCGAATTTTCCAAATATGCTTTACATTGGTGGAAAAGGGTAGCAAACCAAAGAGTTAGAAGTGGTAGACCATCGGTTGATACTTGGAGAGAGTTAAAAGCTTTGATAAGAGAAAGATTTGTGCCCGAGCACTACTATAGAGAGCTTCATTATAAGCTCATGACTTTAAAACCAGGTGCAAAAAGTGTAGAAGAATATAGACAAGAGCTTGAGATCTATCATCTTGAGGTTGAACTTGGAAGAAGACAAGCATGCTTCAATGGCTAGCTTCCTTACTGGTCTCAATAGGGAGAAAGCCAACCAACTTGAGTTGTATCCACATACAACTTATGAAGACATGTGCCACCTCGCTAACAAGATCGAATCACAAAAGAAAAGAAGTGGGATGATGCGATCCTCATTTCCTAACCAAAGATAAGCTGCAACAACAAAACCACCTACTTCCAACTTCAAGCCATGGCCAAAAAAGGAGGAGGCTTCTAGAGGTACTTTCCAACATCCAACCAAACCAAAGATGGAAGAGAGAGGTAAAATCATTTCTAACCCTTCTAAGTGCTTTAAATGTAATGGTGTAGGACACTATGCAAGTAGGTATCCGACAAAGAGAGCCTTGATCTTTAGGGAGGATTTGAATGGTTGGATTGAGAAGGAGGAGGATGAAAGTGGCGAATATGTTGAGGGTGAAGAAAATGGTGAGGATGATGAACATGTTGATTTGAACCCTTTAGAAAGTGATGACGATATCTTGAGCTTAGTTACCATAAGAGCACTAAGTGCTCAAGCTTTTGATGATAACATGATTGAACAAAGAGAAAACATCTTCCATTCTAAATGTAAAGTTGAGGGAAGGATTGTCAACCTTATCATTGATAGTAGTAGTTGTGTAAATGTGGCTAGTGCTTATCTTGTTGAGAAGTTGAAACTACCTACAAACTCCATTGGCTAAATGATAGTGGAGAAATTAAAGTGTTGAGACAAGAAGTGGTACCAATAGAAATGAGAGCTTACAAAGATGAGATACTATGTGATGTGGTGCCCATGCAAGCATGCCATCTTCTCTTGGGAAGACCTTGGCAATTCGATAGAAACTCCCTCCACAATGGGGAGAAAAATACTTATTCTTTTGTGAAGGATGGAAGAACATTCACTATGAATCCTCTTACACCTCAACAAGTGAGAGATGAACAAAAAAAGATGAGGGAGAAAGAGAGGGTTAAAAGTGAGCTCAAAAGAAAAAAAATCGAGGAGGGAAAGAGAGTTGAGGAAAAAGAAAAGAGTGAAGAAAGAGTGATGAAAAACAAGAGTGAAAAGGAAAAGAGTGACAAAAAAAAAGAGAGTGAGATGAAAGAAAAGAATTGTTTTTTTTGCAAAACCTAGTGAGGTGATTGGAGCAATTGAAAGAAAAGAAGTGGTGTTGCTCTTGTATTATAGGGAATCTTTTACTTCATTTTTCAAGTTAAATTTTGCAGGTCATTAAAGATTACAAGGACGTATTTCTCGATGAGATGCCCAGAGGTCTTCCACCAATTAGAGGAATTGAACATCAAATCGATTTTGTCCCCAGGGCGGTCTTGCCAAACGACCAGCCTATAGGAGTCCACTGGAAGAGACTAAGGAGCTAAAAAGGCAAGTTGAGGATCTAATTTCAAAAGGGTATTTGTGTAAGTCCATGAGTCCTTGTGCGGTTCCAGTTTTACTTGTTCCAAAAAAAGATGGTACATGGAGAATGTGTATAGATTGTAGAGCCATAAACAACATTACTATGAAGTATTAGGCATCCCATACCTAGACTTGATGATTTACTTGATGATTTGCATGATTCTAATCTTTTCTCTAAAATTGACTTGAAATCTGTATACCATCAAATTAGGATGAGAGAAGGGGATGAGTGGAAAATCGCTTTTAAGACTAACTTTGGTTTGTATGAATGGATGGTTATGCCCTTTGGATTAACTAATGCTCCTAGTACATTTATGAGATTAATGAATCATGTGTTGAGGAATTTTATTGGGAAATTTGTTGTTGTATATTTTGATGATATTTTGGTCTATAGCAAGACATATGAAATGCATATTCAACATCTTAGGGAAGTGCTAAATGTCTTGAGAATTGAAAAACTTTTTGCTATCCTTGACAAATGTGAGTTTTGTTGGAGAAAGCTACATTTCTAGGTTATGTGGTGAGCTCACAAGGACTTCAAGTAGATGAAGGTAAGGTCCAAGCAATTAAGGAATGGCCAACACCAAGAAACGCATCGGAAGTGAGGAGTTTCCATGGCCTAGCAAGTTTTTATAGGCAGTTCATCAAAAGTTTCAGCACACTTGCCAGCCCTTTGACCAATGTGATCAAGAAAACTGAAGGACTTAAGTGGGAAACAAAGCAAGAACAAGCATTTCAATTGTTGAAGGAAAAGTTGTGTAGTGCATCCCTTTTGTCACTACCAAACTTTTAGAAAACTTTTGAGGTGGAGTGTGATGCATCGGGCATTTGTATAGGTGGTATACTTATGCAAGATGGAAAGCCCTTGGCCAATTTTAGTGAAAAACTTAATGGGGCAGCCTGAGGTACTCAACTTATGACAAGGAGCTTTATGCTTTAATAAGAACATTAAAGCATTGGCAACACTACCTATGGCCAAAGGAGTTTATTGTGCACACCGATCATGAGGAATTGAAGTTTCTCAAGGGCCAACATAAACTCAATAAGAGACATGCAAGATGGATGGAGTTCATTGAAACATTTCCTTATGTCATCCGTTACAAGAAAGGTAAGGAGAATGTGGTGGCCGATGCTCTATCTAGACGATCAAGCATTAAGCAAGGATGCAAGCAAGAAGGCTCATTTTGTGAAAGCAATTCATGCAAAGGTCCATGAAGCCATTTTCAACTCCAACAAAAAGCTTGTGGAGAAAAAAAAAATGTGGGAGGAAGAAAAGTGGTATTCAAACCCGGTGATTGGGTTTGGGGACATTTTAGAAAGGAAAGATTTCCCCAACAAAGAAAGTCTAAGCTTGATGATAGGGGAGATGGGCCATTTCAAATCCTTGAGAAGATTAATAACAATGCCTATAAAGTTGATCTTCTGGGACATTATAATGTTAGTGCCACTTTTAATGTTTCCGGTCTCTCTTTATTTGATATAGGTGTTAGAGATTTGAGGACGAATCCTTTTCAAGGGGGGTAGGATGATGTGAACCGGTCAGACATGCAAGAACATCAAGAAGTTGTGACAAGAGCCAAGGCAAAACAACTAAAGAGTCACAAGGATCAAATTGAGCAAGAGAAGTTTCAAGGCTTAAATTTTGATGTCCAAGACTTTATGGGGCTTAAATTTTGATGTCCAAGATATTATGGGGCTTAAATTTTGATGTCCAAGACTTTATGGGGCAATATCCTAAATTTTTGAATAAGTTACAAATTGAAAGTTCACCTTGGTAGATGGTTGGAAGCCCTTTTGCCCAAGATGAAAAATTGCCTCCTATTTGTGGCTATATGTTGACTAGTGCTCTAGAATAGTCCAAATGCAATTAAAACACCTCTATTGTCTTATCAAATGTATGTATAGATTATATCTACCCTTTGGGCTGAAAATATGAGAGGGAAAAATTCCTATTATCTCCCTCAAGTCTCTATAAATATGTAGTCTTCCATTTTGAAGAAGCTAATCAAGAAATTTTTCAAGACAAAGGTTCTTCTCTTAGTATTCTTAGTTCTTAGCTTAGCTTTTCTATCTTCTTCAAGGGTGAACTTCCTTGAAAGAAAAATCACTTTGAAGACTTGTTGAAAGTTCTGAGAGCTTCAAGGTTGTCATAAAAAAATTCCTTCATATTAGTTACTACACTCTTGTAGAAAACTAGTCTTGAGGTCTTCTTCTTGTTTCATTGAGGTCTAAGGTTCAAAATATCTTAGGTTTCTTGAACTTTGAAGAAAATATTTTGTTTAAACCTTCTTGAGGTCTTGGATTTAATATATCCAAAGTTGCTAGAAATTTAACGTTTTCAAGTCCTTTCAAAGTCTCTTTCTCTTCTACTTATTACACTTGTTTTGTTTGTTTTCTCCCTCACTTCTTGGATGAAATTTTATGCTCTTGAAGATCATTCCACATCAAAGAAAAAGCCATAGATCGTGCTCAAATCACTTCTGGTGATGATGATTTGCTACTTGGTGCAACTCCTCATAATATGCCACAATTTGTGGCAAGATATGCGAAAGAACAAAGAGTCAATAGAAACTTATTAGATGGTGGATTTGCAGTCAATATCCTACCATTGCATACATTGAAATAATTAGGAATTCCTACTGAGGACTTGTCTCAAAGTTGTTTGATGATCCAAGGATTCAACCAAGGTGGACAAATAGCAATTGGGACTTTGCTATTGAACATGATGATGGATGATATGAGTACAAGTTATCTTTTACATGTAATAGATGCTAAGACTTCCTACAACATTCTTTTGTGAAGGTCATGGTTGCATGAGAATGGTGTTGTTCTATCTACCCTCCATCAGTATTTCAAGTATTGTTGGAATGGATATGCAAAGAAGGTGGCTACCGATAATAAACCTTTCATAGAGCTGAAGCTTATATTGTTGATGCTAAGTAGTACGTCAGAAAAAAACCGGAGTCATCCAATACTTCTTCATCGACAGAAGGAGAAGTTCAAGAAGTTAGCTCCTTAAAAAATCCTTCAATTAAGAAAAAGATGGCAGTCGAATCCAAAAGCTAGGATAAGAAGTTACCTTTGGAAGTTCTTGCGAAACAATAGGATCTCACTATGCCCCTTACCAAAGTTGAGCCTGTGAAGCTCAAGCACTCCCTTAAAAGGAATTGTCCGACCCATAGAAGATGCCAAGATGGAGGGTAGTAAGACTGTTAAAATCTTGGATACTTCTTTTGATAAGCTTTCCAACATCACATATAAGCGATGGATTCGATCCCAATGCCTATAGACTTCTTGTCAATGTAGGATACAATTCAAAAAGTCAAAGTTTGTTGGGTAAATTGGCACAGGAAGCTTCTATAGAAAATGGAAACACTATTCGACTTGGGTACAAATGTGCATCTCCCATACGTCTCAAGATCAAGAGAACAACTGCCCAATATATCATTACAGAGGACAAAGTTACCTCAAAACTTAAATTGAACAATGAAGCAAAGGCAAGCACTTGAATTTCTGTTTCTGACCTCTTGGAATCAAAAGGAAAGCTTTACCGTATCTTTGTCTTCAGACACCTTGGGGGTAGTATTATATTAGAAAGAAATAGGCAAGAGAAGCATCCTCGTGGAGCAAGATGTGTGATCAAGACACCTTCCCAAATATGGGTCAGAGTTAACTGCAATAAGGATTCAAAACCTAAGGTTCACACAGATATATATGCTATACCTCGAATTAAAGAGAATGACAAGAGTGTAAAATCGTCCTACCAAATCTCAACATCAGGATATACTGTAGTCTGCAACAAAAGATGAAGAGATGCATTGACCAGGGAGGTTGCAAGATTAGTTGAAAATGGATACATTTGCAACGTGAGGAGCTAGGACATTCGCTTGCATAGTGTGGAAATAACAAGTGGAGTATTCCAAAGAACCATCGTCTTTACAAGACACAACCCCACTAATATTGAAGAATATGATGGAATTGAAAATGAAGAAGTTGTTGCAACACATCATATCAATATCGTGGAAGAAGGAGCTTTGAAGAAGATATAAAGATGCTCCATTAGAAGTTGAAGAGGGCATAAAAGCTATTGTCAATGAATTAAAGGAAGTCAATCTTGGCATGATTGAAGATCCTTGCCCTATCTACATAAGTGCCCTTCTCACTCCTGAAGAACAAGAAACTTATACCAATCTCTTGAAAGAATACAAAGACGTCTTTAAATGGGTGTATAAAGAAATGCTTGGTTTGGACCAAAGATAGCTGTCCACCAATTAGCTACCAAAAGTGGGGCTCGGCCAGTAAAACAAACTTAAAAGTATTTTCGACCCGAGTTGCTTCCATCAATTGAGGCAGAAGTCAACAAATTAATGGAAGCTGGATTCATCTGTGAGGTCAAGTATCCCACATGGATTGCAAACATTGTTCCT
Organism: Catharanthus roseus; assembly: GCA_028651295.1. NCBI lineage: Eukaryota > Viridiplantae > Streptophyta > Magnoliopsida > Gentianales > Apocynaceae > Catharanthus > Catharanthus roseus. The sequence goes on along the minus strand of JAPQWS010000153.1, from coordinate 21,083,740 downwards.
GTGAGGAAGAAGAATGACCAAATTCGCATATGTGTTGACTTCAGAGATTTAAACAACGCATGTCCAAAGGATGATTTTCCAATTTCCATCCTAGAGATAATAATTGATGCTACCACCGGACATGAAGTCTTGTCTTTTATGGATGGTTCATCTGGGTACAATCAAATAAAGATGGCACCGCAAGATGAAGAGCTAACTGCATTCCACACACCAAAAACATTTTCTGCTATAAAATGATGCCCTTTGGACTAAAGAATGCTAGAGCACATATCAAAGGGCTATGCAGAAAATCTTCCGCTACATGCTACATAAGATGGTGGAATGCTATATTGATGATCTTGTAGTCAAGTCAAAAAACGCGGTGATCACCTCAAAGACTTGAAGTTTACTTTTGAGCGACTTCGTAGATATCAATTAGAGATGAATCCCTTAAAATGTTCCTTTGGTGTTACCTTTGGAAATTTTCTTGGCTTTATTGTCCATCACAGAGGAATTGAAATTGATCAATCCGAGATTGATGCCATCTTAAAAATGCCTAAGCCTCGAAACGTTCATGAGCTAAGAAGTTTGCAAGAAAAGTTAGCCTATCTCCGAAGATTTATCTCAAATCTTGCTGGACGATGCCAGTCATTTAGCCACTTAGTAAGGAAGGGCATACCTTTCAAATGGGATTAAACTTATAAGAATGCTTTTCAAAAGCATGAAGACATATATCATGAAACCTCCCCTGCTCGCTGTGCCTACTCTGAAAAACTGTTGGTCTTGTATATTGTTGCTCAGGAACGTTCTATGAGGCCATTACTTGCCTAAGAAAATGAAGATGGGAAGGAAAATGCCTTGTATTATTTGGTCAGACAATGACGCCTAATGAACTGAATTATTTGCCAATAGAGAAGCTCTGTTTAGCCCTGATATTCGATATTTAGAAACTTAGGCACTACTTTCAGGCACGCATAGTGCATCTCATCTCCAAGACAAATCCAATTAAATATGTAATGTTAATGTCTGTGTTGTTTGATTGTCTATCGAGATGGTACTTGCAAATTCAAAAATTTGAAGTGTTTATATATCCTAGAAAGCTGTTAAGGGGTAAGTGTTGGGGGACTTCTTAGCTAATCATCCTATACCTGCTGAATGGGAGTTGAACAATGAGCTACTTGATGAAAAGTCCTTCCTCAATGAAAAATGTTCTTTGATGGTGCATCACACCGTGAAGGGGCTGGAGCTGCCATAGTATTTTTTACCCCCGAAGGTGATGTACTACCATATGCCTTTACTTTAAGTCAGCAATGTTCTAACAACATGGCCGAGTATCAAGATCTCATACTTGTGTTAGACTTGGCTGTTGACATGAAGTAACTATAGCTTGAAGTATATAGAGATTCTCAATTGGTGGTCAACAAATTACATGGAGTATACAAAGTTAAGAAGCCTGAGTTGCTCCTATACTATAAATATGCAAGGCGCCTCATAGAATGGTTAGGCCATGTGACAATATCACACGTCTTGAGAAATGGAAATAGGAAAGCTGATGCACTGGCTAAATTTGCTTCAAGCTTGACTTTGTCAGATCGACATAACGAAATTCAATTGTGTCAAAGATGTGCGGTCTCACCTATGTTCGAAGATGAAAAAGATGAAGAATGTGAAATCTGTTTGGTCTCAGTCATTGAGGTTGATAAGGAGGATTGGTGTCATCCATTCATAGACTATCTTAAAGAACGAAAGTTGCCAAATGATCTACAAAGAAGAACTGATGTTCAACATCAAGCTGCTCTTTTTATATATTATAAAGATACATTGTTTCGGAGATCTTTTGAAGGCATTTTTTTAAGATGCTTGGGTGAAGAAGGAATTGTTCAAGCAATGGAGGAAGCTCATTCTTGCATTTGTGGAGCTCATCAATCTAGTCCAAAGCTTCACTTTCGCATTAAGAATGGGTACAACTGGCCGATGATGGTGAAAGATTGCATGGACTATGCACAAAAATGTCAAGCTTGTCAATTCTATGCTAACTATATATATTAACCTCCTGAGCCTTTGCATCTAACTGTAGTTTCATGGCCTTTTGATGCATGGGATTTTGATATTGTTGGGTCTTTACAAAAGTCAGCTGCTGGATATTTGTACATCTTAGCTGCTATAGATTACTTTTCCAAATGGCCGGAAGTCGTAGCATTGAAGGAAAGAAAGAAAGAGAATGTTATGGACTTTATTCGAACAAACATTATCTACTATTATGGAGTTCCAAGATACATAATCATTGATAATGGGAAGCCATTCTGCAACAGTCTGATGAACAAATTATGTGAAAAGTTTGGTTTCAAACAACGCAATTCATCTATGTATTATGCTCCTGCAAATGGACTTACTAAGGCATTTAGCAAAACTTTATGTAAACTCTTACAAAAGGTTATGGATAAATCTAAAAGAGATTGGCACATTCGAATTGGAGAAGCATTGTGGGCAACCTCTTATCACACGCCAACCCAAGCGACTCCATATACTCATCTATGGTGTTGAGGCAATACTTCCATTGGAGCGGCAAATCCCTTCTTTTAGGATTGCTCAAGAAGTCTAGACAAAGGAAGAAAATGCTCGCTTGAGACTTGAAGAGTTAGAAGCCTTTGATGAGAAAAGGTTGGAGGCACAATAACGTTTGGAATGCTATCAAGCTCGCATCTCTAAGGCTTTCAAAAAAAAGGTTTGCCTTCGCTCTCCAAGTTGGGGATCTAATGCTTGGTGTGAAGAGGCCAATCATCATTGGACACAAAACCAAAAAGTTGGCATCAAAGTGGGATGGCCCCTATGTTGACCAAGATGTCTATTTAAATGGATCTTACAAGATAGTTGCTGAAGATGGTCTAAGGATTGGTTCTATGAACAACAAGTATTTGAAGCGATACTACGCATAAAGTACACGTTCTTTGACTGCACAAGCCTAAACTGCAAAGTTATTCCCCAAGTCAAAAAGTTGGAAAGAAAAGGATGCTCTTTGATTGCATGAGTTTAAACTGCAAAGTCATCTCAAGTCCCTAAGGATGAAATATACACTCCTTGACTGCACAAGCCTAAACTGTAAAGTTATTCCACCAAAGTTGTATGTGGATAAACTGCTAAAACATCCCAACAAGTCCAAGTGGGTAAAAATAGATACTCCTAGCCCGCATGAGTAATAAATTGTGCTAAAGCAACCACCAAATTTGTAGCATGTGGATAAACTGCTAAAACACTCTAACAAGTCTAAGTTGGTAAAAATGGATACTCCTAGCCTGCAAGAGTTAAAACTTTGAACAGCTAAAAATCTTTTTCCACCAAAACTTTGAACTACGTTTGACTTGATTCTTAAGTTCTTCTTAAGATATGTAGGCAGCTTAGAAATTAAAAATAAAAAAAATCTAAGTTAAGTCATAAGTTTTCAACAAAGAAACAAGTTTGTTTGGTTTGTACAATTGTAACTAAATCATTGTAGGTTAGCATTTCAAGTGAACAAAGCAAAAAAAATTATGCAGACAAAGGAAGAAATGCAAGAAAGAAAAGGAATGAACTTTATTCATAACTAGAAGCGACAAAGTTCAATTTAAATTTAATTTGATAAAGTACTTGAAAAAAAATGCTAAAGTACATCAAGGAAAGAGATTGAAAAATTCCAAGTTCTGTCGAAGAACCAACACCTACTCTTTTGCTTCCTCAACTTTGACCTCATTGTCCTCGCCCATTGTAGAAGGACGCCAAGCATGCAAGATGCTTCCAAGAAGTTGAAGTTGCGGGTGTATGTATAAAGTAATGCTATACGTTGTTGTAGATCATTGCAGTCGTCAAATCTTCGCAACGACTCGAGGCATCTTCTACGCACTGTTCTTACGTGGAACTTGTTGGGCAACTCAAATGTTGAACTCCATTGAACCCCTCCATTGATTGTTCTTTGATCGAGTTAAAAGAATTATGTCAAAGCAATTCAAAACATGACGAGTTGAGCAAAGAGGATCTAAACTTTATGAGATTGCAGACTTCTTAAGTTGATGCTCGTTGGCAAATCCTTCATCAAACGTGTCGTCGTTCTCTCTGGTGGCAAATCTTTCATGGAATGAGTCATCATTGTTTCTAGTGGAAAAACCTTCATGGAATGAGCAGTTATTGCTCTGGTGGTAAATCTTTTATGGAATGAGTCGTTATTGTTTCTGGTGGATATTCTAGACTTTTACTTTTTTGTTGGTATTATCCAAATTATCTTTACGAGCTTTAGAAAGAGTATACCTCATCAATTTCTACAAGAAAGAAAATCAAAATAATCATTTGTTAATTAAAAAAGTGAAATCAAATAAATGGTCAATTTCACTTAGCAAAGGCAAATTTTTGTTAAGAAGCTATAGAATGAAGATTCAATATATTACCATTCTCTATGATATAAATGCGTAGAACAATATATATATTTTTTGGTATAGTTCGCTAATTTCTGAATACTTCATGGAACAATATACAACCAGTCTGTAAAATAAACATATTACAAACTAAAAAACTTAATTCATAGTAGGCGTGATGTACAAAATGTTAATTCAAAAACTACTTCATTTCTCTAATGTAAAAACTAAAATTGAAAAAAAAAAAGCAAAAAAGTTTTACCTCGGGTCCAATTGGAGCACCTTTCCTTTTACCAAACAAGAAAAGAAAGGAATAAGGGTTACTTTTTTAAGTAGTTTACATCAGTGTTTCACAAATTAATAATTTCAATATTTCATATTACCAATTTTACTCATAAATTTTACTTTCATTTTTGTATACGTAGCAAATTTTTATAAACAATTATTCTATCTAACATCACTATACGCAACGTTTTAAGGCAAAATTTCACGTGAAATTGTGATAAAAATATTGACTAATCATCTAAAATTGTTGTGAATAATAGTGTCAGGATAGAAATAAATGTTTTTGTAAAAAATTGATGTATATAAAAAATTGAATATAAAATATGTTGATAAAATTTCAAAACAAAAATTGTAAGGATATACTTGTAGAAAATGAATTTTTTAATTTATTTTTTTAATCAAGGATTAAAAGAAAATAAACATCTTTAGTATTGGTTATTTAAATTAAATGAATAAAAGAAGTCTTTTGGGCCATGAAGATTGGATCATCTGAGTTAGGCTATGAAGATTGAATCATTCGAGTTGGGCCATGTAAATTGGGTCAGATTTGGAATTATTTAAATGAAATCCAAACTCACTTTAAATAAAGCCCAATACAACAAGACCTTTGCCTTTTGGCCCAAGTAAATTTAGGCCAAAGTCATTTTAAATTAAATCCATTAAATGATGGGTTAAACTCAATGGACTTCATCAAATAAGGAAATGGGCTCACCCAACACCGTTGATGGTCCGCTTAGGACAAGTAATCTAATGTCGTATTTCCACCAATAAATAAAGATATTCCCAAGGTTGAAAGATCATTCAGAAGACACTCAAACTCAAGGCAAGTGAAAAGCTCTCCAGAAACCCTTCCCAAAAGCTCTTCAACAAAGGTCTTCCTCGAAGTTCAAGCATTTCCTCACAGTATTCCTCACATTCTTCCTCGCAAAGATCGAAGAAAGCTCCATCGGCTCTACAATCCATCAATCATCCTCAAAATTCGTTCTATTTGGGAAGAAGCTTCCAAGCCCTCAAGTCAACACTTTGCCGAAGAGAAGAATCAGAAGATTATGCTACAGATTAGGAATTCGCCAGAGATTTTGTAATCACTACCATTTCATAAATAAAATTACGTTTTTTACTATTTATCTTTTGCTCGATTTTCAGACTTAAGATTTTGCTGCATACAATACTTATAGTTATTTTCCCTAAGATCATTTTGAAAAACCTTTGGGGGGGGGGGGGGGGATGAATAGGTTTTTCGCTAATAAAATACTTTTTAAGCAATTTAAAAAAATTAAAACCTACGATTTTCTTTGAATAAGAATTTAATAACTCTTTTTTAATAAGATTCCTAACCAAACAAAATCACTTTCAAGATCAAGAATTATGCAATAAACATAAAAAAGGAAATATAAGTCACAAAGAAAAAAGACAAGATATTTATAGTGATGCACTCTCTCAAAGAGCTACATCCACTACCTTGAGACTCAACTCAAGGATTTCACAAATTCGCTATTTTTAAAGAGTTTACACAATACACAATGAGGATCACCCTTCAAGGGTTTTACACCGAAACCTCAAAGATTACACAATACAACAATACAATAATTGTCAAAGGATAACCCAAAGGGTTTTCCACAAGCCTTTGATCACAAGATAATAAAGAAGAGTAGGGATGGAACAATGTTACCAAATGAGATTTGAGAAGAGAAAGCTACAACACAATTGAATGCTTCTACAAGCTCCTCTTTTCTCCTTCTTTGAGTGATGATAAAAAATAAAGCTCCAAGAAGTATTTTCCTTTTGTTTTCATAAGATAATGATGTTTTGAAGAATGTACTTTAATGCTCTTTAAATGTTCTTAAATGATATCAAATTTGTTTTCAACTTCTTAGCATTTACTATTAATAAAAAATCTCTATTTATAAGTGAAAGAAAATATAGCCGTTACTGTCTGTAACAGTTAATTTTTTAACGGAAAAAATAAAAAACGACACGACCGGTTTTTCTAAAAACGGACGACCGATTTCCTTGTAACAGGAAAATTGGATGAGCCATTTTTAAAATAGGAAGACCTATTTTTGTTTTACAAGAAAAAATTGGATGACCCTTTTTAGAAATGGACGACTGATTTTTCTATAGCTTGAAAAATTGGACGACCGATTTTTCTTTTCCTTTGGAAAAATTGGATTACCCTTTTTCGAATATGATAGAAAAATTTTAACAACCAGTTTTCCTTTCAAAAATTGTACACCTTCCTTCACATTTCAAAACATGTGTTCTTGATACTTAGTTTTTTTTTACTATAGGTTGTAGAAAATATTTCATCCAAGGAGCTAACATTCTTAATCAAAAATCAAAGGTAAAAGTTAGGGAGTTTTACAAAATACTTTAGCATATCCCTAACTAAACTTTGTCTTCAAGGCATCCATCTTGATCACTTCATCCTCATTGATTCTTGTTGGCTTGAGTGATCTTTTGCTTCTATGTGGAACATCCTTGAGACTTTTCTTGTGCAACTTTTGTTCTTCTATATAAAACTACATCTACTTAACATAAAGCACAAGCTAATCATAATCAAAACATAATAAATATGCCCTTAGGGCTTACAATCTCCCCCTTTTTGATTATGACAAACAAAGATGCAAGATAATGTTTATATAGAACAAAAGATTGAGGTTTAGCCAAGAGAATGCTTTTAAAAGATCAATATTTAGAGCTAAGCATGTATATATAAAAAGAATGAGAGAGATAGAACTCCCCCTTTTATTTTGAAAGCGTGCCAAGGTTTTGAAAGATAGTTTAGAAAGATTAGCTCCCCTTTAAAAAGATACTTCACAACAAATATGGCATAAAAAATTATCAAGGCAACTCAAAGCCATATAACCAATAAGATATGATGCATATAATCAACTCAAGGTATTTTGCCAACACAATGTAAAATATCAAGACAACACAACTTAAGTTATAATTTCAACAAAACATGTGCATAAGGCAACACCAAGTAATTATCAACCAATATCAACAATACAAAGCAACATCAAACCTTCTAAAGCATATTCATACCATAGCCATGAACATATAATACCATCTCAACTATAAAGCATGATCAATATCAAAGCAACATCAATCAACTGCATCTTATAATTTCTCCCCCTTTTGTTATAAATCAAAAAGCACAAAGATTAGAAGGGATCATTGAAACAAAGATCAATAAGGTCAAGGGAACTCTCATTAAGAGAGATAAATATGTTTAAAGAGAAACTTCATAAACACCAAAGTTATAAGCAAATGTAGTTCAAAACAAAAAGAAATAAAAGAGGTTCAATGAGTAATAGTTCAAAAATAAACAAGAGAAACAAAGACCAATAAAATTAGCATGTTACTCCCTCTTCATTATCTCCTTAATGTCCTTCACCTCTATCCCTTGCTTCCAATCTCATTACCCTCTCTTAGATGTCGGATAAGATCAAGGGAACTCTCATTAAGAGAGACAAATATGTTTAAAGAGAAACTTCATAAACACCAAAGTTATCAGCAAATGTAGTTCAAAACAAAAGAAATAAAAGAGGTTCAATGAGTAATAATTTGAAACTAAACAAGAGAAACAAAGACCAGTAAAATTAGCATGTTACTCCCTTTTCATGATCTCTTTAATGTCCTTTACCTCTATCTCTTGCTTCCAATCTCAGAAACCTCTCTTAGATGTCAGATATTTTTCCATCTAATTCATCGAACCGACTGTTCATAGATGCTTGCGAGAAAGCTATCATATCCATGATGTGACTCACGCCTTCAGACGATGAACCTTTTTCAGCTCTTTCTTGTCTTTTCTTTTTCCTTATTTCCTTTCTATGATGCTCTTCCTCTGCTTTTTCTTCACTTTCCTCTTCCTCCACATTCGTTGCTTCTTGTTCCTCATTCTCTTCATCATCTTTATCATTTTCATCTTCACTCTCATCTTGTCCACCTCTAAATAACATCCCTTCCTCATTTCTTTCAAATCCCATTGACAAAGTTAATTTTTGGTACAAATAAACACCTTAAGTTTTAATTATTAGCGTTTAAAAATATTTTATTTATTAAACACAATTATTATATTTAATTTAATTTATTTTATTCATAAAGGAAAGAAATTGAAGAAGTTTTAGGAAAAGGAAAATCCAAGAAAGAATAGAAGAAGGAGGACTACAAGGTGAATCACAATAGAAAAGGGAAAAGAAATGATTTTAGATGATTTATGTCATAGGAATGAATAAGTCATGCTAATGGTTAGATGGATTATGTCATGCATTTAAACACAATATATTTTTTTAGTGAATCGAAGCTTGTAGCCTAGATCACCTCATAAAGTTTAATCGTTTCTCCTAAATAGAATTAAATCATTGTTATATAGGTTAGTGGTGGATTCAAGGTTCTAAATCATCTCCTTGGTTAATCTCCCGTTAGTTTTAATTTATTTACGTTATTCATTAGCTTTATTTTACTTTAGGAATAATTCTTAGATAACAAAATTTGATTCTTCTTCTTTTTTTTTTTTTATATAAAATTAATTTAAGAAGATATTAATTTAATTAGTTAAGCCTTACTCTGTGGTTCGACACCCTAATACTTCCGTATTACATTGATCTCGTGCACTTGCAAGTATTGGGTTTAAAACTTTGTTATAAAAAATCCCAATCAAGTTTTTGGCGCCGTTACCGGGGAAAGGTTAATTTAATTGCTTATGTTATTGTCTCCTAAATTTGTTAGTATTTTTATTTGTTTCAATTTTTTTTTATTATTATTGAAAAAAAATTTGTTTTGTTATCTTAGTTGTTTTTAAATTTTTTCTTTATTTTGTTATAATTCCCTTTTATTTAGATATTTATTCTTCATTATTATCTGTGGTAATTTTTTTTTCTTTCTTTCTTGAATTTGTTATTAATGCATGGTCGTTGTTTGCTTTCTATTAATTTGAAAGAATTTGATCCTGAGATAGAGCATAAACTTAAGGCACTTAGAGCACAAGGAAAAATCACTAACACTTGTGAGGTTAAAATGGCTGAAAAAATCCACGAGCATTAAGGGAGTATTTTACTCCCAACACTTATAACTCTCCAATAGGTAGTAGATTAATTGAGGCTAATCACTTTGAAATCAAAGCTTCTACTACTCAAATGCTACCATCTTTTTATGGCCTTGATTTTGAAAATCCTTATAAGCATATTGATGAGTTTTTAGGAATTTGCTCTACTTTAAACTGCCTAATATTACTGATGATGCTATTAAATTGCGCCTTTTTCCTTTTTCTCTGAAGGACAAGGCTAAACATTGGTTGTACACACGTGAGAGAATAGGTACTTGGGCTGAGATGTCTAGGGAATTTCCGAAAAAAAAATTTCCTATGGGTAAACTTACAAGATTAAGGAGAGAGATCACTACTTTTTCCCAACAAAATAATGAACAATTTCATGAGAGTTGGGAGAGATTTAAAGAACTTATTCGTAGTTGCCCTCACCATGAAGTCCCTAAATGGCAGCAAATACAAAGCTTTTATTCAGGATTAGATGAGAGAAATCGCCAAATGGTTGATTCCTCTTGTGGTGGTACCTTTCTACATAAAACTGCAGACGAGGCGTGGGATTTATTTGAAAATTTGAGTGATAATTCACAACAACATGCCACATCCTCACGTGTAGGCACATCTAGGCAAATAGGAAATAGAGGAATGTATGAAGTTTCTCAAAATGTTGATCTTTCTTTGAAAGTTGATGCCTTATCTAAAAAGTTTGATCAATTGTTAGCTTTAAATACATTGCCTACTAATTCTCTTAACGTGCAAGGTGTTTGTGCAATTTGCTCTAGTCCTTCTCATGTTATTTATTACTGTCCTAATGCTTCACTATTTCCAGAATTTGTGCAGGAACAAGTCAATTTAGCCCAAGGATTTCACAGACAGAACGACCCATATTCTAACACATACAATCCAGGATGGAGAAATCATCCTAATTTCTCCTGGAGGCAAAAAGGAGGGGAAGGTCAATTAGGCCAACAATAATATCAACAGAACAAACAATCTGGTATGACTGCTCCCCCTAGTTTTCAATCTCAAAGGTATGTACCTCATCACCCTTCTCAAAGTGGAAACTCCATGTTTGAAGAAAAAGTCTTATCTGCTTTGAAAGGTTTAGATGCTATGATACAAATTGTAAACTCACACACTCAATCTATTGCTAGGTTAGAAACTCAAATAGGGCAACTAACTAATGCAGTAAGTAGAAGAGATGAGAGTAAGCTTCCTAGTCATCCAATAGAAAACCCTAGAGCTAATCATCATGAGCAAGTTAAAGCTATAATCACTCTTAGAAATGGGAAGTTGGTAGATAATAAATTAAAAAAAACTATTAAAGATAGTGAGTTAAATGATAATGAAACCGAGGGAATTGATATTAGGACTAAAATTGAAAGAAAGATAGAGAAGGAACTAGCTTCTTCCTCTAATTCTAAGACTCGAGAATCATCTCCTACGGCTTCATATAAACCAAAGATTCCTTATCCGCAAGCTTTATTACCACCCCCACATCTTAGAAAGGATAATAAAAGGGAAGATATTTTAGAAACGCTCAAACAAGTTAAAATTAATCTTCCACTTTTAGAGATTATTAAACAAGTCCCATCGTATGCAAAATTTCTTAAAGACATGTGTACTTTTAAAAGAAAATCTAAAAGCAATGTTTCTAAGAAAATCTTCCTAACTGAACGGGTGAGCTCCATTTTGCAATACAACACCCCACTTAAATATAAAGATCCTGGTGTCCCTACTATCTCATGTCTTATTGGTAATCATAAAATAGATAGGGCACTCTTAGATTTAGGTTCTAGTGTTAACTTGCTTCCATACTCTGTATATGAAGAGTTAGGATTGGGGGAATTGCAACCAACTGATATGACCTTACAATTAGCTGATAGATCAATCAAAGTACCTAGGGGGAGGATAGATGATGTTCTAGTTCAAATTGATAAAGGTGTCTTCCCTGTAGACTTTGTAGTCCTAGATATGGAACCTGGTAGATCTTCTTAGAATCATATCTCGATTATTCTAGGTTGTCCTTTCTTAGCTACTGCTGACGCCACTATTAATTGTAGAACTGGGGTTATGGATGTCTATGTAATGAATATGAGGGTTAGATTAAATATCTTTAAAACTTCTTCACAACCTTCTATAGAAGATAATCCTGATTGCTATTTGGTAGATATAAATGATGAATTAATTGAAGAAACTCTACCTTTAATGTGTTCAAAAGATTATACTTCTATTGAGAAAGAAAACCTAATTTGCATTGAGGATGTTAATTCTAATATTGCTTGCATTACTCCATTAAAAAAATTCTTCTTGGATTGAAAATCATGAGCTTAATACGAGAGAAATAGATCCTGGCTGAATGCAAAATAATTAGGGAGTCTGGCTGAAGACTTTAAAATTAGCCTTTTTGGGAGGCAACCCAAATTTTATTTTATTTATTTATTTATTTATTTTTTTCCCACTTGATTGGTAGAAAGGTATGAAATGTTTGTTTTGTAGGATAATAAAACAACTTATCATTATCATGAAGATTACAGAGATTGTTTACCACTCTTGCAGATATGCATTAATATTGTCTTTACCACCAAGTTGTATTGTTCTTTTCTTTGTCTCTTCTCTACTCTTGGTACTCTTTTATCACATTGTGGACAATGTAGGGTCTAGGTGTGGGGGAGAAGATGCTTTTATTCTGGTGTCGATTATTTTTATTTTCGTTTTTCTCGTCTTTTTTTTTTTTTCAATTTTTGCTATTTTTTTTGGTTATTTTTTTTTACATTTTTTTGAGAATACGAAAAAAAAATGATTTTCACTTCAAGAATGATTCTTTTTCAGTTCCTTTAAAAAAATGTCTTGAATAAGTTGAGAAAAGTACTTATTTTCTTGTTTTAATTAGGGTGATGGACTTATGTTATATATCAGTTATAACTTTTGCATGACTTACACTTGAGCACAGGAGTTATTGTTAGTATTTAATAAATCATTTACATTATTTTTGAGCTACATAAAGTTGATGAATCTCTTCCCTACATTCTAGAACTTACTTGAGTACCTCTTGAGGCGAAATAGAAAGGTTTTCCTTATTTGACTCAGAGATGACAGTCATAGGCCTTCTTTGAATCGTTTGTGCCTTTCAAGCTTACCAAATCTCATAATTTTACCTTAGTACCCTTTTGAGCCTTAAATGCTATTTCTTTCTTTAAACCACTTAAATATTAACCCTTAATCTTGTAGAGAGCTTAATGCAAACTTCTAACTTGTGCTTCAATGATGGGTTGTTGTTTGGGTGTTATGGAAAGAGAATAAGTTATTTTGACAAATGGGACGAAAAAAAAAAGATATGACTTGTTGTGATGAAAAAGGAAAAACCAAATGTATTGAGCTGGAAAGAAAAAAAAAAGAAAAGAAAAAAGTTGATACATGATTGTTACAAGTCATAAGGTGCAAAGAATAAAAATTCAAGAGGCCCAAATTTGTGAATGTAAGAAAAAGAATGGCCTTAAATGATGGAATTTTGAGGAAAAGAAGATGGTAGTTGGTGAATGGATTAATTGAAAAAAGAAAGGAGTTAAAACAAAGTTAGAAAGTTTGTCGAAATTTTAAAGTATCCATATTCTTTGCAAGCTCTCTTTTCTTTGAATTTGAATTCCTTACCTTCGCTTGATAACCAACACCCTAACCTTACATTACAAGCTTTAAAGTCCTACCTGATCTGAGTTGAATTTGAGAATCCTTGATTAGTGGAGAGAAGGTACAAAGAGTGAGCATATGGAATGAAATATTGTTGAGATTTGTCTTTTATGTGTAATTTGGAAATCTTGTTTAGTATTTATTTTACACTCTCTTATGACCACGATCACACCTTACACAAGTCTTGCATTAATTATGGGAGATAATTGAATATTTATTTGTTACTTGAGTTTGAAAATAAGAGGAAGAGTACTTGTCTTGATAAGTTTGAGATATTGATGAAAGGTACTTAATTTGGGATTATTCTATATGTTTTCTAAATTTTTTTTTCTTATTTGACTTTGTGGGTACATCGTCTGCAAACCCTCACGAGAGCATACTCATCCACTAGGGGGAACTTAGGGGTTTAAAGGGCTTGTTGGACATGCTAAGTGCAATCGTGAGTCCTGCGAAAGTGGCTAGTTAGTTTTTTCTTTTTATTCTTTATTTTTGTTTGAGGACTAGCAAAACTTAGGTGTGGGGGAGTTGATAGAGTTGATTTTTGGTACAAATAAACACCTTAAGTTTTAGCCTTTAAAAATATTTTATTTATTAAACATAATTATTATATTTAATTTAATTTATTTTATTCATAAAGGAAAGAAATTGAGGAAGAATTAGGAAAGGGGAAATCCAAGAAAGAATAGAAGAAGGAGGACTACAACGTGAATCACAATAGAAAAGGGAAAAGAAATTGAAGAAGAATAGGAAAGTGGAAGCCAAGAAAAAGAAGGAAAGTTGCTTGTGAAGCAGCTTTAAAAGAGAGAGCTGGGGGCATCCGCAGTGGGGGAGGGGGGGAGCCAAAGAGAGAAAAAAAAAAAATTCAGCCGCAGCAGCACAAAATAGCAGCTACAGCTGAAATAATAGAAACAGTAGAAAAATTCCAGCAACAGCTGCAGAAAAATTCCAACAAGCAGAAGCTGCAGGATTTCAGCTTTAGTTGAAGGAGAAAGCCATGATTTTCTCAAATAAATTGGTTTCTTCTTTCCCTTTAGCCATGAACTAAATTTATTTTTAGAATCTTGATGAAACCCTAGCCATGTGACTTTGGTTTATTTTATTTTGGGAGATTTATTTTATTATTTATGTGATTGCATATCTTTGGAAATTTCTTGGTTTGATGCAATTAAATCTTTAGGATTGTTCTTGTAGAATAATTATTTGGGTTAATTGATATTTTTATCCATGCTTAATTCTTGTAGTCTTGAGTATGAGAGATATGTGATTTTTGCAAGTATATTGTGGGTTTTAGAATTGAATGGTTCATCCTAATTTTAGATGATTTATGTCATAGGAATAAATAAGTCATACTAATGGTTAGATGGATTATGTCATGCATTTAAACACAAAATATTTCTTTAGTGAATCTAAGCTTGTAGCCTAGATCACCTCATAAAGTTTAATCTTTTCTCCTAAATAGAATTAAATCATTGTTATATAGGTTAGTGGTGGATTCAAAGTTCTAAATCATCTCCTTGGTTAATCTCCCATTAGTTTTAATTTATTTACGTTATTCATTAGCTTTATTTTACTTTAGGAATGATTCTTAGATAACAAAATTTGATTCTTCTTTTTTTTTATATATAAAATTAATTTAGGAAGATAATAATTTAAGTAGTTAAGCCTTTCTCTGTGTTTTAATACCCTAATACTTCCGTATTACATTGATCTTGTGCACTTGCAAGTATTGGGTTTAAAACTTTGTAATAAAAAATCCCGATCACCCATCCTATTGAATGTATGCTTGTTATATATTTTTCCAGGTCCAATGGGTTCACCAACTCCAACCAAGTTGAGTACAAAATATTGAATGATCTTCGTAAGGAAGTAACCATATGGCAAAAACTTGGTGGATGATGATTGTGTTGCTAGCATATGCTCTATGGCCATAAAACCAAAGTTCATTCTTCTATGCTCATGAAGTGCTAGCATAACAAAGGAATGCATGCTTGTAATGGATGACTTGTGACCAACATTGGGGATGATGATGTTTGAGATCATATGATGGACTAATCTACCATAGGCATCAAGCTTGTTTACATTTCTATCATCAAGCCTTATAAGTACCTCCCCTTTTGTGAAGATCTCCTCAAATATTCTTTCATTCTAAAGGTTAGGTTCATAAAACTTCTTATTCTTTGTGTAAAATCTTATGCCATCATCTGGTGTTTCTAATATGTTGTTCAACAACCTGTCATCAAAAGTAATGTCTCTTCCACCGACCGCAGGGAGTACCCATTGATGGGTTATATTTCCAACTTTTTGAGCTCTACCCTTATGTAGGTTAGCATAAAACTCAAAAATCATCTCAGGGTAAAATAATTCATTAACAATGAGCATAGATCCCCAACCAATACCATTAAAGAGATTAGGAATGATTTCTATACCTCCCATGTCATTCATATCCACTCTGTGGCCTGGAGCAATTTTTCTTCTCTTCCTTATCCATTCTTCAAAATTTGTAGCTTCCTTCACAGAGATGAATCTGTCTGGAGCTCTAATTCCAGAGGGCACCCTTTTTCCTTTTCCTACTATTTCTCTGCTGCTTTCTCCTTCTTCAACATTCTCACCTCTACCAATGTTCGCATTCTTTACTTTCACCATTTTGGAGGATTTTAAATTTAGCGTTCGAAGGTATCAAATAGAGAGATTAGAGAGAGAAAGAAAACTAAACAATTTTCTTGATTGAGAAAGAAAGTAACTGAAGAATTTTGAGAAGAAAAGGGAGAATCGGACTTTGAAAACGGTCAGGCTTTGTTAGGGAGAGAATTTTTGGAAGAGAGAGTGAGAGAGAGTTCTAAGAAATGAATTGAAAAATAAGGGTTTTCTGGGATTTAAAAAGTAGAACTCGACATTTAGATGAAAATCGATTGATCGATTTCTGAAAACAGTCCTCCGATTTTATTAAATACAAGAAATCGGACATCCGATCTTTTTTGGATGCATCTAATTTGGTCGTCCGAAAGTCTTGGCATTTTTGTGAAGAAAATTTTTGAACATTTTTTATGAAATTGGACGTCCGGTTTTTGAAATGGTCGTCCGATTTTGTAGTTCGATTTTTTGGGCTAAATATAAAGAAGAAGAGGAAATATGAAAGCTCAAAGAACACACATTAGTCATGGAATTTACCAATAGCAAGAAATTTTCTCAAATAACAAAACCGTTCTCCAGAAGGGGTTGTAAAGATGTTAGCAATTTGATCTTTTGTGCAAATATATTTTAAACAAACTTCTCCTTTTGCAACATGATCTCTTATAAAATGATGTTTGATTTCATTGTGTTTAGTTTTAGAATGTTGCACAGGATTTACAGAAAGATTGATTGCACTAGTGCTATCACACAAAATAGGTATGTTCTTAAAATCAAAACCAAAATCAAGTAAAATGTGCTTCATCCAATATACCTGAGCACAACAACGGCCAGCTATGGTATATTCCGCTTTGGCAGTCGATAAGGATACACGCGATTGCTTCTTGCTGTACCAAGATAATAAGCATCCTCCCAAGAATTGACAATTTCCACTTGTACTCTTCCTTTCTACCTTACATCCGTCATAATCCGCATCGGTGTAGGCAATAAGATCAAAACAAGATTGTTTAGAGTGCCATACTCCATAATCATAAGATGAAATTAAATATCTCAAAATACGTTTAACAGTTATTAAATGGGATTCTTTGGGTCAAGCTTGGAATCTAGCACATAAACGTACGACAAACATAATATCTGACCTACTAGCTGTTAAATAAAGTAAACTACCAAACATACCTCTATACCATTTTTCATCTACCTTTTTACCTCTTTCATCCTTATCAAGTTTCAAAGATAAGCTCATTGGAGTTCCTATGCCTTTTGCATCGCTCATCCCAAATCTCTTGAGAAGTTCCTTTGTGTATTTTTCTTGATTGATGAAGATGCCTTCTTTGGTTTGTTTGATTTGTAATCCAAGAAAGTAGGTTAACTCTCCTATCATGCTCATTTCAAACTCTTTTTGCATAAGAGAGGCAAATTCTTCACATAAAAAAATATTAGTAGCACCAAAAATAATATCATCAACATAAATTTGGATAAGAAGAAGATCATTGTTACAAGAGGTTTTTATAAAAGAGTAGTGTCCACCACACCACTTGAAAAATTGTTTGAAAGAAGAAAACCACTTAATTTTTCACACCAAGCTCTTGGAGCTTGTTTTAAACCATAAAGAGCTTTTGAAAGTTTGTAGACATAGTTTGGAAATTTTTCATTCACAAAACCGGGAGGTTGTTCAACATAAACTTCCTCCTCAATAAACAAGAAAAGAAAGGCATAAGGGTTACTTTTTTAAGTAGTTTACATCAGTATTTCACAAATTAATAATTTCAATATTTCATATTACCAATTTTACTCATAAATTTTACTTTCATTTTTGTATACGTAGCAAATTTTTATAAACAATTATTCTATCTAACATCACTATACGCAACGTTTTAAGGCAAAATTTCACGTGAAATTGCGATAAAAATATTGACTAATCATCTAAAATTGTTGTGAGTAATAGTGTCAGGATAGAAATAAATGTTTTTGTAAAAAATTGATGTATATAAAAAATTGAATATAAAATATGTTGATAAAATTTCAAAACAAAAATTGTAAGGATATACTTGTAGAAAATGAATTTTTTAATTTATTTTTTTAATCAAGGATTAAAAGAAAATAAACATCTTTAGTATTGGTTATTTAAATTAAATGAATAAAAGAAGTCTTTTGGGCCATGAAGATTGGATCATCTGAGTTAGGCTATGAAGATTGAATCATTCGAGTTGGGCCATGTAAATTGGGTCAGATTTGGAATTATTTAAATGAAATCCAAACCCACTTTAAATAAAGCCCAATACAACAAGACCTTTGCCTTTTGGCCCAAGTAAATTTAGGCCAAAGTCATTTTAAATTAAATCCATTAAATGATGGGTTAAACTCAATGGACTTCATCAAATAAGGAAATGGGCTCACCCAACACCGTTGATGGGCCGCTTAGGACAAGTAATCTAATGTCGTATTTCCACCAATAAATAAAGATATTCCCAAGGTTGAAAGATCATTCAGAAGACACTCAAACTCAAGGCAAGTGAAAAGCTCTCCAAAAACCCTTCCCAAAAGCTCTTCAACAAAGGTCTTCCTCGAAGTTCAAGCATTTCCTCACAGTATTCCTCACATTCTTCCTCGCAAAGATCGAAGAAAGCTCCATCGGCTCTACAATCCATCAATCATCCTCAAAATTCGTTCTATTTGAGAAGAAGCTTCCAAGCCCTCAAGTCAACACTTTGCCGAAGAGAAGAATCAGAAGATTATGCTACAGATTAGGAATTCGCCAGAGATTTTGTAATCACTACCATTTCATAAATAAAATTACGTTTTTTACTATTTATCTTTTGCTCGATTTTCAGACTTAAGATTTTGCTGCATACAACACTTATAGTTATTTTCCCTAAGATCATTTTGAAAAACCTTGGGAGGGGGGGGGGAGGGGCGGAGGGGGGAAGAGGGGGATGAATAGGTTTTTCGCTAATAAAATACTTTTTAAGCAATTTAAAAAAATTAAAACCTACGATTTTCTTTGAATAAGAATTTAATAACTCTTTTTTAATAAGATTCCTAACCAAACAAAATCACTTTCAAGATCAAGAATTATGCAATAAACATAAAAAAGGAAATATAAGTCACAAAGAAAAAAGACAAGATATTTATAGTGATGCACTCTCTCAAAGAGCTACATCCACTACCTTGAGACTCAACTCAAGGATTTCACAAATTCTCTATTTTTAAAGAGTTTACACAATACACAATGAGGATCACCCCTCAAGGGTTTTACACCGAAACCTCAAAGATTACACAATACAACAATACAATAATTGTCAAAGGATAACCCAAAGGGTTTTCCACAAGCCTTTGATAACAAGATAATAAAGAAGAGTAGGGATGGAACAATGTTACCAAATGAGATTTGAGAAGAGAAAGATACAACACAATTGAATGCTTCTAAAAGCTCATCTTTTCTCCTTCTTTGAGTGATGATAAAAAATAAAGCTCCAAGAAGTATTTTCCTTTTGTTTTCATAAGATAATGATGTTTTGAAGAATGTACTTTAATGCTCTTTAAATGTTCTTATATGATATCAAATTTGTTTTCAACTTCTTAGCATTTACTATTAATAAAAAATCTCTATTTATAAGTGAAAGAAAAAACTAGCCGTTACTGTCTGTAACAGTTAATTTTTTAACAGTAAAAATGAAAAACGACACGACCGGTTTTTCTAAAAACGGACGACCGATTTCCTTGTAACAGGAAAATTGGATGAGCCATTTTCCAAATAGGAAGACCTATTTTTGTTTTACAAGAAAAAATTGGATGACCCTTTTTAGAAATGGACGACTGATTTTTCTATAGCTTGAAAAATTGGACGACCGATTTTTCTTTTCCTTTGGAAAAATTGGATTACCCTTTTTCGAATATGATAGAAAAATTTTAACAACCAGTTTTCCTTTCAAAAATTGTACACCTTCCTTCACATTTCAAAACATGTGTTCTTGATACTTAGTTTTTTTTTACTATAGGTTGTAGAAAATATTTCATCCAAGGAGCTAACATTCTTAATCAAAAATCAAAGGTAAAAGTTAGGGAGTTTTACAAAATACTTTAGCATATCCCTAACTAAACTTTGTCTTCAAGGCATCCATCTTGATCACTTCATCCTCATTGATTCTTGTTGGCTTGAGTGATCTTTTGCTTCTATGTGGAACATCCTTGAGACTTTTCTTGTGCAACTTTTGTTCTTCTATATAAAACTACATCTACTTAACACAAAGCACAAGCTAATCATAATCAAAACATAATAAATATGCCCTTAGGGCTTACAATCTCCCCCTTTTTGATTATGACAAACAAAGATGCAAGATAATGTTTATATAGAACAAAAGATTAAGGTTTAGCCAAGAGAATGCTTTTAAAAGATCAATATTTAGAGCTAAGCATGTATATATAAAAAGAATGAGAGAGACAGAACTCCCCCTTTTGTTTTGAAAGCATGCCAAGGTTTTGAAAGATAGTTTAGAAAGATTAGCTCCCCTTTAAAAAGATACTTCACAACAAACATGGCATAAAAAATTATCAAGGCAACTCAAAGCCATATAACCAATAAGATATGATGCATATAATCAACTCAAGGTATTTTGCCAACACAATGTAAAATATCAAGACAACACAACTTAAGTTATAATTTCAACAAAACATGTGCATAAGGCAACACCAAGTAATTATCAACCAATATCAACAATACAAAGCAACATCAAACCTTCTAAAGAATATTCATACCATAGCCATGAACATATAATACCATCTCAACTATAAAGCATCATCAATATCAAAGCAACATCAATCAACTGCATCTTATAATTTCTCCCCCTTTTGTTATAAATCAAAAAGCACAAAGATTAGAAGGGATCATTGAAACAAAGATCAATAAGGTCAAGGGAACTCTCATTAAGAGAGATAAATATGTTTAAAGAGAAACTTCATAAACACCAAAGTTATAAGCAAATGTAGTTCAAAACAAAAGAAATAAAAGAGGTTCAATGAGTAATAGTTCGAAAATAAACAAGAGAAACAAAGACCAATAAAATTAGCATGTTACTCCCTTTTCATCATCTCCTTAATGTCCTTCACCTCTATCCCTTGCTTCCAATCTCATTACCCTCTCTTAGATGTCGGATAAGATCAAGGGAACTCTCATTAAGAGAGACAAATATGTTTAAAGAGAAACTTCATAAACACCAAAGTTAGCAGCAAATGTAGTACAAAACAAAAGAAATAAAAGAGGTTCAATGAGTAATAATTTGAAACTAAACAAGAGAAACAAATACCAATAAAATTAGCATGTTACTCCCTTTTCATGATCTCTTTAATGTCCTTTACCTCTATCTCTTGCTTCCAATCTCAGAAACCTCTCTTAGATGTCAGATATTTTTCCATCTAATTCATCGAACCGATCTGTTCATAGATGCTTGCAGAAAGCTATCATATCCATGATGTGACTCACGCCTTCGGGACGATGAACCTTTTTTCAGCTCTTTCTTGTCTTTTCTTTTTCCTTATTTCCTTTCTATGATGCTCTTCCTCTGCTTTTTCTTCACTTTCCTCTTCCTCCACATTCGTTGCTTCTTGTTCCTCATTCTCTTCATCATCTTTATCATTTTCATCTTCACTCTCATCTTGTCCACCTCTAAATAACATCCCTTCCTCATTTCTTTCAAATCCCATTGACAAAGTTAATTTTTGGTACAAATAAACACCTTAAGTTTTAATTATTAGCGTTTAAAAATATTTTATTTATTAAACACAATTATTATATTTAATTTAATTTATTTTATTCATAAAGGAAAGAAATTGAAGAAGTTTTAGGAAAAGGAAAATCCAAGAAAGAATAGAAGAAGGAGGACTACAAGGTGAATCACAATAGAAAAGGGAAAAGAAATTGAAGAAGAATAGGAAAGTGGAAGCCAAGAAAAAGAAGGAAAGCTGCTTGTGAAGTAGCTTTAAAAGAGAGAGCTGGGGGCAGCTGCAGTGTGGAGGGGGGGGAGGGTGGGGAGCCAAAGAGAAAAAAAAATACAGCTGCAAGAGCACAAAACAGCAGCTGCGGCTGAAATAACAGAAACAACAGAAAAATTCCAATAACAACTGTAGAGAAATTCCAGCAATAGCAGAAAAATTCCAGCAAGCAGAGGCTGCAGAATTTCAGCTTCAGTTGAAGGAAAAAGCCATGATTTTCTCAGATAAATTAGTTTCTTCTTTTCCTTTAGCCATGACCTAAATTTATTTTAGAATCTTGATGAAACCCTAGCCATGTGACTTTGGTTTATTTTATTTTTGGGAAATTTATTTTATTATTTATGTGATTGCATATCTTTGGAAATTTCTTGGTTTGATGCAATTAAATATTTTTTATTTTTCTTGTAGAATAATTATTTGGGTTAATTCTTTTACCCATGCTTAATTCTTGTAGTTTTGAGTATGGGAGATATGTGATTTTTGCAAGTATATTGTGGGTTTTAGAATTGAATAGTTCATGCTAATTTTAGATGATTTATGTCATAGGAATGAATAAGTCATGCTAATGGTTAGATGGATTATGTCATGCATTTAAACACAATATATTTTTTTAGTGAATCGAAGCTTGTAGCCTAGATCACCTCATAAAGTTTAATCGTTTCTCCTAAATAGAATTAAATCATTGGTATATAGGTTAGTGGTGGATTCAAGGTTCTAAATCATCTCCTTGGTTAATCTCCCGTTAGTTTTAATTTATTTACGTTATTCATTAGCTTTATTTTACTTTAGGAATAATTCTTAGATAACAAAATTTGATTCTTCTTTTTTTATTTTTTATATAAAATTAATTTAAGAAGATATTAATTTAATTAGTTAAGCCTTACTCGGTGGTTCGACACCCTAATACTTCCGTATTACATTGATCTCGTGCACTTGCAAGTATTGGGTTTAAAACTTTGTTATAAAAAATCCCGATCAAGTTTTTGGCGCCGTTACCGGGGAAAGGTTAATTTAATTGCTTATGTTATTGTATCCTAAATTTGTTAGTATTTTTATTTGTTTCAATTTTTTTTATTATTATTGAAAAAAAAATTTGTTTTGTTATCCTAGTTGTTTTTAAATTTTTTCTTTATTTTGTTATAATTCCCTTTTATTTAGATATTTATTCTTCATTATTATTTGTGGTAATTTTTTTTTCTTTCTTTCTTGAATTTGTTATTAATGCATGGTCGTTGTTTGCTTTCTATTAATTTGAAAGAATTTGATCCTGAGATAGAGCGTAAACTTAAGGCACTTAGAGCACAAGGAAAAATCACTAACACTTGTGAGGTTAAAATGGCTGAAAAAATCCACGAGCATTAAGGGAGTATTTTACTCCCAACACTTATAACTCACCAATGGGTAGTAGATTAATTGAGGCTAATCACTTTGAAATCAAAGCTTCTACTACTCAAATGCTACCATCTTTTTATGGCCTTGATTTTGAAAATCCTTATAAGCATATTGATGAGTTTTTAGGAATTTGCTCTACTTTAAACTGCCTAATATTACTGATGATGCTATTAGATTGCGTCTTTTTCCTTTTTCTCTGAAGGACAAGGCTAAACATTGGTTGTACACACGTGAGAGAATAGGTACTTGGGCTGAGATGTCTAGGGAATTTCCGAAAAAAAAATTTCCTATGGGTAAACTTACAAGATTAAGGAGAGAGATCACTACTTTTTCCCAACAAAATAATGAACAATTTCATGAGAGTTGGGAGAGATTTAAAGAACTTATTCGTAGTTGCCCTCACCATGAAGTCCCTAAATGGCAGCAAATACAAAGCTTTTATTCAGGATTAGATGAGAGAAATCGCCAAATGGTTGATTCCTCTTGTGGTGGTACCTTTCTACATAAAACTGCAGACGAGGCGTGGGATTTATTTGAAAATTTGAGTGATAATTCACAACAACATGCCACATCCTCACGTGTAGGCACATCTAGGCAAATAGGAAATAGAGGAATGTATGAAGTTTCTCAAAATGTTGATCTTTCTTTGAAAGTTGATGCCTTATCTAAAAAGTTTGATCAATTGTTAGCTTTAAATACATTGCCTACTAATTCTCTTAACGTGCAAGGTGTTTGTGCAATTTGCTCTAGTCCTTCTCATGTTATTTATTACTGTCCTAATGCTTCACTATTTCCAGAATTTGTGCAGGAACAAGTCAATTTAGCCCAAGGATTTCACAGACAGAACGACCCATATTCTAACACATACAATCCAGGATGGAGAAATCATCCTAATTTCTCCTGGAGGCAAAAAGGAGGGGAAGGTCAATTAGGCCAACAATAATATCAACAGAACAAACAATCTGGTATGACTGCTCCCCCTAGTTTTCAATCTCAAAGGTATGTACCTCATCACCCTTCTCAAAGTGGAAACTCCATGTTTGAAGAAAAAGTCTTATCTGCTTTGAAAGGTTTAGATGCTATGATACAAATTGTAGACTCACACACTCAATTTATTGCTAGGTTAGAAACTCAAATAGGGCAACTAACTAATGCAATAAGTAGAAGAGATGAGAGTAAGCTTCCTAGTCATCCAATAGAAAACCCTAGAGCTAATCATCATGAGCAAGTTAAAGCTATAATCACTCTTAGAAATGGGAAGTTGGTAGATAATAAATTAAAAAAACCTATTAAAGATAGTGAGTTAAATGATAATGAAACCGAGGGAATTGATATTAGGACTAAAATTGAAAGAAAGATAGAGAAGGAACTAGCTTCTTCCTCTAATTCTAAGACTCTAGAATCATCTCCTAAGGCTTCATATAAACCAAAGATTCCTTATCCGCAAGCTTTATTACCACCCCCACATCTTAGAAAGGATAATAAAAGGGAAGATATTTTAGAAACGCTCAAACAAGTTAAAATTAATCTTCCACTTTTAGAGATTATTAAACAAGTCCCATCGTATGCAAAATTTCTTAAAGACATGTGTACTTTTAAAAGAAAATCTAAAAGCAATGTTTCTAAGAAAATCTTTCTAACTGAACAGGTGAGCTCCATTTTGCAATATAACACCCCACTTAAATATAAAGATCCTGCTGTCCCTACTATCTCATGTCTTATTGGTAATCATAAAATAGATAGGGCACTCTTAGATTTAGGTTCTAGTGTTAACTTGCTTCCATACTCTGTATATGAAGAGTTAGGATTGGGGGAATTGCAACCAATTGATATGACCTTACAATTAGCTGATAGATCAGTCAAAGTACCTAGGGGGAGGATAGATGATGTTCTAGTTCAAATTGATAAAGGTGTCTTCCCTGTAGACTTTGTAGTCCTATATATGGAACCTGGTAGATCTTCTTAGAATCATATCTCGATTATTCTAGGTTGTCCTTTCTTAGCTACTGCTGACGCCACTATTAATTGTAGAACAGGGGTTATGGATGTCTATGTAATGAATATGAGGGTTAGATTAAATATCTTTAAAACTTCTTCACAACCTTCTATAGAAGATAATCCTGATTGCTATTTGGTAGATATAAATGATGAATTAATTGAAGAAACTCTACCTTTAATGTGTTCAAAAGATTATACTTCTATTGAGAAAGAAAACCTAATTTGCATTGAGGATGTTAATTCTAATATTGCTTGCATTACTCCATTAAAAAAATTCTTCTTGGATTGAAAATCATGAGCTTAATACGAGAGAAATAGATCCTGGCTGAATGCAAAAAAATTAGGGAGTCTGGCTGAAGACTTTAAAATTAGCCTTTTTGGGAGGCAACCCAAATTTTATTTTATTTATTTATTTATTTTTTTCCCACTTGATTGGTAGAAAGGTATGAAATGTTTGTTTTGTAGGATAATAAAACAACTTATCATTATCATGAAGATTACAGAGATTGTTTACCACTCTTGCAGACATGCATTAATATTGTCTTTACCACCAAGTTGGATTGTTCTTTTCTTTGTCTCTTCTCTACTCTTGGTACTCTTTTATCACATTGGGGACAATGTAGGGTCTAGGTGTGGGGGAGAAGATGCTTTTATTCTGGTGTCAATTATTTTTATTTTCGTTTTTCTCGTCTTTTTTTTTTTCAATTTTTGCTATTTTTTTTGGTTATTTTTTTTTTACATTTTTTTGAGAAAACGAAAAAAAAAATGATTTTCACTTCAAGAATGATTCTTTTTGAGTTCCTTTAAAAAAATGTCTTGAATAAGTTGAGAGAAGTACTTATTTTCTTGTTTTTAATTAGGGTGATGGACTTATGTTTTATATCAGTTATAACTTTTGCATGACTTACACTTGAGCACAGGAGTTATTGTTAGTATTTAATAAATCATTTACATTATTTTTGAGCTACATAAAGTTGATGAATCTCTTCCCTGCATTCTAGAACTTACTTGAGTACCTCTTGAGGCGAAATAGAAAGGTTTTCCTTATTTGACTCAGAGATGACAGTCATAGGCCTTCTTTGAATCGTTTGTGCCTTTCAAGCTTACCAAATCTCATAATTTTACCTTAGTACCCTTTTGAGCCTTAAATGTTATTTCTTTCTTTAAACCACTTAAATATTAACCCTTAATCTTGTAGAGAGCTTAATGCAAACTTCTAACTTGTGCTTCAATGATGGGTTGTTGTTTGGGTGTTATGGAAAGAGAATAAGTTATTTTGACAAATGGGACGAAAAAAAAAGATATGACTTGTTGTGATGAAAAAGAAAAAACCAAATGTATTGAGCTGGAAAGAAAAAAAAAAAGAAAAGAAACAAGTTGATACATGATTGTTACAAGTCATAAGGTGCAAAGAATAAAAATTCAAGAGGCCCAAATTTGTGAATGTAAGAAAAAGAATGGCCTTAAATGATGGAATTTTGAGGAAAAGAAGATGGTAGTTGGTGAATGGATTAATTGAAAAAAGAAAGGAGTTAAAACAAAGTTAGAAAGTTTGTCGAAATTTTAAAGTATCCATATTCTTTGCAAGCTCTCTTTTCTTTGAATTTGAATTCCTTACCTTCGCTTGATAACCAACACCCTAACCTTACATTACAAGCTTTAAAGTCCTACCTGATCTGAGTTGAATTTGAGAATCCTTGATTAGTGGAGAGAAGGTACAAAGAGTGAGCATATGGAATGAAATATTGTTGAGATTTGTCTTTTATGTGTAATTTGGAAATCTTGTTTAGTATTTATTTTACACTCTCTTATGACCACGATCACACCTTACACAAGTCTTGCATTAATTATGGGAGATAATTGAATATTTATTTGTTACTTGAGTTTGAAAATAAGAGGAAGAGTACTTGTCTTGATAAGTTTGAGATATTGATGAAAGGTACTTAATTTGGGATTATTCTATATGTTTTCTAAATTTTTTTTTCTTATTTGACTTTGTGGGTACATCGTCTGCAAACCCTCACGAGAGCATACTCATCCACTAGGGGGAACTTAGGGGTTTAAAGGGCTTGTTGGACATGCTAAGTGCAATCGTGAGTCCCTGCGAAAGTGGCTAGTTAGTTTTTTTCTTTTTTATTCTTTATTTTTTGTTTGAGGACTAGCAAAACTTAGGTGTGGGGGAGTTGATAGAGTTGATTTTTGGTACAAATAAACACCTTAAGTTTTAGCCTTTAAAAATATTTTATTTATTAAACATAATTATTATATTTAATTTAATTTATTTTATTCATAAAGGAAAGAAATTGAGGAAGAATTAGGAAAGGGGAAATCCAAGAAAGAATAGAAGAAGGAGGACTACAACGTGAATCACAATAGAAAAGGGAAAAGAAATTGAAGAAGAATAGGAAAGTGGAAGCCAAGAAAAAGAAGGAAAGTTGCTTGTGAAGCAGCTTTAAAAGAGAGAGCTGGGGGCATCCGCAGTGGGGAAGGGGGGGAGGGGGGAACCCAAAGAGAGAAAAAAAAAAATTCAGCCGCAGCAGCACAAAATAGCAGCTACAGCTGAAATAATAGAAACAGTAGAAAAATTCCAGACAGCAATGCTAGAAAAAATTCCAACAAGCAGAAGCTGCAGGATTTCAGCTTTAGTTGAAGGAGAAAGCCATGATTTTCTCAAATAAATTGGTTTCTTCTTTCCCTTTAGCCATGAACTAAATTTATTTTTAGAATCTTGATGAAACCCTAGCCATGTGACTTTGGTTTATTTTATTTTGGGAGATTTATTTTATTATTTATGTGATTGCATATCTTTGGAAATTTCTTGGTTTGATGCAATTAAATCTTTAGGATTGTTCTTGTAGAATAATTATTTGGGTTAATTGATATTTTTATCCATGCTTAATTCTTGTAGTCTTGAGTATGAGAGATATGTGATTTTTGCAAGTATATTGTGGGTTTTAGAATTGAATGGTTCATCCTAATTTTAGATGATTTATGTCATAGGAATAAATAAGTCATACTAATGGTTAGATGGATTATGTCATGCATTTAAACACAAAATATTTCTTTAGTGAATCTAAGCTTGTAGCCTAGATCACCTCATAAAGTTTAATCTTTTCTCCTAAATAGAATTAAATCATTGTTATATAGGTTAGTGGTGGATTCAAAGTTCTAAATCATCTCCTTGGTTAATCTCCCATTAGTTTTAGTTTATTTACGTTATTCATTAGCTTTATTTTACTTTAGGAATGATTCTTAGATAACAAAATTTGATTCTTCTTTTTTTTTTTTATATAAAATTAATTTAGGAAGATAATAATTTAAGTAGTTAAGCCTTTCTCTGTGTTTTAATACCCTAATACTTCCGTATTACATTGATCTTGTGCACTTGCAAGTATTGGGTTTAAAACTTTGTAATAAAAATTCCCAATCACCCATCCTATTGAATGTATGCTTGTTATATATTTTTCCAGGTCCAATTGGTTCACCAACTCCAACCGAGTTGAGTACAAAATATTGAATGATCTTCGTAAGGAAGTAACCATATGGCAAAAACTTGGTGGATGATGATTGTGTTGCTAGCATATGCTCTATGGCCATAAAACCAAAGTTCATTCTTCTATGCTCATGAAGTGCTAGCATAACAAAGGAATGCATGTTTGTGATGGATGACTTGTGACCAACATTGGGGATGATGATGTTTGAGATCATATGATGGACTAATCTACCATAGGCATCAAACTTGTTTACATTTCTATCATCAAGCCTTATAAGTACCTCCCCTTTTGTGAAAATCTCCTCAAATATTCTTTCATTCTAAAGGTTAGGTTCATAAAACTTCTTATTCTTTGTGTAAAATCTTATGCCATCATCTGGTGTTTCTAATATGTTGTTCAACAACCTGTCATCAAAAGTAATGTCTCTTCCACCGACCGCAGGGAGTACCCATTGATGGGTTATATTTCCAACTTTTTGAGCTCTACCCTTATGTAGGTTAGCATAAAACTCAAAAATCATCTCAGGGTAAAATAATTCATTAACAATGAGCATAGATCCCCAACCAATACCATTAAAGAGATTAGGAATGATTTCTATACCTCCCATGTCATTCATATCCACTCTGTGGCCTGGAGCAATTTTTCTTTTCTTCCTTATCTATTCTTCATAATTTAAAGCTTCCTTCACAAAGATGAATCTGTCTGGAGCTCTAATTCCAGAGGGCACCCTTTTTCCTTTTCCTACTATTTCTCTGCTGCTTTCTCCTTCTTCAACATTCTCACCTCTACCAATGTTCGCATTCTTTACTTTCACCATTTTGGAGGATTTTAAATTTAGCGTTCGAAGGTATCAAATAGAGAGATTAGAGAGAGAAAGAAAACTAAACAATTTTCTTGATTGAGAAAGAAAGTAACTGAAGAATTTTGAGAAGAAAAGGGAGAATCAGACTTTGAAAATGGTCAGGCTTTGTTAGGGAGAGAATTTTTGGAAGAGAGAGTGAGAGAGAGTTCTAAGAAAGGAATTGAAAAATAAGGGTTTTCTGGGATTTAAAAAGCAGAACTCGACATTTAGATGAAAATCGATTGATCGATTTCTGAAAACAGTCCTCCGATTTTATTAAATACAAGAAATCGGACATCCGATCTTTTTTGGATGCATCTAATTTGGTCGTCCGAAAGTCTTGGCATTTTTGTGAAGAAAATTTTTGAACATTTTTTATGAAATTGGACGTCCGATTTTTGAAATGGTCGTCCGATTTTGTAGTTCGATTTTTTGGGCTAAAAATAAAGAAGAAGAAGAAATCTGAAAGCTCAAAGAACACACATTAGTCATGGAATTTACCAATAGCAAGAAATTTTCTCAAATAACAAAACCGTTCTCCAGAAGGGGTTGTAAAGATGTTAGCAATTTGATCTTCTGTGCAAATATATTTTAAACAAACTTCTCCTTTTGCAACATGATCTCTTATAAAATGATGTTTGATTTCATTGTGTTTAGTTTTTAGAATGTTGCACGAGATTTACTGGAAAGATTGATTGCACTAGTGCTATCACACAAAATAGGTATGTTCTTAAAATCAAAACCAAAATCAAGTAAAATGTGCTTCATCCAATATACCTGAGCACAACAACGGCCAGCTGTGATATATTCCGCTTTGGCAGTCGATAAGGATACACGCGATTGCTTCTTGCTTTGTACCAAGATAATAAGCATCCTCCCAAGAATTGACAATTTCCACTTGTACTCTTCCTTTCTACCTTACATCCGTCATAATCCGCATCGGTGTAGGCAATAAGATCAAAACAAGATTGTTTAGAGTGCCATACTCCATAATCATAAGATGAAATTAAATATCTCAAAAATACATTTAACGAGTTTATTAAATGGGATTCTTTGGGTCAAGCTTGGAATCTAGCACATAAACGTACGACAAACATAATATCCGACCTACTAGTCGTTAAACAAAGTAAACTACCAAACATACCTCTATACCATTTTTCATCTACCTTTTTACCTCTTTCATCCTTATCAAGTTTCAAAGATAAGCTCATTGGAGTTCCTATGCCTTTTGCATCGCTCATCCCAAATCTCTTGAGAAGTTCCTTTGTGTATTTTTCTTGATTGATGAAGATGCCTTCTTTGGTTTGTTTGATTTGTAATCCCAGAAAGTAGGTTAACTCTCCTATCATGCTCATTTCAAACTCTTTTTGCATAAGAGAGGCAAATTCTTCACATAAAAAAATATTAGTAGCACCAAAAATAATATCATCAACATAAATTTGGATAAGAAGAAGATCATTGTTACAAGAGGTTTTTATAAAAGAGTAGTGTCCACCACACCACTTGAAAAATTGTTTGAAAGAAAAAAGCCACTTAATTTTTCATACCAAGCTCTTGGAGCTTGTTTTAAACCATAAAGAGCTTTTGAAAGTTTGTAGACATAGTTTGAAAATTTTTCATTCACAAAACCGGGAGGTTGTTCAACATAAACTTCCTCCTCAATATCACCATTTAGAAAAGCACTCTTAACATCCATTTGAAAAAGCTTGAATCCTTTAAAACAAGAAAAAGCTAAAAGCATCCTAATGGATTGAAGTCTAGCAACCGGAGCAAAAGTTTTATCAAAATCTATGCCCTCTTCTTGATTAAATCCTTGTGCAACAAGTCTAGCTTTGTTTCTAATAACTTCTCCAGATTCATTTAGTTTATTTCTAAAAACACCTTTTGTGCCAATGGTGGGGTGATTACGAGGTCTTGGGACTAAAGTACAAACTTTGTTTCTCTCAAATTGATTTAATTCCTCTTGCATAGCAATAATCCAAAACTCATCACATAAGGCATCATCAATAAATTTAGGCTGAACTTGAGATAATAGGACAAAGTTATCAATAAAGTACCTTCTTGTTCCTACCCTTTGTGATACATCACCAATGATTTCATCCTTGGAGTGTCCCTTTGGATATATCTCATCTTGAGGAAGACTTTGTGCTTCTTGATCATTTTCTTGTTTTCTTCAATCTCTTCTTCCTCTGTAGCGTGTTCTTCCATTGCTTGAGTGTACAATAGTTGGTAGCTTTAAGAGTTATCTATGTCATCATCATATTTCTTATAAAAAAAATGTTAGATTCATCAAAGTTTACATGAATAGATTCTTCAACACACAAGGTTCTTTTGTTATAAATTCTATATGCCTTTTTATTTGAAGATTAACCTAGAAAATTCCCTCATCAGATTTTCTATCAAACTTCCCAAGATTGATGTGAACCAGTTAGACATGGAAGAACATCAAGGAGTCGTGACAAGAGCCAAGGTAAAAACAACTAAAGAGTCACAAGGACTAAATTGAACAAGAGAAGTTTCAAGGGCTAAATTTTGGTGTCCAAGACTTTATGGGGCAATATGCTAAAGTTTTAAATAAGTTAGAAATTGGAAATTTACCTTGATAGATGGTTAGAATATGCCTTAAATTTGGGGCTTAAATGTGGGGCTTCATTTCGGTGTTTAAATTTATGGTGCTTAATTTTTGGGCTGAAAATATGAGAGGGAAACATTCCTAATCCTTTTTCCCTCAAGTCTCTATAAATACGTAGTGTTCCATTTTGTAAAGGGTAATCGAGAAATATTTCAAGACAAAGGTTCTTCTCTTAGTATTATTAGTTTTTAGCTTAGTTTTTTCTATCTTCTCAAGGGTGAACTTCCTTGAAAGAAAAATCACTTTGAAGACTTGTTGAAAGTTTCAAGAGCTTCAAGGTTGATCATGAAAATTCCTTCATACTAGTAACTATACTCTTATAGAAAACTAGTCTTGAGGTCTTTTTCTTGTTTTCATTGAGGTTTAAGGTTCAAAATACCTTAGGTTGCTTGAACTTTGAAGAAAAGATTTTGCTTAAACCTTCTTGAGGTCTTGGATTTAATATATCCAAGGTTGCTAGAAGTTTAACATTTTCAAGTCCTACCAAAGGCACTTTCTTTTTTCTACTTGTTACACTTATTTTGTTCGTTGTCTCCCTCACTTCTTGGATGAAATTTTATGCTCTTGAAGATCATTCGACATCAAAGATTGTCCTTGGTGTTTAAAATAAAGCATTTACATCAAAACAATTTGAAATAGCCAATCTAGGGGGTTTGTTAAAAATGAGTTCAAAAGGAGTTTTCTTTAAAAAAGGTCTCAAGAGAAGACGATTCATAATGTAGGAAGCAGTGTTAACGGCCTCGGCCCAAAAATATTTAGTTAGGGAGTTTTCACAAAGCATTGATCTTTCCATTTCTTGTAAAGTACGATTTTTCCTTTCCATAACACCATTTTGTTGTGGGGTTTTAGCGGCCGAAAAATTGTGTTATGCCAAAATCATCACATAGTTTTGTAAAATCCTGGTTGTTAAATTCTTTCCCATTATCACTTCTGAAATCAAGGGAGGTTTGAACCTCTTCGAAAAGTTTTACAAATTCTTGAAATGCCTCATCCTTTTGTCTAAAAAATAAAGTCCAAGTAAATCTTGAGAAATCATCTATTATGACAAAAGCATACCTCTTACCACCAAGACTAATGGTCCTTATTGGTCCAAATAAATTCTTGTGAATGAGTTCTAAAGGTTTTGAAGTAGAAATCATTTTATTTGCTTTAAAAGAGGTCTTACTTTGTTTTCCAAATTGGCAAGCATCACAAAATTTAGTTTTCTCAAAATGTAGTTTTGGTAATCCTCTAACAAGTTCATTTGAAGAAAGTTGGTGAAGTAAATCCATGCTAACATGGCCAAGCCTTCTATGCCACCAAAATGCATCATCATCATGAACCGAGAGACACTTTAAATTTTGAGAAATAACATCTTCAAGATGAAAGACATAAACATTTCCAACTCTTTTTGCAACAAAAATAGTTTTATTTTCATGCTTATCAATGATACAAGAAGAGTCATTTTCAAAAATAACTTTGTACACATTATCACATAATTGACTAATACTAAGCAAATTAAACTTCAAACCATCAATTAAAAGAACATCCTTAATAAAAGAAGAGGGGCCATTTCCAATGTTATCTATAACAATGATCTTTCCTTTTTTCTTATCTCCAAAGGTAACAAAGCCACTTTCAGTCTCCTTAAGCTCACTAATAAGAGATGCGTTGCCGGTCATGTGTCTTGAGCAACCACTATCCAAATACCACTTAGTCGAGCTTGATTTGTGTACCTACAATAGAAGAAGTAGAAATGACTTTAAGTACCCATATCTTTTTTGGTCCACGAATGTTAGTTATTTTCCAAATGGTTTTTATTCCCCTTTCAATTTTCTTCTTATGAAACATTTTGTGGCTTCATGACCACTCTTTTCACAATAAGTGCAACAAAGATGTGAGGGAGATGAGGAAGCTTTTACAAAACGTGTTTGGTTAGAGAGAATATTGGAATGATTATATCCAATACCATATTTGTCAAAAGGTGATCTTTGAGTACCAAGAAGCTTTTCGAAATTTTCTTTTCCTTTTGTAAACTTTTCAATACATATGGTGAAATGAATTGCCTTTTTCTTCAAATCATATAGTCCTCCATGCATTTTTCAAGAGAAAGAACTTTTTCACAAAGATTTTTCTCTAGAACAAGTTTTAAAAATTCTAAAATTGAGAAGTCCTTTTTCTTTTTTAAAACTTCTAAAAATTCAAGGAGAGTTTTGTTTTCACAAACAAGTTTTGAATTATCATTTAATAAAATGTCAATCTTATTTTTTAACTCCTTGTTTCTTTTGGAATCTTTCTCAATTCATCATACATTTCAAAGAGCAAGACTTAGGATCATCATCATCATATCATCAAAATAAGATAAGTTTGACAATGAAGATTGTACTTTATTTTCTAATGCCATGAAGCACATCTTTACCTTTTCTTCTCCTTCACTTTCACTTGAGTCTTGATCCCAAGTTCCTATTAGGCCCTTGGCTTTCTTGGCTTTCTTCTTTTTCTTCAATGCCTCAAGCTTTGCTTCTAAAGCTCCTTTTTTGTTTTTTGATGGCTTTAGGACAATCGGCTACAAGATGGTCGTTGCTATTATAATCAAAGCACCTAGCCTTGAAGAGTGAGGACCTTTGTCCTCCTTTCTTGAATGGAGGTTTCTTTCCTCTTTTGTTAAAGCCTTTCTTGTAGAATTTTTTAAATTTTCTAATTACTGAGGCCATAACTTCATCATCATCAATCTCATCATCATTGTTTGATGAGCATGTTTGATCTTCCTTATTTACTTTGAATGCTATGCCTTTTCTTCCTTTTTCTTTATCTTCCATTTCATTTAATCTTTTCATGTTCATCTCATAGGTGAGAGAGATCCTATGATTTCTTTAATCGGACATAGTCTCAAATCTTTGGACTCCTCAATGGCAAGAGTTTTTGGTTTCCATTTCTTTGGAAGTGCGTCAAGAATCTTTCTATTTACTTCTCCCCTTGTGTACTCTTTCCCATATGCTTTTAGGCTATTTTTGATGTTGGTGACTCTCGTGAACATGTCACTTATGCTTTTCATTTTGTTTAATCATGAATAGCTCATAATCTCTCACCAACACAGCCAACTTTGATTCTTTCACTTGATTAGTGCCTTTATGAGTTACTTCAAGTAATTTCCACATTTCATGAGCCGAATCGTTAGCATATGCCCTAGACCAATTGACTTACATTTATGATTTATGAATAATGTATTTTTAATTGTATTTTATGCTCTTGGTCATCATGTATGTGACTTGATAGTAGAACCTTCATTGCTAATAAAATACTATTCTTGTTTGTTCCTAGTTTTATTACATCTTGTATTATTAAACTAGTGTGAAGTTGATTGATGATCATGTTTTACTGACCATGAATATGAGATATAAAATCAATTCATAAATACATATTGAGAATATTGTATTGGACATGACCCAGAGTGAAGAAGAAATATTGAATGGGTTTAAGTCATAAGTATTTCTTCTCAGTTTTTTATTTGGGGTCCTTTGACCTAATGTTTCTAATGCTTCTTGCATGGGGAGAAAATATGTTTTGACATAGTCATACATCACTCTTAATTAGGTGATTATTATGACTATTGGTTGGGCTATTTTCTTGTCACGGCTTGAATATTGGAGATAGTGAAAGGGATTTGTCCCTTTCTTTTTAGAGAGAGATATCCATGGGCCCCTTAATAAGGAACTGGAAAATACACATGGCCATGCTCAAATAAGTATTAATAAGGTGTTATTAATGTTATTTGTCGGAACAGTCTACCTAGTGATCAAGTAAATGGTTAATTAAGTTTTTAAGGATGACTCGGTCCATTCCTTATACTTAATTGGGATATCATGTAACAAAAGGACTAAATATTAAAACTGATGCTAGGTTATTATTGCTTTTACTTAACTTGGGTAAGGATAACATCTTTCTAGAGGCTGCTTATGTTTTGTGAATAAATGTCTCGGACATTTTTCATTCATTGCCAATGTTAAGTGAACCTACAGGGTCACACGCATAGATGATCTTGTGAGCACAATGTCCACATTCAATGAATCTAGATTGTGTCTAGATTCGTTGAACGTATACAAAAGGGGAATCAGATTCCATATTATATTTTTTAATTAATTAATAAGTAACTAATTTTATTTATCAGCTAAGTGAAACTAATTACTTAATATTATTCATCCAACAGTTGGATGATTATAGGAATAGACGGACGAGATTAAACTATCATTAGATGATAATCAGGGTTTTGATATTGATAGCTATAAAAGGTTATGTTAACCTTTTCTTGGTAGCAATATTCATATGAATAAAAACAAAAACCCTAAACCCTAGAACAGCGATAATTGTATGTAGCCTCCCTCTCTAAAAAATTCCACGGATTACCAGATAGTCTGGATTAGTTTTGAGCAGTTTTAAGAACACAGAAGGGGCTAGCATTCCGATCACTTTCAGAGGAGTTTGTCGCATGGATGCCAGTAGAGGGCGAAGCGTAAACAGCAGCGCCTTCACACCAAACGACAGAAAACATTGAGGTAGTACTTATCCAATCAGTTTTTCTAGTATGCGCGGATCCTGTTGGTGGATTTTCGCAGTTTTCATGTCATTTGTTTTTTCTTATGGATTCCAATAGTGGTATCAAAGCCTCGTACATACCAGATTTACCGATTTTATTTGTTACTGCTTTTATTACATGTGTTGTTTTCAATCAGCCTTATAGTAAGTTTTCTAATTTGTGTAATAATCAGAGTTAATTGAATTATAGGATTCGCATATATCACATTCTGTTTTACTTATAAATGCGATCAAATAAACGGAATGTTACTAGTGCCAAATTGTTTGGCGTACACGGTATAATTTGTATAGTTTAATTGTTAAACTAATATGCAGAATCACATAATTTAATGTTTAACTGTTAAACATAATTTCTGGAGGGATGATTTTTAGGGTTTATGACCGCAGTAACTCATTCAATGGGTTAGAAAGCACAAGGATTAGAAGAGATCATTGAAACAAAGATCAATAAGATCAAGGGTTCCGAGGACATTGCCCCTGGAAACCCACTCGTTGTTTTTGGCATGTTTCTTTCTATCTTCAGATGCATAGTACATAGCATGGCCCTTTACCTCTTGTGATTGGTAGGTTTTATTTTGTTAATGGGTTGTAATGTTTTTTTTTTTTTTAAAATACAACCTGCGTGTCGTTGTTTTCATTTGATGTAATATTATCAAACTTTACTAGTATAGGTTTATTCTATTTTCTTTTCCTATGTATGTTTTTCTATCCTATGTAACAAGATCGTAGGCCAAGACGTTGGAGGCAAGCTCATGGAGATGAAGACTTACCTAGATTGACCTTTGACTTCTACGAGGCTCGTGGAAGTCAATATAGGATTGGGGCCATGCTATGACACATTATATTTTATGTATATTTTGCATGTGATGTTTAGTTTATTTCTTTTTATTCTATTGGATATATGTTTTATAAAATAAAACATATAGAAGGAAGAAGGTTTTTGAGACCATGTAACAATTAAGTCAAAAAATGCCTCCCATGACCATAAGTACTTCTCCATACCTGGATCATCATTTTATCTCATTGCCAAAGCAAGAGATAAATGGTTACCTAAGTAAGGAATGATGGAAAATGATGATATCCATATGCTTGGAATTGTTTGGCTTAACTAGGCTATCAAAACGGTTTTGAGCCTAGGACATCATATGGGATTTTGCCGGTACATATAGATGTAAATCCCATTAATCCATTATTCTGTAATTATGGGTGTTAAGCAAAAGCTTACTTATGATTATTATAAAATGAAAATTTTCTACCCACGATATATATAAAGTGTTGAATATTTCAGGGAAAATTAATGCTTCATTTATTTAATTTTACTTTGCAAATTCTATGTAGATAATGGCCTAAAATAATTCAAACACCTCGTTGCGATCCTTGCTTGAAAAGAATAAGCTTAGTGGGGCTAACATTCTTGATTTGGGCACGAAATTTTAGAATTGTTCTTAAACAAGAAAAAAGGCTATATGTACTTGAGAACCCTATCCTTAATCAACCAACTAATAATGCTCCTAGAGTTGAAAAAGATCCTTATAGTAAGCGCAAAGATGATTCTAATGATGTGACTTGTCTCATGTTGGCTACGATGGAATCTGAGTTTCAAAAGCAATTTGAGGAAGTTGAGGCTTAAGAGATGATGAAACAGCTCAAGGAAATGTTTCAAGAGCAAGCTCTCAAGAGAGATATCTTACTACTAAGGTGTTGAATAGCTGTAAAATGACCCCAGACACTTCAGTAGTGCTAATGTCCTTAAGATGAAGGGTTATTTTGACCAGCTTGAAAAACTTGGAGCACTTGTAAGTTATGACTTGGCTACTGATATAATCTTGGCCTCTTTAACTTCTGACTATGATCAATTTGTCATGAACTTCAATATGCATAATATGGAAAAGTCCACAAATGAATTGCAGGGGATGCTCAAGCAAGCTTAGCAAAACATTAGGAAGTCTACTCCTAATGTTTTGATGGTTCAGAAGGGGCAGTTCAAAAAGAACAAGGGAAAGGGACAGGGAAAGGATATGGCCAAGAAGGATAAAGGCAAGCAGAAGCCTAATCCCAAGGTTAAACCACCAAAGGAAGGGACTTGCTTCCACTGCAATGAACTTGGTCATTGGAAGAGAAACTACAAGCTTTACTTGGAAGAAAAGAAGAAGCAAAAGGCCAGTGAGACTGCCACTTCAGGTATTTTCGTTATAGATATTAATATGTCTACTCCTACTTCATGGGTATTAGATACAATATGTGGAGCTCACATTTGTGTGAATATACAAGGACTCAAAAGGAGTAGATCTTTGGCAAAAGGAGAGGTGGACCTGCGAGTAGCTAATAGAGCAAAAGTTGCTACTGTAGTTGTAGGGACATTTGATTTACTTTTGCCTAGTGGGCTTATCATTAAAAAAGATTGTTATTATGTTCTTGCTATGAGTAGGAACATCATTTTGGTTTCTTGTTTGGACATT
The DNA here is from genome assembly GCA_028651295.1 of Catharanthus roseus. Lineage (NCBI taxonomy): Eukaryota > Viridiplantae > Streptophyta > Magnoliopsida > Gentianales > Apocynaceae > Catharanthus > Catharanthus roseus. Next base: position 21,044,356 of record JAPQWS010000153.1, on the reverse strand, counting down.
GATGGTTTTGAGTTTAATACTAAGAATGCTAAAAGTTCTATTTATAAAAATGGTATTTTCTATGGGGATGCCTCTTTCTGTAATGGACTTTACATTTTGAACCTACATGATTCCACTAGTAAGCCCATCTATAGCAAAAATACAAAGAAATTTAAATATAATGATTTAAATCAAACTTACTTTTGGCATTGTCGTTTGGGCCACATAAATGAGAAACGCATATCCAAACTCCATCAAGATAGACTTTTATCTTGATTCGACCTTGAGTCTTATGAAAAATGTGATTCTTGTTTATTGGGCAAAATGACTAGAACTCCATTTATAGGACAAAGTGAAAGGGCTACCGATTTATTGGAACTTATACATACTGATGTATGTGGACCAATGAACACACAAGCCAGAGGAGGTTTTCAGTACTTCATTACATTCACAGATGATTTCAGTAGATACGGTTATGTATATCAAATGAAGCATAAATCTGATTCTTTTCAAAAGTTTAAGGAATTTCAAAATGAAGTACACAATCAACTTGGAAGGAGTATCAAATTACTTCGATCACATCGAGGTGGTGATACTTGGGCCAAAAGTTTGACGAACATCTTAAAATTTGTGGGATAGTATCACAATTGACTTCACCAGGAACACCACAATGGAATAGTGTCTCCGAACGTGTAAATCGAACTCTATTAGATATGGTTCGATCTGTGATGAGTCAAACAGAACTTCCAATTTCCTTTTGGGGTTATGCTCTAGAAACTGCTGTATTCATATTAAATAGAGTTCCATCTAAAGCTGCTCAGAAGACACCATATGAGATATGGACTAGAAAACAACCTAATTTAGCATTTCTCAAAATTTGGGGATGTGATGCTTATGTAAAGCGATCATTATCTGAAAAACTAGCACATAAATCTGATAAATGTCTGTTTATAGGATATCCTAAGGAAACTAAAGGATACTATTGCTATCTTCTATCTGAAAACAAAGTTTTTGTTGCTCGGAACAGAATTTTCCTTGAAAGGGAATTCGTTTCTAAAAGAGTTAGTGGGAGTAGAATCCATCTTGAAGAAGCTCAAGGACAGTAGACTATTTCTGGACCGAGTATGGACACTCAGTAAGACTCACGTATTCATACTGAGCTCGAACCTTTGACACAAGGCCCTAGAACGTCTGGTAGGATTCCTCGGATACTACAGACATATGGATTTTTTGTGACTAAGGATCATAACGTTGATCTTATTGATCAAAGTGAACCTAATTCTTACCAAGATGCTATTCATAGTCCTGAATCTAGCAAATGTCTAGAGGCTATGAAGTTAGAAATGCAATCCATGCATGACAATCAAGTTTGGACTTTGATTGATCCACCTAAAGGTTTCAAGACCAAAGGGTGTAAATGGGTTTTCAAAAAGAAAATTGACATGGATGGTAATGTGCACGCTTACAAAGAACAACTGGTAGCAAAAGGCTATAGACAAACTCATGGTATAGACTATGATGAAACCTTTTCTCCAGTTGTAATGCTTAAGTCAATCAGAATCCTACTTGCCATTGCAGCATATTATGATTATGAAATATGGGAAATGGATGTTAAAACTGCCTTTCTTAATGGAAATGTACTGGAAGATGTGTATATGACACAACCTGAAGGATTTATTCATCCTTTGAATTTTGGTAAAGTGTGTAAACTTCAAAGATCCATTTATAGCTTGAAGCAAGAATCTCGAAGTTGGAATCTTCATTTTGATGAAGTAATTAAAGAATTCTATTTCATCAAAAATGAAGATGAACCTTGTGTGTACAAAAAGGTTACAGAAAATGCAGTATTCTTCTTAGTGCTCTACGTCGATAATATCTTGTTAATTGGGAATGACATCCCCACTTTGCAAAGTGTAAAAAATTGGTTGGGGAAGTGTTTTTCAATGATTATTTAGGTGAAGAAGCCTATATTCTAGGCATTAGGATCTATCTAGATAGATCTAAAAACCTAAATAGCCTAAGTCAGAGTGGATATATTGAGAAGGTACTGAAAAGGTTCAGTATGCAAGATTCTAAGAGAGGATTCTTGCCAATGTCACATGGTGTTAAACTCAGCAAATCTTAATGTCCTACCATAAGAGAGGATACAGAACGCATGAGTAAGATTCTTTACGCTTCCGCAATTAGATCTATCAAGTATGCCATGTTATGAACTCGCCTAGATGTCTCGTATACATTAAGCATGACTAGCAGATTCAAGTCAAATCTTGGTGAACCACATTAGACTGCAGTAAAAAAACATTTTTAAGTACTTAAGAAAGACTGAAGAGATGTTTTTGATCTATGGGGGTTGGGAAGGAGAGCTTGTTATAAATGGTTACACGGATGCTAGCTTTCAGACTGATGTAGATGATTTTAGATCGCAATCTGGATTTGTGTTTTGTTTGAATGGAGATGCTGTGAGCTGGAAGAGTTCAAAACAAGATACCGTGGCTGATTCTACTACGGTGGTTGAGTATGTGGCTACTTCTGATGAGCCAAGGAGGCAGTTTCGATCAGAAAGTTCATAACTGAACTAGGTGTGATTCCTAGCATTATGAACCCAGTGGACCAATATTGTGAAAATACTGGAGCCATCACACAAGCTAAGGAGCCTAGATCTCATCAACGATCCAAATATATTCTCAGGTGTTTCCATCTCATCCGAGAAATTATTGAGCGTGGAGATGTAAAAATTTGCAAAGTAGATACCAATGACAATGTCCCAGATCCATTAACAAAGCCACGCCCACAACTTAAGCATGAGAGTCATACTAGGTCAATGGGTTTGAGAGTCATGTGAATTGGTAATAGGGTAAGTGGGAGATTGTTAGCATATGCCCTAGACTTGCATTTATGTTTTATGAAGCATGTATTTTGAATTGTATTTTATGCTCTTGTCATAAAGTATGGACTTGATAGTAAAACCCTTATTACTAATAAAATACTATTCTTGTTTGTCCCTAGTTTTATTAAATCTTGTATTATTAAACTAGTGTGAAGTTGATTGATGGTCATGTTTTACTAATCATGAATATGAGATATAAAATCAATTCATAAATACATATTGAGAATATTGTATTGGACATGACCCAAAGTGAAGAAGAAATATTGTAAGGGTTTAAATCATAATTATTTCTTCTCAATTTTATATTTGGTGTACTTTGACCTAATGTTTCTAGTCCTTCTTGCATGGGGAGAAAATACGTTTTGACATAGTCATACATCACTTTTAATTAGGTGATTATTATGACTATTGGTTGAGCTATTTTCTTGTCATGGCTTGAATATTGGAGATAGTGAAAGGGATTTGTCCCCCTCTTTTTAGAGAGAGATATCCATGGGCCCCTTGATAACGAAGACTGGAAAATACGCATGGCCATGCTCAAATAAGTATTAATAAGGTGTTATTTATATTATTTGTCGTAGCATTCTGCCTTGTGATCAAGTAAATGGTTAATTAAGTTTAATAAGGATGACCCGGTCCATGCCTTATACTTAATTAGGATATCGTGTGATAAAAGGACTAAATATTAAAACTGATACTAGGTTATTATTTCTTTTACTTAACTTGGGTAAGCATAATGTCTTGCTAGAGGCCGCTTATGTTTTGTGAATAAATGTCTAGGACTTTTTTCCTTCACTGCCAACGTTAAGTGAACCTACAGGGTCACACGCATAGGCAATCTTGTGAGCATAATGTCCACGTTCAATGAATCTAGATTATGTCCAAATTCATTGAACGTATACAAAAGGGGAATCAAATTCCATATTGTATTTTCTAGTAAATTAATAATTAACTAATTTTATTTATCAGATAAATGAAATTAATTACTTAATATTATTCATCCAACGATTGGATGATTATAGGAATAGACGGATGAGATTAAACTGTCATGTGATGACAATTAGGGTTCTGATATTGACAGCTATAAAAGGTTATGTTAACCTTTTCTCGGTAGCCATCTTCATATGATTAAAAACAAAAACCCTAAAGCCTAGAACAGCAATAATAGTATCTAGCCTCCCTCTCTAAAAAATTCCACGGATTACCAGATAGTTAGGATTGGTTCTGAATAGTTTTCAGAATACAGAAGGGGCTAGCATCTCGATCGCTTGCAAAGGATTTCGTCATGTGGATACCGGTAGAGGGTGAACCATAAATAGCACTACCTCTACACCGAACTGCAGAAAACATTGAGGTAGGTCCTATCCAATCAGTTTTTCTAGTATGCGCGGATCCTGTTGGTGGATTTTCGTAGTTTTTATTTTATTTGTTTTTGTTTAATTATGAATAGCTTATAATCTTTCGCCAACATATCCAACTTTTATTCTTTCACTTGATTAGTGCCTTCATGAGTTACTTCAAGTAATTTCTACATTTCATGAGCCGAATCGCATCCGCTTACTCTATTGTACTCATTAGCATCCAAGGCACAGCTTAAAAATGTTCATAACTTGAAAGTTTAGAGTCATCTTCCTTGAGTCAAACTCGTCAAATCTTCAACCTTCTTTACTCTTCCATCCTTTTGAGGAACATAAGGTCCTTTCTCTACAATGCTCCAAAGATCAAAGTTAATAGAGCAAATATAAATTCTAATTCTTGACTTCCAAAAAGTATAATTATGCCATTAAAAGGTGGAGGTCTATTTGTAGAACAGCCTTCTACATAAGGTAGGTTTGAAATACTATCCAGTTTGTAAAAGATCTTTTGCTTCTTAGGATATTAAACCTTTAAAAGAAGACCTGCTCTGATACCAATTGAAAAACCTTAAAAGGGGGGTGGGGGGAGGGAGTGAATAAGGTTTTTGGCTAATAAAACACTTTTTAACCAATTTTAAAAAAACTAAAACCTACGATTTTGTTTGAAGAAGAATTTAATAATTCTTTTTAATAAAATTCCTAACCAAACAAAATCACTTTCAAGATCAAGAATTATACAATAAACATGAGAAGGAAATATAAGTCACAAAGACAAGAGACAAGATATTTATCGTAGTTCACTCTCTCAAAGAGCTACATTCACTACCTTGAGACTTAACTGAAGGATTTCACAAATTCACTATTTTTAAAGAGTTTCACACAATACATAATGAGGATCACCCTTCAAGGATTTTACACCAAAACCTCAAAAGATTACACAACGGAACAATACAATAATTATCAAAGGATCACCCAAAGTTTTTTCCACAAACCTTTGATCACAAGATAATAAAGAAGAGTAAGGATGGAATAATGTTACCAAATGATCTTTGAGAAGAGAAAGATATAACACAATTGAATGCTTCTACAAGCTCCTCTTTTCTCTTCCTTTGGCGATGATAAAAAATGAAGCTCCAAGAAGATTTTTCTTTTTGTTTTTATAAGATGAAGATGCTTTGAAGAATGTACTTTAAAGCTCTTTAAATGTTCTTAAATGATCTCAAATTTGTTTTCAACTTCTTAGCATTTACTGCTATAAAAAATCTCAATTTATAAGTGAAGGAAAAACCTAACTGTTACTGTTTGTAATGGTTAAATGTTTAACAGTAAAAATAAAAACCCAGACGACCAGTTGCTAAAACCGGACGTCTGATTTCCTTGTAAAAGGAAAATAGGATGAGCCCTTTCTAAAATAGGAAGACCGATTTTTATTTTACAAGAAAAAGATCGGATGACCCTTTCTAAAAACAGATGACTGATTTTTCTAGCTTGAAAAATCGGACGACTGATTTTAAAATAGGACTACTGACTTTTCTTTTCCTTTGGAAAAATCGATTGACCGATATTAAAATAGGATGACCCTTTTTCGAATATGATAAAAAAAAGTTTAACAACCAGTCTTCCTTTCAAAAAATGTAGACTTTCTTTCACATTTCAAAACATGTATTCTTGATACTTAGTTTTTTTAAAATATAGTTTGTATAAAATATTTCATCCACGGAGCTAACAATCTTAATAAAAAGTGAAAGATAAAAGTTAGGGAGTTTTACAATACACCTTAGCATATCCCTAACTAAACTTTATCTTCAAGGCATTTATCTTGATCACTTCATCTTCGTTGATTCTTGTTGTCTTGAGTGATCTTTTGCTTCTATGTGGAATATCCTTGAGACTTCTCTTGTGCAACTTTTGTTCTTCTATATAAAACTATATCTACTTAACACAAAACACAAGTTAATTATAATCAAAACATTATAAATGTGCCCTTAGGGCTTACACATTTATTGCATAAATAAGCTAAATTATTGATGTAGTGCTTTTAACTTACGAGTAGTTTGAACTTGCATATCTGTGTTATAATTGACATTTTTTGATCTAGATGAAGAAAGTGTTGATGCATTAGCCACGTAACTAGAAGTATAATAATTGAATCCGAGAAAATCATATGACCCTTTTAGTTTTAGCCTCTCGGATTCTTCTGTTGAAAACTTAGGCAAACGAGATCCCCTAATTTTTTCATGCTTTCTGCATAATCACCAGATGTTAAGGGCTACGTGAACCTGTAAATCAAATATTTTAAAATTATCATCTATGATTGATCACATTAATTATGCATATATAATATATTTTTCTCTTATCACATTTCAAACATATTCTTTTTAAGAAAACACAAATTTTTTATTTTTTTTTATAAATGTAATAGAATGCCCTTTACATTATTCTCTCTCATCATTATTACTTCTGCTAAGGAAAGTATTGAGGAGGATCAATCTAGACCCGAATCAAAATTTCAAATATCAAAGATTACGGAAGAAATCAAGGAGAATCAAGATCATTCCACATCTACAAGGATTCTCAATCCTCCCTCATTAGTCTTTTTCCATAGTTGTTTATAAGTTAGTGTTAATATACACTTATGTAATTCATACCATCAAGACTCTTGCCTCTAATAAAAATTCAGCCAAGTCTTCTAGCTCGTTTGGTTGTCATGAATTTTGTCTTGGGAGAGTAATTTGATTACCATTTTTTAAATTTTGTTGTTTGGAAGGCTACTTATGTTTTTGGAACGTAATATGATTCCTTAATAAGGAAAGTAGTGGTAGAATCCTGGGTCATTATACCCTATACTCAGTTACACTTAGCAAGGTGTAACCGAGACAAAAACTACTTTGTTTTACTAAAGCCCACCAACTGGGCAAGAATCAAAACCACTCTCATCCCACGCGATTGCATCTCACGCATCTCCCCCTACAAAACCCATGTTTTCCTCCAAAAACTATCCACCTTCCAAAAATTAATCCAACTTGCTGTTTTTGAGAGATTTTCAGGCGATTTTCAAGCTTCCATAACTTCTATCTTCTTTTATTCTCCGATTTCTTTGTCTGTTGCTTCAATAACTTTGTTACTTTCTTCAATTTCGCAACCAGAAACATGAAAAAAAACATGAAACTGTAGGTTTGAACAAAAAAAAAATGTTCAATGAAGTAGTTTTCATATTATATGTAGAACTAAGAATAAATGTATATATATATTTTTTTTTCATTTTTTTATGCTTTATATTTGTATTTTTTTGTTGCAAACTGTATATTAGGTGCTTTATGATATGTTTTTTGTGTTTTAAATATATAAAATTATGAAATATTAGGTTTTAAAACATACAAATGCCCACTTTTTTCGCTGAGAATGCCGAGTTTTAAATCTAGCAATGCCTAGTTTTAGAACTAGGAATGCGTAGTTTTTAAAACTAGGAATGGCTAGTTTTGAAATTTGAGAATGCCTAGTTTTAGAACTAGGAATGCCTAGTTCTAAAACTAGGCATTTCTAGTTTTGAAACATATGAATGCCTACTTTTTAAACTGAGTATGCCAAGTTTCAAAGATAGCAATGTCAAATTTTAAAACTAGGAGTCCCTAGTTTTGAAATTTGGGAATGCCTAGTTTTTAAGCTAGGAATGCCTAGTTTTATAATTGAGAATACCTAATTATTAAGTTAGAAAGGCCTAATTTTTAAATCAGGAATGCCTACTTCTAAAACTAAGCATTTATAGTTTCAAAACATACGAACACATACTTTTTACACTGAGAATGCCGAGTTTCAAAGCTATTAATGCCTAGTCTTAGAGCTAGGAATGACCAATTTTTAAAACTAGGAGTGCCTAGTTTTTAAATTTGGGAATGCTTAGTTTTTTAACTAGGAATACCTAGTTTTTAAGTTAGAAATGCCTAGTTTATAATTTAGGAATGCCTATTTCTAAAACTAGGAATTTCTAGCTTTAAGAGATACCAATGCCTACTTTTTGCATTGAGAATGCCGAGTTTCAATGCTAGCAATGCCTAATTTTAGAATTAGGAATGCCTAGTTCTTGAAAAAAGGAATGCCTTGTTTTGAAATTAGGTAATGCCTTATTTTAAAATAAGGAATGCCTAGTTTTTAAGTTAGGAATGCTAGTTCTAAAACTAGGCATTTCTAGTTTTAAAACTTTGGAATGCCAAAGTTTAAAAATTGGGAATGCCTAGTTTTAAAGCTAATAATACCAAATTTTAAAATTGAGATGCCTACTTTTAACACTCGAATGCCTAACAGTGACAAAAGGGAGAAATCGATAACCAAACATAAACATGATTCTTGAGTGATGAAGATACACTGACCATTGCAACTGTAAGGTAAATATACGAACAAACACAATATACTTGGATTCTTTCTTTATAATTTACATTGCTAACCACTTTTTACATTGAATTACTCCTTTATAATTTACATCCTGCCTTGAACTTTTGATTTCCCTTGCAAACACTAAACCCTAACTTGAATGCATAATCATCGGTTAATTTGAATGCATCTTCTTCGAATGAAACAATAGTTCCCACCAACATATCTTCAATTGATGTTTCAACAACAACTGCTTTCACATAGAAAAATAAAGATTAAAACACATAAAATATGTAAATACACGTAAGAGAAATGATCTAAATAAATACACAAAAAGGATAGGTTTAATGTTCAATTGCTTAGAAAGTAGGCTTTCTCAGCTATAAAAGTAGGCACTCTCACTTATGAAATTAGGTATTCTTACTTATAAAAGTATGTACTACTAAATGAATATGTTCAAAACACAACAAAAAGCATTTAAAAAGATCAACAACCAAGAAATATAAAGTTTCCAATGATAATAAACATATGCACTGTTAGTTCAAAAGCTAGGCACTTTCACATATAAAAGTAGGGACTCTAACTTATGAAAGTAGCCACTCCTAGTTATAAAGTATGCAATGCTAAAAAATAACTTCAAACAAAAAAAAAAAAAACAAAATAATTACATAAAAAAAAACGTCTTAGAAAAGCAACAAACCAGAAAATATAAAGTTTGCAATGGTAATAAACATAGGCACTCTCAGAATAAAAACTAGGCACTCCTATTCATAAAAGTAGATACTCTAATATATAAAAGTTGGCACTGCTAAATACAGATGTTCAACTACATAATAAACTACAATCAAACTATTACTAGCTTTATTATAATTAAAAATAATGACGAAAACACAAAATTTAAAAATAAAACAAACGAATAAATCATCTAAATACACAAACAAAAATAAAAAGTTTGAAGTTCCACTGTTCATAATCATAGGCACTGCTAGTTGAAAAATTAGGCACTTTTAGTTGGAAAACTCGACGTTATTAGTTGAAAAACTGAGCACACATACAATTTAGACACACATACAAGCACCGAACAACAAAATAATAGAAAATAAAAAATGTCTTACCTATAACTTTTTGTTCCACACATTCCAGAAGCATAGAATCATCACCAACGCACGGAGAATGATTGATAACATCATTATTGAACTCCTCCACATTAACAAACGATACAAATATTGGTTTCTTCACAATTCTCTATTGATTTCACAATGTTGTAGACGATAATCGATGATCAACTAAATGAAAATAGCAGGAAATTACAAGAAATCTGGTGAATTGATGAGGCTACGAAGAGGACGATCGTGAAAGGAGAAGAAATCGGGCAAAATAAAGAGGAAAAGATTTGATTTTCTCGGAAGATTTGATTTGAATTGATCTGATTAGGCGTGTGAGTTTGGAAACTATAATGATTTTGTTTACAATTTATAACACCAAAACAACGTCATTTTAATAAGTGATTACACCATACAATGTGTAACTGAGTACATGGTATAATTTGCCTAGTATCCCTAGAAAAATAATACCTATATGGAGTTTGTATCCTTTTTACTTTCTATAGGATTTTGAAACTACCATTAGCCTAAACTTTAGGACCTAAATAATACCTATAGCCTGAAACATTTACATTCTTCTTTCTACTTTTTTTTAATTATGAATAACTCAATTTATTAGAATGATTAAATATTTGAATTTTATTCTTTTTGTCCTTATTTTGTAAAAGTTTACGTTTTTTGTATGTCTTCTCTTATGCAAAATTAATATTAAATATTACTAAAATTGATTTATTTAACTAATTAAATATGTTTTAAAGTTTTTATGGTATGAAATAAAATCATGATTTAAGTTAATCAAATTAATTAAGATTTTAATTCATTTATTAAAAATGTAATGCAAATTTTATTAATATTAACTCTTGGTCCAGATAAGTGTATTAAAACGGTATTTTTAGACAATTTGATATCAATGTAAATTACATACCTGACTACATTTTATCAAATCAAACAACATAAAATGATTCTTATTATTTTCCTACTTAACAGTCATGTAACTCCAAAACCCAATAAAGTATTTAAATGGATTCACATTCCACGAATTTAGATTTCAAGTAATCAAATTCCTACTTCAACTTTCCTTTCCAGTCAACCAAATAGAGCCTCAAAGTATTTTCCCTACTGGGAAAATTTTCATAGTATTAGATCAGACATCTTCCTCTCATTCAACGATGGAAGAACCTACACCCACAATTCAATACTTTCATTAATTCACTAGTTTTATATCAATAAAAAACTAGGTATGAATAACTAACTTATGTAGAGATAAAAAATACTCCCTTTGTGTCGAAGTCTTTGAGTTCTTCATCATCTTGATAAAAAATGATGAAAAACCAAAGGAATCTCTAGATAATAAAACAAAAAATCCAGCCTTCATCAAATGATATACAAATGATGGACTTCTCATTTCATGGCTTCTAAGAACCATCAAGGAAGAAGCTTAACCATTAGTTGCAGAAGAAGACACAGCTTACAATATATTGAATTCTAAAAAACATGTAGATGACCATCAAAAGGGGTCACGATCCCTAGGTGATTATTTGAAGGAATTCAAGTCAATATGTGACAATCTTGCTGCCATCAAGAAATCAGTGTTCGATATTGATAAAGTTTTTCAAATTACTCGCGGATTAAGAGCAAAATACGAAGGCTTCAAACTCGCCATGGTAATTAAACTGCCTTATCTACTTTTAATCAGTTCGTGCTTGCTTTTCAGGGATACGAACTGACCCTTACCGTACAAAAAGGAGAGGAGAAGAGCTATAATAAACACAATATATGTTGGAATCTGTAGACAAAAACAAAGTAAAATAAAACTACGGAAATCCACCAACAGGATCTGCACATACTAGAAAAACCGATTGGATAGGAATTACCTCAATATTTTGATTGTTCATTGTGGAGGCACTGCTATGTACACTTCGCCCCCTACTGGTATCCACGCGACAAACTCCTCTGCAAGCGATCGGGATGCTAGCCCCTTCTGTGTTCTGAAAACTGTTCAGAACTGATTCTGACTATCTTGTAATCGGCCGTACTTCGGAGAGAGGAGGCTAGATACTATATCGCCGTTCTAGGGTTTAGGGTTTTGTTTGTCTTTAATCAGATAAAGGACGGCTACCAGGAAAAGGTTAACATAACCTTTTATAGCTGTCAATATCAAAACCCTAATTGTCATCTAATGACAGTTTAATCTCATCCGTCTATTCCTATAATCATCCAACGGTTGGATGAGTAATATTAAGTAATTAATTTTATTTATTTGATTAAATAAAATTAATTACTTATTAACCTACCAGAAAATACAATATGAAATCTGATTCCCCTTTTGTATACGTTCAACGAATCTGGACACAATCTAGATTCATTGAACGTGGACATTATGCTCACAAGATCGTCTATGCATGTGACCCTGTAGGTTCACTTAACGTTGGCAGTGAATGAAAAAATGTCCTAGACATTTATTCACAAAACATAAGCGACCTCTAGCAAGACATTATTCTTACCCAAGTTAAGTAAATGTAATAATAACCTAGCATCAGATTTAATATTTAGTACTTTTGTCACATGATATCCAAATTAAGTATAAGGCATGGATCAAGTCCTCCTTATAAAACTTAATTAACCATTTACTTGATCAACAGGCAGACTGTTCCAACAAATAATATTAATAACACCTTATTAATACTTATTTGAGCATGGCCATGCATATTTTCCAGTCTTCCTTATCAAGGGACCCACGGATATCTCTCTCTAAAAAGAGAGGGATAAATCCCTTTCACTATCTCCAATATTCAAGCCATGACGAGAAAATATGCCAACCAATAATCATAATGATCACCAAATTAAAAGTGATGTTTGACTATGTCAAAACATATTTTTCTCCCCATGCAAGAAACATTAGAAACATTAGGTCGAAGGACACCAAATATAAAACTGAGAAGAAATACTTATAACTTAAACCCATGCAATATTTCTTCTGCACTTTGGGTCATGTCCAATACAATATTCTCAATATGTATTTATGAATTGATTTTATATCTCATATTCATGATCAGTAAAACTTGACCATCAATCAACTTCACACTAGTTTACAAGATGTAATAAACTAGGGACAAATAAGAACAGTATTTTATTAGCTATAAGGGTTTTACTATCAAGTCACATACTTGATGACCAAGAGCATAAAATATAATTAAAAAATACATGCTTAATAAATCATAAATGTGAGTCAATTGGTCTTAGGGCATATACTAACAATCTCCGACTTGCCCTACCACCAATTTGACATGACTCTCAAACCCATTGACCTAGTATGACTCTCATCTTAAGTTGTGGGAGTGGCTTTGTCAATGGATTTGCGACATTGTCATTGGTGTCTAATTTGCAAATTTTAACATCTCCACGCTCAATAATTTCTCGAATGAGATGGAAACGCCTGAGAATATGTTTGGATCGTTGATGAGATCTAGGTTACTTAGCTTGTGCAATGGCTCTTGTATTATCACAATATAGGTCCACTGGGTTCACAATGCTAGGAATTACACCTAGTTCTGTGATTAACTTTTTGATCCAAACTGCCTCCTTGGCTGCATCAGAAGCATCCACATACTCAGCCTCCGTAGTAAAATCGGCCACGGTATCTTGCTTTGAACTCTTCCAGCTCACAGCACCTCCATTCAAACAAAACACAAATCCAGATTGCGATCTAAAATCATCTACATCAATCTGAAAGTTAGCATCCGTGTAACCATTTACAACAAGCTCTCCTTCCTGACCTCCGTAGATCAAAAACATCTCTTTAGTCCTTCTTAAGTACTTGAGAATGTTTTTTACTGCAGTCAATGCGGTTCACCAGGATTTGACTGGAATCTGCCAGTCATGCTTAATGCATACGAGACATCTGGGTGAGTGCATAACATGGCGTACATGAGAGATCCAATTGCGGAAGCGTAAGGAATCTTACTCATGCATTCTGTATCCTCCCTTGTGGTAGGACTTTGAGACTTACTGAGTTTAACGCCATGTGACATTGGCAAGAATCCTCTCTTAGAATCTTGCATACTGAACCTTTTCAGTACCTTGTCAATATATCCACTCTGACTTAGGCCAATAAGCTTTTTAGATCTATCTCGATAGATCCTAATGCCTAGAATATAGGCTGCTTCGCCTAAATCTTTCATTGAAAAACACTTTTCCAACCAAGTTTTTACAGTTTGCAAAGTGGGGATGTCATTCCCAATTAACAAGATGTCATCGACATAGAGTACTAAGAAGACTACTGCATTTTCTGTAACCCTTTTGTAGACACAAGGTTCATCATCATTCTTGATGAAATTGAATTCTTTAATTGCTGCATCAAAACGAAGATTCCAACTTCGAGATGCTTGCTTCAAGCCATAAATGGATCTTTGAAGTTTACACACTTTACTAGAACTCGAAGGATGAATAAAACCTTCAGGTTGTGTCATATACACATCCTCTAGTAGATTTCCATTAAGAAAAGCAATTTTAACATCCATTTGCCATATTTCATAATCATAATATGCTGCAATGGCAAGTAGAATTCCAATTGACTTAAGCATTACAACTGGAGAAAAGGTTTCATCATAGTCTATACCATGAGTTTGTCTATACCCTTTTGCTACCAATCGTGCTTTGTAAGTGTGCACATTGCCATCCATGTCAGTTTTCTTTTTGAAAACCCATTTACACCCTATGGTCTTGTAACCTTCAGGTGGATCAATCAAAGTCCAAACTTGATTATCATGCATGGATTGCATTTCTAATTTCATAGCCTCTAGCCATTTGTTAGATTCAGGACTATGAATAGCATCTTGGTAGGAATTAGGTTCACCTTGATCAATAAGATCAATATTATGATCCTCAGTCACAAGAAATCCATATCTGTGGTATCTAAGAAATCCTACCAGACCTTCTTGGCCCTTGTGTCAAAGGTTCAATCTCAGTATGAATACTTGAGTCCAACTGAGTATCCATACTCGGTTCAGATATGGTCTGCTGTCCTTGAGCTTCTTCAAGATGGATTCTACTCCCACTAACTCTTTTGGAAACGAATTCCCTTTCAAGGAAAATTCTGTTCCAAGCAACAAACACTTTGTTTTCAGATGGAAGATAAAAGTAGTATCCTTTAGTTTCCTTAGGATATCCCACAAACAGACACTTATCAGATTTGGGTGCTAGTTTTTCAGATAATGATCGCTTCACATAAGCATCACATCCCCAAATTTTGAGAAATGTTAAACTAGGTTGTTTCCCGATCCATATCTCATATGGTGTCTTCTGAACAGCTTTAGATGGAACTCTATTTAATATGAATGTAGCAGTTTCTAGAGCATAACCCCAAAAAGAAATTGGAAGATCTGTTTGACTCATCATAGATCGAACCATATCCAATAGAGTTCGATTTCTGCGTTCAGACACACCATTCTATTGTGGTGTTCCTGGAGGAGTTAATTGTGATAATATCCCACAATTTATTAGATGTTCGTCAAACTCTTGGCCTAAGTATTCACCACCTCGATCTAATCGAAGTAATTTGATACTCCTTCCAAGTTGATTCTGTACTTCATTTTGAAATTCCTTAAACTTTTGAAAGGAATCAGATTTATGTTTCATTAGATAGACATAACCATATCTACTGAAATCATCTGTGAATGTAATCAAATACTGAAAACCTCCTCTGGCTTGTGTGTTCATCGGCCCACATACATCAGTATGTATAAATTCCAATAAATCGGTAGCACTTTCACTTTGCCCTGTAAATGGACTTTTAGTCATTTTTCCCAATAAACAAGAATCACATTTTTCATAAGACTCAAGGTCGAATGAAGATAAAAGTCCATCTTGATGGAGTTTTGATATGCGTTTGTCATTTATATGGCCCAAACGACAATGCCAGAAGTAAGTTTGATTTAAATCATTAGATTTAAATTTCTTTGTATTTATGTTATAGATGGGCTTACTAAAGGAATCATGTAGGTTAAGAATGTAAAGTCCATTACATAAAGAGGCATCCCCATAGAAAATACCATTTTTATAAATAGAATTTTTACCATTCTTAGTATTAAACTCAAAACCATCAATATCCAAACAAGAAACTGAAATGATGTTCCTACTCATAGCAGGAACATAATAACAATCTTTAAGTTCAATTATATGCCCAGTAGGCAAAAGTAAATCAAATGTCCCTGCAGCTACAGCAGCAACTTTTGCTCCATTTGCAACTCGTAGGTCCACCTCTCCCTTTGCCAAAGATCTACTCCTTTTGAGTCCCTGCAGATTTACACAAATGTGAGCTCCACATCCGGTATCTAATACCCATGAAGTAGGAGTAGACATATTAATTTCTATAACGAAAATACCTGAAGCGGCAGTCTCACTGGCCTTTTGCTTCTTCTTTTCTTCCAAGTAGAGCTTGCAATTCCTCTTCCAATGACCAGGTTCATTACAGTGGAAGCAAGTCCCTTCCTTTGGTGGTTTAACCTTGGGCTTGGGCTTCTGCTTGCCTTTACCCTTTTTGGCCATATCCTTTCCCTTTCCCTTGTTCTTCTTGAACTGCCCCTTCTGAACCATAAAAACATTAGGAGCAGACTTTCTAATGTTTTGTTCAGCCTGCTTGAGCATCCCGTGCAATTCATTTATGGACTTTTCCAAATTATGCATATTGAAGTTCATGACAAACTGATCATAGTCAGAGGTCAAAGAGGCCAAGATCATATCAGTAGCCAAATCATGACTTACAGGTGCTCCAAGTTTTTCAAGCTGATCAAAACGCCCTTTCATCTTAAGGACATGAGCACTAACTGAAGTGCCAGGGGTCATTTTGCAGCTATTCAACGCCTTAGTGGTAAGATATCTCCCTTGACGTGCCTGCTCTTGGAACATTTCCTTGAGCTGTTTTATCATCTCATAAGCCTCAACTTCCTCGAATTGCTTTTGCAACTCAGATTCCATCATAGCCAACATGAGACATGTCACATCGTTAGAATCATCCTTGTGCTTACTATAAGTATCCTTTTCGACTCTAGGGGCATTGTTAGCTGGTTCTCAAGTACATATAGCTTTTTTTCTTGTTTAAGGACAATCTTTAAATTTCGTGCCCAATCAAGAAAGTTAGTCCCACTAAGCTTATTCTTTTCAAGCACGGATCGCAACGATGTGTTTGAATTGTTTGAGGCCATTATCTACATAGAATTTGCAAAGTAAAATTAAATAAATGAAGCATTAAATTTTCCCTGAAATATTCAACACTTGATATAAATCATGGGTATAAAAATTCATTTTATTCTAATCATAAGTAAGCTTTGGCTTAACACCCATAATTAGAGAAAAATGTATTAATGGGATTTACATCTACATGTACCGGCAAAATCCCATATGATGTCCTAGGCTCAAAACCGTTTTGATAGCCTAGTTAAGCCAAACCATTCCAAGCATATGGAAATCACCATTTTCCATATTCCCCTACTTAGGTAACCATTTATCTCTTGCTTTGGCAATGAGACAAAATGATGATCTAAGCATGGAGAAGTGCTTATGATCATGGAAGGCATTTTACGACTTAATTTTTTTTTTTTTTTTGCATGGTTTCAAAAACTTCTTCCTTTTTATTTGTATATTACTTCACGAAACATATATAAAAAATAAAAGGAAATAAACTAAACATCACATGCATAATATATATACATCAAATAAAACGTGTCATAGCATGGCCCCAATTCTATATTGACTTCCACGAGCCTCATGGAAGTCAAAGGTCAATCTAGGTAAGTCTTCATCTCCATGAGCTTGCCTCCAATGTCTTGGCCTTCTAATCTTGTTACATAGGACAGAAAACATATATGGGAATAGGAAATAAAATTAACCTATGCTAGTAAAGCTTGATAATATTACATCAACGAAAACAACGACACGCAGGCCGTATTTAAAAACATACAACCCATTTACAAAATAAGCCAATCAATCACAAGAGGTAAAGGGCCATGCTATGCACCATGCACCTAAAGATAGGAAGAAACATGCAAAAAACAACAAGGACGTTCCGAGGGCGAAGCCCCCGAAAAAAAACGGCGGTCCCGCTGGCCGGTCAGCGGGCGGGGTTATTGCCGACATAAACCCTAAAATCATGCCGCCAGAAATTTTGTTTAACAGTTAAACATTAAATTTTGTGATTCTGCATATTAGTTTAACAATTAAATTGCATAGATTACAGACTGTACGCCAAACAATTTGGCAGTAACAACATTCTGTCTAATTAATCGCATTAATAAGTAAACCAAAATATGATATATGCGAATCCTATAATTCAATTTACTCTGATTATTACACTAATCAGAAACCTTACTATAAGGCCGATTGAAAACAATCACATGCAATCAAAGCGGTAACAGATAAAATCAGTAAAACTAGTATGTACGAGGCTCTGATACCACTGTTGGAATCCATAGGCAAAAACAAAGTAAAATAAAACTACGGAAATCCACCAACAGGATCTGCACATACTAGAAAAACCGATACCTCAATGTTTTGATTGTTCGTTGTGGAGGCGTTTCTTTGTACGCTTCGCCCTCTACTGGTATCCACGCGACGAACTCCTCAGCAAGCGATCGGGATGCTAGCCCCTTCTGTGTTCTGAAAACTGTTCAGAACTGATCCTGACTATCTGGTAATCGGTCGTATTTCGGAGAGAGGAGGCTAGATACTATATCGCCTTTCTAGGGTTTAGGGTTTTGTTTTTCTTTAATCAGATAAAGGACGGCTACCAAGGAAAGGTTAACATAACCTTTTATAGCTGTCAATGTCAAAACCCTAATTGTCATCTAATGACAGTTTAATCTCGTCCGTCTATTCCTATAATCATCCAACGGTTGGATGAGTAATATTAAGTAATTAATTTTATTTATTCGATTAAATAAAATTAATTACTTATTAACCTACCAGAAAATACAATATGAAATCTGATTCCCCTTTTGTATACGTTCAACGAATCTGGACACAATCTAGATTCATTGAACGTGGACATTATGCTCACAAGATCGTCTATGCGTGTGACCCTGTAGGTTCACTTAACGTTGGCAGTGAATGAAAAAATGTCCTAGACATTTATTAACAAAACATAAGCAACCTCTAGCAAGACATTATGCTTACCCAAGTTAAGTAAATGTAATAATAACCTAGCATCAGATTTAATATTTAGTCATTTTGTCACATGATATCCTAATTAAGTATAAGGCATGGATCAAGTCATCCTTATAAAACTTAACTAATCATTTACTTGATCACCAGGCAGACTGTTCCAACAAATAATATTAATAACACCTTATTAATACTTATTTGAGCATGGCCATGCATATTTTCCAATCTTCCTTATCAAGGGGCCCATGGATATCTCTCTCTAAAAAGAGAGGGACAAATCCCTTTCACTATCTCCAATATTCAAGCCATGACGAGAAAATAAGCCAACCAATAATCATAATGATCACCAAATTAAAAGTGATGTTTGACTATGTCAAAACATATTTTTCTCCCCATGCAAGAAACATTAGAAACATTAGGTCGAAGGACACCAAATATAAAACTGAGAAGAAATACTTATAACTTAAACCCATGCAATATTTCTTCTGCACTTTGGGTCATGTCCAATACAATATTCTCAATATGTATTTATGAATTGATTTTATATCTCATATTCATGATCAGTAAAACTTGACCATCAATCAACTTCACACTAGTTTACAAGATGTAATAAACTAGGGACAAATAAGAACAGTATTTTATTAGCTATAAGGGTTTTACTATTAAGTCACATACTTGATGACCAAGAGCATAAAATACAATTCAAAAATACATGCTTCATGAATCATAAATGTGAGTCAATTGGTCTTAGGGCATATACTGACAATATAACCTTCTTCAGTCAACACGATCGGGCAGAAGTGGTAGAATAGGTGGTTGAGGACGAGGCACCTTTCGTTCAAGGGGGAAAGGTTTTACCCTTACTGGTCGCTACAACACTATCAAAAACAGCACAAGTACTGTCGACGGAGATAAAAATGGAGCATACAACAAACCTTCATGCTAAACTTTTGGGAAAAGGAATCATGTTGCTCTTGAGTACTGATATAGATTTGTGATGTTTAAAAAAGTAGAACGGGGGATTCCTAATCACTACAATGCAAAGTGGACCTACCACTGCAGAGGTAAGTTCAACCAGAGTATCGTATTTCTTGAGGAATAGGCCAAGGTTCAACTACTTTGCCATTTTATTCAATGTTTAGCCTAAAAGTTGTTGTTGAAAAGATTAACTAAAAGAGATGCCAACAAAGCGATGATAAAAAGACCAATGAATAATTATAAAAAAATATATATGGAAGCAAGAAGTTTGGATCTCGGGATCCCCCTAATCTTGTTACTGCTTCAATTGATTTATTTTAGTAGAAATTGATGTTTGATTAACAAATTCGGCCATCACACTCTCAATAAGGAAATCCCTATCTCTAAGTGAAAGCCCGCCCTATTCACTAACCCTTGGACGAGAATCTCTCCTTTCCCTAACAAGTTATGAACGCTGTAAATGCAGGTGATAAACGGACCTAAAAGGGAATCATTCTATCTCTAGTCTAATGCCCCAATTAATCCGCAAATTGATTGCTATCGGGTGTTCTTCCTTTTTCAGATCCAAACACCCCAATAATTAGTCTAAGTTAGCGACACTTAAATTGCAGGAGAAAAAACAATTGAAGAACAATTCAATCATTCACAACATTAAATTTCGGCAAAATGAACTCAGTTTCAAATAAACCAAAATTAGGGTTCAATCCTTAATCCAAACAATAAAATTACTTACTATTCATAATGTAAAAATGAAATTAAATGGTTAAAATCTAATATAGAAAACACAAGAAAGGCTTAGGAATGATTTTGAAGGCCGAATTACGATACCGACATGCGTCCGAGCTCGTCTCTCGTGTTACTCCACCGATGCCTAAATTCGCCTTTTTGATCCTTGAATCTTCTTAGAAACCTTTAATTCTCCATATCTAATCTGATTCCTAACTAATGGAGGTGAGAATTGAGGGAAATTTGTCACATAAGATCGCCTCAATTCATCTTCCTAAGCGCTAATGGTGGATGTCTTAAAAACAGGAATGAAGAACTCCTAAAAACTATCCAAAAAATTACTTGTAATACTACTGAAATTGGGACCTACAGTCCTCAGTAGATCCCTATCTTCCTTCTCCCTTTTGTGTCTTAAACCTACCATGGGTAGTATGGGGAATTTACTGTCGATTGTAAGGTTCTGTCTTTACTTCTCTTGTTGCCAATGCACCTACCGTCGGCCGTAGGTCCTCTTCGTGGTCACCGTTTGTCATCGTTTTGGTCGTTTATGCTCCATTTTAAGCTGTTTTCGTCATTTCTTCAATGAATCTTCCTTCGGCAAGAACCTAAGACAAGAACGAGAGATTAGACTTAAAAGTATATTTTATACTTTAAAAACATCGAAAAAGGATGAAATTAACATATAAATTATAGACAAAATAACAATTATCAAATACCCCCACACGTATCCGTTGCTTGCCTCAAGCAACAGAACTAAGCGAATGGAACAAAAGAGTTTGAAGATTTTTGTTCAGATCAAAATTCACGGTAAACGAGAGAGAGAGAGAGAGAGAGAGAGAGAGAGAGAGAGAGAGAGAGAGAGAGAGAGAGAGAGAGAGAGAGACAGAGACAGGCCTTAAGTAATTAAACACATAGGAAGACCAAAGATACAACAACAGTGATACCAAAACAAAACAAACCAAAAATAAATAAAGGGAAGATAAAACTGAAATGACACCACTTCCGTTAGAACACTTAACTAGTTAAGCATCAAGATAAAACGACAGAACGAGCACAAAATACTCTCAGTCCACCGCACTTACAAATAAACATTACATGACAATGGTGTGTGTGTATTTTGTTTGTGGTGCTTTTCGTAGAAACTAAGGAATGTTAAGTAATTATTGAAGTGAAACGCTTTCAAAGACGATGCACCACAAGCTCACATTCTTCTAGTTCTTATCTATTCAAAGTATTATTCTATGTCAATCCCGGATTAAGTAGGACTTTTCGGCTTGTAATGTTAGGCTTGGGACATAAGTGAGGTACCAAACAAAGGTAAATGGAGACAAGAACAAACGAGACAGAGCCAACACAATCCAGAGGAAAGATTTAGCAAAATTAGAGAATAACTTTCTAGCCATCTTTCGCTATTCTCACTCACCCTTGACTATCTTACTCCATGGCTTTCACACACCTCACTCAACATATTCACATTTTTTTGCTCTTAGAGAGAAATAGTGTTGTTATTTTTATGACAAACTATGTTCAAAAGTGTAAGTACTACTTTTTTTCTTTTTTTTAGAAAAATCAAATAAACTTTTCTCTCTTTTTTTCATCAGCCATTTATATCAACTATGAAATGCCTAAACTTCCCCCTTTTTACATCAATTTTCTTTTCTTCACTCCTTTACCTCTACACTTATTTGTTACTCTCACTCAAGATGGCTAAAAATATTATTCTAACGTTGGCTCCGCAAAGTGAGGTTTAATATAGTGTGAGGTTTAAAAGAACGAAGGATAGAAGGGAGTAAAACCCTTTGGCATGAAGGCACAAATAAGAGAGCTAGAGGTTAATTTCGCATAAGGATAGGCCAAACAAAAGCTCAATCGGTACAATAAAGGCCTGCCACCATCATTTCCAGAACTAACTTAAACTAAGACGTTTCACTTCAAAGAATAGAAGAACACAAGAATACACGTACGAATTTTAAAGGATTCTCCCTAAGCTAATTTCCTAGAATTCCTAGGTTTTTATTACTTAACAACATTCGCAGGTGCATGAAAACCATTGAACAAATAAGATTATTATACAAATGTTGATTTTCAAAATAACCAAGTAGTATGCCCTCTCGAAGAATCCTAACAGTATCGTGATCAAGCATTCTAACAAAAGTAGCAAAAATAAATTATTTTTGGTTTTTTCAAATACAAAGATAGAGAAAACTAAGAAATTTTTTTAAATTTTCAGCTTATTTGATTTTTTTTGGATTGTTTGTACGAAGAAGTAAAAATACGAGTACATAGACGGAATTACTCCTTCCCCCCACACTTAAAACCACATTTTCCTCAATGTGGGCCTAGACTAACAGAAAAAAAAAAAAAAAAACAAAACACATACATGGGAGGCGCTTCTGCAGATATAAAGCAGTAAAGCATAAGGGAAGCATCCCCAAATAAAACAAACTAAAACAAAGAAACACATAAGAAAGAAAGCAATGAAAACATTAAACATAAAACTAATATAACAAGAGAAATAAGCAAAGAAATATAATAAAGGAAATAGAAGGAAAGAAGAGAATAGAAAACTCCCTATAGTGAACCAAAGTTCGCGCCGCTGCCACCACTGCTGCCCTAATCGGGCATGTATTTGCTGCACAATGGAGCTAACATCACCTCTTGCCAATTGATGGATGCCCTCTGATGGACCAACTCGTCCGAATACTGGTGAGAGAACTCTACAATCTCTGCCAACTAGGCCCTATGGATATCCTGAGTGACATGGAGATGCTTGAAGGCAGTCCGCATCTTGTTCTGGAAGGCCGCTATGGGGGAAGTAGAGGGTTCATTCTCACTGGAGAGGTCATAGGACTCATCGTCCGCACTCTCCTCATCATCGGGTTGCAAAGAGGATGCCCCTATTCCAGTCTGAGTGGTTTCTTTTATAGAACAAAAATCGGAAAGGTCACCCTCCTATAGCTTGTCCTTCTTCCCCGGAGGGATCCAAACTTTATTCTTCTCATCCCAGTAGTTGCCGCAGTTGTTAAATGTAGTGAAATCGATGATTTATAGCGACCCTGTGGACAATCTCCTTTTCCCTGTAAAATTAACATTGGAAGCAACAAAGACCTTAAAAAGTAGAACAAGGTAATATTACTCAAATTTTTTATTATTGTCACAACCTGTGTTGTGCATCCTGTGTATCATTACGGAAGTAATAAAAAAAAGGACTTATGATGAATTTTGTCAAGCATGTATATATCAGTAATGACTTCACTCTGTCTGCCCCTCTTTCAGACTAGGGTGTACGCAAAAAAGTAAGAAATGGCACAGGGAAGAAAGTTACAAAAGTCACCCTCGTGGAGTATACGACGACGGTCCTTTGGACGTTGGCATCTACCAAAATGCTAATAACTCGCATCAAAACTCCAATCGGGCTCCTCATCGATAGAGTGGTGATCGTGTTCCCCTCGTCCCAAATCCCAAGAATGGACGTGAGATGCTCCCTAGTCAAAATAATCCTAACCTTTTGACTGTAGAAACAATAGTGTGAAGATCCTTGTCCGTTTTGTGGACCATATTAGTATAAAATTCTCGGACAAGTTCGGGGCAATAATCGCAAGAAATGCAAAGGAGATAACCTAACCTAACCCCGCCAAAAGTTGCTCAAGATTAAAATGTTCAATGACTGCCTTATCAAACGATTTTTCAATAATAATCTTAAGCGACTCCCTATCGGTTACCTATTTACTGGTTGCCATAGAAAGACACTCAAGAAAAGGTAAAATATTTGGATTGTTAGGGTCGGGCAAGGTCCCCTTAACACGAGCCCGTTTGGATTTTGAAGAGGAGGCAACTGCTTTCTTGGGTGTTATAGGGAGAGCAAAGAAAATTGAAATACGGGGAAAGAAGAAGGAAAACAAAGGTACAAAGGAGATGAAGGATAAAAAGAACAACACAACACAATCTTCTGACACGGAAGAAACCAACAGCATCAAAAATTGCATGAAACTATAAATATCAATTTAACGTAGCCCGTGGGTGCAATGTGTACTATAAGTCCCGTGTGTGTTTAAGTTTTAAACAAGTCAACGAAATGATCAACACTTAAGCCAATAGAACTGATGTGTGAAAAATCAAAGTAATAAAAATGGGGTGGAATGCTAATAACTACAATGCAAGGCAAGTGGACCTAACAATACAGAGGTGAGTTGCAACACGAGTGTCGAATCTCTCGAGGACAGACGAAGGTTCAAGTACTAATTTTGTTTCTAATATTTAGTCTAGAAAGATGATGTCATTGATTAAAAAGAAATAAAAAAAGTAAATCAATTAAAAAAAAGCAAAATAAAAGTGGTTTTTCAAAGAATTATAAAGACAAGAGTTTGGATTGGTAGAATTCCCCTAATTCTTGTTACGAATTGAATTGGAAAAACTTCAATGAAAACGATGTTGAATTAATTAAGTTTGGTCATCACTCAATTTGGGTAATCCCTATCTCTAGGATGAAAGCCACCCTACTCGCTAACCCTTGGAGGAAAGTCATTTTTCTCCCTAACAAATTATGAGTGCATTAAAATTAGGTGATTTAAAAAGACCTGAAAGTGAAAAATTGTATCTCTAGTAATTTGCTTGAAATAACCTAAATTGGTTGCCCTAGATTTTTCTTCAATTTTCAATTCCAATAAACCTTGCAAATAATCTAATCTCGCAATAATTAGATTACAAACAAACGCAATTGGAAAACAACTTAAATTAAAACAAACATCGAAATCAAGAAATTAACCTATGAACTTCATAATCAGGAACTGGGGTGACATGTGGAGTGGAGGGCTGATGGACACTTGGATGGAGAGACATGTGGGCAAGAGGATGATTGACACATGATTGGGAGGTGCCATGTGTCTGGGAGGCAAAACCATGCATGAGGGGCTATATATAGAAGTTTTAGTGGATGGACATTTCAGCACTTTTTTCTAATTTCTTCCCCATTTTCCCTACTCTCTCTCTCTCTCTCTCTCTCTCTCTCTCTCTCTCTCTCTCTCTCTCTCTCTCCCTATTTTTCCTTAATTTTCTCTCCTCTCTCTCAGTCAACTCCAACACACTCTCTCTCCCCTCACTTTCCTTTTCCTTTTTTTTTTCTCTCAGCTCTCTCTCTCTCTCTCTCTCCCCACACTTTCTCTTTTCTTTTTCTTTTTATCCCTTCTTGGCTTCTTCCTTCCTGTCCAGTGAGTTTTTTTTGGGGTTGTTTTTTTTATTTTTATTTTTATTGTTACGGTTATTATTATATAAGGAAAAATTCTTCCAAAATAATATAAAAGTGTAGGGATTATTATAGATTTATTTTGGAGCCATAATTCTTAAAGAGTTATTATGAATTTATTTCTTGGAATTATTTTTAGAATTTCTTCGGGTTTAGGATAAATTTAGGTGAATACTGAGTCATCTTGGGGTCAAGTTTATATTTTTTATGGTATTATTTAATTAAGTTTGGAATTATTATTTGTAGATTTGACTTGCTTCGCAACTCCAGGTGAGTTCACCAACCCCTTTTCTTTTGAAAGAAGATTTAATTATTTTATTGAATAGCATATTTCTCTGCCATTGGTTCTTGACAAGATGTGCAAAATATTTACTGGTGATACATTACGGGATATGCCAAAAATGCGGTAAGTCATTGAAATATTTATGTTTTAAATATTCTTTTATGGCCCTAAAATATGTTTTAAGTTAGTGCCATATTTTCATGATGCTTTTACCAGAACTGTTTTTACAATCCTTTTATTTTGGATCTTGAGTTTTAAAATTATTTTGAGAAAACTATTTTCAGAATATATATTATTTCTTTTTGGAAACAATGCCTTTAAATATTTAAAATTCTCCTAAGGTTTAGAGTTTTAAATTTATCTCGAGAGATTATTTTTAAAATATTTATTATTTCTTTTTGGAAATGATATTTTTAAATACTTTAAGTTGATTTTGACATATATTATTTATTTGGAAAAATTATTTTTAAAATATTTATTATTTCCTTTGGAAATAATATTTTAAATATTTTAAATATTCTTATAAGGTTTTGAGATTTAAAATTATCTTTAAAATATTTATTATTTCGTTTTGAAAATATTCTTATAAAGGTTTTTGAATTATTAAAATATTTTCATAATACTTTAATTTTAAATATCCTCATATTTTGATTTCAAAAATGTTTAATATATATTTTTTAAGAATATTTATGTACAGTTTTATTCTTATATTACTTTAAATTTTGAAGGAATTTAATAATTTCCTTTCAAGAAATATTTGTTATGATCTTTTGGTTCGCATCTTGGCATAACCTATTTTATACCCGGTAATATGTTTTAAAGCTTACGTTCCAAAATTACATATGCATACTTTCATGGTAAACATGATTTTGAAAGAAAAATGTTTTAAGAAAAACAAATGTTTTCATGAGTTTTACAATATTGCATTCATGATACATTTGTCATGGCTATGAGTTGTGGTTTTGCCCGGCGGATAAGGATTTTCGATACCTGAAGAGATTTGTGCGGCCGAGACATGGCCTATGATTTTATAAAAAAAATGAGTAAAAGCCCTAATTCGGCAAAAAGGGGCTTGGTATATTTTTTATCAACATGTCGAGAGGACTTGCACTGTGCGTGGCTAGTCCCCCGTACGAGGGCATCTTCCAAACGACATGCTTGGTAGATTTACTCTTGATCTAGATCCAGTTGACAGAGGGCGTGGTACCGTTGGAGGGTTACGCCCAAGGCAGTATTGCTTTTGACTCCGTATCTTGCTCTGCAGTAGTGGCTACTTCCTAGCAGGTTGAGTGAGGAGGGGCTCCCCGGCTAGGGTAGTACAGGGCGGCCTAGTAGGTAGCCCAGGGCTCGTTACCTATTTGTGTATATTTCGGGTGAGGTTAAAAAATCGAACATTCATACAGTGTGCTTTGGAGTTCAGGATGATATTAACTACGGGATGCCAGAATTTTTTCCGATGACCCCGTTTATGGATCCAGACATTGTCCGTTGAGCCTATCATGGTGCATCCATAGTTCTAAAAGTTTGGGTATTGCGGCAGTGCCGATGTGCCTTGATTTGCTCAGACTTTCCGGTTGTGCCCGGCCATTCAGAAAGTTTATAATTTGCATACAAGAATTTTTTTTTATGAAGTTATTTGTTTTCTGGCATGTCAAACCGCTTTATAAAAACTATTTTACCCGTATGGAAAACTCACGGAAAGTACACATGCATGTGAACTCATTGGCCACCATCGCTCATGCCTTTCAAATGTTTTCTCCCTCTTTTTTAGATGACTCGGTAACCCGATCTGGCTAGTTGAGTAATTGTGGGCCCACTGGATGCGGTATTTTGGGAGGTTTCCACTTTTAGTCATAAGATTTTGATTTATGAAAAATTGTGGCCTCACGACCTTAAACCTATGTATAAGTTCGAGACGCTTTGGTTATAAAATTATACTCATATCTTTCTTTCTTCTTCCTCTGTTTAGTTTAGAGAGACCCAGCCGCAGTTGACCTAGCGGAAGGGGTACGAGGTATCACACAATTGGTTCAAAGAAGGCCTAAGACCATCATCTCTGGGACCATCCTAGACTAGACTTCTTTGCTTTTAAAGATAGAAAAATCATGAAATTGCAGGCAAAATTCAAAAATTATTATCATAATGCTAATATCCCAAGATTCCTAAGCTTCTATTACTCAAACAACATTCACAAGTGCGGAAAAAGCCATTGATCATGTACGAAACTTAGTAAGTATGTTTTCAAAGTAATTAAGTAATTTTCCTTTTTTGAAAAACCTAAATAAATTTTAAGTTGTAACTCTATCAAAGTGATGAAAATAAAACATTTTTTGGATTTCTAAATAAGAAAGTAGAAAGAAAAGAAAATAAATATTTTTGGAACTTTTAAGTTTTTTGATATTTTTTGAATTTAAAGAATAAGAGACTAACAGAAAAAAATTTTAAAAGAACAAAAACAAAAAAGATATGAATAGAAAAAACTTAAATAAAGAAAAAGAATAAAAGAGACTAACAAAACAACACTTGAAAAAACGAAAGTACCCCCGGACACTTAAAAGCGCATTATCCTCAATATGGGGGTTATACTAAAAGGAAAACGAAAACAAACACATATATGGGAAGCAATCCCGCAGATATAAAGCGATTAAAGCATATCGGGAAGCCATCCACAAATAAAAACAACATAATAAACTAAAAACAAATAATACAAAAATAAAGCAAAAAGTTTAAAAAGACAAGAAATAAAAAATAGAAATAAAAGAAAAAGAAAGAAAAATTCCATATTGTGGACCAAAGTCCGTGCCGCCTCCTCCATTGCTGCCTTGACCATGCATGAATCTTTGGCATAAACGGGCTAGCAATTCTTCTTGGCGATCTATTGATGCCCTTTGATGTGCCAACTAGTCTACATAGTGGCGAGTGATTCTACTATTTCACTCAACAGCATCCCTTGGATTCCTTGATTGATCCAGAGTTGCTCAAAGGCAGTCCACATTTATGTTTGGACTGCATCAATCAGAATTGTGTTCTGGGCATCGGCCTTATCCTCCTCTACATATGATGGGTTGTTGGACTCATTGGCCTCACCATCACCCTCAACTTGTTGCGAGGAAGACGCCCCCAGGCCAGTATGGGTGGTTTTCTTAATTGAGCGAAAACCGGCCGCGTTGCATTCCTGCAACCTATCTTCTTTGGAATGTGGGACCCACACTTGGTTCTCCTCATCCAATAAGCAACCGCAGTTATAAAAATATTTAATAACCTGCTATGGTGTTGTTGATAATCATCGTTCTCCTGCAAAATTAACACGACAAGAAGCAAAAACTCCAGATAAAATCACAGGATAATGAAAAACATGCTTTTTGGTGGTGTCACACCCAGTATTGCACATTGTTTAGATTATCAAGGAAGACAGGAACAAGAATGAGCATTTGAAAATTTTATCTAACAAATAAATATCAACGATGCGGGCTTCTCTGAAGCAACCTCCTTTTGAACGAGTTTGTGCCCAAAGAAATAAGCAAGAGCACGATGAAAAAGATTTGGGAAATTGCCCCTGTGGATGATTCTATGACGGTCCATTACCCGTGGCCAATCTCAAAACGGCTACAAGCCGTATCGAAATTCCAGTATGGGTCCTCGTCGATTGTTTTTCTACTAGAATCCACGGTAACCAAATTCTTGGTGCCTGGGATCCCAAGAATGGAAGCTAGACGTTTCCTATCGAGTATGATCCTAACCCCTTTAATAGTTGAGATGATAGTTTGGAGGTCCTTGTTCGTCTTATAGGTCATGTTGGCATAGAATTCTTAAACAAGATCAAGGTATTACTCGCTTGAAATGCGAAGGAGAGGAACCCAACCCAACCCTTTAAAAAAGTTTTGAAGATCAAAATGTTCGATGACTGAGTCATCGAACGACTTTTCAACAATGATTTTGAGCGACGCCTTTTCGGCTACCCATTCACGGGCCACCTGAGAGAGATGCTCTGGATAGGGTGGGATGTCGGGGTCGGGCGAGGTCCCCACAGCACGAGCCCATTTTGATTTGGAAAATGAAGCAACATATTTCTTAGGAGCCATATAGAGAGAGATAAAAGTGAACAGAAGAGAAGAGGTAGGAAAAAGAATACAACATGCAACAGGATAGTACCAACAAAAACAAAAGTAATAGAATACAATAAAAGCACAAAAGAAGTAAAATCCTAACATAGCCCGTGTGCGTTATAGTGTTCAAGCATGGCCCATGGGTGCAAAAGTGTAGCTGAAACAATAAAACAAAAACTAATAAATTTCTAAACACAATGCTCTTAACTAAATAAAAATGACGAAAAAGAAGTCCGAAAGTTTCAAGAATTAAACGTAAGCAAACTATAAATAAAAGAGAGGCAGAAAGTTTTGAGAAGTAGACTGTGTTTGTTTGAGAAAACAAACTACGACCACGAAAATTTGCTCGTCTTTCTGTTGCGTTTGGATTACCGCCGGAGTTCCGCCCCAAGTTCGTCGAAAAATTTTCTTGGACTATTTTTTCAAAATTTTCTTAGGAAACATAATAAAACACAAAATAAAGTTAGCTCATAGAAAAAATTTACATAAGGATACGAAATTACAAAGAATAGCAAGAAAAAGAAATTAAGAGAGAAGGTTAAAGAAGGGGAGAATTTGAATGGAAATGTGGGTTCTTTTGGAGGGAAGAAGAAAGAAGAAAAAGATTTTAGCATGAAGTTTGTGTAAAGAAGAATGGAGGTGGTAGGAGGGTTTAGAAGAAAAGAATGAGCAAGAGAAGAGAGAAGAGAAATTACCAACCAAAAGGAGTGGAGAGAGAGATGGGTTGCTGCTGTTCTGCTCGTTGGAGGTGGTGTGGTCGCTGGAGTTGGAAGAGGAGGAAGAGAAGACTTGAAGATGTTGGAGAGGTGTGGAGAGGTTAAGAGAGTTTGAGAGAGGTTATGGAAGTTTTGAGATAATAAGAAGGAATAACATAATTAAGGGTTGAAAAGAGAAAGAGGGAAGAAAAGTGTAGAAGATCAAACCAAAATCTACAATTTGGTACCAAAATTGTGCTGACGGTAGGGCGATACTTATTGTCCACGGTATGTCTGGGGTTTGCTGGTACCAAGAAGTGCCGAGCCTACTGTCCGCATTAGGCCTCTGCCGAAAAATGCCATGATGCTTGTAGCCTATTGGCAACGGTAGGGCACTTTACCAACTGTAGTAGGGTGCTGCGAAGCCTCTGTTCTACTTCATTTTATGCAATTTTCGATCCCCGTTCAACCCACCTACCTTATAAACTCAAATAATCTTCTTGTGGACTTTTAGGCTATCACTTTTTTCTCTTCAAAATGACCTTGTACCACAACATCAACAAGGAATGAATGCAGAAAAAACGTAAAACTTAAAAGTACAATTTTACAATTACAATTACAAAGAGTTAACAAATACTCTCTTTTTTTCTTAGGTGCTAATTGCACCTCCCGGATCATGAAAATCCGGGTTGCTCTTCAACTCTTTCTTCCGTACTTGTACCTATTCCATCTTACAATCCTTTAATTGGAGGCAATTTTTCTCCATTTCTTATGTTTATTCCTTGGGATTTCTTTGCTTTTCTTTCCAGTGGGTTCCTGCACATTTGAAGATACTTTATTAGCTTTATGAGTTACGACTCATGAAGTGTCTTTAGTTGTGGATGGGGAGGTCGGGAGCAAGGAAAACTTGAATATTATCTCGTTTCCTCCGACGCTTAGTATTAATTCCCCTTTTTACATATCTACTAATGCCCTAGAAGTACATAAGAAAGGGTAGCCTAGAATAATAGGGAAATCAACATCTTCCTTTATGTCCAAAGCTACAAAGTCAACGGGGAAGACTAAATCCTTGGCTTTGACTAACACATCCTCAATCACCCCTTTAGGATATCTAACAATTATATCTACTAGATTAATTTATATTCCATGGGTTTCGGGGTACCTAAACCTAGATGCTCACACATAGATGAAGAAATAACATTAATGCTTGCGCCTAAATCCGCTAAAGCCCTATTTATTTGAATACTGCTCATGAATACTACCTATTTACGAGTCATGAAACACTCCCTGTGTCTTCTAATGTTTGTGGTAGTGTTTCATTTTTGATTTCGAGGGCTGAACATTCTTCTTCCATGATAATCCCTTCTTTCTTGGGCTCTCCTCATTAGAGGTTATGGATATAGCATGTACATGCTCTCTCGAGTTTACTTCTGTTTTACTTTGAAGCATTCCCGGAGTTCTTTCAGATACAACTTTAACTAATTGCCCAATTTGCTTTTCTAAATTTCTAATGGAGGCCTCTGGGTTCCTTTGGGCTGCCTCGATGGTATTCATTCTACTTTTTATTGTAGCCATAAATATTACCATTAAGTCCTCCAAGTTTGTCTTATTTGGTGCAAGATGGTTTTGTTCACCCGCTTCGTAAGGTAAGGGCGGTGGAGAACCTCTATTCTGAAAACCCAAAGGTTGATTTTGTCTTTCTTGTCCTTAACTTCCCCAAGAAAAATTGGGGTGGTTTCTGCATCCTAGATTGTATATGTTTCAATACGGATGATTTTGTCTATTCCCTTGCGCAAACTCTACTTGCTCTACTTCTCCTCCCATACTTGGGCACTCTTGATTGGAATGGCCCCCATTACAAAAATTGCAAAACATGGCCGTTTGGTTATTCTTACTTTTTGAAGTATCAGGCAAGTTTCCT
The DNA here is from genome assembly GCA_028651295.1 of Catharanthus roseus. Classification (NCBI taxonomy): domain Eukaryota; kingdom Viridiplantae; phylum Streptophyta; class Magnoliopsida; order Gentianales; family Apocynaceae; genus Catharanthus; species Catharanthus roseus. Next base: position 21,011,557 of record JAPQWS010000153.1, on the reverse strand, counting down.
ATTATCTGCTCAATAACTAATGTCAACCTTGCTTCTATAGCTAATATGGCATCTATATTACGGACCCTAGTCATCTTTGGCATTGCTCTTTGTCCTCCCCAAGTATAACTATTCGTGGTAATCTACTCGATTAAATCATAGACTTGTTGAGGGGTTTTATGATCTATGCACTATCCAGCTGAGGCGTCTGTCAATTGCTTAGCCCCATAAGAAACTCCATTATAACACTTTGTATCTGAATCCCCAAGTGCAACTTATGATGGGGACACTTTCTCAATAACTCCTTCCATCGTTCCCACGCCTCGTAGAGGCTTTCTCTGTTTATTTGTTGAAACAATAGGATCTCGTTTCTTAGTTGTGCTGTCCGCCATGGAGAAAAGTACCTCCCTAAAAATTTCTCCACTAGTGAGTCCCATGAAGAAATGGACCCCGATGGTAAGGATTTTAGCCAGGACTTTGCCTTCCCCCTTAGAGAGAATGGGAAAAGGCATAGTCGAACTGCATCTTCTGATACTCTGTTAATCTTAAAGGTGTCACATACCTCTAAGAAATTTATAATATACACATTAGGATCTTCATCAGGAAGTCTATCGAATTGAACATGATTTTCCAACATCTGAATTATGTTCAGTTTAATATCAAATTTATTTTCCTCAACCCTATGCCTTGTTATACTCGTCTGCATCCACAAGATGGATGGTCAAGTATAATCCGTCATTATTCTCTCCGGTACTAGTGGTGCCACCATCGGAGGTGTTGATTCGTAAAGTGAGTTGTTGGATGAAAGTGCTTTTGGTTCTTCTTCTACCTTAACTTTGGGTGCTGCTACACTAGTGCCTGATGTTTCGAACTGAAGAGCGCGACGAGTACTCTGCTGTGTACGTACGGGCTTGGGATCGAACAGTACCAACTCACCCCTTTTCTTTCTAGGTATATACTAATACCACATGATCTGTAATAACTGAAAAATGTGATTAGCTCTACGAACACAAAGAACAATTCGAGAATATAAGCTGAAAATAACGGAATGGTGCAAAAACAAGAATAAATTCAAACGAGAAAAAGAGAAAACGAAAAGAAATAAAAGACAAAGACTAAAACATTAAAACAAAACGATATTACTTAAACCTGCTGCGTCCCTAGCAACGATGCCAAAAACTTGATGTGTGAAAAATCAAAGTGATAAAAACGGGGTGGAATCCTTATCACTACAATGCAAGGCAAGCGGACCTAACAATGCAGATGTAAGTTTCAACTTGAGTGTCGAATCTCTTGATGACTGATGAAGGTTCAGGTACTAATCGTGTTTCTAAAGTTTAGTCTAGAAAGATGATCTCGTTCATTAAAAAGAAATAAAAACAAGTAAATCAATTAAAAGAAAGAAAAATAAAAAACAGTTTTTAAAAGAATTATGAAGACAAGACTTTGGATTGGTGGAATCCCCCTAATCCTTGTTAATAATTCAATTGGAAAAACATTAGTAAAAATAATGTTGAATTAATTAAGTTGGGTCACTACTCACTCACCCTTGGAGAAAAATATCTTTTCTACCTAACAAATTATGAGTGCATTAAAATTAGGTAATTTAAAAACACCAAAAAGTGCAAAATTGTATCTCTAGTCAATTATCCCAACTAACCCCCAATTAGTTGCCCTAGATTGTTCTTCCTTTTTCAATTTCAAACAACCTTGCAAATAATCTAATCTTGTGATAATTAAATTACAAACAAACGTAATTCAAAAACAACATAAATTAAAACAAACATTGAAATCAAGAAATTAAACTAAGAACTTCATAATCAAGAACTAAGGTTCAACCCCAAGCCAAAAAAATAAAGAACTACTCACTATTCACATTAACAAAATTGTAATTAATAGAAGAATTCAGTAAAAAGAAAAGGAAAAGAAAGCTTATGATTAAAAATCAAAGTTGCAATTAAATCCCTAACGTTCTCTGAGATAGTCTCTCGAGTCACCAAGTCAAATATCGAAATCTTGAATCAAAGTCTTCAAATCTTGAATCCAAGAAACTAAATTGCAAAAATCTTGAAACTTTACTAACTAATTTAATGTATAGAAGATGTAATTTAAAGAGTGTTTAATCTAATCTAACCTAACTAATCTAATTGTATATAAAACCTATATACAATAGATGCGAAAAGACCTCTTATATAGAGGTGAAAAATACAAGAAATCCAAGTTGAAATTGGAGAAGATATCAAGAAAATCGAGTTTGTTTAGGACTCAACCGTCCCTTGCCAACGTACCCTACCCTGACGGTTGGGCGAGGCCTACCATCCGTGGTAGGTCTTAGTTGCCAATGCCCTTTTGATTCTCGGCACCTACCGGCGACGGTAGGTCAGCCTGGCTCGCATGGTAGGTTGCTAAATTTTTCCCAACGGCTTCACTTTTAGTCGTTTTCACCTGTTTTTATTTTCTTTTCATCATTTTCACTTGCGAAGGGCACCTAAGAAAAGAATAAGAGAGATATTCAGCTAAAATATATATACTTTCACATATTAAAAACACCGAAAACAATGAAACTAACATATAGAAAATATAGACGAAAATGCACTTATTAAGAACAAACTAAAAAACAAAAAATTACACCAAATGGTGCATAGATGCAAGAAATAAAAACTACAGCCAATAAGAGGCAAAAGAGTTTAGGAATAGCTTGGGGGTGTTTGAACAAACAACTGTCGTCGCAAATGGAATCGGTGCCATTTCCTTCCCCAGTAACGACGCCAAAAACTTGATGTTTAAAAATATAGAATGGGGGATTCCTATCACTACATGCAAGGCAAGCAGAACTAATATTACAGAGGTGAGTTTGACCCGAGTGTTATATCTCTCGAGGAAGGAGCCAAAGTTCAACTACTCTAACGTTTATTCAATGTTTGGCCTAAAAGTTGTCGTTGAAAAGATTAACTAAAAGAGATGCTAACAAAGCTATGATAAAAAGACCAATGAAAAATTACTATAACAAAAAACAAATCTATAAAGCAAGAAGTTTGGATCTCGGGATCCCCCTAATCTTGTTACTACTTCCATTGATTTTATTTTAGTAGAAATTGTTGTTTGATTAACGAATTGGGTCATCATACTCTAGATCGGCAATCCGTATCTCTAGGTGAAAGCCGCCCTATTCACTAACCCTTAAACAAGAATCTCTTCTCTCCCTAACAAGTTATGAATGTTGTAAACGCAGGTGATAAACGGACCTAATAGTGCATCATTTATCTCTATTCTAATGCCCGAATTAATCCCTAAATTTATTGCTCTCGGGTATTCTTCCTTTTCAATTCCAAACACCCTTGTGATTAATCTAAGTTCACGACACTTAAATTGCAGGAAAAATAATTGAAGAACAATTCAATCATCCACAACATTCAATCTCAGAAAAAATAAACTTAATTTTATAAAATCAAAATTAGGGTTCAACCTTTAATCTAAATAATAAAATTACTCACTATTCATAATCTATAACTTAAATTAAATGATTAAAATGTAATAGAGGAAAGAAAAGAAAGGCTTAGGAATGATTTTGAAGGCTAAATTGTGATCCCGGAATGCACCCGAGCTTGTCTCTCAAGTTGCTCCACCGATGCCCGAGTTCACCTTTTTGCTCCTTGAATCTTCTTGGAAACCTCTAGTTCCCCTTTTCTAATCTAATTCCTAACTAATAGAGGTGAGAATTTTGGGAAACTTGTCATATAAAATCGCCCCAATTCACCTCCCTAAGCCCTAGTGGTGAAGTCGAAAAAACAACAATGAAGAACTAAAAACTGTCTAAAAAATTACTTGAAATATTGTTGAAATCGGGACTCATCGTCGACGGTAGGTTGGGACCTACCGTCGCCGGTAGGTCTCTGTCTTCCTTCTCTTTTGTGACTTGAACCTACCGTCGGCGATAGGGGGAACATACCACATCAACGATAAGATTATGTTTTCACTTCTCTTGTTGCCAATGCACCTACCATCGGCGGTAGGTTAGCCAACCTCTGACGGTAGGTCCTCTTCGTGGTGACCTCAGATAAGAACGGGAGATATTAGACTTAAACATATAATATGTACTTTAAAGACAGAAAAACGATTAAATTAACATATAAAATAATAGACAAAATAACAACTATGAATTTTATTATTCATATTGGTCATAGACGCTTGCATAGCCTTAGCAGCTCTCAATTTAAGAAACAATGATCCTTCTCTTTATATGAATCCAGGAGCTACATCACACATGACAAATGATGCATGTATTTTATCATATTTGAAACCGTACAAAGGTAGCAATGGTATTTATGTTGCGAATGATAATAAACTTGTCATAACAGATATTAGTGAAACTTATGTTGGAGAATTAAATTTGCGAGATTTTCTTGTTTGCCTAAACGGAAAAAGAATCTTGTTTCTCTAAGTAAACTTACTACTGATAACTCCTGTAATGTTGAATTCACGGCTTCTGATTTTGTCATTAAGGATCAAAGCAGGAGAACAATAGGGAAGGGGAATGAGAAAATCAATTGTAAGCTTTGGACGCAAATTTTCGTGCAGCGTTGATAGTAGTAAAAGGCAGCAATCCATCTTTTGTGTGGCATTGTTGACTGGGACACCCTAGTCGACGTATTATGCAACTGTTGAAGGGAAAGAAAATAATTGATGTAACTAATTGGCTATCTAAACCTTCCATTTGTACCGGTTGTTAATTTGGAAAAAGTTGCAAACTTCCTTTTAGTCTAAATAATAAAATTTGTAACTTTCCTTTGCAAAAAATACACTGTGATCTCTAGGATCCGCTCTTGTTACTTCTAATCAAGCATTTTGTTTTTTATGCTATTTTCATTCATGATCATTCCTGTTTCAACTAGTTGTACCTCTTTAAAGAAAAAGTTAGATTTTTTCTCATGCTTTGTCAAATTTTAAAGGTTGGTTGAAAATCAATTTGACAGAAAAAATTAAAATTTTTCAGTGTGATTGCGGTGGATAATTTAAATCAAATAAGTTTCTTAATCATATTAGTGAATGTGGTATTCCGTTACAGATTTCATGTCCAGGAACACTAGAACAAAACGGCATTGCACATAGAAATATTGTGGAAATTGGCTTAACCATGTTGTTTGATGCGAAATTACCTTTTGTTTTTTATGGATTGAAGCATTCCTTACAACCGCTTATCTCATCAAGAAAATGCCTTATGAAGTCCTTCAAAATACATCCCCATATTCCAAGTTTCTTTGCTGAGATCCTGACTACAGCGGCTTGCGAGTTTTGGATATTTGTATATTCCTTCTCTACGTCAAGAAATCTTATCCTTGTGTACTTATTAGATATAGTCTACTGCATAAAGGATACCGATGCTATGATCCCTCTACGAAGTAGGTATATACATCACGATATATTGCCTTTGATTAAATTAAATTATTATATCTTCCATCTTTACCAGAGGTAACTTCTCCATCTCTGGAGCTTTCTGAATTCCTCTTTCGATGCATAGTTTGACAAGTCCACTGTAGCTTATATTATATCACCTTCATTGATAAGGATTGATACAAAAGTAGCACCTATAACTTCTATTATCTTCTCAGTCGATGACATTACTCCCTTTGTCAATAGTAACATCCCTATAGTAAATTATGCTCCGGTTGACACCAGTACACTGTCTCTAGGTACTACCAACGATGATGCATTATTGTCTACATTGACAATGCTCGTATTGTTGATATTGATACTCTTTCTACTGATGCTGAAGATATTATCAACAACAGTCACCTTCCTGTTGATACTGCTTCTCCCACTGTCGACTTGGACAATACATAAGATATTTCAACATCATCTCGACTGCAGCAAACTTTTCAGGCCTAAAATATTTGTAGGATTATGATTGTAAGCTCATAGGTGATACTTTACCTATCGCACCATGACACCATTATCAAGCACTCAAGGACCTATCTTGGTGGAAGCAATGAAACAAAAATTAGAAGCTCTTCATTCAAACAGTACTCAGTCTTTGGTTTCGTGACCTACTGCCACTAATGTCTGTTCAAAAATGGGTGTTGGAGTGAAACAAAAGGAAGACGGATCCTTTGATGAATTGAAGGCTCATTGGGTAGCTCAAGGTTTCAGTCAAGTCTCTGGCATTAACTTTGATGAGACCTACAGTCCAGTAGATCGCCACATCACCATTCGACTGGTTCTTTCTATCTGAACCTCTCTAACTTGGTCTCGACAACAGCTTGATGCGAAAAATGCATTTTTGCACAGAGAGTTCAAGGAGTTTGTATATATGAAGCAACCGCCTGGCTTTGTCGATCCAAGTAAACCTGATCATGTGTGTCTCCTTCACATAATCTCTTTAGGGGTTGAAACAAGCACCTTGTCCTTGGTTTGATAGATTATCCAAGTTCCTTTTTCATCTTGGTTTTATTGTAGTAAGGCTGATTCTTTTCTATTCGTATATCATCATAATGCCATTATTATTTGCTACTCATCTATGTCAATGATATTTTTGTTACTGGTAGCAATTTATCTTTTATTTCAAACTTAATTCATCAATTGAGTTCCTAATTTGCTATCAAGGACCTTGGCTCTCTTCAATATTTTTTAGCTATTTAAATTAAAGAGTTTGATGGTGGTACTGTTAAGAAAGTATCTTAAGGAGTCAATTGGACGGTCTGGCATGTACGATTGTGCTCCAACTGCAGCTCTTATGGTACTTAAAGAGAAGGCTTTCGTTTCAGATGATTTTGTTGATGCTACATATTATCGAAGCATTGTTAAAGCCCTTTAGTATCTCACATTCACTCATTCGGACAATCAACATGTTGTTAACAAAGTCTACCAATTCTTTAGCCAGCCTACAGAACCATATCTTTACACCGTTAAACAAATTATTTGTTATCTTAAATGTACTCAGGACTATACTTTACGATTCATCTCTCACAATCCACGGTCCTTATATGCCTTCTCAAATGCTGATTGGGTAGGATTTTCCTTAATACGACAAGGTACTACTGGTTTTTGTGACGTTTTGGGAGAAAATTGTATTTGTTGGAGCTCCAAAAAACAACCCACGGTTGCTCGGTCTAGTTCTAAAGTAGAATATCGGTCTATGGCATCTACCACTGCTGAACACATTTGGCTCACATTCTTGTTACGCGATGGGATTCATCTTGCTCGTCCTCCTCAACTTTTCTATGATAATCTTAGTGCCCTCCATATGTCTGTTAATCCTTTCTTCTATGCACGAACCAAACATATCAAAATTGACTATCATTTTGTTCGTGAGAAAGTAGCCAGAGGGCACCTTCTTATCTGGTTTATGCCTTCCTCTAAGCAAATAGCCGACATCTTCACCAAGCCATTGTTACAGTCTCCTTTTTTGCATCTTTGGAGCAAGATTGGGCTTCATTCTCATTGCGCCTCCATCTTTTGGGGGGAATGATAAGGAAAGTATTGAGGAGGATCAATCAAGACCTAATCAAGATTTCAAGTATCAAACATTAAGGAAGAAATCAACAAGAATCAAGATCATTCCATATTTACAGGGATTCTCAATCCTCCATAATTAGTCTTTTTCCATAGGTAGTCTTTTCTATAAGTTAGTCTTCTATGTATAAATATGCACTTCTGTATCTCATACGGTCAAGACTTTTGGCTCTAATAAAAATTCAGCCAAGTTTTCAAAGTATTTTCCCCACTGGAGAAATTTTCAACTTCTAAAAGTTTTTATGTTAAAAGAACTAAAAAACTTGAAATTATCTTTTATTGAAGAGTATAGTACGGAAAAAGATCACTAAATGTTGCATTATTATTTTTTTAAGGGAAATGTAACATTATTTTTCCAATGTGATAAGTAAAAAAAATATAAATATTGATAAATGTGGGCTCAAGAGTTACTATTTCTTACTGATTTTGATGATTGACAAAATATGTTTGAGAAGTTTAATTGCCAGTTTGTTTTCTCTTGTTAGTTAAGCTATTGAGTTCCATATGATACTTCAGCTATAGATCATGAGCTATCAGTGAAGTAGTATCTTAAATATTTTACGTGAACAAAATTATAACAGCTTGCAATTGAATTTCTTTACATGTGTCATCCTACAAGAGACTTATAATAGCTAGATTACTTTACATGTGTCATCTTGTGGAAGGTTTATAAGAGATACTTGTTCTCCAAGTTGTTAGTATTTCTGTCCGTTATTACTTTGTGGTTCCTCTGGCTCTCTTAATGAGTATCCTTTTTTATGGCTAAAAATTAATGCTAACTGAATTTTGTGTGTGAGTTAATTTGTCGAAACAGAGTATAATACATGTGAAGGGAAATTTCGTGAAAGGCATGTGTTAGCACATGGGAGAAAAGTGCCAAATAAGAAAGATATGCTACCTTATAGAAGAGTATTTAAAAGGATGAAAAGCAATAAAGAAGGGTGTGCATTTCCTAAGATTTGAGAAGAGCTTCACTACAAGTTTTTATGCATTAGAAAAATTAAGCATAGTTGGGAAGAGCAGTAGATTAGATTTCTGTTGTGTAAACTGCTCCTGAGTATTAAGAAACTTTTATTTCTATATGTTTGTTCTTGGTTTTCAAGTTCCTGAGTAAAAGACTTTAATCAGGCAATACCTGTTCAAAATTGTTGAGTTCTCCTTGGAATACAAAAAATGTTTAGTTACTTGATCTAGTCAAAACTAGTGGAGTGTAAAAAGTTAATCTCACCTTGAGCGAGATTGATTTAGTGGAATCCTTAAGGTTTTGATCTTAGGGAAAGTGGATTAGGGTTTTAGTTGAATCACTATAATTTGCTGGTGTTATTTACTTTCTTTTTTTATCTTCCTATTCTTTTGTCTTATCAAAGTATTCTATAGTCAAGTAAATGGTTGTTAGAACATCCTGAGTGTTTGGTTTTATTTTGAGTTGAGCTAATCTACAAAAATCACAAAAATATTTTATAAGTTAGCATTTGTTCAATTTTTTTTTGTGAAGTCCAACACACTCCCTTCTTGGACTACCTTGAGATTTACAATAAGTAAAAAAGTATGGGTATTAATGAATATGCATGTACTATTGAAATATGATAAATAAAAGCAATGGAGGGAATAGTTCTTAAGAAGATAATAAAGATATAGGCAGAAGTGGATGACCATCCCAACTCAAAATCAAGAGCTCTAGTTGCAGCTTTAACATCACTTTCACTTTTCTCATCCAAAGGCTCCTTCCATTCAGATACCAGTGTGATTCCAATCTCCCCTTCTTGACCCTTCTGTAAGATTGTTTAAGGTCAAACGTAAAATTTTAACATAAAAAATATTATAAGGAATTTTTTTGTTCTTATAAAATTATTTTCTAGTTAATTTAGAGGGATAAAAAATGTGGTATAATACATTAATTGTAACGTGAATTAGGTAAAGTATATACACTAGATACAGTGAAAAAAAAAAGCTTGAGAAGGGCCATGGCTCTTTTTGCCCTCAATTTGGTTCTCATACACGTTCTTCACTTTCTTTATATGCATATTCTATTTCACAAGAAAAATTATATGTGTGATCATTCCTTCAGTAGAATTAATCAGAAGTGTATTTACTAGCATGATCCTACTAATTGCATTGTTGACACGATATAATTAGACATACATGCTAAAATAAAATGTTAGAAAAAATCAACACTAAATCTAGAATATTCTAGCATTTTTTGGGCTAGAAGCTTGGCATTAATGCAAGAAACATCAAAAAGGCTTCTCAGTTGCTTCCGTAGTGGCAGTGGAAAATTCAAAAAAATCAACTAACCAACCTGTAGTACTATAAATAGGGGTTAGGGTCAATTATACGTGTGTGCATAAGTGAGCAAGTGAGCTCAAGAAGTGAAGTAGCCTAGAGTGGTGTGATCAAAGAGTGAGCAAGAGTGATCACAGTAAGAAAATAGTAAAGTAGTGTGAGTGGCGTGAGTGCAAGTGAGTGAATAGAAGTTTTGTGTGATAAAAATTGAGAGAATAAAATTCCTTTCGTTCTCTTGGTTAATTATCAAATACTCACCACTTGCCCAATTCTCTACAATTTGTATCATAGCAGGTTATTTGGAAGCTTGTCACGATCGAGTTAAATATATTTTAGTATTATGTTTGAGTTAACCAGTCGAGATTGAGTTACATGGAGACTCTTCCGGAGCGAAGGTTCATATTTACGATCGGAGTCAGATCGTGTTTGGGGTAATAGGTCGATGCTCGTGACACACAGATATTATGCTAGAGTAGTAGATTGGTAGAGACTCGGAGGGTGAAAAATTGAGTCACTATGATGGACCTTAACTTAGTAAACATTATTAAAAAATTAAATAATACTAATTATAATAGTTGGAGGTCATGTATGGAGTCCTACCTGGAGAGTCAAGACTTGCTAGAGAATGTTAAGGGTAGTTTAACAACACCTCTGGACAACAATGAAGCAACGATAAAAAGATGAAGAGTCAAAGCTTCTAAAGTGATGTACGCCATAAAGACAATAGTGGAGGAAGAAGTACTTTAGCATATCGGGGACACCACCACACCAAAGGAAGCCTGGGATATTTTAGCAAGTGAGTATTCTAAGAAAAATGACTCTCCCCTCTAGTTTTTAGAAAGTGAATTATTCTCCCTGAAACAAGGAAGTTTAGTAATGCGACATTATTTTACGAAAGTAAAATCTTTTGCTCGTGAAACTTCCTTGTTTGATCTGCAAAATAAAGTTAGGGATGACCGAATTAGAAGAGAAATAATACATGGGTTACAACGGAAATATAGAAGCTTCACGGTAGCAGTACAAAGGTTGGCAAACACAACCAACTCCTGAAGAATTAGAAAATATGCTGGTTGAGTGAGAGTCATTGGTGAAGCATGCTACCGACACGACAATTAAGGATGAGGAGTAGGCGTTGTACAGTGGTCAAGGAAGGGGAGACACAAAAAGAAATCCCCGGGCAGGTAAGAGTAAAGACCACTGAAGATTTAATAGGTAGTCTGAGAAGAGTCAACAAGAAGGGGGAGCTGAAGATAGTGCAGGAGAATATTAAAGATCAAACAATGGTTGGTGTTACAATTGCAGCAAGAGAGGAAATTATGCACGAGATCGATGGTCCAAGAAAAAGAAGCCATTAGAGAGGAATGCAGTAATATCATTAGCTCGTGAAAGTCATAGTGATGACGACTGAGATTTTGAAGTGACCCTTGTTTTGGTAGAGAATCAAGTAGAGGTACAAGTTAACAATGCCGCAGCAGAGATAGTCCAACGATATTAGTGAAAACAATACTAATAAGTGACAAGTGGATTGTTGACTCAGGAGCTGCAAATCACATGACAGGTGATGTAGAAAAGTTATTTTACAAGATGGAGTATAAGGGTAGCCAGATGGTTGGTACAACAAATAACACGAGATTGCCAATCAAGTGGATTGGAGATACAATGATCGTTTCATGTAGGAATCCACACAAGGTGGAGTTGCAGAATGAGATGCACGTAGAATGGATAAAGAAGAACTTGAGTGTGTCATAGTTAACAGCTGCAGGAAATTACGTTGTGGTTGGCCCTCCTGATGTAAAGGTATATCGAGACATCAAGATAATTGGGACGCTGATTCGCGAAGAAGAAAAGAAGGAATCTGTTTATGTGATGCTAGCGAGACAGCATATGTCGAGAAAATGGGAAATAATGAAATAACAGATTTATAGCATGCAAAGTTGGGACATGTAAGCCGCAAGAGATTAAAGGTGATGATGATGAAGTCGATGTTGAAGGGGCTTCTGAATCTTGAAGTCTGACATGAAAGCATATGTGAAAGTTGCTAGGATACGAAGACGCATCAACTGCCCTACTATGAATCCAAATCTAGAGTTCGACAACCACTGGAGTTAATCACTCGGACATGTTTGTTAAATATTTTAATTGGAAATTATAGAATGATGTTTGAAAAACCAAGGTTGGGTTATCACATGAAAATCTTGCAATCCCTATCTCTAGGTTAAGGCCACTCTAGTCACTAACCTTTAGAGAAGAATCTCTTCTCTCTCTAACGATTATGAATGCAATTAGATTAAGTGATCTAAAAACCTAAAAAAGAAAAGAATATCTCCATTCAATTGCCAAATTTTATTATCCAATTAGTTGCCCTAGATTGTGTTTCTTTTTTCAATTCTAACCAATCTTGCGATAAAAATCAATTCCGTGCAAATCAAATCATCACACAAACATAATTGAACAACTACCCAAAATAAAATAAACATCAATTGTATAAAATCCAATAACAATCACATCATTCAAAAATTAGGGTTCAACATTAAACAATCAAAACCAAGCCATTAAACATCATAACAGGAATCGAATTAATAATAGTATTCATAAGTAAAAAGGGAAAAGAAAGCTTAGGATGAACAAGAGTCGAATCCACGATTCCAAAAGCTACCCGAGATTGTCTCTCAATTTGCTTGATGAAATCCAAAATTGCTCCATAAAACTTCTTTAATCTTTCCAAAAAAGCTTCAATCCAATGTTAACTGATGAAAAACTACATAATTGAAGAAGAATTGAAAAGGGTTTTATTGCCAAGTTTCACCCATAATCTTCTTTTCTAAACCGAAACTGAAGAATGTCTCAAAAGAAGGGAAAAATTACATAAAACTAGCAGAAAAATGCATTATCTACTTGTAGTCGGGACCCACAGTAGTAGGTCGAGCTCTACAGTTCGCAGTAGGGTTATGTTCGAAACATCCTTGAATGCTCGGGACCTACCTTAAATGGTAGGGGTAGCCTACCGTTGCCACTAGGTTTTTTTTTCCAACTTCTTCTTTCAGCTCCAATACCTACCGCAAGTGGTAGGTTAGCCTACCATCTGTGGTAGGTTGACCTACCGTCGGTGGTAGGTTGCTGGTTTCAGTGCCGACAGCTTCTGTTCTCTCCATTTTCGCTTGTTTTCACTTGTATTCTCCTTCTTCTTTATCGGGAAGTACTTGAGATTAAAGTAAAGGTAAATGGTGTAAATTATACATCTTATATAATAAAAGCATCGTAAAAACGATGAAAATAACATATAAGAGTAATAACAAAATGGCACATATCAAATACCCCTACACTTATCTCTTGCTTTCCCTCAAGCAACACAAAACTACGCAAAAGCTAGGTAAACCAACCAAAGAGGTGCACAAGGTTTATGTCATTGAAAAAAATACCCAGAGGAATAACACATCCGACTAATGAACAAAAGACTCTACGAACAAAAAGGGCAAAAGGCAAAACAAAAACAAAAGCCAATAAAATGTCACTTTAGTAGGAGGCAAAATTATTGAACCACATAAGGAAATTTTAAAGACGAATTACAAGAATCAACAATTCCACCACTATCTTACTAATATCCTTACTAATCAACGATGTATGTGTGTGAATTGCTCATGTCACCTTTCAAAGAAAACAGGGAATATCAAGTTATTAACATAGTGAAATACCTTTATGGAAAATGCACAACAAAGCTCATGTTTCCTAACACCTCCACTCTAAGTTCTATTCTAAGTCGTTCCCAGATTAGGTAGGACTTTTCAACTCGTAAGGTTAGGCTTGGGACATAAAGGTTGTCAAAAAAACAAAAGCAATGGAGATAGAGCTAATGCAACCGAAAGAAAAGATATCAAAAATTTTGAACAACTTTCTTGCCGTTTTTCACTCATTCCCATTTACCCTTGAACAGCTTGGTTCATTCAAATAACACAATCCCCTTAATATTCTTTATTTCTCATGAATCACATACTTTCAAGTACACGGGAGAGAGTATGATATGAATCCTCTTGTGATTGTTAAATTGGATCCAAATCCTTTCCAAGATCACCTCTGATTGAATAACAACTATTGAGGATTTTGTTGCTTCAACACTCTAATGGAAAAACTCTAAGGATCTAAGCCTCATAAACCTAACATTGAGAGGCAAAAGTCTTTCCTAGTTTGAAAACTAGAACCTTGAGGAAACTAAGGTCTCAATCCCCCAATTACACAAACTAGAAGACCCAAAATCAATTTAATTAAGAACAAGAACTGTAGACTAAATCAATAGAAGGAATTAAGATGATCAATTGAATTCCATAGATTCATTATCCTAAGGATTTAATTGTTCACAACTAAAGACATTAACCCTTAGCAAGCTAAACTAAGCAAGGGTAAAGAACCCTAGAGACCAAGAGATTCTCTCTCAATAATTTTCAACAAAATTCACAATTGTTTTACAATGACCCTATAAATGGGTATTTATAGGCGAAGGAATTAACCTAACTAATTCTATTGCTTATTGGCATAAAATACCCATTACGCCCTTTATTAAAAGCTGGAAAATGAGTTAAAACAATAAAATCCTGTCTAAAAATTACAAAACTATTTTCCCTTCTGAGACCTACCGGCGACGGCAGGGTGGAACCTACATTCGGTGGTAGGTGTCATGCCTTCCCGAGTTGTGCCGATAGGCCAAGGGCTACCGTCGGCAATAGGATGGCTCTTTTCAAGAACTTAGCCAATTTCTCCTCCAGGTTGTTTCCTTGTTTGGTCCTTGCGAATTGAACTCATGGAGAATAACTTGGAAGCTCTTTCTTGACCTTCAAACTCTCCAATCTTACTCTTTAAAGCTTTCTCAATGTGAGCATTCATGCCATTATCTTCAAGAGCTTTGAGTTGGTTCAACATTGCATTAGTGAATAATCTATGCAATAAATCTTTAGTTTCTTAGATTTCTCGATTCACATCATTCGTCCCTTCTTTGAAAAGATTCATCCTTGAACCTTAGCCTACATCAAACAAAGACATATCCAAACATTGAAGGTAGAACGAAACAAAAATCCACCGGAAAAGTAAATATAGAAGTACGAAAGTATTCAAGTATGTTTAAAGGTTCTTTGCCATGGCAATCAAGCTTAGTCAAGTGATGAGAAGGCAAGCAGTTATTTCCAAAATAACTCTAATCCCCTCTGCCTGGATCAAAGACTAGTCGTTCTATTTCAAACTTTATGTTCTTGTCATCAATAGCATCATGATCCTTGAAAAGGATACACTTGACAAACTTTGTTGTCATCTTTTCTCCCAAGCTCAAAGCATAATCTATAGAAAAAGTGACAAAAGGAATTAGAAGATTGGAATCATAATCGACGTCAAAAGAAGAGTAGAAAATAGTAGAATTATGAGCAAACTCAAGGTGAGTGAACAAGTATCCCATATAATTCATGGCTTCTTCTTGGTTACATTTATCAAAGATCCATCGATGGTGCTTAGGTTCTTGATGAATTGCTTATAAAAACCTGTGAAGCCATGGAAGCTTTTCTCTTCACATGCTCTTTTGGGAATAAACCAATCTTTGAGTACTTGCACCCTATTTGCACCCCATTGGCAACCTTGAAAGCTCACTACATAACCTAGGAAAAGTATCATGTTCCACACAAAACTCAGATTTTCCAAGGTTAGCATATAGTTTCTCATTCATCAAAAACTTGATTAAGATAACGCACCAATGGCATTTGGAATTTTCACTTTGGAATCCATCCATCTTGCATACCTCTTGTTGAGCTTTTGTTGTTCTAGGAGAAATAATGCATAGGACTCCTTATCATGAGTAGCACATTTCAATGCTGTACTGGTCACTAAATCACTTTGATATTCCGCCGAGTTCCTCTTTGCAATAGAGAAGTGAAATCAACTCGTCCAAAAACTCCTTGAAGGTTAGATAATGAAGAAAAATATCACCAAAGGATTGATTCAAAAGCTTGACATAAGAATTTTTGTTTTTGAACTAAAAAGTCTTTTAAAATGTCACGTGTCAAAAGATAATCAATAAAAGAAATAGGGTAAACAAGTTTCTCATAAAGATCTTTCAAAGTTGTTTCAAAAACATCATTTTCAAAGGCACTTTTCAGAAAATCACCAGGATGAACTTTAAGTATCTTAAAACAACCGTTTATTTTCTTTACACAAAATAGCAACTACATGAATTCCATGAAATGAAAATGATAGAATTGAAACCTATGGAGGTTTCTGGACAAAAAGCTTTAAAAAAGCCATCACCAATTAAAACATTTTGTTCATCATGAGAAATTCAAATTTGTCACTCATAAGGCTCAAGATTTGAATATAAGAAATAAACCCATCAAAATTTTTCATAAAAGCATAAAGAAAAGATGATTCATAATCACATTTATCAACTAGCTCCTTTAAACTTAACATGGAAATCACTACACAAAGACCAAGGGAAACAACTAACTCTTTCATCATAACAACTTTCAACAAAAGATCCAAAGATGAGATGAATCTTAATCCACATAAATGACAAGACTATGAGATATTAGCAAAAAGAATATCCAAGAAAATATTATCATGTAACAACTAAAGGTCATGGTAAGATGGTTTAATTCTAACAACCAAAAGTTGTTTCTCAAAATAAGCACATGGAGAAGAGTAGTTAAGTATATGATCAATATCAAAAGCTAGATCACAAGTGATAGGATTAACCATCACACTTCCAACCAAAGTCACATAAGAGGCATACAACTCTAAGAACTACTTTAACTCTTTAAAAGAAAACTCATGGTATAAAAGAAAAGGGTTTAAAGAAAGACTTAGTGATGTGTCTTCAAGGCTAATGCTAAGCTCCTTTCCCATGCCTTCTTCTTTAGCTTTTATCCCATGATTTGGCTTTGTTCTACAAGTTGTAATTAAGAAGTTCAAGAATTGAGGTTGAATTCTATCACAAAAGAAAGAAAAGAACAACTATTAGATTTGTTGATAATGAAATCAAAAGACAAGAATGATGTAAAAGGAAGGAAGCTTATGGTTTTGTAGAGCTTATAACCAAGACTTCCTTCTTTTTCCATGTTTTGAGTTTCAAATTTCTGCACACTTGGAGAAAAACAAGCAAGTTAATTGTTTTTGGAATTAGTAAACAAATTCATCTTCTTACTACAAAGTGAGTTTAATGATGAACTAATGTCACAACAACTCTCTCTCATTTTGTCTCTTTTATCTCTCTCAAAAATCATTAAGCTCATCTCTTCCTTTGTTTCCTCACTCTTTTCAATCTCATCTTCTTTTTCTTCCACTTGTTCTTCTCTTAAAATCTAATGATTTTCAATCAAGCACTCACTCTCTTTTATTTTCCCTCACTTTCTTTTGTACTCACAACACTCTTCACTTTTTCCTCTCTTGATTTTTCTTCTTTTACAAAGGTACAAGTGTTATTCTTCTCATACTGAATGACTTTTCTATGAATTACATCTTGAGCTTGTGAAAGCTTATTTGCTTTTGTAGAAATTTCACCCATTGAAGATTTCGTGGATTTTTCCTTTGCTTGACCTTGTCTTTGTTTTTCATGGTTTTCAACTACAAATTTATCCCTCAATGATACTTCATGAAACTCGAAATCTTGATTGGTTGAGCTCCCATTCTCCTATTTTTATATTTACAATCCCACCGAACATTGACCTCTTAAGAAAGAGATTTTAACACCAATTGGAACTTTTCTTCTTCTTTACACAATAGGAATAGAACAATGATTCCACCTTTTGCTCCCATGCTTCATAATTATAAGGACCAAAAATTCCATAAATAGGTAATTTAAACTTGTTATAACTAAGAGGTCTTGATGTAGTTCTCAAAGTTTGAGAACTTCTTCTATAATTATATCCTCCATAGTTATAACTATCCTAGAATTCCTCATAATCATCTCTTCTTTTATGGAACCTTTCATCCATATTCACATAATTTCCTCCACTTCTAACATCACTTATTGAAACTCCTTTACAAGATATAACATTATAACAATCTCTAGCTCCAAGTCTATTGCTCTCAGTAATCATAAGAATTATGCTCATAGGATCTAACATGAGGAGAAAAGTTACCATATCCCCATTGATTATTACGCATTTGATGTCCACCAAAGTGTCTTCTACAACTTTGCTCATAATTAGCTTCTTCTTCTTTTTTTAAGTCCTTCACGTCAGTTGCTGGGCATGAAAATTGTTGTTCCAATCCTTTCAAGGATTGTTGCATTTGGCGCACATGATGGAACAAAGAAAAGAAAACAAAAGGACCTCCCAATCACTCCCTAAGTATTTACACTCTTTGATGATCACTCAAGTCACTCGTGTTTACACTCTTTATTGGCTTTTATTAAGATACACTCACTCTGTTTCCTTTTCCAAGCACTCAGCACTCAAGTTTCTATAAGATCCTCATACTTCTTAGCCAACTCAAACCAAGAGCATCAATCTAAAGCAAGCAACAATCAAAGCACTTAGTTGGATAAGTGTTCAAAGAGGCAAAATATCAAACACTTGAGGTGTAAGAATTTCAAAGAATTTAATCTATGGAAAAAGACAACAAACTTAATTGATCATCAACAAATTATTAGAAGCACACAAAGAATCAATTAGAAGTAAAAAACAAAGCAAATCAAAACAATTAGGTTTTAACAAAGAACACAAGGGTACTAAAACCAAATTTCAAGGAAATGGGGAATAATGACATCCTGATAGTAAAACAACAATTACTTACAAACTACGAAACAAAAACAGATGAGACCATTTCACGAAGAGGATGAATTCACAAATTTCATCGAAATTGGATCATTTTAACGCAAGATATAATCCACCGGTTTTTCTGCAATCCCAAATCTGAATCACATTCCATAATCTAATCAAATAGAGCAATCAAATGAACTCCTTATAGAGCACAACTTAGTCCAAATGAATCACAACTCAAAGGAAAACATTTCCAACAAAATTCAACAACAATTTTCGCACAAATTTCAACTGAATTTTCTTTTGGTTTTCGCAACAATTTTTCTGTGCTACTATTGCACGATCTTTTTGTATGTTTTTTATAGATCATCAAGTACTAGTACTTATGCTTTTTTTTTTTAATTTTAGAAAATTTAAATAAACTACAAATAAATTTTACCTTCAATTGGAGGTTGTTCTGATACCATTTTGATATGAATCCCTTTGTGATTGTTGCATTCAATTCAAATCCTTCCCTAGATCACCTTCTTTGATTGAAGAGCCTCTATTTATGAGTTTGTAGCTTCAACACTCCAATAGAAAACCTATGAGGATTTAAGCCTCATAGACTTAACATTGAGAGTCAAAACTCTTTCCTAGTTTGATTCCTAGAACCTTGAGGAAGCTAAGGTCTTAAAACCCTATTTACACAAGCTAGAGGATCTAAAATCAATTGAATCAAGAACAAGAACTCTAGACTCAATCAATAGAAGGAATTAAGTTGATTAATTGAATTCCATAGATTCATCATCCTAAGGCATTCAATTGTTCACAACTAAGGACATTAACCCTTAGCAAGCTAAACTAAGCAAGGGTGAAGAACCCTAGAGATAAATAGATTCTCTCTAATAATTTTCAGCAAAATTCACAATTATTTTACAATGAGACAATAAATGGGTATTTATAGGCTAAGAACTTAACCTAACTAATTCTATTGATCATTGGCTTAAAATAAGCACTAAGCCCTTGATTAAAAGCTGGAAAATTAGTTAAAAAAATAAATTCCCCCCTAAAAATTACAAAACCATTTTTTCTTCGGAGACCTATCGGCGACGGTAGGATGGAACCTACTGTTGGTGGAAGGTGTCATGCCTTCCCGAGTTATTCCGATAGAAGCCCACCGGCGACGGTAGGCCAGGGGCTACGGTCAGTGGTAGGGTAGCTATTTCCAAGAACTTAGCCAATTTCTTTACCAAGTTGTTTCCTTGTTTGGTCCTTGCGAATTGAACTCATAGAGAATAAATTGGAAGCTCTTTCTTGACCTTCAAACTCTCCAATCTTGCTGTTCAAAGCTTCCTCCATGTGGGCATCTATGTCATTATCTTTAAGAGCTTTGAGTTTCTTCAACCTTGCACTAGTGAATAATCCATGCAATAAATTTTTTGCGTCTTGGCTTTCTCGATTCACATCAGGGCAGCTCAAGATTTTTTAGAGATAAGCTGAAGAAATATTCAAGTACTCTTTTTTTTTTTTTGTTTTCTCTGATTTTTATTTTTATTCATTTACTTTGAACACAAACTTTGTTTTCTCTCTTTCAACTATTGTATATACCTTGCTTATAAAGATTTCCCAGAATACTCTTTTTGTATAGAATCATTTTCTTCACTCAAATACCCCCACACTTACTTATTTTCATCACTCAAAACGGCTAAAAATTCATTAATCATTTGCTCAAGGAGTGGAGGTTTTATATAGTGTGAGTTTAAAAAGCAAAGAATGGAAGTGATTAAAAACCATCCGCATGAAGGCACGAAAGGAGAACTAGAATTTGATTTTCAAATTGATAGGCAAAAAAGGCACAACCGATTTAATGAAGGCCTATGACCATCATTTCCAAGACAAACCTAGACTAAACCTTATCGCTTCGAGGCAAAGAAAAATACAAAGACTCGAAAAACTCATTATGCTAATCCCCTAAGATTCTAAGGCTTCTATTATTAACCGACACTTGCAAGTTCATACAAACATTGATTTTGTAAGAATAAAAAGCAAGTGTAGTTTTCAACTCGATCAAGTCAAAAACCTTTTCAAAATCCTAAGGCTTTTGTAGTCAAGACTCCCATTGAATGTGACAAAAAACAAAATATTTTTTCATTTTTCCGAGTGTAAAGAGACTGAAAAAGGGAAAAGAAGAAAATATTTTTGGTTTTTCCAAATTATCTATTTTTTTAGATTTTTAAAATGTGAAAAAGAGAACATGACTTCAAACACTATAACAAAAAACTAAATACAAACATAGCTCAAAACACCAAAAGAAAGAGTCAAAAGACAAAAATACCAATAACTTAAAACAACATTGTCCTCAATTTGGAGGCTGATATGTGCCATATTGTTCTACTTTTACATATGCTATTTTCATCATTTTACGATTTTTTTAATATATAAAATGTATTATTTACACCTTTTACCTCTATTCTTATCTTAGGTGCTTCCCTGATGAAGAAAACGAAGAGATAAACTGAAAACAGACAAAAACAGAGAAAATGAAGCCACCGGCACCAAGGAAAGACACCTACCGCCATCGGTAGGCCAAGTTACTGCACGCGATAGGTCCAAGGGTCATGAAGAAAAAGCCAACCTAAGCCTACCATGGAAGGTAGGCTAGACCTAATGCACGCGGTAGGTGCCAATGATTTAAGGATTTATGGAACAGAACCCTACTATGGGCGGTAGGGCTCGACCTATCAGAGTGGTAAGTCCTGTCAGCAGCACAGTAATGCATTTTTACTTGTATTTATAGCAATTTTTATTCCCATTGTAGATGGAGAATTGTTTATAGGCTTAGGAAGGGAATTGGGGTGATTTTAGGCAAGATAAACCCTCCTAATTCCTCTTCAATTAGGTAGATTTTCTACAATTAACATCGACTTAAAGCTATTAGAGGAAGATAGAAGCTATTCTTGGATCAATTTCGGGTTTCCTTAGGCGAATTAAGAGTCGAGCTCGTGTGGCGTTTGGGACTGTGGATTAAACTCCTTTTTTCAGCCTATGCTTCCTTTTTCTTTGTTAATTATGACTTATTCTCTTGAATTGGATATTGTTAGGATGTTTTCTAGCTAATTTTATATTGTTTCAATGGAGGGTTGAACCTTAGCTTTGGATGATATATTTTTGATTGAATTAATTTAATGTTTGTCTAGATGTTAGTTGTTGTTCAATTACGTTTTCTTGATAATTGTTTTGCGCAGAATCGATTATTTTGGAAGATTGATTGGAATTGAAAAGGAAGATCAATCTAGGGCAACTAATTAGGTAATAATAGTTGGCAATTGAATAGAGATATTCTTTGCCTTTTTAGCTTAATTAGACCACCTAAGCTGTATATAGCATTCATAATCGGTTAGGGAGAAAAAAGATTCTCCTCTAAAGATTGAGTATAAAGGCTTTCGCCTAGAGATAGGGATTGCCCAACTTTTGTCTAATGACCCAACCTTCATTTTCAAACATTATTTTATGAGTTTTTAATTGGAAGAGTTGACAAAATTTAGGGGGATCCTTCATTCAATCTATTTTCCTAAAAGTTCATACCTTTAATTGTTACTCCTATTTAATCGTTTTCGTAGTTTTTCTATTTTTAACTAATTTCTTAAAAACCTTTTTGTTAGACTAAACATTGGTTAAGACTTTGATTATTTGAGCCTTTATCATTCCCTAAGTTCGACAACCCGGGTGATTCTCTAGTGCTACATTGATACATTCGCTTGCTTGTTAATTATTAATTTTAGAGTAGTCCTCTTTTTAAATACATCAAGTTTTTGGCACCGTTGCTGGGGAACGACAACTTAAAGAAAACTGTTTCACTTGTGCTTTAGTCATTTTTATTTTTCTTGTTTTGTTTTATTTGTTACTTTCACAATTATTGGTTTACTGTTATCTTTTATCTTAATTTGTGCGTTATTGTTTGTGGATTTTGATTGTGGTTTGCCTGTTGCAGGTTTGGGTAACTAGTTTATGCCCTGAAAGAAAAGGGGTGAATTAGTCCCATTTGCTCCCAAGCCCGAGCGTTCTCTGTGAAGTGTCTGCCATGCTCTTCGGTTCGAGACGGCGAACAACAATGCCATCATTACCGTCGAAAAAGACGGAAGAAGGTCAAGGAGCTCCACCTTATATAAATCCTTTGTTTATACCACATCCACCACCATCAATGGTGAGAGGACTATGGAAAATTATGCTAGACCGTCGTTTTCTGGGATGCAGTCTAGTATAGTAAGGCCAAGGGTAGAAGCAAACAACTTTGAGATCCAGTCAAACATGAACCAAATGTTTTAAAACAACGTACAGTTCGATGGACTCCTTGAAGAAGATCCTAATGCTCATATCGGCAATTTCTTAGGGGTGTGTGCGTTGGGATTCACTATCTGAGAAGTTTCTAGGAAGGTATTTTCCTCATAGTCGAACAGCGAAGCTTAGGAACGAGATTCGGTCGTTCTAACAAATTAATGGAGGAAGCCTCTATGAGGATTGGGAAAGATGGAAGGAGCTGCTAAGGAAGTGTACCCACCATGGATTAAATTTAGGGATTCAAATTCAATCCTTCTGCAATGGAGTCTCATTTAGGACAAGACAATTAATTGATGCCTCTAATGGTGCTTCTACAAGCCACCAGACTTCTCAACAGGTATATGATCTAATTGAGCAAATAGCCATGAATAGCTATACCTGGTGTGGACAAACATCCAAGCTAAAACCTGCTGGAGTTCACAATAAATATTCTATCACCGCCATGGAAGCGAGATTGGCAGTTATATTAGAGAAGAAGCTGGGAAACCTAATTTCTACACCTGCAAATAAAAATAATCAACCAGTCATATTCTGTGACTTCTATAGTGGGGGGCATTCAAATCAGGATTGCCTTAGTTGTTGGACTCTGTAGGCAAAAACAAAATAAAATAAAACTACGGAAATCCACTAACAGGATCTGCACATACTAGAAAAACCGATTAGATAGAAATTACCTCAATGTTTTGATTGTTCATTGTGGAGGCACTGCTTTGTACGCTTTGCCCTCTACTGGTATCCATACGACGAACTCCTCTGCAAGCGATCGGGATGCTAGCCCCTTCTGTGTTCTGAAAACTATTCAGAACTGATCCTGACTATCTGGTAATCAGTCGTATTTCGGAGAGAGGAGGTTAGATACTATATCGCCGTTCTAGGGTTTAGGGTTTTGTTTCTCCTTAATCAGATAAAGGACGGCCACTAAGAAAAGGTTAACATAACCTTTAATAGCTGTCAATATCAAAACCCTAACTGTCATCTAATGACAATTTAATCTCGTCCGTCTATTTCTATAATCATCCAAAGGTTGGATGAGTAATATTAAGTAATTAATTTCATTTATTCGATTAAATAAAATTAATTACTTATTAACTTACCAGAAAATACAATATGGAATCTGATTCCCCTTTTGTATACGTTCAACGAATCTGGACACAATCTAGATTCATTAAATGTGGACATTATGCTCACAAGATCGTCTATGCGTGTGACCCTGTAGATTCACTTAACGTTGGCAGTGAATGAAAAATGTCCTAGACATTTATTCATAAAACATAAGCGGCCTCTAGCAAGACATTATGCTTACCCAAGTTAAGTAAATGAAATAATGTCCTAGCATCATATTTAATATTTAGTCCTTTTGTCACACGATATCCTAATTAAGTATAAGGCATGGATCAAGTCATCCTTATAAAACTTAATTAACCATTTACTTGATCATTAGGCAGACTGTTCCAACAAATAATATTAATAACACCTTATTAATACTTATTTGAGCATGGCCATGCATATTTTCCAGTCTTCCTTATCAAGGGGCCCATGGATATCTCTCTCTAAAAAGAGAGGGACAAATCCCTTTCACTATCTCCAATATTCAAGCCATGACAAGAAAATAAGCCAACCAATAGTCATAATGATATCATAATTAAAAGTGATGTTTGACTATGTCAAAACATATTTTCTCCTTATGCACGAAACATTAGAAACATTAGGTCAAAGGACACCAAATATAAAACTGAGACATGTCCAATACAATATTCGCAATATGTATTTATGAATTGATTTTATATCTCATATTCATGATCAGTAAAACTTGACCATCAATCAACTTCACACTAGTTTACAAGATGTAATAAACTAGGGACAAATAAGAATAGTATTTTATTAGCTATAAGAGTTTTACTATCAAGTCATATACTTGATGACCAAGAGCATAAAATACAATTCAAAAAATACATGCTTCATAAATCATAAATGTGAGTCAATTGGTCTTAGGGCATATACTAACACTAGTATGGGGGCCCTATGGAACAAGTATATTATGTGAAAGGGAATAGGTAGGGTAATAACCCCAACTCCAGAACTTACAATCCAGGGTGGAGAAACCACCCGAACTTCCCTTGGGTGAGCAAGGACAACAAAGACAACAACAACCTCAAGGATTCCAAAATAGAGGTCCTACCTAGCCACTCCCATATGATGTAGCTCCACAAAATCCTCCACCAGTAAAAGATAATTGGGAAGAGCTCGTAGAGAAATTCATGAACGCCACTGATACCAGAATGAACATTATAGAGGCTGTCCAATGCAACGAAGAAGCCTCAATTCGAATTCTGGAGAAATAGATTGGGCAGCTCATCAAATTAGTATAAAAAAGGACTCCAGGAACTCTCCCAATAAACATCAAAGTGAACCTGAGAGAGCGTGTCAATGCTATTTCAGTAAAATTTGATGAGGAGATGCCTAAAGAAGAAAAGATGATAATCGTATAAGAGAAGAGCTGTGATGAAAAGAAACAAAAGCTCATCTGAATCTCATGAATCTAAAGATCTAAGTAAAAAAGAGAAGAACAAGAATTTAGAAATTGCCGAATACAAGACAAAAATCCCCATATCCGACAGCCCTTGTTCATGATCATAACTAGGACAATATGAGGAAGTTCATAGAGATCTTTAGGCAATTGAAAATAAACTTACCTTTCTGTGATTTTAATCTTAAAGGTACCCATTTATGCTAAATACTTGAAGGAGATGCTGACAAAGAAGAGCAAAATCAATGATGCATCATCACATGTCCTGGGTGAGGAATGTTCGACTATTCTTATCAAGAAGGACAAACTACCACACAAGCTAGACAATCCAGAGAGTTTTCCTTTCCTTTGTACTATTGGTGGTATTCAAGTTGATAAGGCTTTAGCAGATTTAGGCGCTAGTATAAATATTATGTCATACTCTATGTGTAAGAAACTAGGCCTAGGAAAGCCGAGACCTATTAGGATGTCCACCAATGTGCCAAATAAAAGTGTAAGACATCCTAAGTAGGTAATAGAAGATGTCCTAATCAAGATTACGGATTTGGTATTCCTCGTTGATTTTGTTATTCTTGATATAGACGATTTAGACTTCCCTATAATCTTAGGACCTCCATTTTTACGTACATCAAGGGCTTTAATAGATATGGAAAAGGGAAGGTAATCCTAAGGGTGGGGGAAAACAATAAAGTGTTCAAATTTCTTTTAAATTCAACTCCCCCTTCTAAAAGCCAAGATACTTTATGCTACATTAATCATACTACTCAAGAAGTGTGTTTGCCTTTGAAGGAAACTCACCCAAAATGGGACGACAACTTGAAGAAATCAAGAAAGAAAGGGAATACTCTTGTCCTCAAATTGAAAACGGGGTTGACAAAATGGGTGCCCGTTCAATATATCGAGAAGGGAAGGTCCAGAAGAACTCGGATTGTCGTGATCCGGGAGGTGCTTTTAGCACCTTAAAGGGAATATTTCCTATATCTCTTTGTAAACATATTGTAATTGTATACTTGTACATTGATTTTCTCTCATTTTTGCTTTGATGGTTTTGTTGTTTTTGTTGTTGCAAGGTGTTTTTAGAGAGATGAATGCTTGCCTTAAGATCTATTATGAGCTTAAGATGAATTTACGATGTTAGCAGGTATGGCAAGGGGTTAAAAATGCCAGAAAGAAGAAAAATCAGTGTCCAGGTAGAGCCCTACCACGGACGATAGGATACCAAAATTGCATGCGATAGGGTCAGAGCATCAAAAGTCCCACGAACAGAAATCTACCACGGACAGTAGGCTCACGATGTTTTTTCTTTAGGCGGATAAAAGCCTACTGCGGATTGTAGGCCTTTACCTACCGGATGTGGTAGTGTCGTTTTTAGGCTGTAAGTTGGTTATTTTTCCAGGTAAGGGGGTCGAATCGACCCAATTTCAGCTCAATTCCAGCTTTTCCCCTAATTTTTTTGCAAATCTTTCCATATTTCCTCTCCCCAAAACTCCTATTCACTCTCTTTCTCTCTTTTCTTTCTTCCTTTTTCACACTCTTTCTCGGTTTACCCTTCTTCCCTTCCACCTCCGGTGATCATCTCTTTTCCTCCACACCAGCGGTAACTCTGGCGACCATCACACAACTCC
This sequence comes from Catharanthus roseus, assembly GCA_028651295.1. Lineage (NCBI taxonomy): Eukaryota > Viridiplantae > Streptophyta > Magnoliopsida > Gentianales > Apocynaceae > Catharanthus > Catharanthus roseus. The sequence goes on along the minus strand of JAPQWS010000153.1, from coordinate 20,984,585 downwards.
GACGCCTCCCCCTTGATTTTTAACTCTCTCTCTCTCTCTCTCTCTCTCTCTCTCTCTCTCTCTATATATATATATATATCTATCTACCTCTCTATCTTCTTCTTCTTGTTTTTCTTTTATTTTATTTTCTTCTTCTTCTTCTTCTTCTTCTTCTTCTCCTTATTCTTCCATTCCCTCTCACACCACCTAACATCTCCACCCTCCAATTTCTTTCCTTCTCTTTCTACTCCACCCTTTTACACCTAACATTAAACCCATTTCTCCCTCTTTCCTTTTCTTTTCTATTTTTTCGTTTTTCTATTTCTTTGTTCATTATTGCTTTGCTAACCTTGTATTTTACTTTGTTTTATTTTTCTAACAATAATTTAGCAAAAAATAGAACCAATACCGATGGGTGCTCCAAAAGAAGTAGTTTTAAGTGCACGCGGCGGTTCTTATTGAGATGATCGTTCTCACTGTAGCTTTTAAAAATAGTATAACATCTCCAGTAGGAATCAGTACATAGACAAGTCAAGATAATTGGATAGAACAACCTCAGTTGATCTAAAACAGATTGCACAAGAATGAGAATCCCAAATTATTTAAAAAACTTTTTCCGGGGAAGATTCTGACAACTCCAGCGGAACTCTGACGACACACTGTTCGAGGCAGAAATAGCATTTCACTGGAATCATGGTTAGTTTGTTTATTAAAAAAACTCAGGATACCTAGTTTATTTTGATTACCTTTGGTATTCATTGTTGGCTTTTTTTTTTTCTGTGATTTTTGCTTTCCTTACGTTGTGTTGTTAGTGTTGAATTTGCTATTCTCCAAGTGATGTGAATCTTCAATTGATTGTAGATTGGATTCAAAACCTTCCAAAAATCACCTCCTTTGATGAAGAACCTCTATTGAGGATTTTGTTGTTTCAACACTCCAATAGAAAACCTACGAGGATCTAAGCCTTATAAACCCAATATTGAGAGGCAAAGCTCATTCTTAATTTGATAGATGGAGGATTGAGGAAACTAAGGCCTCATTTCCCCAACTACACAAACTAGAAGATCTAGGTTAATCAATTATAAAAACATGAACTCTAAGAATCAATTAAGAAAGGAGTTGGATGACCAATTGGTTCCATAGATTCCACAATCTAGGAAATCAATTGTTCACAAAGCTAAGAAATGAAACCCTTAGCAAGCTAACTAAGAAGGGTGAAGAACCCTAGAGACAATGGAGAATTCCTCTCTCAAGTTTTAGCAAAATATCAAAGTTAGTTACAAATGAACTTATAACTGGGTATTTATAGGCTAAGGTCTAAACCTAACCTCTCTAGTGATTAATGGCTTCAAAATACCCACTAAGCCCTTGACTAAAAGCTGGAAAATAAGTTCAAACAATAGAATTTACCTAGGGATTACATAAATGTATTCCCACCAGGACCCTACTGGAGATGGTAGTTTGCAAATTACCGAACGCGGTAGAGCTCTATCTTCCAAGCCGTTTCTGTCCAGAAACCTACCGATAATGGTTGGTGCAGGGCTACGATCAGTGGTAGGTTTGATCTTCACCAACATTTAGCCATTTTCACATCCAATTTGCTCCCTTGAGTGATCCTTTCTTATTTTATAGATTGAGAGCAACTTGGAAGCCTTCCCTTGATCTTCAAAGTCTTCACGAGTGTTCTTCGAAGCTTCTTCCATGAGAACAACCGTGCTATTAGCCATATTTCCATCATATGCCTTGAGTTTCTTTACCCAATCTCTAGTAAATTGTCCATGCTTCAACTCATAGGTTCTTCACTCTCCAGATTCATATCATCCACCCCTTCTTTGAAAAGATTCGTCCTCGAATCTTCATCTACATCAAAGAAAGGCATATCAAATATTGAAGGTAGCAATAACATGAAATTTAACCGGAAGATCAATATATACACTAAAGCATTCAAGAATTAGCAAAGGCCCTTTGCCACGGTCACCAAGCTTAGACTGGTGTTGAGAAAAAGAACATCGTTCGAATCCAAGGTGACCCTAACCCAAACCTCCAAGATCAAAGACGAATCTTATCTCTCAAAATTTCTTGTTGTTATCCTTAACAATGTCAAGATTCTTGGAATGGAAGGAATTGACAAAATCCATTTTAGTCTTTCCTTCAAAGTTTAAAGCATGATCTATGGATAAAGAAATCATATCAAAAGGAATTAGAAAATTGTAACCATAATCAACTTCAAAAGGAGAATAGAGAGTAGGAGAATGATGAACTTGATTGGAAGCAAACTCATTGAGAGGTAAACAAATTTTCCAAGTGAATCCGATCATCTTCTTGGGTACATCAATCAAAAGACTAGCAACAGTGCTAAGGTCCTTGATGAATTTCTTATCAAAGCTTGTGAAACCATGGAAGCTTCTCTCCTCAAATACACTCCTGGAAGTAAGCCAATCTTTGATGACATGTACCATATTTGTGCCAACTTGAAGACCTTGAAAATTTACTACATAACCTAGGAAAGTACCGTGTTCCAAACAAAACTCATATTTTCTAAGATTAGTATGTAACTCCTCATTCCTCAAATAAACAAAACTTGATTAAAATGATGCAAGTATTCTTCATAACCTTTGCTATCACTCAAGATTTCATCCAAATAAATCACAACGATAAATTCCATGCCTTTAGGGATCCTAAGTAGTCCAAGTATAAACTCCATGTATATGCCTACACAAGGTTCACTAGGCACATTTAAGTAAATATAAAATCCATGTGGCAAATATGTAGATGTAGCTCTTTTACATTCTAGACAATTATCAATAAGCATTTATACATCTCTTTTCAAGCAAGACCCAAAGAAATTCTCATGTAAAATAATATAAGTTTTGGAAATACTAAAATGATTCATCAAATCACCACAATGAGCTTCTTTAGCTAACAATAATCTAGAGAATCAAGAAGGAATGTACAATCTTTCGTAATGGTAAAGAAGTCCATCATGTATGAGGTACTTAGCATTATGCACAACCAAACAAGCATGAATTATGTCCTTGTGCTAATTATCACTAACATGTAATTCCTTAAACATCTCAAAGCCAAGTAATTGAGCTTGTAAAGTAAAGAATAGAGTGTACCTTCTTGACGAAGCGTTGGTTACAACATTTTTCTTACCTCTATTGTACCAAATGACATTTGGAATTATTTCTATAGATTCCATGCATCTTGCATACAACTTTTCAAGCTTATGTTGTCCATTGAGAAACAATGCATAGAGCTTCTTATCATAAGTAGAACATTTCAAAGCCACACCGATCACCAAATCACTTTATTGTTCAATTCCTCATAAATGAAAAAGTCCACCGGGTTCTTCTTTGGGAAAAACAACCTTGCATCCTTCAATAGTCTTTAGTATAGTATTAGACATGGAAGAGTAACCTAGATGAGTCTCAAGTTTCACCAGAACATGAGAAAATGTAGACTTAAAGTTTTCAAAATTCCAAAATGGTCTACATTCCCCTTTGAAAAACATTTTGTCGAAGAACTCTTAAAAAATTAGAGGTGTAAATAATGTATCTTCAAATTCACGTTTCAAAATGAATGCACGAGAGTTCTTTTGAAAACTAGCACATAGGAACAATTTTGAAAACCAATCATTGAAAGGTATGTGGTAATCAAGATGGTCAACAACAAAACATTTGCAAACTCATTTAAAGGCTTCTTTACTCAAAATAGATTTTTCAAATTCCAAAGGATTAAATTTGAACGCCTCAAAATATGCTCCCATTTGGTTTTCAAAATCCTTCAACAAGAAATCCTTAAAATGTAAATGGTAGAATTTCAAATAACAAGTTCAAACAGTTAACAATACTTAAAAGCTTGTGCTCATAAGAAAACTCAAGTTGATTATTCAAAAAGTGAAAACGTTGGCTTAGGGAAATAACTTCATCAAGATATCTCATGAAAGTATCAAGGAAAGGAAATACCTAGTCAACATCCTTAATACACTTTCCTAAACACTCATCATGTTCAATGTTAAATACAATCAAGCTCAAGACCAAGAATGTTAGGATCAACAAAGGAAGTATCATCTAACTTACCAAAGCCATAACAAGAAGGATCAAATTTAAAACACTACTCATCAATGGATCCTCAAGGGAAGTATGAGAAGAAAGATATTTAGAAACATAAGGAACAACAAGAAAGAGAACATCACCAAAAGAAATTGCACAAAGGTCTCACATGAGAAAGATAAGACTCTAGGAACAACTTTAACTTTTCAAAAGAAACTTCATAACACATGAGAGAAGGGTTAAGAGATAAGCTTATTGTTAATCCTTCAAGAGTAGCTCCGAGCTCTTTCTCAATGCTCCTTCCTTTGTCTTCTATTCCTAGAACACAAGAAGCATAGTAAGCAACATTGTCATAATACTCATGAATTTTAGGAATGACACAAGATAAGGAATTAAACTCTCTGAAATGTTTCTTTCCCAATCTATATCCAAGGGAGTTGAGAAAGTTAAATTGATACCCATTTTCATAAAAATAAGTGAAACCAACTTATTTCCTTAAAATAAATCTCAAAGCTCAAGTAGGATTAGAGGGAAAGACATTTATGGTCTTGATGGACTTGTAGGCAAGCTTTCCTCCTACATCCTTGCTTGATTCTTCCAAATTCTGCACACATAAGGATTTACTAGCAAAGAAAGAGCTAGTTTCATCAGCATAGAAACTCACTTCCTCACTCTTCTTATCTCCTTTTCTCTTTGCTCTTCTTTTCTATTCTCTTGTTTTTAAATAAAACACTCATTTTCTTTTACTCTCTCACTTTTCTCAAGCTCACTTTCTTTCTCTTTTGAGCACTCTAAATGTTCACTGTCCTTTAAAGGGATAGAGATAGAAGCAAAGATACATAATTTCCCTACTGATCTCTCTTTCCTTCCACTCTTTCTTTTTCTTTATTTTCAATACTTTTCCCACTCATGATACAACGAGGTTCCTTTTTGGTTGTCTCTTCCACAACATGAATTACTCTTGAAAATTCTTCAATCATTGATGGTTCCAGGGTTTCTACCTCTGCAACTCCTTGAGGTGACATGGAAAGTTGTTTTTCTCCACACCTTTTAGCCTTTATAATGGTCTTTTCCTTTTTCTCTTGATCAAGTATTCTTACCCTTTCTTTCAACTTCTTTTGCTCTTCGTAAATTTCATGAGGCGCCGAAGAATTTAGAATGAATCTCTTGACATCTTTGGTAAAGTTGTAAGAATTCTTGTCCCCATTGTATATAGCTTTCCTATCATTTATCCAAGGATTTCCAAACAATAAATGACCTAGTTGCATGAGTGCTACATCAAATAACATATCATCTCTATATATTCCTATAGAAATAGACACCCAGACTTGCGTAGTGACTTTGATCTTATCATTATCATTTGACCAATAGCGTATGTAAGGCTTAGGATGTCCAAGAAAAGGAAAATTCCACTTTTCCACAAGGTAAGTACCAGCCACATTAGCACAACTACTACTATCAACAACAAGATTAAAAACTTTGCCTTCCGCAAGGCATTTGAGATAAACTAAATGCTTACTTTGATTTTTCCTCCCATAAACATTTTCATCATATAAGCTCTCAAAGTAAACTTCTCCACTATAACTATGATCGTACTCTTCAAAAGCATCATATCGACTATGCTCCTAATAATCATATTTAGCATTGTCTCTATCATAACCTCCATAATCATCATAAGAAGTATGCCCATAAGATTTAGCATAAGAAGAGAAGTTACAAACTCCAGTACGTCTTTTAGAAATGAAGTTTCCATCTCAATGGTTTCTTCCACCATAAGTTTTGACTCTGTTGCCACCATCTTCATGGGTGTTATATATATGCCTTGAGCACTTAGATTGATGATCCTCTTGTTTACTCTTTGTTTCAATCCTTTTGAAAGATGGATTAGACCAATTGTAATCTGTTTGTTTATTGTGTAAACCTGCAGAAAAAGGTTAAAAAAAGAAAGGTTCCTCCCATCACTCCCTAAGTGTTTGCCCTCCTTTGATGATCACTCAATTCACTCATGTTTAGATCTCCCTTTATTGGCTTTTATCATAATAGGCTCACCCTCTTGCCTTTTCCAAACACTCTTCACTGAAGTCTCTATAAGATTCTTCAAACCTCTTAACCAACTCAAACCGAGAGCAACAACCTAAGCAAGTAAATCAATCAATGCACTTAGTTGGATATAAGTGTTCCAAGTGGCAATGTTTCAAACACTTAAGGTGTAAGAATTTCAAAGAATTGAATCTATGAAAAATAGCCAACAAACATAATTGATGGTCAACAAAGATTAGGAACACATAAGAAAACAATTACAAGCAATTCAAAACAACTAGGCTAATCAAAGAAAACAAGGGTACTAAGAAAGTTTTTCCATGAAATTGGGAATTATAACACCTTGTCACTAAAATGATGATACCTCGAAACATATGAATCCAAATAAAGTTAAACCAACTCAGGAAGCTTTCTCACTCAACGAGGAAACCATAAAAAAGATATGCTCGGATTAATTCATACTTTTTCTGCAACCGAGACTTCGAAACATATTTCAATTTTCAATCAAATTGAGCAATCAATTAACTCCAAATTGAGCAAATCTTATTTCAATTGAACCCTAACTCAAAGGAGAAAATCTCCATAACAAAACATCAATCCATCTCGCAATTATTCGATCGATTTTTTAATTGATTTTTTTACACTTAATATTGCATGATCTTCATGGAATTTTTTCATAGATCATCAAGTACTTCTTCTTTCTTTTTGATTTTCAACGAATTTAAACAACTTACAACACAAATTGACCTTCATTTAGAGGTATTCTGATACTATTTGGAGGTTTCTCTGATACCACTTTGATATGAATCTTTAATTGGTTGTAGATTTGATTCAATACCTTCCCAAGATCACGTCCTTTGTTGAAGAACCTCTATGGAGGATTTTGTAGTTTCAACACTCCAATAGAAAACCTATGAGGATCTAAGCCTCACAAACCCAATATTGAGAGGCACACCTCATTCCCAATTTGATATAAAGAACCTTAAGGAAACTAAGGCCTCAAAACCCCAACTACACAAACTAGAATATCTAGGTTAATCAATTCTAAGAACATGAGCTCCGGGGCTCGAAGGCAAGAAGGAAAGGATTGAGCTGCGCGAAAGTCGTTGCAATGAGGTCTTTCCGTATGGAGGTATGAGAGACTTTAACGAGTATTCTCTATACCGTTCATGGATGGACCATTATCCTATTTACCTAAAGTGGTATTGTCAAGTTGTTCTTGACCCTTGTGTAACCGTAGATCAGATTACTTCTGATCCACCTAACTACATCCGGACAAAGCTAAGGAAAAAAAAACCCTTAGCAAGCTAACTAAGAAGGGTGAAGAACCCTAGAGACAATGGAGAATTCCTTTCTCAATTTTTAGCAAAATATCCAAGTTAGTTACAAATGAGCTAATAAATCGGTATACATAGGCCAAGACTTAAACCTATATAATCTATTGTTTAAGGGCTTTTAAAAACCCATTAGGCCCTTGATTAATAACTGGAAATAAAGTTAAAACAATAAAAACCCCCCTTAAACATCACAAAGTTTCAAGTCCTAAATCTTCTAAAGAAATAGATTCTATCTTTGTCGTAGCAGATAAGTTTTCTAAATGGCTCATTTCATACCTTGCAAGAAAATTGATAAGTGCATTTTTGTCTATATTTTGTATATGTTAATTTTATCTTTTTTGGTGTTTTTAATATGGAAAAGTATATATTTTAGTAAATACCTCTTATTCTTGTCTTAGGTGCCCTCCGGAAGTAGAAACAATGAAAAGAAAATGAAAACGGAGCGAAAATGACAAATGGGAAGCTGTTTGAAAAAATGCAACACCTACCGCGCATGGCAGGTTGCCTTACTGTCACTGGTAGTTGCTGAGAATCACAGGCGTTGGCAAGACAGAGACCTACAGCGGATGGTAGGCGTCGCCCTACCGTTGACGGTAGGTAGTGATGGCAAGGGCGGTTCAAGTCCGATTCAAACTTGATTTTGTTGTTTTGTTCTCCAATTTTGATTTTGTTTTCTTGTGTTTTTTACATTTATATAAGGGGGTTTATTTGTCGCTATTGTAACAAGTTGTAGACATAATTAGGTTACACTAGATTAGTGTAGTTAGGAGTAGATTAATTAGGTTAGGTTCGTGAAACACTCTTTAAAATTCTAGCTTTTATATTTTCTTTAGTTAAAGAATTTCAAGATTTCTGCAAGATTTATTTTCTTGGATTCAATAATTGAATACTTTGATTCAAGATTTCGATCTTCGACTTGATTACTCGTGAGACGATCTTAGAAGACGTTCGGGATTCAATTGCGGCTTGAAGACTTAATCCTAAGCTTTCTTTTACTTTTCTTGTTATTGAATTCTTTTGTTAATTTATAGTTTTATTAATATGAATAGTGAGTATTTTTTTATTGTTCGGTTTGTGGTTGAACCCTAATTCTTCATTATGAAGTTCTTTGTTTGATTTCTTTATTTTGATGTTTTTTAATTTAAGTTGTCTTCCAATACGAGTTTACACTTTTAGGTATTTTAAATTACCTAAGTTTATTGCACTCATAATTTGTTAGGAAGAAAAAATATTTTCCTCTAAGCGTTAGTGAGTAGGGTGGCTTTCGTCCTAGATATAGGGATTGCCTAATTTTGAGTGATGACCTAACTTGATTAATTCAACATCGTTTTCATGAAAGTTTTTCCAATTGAATTGTAACAAGGATTAGAGGGATTCCACCAATCCAAACTCTTGTCTTTATAATTATTTTAAAAATCATTTTTATTTGCTTTGTTTTAATTGATTTACTTATTTTCTTTTTAATCAACGACATCATCTTCTTTTTCCGACTAGACATTAGAAACACGATTAGAACTTGAACCTTCATCCGTCACCAAGAGATTCGATAGTCAGGTGGAAACTCATCTCTACTTTGATAAGTCCACTTGCCTCACATTTTAGTAATTAGGATCACATCCTATTTTTATTGCTTTGATTTTCTATACACATCACCACTTTTGATATGGAATGATCTTCAAGAGCATAAAATTTCATCCAAGAAGTGAGGGAGAGAACAAACAATACAAGTGTAACAAGTAGAAGAAAAAGTGCCTTTGAAAGGACTTGAAAATGTTAAACTTCTAGCAACCTTGGATATATTAAATCCAAGACCTCAAGAAGGTTTAAACAAAATCTTTTCTTCAAAGTTCAAGAAACCTAAGGTATTTTGAACCTTTGACCTCAATGAAACAAGAAGAAGACCTCAAGACTAGTATTCTACAAGAGTGTAGTAACTAGTATGAAGGAATTTTTTTTATGATCAACCTTGAAGCTCTTGGAACTTTCAACAAGTCTTCAAAGTGATTTTTCTTTCAAGGAAGTTCACCCTTGAAGAAGATAGAAAAACTAAGCTAAGAACTAAGAATACTAAGAGAAGAACCTTTCTCTTGAAAAATTTCTTGATTAGTTTCTTCAAAATGGAAGACTACATATTTATAGAGACTTGAGGGTGAAAATAGGAACTTTTCCCTCTCATATTTTCAGCCCAAAGGATAGATATAACCTATACATACACTTGATAAGACAATAGAGATGTTTTAACTGCATTTGGACTATTCTAAAGCAGTAGTCAACATATTGTCAAAAATAGGAGGCAATTTTTCAGCTTGGGCAAAAGGGCTTCCAACTATCTACCAAGGTGAATGTTCAATCTCTAACTTATTCAACAATTTAGGATATTTCCCTATAAAGTCTTGGAAATCAAAATTTAAGCCCCATAAAGTCTTGGACGTCAAAATTTAAGCCTTGAAACTTCTCTTGCTCAATTTGATCCTTGTGACTCTTTAGTTGTTTTGCCTTGGCTCTTGTCACAAATCATTGATGTTCTTGCATGTCTAACCGGTTCACATAAACTTTTCTTGGATTTTATAGCTCCAGGCTCTTCCTAATTTGGTTCTTCGGCTTTCTCCACTTGCAACTTGGAAAATAAGAGTGTCTTGGTTCCTTCGAAAGCTCTATATTCGATCCTATCACTTGCTAAGCCAAGTCATGGTTCATCTATTTAAATATGACTATCTTTCATCGGTGCTCCTCCTCTATTCTTCTAGCCGTGGCTCTTGTGACCGGACCTTGCAATAGCTCTATGGTTCCTTGCGCATACCGGGTCATACCATCCGCCCCTCTTTTGAAAGGATTTGTCCTCAAATCTATTCCTTCTATTAACCACAAGAGGTGGGAAACATTAGAAATGGATGCATTAAAAGGAACAATACTATTGAAAGTTACCCAAGCACTCAAGACTTAGAAGAGAATAAGAAAATAAGGAATCAAGTTTGTTGACCAACGTCCCAATGCCAAAAGAATTCCATAAGTAACATATTTCCTTAAATGGTCTATGATAAGAAAAGGAAATGTAAAAATGAAGTTCAAAGCTAAGAAACTCCAAAAAGGACTATTAAAAAGCCACTCAAAATTTACAAGAATTCTCCAAAAAGAAGCACAATTGAAAGTATTGAATTCTTGTAAATTAAAGAACACTTTAACATCAACATCTTTAAAAGAAAGATGATAATAAAAGCTTCTGTCCTTGTTCAACTCAAAGAGTAAATCAAGATGATCGAGAGTTTGAAACATGGCCTCTTTAAGAAGATGATGGTAATATAAACTTAGATTCTCAACACTTTTCAAAGTTCCTTCATTGATTCTTGACAAATGCTTTAGCAAAATTCTAGAAATATATTGAAGAATCCAAGAAGTTTTAACCAAAAGACTCTCAAGATCACAAACATCATCAACTAGAAAACTCCTTTTGAAAGTAAAAGAATTGGTATTGAAAGGTTTAGCATCATTTTCTACTTCATTTGCAACACCAAATTTCCAAAATAACTCCTCAAATTGCAAGTGAAATCACCAAATCCTTTCTCTTTTCCATTTCAAAGAATCTTCGAAACATTTTCTCAATCGCTTGATCAAAAGCTCTAAACAATAAAATTCAAGACTAACACTTCTAGTCCACCAATAACTCCCATAAAAATCTTTACAAGTGGTAACTTGCTCTTTTGCTAAATCATGTTTCCAAAAGATGTATTTGAAAAGAAGATGGTAAAATAAGAAGTTTTGATGCGAATTCTTCCAAAAGAACTTCAAGAAACTATTCAACAAAGGACATTCTTGGTTTAACATCAAAATTTTAAGAACTTTTTGGTTCTCTTTTGAAATACAACTCATCCAAAAACTCCTTGAAGGTTAGAGAATAAAGCAAGGTAGTACCAAGAGATGGATTCTAAATCATGACACAAGACTTTGTGTTTTGACCAATTGACTTATTTAAAGTTTTCATCTTTCAAGAGAAAATCAATAAGGGCAATAGAATAGACAAGATTTTTCTCAACAAGATTCTTCAAGTTTAGTTCAAAAACATCATTTCCAAAGGTAGTTTTCATAAGATTACAAAGATGGGCTTTAAACACCTTTAAATGACCATTCATTTTCTTTCTAAAGTTAGTAACCACATAAATTCCTTGAAATTAAAATGGTAGAATTGAATTCCATGAATGTTTCCAAAGAACAAAGTTTTAAAAAATTCTTCAACAATTAAAACCTTTTGTTCTTCATGAGAAAATTCAAATTTATAACTCACAAGGCACAAGAGTTTAAAGGAAGGAATAAATACATCAAAATTTTTCTTAGAAGCATAAAGGAAAGATGATTCATAATCACAATTCTCAACAAACTCTCCTTTAAACTTAGCATGAAAATCACCACATAAGGTCCAAAAGGAACAATGAACTCCCTCATCATAACCATTTCCAACAAAAGTTCGAAGGAAAATTCAAATCTTACTCCACATAGATGCACAAGAAGTTGAGAAATTAGCATTAAGTCTATCAAAGGGGAATTATCAAGTAACAACTCAATGTCATGATAAGATGGTTTCATTCTACCAATACTAACCAAAAGTTGTTTTTCAAGAAAAGCACAAGGAGAAGAATACTTAAGCATATGGTCAATATCTTGAACTAGCTCACAAGTGAAAAGATTAACCATGCAATTTCCAACCAAATTCACATAGAAGGCATTCAATTCTAAGAACAATTTTAACTCTTTGAAGGAAAACACAAGGTAGAAGAGGATAAGTTTGAAGAAAAACTCATTGTCAAATCTCTATAGATAAGTTTTCCTCCAACATTTTCGCCTTGGCCTTCAAACTCCATGGTATGTCTCCTTCCTCTCGTTGATGTTATGGTGCAAACAAGTTGAAGAGAATTACTATCGAATTCAAACACAAAGCCAACAATGTTAAGCCCAACAAGGGAAGTATCATCTAAATTACCAAAGCCATAACAAGAAGGATCAAACATAACACTACTACTCATTAATGGAGCCCCAAGAGAGAAATGAGAAGAAAGAAAATTTGTCATAGATGGCATAAGAAGGAAAATGTTCCCTTCGAAAGAAATAATAAACATATCACCAATTAAGCTCACTTGAAAAGTATAAGAATCCAACAAAGACTTTAATTCCTCAAGAGAAATTTCATAATATAGAGAAGAAGGGTTAAGAGATAGGCCTATTGATAAGTGTTCAAGAATAGAGCCTAGCTCTTTCTCCATGCTCCTTCTATCCTCAACTCCTAGCACACAAGAAACACAATTAGCAATATTGAAATCATAATCATCAACTTATGAATTGCACAAGATATGGAATTAAACTCAATGAAGTGTCTCATTTCAAGATATGTTCTAAGAGAGTTAAGGAAAGTTAAATGATCTCCATGTTCTATGAAAACAAGTGAGAACAACTTAATTTCCTTAAAATAAATCTCAAAGCACAAGTAGGAATTGGAAGGAAAGAAGCTTATTGTTTTGATGATCTGTATGTTCTATGAAACCAAGGCTTTCCTCTACTTGGTTCTCCGGAATTCTACACAAAAGGAAATTCACTAACAAGAGAAGAGTTAGTTTAGTTAGCAAAGAAATTTATTTCCTCATTCTCTTCAAATACATCTAACTCTTCTCTTGAATTCTCTCGTTTCTCTTCACTCATTCTTTTTATTCTCTCATTTTTCTCAAGATCATTCTCCTAAGAATTCCATGGGTACCTTTTCTTCCTCTCCACAAATCACCATCTCAACAGCCTTTGGTTCTTCTTGTTCTCCTTGCATTCTCTCTTTTAATTTCTTTAAATCTTCAATCACATGAGTAGGAGAGAGAGATTATAGGAAGCTTAAGACTGCCCCTTTCAATTGAGTATGTCTTCTTGACGACATCATAGGAAGCTTGACCTATATCTATCCTTGGTTGGCCAAATATTAAGTGGCTCACTTGCATTAGAATAATGTCAAAAGAATTTCATCCATGTATCTTCCAATGGAAAATGATACTCATACTTGTCTAGTAACCCACACCTCTTCATGACCATTTAACCAACTTAAGAGATAGGGCTTAGGATGCTCCATGGTGGGTAAACGCAATTTCTTTATAAGGTAGGCACTAGCTAAGTTTGCACCACTTTCTCTATCAGTGACAGTGTGACAAGCTTTGTTGGCAATATTGCATTGTGTATAGTATAATCTCTCCCTTTGATGAATAGGTAATCCTCTAAGGCCTTGAGAATCAAGATTCCTCATGACCACCAATGTTCTTCCATATGCATCAAGTTTATGAGACCAAGTCTCCATCACCATTCTTTCTATCTATTTCTCTACCAACAATGTCACCACTATCCATTAACCTCTTTTCAACCATTTGTTCATTTCCATAGCTCCCATTCTCATAAAAGGCATTCATACTCTTTAAATACCTCCACTATCCATCACAATCATTCTTACCGTAAGCACCAAAGTTATATCTTTTATGAGCATGAGTACCATGATCATAGCCTCTATGGTATTCATCATATTTTCTTTGGTAGTTCTTCATCCCATATATTATTACAACATTGACACATGATGCACTAAAACTAACCTAGCAAGTGTACTACTTCAATTGTAATATATCAGGGTCGATCCTAGAAGGACTCGCACTCAATTACCACAAATGCTAGTACTTCTAGTCCAAACCGACAGAACTTTGTGTTCTAACTTATCTAACATTAACAAATTATGAAGTGCTAATTAATGGGTTAAACTTAACCAGGACTAATGCTTCAACTAGTGTTCTACTCTTGCCACTGTGTCTTTCCTCACTAAACCGATTTTATTCCCACGATTAACGGCAGAATTTTTGAAATTAGAACTAAGCCCGATCTCTTGGCATAGAGACTCTATCTTTAATTAATCACCTGCTATATCTCTATGTAGATTAGTTAACTAAAAACCATTACATTCTGTGGAATCCCGAGTTTTCACAATTTTTCCAAATTGATTACTCACATGAACCGTACCTAGAAATAGCTACAATCTCTTACTAATTTTTACTAGATGTTCTTACTACTTAGTTCCTACTCAATTTATCTCCGCTAGGTCTCAAAACTAAGTAATAGATCATGCAAGAGATGGCGAATCAATCACAAGCATTAAATCAAACAATAAGAATTAATCGTAAGGAATTTTGATAAAGTGAGGAAATTCACACAATCACATCAATAAGAACATAATGTCTTTTGCATTAGCCCAAGTTAAAAGGGTTTTAACCACTAGAAGCCATAAAACAAATAAACTTCTTGAAGAACATCTTCAAATTACAAAGTAAGACAAAAGAAGTAAAGAAAACAAGCCTTAAACTTAACTATGTGTTCTTCGTCTTCTTCTCTTTCGGAGCTGTCCTTGAGAATTGGAAAATTAGACAATTACTTAATGAATGAATGCCTAATGGCTAAAAACTAGGAAATATAAATAGCCTAACCCTATGAGTCACAAAGTTCAAAACCAAATCGGAAAGTAGTGTTTAATTAGCTTAAAAAGCTTAAATCATGGAGATTTCATCCAGAAGATCTTTGAGAATCTTGGAGATTTGGCCTTTCCAGAATGAAGTCCGGCACCGGTCTTTTGAATGTCCAGTGCTGGTCTTTCTCTATCTTGATTTTCTTTGTTAAGTGCTCAAAGTCCAACACCAGTCTTTGTAAATGTTCAGTACTGGTCTTTCTCTAGAACACTTTTCTTCATAAAAAGCCCAAAGTCCAGTGTTGGTCTTCTGTATGTCCAGTACCTGTCTTTCTCTTTAGTCTTGATGCGTTATTTCGCTCTTTTCGTTGCATAAAATGTCAATTATTCCCCTGTAATCAACACATCACAAAAAATGAGTTTCAACTTCCATATTAGGCCGAATAATGTGTATATCTAATGCAAAATTACGCATGAAACTGTGAAAAAATATAGATAAATCTATAATTTGTCAACTACTCCCTACTTAGATATTGCTCGTCCTCGAGCAAAACTCAAAGAAGTACCATGATTAAGAGCCTTTAAGAATTAACAAAGAAAAGAAGCTCCAAGATGCAAGGCTAAAGATTTACACTCAAGATAATATAAAGACACAAAAGAAGACCCCACAAAGATAAAAGAAACTCAAGAAGAAATAAACGATAGGATCCCTTTAACCATACTCCAAACACCGAGCATATCGACCAATTTAATGTGACTATCAAGAAATTCAATCCAAACATACTCAAGATTGAGTTTGGAAACTCAAGTTTCCATATTAAAGTAAACTCAAAAGTTCAATCAAACGAACTTTTCACTCGGCAAAGTCATTCAAACACACTCACAAGAGATTAAACAAACTAAGCACCCTTTCATAAACAAATAAATTAAGGAAAGTGAAACCATAGGCTTGTAACCATGCACTCTCTCCTAATCAACTCGAGCCAAATAGGACTTTTCGTCTTGTAACGTCATGCTAGAGATATATCTGTCAAACGATGGGAAAGAAGTATACAAGGGACAAGAGAATGAAGTAAAAGACGTGTTGTACCTTGCCTCTTTCCTTAGATTTTTCTTTACAACTTTTCCACATCAAACACACAACTTCCTACTTAAAATGTTAACGTACTTCATGGAAGTAATCATATGCAAGAATAATAATCATACTAGCCTTCATTGTGAGCTATTTTCTTTTTTTTTTTTTTAAGTCTCTTCACCTTTGTTTTAACCTCAAGATCATCTCATTCCATAAAAGTTGCTCGCGATTCACTCTCTTGAAAGGGACAAGATAAAAAATTCTCTTTGGCTAAAGGTAAGTAGTTTAGGCTTTAAAGAAAGAATTTTGCGAATGGTGGCTTCAGCCATTCTTTTCAATTAGGCTCAAAAGGAAACTAGAGATACAATGTAGCATAGGATTAAGTTAGAAAAGCTCAAACTATTCAAAGAAGGACTTATATTATCCCCGAGTAAATCAGCCAAGTCTTAAATTTCAGCTCAAGAGTGCAAAAAGGGACAAGTTCTAGTTCATAGCTTTTAGGAAAAATTTTCGAAAGGGTCCAAAGTGTATACAATCACCAATGAGTGCAAACAAAATTCTATGCCAAGTTCAAAACAAGAAGATTAAAGTCTTTTAAATCCTTGAACCTGAAAAATACGAATCAAGAAAACTTTTAACAAAAGTTTAGGCATTTCTCTTCTCATAATAGCCATAAAAAATCAAAGTTTCAACTCATGGCCTTAAGCTTAACCTTAGGGGAATAGAAACAAACGAAGTACGCAGCAAGAAAAACTCTAAAATAGAACAAAAGTGAACAAAGAGAAAAACAAAGAAAAAATAAACAAAAGTATGAATAAAACACATGTACCAATAATAAACCCCACTCCCAACTTAAAAAGCAGCATTGTCCCCAACGATGCATAAAGGAAATGAGAAAATGAGAAGTGAGATTCATCTAAGTGGATGCAGCATTAGGTGGGCCAATCATCTCCTATGACTCGAAGGCATCGGAGGGGAGGACTTCCCACAGTTGCTGAAGTTTATCATCTTGGGCATCCAGGCACTTGCTCATCTCTTTTTGCCTCGTTAGTAAAAGTTGCTAGGTTTGTTCTATTTGTCTAAGTGTTGCCATGATCTTTTTCGGAAAAAGTGATGTTGTCGAGGAACGACGGCCCCAAGACTGGCCAACTTCATGACTAGGCTACCATGTAGTAGTAGGGCCTCCTTCAGCAATTGCCTCTTCCTCTTCTTCTTCGTCATCGATGCTATCTTCTTTCTTTCTTCTCCAATTTCGCTCGTGATCATGAGAAAACCCCATGCTATCCAATTTAGCTCCCTTGATGATTTGCCTATCAGAGGCATGCTCTTCTTCTTCCCCAACAAAAGAAACGCCATGTTGAAAAAGGATCCTGCAGAACAGAATGGGGAAAACCAGATTCTTGTTTTTACATTTAGTGCGGACAACTTGGCGAATACTTTCCAAAATAATTGGGTGCAAAGGGATGCCAAACACCCTACCACGACCGTACATCAACTTATTAAGAAAATAAACATCACTAAACCTAACCTCACTCTCTCTTCTAGCCCGAGGCATGACATTCGTACCTAAGAGGGTTGCAATGACAAACTCATATACAGGGAGGTCTTTACTAAGGAAATGAGTCTTGGTAGGATTGTTTCTCCTTAGATGATCTCGAAGATGAAGTTTAGTGAGGGTAGCAGAAAAATAAAAGGTGTTATTTGAAAGTACATGGTCCCAACGCATCGTTATCTAGAATGTTTAGGACGATGGCAATTGGGTCGAGGGAAATAGTAATCTCAACACTTTTAACAAATGAGCTTATGGGTGTACAAGGATTAGCTTCTTTAGCAGCTATATTAGCACAGAATTATCGCACCATACGGGGATAAAAAAAATACCACTGGGATTGATGACAGGGCCCCAATCAAGTGTATTAAACTTTTGGAAAACTTGAAGTTCATGGCCTAATTGTGAGGCCAAAGTGTGCTTGACTACAAGAGGATCGTTCTTATGTTTGGTATACCATGCAGCACTTTCCAAGAAAGAAAAACATGGGCTGGAGTGACAAGAGAAGATTGAGGAGCTTTACCTCTAGTTTTGGAAGGGGGGTGTCGTGGGAGGCATTATGGAAGTAGTAAAATAAATGTGGGGTTAAGCACGTGATAAATAGAAACCATAGCAACCCAACAATCCAAAACCAAAAACAGAAGCAGAGATTCACAAAGCAACCTGGAACAATACCCAAAAAGTAGTTAGCAAGAAACATGCAATCCTGGCAAGGAAAAATCAAATGAACCACAGTCCTAGTAAGGGATGAACAGTAACAAAACAAAAGATAGAGAAACAACTGTAACCTACACAACAATTAGCACAAAACACTATGGAAATTAGAGAGTTGGGGCAAACCATTCTTCACGAGAAAGATGAGTAGAAGAGGCCATGACGAACACCAATGTCCAAGTTTGATGGACTTTGTGCAACCTGGGGTTCAAATCATGCACTAGTACGTCTTGGATTTCGTCGAGTAAGCCTGCAACAATCAAAGAAAGAAAGTTGAGAGTGATTGGGTGGTAAAATTTTTTAAGTAATTTTGAAGGGTAAGGGCAAATTTGTGATAAAGAAGGAGAGAATGAAAATAAAGAAAGGGTTTACTACTGTTAGAATTGTGGAAATGAGAGATAGAGGAAAGGGGAAAGGGTTTTTCATTTTTCTTAATTTTTTTTAAGGAATAGTCCAGTGCTGGTCCTTGAAAAATTCTAAAGTCGGCATGTCTCTGGAGCATTTTACAGGAAAAAACGTGAAAAGACCAACCGTGTTCTTTCGTTACGACCGGCACTGATCTTTGAAAATTTTCTAGGTGATTTTAAAAAAAAAAAAAAACAAGGGAAGAAGAAGTTCTCATTTATAGTCTGAAGCTCGACTTCCCTGGATGTTGTTATGACTCTGAGAGATCGCGAAGTAGACAAACTTCTTCAAGAAGAGTGATTGGGCCCTTAAAATATGGCTTTAGACACTGGCCATTGACCTTGAATGTTTTAGGCTTTCCACTTTTCAATTTGATGGCTCCCGATGGGTAAATTTGAACAATTTGGTATGGACCTAATCATCTTGATTACAATTTTCCTAGAAAAAGTCTCAAACGAGAGTTGAAAAGCAAAACTTTCTGTCCAACATAAAAGTTGTAAACTTTGAAGCATTTATCATGGATTTTTGCTTTAGTCTTATTCTTATAAATCATTGCATTCTCATAAGCACTTAATCTTAACTCATCAAGTTCATTAAGTTAGAGCAATCGTTGTTCCCCTATGGCTTGCTTACAAAGTTAAGATATTTAAAAGCAGAAAGTCCTTTAAAAATTCTAGTTCAACAGGTAAATGACAGGCTTTACTGTAAACTAGTTATAAGGTGTCATGAAAATGGGTGTCTTAAATGCAGTTCCATATGCCCATAATGCATCATCAAGCTTAAGCAACCAGTCCTTTCTAGATGCACTCATAATTTTTTCAAGGATACGTTTTAACTCCCTATTGGAAACCTCTACTTGCCCACTAGTTTGGGGATGATAGGGAGGTACACCACATTTTGCCAAAAAATTATCTAGTTGTTTATTACAAAAATGAGTTCCATCATCGCTAATCAATGGCCTAGGAGTTCCAAAACGAGAGAAAATATTTTTCTTTAGATATTTCACCACCACCCTAGCATAATTAATTGGACTAGTAATGGCTTCATTCCATTTAGAAACATAATACATAGTAGCTAAGATGTATTTATGATTCGAGGAAAAAGGGAAAGGACCCATGAAGTCAATGGCCCAAACATCAAACAAATCGCACATGAGAATGTTATTAAAAGGCATTTAATTATTGTTTGAGAAATTCCCTGTTCTTTGGGAATCATTGTAGTTTTTTACATACTCATAAGCATCTTCAAACAATGGGGGCCAATAAAAACCAGATTCAAGAAACTTATGAGCAGTATGTTTAGCCCTAAAATGCCCCCCAAACAATGCTATCATTACAATGAGCAAGAATACCGTTAAAATCACACTCGTGAACACATTTTCTCATAATATTGTCTCCACAAAACTTGTACACATAAGGATCATCCCACACATAATGTTTTAAATCACTGAAGAACTTTTTCTTTTTCTGATAAGAAAGGGTGGCAGGAAGGTACTTACCGGATAAGTAGTTAGCAAAAGGTGCAAACCAAGGATCTTTACCTTCGCCGATTTCCATTAGATCATGTGGAGAATATGAAGGCATGGAAAGACTTTGAAGAGCAATAGAAAACAACTGTTCCTCAGGAAACTGTTCATTAATCTCCCTTCCTCATGCTTGTCGCCCTCTATCAGCAACCTTGAAAGGTGGTCTGCAATGAGATTCTCCGATCCCTTCTTATCTTTGATAGTGATATCAAATTCTTGAAGGAGGAGAATCCATCTCAAGAATCGGGGCTTTGAATCCTGTTTAGTCAGAAGATACTTCAAGGCAACATGATTGATATAAACAGTACCTCAGTGCCAATCAGATATGGCCTAAACTTATCAAAAGCAAAATAAAACCACAGCTAATAACTCTTTTTCTGTAGTTGCATAATTAATTTGGGCTGAATTCAAAGTATGACTAGCATAATAAATGGGTAAAAAATTCTTAGGCCTCTTTTGCCCGAGCACAGCTCCTACTGCGGTGTCACTTGCATCGCACATCAACTCAAATGTTAATGTCCAATCTGGGGCCATCAAGATGGGGGCTGTCACCAACTTCTCCTTCAAGATATTAAGGCCAGCAAATAATCATGAGAGAAGTTATAAGGAGTATCCTTGAGTAAGGGACTAGTGAGAGGTTTAGAGATTTTAGAAAAATCCTTTGTAAACCATCTATAAAACTAGGCATGGCCAAGGAATTCTCTTAAGGTCTTAAGATTTGTTGGAGGAGGTAGTTTTTCAATGGTATCCACTTTGTCCTTGTCTACCTCGATTCTAGCTTCAGAAACCTTATGACATAGAACAATTCCTTCTTCTACCATTAAATGGCACTTTTGAGCACAAGGTTAGTCTCTTCACATTTTTGTAAAAAATTTTTAAGCTTAGATAAACAGTTATCAAAAGAAGAGCCAAAAATAAAGAAGTCATCCATAAATATTTCCATGAAACGTTCCACCATGTCATGAAAGATGGCAATCATGCATCTCTTAAAAGTGGCCGGACCATTACATAAACCAAAAGGAAGTCTCCTCTATGCAAACGTTCCATAAGGGCATGTGAATGTGGTTTTTTCTAGATTTTCAGGACTAATGGCAATTTGAAAATATCAAGAATACCATCTAAAAACAGTAATATGCATGGCCACTGAGTCTTTATAGAATTTGATCAATGAAAGGTAAGGGAAAATGATCTTTCCTAGTTGCATCATTTAACTTACGGTAATAAATGCAAACTCTCTATCCCGTTATAAGTCTAATAGGAATTAATTCATTAGAGTTATTTTCAACAACAGTAATTATCCTTTTCTTAGGAACAACTTGTACCGAACTAACCTACTTACTGTCTGGGATAGGGTAGATGATACCCATATCTAGAAGCTTGTTTACCTCTTTTTTTAACACATCTTGCATAATGGGATTTAACTGCCTTTGTGGTTGTGCCAATGGCTTGTGATCTTCTTCCATCACAAGCCTGCTATTTACCATCCTAAAGCTCTTTTATGCTCCCTTAGAAATCCTAGTAGCTTCCCTCTTGCTGCTCTATCAAAGAGATGATATGATTAGTGGCAATTTATCATTGTCAACTAGAAAAATGTACTTCAAATGAGGAGGGAGAGGTTTGATTTAAAGATAGTTAGGTGGCTCCTCTACTCTTAGTTTAGGCCTCGTTCCATTCAGCTCCAATTCTAGAAATTTTGAAGGTCTAGATCTTGTATCGACCTGATTTGCTTCAAAAAGGTCGATAACTTCTTTTTCATCTTCTATAATTACTGCCTTAATGGTGGTACCTTGGATAAGGTAAACTTCAAGAGGATCATAAAAAATGTTAGCTTCACCTTTCCTGCCTAAGTTAACACAAGATTCATCATTAGCAAAATGAAGAACATACTCAATTAAATGCACAGAGTCATGAGTGGGGGAATGTTTCATAGATTTATAAACATTAAAAATGACTTTCTCTTCCCCAATCCTTAAAGTTATCTCTCCCTTGTAAACATCAATGAAAGTCCTTCCTATGGCAAGAAAAGGTCTCCCCAAAATTAAAGCTAAATCATAATCATCATCCATATCTAAAATAGCGAAATCCATAGGAAAAATAAGCTTATCTACTTTAACCAACACACCCTCTACTACACCCCTAGCGTACTTAATTGATCTATTAGCAAGTTGGTGTTAGATTCTGTAGGCAAAAATAAAATAAAATAAAACTACGGAAATCCACCAACAAGATCTGCATATACTAGAAAAACCGATTGGATAGAAATTACCTCAATGTTTTGATTGTTCGTTGTGGAGGCGCTACTTTGTACACTTCGTCCTCTACTGGTATCCATGCGACGAACTCCTCTGCAAGCGATCGGGATGCTAGCCCCTTTTGTGTTCTGAAAACTATTCAGACATGATCCTGAATATTTGGTAATCGGTCGTATTTCAGAGAGAGGAGGCTAGATACTATATCGCCATTCTAGGGTTTAGGGTTTTGTTTTTCTTTAATCAGATAAAGGACAGCCACCAAGAAAAGGTTAACATAACCTTTTATAGCTGTCAATATCAAAACCCTAATTGTCATCTAATGATAGTTTAATCTCGTCCGTCTATTCCTATAATCATCCAACGGTTGGATGAGTAATATTAAGTAATTAATTTCATTTATTCGGTTAAATAAAATTAATTACTTATTAACTTACCAGAAAATACAATATGTTATCTGATTCCCCATTTGTATATGTTCAACGAATCTGGACACAATCTAGATTCATTGAACGTGGACATTATACTCACAAGATTGTCTATGCGTGTGACCCTGTAGGTTCACTTAACGTTGGCAGTGAATGAAAAATGTCCTAGACATTTATTCACAAAACATAAGCGGCCTCTAGCAAGACATTATGCTTACCCAAGTTAAGTAAATGTAATAATAACCTAGCATCAGATTTAATATTTAGTCCTTTTGTCACACGATATCCTAATTAAGTATAAGGCATGGATCAAGTCATCCTTATAAAACTTAATTAACCATTTACTTGATTACCAGACTCTTCCAACAAATAATATTAATAACACCTTATTAATACTTATTTGAGCATGGCCATGCGTATTTTCCAGTCTTCCTTATCATGGGGCCCATGGATATCTCTCTCTAAAAAGAGAGGGACAAATCCCTTTCACTATCTCCAATATTCAAGCCATGACAAGAAAATAAGCCAACCAATAGTCATAATGATCAGCTAATTAAAAGTGATGTTTGACTATGTCAAAACATATTTTCTCCTCATGCAAGAAGCATTAGAAACATTAGGTCAAAGGACACCAAATATAAAACTGAGAAGAAATACTTATAACTTAAACCCATGCAATATTTCTTCTTCACTTTAGGTCCTGTCCAATACAATATTCTCAATATGTATTTATGAATTGATTTTATATCTCATATTCATGATCAGTAAAACTTGACCATCAATCAACTTCACACTAGTTTACAAGATATAGTAAACTAGGGACAAATAAGAATAGTATTTTATTAGCTATAAGGGTTTTACTATCAAGTCACATACTTGATGACCAAGAGCATAAAATACAATTCAAAAAATACATGCTTCATAAATCATAAATGTGAGTCAATTAGTCTTAGGGCATATACTAACAGTTGGAGGGTCATAGTAGGTTATTAAAGATTCTTTACACCTAGTTGTTTAAAATAGATAAGGGCATGAGACTGGCGCTAGCTCCAAGATCACACAAGACATTAGAAACAATTTATACCCAATATAACATTAAATTTTAAAACTCCCTGGATCTTCGAGTTTCAGGGGCATCTTGTTTTGAATGATTGCAGAACATTCCTCTCTCAAGAAAATCTTGCCAAAGTCTTTCAATTTCTTCTTGTTGGTCAGGATGTCCTTTAAGAATTTTACATATGACGGCATCTTAGAGATTGCTTCTGCAAAAGGGATGTTAATCTCAAGTTTCTTGAAGATTTCAAGAAACTTGTTAAACTCATGCTTATCATTCTCAATTTTTTCCATTTGAAGATGAGATAATAAAGATAAATCAATGGTGGAAGATTGTAGTTCAGTTTTACCTTTTCTTTTACCCTTTCCTCGAGGACTTTTTTCTACTCATTACCTTCATTTTCATTTTTAGGACATGATTGCTCTTGTGGAGATGGAGTTTCCTCTTCGACCTTGCAATCTTGTGGGTTTTTTTCTATATCACTAAGAAACTATTAGGTGGATTAGAAAGTGCATTTGCAATTCGACCTACATGAATCTCCACATTCTTTAGGCTTGCATCAACACTTTGGAATTTATTTCTGAAATCCTGAAGTGTACACGCTTGTGAATCTTTGATCAACAATTGATATCCAACCCTTTGTTTGGTTAAGGAACCTGTCCATCATCTCGTCCATGTTTGATTTCTTTTCTGCTTGTGGATTATTGAATCCAGGTAGATGATTTTTGACCCTTGTCCTCAGCTCCATGAGAAATTTGGATGATTTCTCCATCCGGGATTATAAGTGGAGGAATAAGGATTATTCCTTTGCCCTACGAAGTGAATATCCTCATTAGTATCATAATTCACACTAGAGTTAGATGGATTACCAACAAATGCTCAAAGGGTTTGAGCGAGATTTTGATGAGATTCAGTTAGTGCTGTAATTTATGACACGAGAGACTTTCTATCTATTTCATGAACAGGTGCTACTTTAGCAGGTATGGTGCGCTTCGAATTCCATTGACAGTTAGTTATAGTGATTTCCTCAATCATATCCCAAGCTTCTGTAGGTTCTTTCTTCAAGAAAGTCCCTCCACTAGCGACGTCCAACATGCAGCCTGGGGTGGGTTGTAAGCCATTAGGGAGGATTTGAATCTACATCCATTGGAGAATGTCACTATGAGGACACTTCCTCAAGTTGTCCTTGAATATTTGCCATGCTTCATCAAAGGATTCACCTGCAAGATGCACAAAAGTAGTGATGTTATTACACAATTTAAAAGTCTTAGTAGGTGGAAAATATTTATCCAAGAAAGCTTTAGAAAGTTTGTCCCATGTAGTAATGGAACCATGAGGGATTAAGTTAAGCCATTTTTTGGCTATGTCCTTCAATGAAAATAGGAAGAGGCATAGCTTGATGGCATCGTCGGTAAATCTATTCACCTTAATGGTATCCCAAATCTCTAAGAAGTTAGAGATATGCAAGTTAAATTCCTCATGAGACAGTGCATAAAATTAAGTATTATTGTGGACCATTTGAATCAATGCCGACTTTGGCTCAAAGTTGTTGGAGTTGATGGCAGGCTTGACAATAGAGGGATTTGCATTCTCAATCCTAGGACAAGCATAATCCGTAAGAGTTTTATTTTCCCCCATCTGAACTTTGGTGGCTTCCTCCTTTTACTAGAAGTTTCTTTTGCTTATTCTCCTTGTGATTCCTCCAAAAGGTCGTTTCAATCTCGGGATCAAAGATTGCTATTTCGTCCTTAGAATCACTGGACGTATGATATTACTTCAAGAGAAAAGAAATAAATCACGTACACGAGAAAATACCCAACAAAAAATTTCAAATAAAATGAAGGAATAAAAACACCAAACTCAAACTAACCAGTAAAAAAGACGGAACAAAAAAGAACCGGAGTAAAACCAAAGAATAAAAATCTATAAAATATTTTTTTCTTTTCCAAATAAAAAAAATGGTTCGGTCTCAAATCAAACAACAAGTGATATTGAAATAAACAAGTCTCTGGCAGCGGCACAAAAAACTTGACACACTAAAAGAAACCTAGCAAGTGTACTAGTTCAATTTTAATATTTCAAGGTCGATCCTACAAGGACTTGCACTCAATTACCACCAATGCTATTACTTCTAATCCAAACTGACAAAACTTTGTGTTGTAACTTATCTAACATTACGAATTATGAAGTGCTAATTAATGGGTGAAACTTAACCAAGACTAATGCTTCGACTAGTGTTCTACTAATGCCACTGTGAGTCTTTCCTCATTAAACTGATTTTATTCCCACGATTAACAAAGACTCTATCTTTAACTAATAACCTACTACATCTTTGTGTAGATTAGTTAACTAAAAATACATTATATTCTGTGGAATCTCGAGTTTTAACAATTTTCCCAAATTGGTTACTCATATGAACTACACCTAGAAATTGCTACAATCTCTTACCAATTTTACTAGATGTTCTTAATACTTAGTTCCTATTTGATTTATATCTGCCAGGTCTCAAAACCAAGTATTATATCATGCAAGAGATGGCCAATTAATCACAAGCATTAAGATCTAGAAATAAGAATTAATAGTAAGGAATTTCGATAAAGTGAGGAAATTCACACAATCACATCAATAAGAATACATGGTGCTTTGCATTAGCCCTAGTTAAAAGGGTTTTAGCCACTAGAAGCCATAAAAGAATTAAACTTCTCAAAGAACATCTTCGAATTACAAAATAAGACAAAAGAAGTAAAGAAAACAAGCCTTAAACTTGACTCCGTATTGTTCATCTTCTCCTCCTTCAGAACTGTCCTTGAGAGTTGGAAAATTAGACAATTGCTTAATGAACGGATGCTGTAATGGCTAAAAACTAGTAAATATAAATATCCTAACCCTAGGAGTCTTAGAGTTCAAAACCAAATAGGAAAGTAGTGTTTAATTAGTTTAAAAAGCTGTAAATCATAGAGATTTCATCCAGAAGATCTTTGAGAATCTTGGAGGTTTAGCCCTTCCAAAGTGAAGTCTGGTGCTAGTGTTTTGAATGTCCAGTGCCGATCTTTCTCTATCTTGATTTTCTTTGTTTAGTGCTCAAAGTCCAACGCTGGTCTTTATCTGGAACACTTTTCTTCATAAAATGCCTAAAGTCTAGCGCTGGTCTTCTGTATGTCTATTGCCGGTCGTGCTCTTTAATCTTGATGCATTATTTCGCTCTTTTTGTTGCATCAAATGTCCATTATGCTCCTGTAGTCAACACATCATAAAAAATGAGTTTCAACTTCCATATTAGGCCGAAAGATGTGCATATCTAATACAAAATTAGGCATAAAAATTCGAAAAAATATAGATAAATCTACAGTTTATCAACACCTACAAAATGGAAAACACGTAACAGAAAACAAAGGACCTCACCACTCCCTTAGTGTATCACTCCAGGTGGATAACGGTCAACCCTCGTGTTTATAGTCACTCTCTACAACTTTTATAACGATAATCTCAACCTCTTGCCTCTTCTATTCATCACTCACTAGAGTTTCTCAGTAATTTCTAAAACTTCCAAGTCATAAGAAAACTTCCCAAAGAAAATTCAAGCAAGAAATTCTCAGTAGATAAGAAAAACGAGGTCAAAGAGGCATTCTGTCGAACACGAAGAGTGCAATGAGTTCTAAAAACAAATTCAAGAGTATGAGTCAAGATTAAGTCCAAATCATCTCAAAGAGATCAGAAAACCACTTAGAGATATATCTAAAGAAGTTTCAAATTCAAAGCGAAGACAACTGAAAGCTCAATTTAAAGATTTCATGAGTACTATGAAAAATTTCAAGGAAACAGGGCAGCAAGACATTCCAAAACAAAAATCTCAATAACTCAGTGATGGTATCTCCAAACCAATTTAAATAAATTTACAAAGATGAAAAAATTGAAGAGGATGAATTTAGGCTCAAATTTTATTCATTTTGAGTGAGTATAACACAAGACAGAGACAGTTTAATCCACATATCCTTAACAGTCGCGATTTCTGAACAGTTTGCAAGTTTGCACTCAATTGACCCACCAGATCAAATCCAAATCAGGCCAAATTTGTTTCTAAAGAACCAAAACTTTACAAGAAACCATACTGGACAGATTCACGCAATTTTAACGTCATTTGATATGCTGTCCATCTCAACATTTTCACATGTAATTTTCTGTTCGAAAAATTCAAGATTACTTTCATTTTTCACATACTAGCAATTGGCTTTTATATAGCTGAAATTTAACATTCAAAAACACATAAATCTTCACCTCCAGGAGAGCTTTTCTTTGATGCCAAATGGTATGATCCTCCTTAACCTATCTTGAGGTTCACTTGCTCCCAAGACCCAACTCTCTTCTAGAAGGCTTCCTTTACGTTAGCTTTGAAGAATATGAAGAACATTGAACAAATTGCAGATGAAAATAACTATGAAAGAAAAAATTAGACCTTCTTATATTTGGGGAAGAATCAACACGACTTTTAGAAGCCTCACCAATTCTCCACTCTCTCAAGAAGGACCCAAATTTACAAGCAACACCAACTACAGAAGTTGGCACCTCAAGGAAGAAGTAGGATTTGGAATTAGACAAGGAACTCGTGAGTTGAATTCAAGAATTGATTGACCAAATTATACAATGAAAAGATTTCCTTAATTTACAATGGAAGTGGAAGAACTCCCTTAGAACCCTAAGTTTAACTCTCTCTATTTCATTCAAAGTCTAACTTCACAAAACGGCTGCAATAATACATATATATAGGGTTCCAAATCATTAACTCCCAACCCTAATGGCTAATATTGATTAAGATAATTTGACGGGCACTTAGGCCATTTAATTACAAGTCTAGATAAAGTTAACAATCAAAACGATGGGTCAAAGGAGTTAAAATCCTTCAATATCTTGAACTTTCCGAGACCTACCGGTGACGGTAGGCCTCGACTTACCATCGGCGGTAGGTTAGATTCTCAAAACAGTTTTGGACCAGAACCCTACCAACGACCAGCAGTTGCTCTTGGACCTCTTTCCTTGGCTTTTATAGCTCTAAGCTCTTCTAAATTTGTTTCTTTGGCTTCCTCCACTTGAAACTTGGAAAATAAGAGTGCCTTGGTTCCTCTGAAAGCCTTTTCTTTTGCTCCTATCACTTGCCAAGCCAAGTATTGGATTATCTTCTTAAATATGGCTATCTTTCCTTGGTGCTCCTCCTCTATCTTCTAGCCATGGCTCTTGTGACCGGACCTTGCAATAGATCTATGGTTCCTTGCGCATCCCGAGTCATACCAATACTATCCTCTAGAAATAAAGTTTCCATGTCCATGGTTGCTTCCACCATAAGCATTGACCCCATTGTCACCACTGTGATAGCAATTATGCATAACCCTTGCAAGCTTGTATTGATAATCCTCTTGTTTTCCCATAACTTTCATCTTTTCTATGATAAATTAGACAAGTATACTCCATTTATTTCTTGTTTAGACCTGCTTAAAAAGGTTAGAAATAAAGCAAAAGACCTCTTATCACCTCCTTAGTATTTACTCCTTTTAGATGATCACTAATTTCACTTTTATATGCACTCTTTATGGTTTTTATGAAAATGAGCTCACCCTCTTGCCTTTTCTTTTTCCAAATTCTCACCTCACAAGAGTTTTTTGAGTGTTCAAACCTTCTTCCTCACAACCATCAAAGGCAATCAACAAAAGAAAAATTCAAATGAAACACTTAGTTGAGGAATTAAGAAAGTTCAAAGATAAATTTCTTCAAACACTTGTAGTGCAAGAGTTTAAAAAATAATCCAAAAGTAATTAGAGCCAATCAAAATAAATTTGATCACCACAAAGATTAGGAAAACACTGAAAAATCCATTATAATTGAAAAAAAAGGAAATAAAACAAAGCTAAACTAAGCTAAACAAAGAAGAAAGAGTACTAAATAAAAATTTCTAGAAAATAGGGGCAATAACACCCTCTCACTAAAATCACAATACCTCAAAGAATTTAACCAAATCAATTCAAACTAATCCATAAAAAAGCACAGGTCCATATGAATGAATAGTAGCACAAATTTCGTTTGCATGTGATAAGTATAACATAAGATATGAACAAATTAATCGACACTTTCCAAACAGTTTTTGTTTCTGGATAGATCAAAAGTTTTTATCAATTTGATCTTTCAAATCAAGTCCAAATCCAATGAAACCAATTGCAAATGCTCGACAACTCAAAGTAGTTGAGATCTCTATTACATGTTTGCAGAAACAATATAATAAAAGGTCAAATCAAGCCAATCTTATGGCATCAATGTTTTCGTCTGAGATTTTACATGATCTTCATGTATTTTATAATAGATCATCATATACTCTTTTTACGAATTTGGGAGAAATTAAACACAAATTACAGCTTAATTTGAAGGTATCTTTGATATGAAATGATATGAATCTATTTGTGAAAAGATTAAAATCCTTCGATTAACCTTCCCAAGGACCTTTTGCCTTCAATAGGACTTTAATACTCTCCATCCTCGAGAAACCCTAGTCAATCTAAGGACCTCTTGAATCCATGTTGAATATTCTTTTCTTCACAAGTCAATTCAACAATGGGATAGTTTACTCATCACCTAATTACTCTCTTATGAGGAAGACCTTGATTTAGGATAATTACAATGATGTAAATATCAATGAGCAGGAATCGTGATCAATTGATGAAACCCTTCGATCTTTCCAATCAAAGTATTCCAAGTAAAATCAATCTAAGGGATATCAAACCCTAGATAGAAGTTAAAAGAAATCTTGAAAAACCTAGAAACCTTAATTCAATCACTGTTAATTTCATATAGAATCCAAATTAGTTCTACAAACAAGCTATAATAGGGTATTATAGATTGTTGGCTAAACCCTAATCTAAACATAGTCATGGGTCAACCAAAGACCCATTAGCGACTTAATTAAAAGTTTTAATTTGAATTAAAATAGAAATTCCCACCTAAAACAATGCATTAGTTATAATCAGTACCCTGTCGTTATTAGTATGGTGGACCTACAGTTGGCAGTAGGTTAGTTGCACACTTGTGGGATTTTGGTAGAAGCCTACTAGGGATGGTAGAAGCCTATCGGGAATGGTAGGTATAGGGCCTACCATCGCTGCTAGGCTCTGTTCTTCATTTTTCCTTACTTCTTTCATCGTCTATGACGGTCGGGAGCTTCTAATATGATTTCGTTGAGTTTCTTCAGACTTTTATGTGTCTTGGAAGTCTTGTAAATTCTTCCAAGCCATTCATTTGAATCCGAAATTCCTCTTGTTGAAGCTTTCAACCAGGATGTCTTCACTTCTCAGATGCTACTAGTTGCGCCCCCGAAATTTGTTGAACGATCCTTGGTGATTTTCATATCAAGAAGAATGTTTACCACATATTGAATTTGTTCGCAATAGAGCTCATCATTCTACCACTTTTTAGTCTCTGTTTGAGGTTGTCTATGGGTTTAATCCTCTAACTCCATTTGATTTGGTACCTTTACCTATAGATCATACATTGAGCTTGAATGGAAAGAAGAAGGCGGATTTCATTATAGCTATTCATTCCAAAGTCCATGATGCCATTGAAAAAGCTGACAAGAAGCTTGTAGCCAAGAGAAATATGGGAAGGAAACGTGTGGTATTTGAACCTGATGATTGGGTGTAGGTTCCTCATAAAAAAAAGAGTGTTTTCCTTCTTAAAGAAAAATGAAGTTAAATAGCTGTGGTGATGGTCCCTTTCAAGCCCTAGAACGTGTTAATGATAATGCTTATAAGATTGATTTTCTAGGTGATTATAATGTTATTGCTAACTTCAATGTTTCTAATTTATCTCCATTTAATGTAGGTCAAGATTCGAGGACGAATCTTTTCCAAGGATGGGCGGATGATATGAACCAAGATGGTTAAAGTGATGAAAAGCTTCAAGGGCCAATCACAAGAGCAAAAGAAAAGAGAATTAAGTAGAAGGATGATAAAGTTGCTCATATATTGATGATAGCAATTGAAGAAACTATGAAGGAAAGCCTAAAGTTCAAGAATGAAGGCTTGTCATATGGTGGAAATCCTCCTAAATTCCTTATGGTTCAGTGCCTAAACTTGGAGCAACCAATGAAGCAAATTGGAACAAGAAGTCAAGAATAAAGCTTATCACAGGTGGTAGGCCCTATACCTATTATCTACGGTAGGCTTCTGCCTAACATCATCTTGGAAGGATGAAGGCCTACCATTGGTAATAGGATACCCTATCGTCGACGGTAGGGTGCTGTTAAAATATAATGCGTTGTTTTAGACGGGAATTCGATTTTAATTCAATTTATAGCTTTTAAATAAGTCCCTGATGGGTCTTTGGTTGACCCAAGACCCAGTTTAGATTAGGGGTTAGCTTAAACTCTATAAATACCCCTTAATAGCCTAATTGTAAGACTATTAATGATTATATGATGATTTTTTTTTACGGTTCTTAGAGTTTTAGGCTTCCTCCAAACTTTTATCTTGGGTTTGATCTTTCTTAGGTTGATTTTACTTGAGACACTTTGATTGGGAAGATCCAATGGTTTCTTCAATTGATCACAATTTCTTCTCTAAGATTTCTAGATCCTTGTAACTGTCTAGATTGGGTCTTCTCTACACAAGCTAATTAGATATTAGGTTTAGCATACCGATTGTTGAATTAGAGTGTGGAAAAAGATTAGTTGCATGAATTTAAGAGATTATAGGTTTAGTATACCTATCGTTTCTTGAGGATGGAGCTATTTAAGCCCTTCCTGAAGGCACAAGGTCCATGGGCTTGAAAATTTGAAGCATTTGATCAATTTGCAAATCAAATTTCACATCAAAGAAACTCTATGCTAACTAAATGTTAGTTTTGTTTGGAAAAGGAAACTTTTCTAGTTTATGTGGTGAGTTCTCAAGGGCTACAAGTAGATGAAAAAGTGAAAGCTATAAGGAATGGCCTACTTCAAATAGTGCATTCAAAGTTAGAATTTTCCATGGTTTAGCAAGCTTCTATAGAAGATTCATCAAGAATTTTAGCACTATTGCTAGCCTTTTGACGGATGTAATAAAAAAGATGAATGGATTCGATTGGGAAGATAAGTAAAAGAAGGCATTCAAATTGTTGAAGGAAAGATTGAGTACTGCACCTTTACTGGCACTACCTAAGTTTGGAAAGATATTTGAAGTTGAATGTGATGCTTGGGGAGCTTGAATCCGTGGAGTCTTGATGCAAGAGAAATGACCTTTAGTATATTTTAGAGAAAAGTTGACGGGTGCGGCCTTAAACTATGTTACATATGACAAATAGTTTTATGCACTAGTAAGGACACTGAAGCATTGACAACACTACTTGTGGCCCAAAGAGTTTATTATTTATACCGATCATGAGTCCTTGAAGTATCCCAAGGGATAACAAAAGATTACTAGGAGGCATGCACGTTTGATGGAGTTCATTGATATATTCCCATGCATCATACACTACAAGAAAGGTAAAGAAAACATTATCGCTGATGCTTTGTTTAGGAGGAACACTCTTCTCTCTACTTTGCAAACTCAATTACTTAGCTTTGAATTATTGAAGGAAATGTATACTAGTCATCATAATTTCAAGGACATATTTAATGATTGTTTGATGGTACCTAATGACAAGTGTAAAAAATGATGGCTTCCTTTATCATGAGGGTGGATTCTGCATTCCCTCTTATTCCACTAGATTGTTGTTGGTGAAAGAAGCTCATTGTGGTGGTTTAATGATTCATTTTGTCATTGCTAAAACATATGACATATTGCATGAGTATTTCTTTCGGGTACATACAAGAAAAGATGTTGAAAAGTTCATTGGTAATTGCTTAGTGTGTAAACGAGCTTAGTCTATATCTTTGCCACGTGGTCTTCATACTCCTTTGGAAATGCCTAAGGAACTTTGGGTTGATATATGTATGGATTTCATTCTTGGTTTACCTAGATCTCCTAAGGCATGGTTTCCATATTTCTAGTAGTAGATAGGTTCTCTAAGATGCGTCACTTTATAGCTTGCAAGAAAATCGATGATGCTAATCATGTTGCGGTCTCTTCTTTACTTAGGTTGTGCAATTATATGAAAACTATTGTCTCGGATAGGACACTAAGTTTCTTAGTCATTTTTGGCATGTTTTGTGGAGGAAACTTGGAACGAATTAGTATTCTGTAGCAAGCCATCCACAAACAGAAGAGCAAATGGAGATGGTGAATAGAACTGTTGGGCAACTTACTAGGCCTATCCTTATGAAGAACTTGCGCCAATCGAAAGAATGTCTGACACTAATTGAATTTGCTTATAATAGAGCTCTTCACTCTGCTACTGCTTACTCTTTATTTAAGGTTGCTTATGATTTTAATACTCTAACTACATTTGATTTGGTGCCTTTACCTATAGATCACATGTCAAGCTTAGATGGAAGAAAAAGGTAGAGTTCGTTCTCGCTATTCATTCCAGAGTCCATGATGCCATTAAAGCCATTAAGGAGAAGCTTGTAGCTAAGAGAAATATTGGAAGCAAATGTTTGGTATTTGAACCTAGTGATTTAGTGTGGGTTCATCTTTGAAAAGAGTGTTTTTCTTCTCAAAGGAAAGAAAAGTTAGATGTCATTGGCAATGGTCCCTTTCATGTTCTTCACGTGCTAATGATAATGCTTATAAGATTGACCTTTCAGGGTGATTATAATGTTAGTACTACCTTTAATGTTTATGAATTATCTTTATTTGATGTAGGTGAAGATTCGAGGATGAATATTTTCAAAATAGGGGTGGATGATATGAATTTAGATGATCAAGAAGCCAAAGATTTTCTTCAAAAACCAATCACTAGAGCAAGGGCAAGGAAGATCAAGGAACATGAGGATGGCATGACTAGAGAAATGGTTGCATTCATTGAAAAAACCATGAAGGACAGAATAAGGAGCAAGAATGACGGCCTTGAAGATGGGTTTAAGCTCCCAAAGTAGTTCATGATTAATGTATTAAACAAGGAGTAACCAAGGAAGCAAGTGTAGGATCAAATCACAAGAGAAAGATGAGAACAGAGCCTACCGTCGGTAGTAGACCCTGCACCTACTATCCATGGTAGGCTTATGGTTGGAAAATGACTGAAGGTTCAACAACCTACTGCCAATGGTAGGTCTACCCTACCGTCGACGGTAGAACCCTATTTTACCTAATACGACATTTTGAACGATTTTTATTGAGTTAACTCTATTTCTAAATTTTAACTAAGGTGTAATATGGTCTTTTAGTGACCTAACATCATGGTAAAAAAGCAGGGTTAAGTTGATGTGAATCGGAAGAGTCAAGCACCTGTGGAGTTGAAGCTTGGACCACTCACTAGAGCTCAAGGAAAGACACTCAAGATTCAAGATGTAAATGTCGGTAAAGTCTTGGTTGTTTACATGGGCAGAGCTTTCAAGGACAAGCTTGAAGGGTTTGAAGACCAACGAAACGCTTCCAAGTTGTTTTCAATTTGTACAATAAGCAAGGATCATTCAAGGAAGCAATTTAGAAGTTAAAATGGATAAGTGTTGGAGAAGAGCAACCCTACGGCCGATCGTAGCCCTGCCCCTACTGTCGCCGGTAGGTTTTTGGTCGGGAGTTGGTTGGAAGAATGCTCCCTACCGCGTCCGGTAGGTCTCACTCTACCGTGACCTATAAGTTTTTGGCGTAGGTTTCTTGTGTGTTACTACTCCTTCGTTGATAATCAATTAGTTTTTATGGTTCTTTTCCATAGATTATATTCTTTGAAATTCTTACACCTTAAGTGTTTGAAAAGTTACCTCTTTGAACACTTATACAACTAAGTGCATTGATTGATTTACTTGCTTGGGTTTGCTGCTCTTGGTATGAGTTGGTTAATAGGTTAAAGGATCTTACAGAGACTTAAGTGTTGGGTGTTTGGAAAAGGCAAGAGGGTGGTTTATCTTGCTAAAAGCCAATAAAGAGTGCTAAACATGAGTGAATTGAGTGATCATCAAAGAGTGGAAACACTTAGAAAATGATTGGGAGGTCCTTTTGTTTTGTTTCCTTTGTTTAATTTGTAGGTCTAATCATATCTATGGATGGTCATTTACCTACTCAATCTCATCGAGAAGGTACTAGTGATCCTGCAAGGTTGAACTTAAATGATACTTTGTTATGTATGCAACAATCAATTGAAGGATTAGCAACATGATTCCAAAGTGTTGCTAGAGATGTTGAAGAGCTTAAGAGGGGCAAGAGTAGTGCCACAGTGGAGCAAAGAGTTGGAGAGAATCTTGGAGGATTTAACTCACCTCACCATCAAACATCTTTTCATAATGTATCTACTTATGGATACCATGACATGCCAGTTCAAAATTCTTATCCATTGCATGAAGGTACCAAGGAAGGCCACAAGTTAGAGGTGGAAGAAGAGAAGGTCTAGGAGGAAGAGGATTCTATAGACCACAGGAAGAGTTTCAAGGACATGAAGCATGGCAGAAGGGAAATTTGTATAAAGATTATGGAGATAATTGTAATGTTGGCCACAGATACCATGGTGGCTACTATGGTAAACAACAAGGGGATAAAGCTCTAGAAGGTTCCTAGCTTCAAGGGTGAGAGTGATCTGAATGTGTTCCTTGATTAGGAACGGCATGTAGAGAACCTATTCATGGTGAGAAGCTATAGTGACATTGTCAAGGTGAAATTAGTCATTGCTGAATTTTCGGGTTAAGCACTTCATTGGTGGGAAAGTATTGTCATGCAAAGGTTGAGAAATGGAAGACAACCGGTAGAAATTTGGGCGCAGTTGAAGACTCTCATGAAGGAAAGATTTGAACATTATTATAGGGAGTTTCATTATAAGTTGATGACTCATAAGCAAGACAACAAAAGTGTTGACAAGAGATGTAGTTGTACACTTTGATATTTAGCTTGTAGGAAGACAAAGATGCTTCAATTGCTAGATTTATAACTGGTCTCAGTAGGGAAATTTCTCATCAGTTAGAATTGTACCCCTATACCACTTGTGAAGATATGTGTCATTTGGCTACCAAGATTGAGAATGAAAGGAAAAGGATTGGTTTCTATAAGACTAATCTTCCTTCATTAAGAAGTGTGGTGCCTAAGCTCAACCATCTACCAAGTTGGCCAAAGAAAGAAGATATATCTAAGGTGACTTTCAACGATCATTCTAAGCTTAAAGTGGAAGAGAAAGGAAGGTTAATCACCAATCTAACAAGGTGCTTCAAGTGCAATAGTGTGGGACATATTGCTAGAAATTGTCCTCACCAAGGGAACTTTTGTTTTTAGTGAAGATTTAAATGGGTGGATTTAAAACAGTGAATATGATTGCCAAGAGGGTATTATTGACAAATAAGAAAGTATTGAAGATCAAGAGATTGCCTCTTTTGAAGCTGATAAAGAGGCTATGAGCTTGGTAACATTAGAGCTTTGTCTACCTAAGTCCATGAGGAGGAGACAATCATTCAAACAGAAAACATCTTTCACTTATATACTTAGTAGGAGGTAAGGTTGCTAACCTTATTATAAATAGTGGTAATTGCATTGATGTAGCTAGCACTTATCTTGTTCAAAAATTGAACTTACCTCTTCTCAATTATCCTAAGCCTTATAAGCTTCATTGGTTAAATGATAGTGGAGAAGTGAAAGTAAACAAACAAGTGCTAGTGTCTATTACTAAGGGATCATATAATGATGAAATTGTTTGTGATGTGGCTCCTATGCAAGTGGGGTATTTATTATTGGGACGTCCTTGGCAATATGATAGGAAGGCTAGAACACCTGCACTTTTGAAAAGGATGGGGAGAAGTTCATGTTTAATCTTTCGACTCCTACTCAAGTCTTTAGAGAACAAAAGAAAATGAGATGAAAGGAAAGACTAGAAAGTGAGAAAAAGAGAAAGAGCATTGAAGAGGGAAAACGAATTGAGTGTGGAAAGACCTAGAGAGGAAAAATTGAAGAGAGACAGGAGAAAGAGTGATAAAAAAAGTGATTGTTGCATGGGAGAGAAGAGATGTTTCTATGCAAAAGTGAGTAAGATCATAGAAGCCATTGAAAAATGAAGAGTTAGTTTTACTTCTCTATTTCAAGGGTACATTTTAATGATAACTTGTTTTCAATGTCTAATGCTATAGTAAAGGTTATTAAAGAATTCAAAGATGTCTTTCCCGAATAGATGCTCGGTGGACTACCTCCTTTGAGACAATTGAGCATCAAATTGATTTGGTATTGGAGCAGTGTTACCAAATAGACTGGCCTATAGAAACCCTCCCGAAGAGAACAAGGAGCTAAGAAGACAAGTTGAAGAATTTACTCTCCAAAGGTTATGTAAGAGAAAGCTTGAGACCTTGTGCCATTCCGGTTTT
Organism: Catharanthus roseus; assembly: GCA_028651295.1. Lineage (NCBI taxonomy): Eukaryota > Viridiplantae > Streptophyta > Magnoliopsida > Gentianales > Apocynaceae > Catharanthus > Catharanthus roseus. Next base: position 20,946,330 of record JAPQWS010000153.1, on the reverse strand, counting down.
ATTAGTTCCAAAGAGAGATGATACATGGCGTATGTGTGTACATTGTAGAGCCATTAACAACATTACTATCAAGTATAGATATCCTATTTCTATATTAGATGATTTGCTTGATGAGTTGCATGGTTCTCAAATATTTTCAAAGATTGATTTAAAATCTGGTTGCCATCAAATTAGAATGAGGGAAGGGGATGAGTGGAAAACGGCTTTCAAAACCAATATTGGTCTTTATGAATGGTTAGTCATGCCTTTTGGTTTAGCTAATGCTCCTAGTACATTCATGAGACGTATGCATCATGTGTTAAGGAATTTCATTGGGAAATTTGTTGTTGTACATTTTGATGATCTTTTGATATGTAGCAAAACTTATGAAGATTATTTGCATCACCTTAAACAAGTTTTGTTAGTTTTGAGAAGTGAGAAATTATATGCTAACCTTGGAAAAAGTGAGTTTTGTTTGGAAAAAGTGACTTTCCTAGGTTATGTGGATCAAGAGAAGGTGAAAGCAACCAAAGAAAGAACTACCCCCCAAAAATGCATCCGAAATGAGGAGCTTTCATGGATTAGAAAGTTTCTATAGAAGATTCATTAAAGATTTTAGCAATATTGCTAGTCCTTTGAAGAATGTTATTAAGAAGATGAATGGCTTTAAATGGGAGGAGAGCCAAGAGAAAGTATTCAAGTTACTAAAGGAGAGGTTGAGTAGTACACCTCTACTTGCACTACCTATCTTTGAGAAGATGTATGAGATAAAATGTGATACCTCAGGTGTTGGCGTTGGAGGAGTTTTGATGCAAGACAAGAGACCCTTAGCTTACTTTAGTGAAAAGTTGACTAGTGCAGCGTTAAATTATGCTACATATGATAAGGAGCTCTATGCACTTGTGAGGAGATTAACATTGGCAACATTATTTGTGGCCAAGGGAGTTTGTGGTGCATATCGATCATGAGTCCTTGAAGTTTCTTGAAGGACAACAAAAGTTAAAACAAGAGGCATACAAGATGTATAGTGTTTATTGAGACTTTTCCATACATATCCGGTGTAAGAAAAGTAAAGAAAATACTGTAGCCGATGCAGTATCTAGACGGTACACTCTAATCTCTACCTTGCAAGCTCAAATTCTTAGTTTTGAGATGCTAAAAGAATTATATGCTTGTGATCAAGATCCTAAAGATATATTTGAGGATTGCTTGCTTGTGCCTAGTGAAAAGTATCTCATACATGATGGTTTACTCTGTGATGAAGGGAGATTGCATATTCCATCTTGTTCTACTAGGTTGTTGTTGGTTAAAAAGGCTCATTGTGGTGGTTTAAGGGGACATTTTGGCATTACTAAAACTTATGATATCTTTCATGAGCATTTCTTTTGGCCTCACATGAGAAAAAATGTTGAAAGATTCATTGGAAATTGCTTGGAATATAAAAGGGCTAAATCTACTTCTTTACCACATGGTCTTTATACTCCTTTAGATGTGCCTAAAGTTCCTTGGGTTGATATTTCTATGGATTTTATTCTTTGATTGCCTAAATCACCAAAAGGTACGGATTTTATTTTTATTGTAGTAGATAGGTTCTAAAAATGGCTCATTTCATACCATGCAAGAAAAACGATGATGCTAACCATATTGCAAACTTGCTCTTTACTTTGGTGGTGCGATTCCATGGTATACCTAGAACTATTATCTCAGATTGTGACACCAAGTTTCTTAGTCATTTTTGCCGTGTTTTGTGGAGGAAACTTGGCACTAATTTGTTGTATTCTACAGCTTGCCATCCACAAATCGAAGGCCAAATCTAGGTGGTCAATAGGACTATTGGGCAACTTGTTAGGGCCATCCTTAAGAAGAATTGGCGCCAGTAGGATGAAGTTATTCCTCAAATCAGGTTTGCTTACAATAGAGCTAAATATTCTACTACTTCCTTTTTTCATTTTGATATTGTTTATGGTTTTATTCCATTGCCTCCATTTGGTTCGGTTCCTTTACCTATAGATCATGTTGTGAGGTTGGATAGTAAACAGAAAGCAGAGCTTGTCAAGTCCATTCAAGCCAATGTGCATGAAACTATTGAGTCTAACAACAAGAAGTTGATGGGTAAACGGAATGTTGGAAGGAAACATGTTGTATTTGAACCCGGTGATTGGGTTTGTGGTCATCATCGGAAGGAATGTTTTCCTTCTCAATACAAGAATAAGCTTGATGCTTGTGGTGATGGGCTTTTTTAGGTTCTTGATTGCCTTCATGATAAAGCTTATAGAATTGATCTTCCGGGCGAGTCCAATGTTAGCGCCAACTTTAATATTTCTGATTTGTCTCCTTTTGATATAGGTGAAGATTTGAGGATCAATATTTACAAAGGCGGGGCGGATAATATGAATCGAAAGAGTCAAGCACGAGCTTGGACCACTCACTAGAGCTCAAGGGAAGAAACTCAAGATTCAAGATGCAAATGTGGATAAAGGCTTAGTTATTTACATGGAGGAGTCTTTGAAGAACAAGCTTGAAGGGTTTGAAGACAAAGGAAAGGCTTCAAAGTTGTTCTCAATTTGTACAACAAGCAAAGACCATTCAAGGGAGCAAATTAGAGGTGAAAATTGCTAAGTGTTGGAGAAGAGCAACCATACCACCAATGGTAGCCCTGTGCCTACTGTCACCGCTAGGTTTCTAGTCGGGAGTTTGCTGGAAGAACGCACCCTACCACGTCTGGTAGGCCTCACTCTAGGGTTCAGGTGGACAAGTGCCAATGCGACTTTGTTGGTGGGATTTTATTCTTGAACTTGTTTTCCCAACTTGGAATCAAGGGTTTAATCAGTATTTTAAGTCCTTAATCAATAGTTTAGCTAGGTTTATGGCTTGGGCCATAAATAACCCATTATAAGCTTATTGTATCTATCATTGATAAATTTGCTGAATTTGAGAAAGGTTTCTACAATTCTCTATAGGGGTTCTTCATCCTTCTTAGTTAGCTTGCTAAGGGTCAATGTCCTTAGTTTGTGAACAATTGTGTGCTTTAGATTGTAGAATCTATGGAATCAATTGATCATCCAATTCCTTTCTCTAATTGAGTCTTAGACTTCTTGAGTCTTAGACTTCTTGTTCTTAGATTCAATTAATTTGGTCTTCTAGTTCGTGTAGTTGGGGTTTTTGGGCCTTAGTTTCCTTAAAGTTCTTTCTATAAAATTGGGAATGAGTTTTGTCTCTTAATATTGTGTTTATGAGACTTAGTTCCTCATAGGTTTTCTGTTGGAGTGTGAAACTACAAAATCCTCAATAGAGGTTCTTCATCAAAAGAGGTGATCTTTGGAAGGCGTTGAATCAAAACTACAATCAATTGAAGATTCATATTATAGTTCCTAAGCCTTATGAATATTTTTTACTAGCTCATTTGTAATAAGTTTGAGTATATATGAAATTGAGAGTGTTTTAACTACGGTTCTTGAGTTCTTCAGGCATTCTCCGAATTTCTATCTAGGGTTTGATCATCCTTAGTTGATTTTATTTGAATTACTTGCATTGAGATGGCCCAAAGGTTTGTATAATTGATCTCAATTCCTTCTCTATGATATATAAAACCTTGTATTGTCTTAGATCAAGGTCTTCTCTACATAAGCAAATTAGGTGTTGGGTTTAGTATACACAATGTTTAATTAGAGTGTAGAAAAAGGATTAGTAGTACGCATTCAAGCGGTCCTAGATTTAGTGTAGCTATGGTTATAATAATATAAGCATAATGACATAAATATAATAACATAAGCATAATGATTACATGAGTATAATAACATAAGTAAATAAAAGTTAATCGTACAATGTTCTATATGTCAGAATCCTCTCAGGCCTCCCTCATAAAGCTTTAAAGAGTTAGGACTCTCTCGTAAAACTTTAAAGAGTCAGGGCTCTCTAGTAAAATATTAAAGGGTCAGGGCTCTCCTATAAAATAAAATTTAAACCATGTCATGTATATGATGAAACAATGTCAGCGAAATCCTCATGAACAAAACTATAATAAAAAAAGAGAATTGATATTAAATTTTAAACTTAAGCTTAAATGACTTAACTTAAAGTCATAAACTTAAAGTACTTATACTACTTAAACTTACTTCTAAAAATATTTCGTGCAAGCAAAAACAGATACCCCAAAATTGAAAGGTATATATATGGAACCCATTTATTAAAGAATTTGTGATTGAACAAGAAGAGTAATAGCAGGATCCCAACTACTTCTGGAGGAAATCCTACTACTAATAAGTATATATACATCAAAGGGTTGCTTTAGTCTTAGGATATATATATATATATATATATATGTGTGTGTGTGTTTGTGTATGTGTGTATGTTTCAACTAAGCACATTATTAAAACTTTTACAAAATTCAAATAAGAACTTTAAACCAAACACTATCCAAATAACTTCTAATAAACCATACAAAATCTAAAACCTAATAAAAATTTGTTAAACCCCAAGAAAAAAACTTTAATTAATAAAGCTCCCTAGTATCTCTTTCAAACTTCAAAAGCACATTGAAAGGAAGAGAGCTGAAGAGGCAGGTATCAAAAATTATTAAACAAGGAGACTTTTAAGAAAAAAATGAACTCAGTCAATATCTTTAATAAAAAAGGGTATTAAATATCAAGATTCCAAATAGAATGTTTGAGGTAAGAGAATAGACATAAAAGACATGAAAGAGACAAAAGAACTTACCATAAACACTAAAATTACTTAATCATCATAACTAAAGACTACTATTAATGTACATTTTTCTCAATTATATAACCAATATAATTTTTAAGCAAAAACGAAGTTATATTTTTACATATTCAATATTTAATAATTCAAGTTCATATTTATGATTCAAATTCCAAGATCATTTTGGCTTCACACACATCAACACTTAAAGTTGTTTTACAATTATAAAGAAAAATATAAAGAGAGTACAAACATTATAATTAAGGATCTTAAAGAATTTTTCCTCAAAAAAAGTTGAATAAGTACTTTCTTTATATTGATATTTCTCCAAAAAAGAGAGAAATTTTTAATAAAATTTCATAAAAATCACCACCACCAATATAACTATGGCCATTTAAGGAAAAAACTTAGAAAATCAATGCTCAATGCCGAATACCACCCACACAACAATATGAACAATGAAGAACATCCTTTTCAAATCCCTACTTCAACTAATACTCAGACAAGTGTTTGGCATCTCCATGATTAAATGGACCTTTCATTATTATCTAAGCTAAGGCAATGGTTAAAAGCTGTTCTTCAATTAAATGATTGGACAATATAATACCCAAAAAAAGAAGTCATGGCTAAAGAAATGCTATCAATGATCTTATAATGAGTTGCAATTCTAGATGAAAATAATTGGAGGGGAAGTACATATGATGAATTATGGTGAAAAAACAGTTGATGATTCTCATAGAAAGCAAATCTCTTAATCTCTTAATAGTGAATATTATCATAATTTTTTTAATTAATTCCAATCTATTGAATTTATATCTTACTTATTTGCTTAAGAATAGTTTCAATTTTCTATCAATTATTAGATAATTTGAGATATGTATCAATCATTAATCTAATTCTGTTGAAGGAAAACCTAATACTCTATCTATTTCATAATATAAGAGCTTTTAAAAGTTTAAATAGATGTTAAGAACTCTAAAGTCTGTGTACTAGTGATCTGAATCTTCAATTGAGTGCAAATTTGATTCAATACCTTCCGAAGATCACCTACATTGATGAAGAACTTATATTGAAGATTTTGTAGCTCTAGCACTCCAATAGAAACCCTATGAGGAACTAAGCCTCGTAAACCAAATATTGAGAGGTAAAACTCTTTCCGAATTTGATACCAAGAAGCTTGGGGAAACTATTGCCCCAAAACCTAAACTACACAAACTAGAAGACTTAGGTTTAATCAATTCTAAGAACAAGAACTCTTAGAATCATCTAAAGAAGAAATTGAAATGATCAATTGATTTTCATAAATTCATCAATCTAAGAAATCAATTTTTCACGAGATAAGGAAGCAACCCTTTAGAAGCTAACTAAGATTGGTTGAAGAACCCAGAGAATCCTCTCAATTTTTTAGCAAAATTCAACTTAGTTTATAATGTAAGCTAAAAATTCATATTTATATTGTTAGAGCTTAAACCTACATTGACCATTGACTATGGACTCCAAAAGACTAATTATACCCTTATTTAACAACTGAAAATGGAGTTTAAACATTAAATCCCACTTAAACAACGCATTTCCTCTAACACCAGGACCCTACCAGTGACGGTAGGGTGTTGCCTTCAAAGCCAATCCATCAAGAAACCTACCGCGGATGGTAGGTAAATGGCCTACCATCGGTGGTAAATCCTATACTTCACTCCACTTTGTCTTTTTCACCTCCAACTTACTCCATGGAATAATCGTTATTATGGTATAGAGTATGAGAAACTTGGGAGGTTTTCCCTCATCTTCAAAGCCTTCATTCTTGTTCTTAACAGTTTTTTCAAATGAAAACAACCATTCCGTTAGCCAAACTTCCATCATATGCCTTGACCTTCTTTGCCCTGACTATATTGAGTAGTCTAATAAGTGTTATTTTCGATATTATTTTGTAAGTTAATTTCATTGTTTTTCGGTGATTTTAGGGTATAAAGTATATATTTGAGCCTAATATCCCCCATTTTGTTTCATAGGTGCTTGTCGAATGAAGTACATTGAAGAATGACAAAAAATGACTTGAAATGGAGCAAAACCGATAGAAACGACGCAACAACGATGCCGACAGCAACCTACCACCGGCGGTAGGCCATCCTAGAGGCTACTATATGCCCTTGGCAACAAGAGAAGTGGTAGACAAAAGCCGAGCATGCACAATAGATTTCCCCTTACCGGCGCGGTAGGTTCCAAACATCAAAGGGCACAATAGGGATAGAGACCTACTGTTTACGGTAGGTCCCAACCTACCGGCACCGGTAGTCCCGAAAATAGAATTACTTGGTTTATTTTCTAGGTTTTTTTCAGCACTATTCATTCCCTAGTTTTAGAGTAGCGTAGATAGACTTTTACAAGGCGAATTGGGCTAATTTTCTCTGACAAATTTCCCCCAATTTTCACCTCAATTAGGTAGATATTAGATTAGAAAACGAGGATTGAGTGATTACAAGTGGCATTTAAGATCAAAACAATGGATTCAAGATTCATGGGAGCACTCGAGAGACGAGCTCGGGCGCAGCATAAGAATGCAATTCGACTTCAATTTCTACTACTAAGAATTTCTTTAGAATCTCTATTACTTTCATTTATGTTTAATTTCAATATTATACAATGAATTGTGAGTAATTAGTTTGTTTGAATTCGAGGGTTGAACCCTAACATTGAAATTGACTTGATTTTAATGAAATTGAATGTTGTTTCTTATTAAATTGTTCTTCAATTGGGTTCTTATGTGCACTTTGAGTGTCATGAACTTGAATTATTGCACGAGTGTTTGGAATGAAAAAGGAAGAACACTCGAGGGTTTTTAATTTGGGGATTAATTGGGGTATTGAACTAGAAATAGTTAATACACTCTTAGGTTAATAATCACCAGGGTTTTATGCATTCATAACTTTTTAGGGATAATAGAGATTCCCGTTTGAAGGTTTTAGAGAATAGAGAGCCTTTCTCCTAGAGATAGGGACTGCCCAAGAACTAATATGATGACACAATTCACTAAGGCAACTACAGTTTTTATTAATTCTTGTTAATTGAAGTAGTAACCAAGTTAGGAGGATCCCAAGATACAAACTCTCGTTTTATATTTGTTTCTCTTTTTGCTAGTTGATGCTTAAGTTTCTTAATTTGTTAGCTCATGATATTTTCAACACATTGATAAGACTAAACATTCAGTGAACAATTGAGTAGTTGAGTGTTGCCATCCTCAAGATGATCGACACTCCGGGTAAAACCATTTCTACAGGTGCGAGATCCACTTGCATTGCATTATAGTTGTAGGATCCCGTCCCGTTTCATTTAAGATACATCAAGTTTTTAGCACCGTTACCGGAGATCATGGAAAGTTTAATGTAATATCATTCTTTGGTGATTTAGTCATCTTTTCTTCTTTTATTTCGTTTCATCTTTTCTATCATTTTCCTTTGTTCTTTTTGTCTTTTGCTTGTTTGTTTTCCAAGTTATCGTTTAATTCGACTTTAGTCGGTAATTTTCAGTTCTATGTTTGGTTTTATTAGAAAGGATATTCATTCAGTGGAACGAAGCTTGCTTGATTTGTTGCAGGTTGAGTTCTACGAGTTTATGCCTTGACCAAGAAAGGGAAAACTAGTACCTTTTGATCCCGGACCAGAGCGAACGTTGCGGAGTGCTCGTCGTGCTCTACAGTTCGGCAGGAAAGCAGCAAGAGGAGAACCACCCGTTGAGATCGTGGAGGATAGACCGCAGATTCCACCAATGGAGAATCTGTTGTTCGAGCTGCATCCACCACCACCAATGGCGGAGCAAGCAATGGTTGACTATGCTCGACCATCCATCGCTGGGGTGCAGTTGAGCATAGCATGGCCAAGATTTGAGGCAAACAACTTCGAGATCAATCCAAAAAGTATGCAGATGCTGCAGAACAATGTCCAGTTTGATGATTTCCCGAAGAGGACCCCAAAGCACATGTAGGAAACTTTCTAGAGGTGTGCGACACCTTCAATGTCAATGGGGTTTCGGAAGATGCTATTTGTCATCGCCTTTTACAATTTTCTTTAAGGGGAAAGGTAAAGTCTTGGTTTAAATCACTACCATTTGGGTCCATCACATCTTGGGATTCGCTGGCAAAGAAGCTTTTACATAGATATTTTCCTCCTGATAGGATGGTAAAGTTGAGGTTCGAAATATTGTCTTTCCAACAAATTAATAAGGAGAGCTTATACGAAGCATAGGAGCAATGGAAAGAATTGCTCAGGAAATGTCCTCATCATGGGCTGCATTTGGGGATTCAAATCTAGAGTTTCTATAATGGTGTCACTTTTGGGGCAAGGCAGCTAATAAATGCCTCGGCTGGAAGGTCTACTGATCGCAAGACTCCAAAGCAAGTTTTGACCTCATTGAATAGATCGCGATGAACAATTACACATGGGGAGGTTAGAGGACAAAGCCAAAAGCAAATGAGGTGCGTAATGTAGAAACAATATCAACTATGGAGGCTAGGCTAATGGTGATCACTGAACAGAAGATGGGGAACATGACCATAGGTATTTCAAGCAAAAACATCAAATGGTCATGTTCTATGACTTCTGCAATGGGGGACATCCGAATCACGAATACCCTACTATGAGAGGCCCGGGAAAGCAGGTGGATTATGTTCAGGGGAAACCGGCCAAGGAATAACCCCTACAACAATACTTATAATCCAAGATGGAGGAATCATCCGAACTTTTTGTGGGGTTGCCAGAGACAACCGAGACCACAGAATCCTTAGAGATTCAAGAATAGAGGCCCTCCTCTGCTATTTCTATATGAAGCAGCGCCACAGAACCAATCGCCGCTGGGCAAGGCAAATCTTGAAGATCTACTAGTGAAGATTGCGGGTGCTACAGACAATAGAATGAGCACCATTGATGCTGCCCACCCTAGTCCATCGTCTTGTGCTTAGGGTCGGGGGGAATGAGATAGTGTTTAATTTCCCCCTACTCTCGAGTCCATCATCTAAAGTTCAAGACACGGTGTGCATGATTAATCATGGTAGTAATGAAGTGTCCGTACTTGTGCAGGGAAATATACCAACAAAAGGGAAAGAACGGCCAAAGAAGGCTAGGGAAGGAAGACGATCGCCTTCTACAATTAAAGCAGAGTTCATGAAGTGGGTGCCTGTTAGGCAAAGAAAAGAGGAAAAGGCCAAGAAGGATCCGAATGCTCGTGTTTGCGGAGGTGTTTTTAGCACCTAAATAAGGATTTGATTGCTTGTTGGGAATGTTTCTAAGTGAAGTTTGAATGACCCAGACTGATAGGCAATGAAACGGGGCGCAAACGTGCCAAAAAGAAGCAAAATTGAGGCTCCAACAGAGACCTACCGCTCACAGTAGGCTCCCCCTACTGGCCACAGTAGGTAGTGGGAATTTTTCGGCACCTCTAGGCAGAGACGTACTACGTATGGTAGATCCTGAGCTACTGATGCCGGTAGATCCGTAAAACTATGGGTCGGGTTTTTTAGGGACGAATCGGGTTGGGTCGACCCGTTTTGACCAAAATTCTAGCTCTAATAGGAAAATTCTGCAATTTTCCCTCTATTTCTCCTCTCCAAAATCCCTATGCTCTTTCTCTTTCCTCTCTTCCAAACTTCCATAGCTTTTCCCTTCCACCACCTTCTCTCTTCTCTCTGTTCTCTCTCTCAACCATAAATTTCTGGCGAACCTTCACGATTTCTGGCGACAACTTTCTGTAGCAGCTTTTTCATCTCCTTACTTGGGTTTGTTTTCTTTTTCTCTGTAGTTCTTCGTCTTCTTCTTCCTCTTCTTCTTCTCTTCTATTTCTAACTGGTCTATTCTTTCAAATTTTCTCCACCATCACCTCACCACCACAAAATTCTACAGTATCATCTTTTCTTTCCTCCAATTTTCTTCTTAAAATCTTTCATTTTTCTTCTTCTTCTTGAAGTTCTTCTCTTTTCTTTTTTTGTTATGTTTTATGTGATTTCTCTTTTATAGTTCCTTTTTGTGCAATTTTGAGAAATTACTAATATTTTGTGTGTATTCTTGGTTATCTAATGAAAAAATTCAGGAATTTTGCATTAAAGGGTTTACTGGCCACTTTCCGGCTACTCCGGCAAGCACAAAACCTGAGACAAAAAAAGCGTCGACATTAGCAACTTGGGTTGTTTGTTCAAACAACCACATGCTTTTTCTTGACCCTTGTTCTTACGTTTATTAGTTTAGTTTGTTTTGATTGTTGGTTTTGTTGCTAACTGTTAGTTTTAGGTTGTGTTCTATTCGTTTAATTTGCTTTGTTATTTTGGGATTTTCTTGTCCTTAATTTTACTGTTTTTAGTTTTGTTCACACTTAGCACACACGGGCGACTTAGTTCACTAAAGTATACACGGGCTGCAATAGGTTTTATCTTTTTGTGTGTTTGTATGTGTTCTTTCGGTTTTTTTCTTGTGTTCATTCTGTTGTTTTCCCTCTAGTGTGGGAGGACTGTTGTGTTGTTGGGTTTTCTTTTCATTTCCCATTTTATCTTCGTTTTTTCTTTCGTTTTCTCTTTGTTTTTCTTTTGTTTTTCACTGTCTTGTTTTAAAATGGCCCCTAAAAGATTAGCTACTTATTCAAAAGCAAAATCAAAGAGGGCTCGGGTAGAGGACCTAACGCCTAACCCTTCTATTCTTGATATTTTACATTTTCTAAGTGTCTCATGGCAGTGGCCCGTACATGGATAGCCGAAAGGGATTCAATTAAAGTGGTTGTTGAAAAGTCATTTGGTGAAGAGGTCATTGAACATTTTTAATTTGAAAATATTTTTCGGGCTTTGGGTTAGGTTCCTATAATCCGTATTTCGGGAGATTATTATCCTAGCCTTGTTTGTGAGTTTTATGCGAATATGTATCATAAAACAAACAAGGATCTCCCACCATTATTTCTATGGTGAAAGGGGTTTGGATTGTTCTTGAAAAGGATCGTCTTCCATCCACCATTGGGATTCAAGATGCGGGTAACATGGTCAGCATGGACTCCAATAAGACTACTATTGATGAGGATCCTGCTTGGAGTTTCGACACGAGTTGTTCGTGCTTTGACATTTGGTCACGGCCTTATGATCGCCGTCGTGTACTCCATGCGGGGGACTCCCGTTCCCTTCTTCCCTAGGCCGTCACTAATTTTTTCAGGTACACTTTAACTCAAAAGTGGGGCGGACAAAATGAAGTCCGCATTGTTGATATATATATGATTTCTAAGATTCACGATAAATCCCCTTTTTCTCTTGTTTCCTTAATGATATACATGATGCACAACATAAGTTGTGATACTACAAAAAAGCGTGTCTATCGATACCCCGTGTTTTTTCTAAGGTTTTCGCCGCTTCTAGTGTTAATCTTATAGGGGAGAAAAAGTTGTGCACTGTGACGCCGCAGGTGATTAAAGTTACCACATTTAACAACTATGGCTACTCTTGGGCTGAAAAGAAGAAAGCATGGATTCTTCCATCCGAGGAGGAAAGGCTGCGAGAGCGTGACTAGGCTAATTTTCGGTCGTATAAAAAAGACCACTCAGATCGCATAGGCGCGTCTTCCTTGCAGACTAACGAGGATGAGGGGAGTGAGGATGATGAGTCTTATGACCTTCTTGGAGAGGATGAGCCCTCCATTGCTTCCATGACGGCTTTTTAGACCAGGATACAGACTGCTTTCGAGTAGCTCTATGCCACTAAAGAGATCCGTGGGCAATAGTTGGTCGAGATCGTGGAGTCCACTCGCGAGTATGTATACGAGTTGCATCATTAGAGGGCTTCCATTGATAGGGAGATGATGCTGGCTTGCCTATGTAGCAAGTTTTTGCCCGATCAGGGTAGTAATGGTGGCCGGCGAGGACCAACAGGGATTTTTTCTGTTTTCTGTCTTCTCATTTTATTTTATTTTCATTCTTTGTTTTTTTTTTTTGTGGTTTATTTCTTTTGATGTTCTGTTTTATTGTTCTTGTAATTTGTCTATTGTTGTCATCTATGCTTTCCTTTATCTATTTGTGTGGGAATGGCTTTCTGCTGTGTGTTTTTCTACATTATTATCTGAGAGAGTGCATCCCATGCATGTTCTTTTTGTTATTTGTTTGTTTTGTGAGTCTAGTCCCCACATTGAGGACAATGTGGTTTTAAGTATGGGGGAATTTCTGTCTTTCTTCATTTTTCTTATGAAAAATCCAAACAAAATAAAAAATCTAAAAATTTAAAATTTTTCTTAGTTTTCTTTTTCTTTTCATTTGAAAAAAAAAAACCAAAAAGATTTTCTTTTATGTTTCTCTTTGCCACTTTGAGTAGAATGTTAGATCGCGAGACTTTCGGGACTTTTTGAAAGGGCATAGCACTTTGAAGTTTGGAAAACCTTACTTGCATAATATTCGTACATGTTGATTGTTTTCTTGCACCTGTGAGTGTTAGTAGTAGTAGAAACCTAGGAATTCTAGGAAATTAGTTTAATGAGAGTCCTTTGAATTCATGCATGCATTCTTGGGTTTTTCTGTTCTCTAAAGTGAAAAGTCTTATTTGAGTTCAACCCAGAAATGATGATCTTAGGTCTTGATTTTATCATTTAAGCTTTTGATTTGCCTACCCGTATTTGAAATTAACCCCTAGTTCTCTTATTTGCGCCTTTATGCCAAGGGTTTTACTCCCTTCTATTCTTTGTGTTCTTAAACTCTCACTAAATTAAATCTCATTTCGTAGAACCAATGTTGGAATAACATGCTAGCTGTTGTGAGTAAAACTAACAGATAAGTGTAGGTATAAAAGAGGGAAGAAAAGGAAAAGTGATGTAAAGAGGGAGGTAGTTTTGATATTTCACTTTTTGGTACAAATTATTGAAAGAAAGGAAAAATAAGAGAGAAGAGTTGTTTTGTTTTATTTATTATGAAAAAGAAAAAAAAAGAAGAAAAAAAATTATATTTTCATTCTTGTGTATATTGTGGCCGTGAAAAAATAAATACTTGTTCCTTCTCTCTTGTTAAAAGGGCTGACTATTGTAAAAGTGTTAGTGTAAGATGTGCTAGGGAAACTGTACATTATTCAAGGGTGAGTGAGAAGAGTGAACAGCAATTAGAATATTATTCCTTAGTTTTGCCATTTTATCCTTTCAGTTGCATTGGCTCTGTCTCCATGAATGGTTTTTAGCAGAGATCCACAAGAAACAGTGGGGTTCTTGCAAGGTCCGATCAAAAGAGCAATGGCTAAGAGGATTGAAGAATAACACAAGAGAAAGGTAGCATTGTTTGAGATAATGTTCCAAAACCTTACTTGGCATGTGCTAGAAGACCAAGGAGAAGACTTGGGAGGATTCAAAACACTCATATTGTCTAAGTTACAAGTGGACAAATCAAAAAAAGCAAGTTCGGAAGGGCTTGGTATCTTCAACACCAAAAGGAAAAGAAGGTCTGGACCCTACCACAGGCAGTAGGGTGCACCTTACCGTCTACAGTAGGGTTCTGCCCGTGGAGGAGAAAAATTCACAATGCCTACCACTGCCAGTAGATCCATTCTACCATCATCGGTAGGGTTTGTGCAAGACACTTGAATGATGGCCAATCTACTATGCCCTGTAGGGCGAAATGATAGGTCAATACTAGTAGAAAGTTAGAAAGTTTTTAACTTGCTTGACCTTTCATTTTTTGGTGATTAAACTTCTTTTGACTTGTAGTAAGGTGCCTAATTCCCATTAACTTCTTGTTAATTAGTTTAATAGCTAGGATTGGAAGTTAATTATTTAATACACTATAAATACCCCTTTTCACAGCCAATTCGGGATAGAATGAAATTTGAAAATTTTGAGAGAACAATCTAGGGTTCTACGGTTTCTACCCCTTCCTTGTAGATGAGGGATTCCCGTTGTATAATTCTAGGCAAGGAATTCTTGCATCTTCTATTCAAGAGTTCTTGTTCTAAGTCTGAAATCCTATTCTTTTTTGAGGTACCTACTTTCTATAGTTAGTGTTGCTTTAAAATTAGGTATTCCTTGTAAGTGGAGAATACGTGGGGTTTCATTACACCTTTTTTGTTCTCCCTTAAGATAGGAAGGTTTATTTTTTTCTTGTTTAATGTGTCTAGAATTTTTTCTTGGGAGACTCTTGAAGGGAGTTGAATCTTAGGAGCAATTGAACCTCATACAAGCCTAAGAAGGTTCATACCATGTGGTATCTGAGAAAAGCTCTCTTTGTGGTGAAGTTTTATCTGTTTAATTGCTGAATTTTGAATTAAGAAAAAGCCATTCATAGTATTTGTGAAAAGGCATAGTGTTCTGGAAATTTTCGCACAAGAAAAGTAATGTGCAAATAATTAATGGAAAAATATAGCAAATGAACTCCAAAGTACATAAAATTAGCCTTTGAAAGCTTATTCGATTATGAAACATTAGCAAAAAATTTGGATTGATTGGGTTGAGAATTGATTGAGTTATGGTGAAAATACTGTAGCTTGATCTTATGCTCTGTTTTTCTGAAATTTGCTCTTAGTAATCTACATTTCTTTGATCTTGTGAGCCAATTGTCCTTGTTTGGAATTTGCAACTCCTTTATGTCATATTGTTAAGTGTTTGTCCTTGAAGTAATTGGACTTATTCATTGACTCATACTCTTGAATTTATCTTTGTAATCCTCATATTCAACGTGTTTGATAAAATGCCTCTTTGACCTCATTTTTCTTATCTATTGAGAATTGATTGCTTGAATTGCTTTGAGAAATTTTCTTATAGCTTTGAAGTTATAGAAATCACTAAGCAAATCTAGTGACTGATTAACAAGAAAGGCAAGAGGGTGAGATTATCGATATAAAAGCCATAGAGTTAGTGTAAACATGAGGGTTGAGTGATACACTTAGGGGAGGTGAGATCCTTGTTTCCTATTACATGTTTGCTATTGTTGTAGGTATTCATATTCATCAACTTCTAAGGATGTCACGAAACGAGGAACCAAATCGTAACAACAATGAGGGACCTAGTGATCCAATTATGCAAAAAGTTGTTGGTGACTTAAGATCCTTGTAGCAAGAAATCGGCAATATCGGAAGAAATGTTGGAGCACTATCTGCCCAGATGGATAGATAAATATCAACATTGGGCTAATGAAAAGGATTCCACAACCCCAACAACTTTACCCTAAGGCGAATGATGAGAGAAGAAGACAATTCTGCCTATGCCAACTATGGAGTTCCGTATGATTTATCCCAAATCTTTCAAGAGAGTTTCCAACCCCTAGGAACTCAAGTAGGTGGAAGGTTTAGGAATAGAGGTGGAAGGTTTTGGGATAGAGGTGGAAGAAATGGAAGAGGAACAGGTAGAGGAATTGAGAGGGAATTTGTGAGAATACCAAGAGATCAAGAAAGATATCATGGGGGACAAGAGAGATACGAAAAGGAGCTAGATAGGATGAAGAGAGGGAATTTTGTCAAATAAAGTTGAAGATCCCCTATTCCAAGGGAAAAGTGATACGAAAGCATATCCTGAATGGGAAAAAAATGTGAGCTTGTCTTTGATTGTTACAATTATTTGGAACTCACAAAGATGAGGTTGGTGGTGCTAGAATTTACTGACTATGTCGTCATTTGGTGGGATCAATTTGTGATGGATCGAAGGAGGAATAGGAAAGGTCAATGGAGACTTGGGAGGAATTGATGACGTTGATGACAAGAAGATTTACAACCCCACACTACCATCGAGATCTCTACAACAAGCTTCACAACCTTAAGCGAGGAAGCAAAAGCGTAGAAGACTATTACAAGGAAATGGAGGTAGCCATGATAAGAGCCAACATCGTTGAAGATAGGGAGGCTATAATGGCTAGATTCATGAGCGGCTTGAATCGGGATATAGCTAACACTTCGAAGCTTCAAGCTTATCTAGAGTTGGAAGAGATGGTTCATAAGGCTATGAAGATAGAGAGACAAATGAAAAGTAAAGCACCTTTAAAAAATCCTTTCACCCATTCTAAGCCGACGACCACTACCTTCAAGCCTAATATATTTAGAAGGGATGATACTCCTAAAGTGGCGTTCAAGGATGAGTCTAAAGGGAAAGAAGAGGACAAAGATAAGAGCAAGGTGGATGTGGCTCCTAGTAGAGCTAGAGACGTCCAATGTTTTAAGTGTAAATGATATGGACAGTACTCAACAAACTGCCCAACCAAAAGCTCACAGTCATTAGGCCTACTAGGAAGATCTTATCCTTTGGAGGTTCATTGGCTGACTCAGGCTCTTTGATTTTAAAATCTATTTGCAATCAATTAATTTTTGTTTTGAGAGTTTTGGAGCAAGAATCCAGGTTTCATTTTTGTCTAAAGAGGACATCTCCTCATCCATAGCACGCAATCATAAAGAGCGATTAGGACTTTTCAAAACATCAGAAAAACACAATGGTTCCTTCTCTTCCACATAAGATACAACAACAAATGCATATGAAACAATGTAAGAGTAACCATATCTAGTGGGTTCCTTATGCGCTCTTCTAACCCTATCTCAGACAGCTGGCAGTCTCTATGCTTGAGCCTCTGGGTGATCCTCCTCATCATTAGAACCTTCTAACTTAGGAACATTGGTTTCGGGTGCACTAGTTGGATCGGGTACACTAGTCAGTATATCTGACTCTTCATTGGTTTCAGACTCATGTGTGCGCTCTTGTGAGGGTTTAGAGGTGATCTCCACCTCCACAGGAATACTACCTATCGTGGGGAGACTGGATGGACTATCGGAAACAGGCTTATCCTTAAGACAGGGTATATCTAGCTCGTTGCAGACGACATCCCTACTAAAAACTACCCTCATTCCTGGCTCACCTTTGAGCCACACTTTATAACCCTTTACCCCACTAGGGTAACTGATGAACACTACCTTTCTAGATCTAGTTTCTAACTTACCCTTATTATGATGTGCAAAAGCAACATACCCAAAAACTCTAAGGTTGGACAGGTTTGGGGTTCACCACACCATAGCTCTATAGCAGTCCTAAAGTTTATGGTTGTAGAAGGGGATCTATTAATGAGGTAGACACCCGTACTTACAGATTCTCCCCAAAAGGGTTTTGGGACACCTGAAGACACCATAAGACATCTAACTTTATCTATGATGGTACGATTCATCCTCTCAGCAATACTGTTCTGCTGGGGGTTATGCCTAACAGTCCTATGATGTAAGATGCCATGAGATGCACACAAATCAGCAAACTTTCGGTTACAAAACTCAAGACCGTTATCAGTCCTAATTGTTTTTAGTTTATTTCTAGTTTTATTTTCGACAAGGCGTTTCCATTCACAAAACTTTTCAAAGGTTTGATCTTTTTGTTTTCAATAGAAATACCCATAAATGCCCAGAAAAATCATCAACAACAGATAAGAAATAAACATTACCACCATAGGTTGGGACCTTCTCAAGTCTCCACAAATCACAATGCACATAGTCAAGTACAGCGATGGATTTGTGTATGCCGATTGAAAAACTGATTTTGTGTTGTTTTGCCAAAATGCAATGGTCACAAAAGTCCAAAGAATCGATTTTGTCACCATATAAAAGCTTTTTCTTTTGTAAATATTGTAGTCCCTTTTCACTAATGTGGTCAATCCAACAATGCCATAATATAGTCTTTCCAGGGACTGTTTTTGAAAGTAATGTAGATGAATCGCAAACTATTTTTCCGATAAGTGTGTATAAGCTCTCTTTTTTAAAACCTTTTAGCATGACTAGGTTTCCTTTGCAAACTCTTAAAATCCCATTTTTAGATTTATAAGAAAAACTGATTGAATCCAAATAACCAAGGGAGATTAGATTCCGATGAAGGTCTGGCATATATCTCACCTCATTGAGTTTGCTAGTCACGCCATATGTATTTTTATGAAAATATTCCCAATGCCCTTAATATCACAGACTTGATTATTTCCCATGTAAACCTTTCCATGATCAAGGGGTTTGAAATCTAAAAACCAGTCTTGCTGGGGTGTCATGTGAAATGTGCAAACAGAATCAAGAATCCAATGATCAACAACTTTACAACAAGAATGGGAAGGGAACACACACAAAACCTCAGAATACATAGAATTGTCATCTGAATCAAAATCGTGGGTTTTGTCAATTTTATCACTCCCTTTACCATGTTTACGTTGTTTTTCATCTTTAATCCTTTTTAAATAGTTATTTTTCATATGACCCTCCTTGCCACATTAAAAACATTTCACTTTGTTCTTGTCTCGAGTTGACTAAGAGGTTCCCTCCGGTCAACTCTCCCTCGCACATAAAGGTTCTCTCCGTTTAATTTATTTTCTTTTCTTAAATCCAAATCTTTCGATTTCAAAGCGTTTTTAACATCAGAAATAGATAAACCATCTCTACCATATTTAATGGTAGATTTTACATCGTTGTATGAATTAGGCAAGACATTTAATAAAATAATAGCAATGTTTTCATCGGAGATTTTCTATGCAACGTTTTCAAGTTCCAAAACGATTTTATTTAAATCATCCATGTTTTTTGAAAGTGTTTTTGACCCGCTAATTTAAAAATCGAAAAGCTGTTATTTTAAATAAATTTTATTTGACGAGGATTTTGCTAAATACATTGTCCTTTTCGTCGATTTCTTGTAAAACATTGTCGGTTAAATGCAAGGTGAGGCAGCTATGTACATCCCCAAGTTTTTCAGCAATAATTTCACCCGTCCAAGATTCCGGATACTCTTCAGGGCTACAAATTGTGGATGCAATTTTATTTTGGACAAAAACTGCTTTCATTTTTCTCCACCCCATGTCAGATTTGCCATCAAACTTGTCGGTTTCAATTTTTGAAATTGACATGCTTTAAATGGAAAATAAGAGTAATTTGATGGCTAGAAAAATAAAAGATTTAAAAAAAAGTTCGTCGCACAAATAAAAATAACCCGAATTTTTTGAAAAACGGCGCAGAAAGAAAAAACGTGAATTGCACGAATCTCACAATAGAAATAGCACAGTAGCAATTAATTAACCGAGAAACAGAGAAATATACAGGTATGGGCTGAGCAATAACCATTTAATAGAGAAACAGAAAAACGACAACAAATAATGAAATTTACAAACTGTGTAAACAAATATTGAAAACTGTCAAGACACGGCTACTTGAAGTCTCTTGTACTCAAGCCAAGCTTGGCTTTTGAATTTTTTTTTTATAAGAAAAACCAGAACTAGAATAGCAGACAGCACAGTGATGAAGTCTATTTTTGGTACAAATAAACACCTTAAATTTTTATTATTAGACTTTAAAAATAATTTATTAAACATAATTATATAAGTTATATTATTTTAATGATAAAGGGAAAGAAGTCCCAATCAAAAAGAGCTGCTGAGAATAATTAAAAAGGAAACAAACAAGAATAAGAAATAGGAAAGAGGAAGGGGAGTCACGATTGGAAAAGGAAAGCAACTGCTTAATCAGCCACAAGAAGAAGAAAGAAAAGAGAGCGGCAGAGAAATTGAGAAGAGAAGGAAAAAAGGAAAAAAAGAATGAAAAGCAGAAGGAAGAAGAAATTGGAAAGCAGGAGGTGGCGGCTAAGGAAACAAGTGGAGGATATAAGAGGCAGCCACAATTTGAATCGAAAGGGGGCGGCTGCAGCAGCTGCGCAAGAGAGAGCTGGGAACTGCGAATCTGCAGAAATCAGCAAGCAGCTGAAGCAGGACAGCAAGCAGCTGAAGCAGATGGTAGAAAACCCCCAACGCAGCAGCAGAAATTGAAGAAGCAACCGCCCAATTCCTGGGAGCTTCTTGAAGAAAATAAATAGCAGCTGCTTAGGAAGAAACAAAGGAAGCTGCAGAAATTTGCTGCAGAACAGAACCAATAGCAGGGAGCAGCTGAACAGAAGCTGTTGCAGAAACCGGATGCGGCTGAGCACAAGGAGCAGAAAAATCGGCAGCAGCAGCCATTATTACTTGGAAGACCTTTTCCAATAAATTGGTTCTTTCTTTCTCTTTAGCGATGAACTAATTTTCTTTTAGAATCTTGATTAAACTCTAGCTATGTAACTTTAGTTTATTTTATTTTTGAGAGATTGATTATATTATTTATGTAATTGCTTTTTGAAATTTCTTGGTTTGATACGATTAATTCTTTATGATTGTTCTTGTGAAATAATTTTTTGGGTTAATTGATATTTTTATCCATATTTGATTCTTGTAGTCTTGAGTGTGAGATATGTAATTTTTGCAAATATATTGTGGGTTTTAGAATTGAATAGTTCATGCTAATTTTAGATGATTTATGTCATAGGAATGAATAAGTCCTGCGAATGGTTAGATGGATTATGTCATTCATTTAAACACAATATATTTCTTTAGTGAATCGAAGCTTCTAGCCTAGATCACCACATAAAGGTTTACTCTTTTCTTCTAAATAGAATTAAATCATTGTTGTTTAGGTTAGTGGTTGATTCAAGATTCTAAATCATCTCTTTCGTTAAACTCTTATTCCTTTTAGTTTAGTTATTTTATTTATTATTTTTACTTGATTTAGGAATAATAAACTTTGATTCTTCTCTTTATAAAACTAATTTAGGAAGATAACAATTTCAGTGGTTAAGCCTCTCTCTGTACTTCGATACCCTGATCCTTTCGTATTACATTGATCTTGTGCACTTGCAAGTATTGAGTTTAAAACTTTAGTATAAAAAATTACGATCATGAAGATTCGCAACATAAACAATATATAGTATTGAAATCTTGATAAACAGAGACAGGTATGATCACAGAAACACTAATAGTAGAAAAACAGTAGATCGAGGAAAAACTGGACAGCCTGAACCGTAATGCGGTTCAGAAAACAGAAGCAGCAACAGATTCAACCAAAAAGCAGCAAGCCGAAAGAAATAAAAACAGAACCGAACAAAAAAGATAACCAGAAACAGGAAAAAAAATAGAAGGTCAAGCTATACTTCCCTAAGCCATATTTACGGAACTCAATAGTTCCCGCAAATCTGGAATGCCAAGAGGTTCGGTCGGTTGCCAATGCCGACGAGAGCACCGGAAAGTTATAGCGGTTTCCGGGCTCTGATACCACTTGTTGGATCTAATTACTATTACACAACTTTCCAACATTACTATTACAATAATAATAACAAAGCGGAAACTGAATATTAACCTAAACTATTACATAAAATTAATAGTCTTCTTCATGACTGTCGATTCCACACCTAACAAAAGAGACTGTCGATTCCACACCGAACAAAAGAGACGGCAAATCCAGGTGCTGCAAAAATAGTTAGTATAAAACAGTAAAAGAAATCATGAAAGCCGAGAGGATTACCTGCCGCCGTGGAGTCCGATCCAGTGGCGGATGCAACAACGACCGAGGCCAGCGGTGGAGGCCGAGTAGCGGCGAACGTCCGTGAGATACTCAATTTAACCCTAAAAAGTAATATACTAATCACAAAGTAATGGTTTTGGGGAAAAGGTTGTTTTATTTGTTTTAATAAAGTAAATAACTAACTAAAATAATTGAAATTAATTTTAAGACTTTTTTTCAGTTGATTAAATATATTTGTACATATGAATTATATATTAGATGCAAATATCACTAACTACGTTCTCAAAAAGGACAACTACCTTGCTTTTATTTAACATTTCTTTTTTTTTTTAAATGATGGTAGATTTAGAATATTGGTTGAAAGAATATCAGAATCTTTCATTAAATCGATATGTATTATGAAAGTTTTAGAACTCTAGGAATTTTACTATACTTTGCTGTGAGTTTGTATCTATTTTATGGTTTTTGCATAATTTTATTTCTTAAAAATGTCTTCTTATAGTTTTATTGTTTGTTTTCATTTTATATATTTGGCTAAATATTTAAGCATCCTAACTATTATTAGTTTTAAAATCTTGAAGGAGTATGGTTCTAATCAATGTGATAATATATTCTAAATTTGAAAACAAAATCATTCTCAATTTCATAATACATACCTTCTACTATGTCTATAGTGTATTTTATATAAATGGTTGAATAGTTTAATAAGTTTATTCATGTATTGAAGAAATTTGTAGAATTTGAATGGACAGCTTGAATATAAGTTCCTATTACAATAGTTTCCACTTAATTCAACTTTTATTTCGTTCCACACAAATCTCTATTTAACTTAGTTTAACCTCCATATTACCAATTTTTTAAATTAGTGTCCAATTTGAGGCATGTTAATGAGGAACAAAGAAAAAGGGCTTTACAAAAGTAAAAAAAAATAATTAAAAAAGGCTATAGAACCAAGAAAATGTTTCAAGGCTCTTTTACACCATTTGTGCATAAGCAGGAGTTTCAACATGGTAGATTTATCATTTTTTCTTAAAAGTTAAACTTATTCTTGAAGGAAGGAGATGGAAAACTACTCTTTACTCTAGGAAATAGGGCGAGCAAGTGCTACCACTGTTGGCTGGAACAAATTTATGGAACGAAATTCTTTAATAGAATCTGATGTGTGTTTATTCACTCTTACTATTAAGACATAAAATAATGTAGATCTCGAGGTGAGTATCTTTCGGATTACAAAAGAAGGGACCTCGGTTGCAGAGGAGGCAGATAAAGTAATGGCGAAGACAAATTCATATGCGCATAAGGTGATTTCATCAACATAATATATTCATGCCATCAGAAACAAAGAAGAACAATAGGATACCCAAGGGTGCCTTTGATTAGAAAGGTAACTTAGTAAAAGAAATAAAAGTTTCTTTTTATAATAACTAAGGCGTGAGATAAGCGTCTTTTCAGCATATTTTCAATGATCTCTTAATCCAATACTAAAATTTCTTACATAGATATTAATTATTTACTATGTGAAATTCTAATTGTACATCAACATAAAATGTTTCTATGAAGGTATATTTTATTTATGCTTTTGGGATATTAGCATATATTAGGAATATGTGTAACTGAACAATATCATTCTAGCTTGGTCAGTTATTATGGAGAAATTTTATTATGATCAATGAGTAACTTAGGCTTATCACACGAGTAATACATGAACCAATAATATTAAAATACTTAACAAATTTTTTTCTTCTTAAAAAAAGGATAGGAGAGTATAAAATACGTGATGCATGCAGTTATATGCATACCAAATTATTTCGTATACTCTTCCTAAAACGATAGTAAGGCAAGTAAGGGTCAATGCAATAGAAACTCAATTTAATCGTTAAGGGTAATCTAGCAATCACAAAATAACGATTTTAGGGGAAAAAGTTATTTGGGAGTCTTAATAAAATAAATAAGTAACTAAAATAATTGAAATTACTTTTGGGATTTTGTTCAATTGATTAAATATATTATTAAATATGAGTTATATATTAGATATAAATATCACTAAATACGTTCTCAAAAAAATAATTGACTACCTTACTTTTATTCAACATTTCTTTCTTAGAATTTTAGAGTAATGGTTAAAATATGTCTTTCAAAAGAACAGTTTTCTGTTATAGATTTTGGGTAATGGATAAAGAATCTTAGAATCTCTCATTAAATTGATATTGTTTAAAAAGTTTTAAAACTCTAAGGACTTTTATTATATTTTACTGTGACTTTCTGTAATTTTAGAGTTTTTACGTAATTTTAATTCTTAAAAAATTCTTTTTTACACTTTTATTGTTTGCTTTTATTTAAAATATTTGTCTTTATTTGTTAATCATACTAATTATTATTGGTTATAAAATCTTGAAAAAGTGTAGTTCTAATCAACGTATGAATTCTTCTTTAACCAAGAAAATATAAAATAGTTCTAAAATAGTTTAATAATTTTATTCATGTATTGAAGAAATTTGTAGAATTTGAATGGACACCTTGAATATAAGTTCGTATTACAATATTTTCCGCATAATTTAACTTTTATTTTATTATGCACAAATCTCTATTTAACTTAGTGTAACCTCCATATTACCTAATTTTAAAATTTGAGTCCTATCTGGGGCACGTTAGTGAGGAACAAAGAAAAAGTGCTTTAGATAAGTTAAAAGATGCTTTGCAAAATGTTATAGCACCAAAAAAATTTTCCAGGCTTTTTTGCACCTTTTATGCGTAAGCACGAGTTTCAATATGGTGGGATATATAGCTTTGTCTTAAATTTATTTTCGATTATAGTTCCATGATTAAACTAGCGCGTTAGGAAATCTCTGAATGCATAAAAATTTTTTTTATTATACTTTTTTAACTTGAAGACTATTGTGATCTAATGGTTAAACACAAACTTCTTCAAAAACCCTCAGAATGTTAAACTTAGTCTTGAAGGAAGGAGATGTTAGACTACTCTTGATATGAACTGGGATGATCAAGAAACTAAGCAGTTAATTCAAGGACCAGCCATAAGGACAAGGAGGGAAGCATAGATAAAGGAATTATGGCATTTGTTGAATAATTCATGAAGAAGGCCTAAAGTTCAAGAATGAAGGCTTGGAAGATGATGAAAATCCTCCCAAGTTGTTTATGGTTCAATGCCTAAACTTAGAGTAACTAATAGAGTGATTTGGTAGATGAAGACATCAAGGAGAGGAAAGAACATAACCTACCACAGGCAAAAAAAGAATGAGTGTAAAAAGTATGAGTGTAAAAAGAATGTTGTGAGCACAAAAAACGTGAAGGAAAAACAAAAGAGAGGGAGTGCTTGACTTAAAATCACGAGAGTTTGGTATGAAACTCTCAAAGCTTGAATGAGATCCAATGAC
This sequence comes from Catharanthus roseus, assembly GCA_028651295.1. Classification (NCBI taxonomy): domain Eukaryota; kingdom Viridiplantae; phylum Streptophyta; class Magnoliopsida; order Gentianales; family Apocynaceae; genus Catharanthus; species Catharanthus roseus. The sequence continues at coordinate 20,920,959 of JAPQWS010000153.1, read as the reverse complement.
ACTCTTAAGATGCAACTCCCTTCAAGAGGTTACTTGACAATCTTGTATTGAGAAGTTGAGAAATTTCAAGGGTAAATTGCAATAAAATGGAAAAAAAAGAAGAAACAAGAACAAGGAATGATCTCCTACCAAGAGAGAGATTTAACCAAGCCCTAGAGGCTTCACATATTCATATCTCGCAAGGAGAACCTTAATTGCAAGCAACATTAGCTATACCAAAGCTTACACCTCAAGGAAACTAAGGATTTGGAATGAGACAAAGAACTCTTGAATTGAATTCAAGAATTGATTGACTAGATTATACAATGGAAATAATTTCCCTAATATACAAGGAAGCAAGAGAAACCCAAGAACCCTAGGTTCCATCTCTCAATTCTCTTCAAATTTTCATTCTTCATTTAATAGTCAACTTGTTCAAAATGACTGGAATAATACATATATATATAGGGTTCCAAATCATTAACTCCCAACCCTAATGTCTAATCTTGATTAAAATAAGTTAACGGACACTTAGGCAACCTAATTACAAGTCTAAATACATTTAACAATAAAAAAGATGTGCCCAAGGAGTTAAAATTCATCATTAGCTTCAGCTTTCCCAGACCTGCCAGAATGGTAGGCCTCGACCTACCGTCGGCGGTAAGTCAGACTCTCAAAACAAATTTGGACTTGAACCTTACCGGTGACGGTAGGTCTATCTTTTATAGCTTCAAACTCTTCCTAGCTTGATTCTTTGCATTTCCTCCTCTATTTTCCTTGCCCTACAGCTCGTAACTAATCCTTGGAAGCTCTCCATGTTCTCATGCCTTTTTTGGGTCATACCATCCGCCCCTCCTTGTAAGGATTCGTCCTCAAATATGTGCCTTCAAATAACCATAAGAGACGGGAAACAATAAAAGTGATATTAACCAAAAGAGGAATACTATGAACAATTTCAAGAAGAACTTGGCAAGTAAGAGCAAATGATCGTCTAGAACATAAGGAAAACAAGCTAAGAAACTCTTCCTTAAAAGGTGTATGAAATGAAAAAGTGGAATAGATAAAGATGTTCAAGGAATAATTATCCAAGAATTCATCAAAGAAAGTATAAGATTGTTTATCTTTAGAGTCCTAGGACTTTCCAAAGACCTCTTCGCTTACAAATTTCTTCAAGAACTCTTTAAAAGGTAAGTGATACAACAAGGTACCACTTGATTCATTTTTCACAGAAAAACAAATGAGTTCTTTTTTGGAACTAACAATCCATCTAGAAAAACATCTTTCCAAAGAATTTCAATGAAAGTTTTAAAATAAAAAGATATTTCTCAAAAAAATTTTACAAAAGTAGCTCCACAAAATCTTTTCTCAAGATAGTTTTGTCAAAAACTCCATGACAAACTTTAAGTACTCCAAAACCATCTTTCTTCTTGTTTTCAGAAGGTAACAAAAACATAGACTCCTTGAAATGCAAATGGTAGAATTGAAAACCAGGAATATTTTCAATCAGGAGAGAGTTCAAAAATTTTAATCCAATTAGGATCTTATGATCATCACAAGGGTTGTCAAGTTGAACCTTCACATTCAAGAAATGATTTTCGAAATGAGCAATTCCATTAAGGCAACCACAAAAGTTTCAAAGACGGGTATCATATAAGAACGTCTTTCAACGTTTCTCCTAATAGACTTATTAAGCGGACTACAATCAAAGAACACAAATAACCTTCAATTTTCTTAACAAGAAATTTTCCAACAAACGGATCAAGAAAGTAACTAGGAATCATGCCCCACATAGGTTTCCAAGAAGAAAACGAATGAACGATCCAAGAAATAATATCAAGAATATCATGCCAACACTTAAGATCAAAACAAGATTGTTCTAGTTTAGTATCTCTAGTCAACAATTGATTACAAATAGAGTCATGAAAAGATAAATAATTAGACCAGTGAACATCAGTAAGGCATAGATCACATGTTCGAAAGATAGTACATAAAGCTCCCACTATAATCTCATATAAAGCATAAGCATTTAAGAATAACTTCAACTCCTTGAAATAAAATTCAAGGTAAGAAGGAGATGAGTTTGCAAGAAAGTTCATTGAAGAGTTTGCTTGGCTTAGAAACACTACTTTTCCACCTATCTTTCTCTAGCCTTCTATTCCTAGTGCAAAAGAAGCTTCATTAGATTCCAAAAACTCATAAATATTAGTGTTACTCATTTTAAAATAAGAACTCATTTGGTTTTCAAACTCCTTCAATAACAAGAACTCCTTATACTGCATATGAAATAATGTGAAACCAAAAGCCCTTTCAAATGAAGTTTTAAATGTTATCTTCACAAAGAGAAATTTAAGCCTTGCCACAAATGCTCAAGTAATTCCTTCACAATCGATAAATTTTGCTTACAAGAATTTGCTCAACAAGATTCTTCAAATAAGTATCAAGACAAGTCAACACATATTGAAAATATTCAACTACTACCTCTTGAAACTTAACACAATGATCATCAAGTAAATAAGATAAGGAACCTTCAAATCCATAAGAATAGTTTCGAAGAAAACTGAAGATGCGATGGTTAGCATCCCCTAAGGAATCACAAATATTCCATGGTTCCACATTGTGTGCAATAAAAATAAGACTGTTATGAATCGAGTCTTGAACCACTAAAAGATGAGGTCTATCAAAATTAATACCTTGATGGAGCACATTATAGAATAGAGAATAATCCCCTTGTCCCATGACATCACAAAAGAGAAACTTAACTACCTTATAGCAAGAATAAGAAGAGTAACGAGAATAGGAGGTAGAATATGCAAGATAGAACTCAAGAAAAACATATCCATCTAAGAAAAATTGCGACTCTTTAAAGGAAAACACAAGGTAAAAGAGGAATAGATTTGAAGAAAAACTCATTGATGAATCTCCAAAGCATAAGAATAGTTTTCCTCCAACACTTTCGCCTTGGCATTCGAACTCCATGGCATGTCTCCTTCCATTCATTGATGTTAGGGTGCAAGTATGTCGGAGAGAATTCCTATCGAGATCAAGTACAAAAGAGAAAGATTTAGTCTCTTTACAAAATGACCAAAACATGAGTATGAAGGTGGAGGCGGAAAGCTTATCGAGGGAGTAGTCGTCCATCTTCCCTTCATTTTCCATGTTTTGCCCCCAAAATTTCTTCACACATAAATAATCATTAACAAGAAAAGAGTTAATTTATTAGTAAGAAAATTCACTTCCTCACTTTTTTCAATGGCAATTATCTCTTTTTATTGTTGCTCTTCTTTTCATCTCGCTTGATTTTCCATAAGACTCTCATTTTCCCTTTCTTGCTCACTTTTCTCAAACTCACTCTCTTTTTCTTTTGAGCGCTCATCTCTCTTACTTTCTCTTGAAAGACTAGAATTATAATCAAGAATACATAACCTCTCAACTATGCTCTCTTCGTTTTCCACTCTTTCTTTTTCTTTAATTTCCATGCTCTCCTCTCATTCAATGTTCTTTTCATTCTCAAATATCCTTAACCTCTCCTTTAACTTCTTTTGCCCTTCATACACTTGGTGGGTGCCAAGGATTTAAGAGTGATTATCTTGCCATTCTTAGTGATGTTGATAGCATTCTTGTCTTCATCATGTTTAGCTCTTCTACCATACATCCAAGGTTGTCCCAACAATAGGTAGCTCTCTTGCATGGGTGGTACATCACATAACACTTTATCTTTAAGCAACCCTAAGGAGATAGGAACCATACTTTCTTGTTAACTTTTACTTCAACACTACCACCTAACCATTGACATGGATAAGGTCTAGGGTGATCATGAAGGGGCAAAACTAACTTCTCTACTAGATAAGTACTAGCCATATTAACTTGACTACCACTATCTATAGTAAGAATTACAATCTTGTCTAGCATCTGGCACTTAGTATAGAATAATTAGTCTTTTTGACTCTCAATCACACATACATTTTCAACAATCAATCCTTCATAGTTAACTTCTCTACCACAACTTCGATCTCTATAATCATGACTGCCATGATATACTTTATGAACATCATAAGGACCATTCTTATAACAATCTTCACAAGGGATATGATCAAAAGCTTTAGCACGAGAAGAGAAGTTACCAATGCCCATTTGGCTTCTAAGGGTGGAATGTCCATCTCTATGGTGGCTTCCTCCATAAGCATTCCCTCCATAGTCACCATTCTTGTAGCAATTAGACCTTGCTCTTGCAAGCTTTGAATAAGCCATCTTTTGTCTTCCTATTGTTTCCATCCTTTGGCATGATGAGTTAGCCCAAATATACCCCATCTTAATGTCTTGATGAACCTGCACAAATCATTAGAAAACAAGGAGGAAGGACCTCGCTATGTGTTTCACTCAAGAAGAATGCACTCAACTCTCGTGTTTACTCTCACTCTCTACGGCTTTTATAACAATAAACTCACTCTCTTGCCTTTTACTATTACTCACCCCACTAGAGTTGCTTAGTGATTTCTAAAACTTCCAAGTTATAAGAAAATTCCCCAAAGCAATTCAAGCAAGCAATTTCTCAATAGATAAGAAAACAAAAGCCAAAGAGGCATTTTGTCCAACACGTAGAGTGCAAAGAGTTCCCAAAAAAAATTCAAGAGTATAAGTCAAAGAATAAGTCAAAATCCCACAAAGAGATCAGCAAAACAGTTAGAAACATGTCCAAAGAAGTTGCAAATTCAAAACAAAGACAATGGAAAGCTCAATTCAAAGATTACATAAATACTATGAAAAAATATTTCCAGAAAATAAGGCAGCAAAACATTCCATCAGTTTGAAATCAAGTCAAACCAACTTAGAAAGATGTACCACCCGAAGAGGATGAATTTAGACACAAATTTCGTTCAATTTGAGTGAATATAACACAAGATATAGACAGTTTAATCCACATCTTCTCAACAGTCACGATTTTTGAATAGTTTGCAAATTTGCATTCAATTGACCCACCAAATCAAATCCAAATCAGGAAAAATTTGTTTCTAAAGAACCAAAACTCGACAAGAAATCATACTGGACAGATTCACGCAATTTAAATCTCATTTTTTTATGATTTTCATCTCAATCTTTTCAAATGTAATTTTCTTTTCGAAAAATTCCAGATTACTTGCCTTTCTCAATTTCTAAAAATTGGCTTTTATATAACTGAACACTAATATTCAAAACACATAAATCTTCACCTCAAAGAAAGCTTTGCTCTGATACCAAATGGTATGAATCTCCAAAGGCTTGAATGAGATCTAATGACATTCCCCCAAGATACAACTCCCTTCAAGAGGTTACTTTACAATCTTATGTTGAGAAGTTGGGAAATTTCAAGGGAACATTGCAGTAAAATGAAAACAAAGAAGAAACAAGAACAAGAAAAGATCTCCTACAAAGAGAGAGAATTACACAAGCCCTAGAGGCTTCACCTATTCATCTAAACCTTAATTCTGAGCAACATTAGAGCTATACCAAAGCTAACACATAAAGAAAGAAAGAATTTTGAATTAGACAAAGAACTCTTAAATTGAATTCAAGAATTGATTGACTAGATTTTACAATGGAATAATTTCCCTAATATACAAGGAAGCAAGAGAAACTCAGGAACCCTAGGTTCTATCTCTCAATTTTCTTCAAATTTTCATTCTTCATTAATATTTAACTTGTTAAAAATGGCTACAATAATACATATATATAGGGTTCCAAATTATTAACTCCAAACCTTAATGGCTAATCTTGATTAAAATAAGTTGATGGACACTTAGGCGACTTAATTACAAGTCTAAATACATTTAACAATAAAAAAGATGGGCAAAAGGAGTTAAAATCCATCATTGGCTTCAACTTCCCGACACCTACCGTCAATGCTAGGCCTCAACCTACAGTCGGCGGTAGGTCGGACTCTCAAAACAAATTTGGACCAGAAACCTACCAGCGACGGTAGGGTAGACGGTAGGTCTATCTTTATAACTTCAAACTCTTCCTAGCGTGATTCTTTGTGTTTCCTCTTCTATCTTCCTTGCTCTCAACCTCGTAACAGATCCTTGAAAGCTCTCCATGTTTTCATGCCTATTATAGGTCATACCAAAGTTTTAAAGAAGAACAAGTGGAAGAAAACAAATATGAGATTTAAAAGAGTAAGGAAATAAAGGAGAGATAAGCTTGATTCTTCTTGAGGGGGATAAAAGATAGGAAATGAGAGAGAGTTGTTGTGACATTAGTTCACCATTAAAATTACTTTCTAGTGAGGAGGGGAAATTGTTTACTAATTCCACTAACCATTTGTTTGATTGCTTTTCTCCCAGTGTGCAGAAATTTGAAGCTCAAAACATGGAAAAAGAAGGAAGTCCTTGCTACAAGCTCTTCAAAATCATAAGCTTCCTTCTTTCCACATATTGCTTGTCTTGTGATCTTATAATCAATGAATCTAATAGTTTTTCTTTTTCTCTTTTTAGTGATAAAATCTAACCTCAACCTTTCAACATCTTAACTACAACTTGCAGAACAAAGCCAAACCATGTGATGAAAGTTAAACAAAAAGGCATGGGAAAGGAGTGTACCATTGACTATGAAGACACATCAATAAGGCTTTCTTTAAATCCTTTTATTTTACGCTACGAGTTCTCTTTTAAGGAGTTAAAGTTTTTCTTAGAATTGTATGCCTCTTATCTGACTTTGGGAGGAAATTTGACGATTGACCCTTTCACTGTGAAGTAAATGATATGAATCTACAATTGATTGTAGATTTGATTGAACAGCTTCCCAAGATCACCTCCATTGATGAAGAACCTGTTAGATTCTGTAGTCAAAAACATAATAAAATAACCTATGAAAAACTGCCAACAAGATCTGCACATACAAGAAAAACCGATTGTAATGAAAGGCTATCTCAATGTTTTTTATGCCGCAAGGTCTGAGGGCGCTGCTGTTTACGCTTTGCCCTCTCTCGATATCTACGCGACGACCTCCTCTGCAAGAAATCGTGATGCTAGCCCTTCAGCATTCTGAAAACTATTCAAAATGATCCTTAACTATCTAGCAATACTTCGGAATTTTTGGAGAGAGTGGTAAGACACGATTCTGTCCGTTCTAGGGTTTAAAGTTTTTTTTCTTTACTCAGAAGAAGTCAGTAGCGGAAAAAGGTTAACATAACCTTTTGCAGCTGTCAACATCAGAAACCTAATTGTCATCTAATAACAATGTTAATCTCGTCCGTCTATTCCTATAATCATCCAACAGTTGAATTAATAATATTAAGCAATTAATTTTTTTATCTGATAAATAAATTAGTTACTTATTAACTTACCAAATAAATACAAAACGAAATCTTATCCCTTTTTTGTATACATTCAATGAATCTGGACACGATCTAGATTCATTGGGCGTGGATATCATCCTCATAAGATCGTCTATGCGTGTGACCCTGTAGGTTCACTTAATGTTTCCAGTGAATGAAAAATGTCCTAGACATTTATCCACAAAACATAAATGGCCTCTATTAAGACATTATGCTTACCCAAGTTAAATAAAAGATATAATAACCTAACATCAATTTTAATATTTAGTCCTTTTGTCAAACGATATCCTAATTTAGTATAAGGCATGGACCGAGTCATTCTTATAAAACTTAATTAACTATATATTGGATCACCAGGCGGACATTTTCAATAAATAATATTAATAACACCTTATTGATACTTATTTGAGCATGACCACGCGTATTCTACAATCTTTCTTATCAAGGGGCCCAAGGATATCTCTTCCCAATAAGAGAGGGACAAATCTCTTTTACTCTCTCTAATATTCAAGCCATAACAAGAAAATAGCCCAACTAATAGTCATAATATTCATCTAATTAAAAGTGATGTTTGACTATGTTAAAACAATTTATCCCCATGCAAGAAGCATTAGAAACATTTGGTAAAAGGACACCAAACATAAAACTAATATTTATGAATTAAACCTATGCAATATTTCTTCTTCACTCTGGGTCATGTCCAATACAATATTCTCAATATGTATTTACGAATTGATTTTATATCTCATATTCATGATTAGTAAGAGTTAATCATCAATCAACTTCATACTAGTTTAATAATACAACATGTGATACAACTAGGAACAAACAAGAATAGTATTTTATTAGCAAGAAGGGTTTTAGTATCAAGTCACATACTTGATGGCCAAGAGCATAAAATACAATTTAAAATACATGCCTCATAAATAACCAATATAAATGTAAGTCAATTGGTCTAGGGCATATAACTAACAAAATCTCTATTGGATTTTGTAGTTTCAGCACTCCAATAGAAACCTATGAGGACCTAAGCCTCGTAAACCCAATATTGAGAGGCAAACCTCATTCCCAATATGATAGAAAAAAACCTTGAGAAAACTAAGGCCTCAAAACCCTAACTACATAAACTAGAAGACCTAGGTTTAATCAATTCTAAGAACATAAACTCTAGGAATCAATTAAAGAAGGAATTGGATGATCACTTGATTTCAATAGATTCCAAATCTAACCAATAATTGTTCACAACACTAAGGAAGCGAACCCTTATCAAGCTAGCTAAGATGGGTTTAAGAACCCTAGAAACAGTGGAGAATTTTCTCTCAAATTTCGGCAAATATCAATGTTGTTTACGAATGGGCCTATAAATTGGTATTCATAAGGCAAAGCTTAAACCTAACCTGTATATTGATTAAGGGCTCTAAAATACGCTTTAGACACTTAATTATTAGCGATAAATAAAGTTTAACCAATAAAAATCTGCCTAAAAGTCTCATAGGTCATTCATTCCCGAATCCTACCGGTGATGGTAGAGTGCAACAAACCTACAGGATGTGGTACGGTGTTCTCCTCATACTCCAGCTCAGCCAGAAGCCTACAAGTGATGGTAGGTTCAGGGCTTACCGTCGGCGGTAGGTCCAATATTTCATAAAACTTGCTCATTTTCACATGCAAGTTGCCCCCTTGAATAATCCTTGTTTATGGTATAGATTATGAGCAACTTGGAAGGTTATCCTTCATCATCAAAGCCTTCACTCTTGTTCTTCATTTTGTTTGTCTATGTTTCGCTAATGAAAGCATCCAGTCCTTTGGCCAAACATGCATTAAATGCCTTGATCTTCTTGTCCTTGCTCTATTGCTTGGATAATGAATCAATTCATTACCTTTGGTCATCCCAATTAATATCACTAGCTCTTGATTTTGAACACATGCTTAAATGCTCTTCTCCATGTGCTTATCTTGAGTAACAGTTTTTTGTTAGTATTGCTAGAACTAAACTATCTTATCTTGACCTTGAGTTACATGTTAATATTTTCTTTGAGCTTATTATTGCTAATGTCTTTTCTTCTTGTGCAACTATGTTGAGTAAGATTCATATCTTCCTTCAATCTTTTGTTGAAAGTGGTTATGCTTAAAGAGTTCATTGGTCCTCTTGTTCTTTATGTGGTGTTTTTCATGCTAAGCTTAAAAGGGATTTTATTGAGAATTGTGATTATGAATCATCTTTCCTTTATGCTTTTATGAAAAATCTTGATGGATTTATTCCTTCCATTCAACTTTTGTGCTTTGTGAGTCATCAATTTTAATTTCCTTATGATGAACAAAAGGTTTTAATAGTTAATGAATTTTTGAAAACTTAGTTGCTTGAAAATGTCATGGGTTTCAATTCCATCATTTTCATTTCAAGGAATTTTTCTGGTTGTTAATTTGTGGAAAGAAAATAAACGGTAGTTTTAAATTGCTTAAAGTTCATATTTGTGATCTTGTGAAAACTACCTTTGCAAATCGTGTTTTTGAACTTACTTTGAAGAATTTTGTTGAGAAACATGTTTTTATTCTATTTCCTTTATTGACCTTCTTTTGAAAGATTATATTTTAGATAACTTCTTAGTTCAAAACACGAGTTCTTGTGTCAAGCTTTTGAATTAACCTTTTGGTGGTACTATGCTTTATTCTCTAACCTTCAAGGTGATTTTGGACGAATAGATTTTTAAAAGGAAATTCAAAGTTCTTTATGTTTTGATGATAAACAAAGATTGTTCTTTGTTGAATGGTTTCTTGGATCTATTTTGGAAGATTTTGCATCAAAACTTCTTATTACCATCTTTCCTTCAAAGAAATCTTTTCGAAACATGATCTAGCAAAAGAATGAATTAGCACTTCTAAGGATTTTTATGGGATTTATGGGTGGATTAGAAGTGTTAATCTTGAATCTCATTATCTCCAGCTTTTGGTCAAAGAATTGAGAAAATATTTTGAAGATTCTTTGAAATGGAAAAGGAAAAGGATTTGGTATCTTCACTTGCCATTTGAATTGTCATTTTGGAAATTTAGTATTGCAAATAAAGTACATAATGATGTTAAACTTTTCTTTACCAATTCTTTGATTTCTAAAAGAAATTTTCTAGCTACAGATGTCGATGCTCTCGAAAGTCTTATGTTTAGAACTTCTTTGATTCTTCAATGTGTTTCTAGAAATTAGCAGGAATCCATGAAAGGACTTTGAGAAGTGTTGAGAATCTAAGCTTGTACTATCATCTTCCTTTTAAATAATGTCTCTTTGAAACAAGCTTTCATCGTGGTTCTTTGTACTTGTTAATGAGAAATTGCACTAATCCTTTCTTTACCTATTTTTATGATGTTCAATCCTTCACTTGGATCTTTTAGAACCTTCAATATGTTTTGAACTTGTGGAATCTTAAGCATTCTAGTCTCTACTTTTATTCTATGTGGTTCTATTATAATGTTATCTTTGAATTTTATAGGCCCATTAAAGAAGTTCTAGATTGCTTGCCATTTTTGTGGTTTAGATAGTCTTCTTAATCTTTATATTGTTCAATCTTAGCAACTTAATTGACTAACTCTTAGCAATCTTTATAATGTTCAATCCTTTCTCATGTTTCCCTCCTTTGTAGATATTTGATGGAAAGATTCGAGGATGAATCCTTTTAAGAGGGGAGGTATGATACGAACCAGAATGATCAAGATACTAAGGAGTTAATTCAATGACCAACCACATGGATCATGAGGAAAGTAGATGATATGAACCGAGATACCCAAAAGTTAATGACTTGACTCATGATCCAATCATTAAAGCAAGGGCAAGAAGATCAAGAAAGATCAAGGCATTTGATGAAAGCTTAGCTTAAGGAATGGATGCTTTTATTGAGAAACCAAGACAAACCGAATGAAGAACAAGAATTACGATGTATTGGCCCTAGTGCATACCGTAGGCCCTACACCTACCATCCGTGGTAGGCTTCTTAAGGGATTATGCTTGGAGGACAATACCCTACCAAGTCCAGTAGAGCACAACCTAGTGTCGCCGGTAGGGTCCTGGTGGCATGGACCAATGCAATGTTTAGGCGGGTTTTTATTGTTTGAACTTTATTTCCAACTAATAATTAAGTGTTTAATGAATATTTTAGAGCTGTTAATCAATAGACAAGTTAGGTTTAAGCCTTTCACTATAAATAATCATTTATAGGCTCATTTGTAAATATTGGTATTTTGAGAAAATTTGAGAGAGATTCTCCAAAGGTATCTAGGGTTCTTTAACCCCAAATTAGCTTAGCTACTTGGGAAGGTATTAAATAAAATCTACAATAAATTTAAGATTCACGTCAAAGTAGTATCAGAGAAATCTCCAAATGAAGGTCAATTTATGGTTTAAGTTATTTAAATTCGTTGAAAAATAAAAAAAAATGAGGGAATACTTGTGATTAAACAAAATTCCATGAAGATCATGCAATATTAAGTACAAGAAAAGCAATCCGAAAATCAATTGAAACATTGAAAGAATAATTGCGAATTTGTTTGGATTTTTGTGTTGGTTCTGTTCTCCTTTGAATTAGGGATCAATTGAAATAAGATTTACTCAATTTGGTGTCCAATTGATTGATCCATTTGATTGAAAGTTGAAATCTATTTCGGTATCTCGGTTGCAGAAAAAAGTGAATTAATCTGAGCATATCTTATTCTATACTGATTCAATTCGAACGAAATATGTGTTTAAATTCATTCTTGTTGATGAGTAATATTTCTAAACTAGTTTCACTTTATTTTGATTTGTATTTAGACAGTTATCATTTTTTTTAGTGACAAGTTGTCATAAACCCCTGTTTTCTGGAAAAAAATTCTTTGTACTCTTGTTTTCTTTGTTTAGCCTACTTTGTTTGAATTGCTTTGATTTTGACTTATATTGTTTTCATTTGTGTTTCTATTATTTTTTTATGATCAATTAAGTTTTTTTGGCTCTTTTCCATAGATTATTCTTTTAAAATCTTTACACCTCAAGTGTTTGAAACTTTGCCTATTTGAACACTTATATTCAACTAAGTGCATTGATTGTTATACTTGCTTGGGTTGTTGCTCTTCGTTGAGTTTGATTAAGAGGTTTTAAAATCTTATAGAGACTTGAGTGAAGAATTTTTGGAGAAAGGCAAGAGGTGAGCCTATTGTGATAAAAGCCAATAAAGAGTGCTAAACACGAGTGAATTAAGTGAACATCAAAGAGAGTAAACATTTAGCGAGTCATTGGGAAGTCCTTTCGTTTTTTTTTTTTTTTTTTGTTGTTAATTTGCAGGTTTTAAAACATCTAATTCAAACATGGAAGAAGATTTGTGTCATGTGCAACAAAACTTGGAAAGATTGGAGTAACAACTATCATGCCTAGGAAAGGGTGTGAGGGATTTAAAAAGAGAAGAGAAAGCCATCATGGAAGAAAGTAATAGAAAAAACCTTGGTGGACGTCCAATCCAAAAAAATCAATAGGGATATGGTAACTTTTCTCCACATGCTAGATCTTATGGGCATAATTCTTATTATTGCTATGAGGGCAATATACTTGGAACTAGGAATGGTTATAATGATACACCTTGTAAAAGAGTTCCAAGAAATGATATTAGAAGTTGAGGGAATTATGTCCATATGGATAAGAAGTTCCATAAAAGAAAAGGTGATTATGAGGGATACTATGATAGTTACAACTCTGGAGGCTATTATTATAAAGAAAGTTCTCAAACTTTAGGAACTGCATCAAGACCTCTTCTTTGTGGAAATTTTTGTCCTTATGATTATGAAGCATGGGAGAAAAAAGTGGAATCATTGTTCTAATCCTATGGCGTAAGAGAAGAAGAAAAGTTTCATTGGGTGCTAAAAATCTCTTTCTTATGAGGTAAATTTTTTGTGGTATTGTAAAATGTGAAAATAGAAGGAGAATGGGAGCTCAACCAATCAAGACTTAGAGCTTAATGAGGCAATCTTTGAGGAATAGATTTGGAGTTCGAGAAGAATTTCCATATTCTACAATTGAAGCTAAAGAGGATTTAGAAATACATGATGAGAAGGAGAGATCCAAAGAGGAACCTTGTTGCATCATAGGTGGAAAGAGCATTGAACTTAAAGAAAAAGAGAGCTAGTAGAAAAATCATGTAAATTTGATTCCATCTCTATCATTTCAAAAGAGAGTGAACATCTTGAGTGCTCAAAAAAGAAAGAGAGTGAGTTTGAGAAAAGTGAAAGAGTAAAAGAAAATGAGTGCTTCACTGAAAAATAAGAGAGTGAAAAAGAAGAGCAAAGAGAAAAAGAGAGAGCTGTACTTGATAAGAATGAGGAAGTGAATTTCTATGCTAATGAAACTAACTCTTTCTTTGCTAGTGAACTCTTACGTGTGCATCGTTTTGAAGATTCAAGCAAGGATGAAGAAGAAAAGCTTGCCTACAAGTCCGTCAAGACCATAATCTTCTTTCCTTCTAATTCCTACATGAGCTTTGAGATTTATCTTAAAGAAATTAAGTTGTTCTCACTTGTTTTTATGGAAAATGGATATGACTTTTTTTTTTTTTTTTGTGAACTCTCTTGGAACTTTATTTGAAAAAAAGAAACAATTCATAGAGCTTAATTCCTTATCTTGTACTATTGCTTGAATTGATGAATACCATTTCTATATTTCTAATTATGCTTCTTGTGTGCTAGAAGTTGAAGACAAAGGAAGGAGCACGGAGAAAGAGCTTGGAACTATTTTTGAAGAATTTCCAATAAACTTATCGCTTAACCCTTCACTCATGTGCTATGAAGCTTCTTTTTGTGAAATTAAAGTTGTTCCTAGAGTCTTATCTTTCTCATGTGAGCATAATTGGAAACCTTTGTGCTATTTCTTTTGGTGATGGTCCCTTTCTTTTTGTGCCTTATGTGTCTTTCTTATCATAACAATCTTGAGGATCTATTGATGAGTCGTGGTGTTAAATTTTTTATCCTTCTTGTTAAGGCTTTGTTATGTTGGATAATGCTTTCTTTTTCGATCTTAATATTCTTGGTTCTGAGCTTTCTTGTGCTTTATTTAACATTTTACATGATGAGCGTTTTGGAAAGTTTATTAAGGATGTTGATTATGCATTTCATTTCCTTGATGCTTTCATGAAAAATTTTCATGGAGTTATTCCTTTGGACAAACAGTTTCACATTTTTAGTGGTTAATTTGAGTTTTCTTAAAATGAGCACAAGCATTCAAGTGTTGTTAACTCTTTGAACTTTTTATTTGAAAACACCTTTGGATTCATATTCTGCCATTTACATTTCAAGGATTTCCTGTTAAAAGGTTTTGGAATCATGGTAGAGATAGGATTTGAACAAGTTTGCAAAGGTTTCATTGTTGAGCATTTTTATTACCACATACCTTTCAGAGAGTGGTTTTCAAAGTTGTTCATGTCATTTTTTATATTCTTCAAAAGAACTCTTGGGAATTAATATTGAAACATGAATTTGAAGCTACATCATTTTATTATGTACTTTTAAAAGAGTTCTTTCATAAAAATGGGTTTCAAAAAGGAACATAAACCACCTTGTAATTTTGAAAATTTTATCTCTACATTTTCTCACCTCATTTATGAAATAATGAAATTTGAGACTCGTCAGGATTATTCTTCCATGTCTAATGCTATCGTAAAGATCATTGAATAAAGTAAGGTTGTTTCCCCCAAAGAGGAGGAAGGTGGACTTCATCATTTGAGTGGAATTTAACATCAAACTGATTTGGTGACCAGTGCACCATTGACTGGTGCTACTTATGACAAGGAGCTCTATGCATTGTCTCTCAATTGACAACAAAAGCTTAACAAGAAGCAAGAAAGATGGATGGAATTCATAGAGTTGTGATTCATTTTAAATAAGTTGTGCTCTATTTGGAGTTCATTTTATTGCTCTATTTGTTTGAATTGTGAAATGTGTTTTGGCTACTGTAGAAAAAGTGTTGGTTAATCCGATCATACCTGGTGTTGTACTGATCCAATTTCGACGAAATTTGTGCCTAAATTTCTAAATTTGTCTCATCTATTTTTTATTCATAGTTTGCGAGTTATCGTCGTTTTATTATCAGTGTGTCATTATCCTTGTTTCCTAGAAATTTTGTTTTAGTACACCTGTGTTCTTTGTTTAAACTAATTGTTTTGATTTGCTTTGTTTTTTACTATTTATTGTTTCCTTCTGTGCTTCTAATCATTCATTGATGAGCAATTAAGTTTGCTGGCTCATTTTCATAGATTAAATTCTTTGAGACTCTTACATCTCAAGTACTTATCCAACTAAGTACTTTGATTGTTAGCTTGCTTCAGATTGATGCTCTTGGTTTGAGTTGGCTAAGAAGTTTGAAGCATCATATAGAGACTTGAGTGTTGAGTGATTGGAAAAAGGCTATAGAGTGAGCTTATTTTGTTAAAAGCCATTAAGAGAGTTAAACACGAGTGGATTGAGTGATCATCAAAGAGTGAAACACTTAGGGAGTGATTAGGAGATCCTTTCTTTTTGTTTCTTATTTATATTACAGGTTCAATAATGTGTACGAATGGTCATATGCCTACTCAATCTTATCAAGAAGGTTCCAATGAACCTTCAATGAGGTATGTCAATGAGACTTTGCGGCCTTTACAATAATCGATTGATGGATTGACAACGAAATACCAAGTGTTGCTAGAGATGTTGAAGAGCTTAAGAAGAGCAAAAGTAGTGCCATAATAGAGCAAAGAGTTGGAGATAACCTCGGAGGTCTCACTACACCTCACCATCAAAGACCTTTTGGTAATGTATCTAAATATGGATACCATAACATGCGGGTCAAAATTCTGATCCATTTCATACAGTTGGATATCAAGGAGATCACAAGTTAGAGGTGGAAGAAGAGGAGGTCTAGGAGGAAGAAGATACTACAGACCACAAGAAGAGTATCCAAGACATGAAGCATCGCATAATGACAAATTTTATGAAAATTATAGAGATAATCCTAATGTTTTCCAAGCATATAATGGTGGCTACTATGGTAATCAACAAGGGGACAAAGCTCTTGATAAAATTATGTGAAAGGTGCCTAACTTCAAGGGGGAGACTAATCCTAATGTCTTCCTAGATTGGGAGTGTCAAGTAGAGAGCCTATTCATGGTGACAAGCTATAGTGACATCGTCAAGATGAAATTAGTCATTGCCGAATTTTTCGGGTTATGCACTTCATTTGTGGAATGGGTTGTTACTCAAAGTTTGAGGAATGGAAGGGAGCTTGTAGAAACTTGGGCGGAGTTAAGGACTCTCATGAAAGAGAGATTTATACCGGAACATTATTATAGGGAGCTCCACTGCAAGTTGATGACTTTTAAGCAACGCAACAAAAGTGTTGAAGAATATAGGCAAAAAATAGAGTCGTACACTTTGAGATTCAGCTTGGAGGAAGACAACGAAGCATCCATTTCTAGATATCTAAGTGGTCTCAATAGGGATATAGCTCATCAATTTCAGTTGTACCCTTACATGACTTATGAAGACATGCGTCATTTAGCTATCAAGATTGAAAATCAAAGGAAGAGGATTGGTTTCTCCAAAACTAATCTTTCTTCTTCAAGAAGTGGGGTACCAAAACCCTAAGCATCAACTTATAAGAGTAGGCTCAAGAAAGAAGATACACCTAGGGTAGCTTTCAAAGATCAATATAAGCCTATGGTGGAGAGATAGGAAAGTTGATCACTAATCCAACAGTGTGCTTCAAGTGCAATGGTGTGGGGCATATTGCTATAAATATCCTACCAAAAGAACTTTGGCTTCTAGTGAGGATTTGAATGGTTGGATGGAGAAGAGTGATGATGATTGCCAAGAGGGTATTGTTGACGAAGATAAAAGTAGCGAACACTAAGATATTGCCTCTTTTGAAGCCGATGAAGAGGGAATGAGCTTGGTGACTATCAGAGCCTTCTCTATCCAAGTCCATTAGGAGGAGATTCGCATTCAAAGAGAAAACATATTTCACACTAAATGCTTAGTGGGAGTAAAGGTCATTCAACAGTTCAAAGATGTATTTCCCGAAGAGATGCCCGGTGGACTTCCACCCTGGAGAGGGATTGAGCATCAAATTAATTTGGTAACTGGAGCGGTGTTGCCAAATAGATCGACTTATAAAAGTCCACCCGAAGGAACCAAGGAGCTAAAAAGACAAGCTAAGGAATTGCTCTCCAAAGGATATGTACGAGAAAGCTTAAGCCCTTTTGCTGTTCCCATTTATTAGCTCCAAAAAGAAAGATGGTACATAGCATGTGTGTGTTGATTGTAGAGCCATTAATAACATAACTATCAAGCATAGGCATCTTATTCCTAGATTAGATGATTCGCTTGATGAGTTGCATGGTTCTCAAATATTTTCAAACATTGATTTAAAATCGGGTAACCATCAAATTAGAATGAGGGAAGATGATGAGTGGAAAACGACTTTAAAAACTAATTTGTCTTTATGAGTGGCTAGTCATGCCTTTTGGTTTAACTAAAGCTTCTGGTACATTCATGGGACTTATGCATTATGTGTTAAGGAATTTTATTTGTAAATTTATCGTTGTCTATTTTGATGATATTTTGATCTATAGCAAAACTTATGAAGATCATTTGCATCATCTTACACAAGTTTTGTTAGTTTTAAAAAGGGAGAAATTATATGCTAACCTTGGAAAATGTGAGTTTTATTTGGAAAAAGTGACTTTCCTAGGTTATGTGGTGAATTCTCAAGCTTTCATGTGGATCAAGAAAAGGTGGCAATCAAAGAATGGCCTACTCCTAAGAATGCATCCGAAGTGAGGAATTTTCATGGTTTGGCAAGTTTCTATAGAAGGCTTATCAAGGAATTTTAGCATCATTGCTAGTCCTTTGATGGATGTTGTAAAGAAGATGAATAGATTCAAATGGGAGGAGAGTCAAGAGAAGGCTTTCAAGCTTCTAAACTAGAGGTTGAGTAGTGCACCTCTACTTGCACTACCTAACTTGAGAAGATGTTTGAGATAGAATGTGATGCCTCGGATGTTGGCATTGGTGGAGTTTTGATG
This sequence comes from Catharanthus roseus, assembly GCA_028651295.1. Classification (NCBI taxonomy): domain Eukaryota; kingdom Viridiplantae; phylum Streptophyta; class Magnoliopsida; order Gentianales; family Apocynaceae; genus Catharanthus; species Catharanthus roseus. The sequence continues at coordinate 20,902,608 of JAPQWS010000153.1, read as the reverse complement.
CAAGACAAGAGACCTTTGGCATACTTTAGTGAAAATTTGCCCGGTGCAGCATTGAACTATGCAACATATGATAAGGAGATTTATGCACTTGTGAGGACATTAAAGCATTGACAATGTTATTTATGGCCTAAGGAGTTTATGGTGCATACCGATCATGAGTCCTTGAAATTTCTCAAAGGACAACAACAATTGAATAAGAGACGTGCAAGATTGATGGAGTTCATTGAGACATTTTCGCACATCATTTGGTATGAGAAAGGTAAAGAAAATAATGTTGCCTAAGCATTGTCAAGAAGGTACACTCTTATCTCTACTTTGCAAGCTGAAATTCTTGATTTTGAAATGTTTAAAGAAATGTATGCTAGTGAACAAGATTTTAAGGATATTTTTTAGACTTGTTCGCTTGTGCCTAGTGTTCAGTACCTTATTCATGATGGTTTTCTTTATTATGAAGGCAAATTGTGTATTCTATCTTGTTTTACTAGATTATTGTTGGTTAAAGAGGCTCATTGTGGTGGTTTAATTGGACATTTTTGGCATTGTAAAAACTTATGATATTTTACATGAGCATTCTATTCACCTCACAAGAGAAAAGATGTTGAGAATTTTATTGGAAATTGTTTGGATTGTAAAAGGGCTAAATCTACCTTCTTGCCTCATAGTCTTTATATTCCATTAGATGTGCCTAAAGTTCCATGTGTTGATATTTCTATGGATTTTATTCTTGGCTTGCCTAAACCACCTAAGGGTATGGATTCTATCTTTGTTGTAGTAGCTAGGTTTTCCAAGATGCCTCATTTCATACCTTGCAAGAAACCAAATGATGTTAGCCATGTAGCAAACTTGTTATTTACTTGGGTTGTGCGATTTCATGGAACTCCTAAGACCATTGTTTGCACCATGATACAAAAATTTCTTAGTCATTTTTTGCGAGTTTTATGGAGAAAACTTGGTACTGATTTGTTGTATTCTATAGCTTGCCAACCACAAACTGATGGCCAAATAGAAGTGGTCAATAGGACCATTGGACAACTTCTTAGGGCCATCCTTAAGAAGAATTTTCCGCAATGAGAAGAAGTTATTCCTCACATTGAGTTTTCTTATAACAAGGCTAAACATTCTACCACTTCCTTTTCTCTTTTTGGGATTGTTTATGGTTTTAATCCATTGACTCCATATTATTTGGTTCCTTTGCCTATAGATAGTGTTGTGAGCTTGGATGGTAAACAAAAAGCGGAGCTTGTCCAGTCCATTCATGCCAAAGTGCATGAAGTTATTGAGTTTAACAATAAGAAGTTAGTGGCTAAATGGAATGTTGGAAGGAAACATGTTGTATTTGAACCTGGTGATTGGGTTTGGATTTATCTTCAGAGTGAACGTTTTCCTTCTAAATGCAAGGGCAAGCTTGATTCCCAAGGCAACAGACGATTTAAAGTTCTTGAGCATTCAAATGATAACGTTTATAGAATTTATCTTCTAGGTGATTATAATGTTAGCACCACCTTTAATGTTTCTAATTTATGTCCTTATGTTGTAGGTAAAGATTCCAGGACAAATCTTTTCAATGGCGGGGCGGATAATAGGAACCGAACGAGTCAATCACCTTTGGATATGAAGCTTGGACCGATAACTAGAGCTCAAAGGATGAAACTCAAGCTGCAAGAAGACAACGGCATGAATGCTCACATGGACGACGTCCTGATGAACAAGATTGAAGAGTTTGATAGTCAAGGAAAGCCTCCCAAGTTGTTCACAATGTGTTCAATTGTCAAGGAGCAATCAAGGGAACTACTTGTGGTGAAAATTGGCTATGTATTTTAAAGAAGTCACCCTACCACCAATGGCAGGGTTACCCTACCGTCGCCGGTAGGATTCTTCCCAGTATGCTCTTGGAAGTTCGCAACCTACTACCGATGGGAGTTTCCACACTACCGTTATCTGTAGATCTTAGGAAGAAAAGTTCCGATGCGTCCTTTTGGACAGGAATTTGTAATTCAAGTTTTTTTTCCAGCTTTTAATCAAGGGTTTTATAGGTAATTCACGTCATTAAACACTTGTTTAGCTAGGGTTAAGCCTTAGCCTATAAATACCCCATTATAAACTTATTGTAAGACTAATTGTGAATTTTGCTGAAATTATTGAGAGAGAATCTCTTGGTCTCTAGGGTTCTTCACCCTTGCTTAGTTTAGCTTGCTAAGGGTTAATGTTCTTAGTTGTGAACAATTGAATGCCTTAGGATTATGAATCTATGAATTTCAATTGATCTTCTAAATTCCTTCAATTGATTGAGTCTAGAGTTCTTGTTCTTGATTCAATTAATTCTAGGTCTTCTAGATTGTGTAATTGGGGTTTTGAGGCCTTAGTTTCCTCAAGGTTCTAGTTATCAATCTAGGAAAGAGTTTTGCCTCTCAATGTTAGGTTTCTGAGGCTTAGATCCTCATAGGTTTTCTATTAGAGTGTTGAAGCTACTAAATCCTCAATAGAGGTGCTTTAATCAAAGGAGGTGATCTTGGGAAGGATTTGGATCCAATTCAACAATCACAAGAGGATTCATATCAACATATCTATGCATTGTATACTTTGGCTACTTAAGTTTCCTAAAGGCATGGATTCTACAGTTGGTATGGTTTATTTTGATGACATCTTGATTGATGTCAATACTTATGAAGATCATTTGTATCATTTTAATCAAGTGTTTTTTGTTTTGAGGAATTAGAAACTATATACTAACCATGGGAAACATGAGTTTTTTTTGGGAAAAGGGTACTTTCCTGGGTTATGTGGTGAGTTCTCTAGATCTCCAAATGGATGAATATCAAGTGAAAACAATGAAGGATTGCTCAACTTCCAAAAGTGCATTCAAAGTTAGAAGTTTCCTAGCTAACAAGCTTTTATAAAAGATTCATCAAGGAACTTAGCACTATTGCTAGTCTTTTCATGGATGTAACTTAGAGGATGGTCGGATTCACAAGGCAAAATTGTTTATCTCTTGTTGGGTGTGCTTCCAATCAAGCTTATCATTCTATTAATCTTTACTCTTCTTTTATGTTTATTATTGTTTCAATCTTCTAATGCATTTTGATTTGACTTCTTTATATATAGACAATGCTTTGAGTTTGGTTGCAAAGAAAAAGGCGGAGTTTGTCTAGTATACACATTCCAAGAATTATGATTGCCTTGTCGTTAACAACAGGAAGCTTGGAAGGAAACGATTAGTCTTTGATCATGAAGGTTAGGCTTGGGGTTACTTTTGAAATGAACGATTTACTTCCCATCAAAATTCTAAGCTTGATGTTCGTTGTGATGAGCATTTTGTAAATTCATGAATGCTTTAGTTCTTATATAATTGATCTTCTGGTTGACTATAATGTTATTGCCACCTTTAATATTTGTGACATGTCTTTTTTTAATGTAGGTGAAGATTCAAGGACAAACCTTTTCAAATGAGGGGAGGATAATATGAACCGGCATGGCCAAAACATAATAAGTTGACTCATGATCCAATCATTAGAGCAAGGGCAAGAAGATCGAAGGAAGATCAAGGCATTTGATGAAAGCTTAGCTTACAGAATGGACACTTTCATTGAAGAAACCAAGATAAACGGAATTAAGCAAAAGAATTGTAAGTATTAGACCTACCGCCAATGGTAAATCCTGTGCCTACCGTCTGCGATAGGTTTCTGGAGGGATTGAGCTTGATAGACAACACCCTACTGCAACCAGTAGGGCATAACCTACCATCCGGTAGAGTCTTGGTGGACCAATGCGATGTTTAGGCGAGTTCTTATTGCTTGAACTTTATTTCTAGCTAATACTTAAGGGTCTAATGGGTATTTTAGAGCCCTTAATCAACAGACAAGTTATGTTTAAGCCTTGCACTATTAAATACTTATTTATAGGCTCATTTGTAAACATTGGCATTTTGCTAAAATTTAAGAGAGATACTCCAAATATATCTATCATTATTCAACGTAAGCTTCTAAGGGCTTACTTTCTTAGGTTTGTGACCAATTAATTGCGTAGATTGTGTAATATATGGAAATCAATTGATCATCCAATTCATTCTTTAACTGATTCTTAGAGTTCTTGTTCTTACAATTGATTAAACCTAAGTCTTCTAGTTTGTGTATTTGGGGTTTTTAGGCCATAGTTTCCTCAAGGTTCTTTCTATCAAATTGGGAATGAGTTTCAGCTCTCAGTATTCGGCTTATTGGGCTTAGATCCTCATAGGTTTTCTATTGGACTGTTTAAACTACAAAATCCTCAATAGAGGTTCTTCATCAAAGGAGGTGATCCTGGGAAGGTGTTGAATCGAATCTACAATCAATTGAAGATTCACATAAGCATCTATAAAGGAATGATGGCATTTATTGAAGAATTCATGAAGAAAGGCCTAAAGTTCAAGAAGAAGACTTGGAAGATGATGGAATTCCTTCTATGTTGTTTATGGTTCAATACCTAAACATGGAGTAACCAATGGAGCCAATTGGAAGAGGAAGAAATCAAGGAGAGGCAAGAACAGAGCCTACCACAGGCGGTAGGCCCTGTACCTACCGTCCATGGTAGTCTTCTGTCTAAAAACATCTTGGAAGGTTGAAGACCGACTGCCAGTGATAGGGTACTCTACTGTCGGCAGTAGGATGCTATTAGAATGTAATGCCTCTTTTTAGGCCGGAATTACTATTTTAATTCAATTTACAACTTTTAATTAAGTCTCTAATGGGTCTTAGGTTGACCTAAGACCATGTTTAGATTAGGTTCTAGCCTAAACTCTATTACTACCCTATTATGGCTATATTGTAGGATAAATTGATGATTATATAAAATTGATGAGTTTTCTCTTGGGTTCGTAGAATTTTTGGTTTCCTCCTAACTTTTATCTAGGGTTTGATCTCTCTTACGTTGATTTTACTTGAGGCACTTGGATTGGGAAGAGCCAAAGTTTTTTTCAATTGATCACAATTCCCTCTCTAACATATCTACATCCTTGTACTTGTCTAGTTTTGGTCTTCTCTACACAAGCTAATTAGATTTTTGGTTTAGTATACCCATTGTTGAATTTGAGTGTGGGAGAAAGATTAGTTACATGAATTTTAGAGGTCATAGGTTTAGCGTGCCTATGGTTGCTTGAGGATAGAGGTAATTAAGTCCTTCTTAAAGGCAAAAGGTCCATGGACTTGAAGATTCGAAGATTTGAAGCATTTGATCAATTTGAAATTAATATTTCACATAAACTCAGTCTAGGAAAGAGGAGCGAGTAGGTGTGGAACAAAATTCTTAATAGAATCTGATGTGTGTTTAATCACCGTTACTGTTAAGACTTCAGATAATGTAGATCTCAAGATAAGTATCTTTATGTTAACAGAAAATGGGACCTCGGTTGCAGAGGACGTAGATAAGTAATGGAGAAAACAAATTCATATGAAATAAGGCAATTTCCTCAACAAAATGTATTCCTGCTCATCCATAACAAATTAGGACAATGTAATACCTAGGGAAGCCTTTGATGAAAAGGGTAACTAAATACTAGAACGAAAGGTTCCTTTGTATATAATGTAATTGAGGCGTTGACTATTTGTCTGTTTAGAAAATGTTTAATCATTTATAAATCCAACACCTAAATTTTTACATAGTTAAGAATTATTTACTTCATGAGAAATTCTAATTGTTGAATGTCGATTCGAAGACTATGGAGCCATTTCAACACTTGACAAAAAAGAAAAAAAACCCACATCAAGATAAAATGTTTCTATAGAAAGCATATTTTGCTATGCTTCTTAGATGGTAGCATATACTAGGAGAATATGTAACTTAATAATATCATTCTAGCCTTGTCAATTATTTTGGAAAAATTTTATTATGGTCAATGAGTAACTTAGGCGTATCACAAAAGTAGCACATGAACTAATGATATTCACATACATGGATAAAAATGACATATCATTTCAGAAACACATTTTTTCCTCTAAAAAAAAAGGGTAGGAGAGTATAAAAAACATGACGCATGCAGTTGTAGGCACTTCAAATTAATTCATATACTCTTCCAAAAAATATAGTAAGGGCAAGCTAGGATCGATCAAACAGAGACTCAAATTAATCATAAAATGTAATCTACTAATGGTTTTGGGGGGAAAGGTTGTTTAGGAGTTTTAATAAAATAAATAACTAACAAAAACAATTGAATTTAGTAATAGGAGTTTTGTTAAATTAATTAAATATATTTGTACATGCGAATTTTACATTAGATACAAATATCACTAACTACATTCTCAAAAAAAAAAAAAAAAATTGACTACCATAATTTTATAAAACATATCTTTCATTTATTTTTTTGAAAGTTGATGTTAGATTTAGGATAATGGATAAAAAAATCTTAGAATCTTTCACTAAATTGACATGTACTATGGAACTTTTAGAACTCTAGGAATTTTATTCTACTTTTTTGTGAGTTTAGTCAATTTTAGGGTTTGGGAGTAATTTTATTTCTTAAAAAATTATTTTTGTAGCTTTATTGTTTGTTTTTATTTTAAATATTTGGCTAAGGTTTTAAATATCCATATTATTATTGGTTTTAAAATCTTGAAATAGTATAAACCTAATCAACGTATGAATTTTCTTCGTATTCGAAAATAAAATTATTCTAAATTCAATAACACATTCCTTGTATGGTGTCTATAGTATCTATATAAATTGTAATATAGTTCATTAATTTTATTCATGTAGTGAAGAAATTGTGGAATTTGAATGGATAGCTTGAATATATGATCTATTCCAATAGTTTCTACTTAATTTAACCTTTATTTTGCTCTGAACAATCTCTATTTAACTTAGTTTTTACCTCCTTATTACCTATTTTTAGGCATGTGAGTGAGAAACGAAGAAAAAAGAATTTACATAAGTCAAAAGATGCTTTGTAAAATGCTATAGAATGAAGAAAATATTTTAAGGCTCTTTTGCATTTTTCGTGCATAAGCAAGAGTTTGAACATGGTGGGATTTATATCTTTTTCTTAAATTTTTTTTTTTACTATGGTTCATGATTAAATTAGCGCCTTAGTAAATCTCCAAATGCATAAAAATTTTGTGATTATAATTTCTAAACTTCAAGACTGTTCAGAGCAAATGGTTATAGAAAAACTTCTCTAAAAGCCCTTGAAAATTAGACTTAGTCTTGAAGGAAGGACATATGAAACTACTCTTAACTCTAGGAAAGAAGGGGGAGCAGGTGTTATCAATGTTGGCTAAAACAAATCAATGGAACAAAATTGTTAATAGAATCTGATGTGTGTTTTTCACCCTTACTATTAATACTTCAAATAATGTAGATCTTGAGGTAAGGACCTTCATGATTACCAAAAAGGGGACCTCGGTTGTAGAGTAGATAAATTATGTAATGGAGAAGACAAATTCATCTAGAAATAAGGTGATTTCATTAACAGCATGTGTTCCTGCTCATGCCTAAACAAAGAGAACAATGAGATACCCAGGGAAGCCTTTGATGAAAGAGGAATTTAATAAAAAAATAAAATGTTTCTTTGTATATACTCTAAATAAGTAGTTGACATAAGTGTCTTATAGCACATGTTTAATGATTTCTCAATCCAATGTTAAAATTTCGTACATAGTTACAAATTATTTACTACATGAGAAATCTAATTGTTGAATGTCGATTCGAAGACTGTGAAGCCATTTCCACACTTAATAAAAAAACCCACATCAAAATAAAATGATTCTATAGAAGGTTATTTTGTTTATGCTTTTGGGATGCTAGCATATATAAGGAGTATATGTAAATGACAGTATCATTTTAACTTGGTCAATTATTTTTGAGAAAATTTATTATAGTCAATAAGTAACTTAGGGCTATCAAATTACTAACACATGAATAAATGATATTAAAACACATGAATAAAAATGACATATCATTTAAAAATAGATTTTTTCTTCTCAAAGAAAGGGTAGAGGAGCATAAAATACATGACGCATGTTGTCGTAGGCACATGAAATTAATTTATATACTCTTCCTAAAAATATATTAAGGGCAAGCAAGGGTCAATCTAACTCACACTCAATTTAATCCTAAAGTTTAATCTACTAATCACAAAATACCTATTTTAAGGGAAAATATTGTTTGGGAGTTTTATAAACACAAATAACTAACTTGAATAATTGAAATTAATATAAGGATTTTTTTCAATTGATTAATATATTTTTATGTATGAATTACACATTAGATACAAATATTACTAACTAAGTTCTCAAAAAAAAAATAATAATAATTGGCTACCTTATTTTTATTCAAAATTTCTTTCCTTTTTCTTAATTTGAAATTAAATCTAAGATAATGGTTAAAAGAATCTTAAAATTCTTCAATATATTAATATGTGCTACGAAACTTTTAGAACTCTATGAATTTTAGGGTTTTGCGTTATTTTATTTCTTAAAAAAAGCCTTTTTATAGTGTGTTATGTACAAATTTCATTATGCTCTGCGATTTTTCTATGTACAAAATAGTTCTCAATTTAATAATATATTCCTTCTACTGTTTCTATAGTTTATTCTGTATAAACGGTTGTATAGTTTAATAATTTTATTTATGTATTGAAAAAATTTGTAGAATTTGAATGGATAGCTTGAATATAAGTTCCTAATGCAATAGTTTTCACTTAATTTAACTTTTACTTTGTTCTGCACAAATCTCTATTCAACTTAGTGTAGCCTCTATATTACCTATTTTTAAAATTTGAGTCCCGTTTTAGGCAAGTTAGTGAAGGAACAAAGAAAAAGTGCTTTACAGATGTCAAAAGATTCTTTGCAAGATTCTATAGAACGAAGAAAATGTTTCAAGGCTCTTTTGCACCGTTTTTGTACGTAAGCATGAGTTTCAACGTGGTCAGATTTACAGCTTTGTTTAAAATTTATTTTCCACTATAGTTTAATGGTTAAACTAGCGCATTAGTAAACCTACAAATGCATAAAAAAATTTGTGATTGTAATTTATTAACTTGAAGACTATTCTAATCAAATGGTTAAAGAAAAACTTCTCTAAAAGCCCTCAAAACGTTAAACTTAGTCTTGAAGGAAAGACATGAAAAACTACTCTGTACTTTAGGAAAGAGGGGTAAGCAGGTATTATCAATGTTGGCTAGAACAAATTAGTGGAAAAAATTCGTAATAGAATCTGACGTGTGTTTATTACCTATACTGTTAAGACTATAAAAAATGTAGATCTCAATGTAAGTACAAAAATTTCTATTTAGCACATGTTCAATGATTTATAAATCCAATACCACAATTTCTTCTGTAGATAGTAATTATTTAATACATGAGAAATTTTAATTGTTGAACATCAATTGGATGACATGATGCCATTTCCCTACTTGTTAAAAGACCCCACATCAACATAAAATGTTTATGTAGAAGGTATATTTTGTTATGCTTTTAGGATAATAGCATATACCAGGAGCGTATGTAGCTGTACAATATCATTCTAAGTTGGTCTGTTATTGTGGAGAAATTTTACTATGGTTAATGAGCAATTTAGGCCTATCAGATTAATAACACTTGAACAAATTATATTAAAATAGATTAAGAATGACATATCATTTAAAAAACACATTTTTCTTCTCAAAGAAAGGGTAGAGGAGTATAAAATACGGGATGCATGCAGTTTTAGGCATGTGAAATTAATTTGTATACTCTCCTAAAAATATTGTAAGGGCAAGCAAGGGTCGATCTAACAGACGCTCAATCTACTAGTCACAAAGTAACTGCTTTGAGGAAAAGTATTGTTTTGGAAGTTTTTTCTCAATAAATAACTAACTAAAATATTTCAAATTCATTTTAGGAGTTTGTTCAATTAATAAAATATATTTGTACATACGAATTATACATTAGATACAAAATCACTAACTAGGCTCTCAAAAAAAAATTTAATTGACTACCTTACTTTTATTCAACATTTCTTGTTTTTTAAAATTTCATGTTAAATTTAGGATAGTGGTTAAAAGAATTTTATACTACTTCATTAAATTTATGTGTTACAAAAGTTTTAGCACTCTAGGATTTTTAGGGTTTTCCGTAATTTTATTTCCTAAAAGGTCTTTTTACAGTGAGGAACAAAGAAAAAGTGCTTTACAAAAGTCAAAAGATGCTTTGTAAAATGCTATAGAATAAGGAAAATGTTTGAGGATTCTTTTGCAGCGTTCATGCATAAGCACGTGTTTCAACATGGTTGGATTTATAACTTTGTCATAAATTTATTTTTGACTATAGTTCAAAGATTAAAATAGCGTGTTAGTAAATATTCGAATGCATAGTAATTTTTTTGATTAAAATATTTAAACTTGTAGACTATTCCCATCAAATCTTTAAAGACGAACTTCTCTAAAAATCCTCGAAATGTTAAACTCAGTATTGAAGGAACAATATGGGAAATTACTCTGACGCTAGGAAAGAGGGGAGAGTAGGTGTTATCAGTGCTGGCTATAACAAAATTTGTAGAAAAATTTTTTTAATAGAATTTGATGTGTTTAAGGCTTTGACATAAGTGTCTGCTTAGTACATGTTCAATGGTTCATAAATCCTATTCCAAACATTCTTACATAGTTAAGAATTATTTACTTTATGAGAAATTCTTATTGTTGAATGTCAATTCTATGAGTAACTTAGACTTATCATAAATGTAATACATAAACTAATAATATTAAAATACATGGATAAAATGACATATCATTTAAGAAACCCATTTTTAACTCTTAAAAACAGGGTAAATTAGTATAAAATACATGATGCGTATAGTAAGAGCTAGCAAGGGTTGATCCAACCCAGACTCAATTTAATCCTAAAAGGTAATCTACTAATCACATAAACTGACAGTTTTTGGGGAAAGGTTGCTTGGGAGTTTTAATAAAATAAAGAACATACTAAAATAATTGAAATTCATTTTAGAAGTTTTCTTCATTCCTTAAATATATCTGTACATAAATTATGTATGCGATACAAATATCACTAATTACGTTCTAAAAAAAATGTTGACTACCATACTTTTATTCAGTATTTCTTTCTTTGTTTTTTATTTTGATGCTAGATTTATCAGAATGGATAAAAGAATCTTATAATATTAATTGAAATTGATATGTGCTATGAAATTTTTATAACTCTAGGAATTTTACTATACTTTGTTGTGAGTTTCCGTCAATTTCACAGTTTTTAGGTAATTTTACTACGTAAAAAAGTATTTTTATAGTTTTTTATTTTTATTTTAAGTATTTGGCTAAGTTTCTTAATCATCCTAATTATTATTAGTTTTCAAATCTTCAAAAAGTATAAATCTAATTAACATATGAATTTTCTTTGTATTCGAATATAAATAGTTCTCAATTTAATAATATATTCCTTATGCTTTGTCTATAGTGTATTCTCTATAAATGGTTGTCTAGTTTAATAGTTTCATTCATGTATTGAAGAAATTTGTAGAATTTGAATGGATATCTTAAATATAAGCTCCTATTGCAATAGTTTCCACTTAATTTAACTTTTATTTTGCTCTGCAAACATCTCAATTTAACTTAGTTTAAACTCCACATTACCTATTTTTAAAACTAGTGTCCAATTTGATGCATGTCAGTTAGGAACAAAGAAAAAGTGCTTTACGGAAATCAAAAGATGCTTCGGGAAATAATATAGAACACAGAAAATGTTTCAAGTCTCTTTTGCACAGTTTGTGCATAAGCAGGAGTTTCAACGTATTAGTAAATCCCTAAATACATATAGTTTTTAGTTATAATAATTTTTAAACTTGCAGACTATTCTGATCAAATAGTTAAAGACAAACTTTTCTTAAAACCCTAGGAAAGTTAAATTTGGTCTTTAAGGAAGGACATGGGAATATACTCTTTACTCTAGAAAAGACAAGCGACCAGGCGTTATCTATGCTTGCTAGAACATATTTGTGGAACAAAATTCTTTAATAGATCTGATCTGTGTTTATTCACTGTTACGGTTAAGACATTAGATAATATAGATCTCGATGTATGTATGTTTCGGATAACATTTAAGGGGGCCTCAGTTAAAGAGGATGCAGATTAAGTAATAGAGAAGACAAATTCATCTACAAATAAAGCAATTTCATCAATAAAATGTAATCTTGTTCATCTAGAACAAATGAGGACAATTGGATGCCCAGGGAAGCGTTTGATGAAAAAGATAACTAATAATAAAATAAAAGGTTTCCTTGTTTATAATATAATTAAGGCATTGACATAAGTGTCTTTTTAGCACATGTTTAATGATTTCTTGAGCTAATACCAAAATTTCTTGCACAGTTACCAATTATTTACTACATGAGAAATTTAAATTGTTAAATGTCGATGCTATGACTGTGAAGCCATTTGCCCACTTGTTAAGAAAACCATTATCAACATAAAATGTTTCTATAGAAGGTTTTTATAGTAGTGTATATCAGGAGTATATGTATCTAAATAATATCATTCAAACTTGGTCAGTTATTGTGGAGAAATTTAATTATGGTCAATAAGTAACTTAGGCCTATCGCATAAGTAGCACATGAAAAAATGATATTAAAATGCATGGATAAAAATGACATATCATTTAAAAGACATTTTGTCTTCTTAAAGAAAGGGTAGAGACATTCAAAATACATCACGCATGAAGTCGTAGGCATGTCAAATTAAGTTGAACAATCTTCCTAAAAATATTGTAAAGGCAAACAAGCGTGGATCTAATAGATGCTCAATTTATTCCTAAAATGTAATCTGTTATTCGAAAAAGTAAATGTTTTGGGTGAAAATATTATTTGGGAGTTTTAATAAAATAAATAACTAACTAAAATAATTGAAATTAATTTTAGGAGTTTTGTTAAATTGATTAAATATGTTTGTACATATGAATTATACAATACAAACACATATCACTAACTATGTTCTCAAGAAAAAAAACAATCTATCTTACATTTAATAAAAATTTCATTATTTTTTCTTTTAAAAAAAATATGTTAAATTTAGGATAATGTTCAAAATAATCTTAGAATCCTTCATTAAATTAATGAGTTACGAAAGTTTTAGAACTCTAAGAATTTAGGGTTTTTGTGAAAATTTTATTTCTTACAAAAGTCTTTTTGTAGTGTGTTCTGTATAAATTTTACTATACTTTGTGAAATTTTCTTTGTATTTGAAAATAAAATAGTTCTCAATTTAATAATATCTTCCGTACACTGTGTCTATAGTGTATTTTGTATAAACGGTTGTATAGTCTAATAGTTTTATTCATGTATTCAATAAATTTGTAGAATTTGAATGGATAGCTTGAATATAAGTTCTTATTGTAGTAGTTTCCACTTAATTAAACTTTTATCTTGTTCTGCAAAAATCTCTATTTAACTTATTATAACCTCCATGTTACCTATTTTAAAAATTTGAGTCCTATTTTGAGGCAAGTTAATGAGAAACAAAGAAAGAGTTCTTTACAAAGTTCAAAATATGCTTTGCAAAATGCTATAGAATCAAGAAAATGTTTCAAGGATCTTTTGCACCGTTCGTGCTCAAGCACGTGTTTCAACATAGTGGGATTTACTGCTTTGTCATAAATTTATTTTTGACTAGAGTTCCAAGATTAAAGTAGTGTGTTAGTAAGTCTCGGACTCTTCCTAAAAATATAGTAAGAGCAAGATGAGTTGATCAAATAGAGGCTTCAATTTAATCCTAAAAAGTAATCTACTAATCATATAAAGTAACAGTTTTTGGGGAAAAGGTTATTTGGGAGTTTTAATAAAATAAAGAACTAACTAAAAGAATTGAAATTAATTTTAGGAGTTTTGTTCAATTGCTTAAATATATTTGTACATAAATTATACACGAGATACGTTCTCAAAAAAAAATTTGACTACTATACTTTTATTCGACATTTCTTTATTTTTGTATTTTCATGTTATATTTAGGATAATGGATAAAAGAATCTTAGAATCCTTCATTAAATTGATACGTGGTATGAAAGTCTTATAACTCTCGGAATTTTATTATACTCTGTTGTGAGTTTCTGCTAATTTTATAGTTTTTGAGTAATTTATTTCTTAAAAATGTATTTTTATTTTAAATTTTGGCTAAGTTTTTTAATCATCCTAGTCATTACTGGTTTAAAATCTTAAAAGAGTATAAATCTAATTAACATATGAATTTTTCTTTGTATTTGAAAATAAAATAGTTCTTAATTTAATAATATATTCTTTACACTATGTCTATAGTGTATTCTATATAAATGTTGGTATAGTTTAATAATTTTATTCATGTATTGAAGAAATTTGTAGAATTTGAATGGATAACTTGAATATAAGTTCCTATTGATTAATTTAACTTTTCTTTTGATCTACGAACATCTCAATTTAACTTAGTTAATGTCCATATTACCTATTTTTAAAATCAATATCCAATTTGAGGCATGTTAGTGAGAAGCAAAGAAAAAGTGTTTTACAAAAGTCAAAAGATGCTTTGAAAAATGCTATAGAACTAAGAGAATGTTTCATGGTTGTTCTACATCGTTCGTGCGTAAGCACAAGTTTCAGCATGTTGGGATTTATAGCTTTTTGTTAAGTTTATTTTTCACTATAGTTCCATGATTAAACTAGTGCCTTAGTAAATCTCTGAATGAATAAATAATTTTTTTATTATAATTTAAAACTTGTACACTATTCTAGTCATCCATAACAAAAGAGGACAATGGGATACCCAAGGAAGCATTGGATGAAAAGGGTAACTAATTAATAGAATAAAAGGTTTCTTTATATATAATCTAATTTAGGCATTGACATAAGTGTCTTTTTAGCACATGTTCTTTGATTTCTCAATTCAATACTAAATTTCTTACATAGTTTGTTATTATTTACTACATGAGAAATTCTAACTATTGAATGTACATACGATTACTGTGAAGCCATTTTAACACTTTGTTCAAAACACCAACATCAAGATAAAGTGTTTAAATAGAATGTTTATTTTGTTTATGCTATTGGGATAGTAGCATATATTAGGAGAGCATGTAAATGAACAATATGATTTTAGCTTGGTCTATTATTGTAGAGAACTTTTGTTATGGTGAATGTGTAGCTTAGAATTTTTTTTATCTAAATGTAAATGTAGTATAGATCAAAAGAGGTTTATGAACAAATATTGGCAAGCATACCCGCGGCAATCCAAAAGGAACAAAGTAATCATAACATTCATAATACGCACGGGCATACCTGTGGCAATCAAAATAGACAAAAATACATCATAAAATTAGGATCATAAAGTCAAAATATGGGAATACGAGGCGTACGAAACACATACCTATATCTTGATCTTGTTTACAATATGTATACAATCAAGATCATAATTCTCAAAAATAACTTTGTGCCTACATTGCCAAATATAGTACAAAGTGGCAACAAAACAAAGCTTTCTCCATTTGCACTTCCATGTAGATCTCGTGTTTTTCCTTCAAAATCCATTTAAGGCTCATCTAAATAGTAGACATGCTTATCCTAAGTCCCTCAATCCCTAATGTGTCTCCAAACCTCTTTGCAAAAGGGCAGCCAAAGAACAAGTGGGAGTATATCTACTCCATCTTGTTGCAAAGCTTGCAAGTAAGATCAACCTGCAAGAAAGAAAGTCTCGATTATAGGAAGTCGTCCCGTAACAACAAGAAAAAGTGTAAAAGAAAACTTTGGCAAGTTAATAGAATGCCAAACAACTCTATGGCAGATCTTCCTATGTCCCATGGGCCTGAAGAAATCATAAGCAAGTGATGTGTCAGAAGAACGTCCAAGATGCGAAGAAGATGGGCGACTAATGGCATTTGGAATGGAACCCTCAACTTCAATGATCTTATCCCTGATAGATATGATACGCTTGACAAGAAGTGGGAGATCCTTCTTCACCTGCAAGTCCCACACCGAACCTGATTTCACATAGACATGATGAACCTACCTACACCATAGAGTGTCCTTTTTGACAAGGACATTCCATAGTGTTTTCGTGAGAAAAGCATTATCCAACTCCTTGTGTCCCTCAAATCATGAACCCTATGCTCTTTATTCAGGCACATAGTCTTCCAAGAAACACAAGCATAGTTTCCACCCTATAAGAATCGATGGCAATAAGATGTGAGTATATCAAGAGCTGCCGTAGAATTAGGTAGAATACCTACCCAGAAGCTTTCAATACCTTGTATCACAAAACGTAAAAATCTCCAATCTTGGAGCATAAGACGGATTAAGTCCTGCCCAAGCAAGTAGAGTCTTGGAGACTTTATCAATCAAAGGGGCATAATCAACAACTTTTAAATAAACACTTGCCAAAGGTATTCCCAAATATCGAAAAGGCATAGCACCAACAAAGAAACCAGTCAAAATATAAGTAGGGTTCTCTCCTCTTGATCCATGCCTACAAGAAATACATTAGACTTTATAGGATTTGCCTTCAAGCCTAAAACACCACGAAAGGCCTTTAGAGCCTCACATAAAACCTGGACATATAAAAGATCTCCTCTAGGGAAAATCATCAAATCATTGGCAAAAGCAAGGTGAGTAATCCTTAATTTCTCACATTTAGGGTGGAAATTAAAGTTGTCATGCAAAGTACCTCGATTTAGACTCCTTGAAAGGTATTCTATGCAAATAACGAGGAAGCAGAAATAGGATCCCCTTGCCTAAAAACACACTCCCCTTTGAATAAACCAATAATATCACCATTAATTCTAAGAGAATAAGGAGTAGAAACATAAACAATCACCCACTTGATGAACCTATCTAGGAAATCCAAAGCATAAAGAACTTTCCCCAAAAAATCCCAAGAAATGATGTCATAAGCCTTCTTGATATCAATCTTAAGGGTACACTTAGGACAAGTATGCTTCCTAGCATATCCTCTCATGATCTCCTATGCTAGATAGATTTTTTCAGTCATACTTCTTTCCTCTACAGAAGCTGACTGAGCTCTGTCAATAATTCAAGTCAATATAACTCCAAGTAGCCCTGGCAAAAGCTTGGGGATAACTTTGTAAAACATATTACAACAAGAAATAGGCCTAAAATCACCGACCCTTGAAGCACACTCATTCTTCGGAATAAGAGAGATAATGAAATGGTCGGTTTGTCTAAGGAAGTGGCTAGAATCAAAGAACTCCAAAACAGCAGAAAAAAATAAAGTATAGCCATCCATACACAGTGACTTATCCTCACCAATATAAAAAAAGAGCTACTTTAATCTTCTCAGTAAAAAACCCTCGAAGAAGATAATTAGCCTGCAAAGGAGAAACTTTGGGGCCAAAATCCATCACAATAGCATCAAAATTATCCGCATCATCTCTAGTTCCAAGAAAATTAGAATAATAAGCATGAAACTCAAGATGAATCTCATCTGCAGAAGAAGTAATAGAACCATCACCTCTAGTTAAAGAAGCTATAAACTTCCTTTTAGAATTTCTTTTAACTAGAGAATGAAAACATTTAGAGCACTTATCACCTTGAAGAAGAAAGTTAGTAACTTAATCTTATTACATAAATAACACATGAACCAATAATATTAAAACACATGGATAAACAGATCAGTTGAATACACATCTTTTCTTCTCAAAGAAATGGTGGAGGACTATAAAATACATGAAGCATGCAGTCGTAGGCGCATCAAATGAATTCATGTTCTCTTACTAAAAATATAGTAAGCGCAAGCAACGGTCGATCCAACAAAGACTGAATTTAATCCTTATAAAAGGTGATCTACTAATTGCAAATTAACAGTTTCGGGAGGAAAAGGTTTTTCGGGAGTTTTAATAAAATAAATAACTAACTAAAATAATTGAAGTTACTTTTAGGAGTTTTGTTCAATTGATTAAAAATATTTTTGTACATACGAATTAACAGTAGATACAAGTATCACTAACTACGTTATTAAAAAAAAAAATAAGAATTGACCCCCATATTTTTATTCAACATTTTTTCTCTTTTTTATTTCTTAAAGTTTATATTAGATTTAGGATAATGGAGAAAAGAATCCTAGAATCTTTCATTAAATTGATATGTGTTGTGAAAGTTCTAGAACTCTAGGAATTTTGTTGTACTTTTGATGTGAATCCCCAATTTGATGGCAAAAAATGAATCCATTACCATCCAAAGATCACCTCCTTGTTGAAGAACTTCTATTGAAAATTTTGTAGTTCAAACACTCCACCAAAAAACCTATGAAGAACTAAGCAACATGTACACTCTTTCCCAACTTGATACCAAGAATCTTGGAGAAACTATGGCCCTAAGACCCAAGCTACACAAATCAGAAGACATAGATTAATCAACTCTAGAAAAAGAACTCCTAGAATCAATCAATGAAGGAATTGGAAATGATCAATTGACTTCCATAGATTCATCAGTCTAAGTAATCAATTGCTCACCTACTAAGGAAGCAAACCCTTAGAAGCTAACTAAGATGGGTTAAAGAACCCTAGAAACTATTGGAGAACACTCTCAATTTCATCAATATTCAACATGATTACAATGTAGGCTATAAATTGTTATTTACAGTGTTAAGGTTAAACCCTACATTGACTATTGACTTAATACTGTAAAAGACCAACTAATCCCTTAGTTAAGAACTGAAAATAAAGTTCAAATATTAAAAATCCGCTCAAAACAAGAAAACGACATAAATCTGAATATAACCAATTAAAACCTTAGAAAACGATTACAGGCATTAGTAGTTTAAAATAACCAACACAAACTCAAGAAAAAAAAAACAAAACTTAGAAAAATAATAAAAGATAAAACCACTTCAATAGATTATTTCACCATCCAACTCCAAAGATAATCCAAAAATGGACAACTACAAAATCACTAAGGCTACCATAAGTTGCTAAAAATCATTACCGATCAAAAAGTGTGTATGTTATTTTCCTCATGCCATCTTTCACAGAAAAAGAGGAATGTTAAGTGATTAGCAATAAGAAATATTCTCAAAGACAACGCGCACAATTTATACTTTTCTATCACTTGGCCACATTAAAGTCCATTTTAGATCGTTCCCGAATTAGCTAGGACTTTTTGGCTTATAATGTTAGGCTAGGGACATAGCTAGGTTACAACCAAATGCAAAAGAAGATAAAAACAAATGAGATAGAGCTAACGGAACTAAAAGGATAAGATAATGGAATAAATGGAACACTTTTCTGTTGCCTTTTTTACTTTTCTCACTTATCTTTGTATTCTTTCTTCATTTTTCTTTGATAAACACCCCATCTAACAACATATATTTCTCAAGATTTTCAAGAATAACAAAAATAAGAGAGATAGATGCTTGAATTTTTCTCAATATTTTTTTCTATAAAATAAAGGCACATATTTTTTCTTCTTTTTTCTGCCTATTTTTCATTTTTTTTCTTTTTCTCTTTTTTCAATTTTTTTCTTTCAAGCATCAATATTTTTGTTTCTTTCTCTCTTTTCAATAGCCAAACCAAGGAACATATGAAAATGCCCAAACATACCCATTTCTCTTCATACTGTAAGCCTTTTCTTTCTTTCTTTTTTTCTTCACCCATATTTCCCCCACACTTATTCGTTTCTTTCACTCAAGACGGCCAAAAGTCTATACTAACGAATAGCTCATGGATCGAGGTTAACTCAAAATTGCCAAAAGTCTATACTAACTATTATCTCTACGAATTTGAGGTTCTATATAGTAAGGTTAAAAGAACAAAAAAAGAAGGAGTATAACCCTTCGCAAGAAGGCACAAAAAGGGAACTAGGGATGGATTTCACAAAAGAAATATGATAAGAAAGGCACAATCGGATCGAGAAAGCCTAAGACCATCATCTCCGGGACCACCCTAGACTAGACTTCTTTGCTTTTAAAAATATACATTAAGAAATTGCATGGAAACTTCAAAAATTATTATCATTATGCTAATAACCCAAGATTCCTAAGCTTCTATTACTCAAAACCATTCCAAGTGCATAAAAAGCATTGATCATGTAAGAAACTTAGTAAATATGGTTTTCAAAATAATTAAGTAATTTTCCTTTTTTGAAAAACCTAAGAATTTTCAGTTGTAAACTCTATCAAAAGTCATGAAAATAAAATATTTTTTAATTTTTATATAAGAAAGCAAAACATAAAGACAGTAAAATATTTTTGAAATTTTCAAATTTTCTGAACTTTTTGGAATTTTTAAAATAAGAGACTAACAGAAAAAACTTTAAAAAAACGAAAAGAGACTAAGAAACAGAAAAGAAACTTAATTAAAGAAAAAGAATAATGGAGAGTAACAGAAAAAAATTGAAAGAACGGAAACACCCCCACACACATAAAATCACATTGTCCTAAATGTGGGGGTTATACTAAAAGAAAATTGAAAACTAACACATACATGGGAAGCAATCCTACCGATATAAAGCAATTAAAGTATATCGGGAAGCCATCCTAACACAAAAATAAAATAATAAACTAAAAACTAAAAAACACAAAAAAAAAAAAGCAAAAAAAAAATGTAAAAGCACAAGAAATAAAATAAAAGAATAAAAAATAGAAGAACAGAACGAAAAACTCCCTATTATAGACAAAAGTCGGTGCCATTTAATTGATCAGGTATGAATCTTTGGCATAAACGGGCTAGCATTACTTCTTGGTGATCTATTAATGCCCTTTAATTGCAAACTTGTCTGCATAGCAACAAGTGGATTCTACTATTTCCGTCAACTGCATCCCTTGGATTTCTTGATTGATCTGAAGTTGCTCAAAGGCAGTCCACATCTCTATTTGGAAGGCATCCAACGGGATCGCGTTATGGGCACCAGTCTCATCCCCCTCATCATCTGAGGGGTTGTAGGACTCATTGACCTCATCATCTTCCTCAACTTGTTGCGAGGAAGACACTCCCAGGCCGGTTTGGGTTGTTTTCTTAATTGAGAGAAAATCGGCCGGGTTGCGATCCCACAACCTATCATCTTCAGATGGTGGGATCCACACTTGGTTCTCCTCGTCCTAGAGTAACCACAGCTATTAGAAGTTGCGAATTTGATAACCTACTGCGTTACTATTGATAATCTTAGTTCCACTTTAAAATTAACACGACAAGAAGCAAAAACTCTAGATAAATTACAGGATAATGAAAAACACTCTTTTTTGTTGTATCACATCCAGTATTGCGAATTGTTTAGATTATCAAGAAAGAGAGGGACAGGGGTGAGCGGTTGAAAAGTTTATCTAACAAATAGATATCAACGATGCGAACTTCACTAAAGTCGGCTTCCCTCAAGAATGGGTGTGCACCCAAAGAAATAAACGAGAGCACGATGAAGAAGATTCAGCAAATCACCCTCTGGATGATTCTACGATGGTCCAATAGCCATGTCCGGATCTTAAAACGACAACAAGCCATATTGAAATTTCAGTCGGGGTCCTCGATTTTTTTCTGTTTAAATCCATGTTAACAAATTCCTGTTGTTTGGGATCCCAAGAATAGTCTCTAGACGTTCCCTATCGAGAATGATCCTAACTCCTTTGACAGTTGAGATTATAGTCTGGAGATCCTTATTCGTTTTATGAGTCATATTAGCATAGAATTCTCGAGCAAGGTCGAAGTAGTAATCGCCTTAAATACGAAGGACAGCAACTCAACCCAAACCACTAAAAAGATTTTGAAGATCAAAATGTTCGATGACTGAGTCATTGAATGATTTTTCAATAATGATTTTGAGCGACGCCCTTTAAGATACCCATTCACGGGCCACGGGAGAGAGACGCTCTAGATAAGCAGGGATATTGGGGTCGGGTGAGGTTCCTGCAACACGAGCTCGTTTTTATTTGGAAGATAAAACGTCAGATTTCTTGGGGGCCATATAAACAGAGATAAAAATGAACGAAAGAGAAGATGTAGGAAAAAATACAAAATGAAACGCGATAGCACCAACACAAAAAAATAATAGAACACAATAAAAGTACAAAACAAGTAAAAATCCTAATGTAGCCCGTGCGTATTATAATGTTCTAATTTTGCCCATGGGTGCAAAAGTGTAGCATAAATAAGAAACAAGACTAACAAATTTCTGAACACAATGTTCTTAACCAAATCAAAAACATGAAAATAAGTCCAAATAAAGAATTAAACATAAGCGAACTAGAAATAAAAGGAGCCACAAAGCTTTGAAATGTAGCCTGTGTTTGTTTGAGAAAACAAACTACGACCACTAAAACTTGATCGTTTTTCTGCCCTTTTTTATTGCCGCTGGAGTTCTACCGGAAGTTCGCCAGAAAATTTACTTGGACTATTTTCTAGAAAATTTTGTTAGGAAACACCATAAAACACAAAATAAAGTTAGTTCATAACAACAATTTACATAAAGAATCGAAATTACAAGAAATAGTAGGAAAAAGAAATTAGGAGAGAAGGTCAAAGAAGGAAAGAATTTGAATAGAAAGGTGGGTTCTTTTGGAGGGAAGAGGGAAGAAGAACAAGATTTTAGCATGAAATTTATGTAGGGAAGAGGAATGGAGGTGGTAGTAGGGTTAGAGGAAAAGAACAAGGAAGAGAAGAAAAATTACCAACCAAAAAGGAGTAGAAAGAGAGAGAGAGAGAGAGATGGGTGCCACCCTTCAACTCGTCATGGGTGGTGTGGTCATCGGAGTTGGAAGGAGGAGGAAGAGACTTGAAGAAGTTTGAGATGTGTGGAGAGATTAAGAGAGTTTGAGAGAGGTTATGGAAGTTTTGAGAGAATAAGAAGAAGGAATAACAAAATTAAGGGTTTGATAAGAGAAAGAGGAATAAAAGTGTAGAAAACCAAACCAAAATCTGCAATTTGGTACGAAAATTAGGTCGACCCGACCCATTTCACCTTAGAAAAACCCGACCTGTTACCTACCTGGACCCTACTACCGACGATTGGGGAGACCTACCATTCGCAGTAGGTCTCAGGTTTTACTGGTACCGAGCCTACCATCGACATTAAGGCAAGCCTACTGTCCGTGGTAGGCCTCTGCTGAAAAATGTCCGTGATACCTTTAGCCTGGCAGCAATGGTAGGGTGCTATCAAGCCTCCGTTTTGCTTCATTTTATGCAAGTTTTGATTCCCCTTCAAGCCACCTACAGTATAAAATCAAATTAACTTCATGTAGGCCTTTAGACCATCGCTTTTTCTTTTTGAAACGACCTTGTAACAAAACATCAACAAACAATCAAAGTAGAAAACGTGAAACTTTACAATTTTACAATCACAATTTTAATTACAGAGAGTTAAAAGAATACTCTCCTTTTCTTAGGTGCTAATTTCACCTCCTGGATCATGAAAATTTGGGATGTTCTTCAACTCTTTCTTCCATACTATTACTCATTCCATCTTGCCATTCTTTAAATTAGAGGCAAATCATCTCTGTTTCTTATGTTTCTTCCTTGGCCTTTCTTTGCTTTTCTTTTCAGTGGGTTCTTGCACGTTTAAAGATACTTTATTAGTTTTATAAGTTAAGACGCATGAAGTGCATTTAGTTTCGGATGGGGAGGTCGGGAGCAAAGGAAACTTGAATACTATCTTGTTTCCTCCAACCCTTAGTATTAATCCCCCCTTTTCCATATCTATTAACACATTAGAAGTACGCAAGAAAGGGTAACCTAAAATAATACGAAAATCAACATCTTCCTTTATGTCAAAAACTACAAATTCAATGAGAAATATTAAATCCTTGACTTTGACTAACACATTCTGAATTACCCCTTTAGGATATCTAACACTTATATCTACTAGATTAATAGACATTCTAATATGTTTCGGGGTACCTAAGCCAAGACGCTCACATATAGATAAAGAAATAACATTAACTTGCGCCTAAATCCGCTAATGCCTATCTACTTGAATACTACCAATAGTGCAAGGAAAAGAAAACTTCCATGTGTCTTCAAGCTTTTGAGGTAGTGTTCCTTTTTTATTTCGAGGGCTGAACATTCTTCTTCCATGATAATCCCTTCTTTCTTTGGACTCTCTGTTAGAATATGCTCTAGACCAATTGACTTACATTTATTATTTACGAGGTATATATTTGGAATTGTATTTTATGCTCTTGATCATCAAGTATGTGACTTGATAGAAAAACCCTTCTTGCTAGTAAAATACTATTCCTGTTTGTCCAATTTTATTAAATCTTGTATTATTAAACTAGTATGAAGTTGATTGATGATCAAGTTTTACTGATCATGAATATGAGATATAAAATCAATTCATAAATACATATTGAGAATATTGTATTGGACATGACCCAAAGTGGAGAAGAAATATTGCATGTGTTTAAGTCATAAATATTTCTTTTCAGTTTTATGTTTGGTGTCCTTTGACCAATGTTTCTAATGATTCTTGTATGGGGAGAAAATATGTTTTGACATAGTCAAACATCACTTTTAATTAGGTGATTATTATGACTATTGGTTGGACTATTTTCTTGTCATGGCTTAATTATTAGAGATAGAGAAGGGGATTTGTCCCTCTCTTGCTAGAGAGAGATATCCATTGGTCCCGTGATAATGAAGACTAGAGAATACGCATGGCCATACTCAAATAAGCATTGATAAGGTATTATTAGTATTATTTATCGGAAAAGTCTGCCGGGTGATCAAGTAAATGGTTAATTTAGTTTTATAAGGATGACTCATCCATGCCTTATACATAATTAGGATATCGTGTGACAAAAGGACTAAATATTAAAACTGATGTTAGGTTATCACTTCTTTTACTTAACTTAGGTAAGCATAATGTCTTGCTACAGGCCACTTATATTTTGTGGATAAATGTCTAGGACTTTTTTCATTCACTACCAATGTTAAGTGAAGCTACAGGGTCGCACACATAGACAATCTTGTGAGCACGATGTCCACATTCAACGAATCTAGACACAATCTAGATTCGTTGAACGTTTACAAAAAGCGGAATCAGAATCCATATTATATTTGTTGGTATTAATAAGTAACTACTTTTATTTGTAAGATAAATGAAATTAATTACTTAATATTATTCATCAAATGGTTGGATGATTATAGGAATAGACGGACGAGATTAAAATTGTCATTAGATGACACTTAGGGTTCTGATGTTGACAGCTATAAAAGGTTACGTTAACCTTTTTCCTTGTAGCTGTCTTCATCTGATTTAAGAAACAAAATGCTTTAACCCTAGAATGACGAGAACAGTATCTAGCCCCTCTCTCTCTCTCTAAAATCCATGTATTACCCGATAGTCAGGATTCAATCTGAAGAGTTTTTATAACACCGAAGGGGCTAGCATCCCGATCGCTTGCAGAGGAGTTCGTCGCGTGCATACCAGTAGAGGGCGAAGCGTAAATAGCAGTGCCTCCACACCTAACGACAGAAAACATTGAGGTAGTTTTCTATCCAATCTGTTTTTCTAGTATGTGCCGATCTTGTTGGCCGATTTTCGTGTTTTTTTATTTTTGTATTTTGTCTACGAATTCTAACAGTGGTATCAGAGCCTCATACATACTAGTTTTACTTATTTTATCTGTTATTGCTTTGATTACATGTGTTGCTTTCAATCGACCTTATACTAAGGTTTCTTATTAGTGTAATAATTAGACTTAATTGAATTATAAGATTCACATATATCATATTCTGTTATACATATTAGTGTGATCAAATAAACAGAATGTTGCTACTACTAAATTGTTTGGCATACATAGTATAATATATGTAGTTTAAATGTTAAACTGATATGTAGAATCACATAATTCAATGTTTAACTGTCAAACATAATTTTTGGTGGCATTATTATTAGGGTTTATGACGGAAACAACTCATTCAATGAGTTAGAAAGAAAAATCATTTTTCTTTCTAGGGGCGCTGGCCCTTGACCCTGCATACTAACCGCCGCCCGAAAACCCCCCTCGTTGTTTTTGGCATGTTTCTTTCTATCTTTAGATGCATTGTGCATAGCATGGCCCTTTACCCCTTGTGATTGGTTGGTTTATTTTATTCATGGGTTGTAATGTTTTTAAATACACCCTGCGTGTCGTCGTTTTCATTGATGTAATATTATCAAGTTTTTCTAGAATAGGTTTATTCTATTTTCTATTCTTGTGTATGTTTTTCTATCCTATGTGAGAAGATTAGAAGGCCAAGACTTAGGAGGCAAACTCATGGAGATGAAGACTTACCTAGATTGACCTTTGACTTCCATGAAGCTCGTGGAAGTCAATATAGGATTGGGGCCATGCTATGTCACATTTTATTCTATGTATATATTATGCATTTGATGTGTATTTTATTTCCTTTTATTTTGTTGGATAAATGTTTTATGAAATAAAATACATAAAATGAGAAAGGTTTTTGAAACCACATAAAAATTAAGTTATAAAATGCCTCCCATAATCTTAAGCACTTCTCCATGCCTGGATCATCATTTTGTCTCATTGAAAAATGAAGATATAAATGGTTATCTAAGAAGGGGAAGATGGAAAATAGTGATTTCCGTGTGCTTGGAATAGTTTGACTTAGCTAGGCTATCAAATTGTTTTGAGTCTAGGGCATCATATGGGATTTTGCTGGAAGATATAGATGTAAATCCCATCAATTAATTTTTCTTTAATTATGGGTACTAAGCCAAAGCTTACTTGTGATTATTATAAAATGGAATTTTTCTACTTACGATTTATATCAATTGTTGAATATTTCAGGGAAAATTAATGCTTCATTTATTTATTTGTTTTACTTTGCAAATTCGATGTAGATAATGCCCTCAAACAATTCAAACACCTCGTTGTGATCCGTACTTGAAAAGAATAAGCTTAGTGGGACTAACTTTCTTGATTGGGCACAAAATTTAAGGATTGTCCTTAAACAAGAAAAAAGGCTATATATACTTCAGAACCCTATCCCTAATTAGCCAGCTAACAATGCTCCTAGAATCGAAAAAGATGCTTATAGTAAGCACAAAGATGATTCTAATGATGTGATATGTCTCATGTTGGCTACGATGGAATCTGAGTCGCAAAAGCAATTCGAGGAAGTTGAGGCTTATGAGATGATGAAACAGCTCAAGAAAATGTTCCAAGAGTAAGCACGTTAAGAGAGATATCTTACTACTAAGGCATTGAATAGCTGCAAAATAACCCCAGGCACTTCAATTAGGGCTCATGTCCTTAAGATGAAAGGTTATTTTGATCAGCTTGAAAAACTTGGAGCACTTGTAAGTCATGACTTGGCCACTGATATGATCTTGGGCTCTTTGACTTCTGAATATGATTAGTTTGTCATGAACTTCAATATGCATAGTATGAAAAAGTCCATAAAGGAATTGCACGGGATGCTTAAGCAGGCTGAACAAAACATTAGGAAATCCACTCCTAATGTTCTGATGTTCAAAAGGGGCACTTCAAGAAGAACAAGATAAAGGGAAAGGGAAAAGACATGGCCAGGAAGGCAAAGGTAAGCAAAAGCTCAAGCCCAATGCTAAACCACCAAAGGAAGGGACTTGCAAGCTCTACTTGGAAGAAAAGAATAAGCAAAATACCAGTGAGACTGCCGCTTCAGGTATTTTCTTTATATAAATGAATACGACTACTCCTACTTCATGGGTATTAGATACCGGATGTGGAGATCACATTTGTGTAAATGTGCAGGCACTCGAAAGGAGTAGATCTTTGACAAAAGGAGAGGTGGACATGTGAGTAGCAAATGCAGCAAAAGTTGTTGTAGCTAAAGGGACATTTAATTTACTTTTGCCTAGTGGGCTTATCATTGACCATAAAGATTGTAATTATGTTCCTATGATGAGTAGGAACATCATTTATGTTTCTTTTTTGGATATTGATTTTTTTAGTTTAATACTAAGAATGGTAAAATTTCTATTTATAAAAATGGTATTTTCTATGGGGATGCCTCTTCATTTAATGGACTTTACATTCTTAACCTACACGATTCCACTAGTAAGCCCATCTATAACATAAGTACAAAGAAATTTAAAGCCAATGATTTAAATCAAACTTATTTCTTGCGTTGTCGTTCAGGCCACACAAATGTGAAAAGCATATCCAAACTCCATCAAGATGGACTTTTATCTCCATTCGACCTTGAGTCTTATGAAAAATGCGATTCTTGTTTATTGGGCGAAATGACTAAAAGTCCATTTACAGGACAAAGTGAAAGGGCTATCGATTTATTGGAACTTATACACACTGATGTATGTGGACCAATGAACACACAAGCCAAAAGAGGTTTTCAGTACTTCATTACATTCACAGATGATTTCAGTAGACATGGTTATGTCTATCTAATGAAACATAAATATGATTCCTTTCAAAAGTTTAAGGAGTTTCAAAATGAAGTACAGAATCAACTTGGAAATAGTGTCAAATTACTTCGATCAGATCAATGTGGTGAATACATAGGCCAAGAGTTTGACGAATATCTAAAACATTGTGGGATAGTATCACAATTAACTCCACCAGGAACACCATAATGGAATGGTGTGTCTGAACGCAGAAATCGAATTCTATTAAATATGGTTCGATCTATGATGAGTCAAACAGATCTTCCAATTTCTTTCTAGGGTTATGCTCTAGAAACTGTTGCATTCATATTAAATAGAGTTCCATCTAAAGTTGTTCAGAAGACACCATGTGAGATATGGACTGAAAAACAAACTAGTTTAACATTTCTCAAGATTTGGGGATGTGAAGCTTATGTGAAGCGATCATTATTTGAGAAACTAGCACCCAAATTTGATAAATTTCTGTTTGTGGGATATCCTAAGGAAACTAAAAGATACTATTTCTATCTTCAATCTAAAAACAAGTTTTTGTTGATCGAAACGGAATTTTTCTTGAAAGGGAATTCGTTTCCAAAAGAGTTAGTAGGAGTAGAATCCATCTTGAAGAAGCTCAAGGACAGCAAACTATTCCTGGACCAAGTATGGATACTTAGTTGGACTTACGTATTCATACTGCCCGAATCTTTGACACAAGATCTAAGAAGATCTGGTAGGATTCATCATATACCACAGAGATATGGATTTCTTGTGACTGAGGATCATAATTTTGATCTTATTGATCAAAGTGAACCTAATTCCTATCAAGATACTATTCACATTCCTGAATATAGCAAATAGCTAAAGGCTATTAAATCTGAAATGCAATCCATACATGACAATCACGTTTAGACTTTGATTGATCCATCTGATTGCAAAACCATACGGTGTAAATGGGTTTTCAAATAGAAAACTGACGTGGATGGCAATATTCATACTTACAAAGCACGACTAGTCGCAAAAGGTTAGAGACAAACTCATGGTATAGACTATGATGAAACCTTTTCTCCAGTTATAATGCTTAAGTCAATCAGAATTCTACTTGCCATTGCAGTATATTATGATTATTAAAAATGTGGCAAATGGATGTCAAAACTACATTTTTTTAATGGAAATCTACTGGAGGATGTGTATATGACATAACCTGAAGGTTTTATTTATCCTTCAAATTCTAGTAAAGTATGTAAACTTCAAAGATCCATTTATTGCTTGAAGC
Organism: Catharanthus roseus; assembly: GCA_028651295.1. NCBI lineage: Eukaryota > Viridiplantae > Streptophyta > Magnoliopsida > Gentianales > Apocynaceae > Catharanthus > Catharanthus roseus. The sequence continues at coordinate 20,873,057 of JAPQWS010000153.1, read as the reverse complement.
ACGCATCTCGAAGTTGGAATCTTCGTTTTGATGAAGCAATTAAAGAATTCAATTTCATCAAGAATGAAGATGAACCTTGTGTGTAGAAAAGGGTTATGGAAAATATAGTAGTCTTCTTAGTGCTCTATGTTGATGACATCTTGTTAACTTAGAATGACATCCCCACTTTACAAAGTGTAAAAACTTGGTTGGGGAAGTGTTTTTCAATGAAATATTTAGGTGAAGCGGCCTATATTCTAGACCTTAGAATCTATCGAGATACATCTAAAAACCTTATTAGCCTAAGTCAGAGTGGATACATTGACAAGGTACTGAAAAGGTTCAGTATGCAAGATTCAAAGAGAGGATTCTTGCCAATGTCATATGGCGTTAAACTCAGTAAGTCTCAAAGTCCTACCAGAAAAGAGGATACTGAACGCATGAATAAGATACCTTACTATCACGCACTTACTTTTTCTTGTAAGTAGACGTACGGACTTAGCACTCTCGTAATGGTAAGAAGTCCTTAATTTGCTCAAAATCTCAAAGGGTAGATGAAAGCGTTAGAAAGTTGTAGGCAAAGAGTGAGTGTTTATGAAAGGAAGATTTTATTGCTTGGAAGGAGCTTACAAGTCTTTGAACTCTAAGTTCTGGTGTATTTTTACAAATGAAGAGGGTGAGCCTATTTATAGGCAAGCACCTCCTCAATGGATGGCTAAGATTACTACATGTGGTAATAGATCCAACGGTTTCATTATATCATTCTAGAACATCCTACATTAAGATCTAGCTATGGAGTGTTCTAGAGAATTCTTCACTAGTCTAAATATTGCTTTCTCTATAGTTCTAGAGACTTCCAGAGGATTCTAGACTTGTGTAGAGACTCCTAAAGTTTTCTAGGCTCTTCTAGGGTCCTCTAGACAAGTCTAGATCATAGTAGAACCTTTTGGAACGTTCTAGAACTTTGTGGGCTTGTCTGAAAATGTGTAAAAACCTCTTGTCTTGCAAGCAGGGCGTGACATTACGCTTCTGCAATTTGGTCTATTATGTAACCCATGTTATGCACTCGCCCAGATGTCTCATTTGCATTAAGCATGACTAGCAAATTCCAGTCAAAACCTGGTGAACCAAATTGGACTGCAATCAAAAACATTTCAAGTATTTAAGAAGGACTAAAGAGATGTTTTTGATCTACGGAGGTTAGGAAGGAGAGCTTGTTTTAAATGGTTACACAGATGCTAGCTTTTAGATTGATGTACATGATTTTAGATTGTAATCTGGATTTATGTTTTGTTTAAACGAAGGTGCTATGAGTTGGAAGAGTTCAAAGCAAGATGTCGTGGCTAATTCTACTACAGAGACTGAGTATGTGGCTACTACTAATGCAGCCAAGGAGGCAGTTTGGATCAGAAAGTTCATCACTGAACTAGGTGTGATTCCTAGCATTGTGAACCCAGTGGACCTATATTGTGATAATACAGGAACCATTGCACAAGCTTAGGAACCTACATCTCATCAACGATCCAAACATAATCTCAGGCGTTTCCATCTCATCCGAGAAATCATTGAGCTTGGAGATATAAAAATTTGAAAAGTAGATACTAATAACAATGTCGCAGATCCATTGACAAAGCCACTCCCAAAACTTAAGCATGAGAGTCATACTTCATGTCAAACTGGTAGTTGGACAAGTGGGAGATTGTTAGAATATGCCCTAGACCAATTGACTTACATTTATTATTTACGAGGTATGTATTCGGAATTGTATTTTATGCTCTTGGTCATCAAGTATGTGACTTGATAGTAAAACCCTTCTTGCTAATAAAATACTATTCTTCTTTGTCCCTAGTTTTATCACATCTTGTATTATTAAACTAGTATGAAATTGATTGATGATCAAGTTTTACTGATCATAAATATGAGATATAAAATCAATTCATAGATACATATTGAGAATATTCTATTAGACATGACCCACAGTGAAGAAGAAGTATTGCATGGGTTTATGTCATAAAAATTTTTCTTCTCAGTTTTATGTTTGGTGTTCTTTGACCTAATGTTTCTAATGATTCTTGCATAGGGAGAAAATATGTTTTTTGACATAGTCAAACATCACTTTTTATTTAGGTGATTATTATGACTATTGGTTGGGCTATTTTCTTGTCACGGCTTGAATATTAAAGATTGTGAAAGGGATTTGTCCCTCTCTGGTTAAATAGAGATATCCATGGGCCCCTTGATAAGGAAGACTGGAGAATATGCATGGCCATGCTCAAATAAGTATTAATAAGGTGTTATTAATATTTTTTATTAGAACAGTATGCCTGGTGATCAAGTAAATGGTTAATTAAGTTTTATAAGGATGACTCAGTCCACGCCTTATACTTCATTAGGATATCGTGTGACAAAAGGACTAATAGTAAAACGGATGTTAGGTGATCATTTCTTTTACTTAACTTAGGTAAGCATAATTTCTTGCTAGAGGTCACTTATGTTTTGTGAATAAATGTCTGGGACATTTTTCATTCACTGCCAACGTTAAGTGAACATACAGGGTCACATGCATAAACGATCTTGTGAGCACGATGTCCATGTTCCATGAATCTAGATCATGTCCAAATTCGTTGAAAATATACAAAAAAGGGAATCAGATTTCATAGTGAATTTTTGGGTAAGTTAATAAGTAATCTAATTTTATTTATCAGATAAATGAACTTAATTATTTAATATTATTTATCCAACCATTGGATGGTTATAGGGATAGATAGTTGAGATTAAAACTGTAATTAGATGATAATTAGGGCTCTTTTGTTGACAGCTATAAAAGGTTATGTTAACCTTTTTCCCTATAGCCATCTTCATCTTATTAAAAAAACAAAAGGCTTTAACCCTAGAATGGCGAGAACAGTTCTAGCCTCTCTCTGTCTCCCAAATTCCACGTATTGCCAGATAGTCAGGATTTGTTCTGAACAGTTTTCAGACACTGAAGGGGCTAGCATCCCGATCGATTGTAGAAGAGTTCGTCACGTGGATACCAGTAGAGGGCGAAGTATAAACAGCAGCGCCTCCACAGCTAACGGTAGAAAATATTGAAGTAGTTTTCTATCCAATCGGTTTTTCTAGTATTTGCGGATCCTGTTGGCCGATTTTTGCATTTTTTATTTTTGTTTTTTGTCTACGAATTCCAACGCTCTTCTCATCAACGGTCATCAACATGCTATCTTGGGTTTACTTCAGTATTACTTGGAAGAGTTCTCGGAGTTCTTTTGATACAATTTTAACTAATTGCCCAATTTACTTTTGCAATATTCTAATGGAGGCCGCTTGATTCCTTTCTGCTACCTCGATGGTATTCATTCTACTTTCTATTGCGGCCATAAATGTTGACATTAAGTCCTCTAAATTTGTCTTTGTTGGTGAAGGATGGTTTGGTGGACTAGTTTTGTAAGGTAAAGGCGGTAGAGGACCTCTATTCTTAAAACCCGGAGGTTGATTTTGTCTTTGTTGTCCTTGACCTCCCCAAGAAACACTGTGGTGGTTTCTCCATCCCAGATTGTATGTGCTTGAGTAGGATTATTTTATCGATTCCCTTGCACAAATTCTACTTGCTCTACTTGTCCTCCCATGCTTGGCCACTGTTTATTGGAATGCCCCCTATTACAAAAATTACAAAACATGACCGTTTGATTATTCTTACTTGTTGATGTACTGGCCAAGTTTCCTATTTTCTGCTAAATGACTGAGGTCAATCTTGCTTCCATACCTAATATAGCATCTACATTATGGACCCCAGCCGTCTTTGGCTTTGCTCTTTGTCCTCCCCAAGTATAACTATTCATAGCAATTTTCTTGTTATTAAATCATATGCTTGTTGTGGGGTTTTATGATTTATAGACCCTCTAGTTGTCTATCAATTGCAAGCCCCAAATGAAACTCCATAATAAAAAATTTGTATCTGAATCCCAAAGTCCAACCTATGATTGGGACACTTTCTCAATAACTTCTTCCATCGTTCCCATGCCTCGTAGAGGCTCTCTCTATCTATTTGTCAAAACGATAGGATCTCGTTTCTTAGATTCTCTTCTCCGCCCCGGAGGAAAGTACCTCCTAAAAAATTTCTCCACTAGTGAGTCCCATGAAGCAATCGACCCTGATAGTAAGGATTTTAGCCAGAACTTTGCCTTTTCCCTTAGAGAGAATGGGAAAAGACGAAGTCGAACTACATCTTCTGTTACTCTGTTAATCTTAAAGGTGTCACATACCTCTAAGAAATTTCCAATATGCGCGTTGGGATCTTTATCAGGAAGTTCGTCAAATTGAATATAATTCTGCAACATCTGAATTATGTTCCGTTTAATCTCACATTTATTGGTCTCAACCCTAGGCCTTGCTATACTCAACTGCATCCCCAAGATGGATGGTCTAGCATAATCTACCATTGTTCTTTCCTATACCAGTTGTGCCGTCATTGGAGGTGTTGATTCGAAAAGAGGGTTGTTGAATTGAAGTGCTTTAGGTTCTTCTACTGCCTTAACTTCGCGTGCTACTGCACTAGTGTCTGTCGTTCCGAACTGAAGAGCACGACGAGCACAACGAAGTATATGTTCAGGCTCAGGATTGAAGGGCACTAACTCATCTCTTCTCTTTCGGGGCATATACTAATACAACACGATCTGCAATAACCAAGAAAGATGATTAGCTCTATGAACACAAAGCACAATCCAAAGAATATAAAATGAAAATAATAGAATTCTAGAAAAGAGAAAATCAATTTGAATGAGAAAAGGAGAAAACAAAAAGAAATAAAAGACAAAAATCAAAGCACTAAAACAAAACAATATTCCTTAAACGTGTCGTTCCCTGGTAACGGCACCAAAAACTTGATGTGTGTAAAAATGGATGTGATCCTAGTTACTACATTGCAAAGAAAGTGGACCTAACAAAGTAAAGATGAGTTCAACTCGAGTATCGAATCTCTTAGAGAACAGATGAAGGTTCAAGTACTAATCACGTTTCTAATGTCTAGCCAAAAAAAGAAAGATGATGTCATTGATAAAGAGAAATAAAAACAAGTAAATCAATTAAAAGAAAGCCAATAAAAACGATTTTAAAAGAATAATAAAGACAAAGAGTTAGGGTTGGTGGAATCCTCTTAATCCTTGTTACTAATTCAATTGGAAAAACTTTAATGAAAGCGATGTTGAATTAATTAAGTTGAGTCTTTACATAAAATCGAACAATCCCTATCTATAGGACGAAAGGTACCCTACTATTAACCCTTAGAGGAAAATCTCTTTTCTCCTTAACAAATTATGAGTCCAATAAACTTAGGTGATTAAGAAGACCTAAAAGTGAAAAATCGTATCTCTAGTCAATTGCCCTAATTAACCCCCAGTTAGTTTCCCTAGATTGTTCTTCCTTTTCAATTCCAAACAACCTTGCAAATAATCTAATCTCGCGACAATTATATTACAAACAAACACAATTGGAGGACAAATTAACTATTCAAGAATTAGGGTTCAATCCCAAACCAAACCATAAAAACTACTCACTATTCATATTAATAAAAAAAACTGTAAATTAACAAAAGAATTCAATAACAAGAAAAGGAGAAGAAAGCTTACGATTAATTCTTGAAGCTGCAATTGAATACTAAATGTCTTGTAGGATCGTCTTTCGATTTACCAAGTCAAAGATTTAAATCTTGAAACAAAGTCTTCAATTCTTGAGTCCAAGAAACTAAATCTTGTAGATATCTAGAAATTCGATTGACTAATGAAAAATATAAAAGGTGGAATTTTAAAGAGTGTTTAACTAATCCAACTGAACTAATCTACTCCTAACTAAACTAATCTAATCTAACCTAACTTGTATATCTACCTATCTAATTGTATCTAAGAACTTCTTACCATAGCTGCAATTATACCCCCTTATATAGAGGTGAAAAAGATAAGAAAAACAAATCAAAATTGGAGAAGAAATCAAGAAAATTGAGTTTGGGTTGGACTTGAACCGCCTTTGCCAGCACTACCTATCGCTGACGGTAGGGAGAAGCCTACTGTCCATGTTAGGTCTTTGTCTTGCCAATACCTTTGATCCTCGGCACCTACCGGTGATGTTAGGTCAGCCTACCCGCGAGGTAAGTGCTGCATTTTTGCCAACGGCTTTGTATTTTGCCGTTTTTGCTCCATTTTTGTTTCCTTTTCATTGTTTCCACTTCCGGAGGCACCTAAGACAAGAATAAGAGGTATTTAGCTAAAATATATTCTTTTACATATTAAAAACACCAAAAACAATGACATTAACATATAGAAAATAAAGACAATTATGCACTTATCACCTATGCAAGCTTACCACTTATTGTTGGATCACAAAAGCTATTGAAAAAGAAGAGTTGGTGTCAATTTCGTATTACAGGGAAGCATTTGTTTCTATTAATGATCATATATCGTCTTTGTCTAATGCTATAGTAAAGATCGTTGAGGAATTTAAGCTTGTCTTCCCCGAAGAGGAGCCTATGGACTTCCTCCTTTAAGGGGAGTTATAACCAATGCTTTGTCAAGTAGGTACACTCTGATCTCTACATTACAAGCCCAAATACTTGGATTTGAAACACTTAAGGGGCTATATGCCAGTGATAATGACTTCAAGGGCATATTTGATGCTTGTTTGGTTGTGGTTAATGAAAAGCACCTCAAACTTGATAGTTTCTTTTATCATGAAGGTATATTGTGCATTCCTTCTTGTTACTCTAGATGGTTGTTAGTTAAGGAAGCTCATTGTGGTGGTTTAATGGATCATTTTGGTATTCCAAAAACTTATGACATTTTATATGAGCATTTCTTTTGGTTTTGCATGAAAAAAGATGTAGAAGGTTTATTGATACATGTTTAGAATGTAAAAGAGCTACATCTACATCTTTTCTATATGGACTTTACACTCCTTTGAATGTGCCTAGAAAACCTTAGGTAGACATATCCATAGTTTTTATTCTTGGATTACCTAGGTTCTCTAAAGGGATGGATTCTATATTTGTTGTGGAGTATGTTGATGATATCTTCATTTACAGCAAAAATTATGAAGATCGTTTGCATTATCTTAAACAAGTTTTGCTTACTTTGAGAAATAAGAAGTTATATGCTATCCTTGGAAAATATGAGTCATGTTAGGAAAAGTATACTTTCCTAGGTTATGTGTTGAGTTCTCAAGGTCTCCAAATAGATGAAGATAAGGTAAAAGCAATCAAGAATTGGTCTACTCCATAGAAGGGTTTTAGCACCATTGATATTCCCTTGCCGAATGTAATCAAGAGGATGACTGGATTCACATGGGAAGCTTGTTTGCCTTCTATTGAGTTTGCTTACTATAAAGCTCATCACTCTAATATTCTTTACTCTTAAAATAAAGTTATTTATGGTTTCAATCTTCAAATTCCTTTTGATTTGAATCCTTTACTTACAGATCATGCTTTGAGATTGGATGGAATACAGAAAACAGAGTTTGTCAAGTCCATCTACTCCAAGAACTATGAGGTTATTAAAGCCAATGACATGAGGCTCTTTGCCAAAATAAAAGTTTGAAGGAAATGATTAGTATTTGATCCCAGTGGTTGGGTTTGGGTCACCTTAGAAAAGAACAATTTCTGTGGGAAGTTTAATTGAAGTTTTTGATCTTTCACAACAAGAATCATATCATTTTGTATTAGAGCACCTTCAATCTAAGTTCAATTTTATGTTTTATTTGATGAAAAATTCGTGAAACAAAATATATATATGTGATATGTGAAGATCTACAAAAAAAAAAACAAAATGTAAATGAAGAACCCTATGGCCCTATAACCCAAAATACACAAATTAGAAGACATAGATTAATCAACTCTAGAAACAAGAACTCCTAGAATCAATCAAAAAAGGAATATAAAGATGATCAATTAGAATCCTTAGACGTTCAATCCAAGAACAACAAGTAATCAACCTACTAAGGAATAAAACCTTTAGGAACTAGCTAAGAAGGTTGACGAACACTATAAAGAACCCTCTCAAATCAATTCATCATATTTCATTCAATATTAATTACAAAGGAGACATATTACTCTTTCTAGTGTGATTTTGCATCTCCTTAGTTATTGGCTCTGTTTTACCTTCAAAACATTCAAACGGGTTCTTTATGTCTATGGCAAACCTGTATAGATTTCTCTCAGCTTTCCAATGAATCTTGAATCTCCTCACTTGGACTCCTATAACACATGTTATGACCATTTTACCAGAATGTTATCTTTACAATTGAAGGTAGAATTTCCGATATAAGACTAGTCATAGGATATCCAAACGAACTGATCTAGTAATATGCTATACTATTATGGAATTCCCAAGATGTCTTCTACAAAATTCATGAAGATCACTTGTTCCATTGATGTCATTAAAAGCCCCAAAATGGAGTTTTTCCAAAGCTGGTCTAGAAATTCCAAAGATTATAGTTTATATCCAATTCGACCTTTCTTCTAGCCTTAACTCTTGGACTTGAATCTTTTGAGAATTCGTGCATATCCATGGTCATATCATACCCCCTTTCTTAAAATGAATTCATCCTCGAATTCACACCTTCATTAAATAACAAAAAAGGGCAAGTAACATTAGAAATGAAATGTTTCAAAAGAATAATGCTATGGACATTATTGCTAAATCAATCAAGAACTAGTAAGTACTTGTGGTCATGTAAACAACAAGGAGAGCAAGATGTATATAACTTCTTTGAATGGTCTACGATATGCAAATGTTGTTTGTGTAAAAAAGATTAAGACAAGATGTGATATGTACTGAGATGACCACAAGCTAATGAGTTGACTTATGATTTAATCCACTATAGCAAGGACAAGAAGAGCAAGGCATTTGATGAAAGCTTTACTAAAGAATGGTTATTTTGATTGAAGACAATCTATGAAGAACAAAAATGAAGGCTTTGAAGATCAAAGAGAACTTTCTACGTTGGGCACAATCAATACCTTAAGCAAGGATTATTTAAGGGGGCAAATTTGATGTGAAAATGGCTGAAAGTGTTCATGAAGGACATATATACTGCCAACGGTAGCTGGTACCTCTGCACCTACCATCGCTAGTAGGCTTCTGGATAGCCGTCTATGAAGGCAAGGCCCTACCACGTTCGGTAGGTTGACCGTCGCTAGTCAATTCCTGTGGAAGTGTACCCATGCGATCTTTAGGCAAACAAAATTTTATTATTTGAACTTTATTTCCAGCTAGTAATCAAGAGCTTAGTGGTATTTTTAAGCCATTAATTAACAAATAAGTTAGGTGTAGGCCTTCCCCTATAAATACCCAATTATAGGCTCATTTGTAACTAACATTGATATTTTGCTGAAATTTGAGAGAGGATTCTCCATTGTTTCTAGGTTTCTTCAACCTTTCTTAGTTAGCTTGCCAAGGGTTAGCTTCCTTACTGTTGTGAACAATTGATTGCTTAGATTGGAGAATTTATGGAAATCAATTGATAATCGAATTCATTCTTTAATTGATTCTTAGAATTTTTGTTCTTAGAATTGATTAAACCTAGGTCTTCTAATTTGTGTAGTTGGGGTTTTTAGGCGTTAGTTTCCTCAAGGTTCTTTCTATCAAATTGGGAATGAGTTTTGCCTCTCAATATCGGGTTTATGAGGCTTAGATCCTCATAGGTTTTCTATTGGAGTGTTGAAACTACAGAATCCTCAATAGAGGTTCTTCGTCAAAGGAGGTAATCAAGGAAAGGTGTTGAATCAAATCTACAATGAATTGAAGAATCACATAAAGATGGCTCAAGGAAGGACTATGTAAGAAGCATTCAAAGTTTACAAGACTTCTTCCGAGGAAAGCATAAGTGAAAGTATAGAAATCTTGTAATGACTCAAATTGACAACATTTTCCATAATGTCCTTGGAAGGGCGATGAAATTTGAAACTTAAATTTGGTAAAGCTTTCAATATAAAGAACATGAAGTTTTGTTGTAATTAAAGTTTCCGAATAACAGATGTTACTTCAAAAATGTTTGACATGAAGCTACTTAGGAACAATTTCTTTGAAATATTCTATATAGTTTAGAAATGAAGCACAAGAATGGTTCTTTTGGAAACCACAAAATGGATTGGCCCACTAATATGTGCATAATTTGGTAAAGCTTAAATTTGGTAAAGCTTTCAATATCAAGAACATGAAGTTTTGTTGTAATTAAAGTTTCCGAATAACAGATGTTACTTCAAAAATGTTTGACATGAAGCTACTTAGGAACAATTTCTTTGAAATATTCTATATAGTTTAGAAATGAAGCACAAGAATGGTTCTTTTGAAAACCACAAAATGGAGTGGCCCACTAATATGTGCATAATTGCCTGTATTTTCTAAATGTTAATTTGATCGATTTTTAATGTTTTACTATATAAGAGTATACATTTTAGTTTAATATCTCTTATTCTTGTCTAAGGTGCCCTCCAGAAGAGAAAAAAAAAAGGAAACGAAAACGGGCAAAAATGGAGCAAAAACGATGAAAATGAAGCCATGGGCAATGAAGAAGTAGACCTAGCATACGAGGTAGGCTAACCTACCGTCAGCGGTAGGTCCTTGGCTCAAAAGCACCGGCGAGACATAACCCTACCATGGATGGTAGGGCTCGACCTACAATCCGTGGTCGGTGCCAGCTGGCAAGGTAATTAAATCCAATTCATACTCTATTTTCTTATAATTTTCTCCTTTATATAAGAGATTTTTTTGCAGCTATTTCGGATATACAGAATAGGGTTTAGAATAGGACTAGTTAGGTCGTAGATTAGATAATTAGTATTTAAATCAGATTGAGCAATTCTTTAGCTTTGGCTTTTATACATTCATTTAGTTAAAACACTCTTTAGATTTCTGCAATTTTAATTCTTGGATTTCAAGAATTGAAGAACAAATTTAAAGATTTCGATCTTAAACTTGGCGACTCAAAAGACAACCTTGGGAGACATTCGGGACAACGATTGCGGGTTCAATATCAATCCCAAGCTTTCTTTTAGTTTCTTGTTGTTGAATTTTAATATTGAATTTATGTTTTTATATAATGAATAGTGAGTACTTCTTTATGTTTTGATTAGGGTTGAACCCTAATTCTTGATTATGAAGTTTTTGGTTTAATTTATTTAATTTGATGTTTGTTTTGATTTAAGTTATCTTTCAATTATGCTTGTTTTCAATTTAATTGTCACGAGATTAGATTAATCGTAAGATTATTCATAATTGAAAAAGGAAGAAAGATCTAGGGCAACCAATTAGGGGTTAATTGGGGCAATTGACTAGAGATACGATATTGCGCTTTTAGGTCCTTTCAATCACCTAGTTTTATTGCGCTCATAATTTGTTAAGGAGAAAAGATATTTTCTTCTAGGGGTTAGTAAGTAGGGCGGCTTTTGCCTAGAGATAAGGATTGCCTGACTTGAGTGATTACCTAACTTAATTGATTGAACATCATTTTCATAAAAGTTTTTCCAATTGAATTTGTAATAAGGATTCGGGGGATTCCACTATCCAAACTCTTGCTTTATTAGTTTTTAATACGCTAAGTTTTCATTGCTTTCTCAGTTAATTATTTTCAATTTTTTATTATTATTTCATTTTCAACGGCCATTATTTCTTAGACTAAACATTAGAGGCACGATTAGTACTTTCACATTTACCGTCCTTGAGAGATTCGACACTCGGGTTGAACTTACCTCTATAGTGTTAGGTCCACTTGTCTTGTATTGTAGTGATTAGTAAATCCTGTTTTAATTTTTTTAAAACACACATCAAGTTTTTGGTGAGGAACATCGTTTATTTAGCACTTTAGTCATTTTTTATTTCTTTTCTTTTGTTGAATTGATTTTTTGTTTTCGCATCATTCAGTTATTTTCTGTTATATTCTTTAGTTATTCTTTGTGTTCGTGGAACTAATCACGTTTATCGTTTATTGCAGATTGTGTGGTGTTGGTTTATGCCCCGAAAGAAAAGGGATGAGTTAGTACCGTTCGATCCTGAGCCTGAACGTATGCTGCAGGGTGCCCGTCGCACTCTTTAGTTAAGAACGGTAGACACAAGTGCAATTCCGCTTGTCAATAAGGTGGAGAAAGAACAAGAAGCACTACTATTGAACAATCCCCTTTCCGTACCAATACCTCCATTGCCAGAATGAGAAGTGGTGGAAAGAAGAATGGCAGACTATGTCCGACTGTCCATCTTTGGGACGCAACCGAGTATAGCAAGGCCAAGAGTAGAGGCGAACAATTTTGAGATAAAGCCGAATATAATTCAGATGTTGCAAAATCATGTTCAATTCGATGGACTTCTAGATGAAGATCCTAGCACTCATACCGAAAACGTTTTAGAGGTGTGTGACACTTTTAAGATAAACGAAGTATCCGAAGATGCTATTCGGCTTCGCCTTTTTCAATTCTCTCTAAGGGGGAAGATGAAGTCTTGGCTCAAGTCATTGTTGGAATTCTTAGGCAAAAACAAATAAAATAAAACTACGGAAATCCACCAATAGGATCTGCACATACTAGAAAAACCGATTGAATAGAAATTACCTCAATATTTTTACTGTTCGGTCTGGAGGCACTGCTGTTTATGCTTCGCCCCCTACTGGTATCCACGCGACGAACTCCTCTGCAAGCGATCGGGATGCTAGTCCCTTCTGTGTTCTGAAAACTGTTTAGAAATAATCCTAACTATCCGATAATACGTGGAATTTCGGAGAGAGGGAGGCTAGATACTATTATAGCCGTTCTAGGGTTTAGGGTTTTGTTTTTTTAATCAGAAGAAGACGGCTACCGAGAAAAAGGTTAACATAACCTTTTATAGCTATTAATATCAGAACCCTAATAGTCATTTAATGACAGTTTAATCTCGTCCGTCTATTCCTATAATCATCCAACAGTTGGATGAGTAATCTTAAATAATTAATTTAATTTATCCGGTAAATAAAATTAGTTACTTATTAACTTACCAGAAAATACAAAATGAAATCTGATTCCCCTTTTGTACATGTTCAACGAATCTGGAGACAATCTAGATTTATTGGACATGGACATTGTGCTGACAAGATCGTCTATGCGTGTGACCGTGTAGGTTCACCTAACGTTGGCAGTGAATAAAAAATTTCCTAAACATCTATTCACAAAACATAAGCGGCCTCTAAAAAGACATTATGCTTACCCAAGTTAAGCAAAAGCAATAATAACCTAGCATCAGATTTAATATTTAGTCCTTTTGTCACAATTAAGTATAGGGCATGGACCGAGTTATCCGTATAAAACTTAATTAACCATTTACTTGATCACCCAAGTAGATTGTTCTAACAAATAATATTAATAACGCCTTATTAATACTTATTTGAGCATGGCCATGCATATTTTTCAGTCTTCCTTATCAAGGGGCCCATGGATATCTCTTTCTAAAAAGAGAGGGACAAATCCCTCTCACTATCTCCAATATTCAAGTCATGACAAGAAAATAAGCCAACCAATAGTCATAATAATCACCTAATTAAAAGTGATGTTTGAGTATGTCAAAACATATTTTCTCCCCATGCAAGAAGCATTAGAAACATCAGGTCAAAGGACACCAAATATAAAACTGAGAAGAAATACTTATGACTTAAACCCATGCAAATTTCTTCTTCACTTTGGGTCATGTCCAATATAATATTCTTAATATGTATTTATGAATTGATTTCATATCTAATATTCATGATCAGTAAAACTTGATCATCAATCAACTTCACACTAGTTTAATAATACAGGATGTAATAAAAGTAGGACAAACAAGAATAGTATTTTATTAGCTATAAGGGTTTTACTATCAAATCACATACTTGATGACCAGGAGTATAAAATACAATTCAAAATACATGCTTCATAAATCATAAATGTGAGTCAACTGGTCTACGGTATATACTAACAATCTCCCACTTACCCTACTTTCAAACCCATTGACCTAGTATGACTCTCATGTTTAAGTTGTGGAAGTGGTTTTGTCAATGGATCTCTGACATTGTCCTTGGTGTCTACTTTGCAAATTTTAACATCTCCACGCTCAATAATTTCTCGAATGAGATAGAAATGCCTGAGAATATGTTTAGATGGTTGATGAGATCTAGGTTCCTTAGCTTGTGCAATGGCTCCTGTATTATTACAATATAGGTCCATTGGGTTCACAATGCTAGGAATCATACCTAGTTCAGTGATGAACTTTCTGATCCAAACTACTTCCTTGGCTACATCATAAGCAGCCACATACTCAGCCTCTGTAGTAGAATCAGCTACGGTATCTTGCTTTGAACTCTTCCAGCTCACAGCACCTCCATTTAAACAAAACACGAATCCAGATTGCGATCTAAAATAATCTACATCAGTCTGAAAGCTAGCATCCATGTAACCAATTACAACAAGCTCCCTTCCTGACCTCCATACATCAAAAACATCTCTTTAGTCCTTCTTAAGTACTTGAGAATGTTTTTTACTGCAGTTCAATGTGGTTCACCAGGATTTGACTGGAACCTGCTAGTCATGCTTAATGCATACGAGACATCTGGGCGAGTACATAACATAGCGTACATGATAGATCCAACTGCGGAAGCGTAAGAAATCTTACTCATGCGTTCTGTATCCTCCCTTATGGTAGGACTTTGAGACTTACTGAGTTTAACGCCATGTGACATCGGCAAGTATCCTCTCTTAGAATCTTGCATACTGAATCTTTTCAGTACCTTGTCAATATATCCACTCTGACTTAGGCCAATTAGGTTTTTAGATCTATCTCGATAGATCCTAGTGCCTAGAATATAGGCTGCTTTGCCTAAATCTTTCATTGAAAAAACACTTCCCCAACCAAGTTTTTACACTTTGCAAAGTGGGGATGTCATTCGCAATTAACAAGATGTCATCGACATAGAGCACTAAGAAGACTACTGCATTTTCTGTAACCCTTTTGTACACACAAAATTCATCATTATTCTTGATGAAATTCAATTCTTTAATTGCTTCATCAAAATGAAGACTCCAAATTTGAGATGCTTGCTTCAAGCCATAAATGGATCTTTGAAGTTTACACACTTTACTAGAATTTGAAGGATGAATAAAACCTTTAGGTTGTGTCATATACATATCCTACAATAGAATTCCATTAAGAAAATCAGTTTTAACATCCATTTGCCATGTTTCATAATCATAATATGCTAGAATGGCAAGTAGAATTCTGATTGACTTAAGCATTACAATTGGAGAAAAGGTTTCATCGTAGTTTATACCATAGGTTTATCTATAACCCTTTGCTACCAGTCGTGCTTTGTAAGTGTGCACATTGCCATCCATGTTAGTTTTATTTTTGAAAACCCATTTCCACCCTATGGTCTTATAACCTTCAGGTGGATCAATCAAAATTAAAACTTGATTGTCATGCATGGATTACATTTCTGATTTCATAGCCTCTAGCCATTTGCTAGATTTAGGACTATGAATAGCATCTTGGTAGGGATTAGGTTTACCTTGATCAATAAGATCAACATTATGATCCTCAGTCACAAGAAATTCATATCTTTGTAGTATATGAGGAATTCTACCAGACCTTCTTGGGCCTTGTTTAAAAGGTTCGGGCTCAGTATAAATACGTGAGTATAACTAAGTGTCCATACTCAGTTCAGAAATTGTATGTTGTCCTTGAGCTTCTTCAAGATGGATTCTACTCCCACTAACTCTTTTGGAAACGAATTCCCTTTCAAGGAAAATTTCGTTCCGAGCAACAAACACTTTGTTTTCAGATGGAAGATAGAAATAGTATCCTTTAGTTTCCATAGGATATCCAATAAGCAAACACTTATCAGATTTGGATGCTAGTTTTTCATATAATGATCGCTTCACATATGCATCACATCCCTAAATTTTGAGAAATGCTAAACTAGGTTGTTTCCCGATCCAATCTCATATGGTGTCTTCTGAACAGTTTTAGATGGAACTCTATTTAATATGAATACAGCATTTCTAGAGCATAACCCCAAAAAGAAATTGTAAGGTCTGTTTGACTCATCATAGATCGAACCATATCTAATAGAGTTCGATTTCTGCGTTCAAACACACCATTCCATTGTGGTGTTCCTGGTGGAGTTAATTGTGATACTATCCCACAATTTTTTAGATGTTCGTCAATCTCTTGGCCTAAGTATTCATCACCTCGATCTGATCGAAGTAATTTGATACTCCTTCCAAGTTGATTCTGTACTTCATTTTGAAATTCCTTAAATTTTTGAAAGGAATCAAATTTATGTTTCATTAGATAGACATAAGCATATCTACTGAAATTATCTGTGAATGTAATGAAGTACTGAAAACCTCCTCTGGCTTGCGTATTCATTGGTCCATATACATCAGTATGTATAAGTTCTAATAAATCGGTAGCCCTTTCACTTTGTCCTATAAATGAACCTTTAGTCATTTTGCCCAATAAACAAGAATCACATTTTTTATAAGACTCAAGGTCGAATGAAGATAAAAGTCCATCTTGATGGAGTTTGTATATGCGTTTCTCATTTATGTGGCCCAAATGACAATGCCAGAAGTAAGTTTGATTAAAATCATTAGATTTAAATTTCTTTGTATTTATGTTATGGATGGGCTTACTAATGTAATCATGTAGGTTAAGAATGCAAAGTCCATTACATAAAGAGGCATCCCCATGAAAATACCATTTATATAAATAGAACTTTTACCATTCTTAGTATTAAACTCAAAACCATCAATATCCAAACAAGAAACTAAAATGATGTTCCTACTCATAGCGGGAACATAATAACAATCTTTAAGTTCAATGATAAGCCCAGTAGGCAAAAGTAAATCAAATGTCCCTATACAGCAACTTTTGCTCCATTTGCAACTTGCAGGTCCACCTCTCGTTTTGCCAAAGATCTATTCCTTTTGAGTCCCTGCACATTTACATAAATGTAAGCTCAACATCCGGTATCTAATACTCATGAAGTAGGAGTAGACATATTAATTTCTATAAAAAAAAATACCTGAAGCGGCAGTCTCACTGGCCTTTTACTTCTCCTTTTCTTCCAAGTAGAGCTTGCAATTCCTCTTCCAATGACCAGGTTCATTGCAGTGGAAGCAAGTCCCTTAGTTTGGTGGTTAAACCTTGGGCTTGGGCTTCTACTTGCCTTTACCCTTCTTGGCCATATCCTTTCCCTCTCCCTTTCCCTTGTTCTTCTTCAACTGCCCTTTCTGAACCATCAGAACATTAGGAGTAGACTTCCTAATGTTTTATTCATCCTGCTTGAGCATCCCATGCAATTCATTTATAGACTTTTCCATATTATGCATATTGAAGTTCGTAACAAACTGATCATAGTAAGAAGTCAAAGAGGCCAAGATCATATCAGTAGCCAAGTCATGACTTACAGGTGCGCCAAGTTTTTCAAGCTGATCAAAATACCCTTTCATCTTAAGAACTTGAGCACTAACTGAAGTGCCAGGGGTCATTTTGCAGCTATTCAACGCCTTAGTAGTAAGATATCTCTCTTGACGTGCTTGCTCTTGGAACATTTCTTTGAGCTATTTCATCATTTCATAAGCCTTAACTTCCCCGAATTACTTTTGCAACTCAAATTCCATCATAGCCAACATGAGACAAGTCACATCGTTAGAATCATCCTTGTGCTTACTATAAGCATATTTTTTTACTCTAGGAGCGTTGTTAACTGGTTGATTACGGATAGGGTTCTCAAGTATATATAGCCTTTTTTTCTTGTTTAAGGACAATCCTTTAAATTTCGTTCCCAATCAAGAAAGTTAGTCCCACTAAGCTTATTCTTTTCAAGAACTAATCGCAATAAGGTGTTTGAATTGTTTGAGGCCATTATCTACATAGAATTTGCAAAGTAAAAATAAATGAAGCATTAATTTTTCCCTAAAATATTCAACACTTGATATAAATCATGGGCAGAAAAATTCCATTTTATAATAATCATAAGTAAGCTTTGGCTTAACACCCATAATTAGAGAAAAAAAAAAGGGATTAATGGCATTTACATCTATATATACCGGCAAAATCCCATATGATGCCCTAGGCTCAAAACCGTTCTGATAGCCTAGTTAAGCCAAACCATTCCAAGCATATGGGAATCACCATTTTCCATCTTCCCCTACTTAGGTAACCATTTATCTCTTGCTTTGGCAATGAGACAAATGATGATCCAAGCATGGTGAAGTGCTTATGATCATGGGAGGCATTTTATGACTTAATTTTTACATGGTTTCAAAAATCTTATTCCTTTTTTATATATATTATTTCATAACAAAATAAACCAACCAATCACAAGAGGTAAAGGGCCATGCTATGCACCATGCATCTAATGATAGAAGGAAACATGCCAAATAACAACCAGTTTCGGGGGCTTCGAAAACAGCGGTCCTGCTGCACATAGCACTGTTGGAATATGTAGGAAAAAACAAATAAAATAAAACTACAGAAATCCACCAACAGGATCTGCACATACTAGAAAAATCGATTGGATAGAAATTACCTTAATAATTTTTAC
Source organism: Catharanthus roseus (assembly GCA_028651295.1). NCBI lineage: Eukaryota > Viridiplantae > Streptophyta > Magnoliopsida > Gentianales > Apocynaceae > Catharanthus > Catharanthus roseus. Next base: position 20,854,493 of record JAPQWS010000153.1, on the reverse strand, counting down.
TGTTCGGTCTGGAGGCGCTGCTGTTTACGCTTCATCCTCTACTGGTATCCACGTGACGAAATCCTCTGCAAGCAATTCGGATGCTAGCCCCTTCTATGTTCTGAAAACTGTTCATAACTAATCCTAACTATCTGGTAATCCGTGGAATTTCGGAGAGAGGGAAGCTACATACTATTATCGCCTTTCTACGGTTTAGGGTTTTGTTTTTTTTAATCAGATGAAGACGGCTACCAAGAAAAAGGTTAACATAACCTTTTATAGCTGTCAATATCAGAACCCTAGTTGTCATATAATGACAGTTTAATCTCGTCTGTCTATTCCTATAATCATAAAACAGTTGGATGAGTAATATTAAGTAATTAATTTCATTTATCCGATAAATAAAATTAGTTACTTATTAACTTACCAAAAAATACAGCATGGAATCTAATTCCCCTTTTGTATATGTTTAATGAATCTGGACACAATCTAAATTCATTGAACGTGGACATTGTACTCACAAGATCGTCTATGCGTGTGACCGTGTAGGTTCACCTAACGTTGGCAGTGAATGAAAAATGTCCTAGACATTTATTCACAAAACATAAGCTACCTCTAGTAAGATATTATGCTAACCCAAGTTAAGTAAATGCAATAATAACCTAGCATCAGATTTAATATTTAGTCATTTTGTCACACGATATCCTAATTAAGTATAAGGCATGGACCGAGTCATCCGTATAAAACTTACTGAACCATTTACTTGATCATCAGGCAGACTGTTCCAACAAATAATATTAATAACACCTTATTAATACTTATTTGAGCATGGCCATGCATATTTTCCAGTCTTCCTTCTCAATGGGCCCATGGATATCTCTCTCTAAAAAGAGAGGGACAAATCCCTTTCACTATCTCCAATATTCAAGCCATGACAAGAAAATAAGCCAGCCAATAGTCATAATAATCACCTAATTTAAAGTGATGTTTGACTATGTCAAAACATATTTTCTCCCCATGCAAGAATTATTAGAAACATTAGGTCAAAAATAGAAGATACAGGGAGGTTTTTTTTTCCTTGCACTATTGGTACTATTATTATTAACTAGGCTTTAGCAGATTTAGGCGCAAGTGTTAATGTTATTTCTTCTTCTATGTGTAAGTGTCTAGAGGTCTAGGTACCTTGAAACCTGTAAAGATGTTGATTAGTCTGGCAGATAAAAGCATCAGATATCCGAAAGGGGTAATTGAGGATGTGTTAGTCAAAGTCAAGGACATAGTCTTTCTTGTTGACTTTTTAGTTTTTGGACATAGAGGAAGACGTTGATTTCCCCATTATATTAGGCTACCATTTTCTTCTTACTTCAAGGCTATTAATAGATATGGAAAAAGGAAAATTAGTATTAAGTGTCCGAGGACACGAGATAGTATTCCGGTTCCCTTTACACCCGACCCCTACTTAAAAAATGCAAATACTATATGTATTATAGCTCATAAAACTAATGAAATATCTTCAAACATGCAGGAACCCACTATAAAAGAGAGATAGAAAGAAAAAAAATTGATGCTTGAAGGGAAAAAAATAGAAAAAAGAGAAAAAGCAAAAGAATTAAAAAAATGGCCGAAAATGAAGAAAAAAAGAGGAGTCTTTATTTTACAGAAAATTCTTGAAAAAACAAGCATTTCTCTCTTATACTATAGTAATTCTTGAAAATCTAAGAAGTATGAGAACGAAGGTAGTTGTTGAAGGGTGAGTGAGAAGAGTGAAAAACATGGCTAGAAAGTGGCTCTTTACTTTTGTTATCTTTTATTTTCGATTGTGTTTAGCTCTGTCTCATTTGTTTTCGTCTTTTTTTTCCTTCGTTAGTTACCCTATTTATGTCCGTAGCCTAATATTTCAAGCACAAAAGTCCTACCTAATCCGGAAACAACCTAGAATAAACTTTAAAGTGGATAAGTGATGAAGAAATATGAATTTGTGTGCATCATCTTGTAAAATATTTTATTGTGCTAATCGCTTGAAATTCTTTTTCTATGAAAAATGACATGAGCAAATCACACACACACTATTGATCGGTAATGATTTTTAGTTATTTATGGTGGACTTAGTGCTTTTTGTTTTTCATCTATCTTTTAATTTATCTTTGGAGTTGGGTAGTGAAATACTCTATTCAAGTGGTTATGTCTTTAATTTTTCTAATTTTATTTGTTTTTGTTTTGCTTTTGATAAGTTTGTTTTTCATTATTTTTGCCACCAAGGCTTGTGACGGTTTTAGTAATTTTTGACTGTTTTATTTAGCTTCTATCGTTTTCGTGTAGTATCTTTCTAGAAATAAAAGTTTTTAATTCCTCCATCTATTGGTTTAGTTTTTATTGCTTGAGAGCAAGCAACGAATAAGTGTGAGGGTATTTGATATGTGCATAATTTTCTACATTTTCTATACGTTAATTTCGTCATATTTTAGATGTTTTAATATGTAAAAGTGTATATTTTAGTTTAACATCCCTTATTCTTGTCTTAGGCACTCTCCGGAAGAGAAAACAATGAAAAAAAATGAAAGCAAGTGAAAATGGAGTGAAAACGACAAAAACAGAGGCGTCGACAATGAAGAAGCTGACCTACTGCGCAAGATAGGCTAACCTACCGTCGACGGAAGGTCCTAGCTGGCAAGGCAATTGAATCTAATTCAAACTCTGTTTTCTTGTAATTTTATCCTCTGTATAAGAGATTTTTTTGCAGCAATTTGGGATATACAGATTAGGGTTTAGAATAGGATTAGTTAGGTCTTAAATTAGATAATTAGGTTTAGATTAGATTGAGCAATTCTTTAGTTTCGGCTTTTATACATTCAATTAGTTAAACACTCTTTAGATATCTGCAATCTTAATTCTTGGATTTCAAGAACTGGAGAATCAATTTAAAAATTTTGATCTTCAACTTGGTGACTTGGAAGACGAGCTTGGGCAATGTTTGGGACAACAATTGTGGCTTCAATTTCAATCCTAAGCTCAATTTTACTTTCTTCTTATTGAACTTTTATTGAATTTCAGTTTTTATATAATGAATAGTGAGTAATTCTTTATGTTTGGGTGAGGGTCGAACCCTAATTCTTGATTATGAAGTTCTTGGTTTAATTTATTAAATTTGATGTTTGTTTTTATTTAAGTTTTCTTCCAATTGTTCTTTTTTGCAATTTTATTGTCTTGAGATTAGATTAATCGCAAGATTGTTCAAAATTAAAAAAGGAAGAATGATCTTGGCAACCAATTAGGGGTTAATTGGAGCAATTGACTAGAGAAATGATATTTCACTTTTAGGTCCTTTAAATCACCTAATTTTACTGCTCTCGTATTTTGTTAGAGAGAAAATTCCTCTAAGAGGTAGTGAGTATGGTGGATTTCGCCTAGAGATAGGGATCACCCGACTTGAGTGATGACCCAACTTAATTGATTCAATATCGTTTTCGTAAAAGTTTTTCCAATTGAATTAGTAACAAGGATTAAGGAGATTCCATCATCCAAACTCTTGCTTCATTAATTTTTAAAATCCTAAGTTTTCATTGCTTTCTTAGTTGGTTAACTATTTTCAGTTTTCTTTTATTATTTCATTTTCAACGACCATCTTTTCATAGACTAAACATTAAAGACACAATTAGTACTTTCACCTTTACCATCCTCGAAAGATTCCACGCTGGGGTTGAACTCACCTCTGCAATATTAGGTCCACTTACATTGCACTGTATTGATTGGTAAATCTCGTTTTATTTTGTTAAAATGCACATCACCCTCTTCAAAAACAACTCCTTAAAGGGTAGATGGTAGCAAAAATGTTTATCTACAAAAGCTTTCGAAGATTGTCTGAAGGAAACCGTTTTTAATTTAGCTTTCATAAAGGTTAATTTTAAACATTTCAAAACATGATCTTATTTGATTTTGCGAAAACCTTTGTAAGTAAGAACTCCTTAAAATGCAAGTGATAGAATTTGAAACCAAATGTGTTTACAAACAAGGTGTTCAAGGATTCAACCATAGTTAAAAGCTCTTGTTTATGGCAAGGAAAATCCATTTTATTGAAGAACTCCTAAAAAAGTAGATGATAAAACAATGTAACTTCAAGTTCATGTTTCAAGGTTCACGCACAAGAGTTCTTTTGAAGACTAACAAATGACATGAACAACAATGAAAACCACTCTTTGCAAGGTATGTTATAATAAAGATGCTCAACAAGGGAATCATTGCAAATTTGTTCCAATCCTAACTCTACAGTGATGGCAAAATCTTTTAACATGGAATCCTTGATATGTAAATGGCAGAATTTGAATCCAAAGATGTTTTCAAACAACAAGTTCAAAGAGTTAACAACACTTGAAAGCCTATGCTCATTGTATGAAAACTCAAATTGACCACTAAAAAGTTGAAAACGTTAGTTTAAAGGAATAACTCCATCTATATTTTTCATGAAAGCATCAAGGAAAGGAATCACATAATCAACATCCTCAATAAACTTTCCTAAACACTCATCATGTAAAATGTTAAATAAAGCACAATCAAGCTAAAAACCAACAATGTTAGGATCAACAAAGAAAGTATCATCTAACATATCAAAGCCATAACACGGAGGATTAGCACCACTATGTGTCATGAATCCTCGTTAGAAATATGGGAAGAAAGGCATTTAGTCATACAAGGCATCAGAAGAAATGCATTCCCATCACCAAATATACCCATATTAAAAGTATAAGAAACAAACAGAGACTTTAATTCCTCAAAAGAAACCTCATGAATTGGAAGAAGGAGGTTAAGAAATGGGCTTATTGGTAAGTCTTCAAGAGAATTCCCAAGCTCTTTCTCCTTGCCCCTTTCTTCATCTTCTATTCCTAGCACACAAGAAGCATAACTAGCAACATTGTCATAATACTCATGAATGCTGAGAATCATACAAGATAAGGAATTAAACATTATGAATTCCTTCTTTTCTAATAAAGTTCCAAGAGAGTTGAGAAAGTAAAATCCATATTCATTTTTCATTAAAACAAGTGAGAACAACTTAATTTCTTTAAAATAAATCTCAAACTCAAGTAGGAATTAGAGGGAAAGAAGTTGATGATTTTGATGGACTTGTAGGCAAGTTTTCCTCCTTCATCCTTTCTTGAATCTTCAAAATTCTGCACACGTAAGGATTTACTAGCAAAGGAAGAGTTAGTTTCGTTAGCATAGAAATTAAATTCCTCATTCTTTTCAAATACAACTATCTCTATTTCTCTTTACATTTCTTTTTCAGTCTATTATTTTTCAGCGTAGCACTTATTTTCTTTTACTCTCTCACTTTTCTCAAGCTTACTTTCTTTTTCTTTTGAGCACTCTAGAAGTTTACTCTCTTTTGAAAGGATAGAGATGGAATCAAAGATACATTGTAACACCCTATCCAGTAAGCACCTTGCATGACTATAAAATTGCGGGCATTAGGAAAGTAGAGTTTGGGGTCCGATGTAGTGGAATATAGTGTTTTTTACCCTTAGTGGTTTCTTTTAGATACTTATAAATGAGAGTAAAACTTTACTACATTAAACTTTTGTTAATGGGGTTTATAAGTATCTTTAAGTGGGATTTTTTTTAGTATACCTGGCATGTGCATTTTAGAAATTTAAATACTTGACATTCCCATATAAGATTTAAAGTAGTGAGTAAAAAAAGTACTTACTGATTAAGAAAATTACCATCACCTCAATCCTCCATCCATCACCACCACCTTGTTTCCTTTTCTTTTTTTCCTTCTGCCCTCTAACCGCCATTACCCTTTATATATATGTCGTAAAGGTTATGTATTTTTTTAGTTTTGTTGGCAGCCATAGTAGTCTCCCAAATTGAGGTTAGTACTTTGAATATTTCTTTTCATTCTTTTAGTTAGATTATATATATATATATTTTAGGTTTGTTGATTTTTTTTAAGATTTAAAAGTTTTATATGGGTTTTAGTATATAGTTAATTGTGAGAATAATTTCTAGGTTTTATATTTTAAGAAATTTAGATGCTTCAAATAAGTTTTCAAATTAAAGATTCTTGAGATTATAAGATTTTTGATCTACTTCATGGGACAATATATGCATATATATATATGTCTCCTAAGATTATAAAGAGATAATTATGTCCATTAGCGAATAGGTATGTGAGTTTTTTAAAGTTTTTTGTTATCCTATTTGTAGGATCATAGCACCAGATCTGCATTCAGTTGAGTCCACAAACCCCATTTTATTATTTTGTCTCAAATAATGGTTATATAAATATGACTTGTCATAAAATATTTACTGCTTTTGGAACGAAATAACTTAGCATGTTTTTTTAATTGGAGACGTTCTCCACAACGTGTTACCATGTTCCTTAGAAATACATAGAAGTGGTGCTCCGTATAGGTGTTTCCTTTTTAAAACAAATTATTATTGTTTGGAAAAGAGTTATTATTGTTGTGAAAAGAATTAGTCTCGTACACAGGTTTTCTAGAAATATTTATGAGTTGGAAAATATTCTAGTCTTGAAGAGTTGCATGGTTTGACATACATGAAAATAGACCTGAAATATTTGTAAAACTTGCATAAGTATGTGTTGACTAGCAAATGGGGGTTTTTGCTATTCTAAAATGAATATGACTTGAATTTGTTTGGACGCCGAGCAAGTAGCCTTTTGGTATGTAAATATATATGAAAACCCCATTCCAACCAGGGATAAAGTTCTAATTATGATCATGTGTTCGAAAGCTTCAGAGGATTGCACTGTACGTGGCTAATCCCCCGTACTAGGCCTCTTCCGATGACGTGGACGGTTTCTGACTCTGAGGGTGGATCCACTTGAGAGAGGGGGTGTAGTACCGTGGAGGGTTTGGCCCAATTGGTATTACGTCAGACATCGCATCAGGCTCTGTAGTGGGATGGCCGCCTTGTGGAGTGTTAGGAGAGACTTGAAACTAAGGTTGGTCTCAGGGCAGACGTGGTAGGTGCCCTAGGATTTGTAGCCTGGTTTTATGTGAATGGAGAGTGCAGTGGTTATGGAATCGCATGCTTGTAAGATGTTTGGCTGGTATTGACTACAAGATGCCAGAACTTGTTTCCGATGACCTCGTTATGGGATCTGGACTTTGTCCGTAGAGCCCGACTATTACATTACATGTTCTTTTGAATTCGGGTGTAGAAGCTGCACTGATGTGTCTTGATTAGCTCAGACTTCCCAGTTGCGTTCGAACCCCTTATGTAGGTTCAAGTATTAGTGCTGTTAAAGCAACAAAAGGAAAATGTTTTCTTATAACATTGTATGAACTGTTTTCATGAAAGTACGTCATTATTGTTTTAAAGATATCACTAAAGCACACACACATAGACTCACTGAGCATTTGCGCTCACATTTTTCTGTATCATGTTTTTGGTCTCAGTTAATTCAAGACAACCAGAGGTGCAGTAAGCCTCTGAAGTTTTAGACTTGGAGTTTTTGGATCGAGTCTCCCCGGAAGAACATGTGTTTCTGTTTTGATTTCCCTTATGCTCAGACCATTTGGAACGTTCTTTTTTTTTACTTCTTCGTGTGGTTTCATTTGTGTAAAGTATTTTTTTTATTGTGTCAGAATGATCATAAGGAGATACCTTGAACCTTATGCAATAAGCATTCTTTTAGCATTCAGTTTACTTAGTTTTCTGCTGTGTATTATATATTTATCCTTCTAAGTGTTGTCCTAGGTTTTACATTGATTTTTGGGACTTGTAATTTAGTGCCGAGAGGCACGCAGATACCCTACTCAGCCACAGTAAACCTAGTGGAGGGGTTTGGGGTATCACATACATAATATCTCAACTAATCTCTCTTTGTCTTCCACTCTTTCTTTTTCTTTGATTTAAATGTACTGTTCTTTTTATTTTTCTTTCCACTCATGAAATCACACTGTTCATTTTTTAATGCTTTTACCTCAACACGTAGTACAATATTTTTTTTCTACTTCTTGAGCTTGCGGAGGCTCATTGACTTTTGGAAATTCTTGAATCATTGATCGTTTCAAGGTTTCTACCTTAGCAGCTCCTTGAGGTGGCATGGAAAGTTGTTTTCCCTCATATCTTTTAGCATTCATGATGCTCCTTTCCTTTTTCTCTTGATCGAATATTCTTAACCTCTCTTTCAACTTCTTTTGCTCTTCATAACTTTTGTGCAATGCCAAAGAAATTAGAATGAATCTCTTGCCATCTTTGGTGAAGTTGTAAGAATTTTGTCCCAATTGTATATAGCTTTTCTATGATTTATCCAAGGACTTCCTAACAATAAATGACCCGCTCGCATTGGTGCTATATCACTTAACATATCATCTTTATGTATCCATTAGAGATAGACACCCACACTTGCTTAGTGACTTTGATCTCATCAATAGCATTTGACCAATGGCGTATGTAAGGCATCAGATGTTCAAGAAGAGGCAAATTCAACTTTTCCACAATGTAAGTACTAGCCACATTAGCACAACTATGACCATCAACAACAAAATTAGCAACTTTGCCTTCCACAAGGCATTTGAGATGAACTATATGCTCACTTTGATTTTTCCTCCCATAGACATTTTCATCATATAAGCTCTCAAAGTAAACTTCTCTACCATAGCTATGATGACACTCTTCATAACAATCATAAGGACTATGCTCATAACAATCATATTTAGCATTATCTCTATCATAACCCCTTTAATCATCATAAGAAATATGCCCAAAAGATTTAGCATGAGAAGAGAAGTTACCACCTCCCACATGTGTTTTAGGAGTGAAGTTTCCATAACCATCATGTTATCTAGAAATGAATTTTTCATGTCCATGGTTGCTTCCACCATAAGCATTGACTGCATTGCCACCACCATCACGGAAACTATGCATATCCCTTGCAAGTATTGGATAATAATCCTCTTGTTTGCTCATTGCTACCATCCTTTTCCATGATGGATTACACCAATTGTACTCCATTTATTTATTATTTAAACCTGCACAAAAAGGTTATAAAACAAGAAAAGGACCTCCCATCACTCCCTTAGTGTATTCACTCTTTATATGATCAGTCATCCGCTCATGTATGCTCTCTTTACGACTTTTGATAAAATAAGCTCACCCTCTTGCCTTTTTCTCAAAACTCAACTCACAAGTTTCTTTAGATCTTTCAAACTCCTCTACCAACTCAAAAAAGAGAATCAACCAAAGCAAGTATCACAATCAATGCACTTAGTTGGAAATAAGAGAGTTCAAAGAGCAATTCTATCAAACACTTGTAGTGTAAGAGTTTCAATAATTTGTCTAAGGAAATAAATCAATCCAATGTTATTAATAATAAAAAAAGACCTCAATCAAGGAAGAAATTAGAATAAAAATTCAGCATAATTCAAAGCAACATTAAGCTAAACAACAAGAAAAGAGTAATAAAAACAATTTTCCAAAAAATATGGGACGATGACACCCTATGACAAAAAGAGCAATAACTCCACGAATACTAAACAAAATAGAGCCAAAAAAGGTTCAGAAAAAATCTTCACTCGAAGAGGATGAATTTAGGCACAAATTTCAATTGAATTGGAGCAATATAACACAAGATATGATCGGTTTAATTTCAAACTATTTTTCTAAAATCGAGATCTCAAATACCTTTCAGTTATCAATCGAATTAATCTAGAAAATGAACTCCAAATCATGTCAAATAAGTTAAGATAGAAGCACGACTTGATTAGGATGAGAATAAGCACAAGTTTCATCCAATTCGGAACAGTATAATGTGAGATATAATCAAATTAAGCAGCAAGTTCTTAACAACCGAACATTTTGCACAAACCCAAAGTCTTGATGTAATTGAGCAATAAAATAAACTCCAAATTGAGTAAAATTTATTTGAAACAAGCCTCGACTCATAGGCGTTTAGATCCATCACAATTTTGCACACAATTTCTCAAATAAACTTCGATTTTAGTCTTTTTTTGCTATCAATTTTTTGAACGAATTTGTTTATCATGATCTTGCTTGTTTTTCATTGATCATCATGTATCTCCTTTTTTTTCTACGAATTTTGAACAACATAAACATAAATTGACCTTCAATTGGAGGTTTCTTTGATACCAATTTGATGTGAATTCCCAATTTTATTGCAAATTGAATCCATCACATTCCAAATATCCCCTTCGTGTTGAAGACTTCTATTAAATATTTTGTAATTCCAACACTCCACTAAAGAACTTATGAGGAACTAGGAAACAAAAACCCAATATTGAGAGGAGGAACTCTTTCAAACTTGACAGCAAGAACCTTAGGGAAACTATGGCCGTAACACCCAAACTACACAAATTAGAACACCTAGATTAATGAACGCTAGAACAAGAACTCCTAGAATCAATCAAAGAAGGAATTGAAAAATGATCAATTAGAATCCTTAGACCTTCATTCTAAGAACAACAATTAATCAACCTACTAAGGAATAGAAACCTTAGGAACTAGCTAAAGGCAGTTAAACAACCCCAAGAGCACTATAGAGAGCCCTATCAATTCAATTCACCATATTTTATTCAATGTTAATTACAAGAGGAGGCTTAAGTAGATATTTATAGAGAAAACCTACTCCTCTTCCGAAAACGTAATGGGCACTGAAAATACCTAACTAACCTTCTAATAAAAGGTAATTACAAATTTTTAAACAAAGAAACCGAGTATTAATAAAAAAATAACTAGAATTGACAAAAAAAAAAAATAATAAGTTGTAGTCTTTACCCAGCTGGGTCTAGTTGAGAAGTTGGTTAGGTCAAGGGACTCAACCTTCAAAACTTGCCATTCTAGGACCTATCGTCAGCGGTATGCTTTGTTTTAGCCTTTTTTCTATGATTTTGCATCTAATCATTTATCAGCTTTGTTGGACCTTCAAAACGTTCAAAACTGGTTCTTGGTGTCTTCAAAAAACTTGTGAGATTTTCTTTAGCTTTCCAACAAATCTTGAATCTCCACAATAGGACTCCTATAGCGCATGTTGCTGCTATTTTACCGAAATATATCCTCTTTGCAATCGAAGGTAGAATGTTAAGTTTAATACTGGTGATAGGATATGCAAATGAATTCATCTAGGAATTATCTATACAATTATGTAAACCTCAAGAAGTCTTCTACAATCTTCTTGAAGATCACTTGTTCATTTGAAGTCATTAACAGCCCCAAAATTGAGTTCTTCCAAAACTAGTCCAGAATTCCAGTTTATCTCCATTTTGACCATTCTTCTAGCCTTATTTCTTGGACTTGAATCTTCCAAGAATTCATGCATATCTGTGGTCATATCAGGTAAGTGATAACCAGCCCCAATATTCTTCTAGCACTTGAGGAAAATAGATCCTCTTCATATTCATTTTTTCATAGTTTGGGGTGAATTATAGGTGACTGTTGTTAAAGAAGATCAAGTCCTATTGAAGGAAAAGATCCTTGGAAGCTTAATTGAAGGTTTTTGATCTTGATCAACAAGAATCAAATCAACTTATGAGCATTATTCTTTTGATTGCTATGATCATAATGATAGAACTTATAATAGAATTCCAAGGAATGAAGTTAGAAATGGAGGGAATTATGTAAATATGCATGGGAGGTTCCATAAAAGAAAAGGTGATTATGAGGGATATAATGATAGTTATAGCTATGAAGGGTATAATTGTAAAAGAAGTTCCCAAACTTTGGGAACTACATCAAGACCTCTTAGTTAGAAAATTTTGAAACTACCTCTTTTATATGGAAATTTTGGTTCTTATAATTATGTAGCATGGGAGCAAAAAGTGGAATCATTGTTCTATTCCCATGGTGTAAGAGAAGAAGTGAGTTTCAATTGGTGCTAAAGTCTCTTTCTTATAAGTTTAATGTTTGGTGGGATCATAAATGTAAAATAGAAGGAGAATGGGAGCTCAACCAATCAAGACTTGGAGCTTAATGCAGCAAGCATTGAGGACAAAATTTGAGTTGAAAACCATGGAGGACAAATATAAGGTCAACCAATGGAAAAATTCATGGAATCTTCAATGGGTGAAATGTCTACAAAAGTAGATGAGCTTTCACAAACTCAAGATGTCGTTGATAGAAAAGTCATTGACCATGAGAAGAAGCACATGTGTACCTTTTTAAAGGAAGAAAACTTAAGAGAGGAAAAAGTGAAGAGTGATAAGAAAATGAGTCATCAAAAGGAAGAGAGTGCTTTGGAGAGTGAGTTTCCATGAGGAACAAAGTGTTATTGAATCTATTTCTACTTCTTGGGAAGAGTCTGAATGTGAGAAAAGTTTCGTGAGAACCAAAGGAAGTGAGTGCTTAATTGAAAATTATGAGAGTTTAAAAGAAGAACAAGTGGAAGAAAAGTGAAAGCTCTTGGATCCTTAGCCTGTTATCCCTAACGTACCTTTGATCCGTTGAGAGAGAATGAGATTGAAAATAGTGAGGAAATCAAGGAAGACATGAGCTTAATGATTTTTTAGGGAGATAAAAGAGAGGAATTGAGAGAGAGAGAGTTGTTGTGATATTAGTTCACCATTAAACTAGCTTTCTAATGAAGAGGTGAACTTGTTAATAATTCCAATAACCATTTCCTTGCTTGTTTTTCTCCAATTATGCAGAAATTTGAATCTCAAAACATGGAAAATACAGGAAGTCTTGGCTACAAGCTCTACAAAACCATAAGGTTCCTTCCTTCTACATCTTTCTTGTCTTTTGGTTTCATTATCAACAAATCTAATAGTGGTTCTTTTCTTTCTTTTGTAATAGAATTTAGTCTCAATTCTTGGACTTCTTAACTACAATTTGTGGAACAAAGCCAAATCATGGGATGAAAGCTAAAGAAGAAGGCATGGGAAAGGAGCTTAGCATTGGATATGAAGACACATCAATAAGCCTTTCTTTAACCCTTTTCTTTTATGCCATGAGTTCTCTTTTAAGGAGTAAAAGTTGTGCTTAGAATTGTATACCTCTAATATGAATTTAATTAGAAATTTGATGGTAAATATTTTCACTTGTGAGCTAGCTCTTGATATTGATCATATGCTTAAGTGCTCTTCGTCATGTGCTTATTTTGAGAAACAACTTTTGGTTAGTGTTGCTAGAATTAAACCATATTACTATGACCTTGATTTTTTATATGATAATCTTTTCTTTGATCTTCTTGTTGGTAATTTCTTATCTTCTTGTGCATCTATGTGGAGTAAGATTCATATCTTCTTTAGATCTTTTGTTAAAAGTGGTTATGATGACAGAGTTAGTTGGTTCCCTTGGTCTTTACGTGGTGAGTTTCATTCTAAATTAAAAGGAGCGCTTGTTGAAAATTGTGATTGTGTCATTTTTATGATTCTATGAAAGATTTTGATGGATTTATTCCTTCCATTCAATTCTTGTGCTTTGTGAATAACCAAATCAAATATCCTCATGATGAACAAAAGGTTTTAATTGTTGATGAATTTTGAAAGCTTTATTGCTTGAAAATAATCATGCATTTCGATTCTATCATTTTCATTTCACGGAATTCATGTGGTTGGTATTTTGTGGAAATAAAATGAGTGGTAGTTTAAAAGTGCTTAAAGTTCATATTTGTGATGTTGTGAAAACTACCTTTGAAAATGGTGTTTTTGAACTAACTTTGAAAAATCTTGATAAGAAACTTGTTTACCCTATTTCCCTTATTGATTATCTTTTGAAAGGTGACATTTTGAAAGACCTATTAGTTTAAAACGAAAATTCTTATATCAAGCCTTTGAATCAATCCTTTGGTGGTACTGATGTGGATCCACTTTTGATTGTACTCTGGATTCTACTCCTTCCCGAGGATCACCTCCTTTTCTTGAAGAACCCCCTATTGAGGATTTTAAACTTAACGCTCCAATAAAAAACCTATGAGGAACTAAGCCTCTACCTAATATTGAGAGGATAGAGTTCTTTCCTAAACTTATAATTGGAACCTTGAGGAAACAAAGGCCTCAAAATGCAACAATTGTTTCAAAGAAAGGAAGCTATATGAATCCACTAATGAAAGGAATTTAAAATTGATCAATTAGTTCCATAGATTTAATAACATAATGCAACAATTGTTCACAACACAAAGGACATTAAACCCTAGCAAGCTTATCTAAGAAGGTAAAGAAACCTAGAAGCAATTCGAGAATTCTCTATCAAATTTCAGCAAATTCATCATAGTTAGTTTTACAATGGGTTATAATGGGATATTTATAGACTAAAGTCTAACCCTAGCTAACCTATAGCTTATTGACTAAAATATATTAAACCCTTGATTAAAAACTGAAAAGACAAGCCAAATAACAAAAACTACTTAATTAGATCGCACTAACTATCCCTTCAGCCTAACCCTACCGAGACAGTAAGGGGAACCTATCGTCGGTGGTAGGCGTGTGAATTACAAAGATTCTGCTGGTAGAAGCCTACCGCGACAGTAGGGGTTGGGCTACCATCGGCGGTAGGTGCCCTTCGCTAACACTTAGCCAATTTCTCCCTCAAGTTGCTTCCTTGATGATCCTTGCTTAATGAACATATTGAAAACAACTTGGAAGCCTTTCCTTGATCTCCAAACTCTTCAAACTTGTTCTTCAAAGCTTCCTTCACGTAAGCTACCATGCCATTAACCTCATTTCCATTGGAAGCCTTAAGTTCCTTCATCCATGCTCTAGTCATTGGTCCAAGCTTCAACTCCATGGGTGCTTGACTCTTCCAATCTACATCAGGTACTTTGCTTTCTTCTCTAACCTTCAAGGAGATTTTAAATGAGTTGATTTTTAAGAAGGGATTCAAAGTTCTTCATGTTTTGATAATGAAACAAAGATTTTTCTTTGTTGAATGGTTTTTGGAAGCTCTTTTTGAAGATTTTGCATCAAAACTTCTTACTCCATCTTCCCTTCAAGGAAATCTTTTGGAAATATGAATTGAAGTTACATTGTTCTATCATCTACTTTCTAAAGAGTTATTTGATAAAGTGGTTTTCAAGGAAGAAGGTCGACAATCTTGAAAATTTGGAAACTTTGTTTCTATGTTCTCTTAGGTTGATTTTGAAGATGAAGAGACTGCAGAACTTAAAGTCTTTTATTTTCTTTCAAACTCTTTTGATTGTATTTGGAAAATCCATTTTGCATTTCATCATCCTTTTAAGGAAGAAACTTTTAAAATTTTTGAACTTCTCGAATTATCCCTTGGGTTTAGAAAAGACAAAAGCTTTTTGTATCATTTGCCTCTTAAAGATGTTGATTTCAATCTTTTCTTTGAAAGAATTATAAAGAAAGTTGTTTCTAAAAAGCTTCATTTTAAAGTTATTTTCTAAAACTTTTTAAGGAACACTTCTTATTTTGGATCTTGAATGTTTTCAAAACTTCTTGTGCTTAACCTTGAAATCTATTTCTAATTTGAGATTTATGTTTCATCGTCGTGATAAAGAAGTTTTGGGAGATATTGTTGATGTGCTTAAATTACAAGATTCCCTTATGATGTGGAATGATCTTCAAGAGCATAAAATTTCATCCAAGAAGTGAGGGAGAGAACAAACAAAACAAGTGTAAAAAGTAAAGGAGAAAGTGCCTCTAAAAGGACTTGAAAATGTTAAACTTCTAGTAACCTTGGATATATTAAATCCAAGACCTCAAGAAGGTTTAAACAAAATCTTTTCTTCAAAGTTCAAGAAACCTAAGGTATTTTGAACCATAGACCTCAATGAAACAAGAAGAAGACCTCAAGACTAGTTTTCTACAAGAGTGTAGTAACTAGTATAAAGGAATTTTTTTATGATCAACATTGAAGCTCTTGGAACTTTCAACAAGTCTTCAAAGTGATTTTTCTTTCAAGGAAGTTCACCCTTGAA
This sequence comes from Catharanthus roseus, assembly GCA_028651295.1. Lineage (NCBI taxonomy): Eukaryota > Viridiplantae > Streptophyta > Magnoliopsida > Gentianales > Apocynaceae > Catharanthus > Catharanthus roseus. Next base: position 20,838,655 of record JAPQWS010000153.1, on the reverse strand, counting down.
GAAGATAGAAAAACTAATCTAAGAACTAAGGATACTAAGAGAAGAACCTTTGTCTTGAAAAATTTCTTGATTAGTTTCTTCAAAATGGAAGATTACATATTTATAGAGACTTGAGGGAGAAAATAGGAAATTTTTCCCTATCATATTTTCGGCCCAAAGGATTGATATAACCTATACATACACTTGATAAGACAATAGAGGTGTTTTAATTGCATTTGGACTATTCTAGAGCACTAGTCAACATATTACCAAAAATAGGAGGCAATTTTTTCAGCTTGGGCAAAAGGGCTTCCAACCATCTACCAAGGTGAATTTTCAATTTCTAACTTATTCAAACATTTAGGATATTTCCCCATAAAGTCTTGGACATCAAAATTTAAGCCCCATAATCTTGGACATCAAAATTTAAGCCTTGAAACTTCTCTTGTTCAATTTGATCCTTGTGACTCTTTAGTTGTTTTACCTTGGCTCTTGTCACAAATCCTTGATGTTCTTGCATGTCTAACCAGTTCACATCACCTTAGTTGTAATTGTGTTCTTTTTAGAAGAAATCTTGTAAAGCAAATGTGGTATATGCACCATTCTTCCTTGGACAATCATTTTTTGAACTTTTATCACTATACATATTTTATGTATCATAGACCCTTCAAAGAAATTCTAGAATCCTTGCTTGTTTTATTGTTTATATGGTATTTGAATTTTAATTGATTAAATCTTAGCAAGGTTGATATTTTTTAAATCCATTCTAATGTTGCCGCCTTTTCATGATATTTAAAGGAAAAGATTCGAGGATGAATCCTTTTAAGAAATGGGGTATGATATATAAACGACCTAGGATCATTCAACAAATTCAACAAATCCTTTTAAGATACATTTGAGAAGTGAATACATCAGGGCTGAAAGCCAATAAGAGGAATTTTGGATTAAACTTGAAGTCTTGGAAGAGTTTACAAGACTTCCAAGACACATTGAAGTCCTGAGAAGCTCAACTAGATCAAACTAGAAGCTTCTAGCCATGATAGATAGTAAAAGTAGCATGGAAGAATGGAGAACAGAGCCTACTGGTGACGATAGGCCATACAACTATTGTCCCCCGTAGCTCTAGTTGAAAGAGGAAAGTTGAAGACTACCTACCTTCGACGGTAGGTTCACCATACAGTCCGTGGTAGGGCTAAGACTATTATTTTTAAATGGACAATTTAGCTATTAATTTTGGTTAATTTTTGTTTCTTTATGTCCAAGCTTCATAATTAAATTTTATTAGAAGGTTAATTAGATATTTTTAATACTTATTAGGTTCTAGAAAGAGGAGTAGGTTTTCTCTATAAATACCTACTTATGCCTCCTCTTGTAATTAATTTAGATGATGAATGATATATGAAATTTGAGAGTTTTCTCTAAGGGTTCTTCAGTTTTAAGGCTTTCTACTTGAACTTCATCTTCGGTTTGATCATTCCTTAGATTGATTTTATTTGAATACTTTTATTGGGAAGATCCAATGGTTCTTAATTTGATCACAATTCCTAATTCTATGATAATCACATCCTAGTGATTTGTCTAGATCTTAGGTCTTTTTCAATTGATCTAATTAAGTAGTGGGTAACCAGCCTCACTTTACTTTTAGCAATTGAGGAAAAGATCCACTTCATATACATTTGTTCATACTTTAGGTTGAATTATTGGTGGGTGTTGTTGAAGGAGATCGAGTCCTATTGAAGGCAAAAGGTCCTTGTGAGGTTTGATTGAAGGCTTTGAATCATTCACAACAAGATTCATATCAAGGTTGAGGCATATTAGTGAGGAACAAAGAAAAAGGGCTTTACAGAAGTCAAAAGACACATTGTAAAATGCTATAGAAACTAGAGAATTTTTCAACGCTCTTTGCCACTCTTCGTGCATAAGCGGGAGTTTCAGCATGATAAGATTTCTAACTTTTTCTTACATTTATTTTCAACTACAGTGCCTTGATTAAACTAGCGTATTAGTAAATCTCTGGATGCATAAAAAATTTTTGTGTTATAATATTTGAACTTTGATGTGAATATTCAATTACAAGTAGATTTGATTCAACGCTTTTTCAAGATCACTTCCTTGATGAAGAACCTCTATTGAGGATTTTGTAGCTTCAATACTCCATTGTAAAACCTATGAGGATTTAAGCCTCATAAACCCAACATTGAGAGGCAAAAATCTTTCCTAACTTGATAGGAAGAACCTTAAGGAAACTAAGGCCTCAAAACCCCAACTACACAAACTAGAAGACCTAAGATCAATTTAATCAAAGAACAAGAACTCTAAGACTCAATCAATGAAAGGAATTAGAATGATCAATTTAATTCCATAGATTTATCAACCTAAGGCAATCAATTTTCACTACTAAGGACATTAACCCTTAGCCAGCTAACTAAGCGAGGGTGTAGAACCCTAGAGACAAAGAGAATTATCTCTCAACAATTTCAACAAAATTCATCAATAGTTGGTTAAAAATGAGCCGCTAAATAGGTATCTATAGGCTAAGGACTTAACCTAATTAATCTATTGATTATTGGCTTGAAATACCCATTAAGCCCTTGATTAAAAGCTGAAAAATGATTTTAAATAATAAAATCCCACCTAAAAATTACAAAGCCTCTTTTTCTCCTGAGACCTACCCCAATATTAGGATAAGACCTACCGTGCGCGGTAGGTTGACATCTTCAAAGCTTGATGCCGGTAGAAGCCTATTGGTGATGGTAGGGGCAGGGCTACCATCAGCGGTAGGGTGTTGTTCTTCAAGGACTTAGTCAATTTCTCCTCTGATTTGTTCCCTTGATTGATCCTTGCTAATTGAACACATAGGGAACAACTTGGTAGCCCTTTCTTGACCTTCAAACCCTTCCAACTTGCTCTTCAAAGCTTCCTCCAAATAAGAAACAAAGCCATTCTCTTCAAGCATCTTGAGTTTCCTCTTTTGAGCTATAGTGATTGGTCCATTCTTCACTTTCATAGGTGATTGACTTATCTAGTTCACAACATCCGCCCCGCCTTTGAAACAATTCGTCCTCGAATTTTCACCTGCATCAAAAGGAGACAAATCAGAAACATTAAAAGTGGCACTAACATTGTAGTCACACTGAAGATGAATTCTATAGGCATTATCATTAAGACGCTCAAGAACCTGAAAAGATCCATCACCACGAGCATCGAGTTTATTCTTGCGTTGAGAAGGAAAGCATTCCTTCTGAATATGAACCCAAACCCAATCACTGGGTTCAAACACCGTAGGTTTCCTTCCAATATTCTGTGTAGCCACCAATTTCTTGTTCTTAGCCTCAATATCGTCATGCACCTTGGCATGAATAGACTTGACAAGCTCCTCTTCCATTTTCCATCTAAGCTCACAATATGATCTATAGGTAAAGGAACCAAATCAGTGCAGTCAAATAATTAGAACTGTAGACGATCTTAAATGGACAAAAGGAAGTAGTAGAATGTTTAGCCCTATTGTAAGCAAACCCAATGTGAAGAAGAACTTGCTCCCATTGGCACGAATGCTTCGTAAGGACGGCCTTAAGAAGTTGCCCAATGGTCCTATTAACCACCTCCATTTGCCAATTGGTTTGTGGATGGCAAGCTATAGAATACAACAAGTTAGTACCAAGTTTCATCCACAAAACACACCAAAAATGACTAAGGAATTTGGTGTCACGATCTGAGACATAGTTTTAGGGATTCCATGGAATTGAACCACCCAGGTAAAGAACAAGTTTACTACATGCCTAGCATTATCGATTTTCATGCAAGGTTGAAATTAGACATTTTAGAAAACTTATCTACTACAACAAAGATAGAATCCATTCCCTTAGGTGATTTAGGCAAACAAAGAATAGAATCCATTCCTTTAGGTGATTTAAGCAAACAAAGAATAAAATCCATAGAGAAATCAAACCAAGGAATGTTAGGCACATCTAGAAGAGTATAAAGACCATGAGGCAAGGAAGTAGATTTAGCCTTTATACAATCCAAGCAATTTCCAATAAACGTTTCGACATCTTTTATCATGTGAGACCAACAGAAATGCCCATGAAAGATATCATAAATTTTAGTGATACTAAATGTCCTACTAAGCCACCACAATAAGCCTCTTTCACAAACAACAATCTAGTAGAACAAGATGGAATACACAATTTTCCTTCATAATAAAGAAAACCATCATGTATAAGGTACTTATCATTGGGCACAAGCAACCAATTCTCAAATATATCCTTAAAAATCGGGATCCCTAGCATATAATTCCTTAAGCATCTCATAACCAGAATTTGAGCTTGCAAGGTAGAGATAAGAGCGTACCTTCTAAACAATGCATCGGCTACAATGTTTTCCTTACCGTTCTTGTAACGAATAATGTATGGAAAGGTCTCAATAAACTCCATCCATCTTGCATGTCTCTTGTTCAACTTTTTTTGTTCTTTGAGAAATTTCAAGGACTCATGATCGGTGTGCACCACGAACTCCTTGGCCACAAATAATGCTACCCATATTTCAATGTCCGCCCAAGTGTATATAGCTCTTTATCATATGTAGCATATTTCAATGCCACACTGGCCAATTTTTCACTAAAGTAAGCCAAGTGTCTTTTGTCTTACATAAATAATGCTGTGAATCTTCAATTGCATGTAGATTTGCTTCAACACCTTCCCAGGATCACCTCCTTCATGAAGGATCTCTTTTGAGGATTTTGTAGCTTTAGCACTCCAATGGAAAACCTATGAGGATCTAAGCCTCATAAACCTAACATTGAGAGGCAAAACTCTATCCTAAATTGATAGGAAGAACCTTGAGGAAACTAAGGCCTAAAAACCCGAACTACCTCAATCTAGAAGACCTAGGATTAATTAAATCAAAGAATAAGAGCTCTAAGACTCAATAAATGAAAGGAATTAAGATCATCAATTGAATTCCAAAGATTCATCAACTAAGGTAATCAATTATTCACAACTAAGGACATTAACCCTTAGCAAGCTAACCTAGCAAGGGTGAAGAACCCTAGGGACTAAGAGCATTCTCTCTCAACAAATTTCAGCAAAATTCCAAGTTAGATACAAATGAACTTATAAATGGGTATTATAGACTAAGGGCTTAACCTAATTAATCTATTGATTATTGGCTTAAATAACCCATTAAGCCCTTGATTAAAAGATGGAAACTAAGTTCAAACAATACAATCCTGCCTAAAAATTACAAATGTTGTTTTCCATCCGAACCCTATCGGCGACAGTAGGGTGAGACCTACTGGATGCAGTAGGGTGTGCTCTTCCAAAACTTTCTCAGCAGAAGCCTACTGGCGAGGTAGGGGCAGGGCTACCATCGGTTGTAGGTCACTCTTCTCCAACACTTCGCCATTTTTCTCTTCCAATTTGTTCCCTTGAATGATCCTTGTTAATTGAACAAATTGAGAACAACTTGGAAACCTTTTCTTGATCTTCAAACCCTCCAAGCTTATTCTTCAAAGCTTCCTCCATGTAAGCAACCATGACATTAGCTTCATTTCCATCATTATCTTTGATCTTCTTCAGCCTTGCTCTAGAGAATCGTCCGTGCAAAAAATCTTTAGCTTCTTAGCTTTTCAAATTCACATCATCCGCCCCTCATTTGAAAAGATTCGTCTTGGAATTTTTATCTACATCAAACAAAGACATATAAAAAACATTGAAGGTAGCACGAAATGAAAGTCAACCAGACAAAATCAATTATAGAAGCACTAAAGCATTCAAAACTATGCAAAGGCACTCCGGTCTGGGCATCAAGTGTAGGTTTGTGTTGGGAAGAATATCATTAGAATATAAGGGATCCCAACCCAACCTCCGGGATCAAAGACTAATCGCGCCATTCAAAATTTCTTGTGGTTGACTTCATTAGCCTCTTGATTCTTGAAATAGATAAACTCAACAAACTCCATTTTAGTCTCTTCTTCCAAGCTCAAGGTATGATCTATAGATAAAGAAAGCGTATCAAAAGACATTAGAAGTTTGAAATCATAATCAACCTTTAAAGAAGAATAAAGAGTAGGAGAATGATGAACTTGATTGGAAGCAAAGTTAATAAGATGGAAACAAATTTGCCAAGTGTAAACCGTCATCTTCGTGGGTTCACCGAACAAAAGACTAGCAATGGTACTAAGGTCCTTAATGAATTTCTTATAAAATCTTGTGAAATCATGGAAGCTTCCCTCCTCAAAGGCACTCTTGGAAATAAGACAATCTTTGATTGATTACACCATATTTGAACTCACTTGGAGCCGTTGAAAATTCACTACATAACCTAGGAAAGTATTATGATCCAGACAAAACTCATATTTTCAAGGTTAGCATATAGTTTCTCATTCCTCAAAACAAACAAAACTTGTTCAAGATGATGTAAATGATCTTCAAAAGTCTTGCTACCAATCAAGATCTCATCAACATAAGCAAAAACAAATAGTAAAGCCATGCCTTTAAGAAACCTTAGTAATCCAAAATGTAAACTCCATAAATATGTCTACACAAGGTTTTCTAGGCACATTCAAAGGAACATAATGTCCGTGTGGCAAAGATGTAGGGTAGGCTCTTTTATATTCTAAGCAACTAACAATAAACCTTTCTACATCTTCTTTCATTCAAAACCAAAAGAAATGCTCATGTAAAATCACATAAATTTTTGAAATATAAAAATAATCCATCAAACCACTAATATGAGCTTCTTTAGCAAACAACGATCTAGATAAACAAGAAGGAAAGCACAATTTATCCTCATGGTAAAGAACACCATTATGGACAAGGTACTTAGCATCATACACAACCAAAAAAGCTTCAATTATGTTCTTGAATTCATTATCACTAGCATGTACTTCATTAAGCATATCAAAACCAAACAATCGAGCTTGAAAAGTAAAGAATAGAATGTTCCTTTTTGAGAAAGCATTGACTACAACATTTTCTTTACCTCTCTTGTACCAAGTGATATTTAAAAATGCCTATATGAATTCCATCTATCTTGTATACCTCTTGTTGAACTTTTGTTGTCCATTGACAAATAATGCATAGAGCTTCTTCCAAATAAACATAAAGGTATTTAGAATGAAAGAATAGCATTGATAAGTCTCACATTTCATCATTTTACACATGTGGTGAGGAAATATTCACATAAAATTTCAAAAATCTAAACATTGTCCACAGTCCTCTTTTAAAACCATTCTATCAAAGAACTCTTTTAAAAGTGGATGATAAAACAAAGACACTATAAATTCATGTTTCAACATTAATGCACAAGAGTTCTTTTGGAAGCTAGCACATAAAATGAACAATTTTGTAAACCAATCCTTGAAAGGTCTGTGGCAATAAAGATGCTCAATAACAAAATATTTGCAAATTTGTTCAAAGGATTGTTTTCTCAAAATAAAATTTTTAAATGCCCAGGAATAACTTTGAACAACTTAAGATTAGTTCCCATTTTCTTTTCAAAATCTTTCAATAAGAATTCCTTGAAATGCAAACGATAAAACTGGAAACCAAACATATTTTCAAATAAATTGTTCAAGGATGTAATGACATTTGAAAGCTTTTGTTCATCGCAAGAAAACTCAACTTGACCACTCCGAAAGGACATAAATTTGTTTGAGGAAACAAAATCATTATGATTCTCCATAAAAGTATCAAGGAAAGAGTAAACATGGACAACATTCTCAACAAACTTTCATAAATACTTATCATGTAGAATATCAAATAAAGCACCATCTAATCCAAAACCAACAACTATAGACTCAATGGAAGAATTATTCATAACTCCGAGATCATAACATGAAAGATCAAACATAGAACCACTATGCAAAAATGAATCCTCAAGAAAAGCATGAGAAGAAAGGCATTTAGACATATAAGGCACAACAAGAAAGAGACCACCACCAAAGAAATAGCGCAAAGATCTCCATATATGCTCACAAGAGAAAGATAAGACTCTAGGAAAAAATTTAATTGCATAAAAGAGGTTTCATAACAAATGAGAGAAGGGTTAAGAGATAGACCTATGGGTAAATCTTTAAGAAATTGCCAAGCTCTTTCTCCATGTTCTTTCCTTTGTCTTGAATTCCTAGCACACAAGAAACATAATTAGCAATATTAAAATGATATTCATCAACTCTAGGAATTGCACAAGAAATGGATTTAAACTCTAAGAAACGTTTCTTTTCCAATAGAGTTCCAAGAGAGTTGAATAAGTAAAATTGATATCCGTTTTCCATGAAAACAAGTGAGAACAACTTAAGTTCCTTAAAATAAATCTCAAAGCTCAAGTACGAATTAGTGGGAAAGAAGTTTATCGTCTTGATGGACTCGTAGGCAAGTTTTCCTCCTTCATTCTTGCTTCAATCTTAAAAATTCTGCACACATAAGAATTCCTTAGCAAAGAAAGAGTTAGTTTCATTAGCATAGAAAATAACTTCCTTACTCTTTTGAAGGATAACTATCTCTTTTTCTCTTTGCCCTTTTTTTAACTCTCTTGTTTTTCAATTAAGCACTCATTTTCTTTTACTCTCTCACTTTTCTCAAGCTCACCTTCTTTCTCTTTCGAACACTCAAAATGTTCACTCTCTTTTGAAAAGATAGAGAAGGAATCAAAGATACATGATCTCTCAACTAATCTCTTTTTGTTTTCCACTGTTTCTTTTTCTTCTCAATGCTTTCTTTTTCTATGTTCTTATCTCTCATGAGATCATAATGTTCAACATTAGATATCTCTTCCTTAACATGTAGTACAACACATTCTTCAACTTCAATTGTAGCCTGTGCAAGTTCACTCACTTTTGAAAATTCTTCAATAATTGATGGTTTCCAGGTTTCTACCTTTGCAACTCCTTGAGATGGCATGGAAGGTTGTTTTTCTCCACACCTTTTAGCCTTTATAATGTTCTTTTCCTTTCTTTCTTGATCAAGTATTCTTACTTTTCTTTCAACTTCTTTTGCTCTTCATAAATTTCATGAGGCAACAAAGAATTTAGAACGAATCTCTTGCCATCTTTGGTGAAGTTGTAATTCTTGTCCCCATTTTATGTAGCTTTCCTATCATTTATCCAAGGACTTCTAAACAATAAATGACCTGCTTCCATGGGTGCTACATCACATAATACATCATCTTTATATAGTCCTTTAAAGATAGACACCCACAAGTAAGTGACTTTGATCTCATCATTGTCATTTGACCAATGCCGCATGTAAGGGGATAATGACAACTTGTCACTAAAATGACGACAACGCGTTAAGTACAAATCCAAATCAGATGAAACAAATTCAAGAAGATTCCTTATTCGAAGATGATGGACGTAAGCACAAATTTCATATAATTTAATCAATATAACAAGATATGCTTTGATTAATCAAAAAACTTTCTACAGTCGCGAATCCGAAACACATTTCACAATTCAATCAAATTGAACAATCAATTAACTCCAAATTGCATAAAACTAATTTCAAATGAACCCTAAGTAAAAGGAGAACACCTCCATCACAAATAAACAACAAATTCGCACATAATTCAACCGAATTTTTAATTGCTTTCTGTACTACTATTGTATGATCTTCATGTATGTTTTTCATAGATCATCAAGTAATTCTTCTTCTTTTTTTCTTTTGAATTTTCACGAATTTAAACAACTTAGAACTCAAATTGACCTTCATTTCGAGGTTTCTCTAATACTACTTTGATATGAATCTTCAATTGCATGTAGATTTGATTCAAAACCTTCCGAAGATCACCTCCTTCATGAAGAACCTTTATTGAGGTGTTTTACAACTTCAACACTCCAATGAAAATCCTATGAGAATCTAAGCCTCATAAACCCAGCATTTAGAGGCAAAACTCTTTCATAAATCATAGGAAGAACCTTGAGGAAACTAAGGCCTCAAAACCCCATCTAGACAATCTAGAAGACCTTAGATTAATTGAATCAAAGAACAAGAACTCTAAGACTCAATCAATGAAAGGAATTAAGATGATCAATTGAATTCCATAGATTCATCAACCTAACGGAATCAATTGTTCACGACTAAAGACATTAACCTTTAGTAAACTAACTAAGCAAGGGTTAAGAACCCTACAGACAAAGAGAATTCTCTCTCAATAAATTTCAGCAAAATTACAAGTTAGTTACAAATGAACTTATAAATGGGTATTTATAGACTAAGGACATAACCTAATTATTCTATTGATTATTGGCGTAAAATACCAATTAAACCCTTGATTAGTAGCTAGAAAATAAGTTCAAACAATAAAATCCCGCTGAAAAATTACAAAGGCTATTTTCCATTCGAACCCTACCGGTAACAGTAGGGTGAGACGTACCGAACGCGGTAGGGAGTGCTCTTCCAAGAGTTTACAAGCATAAGCCTATCGGCAACAGTAGGGGCTATTAGTATATGCCCTAAGACCAATTGACTCACATTTACGATTTATGAAGCATGTATTTTTGAATTGTATTTTATGCTCTTGGCCATCAAGTATGTGACTTGATAGTAAAACCCTTATAGCTAATAAAATACTATTCTTATTTGTCCCTAGTTTATTACATCTTGTAAACTAGTGTGAAGTTGATTGATGGTCAAGTTTTACTGATCATGAATATGAGATATAAAATCAATTCATAAATATATATTGAGAATATTGTATTGGACATGACCCAAAGTGAAGAAGAAATATTGCATGGGTTTAAGTTATAAGTATTTCTTCTCAATTTTATATTTGGTGTCCTTTGACCTAATGTTTCTAATGTTTCTTGCATGGGGAGAAAATATGTTTTGACATAGTCAAACATCACTTTTAATTAGGTGATTATTATGACTATTGGTTGGCTTATTTTCTTGTCATGGCTTGAATATTGGAGATAGTGAGAGGGATTTGTCTCTCTCTTTTTAGAGAGAGATATCCATGGGCCCCTTGATAAGGAAGACTGGAAAATATGCATGGCCATGCTCAAATAAGTATTAATAAGGTGTTATTAATATTATTTGTTGGAACAGTCTACCTGGTGATCAAGTAAATGGTTAATTTAGTTTTATAAGGATGACTTGGTCCATGCCTTATACTTAATTAGGATATCGTGTGACAAAAGGACTAAATATTAAATCTAATACTAGGTTATTATTGCATTTACTTAACTTGGGTAAGCATAATGTCTTGCTAGAGGCCGCTTATGTTTTGTGAATAAATGTCTAGGACACTTTTTCATTCACTGCCAATGTTAAGTCAACCAACAGGGTCACATAAATAGACGATCTTGTGAGCATAAGGTCCACGTTCAATGAATCTAGATTATGTCCAGATTCGTTGAACGTATACAAAAAGGGAATCAGATTCCATATTGTATTTTCTGGTAAGTTAATAAGTAATTAATTTTATTTAATCGAATAAATGAAATTAATTACTTAGTATTACTCATCCATCCATTGGATGATTAGGAATAGACAGACGAGATTAAACTGTCATTAGATGACAGTTAGGGTTTTGATATTGACAGCTATAAAAGGTTATGTTAACCTTTTCTTGGCAGCCGTCCTTTATCTAATTAAAGAAAAACAAAACCCTAAACCCTAGAACGGCGATATAGTATCTAGCCTCCTCTCTCCAAAGTACGACCTATTACCAGATAGTTAGGATCAGTTATGAATAGTTTTCAGAACACAGAAGGGGCTAGCATCCCGATCGTTTGCAGAGGAGTTCGTCGCGTGGATACCAGTAGAGGGCGAAGCGTAAACAGCAGCGCCTCCACAGCGAACAATCAAAACATTGAGGTAATTTCTATCCAATCGGTTTTTCTAGTATATGCAGATCCTGTTGATGGATTTCCGTAGTTTTAATTTTATTTTGTTTTTGCCTACGGTTTCCAACAGGGGCAGGGCTACCCACAGCGGTAAGGTCACTCTTCTCCAACACTTAGCTATTTTTCTCGTCCAATTTGTTCCCTTAAATGATCCTTGCTAATTGAACAAATTGAGAACAATTTGAAAACCTTTCCTTGATCTTCAAACCCTTCAAGCTTGTTTTAAAGCTTCCTCCATGTAAGCAACCATGCCATTAGCCTCATTTCCATAATTATCTTTGATCTTTTTCAGCCTTGCACTAGAGAATGGTCTATGCAACAAATCCTCATCTTCTTGGCTTTTCCGATTCACATTAAATACTCCTCCAATGCCAATATCGAAGGCATCACATTTCATCTCAAACATCTTCTCAAAGTTAGATAGTGCAAGTAGGGGTGCACTACTCAACCCTTCCTTTAGTAGCTTGAATGTCTTCTCTTGAACTCCTCCCCTTTAAATCCATTCATCTTCTTTATAACTTCCGTCAAAGGACTAGCAATGATGCTAAAATCCTTGATTAAGCTCCTATAAAAACTTGTCAAACCATGAAAGTTCCTCACTTTGGATGCATTTTTGGGAGTAGGTCATTCTTTCATTGCTTTGACCTTCTCTGATCCATATGAAGGCCTTGAGAACTCACCACATAACCTAGGAAAGTCACTTTTTCCAAGCAAAACTCGTATTTTCAAAGGTTAGCATATACTTCCCACTTCTCAAAATTAACAAAACTTGTTTAAGATGATGCAAAATATCTTCATAAGTTTTGCCATAGATCAAAATATCATCGAAATAGACAACAACATATTTACCAATGAAATTCCTCAACACATGATGCACATGTCTCATGAATGTACTAGGAGCATTAGTTAAACTAAAAGGCATGACTAGCCATTCATAAAGACCAAAATTAGTTTGAAAGTCGTTTTTCACTCATCCCCTTCCCTCATTCTAATTTCATGGTAGCCCGATTTTAAATCAATCTTTGAAAATATTTGTGAACCATGCAACTCATCAAGAAAATCATTTAATCTACGAATAGGATGCCTATACTTGATGAAAATATTGTTAATGGCTCTACAATCAACACAAATACACCCTATACCATCATTCTTTGGAACTAATAAAACGGGAATGACACAAGGGCTTACTTTCTCTAACATATCCTTTAGAGAGGAATTCCTCAACTTGTCTCCTTAGCTCCTAGGTCTCTTTGAGAGGACTCTATAAGCCAGTCTATTTGGCAACACCGCTCCGGGTACCAAATTAATTTGATGCTCAATCCTTCTCAAGGGAGGAAGTCCACCAGGCATTTCTTTGGGGAAGACATCCTTGAATTCCTCAATAACCTTACTATAGCATTAGACAAAGAATATAAATGATCATTAGTAGAAACAAATGTTTCCTTTCAATAGAGAAGTAAAACTAACTCTTCTTTTTCAATGGCCTCTATGATCTCACTCTCTTTAGCATAGAAGCATATTTTTTCTCCTTTGCAACTATCACTCTTTTTCATGGCTCTCTTCAATTTTTCCTCTCTTGATTTTTCCGTACTCAATTCTTTTTCCCTCTTCAATACTCTTTTTTCTTTTTCTCACTCTCTTGTCTCTCTTTTTCTCGCATTTTCTTTTGTTCTAAAAAGACTTGACTAGGAGTCAAGGGATTCAACATGAACTTTTCTCCATCCTTTTCAAAGATGTAGTTGTTTTTCACACAATCATGAATAGACTTTCTATCATATTGCCAAGGACGTCCCAACAACAAATGCCATGCTTGCATAGGACCACATCACAAAGAATCTCATCATTATATGACTCCTTAGCAATAGACACTTGCACTTGTTTGTTCACTTTCACTTCTCCACTATCATTCAACCAATGAAACTTATAAGGATAGGATGTTGATAAGAGATAAGTTTAACTTTTCAACAAGATAAGTGCTAGCCACATTGGTGCAACTACCACTATCAGTAATAAGATTAGCGACCTTGCCATTTCCAAACACTCAATAGACAAGTCTCTATAGGATCCTTCAAACTTCTTATCCAACTCAAACAAAGAGAATCAATCCCAAGCAAGAAAAACAATCAAAGCACTTAGTTGGATAAGTGTTCAAAGAGGAAAAGTATCAAACTCTTGAGGTATAAGAGTTTCAAAGAAAGTAATCTATGGAAAAGAGCCAACAAACATCGTTGATCATCAATAAAAGATTAGAAGCACAGAAGAAAAAAATTAGAAGTCAAAAACAAAGCAATTCAAACAAGTAAGCTACACAAAGAACATAAGAGTACTAAAATAAATTTTCCAGGAAACAAGGGATAATGATACCCTGTCACTAAAACAAAAATAACTCAAAAACTACGCATAAAAATAGATGAAACCAACACATGACAGGAACGAGAATGAATTTAAGCACAAATATCAGTCGAATTGAATCCGTATAGCACAAGATATGCTCGGATTAACAAACACTTTTTCAGTGGCCGCAATTTCGAAATACATTTCAGAATTCAATCCAATTGAGAAGTCAATTGTACTCCAAATTGAGAAAAACTTACTGCAACTGAATCATAACTCAAATGAGAAAATATCCATCAAAATTATCATCAAAATCGCACATAATGCAACCGAAGTTTCAATTGATTTTTGGAACATTTTTTTTGTACTACTATTGCATGATCTTCATGTATTTTTTTCATAGATCATCAAGTACTTCTTTTTTTCTTTGATTTTCAGCAAATTTTAAACCCTTACAATACAAATTGACCTTACATTAGAGGTTGCTCTGATACCGCTTTGATGTGAATTTTCAATTGCAAGTAGATTTGATTCAACACCTCCCAAGATCCCCTCCTTGATGAAGAACCTCTATTAAGGATTTTGTAGCTTTAACACTCCAATGGAAAACCTATGAGGATCTAAGCCTCATGCACCCAAAATGCAGAGGCAAAAATATTTACTAATTTGATAGGGAGAACCTTGAGCAAACTAAGGCCTTATAACCCTAACTAAAAAAACTAGAAGACCTAAGATCAATTGAATCAAAGAACAAGTAGTCTAAGACTCAATCAATGAAAGGAATTAGAATGATCAATTGAATTCCATAGATTAATCAACCTAAGGTAATCAATTGTTCACTACTAAGGACATTAACCTTAGTAAGCTAACTAAGAAAGGTAAAGAACCCTAGAGACAAAGAGAATTCTCTCTAAACAATTTCAGCAAAATTCATCAATTGTCTTTACAATGAGCCTATAAATGGGTATTTATAGGCTAAGTTCTTAACTAACTAATCTATTGATTATTGGCTTGAAATACTCATTAGGCACTTGATTAAAAGCTGGAAAATGAGTTTAAAACAATAAAATCCCGTCTAAAAATTACAAAGCCTCTTTTCCTCCCGAGACCTACCAGCTACAATAGGGTAAGACCTACCGTGCAAGGTAGGTTGACATCCTCCAAGCTTGGTGCCGATAGAAGCCTACCAGGGACGATAGGGTAGGGCTACTGTCGGCAGTGGGTGCTTTCATTCAGGGACTTAGCCAATTTCTCCTCCAATGTTTTCCATTGATTGATCCTTGCTAATTGAACGCATGGAGAACAACTTGGTAGCCCTTTATTGACCTTCAAACCCTTCCAACTTGCTCTTTATAGCTTCCTCAAAATAAGTAACCAAGACATTATCTTCAAGCATCTTGAGTTTCCTCCTTTGAGCTTTAGTGATTGGTACATTCTTCACTTCCATATGTGATTCATTTGTCCGGTTCACATCAAACTTGTAGACTATTTGATGAAATAGTTAAAGAAAAAATTTTATAAAATCCCTCAGAAATTTAATCTTATTCTTGAAGGATGGACATAGGAAATCCCTCTTTACTCTAAGAATGTAGGGGCAGCAAGTGTGATCAATGTTGGTTGGAACAAATTTTTGGAAAAAAATTCTTTAATAGATATTGATCCTGTTTGTTCACCCTTACTGTTTCAGACACTAGATAATGTAGATCTCGAGGTAGGTATCCTAAAGATTACAAAAAAGGGGACCTCGGTTGTAGAGAGGCAGATTAATTAATGAAGAAGAAATATTCATCGACAAATAAGACAATTTCATCAACATAATGTATTGCTACTCATCTAGAACAAAAGAGGACAATCGGATACCCTTGGAAGCCTTTGGTGAAAAGGGTAACTTAATAATAGAATCAAAGGTTTCTTCATATATAATCTAATTAAGGCGTTGACATAAGTGACTTTTTAGCACATGTTCAATGATTTCTCAATCCAATACAAAAATTTCTTACATAATTAATAATTATTTACTACATGAGAAGTTCAAATTGTTGAATATTGATTCGAAGGCTGTGAACCCATTTCGACACTTGTTAAAAAAACCCACATCAACATAAAATATTTCTATACAAGGTATATTTTGTTTATGTTTTTGGGATAGTAGCATATATCAAGAGTACATGCAACTGAACAATATCATTCTAGCGTGTCAGTTATTTTGGAGAAATTTTACTATGGTCAATGAGTTACTTAGCCTTATTACTTAGGTTACTCATCAACTGTCAATATTAAAATACATTGATGAAAATGATATATCATTTAAACAACACATTTTTCTATTCAAAGAAAGGGTATAGGAGTATAAATACATGATGCATACAGTCTTACGCACGTCAAATTATTTCGTATACTCTTCCTAAAAATATAATAAGGGCAAACAAGGGTCGACCCAACAAAGACTAAATTTAATCCTAAAAGTTAATCTACTAATCACAAAGTAACGACTTTGTGGGAAAAGGTTGTTTGGTTGATTTAATAAAATATATATCTAACTAAAATAATTGAAATTATTTTTGGAGTTTTTTCAATTGATTAAATATATTTTCAAATATGGATTATACATTAGATACAAATATTACTAACTACATTCTCAAAAAAAAAAATAAAAAATTGACTAACATACTTTTATTCAACATTTCTTTGTCTTTTTATTTTTAGATTTTATGTTAGATATAGGATAATGGATAAAAGAATCTTAGAATCTGATATATTTTGTTGGGATTTACTTTCAATTTTAGGGTTTTTTGCATAATTTTATTTCTTAAAAAAGTCTTTTTATAGTTTTATAGGAATTTTGTTATACTTTGGTGGGAGTTTCTTTCAATTTTAGTGTTTTTTACGTAATTTTATTTCTTAGGAAAGTCTTTTTATAGTTTTATTTTTTTCTTAATTTTAACTATTAGGCTAAGTTTTTTAATCATCCTAATTTTGATTGGTTTTAAACTCTTGAAAGATTATAGTTATAATAAATGAATGTTTTTCTTGTTATTCAAAAATAAAATAGTTCTCAATTTAATAATATATTCTTTTTACTGTGTCTATAGTGTATTCTGTATAAATAGTTGTATAGTTTTAATAATATTATTCATGTACTGAAGAAATTTGTGGGATTTGAATGGACAGCTTGAATATAAGTTCATATTGCAGCAATTTCAACTTAATTTAACTTTTATTTTGTTCTCCACAAATCTCTATTTAACATAGTTTCATCTCCAAATTACCTCTTTCAAATTAGTTTCCAAGTTGAGACATTTTAGTGAGGAACAAAGAAAAAGGACTTTGCAGAACTCAAAAGATGCTTTGCAAAATGCTACATAACCAAAAAAAAATGCTTCAAGGTTCTTTTGCACTGTTCGTGCATAAGTGGGATTTAAAAGATGGTAGGATTTATAGCTTTTTCTCAAATTTATTTTAGACTATATTTGCACGATTAAACTAGCGCGTAAGTAAATCTCTGAAAGCATAAAAAGTGTGTGGTTATAATTTTAAAACTTGCATACTATTTCAATCAAATGGTAAAGAAGAAATTTTCTAAAAACCCTCAGAAAGTTAAACTTAGTCTTGAAGGATGGACATGCGAAACTACACTTTACACTAGGAAAGAGGGGATAAAATGTTTTATCAATGTTGGCTAGAACAAATTTGTCGAACAAAATTATTTAATAAAATCTGATGTGTGTTTATTCTCCCTTACGGTTAAAACATCATATAATGTAGACATCGAGGTAAGTATCTTTAAGATTACAAAAAAGGGGACCTCAGGTGTAGGGGAGGGTGAATAAGTAATAGAGAACACAAATTCATCTTCCAATAAGGCGATTTCATGAACAAAATATATTCCTGCGCATCCAGAAGGAAAAGGGACAGTGGGATACCTAGGCAAGCTTTTGATGAATAGGGTAACTTAATAATAGAATGAAAGGTGTCTTTGTATATAATCTAATTTATGCGTTACATAAGTGTCTTTTTTGCACGTGTTCAATGATTTCTCAATCAAATACCAAAATAATTATTTACTGCATGAGAAATTCAAATTGTTGAATGTGGATGAGATGACTATGAAGACATTTCAAAACTTGTTAAAAAACCCCACATTAAGATAAAATGTTTCAATAGAAGGTATATTTTGTTTATATTTTTTGGATAGTGGCATATATTAGGAGTATATGGAATTGAACAATATCATTCTAACTCGGTCAGTTATTCTTGAGAAATTTTATTGTGGTCAATGTGTAACTTAGGCTCATTACATAATTAACCCATGAACCATTGATATTACGATACTTGGATAAAAATGACATCATTTAATAAACACATTTTATCTTCTCAAAAGGTAGAGGAGTAAAAATACATGACGCATGCAGTTGTAAGCACGTCAAATTAATTAGTATACTATTCCTAAAAATATCATAAGGGCAAGCAACGGTCACTCCAACAGAGACTTAATTCAATTCTTTAAGGTAATCTACTAATCACAAAGTAATGGTTGTGGAGAAAAAGGTTGTTTGGGAGTTTTAGTAAAATAAATAACTAACTAAAATAAGTGAAACTAATTTTAGGAGTTTGGTTCAATTGATTAAATATAATTTTACATATGAATTATAGAGTAAATAAAAATATCACTAACTAGGATCTCGGAAAAAAAATTGATTACCATACTTTTATTCAACATTTCTTTCTTTATTTCTCCAAAAAAAAAAAAAAAACTTGTTATTATGTTTAGGATAATGGATAAAAGAATCTTAAAATATTACATTAAATTGATGTGTTATGAAAGTTTTCAAACTCTAAGAATTTAACTATACTTAGATGGGAGTTTCATTCAATTTTAGGGTTTTTACGTAATTTTATGTCTTAAAAAAAGTCTTTTTCTAGTTTTATTATTTGTTTTTATTTTAAATATTTTGCTAAGCTTTTAAATCATCCTAATTATTATTGGTTTTAAAATCATGAAAGAGTATAGTTCCAATCAATGTATGAATTATTCTTTGTATTTGAAAATAAAATTGTTCTCAATTTAATAATATATTCCTTCTATTATGTCTATATTGTATTCTGTATAAATGGTTGTACAATTTAATAATATTATTTATGTGTTAAAGAAATTTATAGAATTTCAATGGACAACCTAAATATAATTTCTTTGCAATAGTTTCTACTTAATTTAACTTTTATTTTGTTCAGCACAAATCTCTATTTAACTTGGTTTAACATGCATATGACCTATTTTTGAAATTATTATCCAATTTGTGGCATGTTAGTGAGGAACAAATAAAAAAGGCTTTACACAAGTCATAAGATGCATTACAATGTGCTATTGAACCAAGAAAATATTTCAAGGCTCCTTTGCACCATTCATACGTAAGCGGGAGTTTCAACATTGTAGGATTTATAGCTTTTTCTTAAATTTATTTTTGACTATGGTTCGAAGATTAAACTAGCGCATTAGTAAATCTCTAAATGTATAAAAAATTTTGTAATTATAATTTTTAAGCTTGCAGACTCTTTCGATCAAATAGTTAAAGACACACTTTTCTAAAAACTCTCAGAATGTCAAACTTAGTCTTGTAGGAAAGACATGAGAAACTACTTATTTCGCTATGAAAGAGGGGCTGCATGTGTTATCAATGTTGGCTGGAACAAAGTTCTTTAATAGAATTTGATGTGTGTTTACTCCCCCTTATTGTTAAGACATCAAATAATTTAGATCTCGCAGTTGCAGAGGTGGCATACTATGTAATGGAGAAGAAAAATTCATCTGCTAATAAGACGATTTCATCAACAGAATGTATTCCTCCTCATCCAGAATAAAAGAGGACAATGGGATACCCAAGGAACCCTTTGATGAAAAGGGTAACTTAATAATAGAATGAAAGCTTTCTTTGTATATAATCTAACTAAGGAGTTAACATAAGTTTCTTTATAGCAAATGTTAAATGATTTCTGAATCAAATACGAACATTTCACATGTAATTCATAATTATTTACTATTTGAGAAATTCAAACTGTTGAATGCGGATTTGATGACTTTGAAGCCATTTCAGCACTTGTTAGAAGACCCCACATCAAGATAAAATATTTCTATATAAGGTATATTTTGTTTATGCTTTTGGTTAGTAGCCTATATAAGGAGTATATGTAAATGAATAATAACATTCTAGCTCGGTCAATTATTGTGGAGTTATTTTATTAAGGTCAATGTGTAACTTAGGTTTATTACATAAGTAGCATATGAACCACTAATATTAAAATACATTGATAAAAATGACATATTTTAATAACACATTTTTCTTCTTAAAAAAAGGGTAGAGGAGTATAAAATACACGACGCGTGAAATCGTACGCACGTCAAATTAATCCGTACACTCTTCCTAAAACTATCGTAAGGGCAAGCAAGGGTACAAACAAGAACTCAATTTAATCCTTAAATGTAATCTACTAATTACAAAGTAACAGTTTTGGAGGAAAAGGTTCTTTGGGAGTTTTTATAAAATAAAGAACTAAAAGAGTAATTTAAATTAAATTTAGGAGTTTTGTTCAATTGATTAAATATAGTTGTACATATGAATTAAACATTAGATACAAATATCACTAACTACATTCTCAAAAAAAAAAATTTGACTACCATAATTTAATTCATCATTTTTTCCTTTTTATTTTTTTAAATTTGATGTTAGATTTAGGATAATGGATAAAAGAATCATTGAAACTTTCATTAAATTGATATGTGTCATGAAAGATTTGTAACTCTAGGAATTTTAAAATATTTTGTTGTGAGTTTTTGTCAATTTTAGGGTTTTTGCGTAATTTTATTTCTTAAAAGTCTTTTTACAGTTTTATGGTTTGCTTTTATTCTAAATAATTGGCCAAGTTTTTTAATAATTCTAATTATTATTGGTTTTAAAATCTTAATAGAGTATAGTTCTAATCAATGTATTAATTTTTCTTTGTATTTGAAAAAAATTAGTTCTCAATTTAATAATATATTCCTTCAACCCTATCTATAATGTATTCTGTATAAATTGTTGTAAAGTTTAATATTATTATGTATTAAAGAAATTTGTAAATGGAAAACTTGAATATAAGTTCCTATTGCAATAGTTTCTACTTTATTTAACTTATATTTTGCTGTTCACAAATCTCTATTTATCTTAGTTTAACCTCAATACTACCTTTTTTAAAAAAAAATTAGCGTCCAAGTTAAGGCATGTTAGTGAGGAACAAAGAAAAAGAGATTTATAGAAGTCAAAATATGCATTGAAAAATTATATAGAATCAAGAAAATGATTCAAGGCTATTTTGCACTGCTCGTGCGAAAGCAATAGATTTAACATGGTGGGATTTATATATTATTCTTAAATTTATTTTCAACTACAGTTTCATAATTAAACTAGTGCATTAGTTAATCTCTGAATGCATAAAAAATTTTTTGGTTATAATTTTAAACTTATAAACTATTTCGATCAAATGGTTCAAGAAAAATTTTTCTAAAAATCATCGAAAAATTAAATTTAGTCTTGAAGGATGGATATGTGAAACTACTCTTTACTCTAGGAAGGAGGGGCAGTAGGTATTATCATTGTTAGAAGCACGTGTAACTTAGGCGTATTACATAAGTAGCATATGAACCATAAATATTAAAATACCTGGATAAAAATGACATATCATTTAAAGGACACATTTTTCTTCTAAAAGAAAGGATAGAGGAGAAATACATGAGCGTGAAGTTGTACGCACGTCAAATTAATTTGTAACGGCACGCAAGGGTCAATCAAACAGAGACTTATTTAATCCTAAAAAGTAATCTACTAATTACAAAGTAACAGTTTTGAGGGAAAAGGTTGGTTGGGAGTTTTAGTAAAATAAATAACTAACTAAAACAATTGAAACTAATTTTAGGAGTTTTATTCAATTGATTCAATATATTTGTACATATAAATTATACATTAGATATAAATATCACTGATCTAAAAAAGAAAATGACTACCATATTTTTATTCGTCATTTCTTTCTCTTTTTTTAATGTTTTTAAATATTATGTTAGATTTAGGATAATGGATAAAAGAATCATCGAATCTTCCATTAAATTGATATGTGTTATGAAAGTTTTATAACTCTAGAAGTTTTATTATCCTTTGCAATGATTTTCTTTCAAGTTTAGGGTTTTTGCATAATTTTATTTCAAAAAAAGGACTTTTTAAAGTTTTATTATTTGTTTTTATGTTAAATATTTGGCTACGATTTTTAATCATCCAAATCACTATCTGTTTTAGAATCTTGAAAAACTATAGCTCTAATCAATGTATGAATTTTTCTTTGCATTCAAAAATAGTTGTTAATTTAATAATATATTCCTTCTACTCTGTCTGTAGTGTATTCTGTATAAAAGGTTGTACAATTTAATAATATTCTTCATGTATTTAAAAACATTGTAGAAAATATCAATGGACAGCTTGAATATAGGTTCATATTTCAATAGTTTCCACTTATTTTAACTTTTATTTAATTCTGCACAAATTTTTATTCAAGTTAGTTTAACGTCCATATTACCTATTTATGAAAATAGTGTCCAAGTTGAGGCATGTTCGTGAGAAAAAAAGAAAAAGGGCTTTATAGAAGTCAAAATATGCATTACAAAATGCTATAGAACCAAGAAAATGATTCAAGGCTATTTCGCACTGTTTGTTCGTAAGTGGGAGTTTCAACAAGGTAGGATTTATAATTTTTTCTTAAATTTATTTTCGACTACACTTCCATGATTAAGCTAGTGCGTTAGTAAATCTCTGAATACCTAAAAATTTTTGTGGTTATAATTTTAAACTTGCAAACTATTTCTCTCAAATGGTTAAAGAAAAACTTTTCTAAAAACCCTAAGAAATTTAAAGTTAGACTTGAAGGATGGACATGGGAAAATGCTCTTTACTCTAGGAAAGAGGGGATTGAAGGTGTTATCAATGTCAAATGGAACGAAATTCTTTAATAGAATCTGATGTGTGTCGATTCACCCTTACTTTTAAGACATAAGATAATATATGTCTCGATGTAAATATCCTTAAGATTACAAAAGAAGCTGATTTCATCAACAGAATGTATGAAATGGGGATAATAGGATACCAGGGAAAGCCTTTGATGAAAATGATAACTTAATAATAGAATGAAAGGTTTCTTTGTATATAATTTAAATAAGGCGTTCACATAGGTGTCTTTTAAGCACATGTTTAATGAGATCTCAATTCAATACAAAAATTTCATAGTTAATAATTATTTATAGCATGAGAATTCGAATTGTTGAGTGTGGATTCAATGACTTTGAACCATTTCAATACTTGTAAAAAACCCACATCAGGATAAAATGTTTATTTAGAATGTATATATTTTTTTTTATGCTTTATTGGGATAGTAGCATATATCAAGAGTATATGTAAATGAATAATATCATTCTAGCTTGCTCAGTTATTTTGGAGAAATTTTATTATGGTCAATGTGTACCTTAGGCGTATTACATAAGTAGAACATGAACAACAGACATTAAATCACATTTTTTCTTCTAAGAGAAAAGTTAGAGGAGAAATACATAACACATGCAGTTGCACGCACGTCAACTTAGTTGGTAAACTGTTCCAAAAAATAGAGTAAGGGCAAGAAAGGGTCGATCCATCAGAGATTCATTTAATTCTAAAAGTTAATATACTAATCACAAAGTAACGGTTTTGGAGAAAAAGGTTGTTTGGGAGTTTTAATAAAATACATAACTAACTAAAATAATTGAAATTAATTTTACGAGTTTTGTTCATTTCATTAAATACATTTGTACATATGAATAATACATTAGGTACAAATATCACTATGTTCTAAAAAAAAATATTAACTACCATAATTTTATTCATCATTTCTTTCTCTCTTTTTTAAATTTCTTTTTTAATATTATGTTAGATTTAGGATAACAGACAAAAGAATCTTTGAATCTTTCATTAAATTTATAAGTGTTACGAAAGTTTTATAACTCTAGGAATTTTATTATCCTTTGCAGTGATTTCTTTTAATTTTAGTATTTCTGCATAATTTGATTTCTAAAAGGGTCTTTTTGGAGGTTTATTGCTTGTTTTATCTTAAATATTTGCCTAAGCTTTTTAATAATCCTAATTACTATTGGTTTTAAAATCTTGAAAGACTATAGTTCTAATTAATTTATGAATTTCTCTTTGTATTCGAAAACAAAATAGTTGTCAGTTTAAAAATATATTCGTTCTACTATGTCTATAGTTTATTTTGTACAGATGATTGTACAGTATAATAATATTATTCATGTATTAAAGAAATTTGTAGAATTTGAATAGACAGCTTCAATATAAGTTGATATTGCAATAGTTTCCACTTAATTTAACTTTTATTTAATTTTCCACAAATTTCTATAAACATAATTTAACGTACATATTACCTATTTATGAAATTAGTGTCCAAGTTGAGGCATTTTGCTGCGGAGAAAGAAAAAGGGCTTTATAGAAGTCACAAGCTGCACTGCAAAATGCTATAGAACAAAGAAAATGTTTCAAAGCTATTTTGCATTGTTCATGCATAAGCGGGAGTTTCACAACGGTAGGATTTACAGCTTTTTCTTAAATTTATTTTCGAATACATATTAAACTAGTGTGTTAGTAAATCTCCTACTGCATAAGAATTTTTGTGGTTATAATTTTCAACTTGCAAACTATATTTATCAAATGGTTGAAGAAACACTTTTTTAAAGAACATTCGTAAAGTTAAACTTAGTCTGGAAGGATGGAGATGGGAAACTACTTTGTACAATAGGAAAGAGGGGATTGAATGTGTTACTAATGTCAGCTGGAACAAAATTGTTTAATAGAATCTAAGATGTATTGATTCACCCTTATTGTTAAGACATAAGATAATGTAGATCTCGATGTAAATATCTTTACGTTTACAAAGAAGGCGATTCCATGAACAGAATATACTTCTGCTCATCCAGAACAAAAAGGGACAGTGGGATACCTAGGGAAGCTTTTGATAAAAAGCATAACATAATAATAGAATGAAATGTTTCTTTTTATAAAATCTAAA
The DNA here is from genome assembly GCA_028651295.1 of Catharanthus roseus. Classification (NCBI taxonomy): domain Eukaryota; kingdom Viridiplantae; phylum Streptophyta; class Magnoliopsida; order Gentianales; family Apocynaceae; genus Catharanthus; species Catharanthus roseus. The sequence continues at coordinate 20,813,370 of JAPQWS010000153.1, read as the reverse complement.
TAAGGCATTGACATAAGTGTCATTTTAAGACATGTTCAATGATTTAACAATCCAATACAAAAATTTCATACAAAGTTATTAATTATTTACTACATGAGAAATTCAAATTGTTGAGTGTGGATTCGATGACTGTAAACCCATTTCAACACTTGTAAAAAGACCCACATCAAGATAAAATGTTTCTATGAAGGTATATTTTGTTTATGCTTTTTGGAAGATAGCATATATCAAGAGTATATGCAAATGAACAATATCATTTTAGCTTGGTCAGTTATTGTGGAGAAATTTTATTATGATCAATGTGTAACTTAGGCACATTACATAAGTAGCACATGACCACAGATATTAAAATACATGGATAAAATGACATATTAATTGAAGAACACATTTTTCTTCTAAAAGAAAGGGTAGAGGATAAATACATGATGCGTGCAGTCGCATACACATCAACTTAATTGTTAAACTCGTCCTAAAAATATAGTAAGGGCATGCAAGGTCAATCTTAAAGAGACGCATTTAATCCTGAAAGGTAATCTACTAATCACAAAGTAACAGTTTTGGAGAAAAAGGTTGTTTGTGGTGTTAATAAAATAAACAACTAACTAAAATAATTGAAATTAATTTTAGTAGTTTTGTTCAATTGATTAAATACGTTTATACGTTTTAATTATACATTAGATACAAATTATCACTAACTACGCTCTCAGGAAAAAAAATTAACTGTCATATTTTTATTCATCATTTGTTTGTCTTTTTTTAATTTTTTTAAATATTTTGTTAGATTTAGAAAAATGGATAAAAGAATCTTTCAATCTTTCATTCAATTGATTTGTTAAGATTCAAAAAATTGAATCAAAATATTATAAGTATTAAAGACTTGTAAAAAAAAATTAAGACAAAGTAAAACAACTACAATATTAGATTTATTTACCTTAAACTCTCCACACCACAGGTTGCGGACATCCTCGGGACCTTAGACAAACAGTGGTAAATGGTCGGGATTTTTCTAGCAAAGTTTTAAACCCAATACTTACAAGTGCACAAGATCAATGTAATACAGCAATATCAGGGTATCGAACCACAGAGAAATGCTTAACTACTTAAATTACTATCTTCCTAAATTAGTATTATAAAAAGAAGAAGCAAATTTTATTATCTTAAAATTATTCCTAAATTAAGTAAAAATAATAAATAAAATAACTAAATTAAAGGTAACAGGAGCTTAACCAAAGAGATGATTTAGAACCTTGAATCCACCACTAATCTATATAACTATGATTTAATTTTATTTAGGATAAAAGATTAGACCTTTATATGGTGATCTAGGCCACAAACTTCGATTCACTAAAGAAATATATTATGCTTAAATGCATGACATAATCCCTCTGACCATTAGAATGACTTATTCAATTCTATGACATAGATCATCTAAAACTAGCATGAACTGTTAAATTCTAAAACCCACAATATACTCGCAAAAATCACATATCTCTCATACTCAAGACTACAAGAATTAAGCATGGATAAAAATATCACTTAAACCAAACAATTTTTCTACAAGAACAATCATGAACTCCAAAATGAGCACAACTTATTTCAAATGAATCAGAACTCAAAGGAGAACATCTCCAACAAATTCGCACAAATTTCAGCTGAATTTTCTTCTGATTTTCGCAATAATTTTTCTATGATTTTTCTATACTACAATTACATGATCTTTTTGCATATTTTCATAGATCACCAAGTACTTATTGTTTTTCTTTGAATTTCAGCAAATTTAAACAACTTAAAAATAAATTTGACCTTCAATTAGAGGTTACTCTGATACTACTTTGATATGAATCCTCTTTTAATTGTAGAATTGGATCCAAATCCTTCCCAAGATCACTTCCTTTGATTGAAGAACCTCTATTGAGGATTTTGTAGCTTCATCACTCTAATGGAAAACCTATGAGGATCTAAGCCTCACAAACCCAACATTCAGAGGCAAAACTCTTTCCTAGATTGATAACTAGACCTTGAGGAAACTAAGGCCTCAAAACCCCAATTACACAAGTTAGAAGACCTAGAATCAATTAAATCAAGAACAAGAACTCTAGACTCAATCAATACAATGAATTAAGATGCTTAATTGAATTCCATAGACTCATCTTCCTAAGGCAAGGGTGAAGAACCCTAGAGACCAAGAGATTCTCTCTCAATAATTTTCAGCAAAACTCACAATTAGTCTTATAATGAGTGTATAATAGGATATTTATATGCCAAGCCTGAATCCTAGCTATTCAAGTGTTTAATGACATGAATTACCCATATATCCCTTGATTAAAAGCTGGAAAAGAACTTGAATTACAAATTCCTGCCCAAAATGACGCATAAGCACTTTCCTTCTTGAGACCTATCGGTGATGGTAGGGTGGAACCTATCGTCGCGGTGGGTTGTCAACTTCCAAGAGCATGCGGATAGAATCCTATCGGTGACAGTAGGGGTAACCTTGCCATCGGTGGTAGGGTGACTTCTCTCAGTTACTTAGCCAATTTTAAAACCAAGTTGTTCTTTGATTGCTCCTTGACAATTGAATACATTGTGAACAACTTGGGAAGCTTTCCTTGACCATCAAACTCTTAAATCTTGCTCTTCAGATCGTCCTCCATGTAAGCAATAATGCCATTATCTTCTTGAAGCTAGAGTTTCTTCCTTTTAGCTCTAGTGATCGGTCCAAGCTTCAAATCCAAAGGTGATTGACTCGATAGGTTCATATCAAATTCTCATCTCAATTAGCTAGGAATTAGATTAGAGAGGTAGAATTGGAGGTTTTCAAGAAGATTCAAGGAACGAAGAGGCGAATCCGGGTATCGATTGGACAACTCGAGATACGAGCCCGGGTGCGTTCCAAGATCAAAATTCGGCCTTCAAAATCACTAATAAGCCTTTCTTTTCCCTTCTCTTATAGATTTTCATAATTTAATTTCAGTTTACGTTATGAATAGTGAGTAGTTTTATTGTTTGGATTAAGGGTTTGAACCCTAATTTTGGTTTCTATGAAATTGATTTGACTTTTCTGAAATTAAATGTTGTGGATGATTGAATTTTCTTCAATTTGTATTTTCCTGCAATTTAAGTATTGCGAACTTAGATTAATCACAAGGGTTTTAAAATTGAAAAAGGAATAACACCCTTGCGCAATCAATTTGGGGACTAATTGGGGCATTAGACTGGAGATAGAATAATACACTTGTAGGTCCATTTATCACCTGCGGTTATAGCATTCATAACTTGTTAGTTAGTGAATAAGGAGACTTTCACCTAGAGATAGGGAGTGTCTGATTGAGAGTATGATGACCCAATTTATTAAGAAAATATCGATTTATGTTAAAATCAATCAATTGAAATAGTGACAAGATTAGGGGGATCCCGAGATCCAAACTTCTGCTTCATAGATTTCTTTCATAGTTGTTCATTGGTTTTTTTTTTTATTTTTATTAAAGCTTTTTGTTGGAATCCGAAGGCAAAAACAAAGTAAAATAAAACTACGGAAATCCACCAACAGGATCTGCACATACTAGAAAAACCGATTGGATAGAAATTACCTCAATGTTTTGATTGTTCGTTGTGGAGGCGCTGCTTTGTATGCTTCGCCCTCTACTGGTATCCATGCAACGAACTCCTCTGCAAGCAATCGGGATGCTAGCCCCTTCTGTGTTCTGAAAACTGTTCAGAACTGATCCTGACTATCTGGTAATCGGTGTATTTCGGAGAGAGGAGGCTAGATACTATATCGCCATTCTAGGGTTTAGGGTTTTGTTTTTCTTTAATCAGATAAAGGAAGGCTGCCAAGAAAAGGTTAACATAACCTTTTATAGCTGTCAATATCAAAACCCTAACTGTCATCTAATGACAGTTTAATCTCGTCCGTCTATTCCTATAATCATCCAACGGTTGGATGAGTAATATTAAGTAATTAATTTCATTTATTCGAATAAATAAAATTAATTACTTATTAACCTACCAGAAAATACAATATGGAATCTGATTCCCCTTTTGTATACGTTCAACGAATCTGGACACAATCTAGATTCATTGAACGTGGACATTATGCTCACAAGATCGTCTATGCGTGTGACCCTGTAGGTTCACTTAACATTGGCAGTGAATGAAAAAAATGTCCTAGACATTTATTCACAAAACATAAGCAGCCTCTAGCAAGACATTATGCTTACCCAAGTTAAGTAAATGTAATAATAACCTAGCATCAGATTTAATATTTAGTCCTTTTCTCACACGATATCCTAATTAAGTATAAGGCATGGATCAAGTCATCCTTATAAAACTTAATTAACCATTTACTTGATCACCAGGCAGACTGTTCCAACAAATAATATTAATAACACCTTATTAATACTTATTTGAGCATGGCCATGCATATTTTCCAGTCTTCCTTATCAAGGGGCCCATGGATATCTCTCTCTAAAAAGAGAGGGATAAATCCCTTTCACTATCTCCAATATTAAAGCCATGACGAGAAAATAAGCCAACCAATAATCATAATGATCACCTAATTAAAAGTGATATTCGACTATGTCAAAACATATTTTTCTCCACATGCAAGAAACATTAGGTCGAAGGACACCAAATATAAAACTGATAAGAAATACTTATAACTTAAACCCATGCAATATTTCTTCTTCACTTTGGGTCTTGTCCAATACAATATTCTCAATATGTATTTATGAATTGATTTTATATCTCATATTCATGATCAGTAAAACTTGACCATCAATCAACTTCACACTAGTTTACAAGATGTAATAAACTATGGACAAATAAGAATAGTATTTTATTAGCTATAAGGGTTTTACTATCAAGTCACATACTTGATGACCAAGAGTATAAAATACAATTCAAAAATATATGCTTCATAAATCATAAATGTGAGTTAATTGGTCTTAGGGCTTATACTAACACTTTTGTTAACATCTCTTCTAGTTAATAATCTTTTCAACGTCAACTTTTAGACTAAACATTGGAACAACGGTAGAGTAGTTGAACCATTTTCGTTCCTCGAGAGATTCGACACTCGGGTTGAACTCACCTCTGCAGTGTTCAGTCCGCTTACCTTGCATTGTCATGATTAGGAGCCCCCATTTTATATTTTAAGCGTCAAGTTTTTTGCGTCGTTGCCTGGGACTGGCAAGTTTAAGGAAATACCATTGTTAGGGGATTTAGTCACTTTTCCATTTTTGTTTCGATTTCATTATTTTAGGGTATTCATCAAGTGGAACTAAGCACGTTGCTTTCTTTGTTGCAGGTTGAGTGGTGCTAGTTTATGCCCCAATAAAGAAAGAGGAGCTGGTACCATTTGATCCCGAGTCAGAACGCATGCTGCTAGGTGCCCGCCATGCCCTTTGGTTCAACACGACAGTAGTAAGAGCAATAGCAACCGTCAAGAGGGTAGAAGACGAACAATAAGTTCTACCGATCGAGAATCCACTCTTCAAGCCACATCCACCACCACCAATGGCGGATTGAATTATGGCTAACTATGCCCGACCATCCATCTCTAGGATACAATCGAGCATAGCATGACCAAGAGTCAAAGCCAACAATTTTGAATCAAACTAAATATATTACATATGTTGCAGAACAACGTCCAGTTTGACGATTTCCCGGAAGAGGATCGCAACATGCACATAGGGAATTTTTAAGAGGTGTGTGACACTTTTAAGATTAATGGGATCTCGGAAGATACTATTCGGCTTCGTCTTTTCCCATTCTCTCTAAGGGGAAAGGGGAAGTCTTGGCTTAAATCATTTCCAATCATTGGCAGAAAAATCACTAGGAAGGTACTTTCCTCCAGGGCCGACGGCAAAGCTGAGGAAGGAGATATTGTCATTCCAACAAATTGATGGTGAAAGTTTATATGAAGCCTGAGAGCATTGGAAAGAACTGCTCAGAAAATTTCCTCATCACGAGCTAGATTTGGGGATACAAATCTAGAGCTTTTATAATGGAGTATCTTTTGTGGCGAAACAACTGATGGACGTCTCAGCTAGAGGGTCTACAGATCACAAGACCCCTCAATGGGTACAAGACCTTATTGAACAAATCTCAATGAACAGCTATACCTAGGGAGGGCAGAAGTGAAGGTCGAAGGCAAGTGGAGTATATAATGTAGAAGATATATTGGCCATGGAAGCTAGACTGATGGCTATGATTGAACAAAAGTTGGGAAATTTTACCACGGACTATTAAGGAAACCTTATCAGATGGTCATGTTCCGTGATTTCTACAATAAACGGCATCCAAATCATGAATGCCCAAGTATGGGAGGCCCGCAGAACAAGTTGATTAGTTCCAGGGAAACCGACCTAGGAACGACCCCTACTCCAACTCTTACAATCTAAGATGGAAGAACCATCCCAACTTTTATTGGGGTGGCCAGGGACAACAAAGACCACAAAATCCCTTGTGATTCCAGAATAGGAGTCCTCCTCCACAGTTGCCCTATGAAGTAAGTCCACAGAATTATCTCTTATCGGCCAAGGCAAATCTGGAAGAATTGATGTAAAGTTTATGAGTGCAACAGACAACAAAATGAGCACCATCGAAGCTGCCCAAAGGAATTAGGAAGCCTCCATTAGAAACTTTTTGAAATGAATTGGGTAGTTGGTGAAGCTTGTATTAGAAAGGACTTCAAGACCTAGTACCACCGAAGTGAACCCTAGAGAGTATGTAAATACTATCTCGGTGATAGTTGAGGAAGAGAATTTAGCCAAGGAAGACGGGGTGATCGTTCAAGAGGGAAGTTTGACTGAAGAGGAAAGGAGATCCTCTGGCAAAAGTGATGCAGAGGATGTAGACTCAGCAAAAGATTTAGAAAAAAAGAAGTTGACAAGTGCTCCTTATAAACCGAAAGTTCCATTCCCAAAGGCACTTGTTCAAAGACCATACTCAAATTCAGATGAGGGAGTTTATAAAAATGTTTCCTAAATTAAAAATAAACTTACTTCTATGTGATCTTTTGTTGTAGATACCCAAGTATGCAACGCACTTGAGGGACGTGATCACGAAGAAGGACAAGCTTCGTGAAGCTTCCACTCATGTACTTGGTGAAGAGTGTTCAGCCCTTTGGATGAAAAAATCCGTACTACCACAAAAGATTGAAGACACAGGGAGTTTTTCTTTTCGTTGTACCATTGGTAGTGTAAATGTTGACAGGGTTCTAGCAGACTTAGGTGCAAGTAAAAATGTCATCTCCTCTACTATGTGTGAGCGTCTATTTATGTAATTTTCACTTAACGTGTTTGTTAGCTCTATTTATGTAATTTTTCCCCTCTATGGAGGTATTCCTCAATTTTAAGTTAGAGAGGAGGAATTGGGGGAAAAATTGGCATCAAAATCCCTCTCAATTCCTCTTCAACTAGCTAGTTTTCATTAATTAAACATTGAATTGAAGATTTTGGTAGGAGTTTGAAGCCATTCTAAGAAGTAATTTATGATTTCATCAAGCAAATATAGAGACGAGCTCAGGTATCTTCGAAACCGTGGAAGCGATTCTTCTCAATCCTAAACTTTCTCTTCCTTCTTTATTTATGAATTCTACTATTTATTTGAGTTTTGATAGGATGTTTAGCAGCTATGTTTTAATTAGTTTGAATGAGGGTTGAACCCTAACTTTTGTATGATATGGTTTTTTATGGATTTTTATGAAATTAATGTTTGTTTTTTCATTGGGTTATTGTTCAATTACGTTTTTTGGTTTAATTGATTTTCACAAAATCAATTATATCACAAGATGGTTGGAATCGATTTAGGGCAACTAATTGAATAATAAGAGTTGGCATTGAATAGAGATGTTCTCTGCACTTTTACGTCTTTTAAATCACCTAATCTAATTGCATTCATAATTGGTTAGAGAGAGAAGAGATTCTCTTCTAAAGGTCAGTGAGTACTGTGGCCTTCACCTTGAGATAGTGGTATGATCCTTCCAAGCATCCCTTAAAGATCATTTTCTCCCAAGATGAACTCCCTTCCAGATGCTCCTTTTTCATGGATGTTTTTAGAGAAATTGAAGAACACCGACACATAATTGCAAGAATCAACAAAGAAGAAAATAAATAAACCTTCTTATATGAAGGGGAGAATCAACAAAGGCTTGAATAAACCTCACATATCCTCCACACTCTAAAAAGCACCCAAGACCCAAGCAACACAAACTAGAAAATTTGCACCTCAAGGGGTTAATGGGATTTGAAATTAGACTTGAAATCTTGAATTTGAATATTCAAGAAGTTTCTTGTCAAGAAATCACACAATAGAATGCTTAATTTACATGGAAGAAGAAGAAATCTTCATAACCATAGTTTTCTCTCTTAGAAAATTTTCATTAAATATGTGTTGGCCAAAATGGCTGCCCAATGAGAGTATGTATAGTGTATCTCACAATTAGTTTCCAACCCTAGGTATCAGACTAGTTTAAGAGAGTTTAAAGGGTACTTGGTCCACTTAAATACAAGTCATTACAAGTTTACACACAAAATGAATAGTTAAGGAAGTTAAAAACTTCCCAATTTCTCCTCCAGCCGAAACCTACTGCTGACTATAGGTCTCTACCTACCATCCATGGTAGGTCAATTTTCTTCCGTCCCTTCTTCGCCAGAACTCTACCATCGATAGTAGGGTCCAGAAAATTCTTCCTCTTATGATTTTAAGCCTCCAAACTTCCTAAGCTTGCTTCCTTGGATTCCTCCACTTGCACACTTGACAATAGAAAGGTTTGTTTTAGATCTTCTATAGTTCTCTTCTTGAGCTCCTATCACTTGCCAAGCCAAGTCTTGGTATCTTTCCTCGATGCTCCTCCTCCATTCTTCTAGCCATAGCTCTCATGACCGGAACTTCCAATAGCTCTACGGTTCCTTGCACATCCTGAGTCATACCAGATAGGGATTGCCCAATTAACATGTGATGACACAACCATGTGTTTCTTAACATCATTTTATGATTATTCTAATTGAAATAGTTGACAAAAGTTAGGAGGATTCCACCATTCAAACTCATTTCTCATATTTCTACCTCTCAAGCATTTTGTTTTGATTTAGTCTTTTCTTATTAGTTTTTAAATATTTTCTCAAAAATCAGTTTTTTTAGACTAGACCTTAGATTCAACGATTAGTATTTTAGCTTATCCGTTCCTCGAGTTCGTCAACCCAGGTGTATCTCTATTACTACAATGATAGGTATACTTGCATGTTGTTTATTTTTAGGATATACCCATTTTAAGCATCACTTGATGCTCCAAAATTCCACACATGTAAAATCACTAAGAAGAAAAGAGTTAGCTTAGTAGGCATAGAAATTCTAATCTTTTTCACTCTCTTTAAACAAAGTATATATGGAATCAAAGACACCTAATTCTTCAATTAAGCTCTCTTTCTTCCTGTCACACCCCGGATCCCGGCTTGCCTAAACCCAAGACGGACACACCGTGCCCACGAGGACACAAAGCTTTAAAACCTATTAGAGTACAAAGAAAACTAAAACTGAAATATCATTACTCAAGTTCAAGTTCAAAAGGTGAACAAAAATGAAGAAATTCGAGTTCTATTGACAACATAACAGAAAATCCAAAACAGTCTTCTATACCCCTTTTTCCCTAAGCTCATCCCAAGCGAATTTGCGCTCACACTAGGCAGGAACCTAGACTAAAAATAGGGAGAGTACAACTACTCAATAAATAGAAGAAAAACTCTAACGTCTGGGATTGAATAGGCGTTTGCAAATTAATTGATCTTGAAACACTCTGTTCATCAAATCCATAAATGTTTCTAGGGCATTTGTCAATCCAAAAGGCATCACTAAAAACTCATAGAGTCTATACTTAGTACGGAATGCACTCTTCAAAATATCTTCTGGTTTAATTCGGAGTTGATGGTAACTTGATCGGAGGTCAATTTTGGAAAAGACCTTTGCTTCTTTCAATTGGTCAAATAGATCATCAATGTGTGGCAACGGATACTTATTCTTTAATGTGATCTTATACCGATAATCAATACAGCGTCACATGCTTCCATCTTTCTTCCTCATAAATAATATTGGAGCTCCCCACGGTGATACACTCGATCGAATGAATTTCATATCTAACAAATGTTGAAGTTGTTCCTTTAGTTCCTTGAGTTCAGCTGGCGCCATCCGATACGGAATCTTTGATATTGGTTCTTCGCCGGGAATAAAGTTGATTTCAAACTCAATTTCTCGCTTTGGGGTATGCCAGGTAATTTTTCTGGAAACACGTTTGGAAATTCCTGTCCTACTAGAATATCATCCAGATTCGGACCGACTTTTGCCAAATCTACAATATAAGCTAGATATCCAACACAACCTCTTTTTAAACTTTTTCATGCTTTGGCCATAGATATGACGGGCAAGAAACTTTGAAAGACAAACTTCTCCTTCTCAACGATTCTAAATGTGACTTCTTCTCACAACAATCCACCAAGGCATGATTTTGTGATAACCAATCTATTCCAAAAATCGCATCAAATTCCATCGCTCCCAACTTTATCAAATCCGCTTTAAGTTCTTGTCCAACTATCTCCGACTTACATCCTCGGTAAATTAAGTCAGAAATTAATATTTCCCTCCAGGTGTACCTACTTAATAACCCTCAACTAAACAGTTGGGTAACCTATCTAAGGTCTTGGCAAATTTTTTGGAGATAAATGAATGTGTTGCACCATAATCAAATGGCACATAAGCTGGAAGGGCATTTATGTAAATTATACCTACTACCACATCATCTGATGCATCCCCTCTTGTTGAGTCAATGCAAATACACGAGCATTAGCTTTCCTTTGTTGTGTTTGAGTTCTCAACTGCTCTTGCGATTCATACGATCTTGTCACTAGCTGGTTCCGTTGTGGACACTCAGCAATCTTATGGTCAACTTTTCCAGCGCAAAGTATGCTCCAGTTTTCCACCGACATCCACCAATATGCTTTCTACCACAAGCAGCACAAGGTTTTAACTGAGTTTGATTACCGACCCTCTACATCTTCTATATGGCTGTGTTGCTTACTTCTTTAATTGAACCATTGATACAGATCCTCTAGAACTCTACCCCTGACCCTGGTTGCTAAAAGGTCTAGACTTCTTGGTACCCCTCTCCGCATCTCCTCTACAAATGCTGGCCTCAACTCGGATACTTCTTTGATACCCGTCTGCATATTCCTAAGAGGCTACTAATGATAGGCCTTGCATGAATCCTTCCAAGCAAGCCTTCCTCAAACCTCACCATTTTTAGGTGTTCACTACTCATTATCTCGAGTACAAACTTTTCCAAGAAATTGAATTTGTGTGCATATTCTGCTACCGACATACCCTTAATCTGCTTCAGATTGAAGAATTCTTTTTTTTCTCCATCCTTAAAGAGCTCGAAAAGTACTGATCCAAGAAAACCCCTTTGAATACCTCCTAAGTGAGGATTTCACCATGTCCTAAGTAAGCCAGAGATGCACCTTCCCACTATATCTCTACCTCTCCCACTAAAAATGGCACTGCTACCTCCCCTTCCATATTGTTTGGAACATCAAAAAGTCAAAAGTTACACTCCATATCCCGTATCCATTTATCAGCTTTTTCGGGGTCAGCTTCTCCTCCAAATGTAGAGACATTACATTTCCTCATTCTCTCATAGAATATGATCATAGTGGTGGTCTGGCTTATCCTTGTTTTGTAAACCTATGTCATAGCTTAGAATGTCGCAATCATTTCTGGCAGCATTGCTGAAGTTACCTGCGGTGCATGGTACAGTGGCGGTGGCAGTAGATCTTGTGAGCCATGAGAAATGCCTGCCTGACAGCCTCGGGTCCTGGGGTCCTAAGCCCAATGTGCAATAAGAGTGTCATCAGTTTTATTAGCCACCTCAAGAGCAGGTGACCAACCTCCTATTTTGTTTGTCTTCACACGCGAATATTCAGCCATCTAGGCATATATAGATATACATAACAAGATTAGGCATGTAAAGATATTACATTTTATAACATGTTGATAACAAAGTTCGAATTACTCACACATATTGCTCACTCAACCCACCTAGGGATAAAATATTTCAAAATCCTAATATGGATAAACTATTCTAGAATCCTAACCTCACTCTGATACCACTAAATGTCACGCCCCAGATCCGAGCTTGCCCAAACTCAAGATGGACACGCCGTGCCCACAAGGACACAAGGTTTCAAAACTTATCAGAGTACAAAGAAAACTGAAATATCATTACTCAAGTTCAAGTTAAAAAGGTAAACAAAACATAAAGGAATTCGATTTCTATTAACAACATAACAGAAAATCCGAAACAGTCTTCTATAGCCTTTTTCTCCCAAGCTCATTCCAAAACGTATACGAATCCACACTTACACTCGATGGGAACCCGGACAAAATATAGGGAGAGGAGTGAGTAAAACTACTCAGTAAGTAGAGGACAAACTCCAACGTTTGGGATTGAATAAGCGTTTGCAAATTATTCTTACTTAATCAAATAAAACATTTCTTTGAATTTCAAATCATTTCTTGGGCAAAATCATAATTTTAGGAAGTTCAAATATGATCTTGACCTTAAAAATAGTATGTTTACAAAGTGTAGGGACTAAACAATAAAATCCGCAAACATGTTCCCAATAAATAATTATTTATATTTTCAAGCATCCTTTGAAACAGTTCCAAAACCATATTTTCCAAAACATACCTTAGCCATAATTAGACATTTTTTAAAACAATTATTATAAATTAAACCTTTTCAGAACAATCCTCAAAACAATATTCTTCAAATCATAACTTTAACACTGAGCTCAAGACAGTACAAAGGGTAATAATTTGTCCTATATATGATATCACGCCTAGTTGTCTCTCTGCCAGGTAGGCCAGAACAGATGTGTGGGGCTTTTTGTCCTTGCCCAAGGAAACATAACACATAGGTAGAACATGTTTCCCCCCTCCCCCCCTCCTCCCCCTCTCCCAGAATTAATCCAGAGACAATTAGAAGCTCAACGCTTAGAACCATTATAAAGCCAATTCTCAAAAGTGTTCATATGTCTATATATTCCAAATTTAAACTTTCTCCAAAATTCATATATCATACAAAGTAAAACAATGCTTAAAATTGTTCCAAAGTAGAACCCAAAATAATTCTCCAAAACTTAACACATTCACTGCTCATGCAAAATCAAACTCACTTGTTCATTCCAATTAAACAATATTTAAAATAAATATTTTCGTATAATCATAAAATAAAACATTTTTAGAGTTAGGGTCTAGCCTCTACTTACCTCAAGACGAAGAGAAACGCAAAATCAACTCGAACTACGAATTTCAGAACCTTCCTGGGAACTTCCAAACATTAACCAAATAAAATTACTAAATTAATCATGACCCTAAAAGTTTTGTCTTAAGAATCCAAACGCAAAATCTAACAATTCATAACTATATAGGGTTAAGCTTTTTAAAGAATAAGAAGGCAAATGAACGATTTAGATAGGATAATGTAGTAAAAAAGAAAAATAAGGGTAAGAAAGACTTACAATAGCTAGGCTGTTGTGGGATTGGGAAAAAAAAAGAAAAAGCAAAGAGAAAAATGGTATGGTGAGATGGCCTATTTATAAAGAATTAAGGGAGGGATAATGATGGTATTGGCTTTGGGAAAAAGGAAAAAAAAAAATCCTTGAGGGCCAAGAATGGTTTGAGGCAGTGGGTCATGTCAGTGTTATAGCTGATTAAGTTTACTTTTTTTTTTTTTTTCTTTTTTTTTACGGGTACTACACTTCCACTCTTTCTTTCTCTTTAATCCCAATGCATTTCTCTTTTTCAATGTTCTTCTCACTCATGAATTCACAAAGATCCTCATCAAAAATCTCTTCCTCATCATGGACTTCAACACTTTCTTCAACGAACTCTTTAGCTTGTAGAGGTTTAATGACCTTAGAAGATTTTTCAACCACTGATGTTTCCACGTACTCCATATTTTCAATTCCTTGAGAAGGAATGGAAGGTTGTGTTTCCTTCTTGGACTTCACTCTTACTTTCTCTCGTTCAACTTCAAATTTGCACCTCAATACTTTCTTCAATAATTCCCACCTCTTGATTGGTTTCACTCCTTTTCTCCTTCTACTTTCACAACTATACACCCACCATTCAATGGTCTAATAAGAGAAGAATTCTATGGTCAATTGGACCTTTTTACCTTTTCTTATATCATATTGTAAGCCCTAAGGGCATATTTGTAATGTTTTGATTATAATTAACTTATGTTTTGTGATAAGTAGAAATAGCTTTATATAGAAGAATAAAAGATGCACAAGAGAAGTCTCAAGGGTAATCTACAAAGAAGCAAAAGATCACTCAAGACAACAAGAGTTTATGAACATGAAGTGATCAAGTTGAATACCTTGAAAACAAGAAGATTAGTTAGGGGTATCCTTAAGGTAACTTTGTAAAACTCCCTAACTTGTCTCTTTGATATTTTGATCAAGTATGATAGCTCCTAAGAAGAAATATTTTTGATAAACTATCCTTGAAAAACTAAATGTTCTTGATAAAGTTTTGATGTTTTAAATGCATTACTTATTTTAAAGAGTATCAAGAATACATGTTTCAAAACGTGAAGGAAACTGCATATTTTACAGGAAAACGGGTTGTTAAAGACAAGGAGTGAAGTTCCTCTCGAGCCTGTGTCAGGAGCTAGTAGTATGGTCTTCCTTTTCCTGCTCCGCATCAAGTGCTGACTTTTCTGTCTTTGTTGAGGACCTTGTCTAAGAATGAAGAAGAAGAGAGATCTTCTTTTGAAAAGGAAAATTTGTTCATGTAGATCTACTGGAGAGAAGAGAAAGCTTCAGGCCATTGCTGCTAGCCATCGGGGACCGAGTGGTAAGGCCATGATCTGCGATGTTTTGAGGCACTGGTGTGCAAGATCTCTCTGTGCAGAGTTCCCACCTAACCCAAACTCAGCCCTATGCACGATCTCTGGACTAGTCCTATCGGGATAGGTAGGCCCAAGCCTTTCCCCTCCCTCATTCCCCGAGAAAGAAAAAGGGAATTTATCTACACATCCCTCTAAGTTAAAGGAATTATTGAAGCTTAGCAATGGTTCGGTAAGCCTCAACCTAGTAAGAGAATATGCCAGATTGAATGTCAAGGCTCTCATTTCACCCTCAGACCGATCCCAGCTCAACACTACAAATCAGAAGAAAAAAAGAGTCCACTAGCAATATAATAGGCTAGGTCTTCACCAAGACAGCATGAAGGAAGGCTCCTTTGACGGCTTGCTTGTCATCTGGTTAGGGTTTACACACTAAACATGTTCAGTTGGCGGTAGTCTAAGCAAAGTAGTTGCAAGTTGGGTTAAATGCCTGAACAAAATATGTTATTGCTATGGGAGCATGTACAATTACAAGAGGTTCGAGTTGATGAACAGGAGAAGGCCGCAATACACCTCTATCATCATTCTCCCTCGGGGGCAGCCCCTAGTAAAGATGTCATCAGGTGCTAGACTAGAGAATGTGTCTTCAGCAAGAAGTGGAAAAGATCCCACTATTAACGAGAAAATTCATCAGCAGCACATAGCTGGAAGTCAAAGGGCCCATACTACCTGCCTAAGTCATTATCAATCAATTCCCGAGCAATTCTCAACCCGATTCATTGCTTTTCTATCATAAGTGTAAAACCGATCGTCCGATTTTCTGCTATTCATCCGATTTGTAGTTTTTTGAAAAATAATGGTCATCTGATTTTAAAATCGGTCGTCCGATTTTTCAAGAGTATTAAAAATCAGTCATCCGCTTTTAAAAAAGGATCATCTATTTTTCTTTACATAAGAAAAGTCGAACGTCCTATTTTGAAAACAGGTCGTCCGGTTTTCACTTTTACTGTCAAAAAATGATTGTTGCTCTGACAGTAACAGCTAGTTTTTACCTTCACCTATAAAATAATTTTTTGATTAGCCATAAATCTTTAAGCATTTGAAAAACATTTATTGACAATTTGAAGAGCATTAAAGAGCATACTTTTAACCTTATTTATCTTACAAAAGAAAATCTCCTTGGAGCTATAAGTTTTCATCATCATTCAAAGAAGGAGAAAAAGGGAGCTTGTGGAGACATTCAATTAAGTTGTATCATTCTCTTCTCAAGCTTCTTTGGTAACATTGTTCCATCCTTACTCTCTTATATCATTTTGTGATCAAAGGTTTTGTGAAAAACCCTTTTGGGTGATCCTTTGATGTAGTTTATATTGTTTTGTGATTGTGAACTTTGAGGTTTGTGTGCAAAACCCTTGAAGAGTGATCCTCATAGTATTATCGTGTAAAAATTTATGATTAGTGGTTTTGTGAAATCCATGAGCTGAGTCTCAAAGTAGTGAATGTAGCTCTATTGAGAGACTGAACCACTAGAAATCCCTTGTCTTTTTTCTTTGTGGCTTGTCTTTTACTTCTATATTTATAGTTTAGTTCTAGATTATAAAAGAGATTTTGTTTGGCTAGGAATTTTATTAAAAAGGAGTTATTAAATTCTTCTTCAAACAAAATCGGAGGTTTATTTTAAAAATTGTTCAAAAAGTTTTTAAATTAGCCAAAAACCTTATTCACCCCCTTCTAAGGTTTTTCAATTGGTATCAAAGCAAGTCTTCTTTTAAAGGCTTAACATCCTAAGAAGCAAAAGATCTTTTATAAAATGGCTAGTATTTCAAACCTACCTTATGTAGAAGGCTCTTATAGTAATAGACCTCCTCTTTTTAACAGCACTAATTATACTTTTTGGAAGTCAAGAATTAAAATTTATATTTGCTCTATTAACTTTGATCTTTGGAGCATTGTAGAGAAAGGACCTTTTGTTCCCCAAAAGGGTGGAAGAGTCAAGAAAGTTAAAGAATTCGATAAATTTGACTCAAGAAAGATGACTCTAAACTTTCAAGCCATGAATATATTAAGTTATGCCTTAGACGCAAATGAGTGCAATAGAGTGAGCGGATGCGATTTGGCTCACGAAATGTGAAAATTGCTTGAAGTAACTCATGAAGGCACAAACCAAGTTAAGGAATCAAAGTTGGCTATGTTGGTGAGAGATTATGAGCTATTCGTGATGAAACAAAATGAAAGCATTAGTGACATATTCACAAGATTCACCAACATCACTAATGGGTTGAGGCATATGGGAAGGAATACACAAGAGGAGAAGTAAATAGAAAGGTTCTAGATGTACTTCCAAAGACATGGCAACAAAAAACACTTGCCATAGAAGAATCAAAAGATTTGAGACTACTTCCCATTGAAGAACTAATAGGATCCCTTCTCACGTATGAGATGAATATAAAGAGATTGAATGAAATGGAAGATAAAGACAAAGGAAGAAAAGGTAGCACTTAAAGTGGTGAATGAGGAAGATCAAGTTCATCAAACAATAAAGATGAAAATAATGATGATTAGGATATGGCCTTGGTGATTAGAAAATTCAAGAAGTTTAACAAGAAAGGCTTCAACAAAAGAGGGAAGAAACCTCCATTCTAGAAAGGAGGACAAAGCTCTTCACTCTTCAAGGCTAGGTGCTTTGAATGCAATAGCACCGACCATCTTGTGGCTGATTGTCCAAAAGCCATCAAAAAACAAAAAGGAGCTTTAGAGGCAAAGCTTGAGGCGATAAAGAAAAAGAAGAAAGGCAAGGGCCTAATAGGAGTTTGGGATCAAGATTCACGTGAAAGTGAACAAGAAGAAAAGGCCAACATGTGTTTCATGGCACTAGAAAATGAGGTACAATCTTCACCTTCAAACTTATCAAATTTTGTTGATGATGATCCTAATTCTATGCTCATTGAAATATATGATGAATTGAAAAAGATTTCCAAAAAGGACATTTTATTAACTGATAATTCAAAATATGTTGTGAAAACAAAACTGTCCTTGAATCTTTAGAAGTTTTGAAAAAGGAAAAGGACTTCTTAAACTTAGAATTTCAAAAACTTGTTCTAAAGAACAAAAATCTCTGTGAAAAAGTTCTTTCTCTTGAGAAATGCATGGAGGACTACAATGATTTGAAGGAAAAGGTGAGTGATCTCACCATATTTATTGAAAATTTTACAAAAGGAAAGGAAAATTTCAAATAACTTCTTGGTTCTCAACGATCACAATTTGATAAAAATGGTATTGGATATAATCATTCTGATACTTTTTCTAACGAAACACGTTTTGTAAAAGCTTCTTCATCCTTCTCAGATCTTTGTTGCACTTATTGTGAAAAGAGTGTTAAAAGGCCACAAAATATTTTATAAAAATAAAAATTAAAAGGGGTGTAAAAACCATTTGGAAAGTAAAAGAAAAATAAACTAACATTCATGGACCCAAAAGGATATGGGTACCAAAAGTCATTTCTACTTCTTATATTATAGGAACAAAAATCAAGCTCAACTAAGTTATATTTGGATAGTGGTTGCTCAATGCACATGACCGGCAATGCATCTCTTATTAGTAAGCTTAAGGAAACCAAAAGTGGCTTCGCCACCTTTGGAGATAAGAATAAAAGAAAGACAATTGGTATAGGAAACATTTGTAATGGCTTCTCTTCTTTTATTAAGGATGTCCTTTTAATTGATGTTCTAAAGTTTAATTTGCTTAGTATTAGCCAATTGTGTGATAATGGGTACAAAGTTGTCTTTGAAAGTGATTCCTCTTCTATCATTGATAAACATGAAAACAAAACTATTTTTGTTGCAAAAAGAGTTGGAAATGTTTATATCTTTCATCTTGAAGATCTTATTTCTCAAAATTTAAAGTGTCTCTTGGTTCATGATGATGATGCATTTTTGTGGAATAGAAGGCTTGGCCATGTTAGCATGGATTTACTAAACCAACTTTCTTCAAAAGAACTTGTTAGATGATTATCGAAACTACAATTTGAGAAAACTAAACTTTTTTATGCTTGCCAATTTGGAAAACAAATTAAGACCTCTTTTAAACCAAAGAAAATGATTTC
Source organism: Catharanthus roseus (assembly GCA_028651295.1). Taxonomy (NCBI): domain Eukaryota; kingdom Viridiplantae; phylum Streptophyta; class Magnoliopsida; order Gentianales; family Apocynaceae; genus Catharanthus; species Catharanthus roseus. The sequence continues at coordinate 20,794,363 of JAPQWS010000153.1, read as the reverse complement.
TACTTCAAAACTTTTAGAACTCATTCACATGGATTTATTTGGACCAATGAGGACCACTAGTCTTGGTGGTAAGAGGTATGCTTTTGTTATAGTGGATGATTTCTCGAGATTTACTTGGACTTTATTCTTAAGCCAAAAGGATGAGGCACTTCAAGAATTTGTCAAACTTTTCAAAAAGGTTTAAACTTTCCTTGATTGTAAATTGATCTCTATGAGAAGTGATAATGGGAGAGAATTTGACAACCAAGATTTTACAAAACTATGTGATGATTTTGGTATAACACACAATTTTTTGGCCGCTAAAACCCCACAACAAAATGGAGGTTGTGGAAAGGAAGAACAGTACTTTACAAGAAATGGCAAGATCAATGCTTTGTAAAAACTCCCTACCTAAATATTTTTGGGCTGAGGCCATTAACACCACTTGCTATGTTAGGAATCGTGTTCTCTTGAGACCTTTTTTAAAGAAAACTCAAGAAAACTCCTTTTGAACTCATTTTTAACAAAACCCCCTCAATTGGCTACTTCAAAGTTTTTGGATGTAAATGCTTTATCTTAAACACCAAGGACAGTCTTTGTAAGTTTGATAGAAAATCCGATGAGGGAATTTTTCTAGGTTACTCTTCAAACAAAATGGCCTATAGAATTTACAACAAAAGAACTTTGTGTGTTGAAGAGTTAATTCATGTTAACTTTGATGAATCTAACATTTTTGAAAAAAAAGATGATGATGACATAGATAACTCTTTGAGCTACCAATCATTGCATACTCAAGCAATGGAGGAACATGAGGAGGAAGAAGAGATTGAAGAGAAACAAGAGAATGATCAAGAAGTTCAAAATCTTCCTCAAGATTTGGTATATCTGAAGGGACATTCCAAGGATGAAATCATTGGTGATGTATCTTAAGGGGTAAGAATAAGAAGGTACTTTATTGACAACTTTGCCTTATTATCTCAAAATTGAGCCTAAATTTATAGATGTTATGTGATGAGTTTTGGATTATTGCTATGCAAGAAGAAATAAATCAATTTGAAAGAAACAATGTTTGGACTTTGGTCCCAAGACCTCGTGATCACCCCACAATTGGTATAAAATGGGCTTTTAGAAATAAACTAAATGAATCTGGAGAAGTTATTAGAAACAAAGCTAGACTTGTTGCCCAAGGATTCAATCAAGAAGAGGGCATAGATTTTGATGAAACTTTTGCTCCAGTTGCTAGACTTAAATCCATAATAATGCTTTTAGCTTTTGCTTGTTTTAAAGGATTGAAACTTTTTCAAATGGATGTTAAGAGTGTCCTTTAAATGGTGACATTGAGGAGGAAGTTTATGTTGAACAACCTCCTGGTTTTGTACATGAAATATTTCCAAACTATATTTACAAACTTTCAAAAGCACTCTATGGTTTAAAACAAGCTCCAAGAGCTTGGTATAAAAAATTAAGTGGTTTTCTTCTTTCAAACAATTCTTCAAGAGGTGTGGTGGACACCACTCTTTTTACAAAAACCTCTTATAACAATGATCTTCCTCTTGTCCAAATTTATGTTGATGATATTATTTTTTGTGCTACTAATGTTTGTTTATGTGAAGAATTTGCCTCTCTAATGCAAAAAGAGTTTGAAATGAGCATGATGGGAGAATTGACCTACTTTCTTGGACTTCAAATCAAACAAACCAAAAAAGGCATCTTCATCAATCAAGAGAAGTACACAAAGGAACTTCTCAACAGATTTGGGATGAGCAATGCAAAAGGAATAGGAACTCCGATGAGCTTATCTTTGAAGCTTGATAAAGACGAAAGAGGTAAAAAGGTAGATGAAAAATGGTATAGAGGTATGATTGGAAGTTTACTTTATTTAACGGCTAGTAGGCCGGATATTTTTTTTTTGTGTGTTTATGTGCTAGATTCCAAGCTTGCCCCAAAGAATCTCATTTAATAGCTGTTAAACTTATTTTGAGATACTTAATTTCATCTTATGATTATGGATTATGTTACTCCAAACAATCTTGTTTTGATCATATCGCTTACTTCGATGCCGATTATGCCGGATGTAAGGTAGAAAGAAAGAGTACCAGTGGAAATTGTCAATTCTTGGGGGATGCTTAGTATCTTGGTACAGTAAGAAGCAATCATGCGTATCCTTATCGACTGCCGAAGTGAAATATATAGCTGCTGGTTATTGCTGTGCTCAGGTACCTTGGATGAAGCATACTTTAATTGACTTTGGTTTTGATTTTAAAAACATACCTATTTTATGTGATAACACAAGTGCAATAAATTTTTCTATAAACCCTGTGCAACATTCAAAAACTAAACATATTGAAATTAAACATCATTTTATATGAGATCATATTAAAAAAGAGGATGTACTTTTATACTATGTTTGTACAGAAGATCAAATTGTTGACATATTTACAAAACCCGTCTCTGAAGAACGTTTTTGTTATTTGAGAAAGTTACTTAGTATTGGTAAATTCCAAGACTAATGTGTGTTTTTTGAGTTCTAGAAGTTTTCTTCTTTTTTTTAAGTCCAGAAAATCGGACGAGAAAAATGGATGTGTGTTAAAAAGACGGTCATTTTCATTGACGTGTCTCAAATCAGACGCCTCCAAAAAAATCGGACGTCCAATTTCTTATGTTAAAGAAAAACCGAACGATCGTTTTCAAAACCGGTCGATCGTTTTTCAATTTTTGACGGTTTTTGCACTTTAAAGTCTGAAATCTCTCTCTAGAAAGCCCAAATGGTTCTTTTCTCCCTTATTACTCAAACATCAACAATTACTCTCATTCTCTCTCAAAAGAAAACCGTTCAACATTTTCTGAGTCTTCATAGATTAATTTTCTTTCTCTCAAAATCCTCTATCAAAAATCCACCATTCAAAGACTTCAAAAATGGTGAAAGTGAAAAACGCTAATGTTGGAAGAGGTAAAACTGTTGAACAAGGAGGAAGCAGCAGAGGAAGAACTGGAAAAGGGAAAAGAGTGGCATGTGGAGTAAGGGCTCTAGAGAGGTTTATCTCTGTCAAGGAAGCTGCTAATTTCGAAGAGTGGACAAGAAAGAGAAGGAAAATTGCTCCATGTCACAAAGTGGATTTGATTGACATGGAAGGTATGGAAATCATTCCAAATCTTTTCAATGATATTGGATGGGGAACCTTACTCATCGTTAATGAACGGTTTTACCCTGAGATGATATATGAATTCTATGCAAACTTACATAAGGATAGAGTTCAAAAGCTTGGAAACATAACCCATCAATGGGTACGCTCTAGAGTTGGTGGCAGAAACATTGCATTTGATGATAGATTGTTAAACCACATCTTAGAAACACCTGATGATGGCATCAGATTTTACACCAAAAATAAGAAGTGTTATGATCCTAACCTATATAGTGAAAGAAGATTTGAGGAAATATTAACAAAGGGAAAGGTTCTTAAAAGGCATGATGATAGAAATGTCAATAAACTTGATGCCTATGGAAGGTTACTGTACTATATGATCTCAAATATTATCATTCCTAATGTTGGTCACAAGTCTTCCATTACGAACATGCATTCCTTTGTCATGCTAGCACTACATGAGCATAGAAGAATGAACTTTGGTTATATGGCCATAGAACACATGCTAGCAACTCGAACATCTTCCACAAAATGCTTGTCATACGGTTGCTTCCTCACAAAAGTCTTTTAATACTTTGTGCTCAATTTAGTTGGAGTTGATGATCCCGTTGGGGCTGGAAAAATCTACAACAAGCATACTTTCAAGAGAATAGGCTTTGAAAAAAATGAGGAAGGGATGTTAGTAATAGGTGGATAAGATAAGAGTGATGAAGATGATGAAAGGAATGAGGAACAAGAAGCAATAAATGTAGGTGAAGAGGAAAGTGAAGAAGAACTGGAAGAAGAGTCCTTTAGAAGAGAAATGAGGCAAAAGAAAAGACAAGAACAAGCCAAAAAAGGTTCATCATCCGGAAGCATGACTCAAATTATGGATATGATAGCTTCCTTGCAAGCCTCCATAAATAGTCGCTTTGATGCATTCGATGGTCGCTTTGAGGTATTAGATGAAAAAGTCTCCGATATTCAAGAGAGAGTAATGAGAATGGAAGCAAAGGACAAAGGAGAAGACGAATGAGAAATGAAGAAAGACAAACAAGAAGGGAGTAACAAGCTAGCTGATGTTTTTATAACTTATGTTTTTAACATTCTTGAACTACTTTTATTTCTTTCTCTTTGAACTACTCTTGTCTATGACCTTATTCACTGTTGCTTATGAAGTTTCTTTTTAAACTATTTGTCTTCTTTGCTTAGTTTGGAACTCTATGATGAGATCTTAATGATGAGAGTTCCCTTGATCTTTGTTTCAATGATTCTTTATAGTCTTTATGCTTTTTGATTTATGACAAAAAGGGGGAGAAGATATAAGATGCAAAGATATACGATGCTTTATAGGATATGCATATGTTGATGCTTTATATGGCTAAATAGGTTGATGCGTTGACGCTTGTCTTAATGCCTTAAGGATATGTTGATGTTGCCTTTTATGATGCCTTGAGGATATGTTAATTTGCCTTATGAGATGCATATGCTTTGTTGAGTTTTGTCTTGATAACTTGAGTTGTGTTACCTTGATATTTTGAATTGTGTTGGCAACATGCCTTGTGTTATATAAAGTTTTATGCATTATGCCTTATTTCTTATATGGCCTTGAGTTCTCTTGATGATATTTTTATGCCATATTTGTTGTGAAGCATGCTTTTAGGGGGAGCTTTAACTTTCTAAACTGTTTTTCAAACCTTGGCTTGCCTTCAAAATGAAAGGAGGAGTTCCTTCTCTCTTATTTTTATGTTTGGCTCTAAATGTTGATCTTTTGAAGCATTCTCTTGGCTAAAACCTATTCTTTTGTTCTATATAATCACTATCTTGCATCTTTGTTTGTCATAATCAAAAAGGGGGAGATTGTAAGCCCTACGGGAATATTTGTAATATTTTGATTGTGATTAACTTTGCTTTGTGATAAGTACAAATAGCTTTATATAAAAGAACAAAAGATGCACAAGAGAACTCTCAAGGGTAATCTACAAAGAAGCAAAAGATCACTCAAGACAACAAGAGTTTATGAACATGAAGTGATCAAGCTGAATACCTTGAAGACAAGAAGATTAATTAGGAGTATCCTTAAGCTAAATTTGTAAAACTCCCTAACTTGTCTCTTTGATATTTTGATCAAGTATGATAGCTCCTAAGAAGAAATATTTTTGATAAACTATCCTTGAAAAACTAAGTGTTATTGATAAACTTTTGGTGTTTTAAATGCATTACTTATTTTAAAGAGTATCAAGAATACATGTTTCAAAACGTGAAGGAAACTGCATATTTTACAAGAAAGCCGGTTGTTAAAATTTTCTGTAGTAAGTCTAAAAGAATTAATCTGATTTTTAAGAAAATCAGATGTCGGATTTGTAGTTTTTAAAAAAAAAAAGGGTCATCTGATTTTAAAATCGGTCGTTCGATTTTTCAAGAGTATTAAAAATCGATCATCCGCTTTTAAAAAAGGATCATCCGATTTTCTTTACATAAGAAAAATCGGTTGTCCTATTTGAAAACCGATCATCCGGTTTTCACTTTTACTGTCAAAAAATGACTGTTGCTCTGAAAGTAACAGCTAGTTTTTATCTTCACCTATAGAATGATTTTTTGATCAGCCATCAATCTTTAAGCAATTGAAAAACATTTATTGACAATTTGAAGAGCATCAAAGAGCATACTTTTAACCTTATTTATCTTAAAAAAGAAAATCTCCTTGGAGCTGTAATTTTTATCATTATTCAAAGAAGGAGAAGAAAGGAGCTTGCAGTGGTATTCAATTAAGTTGTATCATTGTCTTCTCAAGCTTCTTTGGTAACATTGTTCCATCCTTACTCTCTTATATCATTTTGTGATCAAAGGTTTTGTGAAAAATCCTTTTGGGTTATCCTTTGATATAGTTTATATTGTTTTGTGATTGTGAACTTTGAGGTTTGTGTGCAAAACTCTTGAAAGATGATCCTCATAGTATTATTGTGTAAAAACTTGTGATTAGTGATTTTGTGAAATCCTTGAGCTGAGTCTCAAAGTAGTGGATGTAGCTCTATTGAGAGACTGAACCACTATAAATCCCTTGTCTCTTTTCTTTCTCGCTTGTCTTTTACTTCTGTATTTATAGTTTAGTTCTAGATTATAAAAGATATTTTGTTTGGCTAGGAATTGTATTAAAAGGAGTTATTAAATTCTTTTTAAACAAAATCGGAGGTTTAGTTTAAAAATTGTTCAAGAAGTTTTTTAAATTAGCCAAAAACCTTATTCACCCTCCCCCCTCCCCTAAGGTTTTTCACATATGTATAGAACAAGTACTCCACTTCACTTTTCCAATTCAGTAGTCAATATGAGTAAAATCTACATATAGAGTAGGCAATGGTTCGATGTGGCAAGAAGGAATTCTAGAGGTATTTTCCAAGCTTTGAAGAATTCTTTCACAGCCATGGTTTCCAAAGTCGTAGCTTTCATCACAACCATAACTTTCATCAAAAACTACTACTCCTCCTCTATTAAACTCCTCATCCATTTCCACATAATTCATTTCACTTCTATATTCACTCCTTATCCATAAGATCTACCAACATATCCATTTCTAGTTCCAAGTCCATTCTCCTCATAGAAACCATAAGAATTATGCTCAAAAGACTTAGCACAATGTATGAAGTTACCAATTCCAATTTGTCTTCTAGGAGTGAAGTATTCATCTCTATGGTTCTTTCTACCGTAAGCATGTCCTCCTTTGCCACCACCACTGTAAAAATTGTACATGGATTTTGCAAACTTGGAATGAGCAATCTCCGGCTTCCTCAAGGATTCTATCATTTGTCATGATAAATTAAACAACATATGCTCCATGGTTATTAAATCTGTACAAAAAGATTAGAAGAAAAGAACCTCACACAACTCCCTTGGTGTATCTCCTTAAGAAGATGATCACTTTTTAATGGCTTTTGCAAGAATAGGTTCACTCTCTTGCCTTTCTCCAAACTCTCACCTCACAAAGGTTCTTTATCCCTTCAAACTCCCCTAGCACAACCACAAGGAAGATCAAAAAAATCAAGAAATCAATCAATGCACTTAGTTGAGGTAAAAAGAGTTCAAAGAAGAATTTCATCAAACACTTAAGGTTCAAAGAGTTTCAAATAAAATCTAAGGAAATTAGAGCCAATAAACACAATTGATCATCTCAAAAAGATTAATCGCACTTAATAAAAAATTAAGGACACAAAAAAATAATTAACAAAGCAAAATTAAGCTAAACAAATAAGATAAGATTACTAGAAAACTTTTCCAGAAAACAGGGATTCATGACACTGTATTACCATTTTCGCAATAACTTCATCATTATAACTCTAAATTCAATGAAACTTGTCCAGAAATACCCTCAACTAGATGAGGATGAGTTTAAGTATAAATTTAGATCAAATTCAATCAGTATAAACAATGTATAAGCAAATTAATCTACCAAAAATCTACATCAGTGAACACAAAACACTTTGCAACTTCTGATTCAATTCACCTACTAAATTAACTCCAAATCGAGTGAAACTAATTTCAAATGTTCCCAACTCAACGGCAACAATATTCAGCACAAACTTTGCTAAAAAATTAGAAGTATAAATCGACTTTCAATCTCTTTTCCTGACTCATTTTTCTGTCCGAATTTTGCATGATCTTCGTTGTTTCTTTTGATCATCATCTTTTGTTTTCTTCTCTTTTCTTTTCAAAAAAATTTTAGAAATTAAACACACAACATGCTTACTTGATGGTGGCTCTGATACCAAATGATGTGAATTTGAGCTCTATTTTGAAGAAGCTGCATAAATAACCTAAGATATTTTCCTCCCAGGATAACTTAACCAATTTCCCAACAAGCAACCCTAGCTATAATGAACTAGAACCTCTTGAAGAAAAGAATTAGTCTATCCACTAATAGCTAGGTCAACAATAAATATATGAAATTCATCATCCATCATCCATCAAGAACAATTAGGAATTTGGATGATCAATTAGCAATTCCTTGGATCGTCCCAATCCAAGTTCAAATAAAATCTAAGAAAGATCAAATCTTAATAGAAGTTAAGAGCAAAGATTGAAGAACCTAAAACCCAAAGGGGAAGAACACTCATGTAAATTTCATTCATTATTTTTCAATAGTTCTCTACAAATGAGTGAATAATATGTATTTAAAGGCTGCATCCTTCTCTAACCTAACCCTAGGGATTAGAAAGCATTAAAAAGACCAATTTAGACATTTTTTCTTTTAAAAGTTTTGAAGTCTTGTGTTCTTGTGGGTACAGCGTGGCATATCCGTCTCGGGTTCGAGCAAACCTGAATTCGAGGCCTAACACAAAATCAAAATTTTTTAAATGAAATCGAGTGTAAGTAAAACTTTACTCCCTAATGTATTTAACATTTGTGACATCAATCCCTAATAATTTATTATATTTGTTTAGGTCTCTAATGAAATTTCGAGTGAACAATTAGGTCTTTCATCCACCTAACAGGGCATAATTTGACCAACTAACAAATACAACGAAACCGACCCTCACATGATTCCCCTTAGAAAATAAAATGAAGACACGTTTAATTACAGAAACTACTTGAAAATCTAAATATTTTTTCTTTTTCATTGAACTTCTTTCGAAATCCAAGATGTTATTCAATACTTTCCATTTTCCTTTTCAAATAGCAACCATATTTGTATTCGTTTTATGGCCACAATCAATCCAATCTTTTTTCGTTCAAACCTCTCGCAGGAAAGAGCCCCATAAAATTTGAACTCAATTCCTTACTTAAAGTATGTTAAATTCCTTACCTTATACCAACTCTAGTTGCTAATACTCTACATTTTTTTTAATTACCATTAATCTACATAAGATAAGGTAACAGTTTCCCCTTAAAAAAATTTAACCCAAAAGAAAAAGTAACAGTTTCAATTAAATGGTTTTACCTTTTCATCTCTATGCCTTATCTAACTTTTCTTTTTTGTTCTCTCTTTAATTGTTTCTTTAAATACCGAATGAAGGAAGGAATTTAAGGTAACTACCTTTATTTAAATTTACATAAGCTTACGTAAATTCAAATCTCCCAATATTAAAATGTTATTAATCAAGTAGTATTAGCTATTTAGTCCTTGATAAAAAATTTAAAAAGAAATTGGAAATTGATTCTAAAACTACTTATATTGTCTAAATTGAGTCTAAAAATTATTTTTGTATAATGTTAGTTCAAACTATTTACCTTTTAAAAAATTGATTTATATTATTCTTTCTTAGATAAAATCAGACAAATTTTTAAATATGTCATTTGCACGAATTGTCGATTGTGCATTAAATTATTAATTTTCATAATTTTCATCATACATACCTCTAGTTGAATAAAAATGAAGGAGATATATAAATCTTTTGTACCATTATATTTTGAAAAAAGTAAAAAATTAATAATTGCACCTTTAATCAGAAACCAATATGAGTGATATGCATAGAATATTTCACTTAAAAATAAGTGGTTTGGATTTATATTTTTTTCAAAAATAATTTTAAAAATTATAAGTATAAAAATAATTTTAAAATAATATTTACTTGCAATCTATCTTGCAAAAAATTGTCTATCCCGTTTCTAATAATTCTCTTTGCTTACATCACTTGGGAGCTTGAAATAGTGTGAACTCCTTTCTATTCAAAAAGTATATATCTCATCAGAAGAAGTACCGGATATCGTTTGAAGATACTTATAAGAGATAAGCGTGTAATATTACTCATTATGTGCTAATAGGAGAGTTCTATAGTAGTCTTCACAGCATCACTACTTCCACACCTAGACCACATGGATTCCAAATAGGGTTGTAAATAGGTTTAAACCCTCAAAGTACCCCCAGACCCGTACTCTTATAGTGAAACTTGGACCTAGACCCGGACCCATACCCTTAGGGTATAAAATTTCTAGACCCAGACCCGACCCTCCAGGATCCAGGGTAGGGTCTGGATATATCCGTACTCGTATGACATTTTTCTATTTTTTTTCCCTGTTAAACAAAAATATATAAAACAATTTATAATTTATTGATTCAGTAATTCTAGTTTTTTTAAGTGAATTATAAAGCTTTTTTTTAAGTGAATTATAAGGCTGTAAGAGTAATATTTTTCTTGTCTATTTGAGGAAGAAAAGGAAGCTTGAGGCTTCATTATTTTCCAAAGTGGAAGTAAAGGAAATCAAATTGGTTTACTTTTAGTGCAAATAGTCTTGCCGGTACTCTTGAGGTATATTCATCATCATTAATCCCCCAAGAAATTTTATTTATTTTATTTATAATATCAATTAAACGTTTTATTTTTACTAAATATCAATTAATATTTTTAAGTTCTTTACTGATTTGGACAAGATAACCTTATAATAAACACTACAGTGTCTAATGTACAAGAAAAAATAACCAGTATAGACAAGATAACCAATGTCTAATGTATAAGAAAAAATAACCAGTATAGACAAGATAAACCAATGTCTAATGTACAAGAAAAAATAAACATTTGCAGAGCAAAGTTCACTCTAGTCTCAATGGAATACAAAAACTGCAAAAACTCATAAAACTACAAAGCAAAGTTTCAGCTTCAAAACTGCAGAGCAAAGTTTCAGCTGCAAAAACTCATTCAGCTAAAACTGAACACAAAAACAGAAACACACTCAAGTCTCAACAAAACACAAAACAAAAATAGACGAAGACAGAAGAAACACTCTAAAAAACATACGGTAGAGCAGAGCAGCAAAACGAAAGAAAGCAGAGCAAAGCAAAATAGAAACATAAACCGAGAGCATATGCCGGCACGGTGCAGACAGACGGCGGCGGTAGCTGGAGCCGTTCCTAAGCAGGTGAAGAAGAAGCTTAAGGGTGAGAGACTGACAGTGAGGTGAAAGCAGTAGAAGCAAGTCAGCAACTGAAGCAAACGGCGACAGGGGCGGTGGCGATAGAAGATGAGCTGAAGAAGACAGTGAGGGGAGAAAGTATGAGAGCGTGAGGTGCGCAAGACTGGATCTAGGGACTGGGAGAGTGAAGCTAAAAATGAGTGATGTGAATAGAACAAAGCGATAATGGTGATGGCGGCGTTGGGAATGGATGAAGCTGAAGAAGAAGATGAGTGATGTGAGCTGTGAGGTGAGAGATCTAAGATGAGTGAGGTGAGTGAGAGTGTAGTCAGTGTAGTGTGTACTAGGTAGATAATATGTTAAAAAAAATTATAAATTATATATTAATATAACATAATATATAAGTATATATTATTATTTTATTAATACAAGTATACGGGTATGGGCATCATTATATTCTGTGTAGTCCTATATAGCAGTATAAATACAGACACAAATATGTATACAAGTCTGCAAATATAAAATTTAAAGCTTACCTGTTAAAAAAGGGTATAAATGAGTACGGATATTGGTAAGATCCGTCTCGTTAACGGCCTAATCCTAAATGAAAACAAATAGACTTTCACGGTTTTCTTTTCTAAAAACCACATTAATTGAAAAAATGGTTTTAAATTAATGCTAGTATCAATTTCTCAAAGAAATATAATAAACAAACGGGGTAAACAAAAAAAAAGATTGAAAGGGGTGGAAAAGTGGGGGCGCGGGCAAAAGGTGCAGACTAGTCATTCTCGATGTTGACCAATTTTTCACTTTCGCCCATCTAAAACTTCAGCACTGAGCAGCAGTAAAATTAGAGATATTATTAACTGTAAATGCTTTGACTTCATCGTGCTTTCTGCAACTCACGAACGACCTCCTTCATATCCTCTGCAGATTTTTTACTTTATTTTCTGAGATAATCTGAAGATTTCAAATGTAAGTTTCTCCTTCTGATCTATTCCTGCTTTACAAATCTTGAATTTATTAAGAAATTTGACGTTAAATTTGGTACTTTATTGGGAATTTGTAATGGGTTTGTATGATGTTAGTTTGTATGCAATTGAATTTGTGGGTTTTTATGTTCAGTCTCCTTTTGCTTATCAATATTGATTTTTTTGCTTTTTCCAATAGCATGCTGTTCTTGATGCAAAAGAATAGTGGAAAGTTAATTTGATTGATAAAACACAAGGCTTTTTTTTTTTTGGGAATTGAATTATGTTTTTGGATTTCTTTCTTTGGGGGTTTGCTGATTGATGACCAATTATACCTTCGTTAAGAGTTCCTTGACTTCATTATGCCTTCTCTTAAACAGGGTTTGATGCAGTTATTAGTGTAAAATGTTCGATTGCGGTGCCAAGTCCCACTATATTGGTGGACAGCGTGAGAAGTTTGTAAGGTACTTTTTATTTGTGAACATCCCAGCTAGGAATTAATTCTGAAACTAGGTATAGGCTACTATTCTGCTTCCAATTTTGAAACTCGTACTTGGCACAATGAATTTGAATGAGTTTGAAAGTGAAGAAGGTAGAACAGGTTTGCCGTGATTTTAATAAAATTTTAACTGAATTGAGATTGTGTTTTGGGATTATCATGGACTGAATCCTCTAAGAATTGCAAAGACCTGTCTGCTGAACTTAGATTGAGCCAATACCGAAGATAGTTTTCATGGTTTGACAGAAAGATGAAGCCTGAAGGAATGTTCCTTTCAGAGGGAGGATGGGCATGGGATTCAAAGCTTTTGCTTTGACCCCCAAACTAAAAGATTTTAACTTGAAGGAAGTCCCTTGAGTTTATATCTTTAGTATACCACAATTCTTGTCCAGTTGCTTAAAGAGATTATGTTGAGAATCCACATATCTTTGATCTAACATTCTTAGCCTTGGGGAGATTTTTCCCCTTTTCCAAAATAGCTGATCATCAGTATATATGTTTTTAATCCTTGACTATTCTCTTCTTCTCTTCGACTTTGTCTGGGATGATCGATTTCTTTTTCTTCCTTTTCTTTTTTTGGTTGGTATTTAGATTGGATGATTTGGACTCTACACTGTCATCACCATCAGCCCCAGTTGCAGCAAATAAATGTGGCTTCAACATCGAGGGTTTAGGAAGAGCAAGTTATTCAAAAACTACGACATCCACCTCATTCAAGAGAGGAATGAAGAAAGGATCTGAGGGACTCAAATCAATTGGTCGATCTCTTAGGTTTGGTGTTTCGAGAGCAGTATTTCCAGAAGATCTTAAAGTTTCAGAGAAGAAGATATTTGATCCACAGGACAAATTCCTGCTTCTCTGGAATAAATTTTTCGTCATATCATGTATTCTGGCAGTATCTGTGGATCCTCTATTTTTCTATCTTCCTGTATTTGACAATTCGTCAAAGTGCCTTGGGATTGATCGAAAATTAGCTATCACAGCTACAACACTGCGCACGATAATTGATGCCTTCTATCTTATTCGCATGGCTCTACAGTTTCGGACAGCTTATATTGCTCCTTCATCTCGAGTGTTTGGACGAGGGGAACTTGTTATTGATCCAGCACAAATTGCTAAGCGATATTTGAGATACTATTTCATAGTGGATTTTCTTGCAGTGCTTCCCTTGCCTCAAGTATGACAAATAATATCATGGCATATGTTCTTTCTTTAGCCATTTCAGCCTCATCCCTATATCATGACTGCTGTCAATTTTTATTGTAGAATATAAAAAATTCTGTGCTCAGTATTTATTGCTTTGAGGCTTATCTGTTGAATAGCTTGAACAGAACTCTCTCGTTTGGACTCCGAATGGCTGGGAGGGGAACCTCTCTTCATGGATGATTGTCACTTTTAGATGTCAGGAATAGATTACTTTGATGTAGTTGAACGATTAGTATAGACCTCAAAATTGCTAGTCATCTCTGAGTTTTGCGGTTGCAGATTCTAATCAATCTGCTGGTCAAATTTTTCTGTCCACATTCTGAGTTTAAAAATTCTTTATGTAAACTATGAGACTCATTGAGTAATCTTCAGTAATTATGAGATGAGGAAAATGAACTGTAATAAATGTTGGTTGTGCTGTAAAATCATTTTTCTTCTTACATTTAGCTTATCAGTATTTGGATGTTTTATACAGATCGTAGTGTGGAGATTTCTACTGAGATCACATGGTTCAGATGTGCTTGCAACCAAGAAGGCGCTTCTGTTTATTGTTTTGATACAGTATGTCCCAAGATTTGCACGAATACTGCCCCTAACATCTGAACTTAAAAGGACTGCCGGTGTCTTTGCTGAAACTGCTTGGGCTGGTGCCGTATATTATCTATTATTGTACATGCTCGCCAGTCATGTGAGCCTTCACAGCATCCATGCATAGTCCATTTTATGAAATCTGGCTTTTGAAATGCTAGGAATTAAAACCAACAAATTGTCCTTACTATATTGACAAAATTCTTGTTTTCATGCTTGATTCGTTTTGCAGATAGTTGGGGCGTTTTGGTATTTGTTGTCTGTTGAACGTAATGACTATTGCTGGCAAAAAGCTTGTAAAGATAATGACAAGTGCAATACTGACTTCTTGTACTGTGGCAATCAGTACATGAAAGATTTTGATTCTTGGAGCGCGATCAGTAATTCGGCCCTAAATGCAACTTGCCGTGTGAAGGGTGATGATCCACCATTTGATTTTGGAATATTCGAACAGGCCTTGTCATCTGGCATAGTCTTCTCAATGAAGTTCTTCTCTAAATACTGTTACTGTCTTTGGTGGGGGTTGCAGAATTTGAGGTGAACGAACACTTCCACTTGAAGTTATATGACTTCTGTTCAGTTACTCATATTATGTAGCTTCATCTTGTTGTCTTCACTTTTCGTAGACTGGCCCAGAGCTAAAGCTTCTTCTTTGTTCCTTGCTCCTCCACCTCCTCCTCCTTTCAATGAATAAAGATTTTATTAGTAATCACCAAAGGCATGCATGCCAAGGCGATATAAATACAAAAAGGAACCAGAAGCAGTTCAGGAAACAAAAAGCTATTCCTTTGTTCTTTTTATTTGGCCATGCATCAGTGCATTCACTTCTAACTTAGGGAAATGTCTGAAATTTCAGTAGGACTAAGCAATCACGTTTGAAGGAAATCCTGTGAGCGAGTGACTAATATTTACAAATGTTTCTTCAGTGTTAATCCTCTCGTGTTCATATTTTTACGTAAGCTACTCAAGCCATTAGTTTCTGATTTTTTTATGCATGTGGTTACAATTAGAATATGCAACAAGCATTAGCTAAGTTTTGTTGATATGGTTACTTCTGATGTGTCTTTTCAATATCTTTCATCAATCCAATCCTGATTATAACTGCTTTGACGATTTTCCTTCAGTTGTAAGAATCTTTCAGTAAGAATGCTCAAGTTTTTTTTTCTCTTTCTTGCAGCACACTTGGCCAGGGGCTCCAGACCAGCACATATCCTGGAGAATCTATATTTTCCATAGCACTAGCAATTTTTGGTCTGATTCTCTTTGCCTTATTGATTGGAAATATGCAGGTAATTTATAAGAGTCAACAGGAACATTTACTAACTTAGTTTTGCTTTATTTAGGATGAATTAACTTCAGCTATTTGATAGTAGGAATAAATCCAACCTAAATTGATTACTTTGTAGTTATACTCTCAAGATTGAAAGAGTTATTTGTAGAATCTTCATGAATTTTTACTGCTCATTGCAGCATCTCCTGGCTAAGCATCATTTAGAAAACAAATTGTTTTATTTGACTTCCAGCAGCAAATTGATTATAGTTAACACTGCAGTCATCAATGTTCAATAAGTTGATACTTGTTAATAGATCAATAGAATATTGTTAACGACTCATTTCTTAAGAAGCATCAACTTCATTTCTGAAAAAGTTAATAAATGTTAAGTTAATTTTTTTAAATTAAAAAAAAAAAAAAGAAAAAAAAGTTGATACTGTAATTACTAACACTCTATTCTGTTGCTAGTGGTTTCAGAAGCTAAGGCTCAACTTGGACAAGAGTTTAATTTGAGTTTTGAGTGTTTTTTTTTTTTTTTTTTTCAAAACTAAGGCTTAAAATAAACTCCTATAATTTAAAATTTGTTTTATTTAGTCATGCTTTCCATAAACTCTTGAAGAGATGAATGACCTATTCTATGCTCCACAATGACATCATATATGTATTTGTAACATTTGAATGCATGGCAAATTAAGCTCCATTTAGTTGTGCAATCATTAGGGAAAGAGTCCATCAGAACATTGCGGGCATATCATGGTTGATGCTCAATAGGCCATCCTGACTTAGATGCAAATTAAAAAGGAACCTCAGTAGAGTTTGGATTCTACAATTATTGTATGGGGGATGAGTGAGTTGAGAGGACTTTCAAGATTTATCCACAATTTAAAGAGTAATATGAACTGGAAATAATATTCATTTGTGAGCCACTCATGCACCTGATAAAGCACCTTTACCTGCAAAATATCTGGCATGACCAATGTAGATTTGTATATTACCAGAAATATTGTTTGTGTCATTTTTCTCTTCTAACCCACTTCCATATTTCATAGCTTTTCTCTTTGGATGGTATTTTCTACATCTTTCTGTGACTCTTGGGTGCTTATCCTCATCTAATACAAATTCTTCCAGTACTTCCCCACCCCCCTCTCTTAAACTATCTATGTATATGATAGAAAAGATAGTCCAAAAGTGGAAAAAAACTCTGGTAACTTGTTGAGAGGAAGACCTAATGATGAATTGGACAAAGATGACAGACAATGATGATAAACTCTTTAATCCATCTTTCTTGCACATGCCACAAAAGTATATGAACAAGAAGAATGCTCTGCTAAGATTTTTCAGCTTTGTGCTATTACAGACATATCTGCAATCTCTTACCATTAGACTTGAGGAGATGAGAGTGAAAAGGCGTGACTCAGAACAATGGATGCATCACCGCTTGTTACCACAGGATCTACGAGAACGTGTCAGACGCTATGATCAGTACAAATGGTTGGAAACACGTGGAGTGGATGAAGAGAGTTTAGTTCAGACTCTGCCGAAGGATCTCAGAAGAGACATTAAGCGTCATCTTTGTCTGGCTTTGGTTAAGAGGGTAATTGCTTATTCATTTGTTGGTTCTCAATTATTTGGATTGCCTCTCATACATTTAACTAATTCAGAAGATAGTTCCTTTTGTGGTAAAATTGTTAGTACTAGTACATTCGCACGTAGTAAAATTTTCGTAAAATTAAAATTATTATCTATTTTAGTTAGTAAAATTATATTCTGCAAATCGACTCTATTCTTATTTTACATAATTTTTATTTGTGTTTATGTTCTTTTTTTTGTCATAAATTGCTAAACAAATTTCACATTGATGGTGTGAACTTAATACTTAATTCTAATGAATATACTCAATACTTTCAATAGTTAGCGGTTACAAACTTTTTTTCCCTTATTAAAGCATGTTTGCAAAATAATTATTAAAAGATAATGAATTTACCTTTTTATTCTCTCTATTCTTAGCACTCAATTTCACTCCAAATGTTAAATTTGTCCATTCAGAAAAGGAAAATACCAGAAAGTGTAAATCAACCATGATCTCTTATGACACTTTTAGAATAGTAGAGATAGAGACGTTAAGAAAGCTTTTCCACCGCTCTTCATTTGTTTCTGTCTGCTGATCTATATTGGGAGAAAGACTGTGGATTAGTTGATTACCGGAGAGGAAAATCTGGAATAAGTGAACACAATGATGAATTATGTATGTATGATTATAGACCATACCATGCCCACCCACGTGCCAATAAGCAATAGGCTGGCCCCATCTACCTTTTCTTTTTCTTTCAGGAAATTGGGGGTTTATTATACATGCACACTGAATGGAACTACATAGTAAGGTACACTTGCGGCATATCAGGGATGGAGTGAACATAAGATTATGATTTAAGAATCAAAGAACATGCTGAATGAACCTGTGGTTATTAGTTAAAGTAGGGGAAGAAATTGTAATTCAATTTTTTCATTTAATGTTCTGTATTTAATCTCCTCGTTAGGCTATGAAATCCCTGGATAATGATGATATCTTCACAAATAAGTCATATTTCACCCAAACCTACTACCCAGCTATCAGCAGCCCCCTCCCTCTGCCTCCTCCGAGGGCTTGAGATCTTGAAATTGATTTTTCATCTTCTTTCAGCATAGTTTGTCTTCCCCAGTCTAATGTGGTGAAACTGAAGTTTAGTTGATATTTGCTGAAGCATCTTTTTGTAAGCTTTTTGCAGGTACCTCTGTTTGAAAGTATGGATGAGAGGTTGCTCGATGCCATCTGTGAGAGGCTAAAGCCCTGTTTATACACTGAGAATACATATATTGTTCGTGAAGGAGATCCAGTTGATGAAATGCTTTTCATTATACGCGGTCGCCTGGAAAGTGTAACAACTGACGGTGGAAGAAGTGGGTTTTTCAATCGTAGTTTGTTAAAGGAAGGAGATTTTTGTGGAGAGGAGCTTCTAACATGGGCACTGGACCCAAAATCTGGCTCTAATCTTCCATCTTCCACTCGTACAGTGAAAGCTTTAACAGAAGTGGAGGCTTTTGCCTTAACAGCTGATGAGTTGAAGTTTGTAGCCGGTCAGTTCAGGAGACTTCATAGTAGACAAGTTCAACATACTTTCCGGTTTTATTCACAGCAATGGAGGACATGGGCTGCTTGCTTTATTCAAGCAGCTTGGCGAAGATACTGCAAAAGAAAACTTATGGAACTTCGAAGGAAAGAAGAAGATGAAGTAGAATTAGCCGGGGGGAGTAACAATGCTACTGGAGGAGGTTCATATAGTCTTGGGGCAACCTTTTTGGCATCAAAATTTGCAGCAAATGCTCTTAGAGGTGTTCATCGTAATCGGATTCTAAAGGGGGCTGGGGGTTTGGTGAAACCACCAAAACCACCAGAGCCTGATTTCACAGCTGATGCAGATTAATTAATATTTGGTGGCTTTTGATGATGACACCTCAAGTACCTCAGAATTTTACATGCTCGGTCGTAAGGGCTATGAATGAATGTATAAAGGCTGGCTTACTTACTGTGATTTCAAACATGTTTTGTATAATATCATCTATATTATATGATTGCTTCCTAAGTCTTTCATTTTTGCGCTGCATTTTGATTCTAATGCATGCATCCTCCCTCTTGTTTAGGTGTTATTGGCAATTTTTCTTTATTCAAATGTAACAACCTTTGAAGAATTTAATTGTTTCGTTCAACTACCATCACATTATTAATTCCACCATATATTCAATTTCACAATTTTGCGTCATTTTCTGTGTTAAGCGGTTTGTTTGAATATGGTCTGTTTTGAGATTTATACTTAGGGTTTTCGTAAATAGAGGGAATTAAGGTACATAAGCCTCCTTCCTATCAGAATCAATCTCATATAACACAATTCTAAAAGCTTTTGCATTTTCTAGTAAATTTTGTCATTCATTTGTGAGTACATCCATCCACTTGCACGCATAAAATCTTCTCGTATAACAAAACAAAACGAAATTGTTTGCAACAGATTTTCGGAGTTAATACAGAAAACGCCCAACCATTAGGGTTGGTAATAGGACGGGTTTCCCAATTCATCTTATCGGTTGATTGATCCCGATTTGAATGTAAATCTGAGTAAAAATGGAGATAAATTTTCTATCTAAGTTTGGGGATAGATTGGGACGAAGATCAGGTTCTCCTCATTCCCATCCCCACCCATCCCACCACTATTATTATTATTATTATTATTATTATTATTATATATACATACACTAAACAAAAAAATAGCGTTATTAAACTTTTGTTTATTATTTAGTTTGAAGATGATTGAAAATTGTTGAACTAACATTTTTTTAAACATTGCTAGACTTTCTTTTGAAATGATTATTACTTATATTATTTATTTTTGTAAAATTTTAATTTATTTGACATTGTGGCATGTATATTATAAATTTGTATTTGATAAACTTATTGAAAATATACACCTAATTCCCGCTTGGGTCCCCAATTCTCCAATGGAGTTGGGCGGGGAGGGGGCTAATTTCATCCCCAAGTGTAGGGTAGAGATTAATTAGGAGAGGTTGGATTGCAAATGATGATGATTTTCTTATCTATACAAAGGATGGGAATGTGGACAAGGTAAGGGAAGCCATCTGTCCCGTTGCCATCCCTAGCCACCAGGCAAGTGGAGTAGCCAAGCGCCAATGGCTACTTTCCAACAGCAATCAAGACGCTCTAATATTGACAAGAGGTGTATGATCCAATAGCTCAACCCCTTAACTTAGGTACCTTCACCTGACATTCTAAGTGAGAGGTCCTAAGTTCGAGTCACCTAATGAGTGGTTTAATGTCCTATGTCAACATTGTGCTGCTATTTGTGAGTCTTGCTTGGTCCCTCCCGGATTAATCGGTGACTGTCGGACACCGAGTTACCAAAAAGATGCTCTAATATTCTCTTAGCACACTTCCTTTTGAGTAATTTTTCTTATTTTTATTTGTATAAAATTACTATAAAATAAGTGTTACAAAGAAAGTGTATTAGAGAATA
Source organism: Catharanthus roseus (assembly GCA_028651295.1). NCBI lineage: Eukaryota > Viridiplantae > Streptophyta > Magnoliopsida > Gentianales > Apocynaceae > Catharanthus > Catharanthus roseus. The sequence continues at coordinate 20,773,823 of JAPQWS010000153.1, read as the reverse complement.
CTATCCACTTTCACATAATTGATTTGCGGCCAGAATCATCTACTACAATCCTAATACACTTTCTTTACAACACCTCTTTTATAATAATTTTTTAGAAAAATGACTAATAATATCAGTAACTGTTAAGGATTATAAAATAGAATTAGTCTCAATTCTTATGTAAATAGGATTAGTCTTTATAAAATCCTAGACTATGTATATTTATGAGTTATTACTACTTAAAGGAAAACAGTCGTGTGTTTGTTTAGCACGCAGACAAACATTGCAAGGAGGAGAAGTTCTACAGCTAGAATTTTTAGAAAGACCCAAAAAATGATTCACCACAGAATCCGATGGATGTTCCAACCTTATATGCCATAATGTGCTTGAATCAAGAATGTTGCTAGAGAAAGCATACAATGCGGATAATTGCATTGGTTTGTAGAAGAATATCCCATTCCTTTGCTCACCCACTCCAATCGGCCTCATCGAGATACAACCTTGTATAACACAAAAATCATCAGAAATGGTGATAAAACATCGAGAATCTCGGGCCAGTTGAGACAAGGAAATTAGGTTGCATTTAAGCTCAGGAATTAAAAGTACATTGAGAAGTTTGAGCCTAGCATTTAAGGAGACCAATCCTTCATGTAGAGCCATCGTTGTAGCCCCATTAGGTAGGCCAATAGTATAAGGAGAAATATTATTTAAATTACTCAAGAAATCTTTTCTGCAAGTCAGATGATGAGAGCATCCTGAATCCAAAATCCATAAATTTTTTATACTGAATAATTTTTCGGGTTGAGTGTCACTTGTGTTATTTATAATGGTCAACAATTTTGACCATTGTTGACTGGTCAATTTTGGAAAAGAGCTAGAACCTGCCGCTGCAAAAGGAGCAAAGTTTTCTATTTTTTTTAGAAATCTCGTCTTGCTGCCGCCTGGGTCGCTGCCGCCATCAACTCCAATGTTTCCGCCGAGCTATGTAACTGTATACGACCAGTCGTCAATGGCTTGTCCTCCCGCTACTGGTTGGAGCTGAGGTTTGTCGTCACCTGGAGCTCGGCCTAGAACCACGCGCGTCCTAGATCTGCCGCCGCGACCAGTTGCTGTTGTGCCTCTACTGCTGCGGCCAGTTTGAAGACCGCGGTTGCCGCAGCTGCTCGTGGTGTTTTCGGGCCACCACTCCGGATAACCAACAAGCTGGAAACATGAGTTGATTTCGTGTCCATTGCGGCGGTAATAGGTGCAATACAATGAAAGAGAGGTTGAGCTACCATTAATTTTGGCGATGGCAAAGGCGGTGCCATCGCCAGCGGCGTGTTTCTCAGCTCGTGTTAAATTTTTATGTTGTTCTTCTTTGCAGATTTGAGCGAAGACTATCCGCAATTTTGGCATAAGTTCTTGTTGAATCAGATGGGAACGGATAGTGCCATAAATTGCAATATTTAATCCCATTAAAAATTGGAAAACATTTTCGTTCTCTCTTTCTTTTATGATAAAAGTCAAGAGTTTTGTATCTGTACTGGACGGGAGTTGAGTGTAATTTTCTAATTCATCGCATAACTTTTTCAAACGTGAAAAATACACATTTATTGAATCTCCGCCTTGTTTACAATTTGCCAATGCCGCCTTTAATTCGTATATTCTTGGCCCGGTGCCAACCAAGAATCTTTCCTTCAAATCTGTCCATAATTCATCAACTCTCTCGGAGTAACTTATAGAAGATCGGAGAGACGGTTCGATAGTGTTGAGAATCCAAGAATTTACCAGGCTATTGATTTCCCACCATTCTTCCTCTTTGTCTGGGTCATCTTCGGGAATGGGAATTATTCCGTTAATAAATCCCAACTTCTTCTTTGCTCTCAAGGCAATGCGCATGGCTTTTGCTCATTCTGCATAATTATTGTCTTTTTCGGTTTCTCTTAGTTGGACTGTTGTGAGGATCAGTCCAGGTCCAACGGCAGATGCTACATAATAAGCATCTTTCTTCATTCTGTGAACATGGCTTTCTTTCACTATGTCGTCATCAACATTGCCAATATTGTCGTTACTCATTACGAGAGATTTTAGACAATTAGCTCTGATACTGTAAAAGTTTTCACTGGGGAAAACCAATCAATATTTTGTCTTATTGATGCAAAATTGTGTACATTATATAGATTGTCCAAGTGACAAATCCTAAACATATTAAGACTAGGAAACGTAAACTAATTATAACTTATAAATATACATAGTCTAAGATTTTATAAAGACTAATCCTATTTACATAAGAATTGAGACTAATCTATTTACTTGGATGCTAAACGATGAAAATATGCGGGATGAAGAGCTTTAGTGAGAATATCAGCAAGCTGAAATTCACTGCGGATGTAGGAGGGAAAAATGAATCCTTCTTGAAAAGCATCACAGACAAAATGACAATCGATTTCAATATGCTTGGTACGTTCATGGAAGACATGATTTTCAGCATTCCTCCTCTAGCCAGCCCATGGATAAAATTGGTACTCGAAAAAGTACTCATATTAAAAAGATTCCTACTCACCTCCAAGATTTTTACTGCAATGCAATATGGAAGTCCTCTATATCCCATTCCTCTTCTGCTCCCACCTCCTCTTCGGACCTCTTAGGTACGTCTCTTTATCCTATAACACATTATTTGGACTATGAAAAATTTTCTCCTTCACACAAACATTTTTTAGCATCCGTTGCCACCGATCCGAACCCACCACTTACTCTGAAGCTGTATCTCATCCTAAATAGCTCACTGCCATGCAACAAGAAATAGATGCACTTGAAAAAAATGGTACGTGGTACTTGACACCATTTTTCCCAGGAAAACGTGCTTTTGGAAGCAAATGGGTCTTCCGAATTAAATATAAAGCAGATAGCACCATCGAACAATATAAAGCCTGCTTGGTGATTTTGGGTAAATACACAAATGGAAGGTATTGATTTCACAGACACATTTGCCCCGGTTGCTAAAATGGTCATAGTCTACTGCTCGAAACTGGCCCATCTATCAGATGGATATTCACAATGCATTTCTTCATGGAGATCTGCAGGAGGAAGTCTATATGCGCCCTCCACCTGGTTTTTGCCCCTCTTCCCAAGGAAAGGTTTGTCTTCTCAAGAAATCTTTGTATGGTCTTCATCAAGCTCCTCGATGTTGGTTTTCCAAACTTACCACTGCTCTTCGTAAGTGTGGTTTTTCTCAGTCTTATGCGGATTATTCACTCTTCACATACTCTCGAGAAAATATTTTTTTATACGTTCTCATTTATGTGGATGATTTATTGATTACTGGAAATTCCCTACCCACTCTAGATAAATTCAAAGCTTCCTTGAATAAATGCTTTCATATGAAGGACTTGGGTCCTCACAAATATTTTTTAGGTATTGAAATTGCAAGAAATCCTTCGGGATTATTCTTATGCCAACGCAATACACTTTGGAAATTCTCTTTGAGACTAGTCTATTAGGAGCCAAACCGGCCTCTACTCCTATTGAACCAAATCATCAGTCGGCCGAAGCCTCTGGATCTTATTTTGATAAACCAGATCGATACCGCAGACTCATCGGGAAGCTGATTTATCTTACTCTTACTCGACCTGAGCTTGCCTACGCAGTCCATACACTTGCTCAGTTTATGCACACCCCTAGCTGTGCTCATTGGGACGCTGCTATCCACGTCATTTGATATCTCAAGCGCAGTCCTGGACATGGTATTCTTCTTCAATCTAAATCTCCACTTTTATTGACCGCCTATTGTGACTCTGATTGGGCTACCTGCCAAATTACTAGATAATCCGTTACCGGCTATTTTATTTCCCTCGGTGGGTCTCCTATTTCTTGGAAAACAAAGAAACAACATGCCATTTCTCACTCTTCTGCCGAAGCTGGATACCACTCTATGGCAATGACTTTATGTGAGTTAAAATGGTTGTCTAACCTACTGCGTGATCTTCATGTGCCTATCACTCGCCCCATTCCATTACATTGTGATAATCAAGCTGCTCTTCACATTGCCGAAAATCCTGTCATCTATGAACGTACCAAGCATATTGAAATCGATTGTCATTTTGTCCGTGATGCTTTTCAAGAAGGATTCATGTTTCCCTCCTACATCCGCAATGAATTTCAACCAGCCGATATTCTCACTAAAGCTCTTCATCTCGCACATTTCATCGTTTAGCATCCAAGTTGGACATTTCTGATATTCATGCTCCAACTTGAGGGGGAGTGTTAAGGATTATTATGTAAATAGGATTAGTCTCAATTCTTATGTAAATAGGATTAGTTTTTATAAAATCCTAGACTATGTATATTTATGAGTTATAATTAGTTTAGGTTTCCTAGTCTTAATATGTTTAGGATTTGTCACTTGGACAATCTATGTAATGTACATAATTTTACATCAATGAGATAGAAAACATTGAATTGTTTTCCCCACTGGAAATTTTTAGTAACTATTTTCATATTGTTGTTTTTGTACATAATATTACTTTCATTTATTTATATACACCAATTCTTTCCAGTGCTATTTTTAACCCTATCAGTCCTCATGTTAGATTAAGGCGGATCTCATGTGACAATTATTTGAAATGCAAAAATTTATAGCAATCTCTTTCCTATGTTTAATTTCACAAAAATAATATTAAGTTAGGTCATCCAATACCCCGAATTTATATTGAGTCCAATTCCAATTAAGTTAAATGAAGGAAAGGTATTGTTATCACGTTCTTGCTCTTAAAATCAATCTAAGGGAGCGAGAAAGAGTACTTAGATAACATAGGCTAAAATATCATGAGTGGGTGACTTCTTGCGTTGGGGAGATGAGTGTTTTCCTCCATTCTTTTCCAAGTGAAAAAGACATCTTAGCCCTTTCATAACTTCACAAGTTTACTATAGATGTAGTTTTAAGCTATATGATTACACAAGTAATACAGAAGTTATATATACTAACGATGTCATTAAAGAAGTTATATAGTAACAATATACCCATTATATTAAAACACAATTGGCCACAAAAAATAAAAATAAAAAATAAAACACAAAATATGTAGTGGATACGGATCTAGTGGTTGATTTTTTAAATAATGTGAAATTATTTAAGAAGGCAGATGGTCATAATTTGTTTGCAAAAGTATAGTCGTTATACCCTGCACTCAGTTACTCCATGCTTGGTGTAACCGATTCAAAAACGACGTTGTTTTACTAAAGCTTACCAACTGAGAAAAATCAAAACCAACTCTTATTTCACGCAACTGCACCTTGCGCGTCTCCCCACACAACACCCACGTTTCCCTCCTAAAACCATCCACCTTCTAAAAATTCATCCTACTTGTGAATTTTTGTGAGATTTTCAAGCGATTTTCAAGCTTCCACAACTTCTATCTTCTTTTATTCTCCAATTTCTTTGATCATTGCTTCAATATCTTTGTTAGTTTCTACAATTTCGCAACCAGAAATGTGAAAATAAATGAGTTCTCCAAGACACAGTTCTTCAAGGAGTTCTTCAAGAAATTCTTCAAGCACTAACAGCAATAATACTTCAAAAACAACATGAAATTGTAGTTTTCTGCACCAACTGAGCAAAAATGAAAACTCACTCTTATCCCACGCGACTGCACCTCACACGTCTCCCCCATAACACCCATGTTTCCCTCCCAAAACTATCCACCTTCTAAAAATTCATCTTGCTTGCAATTTTTGTGAGATTTTCAGGTGATCTTCAAGATTCCACAACTTCTATCTTCTTTTATTCTCTGATTTCTTTGATAGTTTCTTCAATATCTTTGTTAGTTTCTACAATTTCACAACCAGAAACGTGAAATAAATGAGTTCTCCAAGACACAGTTCTTCAAGGACTTCTTCAAGAAATTCTTCAAGCACTAACAGGCAATAATACTTCAAAAACAACATGAAATTTTAGTTTTCAGCGGAAAAAAAATGTTCAACGAAGTAGATTCCATGTTATATGTAGAACTAAGAATACATATATATGTATATTTTCGTTTTTTTTTATGCTTTATGTTTGTGATTTGGTGTTACAAACTGTATATTAGGTGTTTTATGATATGTTTTCTATGCTTTAAATATATAAAATTATGAAAAATTCTTGAATTATAAAATATTAGGTTTCAAAACTTACGAATGCCTACTTTTTACATTGAGAATGCCGAGTTTCAAAGTTAGGAATGCCTAGTTTTGAAATTTGGGAATGCCTAGTTTTAGAACTAGGAATGCTTAGTTTTAAAACTGAGAATGCCTAGTTCTAGTTCTAAAACTAGGCATTTTTTGTTTTAAAACTTTGAAATGACAAAGTTTAAAAACTTGGAATGCCTAGTTTTAAAGCTAAAAATATCAAGTTCTAGAACTAGGAATGCGTAGTTTTTAAGACTAGGAATGCCTAGTTTTGAAATTTGGGAATGCCTAGTTTTAGAACTAGGAATGCAACTAGTTGTAAAACTAGGCATTTCTAGTTTTAAAACTTTGGAATACCTACTTTTTACACTGGGAGTGCCTAGTTTAAAAGCTAAGAATGCCTAGTTTTTAAGACTAGGAATGCCTAGTTTTGAAATTCGGGAAATCCTGGTTTTGAAACTATGAATGCTTAGTTTTTAAGCTAGGAATTCCTAGTTTTATAACTGAGAATGCCTAGTTCTAAAACTAGGCGTTTCTAGTTTTAAAACTTTGGAATGCCAAAGTTTAAAAACTGGGAATGTCTAGTTTTAAAGCTAAGAATGCCAAGTTCAAGCTAAGAATGCCAATTTTTAAAACTGAGAATGCCTAGTTTTTAACACTAGAATGCCTAGTTTGAAATTTGGGATGCCTAGTTTTAAGACTAGGAATGCCTAATTTTTAAGCTAGGGATGTCTAGTTTTAAAACTGAGAATGCCTAGTTTTAAAACTAGGCATTTCAAGTTTTAAAACTTTGGAATGCCAAAGTTTAAAATTTGGGATAACGCTAAGAATGTCTAAGTTTTAAAAGTGAGAATGCCTAGTTTTGAAATTTTGGAATGCCTAGTTTTTAAACTAGGAATGCTTAGTTTCATAACTGGGAATACCTAGTTCTAAAACTAGGCATTTCTAGTTTTAAAACTTTGGAATGCCAAAGTTTAAAAACTGGGATGCCCAGTTTTAAAGTGATGAATGCCAAGTTTTAAAGTGATGAATACCAAGTTTTAAAATTGAGAAATCCTAAGTTTAACACCATAAAGTGACAAAGGGGACAAAATAAGAACTAAACATGAACATTATGTCCCGACTGATGAAGATATATTGGCCACTGCACTTGCAAGGTAAATATACGGACAAACACAATACACTTGAATTCTTCCTTTATAATTTACATTGCTACTCACTTTTTATTTCATTTATTTATTTATTTATTTATTTATTTCAATCTTATATAATTCAAGATAAGCCCCAAAAAAGCACCGGAGTCACAGAGAACTGAACCAAGCAGCATCATAAGTAAGCTTAGAAGACCAAGACAAACAGAGGAAACAAATATGGCGTTATCAAAACGCGCAAGACAAACACCAAAAAAGTAAGGCAGTAAGGGAAGGAAACAGTACTCGTCATTAAATATAAACATGACAGTGGCAAGGATCGCTGTTGTTGTTCAAAGTTTGATGGAGGTGCAAAAAAACATAGTAAGAGATATACGGTTCAGCTCCTTACTCTCTGTCCATTTAACAAAGCTGCCTAAGAAACTTGCAATGTATCTTTTACAATAATTGATGAAGCTAATGTAAACTTGGTATTTGGTATATCACATGGAGCAACAGAAGTTGAGGAGTCCAACAAATAAACCAATGAAACAAAAGAGCACAAGGCCTTCATAAAGGAGACAAAGGAGAAATATACCAAGTTCCCACCTCCGATATCGGTTTTGCAAAAGAGATTAATTGACTGCAAATATGGTGGTGACTACTTCAAGGGGGAGTTTGTCCTCTTTTGCATAACAAGTTTAATACATCAAACTTCATTGAAGACCTTGCGCCCCAATCTTCTGCGAACGGCAGCAAGCAGCAACGACATTCACAACTACAACGGGTGCAAATACACGCTTGCAACATTGATAGACAAATGTGAAACATCCCACAAAAACCCTTCAACCAAGAGTTACTTTACTGGACCTATCACATTCTTAGTGGTAAGAATTTATTCTAATATATCTTTCATTGATTATTAATAAAACTATTATTGCTAACTTATTGTAAACTTGCTTCTATCTTGATAGGGTGAAGTACAAATTTAGAGAGAAACGAGCGATCCCCGTGATAAGTTGTTGGGATGACGATTCTATATGGAAGAGGCAAAGGAAATAAATAGTAGCAGGAGGTTTTTGGATGGGAAGGGTGCTTGAACACCTAAAGAATAAAAATCATCAAGTTCAACAAATCCTCTTGCCTTAACTCTATTACCACTACCACCACCAACGTTCAACATACAAAATGCTTTTTTTTTCACTGTCGTAAAAGAAAACTGTGCACATCTAGTGTTAGTGTTAAAAGTAGGTACTCTTATTATTAAAATTAGACACTTCTATTCATAAAACTTGGCATTGTTATTGTTAAACTAGGCACTTCTAATTATAAAAGAATGCATTGTTAGTGTTAAAAGTAGGCCTTGTTAGTTTTAAAAGTAGGCACTTCTATTTACAGAACTAGGCACTTCTAGTTATACAACTTAGCATTGTTACTGTTAAAAGTAGGCATTGTTAGTTTTAAAAGTAGGCACTTCTATTTCAAACTAGGTACTTCTAGTTATAAAATTTGGCATTCTTATTGTTAAAACTAGTCACTTCCAGTTATAAGAAGTAAGCATCGTTAATGTTAAAAGTAGGCACTCCTTACTTACAATAACCCTTGTTAGTATTAAAAGTAGTTACTCTTATTGTTAAAACTAGACACTTTTATTCATAAAACTTGGCATTGTTAGCTTTAAAAGTAGGCACTTCTATTTACAAAACTAGGCACATCTAGTTATAAAAGTTGGAATTCTTATTATTAAAACTAGGCACTTTCAGTTATAAAAAGTAGGCATTGTTAGTGTTAAAAATAGGTACTCCTTACTTACAATAACCCTTGTTAGTGTTTAAAATAGGCACTCTTATTATTAAAACTAGGCACTTCTATTCATAAAGCTTGGCATTGTTGTTGTTATACTAGGCATTTCTAGTTATAAAAGAATGGGTTGTTAGTATTAAAAGTAGGCACTATTAGTTTAAAATTAGGCACTTCTATTTACAAAATTAGGCACTTCTAGTTATACAACTTGGCATTGTTACTGTTAAAAGTAAGCACGGTTAGTGTTAAAAGTAGGCACTTCTATTTATAAAACTAGACACTTCCAGTTATAAAAGTCGGCATTCTTATTGTTAAAACTAGGCACTTCCATTTATAAAAAGTAGGCATTGTTAGTGTTAAAAGTAGGCTCTCTTTACTTACAATAACCCTTTGTATGTTACATATAAGTGGCACTAACAGTTACATATATTTTTAACAAATGTCAGGGTCTCATTGAAAAAGCAGCTACGGCAATGACTGTATTCTTCAGAAACAATGTTGTCAACCTTTCTGAGGCATGTGAAAAGTTAAAAGTTGACAACATAGACATCACATGCATATTCAAGAAGCTATGCTCTGGAATGTTTCCGATTTTGCAAAGCATGTAACGTGCTCCTACTTCATCGTCCAGCCAACCCAATGACAACCAAGATGACAAATTCTTTGGATGACCAAAATTCTTAAATGCATGCGAAGAATTTTAAAAGGACATGCTTAGGGAAAAGAACTTAAGAGACAAAAATAGTGCCTAGTTTTGATCTCGGGTTGGACAATTATACATTGACATAATGGGCCCCTACTCCTACCCAACAACAATAACAAAAAGACACATTGTATGCTGACTCAGATACAGAGGACATTGTTGAAGTAGTAGTAAACATTGCAATTCTGAGCGCAGCTGTGGAAAAGGAGAAACTTGAAAAAAACAACAACAACAACAACAACAGCAGCAGCAAGAAGAGATGAATGATGCAGATGATGATGTTCAGGAAGATGAGGGTCATAATGATGTTGACAGGTTTGTATAAAGAACACTAATATAAAAGAATAAAATACATGTTTAATACGCCTATAATTGACATTTCCCTCCCCCTGCAGTCCATTATAGAGACTGATGGGGACTTTGATGAGGAAACAACAATTGAGCCAAGTCCACTGTTAGGATTAAGAAAGTCTCCAATAATTTGAAGTCACCTTTTCGGACAGAGTAGCATAAAGATGAATTTAAACTGTCCACAAAAGAGATGCTCCTAGCTGACTTTGCATTTCTTGATGAAAAGCAAGAATATAATATTTTCAACAGGTATATATTTTTTTGTATACGTGTCATATCGTATAATATGCTTTCAGTGCAAGTCATAAAACTATGCATTCCTGATTTAAAAACTAGGCATTCCAAGTTTTGAAACTAGGCACTGTCAGTTATAAAACTAAGCATACGTAATTATAAACTAGCCATTCCTGGTTTCAAAACTAGGCACTCCTAATCATAAAACTAGGCATTCTTAATTATAAAACTAGTCACTCTTAATTATGAAACTAGGCACTACCACCTAAAACTAGGCACTCCTAATTTTGAAACTAGGTACTGCCAGTTATACAACTAGGCACTTCAATTATAAAAAATTAGTCATCATCAATTTATTTTATTTTGGTTATTAAATTTCATATACCTTTTCATCTATTTATTTATATTTATTTCTTTTCCCAGCGATATCATATTCAAGCACACTTCAAACGATACAATCTGCAGTATCCCAAGGTCAGATGCTAGGTCAAAGATGAGCAATCAATATATAGAATACAATCTTCTCGAAACGTGGGCAATGCATCTAAACCAAATCATAAAAAGACCCAAGCATAATAAGCCCAAAGGAATTATTTTCTCTTCAAATGTCTTCGTAAGTTTCATTACATTAATCCTATATGCTCTAATATGTTTCCAGCACAACAACTAAATTCCTTTTTTTTTTTTTTTCCTTACACTAGGCTGTTACAATGTCTTTGGCTGAAAGCTAAGGTAAACCATTGGCAAAAGAAGTATGATATGAAAACTTTATAGACAGAATTAACTTGGAGCTTAAAATTTCTTGAATTAGCAATGATTATTGCCGAAATGCTGAACTTGTAAGTAATCTTAATAATTACACTATGATTTCATCCTATATGACTTGGTATTTTATACTGATTTGAGTTTTGTGCAAACTATAGCTCCTCTTCCTCATGGTATATTCAGAACACTTCTACCTTATTGTTCTAAACTCAATCGACATGAGCATAAAAATAATTGATAACAGGCCATTGCCAAAGGGGAAAACAACAGCAAACAAGTACCTAGCATCACAATGTTCTTCGTAAGTCATTACGCATAATAAACAATTATATACAATCATCTTTTAACCAAAAAAACTAATATATGTGTATCCTTATGATTGATAGAAAAAAGACCATGAAACAATATTTGTCGAGGCATGAGGGGTCATTCATCAACCACAAAAATATTATGAGATACAAAGCAGAGGTGAGGACAATGACTTGGCAAAATAGGGACAACTTTGTAGACTGTGGCGTCTATTGTATGCGACATATGGAGATGTATAAGGGACAACAAAGTTCAAGTTGGGATCCACTGCTGGCCAAATCAAAAAAAGACACAAGTATCCTATCAAGACTTAGAGTAAAATATATGTATACAATCATCTGTTGGAATCCGTAGGCAAAAAACAAAATAAAATAAAACTACGGAAATCCACCAACAGGATCTACACATACTAGAAAAACCGATTGGATAGGTATTACTTCAATGTTTTGATTGTTCAGTGTGGAGGCGCTGCTTTTACGCTTCGCCCTCTACTGGTATCCACGCGACGAACTCCTCTGCAAGCGATCGGGATGCTAGCCCCTTCTCCTTCTATGTTCTGAAAACTGTTCAGAACTGATCCTGACTATCTGGTAATCAGTCGTATTTCGGAGAGAGGAGGCTAGATACTATATCGCCGTTCTAGGGTTTAGGGTTCTGTTTTTCTTTAATCAGATAAAGGACGGCTGCCAAGAAAAAGTTAACATAACCTTTTATAGCTGTCAATATCAAAACCCTAACTGTCATCTAATGACAGTTTAATCTCGTCCGTCCATTCCTATAATCATCCAACGGTTGGATGAGTAATATTAAGTAATTAATTTCTTTTATTCGATTAAATAAAATTAATTACTTATTAACTTACCAGAAAATACAATATGGAATCTGATTCCCTTCTTGTATACGTTCAACGAATCTGGACACAATCTAGATCCATTGAATGTGGACATCATGCTCACAAGATCGTCTATGCGTTAGGTTCACTTAACGTTAGCAGAGAATGAAAAAATTTCCTAGACATTTATTCACAAAACATAAGCGGCCTCTAGCAAGACATTATGCTTACCCAAGTTAAGTAAATGCAATAATAACCTAGCATCAGATTTAATATTTAGTTTTTTTATCACACGATATCCTAATTAAGTATAAAGCATGGGCTAAGTCATCCTTATAAAACTTAATTAACCATTTACTTGATCACCAGGCAGACTGTTCCAACAAATAATATTAATAACACCTTATTAATACTTATTTGGGCATGGCCATGCATATTTCCAGTCTTCCTTATCAAGGGGCCCATAGATATCTCTCTCTAAAAGGAGAGGGACAAATCCCTTTCACTATCTCCAATATTCAAGTCATGACAAGAAAATAAGCCAACCAATAGTCATAATAATCACCTAATTAAAAGTGATGTTTGACTATGTCAAAACATATTTTCTCCCCATGCAAGAAACATTAGGTCAAATGACACCAAATATAAAACTGAGAAGAAATACTTATAACTTAAACCCATGCAATTTTTCTTCTTCACTTTGGGGCATGTCCAATACAATATTCTCAATATGTATTTATGAATTGATTTTATATCTCATATTCATGATCAGTAAAACTTGACCATAAATCAACTTCACACCAGTTTACAAGATGTAATAAACTAGGGACAAATAAGAATAGTATTTTATTAGCTATAAGGGTTTTACTATCAAGTCACATACTTGATGACCAAGAGCATAAAATACAATTCAAAAATACATGCTTCATAAATCATAAATGTGAGTCAATTGGTCTTAGGGCATATACTAACATCATCATGTCTAAAATGAATGGTCAAAGGGAGATCGTACAAAATGCAGCGTCAAACTTCTACAAGAACCAACATCCCTGAAATATTTGTTGTATGGTATAATATTTGAAATGAAAATCAAATACAATTTTCACTGTTTGTACTACAGTTATATTTTAAATCTTCTATGATGCAATACTACCAACTTTATCATGAATTTGCAAGACATGTTAAGCCAATCAAACTTGAAAATCAAGAATGATGAATGCAAAATTACTTAATAAAGTATGCACTCTTACTTGTAAAAGTCAGCACTATCAGTTATAAAACTAGGCAGTGTCAGTTATATAACTAGGCATTCCTAGTATTATTATGAAATACTACTAGCATTATCGTGAATTTACACATATTAAAAGAATAAACCCTAAAAATAGGTACTTTCAGTTCTAACACTAAGAACTTTCATTTATAAAACACACAACTCTTACTTATAAAATTAGGTACTGTCACCTCTAGAATTAGGCACTTCTAATTCTAAAACTATCCATTTCTAACTGTAAAACAAGGCATTCCAAACTCTAAAACAAGGTATTCCAATACTAAAACTAGGCATCCATATCTTTTAAACTAGGCATTTCTAGTTTTAACACTAGGCACTTTCGGTTCAAATACATTTTCAATCTTATACTACAATTATGTTTTAAATCTTCTATCATGTAATACTACCAACTTTATCATGAATTTGCATGATATGTTAAACCAATCAAACTTGAAAATGAAGAATCATGAATGCAAAATTACTTAATAAAGTACGCACTCTTACTTATAAAAAGTCGTCACTGTCAGCTATAAAACTAGGCACTGTCAGTTATATAACTAGGCATTCCTAATTTTATAATGAAATACTACCAGCATTATCATGAATTTACACATGTTAAAAGAATAAACCCTAAAACTAGGAACTTTTAGTTCTAACACTAAGAATTCTCATTTATAAAACTAGGCACTCTGGCTTATAAAATTAGGCACTGTCAGTTAAAAAACTAGGCAATATCACCTCTAAAACTAGGCACTTCTAATTCTAAAACTATTCATTCCTAGGAATAAAACTATTACTTCCTAACTCTAAAACAAGGTATTTCAAATTCTAAAACTAGGAATCCATATCTTTAAAACTAGACACTTCTAGTTATAAACCTAGGCACTATCATTTATAAAAGTCTGCCCTTCTAATTATAAAAGTACGCACACATATTTACATAAACATTTGACATACAAATAATCAAACCCCACAAAAATTAAAATTTAAAATATAATTAAAAGACATAAAGTAATGAAATTACAAATTCTACATGAAATTTATGAATTGCTGCAAACCATCTAAAGGTTCTACATTGCTATAATTTGATGTTCCTAAACTAATCTTACATTCACTACTTGTAAAATTCACAGACCTCCCCAAAACTTCATTGTTCATACACAAATGGACGGTCGTTTTAATTCTTGAAGCATGCGTCAAAGCTCTTTTTCTCTTCCCCTTAGCTTGATTGCACTTTATCTCGACAATGCTCTTCTTCCTTATATTATGTTCTCCTTTCACACACCTTCCAACTGGATCTTTAATGTTGGAAGAACCAACTTCATTCTCTAAATTATCGACATAATAAGGTCCCACTTCAGAAGCGATATTGTCATTCATCATTCTAAACCCTTCTTCTACGCATTCCCGAGCATTTATGTCCAATTCGTTGGCAAAATCAAATCTGAAAACTTTCTTAACATTTCTCTCCTCCAAGCACTATAACCAGCAATGTCCTTCTTGTTAACTTTCCCTACATCACCAACACGGCTACTGCCCAAACTTAAATCAATATCTTTTTTCCATCTCTTCAAAATATATTTATCTAGAATAGCCTGAACACAAAGAATATTGAAGATATGCAAGCAATAAGAGCAAAGAATCACAACTTCATTGAACATTTACATGTGCATGAAATGTTTAACATGCTCTCAGTATAGACAAATGTATGTCTAAAGGCAGTTATATCAGGACGACATACCCCGTAGACATGCTGGCCCTTATTGCATACCATAAGCCCTTAGCAGTACTCCGGAAATTTCATAAATTGTTCTTTCAAAAGCATTATGCCCCAATATTATATACTTCATTAGCATGCTTTAGCAATTTTGATTCAGTGACCATCATCTCAACATAACCTTCCTTACAACAAGAATCTTCCATGTTTGCATTGCCCCTCTATTTAGAAACAGCTTCATCAAATATCCGATAAAAATTGTAGAACGTAGTTTTTTTCTGAAAGCCTCTTGAAAATAGTATGATTAGTTGCCTTACTCCTTTGAGATGATAGAACAACTCCGAAAAAGAAGTCATTTCTAAAACTGGGGGACCACTTCTCCCTCAAATTGTACAACCTATTCAACCAACTGTCATTGCGGCAACTAAACTTATCCATCAAACTGCAAAATCAAAAGTAAAAACATATCAATTTCATATAAGAAAATGAATGCACATATACTTGTGGATGTTGGCATTGTCAATTATAAAAGTAAGCACTTTCAGATTTAAAAGTAGGCATTTTCTTTTATAAAAGTAATCACACATTGCAGAACACACCCCATGACATAAAAACACTCTCAGATATACCAATATTTGAAAAACTAGGTATCCTAAGTTATAAAAGTATGTACTATCAATTATAAAAAAGAGGCACTGTAAGTTATAAAACTAGGAACTGTCATCTATAAAACTAGGCATTGTCGGTTACAAAACTAGGCACTGTCAATTATACAAACTAAGCACTCTAAATTATAAAAGTATACACACATATTTGAACAAAAAGAATGGACAATAAAAACATACATGTAAAACAATGCAACTTAAACAACACAAAAACAGTGAAGCCAACTCATATAAGAGTATGCACTAGCACATATAAAAGTAGACACTGACACATAAAAGTAGGTACTCTCATGTATAAAACTAGGCACTACTACATACTGAAACAAGAAATAAACTGCACAATACATAAAAAAGAAATAAATTATCTCTTCCAATGAAACTCAAATTCATAAACCGTATCTTTGTCCTTCAATACATGATTAAATAGCTTGACAAATTCTTGTTTGGACCTTAACCCGATAATATGCTTCTTTGAATTTTTCCCAATATACCAAATACATAACCGATACCGTGCACTTGGGAAAACTACACCAATAGCAGCAACTACAGCAACAGAATAGTCAGCCATCAATGTAATAGGATGCTTATCTCTCATAGACTACAAGAATGATGTTGAACAACCATATGAATAACGTTGTTTTCTCGTTCTTCAAGAATCCACAACCAAACATAATGTTCCTATAGCAATTATCCATCCCTATAAACAGGCCGCAAATTATCTCATATTTGTTCGTATGATATGCCATATCATGCACTAACAAATCGTCAAAAAAATCATACTACGCCTCATCCGACCATCCCTCCAAAAGAAACAATATAATGAGCAATCACTGTCAACCTCAAAATCAAAGTCGAAATCATCTTCATTTTCTTTCTCCGTCTAAATATCTATACAAGTGCATTCGCGTCCCCACATTCAAATTCTGTGATCGTAGAATATTATATGCATCCCTTGAAGTAAAGCCAACAAAGAGTGAACCTCCAACCTTCTTCTTTAAAAACCCTCAGCTCAACAGCAATAGACACCCCACTATCCTTCAACTCTTGAAGATAACCAGCATTATTCTTTGTAACTCGCCTCTGAGAACACATAAAGTGCCTCTGATTCACATCACAAAAACTATGATTATGACTGACATCATGTCTGCTAACTATCCAGCCACCCTCGTCATTCAACTGAAATTCAATCATCGTCTTACAACCCATACAAAAATCAACTTTAGTGTATGTCTTTTCCCCTTCCCTTTATCAGACTTCATCCCTCGTTTGTAGCAATAAAACTGCTTCAAGTACTTCATATTACATGATGCCTTGAACTTTTGATTTCCCTAGCGAACACTAAACAACCTGAATGCATGATCATTATATAATTTGAATGCATCTTCTTCAGATGAAACACTAGTTCCAACCAACGAATCTTTAATTGATGTTTCAATAAGAGCTACATTTAAAAGTAGGCACTCTTATTGTTAAAACTAGGCACTTCTATTCATAAAACTTGGTATTGATGCTGTTAAACTAGGCACTTCTAGTTATAAACTTGGCACTGTTAGAGTTAAAAGTAGGCACTTCTAGTTATAAAACTTGGCATTGTTAATTTAAAACCAAGAGTAAAACACATAAAAATATGTAAATACATGCAACAGAAACCATCTAAATAAAGAAACAAAAATGATAGGTTGAATGTTCGATTGCTTACAAACTATGCACTATCAACTATAAAAGTAGGCGCTCTCAATTATAAAAGTATGTACTACTAAATAAATATGTTCAAAACACAACAAAAAGCACATAAAAAAAATTAACAACCAAGAAAATATAAAGTTTCCAATGGTAATAATATATGCACTCTCAGTTCAAAAACTAGGCACTTTCGCATATAAAAATAGGCACTCTTACTTATAAAAGTAGGCACTCTCATTTATAAAGTATGCACTACTAAATAAATCAATTCAATGCATAAAAACACAAAATTATTACATAAAAGCCAACAAAAAAACATCTAAAAAAAGCAACAGACCATAAAATATAAAGTTTCCAATGATAATAAACATAAGCACTCTCAGTTCAAAAACTAGGCACTCCTATCCATAAAACTAGGCATTTTAATGTATTAAAGTGGGTAATGTTAACTACAGATGTTCAACTAAATAATAAACTATAATGAAACTATTACTAGCTTTATTATAATTAAAAATAATGATGAAAACAAAATTTTAAAAATAAAACAAACAAATAAACTATCTAAATACACAAACAAAAAAAAGATGTTTGAAATTCCACTGTTCATAATTACAGGCACTGTTAGTTGAAAAACTCATCATTGTTAGTTGAAAAACTCGACACATATACATTCAAATACCGAACAAAACAATCGTAAATCAACAATATCGTACCTGTAACTTCTTCCACATATTCCAAAAGCATAGAATCATCATCAATACACGAAGAATTATTGATAACGTCACAATTGAATTCCTCCAAATTAACAAATAACGATTTCATAATTTTGCAAACAATAATTTGATTTTTTATTTATCTGATCAGGCGCGTAAGTTTGAAAACCGTAATAATTTTATTTATAATTTATGTTAAAATGACATCATTTTAATAAGTAATTACACCATGCAAAGTATAATTGAACGCGGGTATAATTGAGCGCATAATATTTGCCGCAAAAGAGGGGTAGTAAGCTGAAACATGACAGCATAGAAAACAAAAGGACATGCCAAGAACGAAGCTTCCGCATAAGTCGGATCTGGCCAGAAAAGAGCCAGGAGGGAGTACCAGGAGAGTAGAGAAACAAATAATTAAACTGCTTTACACCTCACGAGCTAAATGGGGGCAAGAGTGCTACTATTTTGTCGTTAACTTGCAGGAAATGAACCACTTTCATAATAATCATCATGCATTAAATTCTCGTACAAGAATTACTACTAATCATAATTGCCTAAAACCATACCATATCTCAACCTACATAGATTCATATTCCTCTCGAATCCTCTGTAACGTCTCCATAGAAACAGAAAAACCCAAACTAAAATACAAAAAAAAAAGGTCAATCTTAAGTGACCAGTATTGAGAATAAGAGAATTTCTATGATTAAGAATTTTAGTTCAAAAACATGTGGTAGTAGTAACTCTTGAAGCAATCTCTTGGGATAAAAATTCGAACCAAGCGGTGCCACCACCGATTTACACTTGCTTGAGGAAATATTGACCAAATATTGACCGGCCACTATAACAATATTGCATTGCTTAGTCAATCTTGACAGATGAGTAGATGAGCCTTGTGAACCAAAAGCAAGCATAAAATCCGATTGCACCGGTCAGCACAAAGAAGGCATAAGAGGCAATAAGCATGTACCCAAAGTACAGGATACCGGATACTGGCTTCGTTATCTCCAGCTTTGTGAAGAAGTAGAAAGCTGCATAAAGGAACAGGTAGAGAGCAGATGACCCTGAAGTAAGATATGATCTCCACCACCAAAGATAGTCTTCGCTGCAAAGTTGGAAATAGCAGAGCACAATGGTGATCTCGGCACAGGTGATAAGAAGGATGATAAACACAAGGAAGAGAAAGCCAAAGATGTAGTAGAACTGCTGCAACCAGATTGAAGTAAGGATGAAAAAGAGCTCAATGAAGACAGCACCGAATGGAAGTATGCCACCGATCAAGATTGAGAACACTGGGTTCATGTACCACGCCTGCTCCGGTATTTGCCTTGGTATCTTGTTGGTCTTCACAGGATCCTCCATGGCTGGCTTCTTAAAACCAACATAACTACCAACAAATACAAGAGGAACGGATATGCCAAACCACAAGAACACCAATGCAAACATGGTTCCAAAAGGTACTGCACCAGAAGATTTCTCCCCCCAAATTAAGGAATTCAGAACAAAGAAAATGGCAAAGACAATCCCAGGGAACATGATCGCGGTTTTTAGAGCAATTCTCTTCCATTCTGTTCCCTTGAACATCTTGTAGAGACGGGAAGCTGAATATCCAGCAAACAGACCCATGAAGACATAAAGAAGGACCATAGCTGTCATCAACCCTCCCCGGTTTGAAGGGGAAAGGAAACCAAGTAGCGCAAAGATCATTGTAATTAATGTCATCCCAAAGAACTGAACACCAGTCCCAACATAGATGCAAAGCAAATCCGAGTTTGTGGGAGGCCTGAAAACATCCCCATGAACCAGTTTCCAGCCTGTCTCTTCCTGCGCTTCTTCTTGAGTCTCTAACTGGTTATATTTTGAGATGTCACGATACAGTGTCCGCAGCATAATCATGGCCACCATACCAGATAAGAACAGAACAATCATCAAAGAATTAACAATTGAGAACCAATGGATTTGATCGTCAGCCATCAGAAGATAAGTATCCCATCTTGATGCCCACTTAACATCACTCTCCTGCAAGTTCAATTAAATGACAAAAATAAAGTAAAGCCGCAGAAGTCAACAACCAATTAACAGCCTTCTCATGAACTTGGTATCAAGCGTTTACCTGGAACTCAACATCATATGTGAAAATAACTTCCTGCTTATCTTCAACAACTTGAGGAGTGTCTGAATTTGTAACTGTACGTTTTGCATGGGGATCACACGTAGATAACCGTGGATTGTTACTCCAGTCACCTTCATATTGATGTTTCACACTGCAATCGATATAGAAACTCAAAGAATTATTGACTATTAATGAAGAAGCATCCTATGAACATGGCCAGATGAATAAGATAAATTTACCTGTATGGCGTTACTTCAAATCCTACGATTCTTGCAGCTTCACTTTGAGTATCCTTGTGATATTTTACGGTGAATACCAAATGGTTGTTGAGAAATTGCTTCTCCTCTTTGCTCTACCAAAAATTTCATCAGCAGTAAAAGGTCACAACTCCAAAAAATCAAACTTTACAAGCAACTAGGAAAAGAAAATCTAAAACATATTTTAGAACTTACTCCTGCGTACTGTCCTTTAATACCAACGTGATAGCCCTGCTGATAATATATAGAATCTTGACCAGGCCGTTTAATAGGCTTAACAAGAGGTAGATTATCTAGGATCCTGTGCAGCATTGCAGTAAATTTCAGAAACGAGTCATCTATTAAATAATTAAAATGTCTAAATAGTTTTTAGAAAGAATTTAAGAGAAGAAGCAGCAGCTCTCAGTCAATATGAGAAAACAGTGTAAAAATTCATCTTACATGTTCACCCGATACTCGTCCTCAATCTTCTCCTGAAACTCTTTGGCAGATTTTGCATTTAGCACAACACGACATAAGACATTGCACATCTGTGGTTCTCTCATTTTAAACTGCAAGATGCAAATTTGTCCAGAACGAAGTCAACGAGGGGAAAATTCTTGAATAAATCGTCGGTAAATAGAACCCCCACAGAAAAGGTAGTTCTTTAGCATTTTAAAAAAAAAAAAAAAACTGACCACATAAGGGGAGTTCTCAATACGATCACCACGCAGTACTTCTCCAAGATTTTCTGCACTGTCCAGAATTTTTTCCGGCTTACAAAAAGGTAAGGAATAGTAGGAATAGGGAAGCTGTGTTTTTGTAGAGGTCAGTTTATTTACTTTCACCATTAGTTCATCTCCCTGCAACAAAGTAACCACAGTGAGCAACAACCAAAAGAGTACAAAGAGCACTTGTGCATTGGTATTGGTATTCAATCTTGTAATTCTAAAGCAACTAATATGATGCATGATCTAAGTCTTAGCAACCAAGTTCCAATAAATCTTGTCTCAACACAAAGCATCCTAAGGATCAGACATGGTCCTACATTACCATCCCACTATACTCTTTAATAAAAGACAATCAGGCTAGATCCAATTACTCAACCAAGTGACATGAAATGTTTGACTAGTTACAGAAAGTTATACAATCTTAAAGCCTTAATGCAATGTCAACCAGTTGCAAGGTGATTTCAGAAAAGTCAATGGCATGGGAGCAACCCTGAGGATTGGACGGTATAAAGACAGCAAGTATATATTTTCCCTCTGGAGTTTCTCAGAAGTAACTAATAGCAATTTTCAAACAAAACAAAGTAATTAAATAGTGACAATAAATTGCCAATAACTTGGGTAACCAGAGATTAACCAAAACTACAACGTGAAGCTATCTACTTCCTGCCAAAAAACATCTTCCATCACTTGTCAAAAGCCTCAAACTAGATAAATAGTTCCAAACCCCCAATCATTTTCTGCAGTGAGATCTCATTCTACACTAAGAAATTATCTCAATCGCAGAGAAAAGCGCAATCCTGCCTTCTGATTACCAAAAACTTTCTAATGCCACACGCTTATCATCTATAAGACATTGTTTATGATGATATGGTAATGATCTGTTCAGTCAAATTTCTGACATGCAAACCCGGAACATAATTTTCCAAATTAAAAAAAATTAAGGAAGAAACAAGCTTGGAAACAGGAATAATAATTCTAGAACTGTTCAAAAAGATTCGATTTATTAGCCAATGTAAGTATTTCAAGGCTAGAGCAGAATTTCAAAGTGAAAGCCCATAGATGATATAGATCCGATAGAGAAAGGCCATAAAGCAGACAAATAACACGAATTTAACAAGATCCACCAACTATGCTATCAGCAAACACAATCACATGATAAGCGCGTGAGTCAAAATAACGATCAAAATGTGCAAGATCTAAGATTATATTTCACAAAAAGCAAAGAAATAAGATTGTATAACAGCATGTTCATAAAATTACCTTCATGAAATCCTGCGGAGCAACACCAGGGAGATAGAAACATTGAGCGCTGACGAATAACAGACAGAACAAAACGATCGTAACAGAGATCCATCGATTAATCACTTGAGGCCTCACGACCTCCATCTCTTCCTATCTTTTCAATACAATATCCAACTATTCACCACAACTCCGTCTATCCAACCCTAAAAGATCTAGATCCACACACACTTCGATATACAAACCAAAATTATATCAAAATCTGCGGCTTCACCTATATAGTAGTAAAATATATACCTCCGAAGAGAGATTCACTGTGCGTACAGTGTGTATTGAGGATTGTGAATTGAATATTGGCAGGCCACGGGAAGAATAAGAAAGAGGAGCCTGAAGTGGGGAATGGAGAAATTGTGAAGATTTCGGAGAAGTGGGTGTTTTTGAGTCTGTGACGGAGAGGAGAAGGCTTCGAGAAGTCGAGTACTTCTATAGTGAGTAAAACGTGTGAAACGGACTGACTATGGCCGTCGGATTGAGGGAAGGGACGGTGCAGATTAGATCTGAAGAAGATGGTGGTTGATGGCGTCGCTTTTTTTGTCTGGATGCGATTGGATTTGGGGAGGTTAATTTAATTTATAATTAATTAGTAGTAGTGAGAAGGGGGTAATTAATGAAGAAGTCAGATCTTGAAAAACTTGTATGGTAAATGTTTTTTTGACCCACACGTTTTGTGTTCTTGCAATTTCACCCCTCCCTTTGTTTACCCCCAATTTTTTTTTTTTTACTTATCACATTTCAAAATCACAAAATTTGAGAAAGTGCAATTTTACCCTTTCAAATTAATCTCTCTATCATTATTATTTTTAAAGTTTTCTTGTTAGAAAATTAAAATATGTTAAACTTTATTTTTGATGAAAGAGTATAATAAACAAATGATCATTAAAGATTGCATTATTTTATAATATGACAAATAAAAAAATGAAAGTAGGATTAATCTTCTTTTATAAAATCGAAAAATTCTTGTCATGATTCACCATTAAGGCCAAATATTGTAAATAAGAAAATCCCCCAACCCCTCCCACCATGATAAAAAGAAAGCTACTAGTGAGGACGAATAATAAACGTCTCACTATCTTATGTTCATCATAAAACATATCACACTAACTGAATTCATAAAAATAATAATGTTATTTTGTTAATAGATATTTTAAAATTCAAAGGTTAAAACTAATCTACTAATTATTATTTATCTAATTATGTTAGTTATGTCATGTGTTTTAACCGTTATGAAAAAATAATTAGTAACAAAATTCAATAGTCAATATAAAAAAATGTATAAAATTATGTAATAGTAAACATTGTTTATTTTTCCCAAAAAAAAAATTAAGGCACTAAATGGATTGATTTGTAGTTTGAAAAAAAAATGTATTTTTTCATTAGATTTTGTAAAAAGTAAATCTGTTGTGAGAAAAGATATAGAATAAAAGGTGTAGAAGTGAAAATTTTTTTTTTTAATTAAGTATTTAGAGCCTAAAATAACATGTTACTATAATGTAACGAACTTATGATTTAGTGCAAGTTGTGAAGTTACGGAAAAAAAATTAAAATAGAAATGTAATTATTTAGAATCTAGTGTTTATTTGGTGAAACTTAAAAACTCAAGTTGAATTATTCGGCAAAAACTGAAAAATCAAAGGTCATAGTGCATTATTCGGTGAAAACTAAAAAACTCAAATTGAATGTATTGCAAAAATTTTTTATCAAACAACTAAAAAACCAAATTGAATTCCAATTTGGTGTTGGATCTTTAAAACATTCGATGGCTTTTATTTGAAACTTTTCTAAATTACTCAATTTTTTAATATATCTTCTAATATATTTTATAATAATTTTTTTGGTAAAATTTAATAAGAAAAGTGTATATTAAAATTTATATTTATTTTATAAAAATATTTAAAAGAATATTGTATAAAAAGTGTATTTAGAAGGTGTACTAATAATGTTGATCATTTCTAAATCGATCAAGAATACATGTTATATTAGTTCATAATCGATTTGAATCATTTAATATACCTTTGTAATATAATTTTTTATAATATATTTTTTTTATAATAAATATTATTAATATATTTTTAAAAAATAAAAAATAAACTCTAGAATTTAAAAATAAATTTTTAAGAAAAAGTTACCACAAGAAAATAAAATATTCAACATGTTAATACTAAAAGTAATTTTAAGTGGAAGCATTTTTTGGACATTCATTTCGGGACAAAGTAATTTAAGAAATGTCTTGCAAAAGTAGATTGGTTTTCTTTTCCTAGTTTGGTGACACAAACTAACTATTGGAGTAGTCTTCAAATGATTGAATATTAAAAATTAGTGAGAACCGTTGGAAAGTCTTCCTCCTACAGTTTCAACATCTACGTCACTGAAAAATACTGGTAGAAATTATTTTCAAATAATCTCTTTTACTTGGTGAGAAATCCCTCGCCCACAATCTCTCTTTTACTTCTTACTAAGCAAACTTGCAGCTTCTTGAAGAACCAAAGCTGTATAAACTATTCCAAGATGGTTCAAGAAAAAACATACAATAATTGAAGGCCTGAAACTATGGTTTACGCATACTAAACCTTGGGATTTAAGCATCATATATTTTTAAAGCAAGTACATCCTTTACCGTGCTTTTTATTAAGAGAAGCACAAGTTGCAGAGAAAACTTTTACTCATTTAAAATGATAAAATCATAAATTTTGGTAGTTTGGCACAATAAAGGCACTGCGAATAATATGGAAGGTAGCATGGTAAAATAAACGGTAATTTTAATGGCACTAATATTAAAGATTTTGAATTACACCTTACTCTCGATTAAGAATAAAATTTTGTAAGTATTCTAAATTCAAATAATCCCGCATCTCCTTGATATATAAAAAAAGTTAAAGACAAATATAAAAACAAAATAAGACATTATTGGCCGTAGTTAAAACTTTAGTCAAATGTTATATAAAGTTTATATTCATATATAATAATAAAATTAATATTCAATATCTAAACTTATCACCATGACAATTAAGTATCTAATTTGAATTAAAAAAAAGTTAAATTGGATGAAAAAAATACAAGGATCAATTATCAATTTAAAAAATATATTTATCGTCAATTTATTGAATGATTATTTTAGACCTCTCTCTCTCTCTCTCTCTCTCTCTCTCTCTCTCTCTCTCTCCTTTTGACTCATTTCAGGTCATAAAAAAGAAAAAAAAAGGAAAAAAATAAAGTAGGATTTTTTTCTTTGGAAGAGATAGTAGAGTTGACTCAGAAAAAAAAAAAGAACTATTGGAAGTGAGAAAATATAGCAAAAATGAATGGTGAGAATTTGTTTACAATATTTAATAATTAACTTGAGTACATTTTAAAAATTTATTTCCAAAGACACTCAAGAAGACATTTTTAGAAATTCATTTTCGAAGATACTCAATAAATTGATAACTACAATTATTTAAAAATTGATAAATGGTCATAGTGTTTTTTTTTTTTATCCAATTTAATTTTTTCTATCCGAATTAGGTACTCAATAAGTTTGGATACTTAATTGTCACCGAACCAAACACTTCAGGGTACCTATATGGATTTAACCCTCATGTAAAAAAAATATGTGAATGGTTGTACTTAATTACTCAATAGTAAAAACACTCTTTTGACAAGTCAAAAGTCGTGAATTCAAAGCACATATCCCCTCCCAAAATGTAAGAAATGTAAATACATTTTACCCTCCACTTCAATTTATCATTCACCTTAGGTCATGAAACAACTATTAAAAAAATTATTATATTACTTCAATTAAAAGTTGAAGACTAAGGTTGTACTTGAATTACTATTTTTTTCTTTTAGTAAAGTATATTTTTTCTCTTAAGGAATTCGTAAAAATTAAATTTTTGTAAATGGAAAGGTGAGCTCAGAATAAAAAAAAATTGAGAAAAAACCAAAAAAAAAAAAAAAAGCAATCTAAGAAGAGTTTAAACTATCCTTAATTGGGAATGAGAGTATATTTTAAATTATATGTAAGTATGCATTAGATTGAATAATCCAAATATATATATGAAAATTTTTTCATTTAATACTTTTTTAATTTATTAAAACAACATATATTTTGAAATAATAAAATTATATCAAGATCATGGATAATTATTAAAACGGAGGGATTATATTAGTATTGTCTTTTAGTTATAGGTAAAGAGAATACCATATACCACTTTCCTTTTATAATATATTTTCTCTTTAGAGTTTATCTTTTTCTCTTAGGACTTATCTTTTATTTAGTAGGTTTCATGAATATAATATAACAAATTAAAATTAAGAAGTGATACAAAAAGTATTACACAAAGCGATAAGATGATCAAAGTCGAAGTGCCACTAACACTCGAAGCTAATTGAATGTTATTTAGAAAAAGAAAAACTATAGGGATATTAATCACATTCACTTTTTTTTTTTTTTTTTTGCTAAAAGATAATGGACATTGGTACAAGAGGTGTTTGGTCTAATGGTGTGACCTTCTTCACTTAAGTATCTCCACCTGACATCCCAGTGAGAGGTCCTAAGTTCGAGTAACATAGAGAGTGGTATGATGTCACATGACAGCCTTTTACTATTGTTTGAGTGTCTTGTATCCTCCAAACCCTCCCGAATTAATCGATGACTCTCGAATATCGGATTACCGAAAAGAATGAACATTGGAATTGTGTGAGGGTGAACCAAACCCTGCAGTGTTGTGTAACTAATAAATTGAGTTCTGCCCGGAAAGAGTATGCAAACAAAATAATGAAACTAAAAGGAATTTACAAGGCCTTCAAGCCTGCTTGCTGCTGTATTTGGATCTCTCAAAATTACCAGTCCTTTTTTAAGTTGTGCCTAGTTTTCACTTTCCTTTTACAATCCAATACTTTTTTGTGTCTCGAAATCATAATTCTACAAATGAAATCCAATCCAAATACCACTCAACATCTTCTTCTTGCCTCTCTAATATATGCCAAGCAAGATCTTGAATCGTCTGCTCGAACAAAGTCACCTTCCCTTTGTTCTCCTCTTCTATCTTCTTTGCCATCAACCTTGTAACCGGTCCTTGGAATATCTCCATGTTCTCATGCTCATCCCGGGTCATACCACACTGTGCCTTCCGAAGCAAGATGGTGGGTTGGGACTGGGAGATGGTAGAGCTTGGAATTTCGCGCTCTTGGCTAAGGTTCTTCGGAACTTATATGAAAAAAGGACACATTTTGGAACCAATGTGATGTTTCAAATGGGGTATATCCTAATTATACACAGTAGGCAAGTGTACCTGTCACTAAAGTAACAGAGATACACCCTGGTTGTTGAACTCAAGGAACGAATAAGCTCAAATACTAACCGTTAAATCTAAGGTCTAGTCTAACAAAACTGATTTTTATTGTTTTAAGAAAGCACTTAAAAACTAATAAGAAAAGATTGAACGAAAACAAATTGCTTGAAAGGTAGAAATAGGAGAAAAAAGTTTGAATGGTGGAAACCTCCTAACTTTCGTCAACTATTTCAATTGGAAAACTCATAAAACAATGTTTAAGAAATACAGGGTTGGGTCATCACATGTTAATCGGGCAATCCCTACCTTTAGGTGAAGGCCACTCTACTCACTAACCTCTAGAGGAGAATCTCTTCTCTTTCTAACCAATTATAAATGCAATTATATTAGGTGGTCTCAAAAACCTAAAAGTGAAAAGAACATCTCTATTCAATTTCCAACTTTTATTATTCAATTAGTTGCCCTAAATCGATTTTCCTTCATCAAATTCCAACTAATATTGCAATAAAATCGATTCCGCAAATCAATCATCACAAAAACATAATTGAACAACAACCCCAAAGTAAAACAAACATCAATTTCATAAAATCCAACCAAAAATCACATCATCCAAAAGCTAGGGTTCAACCGTAATTCAAACAATAATAATTTAACTACTAAACATCCTAACCAAACTCAAATTAAAAGTAGTATTCATAAAGAACAAAGGAAAAGAAAGCTTAGGTCAAGAAGAGTCGCTTCCACGGTTATGAAGGTCACCCGAGCTCGTCTCTCAAATCGCTTGATGAATCTCAAAATTTCTTCGTAGAATGACTTCAATCTCGACCCAAAATCTCTAATTTAATGTTTAATTTATGAAAGACTACCTAATTGGAGAGGAATTGAGAAGGTTTTGATGCCAGTTTTTCGCCTCCAATTTCTCCTCTCTAAACCTAAGTTGAAGGATACCTCTAAAGAGGGGAAAAATTACATAAACAGAACTGAAAAATGCATTAAGTACAGCAGCATTCAAGATCTACAGCGTGCGGTAGTCTATATTTCTATATGTTATTTTTATCTTTTTTTACAATGTTTTTAATATGTAAAAAATGCATATTTTAGACTAATACCCTTTATTCTTGTCTTAGGTGCCTTCTGAAAGAGAAAACGATGAAAGGAAATGAAAATGGGCGAAAACAGAGTGAAAACGACGAAAACAAAGACGACGACATCAACTAGTCCTACCGCTTGAGGTAAGTCAACCTATCACCGATGGTAGGTCTTGGAGCCACAAGCAAAGCTCGGACAGAACCCTACCGGCGACGGCAGGCTACCCCTATCGTCTTAGATAGGTCTCGATGGTAAAGAAGAAAATATTGTACAAAACCCTACCGCAGACGGTAGAGCTAGACCTACTGTGCGCGGTAGGTCTTGGCTGTAGTAGTTATAATTCGATTCTAACTCAATTTTGATGTAATCTTTCTTCTATTAATAGGTAATTTCGCCATTAGGGCTAGAAGAGGCAATTAGGGGCAAATTTAGGTTAGATAATTTCCCAAAATTCATCTTCAATTAGTCAGTAGGAAATTTGTAATTAGATATTTGGAAATAAAGATTCGAAGATCCAACATCACGGTTTGGGGTTTCAATTGGGCGACTCGAGAGACGAGCTCGGGAGACGTTCAGGACTGTGATTTTGGCTTCAATCTTTCTCCGAAGCTTTCTTTTCATTTATTAGTACCGAATTCAATGTTTAATTCAGTTTTTATACAATGAATAGTGAGTAGATTTTTATATTTGGATGAGGGCTGAGCCCTAGTTCTTGTTTACAATGTTCTTGGTTTAATTTGATGAATTCAATGTTTTTTTTAATTGAGTCGTTTTCCAATTGTGCTTGTTTGCAATTTAATTGTCGCGATATTAGATTTCACAAGAGTTTTTGGAATTGAAAAAGGAAGAGCATTCTAGGGCAACCAATTGGAGGTTAATTGGGGCCATTGATTAGAGATATGATATTGCACTTTTAAGTCCTTTAAATCACTTATAATTACTGCACTCATAATTGGTTAGGGAGAAAGAGATTTTCCTCTAATGGTCAGTAAGTAGGGTGGCTTTCGCCTAGAAATAGGGATTGCCGATTTGTTGTGATGACCCAACTTGATTAATTCAACATTGTTTTCTTTAAAGTTTTCCAATTGAATTATTAACAAGGATTAGAGGAATTCCACCATCCAAACTCTTGCTTTCTAGTTTTTAAAACCTTAATTTTATTGTTGCCTTTCTTTAGTTGATAAACCATTTTCAACTTTTAACTCTTTTTCAACCAAACTTTTCTTTAGACTAAACATTAGAAAGGACGATTAGTACTTTAGCATTTATCGTTCCTCGAGATTTAACACTCAGGTTTAGCTCTTTTACTACAGTAATAGGTCCCCTTGCCTGTTGCTTTAGTTATGTAGTTTGTCCCGTTTTGATTTTAAAACTCACACATTAGTAGGTCGAGCCCTACCGTCCGCGGTAGGGTTCTGTCCAAATTTTCCTTTGAATGCCTTGGACCTAACATCGTCGGTAGGTTTCTGTCAAACCTCATCTTATGTCCAATCTTGGTTTCGGCATTCTAACTATAGTACCACTCAAGCGTAAGATTATTTTGCTCCATCATGTGAGAAGAAGATTTGGAGTAAGGTAGTGTGGAACTCTGACGTACCACCTAAGCTACTTTGGCAAGCAATATATGGTAGGCTTCCTACTAAGAATCAATTGGAGTTCCCCAATGGTGACAAAGCGTGCTCTATGTCATTAATTGCTACTTGAAAACGTATGACCACACGTTTTTTTGCATGCCCATTCTCTAAGACTGTTTGGCAAAATGTTAGAGAATGGATTGGCTTCGAAAAGCAAATGATCACGTTGGCTATAGCTCGGTCAAGTGGATTATCAAGGATATTTTGGACTCTTCTTGGATTTGTAAGGGAAAGAGGCTAGCATTTGTCGCGGCAGTGTATTACATATGAATTTGTAAGAACCATGCTATTTTTTAGGATAAAATTCTTATGGTTATGTTAGAAATAATTAATAGAATTGAAGCGATAAAAATGAGAAATTAATTTTCTCAAGTTGACATCTTTAGAAGAGAGTGATTTGAATCTCACATGGAATAGGCATAAAAAGGGAAAACACTTTATATGTAAAAGTAATCCTTAAAAGCTACATTGTTAAGACGAAGACTTACCTCTTGTGCGCGCTTTCTTTTCAATTGTTCCAACATGAACCTTAATCTAATAAATATTTAGATTTAGATTAAAAAAAAAAAAAAAAGAAAAGATAAAACCTTAAGTAACAAAATTTTACAGAGAATCTGAGTAATGAGATAGAGTATATGTTACCTGCTGCATTATCATTGAGAATGAGTCGGTACAACAAAGTTTTCTCACTCCCACTCGAAGTATTGAAACACTTATTTTTTTGCTCTGCTATTCATATTCTGTACTAAGTATTATATATTTTTATCTTTCCTTTCTTTGAAATCCTAGTCCCCTATTCTGGTAATAAAAGAAGAGAGAGAAGAGGAAATGATTCCATATGAATATAAGTAAACAATAAGCAACATATGATATCAAAAAAGCATCTACAAAAGATTGATAATGATACCAAACTGCATTATTGCATGAGCTGATTTTCCAGAATCTAACCATGATGTTTTCAATCTAAAGATAGAAAAGAGAACTTAATACCCCCACTAGAAAGAATAATATTCCACATAAAACCCGGCCAAATGCAACAACCTGTGACGATGATCATAACTTTAATGCCGAAACAACAATATTTAAACTTCACTTGCATCCTAAAAAAGAAAAAATTCAGTTGATCAATGGAATCAAAAAGTACGTAAAGAATCTGCCCAGATATGAAAAAGGAGAGTTAAAGAACATGCACAAACCTTAACTAGAATTAGGGTTTGTAGACAAAATCAAGATCTAGCAATTCTTGTAACTCAAAAACATTCAGTCTGTCAACTAATAAATCTTATACTAACAACCTTTCTCAGAAACTCACGTAGATTCCGTTCCAATTTCCATTTTTTTGGTTAAAATGATGAATTTGTCAAACGTGAAGTCATTTTAACCGGGTACAGACAAGTCAGGACTGTACCCTATTTACCAGGCACCTCTATGAGGTACCAGAAAAAAGTCATTCTACATTACGGTCATCAGTTCGTGAGAGACTCAAAGCAAGAAAGCTTGGATGTATAGTTCAGCAATAAGAATTGTCATTTGACATTCATCAATATCTCATAAAAGAGAGATTTTCAAGGTATCCATAAATCAGGGTCACCTAACCCTAGGACCAGACGGTTGGCACTTTGCACCACTATCAGAAAAGCCACAGCATATAGGCCCCCAAGATGCAGAGAGATTACATGTTATGTGACAGACTACAGCTAGAAAATAAAACAATCCATCCATAAACCACCACGATGTTACACATCCACTTTCAATAACCTGAAAAGCTCTCTTCTATTGATGAAACAAAACAAAAACATTTTGTGTTCAAAGAGACAATGATTTTCAGATATTCAAATTAACAAGTGAAAATTAGAGCCAAACCATTTTCTTCTTTTGCTTCTTTTCTGAAGGCGTGAAACAGACAGCAATGATCAATTTCCATCTTGAGTTGGTGTTTCAATCAATCTTACAGTACGAGGGAGCATAAACTCTGTATATATTGGATAGTGAGATGACGGATAAAGCCCGTCAATGTTGTCATTCACCACTTCACATGAGACCGGTATCAGAGATCTACCTCTGAAAAGAATCCAGTCAACATGCAGATCCTGAGTTTGGCGATCCCAGCACAGGCAAAGAGCTCTGAAGATCAACTTCAGGAATTCAAAAGCTCCTTGCTTGTCACCTGATGAAATCAAAGCAACAATGAAGCTAGATTTTTTCAGGTTTCTTTCCCATAAGAGAAGTATAAAAGCTCTGACAAGTTACTTTATACCTTTAAATCCATGAAAAGTTCGAATCAGGGAAACATTTTTCCTTACTCGAGCGTTGGGCCAAGCATCCCTCATATCACCTACAACACCATGTTCTCTGCAAGACATGAAATGCAAACATTTATCAGCTGTTCAACAGAAAGGATCCGCAATGATAAAGTGCTCCCTAGAAGTTGAAAAAGAATAAGTTAACCATATTGGCTAAACATATACTAAAAACTTTCGGTCTATTACAGCAGTCTCTATGAGCAACCGTATGCACAAATGCTAGTCTATAACACCAACCTATATGAGAAGCTGTGGGAGGTATATGAATTATATAGAGGCTTTTGGCTGAAAGGATATGCAGGAAAACGGGAAGGATGTTACCAAATTATGCAAAATTTGGGCCACAAAAACAGCATTTTTGATACCCGGAAACCTATTACCATTTCCAAATCAGACTCAAAATACAATGAGAAGAAAAGAGGCACTTGTTGCACCCTTAAACAACCTTCCCCTCCCGAGCTCCCCTCCCAAGCACAAGGGATGAAAAGGATTAATGTAGGCAATCCCTAACCATATCCCTGCATGTGGATAAGAAGTTCTCGGAAACTTGTGTTGCTATATGCTGGTTAGCATGGAGCACAATAGATACAGTCCTATCACAGAGTCAAAAGCTCTAAATCTAGTTCAGACTGACTGAGTTTGTAAATTCATATTAGAACCCTTAATATGCTGTGTAAAAAGTAAATAAAATGAAAAAGATCATTTGTCAGAGAGTAATATTCCTTAAGCTGCTAGTAGGACATCACATTTCAAGTTTCGCTTTAGTCACCAAACTCATATTCAGACAAACAACAAGAAGAAGGGTACAGGATGAAATTTTTTTCAGTCCTTTCACACTGAAATCTTTAAGGTTTCTCTTTGTAACTGGATGAAGAACTCCATTACTTCTCAGAAAATTTCAAATAAGGTTTTCGTGATACCAGCTCAGAGAAGAATGTGCTACATAAGAAAGTCACCACAGCTGAAAATAAAAGAATGCAACAAGTCTAACGTGTACACAGTCGATGGGAGCAGCCATGAATTCTTTTTGGCCCACAACCATCTGATTTTTTTGGTTCCATAGAACTAGAAGAACGCAACGCAGATTGCACTGTGAAATTGCCACTTGGCTAAGGGTTTTTGAACCTACTAGTACCGTCCCCGTTCATTAGCATGTAATAAAATTTTCGTAAGATTAAAATTTTTATCTATTTTAGTTAGTAAAATTATATCCAATAAATCAAACATATTTTTATTAGACATTCTTTTTTTCTGTGTTTATTTTTGTTTTTACTAACCTGATTTCCCATTAATGGTGTGAACTTAATACTTAAAAGATAATAAATTTATCTTTTTATTCTCTCTACTCTCATTATTCAATTATACTACAAAGGATAAATTTGTCCATTCAAAAAGGTAAGAAACCAAAAAGCGTAAATAAAACATAACCCCTTATGGCCCTTTTAGCAAAGTAGAGATAGAGATAGAGATGAAATCCTAACTTTCACCATAGATGTGCTAACAAGATACTTTTGGTTGCCCCAAATGCAACTGATCACATGAAAGTGATGGGCCAAATATTGATATGTACAAACATGAGGAGAAAGCTCACTGTCAATATATTATGTGAACTCCTCTTTTCCATTCATCAGCCCTCAAAATTTATCACGGGCTTATTTTAATTTTTCCTTTCCACCCACAGAAATTAGAAAAAATCTTGAAAAAGTTCATTACTTCCTATATAGCTTCTTTGTTCTCCAATACTTGTAAACTTTTTGCTGCTCATTAGTCAGCCAACACTTCAAGAGGTTTATAATCTTGCCATAAGCAAGCTATCCTAGTTAGCACGGTAGTCACAACAAAAAGTCCGCCCTCAGACCTCCTAGTAAGCATCCAATGATAGACAATATAATTGTAACCGCACGGTTACTAACATGCACTTAATACAGTATTAAGTGCGCCCAGTAGAGTCATAACTGGTGAAAAAAAATGGGACTTATTGTTCAGTAATGCTATCACACATTGAAACCATTTCAGAAGCATGATGTGGAGAAATATTAAACTTTTTACATCACTTTGAAATTGAAACAGTACCTTGATCTTCCAAGAAGAAAGCGGCCAGTTGTTGATTCTTTTTGTGTGTTGAATCCTCCACAGTATATGACAGGCAAGCTAGGAGGCAAAGAGGCAATATGCTGCCATGTAAGCAGAGCACTTCGCCTACGCGCACGGGGACTGAACTCATCCATGCATGTGTTCACAATCTGGAAAGAAAAACCTGGTGGCTCAGCACCTTTCAGTTGGAACGTGTACACATTTTGTCAAGGAAGAAGTAAAGTCTTGGAGCTCCTTCGTGTACAGAAATAGGACTGGATGAGAATTTAAGCAGACAGAGATTAAGCGCAAAAGGATATAGCCCATGTAGCAATGCATGGAACTACAGAACCCCAGGACATGCTTCCAGGCACAGAAGGTGATTCTGACAACCAAAAAGTCCCACCTTCTAGCAGCTCTACCTTCATTTAAAAACAGAATTCATCAAAAGTAAAAAGAGATAGCTTGTGCAGCTTCTTCCGTTTGTTTTTAAAGAATGATGATTGAACCAATTGTCCTTTTTCAATTTTAATTTTAATTTTCTCTCTGAGATTAGTTAGATGATTCACATCAGTGCTATGCAGCATAAGTTACCATACCTTCTCCTTATCGTAGAAGATGGTGCAATGCTGATCTGAAGTGTCTTCAGATCCTTTCCTTGAAATTCCAAATTGATTGTAACCTTATCAATTAACAAAGAGTTGTAACGGTATCAGTAAGCTTCAATTTTCAAAACTCAATCAAAATTGAATTACTAAAAGATTCATAGTCAACTTATCAAAGTGACATCATGAAATGATGACAAAACAACAGTCAAAGGTCATGCATCATGTTGTATTCTTCATAAGATTCTTTATCACAAACCTCAAAGATCATATTAAGAATGTCAAGGCCAAAGCGTATACTTCTACCAACAACCATATACAAGATCTTTTTATAAAGTCAAGAAAGAGTTAACTCCTCAAAGAGATAGTTAAAATATATGCTGGTATACTTCCTTAAGTACAACTGTACAAGCCAACAGCCTGGTTAATCTTTACCCAAAACTAAATTAAAAATGATTCAAGATTGCCAAATTTGTGTCTTCCAAACTATGATATTCAATACACCTAATATGATTGGGTTCCAATATCATGGTGGAAAACTGAAGTCATTCTTTGGACTGTGACTAATTAGTTCCATTGCATCTTTGCTGAAATTGATTATCTCTCCAATTTAATACAAAGTCACATATCACTGTATTTCTTATACTCTTTTAGTATGGTAGTGTAGCTCTTCAATTTATCATATTTCATACAAAATTTATGTCAGATGAAAGAACAAGGTGGCTAGAGAATGCATCCTATGAGCCCTAAAAGACAAACAAGCTTATATAACTGAATGGTTCTTGACAAGAGGTTCATACCACCTAAATTACCAACTTCACAGACAATATGATCCTAAGATCAGTGCCCCAGGGCAGCTATTCTGCTCAACTCTATGTGCACCCTATGCTATTACGAAATTCATATCCTGCATTTGTCACACATGTTCTCACATCAAAAGTGGCGTAATACTGAAAGTGCTAACAACTTGAATGCTAATATTTGGTATACATCACTTCAAGTATAGCCTTAACTTCCTTCACCCAGAGAGACACACAGCTACTCTTTTTTCTTTCGGAGGTAAGCGTCATCCCTTTATCACTTTGAACATTAGCGTTGGCAACATTCCATAAGCAAATTTATGTTTTTCTTCCTTCATGTTTGAATCTACTATGATTCACCATCTCAACATCCTCCACATAACAAACAAACCGAAAAACAAACCATTTGGTCATGGAGCAGAAAGAAGAAATCAAAATCAAATGCTAAATTGAATAGCAAACCCACACTGTTGTGAGAAACTTCACCTGGCAAGCATTGCTGAAGATACTCCATCTGTGACTCGACACCTAACAGCAAGAAAGAAATTTTAAGAAATAGTAAACACCAACTTCAATCCAACCAATGAACTAAATAGAGAGGACATAAATCAAAACTAAGAGAAATCAACAAAACCCGTATCCAAGACAAAAATCAAAACACGCCCGGATCAAGCATTCCAACAAACAGTTGAGATTCAAGATCCATTGAAGTTCAGACACAGTAAAGAAACAATCTTTATACCCTGTTGAGTACAGAGAATCATTGGAGAATAACTTGTGATGACACTTATACAGATATCTTTCCTTTTGTCCCATGAATATGGACTATTATCTGCTTGATCTTCAAGAAGATTAAATGTCATTACCGATAGAGATACACTCATTTTTTCCCAGTTTCGGCACTTCTCCTTGTTTATTCTTTACATGGCTATAAAAATCAAGCAGCCCAGTTGCTAATTTTTCCCGTTGGCTTTTTCTCCAATCTTTGCTTATTCTTTTCAGGAACTTGGGATCTTTGTTTGAACCGTGGAGAGAGAGAGAGAGAGAGAGAGTTTTGTTGTTCAAAGTTGTACAGCCTGGGTCTAGGAAACTCGTAAGAAGATTGAAACAACTCAGATTGTAAAATGTCCGATGCTGTTACTGTAATAGGAGACACACCAAACCAGCTAAACCGTCTGAAACCGATGAAAATTGAAAAATGGCAAGAAAGCCCAAACCCCTGCTGCCACATTAATTACTCATTTACTCCTACTGTTTACCGGCTTACTGACTGATATGACGAAAATTTTTCTTTTTCTTACTCTCTCTGATGAAAAAAATATAAGGTGTCTTAAATCATTGAAAATTATTAAGAATATAAAGACTTTTATAATTTTTATGAATAATTACTGAATTTTTTTATTTTTACTTTTCATTTTATTAATTTATTTTATTTTTGTTATTTATTTTTTCTTCATTTATAAAAGGTAAAAAATGTATTGTAATAAAAATTTTGTGTTATTTTTAATTTATGTATAAAATATTAAAGTCTCTTACATTTATATCGAGAGAAAATATAAATTTTTTCTTTTTTGCGGAGTTTTCTCTTATAAAATTCAACCTAAATCTGATGAATGACAACTTTTATAATTCTATAAACTCCATTCATGTAAGTGTGGTAAATGCCTTTCATGTGTGCTCATGATATGTAAAAAGAAGTATTTCTTCCCCTCTTTTACATGTCAAATTTTATCCATTTTTATATTTTTATAAATTTTTTTTATTATATTCTCTAATAAAACTTGTAGAAATAATAATGAGGAGAAAGATTGATTTCAAGAGTATTCTAATACATACAAAGAAAATTAAAATTTTAAAAAGTTTGAAATCTAAAATATAACAAAAAAAAAAAAAAAATTGGAGGAGAAATACATTTGTTTTGGATGAAACATTACTAAAATGAGTAGTCTCTTTACAAAAGTAATCAATTATTGATCCTCAAATTATTTAGTTTGTCACAATAGAAAATTAATAT
Source organism: Catharanthus roseus (assembly GCA_028651295.1). Lineage (NCBI taxonomy): Eukaryota > Viridiplantae > Streptophyta > Magnoliopsida > Gentianales > Apocynaceae > Catharanthus > Catharanthus roseus. The sequence continues at coordinate 20,735,355 of JAPQWS010000153.1, read as the reverse complement.
TCTCTCCATCTGAAATTAAATATAATATAAAAAAGTATTAATTTTAAATAATGCAATAATTCAAATTAAACTTTACTTTGGATAACAAAATAAAAAAATTAATATATTAATATGCGAGTTGTATGTGATTGCACGCGCACATATATATATTCAACAAAAATTTTACAAGTACCAAATGAGACTAAAACAGTCAACAAAAATTATAGAAATTAAAAAAGAGATAAATATTTAAGCAGTCTAATGAGAACGGACAAAAAATTTTGCTTTCTTTTAGTAACAAGGTACAGAGGAATATTATTTTGTAACATCGTCATTCATTTTTACTTCAATTATAGTGATGATTGTAAATTTTTCAAGAAAAATATTTGTTCCCTTTTAAATTATTAACTAATCGTTAAGCTTTCAAGATCCGTTTAGTTAGTTTTGTTAAATAATACTAAAATACTACTAATTTGTTTAATAATAATATAAACCCAACTATAATTTATAATTTAATAATAATGACCTTTCTATTTTAGTTTGATCCTAACCTAGTTCCAAACACCAATTCTAAATAATAATAATAATAATTCAATGATCCGATTTTGTCAAATGAAATATTATGAATTATTTGGAAATGATTCATACTGACGAACACCCAACCCTCATACGTGCTTTACATATCAAAAAATTTGATATTTTACATATGACTAGCTGACAGGGAGAAGAATACGTAAGTTTCCATCCAATCATATCTTCCGGGGACACACTTTGGCGGGGCATAAGAAGTAGAAACGCATAGATAAGAGTTTTGGTAGCTCTCCTTTTCATATTTTTCCCTTCTTTTTTTTTTTTTGGCAGCTTTCTGTTGAATAGTTCAAACTTCAAAAGGCAAACCAGCTCATAAATTGTAATACAATACATAAATTGGCTAGTGCTGCTGGACTACTTAGGATAGAAAAAGACCATTTCAAGCAACCTGCTCATCAACAAAGCCACCTCTCACTTCTGATCTCGCATTTTCTTTAACAAACTATTCTACTTTTACAATATTCAAGACAGAAATCTCAATACAATACCCCATCCAATCCCAATCATACAAGAATTCCCTTAGTTTAATTCACATCTCTATACTACATGAAAATTTCCAAGCAGGCTCGTAAAATTTGCATCCACAAACAAATATGAATCCATTTCAGATCAAGACTCCACATAATTCATGTACTGGACAAAGCACAAAAGAGCAGACACAGAGCTAGCATCTCATGTTTCAAACAGAAAGATATGATTGCATTCATTGAAAAAGCCTCGGGCTTATAATTTAATTTCAGTTCCAAGGGAACTTATTTCGTTCATAAAACTAAAACATTTCAAGTATAAAAAAGGGAGCCATAGACTTTTCATTTTCTGCCTCATTTGCTTCAATAGCATGGCTCACCAGAACAGCATAAGCAGCATACAGAAGATTAAGATGACTGTTTCAGCACCCATTCTACTAGTGTTGGAATTGCAAATCCTGTTGCAGCCTTCTTCTTATCGTTCCAGACAGGCCCAGCCATGTCAATATGCATCCATTGCACCTTCTCATCAACAAACTGCAAAAATTGGCAAATTCTTAGATATCATTCCAGCAGTAACGACTAATATTGTAACTGAAGAAAGGGTATAAAGTGGCAGCATGTCCTGTTGGTTTCCAAATATCTAGGGTCTTCTGTTTTCTTAGTCCGGTATTTGAAGGTACAGTCTGAGCTAAGGAACTAATACGAGTGACTCTCACTAAATTCTACTCCGTCCGTTTTTATTAGTGACATTTCACCAATACCCATGTTTTTTTAACTTGTCACATTGGAAAGCAATACAATATTTAATTGAACTTTTTTCAATTATAATCTTCCATTAAAAAATAATAAGTAAAACAATTCCAAGATGATAGATACACTAGCCCCAAAAACACATCTTGAGTATTCTCTTATTTCGCTTGCAATAAGAAATGTCCCCCAAAAGCTAGATCGGTAGGAAGTCCAGAAAACAAGCTAAATATATTGAGCTTTTACACAATGTTTTACACAGGTCAAGGTTGAAGTCAGAGCTAATCAAATCAGTTCCGATCAGAATAGTACCTGTTTCAGGAAAAGAGCTGCAGTTATAGCACCACCTTGACGACCACCAGTATTAACCATATCTGCTACTCCTGATTTCATGGATTCCCAGTAACTTTCTTCCAAAGGCATCCTCCAAAGTTTTTCTCCGGCAGTTTCTGAAGCTTCTACTACCTCCTTAGCTAGCTCATCACTGGGTGTAAAAACACCTGTATGGAACTTTGCAAGTCACCAATTTGCACTCGCAATTTTTGGTTTTCCTCAATATGCCAATGAGAGAATTAAGCACTAAAACTGTAGCCAGAAACCCTATCAAATTCTTTGAAGTAATAGAAAAACTCGTGTTTTTCTCAACCATGTTACCAATTGATTACAAAAGCACTTTTGCCCTTATCTATTCTTTGTGTATGTTATTTGTGCTTTATTCATCTTCCTGTTTCTAGAATACCACTATGGATAAGGAATATTTTGTATTTCAATACTCAAATCAACCCATAATAATTTTCCAAATATAAACCAATATATGTACCTGCAATTGAGGGTCCAAGAGCAACAATGCATGCCCCAGTTAGTGTGGCAAGATCAATTATCTGCATGATTTTGAAGTTCATTGTTAGGAAACAAGCAATGAAAAGGCTGAGCAGCAACACTAAGATGATATTTAGATGGAACCTGTGCTTCCAAATTAATTTAATGATATTATGAGAAGAACTACTTCTGACTAGGACTGAAAGCATGAGGTTCCCGCTAACAATGGAACAAACATCGGAATGAAACATCAGCATCACTCACGTTTCATAAAATTATTACTTGTTGAAAGAATACTCAAGTTCCTTGACACTTTACTGATACAAATAGCTTCTGAGTTTCAGTCTCACAACAAGACATGCAAGCAAATAGTAATTCATGTTCCAAATTGTTTGATTTAGAAAATGAACCAGTCAATTGAAAACCCATTTTAACTGTTCCCAGAAAAAAGTTCATGTATCAGAATGAATCAAGAATGCTGCACAGCCAAATGAGAGCATATGCCATTCTGTTCTAAGCTGAAAGCTAGATTCCAAAAAGGATACCTCAACACGAAAAATTCTACCTGTGGACGTTATGAAAGACAGGACGCCAGCAGCTAACACCAAAGAAAAGTTTCTTTAAAGATGGATATGGATTAGATCATACAGGTAGGAACAATACCTTTTCCACACCTTGGTTGCAAGTATAAACCAAGGCATCTGCCAGAGTAAGTCTCCCCTCAGCATCAGTATTATTGACCTAATATGAATGACAACAAGGATTGAAAAAAAAAATAATAATAAAAAGCAAAGTTACAAACCAGCACTCCGTAGTCGGTTAAAGAACATAAAGTATAAACAAAATGTGTTATAATCAACGTTTATTTCTTCTGGCAATGCATCAAAAGCAGTGTCAAAGTAAACATGGAAACACTTAAAGAAGATAAGTTCATCACCAGAATCATTTAACTTGTGAACTAATAATAAGAGTCCACAATGAGATCAATGCATACACCTGAGGTTTACTGGATCGTTTTCTTGTGAAGAAAAGTTGGGGAAAAACTTATATTCACTGTACAAGTTGGACATGCAATCAAAGAACACAAACATTAGGTGAGAATAGGCTAAGGCCTGAATCTTCTTCAGCTAAATGATTTTTGAAAATGTCAAAGTCATGTTTCTGTTCTTTAACCCATCTATATTTCCAAGTGTTCATAAATCTTAATTCTCAAAAGAGAGTGAAATGAAAGAGGACTACAACCCATGGACAATGAAAACAATGGTCCATAAATGTAACAGCTAGTTCAAGATAAACACATGGCTAAAAAAGTGCCACACACTAGATCACAACCTAATCATATTTCAGCTGTCAGCACGCATTGAAAAGAAAAGCCAATATTATCTGGATTTAGTTGAAATAGATAATCTGGAGATTTTGTTTATGATTGAAACAGCAAGGAATGTGGAGAATTGTGCAATTCCAACTAGAAAGCTGTGCAGAACAATGCAATTTATGGTTAAATTAGCTGACTAAGAGGAACCAAAGGCATTACCTCAATTGTCTTTCCATTTGAGGCTGTGACAACATCTCCAGGCCTCATGCCTGTTCCACTAATCATATTTTCACAGGCAGCAACAACAAAATGAACCTGAAGAATTATCATCTATTAGATCAAATTGAAGAGTAAAAATCAATCTTTTTATCAGAGACCAGAGGTAACAAGGAGGATGTCGGGGTCATAATTAATTCTAAGAGAGACATAGTAACAAAGGTGAATGAAAATCAACCTCCACTCCAGCAGGTTTTATTTGACCAAGAGCTTTCGCTGCACCCAATACAGCTGCTGAGCCTCCCATATCAAATTTCATGAGCTCAATTGAGCATCCTGGTCCAGTTTTAATGTTGTAGCCACCACTGAGTGAATAAAAGGAAAGAAGTTAATTAATTACATCCACATATACACATATATAACAATCAGGAAAAATCCTAAAACGAACTACATTTCCATGTCTAACATATTTTTTACCTGTCAAAAGTCAATCCCTTTCCAACTAAACCCAATTTGGTTTTGACTGATCCACCAAGAGGCTTGTAACATAAATGTATAAATTGAGGAGGATTTGCCGAAGCAGCAGCAACCCCAAGATAGGAACCCATTTTCAACTCTCTGCACTGCGCTTCATTCAAGATTGTTGCTGTAAGAACATCACTATACATTGAAGCAATCCTTCTGGCCTCTTCAGCTAGTACAGCTGAGGAAATAGACAAAAATTTAATACCAAAGAGAGGATTTACCACGTTTTAAAAACTGAAACATAATCGAAAATTGTAATTCACTCATATAGGTTCCTAGTGGAAGGCAAAAGACAAAATAGAAGCAAATTTCAAATAATCAATTGCAATGATATACTTAATAAGAATAAATGAGAAAAGATGAGAAAATATAACGAACCAGGGGTGAGTACGTTGGCAGGTGCATTTACAAGATTTTTACCAAAAATTACTGCTGAAGAAATAAACTCTGCTTGCTTGAGTTTCTTTTCAATCTCAGGTCCAGCTCCAAGACCAATAATATCAACAGATTTAAGAGTTGGTTTCTTTGATTCTGACTTGAACCTACCATCCTCATAAGTCCCTAGCACAGTTCCTATAAAGGAAGAATGCTCTAAGTCCATATTCATACAAATATATGACGAAGACCAATAGAATGAAAACAAGCAATAGTACCAGATGTAATAGCTGAAGCACTTAAAAGCTTCAAATCAGGAGACAGCCCTTCGGAAGAAGCAAGTGCAATAGCAACATTACTCGCCTGAGCAGACTTAGCTGCTGCAGCAACAGCCTCACCAAGACTGCGATATGATGCAGCAGGTGAAGCAACTGATCCAAGGCCAAGCAAACCAACCCTTTTAGTGCCAAGGCCAGGAAGTCTTAGAAACGTGGACTGCCCGGACTTCCCGTTGAAATCCTCTTCAACAGAGGCTTCAGACAACAAACCACCTAACTGGGAATCTAACTTTTGCAACAAGGGATTTTGAAACTTTGAGTTGTCATCTTTTGCCATGTCTTTCTCTGTAACAGCTACTGCAAGTATGTCTCCTTTCCATTCTACCAGGTCAATTTCTTTTGCCGCAAAAGAGATCTTTCAAATATTCCCAAGAAAGATAACAATTTTAGTGCTTCATTTAGCAAGAATATGCGCCCTAATATATAAACTAATACTCATTGGAAATTTAACTTCAAAATGAAGTCAAAAAACAAAAGAAACCATTAGATAACCACATAAATGCAAAATATGTTCATAGAGATGCAATAAATGAAGTAAAGATAATATCCCAGCCAGACTGAAAAATGATTCAGAAAGGAATAAGAGCAACAGACCACAGGACTGCTAAATAAATCCATGAAAGGAACAAACTTTACCATGTTAACAAATTTTAGTGTATATCACCCAATTACCCAAATCATCAAAAATCCAACAACGGCAGAATACAGATAAACAGCTTGCCTTGTATAAAAAATTTTAAAAAAAAAGAAAACTGAAAGGCCACCAAAAAAAAAAAAAAATCGAACTCAAAATTGAAGAACACAATTCAAAAGAACAAAATACCATAAATGCAAAACCAATGTCACAAGTAATCAGTTGAGGAGCAAACATCGACTAAAACAGGTAAATACTAACTAAAGTAAATCAGGAATGAAGAACAAAAAAACTGAAGCAGCAATAAAAATCAAACCTTGGGGGGGTCGATTTGATTAGCCTCAGTAAGGCCAAGAGTGGCCCGAGCAATGGAGTGAGCCATTCGCTTAACTCTTCTAGAACACAAGGGCGCAACTGAAATTGAAAACGCCCAAACAGGGGTAGATCGAAACCTCGTAAAAACCGATGCAGAAGAAGAAGAATACGAAGTCGAAGCAACCAATGCCAAAGATGAAGCTCTAATGGCGGCCATTGTTGAAGTGCGTGTCTAATCTATTTATAGGAAAAAGACAGAGTATAAGTCCTACTGCTACTCCTACTCCCCCAGTGATGACTTCAGGATTCTTGTGTGAAAAATTGGGGCTCGATCCAATGCATTGATGACCTAGATTAACATCTTCTTCCGTCCAATCACGTCATTTTATATTTAGTATTGTTTTAATTGTTTAATACTTTTTCCAAGAAAAAAAAAATTTGTTTAACACTTTTTGAGATATTTTAGATTCTTTCTCCTAATCCAGTCAAGGATTTCTTTGCTGGACTCTTTTTAATTTTCAATTTTCTTGTTTTTTGGGTTTTTTTTTTACCATTTTTTTGTCTTATTGTATAAGTGATGTAGATGTTAATTGTATTTCTCGTATAATATTAAGTATAATATTAAGTTGGTATTTTTTTTATTGAATCAAAATAAAAATTAGAGTATAATTTTGAAATGACAAATTAAATTTAAATTTATCAATCGATTTTACTAACTTTTAAAAAAAAATTACTTTATCAAAATACAAACAAATAAATATAAAATTATTCATCTAAAAAAAGTATGAAATTATTTGACAACCGTAGTAATTTTTCCTTTCCATTTGTATTTTGTAAATTTGTAGAATTTATGTTGTTGAATGTTTTTGTTTAAATCAAAGTGGAAGTGGAGGAATTAACTAATATTTTGAGTTTTTTTTCATAAAAATTAATGTTTTGAGTTTGTATAAAAATAAACTTGTTTAATCAAGTTAAAACATTGCTTTAACCAATTTCAATAAATAAAGTTCAAGTGGTATTCAGAAAGGCATCTTGAATGCTCCATCCATCCCTATAATTAAAAAAATAGAGCATATAGATTGATGTTTGGAAGTTAATTTTTATATTTTTCCTTAAAATCAACTCTATACTTTAAATAAAATGTTTTTTTATTTTTTTAAGAAAACAACTTCAAATGTTTCAAAAACTACAAAAAGTATATCACTGTCAAACTATTTTCGATTTATGATACCAAACATTCATTTAAGAGTTCATCTTGAAGAATATTTTCAATTTGAGAATTAATATTTGATGATGAGAATTCATAATTTTTTTCAAAGATTTAAAAAAATTGATAGGATGCATTTTGAGATTTATAACAGAATACTTAATTTTAAATTCAGTTCAAATAAAAATACATCATCTTTTTAAATTTTGTTATCACTATTTCTTATATTTGGTTTGAAAGATAAGCATGGTATGATTCTGGCAATAGCGACTTATCTATTTGGACGTATTTCGTAAAAAAAAGAAGCTGAATGTCAGACATCTATAATAGTAATCTACTTTATGAGATCAAATCTCAAAGAAAATTCTTCCAAAAATACTTTAAGAAAGAACCAAAAAAGTTTGAAAATTTTAAATTTATAAACAAAGCCCCTTTTAAACCCTAACAACATATCTACTAAAACTCAAGAAGAAAACTTGAATGTTCCTCTAATCCACTAATTAAAACCCTAACTAAGAAGCTAGAACCCTAATAGGATGGATTAAATATCCCCAGCTTAACACAATCAACAATCATAGAAACAAAACTCATAAAACCTTTAAAAAATTAAAAAATCAGTCATTATTCTTAATTATTGTGCTTATTGCATATCTTGTGATGTGTGAGGGTACTCTGGAAGTCCATTAGCTTGTAATTGGTTAATGAGAATAATTAAGAGACTTTTAAGACTTTACTCGGACATTATACAACTAAACGTTTTAATAGATGCAATGTTACAAAAAAATTTTCTATCCCTTTCGAGAAAAGACACCAAATTTTAAAAATCCTAAGCATAATTGCTTCCAAACACCTTTTTTATCCTATTTCTTGCTTCCGTTGTCATACTCTGGTTCTTTTGGCAAGTCTAAAAATAATTTTTTTTATTATGAATAGAATATAAGATTTTACTAATTTCTAATTTTTATCTTGAAGTTCTTAATGGAAAATATAAACTATTAGGATTTTTAATAATTTTTTATAATGGAGATTAAAATAATAACTTTAATCTAAGTACTATAATTATGGAGGAAATTTCAATTTTTTTTAAAGAAAATAATATTTATAGTATTTATTATAATGAATTAGTAAAAATCATCCTAATTGTTAATTTTTTTAAAAAAACTTCAAAATAAATATTTCAAGTCATAATAACCTTGTATTTTATTTATAATTGAATCTTTAACATTCAATTATATTTAGATGGATATGTCTTATTTTTCCTTGAATCGAACTTTTACTTTTCATTTTTTTATAGTAAAATAATTTTTTTTAAGAATATATATTAAAAAGATATAATTTAAAAATTTATAAGAGTATTTTTTTTTAATAAATTATAAATATAAATTAAAGCATGGACTACACTAATTTCATATTAAAGTTTAGAGAGTTGTTTGATCTTGGAGATAAAGTGTGCATAGTTTTTAAGTTTTAGGACTAAAATGTTCTTATCCCCTGCGTCAAGGGGTGTTTTGTAATAAACCCTTAATTTAAGCAGACTTGAGTTTGCCAAATCAGGAAAAAGGAATCCTCTGATTGCCAGATCCGCAAAAAATCCGCAAAAGCTGATTGCCATATCAGCCACAACGGTCGGGAATTCTTAATCAATTTCCTAAAGGGATTCGTGTTCCGTCTTAATTACTTTCCTAAGGGTTTGGTTTTACCCCCAATTGTCGTTGCCGCCTATTTCTATACATAAAGAGACTGCCGTTTTTCTTCATAAAAGATTTTTCTGTGTTTCTCCCATTGTTGTTGATCGTGAGTTCAACAAACGCACATTGTTCTTCAAACAAAGAGATCATCTTTCTTTCCCAGAATATTGTTTCTTCTTTTAACTTCCGTTGCCTTCTTCACGCTTTGCGTTTGATTTTTTCTTCAAGAATCGGAGATAATGGAATCAAGAAATCAAAACCCTCATCAAGAATCTGTTCAAGAAAACGAATTCTTTACCAAATGTCGGATTCCATTCGGGTACAGTTTTAAGCCGAAAGATCATGAACTCATTACTTACCTTTTTTGCAAAGCTAATGGGGAAACCCTGCCATGTGAGCAGCCCATCAAAGAGGTTGATCTCTACAACATGATCGATCCTGGTAAGCTGTTTCAAAGAACTCAAGATAATAATGTGTATGTCTTCACAAAGGTGAAGAAAGTGGTTGAGAATGGGAAAAGGATTGAGAGGAAAGTTACTGGAAATCGAACATGGAAAGGGGTTGATAAAAGTCAGCCAATCTATAATGAAAAGGGAGTCTTAGTTGGGGAGAAAAGAAACTTTACATTCATGAATAACATGAAAGTAAAGCTTGAGTATAACATGACAGAGTTTGTATTGGATAAAGGGAGTTTGAGTACTGCCAAATTCAGGGATTATGTGGTCTGCAAAATCAAGAAAAGGGCTAAGAAAGGCAGGAATTCTCAAAAAGATTTTGGCCATACTAGTATTTCAAAGGAAGAGGAAGTCAATTCTTCTCAGAACTCGCTGGTAACAAATTCCACTATCCCTTTCCCTCAATCTTATTCAGAGCAATACTTTTCACAAAATTTGCTGGTAAGCGATGCCATTATTTTTCCTCAATCTGCTGCTGATGGACAGAACCGTTGTCAAAACTCACTGGATGTTGATGCTATATCTTTTCCTCCCGAGCAATGTTGTCAATTCACAGGATTGCAAGAAGGAACCAAATGTGAAGAAATTGCCTCAGTAGCTGCGACTGGAAACACCTCGATGGCTCCGGAATCGTTCGAAGCATCTGCTCAAAATCAGGAGCAAGAAGTTGATCCTCTAATTTTGGACATGATTAATGGATTTCTTTCATCATCACCAAACCATGGTATCTTCCCTTAGGCACCTCTGGCAAATAATGCCGGGCCCCTTTTGCAGAAAAAAACAATTAGTTGTTAGATTTCTTGAAAAAGCTGACTTTGATGTAAATTCAACTTAGTTTCTTGAGGATTCCTCATCCTCTCACTTAATATTTGTTTTTTGATTAATAGAATTGCTCCATTTTTTCAGAACGTTATAAAAGTACTTATTTCTTCAGTAATGCTTCTAAAGTAAGGAAACATATGTTTGAGGATGCCATGTAACAAAAAGTCATCCTTTCTGTCTGTACTGTGGTTGCGAAGTCAGGTTTTTCGCATTTAATCCTCTCCTTATTCCATGCCTTCACTGGTGCAGGTTTTCTGTTGATGATCACTGTACATCTAGATCATTACTAGATTCAAGCACATTTGGAATATGAGAAATTAGATATCCTTTGTCAGAACTTGCATTTAACAATGATGCAATCATATAGCCACTGAGGTTAGCGGCACTGTATAAATCATTTCTTAGGTATGCTAATTTTGAACACTGATTACCTTGTTCGAATATGTGCATATGAACACCCATATGAACACAGTGATGATCACTGTACATCTAGATCATTACTAGATTCAAGCACATTTGGAATATGAGAAATTAGATATCCTTTGTCAGAACTTGCATTTAACAATGATGCAATCATATAGCCACTGAGGTTAGCGGCACTGTATAAATCATTTCTTAGGTATGCTAATTTTGAACACTGATTACCTTGTTCGAATATGTGCATATGAACACCCATATTTTGTTTTTTCACTGTTCTTATGTGCAAACAAATATTTAAACATCTCAAAACGTGCTGAGATTCTAAGATTATATTAATTAGTCAAATGATCAGTGAGCCATACTGGAAATAACCAGGACTATTTGATTTTAGTGAAAGTGTTATCATTTTGTATCTCAATTTTGGATTTAGATGATATAGAGTGTCGAAGTTGCAAATAAAATAACTTGTACGTCTTGTTGACAAGATAATAGTTGTAACCTGGAATTTAGTGATGCATTATCTGGAGTTATGCCAATCGTTCTCAAAATTTTAGACAATATCATCTAACATTGTACAATATATCGAAGGGACAAGACAGTATCCAAATACAAAAGAATGAATTAGACGGTGCTATGCGCATGTTCAGACCTATTATATCCAATCATCACAGAATATTGTCTGGTAAAACAAGTCATACTTCTGTTCTTGTGATTTATAATTGCAGCTGCCAAAAGAAAGTTTTGGCCTTTTTGTGCTTGAATGCCTAAAATTGGAAGTAGTATGATTATAATATGTAAGTAAGAGGGATATACTTCTTTTTGAATTTTAATACTCATTATTGATTGGGAATGGCTAATAGTACTTCTGGAACAATAGCTGTTGGCTTCACTGGACAAATTTCATGCTTTTAATATGTAAGTGCAAGGAAAGCAGGTGCCTAGGAGATGCTGCTGAAGAAACTTGCTTCGTCCACCTGAATAAGTTTCCTGTCTTCTTTCTTGGTTTTACTGAACTATTCAAGTTTCTGGTATTGATACTCGAGTTTCATCTCAGTGTCTCCCCCTTTGGTTGCTCTACTATATTCCATCCTTTACATAGGTTGTGCCTCTGAGGTTTTTGCTTATAGTGAGAAATTATGCTTGATATGCAAAGAGAGTGATTTAATTCATCCATGTTTGGGTTTGGGGTAGGGATCTATCTTCACAACATAGGAAACAGGATTTGCAGAGAATTGAGCCCAAAACTTTAGGAGATTAGGTGAATGGCTCTCTTTCCAACTCTAAATGCTGTTTTCATTTTGGTTCAGTTTGTAGCATTTTGTATCAGTTGCTTCCTGTGGTTGTTTCACTTGTGTTTCTTCCAGTTCTGCGGAAAGCATATGTCTCCCAAGTCGCCAGTTAAATTTCTTCGACAGGTATATGAAACTCTGTTAGTCTCTAGTCATCAACTTTCTTTTCTGGATCTGAGTTATTTTTCCTTACATGTCTGATTGTTTGAGTTCCTTACAGGTATATGCTTCCACGTCGCTACTAAACTCTTATGTCTCCTCTTGTATATCTAAAAATGCATTTTTTTGAAGAGTATTTTCACTGGGCAATAGAATGTTCCCTCATCTCTTTAGAAAGTTTTTCAGGTTTCCACTCCAAAGTAAGAAATCACAAGCTAGTTGCATATTTGTATCTCATTTTGCTCGATCAATGACCTGTGTCTTTTAAGTCTTTCCATAAAGTGCTGTGTCTACCAATTGCAGGTAACAATTATGAATTCTTGCAAGAAAACTAGTTTCGCAGTCAAGAAATGGGACAAAATATGACCATGCTTTTTAATACAAAAACCCCAACTCAATTATATCAAATATACAAAAACTGTTTCTCTTTGTTGGAAAAAGGAAGTGAATGAAAAAAAAAAATATTAAAGAGGAAAAGGTTGGCAAGTAAGGGATTTGAATCCCACATTGGAAAAGAACAGGGAGCCTTATCAAACCCACGATTTTATCAAATTATGTGCCAAATTCTTCAATGGCTGTTGAATTCGATGAACTTACATTCATTTATATTGAGTTTGATGTACAACCATATTCATAGATGTTGAAATATAAAATTAATTCTGTATGGCTAAATTCAATGTACAGAATTAATTCAATGTAATAGCTGAAGAATGAATTCAGTGTATAAACTAATTCAATGAAACAGCTGAAGGGTGAATTCAATATATAGTGTAACAGATGAAGGGTGAATTCAGTGTACATAACTAATTCAATGTACAGTTGAAGAATTTTCCATCTATAAATACTGCTGTTTCCACAGCAGAAGGGAAAAAAAAAAAAAAAGAAGAAATTTTATTTGCAATTCTCTAGCATTCTCTCATAACCTGCATACATATATCTTTTTCCTGTTCATCATCAATTTGTTCAAGTTCGAAGGAAAACAGCTTTAAGTGCTAAACTGATTTTCCGAAGCCCGTTTTATCTTGGAAAACAGACGTTTTAACACATCTTTTGCACTTCCGGTAGAGAGAACAAATCTGTTTTAAGGAAATTGAAGTTTATTCAAGACTCGGATTTGATTTCTATTTCCTTACTATTATTTTGGTATTATTGTTTTATATTTCTGTTTCTTTCATATATAAATATATATATATATATATATATCACACACTATGTTTAACAGTTGGCCTACTAGACTCTTTTTCTTAGATTGGCTATAATAATACACAACCCATGATTTTAAAACTGAGAAACAGACTATCTCTATCAAGTTCCCAAGTCTTGAGCAAGTAAGTAATGCAGCAACAGGGAATTTTAAAACAATTCTGTGTACATTTGATTGCTTTCTTTGGCTATTGTTGAACAATGAAATGAAATGACTTGCTTGTGTAAGTAAAACTTTATTTCCTTTATTCTTCCTCTTTGTTTGAATGACTTACTTGTGTGAAATCCTCTATCACAGAATATAAAGAAAGATATACGCCAGGGGGGGAGGAATATGACCACAAGATTCTGAGGGCCTCTTTTACCACTTTAGCTATGGGACCATTCCGGAATCAGGATTGTGTGTGTAACTTAAAGCAACCCCCTCAAGTGGGGTGCTTTCCATTGCTCACACTGCTGTTTCCTATGCAAGCTAGCAGTCCAATACCCATATAGTTACCGATTTCTTTACTAATCATTCTGTATTTGGTTTCAGAAATACAGGGTTTTTTATAATTTTTTTTATATCTACTAATTGTATTTGTTTCTCTTTAACAGGTCTAGGGTGTAAATTTGGTTATGCACAAGATTTTTAAAAAAATCGAAAACAGACGTGAGATATTGTATTTGATAAATGTATTAAATATGTCACATTTATTTTATGTTAACTAGTAGTCTAGTAGTAAGTACTTGCATTGGCATGTAATAAAATTTTGATATAATTAAATTTGTTATATACTCTTTTAGATTTTTTTAATAATAATTTTTACAACATAATTATATTTAGTTTATTTTTAATTATTTTTAATTTTATTTTTATTATTTAGAATATTTTTTTATAACTCATCTATCTCTTTAATAATAGACTTTATAATGCACAAGAAACAATTTGTTTATTTTTAAAAAGAAAATTTTATTATTATTTAAAAAAAAAGAAGTCAATTGTGATCATCTAAAAATGTCACAAAAAATTTAGTAAGAAGAGAAAAAGGTTCCCCATAAATGATTCAAGGTTAAAAAAAATTTTTTTGTATGACTTAGGACCTATTCTTTCCGTTACTTAAATCAGTCGTTTTTTGATTGTTTACTACCGGGGTGTATTTTAGAATTGCTTCTCCTGACCATTTTACTTGTTCGAAATTGTAAAAATTTTAAAATCAAATTCTATGCTCCTTAAAAATGCATATATGATTGCATTACTATTTTTTTTACCATTCATAATTTAATTATATCAATACTCTATACTATGAGGCAGTGGCGGAATCAGGACAAAAATATTGAGGAGTTGAAGAACAATAAAAATTTTGCTAGGGTTTAGAGGTTGTATTAAAAAAAAAATTCTAGAGGGGTTTGAATATTAAAAACCCATAATTTATAAAATTTTTAAAATTTTTTAGGGGGCTCGAACCTACCAAGTTACCCTAATTCCCCTAATTCCGCCCTTGCCGTGAGGTATTTAAATAAACATATGCAAAGGAAAAGAAAAAAAGAAAAAGAATATTAAAAAAAGTGTAAGAGAAATTTAAAAATTGAATTTTAAAGGAAGAAAAAGTAGAATTCATAATACTTCTCATTGTTTCTAAAAAAAGTAATACTTCTGATAGGTAATTATTCATTGTGAATAATGGATATCACTCATTTTATTTAAATATTTTTGTACTTAAAATGCATATATTTTATAAATAAAATTTTGATAAAAATTTTAGTATTGTTCAGATCTCAATTTTTCTGTCATGATTCCGCCACTAATTATCATCCTCATGATCTATTGAACATCCGAAAATTATCACAAGGAAACTTCGGTAAGAAATGAGAAACCTCCATTCTATGTAGCAATTTTTCATGTTTTCTTGCCGTTGTAACTTCTCTTCATTAGAAAATTAGAAAACAAAAATAGTATACTATGAAAATAGTTATCAGAAAGAGAATTCAAGAAAGAAAAAATCAAATAATTAAAAAAAGAAGATGATGTACTTACATTTTTGTCAAAACTGCAATAATGATCAAAATACCTTTATAGTTAGAGAGAGCATACTGTAGAACCAGTGGGCTATTGAAGTTAGATAAGAATTATTTCCTTTTTGAATTTTGAATTTAATTTGTTAAGATCACATGGTTTCAACCATCAGAATTTGGTTAAGCTAAAAAAAGATAATCATTTTAATAATTGACATCAACCAATCATATTGCCTAGAAATCTTTAACTTACTAAAAGAAATTCAAAAAAGCCAGCTTTACTAAATAGTCCACCCTCCAGGGTATATTCAATATAGTCTAAAAGGACACTTTCGATAGTGAATTTCAATTCCTAAGGATATAGGAAAAACAAATTAACCATTTTAGGGATGGATTTACACTGTGATCGATAAGATTAATTGGTTAAACAATTCTTAAATTGATCAATTACTTAAAATTCAAAAAAAGTTTTTTAATTAATTTAATGACTCAAAATAGTCTTAACCAATCATGGTATTGAAAACTAATTAATAAAATAAAAATTTCATAAAATTGCATCGAAATTTTGAGATATTAAGGAGCTCAGAACTAAAAGAAATCTATTCAATATATATTAATAATATATATACTAATAAAACAACTAGTGCTCAATATTCATCAAATAAATTAAAATAAATATTTAAAATAATAAAAGTTAATAAAAAAATAAAAACAATTAAATAGGTATAAAAATATAACATAAATTGTTTAAAATACATCCAGTACGTAAAGATAATTACTAAATTTATAAAAATATAAAAATGTTAAGTAAATAGGATAAATTACATATAAGGTTCCTGTGAGTTTGTAAATCTGGGATTAAAAAAGTATAACATACAAAATTTAAGAATTAAAATAGAATAGTTGACCCTCCCCAAAAAGAAAAAAAATACACTCCCATTATCCTTTGCTTTCCACGTGTTAATTCATCTCTTCTATCCCTCCCACATATCAAAAAAGAAAAAAAAAGTTTATCGTTATATTTAAGAAGTTCAGACTCATCTTTTTTTTGATTAATTTAAAAAAAAAAGTTTTTATCAAATTTGAAACAAATTAGTCTTTGCTATATACGTAGATATTATTATTTTATAAAATGATTAATATTATTTTTAAAATAAAGAGAAAACACTTAAAGCATGTACTAGAAATAAAGTTTTTTTATTTATGTCTAATTAGTATATTTAATACTAAAGAAAAAAAGTTATATTAAAAAAAATAAGAATATTGGATAAATATTAAAGAAAAATAGAACATAATATTTTTTCTTGCCCACTCCAAAAAATTAAGCAAAGAATTGTTATGAGTACTCCTTTCCACTTGACCCTCTAAAAGTATAAAAAATCTATGCAAAGAGCAATTAAAAGTATGTTCTAAATCACATACACACATATAGTTGTTGCACATGTTTAAGATCTCTATTCAGATTGCTTTTTTTTTTTTTTATTTTATTTTAAAAAGTGTACATTTTTCTCAAAAACTTAGCATAAGATTCACTGTACCATTTTTTTGTATCATTGTTTATCTTTATTTGTTAAGTTTTATTAATAAAATATATCAAACTAGAAAGTAGTACAGAAGAGAAGAGATCCGAACCCTTAAAAATTAATAGAATTTAAAATTTTTGTGAGAAGAAAGATAGGGCACAAAGTGATACTAACAAGTTATTAAAATTTTTGTGAGAAGAAAGTTAGGGCACAAAGTGATACTAAAAAGTCATTAAGCACCATAAAAAATGTACTTGGTCTCCTAGTTCAGTTTGTGTTTGACACTCAAAAATTAATCTAACTTATTAAATTAAACAACTAAAAATACATACCTAATTTATAAGAAAAGTGAGATTCAATGTATAAAAAAAACTATATCACAAACCTTTCGCAAAAAAAAAAAAAAGCACTTTTCTGAAATTAAAATATAATCCAAATGCCTAAATGGTTGGGGATAAAATTAACCCCACCAAAAGCATAAAATCTTACACACGTCCAAATCACCACTATTTTGAGATCCAAAAAACCTTTTCTTCTTCTATTCCTTAGCTTTTGAGAACATTCAAATAAATTGAACAATCAAGTCTCATAGCCACCCAATTAATAAAGTAGGAGATTAATTTTGATTTTGCCTTCCATTGGACTGGTGTTCCCATCCCATGCAAAGAGGGCTAGTAAAAATTTTGATCCTTACATCAATTTCTTGATTGCTGAAAAAAAGCATAGAAAATGACATTCATAAAAAAAAAATAGCTCTGGTGAATTCTTTTTCCTCCAACACAACAACAGAGGCTCACTCGAAAAAAAAATCAAAATTTAAAACAAAAAATCAACCGTAGAATAATTATCTTCATGAAAAATCAAAACCAAAAAGAACAGGAAATATAAAGGATAATTATATTTGAATTGATCTTAATAGAAATTGCATCATGCAAGAAATAAAAGATTTGCATTGATGTAAACTGATGTTTAAAGATAGACTATTCTAAAATAATATAAAACAAAATAACATATAAATGGTAAGTAAACCTACGGAGGAGCTACATTATATTTGTCTGTCTAAGATTCAATTAAAATAAAAGAGTTGAAAATTTTTTTAAAAACTAAGAAAACTAAAACACTTTAAAAATAATTAAAATCAAGTTTTAGAAAGAATGTGTTTTAAACGTGGAATCCCCTTAAAATTTTTTAACTAATTCATTGAAAACTTTGCAAAAATAATTAAATCGTGTTAATTAGGATTAACTCTATTTTTTGGTGAAAATCCTTGATTAGAGAAGAATCTTTTAACTCAATTATGAATGATTAAAGAGTGATTACTAATGACCCAGAAACTATAGCAATTATCTCTTCATAATCCATATAAGAATTCATAATAAATAAGAGTTTAGAAGGCTTAAGAGTTTCAATTGAAGAATCCACGATACTCCTCTCTCATTCGTCCCAAGAATCCCGAATTTTCTCCAAAAAAACTCTTCAATCTAACTATTAAAATTTGAAATCCTAAACAAATTATTGATCTAAGTTGATTAATGGAAGTTAGAATTACAAATAAAGACCCCTTAAAAAGATATAAAAAATTGTATAATTAGCCTTTCACTGGCTGGGTCGGGTTTTGGTTACTGGGCGGCCAGATCCCCCCTTGCTGTTTGATCTTGCTTCATACGAATAAATATAAATATATCATTTTACTATAAAATACTTGTTTGATCTTGCTTCATACGAATAAATATAAATATATCATTTTACTATAAAATACTTCAAAAATCAAAAATTAAACGGACATATTATATACTTAAAAAAATTACTTTTATCTTCCTTGATATTTGTTCAAACTTTGAGAAAATCTCTCAAATTAAACATTACTTCATTCTTCTTCTTTGACTAAAATTTCTTTAAAATAAATGGTAACTTGCTAACAAAATGACCATTTAATCCATATATCTTATGAGATAAAGAAAAAGAAAACAAAGTTAGTTATAAATAAAGTTCCCTGATTCATAACTTCTATCACACCTGTCTCAAATCTAGAATTTGTATTTCAACTAAACTCAACTTATGTTTTCCTCCTCTCTAACATGCAATATATGTAATTAATTTAATTATATTAATCCTTTCCTCTGTTTTTTTAACCAATGCTTTTCTCGTAAAAGAAATAAATTTTTTTTTCTCGAAAAAGTAAATAAAAGTTTTAGAACATAAAGAAGATGCCTTTACGAAATTCTAATAATTCCACTTACCTTCATTAATTAGTAGTAAAGAGTGCTGAAGGACTTGACTTTCTGATTCTGCAGAAAGGTAGAGAATAACCAAGAAGCTGTCTAGATCAATCCTCTATGACAATCATTCAACAAAGGGCACATAGAGAGATATAAATTATGTCTGATCTTAAGCGTTTAAGAGAATTTAATTTTATAATTTGAAGGCTTTATCATGGTTTTCTTAAAAAATAAAGAAAGAAAACTTTATCATGGTATATAGTTAGGATAAGTTTAAAACTCGTAGTGAGTTAGTGGATTGAGTAAATAGTGGAAAAGATAGTGCAGGAATGTCATATTTGAAATAAAAAAAATACTAATTTCTAGAAAATTAGAACAGAAAGTTTGAGAGGACTTAGAGATGGAAAGAGACTAAGATATGTATTCAAATAAACTATATATATATATATATATATATATATATGAAGAAGGTCTTTTTAAGTTTAGAGCTCTCTTATACTCTAGAGACTTCAATCTTATTTTTTAAAAATTTTATTTCTTAAATTAATTATTTAAATTTTTATTGGTCCATAACCTCTAAAGTAAATTAAATTATTTAGAAAATAAAAAATTTTGTTTAAATTTAAAATTATTAAGGGATAAGATGATTAAATATCTATTCTAAATATTTAGCTAATTTAAAAAATATCTATTCTAAATATTTAGCTACTTTCAAATTTGAAATGGAATCATCAATCTTTAGGATTTTCAAGAATACCTTATATACTATATTATACATAAAATCCTGATCACTATCCTTCATGGAGTTTTGTGCAATTTCTTTTGAGAAGTGATCTTGCTTGCAAATGCCTCATGTTTCCTTTCTTTTTGATTTCTTAATGAATGGTTCCATTTCATAATTATGATTAGAAATTATGATTATGTATTACTTATGAAATTTAAGAATTTTACTATTGTAAATTTCAGGTAATGCATATCCCTTTTGACATGAAAAAGGTGATGAATTCTGATTTTATATTGTGGTGAGTTTGGATTTTATTGTTTTTTTGTTTTTGTTCAATGCATTTTTTTACTTTTGCTTAATTTGGTTTAAAATGATTATTTATATAATTTAAATTTCTATTTTTTTCCATTAAATTTATCCCCGCTTAGAATATCAAGAAATAAAAACTGAATACATGGCTGAATTGTCCAAGTTTTGCTTAAGTTAACTTTTTAATCAGACTCCTAAGAGTTTTGGAGACAAAATTAATTACAAATACCACTATTAATCACAATCCTATCCTAATCCTAAGTATATACGGATTCCTTAACATCACGTCCTTCCTTTTTTACTTTTTATTTTTGGAGAAACATAGAATTCATAATTTGTTGTTCATGTATATACTCCTTCATCCAAATATATATTTGGTTCATTAATTATCTCTTGATGAAATGGTAAAAATTTTTGTTGTGATTTATAAGCATTTTTTTTTGCTAAATTTGATTTGTAAGCATCACTTATTTAATTAAGATTCAAATTTGTCTTTTGAATATTTACAGCGAGAAAAAGGGAATACTCAACACTGGCTAGACAAGCCCAAAGTATAGAGAGTATGATTGAGTGGCATATTAATTCATGATTTTAGTTTAATTATTTGCCCAATAATTTTTTTTGCTAGACATTTACCAATCAAATTGGATAGAAGATGGCCATCTTTTGTAATCGGTTACCGGAAATGTAGGATCCGAAATTAAGGATTCAAATTGCATGATGATCACTTTGTGATATGTATGTAAAATACAATATTTTTTTTTCCTATTTCAGTTTGTGATATTCTTTTTCAATCCTTTAGCAATCTCCTTTAAAGTTTATATTTTTATTTCAAATATATGGAAAAGTTAAAACATAGAAGAATAGAATAAGAGAAATTAAAATTAAAACCAGGAAAAATAATAATAAACAAGAAAGAAAAAAACCAAAGGGATTTAATCATTAAAAAAAAATTGAAAAAGCTATATTTTCTCTAGTAGAGTCCAAGTAATTGATTAAGGTTAATATAAAATAAAGGATAAATTCTAAAATGCCATTTGAAATTAGATGTTAGTACCACTTTTACGCTAAAAAAGGAGATAGAAGAGGGATAGTGTGTACAGAAACTTTAATCAATATTTTTATAATTTAGACGTTTCGGCCATATTAATTAAATTTGTTTTCTATAATTTATAAAATTATATGTTTACGCTTTTTTCTATAGCGTACGTGGGGATATTTCCTCTTTTCTTTTGGGGGAAGGGGGGGGGGTGGGGGGGCAAGGTTGTGGGGAGGGATGTCGAGAAAAATAGGGGTTTTTTTTGTCGGGGGCGGGGAGAGGGGGGTTGGGGGAAAGAGGGTTTTTTTAGAGATTGTTGAATCGGCCAAGAGTTCAAAAGTTGAATCTAGTTTCACTTCTTGAAGAGGGTACCATGATGAGGACATAATTGTGTATTGTATTTAAAGAAATAAAGAAAGGACAATCGATCACATTTTGACTGACCCAATGACTCTCGATGAGCTTCTGCCCCAAGGTGGGGTTGAATCTCATTACTCATATAGCATTTCAACGGGGGAGAAAGTCGCTCAGTAGTAGACAACTCGCTATCTCAGTAGCTTTAGTCTTCTATTAGCTATTTATATCGGATAACAAGTTAGTTCAACTATCTAGAATAGATTTGCCTAACTTTTCAACAACAAGGGTGAGGATGTGGGGGAAAGAGAGGTTCTTTTCGGGGGTAAAGGTGTAGGGGAAAGAGGGTTTTTTCTTGGAGGAGGGAGAAGGGGGTGCAGGGAAAAATAGGGATTTCTGTTTTTGTGGGAGTGGGGAGGGATGTGAGGGAAAGAGGGTTTCTTTTTAAAGGAGGGAGGAAGAGAAGAAGGAGAGGGGGTAGGGGTGAGAGGGAAAGAAGGGTTTTTATGTACAAAAAGGAGAAATCCCTCGCCCTCAAGGATTCCACCAGAGTCTGACGTTCAGATAGAGGATGTAAATCATGATGACTCAGCGGCCCTGCAGAGTGGAGACCGGGCCCTGGTGCGTACAAGGAACCACTCCCAATTGGAGATGTTAAAATTCTCACACTGTTTTTATTAGACTTTAAACATTGGTCCTTGGTACCAACTCGGCAGCCCAAAAACCAATTGGGCTACATCCATGGTGGACGAGATTTTTTTTTCCTTTTGGGGTGGGGGGTAGGGGATGTGGGGAAAATGGGGTTTTTTCCTTGGGGTGGGGGTGTAGGAAAAAAGAGGGTTTTTTTCTTGGGGCAAAGGTGTGCAGGAAAGAGGGGTTTGTTTCTATATGAGGGTGGAGGGAGAGGGGAACAAGGTGTGGATGGAAGAGGAGGAGGGAGGGTGGGATAAGAGAAGGTTTTATGTTTGGAGAGAAAAGAGAAGTGTTTTGAATTTTTATATGTTTTTCCTCCTTTAATATTCTATTTTTTTACTTTATTTTTATATTTCTTTTTTTATTTAATATTATTTTTCTCATTTTTATTTATATAAGTTTGTTTGAATATCTTATACAGGTAGTAACTCAATGGTAAATATTCTGAGTTCAAACTACATTTTTTTAAGGGTTTCAAACTACATCTAAAAAAATAAATTGAAAAAAGAATATTATATATGCATTTTTAATTAAATAATATTTTATTTAAAAAACTCTATTCCCGTGCATAGCATGGATTTTTGACCATGTATACTAGCAAAACAACTCATTCTATGCACGAGAATGTAATTTTTATTTAAAGAAAAGATAGTAATAATTTAAAATAAAGATTAAATTTAAGATAAATTTTAAAAAAATTCACTATTTGAATATATAATATTGATTCATCACAAATAATAGTTTTAGGTATAATATTATACTATTTTTTAATGAAGGGTCATTATCTTCTCCTTGAATTTCTTATTTGAAATGAAACTGAAATGTTTTATGTTAAAAAAAAAAAAAAGATTACATTTTCTAATCATTCTTCTTCTTTACTCTTGGACATTACAAAGATAAAAGGCAAGAAATTAATAAAAGAATTATGTGAAAGTATGTAATATATTGATTCTTTTATTTAATTACTCAACGGTATATTTAGTAGAGTTTGATATTAAATTTTGCGAAAGTTAATATCTTAAGAGAGAAAGGAGTCCAAAAGTGAAATAAAAATTTTCTTTTATGTGAAATAGGATTAATTGAATCAATGTATAATTTTAAGATGTTCCTTTGTTCCGTCATAGCTTTATTAAACCCTCCTAATACAATATTAACCATTGAGGTTTCTTGCTCAAAAATTCTAAAAGGACAAAAATTAATTAAAAATAGATGAAAAATCTAGTCTTGATGCTAGGGAAGGCCCGTCCTCTACATTGTAATGGATAGGAACCAAGATGATCTCCTATTTTTATGTCTAAGATATAAGTACAAAAAGATATACATAACCCTTTCTAACTAAATATCTATGGTTAAAGTAATTATTTGTAGCTTAGCTGCATTACTGCATAAAAATATGCACCCTCTGAAATTAAATATCTGTCTAAGTTGAGACTTAAATTTAATATTTTGAAGGTCATCATATGGGTGCCCCTAAATTAGTGAAGGGTGCTTCTAAAAGATACGATCCATCTTTTTATTTTCCTAAAACCTTCCCAAGTGATGATTGGATATTTCTCAGCAATAGACTGGTATTTTAAGATGCTGCTCTTTGACCATTTATCTCTGAGTTGTTAAAGCAAAAATAAATAAATAAATAAATATTAAACTATTATAAATTGAGTTTATAGTTGTAATTAACATATTTCTTGAAAATAATCATAATTAAAATTAACAACAATAGCGAAATACAAAATAAACTAACATTAGTATTTACCTTGATGATGCTTAAGCTATATAGTTTATCATGTGTTAATATAATGCTCCTTCCAAAAAAAAGAGAAACACAAAGCATAAAATTAGACTACAGAGACAGAATAACATTGAAACAAAATAACCTTGAAAAGAAAAATAACCCTCCATTTCAAAATATATAAGTTAAAATAATAATAATTAAATGTATCAGAACATAATATTTTGAACACATTATCTCATATACTCACCTACAGTCTCTTAGGGTAGGAAGTGGAAAACATTGAGATGTGATATTGTGATGAAAGAATTATGGCGTCACTTGAAATTCCTACAAAAACAACAAATTCTGTCGAGGAAAAATAATTATCTTAGGAAAAAGGAAAAACTCGAAACAAAAGGAAAAAAGATAAAAAAGTAAAAATCAACTATTTATAGAAGTGGTTAAAGTCCTATTTCATGTTGTATTATTCTATTGATAAAATATAGTAACATCTCATTCATAGAAGAAAAGATGAATAAACAGAGAAAATAATATTGGTTATAATTTTAAATATAATGGAACAGAGCAATTAGAAACCAACTCAATAACTTATCCAATATGATCACTTGATAAGTTTGAGATAATCTAGGAAATGAGCATAAGAACATGAGATGTTAGTTTTAAACAGTTACTCCCCTTTAAATTTAAATCAGTGATAACTTTTTGACTATGGATAAATTTAAGAGAAATATTGAGATTAGTCCTAAACACTTCTTGTAAGTCACCCATAATATGACCCAATTGTGAACAATCATCCTTCTCCTTATTAATTCTTACAGTCAGATCCAATCATACAATTTGGTAAAATAAACTCTTGCGCCAAAGTGATGCTCCTCCAAATTGCCAGAAACTCAACATGGGCCGCCTCCAAAACTAAAAAAGTAAAGGATGTTAAAAAAAATAAAAAGAAATTGAACAGAAAGCACTAAGTTCTACATAATACATAGAGGACTTTCTTTTTCTTCAAATTAAAATTAAAAAAAGATCATGTTTCATGGGTTTATGATTTACCATGGGAAGAACTTGCTGCCAGTGATATTGTTTATCTCATATTAGTAATATGTTTAGCTTCCTTTGTACAATCTCTTCTTCTTTTCATCTTCATCTATGTAAGAAGAGAGAGGAAAAAAGAAAATAATTCTAGTATCATTACCATGAAAGAAAAATGTAAATCAATAATAGAGATCTGAGAACGTGAAGTGAATTGAATAATATATATGTATATATATACATATATATTAAGACTTTTTTCTTGTTTGATTTCTTTCTCTTATAAGTTCCCAAATTATCTTCTCTCATAATTTTCTTTTCTCACTCTTTCCCCTACATTTATTTGTAATGCTCACTCAAATAGACTCAAAGGTATAGAATCATCAGCTTATCGATTGAGAGTTTATATTTAAATATGAGTTTAAAGACAAAGAAGAAGGGAGTGAATCCCTTGGCATGAAACTTCAAAAAGAGCACTGAGGCTTAGACGGATTAAAGAAAGCCTATGACCATCATCTCCAGGGTTGACAAAAACTAGACTCTACGTTTCAAGGAGTGGAAAAATAAATTCTAGAATGATGCTTTGGAAATAAATCATATTAGGTAATTTCACAAGATTTTTAAAGAATATTTCTACTCCCAAAACAATGCATTGTGCATAAAATACATTAATTCACAAGGCATCAACTAAAGAAGGATGAGAAGCTAACTACATACTCTTTTCATACTTTTCTAGTAACAAAAAGAAAAAGAAAAATCTTTTTGGTTTTTATAGAAAAAAATATTTACAAAAACTAACTTTAAATGAAATTAACAAAAAATGTTTTTTGAGGTCTTTAAAAAATTTTCCATGTTTTTGGATTTTTTGGGACCTTTTAGAATTTTCAATGTTTTGGGTATTTTTGTAAAAAAAGAAATAAACTAAAACCATAACAATGTGAACTAAAACAACTAAGAAAAATAAACTAAACTCCCCCATACTTAGAATCACATTGTCCTCAATATGGGGGAAAACAAAAGGAAAACGAACAATACAAGAAAAGGGGTTTTACTGACTGACTTTTCGGTCGGTAATAGTTGCTAAATTGAAATTACTGACCGACCGAGCTTGGTCGGGCATTTGTTTGTCATGGAGGAAATTTGACCAAAATTATGCCGGTCATAAAAAGTTACCGATCGATTTTCTAGGCTTACCGGCCGAATTGGTTAGTCGATAACTTTTCTTTTTCGATTTAAATAAATTCAAATTTGAAATAGTACCGACCGATGTTTCTTGTATACAGACTGAATTTCGGTCGATAAATTTAATAACTTATCGACCGAATTGCAACCAGTTATGTCGGTCTGTACATTTTTAAATAAAATAATAAAAACAATTTATATGCACCAACTGATTACTCTAGTTGGTAATCGATCGGTGTATATTTTGAAATTAATTAAAAAATATTTAAAAAAATTTTTGCCGACCAAATTCAGTCAGAATTGGGTCGGTAGTTTTTGTTTTAATATATTTTTTAAATTTCTGATAATCCTCCTGCAATTTACAAAAGTTCCAAACTAACATCATTCAAATCAAAATCATACTATAACAAAAACAATTCACAAAAGCCCCAAAGTCATATCAATTTTAACATACTAACATACTAAGACCGATATAGTTCAACATCCATACTAAAGCTTTAAACATCTAAAGAACGCAATCAAGCAAAGTATGAAATATATAAAGTATTTAAACAATCAAAGTGTCAAATATTTAAAGTATAAAACATCTATAACTGCGATGAGGGGTGCCAGATGAGGGGGATAACTTGAAGGAGGGTCACGCAGTGCAACATCAGATAGGGCGTTCTCCATCGGAGGAAATGGAAAGAGTCTAGGAGCCACATCAAGCTGTACACCAGCCTTCCTAGCAAAATTCTCTATATAACTGGAGAATTGGTCCTGAGCGTGCTCCATATAGCCCATCAATGTCTTCGAGTTCTGAACACAACAGTCGAGGGTAGATGCAGAAGAACTGAAGATGTCAATGACGAGCTGCTGCTCTCTGGTTCCTCGCTGTGATGGCTACAGACTATGAGCCAAAATTGTAGATATGGCCTTTATTGATGCCCCTAGCAGCCTTGAACATCAAGGCATCATTGCTCGAAACTGGTGTCCTAGTCTCTGCAGTAACGGGTTCCGCATTCGCCTTTAGTTCTAAGAATTTGGCCTCCAAAAAAGAGAATAAATTATTGTTAAACAATTTGAGTATTTAAGAATACAATTTAAGAATAACATTAACATACTTTCTCAAAACGAATCCGAACACAAGTCGATCCACTTCTCCTTGTTTTCCCCCTTTCTTTGCTAATGGAGAAGGACGTACAAATCCGATTGTTTAAAATTATCGTCCATTTTTTCCTTCTGCAAAATAAAGGAAAGAAAATAATATCAATTTAACATTTTATAAGACTTGTATGATCCTTTTTATCTTCCCTTGAAGGTCATTCACTCTCAAGATGCAACTCTTTTCTTGAGGATTCCTTTGATGGTTGTTTTGGAGAATTTGAAGAATACAAACACACAATTACAGGTATATAAAAGATAAATTTAGAAGAAATAGATAGACATTCTTGTATGCAAGGGGAGAATCAACAAGGCTTGCAAAAGCCTTGCCTATCCTCCGCACTTCAAGAAGCACCTATATTCCCAAGCAACACCAATTAAGGAATTGGCACCTCAAGGGATAGAGAAGATTTGGAAATTAGACTTGGACTTTTGAATTTGAAGATTTATGAAGTTCCTTGTCTTGAATTATACAATGAAAACTCTTAATTTACTAGGAAGAAGAAAAAAACTCAAGAACCCTAGTTCTTCACTCTTTCATTTCTCAATATTGTCAAGCTTGGCCAAATGACTGCCAATATAAGAATATATATAGTGGTATTTACAATTAGTTCCCAACCCTAGGTATTAGATAAGCTTAAAAAGAGTTTAGGAGATGGTAAGACCACTTAGGTATAAGTTAAATAAGTTTATAGCCCAAAATGAAGAGTTAAGGGAGTTAAAAACTTCCCCAACAGGTCAGCAGCTGAGACCTACCGTCCGCGGTAGGTCAATTTTTCTTCAGTTCTTCTTGGCCAGAACCCTACCACTGACGGTAGGGTGGACTTACTGTCGATGGTAGGTTAAGTGACAATCCTTCTTCCTCAGGCAGAACCCTACCGTCGACGGTAGGGTGTACCCTCCTACTAATGGTAGGGTCCAGAGAGACTCCCTTCTTTGATTTTGAAGCCTCAAAACCTTCCAAGTTTGCTTCCTTGGATTCCTCCATTTGTACCTTAGAAAATAGGAAGGTTTTGGAACCTTCAAAGTCTTCTCCTCGTTCCTTTAGCATATGCCAAGTGAAGTTCTGGAGCATCTTCTTAAATAACGACGTCATCCCTTTGTGTTTGTCATCCATCCTCTTGGCTCTTCCTCTTGTGATCGGTCCTTGGAACAAATCCACCGTCTCTTGCGCATCCTCTTGGCTCTTCCCCTTGTGATCGCCCATTTTTTCCTTCTGCAAAATAAAGGAAAGAAACTAATATCAATTTAACATTTTATAAGACTTATAAGAAACTAATATCAATTTAATATTTTATAAGACTTATAAGAAACTAATATCGTTTTAAGAAACGAACATCATTACATAATTTATACCAAATAAGACTTATAAGAAACGAAAATCATTTCATAAGATGTATAAAAAACGAACATTATGTCATAAGACTTACAAGAAACTAATATCATTTTAAGAATCAAACATCATGTCATAAGACTTATAAATAAAAGTTATAACAACAAATAATCATGTCTGGAAATGAACATCATTTCATAAGACTTATAACAAGTATAAGTTATAACACCAAATAAGACTTATAAGAAACAAACATCATGTCATAGGACATATAAGAAACTAATATCATTTTAAGAGACAAACATGATTTTATAAGACTTATAAACAATGAGCATAAGACTTACAAGAAACTAACAACATTGAAGAAGCAAGACTTATAACATGCTTACCCACTCAATAAATGACAATGACCATCTAGTGTGTTTACCGGGGCCCTGGCCACCACGCCTCTCAACTCGATTCCTCTGACCTTTCTCCTGCTTCTTCTTGTACTTAGGGTAATTCCACTGCCCAAAATATAAGTGTAAAATCACTCCATCATCGAATTAGGCCTCTTACCCCCACCTCGATGAATTTCATACATGTTGTCGTTAAAATGCTTGGATGCCCATGTATCAAATGCATCGTGTATCTGTGTATGATGTACTGGGTCTCACCAAAAAATTTTCTGCAATTACAAGTAAAAAATTTCAAATACAAGTCAAATAATGTTGCATGAAGTTAAAATAATAATCTAAACTTAGTAAACTAAAACACTTACATAAAACTCTCCAAACTACATATCTTTAATGTTCAAAGGGACCTTGTTGTAACTGGTATAAGCCCCAAAAAAATGCTACTGTATAATGGCCGAAATAACGTTGGCACAATCTGACTACTTAAAGAAACCGTTTAGGAAAAGGATGTGAATCGGAAGAGTCAAGTACCTATGGAATTGAAGCTTGGACCAATCACTAGAGTTCAAAGGAAGAAACTCAAGACTTTTGAAGATAATGGCATGGTTGCTTATTTGGAGGAAGCCTTGAAAAGCAAGTTGGAAAGGTTTGAAGGTCAAGAAAGGGTTTCCAAGTTGTTCTCAATGTGTTCAATTAGCAAGGACTAATCAAGAGAACAGATCGGAGGAGAAAATGACTAAATCCTTGACGAGTACCACCCTATTGCCGATGGTAGCCCCTGGCCTTACCGTCGCCTGTAGGCTTCTGGATGGGGAAGCTGTGGAGCTCACACCCTACTGCGGAAGGTAGGTTCTACTCTACTATTGCTGGTAGGGTTCGAGTGGGAAATGTGCTTTGTAGTTTTTAGGCAGGATTTTATTGTTTAAACTTATTTTCCAGCTTTTAATTAAGGGTTTAATGAGTATTTTAAGCCAATAATCAATATATTAATTAGGTTAAGTCCTTAGCCTATAAATACCCATTTATAGGCTCATTGTAAACAACTATTGATGAATTTTGCTGAAATTATTGAGAGAGGATTCTCTTTGTCTCTAGGGTTCTTCACCCTTGCATAGTTATCTTGCTAGGGGTTAATGTCATTAGTTGTGAACAATTGATTTCCTTATATTGATGTATATCTGGCATTCAATTGATAATTCTAATTCCTTTTATTGATTGAGTCTTAGAGTTCTTTTTCTTTCATTCGATTGATCTTAGGTCTTCTAGGTTGTGTAGTTGGGGTTTTGAGGCCTTAGTTTCCTCAAGGTTCTTCCTATTAAATTAGGAAAGATTTTTTCCTCTCAATGTTGGGTTTATGAGGCTTAGATCTTCATAGGTTTTTCATTGGAGTGTTAAAGCTACAAAATCATCAATAGAGGTTCTTCATCAAAGAGGTGATCTTAGGAAGGTGTTGAATCAAATCTACATCCAATTGAAGATTCACATCGAAGTGGTATCAGAGAAACCTCCAATTAAAGGTCAATTTATGTTATAAGTTGTTTAAATTCATTGAAAATCAAAGAAAAAGAAGGAGTACTTGAAGATCTATGAAAAAAAATACATGAAGATCATGCAATAATAGTATGGAAAAATTATAGAAAAATTGTTCTAAAAATAAATTGAAAAATAGGTCGAATTATGTGTATATTTGTTGTTTATTTGTGATGGAGATGTTCTCCTTTGAGTTAGGATTCAATTGAAATAAGTTTTTCTCAATTTGGAGTTCAATTGATTACTTAATTTCTTTGAATTGTGAAATGTACTTTAGATTCGTGACTGCAAAAAAAGTGTTGACTAATCTGAGCATAACTTGTATTATATGGATTCAATTCGATGATTAAATTCATCTTCATTGAATGAGGAATCTTTGTGTGTTGGTTTCATCTAATTTGGATTCGTAGTGTTTGAGTTATCGTCATTTTAGTGACAAGGTGTCATTATCGACTATTTCCTGGAAAATTTGTTTTAGTACTCTTGTGTTCTTTGTTTCACCTAATTGTTTTGAATTTCTTTGTTTTTGACTTCTAATTGATTCCTTATGTGTGCCTAGTATTTTGTTGATATTTTTGGCTCTTTTCCTAGATTACATTTTTTGAAATTCTTACTCCTCAAGTGTTTGAAACTTTGTTTCTTTGAACACTTATCCAACAAAGTGCTTTGATTGTTTTGCTTACTTGGGATTGATGCTCTAGGTTTGAGTTGGCTAAGAAGTTTGAAGGATCTTATAGACACTTGAGTGTTGAGTGCTTGGAAAAGCAAGAGGGTGAGCTTATCTTAATAAAAGCCAATAAAGAGTGTTAAACACGAGTGAATTGAGTGATCATCAAAGAGTGTAAACATTTAGGGAGTGATTGGGAGGTACTTTTGCTTTGTTTCCTTTATTTAATTTGAAGGTTTAATAATGTCTAAGGATGGTCATTTTCCTACTTAATCTCATTAAGAAGGAACTAGTGATCCTATAAGGATGAATCTAATGAGACTTTGAGGTTTATGCAACAATCAACTAAAGGATTGGTAAGACAATTCCAAAGTGTTGCTAGAGATATTGAAGAGCTTAAGAAAGGCAAGAGTAGTGCTATAATGGAGAAAAGAGTTGGAGATGTTCAAAATTCTCATCCATTTCATGAAGGTGGATACTAAGAAAGACCACAAGTTAGAGCTAGAAGAAGAGGGGGTCTAGGAGGAAGAGGATACCATAGACCACAAGAAGAATTTCCACGACATGAAGCATGGCATGAAGATAACTTGTATGAAGATTGTACAGACTATCCTCATGTTGGTCAAGCATACCATGGTGGCTACTATAATAATGAACAAGGGGATAAAGCTCTAGACAAAATTAAGTGGAAGGTACCTAGCTTCAAGAGTGAGAGTGATCCAAATGTATTCCTTGATTGGGAAAGAAAAATAGAGAACCTATTCATGGTGAGAAGCTATAGTGACATTGTCAAGGTGAAATTAGTCATTCCCGAATTTTCGAGTTATGCACTTATTGCTGGGGAACAATTGTCACTCAAAGGTTGAGAAATGGAAGGCAACTGGTAGAAACTTGGGTAAATTTGAAGACTCTAATAAAAGAAAAATTGTACCGAAACATTATTATATGGAACTTCACTACAAGTTGATGACTCTTAAGCAACGCAACAACAAAAATGTTGAAGAATATAGGTAAGAAATGGAGTTGTATACTTTGAAATTAAGCTTGGAAGAGGACAAGGATGCTTCAATTGCTAAATTTCTAAGTGGTCTTAATAGGGACATTGCTATCAATTAGAGTTGTACCCTTACACCACTTATAAAGATATTTGTCATTTGGCTACCAAGATTGAGAATCAAAGGAAGATGATTGGTTTCTCTAAAACTAATCTTCCTTCTTCAAGAAGTGTTGTACCTAAACCTCAAGCATCAACCTACAAGGGTTGGCCAAAGAAAGAAGATACACCTAAGGTGGCTTTCAATGATCATTCTAAGCCTAAGGTGGAAGAGAAAGGAAGGTTGATCACTAATCCAACAAGGTGATTCAAGTGAAATGGTGTGGGGCATATTGCTATCAATTGTCCTACAAAGAGAACTTTGGTTGTTAGTGAAGACTTAAATGGTTGGATTGAGAAGAGTGACGATGATTGCTAAGAGGGTATTGTTGACAAAGAAGAAAGTAGTGAAGGCTAAGAAATTGCCTCTTTTGAAATCGATGAGGATGGTATGAGCTTGGTGACTATTAGAGCTTTGTCTACCCAAGTCCATGAGGAGGAGACTAGAATTCCAAGGGAAAACATCTTTCACACCAAATGCTTAGTGGGAGGTAAGGTAGAATTCCAAGGGAAAACATCTTTCACACCAAATGCTTAGTGGGAGGTAAGGTTACTAACCTTATTATTGATAAGGGTAGTTGCACTAATGTGGCTAGCACTTAACTTGTTGAAAGGTTTAACTTACCTATTATAAAGCATCCTAAACCTTCTAAGCTTCATTGGTTGAATGATAGTAGAGAAGTGAAAGTGAACACAAGTACTAGTGTCTATTGTAAGGGGTCATAATGAGATTCTTTGTGATGTGGCTCCTATGCAAGCGAGGCATTTGTTGTTGGGATGGTCTTGGCAATATGGTATAAAGGCTATTCATGATGGTGTGAAGAACACCTACACTTTTGAAAAGGATGGGGAGAAGTTGATATGTACTGGACAAGTCCATTATCAATGGAAGTAAAGCTTGGACCGATTACTAGAGCTCAAAGAAAGAAACTTAAGCTTCAAGAAGACAATGACATGATTGTTTATATGATGGAAGATTTGAAGAGCAAAGTTGATGAGTTTGAAGATCAAGGGAAGCATCTCAAGTTGTTTACAATGTGTTCAATTATCGAGGAGCAATCAAGGAAACAACTTGTAGAAGAAATTGGCTAAGTGTTGAGGAGAACCTACCTTGCCGTCGCCGGTAGGGTTGCCCCTACCGTCACTGGTAGGTTTTTGTTTAGGAAGCCTTTGAAGATTACAACCTACCGCCAACGGTAGCTTCTACCCTACCGTCTCTGATAGGTCTCGGGATGAGAATTTCTTGACTGTCCTTTGGGCGGGAATTTGTAATGCAACTTGATTTTTCAGCTCTAATCAAGGGGTTTATGAGTAATTCAAGCCATTAAACACTTGTTTAGGCAGGGTTAAGGTTTGACACATATAAACATCCCATTGTAACATTTTGTAACTAACTTTGGAAGTTGAATGAATTTGGCTAAAATTCTTGAGAGAGAAACTCTCTTAGTCTTTAGGGTTCTTCCCCTTGCTTAGCTAGTTCACTAAGGGTTAATGTCCTTGGTAGTGAGCAATCGAATTACCTTAGGTTGATGACCTACGGAATCCAATTGATCATCTTAAATTCCTTTTATTGATTGAGTTTAGAGTTCTTGTTCTTGATTCAATTGATTCTAAGGTCTTCTAGGTTGTGTGGCAGGGATTTTGAGGTCGTAGTTTCCTCAAGGTTTTTGCCAGCAATTTAGGAAAGAGTTAAACCTCTCAATGTTAAGTTTATGAGCTTGTTCCTCATAGGTTTTCCATTGGAGTGTGGAGCTACAAAATCCTCAATATAGGTACTTCATTAGGAGGTGATATTGGGAAGGATTTGGATCCAATTCATCAAGTAAAGAGGATTCATATCAGAAGTTCATGTTGAATCTCTTGAATCCTAGTCAAGTCTTTGTAGAACAAAAGAAAAATGAGAGAAAAAGAGAGACAAGAGAGCGAGGAAAAGGAAAAGAGCATTGAAAAGGGAAAAATAATTGAGGAAAAAGAATTGAGTTCCGAAAAACCTAGAGAGGAAAAATTGAAGAGAGACAAGAAAAAGAGTGATAGTTGCAAGAAAGAGAAGAAGAGATGCTTCTATGCAAAAAAGAGTGATATCATAGAGCTATTGAAAAAGAAGAGTTGGTTTTACTTCTCTATTGCAAGGGAACATTTGTTTCTACTAATGATCACTTGTCTTCTTTGTCTAATGCTATAGTAAAGGTTATTAAAGAATTCAAGGATATCTTGCAAGGGATTGAGCATCAAATTGATTTGGTATCCAGAGCGGTGTTACCAAATAGACCAGTTGATTGAAGTCCTCCTGAAGACCAAGGAGCTAAGAAAAGAAGTTGAGGAATTGCTCTCTAAAGGATATGTAAGAGAAACCTTAAGCCCTTGTGCCATTCCCGTTTTATTAGTTCCAAAGAAAGATGGTACATGGCGTATGTGTGTTGATTGTAGAGCCATTGACAACATTACTTTCAAGTATAGGCATCCTATTCCTAGATTAGATGATTTACTTGATGAGTTGAATGGTTCTCAAATATTTTCAAAGATTGATATTAAAATCGGGTTACCATCAAATTAGAATCAAGGAAGGGGATGAGTGGAAAACGACTTTCAAAACTAATTTTGGTCTTTATGAATGGCTAGTCATGCCTTTTGGTTTAACTAATGCTCCTAGCATTCGTGAGACTTATGCATCATGTGTCAAGGAATTTCATTAGTAAATTTGTTATTGTCTATTTTGATGATATTTTGATCTATAACAAAACTTATGAAGACCATTTGTATCATCTTAAACAAGTTTGGTTAGTTTTGAGAAATGATAAGTTATATGCTAACCTTGGAAAGTATGAGTTTTGTTTGGAAAAAGTGACTTTCCTAGGTTATGTAGTGAGTTCTCAAGGCCTTCATGTGGATCAAGAGAAGGTCAAGCAATCAAAGGATGGCCTACTCCAAAAAATGCATCCGAAGTGAGGAGCGTTCATGGTTTGGCAAGTTTCTATAGGAGGTTCATCAAGGAATTTAGCACTAGTACTAGTCCTTTGACGGATGTTATAAAGAAGACGAATGGCTTCAAATGGGAGAAGAGTCCATAGAAGGTATTCAAGCTACTAAAGGAGAGGTTGAGTTGTGGACCTCTCCTTGTACTACCTAACTTTGAGAAGATGTTTGAGATAGAATGTGATGCCTCTAGTTTTGGCATTGAAGGAGTATTGATGCAAGACAAAAGACCATTGGCTTACTTTAGTGAAAAGTTGACCAGTGCGGCATTGAATTATGCAACATATGATAAGGAGCTCTATGCACTTGTGAGGACATTGAAACATTGGCAACATTATTTATGGCCAAAGGAGGTGCACATCGATCATGAGTCCTTGAAATTTCTTAAAGGACAACAAAGTTGAACAAGAGACATGCAAAATGAATGGAGTTTATTGAGACTTTTCCATACATCATTCGGTATAAGAAAGGTAAAGAAAACATTGTAGCCGATGCATTGTCAAGAAGGTACATTCTTATCTCTACTTTACAAACTCAAATTCTTGGTTTTGTGATGCTTAAGGAATTATATGCTAGTGATCAAGATTTTAAGGATATCTTTGAGACTTGCTTGCTTGTACCTAGTGATAAGTACTTTATACGTGATGATTTTCTCTATTATAAAGGAAAATTGTGCATCCCATCTTGTTCCACTAGATTTTGTTGATTAAAGAGGCTCATTGTGGTGGCTTAATAGGACATTCACTAAAACTTATGTAATCTTGCATGAGCATTTCTTTTGGCCTCACATGAGAAAGTTTTTGAAAAGTTTATTGGAAATTGCTTGGATTGTAAAAGGGCTAAATCTACTTCCTTACCTCATGGTCTTTATACTCCTTTAGATGTGCCTAAAGTTTCTTGGGTTGATATTTCTATGGATTTTATTCTTTGTTTGCCAAAAACACCTAAAGGAATGGATTCTATCTTTGTTGTAGTAGATAGGTTTTCTAAAATGGCTCATTTCATATCTTGCAAGAAAACCGATGATTCTAGCCTTGTAACAAAATTGTTCTTTACTTGGGTGGTGCGATTCCATGGAATACCTAAAACTATTGTCTCGGATCGTAACACCAAATTCCTTAGTCATTTTTGGCGTGTTTTGTGGAGGAAACTTGGCACTAACTTGTTGTATTGTACAGCTTTCCATCTACAAACCGAAGGCCAAACAGAGGTGGTCAATAGGACTATTGGGAAACTTCTTTGGCCATCTTTAAGAAGAATTTGTGCCAATGGGAAGAAGTCATTTCTCATATTGAGTTTGCATACAATTATTGCTAAACGTTCTACCACTTCCTTTTCTCTTTTGAGATTGTTTATGGTTTTAATTCTTTGACTCTATTTGATTTGGTTCTTTTTCCTATAGATCATGTTGTGAGTTTGGATGGAAAACGAAAGGCAAAGCTTGTCAAGTCCATTCATGCCAATGTGCATGGTGCTATTGAGTCCAAAAAACATTGGTGGCTACACGAAATGTTGGAATGAAACATGTTGTGTTTGAACCCGGTGATTGGGTTTGGGTTCATCTTAGGAAGGAATGTTTTCCTTCTCAATGCAAGAATAAGCTTGATGCTCATAGCGATAGGCCATTTCAAGTTCTTGAGCGTGTTAATGATAATGCCTATAGAATTGATCTTTCAGGTGAATACAATGTTAGGCCCACCTTTAATGTTTCTGATTTGTCTCCTTTTGATGTAGGTGGAGATTCGAGGAAGAATATCTTCAAAGGTTGGACGAATGGTATGAATCGGAAGAGTTAAGTACTTATGGAATTGAAGCTTCAACAATCACTAGAGCTCAAAGGAAGAAACTCAAGATTCTTGAAGATAATTGCATGGTTGCTTATTTGGAGAAAGCCTTGAAGAGCAAGTTGGAATGGTTTGAAGGTCAAGAAAGGGCTTCCAAGTTGTTCTTAATGTGTTCAATTAACAAGGACCAATCAAGGGAACAAATCGGAGGAGAAAATGACTAAGTCCTTGAAAGAAACCACCCTATCACCGACGGTAGACCCTGGCCCTACTGTCGCCGGTAGGCTTCTGGATGGTGAAGTTGTGGAGCTCACACCCTACTGCAGACGGTAGGTTCTACCCTACCATCGCTAGTAGGGTTCAGTTGGGAAATGTGCTTTGTACTTTTTAGGCAGGATTTTATTGTTTAAACTCATTTTTCAACTTTTACTCAAGAGCTTAATGGGCATTTTAAGCCAATAATCAATAGATTAATTTTGTTAAGTTCTTAGCCTATAAATATCCATTTATAGGCTCATTATAAACAACTATTGATGAATTTTGCTGAAATTGTTGAGAGAGGATTCTCTTTGTCTCTAGGGTTCTTTACCCTTGCTTATTTAGCCTTGCTAAGGGTTAATGTCCTTAGTTTGAACAATTGATTTCCTTAGGTTGATGAATTTGTGGAATTCAATTGATCATTCCAACTCCTTTCGTTGATTAAGTCTTAGAGTTCTTGTGCTTTTATTTAATTGATCTTAGGTCTTCTAGTTTGTGTAGTTGGGGTTTTGAGGCCTTAGTTTCCTCAAGGTTCTTCCTATCAAGTTAGGAAAGAGTTTTCCCTCTCAATGTTGGGTTTATAAGGCTTAGATCCTCATAGGTTTTTTATTGGAGTGTTAAAGCTATAAAATCCTCAATAGAGGTTCTTCATCAAGGAGGTGATCTTGGGAAGGTGTTGAATCAAATCTAGATCCAATTGAAGATTCATATCACAAAAGCAATTTATGTAAGTTGTAAGCAAAAAATAGAAAAACAACTATTAAACATAATAAAATAAAAAAAATCATTCTGCATTTTCCTAATTTCAACAATGCCTAGCTTTAGCTTTCTACAATATAGAGACACAAACTTTTCTAGCCAAAATTTTTTGGCTCAAAATTCAAAATTTGCATCCACGAAAAATGTTTAAGAAAACAAGTATTTTTTTGCCAATCTTTTGGAACAATTTCTCTTTTATTCCTTTTCAGATTAGGATATTGTCAGAAAAATAGTTTTGTTCAAAGAAGAGGAACTTGTTTTGGTTTGAAAGGGAGGCCTTTGTATCTCAATGGTTTTGATGCTTATCGGCTAATGTTACTGGCTTCTGATCCATCTGCGAGGATGAATGTGACAAATAATTTTCAGTAAGCCTCCCAATGTGGAATGAACTCGGCTAGAACTTGGGCTTGTAGTGATAGTGTTGATTTCAAGCTTAGTTTCTTAAACAGACATCTTATTTTCTATGGTTAATTAATGAAAATGTAAAGTTTAATTTTATCTATCCGAGGTCGGCACTATATCCCTGTGAGCATCAACTACTCGACACAAAAACAATAGACGATAGGTCAGCAGAAGACGAAGGGGTGGAAGCAACCGCTGGACTTGTATACGGTAGGGTCGGAATATAAGCAATGTCCCTACTAGAGTAGACACGCTTGCTGCCGCCGGGGGTGGTAGGATCAATGGACCAGAAGCCTCTACTACTGCCAGGGATGCCGTACCCTTCTTTTTCTGCCCACGTACCATCGTACCTTTATTTAAAAGATAAGAAGAGTTGTTAGAATTTACTTAAACAAATGACACATTACAAAAGCATAAAAATATACCGAGCATACAAATATATTTTAATTTTAACAACTATATGTAAATGTATATATAAATGGAGCATAAGCATACATTTTAACAATTATATATAAATTAAGTTTACATATACATTTAACAAAAACTATATATGTATACAAATAAATATCATATTTTAAACATACGTCATATTTTAAGTTTCAGAAACGAACTCGGAATGAAACTCTTTCTCTTCTTCATTTGTTTTATCATCGGACTCCCATTCTACCTCATCTTCTTCTTCCTCATTTTCATTATCAATACTATCCCTCTCACGAATGTTTAGTCGTTCAGAATCGTCCGATTCATAAACGAGAGCTCCAACGTCTTGAATATCAACATCTATCATTGAAGTCTGAGCACTATCAACATTTTCTTGAAATGGAATGTCCACTAGAGGGACATCTAAAACATGAGGTCTTGATTTCATTACAGATCATCAATCACTCTTTTGTCATTTAGTCATAGGATATAGGATGAAAGACACTTGCTCTGCCTGTTAGGCTATTATGAAAGGATCATACCCCCCCCATCATATCTTCTTTTTATGTGCACCTCCACAAATTTATATTTATCTTGAATCTTAAGACCTCTTTGTAAAGACAAATCAAACCAATCACACTTAAAAAGAACGACCTTTTGAATTGGTGTTCCTGGTAATTCAATCTCCATGATCTCCTTTAAATCCCATGATAGTCACCTTTTACTCGTACACCACAATTATATGTGAGACTCCCTGAATCTCATTCTTGTGTGTTAAACCTAAATTCGTGCACCAGAATAAAACAAATGATATTTATTTAGTTTATAAAAGTATTATACAAAATTAAGTTCTATTATGAAATTATAGAGTTTCATTCATAAACCACGATGTGAATCCCTCACTGATACTCTTCTGCAATATCGTCAGTTTCACTTGGACAACGCGTCCTCAAGTCCGTGGTGTACTTCCTACAAGTAATGAACTTATCAATATAATATGTAATTATTGAATAACTTATTAGGTAATACTTTATTTAAATTAACTTACTCAATGTAAGGTTTGACTTCATCGCAATTCAATAAATTGTAGTTTATTATAACCCGATAATCTCTATCGTCCATAATTCTTGTCGTCATCTTACTGTATGCCCTTCCTTGTACATTGCAAATTAACATAAACAAATCTTGCACTTTAGGTTGATGACCCTCATAATTTTGCCCAACATCTCTTGCCTTGGTGGATATATGAGGTTCAAAGTAGTAGTTATAAAATGTGGCAGGCTCTTCAACCAAATAAGCATTTCATATCGATCCCTCAACCCTAGCCTTATTCTTAATTTTATTCTTCAAATGGTTCAAGTACCTCTCGAATAGATACATACATCTGTACTATATAGGACCACACACCCCAGCCTCATACGACAAGTGAACCATTAAATGCTCAATGACATCAAAAAATGACGAAGGAAATATCCTTTCTTATTTGCACAACAAAACAAAAATATTATTCTCC
The DNA here is from genome assembly GCA_028651295.1 of Catharanthus roseus. Classification (NCBI taxonomy): domain Eukaryota; kingdom Viridiplantae; phylum Streptophyta; class Magnoliopsida; order Gentianales; family Apocynaceae; genus Catharanthus; species Catharanthus roseus. The sequence goes on along the minus strand of JAPQWS010000153.1, from coordinate 20,694,659 downwards.
CGTTCGCACATGTGCATCTCACGATTTAGGAGAACACAAGTCCCTATAAAATAGGCTCAATTGTGCAGACCTTTATGGGAAGTATCTCTTTAAGAGCAATAGGAATCAGTCTCTCCATAAACAAGTGGCAATCATGGCTCTTAATGCCAAACATTCTCAATTCCTTCAAATCGACACATCTGCTCAAGTTAGAGGCATATCCATCCAGTAGTTTCAAGTCTTTCACCCACCCAATTACAGTTTTCCTTTGTTCTTTTGTCAAAATCTAACATGCCTTCAATTTTACAGCACCATTGATATTAAGTTCAGGTCGATTACAATATCTTTGAATATCTTCCCTATAATTAATGTTGTCATTTGTCTTCTTTTTTACATTCATCACTATGTTAAAAATATTATCAAATACATTCTTCTCGTTATGCATGGCGTCAAGATTGTGACAAATGAGAAGAGTACGCCAATGTGGAAGACCCAAATGATACTATGCCTTGTCTAATTGTGAGATACTCCTCTACCATTTTCCTTACCCATTTTTGTATCGGTTTCAGTGATCTTTGCAAAATCTTGAACTCTATCTCACAACTGATCTCTAGTAAGACGAGGTAGTGGTGGAGAATGATCTTCTCCTCTACCATTCTTGAAAGACCTTGAATCTCTCCGAAATTGATGATCCGAAGGCAAAAAACAACAATGACAATTGAACCAAGATTGTTTTCTACCACTTTTTAGTCTGAATGAACTTGTGTGTTCCATGCAATATGGACATGCTAATTTACCCGCAGTACTCCAACCAGACAACATCTTGTATGCTGGTAAGTCACTAACAATCCACATAAAGGGGCAGCCTTCATATTGAAGTTCTGTTTCTTTGAAATATTATAGGTATTAACTCTACGTACCCACAATATATTCAATTCTTTTATCAATGGTTGCAAGTACCATCAAACTTATGTTTTGGATTCTGGGGACCCCAAATAGTACACATCAAGAACATTACACGATTCTTTAAGCACATCTAAGAAGGTAAGTTGTACGGTGTCACAATTACTAGCCAAGAAGAATACTGTTTTTCAGACATCCAAACAAAAGGAAACCATCAGTACACAATCCAAGTATGACATTCCTTGATTTAGATGCAAACTCAGGATGAGTTCTATCGAAATGTTTCCAAGCTTCTCCAACCCTAGGATAACTCATCATATTTGGCTCAGGTGCACTTTCTAAGTGCCATCTCATGTGTTCAACCGTTTTTTAGAAGCATAAAACCTCTGCACTTTAGGAATTAGGGAAAAATAATACATCTTGTTATACGAAATCTCTTCAGACTTCTTCTTCTTATTTTTCTTTCTTCTCATGTAACGTTCATGGCCACAAAACTTACACTGAAGTGCTTGATCATCATCCTTCCAATACAACATATATCCATTGACGCATACATCAATCTTTACCATCGACATATTCAAACCAGATACTAACTTCTTCATCTGGTACTAATCACCCACCACCTTATTGCCTTCGTGAAGTATATCTTTTAGCAATTGCAATATTTTATCAATACTTTTCATATATGTTGTTCTCTGACTTAATGTTCAACAACCTCGCATTGAACACAACTATGAATATTTTGTACACCTTTGATAAAACGATGTATCAACAAATTTCAACATGTCATAAAACCGTCGAGCCTCAGGATTAGGCGCCTCCTCGTAATTGTAGTATGCTAAATCGGGTTCAATATCTGGATCGGCCGTATCAAATATGCTCTTACAGTACGTGCTTCTTTCAATATTGCTTCTTTCAACATTATTCCTATTGCTACCTTCCCAACATTCGATCGGTAACCCCACGACGGTACGCCATGTGTAGTCCAATTATAGTAATCAGGTAAAAACCGTGCTTATAAAGGTGCAACTTCACATCATCCTCGACTAGAGATTTTTTATTCTTGCACTTTGCACACGGACACCGTAACTCATTAACTTCACCAAGAACATAATTAATACACCAATCCACAAAACGCTTCCCACCATTAACAAACTCACTACTAATACCAGAATTCCAGGCACAGTTCTCCTATACATCCACGATAAAACATAAAACACATTTATTTTAATATAACAGTTTAGAAGATGACAATTACAGGTGAATAATCTAAAATTAGAATTCACTACTCATCATTTCATACGTTTAAAGTTTTTTAACGTGATTTATTAATTATTTAGAGTTTAAAAATTTTATGTTTAAGAATATTACAAATACATCAAAAATGTGTTTAGAGTTTAAGAGTTTAAAAGACTCTCTATTCATTTAAGTATTACAAATACATCAAAATGTTTACACTTATAGATTATTAGTTTAAAGAATTCTCTAATTATTTGGGTATTACACATACATCAAAGTATCATTTCCAAAATATGTTGTCATAACTTTCTAAAATGAATTACATAACTTAAGAGTTAAGAAACAAAGATTTTAAAATTTAATTTTTAAAATTTTTTTCAAGAGTTTTCCATGTTAAACGAACAAATCCAAGGCACAATAGCCACACAACAAACCAACTAAACATAAAGATTAACATATATAACAATTACCAAGCTTATAAGAGTCCGAGCTCCACCGTAATATAAACAAATATTTTTATATTTTAAGAGTCCGAGCTCCCCCATAATATAAACAAATATTTATATATTTTAATAGTACGGGCTTCCCTATAAAGAAAACAAATAATTCATATACTCACATATTTAAGACTCCGGGCTCCTCTTTAATAATGACCACAAAAAAAAAAAAAATGTAATTGCATAATACATACCTCAATCATGGCAGATAAAACTAACTATCTTGAAAATGTGCTTGAAACAAAGATACAAAATAATTATAATTTAAGGATATGTGAAGCCAAATTAATTTCTAAGGGAGTGTGATATTGACATATTGTTACATTGTTTTGCAAAAGTCGACACTCCTTATAATCGGGGCCCTATGTCATTATAGGAGCAAAGTTTTTCTTTATGGATGAAACTCATGCATTCAAATGGATTGGATTCAAATTTGGCAAAGAGATATACTCCTATATGCTTTTCTTTTCTCTTTTGCTTTCGCTACCAAAATTAAACACCTCTAATCCCATGCATTAATTTTTTGAGCTCGTCATTATATATATACACACACACACATATATGTATATATTTATATATATGTATATATATGTATATATAATAATATAATAATGAAAAGTCATTCAAACTAAAATCTCAAGTCTGGGAAAAAGTTGTTTTAACTAGCATTCAGTTATTATTTATACACATACAAAAAACACTTTGAAGTATAACTGACACAAACTAATCTCTATGCAAGCTGATTGCCAAAAAGAAACATTAAAAGTGACTGAATTTATTTTCTATAGATTGAAAAAGTAAAAAAAGTTTATTAAATATCTCATTACTTTCATAGCATGACATAAAAAATACGAAGATCGATTGTCTTTGAAACAAAAAACTGTATACAGTACACATTTCCTGCTTCTCAAATTAGAATTCTTGAATTCAAATCATATTTTTCTACCCTCTTAGGTTTTATTTGTAAGTTCCAAAGGACTTATATTTATGATCCGATGAAGTATACTTTTTCCAAAGTATATTCAATCCAAGTAGAAATATGCTTGCGTTGGTTAACATTCCTTTCTTTTCCAAGACATAACCGACCTCATTTACTTATTCCCTTGCCCTAAGATACACAATACCAAATGTCATGGAAATGGACCTTGAATATTCCTTGAAATGCGTTACTTGCAAAAGTTAAAAAAGACATTCTTAACCAGAGATAAATTACCAAGTAATTATCTCGCATTAAGGGTGCCGTGCAGTTTTACATTGAGTTATATACACATTGTAATGAAATTGCGAAGCCTAAACTTTAAAATTTTGTGCCCAATTTCGAAATGCAACTACAACCATATGAGAGCACATGAAGACTATGTGGGAATGTAACGATCAACATCAATGCTCTTTACTTATACACACATTTAGCAAAAAAAAAAAAAAAAAGAAAAAAAATACTAATGTTCAATATATATTACTCACATAATATGAAATCACTAGATAAAAAACAGATTAAAACTTAATAAGTGAAAATTTTTTTACTCAAAGAAGATTATGCAAGAACGTTAAGCATGATGTTTTCCTCACAAACTAACATTAATAACAAGGTCCAATATATATCACACACAACATAAAACCACTATATTACCAATATGACTTTTAAGAAACTAAGTGTAAAGGCCAAAGTCATAATCACATAAATGAATTATAGATTTCCTCAGACGATTTCAGTCCAAATACAAAAGCAAATATTAAACAGTATGCAAATTTAAATTTTGCAGCATCAATTCAAATTAGACACTGACAAAAGAGAACTCAAACTAAGCACCAGAGCAAAATAGATAAAAGTTTTAAACGCAAGGATCAAGCACAAAAGTGCAACACTAAACAAGATATCATGATAGACAATTAAACGAGGAAAGAAATAGAAAAATAGAATAGAGCAGAAGATTAGCACACATTGATTGCAAGGAATTAGTTCTAATGTCTAGACAAGCCAGGAACTTTTAGTAATCCAAGCAGAAGCAAAAAGTCTACTTACTATAAAAACAAGCAGCAACTAAGACTTCTTGAATAGCAGCAACCAAGAAGAAGAGTAGGAGTGGTGATTTCTTACTGACAAAACAGGGCAGAAGAAATTAGAGGAGGAAGAAGGAGTAAAAAGAGAAGAGAGAGAGAGAGAGAGAGAGAGAGAGAGAGAGGAAATTCTTACCAAAACACGATTTTGGTGAAGAGAATTAGGTTTTTTGCTTCGAGAGGAATGGAGAAATAGAATTAGGTTTTTCTCCTGATGGCTACTGCTCCTTTTTGTTTGTGCATATGGATGAGTGTGTCTTACTACGTGCGAGACGTCGATTGGCGGCAGTGTCGACGGGAGGTAAGTGTCGGTGGACGAAGGTGGGAGGCGTGGCATTCGTTTGGTGTCGAGTGGTGGTAGGAGGGGGAATTTTTCGATAGAGGGTTTGATTTTCTTGGGGTGGAGATCGAATACAAGGGGAAGGGGGGAGAGGAGCTAAATGTAAGATCCTCCTATTTTCCGACTGACAATCGATCGAACGTCGGTTGGTAAATAAATATAATTTTTTTTAAAAGCTCAGAAAGTAAGAACTGATTATCGACCGAATTCGGTCAGTAAAAAAACCATTAATTAAATGCATAATTTTTTGAAAAAAATAGCAAAAATGATAACGGAATAACGATCGAAGTTGTTCGGTAAATTCAATTTGGTCGGCTACCGACCAATTTGGTTGGTTTGGTCAGTAACTTTTCTTGTATTACCAATCGATATGATATCAGTCACTATTCGGTTGGTATTGAATTGAATTACCAAGCGAACTTTGTCAGTCGATAAAATCGGTCGGTAAAACCAATTTCTCTTGTAGTGAAAAATAAAACACCATGAAACTAACAAAATGTTAAACTACAAAAACTATGAAACTAACAAACGAAACAAAGAAAAGAAACAAAAAACACATAAATAACAAATAAAACAAAATGAAATAACAAAAATATAAAATAAAGTGAGTGGGGGGAAAAAAAACTCCCGAGAGGGTCCACCTCCATCACGGCTTGTGCCTTCACCAAGAAATAAGTGCCCATATATTCTGGTCATCATAAATTCTTGGCGCATGAGTGTGTCCTGGATATCCGACAAGGCATCCGAGTGTTAGGTTTGTGAATTTGCATTTGCTCGATGGTGGCTTGGAGAGAGGAGTCGGACTCCTCATACACTTCATCACTGCCCTTGGCTTCCTCTTCTTCATTCTCTTCTTCTTCTTCTTCAGGCACTACCCTTCCGGGATGTCGGGTGGGTCGTGTATGCTCATAGCCAAAGTTTTCACATCGGCTTAACCCCGATCTGGAGATCCCATCTCCTCTTTGTTTCATTATATTCAAAACCATTCCTATAGATGGTGTCGATATTAATGACATCGGAGGTGTTTGTAAGGACTTGTTGTTCACTTGAAAGGTCAACATCAAAGTGACAAAATATATTCATGAGAAGTAAAGGAAAACTAAAGATACAGTCAGCCCTGTTAGTATTAATCGTGTCTCGCATGCAATGTATGATAATGAATAGGAGATTGACTAAAGAGGTAGAGAGGAGTTTGTCTATAAGGTAGATACCTATGACCCTTAATTTATTTAAATTTTTTCGAGACCTAGGGATAGGATTACTACTTATAAGACAAGAAACAGTTTGCATCCTAGGTGATAGATCATTAGAATTCCAAATAGTCCTAGAATGCCCCGTATTTGGTCTAGGATAGATTCCAATTCTCTGACTCGCCTTGTTATATCTCCACACATCATCATGAAAAATAATACGGGAGGTGGAGCCAAAGGTAATGGTCGGACTCTCGTTAGGTATAGAAGTAATGTGAGAGAGGAGGGTCAAATACAAATTGATGTTTACTCCCTTAATAGTTATTTTTCTGAGTGATATTAGTATCTTTAACTAAAGAAGGACAATAAACTCCACTCCTAGTAATCATTCTACCCCACTCAAGACTCGTAAAACGATTGGATATTTCTAATTGATTGTGAAAAGTGGGATCAAGGGTTCTCTCCGGTTCAACCCGATTATCTTTCTTCTTCTCATACCAAACCCTATTTGACCTATCGGTTATTCTGTTTGGAAAAGGAGGAATAGGAGGGTTATTTTTAGGAGAGCTCGGGTAAACTATTGCAGCCCTTTTTGAAGAGACGGAAGCAGTGGTTTTACGAGGCTTATTGAAGGGTTAAAGGTGATATCAAGGTCGGTCAAAAAGGAATGCAACAAATATAACAACAATACAACAAAATAGTCAACACAAAACACAACAAGAGTCACGAATGCATAATAGCATAAGAATAGACAATCATTCACTTTAACTATAGAAAATCAAACTAAAACCACAGCCAATTTGTATAGATGTGTACAATGTGTGCAAATGAAGAAAAAGCTGTGTCCCTTAAACATATAATCAAAGTAAGAGCACCAATCACCATTAACCGACAATAACCTGTGCCCTGACAATTATAATTAACTAAAAATTGAGTAAAAGAGAGTTTAGAGAAAGCTTATCTCGGTTTTTATTGAAATGAACCACTGCCTTCTGGAGTATCAGAAGTTGAGTTTGCCGAGGCCATCACCAGAATTGCCGCCACCAGATGTCGCCTCACTGCTATTGTCGAAAAGGGTGAAAAGAAAAGAAACGGATGAGGTTAGTGGTGGTATGTGCATTCGAATTGGAAGGGGAGGATGGGAAGCAAAACGAGAGAAGAACGGAGGGGAAGGGAAAGAAAAGACTAAAAGTTGGATGTTCAGAGTTGAGAGACAGATGACCAAAGAGAAGGGGGACAGACGTGGAGAGACGGGGAGGGGGAGGGGGGAGGGAAAGGAGGAAGAAATTGTGAAAGAGAGGGAGGGGAATAGATGAGACAAGGGATTCGAGGATGGTGACTTGGAAAAGAAGATGAAAACAATGGGAAGAAATCGTGAAAAAGAGGGAGGAGAGTAGAAGAATGATGGTGGAAAGTGTTTGGAGAGGATGACTAGAGAAGGAAGCCAGAGTGGAGAGAAAACGGGAAATGGAAGTCGTCGGAGAGGAATCAGGGGTTTTGAGGAAGAATTTGTGAGTGAGGTTTAGGTCCTGTTTGGTTCAAGAATTTCACTGTGGAAAGGGAAAAGAGAGAAAAGGAAAATAAAATTCCTAGAAAACTAACATCCATATGTTGTTTGGTTAGATAAGGAAAATACTAAGGAAATAGAATTTATCTTGTTTGGTTTGTAGATTTCAAGATGGAAATGGAAAGAGAAAAATGAAAAAGAAAGATAGACCATAATTTGGAAAAATGAAAAAGAAAGACAAAAAATATATAATTTGGAATTATTTCTAATCTTAACAAAATATTATTAGCGCAAATACGATATTAATTTTAGAGAGAGAAAGTGTCATGAATTTTATAGAGAGAAAGTGTCGTGAATTTTAGAGAGAGAAAGTGTCATGAATTTTAGAGAGAGAAAGTGTCATGACTTCTAGAGAAAGAAAGTGTCTTGAATTCTAGAGAAAGTATCGTGAAATTGTCGTGAATTCTAGAGAGATAAATTATCGTAAATTCTAGAGAGAGAAATTGTCGTGAATTTTATTGTTTTATTTTCCATACCGCAATCCTTGAACCAAACAACCCTTAAGGATTTGGGAAAGGATTTAGGGATTGTTGGGGAAAAAAACTAAAATCATCTGAAATTGGGGACCTGCGCAACAACCCGACTCGTATCTGCTTAGTTCGACTATGCTGAATAGAATAGTGAGACTATCCAGATTTGGATACTCTGGATGAAGAATCCTGATATTTGTGCTTCTTTCTAGATCAGAAAGCCCTATTCTGGCCTAGAAATTTCTAAATTCGTCCATTTATGTTCTTTTCAAACTTATTAGCCTGCACATAGAATATTTAGCTCAGTTAATATATTTTAAGGATACTAATAACTCTCCTACTCACCTTTATGACTTAAACAAAAATGACAAATTAAAATAGGAAATGACAAAAGTAAAAATATAACCCAAAACTATGTTACACTTAAAGGTACAAAAATATTCGAAAGGTTGTGATACTCCCTCTTAGGTGACGCTGGGCACCTCTCGAATAATGAGAATCTGGAGATGTTTTTCTCCTTCCTTTCCCCTTTCGCTGCATTGACACCCATGTCATTAAACCCTTCTTCTTTGGTTTAGGAGGAGTACTCTTCTTCTTGCTTTTAAGTTCTTAGGGATTTCTGAATGGGTAGACTTCTTTTTCTGCAATGAACGAGACACATTATGAATAGTAAGATCTATAAGAAACAATGTGTCATTATTAATAAAAGTAAGGGTTGGGGTTATTGGGGACTGAGAGACTATTTCATTCTCTCCAACCCTCATGCTTAATTTCCCTTTGTGCATATCAATTAAAGCTTTTGAAATATATAAGAATGGTCATCCTAAAATCAAAGGGAAATCAACATCCTCTTCCATGTTGAGGATAACAAAATCTACGGGAAATACAAGGTCTTTCACCTTTACCAAACATCTTCTATAACCCTTTAGGATGTCTTGTACTTTTATCCGCTAAACTTATGGACATTCTAGTGGCTGTTGGGTTTCCTAGGCCTAACTTTTTACACATATTATACAACATAACGTTTATGCTAGCTCCTACATCGGTTAATGTCCTATCAATGGAAAATTTGCCCATCATACAAAGGAAAGAAAAATTCCCTTCATCGTTTTAATTTTCATGGCATTTGGAGATGTTACCTATTCTTTGGTATTTATCACAAGTCAGGACATACCGTTTTGCATCCTTGAAGATGGTTGACTAATAAAAAACAGACTCTAGTATCTTATGGGCTATTCCATTGGCTTGATAATGTTCTCCAGCAAGTCCTTCATGACAGTGGTGCAGAATATCCTCTATTTCTGGTAGTGCTACACATCTCTGAAGCATTTGGTCAGTGGATTGGCGGAACAAGTATGGATCCTCCCAGAAGTAGTACTTGAGTTCTGTGAAGAATTTCTGGAGTTGTTGCTTAGCTTTACCTGCCGGAACAATATTAGACACAAGATAATTAGCAATATTCACAAACCAAGGGGAATCATCTTTAATCACATCACAGAAAAAGAATAGCTCATCGGGAGAATGTGTTGTTTATGCGTCCTTCCTCTAATAGTTCTAAACAAGGATTTTCTAGTCTAGAGAGATGCATACCCACCAACAAAAGTACCCAACGAATAAGTTAATGTTTTGCATCAATCTTAGTTAATAAGTACTTTAGTGCAAAATGATCCATGTAAATAATAACTTTAGAAAGAATAAGATAAGGGCAAAATTTATTGAAGACAAATACTATGGCAAGCAACTCTTTCTCCCTAGTAGTGTAATTGGCTTGTGCATTCATTAGAGTTTTGCTTGCATAATAGTTCGATTGAAAGTGCTTACTCTTCGTTTGACCTAGTACGACACCTATGGCATAATCAATAGCATCACACATTAGCTCAAAAGGAAGAGATCAATCATGAGCCACCAAAATAGGAGAGTTTGTTAATTTATGCTTTAAAATTTCAAAGCATGCAAACAATTGTAATAAAAAAAATTAAGGGTTCATCTTTTTCAAGCAAAACTATAAGAGGTTTTGAAATTTTTGAAAAATCTTGAATGCACTTCTTGTAAAAAATTGCATGACCAAAGAAATCCCTCACTACCTTTATAGACGATGTGGGTGGTAATCTTTCAACGTTTTCTACTTTCAACCTATCTACTTCAATGCCATGTTTTAAAATCTTACGACCTAAGACTATGCCTTCTCAAACCATAAAGTGACATTTTTCTCGATTTAAAACCAAGTGAGTATCCTCAAAACTTTGCAAAACCTTTTCAAGATTATGCAAGCAAATATAAAAAGAATTCTTTCTATGATATCTAGTAACAAATATAGAAAAATGAAAAATCTTTTTGCTTTTTTCAAAAATGATAAAAACAACTATTTAATAGAAAGATGACAAAATATTTTTTTGAGAAATTTCAAAGCTTTTCCATGTTTTTGGAGTTTTTGAAAATTTTCAATTTTTTTGATAAAGATAAACAATATAAACAAAAAAAACAACTAAACACCCCCCACACTTTAAACCACATTGTCCTTAATGGGGAGGCAAAACTCAATAAAATGAAAAGAAACAAAACATAGAAAGACAAATTGATATAAAAAAAACTAAACAAGCAAAAACAACTAAAAGTAAAAACCAAAGTATAAAAATGGAAAATAAAGTGAGTAGGGATAAGAGAGCTCCCTATAGAACTAATCCGCACTCTCCAACTCTTTCACCATTCGTTCGTTCATCTGGAAACAGTCGCCAAAGATTTGTCCCATCATATAATTCTTGGCATTTGAGGGTGGCTTGGATATCAACTAAGGGGTCGAAATGTAGGGTCTGAGTGATTTTCATGTCCTCGATAAAAGCTCGGAGGGAGGCATCGTACTCCAGGTCTATCTCATCGTTGCCAACGCAGCCTGTGGGTCTTGTACGTTGAAATCAAAGTGTTTCCCGCTTGCCCCTCTTCGTGCATTTCCCGGCCATTGTCAACCATTTCTTTTCTCCTCATCATACTCGAAAAAACTTCTGGAAATGGTGAGGCTTAAAATGATGTTCGAGGCGTCTGTATTTTCCCTCTGCTCACCTAAAAGGTCTACATCAAAATGGCGAAAAATATCGGTGAGAAGCAAGGAATAACCAAATATGCAATTAGCTTTTTTAGTACTAACTATATCTCGTATACAGTGAATAATAATAGACGCCAAGGAAAAATGAGCAACTGAAAGTATTTTGCCCATAATGTATATATCAATAACCCGTATCTCACTTAGACTCTTCTTTGACCTAGGGGCTATATTGGTACCAATGAGAATAGAAATAGCCCTTTAACCTAGGTGTCAAATCATTCGAGTTCCAAATGGTTCAGGAGCTCCCAAATTTAGAATACTCCATATCCCAACCCTACCACACACAGAGGCATGCTTTCACTCTGTATCCCCAAATATGACTCTAGAAGTCTACCCAAAAATAAGACTAGGACCTTCGTTGGGAATAGAGGCTATTTGAGAGAGGAGGGCTTTATCAAAACTAATAAGGAGACTTTTGACTATGGTGCGGATAGTAATATCATCCTTATTTGTTTTCTAGGTTATATTGGTATAGAATTCTTTAACGAGCAGAGGGTAATAGGGTCCACTTCTCCTAATCATAGGACACCATCCCATGGCATGAAAAAAGGTTGAAAATGTGTAGTTGACTATCTAAAACGCCCTCACCATTTGTTTAACCACTAACTTATTACCCTTGTTGAACATACGAGGCTTAGAAGCCCCATCTGTGACTCTTTCAAGGAAGGGTAGAATAGGTGGTGTAGCATCGGGAGAATCTAGGTCCATTATTCTAGGTCTTTTGGAAGAGGATGCGGTTGCTCTTCAAGGCATTATGGTTTAGAGGATGAAAGAGGGTATGGGTAAGACAAAAACAACACTTGCAACAAACAAACACAAAGCAACAAAACAGGCAACAACAATTCAAAACAAAAAGGAATAAAAAGAAAAAAGGACACGGACACAGGTAGAAACCAATGAGAGTAACAAAAATGGATCCTGGAATTACTTCCTAGAAGTCTACGAATACAACACATAAACATATACAAACTAACAATGCCGAGCGTAAACATAAAACATGTGTAACACAAAAATAGGAAATGCTACTAAACGTAGCTCATTGGTGAATTGGTGTGATAAATGAAAATTAACGATCAGAGCACAAACTCAATAGCAACTGAAAAGAAAGAAAAACAGGAAAATTATGTAGCTCGTGTGTGCAAAGTGTATTACTCAAGGAAAAATTATCGAAATAGGTTGTGCCCTAAATAGGTAAAAGCAATAAATTCCAATGAAAATCGAACTAAGAAAAATAGGCGGTTAGTTAAACGTAGCTCGCTTCATTGTTGAAACGAACTGCCACCACCGGAGTGCCGAAATTTTATTGCCGCTAAGAGTTCATTAGAGTGCCACCGTTGTCTACTGTCATTGCTCCTTTGTTAGTGATGGAAAAATGAAAGGAAAAACTGAGAGGGTGGGATATGTGTTATGAAGCAATGGCTCCAGAAAAGGAGGAATAGATGAAAAAGAAAAATGGAGAGGGAAATTGAGACGGTGATGAGTAGTGGTAGTGAAAACCCAGATGGGGGAAAGGGAGCAGTGGAAAATCGCAAAAGGGGAGAAGGGGGAATAGGTCTATGTGTCTGCATGAGAGGGGAAAGGAAAAGAAAAAGAAGAGGAAGAAATTGAGAAGGAGAAGAAGGGAAAAGGGAAAAAAGAGGAGGAATGAAGGTGGTGGTGACTGGGCTTGCAGAGATGAGTCGGGGGGGGGTAGGAGGAGGAGGGGGGGAGGGGAGGGGGAGATCGTGTAAGAGAATGTGATATTATTTAGGATCTTCAAGAAATCAAATCTTCATATCCATTTTCTAAGAACCTTTCCTTCAGTACGATTTGATCTTCTTCAATAACACCCCACCCCTAATTCAACCTATCATTACTGGTAGGCTCTATTTTCTTGAATTCCTTGCTTCTTTTGTCTTTTATGATGGCCGGGAGCTTCTATTTTTGATTCCGTTGAGCTTCTTATAATAAGTATTTGAAATCTTGTAAACTCTTCCAAGCCTTCCAATTAAATGTGAGATTCCTTAATTGAAGCTTCAACCATGCTTTCTTTAATTCTCTAGTTGCACCTATGCAAATTGTTGAATAATCGACTCTTTGCCGATTCGTATCATACCCCCTCTCTTAAAAGGATTCGTCCTTGAATATTTTCCTTCAAATATCTATAAGGGTGGGTAACATTAGAAAGGATTCAACAATATAATTATTGCTAAAATTTAAACAATTAAAATCCAAAGGCCATCTAAACAACAAAATAAGCGGGGGGTCTAGAACTTCTTTGAATGGTCTATGATAGGAAAAGGAAGTGTGGACAAAGAAGTTCAAAGCCAATAAACTACAAAAAGGACAATTCAAGAGCCACTCAAAATTTTCAAGATTTCTCCAAATGGAAACACAATTGAAAGTATAGAATTCTTGCAAATGAAAGAAAGGAGTAATAATAACATCGTTAAAAGACAAATGAAAGTAGAAACTCTCATCATTTCCTAACTCTAAAAGTGAATCAAGAAGGTTATGTGTTTGGAAAATCTTAAAAAGATGATGAGATGTAGAGTTGAAGGTGTGTAATGATTTCAAATATTGAAACAAGAAGTTGTAAGAACTTTCAATACTCGAAACACAAGGTATTTCCTTAAGAGTTCTAAGAAGAGAATTTAAAACACAAGTGTTAAGAAACAACTTTCTTGTCAATTGTTCAAAGTTAAAATCCTTGACGGGTAGATGATATTGAAAGCTCTCCTTCTTTTCAAATTAGACATAAAAATCACACATTTGAAATCTCTTTTCTTTGCAAGGGTAATGATAATTCAAATGCACCTTCTAAATGAAAACTAAAGCATTTAGGATGAAAGAATAACCTTGATAGGTCTCAAATTTCATCATTTTATGATTGAGGTGAGAAAATGTAGATATAAAAATTTTAAAATCCCAAGATGGTCTACATTGCTCTTTGGAGATCATTCAATCAAAGAAATCTTTAAAAAGTAGATATTAAACAATGTATCTTCAAATTTATGTTTTAAAATAAATGCACAAGAGTCCATTTGAAACTGGCAAAAAAAATGAACAACTTGAAAACCAATCCTTGAAAGGTATGTGGTAATAAAAATGCTCAACAACAAAATATTTGCAAATTTATTGAATGTTTTCTTTTCTCAAAATAGATTTTTCAAAATTCCCAAGGATTAGCTTTGCATATATCAAAATATTCTCTCATTTACTTTTCAAAATCCTTCAATAAGAAATCTTTAAATGCAAATTATAGAATTTAAATCAAATTTGTTACGAACCATGATTTCAAAGATTCCTTAAAAGCTCAAGTTCATTGCAAGAAAGCTCAACTTGACCACTCAAAAAGGGTATAAGTTGGTTTAAGAAAACAAAATCATTATGATTCTCCATAAAAATATCAAGGAAAGGGGAAAAATAACCAACATTCTCAACAAACTTTCCTAAACACTTATAGTAGAATATCAAATAAAGCACAATCTAATCCGAAACCAACAATGTTATAATCAACAAGGGAAACACCATCTAATATACCAAAGTCATAATAGAAGGATCAAATGTAACACCACTACTCATCAACGATCCTCAAGAGAAGTATGAGAAGAAAGACATTTAGAAACATAAGGCACAACAAGAAAGAGACCTCTACCAAAAGAAATAGAACAAGCATTTCTAGCGATGCTCACATGAGAAATATAAGATGCAAAAACCAACTTTAATTCCTCATAAGAAACTTCATGAGATAAAACAGAAGGGTTAAGAAAAGGGCTCATTGATGAGTTTTCAAGGTTTTGAATGAGCTCTTTTCCAACGACCTCTCCTTGCTCTTGATTCTTCATGGTATGGTTCCTTCCAAGCATTGATGTCCAAGATGTTGAAGAGAAATCCGATAAAAAAATAAGTGCCAGAGAATTCCATTTAGTTCTATGAGAAAGTGTTCAAAACATAAGTAAGAAGTAGGAGTAAAGAAGCTTATTATCTTGTAGATCTTGTAGTCTAAGCACCCTTCATTCTCCATGTTTTGTAACAAAAATTTCTGCACAAATGAGGAATCACTAACAAGAATAAATTTAGTTTGGTTAGTAAAAACACTCACTGCCTTACTCTTGTCAAGTGCAACTACCCCTTTTTCTTTTTGCTCTTCTTTAATACTCTCTTGTTTAAGATGAAGCACCTATTCTCTTTTGTTCTCTCACTCTTCTCAAAATCAATTTCTTTTTCTTTCTCACACTCATCCTTTTTACACTATTCAAATAAAGTAGATATGGAATCAAAGACACATAATTCTTCAATTAATCTCTTTTTTTCTTCTACTCTATCTTTTTCTTTAGTCTCAATGCACTCTTCGTTTTCAATGCTCTTCTCATTCATGTTACAAGAATCTTCATTAGATATCTCCTTCTTAACATGTGTTTCAAGACTCTCTTCAATGTCAAGTATAGAATATGGAAGCTCTTTGACCTTTGGAGCTCCTTCAACAATTGATGGTGTCAAGGGTTCCACCTTTTCAACTCCTTGAGCTGGCTTAGAAAGTGGTGTATCCTCACACCCTTTAGCTTTCATTAAGCTATTTTCCTTTTTTCTCATGTTCAAACATTCTTTCCTTTTTTCTCAACTCCTTTTGCTCTTCATAAACTCGGTGAGGTGCCAAGAATTAAGCATGAATCTCTTGCCAAGATTAGCAAGTCTATCTTGCACCTTGCATTTAGTATGGACAACATGCTCATTTTGATTTTCCCTCCTATAGACGTTTTCATCAATCAATCTCTCATGGTAAACTCCTCTACCATAACTATGACCTCCAAAGTTATAACTATCATGAGATCCTTTGTAACAACCATAAGGACTATATTCAACATATTTAGCATTAACTCTTACATAACCCCCATAATCATCATAATAAGTATGCCCATAAGATTTATCATAAGAAGAGAAGTTACCAACTCCTTTATGTCTTTTAGGAGTGAAGTTTCCATAACCATCATGTCGTCTAGAAATGAAGTTTCTGTGTCTATGATTGCTTCCACCGTAAGCATCGACTCTATTGCCACCACCATGATAGAAAGTATACATATCCTTGCAAGTTTTGATGATAGTCCTCTTGTTTTTTCATAGCTTCCATCATTTGCCATGATGAATTAGACCAAGTATACTCCATTTATTTCTTATTTAGACCTGTATAAAAAGGTTAGAAACAAAACAAAGGACCTCTCATCACTCCCTTAGTGCTTACTCTCTTTAGATGATCACTCATTTCACTCTAATATGCACTCTTTATGGCTTTTATAAAAATGAGCACTAGTAAGTACTAGTGCTTGGTCGTTCCGAGAGTTTGAATTTGGGGACTTTCCTTGCCTTATTACACCAATAGGTACACTTGCCTAAAAGTGGAATTTTTTTAGGATAGAAATGACAAACAAATTTTCAGCGCCATTTTTGGGGACATTAACATTAGGAAAACTATTTATTTTCTGAGTTAATTGTTTGTGTTTTTAATTGCTTTTATTTTTTAATTGGATTGTGGCCTTTGTTTGGATTCTTTGCTCTTCTCTTTCTATTCTCTTAAATTCACCAATTTTGTGATTCCTCTGTTGTAGGTTCTTTTCGACTAGTGTATGCCCTGTTGCCAACGGGGTTAATTTGTTAAGTACGATTCGGAAATTGAGTAAATGCTATAGAAAACCCACTGCGCTATCAATTTCAATACGGCAAAAAAAAACGGCTTTGGCAGTTTTAGACAAGGTGAAAGAAGAGGAGGACCCAAGGGATCCACTACTGCCACGACCAATAGCATAATTTACTATGCTAAATCATGCTAGGCCATCTATCACTGGGACGAGGCCGAGAATAACAAGGTCAGCGGTGGATACGAATAATTTCGAAATTAAGCCTAACATCGTTCAGATGGTACAAAATAATGTGCAATTCGATAGGCTACAAGACGAAGATCCCAATGCACACATAGCTAATTTCTTGGAGGTGTGTGATACTTTCAAGATCAACGGAGCATCACAGGGTGCAATAAGCTTCGCCTATTCCCATTTTCCTAAAGGGATAAGGTGATATCGTGGCTCAAATCCTTACCTCCGAGTTCCATCACAACGTGGGAGTCTTTGGCAGAAAACTTTGAAGGTGCTTTCCTCCGGGCCATACCACAAAATTAAGGAATGAAATCCTCGCATTCTAACATGACAATGGGGAAGTCTCTATGAAGCTTGTGAAAAGTGGAAGGAATTAAGAAGGAGGTGCCCTCATCATGGTTTGGATCCCAAATCCAAATCCAATCATTTGTAAACGATGTTAGCTTTGGAGCTAGACAACTCATAGATGCTTCCCCTGGCGGCTATACTGATAGCGAGACGCCCTAACAAGTAAATGAATTAATTGAACAAATTGCTTTAAATAATTATACTTGAGGGGACCCAAGACCACGGGCAAAAACGGTGAGAGAACATAGCATAGATACACTAACACATTTGGAGTCAAGGTTGGCCGCAATGATAGATAAAAAATTCAAAAAATTAAATATGGCATCAACAGGCCCACAACAAATAATATTTTTATGATTTTAGTAATGGAGGGTATCCTAATTATGAGTGCCCAAGTATGGATGCTTCCATGATGCAAGTTGATTATATCCAAGAAAATAGCCAAGGGAATAATCCTTATTCTAATACCTATAACCCTAGATAGCGCAACCACCCGAATTTCACTATGGAGCAATCAAGGGTAAAAAAGATCTCAAAATCCTCCGAGATTTCAAAATCGCAGACTGACACAACCATTGCCTTACAAATACACCTCCTTTGAATCAACCACCAAAGTCCAATCTTGAAGAATTGTTCATCAAATTCATGAGTTCAACTGAGGCAAGCATGCAAAATCAAAATGCCTCAATTCGAAATTTGGAAACCCAGATTGGTCAAATCGCTAAGCTAGTCTCCAAAACCTCAAGGAACTCTTCCGAGCAACACAGAGATAAACCCGAGAGAACATGCAAATGCTATCTCATTAATCTACAATGACTGAATTCCTAAAGAGGAGACAATGGTGGTGACTAAAGATACAAACTCCAAAGAAGAAGAGACGATGACACTTGATACTAAAACATCCCAAGAAGACCAAGAAAACATTACTAAGGGGCCAGAAATTGAAGCATACAAGTCAAAGATCTCTTATATGGTAGCCCTTAATAGTGATAGAAGTAAAGACGAGATGAGGAAGTTTGTTGATATCTTTAAGCAATTAAAAATTAAAGTATCTCTTTGTGAATTGCTTCTACAGGTACCCAAATATGAAAAATATCTTAAGGAGATGCTGTCAAATAAAAGGAGAATTGAGAAAGCATCGATATACACTTTGAGTAAAGAATGTTCGGCAATATTAATCAACAAGGAATAGCTGCCACAAAACAAACGAGAGGGGGAGTTTTTCTTTCTCTTGCATGATAGGCAATTTTCCTATTGATAAAGCATTAGCCGACCTAGTAGCTAGCTTAAATATTGTGTCGTATAATATGTATAAAAAGATAGGTCTAGGGAACCCTACACCCACTAGGATGTCCATATATCTAGCGGATAAAAGCATAAGACATCCTAGAGGGGTTATTGAGGACTTTTTGGTTAAATTTAAAGACCTTATTTTTCCCATAAACTTTGTGATCCTTGACATGGAAGTGAATATTGATTTCCTTTTAATCTTGGGACGACGTCTCTTATATACTTCGAAAGCTTTAATCGATATAGAAAAAGGAAAATTTAGCATGAGAGTTGGAGAGAATGAGGTAGTTCTTAAATTCCCGATAACTCCAACCTTCTAATAATAACGAAACATTGTTTGTTATAGATCATATTAATCTTAATGTGCCTCATTCGTTGCAGGAAAACAAGTCTACCTTATCTGAAAGCCCTAGAAACTCAAAAGGAAAGGAGAAGAATACTTCTCCTAAATTAAGAAGGGTTTAATGACGTGGATGCCATTCTGGCGAAAGGAAAAGGAAGAGCTAAAGAGTCACCGGATTCTTATGATCCAGGAGGTGCTAGCGGCACTTAAAGAGGGAGTATGAAAACCCTTATTTTTTTGTATTTTTAAATTGTAACATAATTTAGATTTGTTGTTTCATCTTTTAATCTATTTTTTTTAGTCAAGGTCATAAAAGTAAGTAAGAGAGTTATTTCCCAAAAACACATTTACTAAGCGTTACATTCTATATGCAGGTTAAAATATTGAAAAACCCGAACGAAAATGGCCAACAAAGTAGGGAATTCTAGCCTGAAACAAAGCTTTTTCGAACAGGAAAGCATATCCAGCAACAAGAAAAAGTTTTTTCCAAAAAGCTTCCGAAACAGAAAAGCATCACGAGTAAAAAAAGAATTGTGTCAAGAAGGCTTCCGGATCTAGAAAGCTCCATTATCCGGATCTGGAAAATAGAATTCTCGTGCGGGTCAGACATCTTGGACAGATCCGGGTCGGGCCAATCGCAGGTTGACTAGACTTTCAACCAATTTTCTCTCTAATTCCAGCCAATTTTCCTCAATTTCCTCCTCAAACTACTCTCAAATCCCTAATTTCCCCTTCCCCTCACGATTTTTTCCTCGCTTCTTCCTCATCACTGGTCCTCCCCACGCCACCACCATCCTCCTCCCTCTTTTCTTCTTCTCAGTCTTCTCTTCCCCGTTTCGCTTCCCCCATTCATCTTTCATCTCAGATTCTCCTATCCCCCTTCTTTCCCATTTTTCTTCCCCTTTCTATTCTCCCCCACAGCACCACCATACCAAGTTCTCCTCTACTTTCCTCTCTTCTCTTTCTTATCTCTGTACGCACTAATATTCTCCTCCTCCTCCTCCATAACAACCATGTTCAGTACCACCCTACCTCCCCTCTTTCCTTTACTTCCTTTTCCCCCCTCCATTTTTAGCTCTCTTCTCGGTTTCAACAATGGAGGCAATAGTAGATAGGAGCGGCGATGGTAATTACAGTTCAAACTCCGAGGGCGACGGTCCAATATGAATTGGGATAAGACTCCCGGAACCCTCTTCTTAGTTATTTCATTGTCAAATTTTATTGTTGGGAGAAAAACTTGAGTTATATATAATTGCTCACATTCTTTGTCTTTATGCCATATTTGTGTCTACCATTGTTGCGCTTTCAGTTTAGGAGGCGTAGCCTTTTTTTCGTGGTTGAGTTAACTGTCCACTAAGCAGGTTCGGGCTATAAATTTCTTTTTGTTGTTGCTATTTTTGGCTTATTTGTTTTTGTTGGCTTTGTCTTGTCCTTTCCCTTCTCTCACAATGCCTCGGAAAGCCACAACTTCCTCCTCTTCTAAATGGGCCCAAATAACCGAACCTGAATGTCCCCAGAATGCACCTTCTATTCCATGCTACCCAGTTTTGGAACGATGAGTGTTTGGACAACTTGCCCAATCAGAGTCTGAAAAGACCTTAAGTTGAAGAGATGAATTGGAAGGAAAAATAACACCTTGCTTGGGGTGATTTTTTTAAAAATATTTGAGGCTTGTGATGCAGTTTTCAAGTGGAGTTCTACTGGGTTATCCAAATGTTGACTTAATTGTTGGACAGTATATGTGATGTCAGGTCATGAGTGAGTGAGATATATCGATTTTTTGATAAGATTGCGATAAGAGGTGTTGTCAGTGAGAGGAGGAGAATAATTTTTTAAGCAGTGATAAGCTGGATCCATGGGTGTGGAGACTACTTTGATGCCAGGAAAACCAAATTTATCCAGAAGTTCTAGGGTATATTTTCTTTGGCAAATGCTAATACCCGTTTTAGAACTAGCGATTTCTAAGCCGAGGAATAATTTCAAGGTGTCGAGATCTTTGATTTTGAATGAGTGGTGAAGAAATTTCTTGACTGAGGACATTGCTGAGAAATATTTACCAGTAAGAATCACATTCTCAACATAAACAAGAAGGGCAATGAAAGAGTATCCAAATTGTCATAGGGATAAACTAGGGTCACTGATTGCTTACTTAAAACCTTGGGAGAAAAGAGCTGAGGTGAGTTTCTTGTTCCACTATCGACCAGCCTGTTTAAGACTATATAATGATTTCTGTGATTTGCAAACAATGCCTAGTTTCGGTGAAGAATAGCCAGGAGGCAATTTCATGTAATCATCTTCATGCAAGTCACCATGAAGATAAGGATCATTGATGTCGAGTTGCTCAAGAAACCATCCTTGACTAGATGCAATTGCAATAACAATTCTTACAGTAGTCAGTTTGGCAGTAGGGGAAAAAGTTTCAATAGTCTACGCCAGCTTGTTATATGAAACCTTCGCAACTAGGTGAGCCTTGTATCTCTCAATACAACCTTCAGCATTATATTTAATGTGGTACACCCATTTGCAGCCTATAGGTTCTATGTTGGGTGGACAAGGTACAAGCTGTCAAGTTTTGTTTTTATCTAAGTTGTTGATGTCCTTTTGCATGGCATCCTTCCATTATGTATACTTATAGTCTGATTATAACACTTTGGTTCAATGTTAGTAGATGCATTTAAGATAAAAGTTTTTTGATTCGGGGACAAAGAATCATAGGTGTGCACATTTTTAATGTAGTGTGGTGTGCATGAGGGAGTAGAAGAATTTTCAAGATTTTTGAATGAACTAAGGAGCAAAAGTATTGTTTGAGATATGAAAGGGGACGTGTTTCTCGTTGAGATCGACGGATAGGAGGTGGAATATTTTGAAGTGGAGAATTTGTGGGACCAAGAGACTAAGGAGTGATTGGAGGAGGCGAAGGTGAAAAATCATCCGGAGATATTTAGGAGTTTTGACGATTTGATGGAATTTCATTTATAGAAGGGGTCGGTAATGGTAATGATTGGTTTGAGAAAAATTCCTTAGCAACTGAGTATAGAAAAATATGTTTAGAAAAAATCATATGTCGAGAGATTAAAAAATTCTCTTGTGCAAAGGTCAAGGAGTGTGTATCCTTTGGTATTGTCGAGGAATCCTATGAAAACAACTGCCCTTGCCCTGGGGTCAAATTTAGAGCTATTGCATTCCAAACTGGTAGCATGTGCAAGGCAACCAAAAATCCGAAGGTTTTGATAAGGAGGTGGTGAGTTGAAAAGGAGTTCAAATGGAGTTTTGTGTGATAGGAGAGAAGTTGGTGTTTTGTTGATAAGGTATGCAGCATGAGTGATAAAGTAATCCCAGTAAGCTAATGAAAGATGGGACTGAAACTTCAAGGCTCTTGCAATGTTAAGAAGGTGTTTGTGTTTTCATTCAACTATGCCATTTCTTTGGGAGGTTTCGACACATGTTGTTTTGTGAACAATACCTCTTTGGTTGTAAAAATCTGGGATATGGAATTCTAAGTCGTTATCTGACCAGATGATTTTAATGGACATTTGAAAACGGTTAAGGGTATTGTGATAAAAATTATGTAGTTTGCGACGTGCCTCTTATCTGTTTTTTAAAAGATAAACTCATGTGAACCTACTGAAATCATTTATTGTGGTAGGAAAATAAAGGTAGCCATGAACAATGTGTACTTGTGAATAAGGCCAAAACCACTTTGAGTGCTAGAAGTACCAAGGGAGAAGGTAGTTTTTGTTTGTTTAGCCATGGGATAAATATAGCAATGTTCATTTCTGCAATATGATCAATGTTATGTATCTTTTGGATACAAGGGAGAGATGCGTGTCCAAGACAATAGTGCCATAAGAGAAAAGAAGAAAGGTTTTTTATTCAATTTATTGTCATAACTGACATTATTGACAAGCTAAATAAAATTCAAACATGCTAGGAATTCAGAACATAAATTTGACTCCAAGAAATATAGTCCATACAGCAAATCTAGCCGATCCAATTGTCTTCAGCTTTAAAAGATCTTGTTGATAATAAGTGCTATAAGTAAAAATGGCAATTGGATTTGAATCCTTTAGCAATTGGGGCAAAGAGATTAGGTCGAAAGAAAAGGATGGTGCGTATAGCATATTGTGAAGTTGAATATTTGGTTTGATAATTTCTGTTCTCTTTTAGGTTACAGTAACAAGAAACCTATTTGGGGGACAGGCTGAACTGTTTTTAATTTTGTGATATGAAGAAAAATTATGTAAGGAACAAGAAATGGGATTAGATGCTCCTGAATATAAAATCCAATTGCTTAAACACTTACCAACAACTTTACCTAATGCATTACCATCTGGCTGCTCAATGAAGGTGGCGTTTAAATCCATAGGTTGAATGTTATGATCATAAGGCTATTGGACTGAGCCTTTGGAGTTGTTCAATGCCTGGAGAATTTGATTAATTTGCTCCTGAGACAAAGAGGAAGTTGGTTGTGCTAAGGGCTGTAAACCCAAAGCAGATGGATTTCATAAGAGAAACCTTATTTTCTAGAGCATGATTCCTTCTTTTGATTCGATAACCTGAAGGGTAACCATGTTTTTTGTAGCATGTCTCATGTATATGTCCTTGCTTTCCACAATGGGTGCAAATTGCAGATTTGTCGCGTCCAGCAACATGAACAGCAAGTGCTGTGTTTTGCTGCTACATTAATGGAGTAGCAATATTAGGGTTAGGAACATTATTACCTATTGCATTATGAACATGGAGCAATGAGTACTTGAGTTATCTCTTATGTTGAACAGCTATGGAGAAGGCTTGATTAACGGTGGGCAAGGGTTTTGTGAGCAGAATCTGAGATGTTACACCTGCAAAATTTTCACTAAACCCCTTAAAGAGTCTAATAACATAATCATCTTCAATATATTGGCTCATGCTTCTGGTAGCACCAACATGAGCGTTGTGGTTGGCAGGAGGATTTTGGTAGGAAACGAATAATAAGCATCTCGTCCCAAAGAAGTTTAAGTTAGTAAAGTATCCAATACATTACAATTTCCTTGCTTGAGGGAGTGAACATCTTCAGTTACATCTTAAAGGTAAAAGAGATTGCCATTTGAAAAACGAGATCTTTCCAGACCTCTGCAGCAGTATTGATCTATAAGACACTACGTGCTATGGTCATGGACATTGAATTGAGGAGCCATGGCAGTAGCATGACATTACATTGCTGCCAAGCATCATATAATTTATCAGAATGGTCAGGAGGAGGAAGTGTGCCATCAACAAATCCAAATTTGTTTTTGGACAAAAGGGCCATCTTCATGGAACGTGACCAGGAATGCAAATTTTATGGAGTTAAAGGAGGATTAACAAGAACCAAGGATGGATTCTCGTTAGAGTGTAGGATTGGAAATGGTTACCATGACTGCTAATTTTGATGAGAAAGTAAAAGGGATTAGAATGAATAAGATAGCAGGGCTTTTGAGAAAGTAATTGAACTGTTAAATTTGCTCTGATACCATGGAGAAGAAAAGAGAAAGTGGAAATTTGAAATATAGTGGAACAAATTTCTATAATTTACATATATTTATACTAATTACAAAAGAGAAAGACATATATGCTCGGCTGTTAAAAAACTAAATGCCTAGGAATACAAATTAAATATATGACTGTTACAAAAATCAAAGAATAAATATTCCCAGTGAATTCAAAATATGCTAGAATTAGGCCTTCATGATTGTGGTAATTTTTGTTTGAGATCATGAGAATCGTTACATAAAATTTTGGTTGCACTTTTCGAATTCAAGCT
Source organism: Catharanthus roseus (assembly GCA_028651295.1). NCBI lineage: Eukaryota > Viridiplantae > Streptophyta > Magnoliopsida > Gentianales > Apocynaceae > Catharanthus > Catharanthus roseus. Next base: position 20,669,704 of record JAPQWS010000153.1, on the reverse strand, counting down.
TCAAAAAATGTGCCAAATTGCAATTTGGGTAAAGATGAATATTTAGTTTTTTGACAAATTTGTTTTGAATTTGGTGTATATAATTTGTGTTTCTTTTTTTGACTTCTCTCCCTCTTATAATTGTTATTAGTTTAGTGTGCATCATTTTTCAAATTATTTTGAAGAGTTGTGATTCTCTGTTCACATGGTTTCAGTTTTAGAGACTAAATCTAAATCAGGCAATTATTACTGCTTGGTGTTATGGTAACTAGAATCATTTGATCCCCTTCTGGCACTGGGCAGAAGATTTTGTCCTCTGTTGCTGCAAAACCGAGGTAATTTCCTCTTTGATACAAAAATCTTGTGGATTTCAAAAGTTGAATTTGGTGGGAATTATTTCAGTATTATCATATGCTAGTATTATTTTGTTACATGAATCTCTATTTGAAGTTACTACTCTAGCTGAGGTTTACTCTGTAAATTGAGGGTGTTGGAAAAACCATTTTTCTCCCTCTTTTGATGAGAGGATATGATATAGTCTTTTAACTTGTTGGGAAAATATGATGTAGTAACTAATCAATGGCTTTGGTATACCTTCTATCAAGCTTGAATATGACATGATTGATCTTTTGGTATATCAAAAATGGAAATTAGAAAGATGTTGCTCTTTAATTACAACAAGAATCTAGTTGGTGACAGTGTTTAGTTTATGTATTCTTTTAATTGACATTCTTAGTTATGTTCTGTGTGAATGAAGGCTAGTTGTTCTATTCCTTTACTCTTAATGAATGGACAACCTAACCACAATAGATTAGAAACATTTAACCTTTCATATTAATTAATAGTCTTTTTTGGCGGTTTACATGAATTTATTAGCCATTTATGATGTACGACAAGAACATGATAATTTAGGTTTGAATTTAGAACGGTAAGGTGTCTTAGTTCCTTTACTGGCTAGCTAGTTTCTTGGAAATAAGAATTCTTATTAACTTAAGATACTTGAATATATAAAATAATTTGACAAATAGCATTAAAAAATTAATGAAACTTGTATTTGACATTTTAGTGGAAAGATCATAACCATAAATTTATGTAGTACCTTGATCTTATCAAAGTACCAAATAAATGTATGGCATGGATCTTACCGCTAAAATGTTAAGTACAACTTTTATTTGGTTGATTCATGCCACTAGATCAAAGTACTAAATAAATGTATGGTTAGAATCTTGTCACTAAAATAAAATGTACAACCTTTATTCCCCTTGTCAAACATATATTAGTTTTTTTTAATAAATATCTAAGTCATGTTTATCTATAATAAATATCTTTATCTTCTCAATTTATTCATAAAATATATTTCTCATTTTTTTAAAAAGTACTTTCAAGGTTTTATTAATTCTGGGGTATGCTATTTACCTTTCTCGTCATATGTATTTCTCATGAACCACACTTTCAGCAAATTGTATTTTCACAAGCTTACTCAATTAACGTTATAATATGTGTGTGTGTGTATATATATGAGTGTATGTATATATGTATACATATGTATATATACATATATGTGTATATATATATGTATATATATTTTATATATAGAGAGAGATAGAGAAAGAGAAAAAATCACCCAAATTATGCATAAACAATTCACACTTTTCTATTTTAACCCATAAGAAATTATTCCTTTAATTTATACTCAAATACTAATTTCAAGCTATTAATACTACTAAATTAACGAAAGTAGGGTGGAAGCTAGCGCTTCTAACCCACGCGACACTTGCCAGGGCCTATTTTGTATTCATTAATTTGAAAATGGGCATCTTAGAAAACCAATATAATTTCCCTAAATGAAATCCCCAAACGAAATCGGTCTCTTATTATTTTCTACAAACTCTAAATGCCTCTCTGTTCCTCTTTCCCGTGCACGAGTAATTTCTACGAACTTCAGTGATTCTAATTTTTGGGAAGAAGGAATTTTGGTATTAGGATTTAGGAAATTTGGAGGAAATGCGTTTTTTTTTTTTTTGACTGACAAGATAATCAAGCCTCGACTTTTTTCTTCTCGTGGGCTGGATAGTTCCGATTCAAGTTATAAATAATTTGGATTGGTAGTTATATTTAATGAATGGAAAAAAATACCCCTCCTCCGGTGACACGTTCATTAGGTGTTCCTATCCTCCATCGTACTTTTATTAATTTGGTAGTTTAAGTAACTCGAAAATAGTATTCGGGTAGAAATTAAACGAATAACTGTTTATGGGTAAAAAGATAAAAAGTTTAAATTATTTTTGGTAATTCGGGTGATTCTCTCTCTCTCTCTCTCTGTATATGTATATATATACATATAAATATATATAAAGACACACATAAAATATATAAATATATTTACACATATATATATTATACCACTAACCCCTCTGCTAGGTCAACTGTGACTAGATAAGGTATCAGCGAGCCTCTCAACATTAAGATATACAAACATCTAATTCGAACTCAAAACCCAAAAACACCCTTTTACTATATACGTATACTACGCAGCGGAATCTTGTATAGAGGTAGTGCAACTATTACATAAGTTCCAAGAAGTCTTTCTATAACAAAGTAGGCATAAAATATTTTACAAACCATAATTGTTTCAAGCTATTAGGGGAAAAGAAATACAAAAAACTTTCCAAAATAACTATACACATCACACCCTAGTCCCCAAAATTCCATGCAAAAACTATTGTAGCTTACTGCGCTACCGCTTGTTCCAAGTCATCAGAAAAATATGACATTTAAAACGTGAGAGAAAACACTCAGTGAGTCCACATCATTGTGGCTTCCGTACTTTTCTAAAATAATGATACAATTTTCGTAAAACAATTCATGCAATGTCAAATGAAACATTTTCTTGATTACATTGAAATTACATATACATAAACCTATATGAGGGGTTCGAGCGCAGTTGAGAAGTTTGAGCGAATCAAGACACTAGTGCAGCTTTTACACCCGAGTTTTAAAGTTATGTCATACAAAAGTTAGGCTTCACAAACAGGGGTCGGAACCCATAACAGGGTCATTAAAAACAAGTTTAGGTATCATGCAGTCAGTACCAGCCAAATACCATACAAGCGCTCGGTTTTCATATCAACTATACCTCCAAGTACATAAAACTAGGCTATGGATCCTAGGGAACCTACCAGATACTCCTTGAGACCAACCTTAGTTTCGAGCCCCTCCTAACTCTCCATTAGACAGCCTTCCTACCGCAGGGTATGATTGATGTCTGACGCAGTACCGGCCAAGCCAAACCCTTAACGGTATTACGCCCCTTTCAAATAGATCCACCCTCTAGAGTCTGTATAAGTGGAAAAATACTTACACTTAAACCAACACTTAAACACTATATAAGCACAAAAACAACCTTATCATCACATAGCAATACACATCACTCATTGCAGCCAGATTTTTCTTCCCTTTTTTGCATCATTAAAAGAAACATAGAGGGATTAAAAGGGGTGCTAAAGAAGCTCTCATCCTAAGATATAATCATTACGCCCCACTAAACACCAGTAGAAAACACATAAAAACATAGAAAGGCACTAAAAATAGAAACACACACATAAAAACTAAACATACCATCATTTGATACACCTTCTTCCTCTTGGTCTTCTTTAACTTCTTCATTAATTTAGATAGTGTGCTTGGTTTTTACAACCCTTTCAATTGTATCACATTTTTTTTCAAAAGCATCAAGTTTCTTATTCATAGTATCCCCATGCTAAAGAAGTTGATCTTAGTTTATCAAATTGTGAGATGACACCTTGAAGAAGTTCCATAAGAGCTTCAGTCATCACAACATCTCCATGTGTGACTATCCATTTTCTTGAGGGATCTTCATTAGATTGAGAATAGGAAGGAATGTTCTGAATCTCATTTTGTTGCCTTCCCGTCTTTCCTCTAGAGGGTTTGTTTCGGGGTACCTTTCTTACTTCTTAAAATGTCTTTAAACAATTCTCGAATTCTCGACATCCCATCCCTGATGTACAACGTTTTTGGCCCATTCTCCGGCTATGGCTCCTTCAACATTTAAGCATTTGGCACCGCCTTCTGCTTCAGCCAGTAGTAGTGGTTATAAATTAAATATTGAGGGTCTGAGTGCTCCTCTTGCTTTTGATGATGTCAAGTTTGGTTGGTTTTGGTTTGTTTTAGGTTTAGTAAATAAGGCTATGGATTAATGGTAAGAGAGAAAATGATTTGAATGGAAAATATATGTGGTGAACTAATGTGTATTTGAGAATATCTGTATGTTTGATGTGAATATTGCTGTTGTTAGACATTATCATGACTCAATAATTTTTTTAGTACAATAAGTGTCACACTATTGAGCACAATCCTAATTATGGGAGAAATTAAATCTTACAAAAGGCAGGCAACAATTTGAGGCCTCATGGGTATCATAACTCAATATTTGTAGTCTAATAATTAGAAGATGTATAAAAGGATTGTGAGTAAAAAATATTTGCACCATAAAGGTTTTCTTTTTTAAAAAAATAATTTAACAAGAGAATCGAGAATCACTATGTTGTGTGACTCAACAAACTGTAACGAAAGCTAGAAAGATGGCTATTCTTTAATATTTCCTCTTCGCGCTCCAAAGTAGCTTCTCTAAGATCAATATTTGTTCACTGTACCAACCACTGAACTCCTTGCTCTTTCACATTTCTTAAATAACTTTGTTCTAGTACTTTAGTAGGTTCTATCATTGGTTTTCCACCACTTCATAATATACAAAGTTCTTGTAATACTTTCATATAATACTGCTCTATTTTCCGCTTCTTCTTTAATGTACTAACATAGAAAACATGGTATTAGATTTGAGATCGCAGTGGCATCTGAAGTTTATAAGCTACTACTGTAAAATTCTCTATTACTTTATAAGGTCCATAATATCTAGCTAATTGCTTCTGATTATGCTTATATACCAGCGAATATCTAGTTGATAACTTCCAATTCCGCTTATATTCCACTAAATGCTATCTGAAAGACTATAATTTTAAATAAACCCAATTCCAACCTTAAAAGTTCACTCATACCTCTTTGAATCTACAAATTGTTACATCCTTCCTGTGACAACAGTAAAATTATTTTTTAATACATCACCAATCTTTCTTCTTTCCATAAGCATTTTTCCTAATGTTTCATTCTTTATCCCATCCACAATCTAAATATCTCCAAAATGAATAGGTTTGAGGCCATATAATGTTTGAAATAGTCTCCTTTCCATTGAGGTATGAAAAGAGGAATTATATCACCATTCAACCGTGGCCAAATATTAATGCCACTTTTGAGGTTGTTGGTAACAGAAACACCTCAATACAGTTTGAGGCACTGATTGACCCTTTCCATTTGATAATCATATTCAGGTTGATATGTTGAACTCATATCCAAACAAAAGCCCGTAGTTTTAAACAGTTCATGCAAAAATTGACTACTGAAGATTTTATTTCTATGAATGCCACCATATTCCGATATCCTATGCAATTTCACCAACTTATCCGTGAATTCCTTAGCAACTTTTGCTGAAGAAAAGGATGAGTAATGCAACACCCCAACTTAGGGCAAAGTTGGACTTTACGTATACCCATAAATATAGATATATGTATATATGTATATATATACATATATAAAGTTAGACTTTATGTATACCCATATATATATAAATATATATACATACATAGATGTGTATGTATGTATATTTTTATATTTGTATGTATGTATGTACACATATATATATACATACACAGATATATATAAAAATATATATATACACATATATATCTATGTATTTATACATATATACATATATATATACAGATATATATACACAGATATATACACACACATATACATATATATAAATATATATAAATACGTACATATATACATATATATGTATATATATGTATTTATACATATACATATGCCAGAAAAAGATCGACCAGAATCAAGCTCGGCCGTGGAGAGTATGATTAAGAGCATTTTATATATATATATATATATACACACACACATATATATACAGATATATATGTATATATATACATACATAAATATACAGATATACATATATATACATGTACACCTATATATACATATATACACGTACACATATATACACATATATATACATACATTACTGTTGAAGTTTCAAAGGTGAACCGGTATTTTTCTTTCAGCCGGAGGAAATTCTACTAATTGATGCCCCTTTAGCTCTATCTCTGGTTGGGAAGTTCTCCCATGGCCAACTTTCTATGGAAGCTATTCGCAACGCCATTCAAACTGTTGGACTCTAAGGCCTGCTCACCATTGGTTGGTTGGAGAAAAAACACATTCTTCTCGGACCCTTTCTTGAGTAGGATTATGTTAGGTTGTGGCTAAAGGGACAATGGAGCACTCTAGGTTTCCGTATGAGGATTTTTAAATGGTCACCAGAGTTATAGGTTACTGAAGAATCTTCTATCGTTCCGGTAAGGATAAAATTTGATAATTGGCCAGTTCAATTTTTTTTCAGAAAATGCATACTTTTCTCTCTTGCTGCGTTGATAGGGAAACCTTTAAAACTTGATATAGGGACGGTTTCTTTGTCAAGACCAAGTGTTGCCCATGTTTGTGTTGAAGTTTATATTGTGAAGGTTTGCCTCTTGTATATGGATTGGTACGCCAGGCAGAAGTTTTAATCAACAAATCTCGTATGAAGAACTTCCTCCTTTCTGTTTTATGTAGATGGTTAAGGTATCCTGAGAATTTCTGTAAGCAACAATTGCCCATGGAATCCATTCTTCTTGTTAATGATATTGTAACTCCTAAGAATATTGTTTCTCTATTGCTAGCATTGGGAACAATTTACAGCCGACAGCCCTTCCTGTGATTTCAGATGTAATACTTGCTCCAGATGTAGTTGTAGCGACTGATGTTAATGTGGTTACTGCAGGCTCTATTGCAGATGGAATGGCTAAAACAGCAAGGCAAAATCAGGCTGCGACTGAGATGAAGGCAGTTTCCACAGGCAGTCATGAGAGAGCTGCTTTAGGTTTTGTACATGTGGTAAAGAAAGCTTTATGGCTGTTAAAAATCACAGGCATATCTTCATCAACTCTTCTTCCAGTAGCAGTGATGCAACTTGATAATCCATTACAGTAGCAGCCTCAAATTGTGCAGCAGCAACTGCACGAAAAGGATGCACAAGTGGGTTCAGGACAACATAGTGCTATGGTTGTTGATTTAGTAGAAATTGATAATACTCCTCTAGAAGCGGCATAAAATTTCTCTGATTCAAGCTGTATTATTACCGAGGAGCTTCAGCCTGCGGGGGATTAGAGTTTTGTATAAACAACATCGGTATCAGTTTCTCCATTGTCTACTTGGAAGGATAAAATAATGTCCAGTGATTGGTGAAAATCAAAGTAGTCATCATGAGGCATTGGAGATAGTGATTATAACTCGAGTACTTTGACCTCGGATGAGGAAAATATGACAGTTGTGGAGCTTATTCGTAATATTTCTGATAAGTCGGCCCTATTGCAAGCAAAAAATCTATAGATTCTATTTAAAAAAGAGTTGTTGCCAAGCCTCTTGACGATTGCCTAACTTTACTCCATAACTTTAAGGAGTTTAGCCACTCCTTATTAGCTAAATTCCTAGCACACAGTGCTTCAGATATCGTTTTTACAGTTGCTCCATCACCTGCTTCGCAGTCTTTGGAGGAAGTCCTGGATAAAGACCCTCCCCCGATTGATATTCCTATTTCAGAGCTTTTTGTAGACTCTACCGAACCTGCTTCGCAAGATGATTCATTCATTTTAGAACTCGAAAGAATAAGACAAAATAGATGCAAGTCGAGCGTACAGTCCTAATCCTAAGCAGATGATCTGCCAAAGTAACATCATAACATTCTTTGTTTATTTTTTCATTTTCCTGTAGTAAAGCTGTTTAGGCTAAGGCTTCGTGATATGAACTTTGTTGTGCAAGGCTCCAAATCTTCAATTAAGCTTCACAAGGATCTTTGCCTTTAATAGGACATAATAATTCATTATCCTCAAGCAACCTCTAGCCGATCTAAAGACCTCTTGAATCTATGATGAATTATCTTTCTTCCATAAACCAATTCAACAATAGGATTGATTACCCATTACCTAATTAGACTCTTATGAAGACCTGGTTCTGTGACACTTACAAGGATGTAAATATCAAAGAGTAAAAATTATGATCAATTTTAGAAATACTTGGATCATCCCAATCCAAGTAATTCAATTAAAATCAACCTAAGGGAGATCAAATCCTAGATAGAAGTTAGGAAAAAGCTTGAAAAGTCTAAGCACCCTAAGAACAAACTCACAATTTCATATATCATTCAACTTTAACTTGGTTATAAGACGAGGCACACTAGCATATTTATAGAGAAATCCTAATTACTCTCGTAAACCTATTGAGTATTTAAAAGACCTAACTATCCTTTTAATAAAGGTAATTACAAACTTGAAAATAAAGAAACCATAAATTTGACCAAACAATAGTTATTGACTAAAATTGAAATGTGGTTTTCAAAGTACTCCTTCTATCCCGAGGGCTACTGGAGACGTTAGGATGGGAACCTAATAGTCACTGGTAGGCTCTGTTCTTCATCATTTCATTGCTTCTTTTGTTGTTTATGATGGCCGGGAGCTTCTATTTTATTTCCATTGAGTTTCTTATGATTTTAATGTGTCTTGTAAGTCTTGTAAACTCTTCTAAGCCTTACAATTAAATATGGAATCCCTCAATTGAAGCTTCAACCATGCTTTCTTTAATTCTCTAGTTGCTCCTACGCAAATTGTTGAACAATCCTTTGTTGATTCATATTATACCCCCCACTCTTAAAAGGATTCGTCTTGAATCTTTTTCCTTCAAATATCTACAAAGGCGAGCAATATTAGAAAGGTTTCAACAATATAAATGTTGCTAAAAGTTAAACAATTAAATCTAGTGACCATCTAAACAACAAAACAAGTAAGGGCGCTAGCACTTCTTTGAATGATCTCTGATAAGAAAAAGAAGTATGAACAAAGAATTTCAAGGACACAAAACTCCAAAAAGAATTATTCAAGAGCCATTCCAGTTTTACAAAATTCTTTAAATAGAAATACAATTAGAAGTAAAGTCTTGTTAATCAAACATACGAACAACTTTTTCAAAAGTTTCCTTGAAAGGCCGATGAAATTGAAAAGTCAAATTTGCTAAAACCTTCAAGGTTAACAACAGGAAGATTTAACAACACTTGAAATTCCAATTAACAAGTGTTTCTTGAAAAGTTTGAGGAAAAAAGTTTGGAATGTAGCTTCTTAGAAACAACTTCTTTGACGTTCTTTCAAAAAGATGACAAATATTAACATCCTTGAAAGGCAAATTGCAATAAAAGCCTATATTCATTTTAAGCTTAAAAGAATCAAAAGTTTGTACGACCTCTTTAAAAGGCTGAGGATACTCAAAATGTAACTTTGAAGTGAGATCCAAAACTTTTGAGAATGAAGCATAACCTATAGGATTCAAAAGTTCCATCATTTCACACTAGAGATAAGGAAAAGTAGACACAAATTTTTCAAAAATTCATGATTTCCTACCTTCCGGTTTGAAAACAGTTCTTTCTAAATACTCTTTGAATGGCAGATGATAAAGCAAAGTCCTATCAATTGCATGATTTAAGAGAAAAATGCAAGAGTTCTTTTGAAAACTAGTAAGTGAAATGAACAACTTCACCCATTGCTTCAAAGGTAAATGATAGTATTAGAAATCATTGATGTTTTCAAACATTGTGTTCAAAGATTCACTAACATTTGAAAAATCAAATTGACCACTCAAAAAGGGTATAAGTTGGTTTAAGAAAACAAATAAATTTCGGAGGAGCAACTAGTTGTATTTGAGAAGTGAAGACATCATGGTTGAAAGCTTCAAAAAGAGGAATTTAGATTCAAATTGAAGGCTTGGAAGAGTTTAAAGACATCCAAGACACATTAAATTCCTAAAGAAGCTCAATGGAATCAAATTAGAAGCTCCTGGTAATTGTAGATGACGAAAGAAGAAAGAGGGGAAGAAACAAAGAAGAAAAGAGTTCTCGCTCTTACTATTGGGTTTATGTTGCTTAGTTCTTCATAGGTTCTTTAGTGGAGTGTTAGAATTACAAAATCTTTAATAGAAGTTCTTCAACAAGGAGGTGATCTTGCGATGGTGATGGTGTCCATATGTAATCAAATTAGGCATTCACATCAATTGGTATTAGTAACCTCCAATTAAAGGTCCATTTATGTTTTATTTGTGTTAAATTCATTGAAAAAAAAGAGATACATGATTATCTATGAAAAACAATGAAAATCATGCATAAGAAATTCATACAAAAAAATTGATAGCAAGAAATAGACTAAAATCGATGTTTATTTTCGAAAGAGATAAAAGCTTCTTGTATCATTTGCCTTCTAAAGATGTTGATATCAACCTATTCTTTGAAGGAATGTCGAAGAAGTTGTTCTTAACTAGCTTCAACGTAAACTTTTTATCCAAAACTTTTGAAGGAACACTTCTTATTTTGGATCTTGAACGTTTTCAAAACTTTTTGTGCTTAACCTTGAAACCTATTTCTAATTTCAGTTTTATGTTTCATCGTCCTTATAAAGAAGTTTTAGGGGATATTGTTGATGTGCTTGAATAATAAGATATCCTGGGTTTTAATTGTGTTCTTTTCGGAAGATCTTGTAAAGCAAAGATAGTATATGCATTATTCTTCCTCGGACAATCTTATCTTGAAATTTTATGCCTATACAATATTTGAGTATCATAGACCCTTCAAAGAAATTCTAGAATCCTTGCTTGTTTTGTTGCTTAGATGGTATTTTGATTTAAAATTGATTAAATCTTAGCAATGTTTCTATTGTTGAAATACATTCTAATGTTGCCCACCTTTTCATGATATTTGAAGAAAAAGATTCGAGGACGAATCCTTTTAAGAAAGGGGACGACAAAGGATTATTCAACATATTTTAGAGGAGCAACTAGTTGAATTTGAGAAGTGAAGACATTATGGTTGAAAGCTTCAACAAGAGGAATTTCAGATTAAAATTGAAGGCTTGGAAGAGTTTAAAGACTTCCAAGACACATTAAAGTCCTAAAGAAGCTCAACGGAATCAAACTAGAAGCTCCTGGTAATCGTAGATGACGAAAGAAGAAAAGAGAGGAAGAAACAAGCTTATCGTTGACGGTAGGCTCCACCCTATCGTCCGCAGTAGCTCTCTGGACAAAACAGGGAAGCTTGAAGGCTACCTACAGGTGACGGTAGGTTCATCCTACCATCCTCACTAGGTCTCAGACTATTATTTTTAAATGGATAATTTAGCTATTAATTTTGGTTTGGTATGTCCAAGCTTTGTAATTAACTTTTACTAGAAGGTTAATTCGGTATTTTTAATACTGATTAGGTTTTAGGAAGAGGAGTGGGTTTTCTCTATAAATACCTACTTTTGCCTCCTCTTGTAAACAACTTTGATGAATTTTTATGAAATTGAGAGGATTCCCTAATGGTTACTAGGGTTCTTCAACCCATCTTAGTTAGATCCTAAGGGTTTACTTCCTTAGTAGGTGAGCAATTTATTACTTAGATTGATGATTTATGGAATTCAATTGATCATTTCTAATTCCTATTTGATTGATTCTAGGAGTTCTTGTTTCTAGAGTTGATTAATCTAGATCTTCTAATTTGTGTAGCTGGGTTTTAGGGCCATAGTTTCCCTAAGGTTCTTGTTGCCAAGTTGGGAAAGAGTACTCGCTCTCACTATTGGGTTTATGTTGCTTAGTTCTTCATAGGTTCTTTAGTGGAGTGTTAGAATTGCAAAATCTTTAATAGAAGTTCTTCAACAAGGAGGTGATCTTGCGATGGTGATGGTTTCAGTTTAAAAACAAATTAGGAATTTACATCAAAAGAGAACAAATAATCACCATTCTCAACAAACTTTCCTATACACTTATTATGTAGAATATCAACTAAACACATTCAAGCTTAAAACTAACAATGTTAGGATCAACAAGGGAAGCATCATTTAACATACAAGAAGGATCAAATTTAACTCCACTATGCATCAATGATTTTGCAAAAGAAGTATGAGAACATATAGAAACATAAGGCACAACAAGAAAGAGGTGACCACCAATGGAAATAGAACAAACATCTTCAATTATACTCATATGAGAAACGTAAGATGCTAAAAGCAACTTTAATTCCTCATATGAAACTTCATGAATTAAAAGAGAAGGGTTAAGAAAAGGGCTCATTGATGAATTCTCATGGAACTGAAATAGCTCTTTTCCAACGATATCTCCTTGTACTTCACTCTTCATGGTGTGGTTCCTTCCAATCTTCGATGTCCAAGTGTAAGGATGTTCAAGAGAAATACTATAAAAAATAAGCGCAAAAGAATTCAATTTAATTCCCTTGAGAAAGTGATCAAAATATAACTAAGAAGTTGGAGTAAATAAGCTTATTGTCTTGTAGATCTTGTAGTTTAAGCTCCTTTCATTCTCCATGTTTTGGGTCAAAAAATTCTGCACACATGAAGAATCATTAACAAGAATAGAGTTAGTTTAGTTAGTAAAAACACTCACTACTTTACTCTTGTCAAGAGCAACTACCTCTCTTTCTTTTTGCTCTTTTTCTATAATCTCTTGTTTTTCAATGAAGCACTCATTCTCTTTTGTACTCTCTCTTTTCTCAAGCTCATGCGCTTTCTCTTTTGTACACTCATCTTTTTCTAACTTTTCACATAAAGTAGAAATGTAATATGAGTAACATGAATTTTCACTCAAGCTCTCTTTTTCATCCACTTTTTCTTTTTCTTTAAACTCATTGCACTCTTCTTTTTCAATTCTCTTCCCGTTCATGGTATCATAAGAATCCTCATTAGATATCTTCTTCTCAACATGTGTTTCAAGACTTCAATTTTAGCTTGTAGAAGCTCCTTTACTCTGGAAGTTCACCAACCATTGATGGTGTCAACCTTTGCAACTCTTTGAGATGGCATGTAAAGTTTTGTATCCTCCTATCCTTTAGCTTTCATGAAGCTCTTTTCCTTTTTCTCATGTTTAAACATTCTTATCCTTTTTCTCAACTTCTTTTGCTCTTCATAAACTTGGTGTGGCGCCAAAGAATTAAGAGCGAATCTCTTACCATCCTTGGTGAAATTGAAAGTATTCTTGTCCCTATTGTGTATAGCTTTCCTATCATATAGCCATGGAATTCCAAATAACAAATGACCCATTTACATGGGTGCTACATCACATAACACATCATCTTTATAAGATCACATAGAAATAGACACCCATAGTTGCTTGGTAACTTTGATTTCAGCATTATCACTTGACCAATGTCATATGTAAGGACTAGGATGTTCAAGAAGAGGCAAATTCACTTTTCAACAAGGTAAGTACTAACCATATTAACGCAACTAACATCATTAACAACAGATTAGCAAGTCTATCTTGCACTTTGTATTTAGTATGGACAACATGCTCATTTTGATTTTTCTTCTCATAGACATTTTCATCAATCAAGCTCTCTTGGTAATCTCCTCTACCACGACTATGATCGACAAACTCATAACAATCACGAGATCCTTTATTACAACCATAAGGACTATGTCCAATATATTTAGTATTAAATCTTTCATAACCCTCATAATTACCGTAAGAAGTATGCTCATAAGATTTAGCCTAAGAAGAGAAGTTACCAACTCCATTATGTTTTTTAGGAGTGAAATTTGCATAACCATCATGTCCTCTAGAAATGAATTTCCCATGTCCATGGTTGCTTCCAACATAAGCATTGACTCCATTGCCACCACCATGATAGAAATTATGCGTATCTCTTGCAGGCTTGGATTGATAATCCTCTTGTTTCTCAAAGCTTCTAACCTTTGCCATGGTGAATTAGACCAAGTATACTCCATTTATTTCTTGTTTATACCTGCACAAAAAGGTTAGAAACAAAACAAAGGACCACCCATCATTCTTTTAGTGTTTACTCTCTTTAGATGATCACTCATTTCCCTTTTGTATGTACTCTTTATGGCTTTTATAGTAATGAGCTCACCCTCTTTTCTTTTTCCAAACTTTCACCTTAAAAGAGTTTTTTAAGCCTTCAAACTTCCTCCACCACAACCACCAAAGGTAATCAACCCAAGAAAGACTTCAATTAAATACTTAGTTGAGGTATCAAAAAAAGTTCAAAGAAAATTTCAACAACACTTAGTGTGCAAGAGTTTTCAAAATTTATCCAAAAGCAATTAGAGCCAACAATATCAATTGATCACCACAAAAAATGGAAAAACACTAAAAGAAGCAATTGGAATCCAAAAACAAGGAATGAAAATGAAATTAAGCTAAACAAAGAAGAAAGAGTACTAGAACAAAAATTTCCAGAAAACAGAGGTCACTAACATCCTGTCATAAAAACGGCAATAACTCCACAAGTATAGATCCAAATTTGAGTCAAACAAATTTAGATAGATTCATTACTTGAAAAGGATGAGTTTAAGCATTAAATTGGATCAGTATAACCACAAGAATGAATCGATGAAAATTCGCCCTTTTTCTGCACCCGAGATCTCAAAACGTCTTTTTGTTTTCAACCGAATTGACAAGCAAATGAACTCCAAATCACGTCAAATCATCTTAGATAGAATCAAAACTCGATGAGGATGACACTAGGAACAAATTTCGTCCAATTTGAATAAGTATAGAGATTCATATTTTTTGATTTTTAGACAAATCGAAAGTTTTGATTTAATTGATCAACTAAATCAACTCCAAATTGAGTGAAAATGGTCTCAAATGATTCCCAACTCAAAGTAGTTCAAATCCACTAAATAGTTCACATAAATAATAGAAATTACTAATCTAATTCTATACATATTTCTGACATAATTTTTTTCTGACCGTATTTTGCATGATCTACATGGATTTTCTCAGATCATCATATTTTCTTTTTCTTTTTTTGAATTTTTTCTGCTGAAATTAAACATAAATTGAGCTTACTTAAAGGTAGCTCTGATACCAAATGGTATGAACTTTGTTGTGCAAGGATCAAAATCTTTAACTAAGCTTCCCAAGGATCTTTGCCTTCAATAGGATTTCATGATCAATCATCCTCAAGTAACCTCTAGCCAATCTAAAGACCTCTTGAATCTATGAAGAAGAATTTTTCCACCATAAGTGAATTCAATAATGGGATTGATTGTCTATCACCTAACTAGACTCTGACGAAGACCTAGTTTTTTGACACTTAAAAGAACAAAAATATCAAAGAGTAGGAATTATAATCAATTTTAGAAACCCTTGGATCATCCCAATCCATGTTATTCAATTAAAATCAACCTAAGGTTAGATTAAACCCTGATAAAAGTTAGGAAGAAGCTTGAAAAACCTAAGAACCCTAAGAATAAACTCACAATTTCATATATCATTCAACTTCAACTTGGTTATAAGAGGAGGCATAATAGGATATTTATAGAGAAATCCTAACTACTACCTAATGAGTATTAAAAATACCGAATTATCATTTTAATAAGATTAATTACAAAATTGGAATAAAGAAACCACAAATTAACCAAACAATAGCTAATTTTGACTAAATTGAACTGTGGTCTTCAAAGTACTCCTTGTATCTCGAGGCCTAATGGGGACGGTAGGGTGGGAACCTATTGTTACCTTAGGCTCTGTTCTTCATCCTTTCATGGCTTCTTTTTTGTCGTTTATGATGGCTGGGAGCTTCTAGTTTGCTTCCATTGAGCTTCCTATGATTTTACTTTGTCTTGTAAGTCTTGTAAACTCTTTCAAGCCTACTAGTTAAATATGAAATTCCTCAATTGAAGCTTCAACCATGCTTTTTTCAATTCCCTTGTTGCTCAGGATCTTTAGTACATCCTCTAATTCACTCTCTACTAATTTCGTTTGATGGTAACTTTTCGTTAGGGTTTTCTTTTAGAGTTTAAGGTTTACCTTTTATTCAGTAAGATTTATATTAATAAAACTACTATAAAAAGTGTGTGCTAGAAAGTGTACTAGAAGATTAAAAGACGATTCCACTTACTTTTTGGGATGAGAGTTAATGTTAAGCTCTCTAAACTCCAATCTAATTTAGTGTACTAGAAAATATGTATTAGATGATCTCGACTGCTTTTGAGGTAAGAGTTGATGTTAAGTTCTCAAAACTCGAATTAATTTTCTTATTTTTGTTACTCTACCAAATTCATTAAGAATCAGTTTTTATTTTAAATTTAGAAATTTGTTTTGCTGGCGGATAAGAATTAACAACCTCTCTTATTATACTTTAAATCCTAGCTAATAATATCGTAACCTACTAATTAGAATAATATGTAAACTACAATTAAGGGATATAATATAGACATATACAAGGTAAGTTTCCTAATGAACGGAATCAAGGAGATCCACACAATCAGTCCAATAATCTAAACCAAACTCTTCAAAGCTATATATAATAATAATAATAATAATAATAATAATAATAATAATAATAATAATAATAATAATAACATTATTGGGTTTTTTTTCCTCTTTGTTCTTTTTTTCCTCTTCGATTTTTTTCTCTCTTAATATATATTTCTTTGTGCCCTTTGATTGTTTAAAATTCACATATAGAATTTTGTTTACAGGTCCGTCTGCTTGAGGAAATTCACGGCATTAACTCTAGAAGGTGAATTTTTATTTTTAATTATTAATAAAGTCATCTTTCAAAGCTTCAAAATTTTCTGAATATGTCACCTCTCAGAATTATATATAGATGTCAAGAGGTGAAAGCTTCGAAAACAATTAAATGTAGAGTTTAAACTATATTTGTTGAGTTGTTATCTTGTTGTAGATTATAGTGATTTGGTTTGGATATGTGATTGTATAGTTGAAATATTTTAGGATATTATGTAACTGCTTCTTGGTTTATAGGAAGTTACTACTGTACATATGAAAAATGGGGGAATAGGAAAAAGGACCGAAAAACAGTAGAGTTTTCCTACTGAAAACTTCATGGTATCAGAGCCAAGTTCCTTGGCTGTGTAAGGATTTTATTTGACACTCCAAATATCGTATTCTACATTTTTTTCTTATTCAGACATGGACGTGGAGGATCATGTTAATGATCACATTCAAAGAGATGCATATCATTTGGCATCCTCAGATAGTCCGCATTTGATTCTTACTCAAGTGCAGCTTAAAGAAGACAACTACGATGAATAGGTGAAGGCGATGCGCTTAGCATTACGAGCGAAGAAAAAAACTCGGATTTGTGGAAGGTACGATACCAAAACCAAAATCCGGCACTACAGAAAAAGAGGAGTGGTGGACAATCAACATAATGGTGGGTTCATGGATTCTAAATACCATTGAACCTAACTGAAGAACCACTATGTCATATGCTGAGAGATGTGATGAACTTTGGGTAGACTTAAAGGAATGATTCGTGTCAGGTAATGCACCAAGGAAAAATGAGCTCAAAACAGCGTTGGTCAACTGTAAACAATTCGATATGTCTGTTTCAGCTTATTATCCGAAACTTAAAAAAATATGGGATGAATTAATTAACTACCAACAGCTACCTGATTGTACCTGTGGAATGCTTAATGAACTGGTTAAACAAAGAGAAGAGGATAAAGTGCATCAATTTTTGATAGGATTAGATGATTCTATGTTCGGTACTGTTTGCTCAAATATTTTACAAATGGAACCACTCCCGAATATTAAAAAGACATATGCTATGATTATTAAGGAAGAAGCTCACAGGAAATTTATTAGAAATTCAGATGTTGGAAATGAGGCAATGGCATTTGCAACTTCAAGAACCTCACAAAATTCAATCTACTGTACCTATTGTTTGAAGCAAGGACATGAGGCAAGAAATTGTTACCTCTTGGTGGGATATCCCGAACAGACGGCTGGCAGATGGACTGAAAGAGGCGCAGATGGCAGCGTTGGTGGTCGCCATAGAAGAGGAAGACAAAGCCGAGGCAGAGGGCACGGCCGAAATAACTTCGGCCGTGGTGAGCCCGGCTCTCCTCCAGCTAACCCAGACGGGGCTGCAGCGGCAACGATTCACAGAATTACAGCAGCCTCGGCGACGGGTTTCACAGGCAGAACAACAGCCTCGACGTCGGGTTTCGCAGGCGGCAATGTGAGGCGCCACTCGTCGGACCCAAGTGGAGGTGAAGAACAGAGGACAGCTAGTGTTGTAGACAGAGTAGCCGTCGCCGGAGAGGCTACTGCAAACGGGTCTTTCACCGCCGCCGGACTTCCTTCTTCCGCTGCTGGATTTCCTGGACTGACAGCAGAACAATGGGAATCCTTCATTCATCTGTTAGATAAACAGAAGGCATATTCTTCACACAATGACTCTCTCTCTGGTGAGGTTGAAAATAAATGGATTTTAGACAGTGGTTGTTCACATCATATGACAGGCAGAAGAGATTTCTGTCAGATATTAAATCCTCTGTTCCTTATGTTATCACTCTCCCAAATGAGTCTAAAACTATTGGTAAACATTTGGGCTCGATTCGTTTACCTTCCAAGTTGAAAATTGATAATGTGTTGTCTATTCCTAAACTTCGATGTAACCTTTTATCTCTCTCCAACTTTCCAAGGAAAATAATTGTGTTGTTATAATTAACGATAATGTTTTAATGTTACAGGACCGTATCTTGGGGATGTCGATTGGAGCGGGTGAAGAGAGAGATGGAATATACTATTTTAGACAAATTCCTAAACAACAACATGTTGCCTACTCTGTTCTACAATCTGATTTGAGTACTCTATGGCACAACAGACTAGGACATCCTTCTAATTTTGTGCTTGAGAAATTTTTGGGACAAATAGTTAAAATTAATTCTTTGGATAAATATGCAATTTGTTTGCGTGCTAAACAGACACGTGAACCAATTCCTGTTAGCTTAAATAATGATTCTGCTTCATTTGATTTGGTGCATTGTGATATTTGGGGACCATATAAAACACCTTCATCGTGTGGTGCACGTTATTTTTTTACTGTAGTGGATGACTATACATGTTGTGTTTGGATTTTTTTCTCACAGAAAAAAGGGTAGTAGCACAAACTTTAAAACATTTTTTTGCTATGGTACAAACCCAGTTTAATAAATGAGTTAGGATAGTTCGTATGGATAATGGGACTGAATTCACCTGTTTTAGGTCATATTTTTTGGAAAATGGCATGTTGCATCAAACATCTATAATACATACACCTCAACAAAATGGCCGTGTAGAGCGTAAGCATCGTCACATTCTTAATGTGGCTTGTCTTTGCTCTTCCAGGCAAATTTACCAACTCAATTTTGGGGAGAAAGTGTTCTTACTGTCGGGTACTTGATTAATCGAACTCCTCTATTTGTTTTGAAAGGGAAAACACCGTTTGAACTTCTATTTAACAAAGCTCCAACATATACTCATATAAGAAGTTTCGGTTGTTTGGCTTTTGTGCATGAGAATGGGTTACCTAAAGACAAATTTAAATCTTGAGGGCGAGAATGTGTGTTTGTAGGTTATCCGCATGGGAAGAAAGGATGGAAATGTTTTGATTTGGAGACTCACGAATTTGTTATTTCTCGAGATGTAATATTTATTAAAAATAATTTTCCTTTTTCATCTGAGTCACGAGTAATATCGTCTTCTGAAAATAAATTAAATTCTGAATTTGGAGAAATTCCCGAGGGTCACCTAACAGCAAGGGGGAGAAGTCCAAAAGCAAGTGGGCCTGCCCAGAGTCCTGGTGTGAACCAGCAAAGCAGTCCAAGAGGTGATATTTTACAAATAGCCCAGCAGCCCATTTTCAGTGATGCCCATCAGCAAGACTAAGGCCTAGGAGGCTCAGCCTAACAGCAAGCCCACCTAAGCAGCCTCTATCCGTCGCTTGGGCCCTACACCTATCTATCTCTTGGGCCTCACACGCCTGGCCCATCTCGGCTGGTTGACTTGGACCAACAGGAGGCTGGGTCTTTATCTGTTGGGCCGAATTCAGTTGGCCCTTCTCGAACAAGCAGCAACGAAAATTCACTTCTAGTAGCAGCAGGAATGGGGGAAATTTTGGACATAAATTCAAGCAACTCAGGTTCCAACTTCTCTTCGGCATCAACTGATTCCTCAGGCGGTGAACAACAAAATGTGGTAGAACAATTTAATCTTTGTCGAAGTAATAGATCACATCGACCTCCTGGAAGACTGAAAGATTATATTTGTCATGCTATAAAGTCTAATCCTGGAATATCTCTCTCTTCATCCTCATCTGCTCCTTTGGTTCCTCCAGGTATGTCCCTGTATCCATTGACTCATTATGTCTCTTATAACAAATTTCGCCTTCACACCAGAATTTTGTAGCCGCTGTCAATGTAGGGATAGAACCAAACACATACACCGAAGCGGCTTCAGTTCCGGAATGGCATCGGGCCATGAAAAATGAGATAGAGGCACTTGAAAAAAATAGAACCTGGACCATGACAAGGCTACCTCCCGGCAAACGAGCACTTGGTAGCAAATGGGTGTATAAAATTAAGTATAAGTCTGATGGTTCTATTGAACGGTATAAGGCGAGATTGGTAGTGTTCGGGAATACACAATAGGAAGGAGTAGATTACACTGAGACTTTTGCTCCAGTAGCAAAAATGGTGACTGTAAGAACATTGTTATTCGTAGCAGCTGCACGAAATTGGGAAGTTCACCAGATGGATGTACACAACACCTTTTTACATGGAGATTTAACCGAAGAAGTTTATATGAAAGTTCCTCTGGGTTTTCGTAATTCAGACCCATATAAGGTTTGTCGTCTCAATAAATCTTTATATAGGCACCGTCAAGCTCCGCGGTGCTGGTTTGCTAAACTTACGGAAGCATTGCGTCAATGCGGGTTTGTGCAATCGTATGCTGATTATTCTCTTTTTACATTTAAGGGAAATAATATTTTTCTCTGCATTCTGATTTATGTAGATGATTTGTTGATTTCTGGTAATAACGTGGCATGTATTAATAAATTCAAAAACTACTTAGAATCATGTTTTCATATGAAGGACTTGGGTCATCTTAAATACTTTTTGGGGATTGAAATTGCCCGCAGTCAAGCTGGATTTTATCTCAGTCAATGTAAGTATGCTCTAGGAATCATTTCTGAAACAGGAATGCTTGGTTCTAAGCCTGCAACTACCCCATTAGATCTGAACCATCAGTTAGGTAAAGCCTCTGGAGAATTTTGTGATCAGCGAGACAGATATCGTAGACTAGTTGGGAAATTGATTTATTTATCAATTACCTGTCCAGACCTTGCCTATTCTGTGCATGTGTTAGCTCAGTTTATGCAGAATCCTCGCAAGGAACATTGGGACGCAGCACTTCGAGTCATTCGGTTTCTTAAAGGCTCTCCAGGACAGGGAATTCTACTGCGTGCTAATACACCTTTGTAGCTAATCGCTTACTGTGACTCTGATTGGGCAAGTTGTCCAATCACTCGACGTTCAGTAACAAGTTATTTTATTTCACTTAGGCATTCTCCTATTTCTTGGAAGACAAAGAAACAACATACGGTCTCACGATCGTCTGCCGAAGCTGAATATCGTTCGATGGCAATGACGTTATGCGAGTTAAAGTGGCTACGCCAGCTTCTGATTGATTTGCAAGTTCTGGTAAAATATTCCATACCACTTCATTGTGATAGTCAAGTTGCTATTTATATTGCAGCTAATCCTGTCTTTCATGAATGTACTAAACACATTGAGATCGATTGCCATTTTGTACGTGATGCATTTCAAGCCCATTTGATCAATCCAATCTACATTTCAAGTTCATCGCAGCCTGCCGACCTTCTTACTAAAGCCTTACATTTGCCTTAATTCTGGAAGTTGTCTGCCAAGTTACACATTTGTGATCTACATGCTCCAACTTGAGGGAGAGTGTTGAGTTGTTATCTTGTTGTAGATTATAGTGATTTGGTTTAGATATGTGATTGTATAGTTGAGATATTTTAGGATATTATGTAACTGCTTCCTGGTTTATAGGAAGTTACTGCTGTACATATGAAAAATGGGAGAATAGGAAAAAGGACGAGAAAAACAGTAGAGTTTTCCTACTGAAAACTTCAATATATAGATGCCAAAAGATGAAAACCCAATTTCAAAATAAAATATTCTTTATTGTTTGAAATGACTTTTTTAGTTGAGTAATTTTTTTTAAAAAAAAATATTATATATCTTTTAGGATTGATGTATTTCATCATTCCAGATTCCGTTGGGATCTCTAAGGCGACATGCAAAAGTAATGACAATTTGGGCATGAACTGACCAGAGACTTGTACATTTGCAGCGGTCCTTGAATCGGATTGTGCTCCGGTAGTGCGAAAGATCTATGAGTGGAAGGAATATTATTCACCCTTGGGGCATATGATTGGCCATCTATAGAGGGTTTTCCAGCAATATTCCCAAATAGATATTAGATGTTTGAGTTGGAAGGCAATTGTGCAAATAAGATTGTGGTATTAGTGAGTTCTTTGGCTGGCTAGAGGAGTCAATCCATTCTTTGTAACCCAACCTATTTGCATGACAGTTTTTTTTTCCCTTGAATTATTTGGGTGACAAAGTTAATACAAGCTCGATTTCCCTTTCAAAAAAAAGAAAAATAGGATTTATATATATTATTTATATTTATGGAGATTATAATTACTTTTTTTTTCTATTTTTAATGAGAATCTTAATTTTTTATTTATTCTTTAAAGTTTAATGGAATATATCCTTCATTAAATTATGAAAGACAAACAGTAATAAAGATAATAAAGATTATGTCTTTTCAAAATGAAAGCCAATTTTTTAAGTGTATACCACTAATATTATCTGTACAATAATTGTATTCCTTTTATCTTTAAGGAAGTACGATGTAAGGAAATATTTTTTAATGAAAAAAATTATTTACAAAATATATACTATGTAAGTACAAAAAATTTTCTCCAAACAAATCTTTATATTATTTAGTTTTTTCTAAACATTTACATTTTA
Source organism: Catharanthus roseus (assembly GCA_028651295.1). NCBI lineage: Eukaryota > Viridiplantae > Streptophyta > Magnoliopsida > Gentianales > Apocynaceae > Catharanthus > Catharanthus roseus. The sequence goes on along the minus strand of JAPQWS010000153.1, from coordinate 20,646,623 downwards.
ACTATGTTTAATAATATATATGTAAAATATATATGAAGTACCAATTTAATTACTTTTTTCTAAAAATAACTTTTAAGTGCGATTGGCTTAGATTTAAATTTTAAAAAAAATAATTGAAAATTCAAAGTAATTGATTCAAGACTTGTTATTATATGAAGTATGTTTGATAACATACTCACATAAAATATAAAGTACTTATTTTAATTACTTTATGGAAGTATTTTAAAGTGTATTTGACAATATTTTTTTTAAAAAAAAAAATCTACGATGGGGTGCAGAGTAATAGGTATTTTCAAAACATTACTACTCCATCAAGTTTTTTAGTTGCTGCTTTTTTTTTTCCCCCTTTTGTAAGAGGTGGTGTTAGGGGAAGGGGGCGGGGATGGGGGTAGCGGGTTTGGTTTACTGCTCCTTTTTCAATCATAAGGTGATTTTAAATATTAAAAAAAAAATCCTTCTTTTTTGTTCTTTTCCTTATCTTCAAACTAATTTAAAATTCTTGTTTCTCCCTCAAAGATTTGAGTGATCTAAATCAATTTTTGGGTATAATTTAATTTTGTGGTTAATTCTTAGTTTTATTTTGAGCGATTTAGACATTTTGGATAAGTTCCAAATTAATATTGTCAAGAGTATAAGATTTTGAGCCTTCTTTAAGAGTTAATATATTTGTAAATATCCTAAGATCGTGTAAAGAGATATTTATATTCGTTAGCAGGTAGAAATATTGGATTTTTAATTAAGTATTTGTATTACTCTGTTTATAGGATCATACCACCAGTTCTATAGTTAGGTGAGTTTACAAGCTGACCTAAATGTTTTAACGGTGTTATTGTTGTTTCTTTAGGTGACTATATTTTTTCTGATAGATAGATTTGTATAAAATGTTTACTGCTATTTGGGTGATATAATATTTAATTCTTTTAAATTGGAGATATTCTCCACAACATGTGTAACTTGTGCCTTGCAAATATATAGGAGCAGTGCTCCGTATAAGTATTTCTGTTTTGAAAAGAATTACTATTGTATTGAAAGGAGTTATTATTGTTTTGAAAAGAATTATAATATTTATCACAGAGGTTTTCTCAGAATATTATGAGTTAGAAATGCTTTAATGTTGTTTAGGTGCATGCTGTAAACTTGGCATATTTGTAAAACCTGCACAATTCTAAAACGTTTATGACTTGAATATGTTCAGAAAAGTAAGTGGTCTTTTGGTTTGTGTGTGTATATATATACATACATACATACGTACATACATATATACATACATATATATATGTATGAAAGTCTCATTTCGACCAGGGACGAAATTCTGAATATGATATTAAGTGCTTAAGTGATGTTTGTGATTATTTGTTTAAACTATTTGCTTAAGTTCTTCTTTTATTAATTTCTAAATGCTCTATGTGGTTATGTGACTATGTGGTTCTGTGCTTAGTTATTTAGTTGATCTATTTGCTAAATGCTCTATGTGGTAATATGATCTATGTGCCCAAGTGTTGTTTGTTTTGTGTTACTAATTTCTATGTAATAGTTTAAATGTGTAATCTATGCGCTTAGTTACCTTTTATGTTGGTTGTTATGTTTGTGTTTAAGTTTTTATAGTTTTTGACAGTTGGATCCTTGATCTTTGTTGTTTTGGTTATGTGCTTGTGCCCATCGACTTTCTTTTATAGAGTTATAAGTTGCAAAAGTATTGTTGGTAAAATCATTTCAAAACTTTTTTTCACTATCCTAGATTCTTAAATTAGTTTTATGGTTTTAAAACATCGAAGGGTATGATTTTGAGGTTTAAAAGGTTTTTTAGATTAAGGTTGGTGTTTTCAACTTATTTTTGGCTATTGAAAGTTGCTCAAATAGTTTTGAAGCTACTTTAAACAAGTTTCGATAAATTTTGGTAAGTTTTGAAGTTGACAGCAATTTACCAGAACTTCGGATGCAATAGGTCTAAAAGTTCGGTCGTCCGAAGTGAATGTCTGAATTCTGGGAATTTGTTGAAGGTCCGGACATCCAAAGTTTTAAGTTTGGATGTCCTAACTTTGTTTTTCAAAAATATTTTCCAAATGTTTTGAACTTAGTTTTTTTATGGAAGTCTTATAACTCTTACAAGTTCTCAAACATATTTTTACTAAGATTTTTCAAAACCAACATGCACATTGTGAGGGGGAGCTTTAAGTTTTTTCTATTCTTATAAAACCTCCTACTATGTGCTACTTTCCAAAAAGATTGTTCTAAATCTGTTTTTAAGAAACGAGTTGAGAAAGGAGGGAAGTTTTCACAGAGTTAGTTGGGCCATAAGCTCTTTGAGCCTTTATATATGAAACGTGCCTAATTGCTTATTCGCTTGTTTCACAATCTTTCGTGTGCTTATATATTTTATCCTCTCACATTGCATAGTATTTGTCATGATTAAAAGGGAGGAGATTGTTAGCCCTAAGGGTGACAATGTCTGTTTCAATGATGAGACAAACATTGATGAGCACTTACTTATTTATCTTTGATGTAACAGGAATAATGTATTTGGAAGATGAAGTCTTCACATAAGTTACATGGAAAAGGAATGAATTCAAGAGCTGAAGTTGTGTAAGATTAAGAGATTCAATAGGATTCAAGTTGCCAAGAAAAAAAGTGATAAAGACATAGTATAGGGTTCTTGTGTCTAGAGTTATATTTCTTTATAGCGCTTTCTCTCTATTGTGTTTACTTTAATATGCTCTAGTAAAGCTCATGCTAAAACGATTTCAAAATGAGGAGGAAAATGTTTTTAAAACCTACATGTGTTTTAAAGTCAAACTATTTTTATGAAAAAGGTGAGTGTTTTTAAAGAGGCTCTTAGTTAAATGATTGATTTAATGTGATTGAGTATGTCCTGATTAGATTATCTCAATTGAAGGATTAGATGTATTAATACTCAATTTAAAAAGTTTATGATTAAATACTTCAGTTACCTTATGTTGATTGTTTGATTTGAACTTCTAAAAAGGTTTTTAAAAGTAAATTTGGAAGTCCGGAGCATTAGATTTGGATGTTGAAATGTATTTTAAAATAAAAGGGAAGAAGCTTTTTAATGAAGCTTCGGACAGTTGGAGAGAAATCTCGAATGTCCGAAGTGCTAGTTTTTCAGCTGATGTAATGAAGGTTCAAGAGGTAAGTTCGAACGACCTGGTAAAGGTTCCTAGGCCCGAACTTGTCGGGACTCACTCTAACTAGCTACTTTCTAGCCTTTGTATGAATGTTGGAGGCTTCCCAATAAACACAAGACCTCCCTAGAACATAAAAGAACAATATTTTTCAAGCATAGTCATTTCTAAAGCTTTCAAGTGTTTTTTTTTTTAAAAATATTTCATGAGCTTTATATTTGTGTTTATTGAAGTTTCGAGTGACAAGAGATTTTGAGATTCATTTAGTTGTTATCTATCACATAGTTTGTGATTTTCTTCATCTCTTATTTTTGTAATTAAGTTGTGAACAAGGTTGTGAGGTGTAAAACACGAATAGACTAGGTGAATCTTATGTGTGTGAAAGAAAACTATGGTTGAAGTGTAAAACCCTTAGGGGGTGATCCACAGTTATGAATTGGGTTTCCCTACCTTCTCAGTAAGAAAAGGGTGATAAGTGAGTCATTGGTAAATCCTTGTGTGAGGCTCAAGGTAGTAGATGTAGATCTTGGTCGGATCGAACCGCTATAATTGCTTTGTGTTCCTTGTCTCCTACTTTCTCATTCATGTTCATTGTCTTTATTTATGTTCTTGTTTCTTCATATTGGTTTATTTACAATTTTGCACTGTTTTATCACAGTAATTATTTTCTATATAAGTTTTATCACAGTATCAATTCATCGAGCTGAGTTCTTTTCTTCTCTCTCCTGTATTTTTATTTTGTTTATTTATTATTTGTAAGATGAATTTGTTGATGATTATAGTTGATTATTCAAATATGCATGACTAGTTTCTTTATCTAGGATGGGATTAGCCCGATGAATTTCTACTAGTTGATAGATTGGTTCAATTTTGTTGTTTTTATTGTTGATCGTTATTTAATTCTTATGTTCTTAATGTCTGCGATTATAAAGCTAGCTATAATTGCTTGACTTTAGATAATTGGGTGAAGGACCAAAAGGTGAAATCCATTATTGGAAGAATAAGAATCAAATAGGAAATTTTAGATTACGAGAGTAGTTTTAATGTTCCTGAGGAGCAAACGATTATCACAATTCTTAATGAGTCTTATTCAATTTAATCGCCAAGAGAATAGGGGTTAGGTTGGTTAAGATGCATTATTGCACTTCGAGAGGAGACAATAATTACCTTAGGATAATACGCCTCTTTGATCATATAAGTAACAGTTTAGGAGAATCAATTCCAAATTAATAGAGTTCTTTGTGGAAAACCCTATCCTAGATGTTTTCTTCATAATTGATTACTAAGAGCTTTTGGCCAGGCTTTAATTATTTTTCTATTATTTAGTAAAAATATATGAATCATTAAACTAGTTCGACTATGATAATTAAAATTGCAATAGTAGTATTTAACGACTGTCTTTGTGGGATTGATACTTATTTACTCCACGATAGGTCGTGCACTTGCGGAAAACCCCTATCAATATGTGAATTACTTAATACTTAAGGCCTTGCTCTATAAGCCTGTCGGTTGCTCTCCAGATGCTATATGATACATGAAAAGATCTCCAGCTATAGTTTTTCACGAATGAAATGCCAACCAATCTCTATTTTCTCCGTCCACTCATGAAAAACTGAATTTGCAGCAATGTATATTTTTTGTTTAATATCGCAATAAAGAGCACTACAAGTGTAATACCCAAGCATTTCAATAATTCTCGCAACCATGTAATCTCGCTAGTAACATTAGCCATGGATATGTACTATGTTTCTGCTGAAGACCGAGGCACTACCTGTTGCTTCTTGGATTTCTAGGAGATAAGAGCATTTCTGAGTTTAATAAAATATCAAGTAACGGATCTTCGAGTTATCAGACATATCCCTGACCAAAATCACAAATAGCAATAACATTTGAATATGAATTTCTTCTTGGCAGTAAGAACCCTTTCTTGGACTCCCTTTGATATAGTGTACAATTCTCAGTGCTGCCTCTCAGTGCTTTAATCGAGGCTCTTGCATAAATTGACTGAGAATATACAAAGCATATATTATGTCTAGTCTAGTGTTGGTTAAATAGAGTAATCTTCCAACTAGACACGTATACCTTTCTGGACCACCAAATAGATTCCCATCTTCCTTGGATAATTTTTGTTGTTGCTCCATATAAGGATAGCACTTGGTTTCGCTTTTGTCAATCCACACTCTTTGAGAATATCCAAGGCATATTTTCTTTAACATAGAAGAATGCCTCATGAAGAACTAGCCATCTCATGGCCAAGATAAATATTTAAAGGTTCCAAGATCCTTAGTTTTGAAGTTTGTGTCAAAAAATCATCTATTATCTGTGCATTTATCTGAGTCAGACCTAGTAATGACTATGTAATTAACATAAACAAGAAAGGTAATGAAATTCCAGCCGTGCTTATTGACTTAAAAGGATGTCCACACGGTGATTGCTTAAATATAAAACGAATAAGTGTGGATGTCAATTTTGCAAACCAATTTCTTCCAGTTTGGTGAAGTCTATATAGTGATTTTTGCAAGCGGCAATGGTATCCTAGTTTTGGTAGAGGAAAGCCAAGCTGAGGTTCCATATGAAGATCTCCTCACTCAAATTGTCACCAATGAAGAAGGCATTATCACGTCTCTTTGGTGTTAAAACCATCATTTTTCTGCGGCTATATCTAACAAACATTAGGTTGTGGTCATCTTGGCCACAAGTGCAAAAGTTTTAGTGAAATCCTCCCCCTCAACCTAAGAACAACTTTTAGTGATGAGTCAGGCTTTGTACTGTTCAATGGAACCGTCAGCTTTGTCTTGATTTAATACAACTATATGCACTTACCTAGTTTCTTGCCAAGCGGGAGTTTTTCGTATGTCCAAGTACAGTTGTTCTCAAGTGCGGTGATTGGTAAGTTCATTTTGCATGGCTCGACACCAAAGAGGATAAGTAGCAGCTGACTATATGTTTGTGGTTCTTGATGAGAAAAAACATGGTATGAACTCTTGATTGATTTAAGAGCTCAATTTTACCCACTCATCTTCTCTCTTATCCTTGAGGATTTGAGAATAAGCCCTTTTGGCAAGCTTGATGATAAGTACCCAACCCTCCAATAGAAAGTATCTAATCTTTCTCTTAGGAAGAGATAAACAAGAACTACCAAAGCCCTCACCTATTTCCTACCTAAAGAAGACTTAACAACTAGCAATATTAGTTAGGAAACTAACACCTCTAGAAGACTAGGATTTAAGGAAATGAAACAAAAAGCTCTTGAAAATCCATTCAAGAACCCCTTGCTCAATAAACTAATGAACAACTCTGGTTCAAAGAAAGAAGAAGAAGCTAAAGACAACCCTAGGTAGAAAGCCTTTTGGCTGCAATTTCTCTAAATCATGCATATTTCATTCAATGTTGAAGACAATAGTTATAGTGAGGTATTGATAAGTTCCCCTATATTTAACCCTATCAAGTCTTTAGATAACATGTCAAGGGGTCTTTTAGACATAAAACCCCTCAAATATAAGTATAAAATAAAACCGAAATCGAAAGTCAAAGAAAACACAAAAGCCATTTTAGCCCAAAGTAGTCACGACAGGTTGCCTCCCTAGGTCGGCTGCAAAGTTTCTTCAAGCATTGATTTTTGGCCAGAATGAAGCAGAAGCTGGTTGCATTTATGCAGCTGTTGTGTGGTTACTATCCTATTAAAATTACACTTTTAGGCAAGCGTACCTATCGGTTTAATATGGCAAGGAAAGTCCCGGATTATCGAACTCTCGGGACGGTCAAGCACTAGTACTAACTACATCTCTACTGTTTAATTAAATAAAAATTCGGAAAAGGGTTTTTAAAATAAGAAACAACTAAAACTTAATTAAACTAATAAAGAAAATAATTAAGAAAATTCTAAAAGAACCAATTTGGAAAGGAATGTTTAAATGGTAGAATCCCCCTTGAACCTTAAATTAATTTTATTTAGAAAATCGTTGTAATTAATAATTAAAACTCGTTGGTTAGATCTCACTCAATAATAGGAGAATACCTATTCCTAGGCGAATACCCTCCTACTCAACTTAATCGTTTAGAGAAGAATGTCTTCTAATCCTAACTCGATTATGAACGAATTATGAATTATAGTAATTTTAGTGATCTGGAAACCGTAACAAGTATTTATACTCAATTACCAATTCCTATTATTTAATTAATGCACTAGATTAATCTTCCTTCGCCAGAGTCCAATTATCCTTCAAAATTACCATTCTCTAGAGAATCGATAAACAGTCACAACAATTGAATAACAATCAAACAAAAATTAGATAATTAAAACAAGAAATTCATGTAAAACATTAACCAAGAATTCTAGGGTTCATCTCCATTAAAACCCAAATAAAATTAGCTACTAAACATAGTTCTGAAACATGAAATCATAAAAAATTTATGAAATAAAATACTTTACAGGAGCTTAAGGGAAGTCTTGAAGATTACGCAGTTCTGGAGAACGTTCGAGCACATTTCTTGAGTCATCCGAAGAACTCCCAAAATTCGGGTCTTCAAAGTCTTCTTATAAAATATGGAATGAATCTAAAACCCTAGCTAATAAGTTAATGTGTTTATAGGAGTTTATATAGGAGGAAAATCTCCAAAGCCTACTCTAAAAAAAATACTCAAATCCCTTTCTAGAAATGTTTGAAATTAAATCACAAAAAGGAGAGGAATCAAAGTGCAAAAATAAAATTTGCTAGAAATTTCAAATCATCCCTTATGCATGACTATACGATCAGGATAGTGGAACTATCCGATCCGGATAGCTTCTGCCCAAAAACTTCTTTATTTGTTCTATTTTTCCGAATCAAGTACGTATGTGGCAATTCCTGACTCTTTTAATCCCTTTAATGGATGATTAAGTCTTAGCATCTTCATATGATTCGTAGATAATTCTCTTAGATTTCCAGAATATCTGGAATAATATCAATTGGAGTTGTACATCTCTAGTTATAAGAGTTTTACCAAAAGGTTTCAAACTGGAATGTCATGTCAGAAAGAGAATCTTTGCACTATACTTTGGATGGCCAAATGAAATCCGATTGAGGCAAAATTTAGCTTTGTAGAAATCTCGAGAAGTCCTCTACAATATCTAAGAGGGATACATCTCTAATTATGGTCATTAAGGAGATAAAAAATCCACCGGAAACTGCATTGCTTGGTTGGATCCTGTTATTTGGCAACTCATTATTTTTCTCCCTTTTTTCTTCGTTATTACTTGTTTTAAAAGACTCTTCATTCCAAAGGTACCTATAAAAATAATATAATAAATGGATCAATAATCTCAATTTTATAAACATTTAAGCCCCAAAAATCGATAAGAATGTCAACACTTAAGAGGGTAAAAATAGAATAATCAGCAGCCGCAGCTAGCTCCCTTGCTGCCTAGGGATTCTTAAGTTTTTGATATGAAATGAGATGTTCAAGGAGAAGAAGAGATTCAAGGACCAATCACAAGAACAAGAGCAAGGAGAATTAAGGAGAAAGATGATAAAGCTGCTCATGGATAGATGATAGCAATTGAAGAAAATAGGAAGGAAGGTCTAAAGTTCAAGAATGAAGGCTTGGAAGATGATGGAAATCCTCCTAAGTTGCTTATTTTTCATTATCTAAACTTGGAGCAACCAATGGAACACGTTGGAAGAGGAAGAAACAAAGAGGAGTAAAGAACAGAGCCTATTGCAAATGGTAGGCCCTGTACCTACTGCCACAGTAGGTTTCTATCCAAAATTTCTTTGGAGAGTTGAAGACCTACAGAGGTGGTAGGGTACCCTGCCATCGACGGTAGGGTGTTGTTTCAGTGCAATGTGTTATTTAACGTGGGAATTGCCATTTTAATTCTATTTACAAGTTTTAATTAAGTCCCTAATGGGTCTTGGGTTGACCTAAGACCGTATTTTGATAAGGTTTAGGCTAAAGTCTATAAATACCCCATTATAGCTTAATTGTAAGACATGATTATATGAAATTATTGAGTTTACATTTAGGGTTTTTAAGCATTGAATCTTTCTCATAAACTTTATCTAGGGTTTGATCATCCTTAGGTTGATCTTACTTAAGGCATTTGGATTGGGAAGATCCAAAGGTTTCTTCAATTGATCACAAATTTCTTCTCTAAGATATCTACATCCTTGTATTTGTCTAGATTGGGCCTTCTCTACACAAGCTAATTAGGTATTGGGTTTAGTATACTCAATGTTGAATTAGAGTGTGGGGGAAAGATTAGTTATATGAATTCAAGAGGGTATAGATTTAGTATAGCTATGGTTGCTTGAGGATGGAGCTAATTAAGTCTTTCTTGAAAGCAAAGGGATTTGAAGATTTGAAGAATTTGATCCATTTGCATATCGAATTTCACATCAGTTTCCTTCCATGTTGTGATAGTCTTGAGCTCCTAGTTTGATTTGTTGAGTTTGGACATAACTTGCTTGAGCTTCAAGAAGCCGTAAAACCTTCTCTAACGCTTCAATTTGAGCATCCAACTCGTCATTTGAAGCTCTTCTCTTTGATTCCTTCAACTCTTCCATTAAGTAGTTGCTCCCTTTTGAACATGTTTAGTCGAGATTACATCAAAACAATAGCTAGATGTGCTTTGTGAGAAGAAGAAAAATTGTCATAAAAAATGTATGAGTAAAGGAGATAGGTCATGCTTGAAGGAGAAGATCGGTCCTAGGATTCAAGAAGGGTCGTATGGCACACATAATCCTTAAGCTTTATGGGTGTATGTATGGAACATTTAGAACATTGAAGATGAGAAAGAGGGGTCACATGTGTATCCTTAGCAAACTGGTCAGAAATAGCCCTAATTTCAGAAGTCTCATGTCGTGTTCTTAGCCTAAGAACAAGTGCACTAGTGATCGAAGCTCTAGGAGGTAGCTCCAATTATTGTTCCTGAGCTGGAACGTTAGGACCAGTCTGGTGGGCTCTAGATGACGGTATAAAATCTATAGCATCCAAAGTGGAGCACTGGTCTAGTTTGCTACTTGGAGGAGACTGGTGGTCCAGTCTGCCACTTGGAGGAGAGTTAAGAGAGTCAAGTTGAGGCCTATATAGAGCTTCCATTTGGCAAGTGGAGAGAGGCCGACGCAAAAGTGGCTGGACTGAAGGTAGAGTGGCCTCAGCAGGTAGGTATGGCCCCTCTGAAGGTGTTGTTGGTAGATCAAGTAGAGTAGAGTTAAAGAAAGGGAATATATATGACTCCCTAGTATCTCCTTTGGATCAGAAAGCCTTTTCTAGGTGTCATATAGAAAAGGGAAAGTTTATTCACAAAATTTCACTTAACGGGAAATAGAAACTTTTCCAGTTTATAAGTCATTTATTCTCAAAACCTTTTGACACATGGGATATCCGATAAAAATATATTTAATAAATCAGTTGTATAATTTATAATGAGGGACGGTTGCGTGCACAAGAGAGTGAACGAAAAATTATGAAATGAGAGTAAGATGGAACAGTTCCAAATAATTTTTCATAGGGAGTCTTGCCTTTTCAAGATTTTACTTTTTGTGAAATTAATTGAATAACTTGTTATCAACACACAATCGCCCCAAAGTTTTAACAATAGACCTGCTTAAAAGAAAAAAAGAGATCTTGCAATGTCAAGCATATATTTGTTCTTTCGCTCAACTCTGCCATTTTGTTAAGAGTTCTTGCACACGAAGTTTCATGCGAAATCCCTTTTTCATGAAAGAATGAGTGCAACGAGGTGAATTATGTTCCATTATCACTCCTAACCTTCTTAATACTTTTATTAAATTATGGTTGAACATGACATGGAATTTAATAAAAGCATCTCTTGTATCACTCTTAATTTTTTTTTAAAAGATACACCTATATAGCTTGCAAAAAATCATCAACAATAGAAAAAATAATGGGTACCACCAAGTGAGCTCATTTGAAACTTTTTCCATAAATCGCAATGAATTAATTCGAAAGGAGAAATGGATTTGTTATTACTCAGAGAAAAGGGTTACGTGTCTTTAGATCTATGATAAACATCACAAGCGTCAAAATGGCAAGAATCAGAAATATGTACTTGCAGAGGGAATTTGACAAGCACAGAAGCGGAAGGATGACCAAGTCCATAATGCCACAACTGAGTAAATTTTTTCGAATTGAACAACTGCAACTATCCATCCACCTATGCCATATTTGTGAAGTGATAAACCCCTTTCATGAAATCTACCCATACACAACTCATTCCCCTCCTAGCTTAGTCCTGAATAAAATAATAATCAGTCATGTAAGTGACATGATAACCATACTCTCGTGTTAATTGGAGAATAGATATCAAATTGCAAGCAAACTCTAGTGCACAAAGAACTCTAGAAAGTTGAATATTTTCATTCAACTTAACACTTCCACATTTTGTAACCATCACTTTGGATCTATTTATAATCTTATGCGAATAGGATTGTGTAGAGGCCTCAAATTGTGTAGAAACTTGAAATCACGAGCAATGTGCATAACTATCAAGTATCCAATGGCTATGCATGGTGTTTAGGTTTTCTTTTTTGTCCCTTGAAGAGATTTGCAACCTCCATTGATAGCTCACATAGGTAGCCTTTGTCAATTACATGTTTTTCACAATTTGAGCACAAGTTGCTACATGATGTCATAGCCTTTCCAATATCTTCATTGCATGCGATCATTTCCAATTGAAGTAGCAAAATCTGCAGTACCAATTCTGCCTCCCTCGGCCACTGGCTCTACCTCTAGGTCGGTTGACAAATTCTTTATCATTTAGCTTTCTATGGAGTGACCAACAGTCCTTTTTTTTTGTCCTTGTTTCCCAAAATAAACAGTGATCTATTTAATGATTTAGCAGTAAAGGTCTATTTGCTTCTAAACTAATGTCCCTAAATCATGGAAGAATTGGTTTTTCTTTGTTCGTGCATCTACTTTTCCTTTTAAGTGCACCTGGACTCCCTATAAAACTCTTGCTAATCTGGAGGCAAAAATCACCCCCGAACTACGTAATTATTGAGCTATCCTTGACCAGTATTCACTCGAGCTTCGGATTCTAAAGAGCTGGTCTTGCCCCTTATTGGAGCGTTGTGGCCTGTACGGGGCTTCTATCAATAGGGAGACTATACGTTAGTGAGCTATCCTTGACCAGTATTCACTCGAGCTTCGGATTCCAAAGAGCTGGTCTTGCCCCTTATTGGAGCGTTGTGGCCTGTACGGGGCTTCTATCAATAGGGAGACTATACGTTAGTATTCTTAGTAGCTTTTATGATTTCCTTGAACTCCAGATGTTCTTACTCATTGTACCGTGAAGTTCGTGGTCTGCCTGTTGCAGGTGAGGAATTCATGCAAAACTTGTTACTGCCACTTTTGCAGCCGGGCTAGCATCAGCAACGAGTCTTAAGGATGCTACGTGGGGCGATAGCCCTACTACATCATTCCCTACTTCCTTTGCTACCCCTGCCGTTAGAAGGCCGAGGCACATAACTACTTCTACTCTTGGCACTGGTAAGATTTTTTCTTAATCTGGTCTTTATTATTTTCTTTATTTTCCTCTCCACTAATACTAGTGGTTGGTACATATCATCCTATCAACTTCCCTGCTTCCTCAAGTAAATCTGTGAGGAGGCTGCGGGAGATTCTCTTACCTTCTTCGCATGTATTTGAGTCAACTAGTCATTTAATAGTGGAGGATTTGTAAGAGGGCTTTGTGGAGGGAGATGACCTTACTACGGGCACCAGTCGCCAAATAAGGCGGTTGGCTCCAAATGAGCTGGCTCTCTCACATTCCTCTGCAATCAATAATACCCTGGACTCCAGGAAGACGGTTATTCTTCAGGTCACTATGCGTGCTGGCCCTTTTCTAATCCCAGAGTATCCTCGTCTCTTTCAGGTGTACCTATTTCTGAGATAAGTGCTGGCTTGCTAGTTACCATTAAAGGTAAGGAGATGTCCTTTCCGTTTGGTCCATGACCATTGAGCCCGGTTGAGCATTCTATTGTGGATCGGTAAACTGTTCCTGCTCTAGTTACTACTCGGGAACCCCAAGTTTTTCGTCCCAACTGGGGTGTCCATTTCAATAATCATGTATTGCATCTAGCGTGGCCTTGGAGATGCTTAAGAAACTCCCTCCTCTTCTGGATATTGCTTTTTCTTCAGCATATGAATCGTTACTTAAAGGAGCTTTTCGTGAGTTCTCTAATGCAGGTACATGTCATCCCTATTACAATATGGCTCGCTTGTTCTATTGTGGCTTACCAATACTTGTGTTTTGACACTCTGCAGTTTCATGTTTGTGGTTGTGTACTTATGAATTTCACTATGGTTTCATGGTGGGGGCTGCTTCTCTGGTGGCTAGCTATTTTAATGTGTTAGGTGCGGCCTCAGAACGTTCCACCCATCTAGAACAGAAAGTTCCTAAACTCAAGGAGTTACAGACAAGGCTTACTTCTGCTAACGAAGATTATGCTTGGCGTCTCCAAGAGCAAGAAGCACCAGTGCAAATTCTGCAATCAAACCTGAAGAAGAAAAAAGACTTTAGAGGCTACATTGCCGTCCTGTATTGACATGGCAAACCTGTAAAGGGCAGAGGCCGAATTCGCAGCCTATGATGGTTGATGAAACCCTACATGTGACGACGAGCGACAATGTTGTTCCTGCATTAGAAACAAATGCTAGTCGAGAATAGTGTGCTATGTTTATTAGTAGAGTTGTTCTATTAGAAGTTGTAAAGTATTTTGGATTATATAAAGAATTTGACCGTATTGAGAACCCCGTGTTTTCTCTTCCGAGAGTGGTTGAGGAGGCTACTACTGCTCAGCCTATGATGGCCGATGAAGCCCTAAAGGTGACGACGAGTGATAGTGTTGTTCCTGCATTATAAGCAAATGCTAGTCGAGAATAGTGTGTTATCTTTGTTAGTAGAGTTGTTCTATTCAAAGTTTTAAATTATTTTGGATTATATAAAGAATTTGATTTTGGGTTTCACTGCTTATAATTTATGTGGTACATGATTCTGGATACTTTTTAGATTATTGTGTTTATATGACCCATAGTATGTGGGTTAAGTAGCTAAGGGCTAAAAGAGAATGTCATGGGAAGTCCATGCAAGATCAGAGCTAGCGTTACTGAAGACGGACTAGTCCTTTTGTTGCAGTTGTGCCTGTGTTCAGCTACTGTTTGTGGGGACGTACAAGTCCTGAGTTTATGGGTCCTTAGCCTGATTTAAGTGTCCAGTTGTCTTTGTGAAGAGTCCATGGCATTAATAAGCTTGGCATGCTTGTTATGCATAAGAAAAATATTATCTGTGTAGAAATCATCCAATGGACGTGACTCTTCATTTTAAGAGCACATTAATGGTAGTCGAAGAGAAATGACGGCTGACTAATGTGGTTCTAATTTCAAAGAGTCGAGGCTCACATTTACATAGGTGTCATTGCCTATAAATAACATAGTTTGTACATAAAGAGCGACATTGTTCCAGCTAGTATTTCACGAAGCACTTGTATTTTTTATTCAACAATGGCCAATGCTCCTGCTCCTCCTCTTGAAGATTCTTATTGACTGTCATTCGAGCCCATTTAGGGTGCTGTCTTTGCATTGTTAATGCTACTTTGCACCACTGAAGGCAGATCATCGTTCGCTTGGGATAGGCACTTGAGCTTTGCTATATCAAGGATCATATATATGACTGGTACCTCAACTTATTGCGTATGTACGTTTTGTGCTTGCACGGGAGATATCGCCTTTGATACTAGTGCTTATTTTAGATTCATCACCCTGAGGTATTCTTGGGAGATCCGTACACAGTTATGTATCGACTTGTTATTCCCACCGCCCCATCAATATGTTCCTGGTATACTTCCCTCGAGCTAAGCAAAGTCGTATTGAGACAAGTTGTCACCTTGTGGCCTCGATGAATAAGGTGGGGCAAAAATATCAAGACTTTGGAGATTTGTACTCAACTGAAGAGTTCGTTGAGCGGCAAGTAATGCCTGCTTATGTTAATCCTTCAGACTATCTAGCTGTATCATCCGATGAAGATGATTGATTGTGGCGTTCTTTAACATTCCCGACATTATCTACCCCTTAATGTGATGCTTTCATTTTGTTGGTATTTTCTGTTTTGGTTTTTGAATGTACATGCCCTTGGGCTAGACTGAGGTGTATTTGTGCCTCTGGATGTAGCATTTCTATTACGAAATATATATTATATATGCCTTCATGAACTTCATTTAGGATGTAAAAACCTTCCTCTTAGGAAACGCATTTCAAGAGGGACCAATCTTCCATTGTTCTATACAACTCGTTTTAATGATGACGTAACATGCCGCACTAGTTAAGATGTTTCGAGCGGCTTTCGGATCTTCGGGCAAAGAGCCGTTGAGGATGTACTCTTTCAATGGGGTCATCCAATTACTCTCAACCTCCGTGCACATCACCCCATTATCAATGCTCTTTTGAGCTAAAGATTCCACCCGAACTTTCCTAATCTTTTCCCTACAATGGCTTTTGAGAGTTCATTTGCTTTCTGGTTATGCTTTCTATCAACCTTTTCCAACCAAGTAGTTGTGAATCGCGATAGTAAGCTTTTGACCTGGGCGAAGTACTTCTTCATATTTTCTTCTTTGACTTCGAAGGAGCCTTTGACGTGACCAAAAACCACTATGGAATCCCCTCGAATCCTGAGTTGTTACACATTCATGGCTAGAGCCATTTGTATCCTGGTGATAAGTGCCTCATACTCTGATTAATTATTGCTAGTCGTAAATTCATATTTCAAGGCACATGCTAGTTCTCTATTGTAGGCTTTGTAGCACAAATCCGGCACCTTGATGTTGCTGGCCCGTTGGCCCGTCAATATATAAGGTCCATGCATTACCCGAGATCCAAGTCCTGTGAGGATGCAGCGGTCTCTATTGTGCTTAATAATGTATTTTCTACCACAAAGTCCGCTAGCACTTGTGCTTAATGAACGACGGGGGTTGAAATCTATTTAGTATATGCTCAATTCCAAAACCCATTTGGTTATTCGCCCTGTAAGATCGGGCTTGCAAAAAATTTGCCGACGAGGCACATTAATTAAGATGACCGCAAGGTGTGCTTGGAAATATGGCTTGAGCTTTCGAGCTGAAATAACAAGATTAAAGATGTGGTTCTCTAATGGGCTGTACAAGATTTCTGTTCCTGCCAAGACATTACTTGCGTAATAAATGGGCATCATTTTTTGTTTCTTAATGAGCAAATTATAGAGCTTACAGCAGCTTTTGTGACCGCTAAATACATGAATAGAGTTTCGCCCTCTACTGGGCTGACATGCAAAGGTGCGCGACTCAAGTATGCCTTGAGCTGCTCAGAAGCACGCTGACACGCTAGAGCCCATTAGAAAGATTTGTATCCTTTCAAAAGCTGGTAGAAAGGAAGGCCTTTTTCCCCATCCGGGCCAAGAATCGTCCTAGATATGCCATACATTCGGATAATCGTTGTATGTCTCCTACACTCCATGACGGGGACATATTTTGAATTGCTCTGATCTTCTAAGGGTCTGCTTCTATACCTCGCTCTGACACCATGAATCCTAAGTATTTTCCTGCTGATAATCTGAACACACTCTTATTTAACTTCATACCAAATTGTCATATTTTAATGAATATTTCCCTTATGTTTTGAGGTTGCAACTCCGCCTTTTTGGACTTCAGTATGATGTTATAGCATAAACTTTCATGTTTCTTCTGATTTGGTCTCCAAATATCTTGTTAACCATCTGCTAGAACTCAACTTGTGTATTCTTGAGTCCAAATGGCATCCTAGTGTAGCAAAAGTGTCATGATCCGTCTCGAAAGCTATTTTCTTCATGTCTTCCTCAGCCATTGGGATTTGATTATAACCCTTTTAGGCATCCAAGAGGCAAAGAACTTTATGTCCTGCCATAGTATCTACCACATGGTTTATATGTGGTAGTGGGAAAGGTTTTCTAAGGATTGCTTTATTCAAATTGGTACGGTCAACGTGCATATGCCATTCGCCAGTACTCTTGGGGTACTACCACTAGGTTAGATAACAAAATCGAGTAATCTACTGTTTGATAATATGCTCCTTCACATATCCCTGATGACTTTCTGCCTATGTTGCTCAAAGGTTCTTTTCTTCTGAATTACGTGTTGGGTATTAGCTGGGATACCCAGCCTGTGTGTACCAGTGTTTCTGCAGATAGTACTAAAGTCGACTGTGGACCCGGAGAAAATACCTTGAAACTTCGTGAGGATAGTTTGAACTGCTTGCTTGATTAACATCGAGAGCGTCTTACCATTCTGCACTTGTCTGTTTAGGTTGACTATGTCTACCCCAAAAAGTTTGTATTCGCCTTGAGGTTAAAGTTTTCGGGCTGGATTTTTCTCCTGTTTCTACTTTCTCATCAGCTATGGACTACTCAATCTCTATCATAGTAGCAAGGAAACACTCCCTCCCAGTGTGTCGATTACCCTATCTAGCAAAGAGACCAGTAATGGTCCATACCTCCAAAGTTAGTGAAAACGTGGATACGGTGGCTTGAAGTTGGTTAAGCACAGGTAGGACTAGAAGCCCATTATATAACAATGGGGCGTCCATAGCTAAAAATTCCATTTGACACAACACACCATTGATTTTTACGGGCAAATCTACAATACCGGAAGAATTAACACACCATCCTTAAACCCGATCAGGGGTATGACATGCGGTTGGATCGTTTTTTCTAATTCCCATCTCTGTTACTGCGTCTCAGAATAACACATTCGTGGCACTCCCGTGTCTACTTGCATGCACTTAACTGTGCAATCCCAATGCGTAAAGAGATAAGTAAAGGTGCATTGTCCGTGTCATCATGGCTCCTTTTTCCTTTAGCTCGAGCAAGGTTACTTTGCACCATGTGAATGTCTTTAGGTTCTGCGCCATTTTTATCTGGCATGTCTTTGTGTCCCAACTGGTTCCACCTTATCTTCTCCTTGTTTTCTTGCCACTTGTCCGTGCAGTGAACCACAAATTCTTTCAGATAACCCTGCCTAATGTCCTGCTCAAAATCTTTCCGAAATTCTATGCACTGCTAGTATCATGTCCATTATCTATATGAAATTCACAATACTTTGTCTGACTTCGCCACTCTAGAAGAGATGTCATCTTGGGGGCGCCCACAATATCCCCAGAGATTCTACTATATGCAGAATCTCGGTGCGAGACTATTTGAGCAGGGTGTATTAGTCCCGTCTTTCCTAGTGTCTACAGAACCAGGTCTGCAGGTATGGCCTGCTGGCTGGGTAAGTTAGCCTTTCTCGTATCGTTGGTTAGTCTGGCTCTATATGAGATGAGCACTTATGCTTATTATCCCCTAGGCGGTTCTCCAAGTGAACTCGCTTGCTCAGAACGTTGATTTCCCCTTTGATGAATTCATGGACTACATCTAGGAGATCATCCATGGATTGGAGCTTCTTCGTAGTAAGCACCTTAGTGAGAGATTGGAAGTGTCGTCTATGCTTATAAGCCTTTATATGTTCCCAATTGCTAAGGTTTAGGACTTTCATGTCTTTTTTTGAATCGTTAGGTGTAAGCCTGGACCGTTTCTTGCTTCTATTGACAGATCGTAAGTGATCTCAAGCCAGTATAATTTCTCGCTGTGCAGGGAAATGATGTCGAAACTTTTACCCTAACTCTCGGAAGCCCAAAATAAATCCGGGTGCCAGTGAGACTAGCCACGAGAAGCAGAATCCCGCAAAGAGTTGAGAAACAATCGGCACAACTCAATATCCTACACATTATGTATCATTATGAGGGCTAGGAAATGTTAGAGGTATTTATCAGAATCGGTGGTTCCGCCATACTTATCAATCCGTAAGATGCTAAATTTATCCGAGGCGGGAACTTTCTGGTAATCTTTCGAAAAAAGGCTATGCTCAACGTAATTCCATTTTTCACCTCTATGAGGTGCAGAAGCTCCTATGTCCATCATGGCTTGCACCTTGGTTTTAATGGTCTTAGGTGTGACAAGAGCTTCAGGTAGAGGAATGACTGGATCGCTATTCGGAACTGGAGGTGTATCAATCCCAGAGAGGGACATAATGAATGCTTTCTGCTGTGGGGTGAATGGGACATCAATTGCATTACTACTTGTGATGGCCACAATTGATCCCCTCTTGGTGAGATCAATTCTACTTGTGGTGATTGTGCTCCTTCTTCTTCTGTATTATTATTGTCTTTCGTGATTGCCATATACTTTAGTTTTCTGCGAACCTAAAAGACAGATTCAGACATATACAGTGGGCACCGATCCTGTAAGACAAAAGAAAGCTGTCAGGGAACCAATGGGGATCTTCTCCCCAAAGGTACTCCGATGCTTAAGTCAGTTTTAAAGTTTGATGTCTGCTTATTCGTCTATATTTCTATATATTATTTTCATCATTTCTCGATGATTTTAATGTGTAAATATACATATTTTAGACTATTACCCTTTATTCTTGTCTTAGGTGCCTTCTGGAAGAGAAAACGATGAAAGGAAACGAAAACGGTCGAAAACAGAGCGAAAACGACGAAAACTAGGCCGACGGTGTCAACGAAAAAGACCTACCACCTGAGGTAGGCTACCTTACAGTCAGCGGTAAGTTCAGGGATCACAAGAGCAGCTAAGGCAGAACCTTACGAGCGACAGTAGGTCCCGATGTCAATAAATTTTCTGTAAGCAAAACCTTATCACGAAAAGTAGGACTCGACCAACCATCAGCGCGGTAGGTCCCAGATGATGGGCAATTTCAATCCGATTTAAACTCTGTTTTGCTGTAATTTTTCAATTATTTAAGAGGCTACTCTGCAATTAAAGAGGAGAGCAGTAATTAGGAGTACATAATTAGGGCTAGATTTAAGTTAGTTAATTCTTCAATTTTATATTTAATTAGTTAATTAGTTATTAAATTTTCAACAATTTAATTCTTGGAGATCCAGATTTGAAGACCTAATTCAAAGATTTCGAGCTTCGATTGGGCGACTCGAGGGACGAGCTCGGGAGATGTTCGGGACTTCAATTTCGGCTTTGATTTTACTCCTAAGCTTTCTTTCCTTTACCTTGTTATTGAATTTATGTTTAATTTCAATTTTATTATAATGAATAGCGAGTAGTTCTTATTGTTTGGATGAGGGTTGAACCCTAGTTCTTGATTATGAAATTCTTGGTTTGATTTCATGATTTCGATGTTTATTTTTTATTAATTTGTTCTCCAATTATTTTTTGTTTACAATTTAATTTTCATGAGATTTGATTAATCTCAAGATTGTTTGGAATTGAAAAGGAAGAACGATCTGGGGCAATTGATTGGGGATTAATCGGGGCAATTGACTAGAGATATGATATTACACTTTTAGGTCCTTTAAATCACATAATTTTACCGCACTCATAATTTTTTGGGTAGATGAGAGATTTTCCTCTAAGGGTTAGTGAGTAGGGTGGCTTTCGCCTAGAGAAAGGGATTGCCCGATTTATATTGATGCTCTAAGTTAATTAATTCAACATCGTTTTCATTAAATTTTTCCAATTGAATTAGCAATAAGGATTAGGGGGATTCTACCATCCAAACTCTTGTTTCATAAAGTTTTTTGAACCTTAATTTTATTACATGCTTTTTTTAGTTGTTAATTTGTTTTCAGTTTTTTTAGTTTTGTTTTCTAAAACCAACTTTTCTTAGACTAAACATAGAGACGTGATTAGTACTTAAGCCTTTACCATCCTCAAGAGATTCGACACTCAAGTATAACTTAGTTACTCAGATGACAAGTCCACTTACTTGTTGCTTAGTTTAGTAGTGCATCCCGTTTTGATTTCAAAAAATCACACATCAAGTTTTTAGCGCTGTTGCAGGGGACGACAACTTAAGAAAAAATTGTTTTATTTAGTGCTTCAGTCATTTTCCTTCTTTTGTTTTGATTGTTCACCTTGTTCTTCATTTTCATTTTTTTTTTGGGTGTTCGCATGCACATTCGGAATTTGACTTATTATTCTTGCAACCTATATTTATTGCCTATCTAATTATTCGTTCCAGGTTTTGAAAAACAATAAGATATGGATGTCAATGATGCCATAGAAGCCCGACTTGTTGCAATGTTAGAACAAGGGATGGAGAACATGACTGCTAAACCTCAACACACTTATCATCCGAAGGACATATTCTAAGGAAATTGGCAAGGGTACAACACGTATACTAATCAGCATAGTTCAAGGAAGAAATCAATCGGATGCTACTTTGGAAGGTGAAAGTTAAAGGAGACAACAACAGCCCTTAGGCTTTCAGAGTAGAAGTTTCAATCAATATCCACCCTACAATTTTGTTCCACCAATACATCAAGCATCTCAATTGCCTACCATGGAAGATTTCGTTTCAAAGTACGTCAGGGTAAAGAGCATGGAAACAGTCCAAAGAAGCAAAACCGCCTCCTCCACAACATGGAGAATCAAATTGGGAAATTAACAAGAATGATCACTGAAAGTCCGCTTGGCAATCTATCGAGTAATACGAGGGATAAATCAAACAAAGATACTAAGATATTCACCATAAGATAGTCACCATAAGAAGTGTTAAAGGATTAGTAAAAACATCTCCCACAGTTGTGGAAGAAAAGAAGGAGACTGTTCAAGCACAAGAGAGTCTATTTTCCCCAAAGAAAAGGAGGTTCAACAAAAAGAAGTAGAAAGGAGGAAGTCATCTCCTCCGCCATACAGACCTCCTATCCCATTCTCAAGAAGAGTATTGAAGGCATAGCAGGATGAACATTATGGTAAGTTCCTAGAAATCTTTAAACAATTACATATTAACTTACCTTTAGTTAATGTTCTAAAGCAGATGCCTAAGTATGCGAAATTCTTGAAAGAAGCTATCTTTGGAACGAAGAGGTTGGAGGACATCTCTTCAGTACTAATGAATGAAGAATACTCAGCAATTCTCAATCCCAACCAAAAACTTCCGGAGAAACGAAAAGGTCTTGGGAGCTTTACTATCCCATATACTCAAGGTGGTGATACTATTTCTAGGGCATTAGCTGATTTAAGTGCTAGTATAAATCTAGTGCCCTATGATTTCTTTAAAAAATTAGGGGTGGGGGAACCTAAGCCTACTAATACGTGTATTCAACTTGCGGAAAGGTCTACTAAGTATCCCAGAGGTATAATAGAGGATGTGCTAATGAAAGTAGGGGACTTGGTGCTCCCGGTTGATTTTGTTATTATGGATATGAATGGGGACATTAAGGCTCCACTTATTTTGGGCCGTCCTTTCCTCACCACTACTAAGGCCCTAATAGATGTGGGGGAAGGAAAATTGACCCTTAGGTTAGGGGAGAAGAAAGTCATATTAATGCTTTCCGATGCCATGCGTAGATCTAAGGATCACGATAATACTTGCTTTATGATATATTTTATTGATCCTTACATTTCTACTCACGTGCAGAAGATTCCTAACGATTGCTCTGTAACAGGATTCCCAAGACGAGGTGGATTATGAGGAAGTTCGGGTTTTAACGGATAGATTAGATGAAGCAAAAATGGAGAAGGCTACTACTACGTAAGAAGATCTAAAGGTGCCCCCAAAGCCTTCTCTTAAACCCTCGTTTGAAGAGTCACCAGAACTAGAGCTGAAACAATTGCCAAATCATTTGTACGCTTTCCTTAAGGAAGAGTTAACGCTCCTAGTTATCATCTCATCCAAGTTGAGCCAGCCTTAAAAATGAGCCTTGTTGTGAACTTTGTAAGAATATAAGAAAGCTATTGCTTGGAAGGTAGCAAACATCCAATGTATAAGTTCGTCCTTCTGTACCCACAAGATTTGATTGGAGGAGGATTCCAAGCCAGTTATTCAACCTCAAAGGAAAACATGCAAGAAGTGGTGAAGAATGAGGTAATCAAACTCCTAGATGCTGGAATCATATATCCTATATTAGACAGTATTTGGGTAAGCTCGGTACAAGTGGTACCAAAGAAGGATGGAATGACGGTGGTGGCAAATGAGAAGAATTAGCTACTCCCAACAAGGGTAATTACCTGTCGGAGGGTATGCATAGATTACAGAAAACTGAATGAAGCAACTCGAAAGGATCACTTTCCCCTTCCATTCATCAATCAAATACTGGAACAATTAGCAGGCCACTTTGAAAATCTTAGAGGGGGGTGAATAAGGTTTTGGGATAATTTTAAAAAATCTTTTGTGTGATTAGAAAGATAAACCTCCAATTTGTTTGTGAAAGAATTCTAAAACTCTTTTTGATAAGAATCCACACCAAACAAAATCTTATAGTTTTGGCAATCAAGAAATGAGCATAGAATTAAACTTTAAAGAACATGCACAACAATTTATAGTGGTTCACTCTCTCAAAGAGCTACATCCACTACCTTGAGACTCAACCCAAGGATTTCACAAATCCACTATCTTCAAAATTGGTTACACAACAACACAATGAGGATCACCCTTCAAGGGTTTTACACAAAAACCTCAAAGTTTACACAACACAACAATACAACAAATTTATCAAAGGATCACCCAAAGGGTTTTCCACAAACCTTTGATCACAATAAAAGAATAAGAAGAATAAGGAACAATGTTACCAAATGAGCTTGAGAAGAGGAAGATACAACTCAATGGAATACTTCTACAAGCACCTCTTTACTTCTTCTTTGATGGATGATCAACAATGAAGCTCCAAGAAGATTTTTCTATTTATATGTATGAGATGAAGATCTTTGAAAGAATATACTTTTAAAGCTCTTTAAATATTCTAAAATAATCTCAATCAAGTTTCAATTTAACCTCCATTCATTTTGCAGCTGATCAAAGTCAATATATATATATGAAGGAGAAGAAAGTAGTCGTTACACTGTGTAACGGTAATATTTTTGCAGTAAAAGACTAAAACCGGACGACCGATTTTAGAAAACGGACGACCTATTTTTGAAACAGAAAGATTCGGACTCATCCTATAAAAATCGGACGACCTATTTTTCTAAAGCTAGAAAAATCAGACGACCGATTTTAAAATAGGACGTCCGATTTTAAAAATCGGATGACAAAATCGGATGACCAGTTTAAAAATCGGATGACCAGTTTAAAAATCGGATGACCCTTTTTTTTCAGCATGACTTAAAAGCCAGTTTTCCTTAAACAAGCCAGTTTTCCTTAAACAAACAGAACCTTCCTTCACATTTCAAAATATGTATTCTTGATACTCTTTTAGAGATAAGAAAACTTTTGAAGGCATCAAAAACTCTATCAAGAATACTTGGATTTTTCAAGAATAGTTTATAAAAAGAAATTCATCCAAGAAGCTTCACACTTGATCAACAAACAAAGATTAGAGTTAGGGAGTTTTACAAAATACCTTAGCATAACTAAGACATAAGTCTTCAAGGTCTTCAATGCCTTGATCTTGGAATGGCTTGATCTTTCCTTCTTCATTATGCTTTAATTCCAAGATCTTTTACTTCTTATATAGTGTAGCCTTGAGCCTCCAAAAATGCTTCTTTTGTTCTATAGAGACTAAGCTATACTCATCACACAAACATATGTTAATCATAATAAAAAACGTATACAATAATGCCCTTAGGGCTAACACACTCATTGTATTGCTTCCTAGACAAATTCTCGGGCTACTTCCAGATTCCCATTGCTCTAGAGGACTAGGAGAAAACAACGTTCACATGCCTATTTGGCACATTTGCATACAGACGTATGCCTTTTAGTTTGTGTAATGCTCCTTCTACTTTTCAATATTGCATGATTACTACTTTTGAGGGGTTTGTGAGGGATATCATGGAAGTCTTTGTGGATGATTTTTCTGTTTTTGGAAATTCTTTTGATGCCTGCCTGTCTAATCTAGAAAAATTTTTAAAAAGATGTGAGGAAACTCACCATGTTTTAAATAAGGAAAAATGCCATTTTACGGTTCAAGAAGGGATAATTTTAAGTTGTAAAGTTTCTAAAAATAGCATTAAGGTAGATAGAGCTAAAATAAAGACAATTGAAAGGTTGCCTCCGCCTTTCTCTGTGAAAGAGATTAGGAGTTTCTTAGGACATGCGGGGTTTTGTAAGAGATTTATAAAGGATTTTTCTAAAATTACAAAACCCCTTGTTGCATTGCTTAGGAAAGATATGCCTTTTAATTTTGATGATAATTACTTTGCTGCTTTTAATTTGCTTAAAGAAAAGCTGACGAAATCTCTACTTTTAGTCTCTCCAGATTGGTCACTTCCCTTTGAACTAATGTGTGATGCCAATGACTCTGCTATAGGCACTATTCTAGGCTAAAGAAAGAGTATGTTTTTCTAGCTGATATACTATGCAAGCTAGACCCTAACAAACGCTCAAGCAAATTACACAACAATGGAGGAGTTGCTTGCAATAGTAGTTCACATTTGACAAATTCAGTCGTTCTCAATACTTTCTAAAGTCATAGTTTATACTGACCATTCCATTTTAAAGTATATGCTTAACCTAGACTAATTAGATGGGTACTTCTTTTGCAGGAATTTGATTTGGAGCTTAAGACGATAAGGGAGTTGAAAATCTGGCAACAAATCATCTTTCTAGACTAGAAATTTCCAGTTTAGAACTACTGGACGAAGAATTGATTAATGTCATATTCCTAGATGAACAACTCCTTTTTGATAAAACTATTGTCGATGAATCACCTTGCTATGCCAACATAGATAACTATTTGGTTTCAAATGTTATGCCTGCAGGTAAACACCCAAAAGAGGAAGAAGTTCTCTGTAGAATTGAACTACTATTTTTGGGAGGACCCATACCTCTTTTGTCAATGTGCTGACAAAATAATTCGACGATACATGGCCCATCCTGAAATAGAAGAAATCCTGAAGCATTGTCATAAAGGTCCAACCAGTAGACATTATCAAGTTAATGGGACCGCTCAAAAAGTACTCAAATTAGGTACTGACCAACCCTGTTTAAGGATGCAAAAGGTATGTTATGGAATGTGACACTTGCCAGTGCACAGGTAACATCTCAAAATGCAATGCTATGCCTATGTCTATTTTTCAAGTTTGCACTGTTGTGGTATTGATTTTAATTCTTTTGGTAATCAATACATCTTGGTCATTGTAGAATATGTGTCTAGATGGGTTAAGGCTCAAGCCTTACCTACGAATGATGCTAGAGTCCTAGTTAAGTTCTTAAAAAAGCTATTTTCTCCTTTTGGTATGCCTAAAGCTATTATAAGCGATAGGGGTACTCACTTTTGTAACCAACAACTCAAGAAAGTACTTAAGAGACTGGGAGTTACTTATAAACTAGTTACTCCCTATCATCCTCTGACTAGCAGTCAAATAGAAGTAGTGAATAGGGAAATTAAATACATCCTTGAGAAAATCACTGATAGTACAAGAAAAGACTGGAGTGTTAAGTTAGATGACGCTCTGTGGGCCTATAGAATCGCTTATAAGACTCTAATCGAGTATACTTCCTTCCATCTTTTATATGGGAAATCGTGTCATCTACATGTCAAAATTGAACAAAAAAGTCATTGGGCAATTCAACTAGTTATTTTTGACTATGTTCATGCAGGAAAACAAAGGCTACTCCAACTGAATGAGCTAGATGAATGGCGATTGCGAGCGTTTGAGAACTTGAACTTATACAAGGAAACAATGAATCGATGGCATGACAGACACTTGGTCCTAAAAGAATTCAAAGAAGGAGATTTCGTGCTACTCTACAACTCCCGTCTTCTCCTTTTTCCTGGAAAGCTTAAATCAAGATGATCTAGACCCTTCACCGTAAGCAAAGTTTTTCCGTATGGCACCCTAGAGGTAACACACCCTACACAAGGCACATTAAAGGTAAATGGCCATCGCCTTAAACCATATTTCGATGAGGACGTGGGAACCCTTCAAAAAGAATCCCTCCTTCTTCCAGAATATTAAAAATGCCTGTGATACCATGTTGTAATTGTATCATTGTTTCCCCTATTTTTCTTCATTTATTTTCATTAAATTATTTTAGCCGTTTGTTATGATGTTGTGAAAGTCACTTGGGAAGGTTATTTGAATCCCCATGCTAGACCTTATGCTTTTTAAGGATCATTATATCAATTGGGAGCAAAAAAGGGCTAAATTACACCTCATGAAACACTTTCTAGCAAAACCAAAAAAACCCTACCGCGGACGCTAGGGTGCCTACCACCGCTGGTAGGGTTATAATTGAGGAGAGTCTACCCAGGCTAAGTCCTGCTGCAAACTGTAGGTCTAGCCCACCGCCGCTGGTAAGTTCGACGATGATTTTACCTTTGAAGGACAGAAGCCTACTGCGGATAATAGGCTTGACCTACCGCACGTGGTAGGGTCCCTTGGCAGCTGCGTTTTGGAAATTTTTTCCAGAGGCCAGCGCGGGTTGTTTGCTCAAGCAACCATAGGATAACCTCCCTAAACACTTCTTCTATCTTTTTAATTCTTTATTTGTGCTTAAATAATTTTGCCTTGTTTTATTTTCGTGTGGGGATGGCTTCCCTATATGTTTTACTGCTTTATGTCTGCAAGATTGCTTTCCATATATGTGTGGTATTCATTTATCCTGTTAATCTGACTCCCATATTAACGATAATTTGATTTTAAGTGTGGGGAGGTATTTATGTCTTATTTTCCTTTTTTCTCTCTCTTTTTACTCTTAACTTTTAGTAGTTTATTTGAAAATTTCCAAAAAACTCAAAAAATTTGAAAATTCAAAAAAAAATTTATCCCCTTTTCTTTTTCCTATTCTTAGAAAATCCAAAAATATATTTATTTTGCCACTTTTAGTAGAGTATATAACTGCAAAATTCTGTAGGTTTTTCGGAAAGACGAATGATTTAATCACTTTGAAAACCAAATTTACTAATTTTCTTACATGATCCATGATTTTCATACACTTGTAAATGTTGTTTAAGTAATAGAAGTAGGGGGTCTTGGTTAATTACCATAATGATAATCAATTTTTGGGTCTTTGCCTGCAGTTTCATATGTTTCTATTCTTAAAAGTAAAGAATTCTAGTATAGGATGGTCCCAAAAATGATGGTCTCAGGCCTTCTTTGTACTGTTTGTCTCTTTCTTACCTTATCCTATATGAAATCAATCCCTAGTTCCCTTTTTGTGCTTTCATGCTATAAGGGTTTCAATCCCTTCTTCTCTTTGTTTTTTTAAACTCACTACATAAAACCTCAATTCGTGGAGCTAATGGTTAGATTTTTTACGGTTTTAAGTAAGGAAAACAAATAAGTTGGTGGTCAAGGAGTGAAGAAAGAAAGAAAACACTGTGTAAAAAGCGGTATTTTAGGTTAAGGAGAGAAAAAGAAAAAAAGAAATTGATGCTTGAAAAGAAAAAAAATTGATGCTTGAAAAGAAAAATAATAGAAAAAGAGAAAAAGTACCAAAAAAATGAAAAAATAGCAGAAAATGAAGAAAAAATATGAGTGTTTATTTTATGGTAAATTATAGAAAAATACCAAGCATCTCTCTCTCTCTCTCTTTCTCTCTCTCTCTCTCTCTCTTTCTTATTCTTGGTAATTCTTGTAAATCTAAAGAGTATATTGTTAAGTAGGATGTTTAAAGGTGAGTGAGAAGAGTGAAAAAGACGGCTAGAAAGTGTTCTTTAATTTTGTTATCTTTTCCTTTTGGTTGTATTAGCTCTATCTCACTTGTCTTTGTTCCCCGTTTACCTTTGTTTGTTACCCTATTGATGTCCCAAACCTAATATTACAAGCCGAAAAGCCTACCTAATCTGAGAACGACCTAGAATAGACTTTAGAGTAGATAAGTGATAGAGAAGTATGCGCTTTTTTCCATTGTCTCTTAAAATATTTTATTGTGCTAATCACTTGAAATTCTTCTTTTTCTGTGAAAAAACAGCATGAGCAATTCATACACACACCTCTGGTTTTTAACGATTTTTATTGACTGTGGTGGACTAAGTGAATTTTGTCATTGTTCTGTTTTGATTTATCTTTGGAGTTGGGTAGGATTATATTCTATTGAAGTGGTTTTATCTTTTGTCTTTCTTAGTTTTGGTTTTTGTTAGCCCTAAGGGCATTATTGCATATGATTTTGATTATGATTAACATATGTTTGTGTGAGTATTAAGCATAGTTTCCATAGAATAAAAGAAGCATATTTGAAGTCTCAAGGCTACACTCTTAGAAGTAAAAGATCTTGGTGATCAAGGCAAAATGAAGGAGAAAAGATCAAGCCGTTGAAGACTTATGTCTTAGTTAGGGATATGCTAAGGTATTTCCTTGTAAAACTCCCTAACTCTCATATTTGATTGTTGATCATGTATGAAGCTCTTTGCATAAATATCTTTCTATAAATTCTTCTTGAAAGTTTTGATATCTCTAAAAGAGTATCAAGAATACATGTTTTTGAAATAGGAAGGAAAGCTCTTTTCTGTAAAATCCTTTTCAAAAACTGGTCGTCCGGTTTTTCTAGTTTTAGAAAAAAACGGTCGTTCAATTTTTGTAGGAAGGGTTCGAATCTTTCTGTTTCAAACTCGGACATCCATTTTTGGAAACCAATCGTCCAGTTTTCTTTTTTACTGTGAAAAATATTACCGTTACACAGTGCAACGGTTACTTTCTCTCTCCTTCCTATATACATATATTGATTTTTTGATCAACTGCAAAGATAAGAAGTTTGGTGAAATATTTATTGAGATCATTTAAGAACCTATAAAGAGCTTTAAAGTACATTACTTTAAAAAAATTTTCATCTCACAAAAACATCTTCTTGAGCTTCATTTGTGATCATCCATCAAAGAAGAAGTAAAGAGGAGCTTGTAGAAGCATTCAATAGAGTTGTATCTTTCCTTCTCAAGCTCATTTAGTAATATTGTTCTTAACTCATCTCTCTTTTATTAACATCAAAGGTTTGTGTTGAAAAGCCCCTTGGGTTATCCTTTGATTGTATTTGTGTTGGTGATTGACGTTGCTTGCAAAACCGTTGGTGGGTGATCCTCAAATTGTGATTGTTGTATACTTTTTATTATAGTGGATTTGGAAAATCCTTGGGTGTTGACTCAAGGTAGTGATGTAGCTCTTTCAGAAAGTGAACCACTATAAATGTTTGTGTCTCTTTATTCTATGTTTCTTGCTTGATTGTCATAACTATAAGATTTTGTTTGGCTGAGAATTTTATTAAAAATGTTTTTGAATTCTTTCTCAAACAAAATTGGAGGTTTATCTTTTAGTTACACAAGATTTTTCAAAAATTACCCAAAAACCTTATTCACCTCCCTCCTAAGGTTTTTCAATTAGTATCAGAGTGGGTCTTCTTTTTAAGGCTTAACATCCTAAGAAGCAAATGATTATTTTCAATATGGCTAGTATCTCAAACCTACCCTATGTAGAGTGCTCTTCTAAAAATAGACCTCCTATTTTCTATGGAACAAACTATACTTTTTGGAAATCTAGAATTAAAATATATATTTGTTTTATTAACTTTGATTTGTGGAGCATTACAGAGAAAGGTCCTTACATTCTCAAAAAGGATGGAGTAGTCAAGAAGGTTGAAGAATTTGATGAGCTTGACTCAAGAAAGATGACTCTTAACTTTCAAGCTATGAATATACTAAGTTGTGCCTTGGATGCAAAATGAATACAATCGATTGAGCGGATGCGATTCAGCTCATGAAATGTGGAAGTTACTTGAAGTAACTCACGAAGGTACCAATCAAGTAAAGGAGTCAAAGTTGGCCATGTTGGTGAGAGACTATGAGCTATTCATGATGAAACAAAATGAAAGCATTAATGACATGTTCACAAGGTTCAACAATATCACAAATGGCCTAAAGACATATGGGAAAGAGTACTCAAGAGGAGAAGTAAATAGAAAAATTCTTGATGCACTTCCAAAAGCATGGCAACCAAAAACTCTTGCTACTGAGGAATCAAAAGATTTGAGACTACTTCCTATTGAAGAACTCATAGGATCACTACTCACCTATGAAATGAGAATTAAAAGATTAAATGAAATGGAAGATGAAGACAAAGGAAGAAAAATCATTGCACTCAAAGCAAATGAGGATGATCAAACATATTCATCAAACAATGAAGATGATATTGATGAAGATGAGATTGATGATGATGAGGAAATGGCCTTGGTAATGAGGAAATTTAGAAGATTCTACAAGAAAGGCTTCAACAATAGAGGAAAGAAACCTCCATTCAAGAAAGGAGGACAAAGTTCATCACTCTTCAAGGCTAGGTTCTTTGAATGCAATAGCACTGATCATCTTGTAGCCGATTGTCCCAAAGCCATTGAAAAGAAAAATGAGCTTTAGAAGCAAAGCTTAAGGCATTAAAGAAAAAGAAGAAAATCAAGGGCCCAATAGGAGCTTGGGATCAAGACTCAAGAGAAAGTGAAGGAGAAGAAAAGGCCAACCTATGCTTCATAGCATTAAAAAATGAGGTACAATCTTCACCCTCAAATCTATCTAATCTTGTTGATGTTAATGATGATGATCTTAATTCTTTGCTCATTGAAATGTATCATGAATTGGAAATGATCACCAAAAAGAACAAGGAGTTAAAGAATAAGATTGATAACCGATCAAATGAAAATTCAAAACTTTTTTGTGAAAACAAAACTCTTTTAGAATCACTAGAAATTTTGAAAAAGGAAAAAGACTTCTCAAAATTAGAATTTCAAAAACTCGTTTTAGAAAACCAAAAACTTTGTGAAAAAGTCCTCTCATTTAAGAAATGCATGGTAGATTATAATGATTTGAAGAAAAAGGTGAGTGATCTCACCCTATGTGTTGAAAAGTTCAGAAAAGGAAAAGAAAACTTTGAAAAACTTCTTGGCTCTCAAAGATCACCTTTTGACAAAAATGGTATTGGATATAATCTTTCCAATAATTTCTCTAAACAACCACATTTTGTAAAAGCTTCCTCATCCCTTTCACACCTTTGTTGTACTTATTGTGAAAAGAGTGGTCATAAAGCCAAAAAATTCTTTATAAAAAGAAAAATTGAAAGGGGAATAAAAACGATTTGGAAAATAAAAGAAAATTCAACTAATATTCATGGACCGAAAAAGATATGGGTACCAAAACTCATTTCTACTTCTTCTTTTGTAGGAACCCAAATCTAGCTCAACTAAGTGGTATTTGGATAGTGATTGCTCAAGACATATATGACTAGGAACGTATCTCTTATTTGTGAGCTTAAAGAAACCGAAAGTGGCTTCGTCACCTTTGGAGATAAGAAGAAAGGAAGAATCATTGGTATAGGCAACGTTGGTAACAATTCTTCTTCCTTTATTAATGATGTTCTTTTAATTGATGGTTTAAAATTCAATTTGCTTAGTATTAGTCAATTGTGTGATAATGGGAAAAATCTTGTTTTTTAAAGTGATTTTTCTTCTATCATTGATAAGCATGAAAACAAAACTATTTTTGTTGCTAAAAGAGTTGGAAACGTCTATGTCTTTCATCTTGAAAATCTTATTTCCCAAAACTTAAAGTGTCTCTCGGTTCATGATGATGATGCATTTTCGTGGCATAGAAGGCTTGGTCATATTAGTATGGATTCATTGAACCAACTTTCTTCAAAAGAACTTGTTAGAGACTTACCAAACTTCACTTGGAGAAAACTAAACTTTGTGATGCTTGTCAATTTGGAAAACAACTTAAGACCTCTTTTAAACCAAAGAAAATGATTTCTACTTCAAAACCTTTAGAACTCGTTCACATGGATTTATTTGGACCAATGAGAACCACTAGTTTTTGTGGTAAGAGTTATGCTTTTGTTATAGTGGATGATTTCTCAAGATTTACTTGGACTTTATTCTTAAGCCAAAAAAGGATGAGGCATTTCAAGAATTTGTCAAACTTTTCAAAAAGATTCAAACCTCTCTTGATTGTAAATTGATTTCTATGAGAAGTGATAATAGGAGAGAATTTAACAACCAAGATTTTACAAAACTTTGTGATGATTTTGGCATAACACACAATTTTTCAGCCTCTAAAACCCCACAACAAAATGGTGTTGTGGAAAGAAAAAATCGTACTTTACAAGAAATGGCAAGATCAATGCTTTGTGAAAACTCCCTTCCTAAATATTTTTGTGCAGAGGCCGTTAACACCGCATGCTATGTTATGAATCGTGTTCTCTTGAGACCTTTTTTGAAGAAAAATCCTTTTGAACTCATTTTTAATAAAACCCCTTTAATTGGCTATTTTAAATTTTTTGGATGCAAATGCTTTATTTTAAACACCAAAGAAAATCTTCGAAAATTTGATAAAAAATCCGATGAGGGAATTTTTCTTGGTTACTCTTCAAACAAAAAGGCTTATAGAATTTTCAACAAAAGAATTTTATGTGTTGAAGAGTCCATTCATGTAAACTTTGATGAAACTAACATTTTTGAAAAGAGAAATGATGATGACATAGATAACTCTTTAAGCTACCAACCATTATACACTCAACAAATGGAAGAGCATGCTATGGAGGAAGAAGAGATTGAGGAAAAACAAGAAAATGATCAAGAAACTCAAAGTCTTCCTCAAGATGTGATATATAACAAAGGGCACTCAAAAGATAAAATCATTGGCGATGTATCACAAGGGGTAAGAATAAGAAGGTACTTCATAGACAACTTTGCATTATTATCTTAAATTGAGCCTAAAGTTATTGATGATGCTTCGTGTGATGAGTTTTGGATTATTGCTATACAAGAGGAATTAAACCAATTTGAAAGAAACAAAGTTTGGACTTTAGTCCCAAGACCCCATGATCACCCCACCAATGGCACTAAATGGTTTTTAGAAATAAACTAAATGAATCCGGAGAAGTTATTAGAAACAAAGCTAGACTTGTTGCCCAAGGATTCAATCAAGAGAGGGCATAGATTTTGATGAAACTTTTGCTCCGGTTGCTAGACTTGAATCTATCAGGATGCTTTTGGCTTTTGCATGTTTTAAAGGATTCGAGCTTTTTCAAATGTATGTTAAAAGTGCTTTTCAAAATGGTGATATTGAGGAGGAAGTTTATGTTGAACAACCTTCCGGTTTTATGCATGAAAATTTTCAACTCATGTTTTCAAACTTTCAAAAGCTCTCTATGGCCTAAAACAAGCTCCAAGAGCTTGGTATGAAAAATTAAGTGGATTTCTTCTCTCAAACAATTTTTCAAGAGTTGTGGTAGATACTAATCTTTTTAAAAAAACCTCTTATAATAATGATCTTCTTCTTGTCCAAATTTATGTAGATGATATTATTTTTTGTGCTACTAATGTTTCTTTGTGTGAAGAATTTGCCTCCCTTATGCAAAATGAGTTTGAAATGAGCATGATGGGAGAATTGAACTACTTCCTTGGACTACAAAATCAAGCAAACAAAAGAAGGCATCTTCATGAACCAAGAGAAGTACACCAAAGAACTTCTCATAAGATTCGAGATGAGCGATGCAAAAGGTATTAGTACTCCTATGAGCTCATCATTGAAGCTTGACAAGGATGAGAAAGGTAAGAAGGTTGATGAGAGAAGCTATAGAGGTATGATTGGTAGTTTTCTTTACTTAACGGATAGTAGGCCAGATATTGTATTTGTAGTATATTTGTGTGCTAGATTCCAAGCTTGCCCCAAAGAATCCCATTTAATAGTTGTAAAACGTATCTTCAGATATTTAATTTCATCATATGATTATGGCTTGTGGTACTCTAAACAATCTTGTTTTGATCTTATTGCCTACACCAATGCGGATTATGCCGGATGTAAGGTAGAAAGGAAGAGTACAAGTAGAAATTTCCAATTCTTGGAAGGATGCTTAGTATCTTGGTAGAGCAAGAAGTAATCGTGTGTATCCTTATCAACCACCGAAGCGGAATACATAGCAGTTGGTTGCTGCTGTGCACAGGTACTTTGGATGAAACTCACGTTGATTGATTTTGGTTTTTCTTTTAAAAATATACCTATTATGTGTGATAATACTAGTGCCATAAATATTTCCATAAACCCTCTGCAACATTAAAAAACAAAGCATATTGAAATCAAACATCACTTTATTAGAGATCATGTTGCTAAAGGTGATGTATTTTTAGAATATATTTGCACAGAGGATCAAATTGCCGATATTTTTGCAAAACCTCTCGCTGAAGAACGTTTTTGCTATTTGAGAAAATTGCTTGGTATTGGTAGACTTTATGACTAATGTGTGTTGTTTGAGTTATCAATTTTCCTTTTATTTATTTTGTTCTTACTAAAATTTTCAAAAATCGGACGCCTCTTTTAAAAACCGGACGTCCAGTTTCAAAATCAGACTCAAGGATTTTCTTCACAAAAAATTTCTGAGATATTCAGACGACAAAATCGGACGACCTCGATAAAAATCGAACGTCCGATTTCTTATTTTCAACAAAACCGGACGACCGTTTTTTTAAAAATCGGTCGACCAATTTCTTTAAAATTGTCGGGGCTGCGTTGTATAAAAACAAATCTCTTCATAGCTTCCCTCTTATTTTTGTCTTTTTCTCACAACTCTCTCTCACTCTCTCGATCGAGACTCCCTTCTCTCACAAAACCCATCCGATTTCTAGTCCAATTTTCACACTTCTTCTCAAATCCTTCAAATTTTTCTGCTCCTCAAGTAAGAAAATCCATCGGTTTCTATTTTTTTCTCTCTCTATCCTCTCCATAAGAAATCTTCATATTCACGTTCTTCTGAACCCTAAATCGGGATTGCTTCAAAATGGTGATAACTAAGAATGCCAACATTGGAAGATGAGTAAATATTGAAGAATGAGGGAGCAGTAAGAGAGGAGAAAAAGGAAAAAGGGTACCTTCTAGAATTAGGGCTCCAGATAGGTTCATCTCTGGAAAGGAGGCTGCAAACTTTGAAGAATGGACAAGAAATTGAAGAAAAATTGTTATTGGACACCGAGTGGATTTCAATGATATGCAAGGTATGGAAGCTATACCAAATCTCTTTGATGCTATTGGGTGGACACCATTGCTTACTGTTAAAGAGCTGAAATGATTTATGAATTCTATGCCAATCTACATAAGGGTAGAATTGGAAGAGTAGATAACATACCTCATCAATGGGTATTGTCTAGAATTGGAGGAAGAAATATTGCATTGGATGATAGGCTATTAAATACCATTCTAGAAACCTCTCAAGATGGCATGAGATTCTATACTAAGAATAAGAAATGCTTTGATCAAAATTTATATAGTGAAAGAAGGTTTGAAGAGAGTTTCACTCAAGGAGAAGTCCTAAAAAGGCACGATGATAGGACTGTGAACAAACTTGATGCCTATAGGAGATTACTACATCATATGATTTCTAATATCATTATTCCAAATGTTGGGTACAAGTCTTCCATCATAAATATTCAATCCTTTGTCATGCTTGCTCTTCATGAACATAGGAGGATGAACTTCGGTTTCATGGCTATATAACATATGCTAGCCACACAATCCTCTTCCACCAAGTACTTACCATATGGCTGCTTCATTACAAAAAATTTCAACATTTTGTGATCAATTTGGTTGGAGTTGGTGATCACATTGGCCCTGGTAAGATTGACAATCAGAATACCTTCAAGAGAATGGAGTTTGAAAGAAATGATGAAGGACTATTGATAAGAGGTGGTCAACAAGGAAGTGATGATGATGATGAAAAAAATAGTGATGGAGAAGAGGGAAATGAGCCCAAAAGTATGGATGAAGAAGATACAAATGAAGAGGACATTCAAAGAGAAATGAGATCAAAGAAAAGGCAAGAACGAATGGAGGAAGGACAATCCTCAGTAGATACAACTCTAATATTGGATAGAATTGCTGCAACGCAAGCACAACTAAATGACCAACTTGATGACCTCAATGACAAGATAGTAGACATTCAATACCAGGTTACGAGATCGGAGCAAGGAGGAAGAGATACCGATGAAGATGAAGATGAAGATGATTGAGGATTCCTACCCTTTCTTTTTTTTAAAGAACTCCTTCCTCTTCCATTGTTTTTCTTATTAGCTCTTTATCAAACTCTATTATGGTTTTTTTTTTTTTTTGGTGACATTTTATGCTATGATGTTGTTCTTATGACTTGATATATGCTATGTTTCATTCTTCATATTGGTGTTGTGTTATCTTGATGCTAACTTTAATGTTGAAAGTCCAATTGTAGCTTCCTTTTCTATGATCCCTTAAAACCTCTCCCATGTATCTTTTTGATTTATGACAAAAGGGGGAGAAAGATGTGAAAGATCTAAGGGGGAGAATAGTTGCATGATACTTATTGTTGCTTTTAAGTTTCATGCTTTCTTTTGGTTGGCTATATATCTTATGGAGTTACATATCTTATGGAGTTACCCTGATAATTGTTTGATGCCATTCTTGGAGTGAAGTATGCTTTTAAGGTGAGCTTATTGTTTTCTATTTTATGTTTCAAAACCTTGGCGTGTTTTCAAATTTATAGGGGGAGTTATCTTCCTTATGGTGTTTTTGGTATGCTTTACTCTTATTGATGATCTTCTTGAAGCATCACCATACTTTAATATTTGTTCTTTTGTTCTTCTTGCATATGTATTTGTTATAATAAAAAAGGGGGAGATTATTAGCCCTAAGGGCATTATTGCATATGATTTTGATTATGATTAACATATGTTTGTGTGAGTATTAAGCATAGTTTCCACAGAACAAAAGAAGCATATTTGAAATCTTAACGCTACACTCTTAGAAGCAAAAGATCTTGGTGATCAAGGCAAAATGAAGGAGAAAAGATCACACCGTTGAAGACTTATGTCTTAGTTAGGGATATGCTAAGGTATTTCCTTGTAAAACTCCCTAATCTCATCTTTGATTGTTGATCATGTATGAAGCTCTTTGCATAAATATCTTTCTATAAATTCTTCTTGAAATTCAAGTATTACTGATAGAGTTTTTATGCCTTTGAAAATTTTCATATCTCTAAAAGAGTATCAAGAATACATGTTTTTGAAATAGGAAGGAAAGCTCTTTTCTGTAAAATCCTTTTCAAAAACCGGTCATCTGGTTTTAAAACTAGTCGTCCGATTTTTCTAGTTTTCGAAAAAATCAGTTGTCCGATTTTTGTAGGAAGCGTCGAATTTTTATGTTTCAAACTCAGACATCCATTTTTGGAAACTGGTCGTCCAGTTTTCCTTTTTACTGTGAAAAATATTACCGTTACACAGTGTAATAGTTACTCTTTCTCTCTTTCCTATATATATTGATTTTTTTATCAGCTGCAAAGATAAGAAGTTTGGTGCAATATTTATTGAGATAATTTAAGAACCTTTAAAGAGCTTTAAAGTACATTACTTCACACAAATTTTCATCTCACAAAACATCTCCTTGAGCTTCATTTGTGATCATCCATCAAAGAAGAAGTAAAGAGGAGCTTGTAGAAGTATTCAATAGAGTTGTGTCTTTCCTTCTCAAAATCATTTGGTAATATTGTTCTTAACTCATCTCTCTTTTATTAACATCAAAGGTTTGTGTTGAAAAGTTCCTTGGGTTATCCTTTGATTGTATTTGTGTTGGTGATTGAGGTTGTTTGCAAAACCCTTGGTAGGTGATCCTGAAATTGTGATTGTTGTATACCTTTTAATATAGTGGATTTGGAAAATCCTTGGGTATTGACTCAAGGTAGTGATGTAGCTCTTTGAGAAAGTGAACCACTATAAATCATTGTGCCTCTTCATTATATATATTTCTTGCTTGATTGTCATAACTATAAGATTTTGTTTGGTTGAGAATTTTATTAAAAAGTGTTTTAGAATTCTTTTTCAAACAAAATTGGAGTTTATCTTTTAATTACACAAAAGATTTTTCAAAAATTATCCCAAAACCTTATTCAACCCCCCCCAAGGTTTTTCATTTTTTTTCTTTGGTGATTATTTTTGCTACCATTGCTTGTGGCCGTTTTGTGATCTTAACTATTTTAATTCAGCTTCTCTTGTTTTCATGTATTGTCTGTCTAAAATAAAAGTTTTTAACTCCTCCATTTTGTCTGTTTAGTTTGTGTTGCTTGAGGGCAAGTAACAGATAAGTGTAGGGTATTTGATATGTGCTTATTTGTCTATATTTCTATATATTATTTTCATTGTTTCTCAATGTTTTTAATGTGTAAAAATACATATTCTAGACTAATACAATTTATTCTTATCTTAGGTACCATCCGAAAGAGAAAATGATGAAAGAAAACGAGAACGGTCGAAAACGGAGCAAAAACGACGAAAATGGAGCCGACAACATTAATGAAGAAGACCTACTGCCTGAGGTCGGCTAACCTACCTTCGGCAGTAGGTTCGGGGATCACAAGAGCAGATAAGGCAAAACCTTACCAGCGACAGTAGACAAACCTACCGTCGGTAGTAGGTCTCGACGTCAGGAAATTTTTTGTAGGCAGAATTCTATTGAGGACGGTAGTGCTCGACCAACCGTCAGTGGTAGATCTCAGCTGATGGGTAGTTTTAATCCAATTCAAACTATGTTTGCTTAATTTTTCATCTATTTAAGAGGCTACTCTACAATTAAAGAGGAGATCAGTAATTAGGATTAGATAGCAGATAATTAGGGCTAGATTTAGGTTAGGTAATTCTTCAATTTTACACTCAATTAATTAAGTAGTTATTAGATTTTCAGCAATTTAATTCTTGGAGATCAAGATTTGAAGATCTAATTCCAAGATTTCAAGCTTCAATTAGGCCACTCGAGAGACGAGTTCGAGA
Organism: Catharanthus roseus; assembly: GCA_028651295.1. Classification (NCBI taxonomy): domain Eukaryota; kingdom Viridiplantae; phylum Streptophyta; class Magnoliopsida; order Gentianales; family Apocynaceae; genus Catharanthus; species Catharanthus roseus. Next base: position 20,606,764 of record JAPQWS010000153.1, on the reverse strand, counting down.
CTTCAATTTTGGCTCAATTTTACTCCTAAGCTTTCTTTCCTTTACATTGTTATTGAATTAATGTTTAATTTCGATTTTATTACAATGAATAGTGAGTAGTTCTTATTGTTTGGATGAGGGTTGAACCACAGTTCTTGGTTATGAAATTCTTGGTTTGATTTCTTGATTTCAATGTTTGTTTTGATTAAGTTGTTCTCCAATTGTGTTTGTTTGCAATTTAATTTTTGCAAGATTCAAGATTGTTCGGAATTGAAAAAGGAATAACGATCTAGGGCAACATATTGAGGATTAATTGGGGCAATTGACTAGAGATACAATATTGCACTTTTAGGTCTTTTAAGTCACCTAATTTTACTACACTCATAATTTGTTAGGGAGAAAAGAGAATTTCTTCTAAGGGTTAGTGATTACGGTGGCTTTCACTTAGAGATAGGGATTGCCCGATTTATAGTGATGACCCAACTTAATTAATTCAACATCGTTTTCATTGAAGTTTTCCAATTGAATTAGTGACAAGGATTAGGGGGATTCCACCATCCAAACTCTTACTTTATAAAGTTTTTAAGCCTTAATTTTACTACGGGCTTTCTTTAGTCGTTAATTCGTTTTCAGTTTTTTTATTTCTGTTTTCTAAAACCAACTTTTCTTTAGACTAAATATTAGAGACGAGTAGTACTTAAGCCTTTACCATCCTCGAGAGATTGATACTCAGGTATAACTTGTTTACTACAGTGATATGTCCGCTTGGTTTTTACTTAGTTTAGTAGTGCATCCAGTTTTGATTTTAAAACATCAAACATCAAGGTCCCATAATTAAATATAGTTAATTAGGTAGAATAGCATTAAAGGCTTGATATTCCATAAATAGTAAATGAGGAGAGATTGACTCCTTATCCGAAGCCACTGGATATTAAATATAGTTAATATGTTTGATTTTAAAACATCAAACATCAATGTCCCATAATTAAATATAGTTAATTAGGTAAAATAGCGTTAAAGGCTTGATATTCCATAAATAGTAAATGAGGAGAGATTAACTCTTTATCTGAAGCCACTTGGCTACTATATTGTGTTTACATTCGATGTGGGATTCATGCTTCGCGACCTATTTCAAGGTTTGCGGGTCGGGTCTTGTCCCCCAACCAAACTTACGCATGTGCAAGAGGGGTCGCGAGGGTTTAGCAGTTTTGGACTCTTCTTGTTCCAGCCCAAGATCAACTACCTTTTCTTAGGCGACCAAGGGCCTAATTACCTATTCTCCATCAACGACCCCTTTCTCGGCTGCCTGTTCTACTTCCATGTTGGTTGCCAAATTCTTTATCATTTGGCTTTCCATGGAGTGAGCAACAACCCTTTTTTCGTGTCCTTGTTTCCACAATAATCACAAGTGATTCTATTTAATGGTTTAGCAACAAAAGTAGATCTTTTATTTTATGCTCAGACTCAGACATGGTTTCGTGATGTATCTCTTCTCGAGGAGCCTTAGCAAATACCTTGTTCAAAGTTGATAAGGAATCTATTAAAAATTTAGAGGAAGGAAGATTGCACAAACTTATTGATGTGGAATGATCTTCAAGAGCATAAAATTTTGTCCAAGAAGTGAGGGAGAGAACAAACAAAACAAGTGTAATAAGTAGAAGAAAGTGCCTTTGAAAGGACTTGAAAATGTTAAACTTCAAGCAACCTTGGATATATCAAATCCAAGACCTCAAGAAGGTTTAAACAAAATCTTTTCTTCAAAGTTCAAGCAACCTAAGGTATTTTGAACCTTAGACCTCAATGAAACAAGAAGAAGACCTCAAGACTAGTTTTCTACAAGAGTGTAGTAACTAGTATGAAGGAATTTTTTTTTTTATGATCAACCTTGAAGCTCTTGGAACTTTCAACAAGTCTTCAAAGTGATTTTTTCTTTCAAGGAAGTTCACCCTTGAAGAAGATAGAAAAACTAAGCTAAGAACTAAGAATACTAAGAGAAGAACCTTTGTCTTAAAAAATTTCTTGATTACTTCTTCAAAATAGAAGACTACATATTTATAGAGACTTGAGGGAGAAAATAGGAATTTTTCCCTCTCATATTTTCAGCCCAAAGGATAGATATAACATATACATACACTTGATAAGACAATAGAGGTGTTTTAATTGCATTTGGACTATTCTAGAGCACTAGTCAACACATTGCCAAATGTAGAAGGCAATTTTTTAGCTTGGGCAAAAGGGATTCCAACTATCTACCAAGGTAAATTTTCAATTTCTAACTTATTCAAAAATTAGGATATTGCCCCATAAATTCTTGGACATCAAAATTTAATCCCCATAAAGTCTTGGACATCAAAATTGACATCAAAATTTAAGCTTTGAAACTTCTCTTGCTCAATTCGATCCTTGTGACTCTTTAGTTGTTTTGCCTTCGCTCTTGTCACAACTCCTTGATGTTCTTGCATGTCTAACCGATTCACATCATCTTCCGCCTCTTGAAAAGGATTCGTCCTCGAATCTCCATCACCTATATCAAATAAAGAGAGATCGGAAACATTAAAATTGGCACTAACGTTATAATGTCCCGGAAGATCAACTTTATAGGAATTGTCATTAATTTTCTCAAGGATTTTAAATGGCCCATCTCCCCTATCATCAAGCTTAGACTTTCTTTGTTGGGGAAATCTTTCCTTTCTAAAATGCACCCAAACCCAATCACCAGGTTTGAATACCACTTTTCTTCTTCCCACATTTCTTTTCTCTACAAGCTTTTTGTTGGAGTTGACAATGGCTTCATGGACCTTTGCATGAATTGCTTTCATAAAATCAGCCTTCTTGCTTGCATCCTTGCTTAATTCTTGATCTATAGGCAAAGGAACCAAATCAAAGGGAGTTAGAGGGTTAAAACCATAAACAACTTGAAATGGAGAATGAGAAGTAGTAGAGTGAGGTGCCCTATTATAAGCAAATTCAATGTGTGGCAAACACTCCTCCCATTGCCTCAATTTCTTCTTCAAAAATAGCGCTTAGAAGTTGGCCAATTGTTCTATTTACCACCTCGGTTTGTCCATCCGTTTGTGGATAGCAAGCTGTAGAATAAAGCAAGTTAGTACCAAGCTTCTTCTAAAGAACTCTCCAAAAATGGCTCAAGAATTTGGTATCCCTATCCGACACAATAGACCTTGGAATTCCATGGAATATAACTATCCAAGTAAAGAACAAGCTAGCTACATGACTAGCATCATCGGATTTCCTACAAGGAATAAAGTGTGCCATTTTAGAGAACCTATCCACAACAACAAAAATAGAATCCATACCTCTAGAGGTCCTAGGTAAACCAAGAATAAAATCCATAGAAATATCAACCCAAGGTTCTTTAGGAACTTCTAATGGTGTGTAAAGTCCATGTGGAAGAGTTCTAGATTTAGCTTTCTTGCATTCAATACAACTTCCTACAAATCTTTCTACATATCTTTTTAAATGTGGGCCAAAAAAATGTTCATGAAGAATTTCATAGGTTTTAGTGACACGAAAATGTCCCATTAAACCCCACAATGTGCTTCTTTGACAAGTAGAATTCTAGTAGAACAAGATGGTATGCACAATCTACCTTCACAATAAAGAAATCCTTCATGCAAAAAATATTTTCCAAAAGGTGCTAACAAGCATTTCTCAAAAATTTCCTTAAAGTAATGATCACTAGAATACATTTCTTTAAGCATTTCAAAACCCAAAATTTTTGTTTGAAGGGTGGATAAGAGAGTATACCTTCTAGATAGAGCATCGGCCACCACATTCTCCTTACCTTTCTTGTAATGGATGACATATGGAAATGTTTCAAAGAACTCCATCCATCTTGCATGTCTCTTATTGAGTTTATGTTGGCCCTTGAGAAACTTCAAAGCCTCATGATCGGTGTGCACAACAAACTCCTTTGGCCATAGGTAGTGTTGCCAATGCTTTAATGTTCATATTAAAACATAAAGCTCCTTGTCATAAGTTGAGTACCTCACGGCTGCCCCATTAAGTTTTTCACTAAAATAGGCTAAGGGCTTTCCATCTTGCATAAGTACACCACCTATACCAATGTCGGATGCATCACACTCCACCTCAAAAGTTTTCTCAAAGTTTGGTAGTGACAAAAGGGGTGCACTACACAACTTTTCCTTCAACAATTGAAATGCTTGTTCTTGTTTTGTTTCCCACTTAAATCCTTCAGTTTTCTTGATCACATCGGTCAAAGGGCTAGCATGTGTGCTGAAATTTTTGATGAACCGCCTATAGAAACTTGCTAGGCCATGGAAACTTCTCACTTCCGATGCGTTTCTTAGTGTTGGCCATTCCTTAATTGCTTGGATCTTACCTTCATCTACTTGAAGTCCTTGTGAGCTTACCACATAACCTAGAAATGTAACTTTCTCCAAACAAAACTCACATTTGTCAAGGTTAGCAAAAAGTTAAATTCTCAAGACATTTAGTACTTCCCTAAGATGTTCAACATGCATTTCATATGTCTTGCTATAGACCAAAATATCATAAAAGTATACAACAACAAATTTCCCAATAAATTCTTCAACACATGATTCATTAGTCTCATAAATGTACTAGGAGCATTAGTTAATCCAAAGGGCATAACCATCCATTCATACAAACCAAAGTTAGTCTTAAAAGTGGTTTTCCACTCATCCCCTTCTCTCATCCTAATTTGATGGTATCCGGATTTCAAGTCAATTTTAGAGAAAAGATTAGAACCATGCAACTCATCAAGTAAATCATCAAGTCTAGGTATAGGATGCCTATACTTAATAGTAATGTTGTTTATGGCTCTACAATCTATACACATTCTCCATGTACCATCTTTTTTTGGAACAAGCAAAACCGGAACCACACAAGGACTCATGGACTCACGCACATACCCTTTTAAAATTAGATCCTCAACTTGCCTTTTTAGCTCCTTAGTCTCTTCCGGTGGACTCCTATAGGCCGGTCGGTTTGGCAAGATCGCCTCGGGGACAAAATCGATTTGGTGTTCAATTCCTCTAATTGGTGGAAGACTTTCGGGCATCTCATCGGGAAATACGTCTTTGTAATCTTCAATAACCTGCAAAATTTCACTTGAAAAGGAGGGTGAGTGTTCTTTAGATGAAGTAAAAGATTCCCTACAATACAAGAGCAATACCACTTCTTTTCTTTCAATTGCTTCAATCACCTCACTAGGTTTTGCAAAGAAACAATTCTTTTCTTTCATCGCACTCTCTTTTTTTTTGTCACTCTTTTTCTTTTCACTCTTGTTTTTCATCACTCTTTTCTTTTTCCTCAACTCTCTTTCCCTCCCTAATTGTTTTCCTTTTGAGCTCACTTTCGACCCTCTCTTTCTCCCTCATCTTTTTTTGTTCATCTCTCACTTGTTGAGATGTAAGAGGATTCATAGTGAATGTTCTTCCATCCTTCACAAAAGAATAAGTATTCTTCTCCCCATTGTGGAGGGACTTTCTATCGAATTGCCAAGGTCTTCCCAAGAGAAGATGGCATGCTTGCATGGGCACCACATCACATAGTATCTCATCTTTGTAAGCTCCCATTTCTATTGGTACCACTACTTGTCTCAACACTTTAATTTCTCCACTATCATTTAGCCAATAGAGTTTGTAGGGTTTATCATGTTTTGTAGTAGGTAGTTTCAACTTCTCAACAAGATAAGCATTAGCCACATTTACACAACTACCACTATCAATGATAAAGTTGGCAATCCTTCCCTCAACTTTACATTTAGAATGGAAGATGTTTTCTCTTTGTTCAATCATGTTATCATCAAAAGTTTGAGTGCTTAGTGCTCTTATGGTAACTAAGCTCAAGACATCGTCATCACTTCCTAAAGGATTCAAATCAACATGCTCATCATCCTCACCATTTTCTTCACCCTCAACACATTCGTTACTTTCATCCTCCTTCTTCTCAATCCAACCATTCAAATACTCCCTAAAGATCAAAGCTCTCTTTGTCGGACAACTACTTGCATAGTGTCCTACACCATTACATTTAAAGCACTTGGGAGGGTTAGAAATGATTTTACCTCTCTCTTCCATCTTTGGTTTTGTTGGAGGTTGGAAAGTACCTCTAGGAGCCTCCTTTTTTGGCCATGGCTTGAAGTTGGAAGTAGGTAGTTTTGTTGTTGCAACTTGTCTTTGGTTGGGAAATGAGGATCGCATCATCCCATTCCTTTTCCTTTGTGATTCGATCTTGTTGGCAAGGTGGCACATGTCTTCATAAGTTGTATGAGGATACAACTCAAGTTGGTTGGCTATCTCCCTATTGAGACCACTAAGGAACCTAGCCATTGAAACATCCTTGTCTTCTTCCAAGTTCAACCTCAAGATGTAGAGCTCAATGTCACGCCTTGCTCGTAAGACTTGAGGTTCTTCCACATTTTTAGACAAGCCCACAAAGTTCTAGAACATTCCAGAAGGCTCTACTATGATCTAGACTTGTCTAAAAGACCTTGGAAAAGCCTAGAATACTCTAGAATTCTCTAGAACCCTCCATAGCTAGATTTTTATGTAGAATATTCTAGAATGATATAAGGCAACCGTTAGATCGTTGCCACATGTTATAATCTTAGCCATCCATTGAGGAGGTGTTTGCCTATAAATAGGCTCACCCTCTTCATTTGTAAACACACACACACACACACATACACTAGAACTTAGAGTTCTGAAACTTGTACTTGTAAGCTCCTTTCAAGCAATATAAGCTTCTTTCATCCACTCTTTGCCTACAACTTTCCAACGTTCCCGTCTAGCCTTTGAAGATTTGAGCAAGTTAAGGCTTTCTTAGCATTTGTGGGAGTGCTAAGGCCGCACGGCTACTTACAAGAAAAAGTAAGTGCGTGACAAGTGGTATCAGAGCCTTGGTTGGAAGCCATGACGAAGACCATTAGAGATCAAGTGGCGGGATCCGACACCACCAACGTAGAGTCATCGCAACAAGGCCGGGGGCGTGAAGAGCAACGCGACCCCGTTATACCAAAGCCGAGGGGGAAGTCCAAGGACCGCACAGCTAGCTTTGAGTTACGCTTAACTCAGGTGGAGGAAGGCATGGGCGCCGTGGACGCACACATGGAGAATCTAGACCAACGGGTGGAAGGTCTAGAGGCCGACGTTGCCGAAACCCATGAAGAGGTGCGTGAAGCCCTTACCAAGCTAGGTGAGTCTAATCGAGAAGACTTACAGGCCCTTAGGGACGAATTTATGGCCAAGGTAGCCCGTTTGTGAGACGTCCATCAAAGGGAGATTAACAGCTTGCTAATGCAGGTAGCCCTTAGGGACGAGGGGACCTAGCCTTATGTAAGAAGGCGGTTCTTGCTGGTTCAACCACATCCACGGTGGAACCCCGACGGGTCGATATCCCAAAACCAAAGAGTTTCGCAGGAACGCGTAATGCTCGTGAAGTAGACAACTTCTTATGGGGACTAGAACAATATTTCGATGTTGTAGGCATCATAGAAGAGGGAGCCAAGATCAAGAGCGCAGCTTTGTACCTCACCGATACAGCCATGCTTTGGTGGCGCCGACGGCAGGAAGACGTCAAGAGAGGTATGTGCTCCATCACTACCTTTGATGATTTTAAAGGGAAGCTTAAGAGGTAATTTTACCCCGAAAATGCCGAAGAAGAGGCACGTGGTCGACTACGAAGGCTGAAACACCTGGGAAGCGTCCGAGATTATGTGAAAGACTTCACAAACCTCGTGTTAGAAATCCCCGACATGTCCGATAAGGACTCGCTCTTCTTTTTCATGGACGGTCTACAAACTTGGGCTAAAATCGAACTTAGGCGTCGTGGTGTGCAAGACCTTGCTACCGCCATTGCTATTGCCGAAAGCTTGATCAATTACTCAAGCAAAAAGGAGCCATCCAAGTCCAAAGAGAAGAAGGGCGGTCCCAACAAAGGTGGGGGAGAACATTGGCGAGGCAACCGCAAGGAAGACAACCGAAGCCAAGGTCAAAGTCCTTGGAAGCCGAAGGATAAAGGCAAACAAAAGGACAACTTTGACCGTTCCATCCCTAAACGGGGATGCTTCTTATGTGGTGAGCTGCACTGGACGCGAGATTGTCTAAAGACAAAGGCACTCAATGCCTTGACGGTCGATGTTAAGGGGCACGAATCAAGTGGCAACAAGAAAGATGCTCAAGTCGGCTCACTACAACTCCTCAATGTCATCCAAAGTACTCCGAAGACTCAAGCGAAGGGACTTCAGTTCGTAGATGCAACTATCAACGGGAAGGAGACGAAGGCTTTACTTGACACAGGTGCGTCCCACAACTTCATCTCCGTAGAGGAAGCCAATAGACTAGGCCTTCAAATAGTTGGCGGCACTGGGTCTATGAAAGCCGTCAACTCTATGGCCAAGCCAATACAAGGCATTGCTCGAGGCGTCAAGACCACCCTTGGTGCATGGGTGGGCTACCTGAATTTGTCCGTGGTACCTATGGACGATTTCAAGGTAGTTCTCGGGATGGAGTTTCTCGATCAAGTGAAGGCGTTCCCCATTCCTTTTGCCAACACCATGTGCATCTTGGACGAAGGAAAGACTTGCATAGTACCAACACTACGGTCTACCAAGTCCGATCCGCAAGCATTGTCAGCTATGCAGTTCGAAAAAGGCTTGAAGAGAGACGAGGAAAGCTACCTAGCCATCCTCAAGGAGCACGACGACGAGGAGATACCTCCCCAACCAACTGTTCCAAAGGAAATAGAAGGCGTTCTTTGCGAATTCAAGGACGTCATGCCCGATGAATTACCAAAGAAGTTGCCACCAAGAAGGGAGGTCGATCATCAAATCGAGTTAGAGCCAGGAGCCAAACCACCAGCCATGAGCCCCTACCGCATGGCACCACTGGAGTTAGCAGAACTCAAGAAACAACTAAAGGGCTTAATAGATGCCGGTTTTATTAGGCCCTCCAAAGCTCCTTTCGGTGCCCCGGTTCTTTTCCAAAAGAAAAAGGATGGTTCCCTACGAATGTATATCGACTATCGGGCTCTCAACAAGGTTACCATTAAAAATAAGTATCCCATCCCACTCGTAGCGGATCTTTTCGACCAACTTCGCCATGCACGGTATTTCACCAAGTTAGATCTTCGCTCGGGATACTATCAAGTCCGTATTGCCGAAGGTGACGAGCCCAAGACCACATGCATAACAAGGTATGGCTCTTATGAGTTTTTAGTCATGCCTTTCGGTCTAACAAATGCACCCGCAACTTTTTGCACCTTAATGAATAAGCTATTCCACCCCTACCTCGATCAATTCGTGGTAGTCTACTTGGATGATATTGTGATATACAGCCAAACAATGAGGAACACAAGGAACACTTGAGAAAAGTGTTTCAAGTTTTAAAGGACAACGAGCTATATGTAAAAAAGGAGAGGTGTTCATTTGCCCAAGAAGAGGTATTGTTCTTAGGGCATAAGATAAAGGGTGGAAAGCTCATGATGGAGGATACAAAGGTGCAAGCCATACAAAAGTGAGAGCCACCCACTAAAGTTCATGAGTTAAGGTCCTTCCTTGGACTTGTGAACTATTATCGTCGCTTTATCAAAGGCTATTCAGCTCGAGCGGCACCATTGACAGATCTTCTTAAGAAGAATCGACCGTGGGCATGGAGCGAAGATTGCCAACATGCCTTTGAAGATCTAAAGAAGGTCATTTGTAAGGATCCAGTTCTCAGCTTGCCTGATTATTCCAAGCCCTTCGAAGTGCACACTGATGCTTCGGACTTTGCTATTGGAGGTGTACTCATGCCAGATGGTCACCCAATAGCCTATGAGAGCCGCAAACTTAATGAGACGGAACGTCGCTACACCGTGCAAGAAAAAGAGATGACAGCCATCATCCATTGCCTAAGAGTTTGGCGACATTATTTGTTGGGTTCCAGGTTCGTCATCATGACCGATAACATTGCTACTAGTTATTTCCAAACTCAAAAGAAGCTTAGTCCAAAACAAGCTCGGTGGCAAGACTTTCTCGCGGAGTTTGATTATAGCTTGGAATACAAGCTGGGGAAAGCCAACGTGGTAGCTGACGCCTTAAGCCGCAAGGTAGAACTCGCATCCATCAGTCGAGTTGATAGCCCTTTACTCAAGCGTATCAAGGAAGCCGACCGCCATATTCGAAGACGAGGTGTACCAAATTATCGGGAATATCTCGTAAAATGGAAGAACTTGCCCGAAAGCGAAGCAAGTTGGGAGCGCGAGGATACCCTTTGGCAATTCAAAGATCATATCCAGCAATTCCACGATGAAGACGCGATGAGGGAATCACGAGCATAGGTGGGGGAGAATGTCACGTCCTGCTCGTAAGACTTGAGGTTCTTCCACATTTTTAGACAAGCCCACAAAGTTCTAGAACATTCCAGAAGGCTCTACTATGATCTAGACTTGTCTAGAAGACCTTGGAAAAGCCTAGAATACTCTAGAATTCTCTAGAACCCTCCATAGCTAGATTTTTATGTAGAATATTCTAGAATGATATAAGGCAACCGTTAGATCGTTGCCACATGTTATAATCTTAGCCATCCATTGAGGAGGTGCTTGCCTATAAATAGGCTCACCCTCTTCATTTGTAAACACACACACACACACATACACTAGAACTTAGAGTTCTGAAACTTGTACTTGTAAGCTCCTTTCAAGCAATATAAGCTTCTTTCATCCGCTCTTTGCCTACAACTTTCCGACGTTCCCGTCTAGCCTTTGAAGATTTGAGCAAGTTAAGGCTTTCTTAGCATTTGCGGGAGTGCTAAGGCCGCACGGCTACTTACAAGAAAAGTAAGTGCGTGACATCAAGCTCTTGTCTATACTCTTCTACCCTTTTGCACCTTGTTTTAAAGTCATGAGCTTATAATGAAGCTCTCTATAGTAGTGCTCGGGCACAAATCTTTCTCTCATCAAAGCTTTTAACTCTCTCCAAGTATCAACCGATGGTCTACCACTTCTAACTCTTTGGTTTACTACCTTTTCCCACCAATGTAAAGCATAGCCGGAAAATTCAGCTATTACAAGTCTAGCTTTTAAGAACTCATTACAATTTATCAACATAAACATGTTTTCTACTTGCCTCTCCCAATCTAAGAAAATGTTAGGGTCATTCTCACCCTTAAAAATAGGGAGCTTCCACTTCATTTGGTCCAAGGTTTGGTCACCTTGGTCTCTTCCACGGTTTGCAACAAATGGAACATGTTCATGATCGTCATATAATGGCTCTCCATGCCTAGCTTGTGGCCTTGGAACTTCTTCAAAGTGTCTAGGCATGCCTCTTCCTCCAAAACCGCCTCTTCTACCACCGTAAGGAGGTGGATGAAGTTCTTCATCAAAATGTGGAGGTTGGTGGAACTCGGTTGTCCTAGAGCAATTGAGTGGTCCATTGCTCCTTGGGGTAGTAACATTGAGACTACCATGAGGACTAACCTCCCTTTGTTGATTAGAGAGATTAGTGACATCCCTTCTAATATCCCTCATCTCATCTCTTAGGGATTGTAACTCCTGCATTATGAGCCTCAATGGGTCATCATGTTGGGAGTTGCTAGACTCTTCTCCAAAAGGAGTTGGTGCTTGAGCTTAGGTTGACATCTTGGTAGTGTTTACCTCACAAAACTCTCTTGTTTAACTCTCTTTGGCCTTTTTGAGGATATTCTCACAACTCTTGCCTTTTTTCTAAAGGTTCAAGTCTCAAAGAGTTCTATGAGTTCTTAACAAAGATTTAACACCTCTACTCAAGTTTAAAACAACCAAAATAAAAAATAAAAAAAAATCACAAACAAAAACTAGTTGAGAAATATGAGAAGCAAGGAAAATGATATTGAGTCATCCATTCATTATAAGGAAGTTCAACAACATTTCCAAGAGCATTTGAGTCAATAATGGTAGATTGACCAAATGAAGAAATAAGTACTGAAAAAGGAAAGAAATTCGACCACAAATACAAACACAAAGCTAGGACACTTCAAGAACACAAAAGAATACACAACAAAAGTTTCCAGCAAGCAGAGTAGATGACATACTCGGCTTGTTTGGAAAACTGGTATTTAACCACAAGTCTAAATTGAATGACATTTGTCTAGAAAGAATTCTCACTCAAAATTCTTGAGTTTAGGCTCAAGAATCAAAGAAAAAGGATTAGTAAAAAGGAATATATGCTCAGATCATTTCAGTACTTTTTTGTCTGCGGAAAAGCCAAGTACACCTTCAAGTTTTGACTATTTTGAGATATCAAATGAAGTCCAAATTAGATGAAACTTATTTTATTTGTTTCCCAGGTCAATGTAGTATAACTCCATGTAAAAATATTTCAATGTTCTAGTCATATTCCAGGTCGTTCAAGCATTCTATGTTTGTGATGCCATTTTCCAGCAATCTTGTCTCTTTTCTCTTTTTGTCTTGTATTGTATGTAAGATATCTCAAAAACACTTACTTGAAGGTGGCTCTGATACCAAATGATGTGGAACGATCTTCAAGAGCATAAAATTTTGTCCAAGAAGTGAGGGAGAGAACAAACAAAACAAGTGTAATAAGTAGAAGAAAGTGCCTTTGAAAGGACTTGAAAATGTTAAACTTCAAGCAACCTTGGATATATCAAATCCAAGACCTCAAGAAGGTTTAAACAAAATCTTTTCTTCAAAGTTCAAGCAACCTAAGTTATTTTGAACCTTAGACCTCAATGAAACAAGAAGAAGACCTCAAGACTAGTTTTCTACAAGAGTGTAGTAACTAGTATGAAGGAATTTTATGATCAACCTTGAAGCTCTTGGAACTTTCAACAAGTCTTCAAAGTGATTTTTTCTTTCAAGGAAGTTCACTCTTGAAGAAGATAGAAAAACTAAGCTAAGAACTAAGAATACTAAGAGAAGAACCTTTGTCTTGAAAAATTTCTTGATTACTTCTTCAAAATGGAAGACTACATATTTATAGAGACTTGAGGGAGAAAATAGGAATTTTTCCCTCTCATATTTTCAGCCCAAAGGATAGATATAACCTATACATACACTTGATAAGACAATAGAGGTGTTTTAATTGCATTTGGACTATTCTAGAGCACTAGTCAACACATTGCCAAAAGTAGGAGGCAATTTTTCAGCTTGGGCAAAAGGGATTCCAACTATCTACCAAGGTAAATTTTCAATTTCTAACTTATTCAAAAATTAGGATATTGCCCCATAAATTCTTGGACATCAAAATTTAATCCCCATAAAGTCTTGGACATCAAAATTGACATCAAAATTTAAGCCTTGAAACTTCTCTTGCTCAATTTGATCCTTGTGACTCTTTAGTTGTTTTGCCTTCGCTCTTGTCACAACTCCTTGATGTTCTTGCATGTCTAACATGTCTAACCGATTCACATCACTTATCAAGGATGTTCTTGCATGTCTAACCGATTCACATCACTTATCAAGGAGTGGCCCAAAAACTTAGCTCTAATATTATGTTAAAATATTGAACTTAGGACTAACTCATCCCAAAAGGTACCTCAAGAAGAGAAGGATCACCTAAGCTTATAAGTAGTTTATTTATTCTTTAATTAGTTGATGTGAGACTCTCAACACACCCATCCATGCTCAGGGCTGATCATCTAGGTTTGGAGCGTGAAGTTCTACAAGACATCATCTCCGAATTGGGTTAAACCCTAAACGCCAAAAGGTATTTCAATGGAAGGAAGCGATAGTGTGCAATCTTATTAAGGGTCCCCAGAAGGAATTGATGAATTTGTTCATCCTCTCTTTGTTACAATATGAGTTTCGTCGTACAAACATATGCCAGAATGGGTATATGTATCGTTGCGTATCATCTCACATCTACATCTTTCCGAAACACTCGGTGACACTCAAACTTTCTTGCTTTAGGAGTTGAATCTTCTTTCTCAATTGGTAGATTAGTGGCCCATAATTCTCTTGTATGTATAATCTTGTCTTGAGAATGGAAAACATGTCCTTGGAGTTTTAGCATAATATCCCTCAGAATTTAGTTTCAAGTGGTGCCATGATCCAACCCTTGACGTAGGAGATGCAACAATCCTATGTTGCTGTTGATGCCGGATCTTCTAGTCGATTTAGGGTGCCAATTGAGAAACACCATTTTGACCTTAGCCTGGAGACTTCTCAAACAGAAATGACCAAATTCTAAAATTTTCTCCATCGAACAATATTGGTGTAATGGACATGCCAAGATTGTCTGAAGCAGAAATAAAATAAGAAGAATTCAGGTCATTTGTTGACAAAAATAGCTTCGATTTTTTTTTTTTGAAGAGATTGTTTCCATTTTTCTGTGAAGAGAAAGAAACGAGAGGTAGAGTTTTCTCTTATACTATGTAGGAATATTTCAAGTTCTTTAAAAAAATAATGTAATACGAGGTCTATCGAATTTTCGAGATATCCATGTCAATGATGCAGGAGCTTATGTAATTGATATCATCGAAATCTATACATTGTGGGTGTTGGGCTTAGCAATAGTCAGATGAAAATCTTTAGTGGTATGATAAAATTGAAAATTAAGTCTAATTTGTTGAATCTGAAAATTAAAATTAAAATATAAATGCTGAATTAATTAATAATCAATAATTATATACAAAGTGTAATAATTTGACAAAAATTATATATATATATATATAAATTTCAAATTTTACTTAAAATTTATAACTATAAGCATATCTTAAACAATTAAATATTAAGTATTTATTAATGTCTATTTTCAATAGACTTAATTCCTTTAATGTTATTAAGCCGCAAATATGGAGTCATATAATTTCTAACAACAACAGCAATATTCACATCCAATTTCAAATATACGGATATTTCTCAAATACACCTTAGTTATCACATATATAATTTCAGTTAAAATCATTTCTCTCTTACTCCATTTTATCAATGTCCTCATCAACTAAACCTAAAACAAACCAAAACCAACGAAACTTGCCATAATCAAAGCAAGAGGAGCACTCAATTCCTCAATCTTCAATCTATAAGTACCGCTGGCTGGAGCAGGAGCAGGAGCGGGTGCCAAATGCTTTATTGTTGAAGGAGCCATAGCCGGAGAATGAGCCACAACTTGACCACTGTGTTTAGCGGACAAGACTTGTACTTCCAATTTCTGCCCCTTTTCGCAGTGATCATTTGTTCCGCTGATAAAATATAACGGCCCAGATCTATTGAGCACGATTTTCGTCTTCCCATCATGGAATGATTTGATGGGATTGGTTTTGTTGCAGTTCTTGTAATCCGCCTGTGTTACTTCTAGAACCGAATCAGATTTTGGGTCGTACTCCATAACTGCAAAATGGAAATCAACAGAAAAGATAGATGAAAAAAGTAGTTTAACTATAAATGAAAGAGAAATTAGCTATGAATATTCAAAAATTATTTTAACTTTTCTTATCTTATGTATAAATTTTTCTTTTATGAATTATGATTGAGTCATATAAATGTCAAATATTAATGTATTCATGTGTTATGGTAGGAGAAATGGACAAAAATGTTATTAGAGAGATGAGCACATGTACAATAATTCTGCCGTGAATCAGAGAAGATTTAACAATTGTAGTGACCAGAAAAATAGGTTGTGTACAAAAATAAAAAATTTATGAACAAACTAATAAAAGTTTTAGTTTATGGGTAGTATAATCAATATCTCTAAATGAAAAAGTAGATGTTGAAGTATAAAAAATAAAGACATATTACTTTTAAAGAGAGACATAGGCCTCTATTCAATTACTTAAAATCAGCTAGTATTTTTAAGTTATTATTTTGATGCTGTTCTTGAAAAAATAAGCTATTTTTTTAAAATTATGTGGGTATTTCTAAACAATTTTTTTATAAGCATTTTCTCTAATCGATTAAAAAACCATAAAGGCCATTGATGAAGTTTATTTTGAATTTTATCCGTCAGTTTTCACTCATGAATCCTACATCTTTTCTCAATTTTCGAGTTTTTTTTGTCAATTTGTCAATTTCAGGGGAATAAACACAAAAACTTAAATTATATTTTAATCCAAGTTGAGTCTAATTTTTTGTATACAATAAAATTGTAAAAGTTAGCCAAAATGAAAAACAAAGAAAGCATGTAGTTAGAATATTGAGGAGGGATTGCATTACAAGGTTTCATGTTTAGAGCATAATAAATGTGAAAGATAAAGAAAAAGCCAAATTAAGCACAGCTACATCAATTGGATTACTGATAAACCAATCTGGAAAAATGACAAAGAAAAAATGGACTGATCAATGAATTTTCTTTTAAATAAAAACAAATTGTGCAATTGTAACTGCCTGGCCAAAACATGATGTCAGGAAACGTTTCTCAAAAATCTTTTTGCTTTCAAAGGGAAAAAGAAAATAAAAAGCAAAAGCAAAAAGAAAACACAGCAAGATCAAGAAACAACAATGGAAATCTACACCATTTACAGAGAAATAAGAAGCCAACAGGATAGCCAAGAAATAAATAAATAAATAAACAAATAAAATAGCAAACTGTTATTTAGCTCCTTACATAAACTCCTGTTTTCGAACCGCGTCGCATTCATCAATGTATTTTTTTCCATGTATTTAAGAATGAGAAAGTTTCAAATTTTTTAAACGATTTTTTGTGAAAATTTTCGTTCCTAACCCAATCCAAATGCACCCTTAATCTTAAACTATTAAATTCTGCCGGGCGAGAACTATAATTATTGAAATTGGAGAATTGTTTTAGAAGATCACTAAAAAAAGAAAAGAGAACTTACTAAACACGAATGTAAAGAGGAAAATTATGGAAGTACATATATATATGCAAAGAAAGGAATAAAAAGTAGATTTATTTTACCAAGAGAATCTCCAATTCTGAAGCGAGTTTTAGAAGCCCATTGGTTGAACTGATCAGGAGTAGATGGGATTTTCCAAGAATTCTGTTGCCCATCAACAAGAAAATCTCTTCCTTCGGATGAAGAAGAGAAAAGAAGAGCCAACAAGATGAAAAAGCTGATTTTCCTTGAAGCCATTTTGAACGATTAGCTTATGCGGATGGGATTTTGCAAGGAGTTTGCACTAGTATCCCCAATATATATATATATATATATATATATTATTTTGGGGCCTTGGGAGGGAGAGCAATGAAAGGAGAAAGAGTTGGAATAGAATGGAAATAGTTTTGGGCTTTGGAGCTTGCTTAGAGCATTTGTCACGTGAAGAGCACGAGTATTATGAAAAAGGGGTTTTTGTTATAGAGAGCAAAACAGTTTTTTTTTAAGAAAAAAAGGGGGGGTGGGAAGATAAATTTTGATAGAGTAACTGTTGTGGAATATTTATCTTTGCATGTAAATTGTCTGTAATGAACTGTCCAACAACAATAATTTGATTTTTTATAGTTTATTTGACCAGCGATTCTAGTTTGCCCCAGATTTATTTTAGATTGAGATTGAACTTCATTTTGGATATAGTTTGAAATTCTGAATTTGAATTATGGTTAAAACAGTAATATTGTTTTACCAAAAAAATATACTATTGACTGATCTAAATATTCCATCTTGAATTGGGTTCGATTTAATTTTAAGAGTTAATTCTAAAAGGATATTCTTCCCCTCATCTGTGTATCACCCCTATAACGTAACATGTGAATAACAGAAGCCAGCCTTCAAACTTAATTTGTCTTCTCCAAAACTCACAATTTTAATAGATGAGTTACAAATAGAAAAAAATAAAGAAAAATGTGGGGAATTCTATGGGTTTGATTTTGATCCGACTTCGAGGCGACGGTGGAGGGTTGGCGTTGGTGGTGGACATGGGTGTTGCTAATCTTTGTTCTGGTGTACATTTTTTTCTTTACCCATATATTACTAATTTTAATGTTGATAAAAAAAAATTTACTAATTCTAATGTTATCAGTATTGAAAATATGCTTTTTATTCCATATTCCACGAGTGAATTGTTCTCTTGAAAAAAAAAATAAAAAAGTGGATTGTGTGTAGTGGTAATATTTAGTGGTGGTAGTATTAGGTGCCGCCAAGCTGGTGAACAGGAGTTCCGGGGTTGGTAATTGTGAGGGAGGAAGAAGATGGTGAAGTATTGAGAAAAAACAAGGAGTTTTTCTTTTTTTGTTCTTTTTATATTTGGTTATCAATAAATGTGAGTAAAGTGGAGACGTTCATGTACGGGTTCTTTTGTTTTCTAAGCCCTTTTTTGGGAAAAGGTTTTTTAAATTGATCAAAAAAAAATTTATCTGAAATGTGGGCATAACGCTCCGATGATGTGGCGGATAACGCATAACAACTGTACGTTATATACTTGTAATGACGCACAAAAGGTTGTGCATTATCTACCATATCATTTATTTACAAAATTTCTTTATATTTTTTTCAAAACTTATAGTTATATAATTTATTGAAAAAAACTGTATTATATTATTTAACTTATTTTGGTGTATTTTTTATGATAATATTTATAACCGTTTTTAAAGAAAATATGTTTAACTTATAATCGTTTTATGAAAAAAAAAATATGAAGAAGTAATAATAAAGATAAATTTTACTGTCAAAATTTAGAGTAATGAAGTAGTAATTAGAAGAAATTTAAAGAAAAATTTCATTAATAAAAACTCTATTTCATTACAACACTTTCCAGAAAAAAAACTTATACATTGCTTGAACTGGAGTTATTACAATTTTTTTTATTATGTCCTGGCATGCGACATCTGCTACATCTTAGGGAAGAATCCGGATTTCTATAACTCATTTCCCCTCAAATCGTGTGCCCTGTTTCCTACCCCGTTCCTTGTTCATGTTTGGAGGATAAAATGTTAAATTATAAGGAACATCCCTCCAAAACTTCTCATTCAAGACTAGATGAAAATTCGCTTGGTATATTCTTCTATACGTTTCTCGCGAATATATATCCGGCACATAAGTATCTACTCTCGTACCATTTTCTCTACAAGCTGCAATAGCATAAGAACAAAGCAATGTATATGTTTGTCATTTTCTGCAACTACATGATTTATTATTCATTCGTAATATATAGACATTATTGTTGGTACCAGCAATCCGGATCGGAGATCTGACCATATATATTCCTTCTCACGGATTGTAAATTGTAACTTTGTGTTCTCTTAATTTCGATTCAATCTGCAAGAATTTGTCAAATATTCGGGTTGGAAATGGATACACACAATTTTGGGCCTCTTCACAGTGTTGGTGAAAGTACCTAACTAGTTTGTTAAACATTAATTCAATCAGGGCTTTTAAAAGTAGGACCCTAGCTTTCTTCAACACATTGTTAAGTGCTTTAGAAATATTAGTTGTCATGATTCCGTGTATGTGCCCTCCATAATGCAATAGTGTTCATTTCTCTAGGTCGATCTTTACCAAGTAAATGTAAGTATCCACATTTCTATCTTGATTCTCTTGCATAACACGGTCAAATTTCCACTGCTTCGATTTTGTTTCGGCCTGCCACATCAAGTTTTTTAATTCTGTGTTCTCGAAGGTCTTGTTGAAATTTGCTCGAATGTGGCGTAAAGAAAACCGGTAAACTGCAAATGGAGGTTGCCACAAAGATTGATTTTGAATAGCAAATAAAATCCCTTTGTGGCGATCGGAAACAAGACATACGTGGCAACTATAACATAATCATAAAAACTCTAATTACGAAAATAAACTACAAAAAATAGATCAATTATCCAAATAAAATTCAATAACAACAACTCTAAAAATAATCCACATTTACAAAATTAAAACCCTAAAAATAATCAAAATAAAGGGCATCTAAACGTAATGCTTCCTATAGTACTCTCTCTTTGACTCTCAGTCTAGTGTTGACGCCGGTCCGGTAGGTCGGCCGCCCTCTAGCCAGCGATTAGCCGCGCTATAGGAGGCACGTGTACACCAACGCAGCGAGCAGTATCGGATCAGATTTGTCATAAAATTTGGATTCTCAAATGCATAAAAGGAATAAGGGAAGGGTTCCATTAAATTCATAAAAATAATTCAAAAACCACAATGAACAACAATTTTCAGATAAATAATAATAATAATTAAAACATAGTACCCCAAAAAATTAAAACAATTATAAATATAAGAAAATTACCGAAAATTTGAATAAGTTTAATTTAGCATTATTTGGTTATTTGATAATGCTTTCTCTACTGTTCTCCGCTCCAAAACTCTAAAACCCTTCGTACTCCAAGGGATGTGCCGACAACCCAAACTTGAGTTTCAGAAATTGAACAGATTCGAGAAATTTTAACTATAAAATCATAAATAAAAGTAAAGGTAGAAAACACTACAAACTAGGCACTTTCAAAGTACCAAGGCTGCTCCAATAATTCTAAATTTAACAAAAATATTACATATCAATCTATTCTTCAACATTCTCTAAAACAAATATAACATAAAAAAGAAAAGGTTAAAACACCATAAAATACTTTAATATAAGTTGCAAACAAAATTCGCTTGATTAATATAAAACCCTTCTTCCATTTTTTAAACATATTTATCTGTAGTAAAATCTTTAAATATATTCAAACATTTCAAATTAAATTCAAAATAATTCGAGTTTATGCATATAATTAAACTAATTTGTACTAAAGGATAAATTTTGGTTTGTAAACTTAAATATTATAACTACATATTACATCAAGAAAGTAAAATCCAAAATTATGAAATCTCATTATCACCCCTCACTAATTTATAAACCCACACAAACCCAATCCAATTACACAAACTTCTGCAGAATTCATACTGAAAAAAGAACATAACAACTTGAACAATTACCAAATTAAATGGACAATTAAAAACAAGTACCCCAAGTATAGGATCATTTCTCATCAAGGATGATGTTCATTGAATATGCCATCATCAAACTATAGAATATATAAAGGGTTTAGAAGATGAATTTGATTGCGACTCCGCCATGGAAAGAGCCGCTTCCTTGGCCTCATCCTGGGCAACAAGTTCAACAAGTAGTGTTGAACTTGTTGCCGAGGATGAGGCCAAGGAAGCGGCTCTTCCCATGGCGGAGTCACCATTGCGAGCCAAAAACCTTGATCCTTTTGACATAACACTCTCGGCTGCCTCCACACCCCCTAAACTGACTTGACAAGGAATCCATTATGGGCTTCCTTTTGGGGAGTAATTAGAATAGTTGACACTTCGGAAACTTTTTTAAGACCATGACCGGATCCCTAACTAAATTCTTAAACCCTAAACCCTAAACCCTTACAACTTCCTGAACCTCATCTAGCTTGAGGGTCTTTTGAACAAGCCCAAAATTTGATATAGAAGACCTAGATTCTCGGTCCTTTCACTGTGTCAAGTAAAAAAATGTTCAATCTATTTATCAGTTTCAAGAAAAGAAAGAAGAAAACTCCAATTTTTAGAAAAAATTCCAAATTTTTAGTTCTAATTTAGTAGAAGAGATCTCAAGTTTTGCAAGGTATTGGATTTTGTTTGATTAGATTTACTTTACTCCGCTCTCTATTCTATTTCATTTTTTGTTCGCCTTTACTAATTAATGCTTGTTTCCTTTTGACCGATAGACGTACCACTACTATAGAGTAGCTTTCAAACATGGCCTTACTAACTGCTTCAAAAGCAAAAGTGGGATATGATAGGCATAGCGATATAAGACTTCTCTTTGTGTTCCACTTGTTTTAATATCTCCTGCCGGTGTGAAAATGAACGAGAAATGATGGAATTCAACATGGAAGTGTCGACTGCTAAAAACGGTTATCAAATTGGGTTTCAAGTGAGGCTTCAAGCATTGCATATTTCAACAGAATTTGGCTAACATTTAGCTGTGAAAAAAGTGAGAGGTTCTTTAGGGAGAAGGTTTCTCATATGGCTTTTAAAGGGAAGAACGGTAGATAATTTACTAAGAGAAGAGAGGTAGGAGGCACCACCGCAGCAGCAGCAGCATAGAAGTCACCAATTACGCACCGATACTGATAGATAAAGAGATTGAATCAAAAGTCAAAACTTCCGCCGCCAAAGAGAAGAACAGAGGTGAGGTTTTGAGAATAAAGTTCCACTACATCGTCTCTTTCAAAATTAACTATTTTCTTGTCTTTCTTTTTTTTTTTTTAATCCAATTAAGAGCTCTTAATAGTATGACGTCGTTTGTTGAAGGGTTTTAAAAAAAAAATCATAATTTATTACTGCTAAACTCTCCATCTTTTATGTACTACCACAGAACTCATAGTTGGGTATCGATGGCACTGCTGCAGGGAGGGCACAAGCTCATAAAAGGCCAAATTAATAGGGGGTAGTGGCATCGCCGAGAGGGCTCCAGCCCCTCTGTGCCCCAGTGTAGTTTTGCTGACTAGATTTTTAATTGCTACTGGAGCAATATATGATTTACAAATTCATCAAATAGATGTGAGAATTGAATTTTTTTGAATGGAGATTTAGAAGGAGAAATTTATATGGATCAACCAAAGGGGTACATAGAGATTGAACAAGAGAACAAAGCGTGCAAGCTTAATACATCCCTTTATGGCTTAAAACAAGCACAAAAATATGGCATTAAAAGTTTAATTTGTGCATGATTGCTAATGGTTTTAAGACTAAGGAATGTGATAAGTGCACATATTATAAAACTTTTGAGAATTTTCATCTGATTATTTGTCTCTATGTTGATGATATTTTAATACTAGGATCATATGTAAATGTTATTTAAGAAGTCAAAAAACTTCTTCCTACTCATTTTGACATGAAAGGTTTGGGAGAGGGGCAAATTTTATTTTGGGCATGAAAATTACAGAAGTATATTTCTTGATCAATCACATTATTTAGAGAAAATATTGAAGAAATATAACTTTATTAATTCCAAGCATGTAGCTACTTCTTTTTATTGCAGTATTTACTTATTTCTTGTTGAGAATGATAATGAGATTTTTAACCAAAAGGAATTTGCTACTTTGATTGGGCGCTTACGTTATGCTACTGATTGCACTAGACCTAATATTGCATATGCAGTAGGATTACTTAGAAAGTTCAGTATCAAGCCAAGTAGATAACATTGGCATGCTTTGGAACGTATTATGAAATATTTGTCTGGTACAAAGACATACAGATATACTTGAGGGATACTGTGATGCTGATTGGAATACCTATCAGGTGAGTCTTACTCTACCACTAGTTATATTTTTACTATAGGAGGTGGTGTTATATGTTGGAAGTCCAAAAAACTAACTATAATAGCCAATTATACTATGGAAGCTTAGCTAATTGCTCTAGCATCAGCATGTTAGGAAGCTAATTGGATAAGCGATTTATTATTTAATATTGCAACTTAGAACTTCGATTCAATCTATCTTAATTCATTGTGACAGCACTGCTGCAGTTGGTAGAGTAAAGAACCAGTACTATAACGAAAAATCCAGATATATAAGAGAACACATAATATTATTATATCATAATTGAATAGTGGTGTTGTTAATATTGAGTATATTAAGTTTCTTGATAATCTTGCAGATCCATTAACCAAGGCCTTGGCAAGAGATAGGATCTAGAGTACATCGAGGGGATGGGATTGAAGCCCAAAGTTTCATGATTCACATATGGAGATACCCAACTCAAGGACTAGAGATCCCGTAATTGAGTTTGAATGGAAAAACGAATCATATTGTGAACGTAAGGAACTGTACTATATATTTCCATTCCTATGATGACTAGTAAATTATCCTATAATGATTGGAGGGTTGAGTTATTAAACTCTTTATGAGTAAGGTGTCATAACTGTAGGAGCACCCTCGACGGATTTCACCTATATGAGTATGAAAGTTAGGCCGCTTTCTATGAGAATGGGGCTTATTCTCAAAAATGTTCAAGAAAATCAGGAGAACACAAGGTTGTAATGAGCTGGCTAAATACGCTTAAACTTTTAACACCTAAATTATTATGTGTATACAACAGTTTTCTCTTCCCTTAAGCTGTCAATTTCAATACTAAGCATACTCTGACTCTAGATTGAAGATTCTTGTTTCACTAAGTGAAGGTTCAATATAAAGCACACCTTCATCATGCATAATAGTTCATCTGTGCTTTTTCATAAACATGCATAGTTAGATATTAAAATAAGTGGGGAAATGTTTTAATATTTTAATTTTTTGGTTAGGACATGTCATTTCATAAAATGACTTTTCTATAAGAAGAGTTGCAATCTCTTTTAATATTTTTCATATGAGGAGTCGTAACTACTTTTAATGTTTTTATTATGAAGAGTTGTATAATTTTTTAGTAAAGGAAGTGGTGAGATTATTGCTTATAATATATGAGCAAAATCTGATTTTTTATTTATTCAAGTCAAAAGCAATTTTATTTCATATTGCATTCTTTGAGATAGAATAATAAGTAGAGAAAGGTGTTCTATTGGTGGAGCTTGAGCTGGGGTATTTTCTGCAGATTATCACAAGCTAAACAATAAAGTTGGGCTATCATATTTTGGAGGGACGAGTCAGTGTTATTCTCTATTGCACCAGTTTTAGTATTTTGTTTACCATAGAGGGTTCGAATCTCCTTAAAAGAGAGCGAGATATCTACGCCTCAGTGTAGTATTCTCGTATAACATATTTTCTTATTCTCTATCAAGATTATTGTTATTTCTTTATGCACTAACAATTTTTAACGATTCGAGCTCTCTGTGGTAAACAAAATACTAAAACCAGTGTAACAGAGAATAACACTGACTCGTCCCTCCAAGATACAACATCCCAACTTTGTTGTTTAGCTTGTGACAATCTGCATAAAATGCTCAGGCTCAAGCTCTCCAAATAGAGCACTTTTCTATAGTGATTATTCTCGAAGAATGCAATATGAAATAATAATATTTTAGACTTGTCAATAAACATTAGATTTTGCTCATATATACATATATATATATATATATATATATATATATGTGTGTGTGTGTTTGTGTGTATATATGTATATATAAGCAATAATCTCACCACTTCATTTACCAAAAAAAATATACAATTCTTGATGACAAACACATTAAAAATAGTTACAACTCATATGAAAACACAGTAAAAAGATTTCAACTCTTCTTATGAAAAAGTCATTTTATGAAATGACATGTTCTAACCAAAATATTAAAACATTACAACTGAGAAAAAGATTTTTCCTTCTCATCTTCTCCAATAATGAGTTTTATGCATTGCTCCATAGATTTACTTTATACAATTTAACAAATATTATATTAAAACATAAATAAATAACTGGAAAGATGCTGCTGCCTATCAAATAAGATAAAAACATGCATTATATTTCTTGGAACCTACTGCAGTACGTTAGAATGTCGCTACTATAATTGTGAAAACCATTCTTTTGAAAAAAAAGAGAGAGATAATGGTTATTTGATTATGAATCTTTGAAAAATTCTAATAGAAAAAAGAGGATCAATGACGAAAGGAAGAAAGAAAGAGAAGATCCAGCGCTGCGGACATCAGAGAACGATAGAGGCATGCATGAATTGAAAATTCTTGCTAAGTTCTACATCTTTAACAATATAAATAGAATGGCATCATTTTACCTAAGATGTACCTAACATGGTATACCCGGGGTGTACAGTATAATTTGTATTGTTATTTAGATCGATCCAATTCTTATGCTTCCTAAGTTGATCCGTAATTAATTAGATCAACAAATAAGGCTAATTCACCAGCAAATTCGATTTGCCTGTGATTTGGATAGAATTTCGTTGTGGATATATATTTTTTTAATTTTGAATTTGAACTATGGTTAAAATAGTATTATTGTTTTACGAAAGGAAAAAAATTACTATTGGCTAACCAAAATTAGGGCTGTAAACAGAGTAGGTCTTACACGCGTACCCGAGCGAGTCTATACTCGTTTATAGAGAGTAAGGTTCAAAATTTATACATGAGGACCCAGACCCATACTAGTGTAACTTCTATTAAATGGGTCTAGGCAAGGTATTATAATATCTAGACATGTATAATACCCATTATAATAAAATAATATATATATACATATTATTTTATATTTTTTATTAATACATAATTTATTATCCTATTCTTTCTCTCACTCTTCTCATTCTTCTGATTCTTTCTCTCAAACGCTGTCTGCTGCTCTCCCTCTCTCTAAAACCCAAACTTCAAACTCCAAACCCTCATCTCCTCCTCCACTCTACTCTTCCATATCGCTGCTAGCGACTACCAACGCTGCTCTATCCTTTAGCTTCCAAGTTCCGACATTGAAGTTGCTCTGTTCTTCAGTCTTCCGAGTTTCGAAACCGACCCTGCTCTGTTCCGACAGTTATGTAACTAAAATGTGCTTGGTAAATTGTTCTTCGATCTTTAGTCTTCCCAATTCATTCTTCTCTCTTCTTCCCCCACATCTCGCTTCTATTGTACTATATGTATAAAGATTAAAGAGGGAACTGAATCAACTGATGTGAGATGTCCGCTTCACTTTTTAAATTTTTCTGAGTTAGAACTTGGAAGGATGAAGAGGAGTAATCCCAAATTCTCATTTTTTATTTCTTTTTCTTGGATTGACTGATTTATTCGAGCAGGGTTTCTCTCTATATTTATCTGCTGGGATTTTTTTTCCTAAACAAAATAGGGTTTCTTTTCTTTTTCTTTGTTATTAATCTTGAGTTGTTTGAGTGCTCAATGCCTAACAGATGATGATGTTTTTCTGGATTTTTTTTATAGAAGCAAGGAGTCAGGGACTCCTTAAAAAATTTTACTCATCTCTCTATTCTTATTTCTTGATATATTACCTTGAATTAATTACTCTAGTAAATATCTCTATGGTTTTCCTCTCAAATGTTTGGTGCAAATGAAATGAATACGCAAATGTTAATATGATGTTTTAAGGGCTGCTGTTTTAAGGGAAAATTTTATATAACAAGACAAGAAATTATAAATTTTATGTTACATAAGCGACTGATGCGATGACAGAGTGTGGAGTTGAAATTTTTTGAGTTAAATACTTGGAACTTTGCTGTTTTGAAAGGAGATAAAATTATTTAAAATTGTTTTTCCAATTCCAAGTTATGTAAATTGTCGACCCTAATTTAATTTACTGTACATTTTCTTATTTTTCTAGTTTGGTAAAAAGCTCAAAACCAATTAAGTGATCGGATTAATGTAAGTATTTTTTATCATGTTATTATTTTTATTTTAGGGTTATATATAGGACTGTAAATAGTGGTTTGTAACTTTCTTTGTTAAATATATAAAATTCTTGGAGTAAATTACCTATTGAGTTAATTAAATTCTTTTTTGTATATTTTATTTAGGACGTCCGGTACACCTGAAAATATTGGATCAATACCAACTGAAAGTTCCAAAGCATCTACTGCTGATGATGCTATGGAAATAACTAATTACAATAAGATAGTTGAGTTGAATGTCGAGGAAAACCTAGAAGATCAAGCGGATCCCTCAAAGGCAAAAAAATTTAAAAAAAAAAATTTAATTTCAGATGTATGGAGAGAAATGTCAAGGTTGACTAATCCTGATGGAAGTATTAAAGCTCAGTGTAATTGGTGCAAAAAAAAAAAAAAAAACTTGTTGGCGGCAGCAAAGCAGGGACTACTCATTTGACTAAACATTTGAAAATTTGTGTTGCTAGAAAACTTTGGTACAAAGGACAACAACAAATTCAACATTCAAAAAGCAATGTGACAGGTAACATTGAACTTAGTAATTTCAAATTTGATCAAGAAAAGAGTATGAGGGATTTAGCAAAAATGATATCCAAGAACAATTATCCTTTCAATATGTATGAGCATGAATTCTTTGAGAAATTTTGCAATAGTTTGAATCCCTACTTTAAGCTTGTTTCTAGAAATAACATTAGGGCGGAAGTGATGTTAGTGCATAAGGAAGTGAAGATAAAATTGTATGAATTCTTGGATGGTCTTGATTATAGAATCACATTAACTGCTGATATTTGAACTTCAGAACATACTAATATTGCATACACTTGTCTTACTGCTCATTATGTTGATGATAATTGGGAGTTGAAAAAGAAGATTCTTGCATATAGACATATTCCTTATCTTCATGACGGTGAGACATTATTTCGATTCATTAATGATCTCATCTTGGAATAGAATTTGAATAAGAAATTATTTTCTATGGTTGTGGATAATGCATTATCGAATGATTCAATGGTTAGGCATTTGAATTCTTAGTTGGTTGAGAAAGCATGACTTCCCCTTGGTGGTGATTTATTTAATATTCGTTGTAGTACACATGTTCTTACTTTGATCATGCAAGATTGTTTGGCTGATTTGAGAGACTTAATTATGAAAATTCGGAATATATGCAAGTATTTGAAAAAATCTACTTATGTTTCTCAGAAATTTGAGTGTGTTTACAATAATGCAAGTTGAAAAATAAGAAGGGGCTTACAATGTCCAAGCTAGATGGGATTCTACATATTTGATGCTTGAGTCTACATTACCTCTTAAGGAAGCATTTAACCGTCTTGCACAAACTTATAGAAATTATAAGTTTTGTCCAACTGAGGATGAATGGAAAGTTGATGATGTAATTCATGGATGTTTGAAGATATTTTATGGTTGTACTAATCATTTTAGTGGCAGAAATTTTCCAACTTCAAATGTCTTCTTCTCTGATATGTGTAAAATCCAACTTATGTTGACAGAATGGGAAGATAGTCAACATGATTTTCTTAAAGTTATGGCCAGTCCTGTGAAAAAAAAAGTTTGAAAAATATTGGGAGGATTCATTTTTGGTTTTAGGAATTGCAGTTGTGCTTGATCCCAGGTTTAAAATGAGTTTGGTGGAGTTTTACTATGATGTCATTTATGGTAGTGATGCTTATCGTTTATGTTGAAAGAGCTAAGACTGCGTTTCATGATTTGTACATTGAAAAGTAAGCTATGTAAGTAATCATCCCTATCCCATATTTGGTGGAGGAGCATCTAAAGATGATTATTCTGCTTTTGATTAATGGTATAAGACAAATAAGTCCACTACTATTCGTATGTACCAAAAGAGTAAAATAGAACAATATTCAGAAGAGCCTGTATTTCCTAAAAATAGGAAGTTTAATATTTTGAATTGGTGGATAGAAAACTCTCCAAAATATCCTATTATAAGAAAGATGGCACGTGATATTTTAGTTATTCTAACTACTACTATTGCATGGGAGTCTGCATTTAGCGTTAGGGGAAGAGTGGTTGATGAGACAAGTGCATCATTGCTTCTTGAAATGGTTGAGGCATCGGTAACTACAGTGGATTGGATTGAGCTTTCAACAAAAAAAAAGTAAGCATTTTATTCTGTTATTCTAATTTCGTTTTTCTCTCTCCTATATTAGTTAACTAATCTAATTTGTTTCCAGAGTAGGATGATG
Source organism: Catharanthus roseus (assembly GCA_028651295.1). Taxonomy (NCBI): domain Eukaryota; kingdom Viridiplantae; phylum Streptophyta; class Magnoliopsida; order Gentianales; family Apocynaceae; genus Catharanthus; species Catharanthus roseus. Next base: position 20,577,422 of record JAPQWS010000153.1, on the reverse strand, counting down.
ATGATATTGTTCAGAGTTCTTCAATCCTATAGTTGCACTTGAAGGGAAAATTGATGTAAGTTTTTTGTATCATTAGCAACATATTCATAATTCATCTTTAAACTCACGAATTTTACATACACTTATAATTTATACTCACTTTTATGTTTCTTTTGTAGGAAACAAACAGGAGCAAGCGGTCTCCAAATGTTCTTATTAATATATTGTATTAAATTAGGACTTTTGTTTTTATTTGATTAATGTACTGGTGAGGATTTTGTGTGTATTTGAATTTTTAATCATTTGAATTAGAAATGATAGAGGAGATTGTATTTGTTGAAAGATATGATAAAGAAATTATGTTAATCATGTTATAATTTTTATTTTAGAGTTATGCATTGTTTTATATATATTTTTGTTTAATAGGGAAAAAAACAGAAAAATAGCATACGGGTACGGGTATACTCGATACCCGATACCATGTAGGGTAGGTTCTGGGTCCATAAATTTTATATCCAAAGGGTCTGGGTCTGAGTTTGGGTCCATGCTCCACTACAAGGGTCTGAATCTGGTATAGGAAGTACCATATCCGTGTGGACCCATTTACAACCCTAACAAAAATGTTGAATATTGAATATTGTAAAGAAAAAAAAAGTACTATGCACGATCCAAAATAATATAAGAGGTTTTAGACCTAGTGAGGATCATTAAGAACTTTTAATAAGCATTCATTAAACTTTTTCCATCCTTACCCATCTTTGTATTCATTTGATTCACTCTCACTATGTATCTCTTTCCTCATTTATGAAGGGTAAAAAATGTATTGTAATTACAAAATTGTCTTGTTTTCAATACCCTTAATCTTTGTGCTCAAGTCCAAGACCCTTTATATTTTTTTACCAGAAGTAGTATTTATTATGATATTGGTCGGTATTGAGTATAGCCTTATTTGTTAAATTAATTCACCTCTTGAAATTATATTAATAAAGAGTTTATTGAATTAAGTGTATTTAATATATATTATTATGTACTTAATATTTAAATGCATTTGAAATAATTTTTACGAATCACTTAATCATTTAAAATGGTGCTTTAATTATAGTTATAAAATTAGAATAAAATACTTTTACTTAATTTTGAAATTTAAATATGTATATTATATTTAGATTCAGTATTCACACTTAATTGATTTAGAATTTAGAGTTTGAACAACTCATCATTTTCAATTTTGTAAGAGAAGCCTTATATTTTTAATTTGGACAAAAAATAAGTGTTAAAAAAATCCTTATATCCTATTTTATCTTTTTTGGGTGGGGGGTGTTGTGTAGGAGTTAGGCCTTAAGCGTATTGTTCTTTAGATTGACCCAATTCTTATTGGCCGCTGTGGTTGAAACAATTTTCACTCTGCAGCTCTTCAGCCCAACTCTAGGTTATGCCTATTAAGTTGATCCGCAATTTAGTTAGACATCGAATTAAATTAACAAAGATAAAAATGACAATAAAAATATGTAAATGAGATGATTAAAATCTCTTATAACTATAAAAACTCTAGAGTTAGGACGTTAAAAACATAAAAAATCTTGAGTTTGGACCTTGAAAACATAACTGTATTTTGTAGAAAAATTTTACTGCCATTGTAATCTTATCAAACTCAAACAAGGTTAAACTCAGTGACGGAGAACAATTGACACAGAATATGTTAGTGTTTAAACTTTTTAACCGGCATATGTTCATGTCTTAACTGATTTTGTTCTGATCCGGCCATCCTTCTGCACCCTCTCCCACCCCACACCACACACAACAAAGATGATAAATTCATCACAAATTGCCTCAAATGATTGGTGAATACTGACAAATATAAAGGCAAACAAGAGTCGATTAATTCCATAATTCACCTATACCATCAAAGCAATGGAATCATTGGGCTGGGGAGGGCGGTGGAGGGGGACAAAGTATCATGTAGCATTAGACTAACAGGTTCAACTTCATAAAAAGGGTGAAGAACGTAGCATTAGCAAGCCAGAAGGAAAAGGTGAGCACACTACTTTTCTCATTTAAGCAGGGTCTTTACGATGGTTTTCACTTGGAGCTTCTTCAGATCGGTGTAGGATTGTCCGCATCCAACAAACATGACAGGTGATCCTGATATGTAAACCATTGAAAGTGCAGCTCCCACCTTAACCAATTGATCGTCAATATCAAACATCAGTAACTGTCGAACTACGAGTAAAACTGAGCAATCAACCAACTGAGGTTCCGATTTATCAAAGTTTACCTTATCATCGATGGTGTCAAACTTGGTGAGGAGAATCCCATCAATCAATCTGGGATTTGGAGCAAGTGAAAACTCGGCTAGTTTCTGAAGAAGAAAAAAAAAAACCAAACCATCATGGCACTTTAGAAACGATCTTATTGATCAATTTATCAGTAACAAGAAAGTTTGGAATATGGAAAATTGAAATAACATACCTGATTGAATTTCGACAACTGATCTACAGCATCATTTCCCACTAGGGCCTCCCCAACAAACAATACCAGATCAGGATTATTAACATATATAAGCTTCGAAAGTGCTCGCATAAGTGGTTCATTGTCCTGTAAGAGAGAATTTACATCCATTAATGCAACGACTAGATATTCTATTATAATGTTTCCCTTTAAGAAAAGTAAGAAACAGGGCCAGCAGGGGGAAGGAAGGTGGTTAACATTTCATCCAGCAATCCAAAAGACATACCTGCATTCGACCAGCTGTATCAACGAGAACCACCTCCGAACCATTTCGTGTAGCCTCTTGTATTGCCTCCTTTGCAACCATTGCAGGATCTTTCTCATAGCCCTTCTCAAATATCGGAATCTAATAATGCAACAAAGTTATGAATAGCCAGCCAGAAAATATGAGCAGATTCCCAAATTATCAGATTACCATCTAAAACCCATTAAAGTTGCTTCAGTCAAAAAGAAAATAAAAGCTAGTACATCGAGTCTACGAGCATGGGTGCGAAGCTGCTCAACGGCCCCTGAACGGAATGTGTCACAAGCAGCCATCATCACTTTAATGTCGTGCTGTCCAAGCCAATAAGCAACCTGCAGATAGCAACCAATAGTAGCATGTCAGTAAATGAGATAAGCAAAGACATACATTCACTAAAAATAGAAAGGTTTTGTAAGTTTATTCACCTTAGCAAGATTTGTTGACTTTCCAACTCCATTGACTCCAACAAAAACCACAACATATGGCTTCTTTTGTTCCTTGGCAGCATGAACATCCCTCAATATGTCAATGGATCGCCTAGGAGTCAAAATACGAACAAGAGCCTCTTCCATAGCTGCCTATTCAATTCAATCAATAGCATCAACTAACTTCAGGTTTTTTCCATAAATAGTACTAAAGATAAGGTGCTATTTCTTGTTGCCAATTGGCTCTCAGGATTTTTTTACCGTTTATTCCTTTTGCTTTTTCATTTCTTTCTTCAACACTGGATCCTTTTTAGGTCGAAGTAGGTTGATTAACGTTTAAACAATAGCAATAATGTTACCCACCTGCACTGTTGAAGAAATCCTAGTGAATGAACCAAGCTTTTTACCCTCAAGACTTGCTGCAACTGATTCACAAAGTTTCTCAGCTATTTCCTCAGCCTGCATAACGAAGAGAAAAACTTAACACTTATAGAATATAAAAAGGCAAAGCCAAAGAAAATAGGGAACAGCATACTTACCACATTTTTTGTCATAAGCCTATCCTTCAAAGCTTTTAAAGCAGGTTCCAGGTCTGACCTCTCCAAATTTGCTTTCCCAGCAATACTGAAAAATGTTCAAATAATTTACCAAATTGAATTCAACAGAATGATACAGATAATACTTATATTCCACATATATAAGCAAGAAATTCAAAGAAACAGACACATCATGCAAAGTTCTAATTCTGGCTGTAAACTCTATCATCCTTCAGTTCAAAGATATGAAGTTCAGTAAACAATTTACACTGCTTTTCCCATTCCCTTAATTAACACATTAATCAGTCAGCCATAATCAACCACTCATGTAAATAAAGACAACAATCACACACTATAAGTTGTACAAAAGGCCAGATCTATAGACAACCAGATGAATTTTACTAACAGACACCAATCCAAGCCATGAAAACTACAGACTATTTTCCAACATGGAGAAATTTCTTGCAAAGTAAGACAAAAATAGCGGATGTTTGCAAATGTATCACTTAATAACCTGCTAAACCATTTCCTGTATGCATTATATGGACCCTGAAACAAATGAGGATAGTGAACCCACCAGGTTACACTAAGTCGGACTGGTATCACCACTGAGCACCCCTAGAAACATACATCCAAGTCTGAAGAGCACCCATGCTTTCTGTTGACATATTTTGCGTCTTTTTATGTGTACCATCTTAAAGCTCTCCGCATAACAACAAGAATTACATGATATTTTCGCTCACACTTTACAAAACTATTCCCCTTATTCCAGCTTCAAAAGATCAGTCCCCCCACCCCAGTTCAAGGGGAAAAAAAAGTTTTTAAATTGTTAAGAGTCCTTGTGAAGGTAGATATATAGAATAAGCAGATACACTTTGCACTTGTGAAAATTGAACATTTTTATCTTGATACAAATGGATGCATAATTGACAAAAAGATGAAAATATAAAGCACATATATAGATAGATAGGACATCCTGTAATTTAACCAATAAAGTTATACATGAAAAAAGAAACCAACTCACACAAATTAATAGGTTCATGAAGAAAAAGTTACCTAGTGAACATGGATGAAAACCAACCCTTCTTCTTTGGCTCAACCCCAGTATCCTGACCTTGTTCCTCTTCTTCACCCTCACTTTCACTGCTAATGACCTCATCCACATCCATCTTACTCTCACCATGATCTTTTGCCACATCAACCACATTATGATCCCCATTCTCAGTCACTGGATCAGTGAAATCCAACTTTGATTCTTGAGGTGAATCATCCCAAACTCTATTCTTTTTGGTTGCTTTTTTCTTAGGCTCCGCCTTGGAAGCCTTAGTGTTAGTAGTTTCAGTTTTCTTTCCACCCTTGCCTTTCTGCATCTTTAGCAATTTATCTTTGTTGAAAGCCCCATTAATGGAACCCTCATTTTCTTTACCATTAATAGGAGACACAGCATTCACCTCTCCATTGCCAATATGAATACTATTGGAATGGCCATTGTGATGCTCATGGATTCTAGACTTATTACCATCCCCAGCACCATTTTCATCATCACTACTCTTTTTTTTATTACCTCCATCAAAACCACTCTTTTGCCCAGCACCTTGCTTCTTGCTTAGATTAGCACTGACAGGCTTAGAAACCTGCTTTGATTTTCTCAGTTCCTCAGCACGAGCCTCAGCCTCCATTTTGAGCTGCTGAAATACATCATCAAAATCATTGTACAGAGTCTTCTTTGGGTCATAAATTTGTGAAAACTCCTGCTTCACCTTAGCTAGTAAATCATCCACATATAAGAGATGGAGGATGCGCTGATACACCGCAACAAATACCAGCCCAAGCTCATTGTGAAAAGTCCACTTAAGAGTATATGCAGCACCAGGTGCATCATAATTGAAAGAGGAAGCACCCGACCTCTCCTCCAAAAGGCAAGACCTAATCAAGGTGTCAATAGGTGAACCTTTAAGAGCATTTCCCAGCTCTCTACATGTCCAAAGGATCAGGCCTCCTCTAGTGAATATCAGTAACTGTTCCAACATCTTTATTTCCTAAATATAAACCAATCCTGCGATAGAATTTAGAAAATTGATATTAAATTATCCATGAATTAATCCCAAGATATACATATATATATATATATATATATATATGTGCATAAAGAAATCCATTACACATCCAAGTCAATTCAAACAATCATCGGATAAAATTAGCTCATCAGGCAAGAGAACTGGAGGGGAAATGCTAAAACAAAATACTCAGTAACAGAATCAGCTGAAGCGAATTAGCAGATCACAAACGGAATCCAATACACCGTTATTTATAAGTACATACACCATAGCAAGATTATTTCTATATAAAATTGACAACAATTTCATTTAAAATTTGTCTTCAATTGCACGATCAGACATATATTGAAGAAAAATAAACAGATCGGGCGGAAACATGAAATCCAAAACCTAATTATAAAAAAGAACAAATAATTGATTGAAATATACGGACATGCAAGTCTGAATCGAATTTCAGCTGCTGAGATCATTACAGAGAAGAGGAATAATAAACGAAACCAAAGCGACGGAAATTAAAATCTGAAGGAAACGAAAAGAAGTTACCTGTCTTCGTGTGTGTGGAAATCGAAAGGAAAAAGGAAAAAAGAAAAGGTAAAAGGAGAAATTGTTAGGTACCAAGAGATAAATATTAGGATTTCTTCTCTATTTAAATGCCGCGGAGAAAGGGTGCGGGACGAGTGTCAACTATGCCTGTCACGAGGCCAGGTCGGACCCCGTTCGAATTGTTAAGACGCGCACGGCAGTCAAAGGGGTTTGTATGATTTTGGATGCATTTCAATTTCACCCCTCAAAATTGGAGTTTGTCTTAATCAAGGACCTATATTTTTAATACTCCATAAACAGTTTGTAAGCAGTCACAAACAGTATTTATTTAATAAGAGAGTTACGTTATAACTTATAACGAGATTCGTTTTAAGGTTGAGAACGTGTTTTTTTTTAGAAATTAGTTGTAAATAATTTGAATTATTTTAACTTTTCTATTTATGACTATAAATTTTTATTTTATCTAATTCTAATCATGAATTATTTTTGTTCTTCTAGTATAATCACAATATTTTATTTTATCTTTTTCTAACCATAAACTATTTTTGTTCTTCTGAAAATAGTCATGAAATATTTTTGACATATCATTCATGGCTATATTTGAGAGGCCAAAAATAGTTTTATGGCTATTTTTAGAAAAAAATTAGCTTATGTCTAGAAAAAGATAAAATCAAAATTTGCAACTATAAACAGAAGATATAAAATAGTTCATAGATAGAAAAGATAAAATAAAAGTTCATGGTTATAAATATAAAAGTTAAAATAGTTTATGATTATTCATAATTAATTTATTTTTTTTAAGTTCGTAAGTAATAAATTGTTCGTAAGAAAAGATATGTATTCAAATTAAAAAATATATAAAAGTATTTTCATTTTTAAATGGAATTTATTATGGAAAAAGTAAAAATTTCTTCGTGAATGTTTACACTCTATTTGGATTGATGTTTATTTTAATTTTTCTTTTAAACTTTGCATTACATTTTATCCAAATTAAACACCAATCTAATTGCAAGAATCTGAGATGATAGCAGCTGCAACAGGAACTCAATATGCAACAGCAATCCAAGGTTATATACCCAGACGGAAGCGAAGCATTTAAAAGTAAAACAATAAGTTATTTTTAGCTCAAGCAAATGGACACTAGAAAAGCATAAACAAATGCAAAATCTGAACTAGATACTACAAAATTAGAATTATCAAGATTCAAGACACACCTTGATCTGTAACATTTTTTTTTCTTTTTTCTTTTTCTAAATAAGAGTCATTCATTAATAGCAAGGCAAAGGTCATTACAACCAAACCAATCCTTGAACTTTTTCTTCAAAACACAAAAAAAAAAAAAAAAAAAAGAAGAAAAGTTGAAGGATAAGGAGAACTTTACAGCTGAAAATAACAATATTACATAAAGTAACAGAGATAATACCACACCTTAGTAGGTAGGTAAGATAAAACTAGTACTATAACTACTAAAATAGGTAAACATTCAACAATATTCTTCGCAGCACCTTCATCGTAATCTTCAAACTACGGCAATACAAAGAATTTAGATTCACCATCTTCCTTAGAAGTAAATAATTTAAAGACTATGGGCGTATCAACAGCTTTGAAAATTATCTCAGGAAGACGAAGAATGCTGAAGATGGGCATAGGTCAAGTCCGGGTTGATAAAAAGCTCCAAAGAGGATTGATATAAAACTTTGATCTAAGATCGAAGTTAGATCACGCCGCCAAAGTTAGATCTTGAAGAAAAATATAAAAAGAGAAGATTATATCATTTTGTGGTAAAACTAGAAAGATAAAATACTAAAAGAAAGTAGTAGATGAAGAGATAGACATCCAGCCAAGATTTGAACACCAACCAAAGTCGATGTTCAGATCTGGCCGGAAAAGAAAAGATAGTGAGTTGCAGGCAAAAACGCACCAGAGAGAGGAAGAAGAAGAGAGAAAAACTTTAGATATCAATAATAAACGCGCGGGAAAATAAAATAAATGCGCGAAAAAATTTAAATGAAAATCATTTCCCTTCCCCAACTTTCTCTCTCTATGCTCGCTTCTCTCACTTCTCTCTACAATTTTTGAATAATCTTGAAGATTTAAAAAAAAAAAAACATGGATGGTTTTTACAATTATGAAGATTTTATTAAAAAAACATCAATTTCAGATAAAAATCGTTATAACATGTAAAAAAAAATCAAATTTCGGTCAAAAAATTGAGCCAGGCACAGGAAGATGGGTACCAGCACCCAGCCCACCTGGCCCAGCTTTTCGACCGAAATTTGATATTTTTTTAGTTATATTTAGTATATTATTATTTTTAAATTATCTAGTTTATATTTATATTGTTAAATTATAAATATTTATATTACGGTATTAATTGTTAGTTTTTTTAGGGGAATCCTTTAGTTAATTTCATTTTTTAGATAATTTTGTATTATAAAGTGAGTTATTAATGTGGTGTTTATAAATAGTTTTTTAATTATAAATATTGTTATTTAGTTTATATTTATATTATTACTACTAAATTATTTGGTTTATATTTACAACCCTAAATTATTGGTATTTATATTAATTGTTAGTTTTTTAGTCTTTTAGTTAATTTTTTATTATAATATGAGTTATTAGTGTGAATATTAGTGTTTAATTTATTTAGTTTATAATTAATTGTTGAATTTTTTTACTTCATAACTAATTGTTTTTTTAGTCTTTTAGTTAATTTTTTATTATAATATAAGTTATTAGTGTGAATATTAGTGTTTAATATATTTAGTTTATAATTAATTGTTGAATTTCTTTATTTCATTACTAATTGTTTAATTTACTCAATTTATTACCATTATTGATTTATATATATATATATATATGTTATTGTATAACAACTAGATATAGATGCAGTTATATTTGAGGAATTTCCAGAACCGGAAGATTATGTAGATCATCGTCATTTGTATGGATGAATTATTTAAAACAAAAATGATTTGGTTAAATGGGAAAAAGCAAAAGTAATGGAAGTGTATATATATGCCATTGTTGCCAGGCATCAATAGAAAAGTATTGTTGATCGTCACCTGTATTGTACTCTTAGTTGCAAATGTGGAAAATGAAGGAAAAAATCAATAGTTGATGAAGAAGAAAAAATTCCTATGAAGAGTACGGGAACTTATGGAACAAACTAGTGTAATTGCTATTTCAATTAAAAGGCGAGCAATCGCCTACTTGAGGACGATAGAAATTAATAGAACAAGATGGTAGGCAGAACCATCACATATGTGTCTATTATCACGGGCATTCTCAGACCGCGAAGATGACGGAAGAACAGCTAAAGGTGACTAAAGAATAGCGCTAATATGGCACCTCAGGATATATTGGTCCATTTCCGACCAGTTTAGGTATGTTTACTTTAATTATTTAAGATTGATATGATTTTATATTATTTATATGGTTTTTTAGCATTTTAATTATTCAATTCATATAATTTCTTTTTTTGTAGTGCTCAGACTGTTTATAATGCACGTGCCAAGATGAAGTGGGAAAGGCTGAATGGACGTAACATAGTAGAAGAAGTATGATATCACTGTTTGGGAAAAGGATATACATGCTATTGGAGAAATTGTGATGACACGAACGCCCTAAGTGATATCATTCTTATGCACCCACTATCCATTGCTATAATGAAGATTGTATGTACTTATAACTGACTCGACGTACAAAACAAATATGTGTGTTCCTATAAAATTTTAGTCGTTTATAATTATACATATATTGTTATGTTTGTCCTTTAGTTATTTTTTATGTTATTCTGTTAGTTGATTTTTTAGAGAGATATTGTTTTATTTTGTTAGTTGTTTTTTAGTATGTTATTAGTTTATTTTTTATTTTAAGATGCTAATATTATTTGAAATGAATATGTATAGTTTTGGAGTTCTAAAAATATGTTGTTTATAATTATACGTATATTGTTATGTTTGTTTTGTAGTTGTCTTTTATGTTAGTGTTTTAATTGATTTTTTAGATATTGTTTTAGTTTAGTTCGTATTTATAATATGTATTTATGTTTTTTATTATTAAATATTTATTATATTAGTTAGGTACAATATGTCATTACTTGAGGCTATCGGGATGACTAATACGGGGAAGAATTTCACCATAGCTACTTTGATGCGGAATGAACAAGCTGAAACTTATCAATAGGTGCTTCAGTAGATTAAAAAATTATATTTCGAAATTGAAGGACCCATAGTTATTATAACGGACAAGGAGACAGGTTTGATACCCGTGATCTCTATAGTGTTTGATACTTCTTACCTCATGTTCTGCAGGAGACATATTGCCAAAAATGTCTAAGGAAAGTTAAATATGATGATTAAATCGAGAGAAAAGCCTGAGTTGTTCGTAAATACAACTTTGTGAAGATTAATTGACTCAAATCTATTGAAGAATTTACTGAGAAACTGGAACTTTTGAAGACCAAGTGGCATAAGCTGCCTGCTTTTTTGGAATACCTGTTTGATGAGTGGTTAAATACATGTCCCCACAAATTTGTAAGGGTTTATACAGCCCAGATTTTACACTTCAGGTTAGAGACAACGAATCGGGTCGAGAGTGGACACCATGTATTTTGAAGACATAGCTGGAAACATGCCATCGTAATTTAGATACAATATTCTTGAAGATTGGCGGTTTGATTGAGGGACAGATTGCTCAGATTAAGACAACGTTGGAACATTCCCGAATGAAGGAGAAAGATGATGTAAAATCAAATCCAGTGTTATCGAAGCTTTGCTACAATGTGAGTCTTTTGAAAATTATGGCTATGCCCATAGAGATAAAAAGTGACCTGAAGATTATGGCAGAACCTAATAATCTGTGCGGGCATTGGATTAGATATTCACACAGCCTCTATTGTCCATGCCAGTTCATTAAGCGGTACCAAGATTACATCCCTCTAGAGTTGTCTGATGTTCACCCTTTCCGGAGATCTCTTGTAATAAATTGCATAACCGGCAGTTATCTCAACCGTTTGATAAGAATCATTAGAGACAAGAGCTGACGATTATTCTACAGGAGTTCAACACTGGCACTCCATCAGAGGTTTGTGAGTTATTATTTTTTTTGGTTAGTACGTTAGTAATGTTACAACATTTTTTTTAAAAAAGTACTAGTTCATTGAATTAAATGAAAATATATTGTACACTTTTGTAGTTATATTGTGTTTATTATTTTCTTTACAAGTTATGGAGTTGCGACGATATGCAAAGAACATATTATATCCTAATATTCCTTTAGACCCTGTCGGGCCAGAGTCAGTTCCTCCAGCCATAGTCATCACTAAAGGTGGGTAGAAGATAGATTCTACAAAGATGGACAAAGCACATTGGGAGCACATTACTATTACTATTCAGAAAATGAAGAAATCCAGCAAATCAGGTTCTAGATTATATTCTAGATCAGGAGAGGATCGGGTTCTGGCTCTCGGGGAGAGGAAGGCTGCCACGTGCTCGCAGTTAGGGATGGTAATAGGGGCAAGTTAGGGTGGGGATCCCAACCCCTGGCCCCATCCCCACTTCCCTACTTTGTTCCCATCCCAATCCATCCCCGTGCTTGCGTACGAAACTCATCCCTATTCCCAACCCAACCTCCTCTAATTAAGCCCCATCCCCAACCCATCCCTACACTTGGGGATGAAAACTAGCCCCATCCCAACCTATCCTCACAAACCCAATGGGGAATTGGGGATCAAAACGGGGAATTACATGTATAATTTTCAATAACCCTTTTAAAAACAAAATAACAATATGCATACCACAAAATTAAACGAATTAGAACGTAAAAAAAATAATATAAGTACTAATCATTTCCAAAAAGAAAAATTCTAACCATGTGGAACAATAAAAAAATCCCATAAGTTAGTTCAATAATCTCCAACCTAAATAATACATAAGTTCAATAACATAAGTACATAAATAAAAGTGGAGTAACAAAAGTGAATAATCTTCAAAGGCACAAGTGGCAAGTTTGTGGATATCTTCATTAATCAATCAATATAAATATATATAATAATAGGGATAGGTATGGATGGGAAAGGGCGAGTGGGGATAGATGGAGGTGGATGGGGATGGGTAGGGATGGGTAGAATCTAATCTCTGTCTCCAATCCATCTCGAAACTCAGGTACAAAATTTGTTCCATCCCACTTGGGTCCCCAATCAAACCGGGGTCAAACAGGTACGAAGGGTTGGGGACGGATGGGTATCCAATTGGGCCTGCCCCTTTGCCATCCCTACTCCCGTTAGTGAAGGTAGAGGCCTAGTGGGGGATGGAATTATGGGCTATCGTCTATTGAAGATTCCTCTAACTGTGAGTTCCTCTATCCATATGCATTCTATAGTTTTGTTTACTCGTTCATAAAAAAGTGGATGGATGTAGGTAGAGATGAAACTGTGGGTTTAGAATTGTATCTTACTTCTTAAATGGAGATGAGTATCCATGGTACGACATACTTAGGCAATTACGGCAGGAGTTGTGCAATAGGCTACAACTATACATTAGATTATTTGATGGCATTGATAGGTACCATAAGATGATTCACAGTTGTACTCACTAGTCCAGACATGCACCAAGAGATAAGTGGATGGTGATACCGAACCATCTATGGGTTATTGCGAACACATTCAATTATGCATTGTCCTTATTGCCACCTGAGAGTGTTAAACTATGTTACCTTTATATTCAGCGAACAATCGACTTTCGGGGATGATTGTCATTGGCCACTTGGCATCGGAGGAACACTTTATTGCAGTAATAATTCTTTTTTGTTATTTTAGGGTTAATCACACTTCTAATTTTAAATTCTATTTTTATGAATGTCTTTTCACTTTTTTTATTTCGCCAACTGCAAATGCAAGATGATTTCCCGCTGCCTCCTTTACGCACATATGTGGGGTTATCATTGTGATGGTCATGTGAGCAACTGGATTAACTATTTACATCCTCGATTTGTAGAGTGGTTGCATTGGTATTTTATTGAACTTCCCCTTCAACAAATTCTCCCCGAACAATAGTTATCAATTGATCATAACTTGTGTATTTCTTTTTTATTCTATACATTATGAACATTTTTTATTCGTATTCTATTATGTTGAAATGAAATTTGTTTTCAGTTTTACTTATTGAATGCGAATTATGAAACAAAACACATTTGAAACAAACAATGACATAAAAAAAAGCCACAATAACAAGATAATAGTGATACTGAAAGAAACATACATAAAAGAAAATAAAAATAACGTAAATGAAAGTCTAATGACGCAACTTCTTAAACTATCTCACAATCTGACACAACTCGAAGTACCTCCTCGCTAAGAGGTCCGCATCATTAGTATTCTCATCGGGAAAAATAAGATCCAACATGTCCATCACAATGGCAGGATATAGCTGAGCTAGTAATGGGAAGTCAACATCGTTAGGTAATCTCTCGGGATTCTGTATCCGAGGGTGTGAGTGACGTCGATATCACGCCATGTAATGTAGAGTACAGGCACTTGGTGGCATAGCAATGGTCCTCATAATATTAATATCCACACAATGGCTAATCGCTTACTTCTAGTAGGTCGCTACGAAGGTATGTGACACAATATAAACCTTGCCCATAGCTGGACGATAAGCAGTGATCGACCTGATGACACTGCTGACCGCTCTTGTCGGTGAACAATGAGTTCTCAACAACGGAACTGACATAAGTAGCCGATCTAATCTCCGTACTAAGTTGACTACTATCACCAATAGCTAAAATGTCTGTTTGTGGAAAAAAAGAGTGAGGTTGGGTACAATGTGGTTTAGGGGTGTAAATAGGTCCAGACCCTCTAGGTACTCTTAGACCCAGACCAGACCCTTATAGTGAAACATGGACCTAGACTCAAACCCAAACCCTCTGGGTATAAAATTTATAGACCCAGACCCAACCCTCCAGGTTCTAGGGTAGGGTAGGGTATGGGTATATCCGTACCCGTATGTCATGTTTCTAGTTTTTTCCTGTTAAACAAAAATATATATAAAAAATTTTTCAGAAAATCTAACCTTAAAAAATCATGCCTCTGTTATTCGCCTTTGGAACAACGAACCACTAGCATAAAATTTTGAAAGAGAGAAACAAGTCTACAAGAAACATTCAACGGAGAAAATAGTAGTACTGATGTTTCGAATAAGAATAAATCTTGAAGAAAATTTCTCCTCTTTAAACTATGAGGCCCTAAGAAAATGATGAGGCCCTAAGAGAATTTCTCTTCTCTAAACTATGAAGAAAATTTCTTTTCTCTTCTCTTCTTTAAACTAAGAAATAAACCACTTAATATTATAAATGTATAAATTATGTATTAATAAAAAATATAAAAATGATATAATATATATAAATCTATATTATTTTATTATAACGAGTATGCAAGTATATGAGTCTGGGTATCATCGTACCCTGCCGAGACCCATTTAATAGAATCTATACAAGTACAGGTTTGCGGGTATAAAATTTTAACCTTACTCGCTATAAATAGGTACAGAGAGTGGTGCACAAAATGGTACAAACGATCCTGGTGATATCTAAGAATGACTACGGGCATGTTAGGTTTAAATGCTTACTTAGATTTTACCCAAAAAACAAAGTTATCTTCCTCAAAAATCTTCTTCCTCCCCATGAATTACCAAAGTGGTGCAGACGATCTGAGCCGCTTAGATAGTAGATTTCTGTTTTTCCAATTAAATATATCAATTGTTTAGATTAGTTCTTATCTCATGTAATGGATATAACAAAAGCTCTCTAAATGTAGAAATACCACTAATTCTATAACGTAGTGGCTTCCCTTAGGTGGAGGATGTAAATCATAATGCGGCCTTGCAGATTGGAGGCTAGGCCCTGGTGCGCACAAGCAACCACCCCCAACATTTGAAAGGTTGAAATTCCTACACTGCCGCTGCCAAGATTTGAGCCTTGGTCATGGTTACAAACTCTAGAGCCTAAGCACCAACTGAGCTACGTATACCCGTGCGGGTGGTGGCTTCCCTAAAATATATGATCCATCTCAAGGCAAAAAATAAATTAAACCTAAACTGCAAATCATAAAATACAAAAAAGAAAAGAAGAACAAAAAAACCTTAGATCTACCATAAGCTTTCAATACAAAGATATCAATAAAAAAGATCTGGCCAAGAAAGATCCCTTTTGTAGCTAGCCAACAGAAAATAAAACTCAAATCTATAACTCTTTAATCATCTTTGATATATGAATTCTGAAATTTAATAATTCATAAAATTTTGCATATATATACACTATATTATATTAAAATACATGTTTTATCCTCCTCTCCGGATGCTTTAGAGACTTAGATTCTAAATTTCTACATTTTTAAAAATTTTTAATTAGTTAATAAAACTCTTATTGGGTTAAACTCAAATGATTATCTCCAAACACTCAACTCATCTTGTCACATTGAGTTGGTTTCCGACTCTCCAAAACTAATCCCACATTTATGTAACTTCTTCTCTTCTCTTCTTAATACCAACTCAAAAATTTTGTTCAATTCACTTTGAGTTCTCAATTTTGTATTATTAATTTACTTTTTTCTTTCATGGTAATGATTGTAGAATTATTTTCTTTTTTCCTCTCTCTCTTCTTACATAGATAAAAATGAAAAGAAGAAGATATTGTACAAAGGATGCCAACCATATTACTGATAGGAGATAAACAAAATCACTGGTGGCAAGTTCTTCCCATGGTAAATCATAAACCCACGAAACATGATTTTTTTAATTTTAATTTGAAGAAAAAGAAAGTCAGTCATGGTCTATATATCATGTAGAACTTAGTGCTTTCTGTTTGATTTCTTTTTGTTTTTTTTAACATCCTTTACTTTTGGAGTGATGGAGGCAGCCCATGTTGAGTTGCTGGCAATTTGGAGGAGCATCACTTCTGCACAAGAGCTTATTTTATCAAATTGTTTGGTTGTATCTGACTGTAAAGATTATGGTGGAAAGAATTAAGAAGGGAAGATGATTGTTCACAATTGGGTCATATTATGGCTGACTTGCAAGAAGTGTTTAGAACCAGTCTCAGAGTTCTCCTTAAATTTATCCATAGTTAAAAAGTTATCATTGATTAAATTTAAAGGAGACTAACTGTTTAAAACTAACACTCTCATGTTCTTATGCTCATTTCCTAGAATATCTCGAACTTATCAAGTGATCATATTGGGTAAGTTATAGAGTTGGTTTCTAATTGCTCTGTTCCTTTATATTTAAAATTGCAACCAGTATTATTTTCTCCGTTCGTTAAGCTTTTCTTCTGTGAATGAGATGTTATTATATTTTATCAATGGAATAATACAACCTGAAATAGGACTTTAACCACTTTTATAAATGGTTGATTTTACCTTTTTATCGTTTTTCCTTTTGTTTAGATTTTTTTCTTTTTTCTTAAGATAACTATTTTTTCTCGATAGAATTTGTTGTTTTTTTAGGAATTTCAAGCGATGCTATTATTTTTTCATCACAATATTACATCTCAGTGTCTTCCACTACCTACCCTAAGAGACTGTAGGTGAGTAGATGAGATACAGTGTGCAAAATATTATGTTCCGATACATTTAATTATTATTTTAACTTATTACTTATATATTTTGAAATTGAGGGTTATTTTTTTTCGAAGTTATTTTTGTTTCATTTTGAATGCTATTCTTTCTCTTTAGTCTAATTTTATGCTTTCGGTTTCTCTTTTATTACAAGGAGCATTATATTAGTACATGATGAACTATATATATCTTTAGCATCATGAAGGTAAATACTAAGGTTGGTTTATTTTGTATTTCTCTATTTTTGTTAATTTTAATTATAATTATTTCTAGAAAAATGTGAATTACAACTATAAACTCAATTTATTATAGTTTAATATTTATTTATTTTTTGATTTAACAACTCAGAGAAAAATGATCAAAGAGATAAATGGTCAAATAGCTATATTTTAAAATACCGGTCTATTGTTGAGAAATATCCAAATCATCACTTTGGAAGGTTTCAGGGAAAAAAAGAAGGATGATTTCTTTTAGAAGCACCCTTCACTAATTTAAGGGCACCCATATGATGCCTTCAAAATGTCAAACTTAGGTCTCAATTTAGATAGATATTTAGTTTCAGAGGGTGCATATTTTTATGCGGTAATGCAGCTATGCTACAAATAATTACTGTAACCATAGATATTTAGTTTTCAAGGGTTACGTATATCTTTTTGCACTTATGTGTTAGATATAAAAATAGGAGCTCATCTTGATTTCTATCCACTACAATGTAGAGGACAGACCTTCCCTAGCATCAAAACAGGATTGTCTATCTATTTTTTTAATTAATTTTTTTCCTTTTAGAATTGTTGAGCAAGAAACCTCAATGGTACTTAATATTGTATCCGGAGTTTTTTTTTTTTTTTTTTTTTTTTAAATAAAGCTATGAGGGGACAAAGGAACATCTTAAATTTATACATTGATTTAATTCAGTTTCACACAAAGGAAAATTTTTACTTCACTTTCGGACTCCTTTCTCTCTTAAGATATTAACTTTTTCAAAGTTTAATATCAAACTCTACTAAATATACCATTCAGTAATTAAATAAACATCAATGGATTATATTAGATACTTTCACTTATTTCTTTTATTAATTTCTTTCCTTTTGTGTTTATAATGTCCTAGAGTAAAGAAGAAGAATTATTAGAAATGTAATCTTTTTTTTTTAAATAAAACATTTAAGTTTCATTTTAGGTAACAAATTAAAAGAGAAGATAATGACCTTTCATTAACAAATAGTCTAATATTATACCTAAAAGCTATTATTCTGGACGAATTAATATTGTACATTGAAATAGTGAATTTTTTTTTAAAATTTGTCTTAAGTTTTAATCTTTATTTTAAGATAATTAATATCTTCTCCTTTAGTAAAAATTACATTCTCGTACATAGCACGGGTTGTTTTGCTAGTGTACATATATATATAAATATATAAATTTGAACCGTAAATGTGAACTTACATTTTTAAATATTGATTATGTAAAAATATAACTTCTTTTTTTGCTTGAAAAATATATTGTTTATATAATTGAGAAAAATTTATATTAATAAAAGTCTTTTATTCCACCTAGATTCTAGAATCCTCCTTTTTTTTGTTCAAATTTAGTTACTCTATAATGTAATTTAGGAATTTTGAACTTTCTTAGCATATTGTCATTGGTGGCTTCACTATGATTTACATTTTGTTCTCTTACTTTTTGAATTATTGCCTAAAATAGTCTTAATTATGATGATTAAGTAATTTTAGTGTTTATGGTAAGTTTTTTTGTCTCTTTTATGTTTATAATCTTACATCGAACACTGTACTTGGAATCTTGATGTTTTAATACTCTTGTTTATTAAAGAAATCGGTTGAGCTCATTTTTTTCCTTAAAAGTATCCTTGTTTAATAATCTTTAGCTTTCTTCCCTTCAATGTGCTTTTGAAGCTTGAAAGAGATACAAGGGAGCTCTATTAATTAAGGGTTTTTCTAGTGAGTGTTTCTAGCTAGGCATAGTTAATATAGATTAAATTTTTTTAATAAAAATTAATATAATTTTCCTAGGGTTTAACAAATTTTTATTAGTTTTTAAATTTTGTATAGTTTATTATGATGTATTTGGATAGAGATTGGTTTGTTGCTGGCATTCTCATATGGCTTCGATGGTGATTGCTACTGTTTTATTTTCCTTATGGATTTTAGATTGAAGGGGATCACTTGTTTTGGACCAGGGTTTTTAATTCTTGGATTTTCCAGTTTAAATTTTCTCTTTTATCTCCTTTCATCGCCTTGAAGTGTGGTTGTGCGTTTGGTTTTTGTTAACAAACTGGTGGAATATCTTTTTTTGGTTGGTTAATGGAAGCTGATTAACAGCTCCGATAGTGCTTTAGACTGTTTACTCTTGTTGGAATATTGTTGGAAGATAATAGATTAATTAGAGGTTATGGTTCATATCTCTTTGATAGTTACTGCAATTTTCTAATCCTAATCCTTTTCCTTTACTTTCCTTCAAGTTTAACTTCAATTTCTTATGAATGGTTAGGTTTTTTTTATTATTAATTATAAATTAACTTCAATTCCGTATGAATGGTTGTCTCTGTTCATTTCTTTTCATTTTATGTTTTGTGACTTAGTATAAAGAGACTCTGCACTCTAACAATTTGTGCTCTCTATGTTCTTCAACATTTTGTATAATCTTTCTTGTATTCTACCCAACTTTAATTTGTTACTTTCATAATCTTGAAGAAGTTTGCAAAATCCTCATCTTTGATTTTTCTCTTCTTGAAGGCTAAAGAAGTTAAACATTATTCTTTGGTATGGCCCTTCTCTTTTGGTAGAAACAATTGCTTGAACATATGCATACCTTTTCTTTTACTTTTGTATGTGACTGTGCATGGATGGTTCATATGTTTGCATCAGAAATTTGTCTTTCTCAGCGAGCTTCTCTTAGTTGCGTTTAATGTTCTTCACAAATTTGTCATATTATATAGTTGTTCTTATCATAATTAGACAGGTAATGGTGAAAAAATATGGCCACATGATGAGGAACATGTTCTTGCAGAACGTGTTGGTGCAATCTGGTCAAATATTATGGTTTTGAAGGTACACGGTCAATACCAGAGGAAATAAACTCATATCGTGAGATGATAATAGACGCAGCCGGTCAGAACTTTATTACTCATGAAGGACAACCTAATACTATGGCAAAAAATTTTTTTGACGTGTTAAAAGCGATAGAGACACTGTTGGTTGAAGGCGATGACAGACATTCATGTTATTTCCTTTTGCAAAGTATTTTGAGAATTAAGTTTGAGAATCAATGGGCACAAAAGTTGTGTGATGATGTTTGTGCATTCATAAAGAAGCATTTGCCACTAGGAAATAATATGGTCGAAGATTGGTACGCAACGAATAAATTGATATATTGGTTAGGATTGCCTGTGCAAAAGATTGATGTGTGTCCTAATAGTCATATGCTTTATTAGAAGGATGACTCCAACAAAACGGAATATAAGTATGATAGAATAAATAAAACTTACATAATGGGGTTGGATGTACAGAGAATGAGTCGTGTCTTTGGTTAAGGGTCTTACAAGTGAATTCATTAATAGGTTAGTGGTTTTATTCATCATTGTCATGAAACGAATAATGGAAGTAAAAAAGAGATGAGATGTCTGTGTGCAAAGTGTTAAAATAAGAAATTTATAGAAGTGGATGGTGTGAAGGATCATCTTTGCGATGGGGTTTTGTGCCTTGTTATCATAATTAGACAAGTAATAGTGAAAAAATTTGGCCACATGATAAGGAACGTGTTCTTGCAGAACATGCTGGTGCAATCAGGTCAAGTATTGGGGTTGAAAGCACACAATCAATACCAGAAGAAATGAAGTCATATCGTGAAATGATAATTGATACAATTGGTTCAAACTTTATCCCTCATGAAGAACCAGCTAATACTGTGGGAAAAAAGTTTTTTGACATGTTAAAAGTGGTAGAGACACTGTTGGTTGAAGGAGATGACAGATATTCAGGGTTATCTGCTTCTATGAAGTAGGTGTACATTAAGTCTGAGAATCAATAGACTCAACATTTATATGGTGATGTTTGTGCATTCATAAAGAAGCATTTGCCACTAGGAAATAATATGGTCGAAGATTGGTATGCGATGAAAAAATTGATATCTTGGTTAGGATTGCCCTTGGAAAGGATTGATGTGTGCCCTAATAGTTGTATGCTTTATTAGAAGGAGGACTACGAGAACATAATATAAGTTTTGTGGCACTCACCAAACGATTGTTGATCCTCTCCCCCCACCCCCCCTCCTCCCGCACTCTAGTGATGTTAAGGATCCTAAGGATGTTTGATACTTGTACACTTTATGTTTCTTTGATGTTTTATAGATGTTTTATTTTATGAATATTTTATGTGTTTGATGTTTTATGTATGAGCATGAGTTTGTGAATACATACTGTTGTTGTTGGGTTTTTTTTGCATTTCAGAGAGTTTCGGATCTGTTTTACAAATTATTAAAAAATCATTTACCGACGGGATACCGGCAGCTAGACCGTAGCAAGCAAGTATTTAAAAAACTAACAACCGATGCAAAAGACCGCTGGTATATTTTGTCAGCCTCAACAACGAACGATGGTAGAAAATTGTCGGCAATGTCGTCTGTACTATTTAGCAACGGAAAACGGATGCCGTCAAAAAAGCTGTCAGTATATGTTACCGACAGAAGAGGAGCGTCGGCTCCTAACATATCACGGAACAATAAAAAATTGTCAAGAACATGATGTACTAACGGCTGTTACCAACGTCAAGGAGCTGAAAATCACTTAGCCGTCAGTACTTACTTTGTACCGACGACACGCCGATCACTTTGACTATATATATACTAAGTACCCTTTTGTCATATTATTGCTAATTACTAAGAGATGTTTTAAAACAACGAAATTATGACTTTTGTCTTGAAAAAGTTTTATATACTTGTAAATGTTTTAATTCAAACAAAAAAGACCTAACATAATCCATATTTAGGATAGCAAAATGGGTGCTATTTTATTCTAGCGGCATATGGTTTAGTTACAATTCTTAATTCTATATGTCCTATGTTTGCATAGAATCTTTTTCCTAATGTTATATTTTACATTACATTGTTATTTTTTTATTTTTTATTTTTGAAGAAGAGAAAAAGTATATTAAATCTGCTTGAACAATAGTGGAAATGAAAGGGGGAACCACCTCAATCCAAACATTGGAGAGGTAGGTAGAGAGGGCCTGAGCACCAATAAGTGCGCGGAGACATTAGTATCACGACAATGAAAAGATAAAGTAACAGACTGCCTATCCACTAGTGAGAGAATTTGCTGCTACATATGTCCTAGGGGTCCAAGAATCCTAGACCGAGCTATAAACTGATCAATGACCACTTTACAGTCACTTTCTAAGATGTAGTTGGTGTAGCCAAATCTTTCGGTCAAACGGAGACCCTCGCGAATAGCAACTATCTCTGCATGCTCAAGAGAGTGTAAGTGTGTTAAGGCCACTGTGAATGAGATTCTCACTCTGCCAGAGTGATCCCTAATAAGACCCTCGACTCCTGCGCCACCAATCATCCAAGCAACATCAACATTCATCTTGAACCAATCTGTGTCTGGCGGTCTCCAGTGGCATCCATCTTGAGCTGGCGGCACAGGTAGTCGCATATTAGGCCTAGTAAGTCCTTTGGGTCCTGATACATCCTGGGAATGCCAAAACTTGTTTTCCTTTACATAAGGTTTCTCTTATCGGGATTGTCGGGCTTTCCAACATTCTCAAAGCGAATGATTGAGTTCCAGCTATATTAGTCTTAGTGTAATGCATCCTTAGGTATTTTTCCCAAAATCCAGTGGCTTGCAAAATAATTTGCGAGTGAACTAGAGGCATACTTTGAAAAAGCATATTGTTTCTACTATTCCAAATACATAATAAAAAGTACATACAAATCGAGAGCTATCATGAACTAACCAGTCTATCATTTGCTTCAGAATAGCATAGTGTGAGACCGACCTTGAGGAAAGGGTCATCAAGTTTGAGAAGTACAAATTTAATCATGTTTCAGTCACAATTCGATATCGGAAGAAAGTGTGCATGGTATCTTCCTCAATTCCGGGACATAAGGCACAACACAGTGAGATAGAAGCGATTCTTCTTGATAAATTCTTCCATGTAGGAAGAATGTTATTGTACATTCTTCAGAAAAATACCTTTACTTTTGGAGCCGTATGGAGGCCCTATAGATGAGTCCAAATATTTAAGGTAGAAGAAGCAGAGGAACTTTCACTTCCAGCAGGATTGCTTTTAGCTTGAAAATTAGGCGATAAGCAGAGCACATAGTGAAAAGTCCCGATTTGTCATAGGCCCATATCTGTTCATCCCTAGACTAATCATCACATAATGGTACTTTGAGAATCTCCTCAGTCTCGTAGGGGTTAAAATGAGTCTTGATGAGATCTTGTTTCCAAGTAACCTGTTCAAAATCAATAAGGCTAGCGACCTTCAAATTACATTAAAAAACCGATATGTGAGGAGGAAAGGATAACTTAAAAGTATGTGGCGTTGTGAGCTATTTATCCTCCCAAATTTGAACTGTCCATCCATTACCTATTCGCCATCTTGTACTCTTCAGAAGATGAGGCCACGCTGCAAGAATACACCTCCATGCATAGGAAGGATGTCGGCCTAGACTTGCCGTTGAGAAGCTCTCCAGAGGGAAATACTTGGCTTACAAAACCCTTGAAAGTAAAGAGAAAGGATTATTGAGGATCCTACAACCCTGTTTATAGAGCAAAGCCATGTTGAAAGATTCCTAGTCTCGAAACCTTAATCCCTTTAAATTATTCGGCTGATGAAGTTCGGCCCAAGCTTTCCAACAAATCTTCTTATGTTTATCATCCCCTCCCCACGAAAAATTGTGGGTGAGGCTAGTAATAGAGCTTGTTATAGAGGAAGGAAGAAGAAAGACTGACATAGCATAAACCAAAATAGCCTGGATAACTAATTTTACCAGGACTTCTTTTGCCGCTTAAGATAAGGTTTTCTCTTTCCAACTATTCAGTTTCTAATATAACAAAAGCTTTCATTTCCGCTTCAAAAAAATATAAAGCATGGCGAAAGCAATTGTCTGAGAAAAGCTAATCTTTTAGAACATCTCACTATGGTAAAATTAGATTTTGGTGGCACACAATAAATACAATGCGTAACAATAGGATGGAAAATGGGTGCTATTTTATTCTAGCAGCACATGGTTTAGTTAAATTATGGTTCTTAATTCTATATGTCCTATGTTTGTACAGAATCTTTTTCCTGGTGTAATATATTTTACATTACATTGTTATTTCTAAATGACAAAAGCTTTCATTTCCCCTTCAAAAAAATATAAAGGATGAGGAAAACAATTGTATGAGAGAAGCTCATTGGGTTTTGGTGGCACACAATAAATAAAATACATGACCATACCTCGAAACCACATATTACTTGCTATTTATTATTTGTGGTAGATAAGATTTGAACATGCCAACCCTCTCTTCCAACCATAAATTCTTCAATCAGTACACCACATACACTTTTGTTACAATTTCTCAATAAATTTTATTTATATTGTATATCAATAAAGTAAAACTTAATTAATTTGATTATTTATAGCATATTTATTTAAGAACTTGTTTTTACTAAATAATAAAAAATAAAATTTTCACATAAATACTAAATTTCTTACATTTTAGAGATTTTCTATAAAACATGTGCAACTTTTCTACCTCTATAATAATTTATGAGTTAATAATTTTTCTCTCTTATTTCAATTTTATAATGATGTTATTAGATTTCATAATGTAAAAAAAAAAATTTTTAAAATCTACCACTAATATAATTATTCAAATCTTTTAATAATTTTGAAAGAGATCATAACAATGTAAATAACAAAATTGTCATACCAAATTTAAGATGTACAATATGTAAAGTATCACTATATTCTCTTCCTATTTTATAGTTAAAACATTTTTTTATAAATTAATATATTAACCTTAATCAAAACTTTTTTTGGTAAAAAAGTGATGATAATTAATTTAAATCATCAGTATTTATAAAAGAACACTTTAAGTTCTTCTAAGTGTTTTCTATTTGAATAAATATTATAACATAAACTTATAAAGTGCATCTTATTAAACTATAGATATAGAGGTATGTCTGTGTTAATTAGTAGCCTTTGAAAATTTGTGTAGTATTTTTATAGAATAATTTGTAACATTTGAGTTTGTGCATAGTTTAGTGACATAATTTGTAATATTTGAGTTTGTGTCATATTTAAGTGGCTACATTTGAGTTTGTGTCATATTTTCATGAAATTTTTTATGGCATTTTCTTACATTGCATAGTTTTGTGGCATTTCCATGTGACACTTTAAAAAGTGCACAAAAGTTGTGACACTTATTAAAAAGTCATTAAAATATATCATTTTATAATAAGTGTCACAAGTTAGTGACAGTGTCATAAGTCAAGTGTCACCAAAACTCAAAATTGTCGTAGTATCTTTTGTACATTTATGAAAAAAATCAAGATAATAAAAGAGAGTTGCTTATAAATTAATCTAGTTTCCAATTCTTCAAGATTAATAAAAGCACTAATTAATATTATTAACTACAAATCAAAATCTCCATCAGTTTTAGTACAAATACTTCCTAACCAAAATAACAAAGGAATCTGAGAAATAGCTATGAAGAGCAAAAGATAATTTCTCTTGGTTGAGTCTGTTTCTACTATTCTCACCTCCGTCATTAAAATTCTTTTCATAGTCTTCACCAAAAGCACTCCCATACAGAAACTCTCCCATAATGTAATCACTAAGAAAATACAATCCCAAAATATTCTAGCTAGAACAATTACACATGCTGCTATGAATGTGTAACCACCATAGGCAACCACGTCTAGCACTGGCACATCTCCTCCTCCGAGAGAGTGCAGTGTGGCCTCAAGAAGAAGAACTTGCAGCAGCCAACATAGTAATGCAGTTGTACATTGCAATCCAAGAGCTTCTGGACCAAACCTGCATCAGTAAAATGAGCTGTATTATCACTAACATCCTATATCCTTAATATTTCATAGAACTTTTTTACTTAGGAACTATCTTTTAGAGTTTAGCATCTATCTTTGTTAAAAATTCATTAGCGAATGAGAGCTTTAAAAAATATAGTTGCGAAACTATTCATTAGTTCTTAACTCAGTACCAAAACTACTTTTTCAAATATTCTTAGTCTCGCTAAATTATTTTTCTTGAAAATATTAATCTCAGCCATATTTTTTCTTAGTTTATCTTGAAAATATTAGTGTCAACCATCTTTTTTTCTTAGGTGGAATCTTCTAAATTCATGAATGTGTTGCTGATTCACTTGTTTGAATTACAGAGATAGGGTTAAATCCTCGTTCTCTAACTCTAAATTCTTCTTGTATACTTTAGTTCAGTAAAATTTAAAAAAGTACATATGTAACTGACTTGTATATATGAACATTTTAAGAGGAAATAATGCCAGTGATACATTTAGAAATTTTGTCAAATTGTGCCCAAAGAAAGAGTAATAGAGACTAATATTTGTCAAAAAAGATAATTTTAGGATTAAACTTATTGAAAAAATAATTTTTGTACAAAATTAAGACTAAATTAAATGAATAGTTTCGGAATTAATTTTGTCAAAATTTTTTTTAATGAAACTACTATAATAGAAATATTTTGAAAATGATGCTATAACGAATATTATAGAGGATTCTAGCTAAATCTGAAATAGCTTAGGAGGAGAATTGTAGCATGTGAGCTTTTAATATTTTGAACTTACTTTCCATTGATTCCAAGAAAGAAGCCAGCAAGAAGTAAATAGGTAGCAAATGCCATCATGGGGATATATAAATCTGGAGCATTTATATCATAAAGTGGTGGTTTATAAGAAAATTCACTCCCAACCCTCTCAGTGGTTCTCATCCAGTGTCCCTGCACCTCAAATTCAATAATTATGATGAACAAATTAATAATACATATTATTTCATTTTGATTTATATCATATAATCCTTCTTGTTAATTTTATAAGGCATAATAATTTATTACCTTGTGCAGAAATGGAAACAAAACCATCTTCAATTTGTTCTTCACATAATCATCACTCACTTCAAAGTAATATCGTGGATCAGAAATGTATCTTCTAATCTGCAGCAGGTACAATAATATATACTTCGCATTCAGTTACTAATTGAAAATTATTATAACATTTGATTTTGGTCAAAGAGAGCAATATACTTTAGGACTCGCACTTAGAAAATTGAAGTTCTTATAGACAAGGAAATCGTAGTCACTACTCAAAAAATGCGGCCACAGAATGCAAAATATATATATCTGTGTTATGATTTCGTAGAAAGAGAATGCAAGTGCTTATGACAGAATACAAGGTATACATACACATGTTATAGATTTACATACATACACATGTTACAGATTTATGAGTTCTATATTATGATTTTATGAGAATAGAAGGCAGATTCTACTTTTATATTAAAATTTATTAAGAATATCATATCGGTTAAGTAAATAAAATAATTATTCATAATATAATTTGTCCCTAACAGAGAAGGCCAATGCGACTGGCGCTGATGGACTCATATCATTCATACTGCTTTTGCATACATTAGGGAGCAATATGTGTTCTTTTCTATTAATGAATTACGTACTATCCTGCCACATCAATTATTATTCATTCACACTCAGTTAAATACTTAAAAGATATTAGGATTCTCAAGATTATTTACAGATTCGATATATATGAGTTGTAATGTTCCTTCGGAGTTTGAGATTTATTTGGCAATTGCCTAGTGTAGTAATTCAAATGGAGTTTGTAATAGGATTCTCAGCAATAGAATGTTGTATATATATTACTTGTAATCATCAGTAATAAAACAATGAGAAAAGAAAGATTTTCTTACTGTAAAACTTTCATAGTATCAGAGCGTGTATTTTTCTCATAATGAATAAAGACAAAGAAGAGAGCAGTGATGTTACTGATGGGGAAGAAGAAACCTACGTTAGGTATAAGGCTGTTAAAAAAGACGCATATTGGCGTTGTATCTTCTGATGGAACCGAATTGATTGTTACTACGATTCAATTTAAGGAGAACACAAAGACAACGATTACATTGAATGGGCAAAAACCATGGGATTGGCTTTGCTTTGAAGAAAAAGTTAAGATTTATTGAAGGACTAATTCCAATTCCGGAAGCCGATCCGAAAAGGAAGATGAATTGTGGAAAGTTAATACCTTAGTTCGTTCCAAGATTCTGAATACCATTGAAGTGAGCCTAAGATCATATGTAAATTACTTCGAAAGAGCTAATGAATATGAGAGGATTTAAATAAGAGATTCTCAGTGGGAAATGGACCAAGAAAATACGAAATGAAGACCATCTTAGCTAACTTAAACAAGGGATCGATACGGTTAACTCCCATTACTCTCGCTTGAAAAAGTTGTGGGATGAACTGGAGAATTACACAAAATTGCCGGCCAGTAACATCACATCTATTATCACAAAAGAACGAGAGGAAAAGAAAGTTTATCAATTTTTAATGGGGTTAAAATTATGATATTTACAGCACCGTGCAATCAAATATCATTCAAAAAGACCCTTTACCAAAAGTGAAATGGGTCCCTGCAAGAATCTGCAAGGAAAAACAGCACAAACAATTAGCCAGAATAGTAGCAGGATGTTCCTTACACATGATTAGTAGGAAATACTTCTTGCATAATTTGAAACACATGTATCCTTCTACCATTGGGTTACCTAATGTTGCTGAAATGGTGGCTTTACAAAAAGGAATGCCTCTTTAACCCACGAATTTTTTATATGTAATGTTATTTATTACTGAGTTTAAATGCAATTTGATTTCTTTCGACCAATTGTTAACGGATTCTAAGTGTTTTATTACTCTTTGTGATGATATGTGTGTGATTCAAGACGTGTGTAGTACATGATATCGTCACAAAGAGGCCGATTAGAGTGTGTGAGTAAAAGAATGAGATTTTTCTTCTACGAGTCTGTGTAGTTGTCAGCTTAATATGCTTTTTCTAGTATTAGCTCTGAGTCAAGTAAGTTATGTCATATCCTCATCCTTCGGACTTGTGATGAGTAAATTTTTAGTACAGTCTTCTTTAAAAGCATCTAAACATACTAGACCTTGAAGTATTTGTTTACATGCTAAACAAACACGGGATAGTTTCCTTTAAGTTTTAATAAAGCATCCGTAATTTTTGAATTAATTCACTTTGATCTTTAAAGACCATATAAAATTATGTATACTAGCGGTGCTTCTTACTTTCTTACTATTTTAGATGATTTCTCTAGAGTTATTTCGGTATACTTGATCTTAGAGAAAAGTGAAGTTGCAATTGTTTTGAAAGAATTTTTTGCCATGGTAAAGACTCAATTTAATAAAACCGTTAAGAAAGTGCAAGCAATAATGACACGAAATTTACATGTTTAAAATCTTACTTTTTGTATCATGGGGTTTTGCATCAAACTACTATTGCAGGTACACCTCAACAAAATGGCTACGTGGAACGTAATCATCATTATATTCTTTTGTGGTTCGTACCCTACATTTCCAATCGAACTTACCTAAAAAGTTTTGAGGGAGTGTGTTTTGACAGTTGCATATCTCATAAATAGAATGCTTTCCTCATTATTAAATAATAAAACTCCGTTTGAATTACTTTATGGAAAATTATCTTCATATTCTCATCTTAGGAGTTTTGATTGTTTAGCTTATGTTCATGACCATGATTTAACCAAAGATAAATCTCGTACTCAAAGTCGTTTTGTGTCTTTTTTTGGATATTCCCTTGAGAATAAGGGATGGAGGTTTTATGATTTGAAAAATAAGAAATTAAGAGAATAAGGAAAGTTTCTGTATATGTTCGAATTAAAAGATCTTCCAGCATCTCCCTTCAATTTTGCTACTCTCTATAATTTTGAGAAAAATGCTCTTGGATCTTCCACTTAATCTACTAGCCTGTATGACAGGAGGAGTACTGGACCATCCGAAAGGGAAAATGATGACCTATCCCAATAGCAACTCACCGAAATTCAAGAGACCACACACGGATCAGCCCTTTTGGATTCGCCAATCGCAAGCTTGCCAGGTGGGTCAAGTTTTGGCCTAGAAGGGCCCAACTGGTGACTCTCCAAATCAAGCCACCACCTCAAGCCCAGATCAATCTTCTTTGGCCCAGATATCGTCTCCTTTGGCTTCTAACTTGGAGGATTTGCAATCCAATCCATCACAAGAGGTCATTCCAAGAAGAAGTACACGAGTTAAAATGAAACCAGCAAAACTTCGGGACTTTGTGTGCAATTTAGTACGGCCTTCTTTGAAAAATTCCTATTCTTATTCTGCTCGACCTACGCCCTCGGAACTCCCATGTAAGTCTCTCTATCCATTAATACACTATATGAACTATCATAAATTTTATGATTTCCATCGGCACTTTCTAGCATCTGTTACTGCAGAAGTTGAGCATACAAACTTTTCTGAAGTTGTATCACGTCTAGAATGGTGGTCTGCCTAGGAACAAAATGGTACCTGGATCCTGGCCTCACTTTCTCTGGGAAAACATACACTTTGTAATAAGTGAGTTTTTCACATAAAATATAAAGCAAATGGGAGTATTGAAAAATACAAAACTCGCTTAGTGATTCTCGGCAATGCTTAAACTAGAGTGGATTTTACAGAAACTTTTTCTCTCGTTACCAAAATAGTCATAGTACATACTCTGTTATCAATTACTTTGGCTAGGAAATGGCCCGTCTACTAAATGGATGTTCACAATGGCTTTCTCCACAGTGATTTAATGGAGGAAGTTTATATGCATCTAACTCATAGATTTCAGACTACATTTCCTGATCAGATTTGTCGATTGAAGAAATACTTGTATGGACTTCTCCATGCTCCTCAGTGTTTGTTCTCCAAGTTCACTACAACCTTGCGTAAGTGCGGTTTTTCTCAATCTTATGTTGATTATTCCTTATTTACGTTTTAGCATCGTGATGTTTCTCTATATGATCTCATTTACATGGATGATTTGTTGATTACTGGGAACACCTTATCATCTGTCAACAAATTCAAGGAATATTTATGTTCTTATTTTCACATGAAATACTTAGGTCCTCTAAAGTATTTTCTGTGTATTGCGATTGCTCGGAATCCTTTTAGCATTTATCTATGTCAAAGAAAGTATGCATTAGGAATTATTGCTGAAACTGGGTTGTTAGGAGCTAAACTGGTTTCTACTCTTCTTGAGCTTAACCATAATTTAGCCAAGGTCTCTGGCTCCTTTTTCAATCATTCGGACCGCTACGCCAATTGTCGGCAAGTTGATTTATTTGAATCTTACTCGTGCGGAACTTGCTTATGTTGTTCATATTTTGGCACAGTTTATGTAAACTCCTCGTAAAGAACATTGGGACGACGTTCTCTGAGTTGTTCGTTATCTAAAGGGTCACCCCGGCCAAGGTGTTCATCTTTGTGCTGATCCTCCACTCATGTTAACTGCTTACTGTGACCTTGATTGAGTTACCTGTCTCAGTACTCGTCGTTCTGACTATCTTGTTTCTTTTGGTGGTTCTCTTGTCTTTTGGAAAACAAAGAAGCAACATACAGTTTCCCGTTCTTCTGCTGAAGCCGAGTATATTCCATGGCTATGACTTTGTGTGAATTACGTTGGCTTCGTTCCTTACTTCGCAATATTCATGTCAAAATCAATTGTCCGACCATTTTGCATTGTGATCGCCAGGCTGCTATTTGTTTTGCTACCAATCCGGTGTTTTATGAACTTACCAATCACATCGAAATCTGTTGTCATTTTGTCCGCAGTACTTTTCAGGAAGGTTTCATTTCTCTATGTTATATTCGCAGTGAGTTACAACATGCGGATTATCTTTACCAAAGCACCTCTTCCTACACACTTTCAATTTTTAGCTCACAAATTTAGTATTTAAGATCTTCATGGTCCAACTTGAGGGGTAATATTATATATTCTCAAGATTCTCTAAAGATTTGATATATATATATATATGAGTTGTAATACTCCTTTGGAGTTTGAGATTTTTTTGGTAATTACCTTGTGTAGTATCATTGTAATAGGTAATTAATTATTGTAATAGGATTCTTAGCAATAGGATGTTGTACATATATTACTTGTAATCATCAGTAATAGAACAAGCGAGAAAAAAAAGATTTTCCCACTGGAAAAACTTTCAGAAGAGAACTTCAATAACTATTTAAAAGCTAATGAAATATCGTGGCATACAATAATAAACAAACTAAAGGTATAATTAGCCGCAATAGACAAACTCATGAAGAAAGATTAATTGAAAATTAAAGAGGACAAATTAGAATTTAAGCACTTGTGAAGTTTCTTCTTGAGATAAATATGAGAATTCAATAATTAACAAGTTGCTTACATGGGTTTGAAAGTAAGCAGGAGCAGATCCAATGATTTTCTCTCCATAAGCAGTGAGTTCTTTTTTAACAAGATCACATCCAGCTTCACTCACCACATCTGCAATTCTAATATCACTAATATTCTTATTCTGAGGCTGCCGAAGAACTTGTGTGGTAGAAAAAGAACCTGAATTCGTATACATCATTAGTGAATTATAAACAACAAAAAAATCGAATATCGAACTTCAGTGGTTCTGTTAAAGCGTCAAAAACTTTAGACTTGTGCTAATAATAACTTTACAGCCTTTCATTCATGTCTTGCCTGAAGCAAATTGGGGGGGGGGTGTTGTTGAGAAGGGAAGTGGAACTGTTGTTTTCTTGAAGGGAGGGAAATGGAATGCAAGGATGGATAACAATTTCGAGGGTTCACAATCCAATGTATTAAGACGCTGCAATACGCAATCCAATGTATTAAGGCGCTGCATGCATATTGCAGCTTTCACAAAACTGGACAAGAAACCCGCAGTTTGACTTCATATTCTCTTTTCTTTTTCTTGTTATTTTTAATGAATCTATGATTTGATATAATTAATTCAAATAATTTATACTTTTCTCATTATTTTTTAAGTAATCCATTTTATTTATTATACTTTTAATAATTTCTAAACAACTTATTATTATTATAAAGATCAATGTCAAGGACAACATAATTAATGTAGGAAACACACCTCCCAGTCACCTACAAATGAAAAAAAAAAAAAAACTAATTCAATTTTTTTACATAATTTCAATTGTAATTATTAGTCCATTCATATAAATTAATTGACCATCCGAATTATACCAATGAATTCATTACTAAAAACTTGTTTTACGGCTCCTGAAAGTTTCCAATGGGGAAAACAATCTTATGTTTTGTCTCATTAATGTGAGAATAGTGTACAATTTATAGATTTGTCCAAGTGACAAATCCTAAGCAGATTAGAAGTAGAAGTCCTAACTAAATACAACTAGGAAACACAATTATACACAGTTTAGGATTAATAGTAATCCTATTTTAAATATATGTCTAACACTCCCCCTCAAGTTGGAGCATGAAGGTTAGAAATGCCCAACTTGGAAGCTAATCGATGAAAATGTGTCGGATGAAGTGCTTTAGTAAGAATATCGGCAGGTTGCGCTTCACTTCGAATATAGGCAGGATAGATAAAATCGTCTTGAAAAGCATCACGAACAAAATGACAATCTATTTCAATGTGTTTAGTGCGTTCATGGAAAACAGGATTTTCAGCGATATGAAGAGCAGCCTGGTTATCACAATGCAATGGAATGGGGCGAGTGACAGGGACATGAAGATCTCGCAGGAGAATAGATAACCATTTAAGTTCACATAAAGTCATAGCCATAGAGCGATATTCAGCTTCGGCAGAAGAACGAGAAACAGTATATTGTTTCTTTGTCTTCCAAGAAATAGGGGACCCACCAAGAGAGATAAAATAACCAGTGAGAGAGCGTCGAGTTATCGGGCAGGTGGCCCAATCGGAGTCACAATACGCAGTTAACGAAAGAGGAGAGTTAGAGGAAAGAAAAAAGCCACGTCCAGGACTCCCTTTCAGATAACGTACAACTCGGATAGCAGCATCCCAATGAGCATGACGAGGGGCGTGCATAAATTGAGCAAGTGTATGTATAGCATATGCAAGTTCGGGCCGAGTGAGTGTGAGATATATTAGCTTTCCTATGAGTCTTCGGTAGCGATCTGGGTTGTCAAACAATGATCCAGTGCTTTTGCCAGCTGATGATTAGGTTCCACAGGAGTAGATGCCGGCTTGGCACCTAATAAACCTATTTCAGAGAGAATTTCCAATGTGTATTTTCGTTGGGATAAAAATAATCCCATGGAGTTTCTCGCAATTTCTATGCCCAAAAAATATTTGAGCGACCCTAAATCCTTCATGTGAAAGCACTTGTGTAATGAAGCTTTGAATTTTTCAAGTGTGGATAGGGAATTTCCAGTAATGAGTAAATCATCCACATAAATAAGAACACATAGATAAATATTCCCTCGAGAATATGTGAAAAGAGAGTAATCTGCATAAGACTGAGAAAAACCATACTTACAGAGAGCGGTGGTGAGTTTGGAAAACCAACATCGAGGGGCTTGGCGAAGACCATATAAAGATTTCTTTAAACGACAGACTTGTCCTTTGTAACAGGTACGAAATCTTGGAGGTGGTCGCATATATACTTCTTCTTGTAAATCTCCATGCAAAAATACGTTGTGAACATCCATTTGATGGATAGGCCAGTTGCGAGCAGTGGCAACGGAAAGGAGAGTACGAACGGTGACCATTTTAGCAACGGGAGCAAAGGTATCTGTGAAATCAATACCTGCCAATTGTGTATTTCCTAAAATTACCAAGCGGGCTTTATATCGCTCGATGGTGCCATCGGCTTTGTATTTTATTCGGTAGACCCATTTACTCCTCAGTGCACGTTTTCCAGGAGGCAAGGATGTTAAAGTCCATGTACCATTTTGTTCAAGAGCATCAATCTCTTGACGCATAGCAGTGCGCCAGAGAGGATTAGAAACTGCCTCAGAATAAGTGGTAGGCTCGGATTCCGTTGCTACAGATGCTAAAAATTGCCTGTGTGTATTAGAAAATTTACTATAGTCCACAAATTTTGTTATAGGATAAAGGGACGTACCTGAGAGGTCCGAAGAGGGTGAGATAGCAGAGGAGGAATGGGATATAGAGGACTTCCATATGGCATTGCAATCATAATCTTGGAGCCGAGTCGGAATATGTTTAATTCGAGTGCTTCTTCTTGGTGCATTAATTGGCGGATTGTCTTGCGGCAAGCTGGCAGGATTATCATAAGTTGGCCCAATGTTTGGTTCGTCGCAAGAAGGCGGATGTGAATTGCTATTTGGGCTAGTTTGGAGTGGGGCTGCTGGAGAGGTTGGTGGTGGGCTTTGCTGAACTGGGCTGCAGGGTTGTGGGTGTGGATCAGGGTGTGAAAGTGGAGGTGGGCTGTGGAAAGGGTATAATGGAGCTGGGCCGTGGGTTAGTGGGCTGCGGGAAGGGGTTGGTGGATCTGGGTTTGCAGGTGGGCTGTGGGTAGGATTTATTTGATTTGGGCTAGGTGTGTTATGTGCTAAACTCCCCCTCTCTTGCATACTATGTTGCTGGGAGCTCAAAACTTGTTCCCCAAAATTGTAAGATTGTGTGAAGTCTGTAGAAATGGAAGTACCTGATTTTTCGTGGAATGGAAATTTTGTTTCATCAAAAATCATATCTCGGGACACAAGGAATTTTTCTGTTTGCAGGTCATATAATCTCCATCCTTTCTTATTAAGAGGGTAGCCAAGGAAGACACACGGTTTGCTGCGGACTCGAAATTTATCTTTTGGGATATCGTGGTTATGAACATAAGCTAAGCACCAAAAAGTTTTGATGTGAGAGTAGGATGGTTTCTTATCGTATAGCAATTCATAAGGAGTCTTACCTTGTAACAATTTTAAGGGAGTTCGATTAATGAGATAGCCAGCCGTCAAAATGCATTCTCCCCAAAACTTTATAGGTAAATTTGCTTGAAATCGTAATGCCTGAGCTACAGTTAAGATATGGCGATGCTTGTGTTCAACTCTTCCATTTTGTTGTGGTGTGCCAGCAATAGTAGTTTGGTGGATTATGCCATGGGTAGCAAGATACGACTTTAGGGGTGCAAATTCTGTCCCATTATCGCTACGGATTGTCTTGACAGTTTTGTGAAATTGAGTTTTGATCATGGTAAGGTAATCTTGAAGAATAGAGGCAACCTCACTTTTCTGTGACAGTAAATATATCCAAATAGCCCTAGAATAATCATCTAAGATAGTAAGAAAATATGAAGCACCTATAGTGGATTTGGATTTATATGGGCCCCATAGATCGCAATGAATTAGGTAAAAAATTGTAGATGCTTTATTGATGCTAAGAGGAAAACAATCACGAGTTTGTTTGGCACGTAGACAAATATTACAAGGTAATGTTCTAGGTGTAGATTCTTTAGAATTACCCAAAAAATGATTGACGACATAATCTGAAAGATGTCCCAACCGTATATGCCATAGTGTGCTTGAATTAAGGACTGTGCTAGAAAAGGTGTATAATTCCTTCAATTCCATAAGTTTGTAAAAGAAGATCCCATTCCTCTGCTCACCCACTCCAATCGGCCTCATCGAGATACGGTCCTGTATAAAACAAAATTTGTCAGAGAGTGTGATAAAGCATTGCAAATCTCTTGCCAATTGAGACAAAGAAATTAAATTGCATTTGAGTTCAGGAATTAGCAACACTCTGTGGAGTTGTAATGTAGGACTTAAAGAGACCATTCCTTCATGCACAGCAAAAGTTTTGGCACCGTTAGGTAATCCAATAATATGCGGACAGATAGGATGTATATTTTGTAAAAAAAATTTCCTACCAGTCATATGGTTAGAACACCCTGAATCTAAAATCCAAAAATTTTCCATACCAGATAACTTTTCAGATTGCATATTATTTGAGGTTTGGAGGGCAGTCAACAGGGTTGACCACTGGTCAACAGTCAAAGCTGGTAAGGGGCCCGGGCTCGGCCCTGCACTGCCCGGCCCGTTTCTGCTGGAGCTCGGCCCGACGCCCTGCCCGGCACTGTAGATCGGCCCGCCCGGCCCGTGGTCTTCTTCTTCTCCAGCGCGCCGGCGACTGCTGGATTTTCCGCTGCCGCGATTGTTGCAGAATAGGCCCATGCCTCGGTCGATCTTCCTCCATCGCGCGGTCTGGGCGTCGCCAGTGGCTGTCTGCCGCCTCGCCCAGGCCCAAATTGGCCTCCTCGCCAAGGGCTGTGATTCACCGGTGAGAAGCCGCGGCCGGCGAGCTTAGGAGGATTCCGAGGCCACCAATCCGGATAGCCAACAAGTTGGAAACATCCGGTGACATCATGGCCGGCGCGTTTGCAGTGGGAGCAGAAATTTGAGGCAGAAAAATTTCTGCGATTTTTTTCGGAGCCGCCGCCGCCGCCAGAATAATCTTCTTTTCGTGTCGATTTTTTGTGCTGTTCTTCTTTACAGATTTGAGCAAGAACGGTACGTAATTTGGGTATAGGTTCTTGTTAGATCATATGGGAACGAACAGTGCCATAAATTGCACTATTTAATCCCATTAAAAATTAGAAAACCTTCTCGTTTTCTCTTTCTTTTATGATAAAATTCAACAGATTTGTGTCTGTGCTGGGCGGAAGTTGAGTATAGTTTTCTAGTTCGTCCAATACCTTTTTTAGACGTGAAAAATACACGTGTACTGAATCACCGCCTTGCTTACAATTTGCCAATGCTGCTTTTAATTCATATATTCGTGGGCCGGTGCCAACTAGAAATCGTTCCTTCAAGTCTATCCATAATTCATCAGCTCTCTCAGAATGATATATGGTGGATCGGAGAGAGGGTTCGATACTATTGAGAATCCAAGAGTTTACAAGATTATTGATCTCCCACCATTCTTCTTCTTTATCTGGATCACGTTCAGGAATTGGAATTATTCCATCAATGAATCCCAATTTCTTCTTCGATCTCAAGGCCATGCGCATGGCTCTTGCCCATTCTGCATAATTATTATCTGTTTCTGTCTCTTTCAAATGGACCGTTGTTAGAATCAATCCAGGTCCATCAGTGGATGCCACATAATAAGCATATTTCTTTATTCTGTGAACATGGCTTTTCTTCCACCATGTCATTATCAACGTTGTCAATATTGTCGTTACTCATTTTGAGAAATTTCAGACAATTGGCTCTGATACCATGAAAGTTTCCAGTGGGAAAACACTCTTATGTTTTGTCTAATTAATGTGAGAATAGTGTACAATTTATAGATTTGTCCAAGTGACAAATCCTAAGCAGATTAGAAGTAGAAATCCTAACTAAATACAACTAGGAAACACAATTATACACAGTTTAGGATTAATAGTAATCATATTTTAAATATGTCTAACAGCTCCACATGAGTGAAATAAGTGTTCCTCAGTTGAATACCATTTTTTTTAACATTAATTGTCACAATAAATTACGAAATTGATTTAATGATATAAAAATATTATATAAAATATTTTGGATATAATAAAAAAATTATAAATTATTTTAGGATAATTATAAAAAATTTCTCTTGATTTATTTTTGGAAGTTTTTCTTATTACAAGAAAATATGTATTCACAATTCAAGTTACGTACAAAATAAAGTATTCCTTCTATTTCATGTTATTTGTCGTCTTAGGACACTATCAAAGATAAATAAGGAAATGATTGGATTATCCAACTCCGAAAAGAAAAAATGAATTAAATTATTCTTTGACTGTCATTAGTAGTTTTAATGAAAATTTTTAGGTAATTGTTTAATTTTAACAAGGGTATATATATAAAAAATTATTATTTAATATTTTCTTTGTTAAAGTAATAGATATTTAAAAGAAATAAAATATATTTAACGACTAATAATATAAAATGGGAGAAAATACATCCTGTATAACATATTGTAAAATCAAATGAGAAAGGAAATTGCACTGGGTAAACCTTATAAGATGACCCATATCAAAAGAGATATTCCCATCCAATAGTGAATCGTAATTTCCCTCTTTCATAAAATAAGAGCTCAATTAGCACAATTATTTTCTTGAGAATATTTAGCAAAACTATTGCAAAATTATACTTAATTTGTCTCCATTTAGTCACAAAATTATTTTTTAAATGTTATTTTAGTCCTAATTTTTTTTGAAAAAATGTTAGTCCTTATAATTGCTTTTGGGGTGTAATTTTTTTTTTGATATTCCACTTATATAAATCACCAATTAAGGAAAATTTTGACAATCTCGAGCTTTTCTTTTTTCTTTTTTTTTTTTTTAAATATTTACATAATTTACTTATATTATTTACCATTTTCAACTTATTTGATGTATTTATTTAAAAAAATAAAAAATTCAGAATTTTTTACTTAGTCAATGACGCATGTAAGAAATATGTGCAAAAATTAATCAAATTTCACCTGAAAAAGTCAATGAGGACCAATATTTAAAAAAAAAAAATTGGATTGAAAAATGGTTTTAGAATCATGTTGAAACAAATTGAATATTTTAAAACCAATTTTACTAGCTTCTCGTTTTTCTCTCATATTTTCATTAAACATCTTATGTAATATTTTTTATAAAGTATTTGTTGTAATATTTCTATTGTAATTTTTCTTTTGTCGGGTAGTAGATTTTTCTTTATCTTTTTAGAATTTTTTTAATTTTTTAAGGAACTTTTAGAGTTTATATTTATATAAAATTTGAAGAAAAAATATTATAATAAATATATTACATATGTTAGTCTACTATAAAATATAATACATTTTGATAAGCAATATGTAGTCTGAAGATATGACCTCTTTCATTTAGCATTCTCCACTTAACATG
Source organism: Catharanthus roseus (assembly GCA_028651295.1). NCBI lineage: Eukaryota > Viridiplantae > Streptophyta > Magnoliopsida > Gentianales > Apocynaceae > Catharanthus > Catharanthus roseus. The sequence goes on along the minus strand of JAPQWS010000153.1, from coordinate 20,537,583 downwards.
TCAAGTAAGATGTCCTAAATTCGAATTATTCATGAAGCGGTTTAATGTCTCATGTTAGCGTAGTGCTACTATTTGCGAGCCTTAAGCCCTCTTATTCTTTTCAAATTAGTTGATAGGATTAAAAAAAAGATAGTACATTTTTTTAAAAATAAATACGATACACAACTAACATTTTCCTACTCGTAAAAAAAATAATGAAAAGCTATAATTTATCTGGTGAAGAAGGTGCTGAACCATTATTCAACAACCTGAGGAGAACCATTACCAATTTAGCATGGTGTTACATTGTAAAAATTAAATAAATAAATAAATGATGGAAGGGTTTGTGACAGTAGTACTCCACGGGACAAGATCACTATTGGGTTTTCGGCCGTTTTACCCAAAGGACGTTGCATGTGGGAAGATCAGAACTCATAATAACTCTCGTTTGATCCCCAAACCAAGCCAATCAGGGCTTTAAAATAACTCTCGAAACGTCGGTAATACTTCGGTAACAATTTTAATGGAATGTATTTTATTAATAAAATTTATTAAATAAAAAATAAATTTTAAAAAATGTTAGGAAAAAACATAATATAAAAAAATATTAAAAAAATGTTAGGAAGATCTGAATATTTAGAATGGGACTGCATGTATTCCAAAACTTTGTGGTCTCTCACACTTGAATTTAGAAGTTTTTTTTTTTTTTTTAATTTTAATTAAAATTAAACTAATTTTTACAGTATGGAATCCAGAGTAAACAACAAAAATTCCTTTTTGGACTTATATTTTTATTTGGAAAGAGTATATTTTATACTAAGTTTCATTAAAATTAAATTATTTCTAAGTAAATATTCATATTCAAAGTAAAATAATTTTTTGTGTAGAAATGGTAAAATATCTCTTGTACTACTAAGAAAAATATATGGGACAAGAGGTGTGTGGTTTAAAGAGATAATTTAAGTGATAAATTCTAAAATTAATGTCGTATGTCAATCTTGTGCGATTGTTTAATGATTTTATGCCTTTAAATTTCTCTCAAATTAGTTTTGAATACCGAGTTACCCAATATATATATATATATATACACTACATTGTTTCGTATAGTGCTAGACTGCTAGTGTTAGTTCATATGTCACCCAAAGTTGAATAGTAATTTCCAGTCCAGCACATTACGTACTCCTACATTTATTTATATCTGGATTGAATCAATCCAGAGATTCAAACAACAAATTCTTTTGAATGTATGACTAGAATGAATGATTGCTAGTCTTCTCAAGAAAGAGACATAAAATTGTCTAATAATTTTTTGTTTCTAGATTCCAAGATTAGGTAACTTGTGGGACAGTTTAGGCAACCATATATAATCGACATATTAAAGATCCTGTTTTGTTGTTACTAAAAGAGTAATGAGCAAATTTATTCATATATTATTCATTTAGTCTGGATGTAATTTTTCATTTATTTATTTATTTATTTTAGTTTCACTTCTATTTTTTTAATCTCTTTAATCTTTGCCGGCACAAACAGTGGTGGAATCATTTGGGGGCTCGGTGGGCTCAAGCCCCCGGAGAAAAAAAAAACACTTTAAGAATTTTAATGTTTTTATATTCAAGCTCCCTTAGTTTTATTTTTTTTAATAGAGCCCACAACTTTTGGGTTGGGCTGCTGATTAAAAAAAAATAATTCCGTTCTCTTGCGCCGCGCCCGAAACAAAATTCGTCACTGCTCCCTTGACTCTCCTTCTTCCTACACTCTCTCTCGAACTACCCTCCCTCTCCCTTCTTCTTCTCTTCTCGGCGGCGCAAGCTTCCTCTTCTCTTCTCGGCGACCAGCGACGACCAGACAGACGAAGACCGCTCCTCTGCTCTGCTCTGCTGCTCCTTCTTGCTGCTCTACTGCTCCTTCTTGCTGCTGCTGCTGTGCATGGTTCCTGTTCTCTTCTCAGCACCGGCGGCCGCGCAGCAACAAGACGTGCTCCTCTGCTGCTCCTTCTTGCTGCTGCGGTGCTCGCTGCTGCTGCAGTGTTGCGCCTGCGTGCTGCTTCTCTGCTTTCTGTATCTGTCTCTTTCTACTTCAGTGTTTCTGCTGTTTCTTCAGGCTTCAGCTGTTCTTCAAATTTGAAGAAAAGGTAAGCTTTTAAATTAATCTATTTTATGAAATTTCTTGAATCCTGCTGTTGCTGCTGTCTGTTGCTAGTTGCTTACTTGCTTCTGCTGTGATGTTCATGTTCTTTTGGTTGTTTCTATTTTTTTTTTTTTTTTGTAAAAATATGATTGCTCATTTAATTTATGGTCTAATTAATGATTATGTCAATAGTGAAATATGTTGAGTTTAATTTAAAATATTTGAAGACGGGAATGAGCCCAATAGTCGAGGCATTGCTCGAGGTTTGATTGATAACATGAATCAATTTGAATTTGTATTCATTGCTCATTTAATGGTAGATGTATTGGCTAAAACAAATACATTATCAATGTGCCTGCAATAAAAGACTCAAAACATAGTCACTGTTGTCCGGATGATTAAGACAGTAAATGATAAATTGAAGAAATACATAAATGGTGATGATTGTTGGGAGGAATTATTGGGTGTTGTTTCTACATTTTGTACCGAAAATGACATTTTTGTGCCCAATATGCAATATCCTAAACCAGGCCGAGGCCGAGCTAGATTATATAGGAGTATGGATGGACAGCCAAAGGCTTACTATCATTTTTTTCGTCGAGAGATCTTTTTTGAGGTAATTAATTTCTTTTTTTTTTTACATATTCCCAAATATTCATTTATTTGTAATATTAAAAATTATTAACTGTTCTTTGTATAATGTTAGGTTCTGGATCTTATAGTCAAAGAAATGGATGATCGTTTTACAGAGTCAAATACAGAGCTACTTATGTGCATATCATGCCTTGATTCTAGAGATTCATTTGCGAATTTTGATCGAAATTGGTTACTCCGTTTATCTGAGTTCTATTTAGATGTTTTTTTCTGTCTGTGATAAGTTTGAGCTGAGAGCACAACATAATACATATATCTCTTACATGAGATCAAGTGATGAGGCAGCTTTCTTTGGCCTTACTGACATTGGAGATCTCGCAAAGAAGATGGTTGAGACAAAAAGTCACAAGTTTTTTAATTTAGTTTATCGACTAATTGAGTTGGCTTTAGTTTTACCTGTTGCGACAGCTACCATAGAAAGGTCTCTTTCTGCTATGAACATTATTAAGAATGATCTATGTAATAAGATGGGAGATGAGTTTCTCAATGATAGTTTGGTCTGTTATCTTGAGGACGAGATTTTTAAGAGTATTGAAGATGAAGACATCTTGCAGCGGTTTCAAAATATACAAACGTGAAGAGTAAAATTGCCATCTTAATCATTTCCTTCAGTCTTCACATGTAAAACTCTATTTTAGATCATTTTTCAATAGTTATTTCCTTTTCATTGTAAAAGTATTTGTATGAATGTTATTTGTTTTTATATTAATCTTCTAATCGTTCTAAATTAATTGCAGCTCATATTGGATTTTGTCTTCTGATCGTGTTCATCGGTTATCTAAAGATTCTGATCAAGATTCTCAGTTTTGATAGAGGTATTTATCCGTTGAGTGATGGGTAATCATTCCTCGTGAGTGATGGATGATCACTCCTCATTGGTAATGGGCGATCACCTATTTTTTTCTATTTCATTTGTAAATTTAGAATTGTAATGCTTATTTCGTGAGTGATGGGTAATCATTCCTCGTGAGTGATGGGTGATCGCTCCTCATTGGTAATGGGCAATTACCTATTTTTTTTTGCTATTTTATTTGTAAATTTGGAATTGTTTGAATGTTTTTGTACTTGGAATGCATCTATTTTATAGACGAAATTCTGTCAAAACTTTTAATGTTAATCAGCCCCTCCAAGTTTTCTGTCCTGGTTCCGCCACTGGGCACACACAAGGCAGATCGAATTTCTTCATTAGAAAAATGTAGAAATAATGATAATAATCTAAGGGAAATAGATATAAATGAAATAGAGAAAATAGAAAAACTTTAAACCACAAATTAGAACTAAAAAGAATTGTTGAGACATGTAAAAACAATTTGTTTAAGAAAGATTCGCCCTCTCCTCTGTGCCTCAGAATTCGTGGATGCCTATCTCCCAGAATACGATAACAAATGTTAAAATACAATAGCACAACTGTGATGAACATAGCAACTTAATCTTTTTCTACGTTTTTATCACTATTTACATCATAGGGATGGATATAGCGAGGACCCCTTAGTAACATCATAAGGTCTATTAAAGTAGGTTATCCTTTGAATCTAGATCTTGGGATCTCCAATCTTCTAGGTTGGGTTTTCCTTCATATAGCGCCTTAATTTCTCATGGGCTTCAATCCCATTCCTTTCGATGTTTATCAACTTGATCTCGATTTAACCCTTTGATTAACGGATCTGCAATGCTATCTTTTGATTTTATAAAATCAATAGAGATAACTCAAGTTGAGATAAGTTGTCTAACGGAATTATATCAACGACGCATATATCTCGACTTACCATTATACATCATGTTATGTTCTTCTGAATAGTAACTTGGTTATCACAATATATGCATATTGTGCATACAAGCTTTGGCTATTCAAGAATATCCTCTAAGAAGTTTTGTAGCTATTTAGTCTCTTCTCCAGATTTATCTAAAGCTACAAACTCATATTCCACGGTGGATTAGGTTATAATCGTTTGTCTTGAGGATCCATGACACAGCTCCTCCTCCCAAGGCGAAAACATATCCACTTGTGCCTTTATTATCTTGAATATAAAATATCCAACTATTATCAGAGAATCCTTCTAACACACTAGGATCTCTAGAATAATGCAGTTTATAGTTCTAAGTATAACAGAGATATCTCAATACATGCACGATTGCTTTCCAGTAGTTATCTCCAAGATTGCTTGTGAATCTGCTTAAACTGCTCACAGTAAAAGCAATACCTGGTCTTGTACAACTCATAACATAAATTAGACTGTCGACGACCATTGCGTAATTCACTTGGTCAACATTCTCATTTTATCACATAAGTTTCATGTCAAACCTTGTGTTTAACATATTTTGGTACACATTACCATTTCAACATTATTTCTAATAATGAGTATGTCATCAACATATAAAGAGAAGATTACATATCTATTGACATTAGTTTTGACATACACACATTTGACACACTTGCTAATTTTAAAGTCATTTGTCATCATGATATTGTCAAACTTTTTATGATTGTTTTAGTGCTTGTTTAAGTCTATACAAAGACTTTATCAATTTATAAGGTTTCCTTTCTTTCCCTGGAGGTACATGACTCTCAGGTTGTTCCATGTAGATCTCCTCACTAAGAAGTCTCCCATATGATTTTGCTTTATGGCATCAATTTCACTTTTAATAGCATCTTTCCATAAAGAGCTTTCAATTGAGCTTATAGCTTCACTATAAGTTTGAGGTTCAACCTTTAGTATATAGGTTAGAAAATCCGGTCCAAAGGATTTTCCACCCTTGCACCTGCTTATTTTAGGCTTTTCCTTAACTTCAACCTCTTGTTGAACATCTAGACTACTTTCATCAATAGTCTCTAAAGTTCATTTCAATGAACTAGAGCCGATGATGTGAATCTTCAATTGATTGTAGATTTAATTCAACACCTTTCTAAGGTCATCTCCTTTGATGAACAACGTCTATTTAGCATTTTTGTAGTTTCAACACTCCAATTGAAAACCTATGAGGATCTAAGCCTCATAAACCCAATATTGAGAGACAAAAATCATTCCCAATTTGATAGAAAGAACCTTGAGGAAACTAAAGCCTCAAAACTCCAACTACATAAACTAGAAGACTTACGGTTAGTTGAATCTATGAACAAGAACTCTAATACTCAATTAAAGAAAGGAATTGGATGATCAATTGATTCCATAGATCTCACAATCTCAGGCAAACAATTGTTCACAAACTAAGGACATTAACCCTTAGCAAGCTAAGTAAGAAGGTGAAGAACCCTAGGGATAATTGGAGAAACCTCTCTCAAATTCCATCAAATTCATCAATGTTGGTTACAATGAGTTTATAATGGGCTATTTATAGGCCAAGCCTTAAACCTAGCTAAACTATTGATTAATAACTTAAAATACCCATTAAACCTTTGATTAAAAGCTAGAACAAGTTTAATAATAAGCCCCCGCCAACAAAGTCGCATTGGCACCACTCCACCCGAACCCTACCGTGACGGTAGGGTAAGACCTATTGGACGTGGAAGGGTTTATTCTTCCAACCAACTCCCGACCAAAACCTACTGGCGATGACGGTAGGCGTAGGGCTACTGTCTGCAGTAGGGTTGTTTTTCTCCAGCACTTAGCCATTTTCACTTCCGATTTGCTCTCTTGAACGATCCCTGCTTATTATACAAATTGAGATCAACTTAAAAGCCTTTCCTTGATCTTCAAACCCTTCAATCTTGTTCTTCAAAGATTCCTCCATGTAAACAATCAAGCCATTATCCATATTTGCATCATGAATCTTGAGTTGCTTCCCTTGAACTCTAGTGAGTGGTCCGAGCTTCAAATTCGTAGGTGCTTGACTCTTCCGATTCACATCATCCACCCCTCATTTCAAAAGATTCATCCTTGAATCTTTACTTACATCAAACGAAGACATATCAAAATATTGCAGGTAGCACTAAATGAAATTCAACCGGAAAAGTAAATATAAAAGCACTAAAACATTCAAGAATGTGCAAAGGTGCTTTGGTATGGGCATCAACCATAGGTTTGTGTTGGGAAGAACATCATTTGAATCCAAAGGATCCTAACCCAACCTCAGGATCAAAGACTAATTGTGCCATTCCAAATTTCTTGTGGTTGACTTTATTAGCCTCATGATTCTTGAAATAGTTAAACTCAACAAACTACATTTTAATCTTTCCTTCCAAGCTTAAGGCATGATCTATAGATAAAGACAACATATCAAAAGACATTAGAAGTAAAATCATAATTAACCTTTAAAGAGGAATAAAAAGTAGGAGAATGATGAACTTGATTGGAAGCAAACTTAATAAGATGTAAACAATTTTGCCAAGTGAAACCGGTCATCCTCTTGGGTACATCCACCAAAAGACTAACAATTGTGCTAAGGACCTTGATGAAGCTCTTATAAGAACTTGTTAAACCATAGAAGCTTCACTCATCAAATGTACTTTTGGAAATAAGCCGAGCTTTGATTGCTTGCACCATAATTGCACTCACTTGGAGACCTTGAAAATTTACTACATAACTTAGGAAAGTACCATTTTCCATACAAAACTCATATTTTCCAAGGTTAGCAAATAGTTTCTCCTTCTCCAAAACAAACAAAACTTGCTTAGAATGATGCAAATGATCTTCATAAGTCTTGCTATCAATCAAGATGTCTTCCAAATAAACCACAACAAATATAGAATCCATGCCTTTAATAAATCGAAGTAGTCCAAGTATAAACTCCATAGATATATCTACACAAGGTTCTTTAGGCACATTCAAAGAAATATAAAGTCCATATGGCAAAGATGTAGAGTTAGCTCTTTTATACTCTAATCAATTAATAATAAACCTTTCTACATCTCTTTTCATGCCAAGCCAAAAGAAATGCTAATCTAAAATCACATAAGTTTTGGAAATATCAAAATAATCCATCAAATCACCACAATGAGCTTCTTTAGCTAACAACAATCTAGATAAACAAGAAGAAATGCACAATATACTTTCATGGTAAAGAACACCATCATGTCTAAGGTACTCATCATTATGCACAACCAAACAAGCATCAATTATGTCCTTGAAATTATTATCACTAACATGCAATTCCTTAAGCATCTCAAAACCAAGTAATTGAGCTTGTGAAGTAAAGAATAGAATGTATTGACAAAGCATTGGCTACAACATTTTCTTTACATCTCTTGTACCGATTGACGTTTGGAAATGTCTTTATAATTTCATTCCTCTCGTACATCACTTGCTGATCTTTTGTTGTTCTTTGTAAGACAATGTATAGGGCTCCTCATCATGAATAACATATCTTGATGTTGCTCCGGTCACCAATTCAATTTGATATTCCATTTCCCTCAACGAAAGAGTCCACCGAGTTCCTCTTTGCAATAGAGAAGTGAAACCAACTCGTCTTTCTCAATGGCTTCTTTGAACTCACTCCTTTTGGCATAGAAACATCTCTTTAAGATGAGAAAATATAAACATGAAATTTCCAATATTCCAAGATGGTCCACATTTCTCTTCGAAAATCACTCTATCAAAGAACTCTTTAAAAATTATATGAGTAGATAATGTATCTTTAAATTCATGTTCCAAAATGAATGCACAAGAGTTCTTTTGAAAGCTGGCACATAAAATAAACAAATTTGGAAACCAATCACTGAAAGGATTGTGGTAATAAAGATGCTCAACAACAAAATATTTTCAAATTCGTTCAAAGGCTTCTTTTCTCAAAATAAAATTTTCAAATGCCAAAGAATTAACTTTGAACAACTCAAGATTAGTTCCCATTTGGTTTTCAAAATCTTTCAATAAGAATTCCTTGCAATGCAAATGATAAAATTAGAACCAAATATGTTTTCAAATAAAGTGTTCAAGGAGTTAATGACATTTGAAAGCTTTTGTTCATTGCAAGAAAACTTAACTTGACCACTCCCAAAGGACGTAAGTTGGTTTAAGAAAATAAAATCAGTATGATTCTCCATAAAAGTATCAAGGAAAGAGGAAACATAGCCAACATTCTCAACAAAGTTTCCTAAACATATATCATGTAGAATATCAAATAAAGTACCATCTAATATAAAACTAAAAACTTTAGACTCAATGGAAGCATTATTCATAACTTTGAATCATGGCAAAAAGGATCAAACATAGAACCACTATGCAACAATGAATCCTCAAGAAAAGCATGAGAAGAAAGGCATGTGGAAGCATAAGACACAACAAGAAAGAGACCACCATCAAAAGAAATAACACAAAGACCTCTATATACGCTGACATGAGAAAGATAAACTCTAAAACCATTCTAATTCCACAAGAAAAACTTCATAACACATGAGAGAAGGGTAAAGAGATAAACTTATCGGTGAATCCTTAAGAAAATTGCCAAGTATTAAAGTTCCAAGAGAGTTGAGAAAGTAAAATTAATATCCATTTTCCATGAAAACAAGTGAGAAAAACTTAATTTCCTTCAAATAAATCTCAAATATCAAGTACGAATTAGAGGGAAAGAAGTTTATGGTCTTGATGGACTTGTAGATAAGCTTTTTTTCGTCATCCTTGCTTGAATCTTCAAAATTCTGCACACATAAGAAATCACTAGCAAAGAAAGAGTTAGTTTCATTACATAGAAATTCACTTTCTCATTCTTTTTAAGTACAACTATCTCTTTTTTTTTTCTTTACTCTTCTTTTTCACTCTCTTGTTTTTCGATGAAACACTCATTTTCTTTTTACACTCTCTTATTTTTCAATGAAGCACACATTTTCTTTTACTGTCTCACTTTTACACTCTCTTATTTTTCAATGAAGCACACATTTTCTTTTACTGTCTCACTTTTCTCAAGCTCACTTTCTTTCTCTTTTGAACACTCTAAATGTTCACTCTCTTTTGAAAAGATAGAGAGGGAACCAAAGATACATAATCTCTCTACTAATCTCTCTTTTTCTTCCATTCTTTCTTTTTCTTTAAACTCATTGTACTCTTCTTTTTCAATGCTCTTCTTATTCATGTTATCACAAGAATCCTCATTAGATGTCTATTCCACAATATTAATTACAATACTTTCTTCAACTACCTCTTGAGCTTGTGGAAGCTCATCTACTTTTGAACATTCTTCAATCATTGATGGTTTCAAGGTTTCTACCTTTGTAAATCCTTGAAGTGGTTCAAAAAATTGTTTGTCCTCACATATTTTTGCCTTCATGATGGTCTTTGCCTTTTCCTCTTGATCAAATATTTTTATCCTTTCTTTCAACTTCTTTTGCTATTCATAAATTTCGTGGAGCGCCAAAGAATTTAGAACGAATATCTTACCATCTTCGGTGAAGTTGTTAGAATTCTGGTCCCCATTGTATATAGCTTTCCTATCATTTACCCAAGGAATTCCGAACAATAAATGACCCGCTTGCATTGGTGCTACATCATATAACACATCATCTTTATATATTCTTTTAGAGATAGACACCCATACTTGCTTAGTAACTTTGATCTCATCACTATCTTTTGACCAATGGCATAAGTAAGGCTTAGGATGTTGAAGAAGAGGCAAATTCAACTATTTCACAAGGTAAGTACTAGCCACATTAGCACAACTACTACCATCGACAATAAAATTAGCAACTTTGTCTTCCGCATGGCATTTGAGATGGACTACATGCTTACTTTTATTATTCCTCTCATAGACATATTCATCATATAAGCTCTCAAAGTAAACTTCTCCACCATAACTATGTTGATACTTTTCATAAAAAACATAAGGACTATGCACATAATTATCATATCTAGTATTAACTCTTCCATAACCCCCATAATCATCATAAAAAGTATGCTCAAGAGATTTAGCATAAGAAGAGAAGTTACCAACTCCAACATGTCTTCTAGAAGTGAAGTTTCTATTTCCATGGTTGTTCCCATCATAAGCATTGAATCCACTGCCACCACCATGATGGAAATTATGCATATCTCTTGCAAACTTAGATTGATAATCCTCTTGTTTGCTCTTTGCTTCCATCATTTTCCAGATGGATTAGACCAATCGTACTCCATTTATTCGCTGTTAAAAGCTTAGAAAACCAAGAAAAGGACCTCTCAATCACACCCTAAGTGTTTACTCTCTTTAATGGTCACTCAATTCACTCGTGTTTAGCACTCTTAATGGCTTTTATAAAGATAAGCTCACCCTATTGCCTTTTCCAAACACTCAACACTTAAGTCTCTATAAGTTCCTTCAACCTCTTAACCAACTCAAACCAGGAGCAACAATCCCAAGCAAGTAAATCAATCAATGCACTTAGTTGGATAAGTGTTCAAAGAGGTAAAGTTTCAAATACTTGAGGTGTAAGAATTTCAAAGAATGTAATCTATGGAAAAGAGCCAAAAAAACATAATTTATTATCAAAAAAATATTAGAAACTCACAAAGAAACAATTAGAAGTCAAAAACAAATCATTTCAAAATAATTAGGCTAAACAAAGAACGCAAAAGTACTAAGAAAATGTCTTTCATGAAACAGGGGATAATGACACTCTTTCACTAAAACGATGATAACTCGAAAAATAAGAATCCAAATCCGATGAAACCAATATAATAAGATTCCTCACTTGAAGAGGATGAATTTAAGCATAAATTTCATTCGAATTGAGTCAGTATGACACAAGATATGCTCGGATTAATCCACACTTTTTTGCAACCGAGACCCCGAAAAACAGTTAAAAATTCAATCAAATGGAGCAGTCAATTGAACTCCAAATTGAGTAAATGTTATTTCAATTGAACTCTAACTCAAAGAAGAACATATCCATCACAAAACATCAAACAACTTCACAATTAATCATTCAATTTGTTAATTGATTTTTCATTATTGATTTTTCTGTACTTATATTGCTTGATCTTCATGGAATTTGTTTCATCAGCAAGTACTTCTTTTTTCTTTTTTTTTTTTTTTGATTTTCAGCTAATTTAATCAAATTACAACACAAATTGACCTTCATTTGGAATCGGGCTCTGATACCATTTTGATGTGAATCTTCAATTGATTATAGATTTGATTTAACACCTTCTCAAGATCACCTCCTTTGATGAAGAACCTCTATTAAGGATTTTGTAGTTTCAACACTCCAATAGAAAACCTATGAGGATCTAAGCCTCATAAACCCAATATTGAGAGGCAAAACTCATTCCCAATATGATAAAAATAACCTTAAGGAACTAAGGCCTCAAAACTCCAACTACACAAACTAGAAGACCTAGGGTTAATTGAATCTAAGAACAAGAACTCTAAGAATCAATTAAAGAAAGGAATTAGAGATCAATTTATTCCATAGATTCCAAAATCTACGGAAAAAAGTTGTTCACAAACTAAGGACATTAACCCTTAGCAAGCTAACTAAGAAGGATGAAGAACCCTAGAGACAATTGGAGAAAACTCTCTCAAATTTCAGCAAATTCATCAATGTTAGTTACAAAGAGTTTATAGTGGGGTATTTACAGGCCAAGCCTTAAACCTAGCTAAATTATTGACTAATGACTTAAAATACCCATTAAAACCTTGATTGAAAGCTGGAAAAACAAGTTTAATAATAAAATCCCGCCAACAAATTCGCACTGGCAATCTTCCACCTAAACCCTACCGACAACAGTAGTGTGAGACCTACTGGATGCGGTAGGGTGCATTCTTCCAACCAACTCCTGACCAGAAACCTGTCGGCGATGGTAGGGGCAGGGCTACCATCAGCTGTAGGGTTGCTCTTCTCCAACACTTAGCCATTTTCACCTCCAATTTGATCCCTTGAATGATCCTTGCTTATTGTACAAATTGAGAGCAACTTGGAAGCCGTTCCTTGATCTTCAAACCCTTCAAACTTTTTCTTCTAAGTTTCCTCCATGTAAACAACCAAGCCATTATCCACATCTGCATCATGAATCTTGAATTTCTTCCCTCGAGCTCTAGTGAGTGGTCCAAGCTTTAACTCCATACGTACTTAACTCTTCCGATTCACATCAGCCGATTTCCTTAGACTTACAAGGGAATATATTTTCAAAGAATAATGCATTCTTTGATTCCAATATCTTATTCTCGTGGATGTGAGTATTTTGGATTCATACATAAGAAATCGATATATATTACTATGGTTTGCATGGCCAAAGAAAATACAGCCCACTGTTGCTGGACCTATTTTTATTTCTTTTGGTAAATAAGCCATTACCTTTGCAAGACAGCCACACACTCTCAAGTAAGTGTAGGCAAGTTTTTCTACTCTTTCATAACTCATATTGTGTCTTATCTTCTTTCTTTCAAGGAACCTTATTTAAAAGGTAATTAGTTGATAAAACAGTTTCCCTCACATGTTCTATGACAACCTGGAGCTTCCTAGCATTGCATTCATTATTTCTTTTAAGGTTTGATTTTTCCGCTCTACTACTCAATTAGATTGGGGAGAGTATGGTGCTATCACTTCATGAATAATATCATGTCATGCAAAAAATTTACCAAATATTTCAACATATTCACCACCACAATCACTTCTCACCATCTTAATATTTTTATTAAGTTGAATTTCAACTTCCTACTTATAGAGAATAAATTTTTCTATAGCATCGTCTTTCCTTTTAAGCAACTATACATAGCAAGATTTTGTACTGTCTTTATTGAAGGTAATAAAATATTTATTCTCTCCTCTAGTTTGTACAAATTTTAAATCACAAACATCACTATGTATTAAATCAAGTAGTTGTGTATTCTTTTTAACATATTGGAATGAAGACCTTATTAATTTTGCCTCTATAAAAGTTTCATATTTATAATTATGATAAATATGAAATAGAGGAATGTATTCTATGTTAATTAATCTATGCAAAGTATCATAATTAACATGTCAAAGTCGATCGTGACAAAAATTAAATGACTCAAACATATTAACAGAAGAAGAAGCATCATTCTTATTGTTCATAGCTTTAGATTTTACAAAGATAGCATTGAGTTTCCCCATATTACTCAATACACATCCCCTACCCACAAACGTTCCCTTTTTAGACAAAACTAACTTTTGAGACTCAAACACTATCATATATCCATGCACACTTAGGAGTGTCCCAGGAACAAGGTTCTTGCATATGTCAGGCACATACAACACATTTTGAAGCTTCACTTCTTTCCCATATGTCATATTCAAAATCACAGTACCTTTCTCTTTGATCTCGGAAGTTGCAGTGTTGCCCATGTGGAGCTTCTTCCCATTCTCACAAGGAACTAATTCAACAAAAGACTCCTTGTCACAACAAATATGATGTGTAGTGCTAGTATCAAGCCATAATTCTTTTAGATTTGAGTCTTGACTTCAGAAATCCAACACAGAGGTTAAGTTCAAACACTTCTTTAGTAGTATCCTCCACATCATTTGCGTCATTCACTTTGTCTCTCTTTGAAAGTCCGCAGTTAGATAACTTGTGCCCTATTTTATTACAATCGAAGCACTTTTCTTGAAAACGCGGCTTCTTAGAGATGCTTCCTTTTGATCCCAACTTAGGCCCAATCTGATTGAGACCATTGAGTACAACCAGGGAGCAAAAAATAGTGGAGTTGATGCATGGTCCGAACACGAGAGAAATGGCTAAGAGAATGGAAGAAGAACGCAAGTGAATGGTAGCCTTGTTTGAGAAGATGTTCCAAAACCTTACTTGGCATATGCTAGAGGAACAAATAGTAGACTTTGGAGGATCCAAAACACTCCTATTATCTAAGGTGCAAGTGGGAGAAGAAGACCTAGACCCTACAGCAGGCGGTAGGGTATGACCTACCGTCCATGGTTGGGTTCTGCCTGTGGAAGAGAAAAGCTCACAATACCTACCGTCGATGGAAGGTCCACCCTACCGTCCTCGGTAGGGTTCTGTCTGTGAGAAAAGCACCGGGCTTACCACTAATGGTAGGTCCACTCTACCATTGCTGGTAAGGTTCTGGGAAAGAAGCTTAAGGGTTAGCCGACCTACCTTTGACGGTAGGTCTCGGTTGCTAGAGAGTTAGGAAGTTTTTAACTTTCTTGACTCTTCAATTTTGGTGTTAAACTTATTTTGACTTGTATTTAAGTGGCCTAAGTACCCATCAACTCCTTGTCAGTTAGTTTAATAGCTAGGGTTGGAAATTAAGTATGTAATACTCTATAAATGCCCCCTTTTGCAGCTATTTGGCATAGAATGAAAATTGAAGAAGTTTGAGAGAAACAACCTAAGGTTCTATGGTTTCTACCTCTTCCATGTAAATTAGGGATTCCTCTTGTATAATTCTAGGCAAGGAATTCTTGAATCTTCAATTCAAGATTTCTTGTTCTAATTCCCAAATCCTATTCTTCCTTGAGGTGCTAACTCTCTATAGTTAGTGTTGCTAGGAAATTAGGTATTCCTTGAGTGTGGAGAGTAGGTGGAGTTTCTTTAAACCTTGTTGATTCTCCCACAAGATAGGAAGGTTTTATTTGTTCTATCTTGTTTAATTTGACTGCAACTTGTTCTTGGGCTATCAAGCTCTTTAATGCAAAATTCACCAGAGGATGCCTCTTGAAGGGAGTTGAGTATTAGGAGAAATTAAGCCTCATACAAGCCTAAAGAGGTTCATAACATGTGGTATTAGAGCAAAGCTCTCCTTGAGGTAAATTTTTATGTGTTTAATTGTTGAATTTTGAGTTTAGAAAAAGCCATTAATTGTATTTTAAAAAAGGCATAGGGTGCTGGAAATTTTCGCACAAGGAAATTATGTGCAAAGAATGAACTAAAAAGTATAGAAAATTAACTCCGAATTGTATGAAATTAATTTTGTTTGAAATCTTATTCGATTGTGCAACTTTAGCAACAAATTTGGACTGAATTGGTTGAGAATTGATTTACTTATGGTGAAATTACTACAGCTTGAACTTATGCTATGATTTTTTCGAACTTGTTTTTGTAATCTACAACTCTTTGATCTAGAGAGCCAATTGTCTTTGTTTACAATTTGCAACTTCTTTTGGTTATATTTTTGAGTGTTTGCTTATCTCTTTGGAGAATTAGACTTGTTCGTTGACTCATACTCTTGAATTTCTCTTTGGTAATCTTCGCATTCTGCATGTTTAATGAAATGCCTCTTTGGCTTAATTTTCTTACCTATTGAGAATTGCTTGCTTGAATTTTCTTTGGGGAATTTTCTTATAACTTGGAAGTTCTAAAAATTACTAAGTAACTCTAGTAAATGAGGACTAGAAAAGGTAAGAGGGTGGCATTATCGTTTATAAAAATCGTAGAGAGTTAGTGTAAACACGAGGATTGAGCATTATCTACTTGTGCGATACACTTAAGGAGAGGTGAGGTCCTTCTTTCCTATTGTTTATTTGCTAATTTTTAGGTATTCACTTTCATCAACTTCTAAAGATGTCATGAGACAAAGAACCAATCTGTAACAACAATGAGGGATCTAGTGATCCAATTATTCAAGAAGTTGTTGGTGCCTTAAGATCTTTGCAACAACAAATGGGCAACATCAAAAGAAATGTTGGAGCACTATCCACTAGGATGGATAGACAAAAAATCAAGATTTGGCTAATGAAGGGGATTCCATAACTTAAACAACCTTACCCCAAGACGAACGATGAGAGGAGAAGACAATTCTCCCCAAGCCAACTATAGAGTTAGGGATGATTTATCCTAAAACTTTCAAGAGAGTTTCCAACCTCTAGAAACTCAAGGAGATGGAAGGTTTGGGGCAAGAAGGAGAAGAAATGGAAGAAGAATGGGTAGAGGATTTGAGAAGGAGTTCGTGAAGATATCAAGAGATCAAGAAAGTTACTATGGGGCCAAGAGAGATTCGAAAGAGAGCTAGATAAGGATGAAGAGGGATACTATGAAGAGAGGAAATTTGGTAAGATTAAGTTGAAGATCCCTTCATTCCAAGGGAAAAGTGATCCGGAGGCATATCTTGAATGGGAGAAAAAGGTTGAGCTTGTCTTTGATTATCAAAATTATTCAGAACTTAAGAAGATGAGGTTGGCGGTGGTAGAATTTACCGATTATGACGTCATTTGGTGGGATCAATTGGTGACAAATCAGAGGAGGAACTTGGAGAGGCCCGTGGAGACTGTAAGAATTGAGGACCTTGATGGAAAGAAGATTTATACCCCTCACTACTATCGAGATCTCTACAACAAGCTTCACAACTTTAAGCAAAGAAGCAAAATCATAGAAGACTATTACAAGGAGATGGAGGTAGCCATGATACTAGCCAACATCGTTGAAGATAGGCTACAATGGCTAGATTCATGAGTGGATTGAATCGAAACATACCTCACACTTTGGTACTTCAAGCTTATGTGGATTTAGAATTGATGGTTCATAAGGCCATGAAGATAGATAAACAATTGAAGAGCAAAGCACCCAAAAATCCTTTCAACAATTCTAAGCCAGTAACCACTACCTTCAAGCCTAATCCGTTGAGAAGGGACGATACTCCTAAAGTGGCGTTCAAGGACGGGTCTAAAGGAAAAGAAGAGAACAAAGACAAGAGCAAGGTGGAGGTGGAGGTGGCTCCTAGAAGAGCTAGAGATGTCCAATGTTTTATGTGTAAAGGATATGGACACTACTCCACAAATTGCACAACCAAGAAGCTCATGATCATTAGGCCTAATGGGGAGATCTCATCTGAGATGAAGGTGGGAGTGAACAAAAGAATGAGGAGTCTCCATATGAAGGGGAGGTCTTAGTGATTTTGAGAGCTCTTAGTTCTCAAGCTTTTGAAAATGGTACAAGCCAACAAAGGGAGAATATCTCCTACACAAGGTACAACATAGATAACAAGGTTGGCAACGTTATTACTGATAGTGGGAGTTACACCAATGTGGCAAGTACCTATTTAGTAGAAAAGTTGAAATTACCGACCATCAATCATCCTAAGCCGTATGATTGCAATGGTTAAATAATAGTGGAGAAGTGCGGGTTACCAAACAAGTGGTGGTGTCTATTACCACTGGGGATACAAAGATGAGATTCTCTGTGATGTGGTTCCAATGCAAGCCAGACATGTCTTATTTGGAAAATTGTGGCAATTCGGTAGGAAAGCTATTCATGATGGGTTTAAGAACACATACTCTTTTGAAATGATGGAATCAAGATTTTACTCAAACCTCTCTCCTCTTTTCAAGTGTACCAAGATCAAGTGAAGGTGAGAGAAAATGAGTTAGCGGATAAAAAGAAGAGATAAAAGAGGGGAAGAGAATAGAGGAAAAGGACAAGAGAGGAGAGTCTCTAGAGAGAGGGAGAGAGAAAGAGAGAGAGAGAGAGAGAGAGAGAGAGAGAGAGAGAGAGGGAGCAATTAAGAGAGAGCAAAGAAGAAAGAAGTGGTAATAAACGAGAGCAAATGGGAGACAAGAATTAGTTTCTTTGCCAAAGAGAGTGAGATTTGTGAAGCGATAGATGCTAAGGAAACCTTTCTACTCCTTATGTATAATACAGCTTATTTGTCTACTAACGAAATTGCTTCTTTCTTGTCTCAAGCCATTGTAAATTTCATCAAAGAGTTTGAGGACGTCTTCATAGAGGAAGCACCGTGCGGATTGCCACCGTTGAGAGGGATAGAGCACGAAATCGACTTTATTGCTGGAGTGGGCTACAAAATTGTCTCGCCTATAAAAGATCACCCAAAGAGACCAAAGAACTTTATAGGCAAGTGGAGGAGCTACTTGCTAAGGGGCACATCCGATAGAACCGTAGCCTATGTACGGTACTGGTACTTCTAGTCCCTAAAAAGGATGGTCGTTGGCGTATATGTGTATATTATAGAGCTGTCAATAATATTACTATTAAGTATCGTCACCCCATTCCTAGGCTAGATGACTTGCTTGATGAATTGCATGATTTTCTCAAAAATTGATTTGAAATCAGGTTATCACTAAATACGAATGAAAGAAGGAGATGAGTGGAAAATCGTTTCTCTAAAATGTCTCACTTTATTGCTTGTAGCAAAATGGATGATGCATCTCATATGGCATGCCTAGAATGGTAGTTTCGGATTGTGATACAAAGTTTGTTAGTAATTTTTTGGAAAGTGTTATGGAAGAAACTTGGAACTAACTTACTTTACTCCACTTCTTGCCATCCTATAACGGATGGTCAAACTGAGGTTGTTAATAAAACTATAGGGAAACTTCTTAGGGCAATTCTTAAAAAGTACATAAGTAAGTAGGAGGAATATTTGCCATTCATTGAATTTGTTACAATAGGGCTTGTCATTCTACTACTGCTTCTTTTCTATTTGAAGTTGGCTATGGTTTTAATCCACTAACCTCTTTGGACTTGACTGCTTTGCCAATTGACCATCAATTGAGTTTTGATTTTAAGAAAAAGGCCGAATTTGTTAAGACTATTCATGCCAAGGTCTGTGACCAAATTGAAAAGAATAACGAAATGGTGGCTTCTAGGAAGAATAAATGATACTGGAGATTGGGTTTGGGTGCATTTAAGGAAAGAACAGTTCAAAGTCTTCGTAAAGGCAAGCTGGATACTAGAGGTGATGGATCATTTCAAGTCCTTGAAAAAATCAACGACAATGCCTATAAGATTGATCTTCTCGGTGAGTATCATGTTAATGCAACTTTTAATGTTTCTGACTTATCGCTTTTAGATGTAGATACGGATTCAAAGACGAATCCTTTCAAAGGGGGGGAGGATGCTATGACCCGGGATGCACAAGAAACGGTAGAGTTGATACAAGGTCCAATCACGAGAGCAATGGCTAAGAGAATGGAAGAAGAGCAAAAAGGAAAGGTAGCCTTATTTGAGGAAGATGTTCCAAAAAACCTTACTTGGCATATGCTAGAGTAGAGGAACAAAGAGAAGACTTTGCAGGATCCAAAACACTCCTATTATCTAAGGTGAAAGTGGAAGAATCAAAAGAAACAAGTTCAGAAGACTTTGTAGCTTCAACACCAAGTGGAGAATAAGAACTAGACCCTATCACAGGGGGTAAGGTGCACCCTACCGTCCATGGTGGGGTTCTGCCTATGGAGAGGAAAAGCTCACAATACTTATCGCTGACGGTAAGTCCACCCAACTGTCACTGCTAGGGTTCTGTCCATGAGAAGAGCACCAAATCTACCACCAATGGTTGGTCCATCTTACCGTTGCCGATAGGGTTCCGGGCACATGGTATCGTGAGGCCCACCGTCGACAGTAGGTCTCGGCTGGTAGAAAGTTAGGAAGTTTTTAACTTCCTTAACTCTTCATTTTGGGTGTTAAACTTCTTTTGACTTGTATTTAAGTGGCCTAAGTGTCCATCAACTCCTTGTTGGTTAGTTTAATTGCTACGGTTGGAAGTTAATTATGTAATACTCTATAAATACCCTTTTTGCAGCCATTTGGAATATAATGAAAATTGAAGAAGTTTGAGAGAAACAACCTATGGTTCTATGGTTTCTACCCCTTTCTTGTAAATTAGGGATTCCTCTTGTATAAATCTAGGCAAGGAATTCTTGAATCTTCAATTCAAGAGTTATTGTTCTAATTTTCAAATCCTATTCTTCCTTGAGGTGCTAACTCTCTATAGTTAGTATTGCTTGGAAATTAGGTATTCTTTGTGTGTGGAGAGTAGGTGGGGTTTCTTTAGCCCTTATTGATTTTCCCACAAGATGGGAAGGTTTTATTTGTTCTTTCTTGTTTAATTTTATTGCAACTTGTTCTTGGGTTATCAAGCTCTTCAATGCAAAATTTACAAAAGGATGCCTCTTGAAGGGAGTTGAGTCTTGGGAGTAATTGAGCCTCATACAAACCGAAGGAGGTTCATACACCATCTCACACTTAGTCCAACAATCCAAGAAGAGATGTTGCTGAAGAATGCTGATCTGTTTCAAGACCAACGAAGGTTCTAAAAATTAATTTAATAATATGAGTGGTCTAATAACTTTTTCTAGGTCCAAAAAGATGCAAGAAGTCCTTAGTCATTTCATTCACAAGGCTAATGCCAAAGAAGGAAACAAAGTTCAAGATTACAAGTCCAGGCTTGTTAATTTTTTGCTGGAGATTGACCAAGGGTTACGTAGACATAATCAGTATATTTTTACCATCATTTCGGTCATTTTAAGTTTGAAAATTTGTCCAAAATAATTGAGGATTAATGGTCACAAGTTCCAAGTAGAAATTACAACTTCCAAAGCTAGATATTCACAGGTTCTGCAGAAGTTATTTTTGGGTCAACTTTGAAGATTAAGCTGTACAAATATACAAGGGTTCAGGCTGTCATCTTTATACTGTTTTGAAGCTCTATAAGAGTCTAGTTTAATATGAAACAAACGGTTCATCATTTGGAGTTTTCTATAGGAAGATACACATAGGTTATTAAAACTGCGCATTGCTATCTGCAGAAACTTTATCTATGGGATTAGCATGCTCTTCAAGCATATTTGGAGTATTTCAAGAGTTTTTTTTGGTCGTTTAAACATCCCTTAACTACTTCTTATGATTTCCCATAAGTCTTTATTGTTTTTTTTTTCCATTTTTAGTCAAATTACTACTTCAAATGTTAACATTTAGTTTGTAGACATGTTCCAAACTATCTATAGATACTCTAGGAATGCTCTTGTAATTTTCCTTTTTTTTTTAGCATTTCTTGTTTATCAATCTTCATCTTGAACTTGTTGGATCTTCCAAAGGTTCCTACTTCTCTATAGGTAGTCAGTTGAGGTCTTCCATCATTTGAGGTCTTGTAAAGTTTTGTTAGTATTGAGTAAAGGGGTTCTTATCTCAAATTTAGTGTTCCATTTTCTAAATTTCCTCCTTTTGTTTTTGATGTAGGATATTATTCGAGGATAGATCTTTTTGAAGAGAGGGGGAATGATGGAGACCATCTCACACTTAGTCCAACAATCTAAGAATAGATATTATTGAACAATGCTGATTTGTTTCAAAACCAACGAAGGGGCTGAAAGTTCATTTAATAATATAACTGTTCTAATGACTTGGTCTAGGGCCAAAAAGATGCAAGAAGTCCTTAGTCTTTTCATTCACAAGGCTTATGCCAAAGAAGGGATTAAAGTTCAAGATTACAAGTCCAAGCTTGTTAATTCTGTGGTGGAGATTGACCAAGGGTTACATACACTTAATTAGTGTATTTTGACCATTATTTCAGCCATTTTAAGTTTGAAAATTCGTCCAAAATAATTGGGGATTAATGGTCACTAGTTCTAAGTAGAAATTACAACTTCCAAAGCTAGAAATTCAAAGGTTCTGTAGAAGTTATTTTTAGGTGAACTTTGAAGATTAAACTGTAAAAATATACGAGGCTTTAGGCTGTCATCTTTATATTGTTTCAAATTTCTATGAGTCTAGTTTAATATGCCATGATGGATTCGTCATTTGGAGTTTTCTACAGGAAGATACACACCATTTACTAAAACTACGCATGTTGTTTGCAGAAACTTTGCCTATCGGATTTGAATGTTGGTCAAGCACATTTATAGTATTTTTGTAGTTTAAACATCCTTAACTACTTGTTATGATTTCCCATAAGTCTTCATTGTTTTTTTTCATTTTTAGTCAAATTACTACTTCCAATGTTAGCATTTAATTTGGAGACATGTTCCAAACTATCTATAAATACTCTAGAAATGCTCTTATAATTTTGGCCAAGTTCAACATGGTCAAATAAATCAACATTTTCTGTAATCATTAGTATGGCCTTTTGATTGCGTTTTTTTTTAAACAAATTGTGATTATGTTTCTATAAACAAAATTATTTGAGTGTATCTTCTATTTCTGATTTTTAGTTTTTAACTAAACTCTTAATGTTTAACATAAGTACTTCTTAAAAAAAAGGACGTTTAATAGAAAGTGGTTCATAATTTTTTTTATAAACATAATTATTGAGATTTATCTTCTAATTCTGGTTTCGTTTTTATTAATTTAGAACATTAACAAAAAATGACTAACAAGACCATGAGCTCATCCAGTTCTAAGTTTGATGCAACTGTCATTGCTCCGGCCTCGAGTTAAACATAACTAGTTCAATGAGCCACAATGAAAAGCCTGCAAATTTACTGGACAAAATTTCAAAATGTGGCAACAAAAAAGGTTGCTTTATCTGGCCATGTTGAACTTAGGCAAATTTTTTCAAGGATGATCCTCCTACTACTGTTAAGAATACGACTAAAGAATTATGGGAATCAATAGACCATAAGTATAAATCTGAAGATGCCGATGCTAAGAAATATTAGTGGCCAAATTCTTGAATTTTAGTATGGTTTATTCTAAAGCTGTTGTGAATTAAGTTCAAGAACTTTAGCTAATCATTCATAGTATTATTGCTGAAAGGATGATTATAAGTGATTTCTTTCAGGTGGCAACTATTATCTAAAAGCTACCTCCTGCTTGGAATGACTTTAAGAACTACCTTAAGTATAAGAGAAAGGAAATGACAATGAAAGAGCTAGTTGTCTGAATTTTATTTGAAGAAGACAATAGAAGTGCTTCTAAGAAGTTCTACAATACAGAAAATCTTAATGCTGCTAAGACAAACATGATGGAAGTCAAGAAAGACTTCAAGAATGGAAAACAGTCTCAAATTGGGTTTAAACTAGGACCTAAAGGAAGCATTTCTAAGAAGCCAAGATCTCAAGGAAAATGCTTCAACTATAATAAGATTGGTCACAAGTTATCTGGCTGCAGACTTCCGAAGAGAATCAACATGAATAAGTTCATGTCTGAACTTAGCCTATATATTGTGATTTCTGAAGTCAACCTGATTGACTCAAATCCAAGAGAATGGTGGCTGGATACTGGTGTCACACTTCACATTTGTTGTGACAAGGACTCATTTGATGAATTAGTTCTTTGTGCGGAAGGGGAGAAGCCCTATATAGGCAATGATGGAACTTCCAAGATAAAAGGGAAAGTTACTATGATTTTGAAGATGACTTCTGGGAAAGAAGTGAAGCTTCAAAATGTGTTGTATGTATCACTGTATGCAAGAACCTTTTCTGGGTTTGGACATTATTTAAATAATTCCAGTCCAACCCAATTTAAATGGTCGAGGGATTTCTTTTAATTTAAATAATCAAGACCAAAAATTTACTTTATTTAGTCTTTGATTAAATAAATTAATCAAAAAAAAAAAAATTTTACTGTCTAAAAGTGCCCCCACTTCAAGATTTGGATGAAAATTATTGGGCTAAAACTTTGAAGACAATACTTGAAGTACTTACATGCAATTTTTTTTCATCTTGCACGTTTTTGTTTAGCAAACAATTATATGTTTGTGTTAAGACAAGGTAAATTTCTAAAACCTCTTCCACTTGTTTTAACCTACTTGGAGTCTTGAATTCCAATAAAATTAGGGAAATAAAATTCTTGAAGATTTAATGAATTTGAATTAACAAGGAAGTTGAATCCTTCCAAAACTAAGAACTTTGATCTCATAAAATTTGGAAACTCAAATCCGTATGTGATTTGGAACTTGAATATTTATAGGATTTTTGTCAAGATTCTAATCCTTATGAAATTTGGAAGATGAATCTTTATATGATTTTAGAAATTAGAATTCTTGTAAAATTTAGAAGTTGAATTCTTATAAGATTTTAAGTTGAATCTTTGTAAGATTATAAGATCAATCTCTATCTCTCAAACTCCTACTCCTATATATAGAGATCTCTTTCCCTCTCTTCTTCACACTAAATTGTTCAAGCAAATTCCATGCAGCTTCATCCATAATGCAGAAGAAGTTTGCACTCGATTCATGCACATGCATGAACTTTCAAAAATCCCAAGCCTTTTATTTTCTATGTTTTCAAGGCCTTTTTTTAACACCTAGCATGAGAAATCAATTGAAGATTTCAATCACAAAACCATGCGGCCATGAAAGGAAATAGTGGGAAATTGCAAGTCTTGCTATTCGATTAACCATTGTTTTTGCATGTTGCATTCATCAATTTGATTTTGCAGAGGTTGCAAAGTCTTCATGAACTCAAGGGAGGGTAGTTTTCTCTAACTTGATTTAGCTTTTTTTTAGCAATAATAATTAATTTTTTTTCTTTTTAATCATGTTACACTCGTTGGATTAATGGTCTTCTCTGAGCTGAAAATGTTTTTGTCATTCGCAACGAAAATGCTAATGACCTAATGAAGGCGACAACAATCTTAATAGTTTACAAAGAAGTCTTTGACAAATAAGTGGGCACCTTGCCAAAGACAACCACAACTCATCCCTTAAATAATTAGTCAACACTCGTCGATTTCTTAAGCACTCATTCTCCTTCCCAAATATTGCATAAGTTAACGACTATCAACTTCAAAAGTTCGTGATCTCCACATCTATGGATTCACCTTTCCAAAGACTTCAACGAAATGTTCCCTGAAGAATTGGTCAATGCGTCAAAAAATATCAACTTCAAAAGAGAATAACTTCAGAAATACTCATTCTCCAAAGACAAAGACGATATATCTCATTAAGGACTTGCGAACGAGTATCAACTTTAGAAGTCCACGATCTTTGTGTTAGTATATGCCCTAAGACCAATTGACTCACATTTATGATTTATGATGCATGTATTTTTGAATTGTATTTTATGCTTTTGGTCATCAAGTATGTGACTTGATAGTAAAACCCTTATAGCTAATAAAAATACTATTCTTATTTGTCCCTAGTTTATTACATCTTGTAAACTAGTGTGAAGTTGATTGATGGTCAAGTTTTACTGATCATGAATATGAGATACAAAATCAATTCATAAATACATATTGAGAATATTGTATTGGACATGACCCAAAGTGAAAAAGAAATATTGCATGGGTTTAAGTTATAAGTATTTCTTCTCAGTTTTATATTTGGTGTCCTTCGACCTAATGTTTCTAATGTTTCTTGCATGGGGAGAAAAATATGTTTTGACATAGTCAAACATCACTTTTAATTAGGTGATCATTATGATTATTGGTTGGCTTATTTTCTCGTCATGGCTTGAATATTAGAGATAGTGAAAGGGATTTGTCCCTCTCTTTTTAGAGAGAGATATCCATGGGCCCCTTGATAAGGAAGACTGGAAAATATGCATGGCCATGCTCAAATAAGTATTAATAAGGTGTTATTAATATTATTTGTTGGAACAGTCTGCCTGGTGATCAAGTAAATGGTTAATTAAGTTTTATAAGGATGACTTGATCCATGCCTTACACTTAATTAGGATATCGTGTGACAAAAGGACTAAATATTAAATCTGATGCTAGGTTATTATTACATTTACTTAACTTGGGTAGGCATAATGTCTTGCTAGAGGCCGCTTATGTTTTGTGAATAAATGTCTAGGACATTTTTCCATTCACTGCCAACGTTAATTGAACTTACAGGGTCACACGCATAGACGATCTTGTGAGCATAATGTCCACGTTCAATGAATCTAGATTGTGTCCAGATTCGTTGAACGTATACAAAAGGGGAATCAGATTCCATATTGTATTTTCTGTTAGGTTAATAAGTAATTAATTTTATTTAATTGAATAAATGAAATTAATTACTTAATATTACTCATCCAACCGTTGGATGATTATAGGAATAGACGGACGAGATTAAACTGTCATTAGATGACAGTTAGGGTTTTGATATTGACGGCTATAAAAGGTTATATTAACCTTTTCTTGGTGGCCGTCTTTATCTGATTAAAGAAAAACAAAACCCTAAACCCTAGAACGGCGATATAGTATCTAGCCTCCTCTCTTCGAAATACGACCGATTACCAGATAGTCAAGATCAGTTCTGAACAGTTTTCAGAACACAGAAGGGGCTAGCATCCCGATCGCTTGCAGAGGAGTTCGTCGCTTGGATACCAGTAGAGGGCGAAGCGTACAAAGCAGCGCCTCCACAACGAACAATAAAAAACATTGAGGTAATTTCTATCCAATCGATTTTTCTAGTATGTGCAAATCATGTTGGTGGATTTCCGTAGTTTTATTTTACTTTGTTTTTGCCTACGGATACCAACAGTGGTATCAGAGCCTCGTACATACTAGTTTTACTGATTTTATCTGTTACCGCTTTGATTACATATGTTGTTTTCAATCGGCCTTATAGTAAGGTTTCTGATTAATGTAATAATCAGAGTAAATTGAATTATAAGATTCACATATATCATATTCTGTTTTACTTATTAATACTGTTAATTAAACAGAATGTTGTTACTGCCAAATTGTTTGGCGTACAGTCTGTAATCTATGCAATTTAATTGTTAAACAAATATGCAGAATCACATGATTTAATGTTTAACTGTTAAAGAAAATTTCTGGCGGCATGATTTTAGGGTTTATGACGGCAATAACTCATTCAATGAGTTAGAAAGAAAAATCGTTTTTCTTTCCGGGGGCTACGCCCCCGGAACCCCCGTGTTGTTTCTTTGCATGTTTCTTCCTATCTTTAGACGCATGGTGCATAGCATGGCCCTTTACCTCTTGTGATTGATTGGCTTATTTTGTTAATGGGTTGTATGTTTTTAAATACCGCCTGCATGTCGTTGCTTTCGTTGATGTAATATTATCAAGCTTTACTAGAATAGGTTAATTTTATTTCCTATTCCTATGTATATTTTCTCTCCTATGTAACAAGATTAGAAGGCCAAGACATTGGAGGCAAGCTCATGGAGATGAAGACTTACCTAGATTGACCTTTGACTTCCATGAGGCTCGTGGAAGTCAATATAGGATTGGGGCCATGCTATGACACGTTTTATTTGATGTATATATATTATGCATGTGATGTTTAGTTTATTTCCTTTTATTTTTTCATATGTTTGGTGAAATAATATACAAATAAAAAGGAAGAAGGTTTTTGAAACCATGTAAAAAAAAAAAAAAAATTTGTAAAATGCCTTCCATGATCATAAGCACTTCTCCATGCTTGGATCATCATTTTGTCTCATTGCCAAAGCAAGAGATAAATTGTTACCTAAGTAGGGGAAGATGGAAAATGGTGATTTCCATATGCTTGGAATAGTTTGGCTTAACTAGGCTATCAAAACGGTTTTGAGGCTAGGACATCATATGGGATTTTGCCGGTACATGTAGATGTAAATCCATTAATACATTTTTCTCTAATTATGGGTGTTAAGCCAAAGCTTACTTATGATTAGAATAAAATGAATTTTTATACCCATGATTTATATCAAGTGTTGAATATTTCAGGGAAAATTTAATGCTTCATTTATTTAATTTTACTTTGTAAATTCTATGTAGATAATGGCCTCAAACAATTCAAACACATCGTTGCGATCCGTGCTTGAAAAGAATAAGCTTAGTGGGACTAACTTTCTTGATTGGGCACGAAATTTAAGGATTGTCCTTAAACAAGAAAAAAGCTATATGTACTTGAGAACTCTATCCCTAATCAACCAGCTAACAATGCCACTAGAGTCGAAAGGATGCTTATAGTAAGCACAAGGATGATTCTAACGATGTGACATGTCTCATGTTGGCTACGATGGAATCTGAGTTGCAAAAGCAATTCAAGGAAGTTGAGGCTTATGAGATGATAAAACAGCTCAAGGAGATGTTCCAAGAGTAGGCACGTCAAGAGAGATATCTTACCACTAAGGCGTTGAATAGCTGCAAAATGACCCCTGGCACTTCAGTTAGTGCTCATGTCCTTAAGATGAAAGGGTATTTTGATCAGCTTGAAAAACTTGGAGCACCTGTAAGTCATGACTTGGCTACTGATATGATCTTGGCCTCTTTGACCTCTGACTATAATCAGTTTGTCATGAACTTCAATATGCATAATATGGAAAAGTCCATAAATGAATTGCACGGGATACTCAAGCAAGCTGAACAAAACATTAGGAAGTCTACTCCCAATGTTCTGATGGTTCAGAAGGGGCAGTTCAAGAAGAACAAGGGAAAGGGAAAGGATATGGCCAAAAAGGGTAAAGCCAAGCAGAAGCCCAAGCCCAAGGTTAAAGCACCAAAGGAAGGGACTTGCTTCCACTGCAATGAACCTGGTCATTGGAAGAGGAATTGCAAGCTCTACTTGGAAGAAAAGAAGAAGGCTAGTGAGACTACCGCTTCAGGTATTTTCGTTATAGAAATTAATATGTCCAGTCCTACTTCATGGATATTAGATACCGGATGTGGAGCTCACATTTGTGTAAATGTGCAGGGACTCAAAAAGAGTAGATCTTTGGCAAAGGGAGAGGTGGACCTACGAGTTGCAAATGGAGCAAAAGTTGCTATTGTAGCTGTAGGGACATTTGATTTACTTTTGCCTACTGGGCTTATAATTGAACTTAAAGATTGTTATTATGTTCCTGCTATGAGTAGGAACATCATTTCAGTTTCTTGTTTGGATATTGATGGTTTTGAGTTTAATACTAAGAATGGTAAAAGTTCTATTTATAAAAATGGTATTTTCTATGGGGATGCCTCTTTATGTAATGGACTTTACATTCTTAACCTACATGATTCCATTAGTAAGCCCATCTATAACATAAATACAAAGAAATTTAAATCTAATGATTTAAATCAAACTTACTTCTGGCATTGTCGTTTGGGCCATATAAATGAGAAAAGCATATCAAAACTCCATCAATATGGACTTTTATCTTTATTCGACTTTGAGTCTTATGAAAAATGTGATTCTTGTTTATTGGGAAAAATGACTAAAAGTCCATTTACAGGGCAAAGTGAAAGGGCTACCGATTTATTGGAACTTATACATACTGATGTATGTGGGCCAATGAACACACAAGCCAGAGGAGGTTTTCAGTATTTCATTACATTCACAGATGATTTCAGTAGATATGGTTATGTCTATCTAATGAAACATAAATCTGATTCCTTTCAAAAGTTTAAGGAATTTCAAAATGAAGTACAGAATCAACTTGGAAGGAGTATCAAATTACTTCGATCAGATCGAGGTGGTGAATACTTAGGCCAAGAGTTTGACGAACATCTAAAAAATTGTGGGATATTATCACAATTAACTCCACCAGGAACACCACAATGGAATGGTGTGTCTGAACGCAGAAATCGAACTCTATTGGATATGGTTCGATCTATGATGAGTCAAACAGATCTTCCAATTTCTTTTTGGGGTTATGCTCTAGAAACTGCTGCATTCATATTAAATAGAGTTCCATCTAAAGCTATTCAGAAAACACCATATGAGATATGGACCGGGAAACAACCTAGTTTAGCATTTCTCAAAATTTGGGGATGTGATGCTTATGTGAAGCGATCATTATCTGAAAAACTAGCACCCAAATCTGATAAGTGTCTGTTTGTGGGATATCCTAAGGAAACTAAAGGATACTACTTTTATCTTCCATCTGAAAACAAAGTGTGTGTTGCTCGGAACGGAATTTTCCTTGAAAGGGAATTCGTTTCCAAAAGAGTCAGTGGGAGTAGAATCCATCTTGAAGAAGCTCAAGGACAGCAGACCATTTCTAAACTGAGTATTGATACTCAGTTGGACTCAAGTATTCATACTGAGATTGAACCTTTGACACAAGGGCCAAGAAGGTCTAGTAGGATTTCTCAGATACCACAGAGATATGGATTTCTGGTGACTGAGGATCATAATATTGATCTTATTGATCAAGGTGAACCAAATTCCTACTAAGATGCTATTCATAGTCCTGAATCTAGCAAATGGCTAGAGGCTATGAAATCAGAAATGCAATCCATGCATGATAATCAAGTTTGGACTTTGATTGATCCACCTGAAGGTTGCAAGACCATAGGGTGTAAATGGATTTTCAAAAAGAAAACTGACATGGATGGCAATGTGCACACTTACAAAGCACGATTGGTAGCAAAAGGGTATAGACAAACTCATGGTATAGACTATGATGAAACCTTTTCTCCAGTTGTAATGCTTAAGTCAATTAGAATTCTACTTGCCATTGCAGCATATTATGATTATGAAATATGGCAAATGGATGTTAAAACTGCTTTCCTTAATGGAAATCTACTGGAGGATGTGTATGTGACACAACCTGAAGGTTTTATTCATCCTTCGAATTCTAGTAAAGTGTGTAAACTTCAAAGATCTATTTATGGGTTGAAGCAAGCATCTCGAAGTTGGAATCTTTGTTTTGATGAAGCAATTAAAGAATTCAATTTCATCAAGAATGATGATGAACCTTGTGTCTACAAAAGGGTTACAAAAAATGCAGTAGTCTTCTTAGTACTCTATGTCAATGACATCTTGTTAATTGGGAATGACATCCCCACTTTGCAAAGTGTAAAAACTTGGTTGGGGAAGTGTTTTTCAATGAAACATTTAGGCAAAGCAGCCTATATTCTAGGCATTAGGATCTATCGAGATAGATCTAAAAAGCTTATTGGTCTAAGTCAGAGTGGATATATTGACAAGGTACTGAAAAGGTTCAGTATGCATGATTCTAAGAGAGGATTCTTGCCAATGTCACATGGCGTTAAACTCAATAAGTCTCAAAGTCCTACCACAAGGGAGGATACAGAACGCATGAGTAAGATTCCTTACGCTTCTGCAATTGGATCTATCATGTACGCCATGTTATGCACTCGCCCAGATGTCTCGTATGCATTAAGCATGACTAGCAGATTCCAGTCAAATCCTGGTGAACCGCATTGGACTGCAGTAAAAAACATTCTCCAGTACTTAAGAAGGACTATAGAGATGTTTTTGATCTACGGAGGTCAGGAAGGAGAGCTTGTTGTAAATGGTTACACGGATGCTAGCTTTCAGACTGATGTAGATGATTTTAGATCGCAATCTGGATTTGTGTTTTGTTTGAATGGAGGTGCTGTGAGCTGGAAGAGTTCCAAGCAAGATACCGTGGCCGATTCTATTACAGAGGCTGAGTATGTGGCTTCTTCTGATGCAGCCAAGGAGGCAGTTTGGATCAGAAAGTTTATCACAAAACTAGGTGTAATTCCTAGCATTGTGAACCCAGTGGACCTATATTGTGATAATACAGGAGCCATTGCACAAGCTAAGGAACCTAGATCTCATCAATAATCCAAACATATTCTCAGGCGTTTCCATCTCATTCGAGAAATTATTGAGCGTGGAGATGTAAAAATTTGCAAAGTAGACACCAATGACAATGTCGCAGATCCATTGACAAAGTCATTCCCACAACTTAAGCATGAGAGTCATACTAGGTCAATGGGTTTGAGAGTCATGTCAAATTGGTGGTAGGGCAAGTGGGAGATTGTTAGTTTATGCCCTAAGACCAATTGACTCACATTTATGATTTATGAAGCATGTATTTTTGAATTGTATTTTATGCTCTTGGTCATCAAGTATGTGACTTGATAGTAAAACCCTTATAGCTAATAAAAATACTATTCTTATTGGTCCCTAGTTTATTACATCTTGTAAACTAGTGTGAAGTTGATTGATGGTCAAGTTTTACTGATCATGAATATGAGATATAAAATCAATTCATAAATACATATTGAGAATATTGTATTGGACATGACCCAATGTGAAGAAGAAATATTGCATGGGTTTAAGTTATAAGTATTTCTTCTCAGTTTTATATTTGGTGTCCTTCGACCTAATGTTTCTAATGTTTCTTGCATGGGGAGAAAAATATGTTTTGACATAGTCAAACATCACTTTTAATTAGGTGATCATTATGATTATTGGTTGGCTTATTTTCTCGTCATGGCTTGAATATTAGAGATAGTGAAAGGGATTTGTCCCTCTCTTTTTAGAGAGAGATATCCATGGGCCCCTTGATAAGGAAGACTGGAAAATATGCATGGCCATGCTCAAATAAGTATTAATAAGGTGTTATTAATATTATTTGTTGGAACAGTCTGCCTGGTGATCAAGTAAATGGTTCATTAAGTTTTATAAGGATATCGTGTGACAAAAGGACTAAATATTAAATCTGATGCTAGGTTATTATTACATTTACTTAACTTGGGTAAGCATAATGTCTTGCTAGAGGCTGCTTATGTTTTGTGAATAAATGTCTAGGACATTTTTCCATTCACTGCCAACGTTAAGTGAACCTACAGGGTCACACGCATAGACGATCTTGTGAGCATAATGTCCACGTTCAATGAATCTAGATTGTGTCCAGATTCGTTGAACGTATACAAAAGGGGAATCAGATTCGATATTGTATTTTCTGGTAGGTTAATAAGTAATTAATTTTATTTAATTGAATAAATGAAATTAATTACTTAATATTACTCATCCAACTGTTGGATGATTATAGGAATAGACGGACGAGATTAAACTGTCATTAGATGACAGTTAGGGTTTTGATATTGACAGCTATAAAAGGTTATATTAACCTTTTCTTGGTGGCCGTCTTTATCTGATTAAAGAAAAACAAAACCCTAAACCCTAGAACGGTGATATAGTATCTAGCCTCCTCTCTCCGAAATACGACCGATTACCAGATAGTCAGGATCAGTTCTGAACAGTTTTCAGAACACAGAAGGGGCTAGCATCCCGATCGCTTGCAGAGGAGTTCGTCGCGTGGATACCAGCAGAGGGCGAAGCGTACAAAGCAGCGCCTCCACAACGAACTATAAAAAACATTGAGGTAATTTCTATCCAATCGATTTTTCTAGTATGTGCATATCCTGTTGGTGGATTTCCGTAGTTTTATTTTACTTTGTTTTTGCCTACGGTTACCAACACTTTGAAATCTTGAATCCGCCTTGATTCAACTCATTGTTTTCCGAATTGCTTCGACAAACTTCCTTTACTCGATCAAAGAACAATCGAAAGAGAGATTTTGAAACATCAACTCAGAAGTCACCCACAACAACAAAGGACATGTTATATGGAGTTGTGAGCATCTCTGTCATACATATCACTTAGCCACAAGGAATAGCACCATCAAATTGATAGTTACCATCAACCAGTGGATCAACTTCTTGTTCAACCGAATTTTGAAATATAGAGCACCATCTCAAAGGAAAAAGCACCAGTAGCACCTTGAGTTCACCCAAAACCTTGGTGGCATCATTCCATATCATAAAGATCGGATGGCAGAAGGAGACTTTGTTATCCATGTCAAGCATCAAGAGTAGCAACACCAAATCACCATCTTTCCATGTTGCTTCTCTATTAGGCTGGCTTTGTGTCTTTGATTGCCTAAGAAGGACCGTAGATCTTTTTCATTCCTAGAACCTTTCGGACATAAAACTCACATTTTTAACTCATGTGGCTAGGAATATCTATTTTTACCAACTTGGACTTCTTGGAGTGTTTTAGCAGTTTTAACCACATAGTTTATACTCATGCGGGTCAGGAGTAACTTCACATATTATGCTTGTGCATTTAAGGAGTGTTTTCTTTTCAATCATTAAGAGTTGAAGTAACTTGTAACTTTACAGTTTAGGCTATTGTAGTTAATGAGAATATTTTTCATTATTTGGACTTATAACTTTGCAGTTTAAGCTCATACAGTCAAAGAGCATTTGTTTTCAACATTGTACTTGTTGAAGTGGCTTTGCAGTTATGGCTCGTGCAATCAAGAAACTTCTAGCTTAGTCATTCGGATTTGAGATAAATTTTCTGTTTAGGCTCGTGCAATTAAGGAGTATCTATTTCATCCTTTGGGACAAGAGATGACCTTGCAGTTTAGGCTTGTGCAGTCAAGGAGCATTTATTCGCAACATTACTTAGACTTGAAGTAATTTTAAAGTTTATACTCGTGCAGTCAAAGAGTTTTTTATTCATTAATTGGAGTAAATTTCAAAACCCACTTATGGAGGATGATTTGCCCCGTTCCTTTAAATCTTCACACTCTTTTTTCTTTATTTAGATCTTGCATATGTGCTTCACCTCCATTTGCAAGTGATGCTCAATTCTAATTATGTGCACGTGTAACAAATTCTTCAAATGTTTTGGGCATGATTCCTTTGAGTATGTATCGAAGTCCCCGATGCATACCCTGAATGCACATCTCCATGGCAGATGATTCAATTAAACGATCTCTGCAGTTGAGATTCAAATTTCTCTACTTGTTGATATAATCAATCACAAGTTCTTCCATTTGCAAGAATTTGACAATTCTACCATGCTTACAACTCAGCGAGTGCTATATGAGCGATTCATAAACTCTTACTCAAGTTGCCCCCAGCTATCAATGATTCTAGAACCTAAGTTCGTTTACTAATTGAATGCATTTCCTTTAAGAGATCAAATGAATTACTTTACAAGAAGAACTCAGTGGGTTCCAGTATTGTTGCATGTCTTAACGAAGTGAGCTACATATTGCTTGGGGTTTCCTTTCCCATCAAACTGTTGAAACTTTGGTGGTTGATAACCAGCAGGCATCATCATTATATCAATCCTTTGAGAATAGGATTTAGCACAAGTTTTTATGGATTTGCTGCCTTCTTCATATTTCTCTTTGATGGCGTCATTGATAAACTCTCTTAATTCATCAACAAGAATCAATCCATTAAAAGACATTTGGATGTCGTGATCTTTTTTTTAGCCAATAACTTCATCTTAAATTTTTTCCATTTCAGGAGGAGCTAGATTTGTCTCTCCATGCCTTTCTAGACGATTTGTCGGTTGAGCAATCATATACTCCTACTCTTGAGAATGTTTTGTGAGATCTTTAACTAACCGTATAAGATTTGCTAGTTGCTCTTCAATGCTAAGTATTCTAGCCATCATGACATTCACCACTAAAGAAAAAGTTGAATATTTTGCCATAGAAGAGTCATATCTTAAGTCCTTATAAGGAATTTGAGGAAAAGAGTCATCATTTGGAGTTTCATCATCTTGCTTTCACAAAGATGATATATTTGGAGCAGCCAATGTGTTTTGAAATTCTTTTTGAGAAAGTGCGCTTGTCTTGCTCCTTGTCATTATTCCAACACTTAAAGCTTATGAAAGTATGTCAAATGTATTGAGAATTTCTTTGATATCAGCAACCTTCGAACAAGTAGATTAGGAGGTGTTATTCTTGGGAGCCATGTATTTGATACTTGAAGATTTGAGGTTGATTGATTTGAACTTTTAGGAGAAGAGATGGGAGGCAAAGATTGTCCCACCAGGCATGCCAAAATTTGTATGTAGTAAAATTTTAAGTCTGGAAATAAAAGACAAGAAAAATAGCAACAAAGTGATTTATTTGATATTTGAAATAGTTCACCAATCTCTGGACAAGTTCCTAATTTGTAGGAGAATCCTTCGACTCTTTTTTTTAGCAAGACATTGATTCGAGGGCTTGAAAGCTTGATCTCGGATGGAACAAATTTTGAAAATGAATCGAGGGCTTGGAAGCTTGGTCTCGAATTGCATTAACTTTGATTGTGAATCGATGGTTTGAAGGTTGATCTTGAATCGAATGAACTTTGTGAATCGAGGACTTGAAATCTTGATGTCGAGTCGGACGAGCTTTGATTTGAACTTGGTGTCTTGGAAGCTTGATGTCGAGTAATTGGATGAACTTGGATTTTGAACTCGACAGCTTGGAAGATTGATATCGAGTCAAACGAACTCCGATAATGAACTTGAGGGCTTGGAAGCTTGATCTCGAATCGCAGAGTTTTTGAAGTTATCTTCTGTCTTTCGGACGAAGAACGCTTGATGATTGAAGAACACCATTATTGGAAAGCCTCTGGGTAGCTTTTTGTGTAGTTTTGCCTTAAGCTTGAGTGTCTTCTAAATTATTTTTAATGCTCCTTCTAAATACTTCTGGATTCTTCTGAATGATTTATCAACTTTATAGAGGATCCTTATTTATAGACAGAGATGAAACTTCGGGTTGCTTGGCCAGCAAGTGACCCATCTTCAGTGTTGGGTCAACCAACTACTATTTGATGAGGATCCAATGGGTTTAACCCATCATTTAATTGATTTAATTTAAAATAACTTTGCGTTCAATTTAAATGGGTCTCGATGGCATAGGTCTTGTATATATTGTGCTTTATATAAAGTGGGTTTGGACATCATTTAAATAATTCCAAATCCAGCTCAAGGACTTCTTTTAAGTTAATAATCAAAACCAAAATATTTATTTTATTTAGTCTTTGATTAAATAAACTAATCAAAATTTTATTGTCTACAAACAGTCCTAGATGTGCCCGAGTCGGAGCAATTTGCGAATCGAGGACCTACAAACAGTCCTAGGTCTTTGAGTCTCAGAAGTCAGTTTTGTCTATAGGGGGAATGTTTGTAGGTAGGGGATATGTATTGAATGACATGTGGAAACTCAATGCTATCTTTGTAAAAACTAAAGCTATATATAATAAGAATGATGCTAGTACTTATGTTTATAAGCTTAAGTCATTTAATTTAAGGCATGATCTACTTGGACATATTAATTATGATCTGGTTGTGAATAGGTTGAACCATTTGGTGAATTTTGTGCAGACAGGGTATTATTCTTGAAGTGACACCACCATACTCTCCAACGGAGTAGCAGAGCAGAAAAATTGAACCCTATAAGAAATTATGAACCGCAATGCTAGGAAGCTTCGGGTTGTCATAGAACATGTAGCGGTAAGCTGCTTTGTCTGCTAATTACCTTTTAAATAAGGTGCCTCACAAGAAATAAGATAAGACACTATATGAGTTATGGAAAGGTAGAAAACCTTCCTACAACTACTTAAAAGTGTGGGATGTCTTCAAAGGTAAACGGTACAAAAATGGTGGACTTTATTTCATTGTCTATGTAAACCATAGCAACGCATGTCAGTTTCTTGTGCATGAATCAAAAAACCCTAATATCCACAAGAATACAATATTGGGATCAAAGATTGCATCATTCTTTGAAAACATATTCCCTTCTAAATTCTAGAGAAGTTAGGTCAAGTTCATTGAAACGAACTTTAGAGAGTATTGATAAAAGTAGTTCAGATGTTCAACAAGAAGTTGAAGTTGAGAAAGAGCCTAGAAGGAGAAAAAGGGCAAGGGTGAAAAAATCCTTTAGACCAGATTTTCTGACCTATATACTAGAGGTCGAACCTCAAACTTATAGTGAGGCTATAAGCTCAACTTAAAGCTCTTTGCAGAAAGATGCTATTAAAAGTAAAATTGATTCTATCATGCAAAATCATACGTAGGAGTTAGTGGATTTTTCTCCGGGAATTAAAAATCATTAAACTCCAAAAGGATTTTCAGACAAAAATGAAAGCAGATGGAACAATTGACAAATACAACGTCAAAAATGTTATAAAAGGTTATAGAAAAAAGAAGGCTTGACTACTTTGATACATTTGGTCCTATGTCTAGAATAAGTTCCATAAGGATGATATTGGCAATAGCCGATTTGCGGAATCTAGAAATACATCAAATGGATGTTAAGACATCTTTTATAAATAGAGATCTTGATGAGGAGATCTACATGGAACAGCTGAGGGTCATGTAGCTCAAGGGAAAGAAAAAAAATGTTTTTAAACTGATAAAGTCTTTGTATGGACCTAAGCAAGCACAAAAACAATCACATAAAAAGTTTGATGACAAATGGCATTAAAATTAACGAGGGTGACAAATGTGTGTATGTCAAACCCAATGTCAATGGATATGTAATCTTGTGTTTATATGTTTGTTAGCCCTAAGGGCATTATTACTTGTGTTTTGATTATGATTAACATATGTTTGTATGAGTATGTTAGCCAACCCTTCATAGAACAAAAGAAGAACATGTGAAGTCTCAAAGTCTCAAGCAAAAGATCTTGTTGATGAGGGCAAAATAAAGAAGAAGAGATCAAGCCATCATTGAAGACATTGTATTTATGAACTAGGTACTATCTTGTAAAACTCCCTAGTCTTAGTCTTTGATCAATTGATCATACATGAAGCTCTTCTTATGATTTTCTAAAATATAATCTTTTGATAAAATCCAAGTATTCTTGACTGAAGATGTTTTGGAAAGTTTTTCTTCTCTTTAAAATAATTGTCAAGAATGCCTTTGAAACTTGGAAGAAAGTTTTTGTTTAAAAAAAACTTGGCTGAGGAAAATCAGAAATTCGGCAGTCCGGTTTTAGAACCGGTCGTCCGTTTTTTCCAAAGTAAAAATTCGGCAGTCCGTTTTTCAGAAAATCAAGTCCGAATCTTTCTGTTCAAAAACTCGGTCATCCGATTTTTAAAACCGGCAGTCCGATTTTCTATATATCAAAATTCGGCAGTCCGTTTTCCAAGTCCGAATCTTTCTGTTTTAAAAAACCGGCAGTCCGTTTTCAGGAACCGGTCGTCCGGTTTTTGCTATTACTGTACAAATTTTACCGTTGCACAGAATGCTTCTATCATTTCTGAAAAATAACGGCTATTGTCTAAAGGCAACGGTCTTGTGCTTCAAAACTCTATATAAACACTTGATTTTCAGCCATAAAATATACAAGTTTGGGAATTATTCATTGAGAACTTTCAAGACAGTTAAAGAGCTTCAAAAATTCATTTATTGCAAATTATTTTCAAATCCCAAACAAAATCTTCTTGAGCTTCATTATTGATCATCCATCAAAGAAGAAGAAAAGAGGTGCTTGTAGAAGTATACCATTGAGTTGTAATCTTCCTCTTCACAAGCTAAATTGGTAACATTGTTCCTAACTCTATCTATTGTTTTATTGTGATCAAAGGCTTGTGGAAAACCCTTTGGGTGATCCTTTGATTAACTAGTTGTATTGTTGTGCTTGAGGTTTTGGTGTAAAACCCTTGAAGGGTGAACCTCATTGTGTAGTTGTGTAACCTTCTTTGAAATTAGTGAATTTGTGAAATCCTTGGGTTGAGTCTCAAGGTAGTGGATGTAACTCTTTGAGAGAGTGAACCGCTATAAATTGTTGTGCCTATTCTTTTCTCAATTGCCAACACTATTAGATTGTGTTTTGTGTGGATTCCTATTAAAAAGAGTTTTTAGAAATCTTTCACAAACAAATTGGAGGTTTATCTTTCTAATCACACAAAAGAATTTTTAAATTAGCCAAAAACCTTATTCACCCCCCCCTAAGGTTTTTCAATTGGTATCAGAGCAGGGCTTCTTAAAAAAAGGACTTACACCCTTGAAGCAAAAGATCTTCTTTTTACTATGGCTGATAATTCTAGTTTACCTTATGTAGAAGGCTCTTCTACAAATAGACCTCCTCTCTTTAATGGAACTAACTATACTTTTTGGAAGTCTCGAATTAAAATATATATATGTTCTATTAACTTTGACTTGTGGAGTATTGTAGAGAAAGGTCCTTACATTCCCAAAATAAATGGGGTAGCCAAGAAGATTGAAGAATTTGATGAATTCGACTCAAGGAAGATGACTCTAAACTTCCAAGCTATGAATATTCTAAGTTGTGCCTTAGATGCAAGCGAATACAATAGAGTGAGCGGATGCGATTCGGCTCATGAAATGTGGAAGTTACTTGAAGTCACTCACGAAGGAACAAATCAAGTAAAAGAATCAAAGTTGGCTATGTTGGTGAGAGACTATGAGTTATTTATGATGAAACAAAATGAGAGCATTAGTGACATGTTCACAAGGTTCACCAACATCACAAATGGCCTAAAGGCATATGGGAAGGAGTACTCAAGAGGGGAAGCAAATAGAAAAATTCTTGATGCACTTCCAAAAAGCTTGGCAACCAAAAACGCTAGCTATTGAAGAATCAAAGGATTTGAGACTACTCCCGATTGAAGAACTCATAGGGTCACTTCTTACCTATGAAATGAAAATAAAAAAGATTGAATGAAATAGAAGATGAAGAAAAGGGAAGAAAAAGGCATTGCACTCAAGGCAAATGAAGATGATCAACCGTACTCATCAAACAATGAAGATGAGGTTGATGATGATGAGGAAATGGCATTAATAATGAGAAAATTCAAAAGATTCTACAAGAAAGGTTTCAACAATAGAGGGAAGAAACCTCCACTCAAGAAAGGAGGTCAAAGCTCATCACTCTTCAAAGCTAGATGTTTTGAATGCAATAGTACCGATCATCTTATAGCCGATTGTCCCAAGGCCCTTGAAAAGGAAAGAGGAGCTTTAGAAGCCAAGCTTGAGGCATTGAAGAAGAAGAAGAAAGGCAAAGGTCTAATTGGAACTTGGGATCAAGACTCAAGTGAAAATGAAGAAGAAGAAAATGCCAACATATGCTTCATGGCACTAGAAAATGAGGTACAATCTTCACTTCCTAACTCTTCTAGTATTCTTGATGATGATTGTGATGTTGATCCTAGCACAATGCTTATTGAAATGTATGATGAGTGCAAAAAGGTTACCAAACGAAACAAAGAGTTGAAAAGCAAAACTCAATTTTTGTTGGATGAAAATTCAAGACTCATTTGTGAAAATAAAGCCATTCTTGAATCCTTGGAAGTCTTGAAGAAAGAAAAAAGAGAGCTCAAATGATGACTTTCAAAAACTTGTTTTAGAAAACAAAAACCTTTGTGAAAAAGATTTCCTTTCTTGAAAAAATGTTTGATTGATTATGATGTCTTAAAGAAAAAGGTGAGTGATCTCACTCTATGTGTTGAAAAAATTCACAAAAGGAAAAGAAAACTTTGAAAAACTTCTTGGCTCTCAAAGATCACCTTTTGATAAAAATGGTATTGGATATACTTATTCCAATAATTTCTCAAAACAAACACGGTTTGTAAAGGCTTCATCATCTCACTCACACCTTTGTTGCACCTATTGTGAAAAGAGTGGTCATAAAGCCACAAAGTGTTTTATAAAGAAAAAGATTGAAAGAGGAGTGAAAACCATTTGAAAAATCAAAGAAAACCAAACTAACATCCATGGACCCAAAAAGATGTGGGTACCAAAAATCATTTCTACTTCCTCTTTTGTAGGAACACAAATCAAGGCCATCTAAGTGGTACTTGGATAGCGGATGCTCAAGGCACATGACCGGGGATTCATCACTTATGAGCAATCTCAAAGAAACCGAAAGTGGATTTGTAACTTTTGGAGATAAGAACAAAGGAAAAATCATTGGTATAGGGAACATTGGTAACAATTCTTCCTCTCTTATTAAGGATGTTCTTCTAATTGATGGTCTTAAATTCAATTTGCTTAGTATTAGTCAATTATGTGATAGTGGAAAAAAAGGTTGTTTTTTGAAAGTGATTCTTGCTCTATCATTGATAAACATGAAAACAAAACTATTTTTTGTTGCTAAAAGAGTTGGAAACGTATATGTCTTTCATCTTGAAGATTTTCTTTCCCAAAACTTGAAGTGTCTCTCGGTTCATGATAATGATGCATTTTTTGTGGCATAGAAGACTTGGTCACGTTAGTATGGATTTATTAAACCAACTATCTTCAAAAGAACTTGTTAGAGGCCTACCAAAACTTCATTTTGAGAAAACTAAACTTTGTGATGCTTGTCAATTTGGAAAACAAATCAAGACTTCTTTTAAACCAAAGAAAATGATTTCAACTTCAAAACCTTTGGAACTTGTTCACATGGACTTATTTGGACCAATGAGGACCACTAGTCTCGGTGGTAAGAGGTATGCTTTTGTAATTGTTGACGATTTCTCTAGATTTACTTGGACTTTGTTTTTGAGTCAAAAAGATGAAGCTTTTCATGAGTTTGTTAAACTTTTTAAAAGAATTCAAACCTCCCTTGATTGTAAATTGATCTCTATGAGAAGTGATAATGGGAGAGAATTTAACAATCAAGATTTTACAAAACTTTGTGATGATTTTGGCATAACACACAATTTTTTCGGTCGCTAAAACCCCCACAACAAAATGGTGTTGTGGAGAGGAAAAATCGTACGTTACAAGAAATGGCAAGATCTATGCTTTGTGAAAACTCCCTTCCTAAATATTTTTGGGCCGAGGCCGTTAACACCGCATGCTACATTATGAATCGTGTTATCTTGAGACCTTCATTAAAGAAAACTCCCTTTGAACTCATTTTTAATAAAACCCCCTCAATTGGTTATTTTAAAGTTTTTGGATGCAAATGCTTTATTCTAAACACCAAGGACAATCTTGGAAAATTTGATCGAAAATCCGATGAGGGAATTTTTCTTGGTTATTCTTCAAACAAAAAGGCTTTTAGAGTTTTCAACAAAAGAACCTTGTGTGTTGAAGAGTCCATTCATGTTAATTTTGATGAAACTAACGTTTTCGACAAGAAAGTTGATGATGATGATGACATAGATAACACTCAAAGTAACCAACCATTGTACAATCAAGCAATGGAAGAGCATGCTATGGAGGAAGAAGAGATTGAGGAAAAACAAGGAAACGAACAAGAAACTCAAAATCTTCCTCAAGAGGTGATATATCCAAAAGGACACTCCAAAGATGAAATTATTGGCGATGTATCTCAAGGGGTAAGAACAAGAAGGTATTTTATCGATAACTTTGCTTTATTATCACAAATTGAGCCTAAGTTTATTGAGGATGCTTTATGCGATGAGTTTTGGATTATTGCTATGCAAGAGGAATTAAATCAATTTGAAAGAAACAAAGTTTGGACTTTAGTCCCTAGACCACATAATCACCCCACAATTGGCACAAAATGGGTTTTTCGAAACAAACTAAATGAATCCGGAGAAGTCATTAGAAACAAAGCTAGACTTGTTGCCCAAGGATTCAATCAAGAAGAGGGCATAGACTTTGATCAAACTTTTGCTCCGGTTGCTAGACTTGAATCTATTAGGATGCTTTTAGCTTTTGCTTGTTTTAAAGGATTCAAACTCTTTCAAATGGATGTTAAAAGTGCCTTTCTAAATGGTGATATTGAGGAGGAAGTTTATGTTGAACAACCTCCCGGTTTTGTACATGAAAAATTTCCAAATTATGTTTTCAAACTCTCAAAAGCTCTCTATGGTTTAAAACAAGCCCCAAGGGCTTGGTATGAAAAATTAAGTGGTTTTCTTCTTTCAAATAATTTTTCAAGAGGTGTTGTGGACACCACTCTTTTTACAAAAACCTCTTGTAACAATGATCTTCTTCTTGTCCAAATATATGTTGATGACATCATTTTTGGTGCTACTAATATCTCTTTATGTGAAGAATTTGCCTCACTCATGCAAAAAGAATTTGAAATGAGCATGATGGGAGAATTGACGTACTTTCTCGGCCTCCAAATCAAGCAAACTAAAGATGGAATCTTCATCAATCAAGAGAAGTACACCAAAGAGCTTCTCAAAAGATTTGGGATGAGCAATGCAAAAGGTATCGGTACCCCCTATGAGCTCGTCATTGAAGCTTGACAAAGATGAAAAAAGGTAAAAGTGTTGATGAAAAGACTTATAGAGGTATGATCGGTAGTTTACTTTATTTAACAGCTAGTAGGCCGGATATCATGTTTGCAGTATGTTTGTGTGCTAGATTCCAAGCATGCCCCAAGGAATCTCACTTAATAGCTGTAAAACGTATTTTGAGATACTTAATTTCATCATATGATTATGGCTTGTGGTACTCTAAACAATCTTGTTTTGATCTTATCGCCTACACTGATGTGGACTACGCCGGATGTAAGGTAGAAAGGAAGAGTACAAGTGGAAATTGCCAATTCTTGGGAGGTTGCTTAGTATCTTGGTACAGCAAGAAACAATCGTGCGTGTCTCTATCAACCGCCGAAGCGGAATACATCGCAGCGGTTGTTGTTGTGCTCAGGTACTTTGGATGAAACACACTTTAATTGATTTCGGTGTTTCTTTTAAGTGCATACCTATCTTGTGTGATAACACTAGTGCCATAAATATTTCCATAAATCCTGTGCAGCATTCAAAAGCAAAACATATTGAAATCAAACATCACTTCATTAGAGATCATGTTGCTAAAGGTGATGTATCTTTAGAGTATATTTGCACTG
Organism: Catharanthus roseus; assembly: GCA_028651295.1. NCBI lineage: Eukaryota > Viridiplantae > Streptophyta > Magnoliopsida > Gentianales > Apocynaceae > Catharanthus > Catharanthus roseus. Next base: position 20,493,109 of record JAPQWS010000153.1, on the reverse strand, counting down.
ACAATCAAATTGCCGATATTTTTACAAAACCTCTTTCAGAAGATCGTTTTTGCTATTTAAGAAAATTACTTGGTATAGGGAGATTTAATGAATAATGTGTGTTGCTTGTATTTGCCTTTTCCGTATTTTCTGACTTGCTGATGTTTCAAAAAAATTCGGACTCCTTTTTAAAATTAGGACTCCGGTTTTAAAACCGGACTCATACTTCTTCTTTCAAAAAATTCCAGAGATATTCGGACTCTCAAACCGGACACCTACACCAAAAACTCGGACGTCCGATTTTTAGAAAATCCTGAAACCGGAAGACCGGTTTTAACAAACGGTCGACCGAATTTCTCAAATTAGGTCGGGACTCCGTTTTAAAAATCAGATTTTCTTTTAACACCTCACATTCTTCTCCAAACTCTCTCTCACTCTCTCGACCGAAAACACCACCACTCACAAGACCCGTCCGATTTCTTGTTCCGGTTTTCAATCTTCTACTTATTTCTCTTCAAATTCATCTCCTGTTACTGCAAAGAATCTATTTTTCTCTCTAATTACTATCTACCAATCTCCAAAACTCTTCATCTCCTCTCCAAACCCTACTCTCGAAATTGCTCAAAAATGGTCAAAACAAAGAATGCCCAAGTTGGTTCAGGGCAAAATCTTGAAGAAGGAGGCACCAGTAGAGGAAAAGGGAAAGGAAAAAGAGTACCTGCTGGAACTGGGGCTGCCACTGCTGCTGCTAGGGTTTCTAGAGTTCCAGAAAGGTTTATCTCAATAAGGGAAGCTGCTAGGTTCGAAGAGTGGACTAGGAATCACCGAAAAATTGCTCCGGGTCATAGGGTGGACTTGGATGATATGCAAGGTATGGAGGTTATTCCCAATCTCTTTGAAATAATTGGTTGGATAGTGACTAGAATTGGGGGAAGAGATATTGCATTTGATGATAGACTACTGAATGTCATTTTGGATACCTCTCAAGATGGTATCAGATTTTACACAAAGAACAAAAAGTGCTATGATCAAAATTTATACAGTGAAAAACGTTTTGCAGAGATTTTCACTAAGGGAGAGATATTGAAAAGGCATGATGATAGAAATGTTAGTAAACTGGATGCATATGGGAGAGTGCTTCATCACATGATATCTAACATCATCATTCCAAATGTTGGGCATAAATCCTCTATCACCAACATGCATGCATTTGTGATGCTAGCTTTGCATGAGAAAAGGAGAATGAATTTTGGCTTTATGGCTATAGAACATATGCTAGCTGCACAATCTTCCCAAATGAAATGCTTGCCGTATGGTTGCTTTATCACTAAAATCCTCCAACACTTTGTGATAAATTTGGTTGGGATGGGTAATCACATTGGACCTGGCAAGATATACACTTAGCAAACCTTCAAAATAATGGGGTTTGAAAAAGACGAAGCTGGGATATATATCCGAGGTGGACAAGATGTTGATGACAGTGATGAGGAAGATGATGATGACGATCCACAGGACATGGATATAGAAGAAGAAGATAGTGATGAAGAAACAGAGGCGGAAATACAAAGAAGAGAAACGAGACAAAAGAAACGACAGGAACGAACAGAGGAAGGCTCATCTTCAGGAAGCATGAGTCAGCTTATGGATATGATCGTCTCTCTCCAAACATCAATGAACACCCGATTTGATGCATGCGACTGTCGCTTTGAGGCTTTGGATGGGAAAATTGATGCCTTGGATCAAAAGATGACCGACACACAAGAACGGGTTAAGAGACTCGAGCAAGGAGGAGGAGATAGAGATGACTGAGATTTTTTCTTATAAACCCTTCTTTCTCCTGTTTTGTCCGAAACTCTTTTCAAACTTCTGTTTTTCATTTTTAATGATATGGTTTTAACTTGCTTATTTCTATTCCAAATTTGCTTTTATGTGGTATTCCTAACTCCTAAATAATCTGTTTGTTGCAATTTTTTAGGCTCTTCTTATTATGGACTTCATGATGATACTTTAATGTTGAAAGTCCTACTACCACCTCTTCTATGATCCCTTGGTACTTCTCTCCTAAAAACTTTTTGATTTATGACAAAAGGGGGAGAAAATAGTGCATGATGTAAGGGGGAGAAATTTTGTTAATATGGTGATTGTTTATTGATGATGCCTATGTAAGGGGGAGAAATTTTGTTAATATGGTGATTGTTTATTGATGATGCCTATAAATTGTTTACAATGATTATTGATGCAATGGGGAGTTATCTTCTTGGTGATTGTTATGCTTTGCACTTTTTGATATTTTGATGCATCACCATACTTTACTCTTGTTCCTTTGTTCTTCTTGCATATGTGTTTGTCATAATAAAAAAGGGGGAGATTGTTAGCCCTAAAGGCATTATTACTTGTGTTTTGATTATGATTAACATATGCTTGTGTGAGTATGTTAGCTAACCCTTCATAGAACAAAAGAAGAACATGTGAAGTCTCAAAGTCTCAAGCAAAAGATCTTGTTGATGAGGGCAAAATAAAGAAGAAGAGATCAAGCCATCATTGAAGACATTGTATTTATGAACTAGGTACTATCTTGTAAAACTCCCTAGTCTTAGTCTTTGATCAATTGATCATACATGAAGCTCTTCTTATGATTTTCTAAAATATAATCTTTTGATAAAATCCAAGTATTCTTGACTGAAGATGTTTTGGAAAGTTTTTCTTCTCTTTAAAATAATTGTCAAGAATGCCTTTGAAACTTGGAAGAAAGTTTTTGTTTAAAAAAACTTGGCCTGAGGAAATCCGAAATTCGGCAGTCCGGTTTTAGAACCGGTCGTCCGTTTTTTCCAAAGTAAAAATTCGGCAGTCCGTTTTTTTCAGAAAAATCAAGTCCGAATCTTTTCTGTTTCAAAAACTCGGTCATCCGGTTTTTAAAACCGGCAGTCCGATTTTCTATATATCAAAATTCGGCAGTCCGTTTTCCAAGTCCGAATCTTTCTGTTTTAAAAAACCGGCAGTCCGTTATCAGGAACTGGTCGTCCGGTTTTTGCTGTTACTGTACAAATTTTACCGTTGCACAGAATGCTTCTATCATTTCTGAAAAATAACGGCTATTGTCTAAAGGCAACGGTCTTGTGCTTCAAAACTCTATATAAACACTTGATTTTCAGCCATAAAATATACAAGTTTGGGAATTATTCATTGAGAACTTTCAAGACAGTTAAAGAGCTTCGAAAATTCATTTATTGCAAATTATTTTCAAATCCCAAACAAAATCTTCTTGAGCTTCATTATTGATCATCCATCAAAGAAGAAGAAAAGAGGTGCTTGTAGAAGTATACCATTGAGTTGTAATCTTCCTCTTCACAAGCTAAATTGGTAACATTGTTCCTAACTCTATCTATTGTTTTATTGTGATCAAAGGCTTGTGGAAAACCCTTTGGGTGATCCTTTGATTAACCAGTTGTATTGTTGTGCTTGAGGTTTTGGTGTAAAACCCTTGAAGGGTGAACCTCATTGTGTAGTTGTGTAACCTTCTTTGAAATTAGTGAATTTCTGAAATCCTTGGGTTGAGTCTCAAGGTAGTGGATGTAACTCTTTGAGAGAGTGAACCGCTATAAATTGTTGTGCCTATTCTTTTCTCAATTGCCAACACTATTAGATTGTGTTTTGTGTGGATTCCTATTAAAAAGAGTTTTTAGAAATCTTTCACAAACAAATTGGAGGTTTATCTTTCTAATCACAGAAAAGAATTTTTAAATTAGCCAAAAACCTTATTCAAGCCCCCCCCCCCCCCCCCCCTCTAAGGTTTTTCAATGTTGATGACATGCTCATTGTTGGAAATAACGATGAAATGGTATGAGTACCAAAGATATGTTAAACTCAAGGTTTGACATTAAAGATATGGGACTAGCAAATGTGATTTTGGGCATCCAAATAAAAAATTCACCTGAAGGTCTCATATTAACCAAGTCACACTATGTGGACAAGATTCATGGAAAATTTAGTGAAGATGATTCTGGTATAGCCATAATTTCAGTGGATATGAGTCAACCTTTGCTAGAAATAAAGGTGAGAATGTTGACCAAGTGCATTACGAAAGGGTCATAGGTAGTCTAATATACCTTATGAGTGGTACAAGACCAGCTATTGCTTTTACTATGAGTAATTTAAGCATATTCACAAGGAATCTAGGGGAGAACCACTAGAAAGCAATCATGAGAATATGTAGATATCTCAATTATACTCGGAACTACGGACTGCATTATTCTAGAGATCCTGTTGTGTTAGAAGGATTCTTTGATGTCAGTTGGATATCTGCTATTCAAGATACTAAAGGCACAAGTGGATATGTTTTCACCTTGGGAGGGAGAGCTGTGTCATTGAAATCCTCATGACAAACGATTATAACCATCCACCATGGAATTTAAGTTTGTAGCTCTAGGTAAATCTGGAAAAGAAGACGAATGGCTATTGAAACTTCTTACAAGATATTCCTGAATGGCCAGAGCCTATAACCACAATATGGATATATTGGGATAACCAAGCTACTATTGGTAGAGCACATCATATGATGTATAACTGTAAGTCGAGAAATATGCGTCGTCGACAACTGATCTCAACTTGAGCTATCTCTATTGATTTTGTAAAATCAAAAGATAACATCCCGGATCCTCTAACAAAAAAAGTTAAATTGAGATCAAGTTGATGAAATATCGAAAGGAATGGGACTGAAGCCCATGAGAATCAAGGAGCTATCTGAATAAAAACCCAACCTAGTTGACAGGAGATCCCGAGATCTATGTTCAAAGGTACAACCTACTTGTATAGACCTTGTGATATCATTGAGGGATTCTACCCCAAGTCTATTCCTATGATATGAATAGTGAAAAAAACGTGAAAAAAGGTTAAGCTATGCTTTTAATGATCACTGTGTGCTTTGGTGAGCCAAGCAACATAAATCACCTTTGTGAGAGTGAAGTAGGGCCACTTCAAAGGAGACAACTAGGGCATAGTCCTCTAAAAACTGTTGGAGAACTAGGAGAAGTTCACGGCCATATGGACATAGGCATGAGAATCAAAATCAAGCCAGGAAGGTATTTGTGTGAGGTATACGTTGTTTATGCAAACAACAGGACAGTTCAGGACATCATGTCTACTGATTTGCTAGTAAAGTAAATATACTTTCACAAGGGAAGGTTCAAGGGTTGATGCCTGCCTATCTTATGCAAATATGGACTGTAGATTCTATCACCACTCCGAGTCTTTGTTTCATTTGTATATCAATCTCGTTCATGTGGGGGATTGTTTGAGTTATGGATGGAGCGAATGAGAATTGATTTGGCTTTCTCTTTAATGGATGAGTAATGTTAAGTTACTTGTCTTAATTATGGTTTAACTAAAGTAACTGTTAAATTAATTGGGTTTTTTATTTCCTTTAAAAAAAATAAAAAGAAAAAAATAATATTTATTTGTATGGTTTTTTTTCCTTTTAAAAAAAAAAAAATGGCCACCACTTCGAGTAATACCTTATGAGTTGGATTTTTATCGTTTTAATCTTGTTAGAAATAATAGAATAATAATAATAATCCAAGATGTGAAGCATATATAAATGAAATAAAAAAAACTTAAATCGCGAATTATAATTGAAAATAATTTGTTGATGTCTATACAAACAGTCTTCTTAAGACAGATTCATCCTTTCCTTGGTGCTTGAGAATCCATGGTGTCTATCTCCCAAAAGGCAATAACACACGTTCAAACACAACAGTACAACTGTGATGAGTAAAGTGGATTTAACTGAACATTTTTCTATCACCAGAATATACAAACTTCTTAGAGAGAATTTCTTAGAAAAACTTTGTTGAGTTTTTTGAGTTGTGTTCAAATCAAGAAAAAGTCTTCCTTTATATATAGGGAGAAGAAGAGGAGAGAAGAATGAAAAAAAATAAATACTAGAAGAGTTATGAACTTAATTAAACTAAAAATTCAAGGCAACTAACTCACTTATCGCAAAAACAAAGTAACTTAAGAGTTACTTTAATTAAACAAAATTTAAGACAAGCTAATAAGTGCATTTTTTTCTATATTTTCTATATGTTAATTTCATCGTTTTCGGTGTTTTTAATTCGTAAAAGTCTATATTTGTGCTAGATATCTCTTATTCTTATCTAGGTACCCTTCAGAATTAGAAACGATGAAAAGGAAACGAAAATGGACGAAAATAAAGCAAAAACGACGAAAACGGAAGTCGTCGGCAAAGTAGCTACACCAGCCGCGGATGGCAAGGCATTTTACCATTGACAGTAGGTGCCGAGAATGGCCAGGTAATGTGCAACTCGACACCTACCGTAGATGGTAGGCTTCACCCTACCTTTAGTGGTAGGTAGGCTGGCAAGGGCAAAATCCAATCCTTTTCAAAATCGATTTTCTTGATTCATACTCCAACTTTGGCTTGGATTTCTTGTATTTTTACCTCTATATATAGGGCTTTTATGCAACAATTGTAACGTACAATCTTAGACAATTAGATAGTTTCAATAAACAATTAGTTTAGGCTAGATTTATGTGTTAGCTTAGATTTTAGATCAGGAGTAGATTAATTATGTTAGATTAGTTAAACACTTTTCAATTTCCAGCTTTTATATTTTCTTTAGTTATAGAATTTCAAGTTTTATGCAAGATTTACTTTCTTAGATTCAATAATTGAAGACTTCGATTCAAGATTTCATTCTTCGACTTCGTGACTCGAAAAATGAGCTTAGAAGACATTCGGGATTTGATTTCGACTTCAAGACTTAATTCTAAGCTTTCTTTTACTTTTCTTGTTATTGAATTCTTTTTATTAATTTTAAGTTTTACCAAACTCTTGTTTTATTAATCTTTTAAAAATCATTTTATTATTGCTTTCTGTTAATTGGTTTTATTGTTTTTAAGTTTTTCTCAACGAGAACCTTTTTATTCGGCTAAACATTAGAGACGCGAGTAGTACTTGAACCTTTGTTTGTCCCTGAGAGATTCGACACTTGGATTGAACTCACCTCTACCTTGTTAGGTCCACTTATCTAGCACTGTAGTGATTAGAATTCCTCATTTTAGTTTTACACATCAAGTTTTTGGCGGTGTTGCCGGGGATGGAAAGTTTAAGAAATATCTTATATTTAGTGCTCTAGTATAGTTCTTTTATTTTTCTTTTCATTTTTATCTTTGTTGAATTGTTGGTTTTTGCATCATTCCATTATTTTTAGTTTATACTTTTTAATTATTTTGTGTTTCATGGAGCTAATCACGTTTTTCGGTTATCGTAGATTATGTGGTTTATGCCCCGAAAGAAAAGGGATGAGTTAGCACCGTTTGATCTTGAGCCCAAACGTACATTGCGGAGTGCTCGATGCGCTCCTTAGTTTGGAATAGCAGGTACTAGTGCAATAACACTCTAGGTTAAGGCAAAAGAAGAACTCGAAGCACATCTATTCAACAACCCTCTCTTCGAATCAACACCTCCGATGGCGGCACAACCAATACCGGCACCCGAGAGAACAACGGCGGACTATGCTCGACCGTCCATCTTAGAGTCGCAATCAATTTAACGAGGCCAAGGATAGAGGCGAACAACTTTGAGATTAAACCAAACATAATTCAGAAGTTGCAAAATCAGGTTCAATTCGACAGACTTCCTGATGAAGATCCCAATGCGCATATAGGTAATTTCTTAGAGGTATGGGATACTTTTAAAATTAACAGAGTTTCTGAGGATGTAGTTCGACTCCGTCTTTTCCTATTCTCTGTAAGGGGAAAGGCGAAGTCTTGGCTGAAGTCCTTATCATCAGGTTCCATTACTTCATGGGACTCATTAGCAGAAAAGTTTTTAGGGAGGTACTTTCCATCAGGGCGAACAACTTAGTTAAGAAACGAGAAAATCTCGTTTCGACAAATAGATGGAGAAAGCTTCTATGAGGCATAGGAACAATAGAAAGAATTAGTAAGAAAGTGTCCCCACCATAGGCTAGATTTGGGGATACAAATTCAAAGTTTTTATAATGGAGTTTCTTTTGGTGCTAGACAATTAATAGATGCCTCTGCTGGAGGATCAAAAGATAATAAAACTCCCCAACAAGTATATGATTTAATAGAACAAATAGCATTGAA